>OX940879.1:107582761-110082761 GCA_954870665.1 Stratiomys singularior | reverse complement strand
AAAAGAATTCTGAATACCAAATTAAAAAATAATTAATCTACCCATCGGTGGTAATCTTGCATTCAAGTTTATTTGTTGTTAGTGGCGATGAATATATATATATGTATCTGTTGGAGCTTTAATTGGTCCCAAAGATTGATATCGTTTGTATTGTCACTGTTGGCATGAATTTATTAATATTTATTGTTTAATGAGAATGTTAAAGATTTACATGATTGTTGTTATGTTCAATTTAATAGATAAACAAATATGCGATGAGTGTGACAATTCGTCGATATGATTGAGTCCGATCCAAAATACAGTTTTTTTAGCACCAAGGATAGTATTCTTGGTATGAAACTTTAATTATTACTGATTTTCCGGTCTAGTTGATTTTATTTGATTGAAATTTATGATCCGATCTTTAACGACATTGTAAAGTATGGAGAGTTTATCACATAATCAAATATAGCTGGTTCAAATGGTCCGAATTTGAGAAATGCAGCATCCTGATTATTTAACCCCCTCCCCCCCCAAAAAAAAAAAACTCTTGCTGTGTCTCCAAATTGTATACCGCACAGAGCAATTCCAGCAGTAGTGGCTTAAGGGGTTATACCTATGTGAAGGCTAAAAAACAAGCCTTTTTCAGGAGTTTTTTATTCAAGGATTTCAAGGAGATCAAGGAGAAAAAGCTTTTATAAATAATATATCAATATAAAAAGCAACTTTTCGGGAGTGCGAAAATTTTTTTTTATTTCACTAGTATTTACAAAAGAAGTTCCACGGTCGGACAAGTTTCTCAGCCCCATCTGCATCTGGAACAATTAAAAAAATTTGTTCATAAGCTCCATGAGTTTTGCTAGTGAAGTACACAAGATAATAGTTTAATATCGATTTTTCGCAAAATAGCGACCATTTATTGGGAGTACAAATTAATTCGGTCCGTTTTTTTTTTGTGATCAAAAATGCATTTATTTCAAATTAAAAAGAATTAAAAGATTAATCAAAGTATCGTCCATCGCTAGTTACTACTTTTTCCCACCTCTCAGGCAATTTTTGAATTCCCTCTCGAAAAAATGTCTCGTCTTTTGAGGTGATCCAAGTTAGAAGCCAATTTTCGATTTCTGCGAAAGAAGTGAACCGATGACCTGCCAAATCGTGCTGCATCCGTCGGAACAACCAGTAATCAGAAGGAGCAATGTCCGAAGAATACGGCGGGTGCGGTAAAATATCCCACTTGAGCGTTTCTAAATATTTTTTCACGACTTTTGCGACATGAGGCCGAGCGTTGTCATGCAGGAGAATAACTTTGTCATGTCTTTGCTTGTATTCCGGCCGTTTTTCTCGTAATGCACGGCTCAAACGCATCAATTGCATCCTATACCGATCGCCCGTTATGGTCTCGCCAGGTTGTAGCAGCTCATAGTACACAACACCCTTTTGGTCCCACCAGATACACAACAAGACTTTCGAACCATGAATATTCGGCTTTGGTGTTGATGTTGAGGTCAATGGCAACGATTGACCGGGCATAGCGTAGTATTTTTTCTTCTTGGGGTTATCATAGAATACCCATTTTTCGTCCCCAGTAATAATTCAATGTTAAAAAACCTTTTCTTTGTTGCCTTTGAATCAGCTGCTCGCAAGTGAAAAGTCGCCTTTCAATATCTCTCAGTTTCAGTTCATAAGGAACCCAATTGCCTTGCTTTTGAATCATTCTCATGGATTTTAACCGTACAGAAACGGCTTGTTGTGTCACTTCTAAAGATTCTGCAAGCTCCTCTTGCGTTTGACTCGAATCTTCATTGAGCAATGCCTCCAACTGTTTGTCTTCGAATTTTTTTGGTTGTCCAGAGCGAGGCTTGTTTTCAACGCTGAAATCTCCATTCTTGAAACGTCGAAACCATTCCCTACATGATTTATCAGTTGGAGCATTGTCAGCACAAACTTCCACAAGCATTCGATGCGCTTCAGCTGCACTTTTCTTCCAATTAAAACAGAAAACTAAAACCTCCCGCAAATGCTGCTTAGTTAACACAAAATTGCTCATAATTAACACAGTGAAAAACAAGGTTTTTTTTAAAAAAACTCGAAGCAATATGCACTGAATATTATTGACAGATGTCTAACCTTTCTAAAACTATCGACATCAGCTGTTACTATTCAATATTCATAACAGTCAGAGCCATCTTTTGAAAACGGACCGAACTAATTTGTACTCAAGCAATAACAAACAAGTTGCATTTTCGACCCAAAAAAAGGACTTCAATTGCTTATAACTTTTTTTTTAAACAAAACCAATCGCTCAAATCGTGTGTATTTTTCACTAGGTAATCATATCAAGAAGCTACAGTTATAACGGCAAATCAATCGGATGAAAACTGAAAGAGTTTCGTTTCCGGCCAATTTCAAAAATAAACTTTCGAGATAAACGCGTTTAAAGTTTCAAAACCTTATAAAGTTGTGAATTTTCTAAATTTTACTATATACAAATTTTCTTACCTTTACTCTGCTATCCCAGCACCATACAGTTGGCCTTCCAAGACCGTGGATATCTCCTCCTCTTCGTTTTCTTGATGCTAAAAGGCCGCGTCTCGCCTCTTTTACAACGTCGGAAATTGAGCGCTCAGCAGCCTTTATTCGCTCGGTGTCTGTTTTTAAGCAGAAATTATAAAAATTAGGTCCTGCAGTCAATTCTAATGAGTGGTAGATGGGGAGAAGGCCCGACAGTCCAACATTAAATAAGATAACTGCGATATCCGTCGTGATATCGAGCACCGCCTTGCCGCTCGACACATGTTTCGGCGCGATTGGTCACACGACTGCATTGAACGATTTACTATAGTACTTTAACCCTCAAATGCAGCGTGTAGTCGATCGAGTAAACAGAAGCTCTCCTAGCGTCGTTTACGACGGATGGAACGAACTAGGGCATGTTCCAGTGTTCGTTCCGCAGTGTATATACTTTACTATATAGTATAAAGCGAGCAAATTTTACGTTTTTCGAGCATTGGAGTTGCTTTAGAAAATTGATTCTCAAAAATTTTCTGAAGTTTATTAGTATTTGGACCTTTTTGATTTCAATTCTAGGGATGTGTTAGCATACTTTTAGCCAATAGAAAAAAATCGAAAAAAAAAATTCACATAGGTATAACCCCTTAAATCCATCAAAGATCGGGGTTTTCTCCATTAAGTTATGAGTTTCACTCGATTTGATTAATAAACGTACTAATTTCTTAGCCACTCAATTGTGCTGAATAACACCTACTACACTAACGTGTAGCACATTCTTGCAGACGGCTACTGTCAAAATACCAGCCGAATCGAACTCACAGTTTTGTTTCGTTCACATATGCCGGCATGTCCGTGGATTTAAGAAACATTGAAATCGAGCAATATCGATTCGATTCTTGTTTTTGGAATGGAAATTTCGCAGCGAAATCAAAAGGCGCTTTGATGCTGTCTACGATGACCGTGCTCCTACGAATTCGAGGTCGTTCACCGTTTTCTGGCATTGACAAGTTGTGATCTGCATTGACCAGCTAGAAAAGGACGAAAATGTCACAGCGCTATCTTATGCTCAATTATTGGGTCGATTCGACGGAGAATGACAGAAGAAAACGGCTCAATTAACGAAGAAGTGCTCCTCCACCATTAAAACGCGTCGGCTCACACCTCCACCGTTGCCAAGGCAAAATTGCTCAAATCGGGCTACGAACTGTTACCCTATCCATTTTATTCTACAGATTTGGTCCCGAGCGACTATTTTTTGTTTCTAACCTTGAAAATGTCACTCTCCATGTCATCTGAAAATTCCTCTGAAAAAATCTGAAAACTGACATTTGATTCATATAGGGAGTCCCACTAAGCGCTTTCGGGGCCTTATTGTTCTCAGATGCTAGGGTGGGTATCTGAGAGCATCTGAGCAGAAGCTTGATTTACATCCCAAGACCCGTGGGAAGACAATGATACGATTATATAAACCTCTTTAAGCTGAAAAGGCAATCCTCGACAAAACGTTGTCGTTTCTATTTTTCCTTTATGTCATGTAGAAATTAAGTAGCCAGAGTATCCTGTAAAAAATCCATAAACTGAAATTTGACTTACATCTGCAGAACCAAGAGCCGTGGAAAACCAATAATAGGGTTCTATCAAACCCTTTATGATCGAGTTTCCTAAGCTTGGAAGAAACTGGAACAGTATCACTCTAGTCTTTGCGAATGTTGAAGGAGGAGCCTACTTCAGTGATGATTCGTTCAAACTTGCCCTGGAAACTGTTCTTAAAATGTTCAATACGTACGTAAAAGACTTTAGCTTAACGTGCTAGGACAGTATAGTACAGAAATAACGCAGCATTGATGTTTTTTTAGTATGAAAGTAAAGGCTGAGTACGCCCTGAGTCACCCAGCCTCTAGCTGGTAGTACAGAACCATAGTGCCCTGGCACTCCAGAGGCTTCGTATGCTACATATTGATTCATTTAACTAGGTCTCAAATACCCACAAAATGCTGCTAATGAATGTATACGTGTCTTTGACTACTTTGGTTACTTTATGAAGCTCGAGGACGACTGTGAACAAAATTTTAATTTAACTTTTAGTTAGTAGCACTTATGGGGTCATTTTCAATACAATCCGATTTATGTCCAAAATCAGATGAATCTTTATGTAATTTGTTGTTTGAAACTATTTAAGTTTGATAACATTTGCACAAATTTTGTCTTCTCTCTTTTCCATAGAAATTCAGCATAAGATTTCTGTTGCAGGTTGCTGTTATTACCCTTTACTTCCATCATTTACTTCCTGTCTTCATTCTAAGATTTTTCTGCTTTTCTTGTCATTTATTTGCAATTTTCTAAACAATCAGGGAACCACGCTCTCCAAATGTTTTAGTCGCTGTGATGAAAACACATTTAAGTTGTTGATTTGATGGTCAACAGTTTAGTCCTTTTGTTAATACTCAATGCCAGAACTTGTTTTGTGGAAATTTCCCTTGGTTTTCTATTTTCTTTCGTCGCTGAATTACAATATTTAAGAAAAAAAAAATGAATAAGTTTATCCCAACGCTAACCTAAACAAAATATTACAAAGTAAAAAGAAAAACAAATGTCCTTTGACAAATTAATTATTACGAACTTTACTGGTGTACAATTACGAGAAAAATTTTACGATTTCTGTTAACCGTCAGTGCCATAATACACCGTTCTATATTTTAATAAACTTATTCCAAAGAAATTTTCTGTGAAACCTCTTTCATCCTTATATCAGGACCCCGAGATAGTCGTTCCCTCTCTCCCGGACTATCTTTTCATCTCGCTTGCACAACATTTTGTACCATCTAACTTATTTCTTCTTTTCGCCAAGGATACACCTTCATTACTTGATAATAAAGTTTTTTCTTGGAAAACTCATGAAAACCACCCGCAAAGAAATCCGCTCAAAAATTTAACATACAACAAAATGTTGTAAGGTCATTTAAAGATTTGAACTGGATATCAAACACTGGAAGACATTCCAAAAGTTTTAAACAACTGTGGGAATTTTTCCCAGGTCAATTTACTCTTTTACTCTTTCTCGTATGGTGAAGCTACGATGCAAGGACTTGTGTATTGAAAGGGTTGTTTGTATGACTTTCGGATGGAGAAATACAGCACAACAACAACCAGGAGGTGAAAACATTTCTGGGTCTGGACAAAAAAAAAATAAATAAATATTGGAAAACGATATATTTGCAGAAAATACACTATCGGTCTTTCGATAAGAAGAGTTGCTCGTAAACTAGATAACGATTTTCGCAATAATGTGAGTATAGAGAATAAAAAGAAACTATTGCAAATCCTTTCGGCATGTGCACGAAATGATATCAATAAAGGGGTCTAGCACACAAATTATGCGAATCATTACACTGAAAAACTGATATAAAACTGGTATAATTTTCATTGAGTGTGTCCTGTGCCTGGTTAATTACTAGCCCGACTACTAACTTTGTTATTGAGCACTTCCTACCCTTGGGTGAGTGGTAAAACTCCTATTAAATTGCTTTTGCCTCTCTCTCCCAGTTCAAAAATGGTGTATACACTTTTGTTTAAGTTTAAGGTTAATTTCTTGCAAGGTTTTTTTTAGGTTTTTTAATCCTTTCGAACCCGGCATACCTCTAATCAGATCAGAGTTTACCACCTTCATCACATTCATGTGGTCGAAAAATACAAATCGACTCGACCTGATATCACTAGAGATTTGATTCGAAAAAAAAACTACAATAAGGCGATAGCATGCCACAAAAACAGGCAAATTCCTTCAAACAAGAACATATCCACATTGTTTATGTAGTCTCCAATTTTTTCGATAGCATCCTGGAAATATTTTTCGTCATGTTTTTTTTTTATCTCATTGTGCGTTGCTCAGCAAAAAAAGCATGCAGAAATGGTAGGCTATACACTGTGAAACGAATAAGGATCCATGTGTTTAGTGAATTCTCAACCACAATACTCCTTATCTGCGAATAAAGGTGTTACAAATATGTGTGTCCTTGACGTTTTACGTAATATTCTATACCGATTCTCTTCAATTAATGCTGGAGAATAATTTGAAAATATTACAAAAAGTACTCAAAGGCAACGAGGGAGGACACGTGTTTTATACGTTGTTCGTATCGAATGAGGTTGAAATCCTTGAAATCCTTTAAATTTGACTTACAGAAGATGAGCCCGCTGGCAAAGAGAGATATTCTGAGACGATGAACCTCTTCAAGGAAGAATAAAATTAAACGGATAACTAAATGGAAGCAATACACAGGCAAGGCCATCGATGAGCAAAAATTTGATTATCATTGTATAAATTTTGTGGAGGACACGAGAAATGACTTTCCAAGGATGTGTTAAGGGTGGATTGTGTCACGTGTTTCATTAAGTCTAATGCGAATCTACATAAATATAGATGTCATTTGGAAGGGAGCTGAATGAATTTCGAGAAGAATGAAAGTGGATACTGTGCGATGGTGGAAGACAGACAATTTATTTGTATCTATTTAATTTGGTTTCTACTATGGTATGCCTTTAATTCAACTGTCAGGAGCTTTTAATTCTGAAAGCATTTCAACTTTTTCTGACAGACAAAGCGACGTTTTGTTTCTTTTGCCATTCTGGCGAGACTTATTTCTCTCTAATTGTGTCTACCCTCGCGGCTATTTAATTGTTACGTTCAAATGAGTCAGATTTTGAATAGCTATTGACATTTTCCCCGGATTCGTTCAATGTGCCGTGAAAATCAATCAATCTTATACGGTGGGGTTGTAACAATGGTCAAAATAAAATCTATTTATAGATTTCTGCAGAAAAGGTAAAGATTTAAAG
The DNA here is from genome assembly GCA_954870665.1 of Stratiomys singularior. Taxonomy (NCBI): domain Eukaryota; kingdom Metazoa; phylum Arthropoda; class Insecta; order Diptera; family Stratiomyidae; genus Stratiomys; species Stratiomys singularior. The sequence continues at coordinate 110,075,432 of OX940879.1, read as the reverse complement.
ACATCGTAATGAGTTCTGTCGACTAACTAGGTTTTATAATCTTCGGGGAATACAATGAAAGATTAATAACAGAAAAGTGAACAATAGCAAGTGGGCATAGTAACAATAAGTGTAGGAGTTAAGACTTTTTTATCACGAATACACCATTATTTTGTGTTTCAAACATGCATCCCTTATTTAACGGGTGATCTAATTCTTTGAAGATGCGAAATCCTGCAGGATATTATTGAACATATACAATTTGCAACTTAATTTAGTCAGTAACGTTATTGGGTTTCCTATTTCCTGACGCTGTTTTTTCTTTTCGAGAGAGATAGACCGAGAGAGGGAAAGGAAGAGAATTTCAATTATGTATACTTCATTTCCTATTCAAGTACTTCCTTTTCGGTATCCGCGCTACACTTGAGCTCTATGCACATCATCATAACATGCACACGTCCTCCTCGTATGTGTTACATTTAATGAACTCTGTAATTATCAGCGTACGTAGGCGAAGTCAGTGAATGATATCCTTTTGTGGAAATATGTCACGAAATTAAAGGAATCTGAACAAAAACCAAAAAACAAAAAAAAATATGTATATACTCATGAAAAAAATTAGAATAATTAAAAATCTCAAATGTGTCTTGTTAGCGTAAGCATGAGGAAAGTGTAAGCTTACTCTGACACGTCTTTGATTTACTTTTTTGCTATTTTTCACAAAGAAGTTGAAGCGTAATCTACGAGGTTTGTTCAAAAAGTATCGCGAATTTTGAATTTTCGCGGGCTACGTATGTTCGATTTTTGATCTTTTGGTGGCGTTATGTTGGTACTCATGACCCTCACTCATTTCGACAATTCCGGCCATTTTGAATGTCCAGTCAGTTTTTGACAGTTATTGTGCGTGGACGTGTTTAAGCTTGTCTTCGATTTTCGTCTATCCCAAAAAATGGATCAAAGAATTTGTATTAAATTTTGTGTGAAGAACAACTTAAAGTGCGCGGATGCATTCAGAATGTTGACTGTTGCATACGGTGAAGCTACTTTGGACAAAAGCGATAAACGTTGCTTTACGAAATTTTCTCAGAGGGGCCGAAAAAAGCACGCCAAGTTCGATCGAATGTGAAGGTTTTGCTGACAGTTTTCTTCGATTGCAGGGGCGTGGTGCATAATGAGTTCTTGCCGCTGGGTAGAACGGTCAATAAGGAATATTACCTTTAAGTAATGCGCAATTTGCGACAAGCAATCCGTCAAAAACGCACGGATTTGTGGAAGAAAAAAATTGACTTTTGCACCATGATAACGCCCCTGCTCACACATCGTTACTTGTGCGCGAATTTTTGGCCAAAAACAACACTTTAATAATGCCACAGCCATCGAATTTCCCAGACCTGGTCCCATGTGACTTTTCCTTGTTCCCGAAACTGAAGAGGCCCATGAAAGGACGACGCTACGCCACGATTGAGGAGATAAAGACGGCATCGAAGTAGGACCTGAACAAGATCACAAAAAATGATTTTTCAAAATGCTTCGAGGATTGGAAAAAACGTTATCACAAGTGTATAATGTCTGACGGGGATTACTTTGAAGGGGACAAAATAGATATTCATGAATAAATAAATAATTCTTGAGAAAACATGAAATTCGCGATACGTTACCAACACACCTCTTATGTTTGATTATATTATGTTAGTTGACAAGGAACTATAGTTGAGTAGCACATTCGTTGGTGTGGTCGATTGAACTGATTAGTCCTCAATTCCACGGCACAGTCTTAGATTGTGATACATAATTAAAATTTTGCTTCATGAAACTGTGAAACGAGAGCAAGAACGTGTCTCATCCTTGGAGATTTAACGCGCTAACACTCACGTAAAGTTTTTTAATATTCAATTCAAATAACGAACCCGTCAAAAAAGATCATATCTGGTAATTAATATAATGACCAGCAGAGAAAATATACGCAGGATGTTATGGCTACTATCTGTCGGTATACTGTCCTTTATACCATATCTTTATCGATCACAAAAACAAGCTGAAAGTGTTCCGATAAGTTAAAAGGCGTCCTCGAAGGGACCATTGCAAGTTCTAGTGAAACAATTGCATAAATACGTTTCGTCCTGCGATGGTAAATTTATAAATTTGACACCTACTTTAATATGTTTGTAAGTCAACGCTAAGCTCCAACTATGTCCTGGAATATATTTCCGACTCCAGAAAACAGCTGTCAACAATGTTCAAAGTCAAAAAGATGTTAACAATATTCAAAAATATAAAGTACGCATTAAAATGTTTTCCACAATACCGTCCGTCTGAAAAATGTGGCTTTCGTTCTCATGTTTCTTCAATTTTCCTTTTCATCGAAAACTTTTTTTTTAAAAAAAAAATAAAGGATTTCACGATATCTACGGTAAATGATATTTCACTCGAACAAATTCATTTTTTACGTATCGCGAAATGAATAGTCAACTCTGTAGAATTTTCAAGTCGTAAAATCTGACAAATCAAAACATCCCTGACAAGTTTATATCAGACGATAAAAGTCTAAAAATAAGCCGTTTCGCAAATCAGGAGTAAATACAGAATTTCTTGAATTATCACTACAGCGACGCAAACAAATCCTACGTTTATTTATTCAATAATCACTCGACACAATGTCTTTTGATTTCTGTATCATTCAATCATGGGGTAGACGAAAGGATATATATGCTGATAAGAGAATGGAGTTTTGAAAAGGACTTTATTTAAATCAATAAATTGCGTATGGCGTAAATCAATCTTTCAAGTTATGTTTTTCGTTGAGAGTACGTAGAGGGAGTGTGATTGAGAGAGATAAGAATGAATCCTTCTACGCGTCCTTTTCTTTCGTTTATCAGTTATCGTATCATGCTGCATGCGATTGATTATAGGTTTCTTTTAGTTAAAGTTATTTTATTTAAGAGCATGTCGACTATTATTTCCTGTGACATTATACTTTCATGTAACTGGTCGGATGTTTTAAACAGTGTGGCAATGCCAAGATTACTTTTTTGACAGCCATTTTTTGGTTGGAATACCTTTTTATTGAAGGACTTTTGCAGAATGTCGAATGAAACTTCAGTTGAATGGTTTGAGCTGTATCGTGGATACCGTCCCAGCGGCTCTCAGTTATGGCTCTGACCTTACAGGTGTATGTGGTATGGCGTTTTTGGGTTAGTGGTTAGGTTTGGGTAGTGGTTGGGCTAGTTATTGCTTCTGCTGGATGAATTTGGGTCAAGTTGTTGGCTGTAATCTGTCGTTTGATTGCGTTATAGCTGTAGCATTATTATGTTCTGACATAACCCTCTGGAGCTTAAATGCTGGCCTCGACGGCGTTTGTGTCACTTCCCCTACTCCGACTTCCCGACTTTTTTTGAACGTTATTCGATTATTAATCTAGAATCTAATCACTGTTCTGACACATGTCAATTTTGATTCACTCCTCACAATTTTAAGATGACGAAAGTTTGCATGGTTTCGATCGTAGCGGATCCCAACCGTTGACACTTTTTGACTTTTGTCAATAGTTTGATTAAGCTAGTAGAGTGCAGTTGTATTGCGAAACCAATTACAAAAATTTCTGTCAAATTGAGGTGATAATAATCATTGCATTTAAGACTATGCAAATTTCAGATAAATTTTTGACTGTTATTCCATCTGATCTGATGGTTAGATGATCAGATCCTTCCTATTTCTACGGTTATCTATAGCTTACTGTGAAAAGTTAACTTCAAAAGAAAGAAGAACCAAAATATCGAAAAGTCGAAAAACTCGACGAATCGCACTATTTGCAACAGGTTTATTTGAAAAAAATTGTCAATGAAGGTTAAATCTCGCGATTATGCAGTATACGGTGAAAATTTGAACTTAAGTTGGTTCAGTGAAGCCATCACAAGGATCGAGGAAGGTGCAAGTGTGTCGTCGTAGTGAAACAAGATTTTTAACACGCCTTTATTACCAGATCTGTCAATCGTTGCAAAAACCTTGACAAACATTCTCCAGTAATGGAATTTGCTTTATTAAGGTAATTAACAAAGATGATCCCTGCGGCATCCCACAGAATAATCGGTTTCAGTTTGTTTGTCGGAATAGCTGCAATCGCAAGGACTGTGGTACTTGCAAGTGGCTTGTCATGGTAAAACCAGATTTCAACCGCGCCAAATAAGGTAATTTTGTTTTCACTACAGCCTTAAATGGTTGCAACAAATCTGGAAAACATGCTCCAGTGATAGATTTCACCTTCTGAAGGCAATCAATGAAGATGACTGCTTTGGCATTCAGAAAACAGGGTATTATAACCATTTTCGCAAAAAAGTTGTTTTGCCTCGTCAGTCTTTTGTTTTGTCGGGCGTGTAATGTTGACCACAAGTTTTATCATCAGTTGTAAATTTTTGCGAAAACTCGCCATGAATTTTCCTCATAGAGGGAAACTCATACCTCATCGCTCATACCATCAAATATCAAATTTGGCCCTGACAACTACACAGATAGCAGGGGCTTAAACAAGACAACATTCCTGGTTTAAGACAGAAACTTTAAATCCCACCTTCTTATTACATTACCAAAAAAGAAACAAAGGCATATAAAACAATAGAATTTCACGCTCCTGAATCAACGAGAACCCCGATTATTTCTTTTATTTTTTTCTTGTAATCAATCCTTTTTCAACTGGATTTTCATTGAACCAGAAAGAATTTTCCATGAATAAAAAAAAATTGCGGCCGTTTGAATAGAAATCAATTTTATGTTAGAAACAAAAATTCGGAAAATTTTCTATCGATGAAAGAGATTCAAACGTAGTTCAAACGGTGGCCATATAAAGTTGTGTTTTCAGACGTATAGAACTTTGAAATGAAATAAAATACGGATAAATTGTGTTGATCGATGAAATTGGTTTTATTGGAAACATAATCCTCTGTCATTTTTGCTTGGATATGATTTGGGGCATAGGAGCGCAACGATTGGTGCGTTAAAAATCCAAACGAGACGTCTAATTTTCGACTAATCTAACCAATAATTCTAAATCGTCAAACGTGTCCGGCTTGTCGGCGTAAACGAGTGATTTGACGTATCCCCACAAGAAAAAGTAGAGCAGTGTTAAATCACAAGATCTTGCATCGATTGTTGCACAAGCTATATGGCATGCCATGGCATCTTGCTAAAACCAGTGGCCGCCTGAATTACAGCGAGTAAATTCCGGAACAAGAAAGTCATTGATCATCGTTCTGTTGCAGTCACCATTGTCCATAATGTTATTCCCAGCAGCAGTTTTGAAGACATATGAACCAATAATTCCACCGGCCCATAATGCACACCAAATAGTGACTTCCTCCGAACATAACGGTTTGCAGACAACCGCTCATGGTTGCTCCTCACTCCAAATGCGTCAGTTTTTTTTTCATTGACGTAGCCATTTAATCAGAAATGAGCAAATTCGAGATCTGCAGTTATTTGTTCTTGCGCCCATTCACCGAATCTATGTCGTGCCCGAGAGTCGTCCGGCATCAATTCCTGCACGAATTGTATTTTGGAACCCCGCAAACCAAGATCCTTCTGTAAAGTCTCCCATAATGTGGATTGGCATGGGTTTGATTGATGAGCACGATGTTGAATGGACTCACTCGGGTCGTCGTCGATACTACGCTTTACAGCTGCTGCGATTTCTTCATTATGCACTGTACAACGTCTGGCTTTGGCGAGTATTATCAGTGAGAGTAAACGTGTTGCAAAAACGATCCATGGTTAATCGAATTAATTGTTCGGCTGGACGATTAGGTCGGCCATAAAAATTGAGGGAGTGCGCGATGAGTTTGTCGAACGGAACCGTTTTTTTTTCCTAAATGAATCTGCACAATTTACAGACGTTGCTCAGGCGTCAAACTATTCATGAATTGTTGCCAACTTAAAGTTCTATGCCTCAATAAATAACACCCTTCATGATCGATAACGCTGTTCTTTTTATATTGCAACCGGCAACTATTTTAGATAAAATCGCGTGTGAATTTCTGTATGATCAAATTTTATGTCTTTATTTGACATTGGTCCCCGCAACCGACTTAAAATTGGTCACATAATTGTTGTTGTTGTTGTTGTTTTTTTATTCTATTTGCTTAGCCACATTAATTTCATCATTTTAACATTGGCTCATACTCGCAATTTCATACATGAATGCAAATCTAATTAAATTCGTTCCACTCATTCTGCTCTTCCTTCGGGTTCTGAAAAGAAGTTCTTTTTTTTTTGTTTATTTATTTACGAAGGCTTCCCTGCACGAGTGATTCCCATTCTTCAATAGAAATTGAAAAATACATAATAATTCAAAAAACTTGAGCAAGGTCTGACTGAATAAATTAAATTTTCCACGAGTGATATTTTAGAAAATTTACAGCCTTGTTTCAAAGTTTGTGCTGCTGCTACTTCTGCTTCGGCTGCTCTATTCCATCAAAAGCAAAAGCACACCCCGTTGCTGGGCGGTGACCCTACTTATATCTTTTTCATAGATATATATACGAAGATATTTTTTCGTAAATTTTCAGATTCTTTCACACGAATTCAATTCCATAAATCATTGCAAAAGGAGCAGGAGCAACTTTCTCCAGCTACAGACACTTTTCCCCGTAACTACTGCATATAGTTAAGTGTTGTAGGATGAATATAACGAGACCAACAGAAAGCAAAAGAAATAACTTCGCCAACATTCACCATTTTCTCCCAATCATATTTCATTTTGGATCTCATTCATAACAGCATGAAATTCGGTGATATTTTTGAAATGTGCCGCCGCCTTCCAACGCCTTTGCGAAGGGGCTGGCGGTGTGGTGGTGGATATGTTTGTATGGTTTTGGTAAATTTGATGGCAGCAAGCAATAGTAACGCGAGCAGAATGGACGTTAACATTTTCCAAAGATATTCTCAAGTTAATGTCGTTAATCTTATCCCCAATGGTGGAAATTCACCAAAGCATGAAGAATTGGTCGCAAGGCGCAAGGAGTTAGGGAGATTGAATAGTAGTGGAGGGACCAAGAATAGGCGGAATGCAAATCTAAAAATGATTTTCGAGTTTGCATTTGATTTTTCTTTCCAAGCTTAGCTGGCTGGATGGATGGATGGATGGATGTTCATTGAGCAGTTGAAGAATGTGATATGTTTGTTTGGAATGTTGTTGGGCTAAAATGGTTGGAATCGCAGTTAATATCCTTGATGGCTTTTCAGCTCTTCATTTTTCATTCAGCCAGGTGTGTTAAATAAGTCAAATGTGCTGTAATAGAAATTTGATGAGGTACGCAGTGGAAAGCTTCATGGCCGTCGTTAATGCTGGCAGAGCGATTCAACGAAAGATAAATTTAAATCTGCAGTATTTGGATAATGGTTAGCAATTATCTTGATTAAATGATCACATCGTTAGGTACACGTGTCTAGCTTCAAACATACTCGTTATAAATCAGTGTTTGTCATTAGCTACTCGCTAAAAGTGCCAACTACTTATGAGGAAATGAATGCGTTTCGAAGAACCAATAAATCATAAAACAGATGAAGATTATGACAAATAACCACAAGCTGATAAATGATGTGACCATTGAGTAAATCCTATTTGGTTAGACGGTTGTAAGTACTCTTTTCATTGCCTTTCACACCACAACGTGAACTATTTGGGCCAATATTTAGACATTAAAAGTCAACAGAAAGCCCTCCGTTGATCAAACTCTTCGATATTGGCTGTTCCTTATTTGTACTTACTCACTTGAGCTTTACTTTTCTCGTCAAAGACATGAGTACATATGCACATACTCAATGCATGTTCATCATCTCGTGGGGTTTATCGATAATAGCTAAAGCCAAGTCATCACATTGTGAAAGTCATTCCAAACAAATTGTTTGGAAACAACAGACACCAAGATTCGAATAATATATTCTTTTCCTTTGATTTTCTCTTTAAATGACATTGGAAAATGTAATTCAAGGCGCTGGGAGTGTTATAATACGATAGACAACACAATGGGAAATGCGATAAGTCGAGAGTCATCCGAAGGCTTTCAAGTGAACATCAATTATAAACAGACGCATGACACACTCTGTTTTTAGTGGGTTATATAATTTTTGATAGGAGGTTTTGGTGCGGAAATAAAACAAGACAAAAAAAAAACAGATTACAGAATTTTTTCAATGTTTGGTAGTAAGATTCTTCCCAATGATAAGCACAATATTGAAAAAATACGAATAATATAGAAAAACAAGGCGCTGAACTTTACGCTAAAGCAAAACTTTATCCGATCAATGTTGAAACAGGTAACAAATAAGGACCCTTAATAGTAAAAGCCTTGATCTTCACCAGGTCTAAAACTTGGTATGTTGGAAAAGGGTATTGCACAAGTTACGATTAACAAATCAAATAGCGCTCGTTCTCCAAAATTTTCTCAGTACGAAATATAAATATAAGTAGCGACCCTAGTGTATGTGTTTGTCGAAAATAAACAACAGCAGTTTTATAGAAAGACTTATATATATATATATATATAAGGTTTCTGCAGATGAAATGGCCGATTTAGTAATAAATTTTTAAACAGCTGTAGATTTTTATAAAAATCATTTATTTAATCAAAATAGGTACCAATAGATGCAGCACATTTTTCCCAACGAGATTCATGTACATTTATTCCAGTTTTGTAGAAGTCCGAGTTTTTGGTTCGAAAAAACACCCTTCGAAAACATTTTTGACAGCAGCCTCATTATGAAGTCTTTTTCCTGTCAAAAAGTGATCCAAATATTTAAAAAAATTGTAATATGTTGGTGAGAGGTGTGGTGAATATGGAGGATGAGGAAGAATCTCAGAGCACAACACGTTCAATTTTTGGACCGTTGTTCTCGATACATGAGCAGGTGCGTTATCATGAAGCAGCATCACTCCATCCCTGTTGACAAGCCTAGTTCGTTAGACTATCGATGTCTGATGCATTTCATCCAGTATTATTTCTGAGCGTTGATGATTTTCCCATGTTGCAGTAACGAATAGAGGATAACTCCAGCTGTAAATCACCAAACAGTTACCATTATTTTCTTTGGATGAAGGCTTAGTTTCGACATGTGTCTTGGCGCTTCATCGGCATCTAGCCATTGGGCAGATCGGCGATGATTATCGTATAAAATCCTCTTTTCATCGTAGGTCACACTTCGGTGCAAGAACGGTTCATTTTTGTTGCGGGAGAGAAAAGAACTTGAAATCTCCATTCGACACGTCATGTTTTGCTCGGTAAAACCATGCGGAACCCATTTGTCAAGCTTTTTCACTTTTTCAAGTTGTTGCAAGTGGCGGAGAACTGTCAAATTGTGAACGCCTAATTTCTTGACAAGATTCTTTATAGTTTGGCTGGGGTCAGACTATACTAATGCACGCAGCTCGTCGTTATCGATCGATTGTCCTGGGTGTCCACGTGGCTCACTTCCAAGGTCCATATCTCCGAATCGAAATTTTTCGTATCACCGCCGATTAGTTCGTTCGCTAACTGTATCTGGCCCAAATGCGCTGATGATATTCCGAGTTTCTTCTGTTGCGTTGTGTTCTAATTTAAATTCGTATAGTAAAAGTAGCCGTTTTGGATTCACTTCCATGTTCACTTTCTCTTTTTGTTTTTACGATCACTATGAAGTGCAAAACAGAAATGACTCCATATACCAAGATAGCAGTATTTATACTTCAATATGTCATATCATTTGTGCCGACTTGTGCCAACATAATACACTAAAATTGCAGCCAACTTTAGCAACCTAATATTTAATAATTTATATATTACTTAGCAATACATTAATAGATACAATAATAAATACAATAATAAGTAAAATTAAATAATAAATTAAAGATAAAAACAATAAACCCATCGATTTGGCTTGTGCTTTTATCTTTGAAATCCATTCTATATCGGGTTGCATATGAAAATTTGTGCATCTTGTTCAGAGAACAATAAACGAATTCAGGCTAAAGATGGACCCAAAATGATGCCTATTCAAGTAATTCCTTCCAAATTTCCGATAACATGTGAAATTCATTTGAAATTATTTCCTGTGATCACCGCCAGCCTTTCTCTTCGTCATTCTTTAAATTTTATTCTAGCAATATCATCTGGTGACGCTTGATAACATTCATAACCCTTTCATTGTATCACTCGCTCGTTATTATTCCATAAAAATTTAACCCGTTCCAACGACCATTTCGTTTTTCAGTGGATTTTCACAATAAATATGCAAATAACCCGCTGATATTCCAATTGTAATATTTTCATAATGCACTTGACAATGGATATGAAAATTTTATGAATCATCAATAGATGTTGATGTGGAAGATGGTAGACATGCTGATAACATCCGCATATCAATTGGACAATAGAAAAGAACTTCCAAAAGAGCATTTCCTTCTTTGCATTGAATTACCACCAATGATGCACCGACTTGAAACCTGTCTTAGAATTTTTTTTCTTAGGTGGTCAGAACGGCCAAGAAAAAGACAAACATCGATCAGAATGCATTCTTTGATTTGAACTGTGGGTCGAATTTCCATTTTGATTTGAACGATTCGTTCAACGACGTAGCTCCGTTGAAGTCAGGGCACCTTGAGTCAATCACCCAAAATCTATTGACATAATTCATGCTTTCCAACTAGTCTTAAACGTTTCCTTTCTCGCGGCCAACTTAGTGGTTCCATGAATAAATGCATAATTTCGTTGTTAAGCTAATAGTGGTAGGAAGGGAAAAAATGTTGAACATGGAGACCAGAATAGAACAGAACAGAAAGAACGGAGCAAATGTTGGTGTTTGTATGAATGAACAAACAAACTGATGGAATACATCGAACTATTCTGAACCGAATTGTTACCGCTATTGTTAGAAAGATACTTGTTTGCGATCATCATCTTTGGCGTCTTTCTCTTCCTTGTTTGCAGTTCCATGTTTGATAATCGGTTACAACTAGTAACCAAACTGCTGGAGTGATGTGTGAGCACTTTTATTTCGTCGTCATCGTGATCCTTGTCGCTATAGCGAGCGTCATCAGCGTCATCATCATCGTCATCGTCATCTTCTTTGTAACTTTTCCATCAAACTCCAAATGAAATTGCATTCAAGTGCTGTATCTACAATCTGCACAAAGTGCAGAGCGAAAGCCACTCATTCGCTAACTACTTATATTAAATTAGTTGTCGCAATTTGTTAGAATATGACGGAACACGAGGCAAACGAAAGATGTTGATTTTATGAGACGAGTGCATTTGTCTGTTTGCTGTTGTTAACGTATGACTCAAAGGTAGAAGTGTGAAGTTTTCCAGCGAAAAGCTTCGAAACAAGATTGTAGTTGAATTTTAGTTTGATTCCACTTGTGTGTACTTGAGCGATGAAATGCGAATGTAAGTAGCTCATGCGCCGCTCGAATATAGATGCATTGCGGACTTGCGATTTTGGGTTCTTGTTCCAGTGGAAAAGCGCCCGCTCCCAAAAACACTTCAGTTACAACTATCTTTTAACTTTTCCGCCGATAAACGCCCCATCCCTCCTGGTGCCAGCATCCCAATAACTCTGTCGCATTTTATCTAAAGCATTCGCTGTTCACCATTCACTTGAACGTCTCAGGAATCCGACGAAATTGATGATGATCTTAAAATTCCAGGCACAAACTTCGTATACGCGTACGTAGAATAGACTCCGACGACAATGACATAGCTCAGCATATGCACAAGGAGAAATCGAGGAATTAAAATCTCATTTCAGTATCTCAGAGTGATAATTAAGTAAGGAACACACACACATATCTGAGGCGAAAAAGTGTGGCGGAAAAGTTTTCTTCATCCTTCGGTGTTGGTGGGTCGTGTTGGGGTCTTGGCTGGCATCGTAGTCTCGTCTTCGACGCGAGGAGCTCCCATTGTCGTTGTTGTCATATTTCTTGTTAGAAATGGAGCGTAATCGTTGTCATTCTTATCCTCATCTGCTTCTACTTCCTCATCCTGCGTCGTCTATCTGCCAGCATTTTCGTCTTTTTCCTTGACGATGTCGTTAGTATATCCGCGCCGTCATTGCTATCCGTTTTTCTTTCGTTGTTACTTCCATTAAGTGGGCTGGGCTCCCCGAAAAAAAAAGAACTCCCCAAAAAGTTCCAACCGACCATATGTGCATTAACGTACTATGGATGCTAGATGTCGGTATTATATGTATGGCGAATGGAAATTAAAGAATTTTTCATCGGATCAATGTCAAAATGTTGTCTCATTCGTTTGTTAGCGACCAGAACGATGGAGGTAGGTATTAGTCGACGACAATGTCGACGATGCTGGTGGAATGGTTAAAAAGGCATAAATGACAACTGTAGGGCTCCCTCTTTTTTTTTGTGAAAAGCTTCAATTCGGTGAGATATGTATTGTGAAGTAAATGAGGCATAAATCGATTGTGGCTGTTCATCAAGGATAATCGCGACAGAGCAAGTATCTTAGACTATTAGAATGGTGACATATTTCGCTTTTCATTTCTTTTTCTTTTATGTTTTTCGGGATTAAGAAAGGTTGAGTGAGTGTGATTATTGATGCGAATGATTTTAAGGGACACGAAAAGCAGATTAGTCCATATTAGAAGGCAATGATTTAAAATAAGTGATTCCTGATTGGTAAAGACTTTGATGGAAACTTGCTAACGGGATATTCAGTCAAATTTGAAAAGGAGCTTTGGTGACCCTACTGTGCTCTTTAATCGAAGGAACATTTTAGATCCCATCAAAACTCGTAGCTATTGACTGAGGCTAACTCAATTCATTTGGTAATCGTTTTGAAACTTGATTCGTTAATATCCCAGAAATTCCCAAAAAATCACCTGGAAAGCTTCTAAAAATACAGATTCGAAAGCAAAATTTAAAAGTTTGGTGCGTAATGAGTCAAAAATGTAGTTTTAATATCTTCCTTTTTTGAATGTGATCCGTCTCAAGTCCACATCGTAAATCCAGTGTCTTTACACTACTAAAAACATATCTTCTCAATTTTTTTTCATCATACACTGACCGTCAAAATTAATGCACCACCCAATTTATTTCTATGTACAATCATGCAAAATCGCGAGTGGAGTACTCTATAAGAGTTCTATTTACTAGGTGTATGCAAATGAAAGTGCCTTTTTTTGTTCAAAAATACATGTTTATTTCGAAAAAATGGTTACAAATTCAATCTTCGAAGTAATTGCCATCGCTAGCTACACATCTTTCCCATCTCTCAGACAATTTATGGATGCCTCGCCAAAAAAATTGTTGGTTTTTTGATGAAATCCAGTGATCGAGCCATTTTTGGACTTCTTCGTAGGAATTGAACCGTGAATCGTTCAGTGCGTGTCCCATCGATGAAAACAAATAGTAATTGGAAGGCGCCAAGTCTGGTGAGTAAGGCGGGTGGGTTAGCGGCTCCCAGACGAATTTTTTATTGTCCAATGTTCGATGTTGCGATGCGTTGTCATCTTGGAAAATAATTTTGTCGTGCCTCAATTGATATTCTGGCCGTTTATCGCATATGGCATTGTTCAAATCGGTCAATTGTTGATTGTAGCGTGCACCAGTAACAGTTTCACCAGTTGTTAAGAGATCATACCAGATAACGCCACGCTGATCCCAGAAAATACAGAGCATGGCCTTCTTTCCGAAGCGATCCGGCCTTGGAGTCGATTTGGACGCTTGGCCTGGGCTGACATATGATTTTTTACGTTTGGGATTTTTGAAATAAATCCATTTTTCATCGCCAGTGATGATTCGATGCACAAAACCCTTTCTTTTTTGCCTGGCCAGCAGCATTTCACAAACGGATTTTCGGTTTTCTTGCTGCCTTTCATTCAACTCGAGTGGCACCCATCTACCGACTTTTATAATCTTCCCCATGGCTTCTAAATGGCGAGAAATGCCGTTTAATTTGCCGGTCAACATTTAATTGTTCTGCGAGCTGTTGCTGCGTTTGGCCATCGTCTTCATCCAACAATGCTTGCAATTCGGTATCCACAAATGTTGACGGAGCGTGGCCGCGTTCTTCGTTTCTCAGATCAAAATCACCATCACGGAACTTTCGAAACCACTTTTTGCAATTGGATTCACTAAATGCATGGTCCCAGTAAGCTTCTACAAGCATTCGATGAGATTCAGCCACGGATTTTTTCAAATGAAAGCAGAAAACTAATGCTTCCCGCAAATGAGCACTTTGTGGCACAAAAATCGACATTTTTAATACCAAAAAAATATGCGTTACTGTTTGAAACTTGTAATGTTATGAATTGGATATTGTTGACAGATGCCAAAAACATAAAAAATGACAGTCGATACGGTTTGAAAGTTCATACATGTGTAGATTTAGCTATTGGAACACAGAGGGCACTTTCATTTGCATACACCTAGTAGAGACAATTCGAATAAGCAATTACAAACTAGTAAAAAAAATTATTACTCAAAAACAAACATTAATATGTCTCAGCATTGGATTGTGGAGAACCTGAGAAAAACTGTTGCGATTATTTGGTAAGCATAGTGCACTCATAATTCGTTTAAATAGTTCCAGGTGATCATTGAAGCAAGCAAAAAAGCGCATAATAATGAAAGTGGGCTTGAATAACTCCATGATACAGTTAGTATGATACTACGGGTAAAATGCATCCACCCGTCCACAACGGTCGAAAGGAGGGTTCTCAGAAGAATCGATGTAGCGAAGTTAGACGGAGACCAACGACGATCTTGCACGAAAAATTTATCATGACCGGTAGCTTTCAGCGCACACACGAGCCTTACATATCAAAATAGGTTTCTGATAGGGATCAAAGGACGAGGGTTAGCGGACGGTAATTTTCAAAAACGCTTGGCCGATTCAGTAGACGAAGATAGTGCAATGAGGTGAAATGAAGACTAATAATGAATCGACTAAGTATTCGACATACTAATAACGCTTTTACAAATTCAATTGACTGATCTGTTGCGACATATGAATGAGCGTTCGATACTCAAAAAAAATATTTGACAGGTGTCTGAGATTTGTATCGTTGCAAACGCAATAGTCTCGAATTTTATTACTTTTTGATGTTTGTGAAGTGACATACTAATAGGTGTCTGAAGTTTGCATCGTTGCAAACGCAACGGTCTGCAATTTTCTCACTTCATGAATTTTTTTTGGCTGAATTGACTTGAACTTTTTGAAAGTTTCATTCGCCTTTATAACTTCTTTGCAATCTACTAGGGTTTCATTACAGTTCAATCATCTAGCAACAATAAATTGTGAAAACTTTTGACAGCGTTGCGATTGCAACGATGCAATCTTTAGACACCTCATACTAATAGAGTGTCAGTAGAATCAAAATAACGCAAGGATTTTATAAGCACTTGAGTCAAATAACCTTATAAAAGTGAACAAAGAACGAAGCCGTTGCGTTTCCAATGATGCATACTTCAGACACATTTTTTTAACGGGGACCGAAGGACGAAAGCCAGCAAGAAAATGACGAAAACGTTGACAAAATTATTGCGAAGCGAAATACTGGAAACTATTGACGACATTTTGAAGTTCAAGGACTGAGATGATCGCAGAGCCTTGATTAAAACGATAGGTGTACCGATAGCTCTTCAAGAAGAAATTTTTTGTGTGCGATAAAAGTTTCAACCTTGGAATACAACAAGAACTTTGTCTAAAGTTTTTTCTTGGGTGATTCGGTACGTGTTATTTGAATTGTTCGTATTACTTTTTTTCTCATTTACCCATCATAATTTGATTGGGCTTTAACGATACAGATGTCAAATTCCTATCGCGTCGTCTTGCCTTAAAAAAGTTTGAAGACATTCAACAAGGATACACCACTTACAGCCTTAAGATTGGCATCAATTCTGTTATGTATTCTTTTCAGTGACTGTACAGGAGCACTTCAAAACATCTTTTTCACGTATGACGAAAGTTTTCAGCTTGTTTTCACAATGATTTAAAGTCTTTCACGAAATATTATAATTCATTGTTAAAACAAGCAAAATTGTGGGCTATGATTTGCCCGCTGAGTTCATCAGAAATTTAAAACACTCGAAAAGGAAAGAAAGCGAACATTTTGAGCTATATTGTAGAATATCATTTTAATTCCTATTTTCGTTGAATGCAAGTGTCCCCATGCTTTTCAGTCACTGACTTCATATACCAATACAATTGTACTTGAAATACAACAAAATGACGAATATAGTAACACATTTTCAAGAGGACAATTCGATTATCCAAGTCCTTATGATCCACTCCTGCATGTCGAGTGTTTTGCTCATATTTTCAAGTATAGTAAATGATACTTCAGACTCTGTTTCTTTCAAGCTTTACTCGAAACCCAATTAAATGTTTATTCTAAGTTATTTTTTTATGTTTTTAGTTTATTTTCGCAAATGCAATAACATATGAATTATCGCATAGTTACTATTACAAAAGATTACTCAAGTGAAATTAATAAAAAAAATTTGTGCCAAATCCAGTCGCTAAACCCTATAGACCCCCCAACCCCCAAAAAAAATATACAAACCACAATGTACAACATTGTATTCGAAAATTTCCAACGAAACTATTGTCTATCATCAAAACCATTGATTTGTAGTTATTCCAGTAATATTGATTTTCGGTTGATATAATAGATTACAATATTCGTCGTAGTAACATCCCCTTTTCAATTTGGATTGATGCTCGTTGCATTGAAACCACAATGCCATTACACGTGATTCAGTGAATCGTTAATAAAACATTATTGAGCATTCAATAAATGATGCATTGTGTTGCCAAATGAATGGTATAATTTGGTCTAAATATTTTTTTATAGTTGGTTTGATTAATATTGATTTAAGTTATCGCTTACGGTGCAATGTGTTATTCACAAAAAATGTCAGGCGTTAGGGAAAGCAAAAGAAAAGGGTAAAATATCCCTACCAATTGTCATGGCTACCCGGGATAAATATCCACTAAACCTTTCAACAGTTTCCGTGATCATGCCTAGGATAACCTCTTGCTCAACCTTCTTCCTTTTGAAATCCGCAGCCGGTTGGGATTTGCGTAGTTTTTCGAGTAATCACCGAGTACCACTCTGCTTAACAGTTCAACAAGCCCAAAAGTGTCCTTAAACGTAATGTTTCATAATCCTTTGGTTTCACGTGTTATATGATGTTGTATCACCACTGAATACAAGATTCATGGTTCATGTATGTATGTAACCATAATCATCCATGGTTACATAGATACATATTTGCGTATTGAAGACATTGCTGATGCGATACATTGTTTTGGCATCTAACCAGGGCGAGCGGACACAGAACAAGCTGTCAAGCTCTCGAATCTTGACAAAGGGGGAGCTGAAAAATGTCATAAGTGTCGTGAACAGCAAACGCATAAAATTTCAGACTCTCCAAAGTTATCAGAAAATTTAATTTACTTCATGTTTAGCTGCAGAGATCTTCCAATTTCCCTGAGTATTGACACATGAACAAACCGTCTGCAAAGCAAACTTTTTGAAGACTGTCCAGGCTAGGGTTGTTAAAGCTGCGGCTATTATCATCAATCAGCTCAAGAGATAGCCTGGACAGTATGGTTATCTACAGGAACACAAAAATTCGTGGACTTACTGTAAAAGTTTCTCGATTTCACTTTAATGGCTTCGCGATTCCACTTTATATTGTGACAAAAACAAAGAGTAATGTCAATCTGCAAGACTAGTTACCCTGTTTAACCTGTTTACCCTAACTGTGTTTACCCTGTGTAACTTCAATACAACAAGATGAACTGCTGGAGGAGTCCTACAAAGAGGACTGCTGGAAAGGAGTCCCCGCGCCCAAGGTTATCCATGGTCACTTTTTTGGCTGTAAGTATCGCCCGAGAGTAATGTGCCACAAAGGCCCATTTGATGAAAGTTTTGAGCATTTCTCCGACCAGATTGTCTGCAGAAAACTCTCCCATCACCTCCCACAAGTCCTGCCGCCTCCTGTTGCACCTTTTACAGTTGAAGAAGGTGGGACATGCGTCGTCCCTTTCCCCTGGGCAGAAAGTGCAGTCTGGGGACCGTGATTTACAAATCTTATGCAGATAAGACTGAAAATACCCATACCCGTTAAGAAGCTGGGTAAGGTAATAATCAGTCTCACCGTGCCTTCGATTTAGCCACGATCCCACGTCCCCTATAAGGTGGGCGGTCCAGCGGCCATTAGAGTCGCCTTCCCAGGACTGTTGCCACTCGAGTATTGTGCGCTGCCTCTCCTCTCGGTTGACAGCATATCTTGAGCCCTCCACTTTACGGTATAAATTCTCCGTCGCTCTCGAGCAACGAGGGCGATGGGTATCACTCCTGCGATCACCGGCACCGCCGACTCAGAGACAGTGCGGTAAGTCCTTCCCCTTCCCGAAGGGCTCCCCGATGTCGTTGCGCCATTCAGAATCACATCGGCAAAAGTCTCCACGTCCATTTTTCTGATGTTCCACCCAGGAGTGAAAGATCGTTGAGACGAGCGAGGACCGATATCGCCGATCTCGAACGCGATATATTGGTGGTCACTCGCTGAATAATCCTCGAGTACTCTGCAGTTCAACGTCGTCGAAGCGAGGGACTCCGAGGCGAATGTCACATCTGGGATTGTTCCTTCGCAGCCCCAGCGCCGGAAGGTCGGTACTTTACTGGTATTCAATAACACCAACCCGGTCCTCGCCGACATGTTCAGAATGCGTTGCTCTCTGGAATCGGTTTGAGACATGCCCCACTCAACGGCTCTCGCGTTGAAATCTCCCGCTACGAGTACTTTGCCATCTGTATTCAGAACAACATCCTCCAGCGCGTCCAGTCTAGTTTGAAATGATGGCATTGACTCATTCGTCAGGTATACGCTGAAAAACGTTATACCCGTGCACCGAATCCATACAAAACCATCTCCTCGGCTGTGACCCTGGATCTGGAGTCGCATGCTGCCCCGAACCCAAACGGCATCAGTATGGGAGTCATCGGAGAACCAGGCTGGTGAGATCTTGTTTCGATGTTGTTCGCTCAGCAGCAGCAGATCAGCCCCATTTTCTCGGGCGAACTGCTCTAGCAAATCTTGTGCATTGATGCTACGGTGCAAGTTAATTTGAAGGGACCTGATCATCACCTCAGAGCTGCTTTTGCTTTTGCTAGTGCCTCTCTAAAGATTGGGCACGCGCCTGTACCTGCAACGTGAGGGTGCTCTGTCGGTTGAGAGTTATGATGATTACATAACAAACTGCGCGGAATCTCAACGCAATCTATTTTCTTATGCCCAGACGCTCCACACTTAAAGCAAAACATACTACGGTCAGGGCCCTTGCAATTCGAAGTGGTGTGCCCGTATCCAAGACACCTGTAGCATCGTACTGGGATGGCTCGGCGGTGAATTCTGCACACTACCCAGCCGATTTTTATTTTTCCTTTGGCCAGGAGTTGTGTAGCATCTTTCTCCGTTACGTCGAGTATGGCCAGCCTTTGCCCTCGGCGATTCTCTGGAGAAAGCTTTACTTTTACTAGAGTTATTCCAGGGAACTCTTTTAGAATGGCTTCTTCAACCACAGCCGGGTCGGCGATGCAGTCCAGGTCCCTTACTTCCAATGAAGCCCTTGGCTCTAAGGTAGAGACGGTGCCCCAAGGAAGTCCTTTATTTTATCGCGGAAGAGCGATTTATCGGAGGAGTCCGCTCCAAACTCGACGAGTAGCCCTCCGGACCTCGTCGATCGTAGAGTTTTAATAATCGTCCCTGTTTCCTGTGGCTTGACATTCTTGCGAATATCGCGTGGAACGTCAGAGTAGCTCCTTCCGTCAATGGGTTTCACAAGAATGGTGTCCCCAAGGACTCTTCGCTTTTTTCTTGCTGGTTTGTCCACGGTATTTGTCGATGTTTGAACAGGCACTGTTTGCTGGCTATGCCTATGTTCACGTTTTGCGGTTTTTTTTGCCGCCTTAGACATCACGAGTTGGAAGGCGCCTTTTCTTTGTGGCGTTTCTTTTTCTGGCTCAGCGTTCTCTTTACGCCTTTTCTTCTGTTCGCTCTCAAGATGGCTAGCAGCAGCTCTTTTGATACTGCGGAGGAAAGATTGGGTGACTTTAATGTACACTGTTTGGTCTGGATGTTCTTCTTCCAACTTTTTCCAGAGTCTCCTGCAGTGGCAAACTCAATCCAAGAGGTCCTCGAACCATACCATGTGTCGACTGTATCCATACCATATATCAAAAATATTATCAATTTGATAAGGTGAATAGACGGATTTCTTCCTCATTTTCAACAAAAATTGGTTTTTATGATTACTTGTTGGAGTGTTTGTCTCAGAGCCTAATTATTATTGACTGCTGAACACGTAGCAGCAGTTATCACTCGTAAATCAGTTGACTCAGTCAGACTCAGGATTAACTAGAAAAAAGAGTAGAGCAATCTATAGCCGTATACCATCCCAGCTGACCATTACAAAGACGGACATTATTATGCAAAGAAATCGAAAGCTACCAATGTTGGTTGCCCGGTTGATTTTCAACTTTGATAAGTTATCCGTTTTAACCTCCATTGCGCTCCCAAAAAGTAGAAGTGGTGTTAGTGGTTGTGTAGTAGTAGTAGTAGTAGTAGTAGTAGTAGTAGTAGTAGTAGTAGTAGTAGTAGTAGTAGTAGTAGTGGTAGCAATAGTAATGGTGGTTGTAATAAAAGCAGTATTTTTTTAGAGCAGTATTCCAATTGAGATAGGAAATGTGAAGTAATGAAATTTAATGAAAATGAAATTTGGGAAAGGAAGGGAAGGACCATTTTACTTTCCTAGCCGTCTGAACTTACTCTGGAAGCCTTTTTGATTTGAATGAACTGGGAGTAAAATCGTTTAACTTCCGCGAAGAAAGTAGTCATGTAAAGACTGGGCGATTCATACTCTTGTCATAATTGATCCTTTTCGTGATTCCCAATATAACATATCATGATCAAAACCAATAAACGAAACTAGTTAAAGCGAACGCTTTAAATCTTTGACATTGTATCACCACAACTACCTCAAATTGAGAAACTCAACAGACGAAAGGACTTTCATTTCAAATTCAGACGGTCGCTATAAATGACCTTGAATATCTTTCACCATATCTATCCATTGCCTATCAACGGCAGACAGCCCAAATGAAATCAGAAATCACCAACTAAGTAAGCAGACAAGCAAACATCTTGTCCTTATTTCTCAGCACATTTCTCCAGCGCTGTCATTCATACGATACACATTCAATCAATCAAATTTTTACACTATCAAAGGTCAAACTCAATTATGCAGCGACATGTACATCAAATATAAAATTTCACCTAGGACTTCTCTGTTTTGTTGTCGTGCCCTGTCCCTGGCATCGTCGCC
Organism: Stratiomys singularior; assembly: GCA_954870665.1. Taxonomy (NCBI): domain Eukaryota; kingdom Metazoa; phylum Arthropoda; class Insecta; order Diptera; family Stratiomyidae; genus Stratiomys; species Stratiomys singularior. The sequence continues at coordinate 110,054,076 of OX940879.1, read as the reverse complement.
TGCCATTATTTCGCATCACATTGACTGGTGTCATTTTATCGATAATGTGATGTCACAATGCCCTTTTGTATGACTTCACATTCTAAGGACTCGGCAGCATTGATGAAATGTTGGAAAAAAAAACCCCCGAAACGTCAAAGGGCGAACAGTGGTTCATTGAGGACTGTGGTGGAGGAGAAGGGACGAAAAACTTCAATTCAAACTTAATGTATAATAGAGACTGTATGTCAATTTGTTTTCATTTGCTTCTTCCTTGCTAGGATTTCAACCTGAGTCAAAGGTATCGCGATTGTTCTTACTTCCTGGCTCGATAAAGCTAGGAAACAGTAGAGAAACAAATATATCTGCAATGACGATAAACGAGTGGGAGGATAGGCAAGTCAATAGCCAGCTAAGAATGAACGGAAATGTTGTGTATTGTTGGTTACAAAAAGAAGTTTAATTGATTTTACTTCCATATGCACTAGCACACTGCGACGGTAGCACGAGTTGCGTGTAGCAATATCCTTATGAGTTTTTTTGATTGTGCAAAAAAGGTCATATGCTACGGAACACATTGTCCTAGATCTCATTCAATTTTCAATCCATCAGCGTTTACAAAATAGAACTTTTTAAGTGCTTAATGTTGCCAAACAGTGGGAGGCTCCTATTAAGATTTAACAAGACCGACAATTGAGCGAGAGAGGCGGAAATAAATAGGATGAATATACATTTACGACACGAGACTCACATTTATCCATCTTAAGAGCCCTATTCATGTGTACACGGTGCTGCACCAAATAAACATAAACGGAAACAAATTGTTAATAAAAATTCTTACAACAGCATTTTCTCTTCTCGCCACTTACAACAGCCGTTTTGGTAGGCGCTCTTTGTGTATAATACTTCTTTGCTTCCTCCTTCATCGAAATAAATTCAAATAGGGACACAACAATTGATACAACCGCGCTGTTAACATAAATTGCTTTAAGTACGTACTCACTTTCGAGTGAAGAACTCACCTAATCAAACCGAGAGAATACAACAGCAAGAAGTTCCCAAGATAGAAGATAACGTTTGTTTGGAGGTGGAAAGGAACTGGCAGTGACCCCCTCCTGGCTCGCTCCGGTGCAGAACGAGTGGCTGCCTCACCTTCCATCTTTGTACCATTCGCTTTCTCTTTGTTGCCGAGTATCAACAAAAGAAACAGGAGCAGCAACAACAACAGCACAAGTGTGTAGACATGCGTTAAATTCAATGTACCAATAAAATCCTACAGTCAAAGTCTATTTATAACACAAATAGGTGTCATAATGAAACTAATCTAAAGCAGTTTATTAAGTAAACTCAAGTGGAATGAAGACGGGATACGCCAGAATAGCGAAGTTAGCTGGCTTGCGGCGGGCGAAGGCCCACCGTCCCAACTTATGGGCAAAATCTTTCAACTCTATATTTGCCCAGAAGTCTATACTTTTGCTATGGCTGCGGCTCAACTACTTGGGGGTGAAATAGCGACGACAAAATGGAGTAAAAGTTTTTAGTTGTCAGAGTATACCATAACCGTATATACAGTCGTACAGAATATTTGCCAAATAGGAGAAGTTCTTTCTATATCTCCGTTGATTTCTTCGAGGAAGACATTAAGTTTTGCCCCGTGATTTTATTGAAGAAGAAAATTTAACAACAGCAAAAGATTTAGTTTGAAGTTCTAATGAATGAAACGAAATGAATGAATGGATGAATGTTATTGCAGCACTGATTGCATTGCCGTATAAACGAAGAGAGGAGAGGGCTGAGAGAGAGAGAGAGAGAGAGTTAATATTTCCTCTTTCTCTTTGCTATGCAATCAAAAAGTGCAGGTAACATTTTGTTAATAAACTCGAATTAAATTACTTGTGTTCTGTTGAGAATTCACTAAATCCAAAGTTTTACCTAGGTTGTGGCGAAATTGATTTAACCCACAATCCAAAAAGATATTTTCAACGAATATAATTATTTAGTTTGTTATTAGTTTGCAGATTTCAAATTAAGGTTTCTTTCCATTCAAAAAAGAAGAAAACGAAACGGTAAATAAATATTATTCCAAATGTCCTTAATAGCCCCATAACATCGTTTTTATCAGGATTAAGTTTCTCACAGTGCCAAGTACACGTAATGGTTTTTGCTGTCTTATTTCAGTTTTCTTTTCTTGCAGTGAAGTTCGAAACCTGCCTAAGATTTGGTAAGATGTTTTTGCGGAGGCATTAATGTCCTGCTTAAGATTGACTTCAATGGGAACCACCAGCAGACACTTTTAGAGTTTTGCTCAACAATGTGTCTAATATTGACTTACGATCTAAATTTGCTACGGAAATTCAGTGTTGTATCTACTTTTTATTGTGTTTTTTTTTTGGGTCTGAGCACCGCAAAGTCTATGTCACATAGACACAGTGTTTTACGCCTGGTTGATTCTAACGCATCCTGCAATTCATGACTCACCCAGGCGTTTCGCATGTACCTCGAAATCTCAGTATTTGTGGACCAACTCAGAAAATTGTTGAACCTCGTCCAAAGTTAAGGCCAAATGTCATTTGGCAACTATTTCACCATATAAAATTTCTCCTTTGATCGTCGTTGTCCCTTTTTTTTTGCAATACTATATGCGAAAGACTGCAGTCCATTGACTCGTTTTCCGCGAAAGCCAGGAATTCACCCGTACCAGTAAAAATTTGATTGACTTTTGTTCGTTGTCCGTTTGCGATTGTTGTCAATAGTCGCTAATATGGAATTACAGCGGAAAGCGTATTCAGAGGTAAGGCGTATTCAGGAACGATTGATGTATCCAGAGACATATGGAAGATTTTTGGAGTTGGCATTGTCTGTGGTCGCTACTATGAAACTAATCTTGTGAAGAGCTCGAAAATATCAGAAAGTGATAGACTTGGAAGAGACACAACGTTGTCTTAACGATCAGTAATAGTCCGATAAAAGTGACCAAAGAAAAGAAGAACTGCGTGCCGAATGTCTGACGTAAGGCTGTAGCATAGTGAGACTGATTTATACTATACTCAAATCTAAGTGCTTCGGGTATTACCTACGTAGGATTTATTTGTCACGGTCTTATAACTACATGTTTGACACGGAAAAAAGGTCGATGACGTCTGCCACACATTGTCTGCAAAAGAGGAAATAAGAAACACAGTGACTTCTTTAGCCAAATCGGAAGACTCTCCCCGGACACCAGTTTCCGAAGGATGCCGAGAATCTTGGACAAACGGAACTTCGTGACAATACTTTCTCTTTAGTCACATTACAAAAAGATATCCTGGAAGGTCGGGCATTTGTGGTTCTCTTTTCTAGCAGATCCTTCCATCTTGCAAATGAAAGAATTCTTGTAGTTTGAAAATGAGCCCGGAATATTGTGTCAAACCCAGGATAGGTTGTCAAATTGACAGGGAAGGTGTGGGTCGTCTAGAAGCGTTGCACGTCTAGGTTGTTCGCGAGCATAACTAGCCGTGAGCTCCTTAACACAAGCAAAGAAGCTTTTCGCAGTTATCTACTATAGAGCAAAGCCAACAAACTGAGGTCAGAATGCGACCGATATTTCCTTAAATCAGTAAGAGTAGGCATTAATAATGAACACTTAATAACAAGGCTTTTTTTCTGGGCTGGATTCCGAACAAAAAACAATAGCTCCTGCTCCTGTTTTATTTTTCTCAACTGTGTTAGTGGCCACGTTTCACATGAACTGCTTGATGTTTAAAATTTGACAGCTTCGTATTTGGAACATCTTCAGGTTTTGTTGCAGCGAATAAACAGTAGCATCAACTTTCCTTTTTCTAAACATTTAAAACAACAACGTGAAATTTGAAAAATTCATAAACTTTTATTTCCATTGGCTGTTATATATGTATACTAGGATTATTTCTCTGATAAAGAAATACCCGCAAGGCTTTTGTTATTATGTCCCATGCATCTCGTAGAACTTGATTATCTTCTCCGCTTTTTTGTTGTTGTTTTAGATTTGAAGACAATTTCAACGTCCCTTTTCCTTCGATGGCATCAAATATGGTTACATTTCCAGCGTTTATTGAGAATCGCAATTCCCTTACAGCAAAGTAGGTCGTCGTCCTTAATCGATACGTGATTCCAAGAAAGAAAAAGAAACAACATACGCCAATAGAATTTCATTAAAAGCATCTTTTCAACTTGATATCACTGAGGACATCCTTTCCCTTTAGGAAATTATAAACGTTTGCCATTATCTTCGCTCCTAAAGCAAATGTTGCCGAGTCAAGTCCACGTAAATATTTGCATATCGTTCCTATTATAAGACACACAATTCCAATATCCGAAGGATTTACTTATTACGACCTAACATTTTCTTGACTTGACGATTTATACCATATGAGCCTTGGGACTTCCTGCGTCTCTACTTCCTCCATATGCCCACCAGCGCGTTTTCGATTTTTGTTTTTCTCGTTCGTTTATCCATTAAAAGAATGGTTTATGCAGATCTCTCCTCTATTGATTTCCCATTAGCATTCTGAGAATCAAATCCATATCATATTATTATCTTTCTTATCCACACACGTTGTTGCTTTTTCTTCATACATAGTTTGTTTTTTCCTGGTAAGTGAAGGCAAATAAGCGCCTTGTGCCGACCCTCCTCTTCCGGCTCATGCGATTTCTGTTCCTTCGCGCTTGGTCACACCATCGTCGTCGGAGTCTCGAAAATGATCGAGAAACGGAATGAATCGAAAGAATTGCTGAATTATGATTGTTTCTATAATAAGAAACAATTGCACGTTTCGTCCTATGAATTATTAATGGAAACATGTTACATACGCATTGCTTGCCACATATAAACGTGATATCCATTGGCAATTGGATTTCCATTGACTTCTTCCTTTCGCTTGTGTTCACTCGGTTCCTTTTCGCACGCGAAGCAGGAGCGGCGAGCTAAGGGTGCAGAGTGTGCCATGCAACGTCTCGCAGGGACACCATGCATTGTGTTATATGAACTATACACAATTGGAGCTTTGTGCTCCTGCTGCTCATGATATTTACGATGCTATTTCAAAGGTTTCGACCTGAATCGACTTCACGTCGTTGCACTCGTTGTTGGAATTTGGACATTGTGTTTCCTTTCCTGTCAATTAAACTGTCTAATCGCGGTGTACGTGTTAAGAGTAGAATATTTTCAGTTTTGAATTAAAATTTCAATCAGAATTTGTTGCGGAAGGAAGGTGCGGATTAGCAGGATTGGGTTGTGACGTTGCTGAACTCTGCACTTAAAGCGCTTTGTAATCTGTGAGTGCTCTAAATTCTAAACCACCACTCAAAGCCTGTTGGTGCTTCCACACTAACCGCATTTCAGGTGTAAATTTCATTCCAACTGAATAATTCGAGGGAATGATGTACTTAAATGTTTGCCAAAGGACCGACACTGCATGTGCATATTCATGGGCTCCACTGCAAATGCAAGCCTGATTTCCAACATCCAATCCTTTTAAGGTTTCTCAACACAATAGCCTTATAAATACGAACTCATTGTCAAGGAGGTGGCGGTGCTAGTGGCTTAGCAAATAAAGCATTTGAAATAAGGACACTGCAAAGAAGACTAAATTCCTGCTCAAGCTCGCTTGCACACACGGATGTATGTATGTTGTCGGCTTTGTCGCGGTTTTTGCTTTCTGAGTTTCGCTGGTATCGTTGTCATCCAACTGTTTGACTGTTGCTACGACATCCAGGACATTAAACTTCCACAATTTCATATTTTATGCATGTACATAAATTATGTTTTCTCGAGTCAACTCGAGCTCGACTTGAGCAATATTGCAATAATACTAATTTTATTCTTCCACTCGTTTCTCCCATTTTTATGATTAGATTTGCAACAGCGACACGATACAACAATAGCGATATCATCATCGCAGCAAGGACAACGTAAATAGCAAAAGGAGAAAATAACACACAATCTGACACGTCACGATTTGCAACCCATCAAAGGTAGCTTGGAGGGTGGCTGAAGAAACAGTAGCAACAGCAAAAGCTAAGGATACCGGCAAGCGTACGAAGGAGTCGAATGATTGTGTAAATCAAAGCCAACAAGGAGGCGAAAAACAAGCTGCAGAAAACAAACTGTAGGGACGAGGAACAGTAAAGCAGCAGTGATACTATAAAAGCAACAAAAGAAACAATAAAATAAAAAAAAAAGCAGCAACATTACCAACATAAGAACAAGAAAGAAAGAAAGAAATATCGTCGTTGTGGTCGATTAGAAGGTCTGATCGAGCGGAACCTGTGCGAGCGCCAAACCAACCTCCACCAACGCGGAAACAACGTTATATTGAGTACAAGCTCGCTCGCCGATATTCAAATCGAACATGTCTCGGTTATTACAAAAATTATGTCATTTGATCCAATTTAGTGCATTTGTAATTCTAACAACATGTGTCCTCGGAAATTTAAGTGCCTGGCAAGAAAATGTACGACCCAAGCTCTACGTTGAATTGGGTAAGTAGAATTTATACAAACATCCTTTTTTTATTTTAGACCGTAAGGAATGTTCATACGAACATAAATAGATGTATATAATGTGAATGCCGTTAAACGAAAATAAAACAAACGAAAATAAAAGTAGGGGAGGTGGGGTGAAAGGGGTTGAGGAACAATTTTATGGTACTTCCGTCTAGGATTCGAATGAAAGAGAATATTGGGCACTCTTTAAGCGTAATGGGGTGAGCGTTTGACTTAGGAAACACTGCAGATTCTCATTGACAGAATAAACAATAAATTTGATAGCTATTTGCCGAACTTGTCGAGTTATGGATAAGAATTGTGAAAGCGGAAGTTTACATTATTTTCCCACGATAATTAAACCGGCGAAAATTGAAGTTAGGGGTAAGATTGTATTGTTCATTTTCTCAGGTCAATTAGAATGTCATTTATGTTTTTGGAAACACTTTTATCAGGTTGGTAACAAGGATTTTGATAACAAGGACATAAATCTCAACGGACTTGTTTCCATTCAAAGTTCAAGGGTTTCATTTCGGCATTGATATCCGAAGTTTTGGAGGCTGTAGTTTAGAATGAATACTTTGCTGGCGCTCAGTATTTTCATCTTCAAGGATTCCGAATCAAATCCTTATAGAGCGGTCACATAAACATACTTGTAGCTACTCATTCACGCGCAGCGCAACAACCAAAATGCCTGCACAATCTTTCAAACTCAGAATTGCCGAAAGTGTCGGATAGACCAAAGAATAAAACTGGTAATAAACTAAAATGCAATACAACGCTAACATTACAAACAAACTCCCGACCCAACGATATTCGAACAAAATAATTGCAATTTTATTTGGGTTGATAAATTTGCTTTCATTTATGAGTCAAACGAGAACGTGCCGCCCAAAACTTTTGTGTAAAAACGCAATACAAATATAAATGAACTTATGCTATTTCTTTCTCTGTCTAAAAGAAGGCACCCGAGAATGTTAGGACTGTAAATACGCTGCGGTAATATCCTGCTGTTGATACATTATGAGACGAACAAGCTTAACATTTTTTAAGGATAGCTTGAGCTGAGAGAAATATTGGTGAATATCTTTGGATTTTTTTTTAGAAGATTGTGTAGAAAAATCAATATAATTTTGAGTCGGAAATTGTACCTGCCCTTTATTAAAACTTCCTGAATGCCTCTTGTCTATTAATCCGTCAAACTGGAAGGGCACGTTTCTTCTCAATTTACTAATAAACTTGAGTACAGTTAACGTTTAAAAAAACCTCTTGAATATTCAATGACATGGAGGCTATGTCTTCTTTTGTATAATGAAATTTTATAAAACAACACTTGTTGATTAAGCTTTTCGAAAAAAAATCATTTATTGTCATCAAAATCCCACTTCTAACAGGAGAAAGTCGCATTTAGACATTTCGATTTCCAATTTTCAAATAGTAGTAGTTTTTTTTGGGTTGGGGGATGAAGGGAATTTACGCTCGGAGTGTGGGACTCCTAGGAGCGCATGCTACCAGACTACCCACTAAACACCCCCCCCCCCCCTGTCAAGAGACTCTAACCTGGAACCGTTTGACACATTACTTCGGGCTAAGCCTCTTTTAACTTCGCCCTAGAGCGCCGTCAGCCTAGAGAAATTTCCCCCCAGCGGGAGAGGGCAGGATGGAGGAGGCCAAGGTTATCCATGATACATTTTTTGGCTGTAAGTATTGCCCGAGAGTAATGTGCCACAAAGGCCCATTTGTCAAAAGTTTTCAGCATTTCTCCGACCAGATTGTCTCTCCCATTACCTCCCACAAGTCCTGCCGCATCCTGTTCCATCTTCTACAGCTGAAGAAGGTGTGACATGCGTCGTCCCTTTCCCCTGGGCAGAAAGTGCAGTCTGGGGACCGTGATTTACCAATCTTGTGCAAGTAAGACTGAAAATACCCATGCCCGCTAAGAAGCTGGGTAAGGTAATAATCAGTCTCACCGTGCCTTCGATTTAGCCACGATCCCACGATCCCTATAAGGCGGGCAGTCCAGCGGCCATTAGAGTCGCCTTCCCAGGACTGTTGCCACTGGAGTATTGTGCGCTGCCTCTCCTCTCGGTTGACAGCATATCTTGAACCCTCCACTTTTCGGTCATAAATTCTCCATCGCTCTCTAGGAAAGAGAGTTCAAAATGGGCTCAAAATCCGCATCAGATACCCTGGCAATCGGAAAAAATTTTATAATGGGCCAAGAATATCCGACCATCTGGCGGAGTTGAAGGCATTTCTGACGTCAAACGTCACAAAAGCAAGACAACGCGTTTGGAATCAGTTTTGTGCGCTTCGGCTCGACGGACTGCATTCACCACTTCCATGATGGCATCGGAAGTGGATCGCCCTGCTGTAAAGCCATACTGCCGAGGAGAAAGGTCCCATGCAGCACGAATTGCGTCAGTGAGTCTTCGCTTAATGAGCTTTTCGAACACTTTCCCGGCTGTGTCCAGCATACAAAGCGGACGGTATGTAGAAGGCAGCCCGGGGTCCCCTTTCCTCTTGCTGATCAATACGAGCCTTGCCACCTTCCAGCGGGATGGAAATACACCTTCTCTCAAGCAAGCGTTAAACACATTAAGTAGCAAGTCAGGACAAACGTGGAAGACCATTTGTAGCACCTGGATTGGAATGCCGTCTGGTCCTGGTGCCTGTCGAGCTTTCATAGAAAGCACCGCATCCTCCAGCTTATCTTTTGTGAACAATGGACATTCCACTGAATCGACCTCTTGGGCAGCATCAACCCGGACAGGATGAGTTAGAAAAACCGCCTGCACTATGCCGTCCATCTTCTCTGCTTGAAGTAAACACGGCTTCCGTGAGGTACCGAGCTTGCACTACACTACCTTGTAGCCGAGCCCCCATTGATCCCTGTTCACGTCGTCCACAAGTTCTCGCCAGCAGTGTGCCTTACTCTCATTGATGAGTCTTGGGAGTTCTTTCTTCGCTGATCTGTATGCTGCTGTCCTATTGGATACTTCCTCTACGTTTCTCGAGCGCTGAGCTGCACGTCGAAGTCTGTGACACTCGCCTCGTTTGTCTGCGATGTCTTTTGACCACCAATGTACAGCAGGCCTGTCGTGTCGATGCCTCCGTCGAGGCATAGATGAGCTACAGGCAGAAGTGATGAGGCTCATCGTTGACTCCAACATTCCCTCGACTCCAGCCCTTCCGCTGGTAGTGGTAAATAGTAGTAGTAGTAGTAGTAGGTAAGGACCCTTTCGTATGAAAGAACCAACTAACTGAGTAACGTCCCTTCGAGGTGTATCCTGGTGGCTAGATATTCATTGGGGTGGTTTTGTCCGTATCAGTGTAGCAGTAAAGCATTATAAGTAGCTGGAATCCATATATACCAGTATAAAAATTGGAGTTCAACACCTTCAACTAATTCTTCAATACGATGCAATGGAGGGCAGAAGCTGACGAATCAGAACACGTGTCCAAAAGGGACTTTGAGGTTAGATCTAATCAAAGCGGGAACTCACACTCAACAATGTACCATATCGATTCCGATATCGCTTAATACTTGCGATTTTGAAGGAGATCCATGTCCACAGACGATATAAGCATAAAGATTGGCCAAGAATATTCGAATTTCCATCATTGGAGACAATTTATCGTGCGATCTAACACCATCATTGTTCACGTCGGGGTCACCGATGCATGGGAAGTATCAGAAATGCAACATACATCACTCGCCACAGACAAACAATGCATGAGTCTGGGATTATTTCTTCTCGGATACACAATTTTTAACACAAACCGCTGATTTTTACAGTCTCCATGTGTGAACGTATGCAAAAGGAAAACAATTAAAAAGTTTTAGCCGTGTCTTATGTTGAATTTCCAATAATTCAATCCATCTAGAACATGTTTCACCCACACTACCTGTATAAATCCAATTTACAAATCAGGATGTGATTGATAGTGACACGCAGTTCAAGGCAGTCAAGAAGATGTTAATTACATTCCAATTAAGTTATACGTACATGAGTACACCCGTGTCAATTGCTACTACAACAGGTTTCCTTGACAAGGGTGTGAATCAACGGCGGCGTTGAACGTCTTTTTATTTGGACTTGTAGTCTTTCATATGGTTGGATGGAAGCACTCAAGCTTGTGCCCAACGAGTCAATGGAAATTTCAATTGACCACACTTCAGATGGTTTCCACCATCGTCCTGAATGAATTATAGATCAAGACTATCTACACAGCATATGTGTAGTTAGATTAAATGTAAACGATCAGCATTAACCCTGAATTGCTGATGTTAATGTTGATGGGAGTATTCTATCATCTAGCAGAATGGTTTGCGAGGGGACAAGGAAAGAACAGGAAAAAGGAGGACAAATTTAACATACGGATTATGGATAGCGTGAATTATTCGATTGATTCCAAGACAAGATGAGGTTAATAGCCCCAAGAAAGTGTAAGACGATATCTAAGATTATTGCCGCTAATCCAATTACTCCCACTTGATATCAAGACATGTAAATGCCAAATGTGTAGCGTGTACATGCTATATGAATTAGATTATTCCGCTTGAATGGCGAAAATGCAACCTTGCAAGAAGGTACATTCAACTCCGTTTCGATCAATTTTCACTACATTTCAATTACACTGTGCCAATGTCGATTTTAGAGATTTTCATCGCCAAACATGTGATCATTCTTCGTCCTTCACGTTCACATGAAAAGTTATCAATACGTGACATTTGATAACACAACAAATTTCTTTCGTTACGCCTGATTACCACTGTATATGTCACTTGAAGTACTTCCATCCATTCATATCGAAAGAAGTCCTTTTGCCCGCACCTTCCTAAAGGAATATGTTCTTTACACAATCAGTGTTTGCGTGTGTGTGTTTGAGTATGTAGAGTTCTTTTTCTGTGTCCCAACGAAGGAGTCCACCGTCAACGTCTCTTAAAACGGCTTGAAAACGTTGACGATGACAACGGACTCGCAAGGACTAGTAGGTAGCGATAAGATGCCTAACGGAAGCACTTCATTGGTAAGGAGCAGTACGTACAAACATTCTAGTGTAAGAATGTGTAGAGGGAATCCTACATAAAGGAAGCAGACCCGTCGAGGAAAACTCGAACGATAACCGAGTACTACGCGACCGCCAAATATTCAAGGAGATGAGCAAGTATGCGAACTTCCTTATGCATAGCGTCGTTCCACGTTCCTGATTGCTACAAACTAGAACTGCTTCTTCCCAGTTTGGGCTACGTCTGTAGCCTGTAAATCTGAAGCACTTGCTGACGGACGAACGTACGTCTAATACGTAGTATGTACACAGTATGTTGTAAGAATATCTTGGAAGTCCACCGTGTGGTATAGTCATCTTCCTTAAATGTGTTGTCGCTGGTTTTGCCACGGCTGCTGCCGGCTTGTCATTTAGTCGAAACGGCAAACAAATCCACAACGGAATCGACACACATTTTTATATCAGATATCCGCGTGCAATGTGCCGTTGCTACTCCTGTTGTTGTTGACGTAGATATTGTATGTCAAGAAAAGTCGAAGATTAATGGCATCTCTTAGCTCTCTAAGTGAGTTGTTAAATTGAAACTGCTATTGATAGTGCGTGATCTGAACGATTCGAAGAAGTAGGCAAAGGGGAAGGACGAGCATTGGTGATAAGATGGCAAATGTGTACTTTGATCGGAAGGAAAGTCAAAAACAAAAAAAGTTCGTTCAAGCCTGCTTAAGAAATTTTAAGGTTTGGTGAAATTCGAGGAAGAAGTTTGATACGGTGGCACCGGGAATCAACGAGGGGTGGAATTCCATGCGAATATTAAATTTTTCAGTCGCCAAATGTTTCATGGCGAAGACTTGAAAAAATTTGAAAATTTCAGGATAATGTGTTGAACTTGGTCTTTGGTAAGTGAAAAGCGAACAACGAACAGCAATGATATTGCTCTTGAACCAAGGTAAGTAATATGCAGCGCAAGCTCTTAGATATTTGCTCTTTGAGAGTCGTCGCGTCTTCTGTCAACTTCTGACGACCAACACTTGAGAAATCCTTTTCATCTCTTTCGCGGTTTTTAATATTAATCCATATTTATACGTCATAGCCATTATATTATAGCCATTCTCGCATGAACTCCGTTTTCAGCTCAGAATTTTCATGATTGCGTTTTTTTTTTTTGAGTCACATCCTTTGACATTATGCGTGAATTCCTTGTCGAGCAGTTTCTTCAGACTTGATATATTTTGACAGATACGGCTTCTGGCTTTGATTCACTCTAAAAAGACATTCACTCAGTACGATATGTCTTTGGGGTGTTTTCGACAAGACGTGATCATCTCGAATTCGACTCATTTTCTTATATGAAATTTGATTGTACCGGGCGTAATATCACCTTTGCATTTGGATACTATGAGATGCTGTTCAAGTCCTCATTCATGTCTACCTACTGAGGTTCCAATTTTCAATGATGGCAACTGTAATTGAACAACGAGTGTAGATACCCCTTTTTTTATTTGACATGTAGACTAAAGTGCGATCTTGTGTCGTAGAACCGCTTTCAGTAGTTTTTCAACACTGTATTTGGCTCGTATCCTTTACTTGTTTTCACTGGTTTTCAAATTGGCTTAGCTAGCTAGCACTTGTGCTCATTTGTTATAGAACGTTTGACAAAATGTTGTTTTCCAGTATTGTTCAATCCCACTTCTGACACCAGTCTTAGACTTGCTGACTTTCAAATGCGAGAAGTGTTAAATCTTACTTAAATCCTATCTTAAGCCATATCTCATTTTATTGACAAAATAATGGTGATTTTCTAAGCTGTCAGGCTATATATTCCAATTGCATTTGTTAAACCAAGTGTTTGCAACCTGCGTCGATGCAGCTCCGTTTGAAAATTTAATTTATTTGAAATTCTTGCTATTAGAACCGAAATGCTCCGCTTGTCAGGCTTCTGTTATGGATAGTCCGCTTGAGAGACCTTCACTATATAGGTCAATACGCTGGATTGACACTTGCAGTTTGCAGTGCATTTAGCGATCTCTAATTGATGGCTATATCAGCAACTTCATTGGTTCGTTGAGTCCTTATGCTACAGGGTTAATATTTCGGTCGCATTTATTGCAACTGACTGCAGTTTAGTTCATTATATTAACGAACCCGATCGTATCTTTCGTCCTGCCAGGAAAAAACATATTTTCGTATACCATTCAAAACAGCTAGGAAAATACATGTTTTTGTTCAGAAAGCAATCAACTACTACATTTTGACCCTTCTTTTACACAGATATCTGAAATGTGCATCGTGGCAAACGCAACTGTCAGACTTTCCAGTTTTTGAATGTGTTTTGGGTAATTTGACTTAAAATTTTGGTAAATCTTATTCGCAGTTTTCGATTTTTTTCACTCTACAGTTAAATTATTCACTTAGAACATGTAGCGAAAAAATTAGACATTTTTGTGTTTGCAACGATGCAAACTTTAGAAATCTCTTTTATACTCAGTCCAAAGCTGACGTGTCTAAGCTATGCTGAAAAATCGAAATAGTTTGCGGTTGCTTTGGACTTTGGTGAGTAAGGTTTGAACACTATTCCTTACTAGAATGACTTCTTGTCAAAAGAAAAACGTCTTATATGGATCCTCGTACTTTAACACGAGTTCATTGAGTCCTTGCCAGTATCCGCGAATAGAATGGGATTGAAAAAGTTCTCATAATTATTCTGCGCTTTCAAACGTCACCCGGCTCACTTTGAAGAGCTCACTTGAAAAATTCGCGTTCGTGCATCAATAAATCAGTGAGTTAGCACTTTCTACCATCCTACATTCGTTCGTTACAGAAGGACGAATGAAGCGAGTCAAACTACTTTGAAGAACTTTACCAGAAATGTTATTAACAATGTTATTGGACCCTTTGATGTATAACAGCATAAGAAATTTTCCATAACTTTCTTGGTTCTTTGTCGAAAACAAGTCTTTGTCCAGTTGCACTCCCACATGAATCATAGATTTTTTCAAGGATACACGAGCAGACAAAATACATTTTTGAAAATTTCAAAGAATTCGCCCTTGTGAAAATAATCACCCATCATTTATGATTCATATTATTCTCAGTTTTGTAATTATCCATGAAATATGTTCAGCACGCGCATCTCGGATCCCTTAATTTTTCACCTACACTGTATCTATTTCTGACAAAGGATACTATAAAATCTGCGCACTTGTACTCGCACCATTAGTGGAAAATGTTACACCAAATCGTTGAAAATCACGTCGTGTACGTGACAAAAACAAAACACAAAACAACATACAAAAAAAAAATTAAAATAATTCAAGGCATTCCTAACACCTCAATATTCCCACACTCCCAGCCACGTTCGCACATCCTTTTTCGCATTTTGTTCACTTAGCTGACTGTTAATTAGGACACGCTTGTTGGTAGTCTTAATCGTATGGAAATTCCGACTGTAATAATAAAAAAATCAAATGAATGTGTGAATTCATGAGTTTGTGGATTTTCCGGAGGATAACATCGGAAATGGTTTTGCGTTGGTTTTTCTTGGAGTAAATGAATTATTTCAATTATAAATATGTGATAGTTTCTGAAATTTTGCAATTCAGCAAAACTTTTCGACGGCTGAGTCCTTTTTGTTTGAATATTTCGGATTTCATCAAGAGGATTTTCCCCAAGCACGATAATTTTTATGTAAAATAAACTGAAAATTGTTTATTCCCCAATTCAACCGTTCAGCGTTAAACTATCCTGGCATCTTATATCAGATCACGTCCGGACTTAAAAATACTTGCTATTTTCATCCTTAGATCCTAATAAATTTTAACATAAGTATCACGTTTTCAATATAATTTAAAACGTGTCCGTAGCGAAGGAATAAAGGACCTAGCAGTGAATGTATGAACAACGGAGGCTGCTGGTTGTGTTAAGCTCTTTATTGTATAGACATAGGCTGCCTATGATTGGCATTGCGAGCAGTCATTAAAAAGTCGAAAAGGGCTTATCTATCCTGCTTCGCGGTCAAATTCCATTAATCAATACTATAAGGGGCGATGGTGTTGGTTATATCGACGCTGAGGTGCTTGATGTGTGCAAGAGGATGTGAGAACGATGGAGGTAGGGCAGGTATAGGGGAGGGTAATGGATTTTTGAATTTGAAAATTATGTTATCTCTGAGAGTTTCCTAGAGTTGATTAGGGAATATTGCATTGGAATGGGGTTTATTAGTCATTCAGGCGCGTTGGGATTAATAGCTTAAAGAGGATGTTTACGTTGCTTAAAATGGATGATTGGGACACAGATTAAAGTTGAAATACATCAGCAAACTCAACATTTCCTAGTCTCATTCAAATTGAAATAGATGCATCCCTGAAATTTCTGCTACATCAACTATGCCTATCCACCCTCTGTAGCTATATAATAATTTATTATATTTCTTTCACCCGCAAGTTACGACCATTCAAGGATTCCTCAATATTCCGGACATACCCTGAAATTTTGTATCATTCAATGGGAATGACTTTCTGACAGAAGGATTACGCAGAGAATGAGTATCGATGGCATTGTCCGAAAATTCAATCAAAAATCAATTTCGACCAAAAATCATCCCTTAGAGCAAAGAAGAAATGTTTTCTCTTCTTTCCTGCATTCATGAGATTATAATGGGCTACATGTTTAGCAGGATATATGATGCTAACAAGGGTTTAACGCTAATAATAATCGCATATCCTTTTAGAATTTCCCTCAATTACCAAAGCATGTCGAACTTTTTAAATTGGAACATTCATCATTTATTGGATGTTGTTGTGTAAGGCGTGTTTTATTTCCTTTAAATCAATTCCTTCTCCTCCCTTTTCTACGTCTTGTATTGCTCTGCTCTTATTAACTTGTAAAGGTTCTCCTTTTCCGAAAAGATCTCGGTCGTATTGCTATTTGTAGAGGCAGTGCGAGCTTTGGTACGAGTAAGTTTGAATTTCCGCAATGGTTGGAAGTTTTCTGTTTATGTAGTGGTATTGTTTGGGTTGACTTTTGACAACTAATAAGGATATATATAGAGTTGGATTTTTTGTTGTTGGTAGAATGAAAATCATATCGATTATGTTAATCGACGTTTTCATGAGGCGTTTTAATTCTTGGTGGAAGTGGATGGTTGTAAACCTCCCTACAAAGGCAAGATATAAGAACGAATATTTTCATTTCACATTCTTTGTTAAATTGAAGGAATTTGTTAGCACCTTGAATAACATCGAGTAACAAAGTGATAAAACGATTCATCTACGCAAGAAGTCACGTTTTTCTTTTTTCCACATGCATTTTTATTTTTTTATGGGTCTATTCTACGATATCTACCGTTAGATACCGCCCTAATCAGCAATGTTTTATTTGATCGTCTTAAAAAAGCTTAATGTGGCTCCTGATTCCGTGATCACCAAGGTAACAAATTCTGTCATATGATTCGACCACAGACTTTTAAAAAAATCCGACAAGGACAACTCAAAACGATGTGATGTAGTCTTTCCCCTTCTTCTCTTTGCCATCTAGACAGGTGTCATTGCTATGAATACCTATTCGTTGGGCATATTAACACAGAAGCTCCTAACTCGCTTACAATTTTCCTGGACTTCTTCTCCTATGCTTCCCCGTTGGTTGCTTGGTACTGATTATGTTGATTGAGACTCATGAACTCGTGGGTCATCCTGTAGTTATTGCTATCATACCAAACAGTGTTTCCTGTTTCCAGAGGGATTTGTTTAATTAAATTTAAACTCTTCCACTTTTACAAAACTTCAACTGGTTGATTAAGCGCTTGCTAGTTCATCCGGAAATCCATTTTCTTTACATCTGTTGTGAACGACCCGCGTTAGCATTATATCCTTTCGGTCCACAGTAGTCAACTGTGGCTTTGATAACCTTTCCATAGTTCTAAAAGTGCCATGAGATTGCTCCTGCATTATTGATTTGTTACACGCAAATATTAGGTGTCTGAAGTTTGCATCGTTGCAAATGCAACGGTCTGTAAATTTTCACTTTTTGAATGTTTTTTTGGATAAATTGACTTGAACTTTTTGAAAGTTCCATTGGTTTTAATACTTCTTTGCACTCTACTAGGGTTTCATTACAGTTCAATCATCTACCAACAATAAAATGCGAAAAATTTTGACAGCGTTGCGATTGCAACGATGCAAACTTCAGACACCTCAAATATTGGTAAGTTTTGAAAAGTATTGAGCCCTTTTCTGTCATTTTTCGATTGAAAATTTCTTCTATTTAAAATGGATTTTATTAAAGTATAATACATATTGTTCATTATTATATATGACCTTTTGCCATTTATTGGGTAGAGCCATTATTCCATCTGCGGTTTATCGGCGAAAAACGTGGCCAAGTGATTTTCGCAGTCCCTTTTTGAAGTGAATTTCATTTCATTAAGGACGTTTTGTAGAGACCGAGACAAATAGTAGTCTGATTGTGCAAGGTCTGGACTATACGGTGGATGCATCAAAACTTCCCAGTCAAGCTCTGTCAATTTTTGCCGGGTCACCAAAGATGTGTGTGGTCGGGCATTGTCATGATGGAAGACAACGCACTATCTATTGATCAATTCTGGCCGGTTTTTTTGGAATTGCATGTTGCAATCTGGTTAATCGCTGACAGTACAGAGCCGAATTGAGTGTTTGGCCAGGTTTAAGCACCTCATATTAAACAATTCCCTTCCAATCCCACCACACCCATAGTATAACCTTATTTGGTGTCAATTCCGGCTTTGAAGTGGTTGATTGTTAATTCATCTTTATTTGACCATGATCTTTTTCGAACAATATTCTCGTATCTTATCTATTTTTCATCGCCCGTAATGATTTGTCTCAAAAATTGATGGATTTCGTTGCGTTTTATTCGCATTTCGCTAGTGGAAATTCGATGACCAAAGTTTTTGGTGTTAATTTAAGCGGCACCCAAACTTTGAGCTTCTTCGTATATCCAGCCATATGCAAATGGTTCAAAACTGTTTGGTGATGGATATTCAGTTCCTTAGCAATGTCATGCCTGCTTATGTGTCGGTGGTCTTCAATTTTCATCGAATTTTTCAGTGATTGGTCGACCTTACCGAGTTGTATCTTTGACATCAAAATTTCCCGAACGAAAGCGAGCAAACCATATCTTGGCTGTGGCTTTTGATAACGTATCTTGACCGTAGACATCAGAAATTTTTTCACGAGTCTGCGATGCATTCTCACCTTGATCGTAGTGAAACCGTAAAACATAACGCATTTTTTTTTTTCAAAGATTTCACTCATTTTGAATGAATATAACTTTTGACACGAATGACGAAATACAAAGCAGTCCAAATGAAAATTGCAGACTGGAATGTCACCTTTCAAACGCATGTCAGTTTGACTCAATCTAATAAGTATTGCCCGATACATGACAACGAACACCATCTAGTGATAAAGAAGGCTCAATACTTTTTAGACTATCCAAAATATAACTTGCCATGGAGGTAGTAGCACTTGCCGTTTCTGTACCTAGATGAATTGAAAATATTTTTCACTGAAAGATCGTCACATTTTCAGGCTAGCTTAGACCTTGGCTTGAATTCTGGTTGAGCGTTCCTTATTTGTTTTATCTGTCTCTTTTTTCGCCGTGACTCCCCGCGACTTCACTTCAAATTCACTATACCGTCTCGCTTTTCACTAGCCAGACGCTATAAGGGGTCTTTGCTTACAGCTCTAGTTGTTTTCAGTCGGTAGACGATGACATTTTCTCTTAGATTGGAAAATTAGAGAGGTCTTGTTCTTGGAAGGTTTGTGAGTACATTCATCAACATTAGTCGGTTAACGAATGCGATTAACAATTGCTAGTATTGCGGCCTTCTTTTCAAAGAAGTCAGAACTTTCAGTTTCACACCGCCTGATCTTAGTATGCAGATTATCCTTTGTATTCAGGTGGGGAGTAGTAAACCTGAGAAAAAAAGTTTGATTACCTTAAGCCACTGCATTCAAGAGACTTTTGATACCTTCAAGTTATCAAAGTGCAACTCCTGGACGCTTTTTTTGCATTTAATTCAAAAAATTTGACAGTTAGTTCATATAGGCGTAACCTGCGTGTGACATTCGATAACTCTATTCTATTTTCAATCAGGATTGAATACGCTTCTTGAAGTTCCTACTGAAGTGTAATTGAGTTGACAGACGTGGAAAGAAGATAATTACTTATGTTGCGTCGATAGATATTTAGAGAGAAACTCGCGTGGTTAAGCTTAAAACGGCATAAGTATATATAATATACGCAGAAGAGCTATCATAGACCATAGAGCTGACATCCGTGTGTACTCGCATTAAGTGCAATTAATTTATCTGTTCGCTTTCAAAGGCATCTGTTTAGGACACCACCACTAGGACCGAAATTCGCAGAAATGATAATTTATGATTACAGCTCATGCTTATTCAGGAACCTGCTTAACCCAAAACATTTTCATTTTATGCATATGGTAATATATGCATATGGTTCATATGGTCACGTCATGGCTTACATTATTTTACTTTCTTTACCATGCAAAGAATACCAGAAATTATTCGCAATTTATCATCAATCATGAAATGTATCGAATGCTATTAGTAATAACAACTGGCCGTCTGAATCCCATAGCTTCCTTGAGGGATTAAGGTTCAAGGACAAGGTTTCAATTACTCCGAAAACATATTTATCGATCCTTTCTCATGAATTCTGAAGATTTTTCCTTGGAATTCATAAATACTTTTGTAGCATGAAGCGAAGAATTTCTGTAGAAGGATATTTCCCGAAAGGAAACACCAAATGAAAAGAACTAGAGCCTGAATAGTAAGACCGTTCGAGAGGCTATGATATGGCTTGTTAATTTATTTATTTTCGCATAGAAAATAACATTGGATGCTTTGTGCTCTTTCAGATAAAAGTTGGAAAGTTAAGTGGGTTTCTGCGAGGGAGAGGGGGGGGGGGGCCATTGACACGTTTTGGTATTTGACGGACGGGCGGGAGAATCAAATGAGGTTTTTTAGAACAAATGTTCGAGACTATGGCAAGTGATTGATGAGTTGTGATGGATGAAGCAATTACGCAGAAGACAAAAAAGTTCTGCAAACATTAGCTTTTTAAAGCACCACAATCAATTTAAAAGGTCGAGTTCAAGGATGCTGTTGAGGTAGCTTATGAAACGAATTTTAAATATTTTCGTATTTTATTTTCCCAATAAGACTGTTTGCGGAAAAAATTAATCTAAAATTGTTACGACCAAAAACCAAGACGCAAAACTTCATATGTAGCCAGACAAAAAAGGAAACACCCGAAAGCAAAACAAGGTTTCCTTTGTTCGGCGAACGAGTACGACGTAAATGCTGAGGCAGAGGAAAGCATCGACGGACCATTGCATCTTTTCTACTTCCAAATCGAAATTGTGCCTCGAGGGAAATGTAAACGTATTTCTTTTCGTTTTCGTCTTTGTCGTGGTTCCTTCGTTTTGTCGTTTATCAATTGAATTAAATAAAAATATTGTTTTCTTGCGCCCTTTGTCACTTCCAACAATGCTTGGTCTTGGCGTATGAACTGTCTTTCTACATTCGGAAGTGGATGATTAGCCTTCCGTTGTTGTAGTTCCATTTCGTTGAAAGAGTGAAAGCAGACATTCAATACGGGTGAAATAAAATCCCCTGAAACGCTCATACATCCACCAAATTCCGGTCCTTACTATGGAATGAGGGTGGCCCAATGCAAGAGGAAAGTGTTGTATGCCATTCATTAATGGAAGTAGCTCACCCAGACGACGACTGACTGTATTACACTACAATAAGAAAACTTAGTTGTTTTTTTTCCTTGAAATATATTCACTTCGCCGAGAATTTTCCACCCTCGCCTATTAATATTACTCCATTCTCACTGGACGTATAGCTGTCGTACTAATTACAATTCTTTTACCCATTTCTTCATCAGAGAGATTTGGACATTGGGTTAGGGATCCTTCTAGATTTGTGGAGCGAAGAATTGCCATTGTGGCTTTCGTGGCCGATACGAATTACATGAGATTGTTATGTTAATGATACAGAATAGCTTAATTTCAAGATGATAGAAGCAAAAACCCACTTTTGTGGCTTGTCAGCTTGACTCGTTCGCTCAACGTCCTGGAATCGGAGCACTTCGCTCACCCCTCCTCCTGCAATATTCAGCGGACTGAAGTAAGTACATTGTGTGGGAAATACATTGTCATGGGAACGCAACAAAAACGAAGATTGCTGATTCATTAAATTATACACAAGATTTCGTTAACATCATTAGGACATGACTGAAACTGACGGCCGGAATATATTTTCACTCCCATTTGGTATAGGCCGAACGTACGTACACTTACATGCAGGGTTCCTACGAACGGTACGGTTGACGTAAGTGCTTTCCTCCTAGTTCGTCTAGTTGAAGAAATACATTCGACCTTGTGTGCAAATTTCCATGAACGCTAGCAAAGTCGTATCCTTTCTTCGGTATAATAGAACTATTTTCTTGCGATACATATTTATCCTTTCCCGAAAATGACTGATGAGGGAGCGATAGATTATAGCATGTAACATTCATTGCACATATTGGAATGAGGTCGGTGAACCAGTTACATGGTCCTGGAGAGAAAGCGTGAAATGTTCCTGTCGAAATCGGTAACCTGATATCGTACTGTCAGTTCATTAAGCTGCTAATAAGCTATTAGATTGGCACTCCCCGACTGTATTCATTGAATCTAATAGAACATGGAAAATGGAGGGTATGTGATGCTTCTGAAAGAGCTCCTATATTCCGAGCTGCATTGTCCTGTTGTCACCATGTTCGCTCTCACATGATTTATGCATTGCACTTGATTCATATCTGACCGAAAATAGCAATATATCTATTTGCAGGGAAGTCTGCATGTTACCCTTCATAACTTAATAGTGACACTAACGCTCGGAATCATGTTAACTTGCTACAATATTCCTCAATCTGTCGTTTACCAGGAGCTTCTTTTGCTATTTTTGCAACGAAACAACATTATCCGCACAAAAACGACATTCATTCGTGTCACAACTAATGCAAGGTATCCTATACAGTATGAAATAATTTTCACTCATGACACACAGTATAAAGCATTATCCTTAGAAACAGAACAGATAAACGTGTATGTGTACATAAAATAGAAAAGATCTAAACACGTGCACACTCATACCTAGTCAAGATCTAACAGCTGACTAGCTGAAATTGATATCATTGATAGCAACAAACGCGCTCGTTCGTTCCTAGGATATATCCAAAGGTACATGCATTACTTTCTAAATGTCGAGGGTATTTTATAAGATATAAAAGGGATTTTTCATGACTTGAGCAAAGTGATAGTATCTTATCTCATTCAAAATCCCCTTTTCCTTGTACACACATACACATCATGCCGCTTCCACTGTCTACTTATCCTTGGTGCCTTATAGTTACTTACCTTGTGTATGTGATACATGATCATAAATGACTTGATAAGTGCATTAAAAGATATTGAATGTTCTTGGATACTTGATGTATATGTCTAATGGTTGATGCGGGTGGAGTAGTGTCATATCCTTCGGGAGGAAAAATGCTACTTTGCGAATACGATAGTGAATTGAACATATTTGTGTATACGCGATTGCTCTGTATATTGTGATTGACAGGGGATAACTGGGAAATATACGAGGTTTGTTCAAAAAGTATCGCGAATTTTGAATTTTCGCGGGCTTCGTATGTTGGTTCTCATGACGCTCACTTATGTTGACAATTCCGGCCATTTTGAATGTCCAGTCAGTTTTTGACAGTTATTGTGCGTGGACGTGTTTTAGCTTGTCTTCGATTTTCGTCTATCCCAAAAAAAATGGAACAAAGAATTTGTATTAAATTTTGTGTGAAGAACAACTTAAAGTGCGCGGATGCATTCCGAATGTTGACTGTTGCATACGGTGAAGCTACTTTGGACAAAAGCGATAAACGTTGCTTTAAGAAATTTTCTCAGAGGGGCCGAAAAAAGCACGCCAATTTCGATCGAATGTGAAGGTTTTGCTGACAGTTTTCTTCGATTGCAGGGGCGTGGTGCATAATGAGTTCTTGCCGCAGGGTAGAACGGTCAACAAGGAATATTACCTTCAAGTAATGCGCAATTTGTGACAAGCAATCCGCCAGAAACGCACGGATTTGTGGAAGAACAAAAATTGGCTTTTGCATCATGATAACGCCCCTGCTCACACATCGTTACTTGTGCGCGAATTTTTGGCCAAAAACAACACTCTAATAATGCCACAGCCACCATATTCCCCAGGCCTGGTCCCCTGTGACTTTTCCTTGTTCCCGAAACTGAAGACGCCCATGAAAGGACGACGCTACGCCATGATTGAGGAGATAAAGACGGAATCGAAGTAGGACCTGAACAATATCCCAAAAAATGATTTTTCAAAATGTTTCGAGGATTGGAAAAAAACGTTATCACAAGTGTATAATGTCTGACGGGGATTACTTTGAAGGGGACAAAATAGATATTCATGAATAGATAAATAATTCTTGAAAAAACATGAAATTCGCGATACTTTTTGAGCAAACCTCGTACGTGTAGATATGCTTTTTACAAACATTTTTATTGATTACGAAACAAAAAAAAAACCTTTGAAGATCATAATGAATTATACATCGGTTTGGTATGTTTTGCATTTCATTAGGTTTCATTGCGACTGATGTCAGAAGTGGGATTTTTTTGCTTCAAACTTAAGAGAGTTGTTCAATGCTCGTTTGTTCTGTTACCGAGTCGCTACGTGTTACGTGTAAAATTAAATGTACTATTTATTTTTGCACGCAACATCTGACAATGTTGAAAAAAATTCGTTTCTGTAGACGAATAATTCAGTCTTTTTCGAATTTTTGCAATTTTGAGTAATTTTCCCTAGCTCCATCCCACGAATGGCGCGGTTTATTCAGTCCTATTCATTTTGAAATCCGTTTTCATATTGTTTAGTAATTAAAGTACTCGCTTACACGCTCTAGACAACGGATGCAGGATTCGAATCCCACTGGTGAAAGCAGATATTCAATTTGGGTTTTAAGGGTCGTAGTTTGAGCCATCTGAGCTTTAACAGGTATTGTCGGGGAAATTATTAAGGTTAAACGTGATACTGACCAAATCAGTATCTGGACAAACTTTGACTTGAAACGAGTTGGCTTCATCATCCCTCAAATCCAATTTTTGGTTCGAAAGTCAACAGTTCATCACAACAATAATATAGAGTCTTTGGGTATATGAGGCAGATCCGATAAGTACTTAGCATCACCGCTCGGCAGCGCCACTATCGCAAGAAAGTGAGGACGTACTACCTTTCGGATAGTACGTTCTTGCAGACGGCTAGTGACAAAATTTCAGCCGAATGAGACCCGTAGTTTTGTTGTGACCGTGTGTGGAAGCGTACGCTTCCACAGTTTTTAGAAAAAAGGGAGAAAGGGCAATATTGGTTGGTGATTCGATTCTTGCTTTTGGAAAGGAAATCACCAATCGAAATCAAAAAGAGCTTGGACGCTGTGTACGATGACTATTTAGCAACGCCTAGGTGCCCCGAAAACGGCTATCACAGATGATGACGTTACAAAAAAATTTTGTTTCCAAACTTTCCAAAGTCACTCGCCGGGCTTAACTTTGAGTTGAATGTGGTATAGTACACCACAGAGGCGTACTTTGCATATAATTTGGAGTGTCGCTAGGTCAAGTGTATCAAGCTAAGAGGAGACAATGCTAAGAAAGAAATCGCCATTTTTTCAAAATATTTGTTCGCCTTTTGTGCGTCTTATGCTTCACATACGACGCATGGACTCTGACATGGCCTAAGCATCTGACAAAATGCGTAACGCTCGTGATTGAGAGGAGCTGTTGGCGGATATTGAGACCAAAGATGATACACTTACAGCAATCAGTTTTGCCCGATTTCCAGCGAGGCTGAATATCAAACTTACAACTGATCAATTGCACCACATAGATAATTTTCGAGATCCATAATAGTTATCCCTCAAAAGGATCGAATATCAAACGCCAGTAGGGAACCTGGGAACTGTTGAGCAGAGTCCAGCAATGAATGCTGTGTGAGGTTGCTCAGGCTGAAAAAGTGGAGGACGCGTGTAAGAAGGCACAGCAAGTTTCAGGCCTTGACAGCCCAGTGCAATGAGGGGTTGGTGAGCCGTGCTGAAAAAGAAAATTGAAGGTTGATAGCATTTCACTTGAGCTTTTGATTGCTTCGAAGGCTTCGAAACGGACATTGTACGATTAACTTAATATATTGGCAATCACTTCCGATAGATACAATCACATTTCCTTGCACCAAAAAATTGCCGCATGGAAAAACCTGTAGACTAAAGTTTGTTAAGGTAGCAACTAAGAAAAAATTTTGTGTCAGAAGGCTTTTGGAAGCCTTGTAAACAGGACTTATTGTGAAAATCAATTCACATTGCATATGGAATCAATAGAAAATTTCGAAGCAACCAATTTTCAGTGAGAAGAGAATCTCACATTGGTTGAAATGTAATTTTATACTAAATAAATTTCGGGGCTTTAAATAGAATTTTACCCATAAATTTCCGTAAAATCGCCATAAAATCTAGTGTTGTGTTGCTACCACCCAGTGCTATTAATCAACTGATACAAGGTCTTATCGACTGATTTACCGTTATTTCTAAATAATCCTTAAAAAATAAACGGGATTTTATCACATGTTTCCAGTTATGTTATTTGGCAAAACTTGAAGTCAGATGAACGCCCGTAAAATCTTTTCAAATTAAAAAAAAATAAACCATAGATCTATGGACCTGTATGGCTATTAAGGCTCCACTTTACATCCTTAATGCTAGAAGCTACTGTGAATATAGCTCCAGCAATTGTGTTGAAACAATTCTCTCTTTGATCTTTTTCAAACTAGATATCTTGAACAAACCAGTTTAGTGGCACTTGTCATATTACAAACGTTATTTGACAGTAGAAACAGATCTCTTAAGATAGAACAATTTTTTGAATTTAAATATAAATTCAATTAAGGAAACCTCTTGCACCGTCCCAGCGAAGTGGAAAAAATTTCCCGCGTTCCTTTGCCTGAGATAATGGATTTGAGTCGAACCAGAGAGAGAGATAGAGAAAGAGAGAGCGAGGGAATGTGCGATATTGAGAGAAAGAGAGGAATGAAGTGAATGAAAGCAAAACACAGACAGGAAACCTAAAATATTTGCTTTTCACAACAATTTATTTTGTTGAAACTAAATATATCTCGAAGTTTGAATCAGACGAGATTCTATTGACATGGGTTACCCAACATTGACTGACTGATTGCTATTAAAAGAGAAAGGGCTAACCGCTCTGTCTGTACCACTCTCTCCATCCCTCACTCCCAAGCGAAAGATATGTGTGCTTCCCAAATCTCTTCGAGTCCGCTCCACTACATTGATATTTGTGCGAGCGTGAGTTCAAGACGGATAAAATAAATAAAGGCATGTTTTAAGCATTTAGTCATATATAATAGTGATCCTTGAACGCTTGAGTTATTCCCATTGCTCCGCCTTTACCATGCACGCTGTCTTGGCATAACAGCCTCCGCTTGGAAAATGGGTTCTCTCGATTACCGCATAGACGAAATTTGAAATTTAATCGAAATTCTATTTTCTATTCATCCCCCGTTCATTCAGACTTTAGCTATCCACTATTTTGCTAGCATCACGCACACTCGGGCATTTTCTGTTCACTCACCAAGCGTCATCCAATAATATAGCATTCGCTCAGGATTCGTCGTTCTCGGCATGAAAACTGTAGTAAGTGATCAAGAGAGGAGTTACGTTCACTATACCGCAAATTTGCTTAGTGGTTGAGCTGTATGTCATTTCAAACGACCAAAACCGCCATTAAATAATCAAAAAGTCGAAAATCACGATACAAAACCCGTATCATTCGTCCGATACGCAACTACTTGTCTACAATATATATCAGGCAGGATACACGCTATGGAGATGTCTGGATAAAGTCGGTGATATGCATGGTTAGGCTAGGAATTTTATTTTTGTCCTGTTTCGTGTGTGCTCTCTAATACGTCAAGGTGGTGGCTACGGCAATGGCGATTACTTTTAGGAAAGAGGGTTGCGCGTAGTTGAGCACTAGTAGCAAAAGCAGCTAACATATATGGAGAGAAATAGCACCCCTTCCAGTAAGAATCGAATTTAGGTTTAGATTACGGTGCGATACCGGAATGGACCTCGAAGCAAAACGAATTGGATGGAATTCAACCGCTATTCAAACGTGAACGCAGGACACATACCTTTTTCACCCTTCTGTGTGGTGTTTCGAGCGGCAGGAATAACAGCAAGAGCAGCAACAACAACAATAACAACGGTCCTACACTATAGGCGGCAGGAAGGTATTTGATACATGTGTTGTAACGCTGTTAGGATTGTAAGGATCCTAGTCGGTATGCGAGTAGGTTCCTGTTTGTTTCCTTTCTACCTATCGATTTTCGAAAAAAAAGGCGCAGATTGGAGCAAAAGGATAGGAAAGATAGTTAGCTGATGATAATCCTCTACTTATTAAGTTTGATTTGACATTGGATTGCGTGATTTTCGTTTTGGATTTCAATTCTCGGTGTCCTCAAGTATTTTGTGCTTATTTTATTGTTTACCTCCGTGAAATGTCATTACGAGGTTTGTTTGACAGATAGAGATGAAGACATGCTAGTTTTAACGGTTGGTCAGGTGTGTATAAGTCTAATTGGGAAGGGATTGATTGTTCGGAAACCTTCAAATTTTTCAGACATCATCAACGCGAAGAGTTCTTGACAACTTATGTTGAAAAGAAATTAGACGTTTTAACAATTGCTTCTGTAAGACCTCTCTATTTTCATTTATAATTATTAACTCCGCCCGTCAACTTGCTGACTTGTCAGCAGCGTATTCTTTCTTGTGTTAAAAAATAGAGTACTCGCCTTCTAAATTGCAGATTCCTGCTTCACAGCAAATGAAGGCAATGACACTAAGAATCGTAGAGCTTTCTGTCATATCACTGTCATATCACGTTCTTGTAATAGCTGACAAAGTCAAGCGTGATTTTAATCAAATCGATTTCTAGCGAACCCAAATTTTTTGTTAAACGAATGATTTATTCTTTTGGGTGATTTCCGGGTCATCTTAGCTAAATGGTATGAACTAACTTCTGTTGCTTTAAAAAATCAGTTCCATAGAAGGTCACAAAAATACGTTTCTTCTCACCTGATATGGCAACATAACTAAAGCCAATATGTTCTGTCCAATTTTTTCTTGACAGAAATAAAAATGAAATTTATCAGACCGAGGTGAAAATCCTCAGTAAACGTAATTTGCTGAAATCACTCAGATTATGCCGTATTTTTTGGCTGTGACGTTTATATATGTTTTACCAAATTATGTTTCCCGAAATACAAATTTGCAAAGAACAGAAATTTGTGAAAAGGAAAATTAGATTAAACAAATGTTTAGATATTCTCCCGCATGTCATTCATTTCGGTCTTATTATTTGTATGTGCACCTCGGATCGGGGTGTAGTTCTCAGAAGGACTAATTGTGTTATGTTGCAGGACAGAATATGTTTAGAGCTTCATTGTGTAGGCTTTATTGTGAAAACTAAATGATTTACAGCGTGCAAAATGTTTTGATTGAAGCGTAATCCTTAGGTAACATACAGTTTGATTATTTGTCTCTGAAAGAAAGAATCTTTTGCAAAATTGTATGTATGAATTTGTCATAAACTTCGGAAAATTCAGAAAAAGTGTTCTGCAATTTTCATTGATTTAAAATCACCAAGACGGATTTTTGAATGCATTTGCGCTTTTTTCTATGTTTGACACGACTTTACGCTGTAGGTCTTCAACTTTCATACTGATAGATACGGAACGCAGCTATTACTAACGCTTTAAGGGCAACGCGACCCTTATACACCAACAGCCCCGACGATACTCCTCAGAGAATCACTTCCAATAAGCTGATACATCAACCGGTACATCGGCTACTCGTAATACCTAGATATACCTCTACGTTTGACGTTTCAGTTGCACCTTGATATTCCTGAATATACCTGCAGGTTTGAAATGTGCAAAACAAATTGCATTCACTTGCACTAAAGCAGTGTTCGACAATATCGGCCACTATATTTCGAACTAAAATCGTAATTCCAGTGTTGTTTTTCGAACGTCAAAGAACCACAAGAACACCAATACCCGTCGGGTTGACAGAGATTAGAATTTCAATCCAGCGTTTTGGAGAAAACTCCTTTAAACCAGATCTGTCATAACCTCAGAAAACATATGTTCGACAGTAAATTGGAACCGATGAACGTGCTTTCACGTCAATTGACGATCCTTACTTTGACTAAATCAATACCCCAATCAACATCTGACGTATTACGGCAAACGCGTTTACTGAAGAGTTTGGGTTACCAACTGCTACGGAATTTCTATTGAAAAACGAAGATATACCGATTTGGTCCAAATAATTGGTGCCTGAATGTTGACAGACGACTCAAATGTCTATTCTCTGAAGTTCAAATTCAGTTTGAATTATTTCATTCAATAAGTCAGATAATTTTTTGGAATTCACTTAAAACTATTAAGTCCTTGGTACTGATGATTTTTATACTTACTCAAAGGAATTTTCATTTCGAAATAGGACACGTTTGCTTCAATGACTACTTTCATAGTGGCTAATCCGGTCCAGCTAACACCTTTGAAATAGCTGTAGAACCTTTTGAAAATTCGGTTTAAGGAAACAAAAAAAGGCGACTCTTTTTGAAAGAGGACTGGCAGAAAATCACCTGTTTTTGGCACAGAAATGGTGAAACGCGAAGGTTTTTCCATTGCTGAACTTAATAAAGGGCGGCGAGGGTATGCATATGAAGAAAGGTGAAGTGTTTGATAGACTACCATCTAGCATTTATTTGGCTATAAATATTCTTTTCGCAGCCTGCTAAGTGGCAGTGATGAGAGCAGCTGACAATTTCCGACGCAGGTTTTAATACCCACGCCGCTGAAAATGGCTGTCTTTGAAAAGGGTAACAACATCCGTGATATCATTAGTCTTAAAGGCGCCAGTTGATGTTGTTTTATACTATTTAAAAATATACTAACTGACTTCCAGCATAAATAGTAAACCAATTAGTACTGGTATAAAATGTCAATGTGGCCAACCGGAGAGTTTCCTTCCTCAAACAAACATGTTCTGGGCAAAAGGATCTGTCAGATTTTTCTGTTATTCCTTAACGCTTGGAGTACTTTGAAGGTTCAAGTTACGTTCTAAAATAGTGTTTTCTCTTGGCCTTCTTAACTATTGCTAACTATTGCTTAACATTGCTAGTTCAGGTAATAGAACTAAATCGATTTAATCGGAAATAATCATTCGTTTCAACGATTGAACCCTCACCAGTAACCTCGTCACGTAAATGAAAAAAGTAATTCAGCCATGGCGAAACTTTTTGACATAACCCGAAGGACATAATTGCAACGAACTAGCCTGACTGACATGATGACACCACATTTATTCCATTAAAATTCATGCCGATGTTGTTTTCAACAAATGAAATATCTCAAAGTTTCATGGCTTTCCTCGCGTTATTTACATCACACAGACACACACAAAAACACAAACAACAGTACCCAAGTCGTTTTAATAACCATTAGCTGCTCAAATACCTGACAATTTATTTTCGGTATATATTGAAGCGATGAGAAGGCCACGGCAAACAACGAAATAAGCAGTCAACCTAACACCAATCCCAGAGTACCAGAGATATACATTTCTAACTTACTGAGAAAACCACCTCCATTATCATGAGCCAACCGACCGTCTGACAGACCGTCCCTGCTTAAACAAAACAGTAGCAATGCCAAACCCATTCCGTTTGCATTATCCTTTTCCCGATTGCTGTCATTTTACAAAATGGCAATTATCATTTGACGTCAAATTTCACATTCTCATTCTCATTTCCTTTCCGTTCGAACAATTCTTAATCTAATATATTAACGGAACATAAAATATAAGACCAATCGAGACATTGAGGATAGGCAGGCAAGTAGGCAACTTTACCAAGCAGTAGCAAGGAGTCAAGTCGGTCCGGAAGGCAAGCATACGTGCTTTGTCGGTGGGTAATATGCGATACATACATATGTGCCGGGATGAAGTCAAAGACAACAATAAGGACGAGGACGAATGAAAGTTACACAAATACCAGATGTCTTCAGATTGTTTCGCCCATTACAATAAACCAACAGCAGTATGATTGCGGTAGCACGAAATAAAAAGGGCATTACCATGTCAAACATCAGGCATCTTGATAGCATGAAGTTGGCTTGCAAAGCTTCTGAAGGTTGGCTGGCTTTTCCATCTGTTAGCAGGTCCTTTGCATTCTACCGGCGTGCTGGCGGGCTGCTTCGCACCGCTCGTTTCCTGTTCCTGACGCTCATATCGTTCGCAGTCTCGCATGTGCACACTGGAGACACATATGAAGTAGGAATTATAATAATAATTTAACGGTAGCGAAATAACGAAACGACGGCCATGAATAATTGGTTTAGTTAAGTATGCCATTTAATTATCATAGAACTTGATGTAAACTACAAACATTAAAAGGATAGTGGGATTGTCATTTGTGCTCCACCGCATCCTAAGCAGCACAACGTGTGGTTTGGTGTGTTTTGGACCCTCTCTGCATAAGTTTTGCGTGTCGCACTACGAACAATATGATTGCCTGAGTTGCTGATTCCCTCCTGGCTCTCGCCATCACGTGGCATTCCCATGGCATTATCACACTTTATCTTCGCAACATCGAGGATACATCCATCCATTATATAATGTGATAGATGTTGACTGGGTAACAATGTGAGCTAATCTAAGCTTCGGCTAATTAAGCAGCTAAATCGATATTTTCAGTTGAACGAGAATGGGAAGGACGATGGCATTTGCAAGGATAATGCACGATGGATGGATGAATGGGTAAATGAAAATGAACGTGGTGGAGAGAGAAGAGGAGGGAGGGAGAGCAGGCGAGTGAGAGAGAGAGAAGGAGCTTAAGGGGTGCAGTAACAATGTGGCGGTTGCAGATAGCTTCATTGACGATACACAATGTCGAAAAGTCCTTCCATCCTGTTTGCTGTATTATCCACATTTATCCTGATACTGATTGACTAACTAAAAGGGTCGGACATTAATAAATTTAACCTTTTGAAAGAGCGAAATAATGAATGCTTGCTTGCCGGCTTCTGCTTCAGCCGTTCCCTTCATATGTAGTTGTCAGTAGTGAAGCCTGTCCGTGCATAGCATCCAAAAATGTATCAACGGACAAACAGCCAAGTATGGACGAATCAATGGTGATAGATCAACAAATAGGGAGATAGGTTTTATTGTGAATTTTCGTAATTTTGCTGCTCTCAACTCATCAGAATCGGAAGGGGGCAGGGGGCTACTTTTAATTACTTATATTGTAGTCCAGGACATTCGCCATAATAGCTTTTCTCTTTCTATACGATCGTTTTAATGTATATTGTAATAACAGGACAAAATTGATAAATGGGCAGTGTATGAGACAGAATAAGTTGTGGTCTTTAAATCATTCGTGGTATGTTGTAGTAGGATTTCGAATTGCTGTAGATGTTGATGGTAAATACACAATCGGATTGAGAAAGCAATTGAAAAAAAACATGACTTTTTGTTTGACGTTTGTTTGTTAATCAGTATCAATGTACTCTCCTTTATCAGATAAAAATAATTGGGTTTCAGCTTGTTGTCTATGTAATGCTGCGATTCGAATCGATTTGGTGCTTTCTACGTAAAACATCGCTTTTCGAAATCTATTTTAGGCCCCTTGCCCGGACCTCAATAGGTGTCTAACTCCTAACCGGTTCTTTGAATGTATATCCATATTTTCCATATTATTTTCGACAGACAAAAAGACTCTCGTTTTGATCTGTCAAAACCAAACTTCAAAATGACTGCAAATGTCAAAATAGAATGAAATATGGGTGATTCCTGGATTCCATTTAGCTCTGCGAAATTTGACCATCTGAGAATCTTTTGTGGATTATTTGTAAGTGAAAACATTGATGATGTCGCTGATGGTTATTTGCAATGTGACGTACGTGCTTCAGTAACTTCCGAGTGTTTCCTTTTTGACAAATGGAAATTAGTTTTCTATACGTTTTCTGAGTGGGACTCATCATGGATGGTTAAATCTATTCTATAGGATTTTTGTTTTTAGAGGCAAAGCACGTAGAAATGATATAAATTACAGATAAGTTGTTTGATTGCAAAGGAATTTGAAGATTTTATTGGAAATACAACTTTCTAAAATTTTTTATTTGAATGTAATTTCGAGCATATAAGAACCATGAACAGGACGGAGAAACTCCAAACCAGAGGTCCGATTTGCAACTACTTTAGCCAATAATAGGCGTCATATCTCGCAAATAACGCAGCGAATATTGCCTTCAAAATGATCAAACATCTCGGGCTTGTCGGCGTAGTCGTGTGATTTGATGTATCTGCACAAGAAATAGTCTACCGGTATTAAATCACAAGATCTTTTAAGCCAGTTCACAGGTTCAAATCGTGAAATTATGCGCTCTTCAAATGCTTCTTTCAATAAGTCGATGGTTGCACGGCAATTCGTGCCATCCAGTTGAAAACAGAGGTCACCTTTATTACGGCGAGTCATTCAAGGAACAAAATGTCATTGATCATGGCTCTTTCGCAGTCATGACTGTAATGTTATTCTCGGCATCATTTTCAGTGACATTAACCAACGATTCCATCGGCACGTAAAGCAGTAACTTTCACCGGATGTAACGGTGTTTGGACAACGGCCAGTCGGTCACTCATCACTCTAAATGCGGAAGTTTTGTTTATTGGATTACACGCCTTGCCAAGCATCGTCAAATTAGTGATGAACGTATACTACATGTACTTTGGACATAAAGCGTTTGATGTTACAGTTTGAATTTCGTTTACAATTGCAAGAAAGTCTCCGTTACGATATAAACCATTAGTGGGCAGTTTATCTGAAATCGTGTAGGAGTACAACACGATAGTCGAAACTTCAGGATGCTTTTACTTTTAAACGGTTGATCATTAATCAAACTGAATTCACGACAACTACCTTCGTCCTTGAACAGCTTCACTCCATATCCACGACTCTTCCGAAACTGAAAATTATCTTCAATGATGCTAACGATTCAAGTGAAACGCAATCGTTTCAACAAATCTAATCCTCCCCACCACAACAATACCAACTCCCTGGAAAATCATTTAAAAACAAACACACAATCTGCCCATAAAGGCATATTTTTATTTCAATTTTCCGTTCGGTACACTTGGCTTCACAAGTGCTGCCTTTTGCCACCCCGGCAACGAAATTACGTTTGAATATAGTGGAAGACCACAGCGACTAGATGACGCTATCTACGATACCAAGTCAGAGCAGGACGCCAAGGATTAAGAAGAAACGAAAAAGAAAACCAAAAAAAAAAATACACAGCAAACGATATTAAGCCTAGACATGGTGTATCATCATTATTTTGAATTTGGAACATTCTAATCCTATCTATTCAATAATATCAAAATGTTCGCTAAGGAAATGATATCGCAATTGCAACGTATATCCTTTGCCACGCTCGCCTTGCTTACATTGCCGCTGTCGTCTCTGCCTGCTCGGTCGAGACTTTGCGTTGCTTTTGGTGGGCGAGCGATAGCATATAAAACGAGTTCACTGGCTCAAGGCTCACGGCATCTGTATCCTTTAGCCTTTTCCTATCAATCGAGTCGCCTGTATATTGCGATGTGAGATTTCTTGAGGATGGGGCTGAAACGACGCTCGTTTGAGAATGAATCGCCCTCATTTCGCATTACGTTTGCTATGTTCCAATTCTAGGACGATTATTGATGTAGAGAAGCAGCCAGTGGCGGTAGCGGCCGCAGTTGCGAACAAAACGCAAAAAAAGACAAGCTTTGATGGTTAATCTCTCCTCCATGGTCCTTTTTTATCGTCTCAGATAAGTGTCGAGCTGCTGAACTGATATAGGAGGAATCGAAAGCGCAAAGAAAAAACTTCTAAACGACTTAAAAGGAAGAAAAATGAAGGAAAACGAGCGAATTCCTTGGCTCGGTTGACTGAGATCATAACAAGACAAGCATGGCATTGAATCGTTTGGGTGAAAAAAAAAAAAAAAAAACGAAGACAAGGAAGAAAACGGGTGGAGAGATGCAAGAGAAGAGTAAAGGGTGGAAAATTACGGGAAGACGAAGATGACGATGTCGACAAAGCTATCGAAGCAAGCTAAGCGTCCAACGAAGCGAAAAAGGACCAGTAAGCGGAGTTTCACTTGTACAGAAGGAGCTTTTCCGTTTCACTTGCTATCTCCACTATATTTTATTGCTTAACAAATATCATCTGCTACCCTCGCCATATGAGATATTGGCAGCGGTAGTTATGTACCATTTCGGTGTACTGTAATCGAAATGGGTGAACTAAATAAATTTCGAAATCGATACACCAGCCCTGACGGACTTGATTCAGACATCCTCTGTGGAACTCTCATTATTCTTCCGCGTTCCCACCTTTAAATCCCAAAAAATAAATGCGTTGCTTTCAGCATGACTACTCGTACAAGCAGTAAGCTGCGGATGATTGAATGCATGTGGTTAGAAGCCAGGTGAAAAGAGTCCTCGAGCTCAAAGAAACATGACTGTTCGTTTCCCTTGTTAGGTTGCCACCCATCACACGTATGAATAACAAGAGAAATGTTGGTGGTAAGCGATCCGCTCACTTCGTCGCCATGACTTTCATTTTTATTTCGAATCCTGCAAAACATTGAATAGCTTCGCTAGTCGATATTCCCATAAAATGGTGATATATCCAAGATTTATCCGTGTTGACGTATATTTTCCCAAGATTTGCCATTATTTTGCTAAATGCATACGGCCTACAACGACAAAGCCCGCGATTTAAGCAGGATATGTGTGTGCCAAGCTGCTGAAAAGATTCCAGCTAACGTTGGTTAGGTGCAAGATGGAGGACGGGATGTGTGAGAGAACAGGAACTTGGTACTTGGGAAAAAGTATGCTTTGATCTATTAATTCCGACATTAATGTCGGAACGAAAACAATGTGCGTTCTGGATATCTGTACCGTGTTCTTTTTCCTTATTTTCCTTGATACATGTACAGATTATTTATTTATTTATTTTTTCTTCTTCATTCGTTTGGCTCCTTTTTTATCTACGAACTTGGTATTTTTCATCGAGAAGAAAAGGAAATATCTTAGGCGAAAGAAAGATACATTGAGTTGTAAAGTATGTATTTCCATTCCATTTGGCACGGTTGCAATTGTAAGGATTTGTGAAAGGAAAGCTCCGACAGTAACGTTTCTATTATTCAAATGAGAAAGGATGTTTTTGAACGGAACGCTTCTCGAAAATTTCTCACATTTTGGGAATACTCCTAAGTAGGAGAACATGTTCGCTTTTACATGTCCTTGTGTCTGTTTTTTGTTTTATTTTATTTATTTATTTTTTTCTTCTTCTTTGCTTTGGCTCTAAGTATTTTCGTACATACTTTATTCGCCTCGTTTAAATTCGATGGCTTGTATGTAGAGTAGCTAAATGTTAGATCTTGTAAAGTTCTATAGCTCCTCCTTAAAAAAAAACGGAGAGATATATTGGCTTGTGTCCAACTATCAAAAAAACAATAACACAGAAAAAAACCATGCGAGCAATGGAAATCTTACGAAACGGCTATGCAAATTTGAAATTTTCAAATAGGATCATTTCGAGCAACAAATGTAAATGTTTTGTTTCGTTGGTACTTTCACCATATCCTTAACGCTATCCATTTGTGCCTCATTGGAGAAAGACTGTGTGAAAAGATAAATATTTTACATTTTTTCCGATTTGGTGTTCCAAAGTTGGCCCAAGCTGAGGGCTATGAATTATTTGAATGCAAGATTTTGCCAACAAATGCTTGGAATACGACTTGAGGAATGTTGGTCAGTATTTTCGTTTTTTGAAGTTTTTTTGAGGGTAGGGAGAGAGAAATTTAAGAAACTGGCAATTTAATAAGTGAAAATCCAATCATTTTAAAAGGAAAAATGTAATCAAAATACCGTATGGCTCTTTCAAATATTTTAATATCAAGATTGAAAAACTGCGGAGATCCTAATTATTTAGATGAAAAGGAAATAAGATATCACTAGAACTGGGCATGTGTTTAAAACATATAATGAAGCTCGTTTGTAATTTAGAATGCAATTAGATTTAAATTTGAATTTTATTCCAAAAAAAAAAGAAAGGTCAAAAGAGTTTTCCTAAAAGCGAAGCCTTAACTTGATGTCAACAAACGATGACATACATTACATAAGCAGGCTGTATTTTGAGAAGTCTTTATTGAAAGCAAGACTAGTGATTACAGACCTTCCATAGAAATCCATTTAATCGTCCCACACTTTAAAAAAAGCTGTTATTGTAGCGCTCAAATCCTTGATCTGTCGGGTCATTACTTTCCAAGCCCCTGGCGTCAAAAGACGCACCTCCTGAAGGGGTTACTTCCGTTCAGGAAGATTTACCATAATCGTTGATAGGGTCCGATATCTCCAGTTGATTTTCTATCAATATTATCCATTCACCTACAATGTTTATAACCATGCAGATTGAGAGACTCTCACTGTATAGTCCTTAGCTCAGGAGTTTTCGATTTCCATCGTTTTCAAATGGGGCGATAGCAAGTATATTTTTGGTCTTATAGTACTATTGGGTGTGTAACGTTGACATAAGCTTCCAAATGAATTTAGCCTAAATTCCTGCAACGTTATTGATATAGAATTTTTTTGTTAGTGCAGAATGCCAGGTCAACTAGCTTGACCTTTTGCCTATGAAAATTATTCTGAAAAAAACCTGCTAGGTGTGAGTATAACGAAAAAAAAAAAACGATGAATGACATAGAGCAAAAGTTCAGTCACGTTGACATTTATCCTTCGATTAAGGTTGATTCGTTGGCGATTAATACGAAAAAATATCCTAATTGGTATGATCTCCCTAAAAGAGAATTTAAGGGCGATGTTTATGATATTTCTGATGTTGACTCAAACGTCGTTGTCCACATAAGACTTGCTCAAATTGGGGATTGTTCACTTTAACTGACGTTTTAATCCTTCGTTATATTTTGATTAATAAGCTGTACAACTATTTGACATTAATTCCTTCCTGGGTTTTGTTCATCCCTTAAAAAATTCAACGATAGGACCATCAGTTTAACCAACTCTTGTCAGCTTTGTGAACTTGTTCACAATAAGCACATTATGGTTTGACTTAAAACATGTTTCTATTTTAAATCCTTTTTCGCTGCATCTATCCACACATCTACTAGCGTATTCGGAATTTATAACGAAAAGATTTTTAATCAACACACTACGCTCGGCTTTTACTTTAACACAATCTCTTTCTCTTGATCTCATTCTGTTTTTCCCTCGCGCTCTTCGCTCTTGACTCGCATTTAGCCATCCCATCCACACTCAGACTAACTTCAAAAGAAACCGATTGCACAAGATGGTAAGGAAAGTGGTAGTTATGTCATCTTTTCTAAAGCACTTTACAATCCCTCAGGCAAAGTGTTTAGTATCTTTAGAACGCTACCACCCACACACAAATAAATTCCCGTGCATATGAATGGAAAATTTTACCATGCATTCAGCACACGTTCATATGTGTATGATGCTTCTATAATGAATATACACATGACAGATGACAAGCTAGCGGAGGATCAAATTGGAACAACTGTCCTGGACAGACAGAATAGAAATAGAAAGATGCTGCAAAATATAGTTGAGCGCTCGTACATGTACTAGGACGTGGCCGAAGGAGATGAACTAAAGTAATAATGTGAATAGAAATATTTCAAAAGTGCAACCGGATGGAAAGGTGAAGAAGCAGAAGAAGAAGGAGAGGAAAAAAGGATGAAAAACAGAACAGAAAAGAACTTTGGAAATTGGAAGCAATATTGCATGCTACTAACTCAGCAGTAAGTCTGATTCTCATCTGAAAAAAAAATTGACTCATTTCGTTGTTGCATACAACCCCTTGCCTCTCTTTTTCACTATATCTATCTCTCTCTCTCGCCGTCTGTCACTCTCTTTATCCAAGTTTCTATCCTGTTGCCAACACCAGAAAACAAGGACAATGATAACACCAACTAGATGCATTCAAGCTTGATTGCTTTCGGGTGAAAAAGTCATGCAGAGCGGACGAGGAGCGAAAGGTTGGAAAAACGAGAGAAAATTATATGAGATTTCCAAAGAAAACCAACCCAGGTGATAACACTTCGTCAACAATTGAATGTCCTAGAATTGCTGGTTCTTATACGAGAATATGAATTTCATCTGACAACACACCATTCTCGCATTGCATGCATGATTGTCATCCTTTTATCCAGGATAAATCGTCACAAAAGCATGGGCGAAATAGGATGGGAGAGAAAATGAATGTATTCAACAATTGTTTCTTAGAAGGCTCATTGTATTCGACATTTTCAAATTAGAATGTTTTTTGTTTTTGGTGAAAGAGGATGATCTGATGACCCAATAACCAAATACAAAGGAGTGAGAGCTTTTGCACCGCGTAAGTGGGAAAGAAGGACGCAAAATATATATTCAGAGATACAGAAAATCGGACAATGCACTGAATGTATTGCTAAGAAATGCCATTCATGTCCTTGAAAGTTTCACTTAGGTATAATTCACACTTTTGTAAGACCGTATATGAATGCTCTTTACTTTCTTCTGTCGGTTAGTTGGAGTTGAATTTCAAGTGGATATCTAGGATGATGCATAATCATGGTGTTGAACATTTACTAGCAGGACTTGAAACTGGAGATATTTTTGCAGACGAAGCGGGTTTGTGGCCTTCAATGTAATTGAATATTGCCGAAACGTACATGATCGAGAAAAAGACGTAAAAGATGATAATTGTATAGGTTGATCGTTGAATCAATAACCCAGCTCCTGGCGCTACATATAATCAATCGTTATTAGGTCTTTTCGTTGTTGCAGCTTGGAAGCAGCAAAGTAGATGATCAAAGGTAGTTTCATCGTTTCACGAAATGAACTCGCGAGCCAACCAAACGCTGAATTTCTTTTTGGATTTTAGTCTATGCGAATGGTTCAAACTGTTTTGTGTATGAACGTTTACTGTTGCAGCGCTCCAGCTGGAACAAGTCCTTCTCAACTTTCTGCTTGATTTGACCAGTTCTCATGCGATAGATTGGCCATAACGTAGCGCGTTTTGGAATTCAAAAATTGCCAGACCAAAGACGAGCATATGATTCGCGGGCAGGGCTTCTTACCAAACGCGAATTCCTCAATTTTTTTAGCGTCAACATTTTTGACAAGAGATACAATGTGTTTCAAAATCAGCTTGAACATGTCCACTTTATACGTCTGCCCAACTGGCGAGCCATCATCAAACTGTTTCACGTTTTCTTCACATAAGTATGCATCAAGAAATCGGAGATATGGTAGAAGGGAGCAGTCATCTTTTTGTCTGTTCTAGTTGTCAGCGCCAGCCCAATGAAAACTTTTCGAAGCGGCACAAGAAGAGCACGTCACCCCTCCGAACGTCTTTAGGGATCCCCAGTAGTTTTGAAACTCGTTGTCAATTTTCTGGAAAGACAAGGATGTTGGTATAATCGGAAATTACAGTGCTGCACTACTAGAACGGCTATGAGATGTGAGATAGCTGATTCAATAAATTTTCTAAGGGCAGAGAAAAATGATCGGGATGTTGATCCTTTTGCACAATATTGGCCCCGTGTACAAGCCTCGTGTTCTGGTGGCTCCAATACAAAGAGTTGACTTCGAAATATTGAAAATCTCCTCTGGACACTCTTCCTGTCTGTTTCCCAAAGTTTCGTGGAGAGAGAGAGAAAGAGAGAGAGAGTTTCGTGGCAAGAAATTTTGTAGGAATAAAGAGATGAATAGGAGAATTACAGTCTAATGCAACGATGAAGACGCATTATTTATTTTGTTTCGAAGGCATAAATGAGTTATACGAGGTGTGATCAAAAAATCCGTTGAATGAATTTTTATACCGGCAACTGTTGACGCTGCATCCATATGCTGTTATTTGTCCAGTAACGTGATCAGCTGAGACAGGCAGGGACAAGTTGTAACACGATTGAACTTGTCAGTCAGCTGCCAGAGCCGTTGGAGTGAGGTTGAGTTTATCGTGTCTGTCGCGCAACATGGATTTCGAACAAAGCATGAACATTAAGTTTTGTTTTAAGTTCCAAAGAATGCCAAGGAAGCGTATGAAATGTTGATGAAAGTTGGGTCTATGGCTATTACCCTGAGACCAAAATGCAGAGTTCCATTGAAAAACCAGTGGATCTCCTCGCCCTAAAAAGGCATGTCAGTCAAAATCCAACATCAAGGTCATGCTCATTGTTTTTTTCATTAGTGAGGGCGCAGTGCGATCAGAGTTTGTTCCAAGGGGCACAACTATAAACTCTGAATTTGATAAGGGTGTATTGCAACGTTTGCGAAACGACATACGAAGAAAGCGGCCAGAAAAATCGGCCAATGGCTTCCTTCTTTACCACGCCAGTGCGCCAAGTCACACCTCGCTTCTCATTCGTGAGTTTTTGACAGAAAAAAAAAATGTTTCTGTCTGTCCACATCCGCCATACTCACCGGATTTAGCACCATGCGCCTTCTGGCTCTTCCCAAAAATGAAAACTGTGCTTTAAGGAAAACGTTTTGACACCATTGCTGACATTGAGAGGGCCACGAGAGGTTGATTCGTATTCTCTATCCTCCACTCTGTGAATTTATCTGTCATTGCCCAATGGATTGTTTATTTCGCGATGATAGAATAAAGAAAGAAAGATAGATGAAAGATAATTGTGTCTAGTTTTCCGATACAATTCATTTAATTTATCGTTGTAAATCCCACAAATGACAATTTTCCTTTTAATTTACGGAAATGAATGGTTGATTGTGCGAAAAAAGTTATTCTATGTTTAGATATTTTTTAAGGGCTTGTATAAAAGAGTAATAAAAATATAAGTATAAAAGAGTAAATAAAAGAGCAATACAGAATAAACAATAACATGAATACTGCCTGCCAAGGAAAGTATTATTTGTCATTTTGAGGATTAAATATGAGGAGGAAAACATCAACGCAGATCTCTCCCAATCTCCCTTCTCGGCTGCCATCGTTCGCAAAAGAGAAATTACCGGGAATCGAAATGGAAAATTATCTTTCGAGGATCATTTGTACGCTAAATGAGATTTCCGTCAACCGAAGCTAACATTCACAAATGGGGCAACAAGCAACGAGTATGATGGAATGGATATGTTAGAGGAGCAATTCAGTATAAAGTCCGTACTTCGAATCCATTTTGATACCACGATGCTATTCCCAGAATCCTGGAATTCTTTTGTGTGTCCAATTTTTCATTTTGTCATTTTCTATAGATTCCAAAAAAAAAGAAGAAAAACACTCAGTAAACGACCATCAACAAATGCTTTTCATTTCTTCTAGTTACTATTTGCTATTGTTGGTATTGTTGTTTTTGCTTTGCTCCTTGTTGCCGTTGTTTCTTGTATCATAGATCTCTTTCGAAATGTTCATTGCCATGTTGTTGCTGTGTAAAAGTCCAACACAAAACCATGTTGGAATTGAATTGAAGTCGAATCGAGCTTAGTTGGGAATTACCCTCTATATTTTCCAGATATATCCTACACACAGTTTTTATATTTCCTTGTCGACAAGATATCCATCATCGCTCTAGCCCATATGATACAATTGAGTCGTTGCCTATTCCACTTTTTATGCAGTGGCTTGTATAGTCCTTCTTGCAATTTCTGCCGCGCTGGTGAATTCAGCCGTAGGATACGTAGGATCCGGGAATCAAGTGAAAAGACATGAAATAACACTGTACTGGCAGTGGTTTAATTGGATTCCATTTGAAGGAACCATTACGAGCCGCCCTCTGTTTGGCAGATTGATTAATTGATTGAATTGTTCAAGGTTCAAGCTGGAGGTGAGGCAAAAAGTCAGACAGCAGTGAAGGAAATTCCAGTTAACTCGCCTTTTGGCCCATTCTGCAGCCAGTCCAAATAATTGACGCAACGACTGTATTACGTTTGCTGTATATGTTTATTAAGGCAAATGTCCATTATGCTCATATGTTTCTTAGACGTTACGCTACGGTTAACTGGGCATGGCAACAACCACACAAAGATATTAGTCGAAGTGAGCCTTGTCGCAATGCTATTTGCTGACCTGGAAAGGCTAAACCAAGCGACTTGGCAAGAGTCTTCTCAACAAAGCGCAATCGAGGGAGGATGTTTTGATGTTTGTACAATAACAAGTCACCAGAATATATTTTGTATTATTCATGAATATCCCCCTGACTCTGGCAACGGACATGCTCTTGTCCATTCCCATTGTTGACATGAGTATCATCCAGTTATTAGATCCTTTTGCCATCTCTAGTTTGTTTGTGCTTCGTCTAATGTATGATAAACTATTTTAAGGATACGTGCGGGTGGAGCAACGCAACAGCAGCAGTTGTAGGAACTTTCCTAACTATTTCTTCTGGGCAAGTAGTATTAAGGCGGCCCAATGTTTGATTTAATGTTTAACACCCTGAGAAAATGATTCCTAATTGAAAGAGTTTAACAAGCTTAGGCGCGAACTGACGAGTTGATTTATTTGGGCCCGAATTCTTGAATATCTTGAATTCAATTTGAACTGTTCAGGTATTCCAATGATTTCCGGTTTACGAAACTAGAAGTTATTACCGGAGCAACAACGTTCATTTTTCACCATCGTAACCCCAACCGGAGAAATTAGATTTTAAGTTGCCGAATATTCATGTGTGCTGTCTGAGCGCAATTTAAGATCCTTGTCGTTGAAACGAAAACCATTGTTGTTTGAAGGGGGGGTATTACACAGGAACATATGTGAAAGCCAATATTGAGTAAATTTTTGATGAAGACTAATTGGAAGGTGGAGTTCAAGGGTTCGAACGTGAAAACATAATAAACATTTCACTTGGGAATTATTCGAGTTTCGAGGGTGTGTGCATGTTTTGTAGTACAACTGAATGTTTGCTGCAAAATAGACCGAAATCGTATGAAGTTTGAACTCTATGGAAGTATTTTATATGAATTTTTCATCTAAGCTTGTTGATATTGACATGGGTAGAAATGTTATGTGTCTTTGGGAGGTCAATTTCAAAGTGGAGTGATGGAAGATCAAGGGTAATGCTGTCGGTAATGAGTGTCGGATGCTGGGAAGGTTTTGATGGCTTAAACGTGGTAACCACACCAGC
Organism: Stratiomys singularior; assembly: GCA_954870665.1. NCBI lineage: Eukaryota > Metazoa > Arthropoda > Insecta > Diptera > Stratiomyidae > Stratiomys > Stratiomys singularior. The sequence goes on along the minus strand of OX940879.1, from coordinate 110,009,182 downwards.
ATTATTTTCAACAGATAGAACGGGTCAGTGACAGTTGACAGCATTTTACTTTGGGCTGTCAAAAAGAAGATCTCTAAACTGGGATGACTGGGAGCGAGTTATTCTAATATGATTATTTTCGTACGATTCTTATAATGCTTATGAAAATCTCATAAAGGATATCCCTGTGATTTGTATAGGCATATTTCTTTCGGTTTAAGTAGAATGTCTTAAAATTTGACAGCTGTAACCAATAATCTTTGCGATTATAAGAAATGTAAGGGGTACTCACAACAAAAACCGAATTGATGTGATGGACCGACACGATTTTTGTAGCACCGTGTTTTGCCGGTTAAAAATTTGGTTCAGTTTCTGTGAATTTTTCAGTGACAGGTATGTTCGGTGCTCAAAAAATTGACTCAAAAATCCTTTAAATGTTGAAAATCGGCCAGAAGAATGATGCTATTGGGAAAACTGTTAAGTGAATGTCTCATTTTGAAAATATTGAAATGTCATTTGGCATGTCTCGCTCTGGTCTTCCGTCCACAGCCCGAAACGAAGCAAATGTTGAAAAATTTCTCACATCATCCTGGAAGGTCGACGGACTTTTGAAGATCTTGTTGAACTCTGTCTTCTGTGTTCAGTTCGACGAAGTTTCACATTTAAGGATTAAAATGCTGTCTACCCAATTTGTGCCGCGACTGCCAGCTGCTGACAAGACAAAAACAAAGTCGCACCTAAGCATGCTTTGCTTTGAAAGAAGAGTTTCGAAAAAAGCCAACTTTTTTCCAAAATCATCACATATGACGAATCGTTATGCTACGGTTACGACCCTGAAACTAGGCAACAATCAAGCCGTTGGAAGACTTGAAGTTCGCCTCGCTCCAAAAGTCTAGCCAAGTGAAATCGAACGTTTTCGATGTGAGAGGAGACGTCCATTCAGAATTTATTCTTCGTTTTTGAAAATGATCCCAGAAGTGCAGTGAAATTGAGCCCAGAGATGCAATGACAGTTGATGGCATTCATTACATAAGCATAATAACGAAGTTCCGATGGATTCAACTGGATGGTATAGCCGTGCTTTGATCTGGGCGAGAATTGGTTTCAGCAGTACAAGTACACCAGTTGCCTTATGGCGCACAAAACAATTGTTGATGTAGTGCCAAGATCTTCAGACCGCATTATCTCCCGAATAATAAACCGAAACCGAACAACTTATCTACCATTTTTCTATGGTCAGGTTTTCGCGAACCACAAACGATTATTCAATTCTTTCTCAGCGCCAGGCCGAAATCTAATACGTTGCTGGTGAAATAGACCGACTTTTTCAAGTAAAATGATATTGAGAAATTTTCAAAAAGGGCTTGGATCTGTCACCATAGTTAAAAAAATAAACACATTACTATCGAAGAAAACCGTGTAGTGTTATCGAAATATCCTATGGAAGCGAAGAAAACGATAGAATGTTTATCGAAGAAATCATTTTAACATACACGTTCTGCCTAAAAAATGCACGGACTGCTCGAATTACGTGATTCCAGTTAGTTTCAGAGAGGTTTCAGGTTGTATCGTTTTTTGAATCTGACAGCTGACACTGACTGTCACTTTATTGACAGATATCGTCCTCAATGACAGATCTCCTGATTTGTTCCGTGTCTTTGCAGAAGTTGTCAATGAAAATATTTCGCATCGGCGTTATTTGGAATTGCTGTATCTTTCTATGCTCCAGGGGAATTTCATTAAATTAAAAAAATCCTTGAAATCCATTTAAGTATAAACATTTGACCCTATAAATCAGAAAATTTCAACCCATCCCAGACATACGAGTACATTTCATGCAAGCTTCGATTTCTGCTCTAAACAACTTTCAATTAAGCCTACATCGTCCTGGCTTGGAACTATCTTTCAACTCATCTCAGCTGACCTAAATTTTCACTGCAGATATTACGTTTCAATTTGAAAATATGATTTCACTTTGGATATGATCATCTCAACGAACAAAAAAAAAACAAAACAAGACAGAAAGAGAGAAAGGGGGGGGGGGGGGGAGAGAGAGAGAGCAAAAAAAAGTTGAATTTCAATTAAAATCTCAACATCGATCGAGATTGAGAGTCATATTAGAAGAGTTTGAGTAACCGCACAGTCGTGAAGTTCCTCAATTTGCGCTCGCTAGTCCGCAACGCTGCTACGATATTATTATTTGATTATGCAAAGTGAATAGTGTATCGCTTTCATGTTTGCAAATAAGGATATTCTATTGATGATGTCTGGGCTGGGCAGTCTTCTTTTACGTTACAGCTTTCACATCCTATGCCATCTCTATCGGTTAGTGAAAATCAATGGAATCCTTCAATGGCAATCCCACACACCTCGTGCTCTGCTGTTCGCTCGTTCGTGACGTTGAGAGGGAAGATCGAGGGTATTTGTGAAATTATCCTAGGTAATATTGAAAGTAAAGTGTTTGACAGTAAGAAAAGCATGTAATGGAGCCTGAAGAGGAAGCGTGGGGAGACATGAAAGGACTATTGGTGTTAATGAATAACCAGTATGACTAAGGATAAGTATAATATTACATTCTAGTCATGATAGGACTCTCGACCGTATTAGCAAGCGGCAGTACCAGCAGCAGCAATGGCAGGAGTTAAAGCTTTCTGTGGTATGGTCGGCGAAGCTGATGCTCATGATGATGATGATGATGATGATGGTGATGATGATGATGACTTGGACGGGGGCACCAGCTACGATGGTGTCGATGATGATGATGGTGATGATACTTCAGTGTCTCTGAGAACTTTTATCCTCAGCTATCGATTAAATGACGTCGTACAGAAGGGACCTTCGGAGCTGTTATGTGATGCATATTGCAATATTAAAGTTGCATAGTCTGTCCGGTCGGATCCTTAGCAATGGTGCCAACATATGCTTGCATAGTGTGTGTCCTGATTATATCTTCACGCTATTAGAAAATGCTGACCATTTTGTATCTTTCATTCGCTCTCCCTTTATCGATATCAGAAATTATCAAGCATCGTTGATCAAATTGCCTACACCCTCGTCTGACAAACAAAAAGGCAATTTAACGAGACAATTCAGCCTGCACGAGTCCTCTTAATATGGTTGGCTCTTGGCAACACATTCTTTTGTAATCACTACACACTTTCTGAGATCCTTATTCTGCCCGTGTGGCCGATTGCCCGCCTGCCTATTGGCTTATCTCCGCAACGGTTGAACAATGTTGGAACTTTTGCGAGTGTGTGTAAGTGATGTGAACAAAAGGAGGTGGACAGCTAACTCTAGTACGATAGAATATGATTTTCTGTAGCTTTGCCATCCAGTAGCACCCCGGAGAATATGCAAAGTGCACATGAATGTATTTGTGTTGATTTGTTGTGAAAAAAAAACAGAAAATGTCTACCTGGGAGTATTGGGAATGTATGTGTGCTAATGTTGAGATCTGCAAGGAGTTCTTATCAATCTGTAATAGAGGGGGGATCATCATCTTGCATCAACCTAGACTATATCGATAACAAGGACACAAGTATAACCATTTGTACACGTGTATGCTTTGAATTCTCTCAATGTCCTGCAAAGTGTATTTGTCAGCTTTGAATAGGGCTTAGCTAACATAAAAGCATATCCAGAGGTCATTTCCTTCAACCTGATTACGGTACATTGGTGTGTTGAATGAAATTTGTTCACCAATGGATTGTGAAGTGTAAGTTATTTTTATATTTTTATCTAATTGGGCAAAACTAACGAGATGATTCCTTGAGAAAGCAATCGAATAGAATCATTGCGAAAATATGATTCAAGGGTTTGGCTAAAATAATATCGTTCTAATGCTCCTGATTTTTCGCGGTTTTCTTCGCGCAAGATCAGCATACGCTGACAAATCCGCGAAATGTTCAAGTTCAACAAGTCACGTTGTTTGCTTGTTCTGTCTCCTCATCCGTTGAGCTCGGAAAGTGTTGGTTTAGTAGGAGCTTGAGACGTTCTATGCTATTTCTTGTCCACGATCCGTCCTCCTTTTGGAGCATCGTGTCCACATGCGGTTCTCTTTTCAGAGCCCTGTTTAGCCTAGATGTCTCGTTTCCTCCCTCAATATTCCTGCAAAAAAGATTCCAGGATTTCCTTTTTTCTCTTCTTACAGCTGTTTTAAAAATTTTCAGATTTCGTTTATAGTCCTCCCAATCCGTATCTTGGTTTGTGAGGCGAGCTATTCTGAATAATCTTTGAGTATTTTTTCTGATCTCTTCCAGTTCTTTGTCCAACCAGCTTACCTTTTTTTGTTTGACGGTAGTAGTTGCACACATTTCACTGAAACTATCGACCAGTATACTTGTGATATATCTCACTTCAATATCGATGTCCTTTCGACTTCTCAATGGGTTCGGTTGGTGTGAACCTATATATCTTTTAGTAGCGTTGGTGTAGCCGTCCCAATCCACTTTCCTAAGATTGCAGAAGACCAATGGGGTCTTCTCGGCTCTTTTCACCTGAAAGGTGATCCATTGGTGGTCCGACAGGCTAGGTGAGTCACATACTCTCCAACCGTGCAGGTCCTCCAATGCCTCTGTTGTGATTAGAGTGACGTCAATCACTTCCGCTCTATTTTTCGTTATAAAGGTCGGTGTATTATCCTTATTTGCTAAGTTGAGGTTAGTAGTTATTAAGTAATTGACTAACTGCTCACCTCTTTCGTTGCACTTGGTGCTTCCCCAGAGTTCGTGTTGCGCGTTCGCATCGCATCCGATGATGGCTCGCTTCCCCCGTATATGCTCCGATACGGTGCGGAATTCGGTGGTCGGCATCGGAGCGTTAAACGGTTGGTATGCCGAGGCCAGCGTTACCTGCCCGTCCCTTCCGTCGAACACTGCTGATGTAAGGTCCATATTGCAAACTATTATATTACAAATTAATTTCCTTCCGACATATAATGCAGCTACAGATTTTATTTACCCCGCTTGTGGCAAAGATTTTAAATTGTTTTGCACTGATTCCAAGTATCTTTCCATTAAGTTGGTAAGGCTCTTGTATCAGTGCTATGTCGGTGTTCCCATCTGCTAGAAGTTTAAGCAGGTTGGCTGTTGCCGCCTTGCTGTGGTGCAGATTTGCTTGGGTCACCCGCATTGACTTTTCGTTTTGCTCCAAGGGCTTGGTCGCCTTTGCTTTGGCAGTCACCTGGATGAAGCCAAAACTCAGTCGTCCGTATTTGTCCCTTAGAATGTTGACATCTTCTTTTCCCATGCCCAGTACCAGGACCATGCCTTTGTTTACGACTTCTTTCTCCGCGAGGAGATGCCACCTTTCCGTTTCATATCCCGTTTTTTGTAGTTTAAGCGTCTCGAAGGTTTCCTGCGTTGTCTGCTCCGTTTCGGGTATAAATACCTTGACGGTGCATAACCGCGGTACCTCCTTTATGGGGACGACTCTAAACTCCTCGTTCAGAGTAGTGTTTACCTTGGCAACTGCAGTCTTTAGATATTCTAGAGACTGCTCGTCGCTACAGGTTACAGTCAGATGGCCTGCTGTCGTTTCATTCCTCTGAATGTTGGAATTTTTTCTGGTTTGCTGCATAAGTGCTCGAAGATGTCCTTCTTCAGGGTGGTTTGCAGCTTCGCGAGTTGATCCTCTTGGATCTTACCAGTTTCATTCAGGTTCACCGTTTCACCAGTTTCATTCAGTCTATCACCGCTACCGTTAGTGCATCGGTTGCGGCGTCCCGATAAGACTTCCTCGCTAGAGTTTGGGGTTCGGGGCTGACCCTCCGTTCCTTTTTACCAGTGCCTTGGTTGCTTTCGTCCAATCTCATCCGCTTAGGTCCAGTTTTACCCTTTCCCTTTGCGTTTGGTGGTACAGCTTCCTTGGCAGCAGCAGCCAATTTCCTAGGTTTCCCCTGGTTGCTTTTTGGCTGGTGCCAGGGTTCGTTGGGAAGCTCTTCTCCCCGATTGTGTTTTGATGTTTCAGTTTTCTTTGCGCCTTTCTTCTTAACGTTCTGGCTGATGTTCTCGTCTTCCCAGTGGGTGCGGTAGCTGCCATTGCGCTTGTTTTCTTGCAGTCACTCGTCAAATGCACGCCCTGCTCCCTCAGCGTACATTTCTGGCCCAATAGCTCTGGACAACTGATGCTTGGTGCCGTCACGCCAGTTGTCCAGTCCCCGGGTATTTCTCACCCTCGTATGCCGGGTACTGAGGGTACTTCTTCTGCTTGTACTTCCATGTTTTGTTTTTAAATTTCGTTACCTCTTCGATTCACTTCTCGCCCTTTGCCTATCTGCTAGGTTGGATCCTAAGGTCTCCTGCAGTGGAGCCGCTGGGTTCATTGGAGTTAGTGGGCCCCCTCGCCACGTCAAGGCGGGTAACCGTGAAGGGGAAGAATAACTATAAATAACAACTAAATATTTGATTACACATCTCTTGAATTGGGATTCTCTGCAGACTGGTAAAAAATCATCATTAGAATATCTCACGCAAAGTTTCAAGATTCAATTTGATTGCGCTCAAACGTTTTCACGACTTAAATGTAACATTAAAACTTTTCCATATTTCTTTTCAACGTACCATCCTCAGCTATAACTAAATAAATTCCATATTGTAGTCACAATTCAACTTGCCATTACATTTCAAATCATTGATTGTTTGAATCGAATCTGAACGCGATATCACCCACGAACTTGATTGTATCTATAACTATCCGATATCTATTTCGTGCCACTTTTCATTTTCCTCACGCCCTCCCACTACGGCTGCTCCTTTACTGAACAAACGACTGGATGGTGCTAGGAAAAAGCAACTTTTTCCAAGAAACAAACAGCCAAAGTCAATCGAAGTCAGTGCTGTGAAATATTTTTTTTCTCTTACTCCTTGTAACATACATTCTTTTTTCGTTGCACGGCTCCTTCTTCTCAAGTCAATTCCACTTTTTCGTCCTTATAATCGGGCGAGTCTCAGTTCATTCTCATCCTTTTGTGGTGCACTTGTGCGTCATCATCATTTCACCGCTGAACCACCGAAACGAAACAGAACCCACCAAACGAATGAATGAGTCTTCAGTGGATAAGAGAAAAGCACAAAAACTGAAGACGAAGTTGAAGAAAACCAACAAAAACAACAACAAAAATGTTATTGACATGCAGCATGGGAAAAAATCGAGTAGAAAAGTTTTATTGCTTTGCGTCTAGATTTCAATTTTGAAGATTTTCTTTCGCGTCTAGGGAAATATCCAAATGATGACAACGGTGACAGTGACACATAAGACGCCCAAGAGGACGCAAACGAAGTTGCTGGTCTTATACGAACATGTACAATGTCAAAGTATTAGAAGAAAAGGCGCGATTCAAAGAAATGCGCATTAATACGTTGGTGCAAATATTCCATGCTTGTATTCCTACTTTAGCTTTAAATGTTACTACTATTGCTACCACGAATACATACGTTCCCGCTAACTTCAACACCTCTCTTGTACATTGGGCCCAATATTTCGCGATTTCGTCCTGCACGTCGCCTTCCACTCTATTTCCGATCGATTTCCTTACATAAGAGAAAAAGTTATCCTCTTCTGCTCATTGCGTTTCACATTTCTTGTTTGTTTGTTGTTGTTGTTTCGTCTTATTTTTTAAACTTTCATTTTCGTTTCTTCGCGGAATATAAAAAAGTGATTTTCAACCACGGTGTCCCAAAGTTAATTGATTTGAAGTGAAAAATAATTTAAAAAAATAAAAAATATTTCGAAGGAAGCATTTCCATTCAAAATTTTAATACCAGGATCATTGTTGGTAATAAGATGTAAAAGGTATGAAATGAATTGCATATAGCAACATTATTATATAGATTTGCGGCAGGAGGTAGTGCTCAGCAAGTTCCGTCACTATGGTTTGAACTATGATCCTAGTTCGAAGATTCTCATTCAGCGTCTAGGAATCGCGCCGAGTTGTTGGTATGAGAATTTGAATTCAGTATCAGCGAGGAATCTCTTTTTCAAACAGATCTGCCCGTCCTGTGGGTGGAGCGTATGGGCAATCTACAACACGTGCAGTCAAAATGGGCTTTTGTCGACTAGCAGATGTTCAAGACAATTCCTTAACATTCGCCTCCCAATAGTATCATTACACTGACAGCAGTTGCAAATTAGTTCGTATCGAGTGACATGCAAAGTGATATTCAAATTTGGTACAGCAGTTGGTTGTCATGTCATCGATTGTAAGTCGGTTCATGCCAAAATAATCTCCTCCGAACTTTCGTAATACTTGTTGAAAGATTCTAGCGCGTCCTTCTCCCGGGAGTTTAAACACTATAAGGTCATGATCAACTGCTATTCGAGGCGGCGCAAGGCAATTTCGTTAAACAATCCAACAAGAAGTGACTTCTTCTGAACAACATTTTTATTTTGGCTCAAAATCGTCTCAGTAGTCTTAATTCTAACAAGGATTTCAATTAAAATTACTTAACTCTAACAGTTTTTACTTATTCTAGAGTCTTACATCTTGCTTAAACTAACATTATGATTTGTTGATTATGATATTAAGTTACAATTGCAAGGCAAGTCAAACAAAACCTCCCCATATTGATTTATGTAAGTGAAGTAAATACATAAATACTATATACATATTGTTGCGCTTTGGCCAGGTGCGCGACCTGTTTGCTCTTCTCAAATTTTAGCAATAGTGAATAAAACACACCCGAATCATTTAAAATTAGGTGCTTAATATTTATTCTTATAATTTCAAACACTTTACAATTATTTCACCAAATCACTATTTCACTTTTATGAGTTCACCTTTACATTAATTAACCAATCACTTTTATAATCACTTATATTCGAATATGATTTTACTTCACCACATTTTTAACTGCACTATTTTCAAGCACATCGTCCCTCGCTGCTTCACTTCATTCACAATACTCCCTTCACCGCTCGCCGTAGTCGCTTTTATACAACTACCAATCAACCCAGAATCTTCCATGTGGATTGTTCTCGTGTTGACGCGCTGAGTCGCTTGCACCCGCATTTGTTGTACTCAATGCACGCGACATGTTTATGCTTTCGAGAATTATCGATGTATTGGTAGTCGTAAACTTTACTACGATTTTCTCTTAAGACGACTACAGTGGCGCGTAACCTTTTCCGAACATGTCACAATATGTACAGGTAACCAAGTTCCTTCAGTGAGGATTTCGTGGATGTTTTTGTTTTTTCGTGGGAGTTTTTTGAGATTGGAGCGGCGGAGTATGATCCATTGCCCCACGAGATTCGTTTTGTTTGATCAAAGATTCTCCCTTGATCAACGAGTAGGCGAATAGATTGGAGAATTAAGTGGCGTTCGTTTGAATGAAGCGCAAGGTTTGTGCCGATGTTCATGATTTGACAGATTAATGGGTTCGGGTGGTGGGTCACTTTTTCAAGGCTTCGTAGGAGTTGGTCTATGAGGGTTGCATCGATTCTGCGGATTTGGCCAGTGTCGTAGAGAGTTAGGTTCGAAATGTTTTTTTTTTTCTGGGCTGTCTGCTTTTTTGAAGATGCCGCAGCGGTGGCGAAGTATTTGTCTCTCTTTTCGGCGAATCTTCTCCATCTGAATGGGGATAGATCGAATCAGAAAGAGGAACCGAAAGTTATTAATGGCCGGATGAGGGATTTATAGCCGAGGAGTTTGACGTTTCGAGGGAGAGCGGTGCGTACATACATGAGGTTGGAGAGGGCCTTGAATGCGAAGGTGGCTTTATGTAGAATTGATGTGACATGGGTATTAGGGGAAAGTTTTTGGTTGATGAGGATACCGAGGTAGGTAACTTGTGTTTTAGTGAGAATTCTTTCTCCGTTGAGAAGTAGTTGGACTTTGGATGAGTCGGGTCGGGCTTTTTTGGTTAGTCTGGCTTTGCCGCGAATTACAATAGTCTCGCATTTGGAGGGATTCGGGATGAGCATCAATTTTGGGAAGTATTTGTAGAGGGTGATGAGGTATTGATTGAGGCGTTGTTGGCAGTGTGGGATGCTTAGCGCTAAGTGATATAATATTATATCGTCAGCATATTGAAGCATATGAATAGGTGAGACAGGTTGGAAATAGGGTGGAATATCCGCAGTGTAGATGCAAAAGAGGGTGGCGGAGATGACAGAACCTTGCGGGAAATCTGCTGCAATTGATATCCAGGAGGAGAGAGCGTGTGGATGTTTGACCTGAAATCTCCTGTTGGTGAAGAAGGACAAAATGAGTTTGCTGAGGTAAGGGTGGAATTTGAAGATGCTGACAAGTTTGTTAACAAGACCGAGTCAAAAGCTTTTTGGATGTCAATGAGGCAGGCGATTGTGGCAAGGTTTTCGGTTTGGCGCTTATTTGGATGTGGGTTTTGAAGGTGATTAGTGCGTGATCTACTGAATGGGAAGGCCGGTTTGCAAACTTGAAGTCTTGGATGATGTTGAAGGTAGAGCAGTGTTGATCAATGAAAATTTTGATTACTATTTCAAGGATCTTGCCTGTTGAGGACAGGAGTGAGATGGGTCGGAATCTGGCGATCTCCCGTGGATTCTTACCGTTTTTGAGGATGGGTGTGATCGTGGCGTTTCGCCAGGCAAGAGGAAAGTATGCGATCAGGATGCAGTGGTTGAAAAGCTTAGAGAGCGAAGGACTAATCGTTTTAGCGGATTTCTTCAGGAAAATAATTGGGATCTGGTCGGGGCCTGCGGAATTTTTTATTTTTTTGCGAGCGGATAATATTATATATTTGTGTGGGAGTACTAAAGTATATGGGCTCGCAATCGGATATGATGTTGGTGGGCTTTGAAAGAGGGTGGATGAAGGGGGAGAGGTGAGGATTTGTGGGTTGATAGAAGGTGAGGTTTTTGCGTAGTGAATTTATTATAACATTGATTGCGCTATCGGTGTAGGCATCTCATAGGTGGGCAGACACACGCTCTTATTCCTTGCGCTCTTATTACTGTCCTTCTGATGAATGTCGTACAGTTCATGCTTTTGTATAGAGTTGAGATATGGAGTGAACCACTCAACAATGAGTATCGAAACTCCTGGCCCAGAAAAAGAAGTACTTGGGACTAGACTAGATCCTTATATGTAGAGTAGACATGTCAAAAGAGAGACTAAAATTTGCATTTTCCTTGATCATACCGAAATTATTCGTCCACTTTCCTAAAATTTAACCGGAACAGGACTCATGCGTGAATCGTGACCACGTAGCCAAAGCTCTAACAGTCTCGGGGGATGTTATGAAGAAAAGATATGAATACTATATGTATAATATAGTAGCGAACTCATACCTGGTGAGTAGCGGGAAAACTAATCGTCGCAGATTATTGGAGTGAAAGTGATGACAATCTATACAAAGTCAAATGTATTACAAAGCATACTTTCTCTCATAGTAGTAGTAGAAGTTTTCTAGACTAGCAAAAGTAGAGGTTTCCCATTTGATTGTAGATTTAGGTGAGAATTTATGGGTAGAAGTTTTCAGAAAGCGTCAATGCGCGTCGTACTATACGTTCGTATGTAAAATCTACTTTCCACGCAGTTTTCCTTCGTCGAATATCGTTAGATCGGAATTCGGTTGTAGGTGATAGTACTGGTTAGCTTTTACGCATTACGCACCTTAGTGTGACAAATTAAGCAAATAGATTCGGTTGAGAGTCACAGCAAAATATGAACCAAACTTAAACTCTTTTCACGTTTATTTGAATGTCATTCGAATTTAATATAGCACCTTAATATTTCTATCTTTTTGATGGCTTATATTTTTTGTCGCAAGCAAAACGGACAACGTGTTCCCATTTGGGAATATTTTACATTTAAAACGACCGAAAAATTTACCCTGAAACTTTCTAATAAACGAGAGTGAAAGACAAAATAAATTTCCCAAGAAAGTCTATAATCCCCATAATCTCGTTTCAAAACCAATGATGGATATTATGAGCTCAGCTCAACTGAGAAGCAGCAAATCGTCCTCAACAATAATTAAAAAAATTTTTTTTTCATCTCCTTAAAACGTTCAGAAAAAATAAACGAATATCATTTAACAGCCCATTAATGGGAAAATGTGTCAGCTTGGACATATTTTTAATTGAAGATGATGATAGAAGGGAATGAGCTTAGGGATTCGTTTTGTTTATTACATTCATCAGCAAACACATTCATATATGCATGTAAAGTATGAACATTATACGTACATTGGTTACATATGGGAATAGCAACATCTGTTTTGTTGAGTTCATTCATATGAAGGGACGCCGACGCTGAATTGCTATAATATATATTTTTTCCTTCTTCTTATTCGTGTTGTTGTTGTTTTTGTTGTTGTTTCTGCTGCTACTTATGTTGTTCGTCCTGGCCGGGAACGGGTAATGTGAATTTAAAAGAGAGAAGGTCGTAATCGGATGTCAGGATGACGTAAATAAATTGTATTCAAGGGAGTGTTTTGTCGTTATTATTGTTATTTTAATAAAGTTCAAAGTGCAATGATTCAAATTTCGTGTGTGAAAGGGTGAACAAAAAACGTTACGAAAAGATTAAATGCTGTCAAATTTTGAACGAACTTGTAGTAAAGAAGAGGCAGTGATCCTTTCAGTCAGTATCTGAGGTCTGAATAAGAGGTAATAGGATGCAAGGAAGACAATAACAAACAGCTAAACTAGTGCAAAAACGTTGGCGACAACGAGAGAAGTTGTAGAGAAGGATAATTCATTGTAGCTCCAAAAATACAAAAAAAAAAATTATTTGGGAAACGAAAAAGGACAACAGCTGCAAGTCTAATAAACAGAATCGAGCTCTAACGTCTCGGCGAATAAAACGAGTAATTAGAGGACGAGTTGCCTTACCTTTGAGCAATGCACTTGAGCAGGAGTTGAATTTGTGCTTGAGAGATTATTCAATTTCCTTTGTTTTTGTTCGGACGAAACATTCATTGTTTGTCGAAAATTCTTTTTGAATTGGACAAAAATTCTAGAATCATTTCCACTTTAGCATTCGTTATATTTTTAAGACTGGAATTAAAACGAATACCTCATTTTGCAATTTGTAAAGGGCTTCCATGCTCTTAAATTTGAGCCCAGCAAATTTGAATTTTGCTCGTTGTTATGCTTCGTGCGTATATCACAGGATTTGAGTATGATAGGATTATGTTAAGAAGTGTCTCTTTCATGGTGTTCGTTCTGCAAAATATCAAATCTTCCACATTGAATTGGTATTAGAGCTTATTTGATTTTGCAACACATGAATGTGCATACCTTTCAGCTGGAAATTTTGATTAAAAGACATGATTTGAGTATGTAGGACTCTCTTTGAATACTTGGACCGATCTCATTCCAGTATGAAATCCAAAATAGACTCCTAACAACCCCAAATGGACTTCAATTATAAACTGTACTATTAACTAAAATATAATCATCTTCCAATAGCCTCCGATGCGTTTTAGCAGTTTTGTTCGCGTCAAGCCAATTTGAATTGCTAGAAAAATTGTTGACCCACTCTGCAAATGTATTGAAATCTAACAAAATCGTCCTATTTGAATGCAGTAGAACGTTTGGCAGTATTTTTAAGAATAACGAGAAGAAGAACTCAATTCATGCGGCATCTCTCGGCGATGAGTGAAATCGTTGTTTCAGAACGAATCCGTTGCAATAGTGTAGAATAAATTAGATTGAATGGAAAAGAATAAGTTATTCACCTCCATAAAGTACTAGCGGATTCATTGAATTTCTTGCAAGGATTTTTGCAAAACAAACAAAATACACTCCCATCAGAGCTCCCTTTGCCTTTTGGGCTGATCTCTCGGTCGAAATTCCAGCTCGAATTGCACTTATAGTGATGAAGAATGCAAAAAAAGGATTTTTTTCTGACAAGTGAATTTCAGGACGCATACTATTGCGAGTATGCTCTTTGGACAAAGGATTACTTTAATATTTTGTTTTTGATGAAGATGATTAATATCATCGCAGAATAAGGTCCGGAAGTATTTACGTGCACGTTTCAGGTGTTTCGTTGATCATTTTGGAGAGCATCGGGAGGGAAGAATTTATTTCTGGCATCCTTTGCTCTGAATTGGATGAAAGCGATCATGTTTTGAGGTGTCTGAAGTTTGCATCGTTGCAATCGTAACGCTGTCAAAATTTTTCACAATTTATTGTTGGTGGATGATTGAATTGTAATCAAACCCTAGTAGAGTGCAAACAAGTAATAAAAGCGAATGAAATTTTCAAAAATTTCAAGTCAATTTATCCAAAAAAACATTCAAAAAGTGAAAAAATTGCAGACCGTTGCATTTGCAACGATGCAAACTTTAGACACCTCATGTTTTGCCCGTCGTTTTTATTCCAAATCTCTTCTTTAGGATGTTTCCTATTTAACTAGTATAATTCTTTCAGCTTTAAACAAAACCTGTTCAAAGATACTGCACCTAGTGAATTATTTTGAAAAAAAAGTAGGCCCAAAATAAGAGCTCTGTGGACGATTTTTTTGTTCATACTAATGCTTTGTCTTCAACAAAACTTATTCCCATTCCATACATAATCGATTTATGCAGCAGGAAGCAATAAAATTATTTGCTCGAAGGATTTCTCCCCGAATACCAGTATTTTATACTCTATGGAGAATAAATTAAGTAAAAGTTTCTTGTTTCTGTAGTCGTTTCATTAGAATTTCACGAATCGAAGCAAAATTGTTTGAAACTGAATCAAGTATTCGTATAATACATATGAAAGACTGCCCAGCAAGGCAAATATCACACTATCCTTCGTAAAAGCCGATAGCATCTACACATTTCCATTTGAACTGAACATCAGAGAACCCCCAAGGCCTCCCAATACTCGATCCAAACACAATTTCAATAAATTAATTTTCTAAGAAGTAATTTTCATTTCGATTTTATTCACTCCGGATAAAACAAGGACCTTCGAGTTCTCTCAAGTGTTTTCCCATCCCCGCACCACATTTAAACACCCTTGACAAACTGTTTCGTCCTTTCCACATGCAGAATGTACGCTGCAGACATGTACGTGAACGTGTACATTTTACATAGTAGCTGTACGTATGATTGCAATTGAAGTATTTTTCATTGATATTCCAATCACTTTTGATAACAACGTGTGTCCTCCATCATCATTGAAGGATGATAATTTTCCCTCGAAGCGCAACTGCCGGTTTTCACTTGAATCAATAGATAGGGTGACGCTGGTCGCGACGTAATTCACGGTTCAGAATTTATTGCCTCATAGGGAGCTAGATTTCCACTTTTCACTTGATCATCGTCGACAATGGCGTCATCCTATCACCTGCATATTGCCATTTCTTATTATCGACATCATGGAATAGCGTGGTGTCGTCCTTGCCGGTGCAAAGCCAAGTGAAGAGCCAATGAATATTGTTGCTGTTGTTACTTTCCCCATATCTACCCAATTCATCCTTCATCGTGTCTACAATTTTCTTCGCTATCAGTAGACACACAACAGCTAGTAGTTTGCTTTTCATGTTTCCTATTTTTTATTTATTTTGAATTTTTGTACTTTTCTCATTTGTTCGGTTGGTGCTTCCTTGGCCACCATCGAATCGTTTCCTTGAAGAAAGTTTGATCAATGCAAGCGACTATAAAGCGATGTGTATTGCTGAGGGAGTGGCACGAACGGAAGAATAATGTCTATTCGGTGGAAAAAAAAAATCGAAGCGTGGAAAATTCGTCCCAAAAAGTATGACATATATTATTTTTCCATCGACAAAAGACGTACAACGAACGGTCGAAATCAATGTAGCAAATGGCTTATGTGTAAAGCCCACAAGAGCTGGGAAAATCCTAACATAAAGTCGATGCTTTTCAGGTCATTTCGAATTGTTGACCGAAAAGGACGACTCCCGGTTGAGTCTTAGGCAAGGATGGGGTGAGTCGTGTGCGACTGAATCTGGCGAGGGACGGAACGGACGTTAGGTGGCTTTTGCTACTTTGGTTGGGGCTATCTGATAATATGGTTTAGCTGTGTCTCTCATCAAAGTTTCAAGGATAATGTGATGTTGTTTATGCACATGAAATATTTATGCTTGGAATGGTTTTTTTCCCGCTTTAGAGTCCTTCTTTACTATGAATGTGCAAGGTTTTTTGATACATCAGATGAAGCAGCAATGGGACGGTGCGATACGTCACCGGGAGGGAGAGAGACGACAAGTCTGTTGGACGGTCGTTGGGTTTTGTTTACTTTTTTTGTATGATCTCGCCAAATCGCTCACAGGAGATGCATTCAGGAGAATAATTTCAGGTCATGTGTTGGAAATGCTCCTTTTTTATGTCCAGCATCCAGATGTTTTTTTATGTATATGTGTAACATTATATTTCGTTTGCTGGAGACTCTCGATCCTGATTGCAATCTCTTCTAAGTGGCCTAGTTTTAAAAATTCATAAATTCATACCAAGTTTCGAAGGTGAAGGAAGAAGCGAGTGGGTGAGACTGAAAAAGTGCAACAGCAACTAAGGTTCGAGGAAGGAGCAAACAATAATGCAGTAAAGAGAATGATTTTCTACTTCTAGAGAATAAACTTGTTATAATATCTTTTTTACGTAATAATTGAACGAAATCCATTTGTAAACACTTGATGTATATTTATTTGTAGTATTTATCTTAATCGTGACATTGCTTGCAGACATTTTTCTGGGTATTCTATTTCGATATTAGTTTCCATGAGCAGAAAATTCCTGGAAAAGCAAATTGAATTCAATCTTGAGTGGTCTGGCATTCAGAAATAAGTAGATTCATCCGAAATCTGAAATAAATATAATTTTGGAATTATTCCACAACCTGCAATACTAGTGTTTCCAAATTTAGAATTGTCTGTTTCCATTTATTTTCAAATTTGTTCATAGCCTTTGATTAAAGTGTTTCCGTTATTAGAATCGGGTCGTTGTTGTCAAATAAGCAAATTTATTTCGGTTTGAGATATAATGTCCAGATAATTTTATATATCATAATCTTCAAGTAAACATCCAGCCCTGTAACCAAAGCTATTATGAATCTCTCCATTGTCTATCATGTTATGTATCCAGGGGTAAGATTGTGATTGTATTGATTCGTAAACTACGTATGACAAATGTCAAATTTCTCACCCCTAAATCCCAAACTGGTAATGCTGACAGCAGGGCGCAATAAACACAAAAGTTGATGTTGAAACAGTGTGCAGGGCATAGATTCTAAGGATTTTTCGCAGATTCGGATGCTCAGAT
Source organism: Stratiomys singularior (assembly GCA_954870665.1). Taxonomy (NCBI): domain Eukaryota; kingdom Metazoa; phylum Arthropoda; class Insecta; order Diptera; family Stratiomyidae; genus Stratiomys; species Stratiomys singularior. Next base: position 109,992,005 of record OX940879.1, on the reverse strand, counting down.
GCCATGTCCCAGACCTTCCTCAAAATCGCGAGAATCCCGAAAGACACGTTTTTATCACCCTTCCTCTTTTTTTTGTTTTTTTGTTTGGGAGGTGAAGGCTATTTACGCCCTGAGTGTCGGACTCCTCCGCTACCGGACTACCGACTAAACACCTCCCCTGTAACACCGAGAACCTAGCCTGGAACTGTTTGTCACATTACTTCGGACTAGGCTTCATTAATCATCGCTAAGCGATGTCTTCACGCTAAGGGAAATCTCTCTTTCTCCACGGATGGATAGGAAGGAATTGCAATTAGTAACTATAATATTGCGTTACAGAGATGTTCCCTCCCTCGCCAAGCGATCCATTATGTCCTTCTTTATAATGAGTACTGTCCGTACGTAATGCGACACACAGTTCCAATTGTCCTTTTTTTGCCTCATTTTTCCCGTTACATTTTCTGGGGAAATTACGCCAATTTTCTCCGAGAGATGCGAACGGAGTCTTGTGAATCTATTACACGTAGAGAATGTATGGCAGGCGTCATCCGTCATCCCCGGGCAGAACACGCAAGTTGGGGATGGTGTCTTTCCCATCTTATACAGGTAAGACTGAAAATACCCGTGACCACTGAGTAGTTGCGTCAGATAATAATCAGTCTCACCATGCATTCTGTAGAACCACGGCATCAAGTCATTAATCAGCAGTGCGGTCCACCTGCCTCGCGTTTCGTTTTTCCATGTTTGCTGCCACAAGGTTAGGGTTCTTCTCCGTTCCTCTCGGCTGACGGTTTCTCTCGCCGACTCCTCCCTACGTGAGTATACACGTTTCTGTTCGTCTGCAAGTAACTTAATAGGAACCACCCTCGAGATTACCAGCACTGCAGGTTCAGAGACAGTGCGATATGCAGCGGCTATCCGCAAAGCTCCTTGCCTCTGCGCTTGTGCCAGACGCCTTCGGTACGTCTCTTTACTAAGAGCGTCAGCCCAAACCTCGGAGCCATACAAGAGCGCTGACTCCATTGCACTCATCAGTAGACGTCTTTTGCTCGAGGTTGGCCCCTGCGTGTTGGCCATAATGCGGTTTAGCGCCGATACCCGCACGGAGGCCTTATCTGCTGACGCTCGAACCTGCTCGAAAAAACTCATCTTCGAGTCAATCATCAAGCCAAGGTATCTGATTGATTCTTTTGACTCGATGGTCATTTTCCACACACGAACCGGCATAACACGAGGGATTCGCTTCTTGGTGAGGACGACAACCTCGGTCTTTTCCAGCGCTAGGCTAAGCCCACGGTCTGTCATCCACTCGCTCACTCGGCGTATTACCGCACCCAGTTTGAGCTGCGTCTATCCGACAGTACGTCCGGCGACTAGTACTGCTACATCATCTGCGTAGCAAACCAGGCGCGACTCCCCCGGTAACTGCAGCCTCAAAAGCTCATCGTACGAGACATTCCAGAGGTCCGGGCCCAGAACGGAACCTTGCGCGACCCCTGATATCAAATCAATTCTTCGCCGGCCTCCCAACGAGTCATAGATTAGTTTCCGATTTTTGAGGTAGTCCTTCAATATGCGCATCAGATATCTCGGCAGCCTGAAATATTCCAGAGCACCAAGAATATCTGTCCATCTAGCAGAGTTGAGGTGACCCTTCCTCTTAAGAGGTGACATTTGTCTCATCTGCGATGAAACATCAAAATATCTTCGCCACATACTTGCATCACTTGCAGACTCAGAGATATAGTCTTCTAATAAGCAGAGAACGAAAACTGCGACCTGACCGTGGAAACTAGACAAGTGAGAACCAAATCACGGCTGTCAGTTGACAAGATTTTGTGTTTGGCCATTGTGGTTTGTTAAAACGAATGTTGTTGTCAAGATTCCAGAACAATTATTGAGTTCTATTCCTGCGCGTTTTAAGTGTTGTTAGGTTAGCATATCACCGCATACAACATGACCTATCAATGAGAGATGAGAAACTTCTTAATTGCAACAGTAATTTTTGTCCAACGCGTTTAGGTCGTGTGCCATTTTTGGTGCGTGGTTTCGCTTTCATAGAATGTCTTCGTCCCCATAGAGCCATCAATCCTGATCCGTAGAAAGCAATCGGTTAGCACGATCAATTTCTTTCATCGCGAAGGACATGTCAATATTACCCATGCTCTGTGAAAAATTCGTTTGTAAATCAGAGAATTATATAGAAAATTTTGTTGATAGTGAAACTTATTAAAGTAATCAAAATAAAAAATACTGTCTTAGTTGTTTCGGCCTTCCAACTCCTTGAAGTCTAAACTTAGCGAGTATGGAGTTACTTGTCGTGGTTCAGAAAATAAACAGAGAACTACAGAACAGTCCAGAGACTCTATGAGGTAAAACTTATATTTGCTAGCCGTTCCATTCTACAGCTGTAATTGATTTAGAACTATGAAAACTGGTTAGAACTATATTATTATTATATTATTTTGATTCAGTTTGCTATCTAGAAACAATTAAGCGATACGATAGTGTAATAATGATTAGTATGATTCCGCCCTGAGTGCGCTTTAAAAGGCGGCTTATTTTTTCAAGAGCAAGTGATGAATCTACAGTTACCCCTTTTCTGATTGTTTCTTTTCCTTTCAAAGCCTCGCAAATATATTGCTTCTCCTTGATTTTCTGGATTTCACCATATTTGCAACAGAAAATTGAAAGAAAATAAATAGCTATACAAATGTTGCTTACAGTCTTAGTTCTTCGCTCTATTGCTCACGTCGGGGTCACCAATTTTTTCGTTTAAACTAATATACTATTGCCTTGCGTGTTTCGGATTTTTCGAAAATAATGTTAAATGACACCACTTCAAATCTGAGACAGTACCCGTATTTTCGTCGCCGTCGTCGTTATCACGTCACCAATGTCACATCTGACGTTTCTAATGCCTGCAACAAACGACACCGTTTGAACTAGTTCTTGACATTATAATAGCATCAATGTCAGAAGAACTTCTTAAACTTTCTGAACGCTGACGTTACCATGACCTGAAGAACTATTTTCGACATAACAGTCTCGTTGGAGCGATCGCGTCGTCCATTTGCAATATCTGAATATATCAAACTGGTGTGCAGCAATACTGTTTCCGATCTCGCTGATAACTCCAGGATAAATAAACCTTATCAAGGACTACATATCATTCCTTGCCGAGCACTCTAATCATTACATAATAATTCAAAATTTTTATTTATCGCGAAGTTTCGAAAACTTAATTGAATAATGAAAAAAGTTGAATATTGAAAGTTTATTCAAGAAAAGCATTACATCATACCAAGAATATACTTCGAAACTTTCAAAAGGCTTTGAAAAAGTGAAATAAAAATATTTTCATAGCTTTTATAAAACTATTTTCGTGGCACAATGCGATAAATCCGCAGTTCTTGACGCCAAATCAGCGAACATTCGCATTGGCGAAAAGGCAGGGGGAAATCCTTTTTTATTGCGTTGAAAAGCGTTTTGTTTATGATTTCATTTTTCACTTGAATCCTCTAGTGCTGCCCCAGCTGCTCCTGCTTCTGCTTCTTTTCAACAATTCGAGTATCCTTAAAAACTCCCTAGTGCACAATAACTCGCGAGAGATGACTATCAGACTTTAATAAAATTTTTCCATAATTCATCCATCCAAGGAAGAAATAAGAAAATGAATGCACTGGTAACGAATAAAGCAAGTAAGCAACTCAATTGAAGATAAAGTTATAAAAGAATAATGTATATTCATCTTTTTTCGGAGAGTCTTACTGTATTCGGTCAGAATATCTGGATCCCAATTCGAAACGTCGCGTAGAAGGGCGGCGGGTCCTTTGGACGGTCAGTTGTTCGGTCGGTTTAGTCGTCATCACTATACAAAACACTTCATCTGTGAAGACTGGTTCAGAAGGAACTAGAGGCCGAATTGTGCTGGAAATGTGGGATCAAATAGAAAAGGGTAGAATTTAGATGAGAATCAAGTTATATTTATTGATAGGACAGGACACACAAGTATGGCTAACAAAAGAAGATATACGTCTTTCATTGCGTCCCTTCGTGCAACAAACAATTCGTCCCGTCTATCTTTATGTCCGACCTCTAACGAGTCGAGTTAGGTGAACTCCTTGGACCTTATCCTTTCGCAAATTGAATCTATACGTACGTCGGGCGATTATCTGTGTAGTTTTTCCTTATCAGCAGCTTTTTGTATAGCAGCCTAGAGTTAAATTTTGTTTTCTGGCCCCTAACCAAATAAGCGAATTTGTGTGTATCCAATACTGTAGGATGCTATAAGTATCCAAGCCGATGAGAGTAGGAGATGACTCATATCATTTACCCTTATTACCATCGGATAATCCCCTTGGCTTGATTTTCCGCCACTTCGACTCTTCTAGGTCGTTTGAATGGTGGCACATGTATCAGAAACTCCACTCAAAACGCACACGCTGACGAAGAAATCCTGCTGCCACATCGACTTCGTCTTCATCGTCTTGGAATTGCTATTGCGATTGGATATATTCATTCTCCGACTATAATACTTCTCCATATTATCCTTATTCGAAACACGAGAGGCGGAAGAAAAAAGAGTACGTGGCATGAGTAGAGAGAAGTCAAGAGATGGAGCGGAGAGGGCTTGAATTCGGATACACAAAACCCTACCGAAAAATAGAAGGACCATTGAGACACGCTGATGATGGTAGCTCTAGTGATGGCGTTAGCAGCGGTAAGGATAATAGTGCGGTGAGGGCGATAGAAGACAGTCAAGTTGGCAAAGCAAGGCGAGGCACACAAGCTAAACGAAGCCAAGGCGAAAGCAAAAATACACTTACACAAAAAAGGACGAGCCAAGTGTACAAATCAATAATATGCGGTGGGCAGGGAGTGCCGAAGGAGACAGCAGGGGAGAGCGAGATAGAGAAAGAGAATGTGCAGAAGGGTGCGAAGAAATCCCTCTTGGTCCAATGTACACTGAGTTGGCTCCTTCATTTCGTTGGTTCGCTATTATATGGAACTTTAAGTGTACTTTGTGTGTACTACGATGTGGTGTAGTGGTGCACAATTATTGTGGTTTTAGATATTGGCGATTTTGTTTTTGTGCCAGTTTACGGCGGGACGAGGTGGACGTTTTTTTGTGAACTAGGCAGGGAATGATAGGAAATGGCGGATGTTGTGCATAGTGTTATGTAAGTAAGTTGAATGGTTTGTTTAGGGGTAGATATCAGTTGAAATTATGTAAACTAATTAGGTTTTTTTTTGTTGTTGAAGGAGAATCTGCTCTAGCATAATCTGCTTTTTGATATGGCTTGAACAGCGCTTTTTGGGAAATGGTTTGATTAAGGAATGCTTTGATTTACGGTCGGGTTCCGTGGAAATGTTTGTTAGCATAGAAGTTTCAGTTTGAATAGGTTAACTGGTGTCCGTGCCAATGGTAGATAGGAAAGTTGCGTCTAGCTGGGAATTTATTTGAAGGACGTTTTCCATCGGATTTGAAATTTTATTCACCCACACAAATTTATTTAATGCCATGGGTAAAAGGCGTTTTTCTTTTCTAAAACTGTGCTAATCCGTATCGTGACGTTATATGTGTATTTATTCTTTTGTCGTTTGAGAATCGTTGCCAACAAGAAAGTAAATTTTAGTACCATTGCGTTCGGATTGAGGGATGTAATTTTAAATACTGAAAAAGACTGGACTGAGTTCTTTGGAACGATCCTGAAAATGGGCTCACATATTTATGACTGTACTTAATGATACTTCCAAATCATTCCAATGGTTCGCCATAAAGGTAATCAAGGCAAAAAGTAGTCAAATCACGTTCAGGATCTTTCCTATGGATTGTGTAAAGAACCGATTTTCGGTCTAATTCCTTGGAAATTATTTATTTGCCAATCAATAAAGCTACTTGTGAAAGTAATTCTGCTCCACTATTCCGATAAGTCAGCAATTTTGCTGCAACTGTGATATCGCGTCCGGCTGAGATATTTGATCTATTAATCCAATTAGATTTCAAGCTTTAGATCCTACAGAAAATCTGCAAACTCTCAATTTCTTCAAGAAAGTATGGTAACTAACGTTGTATTTTTGCTTGAAGATAAGGAAACACTTTAAAAAAAATATCTGTACAATACAAATACTAATTGGAAACGTGGTCTCTTTGTTCGGCCTCCTTTATTGATACAACATCCTTTCCATGGCAGCGCTCGTTCTTTCAGTCAGTTGAATTTAATTTGTGGAAGAAAAAATGAAGGGTTCAAAAAGAGTGTACTGACCACAGTGACACCAAAATACAGGTAAAATAACTCTTTGATACAAGTTAAGAGAAATTTCCTCCGATTTTATTTGAATGCTTATTTATAAACCAAAAATATGACAAAACGAGCCGGGACCCTTGTCAACGTTGAGTACCACTTGCTCAATGTATTCATAAATTCTCAACTATTATTTATGAATCTAAATGAAAGACTCAAACTAATAAATTTGAGGCTATTCATTCGCAATCGTTTGCATAGGTTTACGTCGTTGTATTGGTTAAACTTATCAACAAATCAACAGAAATCTATTACAATCCGAAAGAAAACTTCTGCACTTTACTAATGAGGGTGGATGGTGAAAACACTCATATCATAGTGTCGCAATATTAGGTGACGCAGTGTAATTTGTGATGTGGTCTTTGACGCAAATAAAATATCTACAATTTAAAGACGGGTCCTAAAGCTCATAAAAGGATCAAAGTGCGGAGAAGATAATTGTCGAACAAGAAACAACCACGAACTGTACTGAGTGTTTGAGGAGCCAGTGGCCTCCAAGGTTATATCACTGCGAAAGCAGCGAATCGCCACTTTGAACATATTTTTGGAGGACGCGATCGATAACAGATAGTTTTGAAAGCATCATGCAAACGAAGTCTAGCTCTGAGAGGGGCTGTAGCACAGCTAAGACGGTGACATGTGTGATTAGTTGTTTCAATAAATCCTTTTAGTGATGTTTACTTTGATTGATCGAATATAGGTAAAAGTACCGGAAGACTGCAATGCCTTTGGGACAAAATGATGATTTAAATTTTATCCCTAGACGACTACAGTGACTCGCATAGTTATTTGGACACGTTAAAATAAACAAGAGATTTTCAAAATATGAAGAAAGAAAATTATTGGAAATACTAAAACGGTGCTTTACCTCCTCGTTAGTGTCCATTTGAACTGCATGCCTTTATTTTCTGTGAAAATCATTAGTTTTGTATAATTCAGAAATAATTTGCAAAATTTTCAAAGAACTTCTCACTTCTATTATTTGGAAAATTTTTAAGGAATATTCTAGACCGTTCTAGGAGAATGCTTGTCGTGATAGTGACATTCATTATCTTCGGTTTTTAATTTGAAATCAGGTTCCATATCGAACTTTAACCTCACAAAAAAAAAATAAAAATAAATATTCAATTCATAATAATAATCCTCATAAGATTGTTTTATGTATAGAAATATTACAGCGTCGCCATTGAAACATTATTCATTCTCTGAACAATAATTAGGCATTAACAATAGGTAACAATAAGGTATATCTGCATGGGCCTTCCTACCTGAATGCGATGCTTGCCTATTGTTCTCTCGGCAACATGCATGTGAACAAAGAACTAATCATGTGTGATTTTTAATTAATAATAAATCGATAATGATTTGCTTTCATAATTATACATGAGTTCCGACAGCAATATAAAGCATCAAATTTATTCTTTTTCTACCTGTTTAGGATATTATATTTCTTTCTTGGAATGCTTTCCTCTATCGAATGTTGCAATGCTCTTCATAATTAGATACAAAATCACCTTTAAACAATAGATTTACCATTAAGATGTGATAATCGTTTCATTGTATATCGGAATAAAAGGAAAACACATGTAGATTCATTCTCTTTGAACTCAATTGCGAAAAACCAACCAGAGAGATCTCTCCTGCGTATTCAACATACATCGTTGTTGCCATTGTATCCGCTTTTGTGTCATTCGCTTATTACAATCTATTAAGATTCATCATCCATCTATCTATCGATTGATCTGTATCCCGACATTATTCGATAACTTATAATTAATTTCATCGTCTCCGCCATCTTCACATCTGCTCCTCCATGTATAACTGACGGTATGAATTTTGTCCTGGCTGTCTGTTAGCATAGAAATCACATTTGTCAGCTGGAAAGATGAATGCATCCATTTGATCAATGAAGCAGATACTTGGTTTGGAATCATTTGTAAGGTAATGTTTGGATTAAAATCACATTCACAAACATTCCTTCATTGTATTTAGTGAATTGATTTTATAGTATGTATGATTGCGAAAGCACATGCAAGGACGATGATGATTTTCATCTGATCTTTATCTGTGACGTGTACAAAATAGTAATTACATTAGAGATAGAAACATTTGTTAGTATGAGGACAAATTGGATTTTCGACTTCCAACCGTGAAATTTTGAGATAATGAGATATGTAATATTTCAGAACGAAAACATTCCTCATATTTCAACAAATTTCAAATGAAAATCGAACAAATTTATAATTTCGATAAATATCAATCAGAAAATCACTTAAAATTGATAGTGAATGGATAATTCCAATGGTAGAAGCTTTGGGAAATACGCTTCGTCCCAGGAACTTGCTGATTAGTGTACATTCATTGAATTACAGCGAATCCACCCACTCGTTTTCACCATACTTAAACGCTGCATGTATATCTTCTAACCTCCCGCACTTCTGCAGCGACTTTAACGTTAAATGCAAAGACAAACCATGTCAAGAGAATATCCTCTAATAGCCATTCGTTGATGAAATGAATTCATAATAATCTCAGTGGAATATCTTGTATCATTAGTCAAAATTCCTTGAAGATATTTGAAATTGATTCAAACTCACCAACACATTTCCTGCACGAAACGAGAAAAAAAATAGATTTCATGGAATTTATTGGCTTTTTAATTTATTAGAATAATACAACTCCCAAAATCTGTTCTTTTGCGAATCCGATTTTCAATGAAACAAATTATTTTTTTGATTTCCTTGCTCCTTACGTTGATTAACCTTCGGCGGCCATTTGCAATTGTTACTTATTTCTCGCAGGAGGGAAAGCTGTGAACACTTTTTTAAATCTGGCCAAGTCTAAGTGGAAAGCACCCTAAAATGTCTAGAGTAACATCAGCTTCTGAATTGCGCCTGGAGTGTGAATCTATGATAACTTAGCTCTATTTAGAGAGCAAGATATTAAAATGGACCTGAATGCTGAAGTACATTTAAAAATGTATTAGCGGAAAGTCCATCGAAAAGTCAAATCCAAGAACTGAGTCATGACTTTACTTATTGAATTACCTCGTTTTGACTTCGAAATTAAATTAAAATTGCATATTAAATCACAGTTGTATGCGGGTTGTATACAATACTCATAAAAGAGTGGATGCAACCAGCACCACACTTGATAGCATCACATTGTATTAACCACACCTGAAAGCCTTATTGTATATATAATCACTATCACGAAGTTGGTAATGAAAATATGTTTGATAAAAGCTTAGCAATTTATTACTGAAAATTATACTCTCTTGCAATCTATCTGGCAGAAGAATTTTTGGTGTAAGTGTATATAAAGTTTGAAAAAAAAAAATGGTTTTAGAGAAATGCAGCAACTTTTCGATTTGAAAATGAATATCTCCTCAAGCAAAATATATTTATCAAACGTGAGCAGTATCTTCTGTAACCTCGTTCTTCATCTCATTCCAAACCGGATTCAAATTTTTTGAAAACGATGTATTTTTATCAGCGCTGTCACTTACGGTGACCTAAAAATCGAACTCTTAAACCACGGTTGAAATTCAGTGTAACCACGCTAAAAGGTACAGACAGACTGTTGTAGATGCAAAATAACATCCAAGCATAATCTTCAAAAATTGGCATGTGAAGCACGGGACAGAATCGCCCGCTCGTCGAAACGACTTGAAGATTTTAAGCGTTTTTCGCGGGACAGTTGGCTGATTATAGGGTGATAGGAGGTAGCGGAGGAAGAAGACGAAGAGAAGAGAAGAAAAGTTGTTTGGTATTTTTCAACTCAACTTTTAACCTTTCTCCTGAAAAAAAAGGGGAGAGAAACATTTACGTAAAATATTTTGAAAACACAAAAGGATAGCACCTGAGGAATAGAAGGAATACCTTAAAGCTGATCAACTGGGCATTGACGTAAACCAGTTTTCCGTCGCAGAACATGTCATATGAAATGATGGTTCCTGTAGCAACGTAGTAAACGCTGGAAATACATATGAGGCTGATTTTCAAAAAGACCTGTTGATTGGAATTGGAATTAAATGTAAATGGATCCCATACGTCATCCGGTAATCGGAGGACGGCCAGCAGTATTTGATCCATTCGAACCCAGGAACGTGAGGACCGTGAGCAATATTTCAAGCATTGGAATCTCAGCATGCCAGCAAGTACTTCATCCATTTGAAATAAAGGATATGTTTACGTTGCATTCCGCCAATACATACTACAAACACGTTCTTCTTTTGTACTCAGGTAGGGGTCGTTCAGATCTTTTCGAACCTTGATGACTCCATTCTTTTTAGAGCTAAATCACCAACCTGTCAATATCCGTAATATGATTTAGATTAAATTCATTAAATTTTCCAATTTTCTCAAAATAAACGTAGCTAGTCGTGTGTCGTCAACACCTGCTTCTGTGTCAAATAAATTGTTACTTGTCCTACTCCTGAAACAAATGAAATTGCAAAATGACACTTTAATAACACAGAAAAATTTTCCCATTTATAATCAGCTTAAATTTCTGCTTCTTATCTTACCCATAACCCTAGCAATAACCCCCAAATATCTTCTCTTCATCAAATGAATTGCCAAATTTATCGCAAACACAAAGCAATTTCATATCTTAAAAAGCTCTTTCCATCTGATTTCTCATTTTCTAGGGATCCAATCAAACTATACACGTTTCCTCAATTCATCGATCGGAACAACTTAGCAGCATTGCTAAAAACAACAACAACAGGAAAGGGCATCCTTGTGTTGCTTCCTATCAAATAATACATATGAAATGCGGTGGGGTAAAGCGAAAGCAACAGAAATAAAAAAAAAAACACGAAAAAGGAAAAATCGTATGTGCGTGAATATGAGATGACTATGCCTGCACCCCGTTGCCTTATTCCGAATAATTTCATTGGTTTCACCCTGAAAACAGCAGTGGCAGCGACAGCGACCAACATAGCCTAAAACGAATCCTGGCCAAAATGTAGTTTTAACGGAAATTCCGAAAAACTTCGCATGTGTGTGCTGCAAACGAATCGATGATGATGTTGATGTCGATGTCCTTTTTCATTTCAGTTGGTGAAATGTTCAATATTCGGCTTGCAACTTCCGTTCATCCAACAACAGCATGGATGACGGTTGAAACGCTCCCCATGTACAAATTTTTGACGCTAAGAAGATTTTCTGTTATTTATTTATGATTTCTACGAACGCAATCTGGTTATTAGGACTTGGTTTACAAAGAACAAGGACTTACATGCATGCATGACTGCCTTGAATCCCGAATGGTTGCTTGGCTTGTGGTACGATAAATAGTGTTGTATAGTGTGATCAAAGTTTGTTTATACATTTAATATGTGCTTTGTCTGGGCGATGACTTTTATTTGAAGATTGTTGGCTTTCCAAGGATTGTGCTGGTGTTTCTTGTTAATGTCCTGGAGGGAAATGACGTTTACGACGCAAATTTAAGCCATGCATAATTTAAAAGGAGTCATAAAATAATTTTTATGATGAAAGCGGATATTGATTTCATTTGATTTATGTGGTAGAACCAAAGGCTGTTAGAAGATCCTGGAAGGATCAGAATCCAATCTCATATCCTTGCCTACTTTTCCAATCATAATTATAATCCAGACGAAATAAATCGTGATTGTTTTGCTCATATCGTTTGTTGTTTGGTTCAGGCAATTTCAGGCTAGGACAGCTTAAAGAGAGTTCAACATAACTTGAGGTTAAAGCACATATCCTGCTCTTCCCTTGTGCGCCTCACCAACACAACACTTGCACATGCCTCCTTACACTAGCCATTATCGCATACTAAGTATGTAAGGAGATATCCTCGACTTTACTCAGAATAGTGATGAGATGGCTTTTTTCTGGATCGTTGTTTCTGGCACAATAATGTGTTTTTTTTTTTGTGGATGATGACGAAGACGATGGCGACGATGGTGATGATGATAGCAGTAAACGACGAAGAACAAGGATGCTACGAGCCCGAAGAACTAACTATAACCTAGCGAGCAAAGAAAGCAGAAAAAATAATGATAGATTACTTAGCTTTGGTTTTGAGAGCTACTCAAGGAGTATTACTGGAAAATCCACGCACACAAACACATCTGTACCTGCTTTATCCTTTTCAACGTGCGTTCCCCGGGTTACGTTCATCGTGCTGTTATTTGGTGTGGCGCCATTTGTTGGGTGTTCTGGATTCGAAACAGACAGCTACCCAAATAATCGACGGTTGTCTTCAACACCACCTTAAGTTAGTCCTGATTTTCATAGCAACTACTATAATGGCATCATAATACAGAAAATTGTCGACCAAAAGTTTCGGTGGTCGTTATTCTTTGCCTGTTAAGCTCTAGCCTAGGTCTATGTTGTTACAGGAATGCTTCCGTGCTAGTTTGTTTGTTGATGTTGCTACTAGGTTTTTTGGGTGTCATGTTTTGTTATGATGTTCCTATTTAGTCTTGAAGAGCATTGCGAATTGCTCAAGGATATCAATCTGTTGTTAAACGTTGGCCTTTGATGATAGCGACGACGACGACAGGTTTTCCTGATATATAGACTATAATATGGGCTGTCCTTTTAAAGTTCTGGGAGAGTATTTGTCATACAGGGAAAATAATACAATTATGATTAATTGCTAACATTTTCAGGTTCTGTTTTTGATTTGTTAGGAACTACAGGTAGACGTTAAGTTTTTGTTAGCTTTTTTTGTTTTACTTTTGGTTGATGAGCTAATGTTCCTTTGTGGTGACGCTTGATAAAGTTCCACCCCGGATGAGAGGTGCTACTATAGTGCCTCAAAATGTTATCAAAAAATGCAAAATGTTTTCCCAATGGACTCTTCAACGTGTTTCCTAGTTCACGGTTTATAGACATAATCCGTGAAAGCGGGTAGTCCAGAGAGAATTCAAATTTCTTCACTTTGTGGAAAAAATTGTTAATTCCATAAAATCCTACTTATAATTTTCCTCTGCACTTTAGATTCGGGACATAGTGAACAGGTTAGTAATCAATTCGATTCCCGACGTATTCTTGAGCTCTAGGAGAATTAAGTTCGTGGAAAGCATGTAAGGCATCTAAAACCTATACGAAGGGACGATACTTCAGCATCCTCAATGTGCTTCGCAATAAGATTGTTAGACAGAAAGATCGGAATCCTACAATATTCTGTTAAATTGCAAGCAATCAGAGGGTTTTCGGGACCTTAGAGTACCAAATTTCTCACCTGTAGCAAAATGTTCTTAGAAATCTTTGACCAGTATCTGTTCCCATCTCGAATCGTATATTGTATATGAAAATAGGGGCCTAGATGATGAACCTTTCTAGCCGTATCTATCCGGAATAAAGTATTCATTCGGGCCCCAAAAGAGATCTCTCAAAATTACTGTGCAAGAGCTAGCAAATGCACCACAGACACTTCTCCTTTGTTTCAATATTTTGTTACCTATCGCACGTAGCACGTACTTAATATCTGTTGGTATGTGCAACGTAATCCGCGAAAATATTCCACTTAGTAAGAGAATAGTTCAAAGAATTTCTTGCCTATTGTCGTATTCATAAATTGACTTAATTTCCGAGCTGAACGATGTACTTGTCTATGTAACCAAAGTCAAAAGAGAAACACATCCTGCCCAGTATATTCAAAATCATACTCTTATCAGGTGGGACTCAAAGATCTTGACGACAGGAAATTAAAACAAAAATGATTGCGGATAGTATCATCGCTTCCTAAAATTCCTTAAAAATATATTTCCGCCGTGTAGCCAGTCGGAAAACAAACTATACATATCGTGATTATAGGAACTTGAATTACCTTACCATCCTTGACGAATATCCAATCTTTGAGCTGCTCGTGAATTAGGAGAGACTTACTTAAGCTGATTCCCTCAGATTCTACTAACTCGACTTTCAGAAGACCGGATTACCGGTTAAATATGGCAAGTATGAATTAGTTCTGCTTATTTTAGCCTTAGGAACGGCAATTTAATATTCCAACGGCTCCCCAACGAAATTCTCAGGAGCAAGTTAAGCATAATTTTAGCCAAAGATGCAGGAGGCTTTCCGAGGGATACAAAACTCTCTTCTCTGTCGAACTGTCACACTTACCTTTCTCGACTTTGGAAAATCTTTTAACAAATGATGCTCCGCCGTTCCGGCCAAGAAAAAGGTTTGGTAGGAATTCCCATGCAATGACAGCTACATGACAGTCCTCTCCCACCCCCCCCCCTTGTAAAAAAAAGTATAACGTACATTCTAATCTTCGACGCTGATCAGTTGGCAGTCGTTGAGTTAATAGAATTTATATGGCAGGAGCTTAAAATCGCACGGGATCATACGCTTTAGATTTGCTAGAAAGATGCCCAATTGCAAAGGAACTGCCCACGTCGTTGCTAAGACGTCTTAACACTGTCTTGTATGGCTGCGATATTTTCGCGTTTTATTTAGATGTCTGAGATTAGATAATCACCCGTAACTTATCGTGGTGGATGGAGCGCATTCCAAGCTGTTATTTCGCACGCACCTGAATTTTTCATCATCTACACAGTATGTCGGAAAAGTTCCCGAACTTTTGAAATAAAAAATCGAAAATTACATCTAAAGAAATTTATTCCAGTTAACTTTCAACATAGTCCCCTTCCCTAGATGTACACTCATTTGAGCGCTCCATGCGTGATTCGAAGGCTCTCGGGTACTCCTCTGAAGTTATCGCTGTGAGACGCTCGGTGCAAGCCGCTTGAATGCTCGGTACATCTTCAAAAAATCTTCCTTTCAAGGCCATTTTTAGCTTTGGAAATAGGGAAAAATTGGCTGAAGCCAGATCTGGCGAGTATGGGGCGTGATTTATGCGTGGGATCTGATTTTTGGTGGGATAACGGTTCACAATGTTCGAAGAATCAGCAGGCGCATTGTCATCCAGCAAACTCCACGATCCCGGTTCCTTGTATTCGGGCCTGATGCGATTAATCCGACGCTTCAGACGTTTTAACATCTCTACGTAATACCCAGCATTCACGGTGGTGTTTGGGGGCATAAATTCATTGTGTATCAGGCCTTTGGAGTCGAAGTAAGCGATGAGCATCGTCTTTACCCGTGATTTTTGTCGGCGCACTTTTTGAGGCTTCGCACGGCCCGGACTGAGCCAAGCGGAAGACTGGCGCTTCGTGGAAGGATCGTATTGAAAGCACCAAATCTTGTCTGCAGTCACAATCGAGGTTAGAAAGCCCGGAGTGGTGTCGCAAGTCTCGATAAAATCTTGACAACGTTGGAACTTGCACCGGGGTACTAAACACACGTTCACTCAAGCAGGTCTATCTCGGCAACTGGTGAAAAAAATCTCCGACACTCCAGAGGGATGTAGCAACATAGTACCGGTGTCGTCCAAGGGGTGGCGTTACTGATACACGAGCTACAAAATAAGTTCGGCAACTTTTCCGACATACTGTGTAGACATTATTTTAAATGTAATCCTGAACAATTTTAGCATGCGCGATCGGTGTATAATTCTCCATTACAAAACTAGCCTAAGACTGACGTTTCAAACGCATGCCATCAATAGTTGATGTGACGTTTACTCTCAAATTTATAATTTCGTTCGGTGGATCCATGAAATATGACCATTCCTAAATTTAAGCGAAATTAACAACACTTTGGGCTAAGGGCAGCAGGAAGCGTTTTCTTTCACCCAGGACCTTATTTTGTTGAGGACTTTCATCGTTACTATTCCCTGATTGTAACATTTAGGTGCAAGAAAGCACTTGCTCTTCATGCAGCTTTCAAGATCAAAGAATGAGTTCAAAAATGTCAAGCTTGTTCTTTTTTTAATTTTGGGACTCTTGTGTTGGAGTGACCACGCACGTAGCTGTGATAGGTACCTTCGGCATGACAAGCATGGTTCAACATCAGCAAATCATACAAATCACTTAAACCATTCGAAGTATAACCATATTTACAATATATAAAACCACGTCACCACTAACTCAATCAAGTGATGTTCTCAAACAATGAGCCGCCGAGCGTTGCAGGAATAGGTATCACCAGCACGAGAAAACAATTCATTGACCGCAAGCTGATAATCTGATGAAAACCACAAAGGATTTTACACCAGAATTATTCGCTGTTTGCGTCTCAAAAATTGATTTACATAGCGTGTCAGATCATTATGATATTCATTGCATAATATTCAGGATAAAATCCTTTAATCCTTTCTGCAGACACAACCAAACAAACCCTAAACCCCTTTTTATGAAACAAGTAAACAACACCGCTTTGCATATAGCGTGCTGTTGTGATTGTTAAAAATAATGATCATTAAGCAAAAATCCACCCCCATACACACGCACCCAGATATCCTTCATCGCCAACTTCCCGTTTTTCCATTTCGCTATTAAGTCAACCGTTAAATAGGAATCCTCGTATCATTTACAAAAAAGGAACAAGATTGCTGAAATAAATGTTTAAAAAAAAAAAAAACAGTAATATATCCGCGTCGTTGTGACTTTAATTGATATGTTATGCCATGCACAATTAACTCATGCAATGAAACAACAATGAACTGAGGACGAGTCCAAGTCATAGCAAAGGAACACTCTGGTACAGCTCCACCAAACCAACATGTCCATTCGAAATGGATAATTCACGCTTGAATGCATTAAAATGCGATAATGCATTGATGAATCAACGGACGAATCGTTGGTGAAAGGTAGAAGGAGCAGAAAGAGGGAAAGAGGGTGGGGAGGGGGGTTAGTGTTAAACAAAATGACAAATGACTTTGAAATGATCTTATTTGATGTTCGTTTATGTGTCTCATTATAGTTTCACATGTCAAAAACAGCAAAATGTAAGAAAGATGATAGAAGGAGTCCTGTGTGAATTCATCAGTCTTGACATTATCCTTATCCAAACCCCATTGCCAGTATTCAGATATCAACGTTCGAATACCGAAAGGGACTTGTGTTTTGCTTCACATTCCCACCCGACCCGCTGGCAAATTGCGACAACAAGGACGAAAAGGGCGGACGGAGTTGAAGAAACGAACATGCAAATTTCAATTTCATCAATCAATGTCTTTCAAAATATCGACGAAATTTTTCTCAGTCTTCACACGATATGTCATCTGACTAACGAGAATTCCACACCGTTCGTTAATACATCAATGATACTCATGTGCTTCCTTATTCCCATCCTCTTTTCTGCTCCTATTGATATTGGCATGCGTTTCCATCTATATTCGACCAACACTCGCATCGTTGCCATCTTTTATCGCCATTAACGCCATCTATTGAGCCATTTGGCGGGGGCTAGTCAATTTATTCGCCTGGAGCATTCCAAGGGATGATGTCTCTATTGGACATAACTACAGTCAGATATGTGCTTGGATGGGTGGGAAAGTAAAGATTTCGGATATCCGCCAGAAGATTCATTGGGGGGAGATTTTTATCTTCATCGATTTGATATTTTGCAGTTTCGAATTTCTTCGAAGCGTAAGGATGTGTACAGGCTATGAAGTGTTATGTTTTAGGACGAGAGTAGAACCAACAGCAAAAAAGGACTGGCGGGATGATCTGTTATTTGGTATTCTCATAGCGATGTAATAGAAATTTTTAGTGGCTAACAACGATTCAAAACATTTGGAATGTATGGTTTTATTATCTCTTCCCTAGTGTTGCGTTTAGAGCTTTTTTCCTTCTCTGTATCGTATGTTAGCAACGAGTCCTGTAGAAATAGTTACGATGTTCTGGAATACAAATGATGAAAAGTTGGGAGAACGTAAATATTTTGCCAAGAAATGGCTTTTAAATGAAACTTTGAATAATGGAATTCAATCCGAGTGTATTGCTGTTTGTTATTTTTTCTTGTAGAGGACTCTGAATAAAAAGGATTCGCCTGAGACTGATACGGCAAACTCGAAATGTAAATCAGAATTTCAGAAAATTATTTTGGAATATGTTGGAGTTGGGTACAAAGATAAAAAAAAAGATCTGGACGACCTTATTCAAATTGTAACATATTCCATTCCATATCATAACATCGAAATTAAGTGCCCTCTAGGCTTTATCTGAAAATGAATTTGTTGAATAATTTTTCTTGATTTTTTGAAATTATTTTGTAGTATTTCAAGCCAGTATTTTGGAGCTGTCATTAGAGAAAAAGACAAGATATCGTGATAGTGCAGATCAGAGCGGGTCGACCGGATCCCAAGAGCATAAAAGGGTGATATGATTTAAAGTCAATTTGTGGTTAGAAGAGTAGGAAAGGATGTTCAAAACGAGAAAGCAAGTTTCAAGTCCTGTCATTACGTAAGAAACGACAGTACCTTTTCAAACTTTCGTTCTTTTCATTGATTTTATTCTCATATTGATCATATCTTAACTAAATTTACTTTTAACTTATCGAAACATCAATGTGACTTAGTGCAGAACTACTTCCTCGAAATGTTCAAAACGTAGCAGTCCAGTGTATTCAAATCTGAGAAGTCCAGTAGATTACACACGGCCAGTCATCAGCTCGCCTGAGCTCTGGTGGGTTGTCCTAAAACCATCTCTGAACAACAGCTCTCTCAGCTCTGTCTCGTCCTATGCGCTAGTTCTGAATGCTTTCTAGTGAACTAAGTCGAACATAAGGGTTTCCAAAATATTTCCAGGATGTGGCCTTGGTCGTTTTTTAGTTAAATTTCCAAAGATTTTTCGCAAAAAAAATGTAGTCTGTTTAAACCTTTAAACGAAACTAAACCATTCGTGAACCAAGGCGGTGGATTCTTCTTTCTGCTACTTCTTTGAAATTTCTAGGTGACTCCTTATCATTTTTTTCAAATTTTGTCGCTACGGTGAAGATTTTTTAACCCCGAAAAAAAAAGATCCATGGCTCCGAGAATCCAGCGGTGACCCGTACGATCTAGTTTGTTATTATCTTCCTGAGTAATATTTAAAAAAAACGCATCCTTTTGTATGCCTCTACCAATAAGTCGAGTATTTGTATTATATCTAAACTATGTCGCTATATATATATATATATATATCATATTTTATTAGCAAAAGTCGTTAAATAGCTTACTAAGATTTTATTTCTTCTTCTTTCAGGTAAGATTCGAACGATAAAACTGCTCGAGAGGATAAGTATTGTTGCTTAAATTTTCAAGTTTTCAAAATTTGAATTTTAAATAATGTTCAAATTTCCCTGATTATTCTAGAATAATGTGACTTTGAAAATGAAATTTTGCTAGATGCTTGTACACAGAAGAAATTGAACTCAATAAGTTGTCACAGAAGAAACGTGGCGCAAATATTCAGCATGGCATTTTATCTTAAGGTGGCATTCAGTGCCATAGTTATCGCTAATGAGTTTAGTATCCTGTTTCAATGTGCCATTGAAACGTTGACATGAAAAGTAGACTCGGTTCGCAGGTGGCAGCAAATGTAAGCTGCTAACTTTTTTTTTCTATTTAAATCGGTGTTCCCCTTTGTTATTGCGTTTCCCCGATACTTGCTTTGTAAATTTTGGGAAGCCTAAGGTCAGAGTGAATTTATCCAAACTATTTGTCCATTTATGAATATGCAATACATTTATTAGACTCAGACAACAGTGAAATTCTTCACTTGTTTTTTTTTTAGCTTGCCTGTTTTAACCAATTCCTTTTTTGACCGTTGCATTATCCTTTAATCTTTGTCCCGATCGATTGGTAAGACCTGATATGAAAAACTAGAATTCGCTATGTGTGAACTGTAGCAGCTTTTATTATTAATTAACTAAATTACAGATATCATGTTAGCTAGTAGAACTTCTCGTTTAAAATCAATTGCAATTTTATAGGTCTGTGATCAATTGAAGCGGTGTTCCTCAGGAATCGTCTATTACCCCTGTTTTATTTTCCTTATCCAATTCAGTGAATCTTTCGTTGTCACAAACTGCTGCCATTTATATACATTCTGAATAGCCTGGGACAATTCTTTAGTCTCCCAGTTGCAAAGAAACTTGGCTTTAAAATTGCAGCGCAAAAGAATTCTTGAGATCAATTTTTTGATATAATTAAATTAGAATCAAAAGGAGGTTTGAAGCGATGTCATGACTGTTGATGCACAAACAAGAGTTCTGTAATGACCGAATAATGAGGATACAAGAATTTTTTTTTTTAATTTTGACAGTTCAATTGTCATTGATGCTTCAAATTGCAAAGTCCAAAATTTCAAAATCCAAAATAAACCGAAAAGGACGTCGAATTGTATCTTAGCTTGAATAAAATAAAATTAATGCTGTTAAGGACAAAAATTTGGCAAAACTATAATTGCATTGTATAGGATATCAGCTTACGTTCTCCCAAGTAGTTGTCGTTGTTCCACAACTGAAAGGAACAACAAAAAAAACATAATCCCTGCAATAACCAACTTGTCAAGCACCACTTACCATTTTTCACCCTTGCTATATAAATAATCTGTAAAATCGTGACATGCATACGAAAAACTCGTGAAAACCAAAATTTATTCATAATTATTATTTCCCTCCTTGCGAATGTGTCTATGTATTAACAAAGTATAAAGCTTAGAAATCTAAAAGCCGCTCCTTCATCCCAACTGCTTGTTGTTGTTGTTGTTTTCCTCCTCCTGCGAATGCGAAAATATGAACCGAGAATGCAATCGACCCTGTCTCTTCCTCTCTCTTTCTATCGCTTACTGAATAACTAGTACAAATGAACCCCCAATGGTTAAGACGAAATTAGAACGGGACTGAGGAAAAAAAAGGACATCCAAGTTGAAATTTTGTTCCATTGTCCATTTTACAATTGAGCATGGAATCCATTACAAGGGTTCTATTCGGAAACGGACATGAGAACCGAGTGAGTGGCTGAACAAGGCAACCCTAGTCGAGTTGAGTTGATTCTCCTTTGATAAGGGGTGGCATGATAAAAGGCAGTGGCTTCCAACCCGTATTGTGAAAGGGATTATGCGATTAAATCCTCCCCGGGAGAATGATTGTCACCGGCAAATGAAATTCTAAATCCCCTTTCATAATTCATTCATGCAAATTTCTAGATATATCTTTGCGTCAGTTCGCAGCTTAGATGAAATGGAACGTGGTCGAAGCAAGTGTCAACTAATCCTCTTTCATCTCGCAAGTTATAAATTGTCTCATTATTGCTCGATCAAAGCCGGGATGGGTTGATACATAGAATGAGTTGGTAGCAGGTTAGCTTAAATGTACCCTCATCAAATCACTATTTGCGAATAACCGATTACAGTGGTTAGCACCTTGAGGTGGGCACGTTAGAAAGGTTAAAGACCACAGTTACCAGAATACAAACGACATCCTTTCATGTGTGAATGAATTTTGTTGAGCTATTGGCGGAACTAAAGCAATTGCATGAATCAGGAAATAGTCGAGAAATCGAACAACATCATTCTGCTTCTATCCTCACTGTAACTCGCTGCTGTCCTGGCCGCTGTACATGTTCCCGACCTGCAGGGAAAAAGGACAACAGGGGCATGTAGTCGATATATGTCTACACGTTCTCTTTGCTGTTATAGAGGAGCGCTACTTGTCAACAGCATAGCTGAAATTCTGCAAGCGATAGCTATGCCCGGATCATCATGTATATGCAAGTAGATCCTTACAGTGGGAAATAGATGGCTGAGAATATGCGACAATGGCACCAACGATAGACGATACCACTTTAAGAACATTGCAAAATCGAAGACCAAACATTTTTCACATATACTCGGTACATACAAAACAAATGCCACAGCTCCCAAGAATTTTTCTTGCTATCATCCACAGTTTGAGTCCTTATAAGGACGAAGACGAAAGGACATCCTTACAATGGATATGTGATGAATTTATCACGGTTAAGATTTTTTTTTTTATATTTTACTTTTCTCGTTGTTATTGGTGCCTGCATTCAGCAGATTCAACGTATTGTTAGTGTTGAAGCTGTTGCTGGAGTCGCAGTTGCTCCAATGTAGATGTCCTTAGTGCTAGCCTATGTTGAGATTGTAGCTTTGAATCATAGTATGTTGTCCATGTTTTCAACGATGAAACATTTTTCTTCCGTCAGAGATTCTCTTCGCTTGTCGTTTTACCATTTCTTCAAAGTTGATCCTCTTGTTCCAAGTCATTCAACTGAGACAAACGCTTCATCGATTTATCTGTGTATGTGCGGAGAAGATCTTTGCGAATTTCTACTTTATGGATGCAATATGTTTGAAGTGGATTTACTTTTAAGGTGGATATGAAATGTAAATGGAGACTAGATTATGGTTTGTTGTACGACCCAATAATATTGATGAGCTTTGAGCTCTATGCTGGAAAGATATATAGTAGAAATGTGTCTTCTGTTTTTTCCCTTTCATCTGTTGCGGTCAGAGTTCAGTCTGCGCACATCGGATTTTGATCATCCTTCTGTTCTGTATTTGCTTTCTGAGAAATCTTCCTGGAATAATCATAATTAGCTTAACCCGTTTTTGCCATTGTAGGTTGGAAGAGATGTCCCTTGTAAAGCCTTCAATAATATCACAGAAACGACTTAAAGATTCTAAAATAAGTTCATATATTAAGCACGAAGCGAATTAAAGGATAATCCTTTAACCCGATCTGGAGTCTTTCGTTCCTTCTAAGACAGCATTATATCGATCGCATGTTACAAGGAAATAAGTGACGCTGTCGAGTGTGTATACATCTTGAAGTTCGAGGAATCGATATCATTTTAAGTACCTTTGAAAGCGAAGCGTTCCTGCCGGTTAGTATTATAATAACTAGTTAAAACGATTGAATATTGGTAATGGAACTTTGAGCAGTTTTTTGATTGTTTAGGAACGCATCACTTCGACTTTTACCTCTGGTAAAGTTATTCCTAGAATCCAATAGCCCGGTGATGCATCTGTGATGTTTTGTTAATTTTTTTCTCAGAATAGTTCTTCTCATCCTATTTGCGACAATTTCTACCAATGCATATTTCAGCTCTTTCATTGCATATTTTTTGTTCACCATCTAATGCCTGCAGCTTATGCAATATGATCCTTGATGATTTAGAGACAACTTAGTAGACTTACACGTTATCCACGCACACATTTACACTGGGCAAAAAAAGTCTGGAAACACTTCCTAACTTTTACGCTTAATGCTCTTCCCGTCTAAAATAGGTTATTTCCCCATAATAAAACTAGTCTTTGTTTTAGAAAACAAACATTAAACTTTTATTTTAACAAAAGACAACAATGATGCATGGCAACGATAGTCAAAAACAAACGTAAGAAACAAAAAAACAAATGCAAAACACATGCAAAAAAAGTCTGGAAACGGTCGTAACTTATAAATATTAAGTACTATAGGAATACATTTTACAGATGTTAGAAGCTTGTGTGACCACCATTATTATCACTTCCAATAATCGCTTTTTCATTGATCCCACCAGATTTTGCGTAAATTCAGTTGGAATCCTCTCCCATTCTTCCAGTAAAGCTGTTTTCAGTCCTTCTTTGTTTGTTAGGCTTCTTGCAGGTACTCGTCGGTTAAGTTCATCCCATAAATGCTCGATGGGGTTAAGGTCTGGGGACTTAGGAGGAGTCTTCAGCTGCTGGGGTGCATTATATAGCAGCCACTCCTTTGTTTTCATAGCTGTATGCTTCGAGTCATTGTCCTGCTGAAAGACGAATGAACTATCCAGACCCAATTTATTGGCACTTTGTTGCAAATTATTTGTAAGAATATCTATGTAGACGTATTGGTCCATAATGCCATTTATAACATGTAAGGCACCCACTCCCTTTGCACTCATACAGCCCCAGACCATAATACCACCTCCGCCATGTTTGAATGTGGGCCGCAAGTTTTTAATTTTCATTGCCTCATTCGCTTTACGTCAAATTTTTTGTCGACCATCTGACCCAAAAATATTAAATCGGCTTTCGTCAGAGAAAATAACAGATTCCCAGAACGATGGTGGTTTTTGTGCATACTCTCTTGCAAATTCCAAACGGCGCTTACGATATATTTTGCTAATGTTTGGTTTCTTTCTGGGAACTCAGCCGAAAAAACCATTTTCCCGTAACTTGTTCCTCACAGTTTGGGGGATAACTGTTACACCATAGTCACGTGACAAGTTCGTAGCAATGAGCGGAGCGCTAGTACACGGCTTGTCAAGGACAGTTCTTAAAATTTCACGTTTGAGCAACTTATTTATTTTTGGTGGACGCCCACTACGTGGTCTGCTGGATGCACAACCCAACTCATCATATCGTTTTATGATTTTGAAAACTATACCTGCGTTTTTATTAACGGTCCTCCCTATTTCCCTCACACTTTTGCCTTGGTTTCGTAAGGAAACAATTAACTCGCGTATGGATTTCGGCACTTCCATCATGAAAGCTAATCACAGACTAAAAGCATTTTTATTCATGAGACTCGGTTTCTTACATTTGTCCTTCAAGCCATAGCGAGTATAATTAGTTGTTCCTGTTGAAATGCTTTGTACGCTATGTTTACACAAGTGTTTCCAGACTTTTTTTGCATTAAGGGTACTTTTTTTTTACTTTAACAATTTCTGTTAACTGTTTTTGATTTGCATTCAATGCTTTATCAAGTTGAAATAAATGTTTGATGTCAGCTGTGTATTATAAGTGTAGTTTCAGTATAGAATATTAACATATTTCAGACAAGAGGAGCATAATAATTTAAAAGAAAGGGTGTTTCCAGACTTTTTTTGCCCAGTGTAGATCTATGACTAATTTAGCTTCTAACTCTCTGATTCAGTTTCATTTGGATGATAATGCATCAAAGCTTGCACAGTTTCAAGCAGTTAGCAACAAAATCATGCAACGTTAAGGAACGTGGAAATTATACATATAAAAACCCCGCAAATATGAATATGAATCTACAACGCATATAAGTGCAGTCAGTTTGAGCATAGTGCGATTTGTATGTAAGTATGTGTACGAGTAAAAAAAACTCCATTCAAAATGAAAAGCTCTACAATATTCACCCTGAATTTTATCCTTGCAAAATCATTCACATGCTACGTGTGCAAAGTAATATATGCATATGCGTAACATGCAGCGCAAATGAATGAATGGACGAACGAACGGACGAAAGGACGAATGAATTAATCATTGAATGGTTGACTGAATGAGCTGAAAGGCTATAAAGATTAAACAACTAAACTGAATAGCCATAACAGCGCTACGGAGTCATTGCTTGGTTTCCGATGTTGCCGCTGAATTTACACTATACAAAGTTGAATGGATTTGATAGATTTGCCAGGTTAAAAACTATTGCCCGAGTGAATCTCTAGCGTTCCGAGCCTTGTTGCAGTGAAGAGGATATGCTGCAAGGATTGCAAAAATTATTACATATGCCCATCACTCTCTGCATAACCTTCTGCGCTATCATTTTATTGGCATGACATGTCGTTATCCCTATCGTCATCAGAAGAATCATCAAAAAGTCAATTTTCAAAATATCTGCCAACGAAGGAAACTTTTCATTCGCCATTCATTTAGGTTTTCCTCGAATAACGCCAGTTTTTTCTGGCAGAGGCTATAAAACGTGATCTGCAAGCTGCAGGCTCCAACGTTCTCCAGTTGTGTCCAATGTATGATTAGAACATCACTAAGAGAAAATAGGACTCATTAGAAGCCGAAAGTGTGATGTCCTAATATTTGTGTCATCGCCTCGAACATTCATCTTGTGTTAACCAGGAGCAACACTTGCTTAGAAACTTTTACAATTTTCTATCGTATGTCCCAGAAAAAGGAGAATAGAGGGAAAGAAGAAAAAAAAAATGATGAAATCCTTACCGTTCATTTTGAATACAAGCAACGCTATCAGGTTGGCTCTTGTTCGAACCTCCCTTCTTGGGAAACTCTTCGTATTTGGTTCATTGCATCGTCAGGCATCTTCCCTATCCGTCCATCCATCCATCTATCCATCCATGCATCCATCTATCCGTCCAAGTTGGTGGATAGTAGTGTGGCATGCGGATGATATGGGAGTTGTTTTGAATTTAATTTCTAGAGAATTTTTATAGGCTTGGCACGTAGTGCAAAAAACGCACGAAAGAATGGAATGAACAAGCCCCGCTCTCAAACTTCGTCTGATTCGCCGGAGTAAGGCCTTGCGCATGTCGAGAGCCAACAACAGAAAAAAGTTTAAGCGCAAAATAGAAAATGAAAAACAAAACAATTTTCAGGCGAGACAAAAAAAAGTTATACATATGGCGACAAAAAAAGGAAGAAAATCCTACAAAAAATAAAAAAAAAATTCAATCGTTCGCATCTGTATCAGCAAATCGTCTATCTATCGTTGTATCTTTTTGATATTTGTAGCGTGCCCCCAACAACTTTACCAATATACTCATTTTGTTTTCCAACTATAACGAATTTTCTCCCCCACCCCCGCGCTGAAACAAAGCGTGAGCAGCACATCTGGGTCTGACGAAGACATGATGTGTCGGCTGACAAAGAATGCAAGTTTTATTTTTTATTAATAAAAAAATTATTTCAATTCATTGATGATGAACTTTCATCGTGGCAGGAATTTCGTCGTTTATTACGTACTCATCAATTTCGTTGGCTCATTCATTTCATTAGTTCATTCATTCATTTGACCCTTCCGCTCAGTATCTGCACGTTCATAGGGCACAGAATATGCAATCTATAGATTGTACTTATTCCGTTGAATAAATAAAGATTGTTGAAAAGGGGAGAAAGGGCGTGTATTATAGTCAACGATCAGTAATTACTGAAAATGGTGGGACCATCTTTAGTATTTACAATTTCATAAGGGGAATCAAGGGATATACTTGAATTAGTGCTTGCTTGGCTGGCGATATGATATGAGTTCCAAATCGAATGCATCATGATCTGTGATGAATTAAGAAAGCGCAAATTGGGCAACCAAAATCACAGGTCTGACAGACTGAAAATGGATTGCGCGTTGAATATTAGCAACATTTAAGAGGGAAAATGAGGTGGCCATGTTGCAGCACTTCTACTGAGAGCAGTAGAACTTGCTTGCTTCTACGTAGAAAGATACCAGGGCTGTAAGCGCCTAATATCATCTGGGTAAGATGTAGGAAGAATAGGAGGTGAGCGTCTTCCAGCCCTTTTACTGAGATTCCATTCGATCCAATGGTCTTTGGAATTTTCACTTACTGAAAACTTCACTTACTGTTGAGCTCATTTTATTTGGATTTTTATGTCCCTAGTTCACAGAGCGTCCCTCGAACCCTGTTAATGATACCAACGAGTGTTTTGATAGGATGATTCTTTCATTTATCAGCTTACGGAGTATTCTAGCAAACCTGTTTTTAGATGAAAACCAGTAACTTAGAGAGAGTTAAACATAATCTGATCCCTTGGAAAATGGCCTTCGGGATGAGGGCTGGGACATTCTTCTGCGCTCGCAACGATCTTTGTTAAGCACCAATATATTGCATGATTATTATGCCGTGCCCGGCAAAAGAGAACGGAGAAGTCACAGAAAGAATGAGACCCACGATGAATCTACTTACTTTTCAGTAGCGACTCCTATAACTCCCGTCGTCAATTCTAGCATTGCTTCACCATTGAATGTACTCCAAAGAACCCTTTCTCACCAGTTTCGGCAATACTCCAGCCAATGGTGAGATGTTGGCCTGTTTGCCTGTCGGGGAGCAGGAACACCAATTTCGAGGTCAATAAACTTCTGATCGATTGTCAAGTGATCCTTTAACACCTTCCTTTCCTAATGGAAGTATATGTAGGACACTTTCAGTCCGATAGTGATCCCAAGCATGCAATTGTTGGAAAAGTGTTGGAAAAGTTTCCTTCTGATATAGGAATAAGGTTTCCTACGTTAAATTCCTTGGTATGAAGTTTTCCCAACAAAAATTCATCCTTTAGTATTCGTCTGAGACGACTATCTCAAGTTCGTCGAGCCAACTCAGTAAGGATTTCATTCGAAAAAAAAACAGTCGAAAATTTGTAAAAACTGAGAACAGTCATTTCCCGTAATCCGGTTAACACAAAGCCGTTTTCTACATATTCTGCTTGGTCACGATATTATTATGCTTCCTTCCTTGTGTGGAGCTGTTTGGATATGCGCTGTCGATCAACTCCTTTCTCCCTCGGAGCCTAGTAGAAGCCTTGTAGAAGAGGCTGCTCTCTGTGCAGCTGAGAGTGGATACTCTGTTTTATAATCTGATGCATAACTGTTTGTAAGGCTCTAAACAGTTTAAAAAGGTTTGGACACTAGTCGACGTTCGTATCTGGGACTAATCCGATGCCAATAATTCAGTGACCCAGTAACCTTAGATGTGCTCACCCTGTGACCTTTGAAATAAGTTTGAAACAAGGCGCCGGGAACAAGATGCCCCTGTGTTTGTACGTTCCTCTTGTCAGGACGAACAGGTAATGTATGGCTTGATTTTAATAGGGCTTTAAAACACAATTTCCCGGAAAATGACGACAGGAGCGCAAGAAACAAACATCTTAGCGTTGTATCCTGCTTCGGATTTTATACAATTCCGCAATCAGGTTAACTTATTAGAGGCAATCCCACGTGAAAATTTGTTTGAGAAATGACGTACCCATCTGCAGTTGAAACCCCTATCATCATAAAATCCACTTCATCTGCCAGTCTTGTTCACTGTTCACAAATCAGAAAATCCAAAAGGGACTGCAACCCACCTTATTATCCGGACACTTGAAATTCCTGCTAGATTATATTTGAGGGAAATGATAAGGCTTGTCACCAAAAATTTTAGAATACTCATTTAATTTCCACGGCTTTTATGCATATTTACCTAAGGACGATCGCTTCCCTTCCCAGCGCACGTATGTAGCAGTTAGTGTTGAAGTACGTATTAGTTAGTCCTTGTATGTCGTCATCGTTACCCTCTTTCACTTTGTGAAATGTTTTATTGTAATTACCCGCATGGTTGGAATTTATCCTGTGTCTTTTGCATTACTGCTGTCGAGACATGTCCAGAACACTTGCGTCTGCGGAAACGTACGCCGATCCCATAGATATGGTCACCGCTGTGCAGATGCCAACTCTTTTGAGTCGTTCATAATATTCCGTCACGGAATCCATTGTTTTCCGTTGAATGTATTTACCAGGCAAGGAAAACATGACGTAATTGTGGACCAACTGCTTTCCGCGTGGGTAGCCAAGGACTAATAAACTATCTGACAATGACTAAAAGGTTAGGCGAGGAGTAGCCGTGCGGGGAATATGCCAACAAAGTTTGTATGCCTGCTAAATCAATATTTAAGTAGTCGCGATAGGTGGATGATGGGGGTGGTTGCACAGGATTCTAGTCAAACTGTTATCGCTTAGTCTTTGAATCTGTGATTATCATGTGACAAACGGTATGATGGTTGGAAGTTTTGAATCAATATCGTTGTCATTACTACCCTTTGCATAAGTAATCCTGGCGGCGAGGCATCGACTTTTATGTTAATTAAAATCGCTCGAGGAACTTAAATGGTTGGTCCCTAAAGTTGTGTGGGCTTTGAAGAGATTTAAACGGATAGGATGAAGGAGTTTTCAGATACAGCTATTAATCATGGAATATATTTATGGATATTTAGACAAAAGAGTGTACAGAGAGGTATACAACATCTATTCAAGGAAATATTATATTCCTATTAGGCCACAAGAAGATGTTGATGAACCTGAAGGTGCAATGACCCCGTATTAGTGTGTGGAATGGAACGTGTAATAAAATTTACATACGCAGGAACGGATTATCATTCCTTCGAGATGTAATTACATCTTGTACTCTTTGGAGCTACTTTTAAGGTTAATCGGTCTATTGATTCCGATTCAACGCTAGCTCTCGCAAGACGAGCATTTCAAGCTCATAAAATATATAAATTATATATTAAAGCCAACATACGCGACATCGCCGTTACAAGCGCATCGGGTCCAAATGTGTCCAACTGACTTGTTGCAGAAGCTCATCGACTTATTTAGTTAATGAATGAATGAATGAATGGTGGATCGAGTAATAAGCGCGGGACTCCATAAACAAGTCCAAGTCGTCTATGATAGGAATTAATTTGATGCCCTTACGATCTATGGCATAGGCAAAGCATTTAGAAAGCCAATTATACCAACCCAGCAACAACTATCTTGTCCAGCATTCTCCTCCCGGGTCTGATATCTCAACGACGCCATGCAAGATGACTTCACATGGATAAAATGGGATAAAGTTTAAGTGGCCAACGACATTTACAACAATTTAATGTGAATGATTCAGCGCTATTTAAATTAACCAGCAACGAGACTCGCTGGTCTATCGTTTGTTGTGTCATCAAATGCTGATGGAATGAAAGAGTCTTGAAAGCACTAATGCTGGTTGCTTGGTGCATGTTAGATGAACCGACGGGTAAATATTTAAAAATACTATTTATCTTAATTGGTTGCGACAACATATCCATACATAGAACGGGAAGAAACTTGAAGAATCTCTTGATTTACAACAAGTCCAAGTGAAAGGTTCAAAGTGCCCGGGATACCGAATTAAAATTTCATGTGTAATCAATGCTCATCCGTTCCTTCATAAATTCTCGAATATTTAAAAGAGAGATGACAAAGCTCTTGTAACTAGAGTGTATAGACGTAATTTTTTTTTTTTTTGATAGACATCATAAAACATTTATAGTTGATGTTGGATATTGCTGTGCAGTCAGTCGGTCCTTGAAGAATGGCCTCAGCGATCGCACCTTGGCCCTTATGCAGTAGAAGACCATGAAGCTTACATGAATGCTGTAAATTTTTATGCGCGAAAAGTATCAGAGTCCTTGCATTAACAGAAGAAAACTATTCATATTATAAACACAAACTCTTAATTACACTTATAAAACAGGTCGCAAAAAACGTCCTTGTTGAGGATATCCCAGCGTCGGGATTTGTCTACGAAACATACAAAGGTGGCTCGAAAAGTTCGTGGAATGAATAGCGTGGTAGAGACTCAGTAGTTGTGATATTTGTTAAGGGTTTATGTTCAAAGTATAATAAAAATCAAATCGTTATGCATTGGAATATAGTCCAGGAACAAGTTAATCCGAAAATTCAGAAAATCAGGTCTTGGGAAGTCACCGAGTTCCATAACAAGGAAAACCTCCCCCGAACATCATAAAAGCAATGCCTTCTGTTTATGGAGACTCTTCTCAGTTAAAATCTCGATTCACGGGGTGCAAAACCTTTGCGAGCAAAGAATGAGTTGGTCTCCAGATGACTTGGATAGTAAATATCGGCAAAATCTAACGGCAAGGAAAACCTATCAAATCATCACTATAGCCCATATTTTGATCCTTGCGAAAATTATATCTTCTCGTCAATGGGAAAACATCGCCAAAGGATTGAATATTTCCTGCAAAGTGGAATTCCTTAAATTTCTAGAATACGATAAAAGAAAAATTTATACATTTTATCGAAAGTATAGATCAATTAATTGACAGGTCTGATTGATGTGTTAAAGTAAAAGAAGAATAAGGACACATAATGTCAAATGTTATTTCTTACTCTTAACCATCATTAGCTCTTTGGAGCTTTCTAGCATACAGAAAGGACATAATCCTAGAATTGTTCTCTTTATGACCTAAAATTTGCTTTTCGTATTTTTTATTGTTAATAGATTAAAGTCCGTCGTGGACTTCAGATTTCTTGATACCTTGACCACGTCCTCCAGCTTTCAGGAACCGAGCAAGTCCCGTAGATTAGGCAGCTAAATTATTATTCCTTCGTGTTAAAGGCAACAGAAATTGAGTGATAGGTGGAGGATATTCTATTTCGCATAGATAATAGACCCATTTTGGTACCTACTTTAGATGGAAGACAGCTTATAACCCTGTTAAGCATTATATCTCTTAACAAAATACATAATAAATAAATATATACATATATTGTATATTTAATATCTATATCATCATCACATTCAGTATGTTCAACATATTTTTAAGATATGGTGCAGCCTCTCTTTCATACTGACCCCTCATTGACGGCGACGGTCTTAAGTTTCTATTGTGGTAAATTTGTGTAAAATGTTTGAAATATTTTTTCGTAATATGTTTTTGGTTTTCTTTCCTCCCTACCAGTGTAAAATTTCAGTTCAATCATCGCCAAAAATCGAAAAGTGAACAAATTCGAGACCGTTGCTAGGATACAAAACTTAGATACATTAAAAAAACAATCCTTAATCGATTCTATACCTTTAATTCAATCATCACTTCAGAGAGTTATCCAAAAACTAAAATCGTTTGCTTAAGTGACTTAAATTGAAACTTTTTCATTGATTTTCTGCTGCTAGAAACTTTGTTCCTTCCTGAAAAACAAAACAAAAAAAAAACCAAATCGCATATTCATTTAACGCATTTTTATTTTTCTTTTTCGTGGTTGAAACTTTCTCATTAACCAGTCATAAAAAATCGTCCGTGTGCATTGGCATGGAAATATTTATCCCTTAAAAAAAAATCAGGCAAACCCCGAAAGAACCATAAAATTTAATTTGCAATTAGTGGCAAAATTATATCGCCCACCCGTGAAAAATACAAGAATCCGGATTAACTATGTCCCAATTAAATCGAACCAAACTTTTTTTGTTTCCTCTCTACTTTCTTCAGCCACGACCACATTCGCGGGCCTTTATCATTTGCTCGCCTACATCTTTATCAGGCGACTCCTTTGCGCCATGAGTCATTATTCTTTATTATTCCTGAATTTAATACCATTGTTATACGATAAATCTCGACAAAAAACTTGTGATTTAAATTCACCAAACCGGCATTTTTAATTTCCCTTTTGTCTCACAAATCCTTACGCCACACCGCGCGCATCCAACATCGTCAATCGATTCCATCAGTCCTTATAGTCGCCGTGTCGTCTTGTTTCGATTAGAGTAAATTCACTCGTGAAGCAAGCAAGTCCTCTAACCAGCCCAACCTCAATTCCTCGCCAGCCTCATTGCATTAAATATTCCAAATATTCAGGAATCAGCTAACGAGTATAAATGGTGCAAGGAAGTGAAAAAGGAAAGAATTCAAACGGATTCTATGAAGAACTTCCGAGGCATTATAAAGAGCGGTAAACGCGGAGTGGTGCTGGACCAAGTTTCTTGAAAAAATGATCTTCCTTCTTGATAACCTCTCAAGAAATTAATTTTGGATTTACCTAATCCGTTTATCTTGTTAAAAAGCTTTCTTCGACAACTGTCGATGTCCTCGCAACGCAGCTATCTATATGTGGTGTCCGCAGGACCGAATTCTATCTTGAGTTGAGTTTTTCCATTGTCACAAGTTAGAGGGTGTTTTATTCTAATCGTTTGTGCCTCAGTCGCTAGACTTACTCTCTCGTTTAGTCGTTCCAACCGCAAACAAAACGGCGACTTAAAAGAAGATTCGAAGGACTCATCCCGGTGTTTTCTTTAATGTAGAATATTCGGTCATGTACGCTTTGTGGGCTTAGAACCTCAACTTCGTTTGCTGATTGTGCCTGATTTGCTACTCTCATCCTCACTGTCTCTGTTTAAAAGCGAACCCCAATTCAAATCCACAATTTTTTTGTTCTATTCCGAAGGATTCATCTGAAATTGAAGTCAAGGAGAACCGAAAACGTCATGTTGTGTGAAGGGCACACTCGAGTATCAGAAAAATTCAATGGATGGGAAAAGTACTGGTAGAAAATTTTTTCTTCTGATCGGCTTTTTGCGTTCTACGTGTCCTGACACCTCATTGCCCCGCTCCATCACCCCTTGGGAATGGATAAAAAAAAGAATGAAACGACGAATAAAACGGATGAATAGAAGGTGGGTGGAGGAAAAATGGAAAAATGTTTCTGACAAGTGAATCGACAGACAAAAACTTTGGAAAATGTTCTTTCTTTTTGACGAGGTGGGAACAGCGAGAATGCACGTAAAGTGGCTGTGAGACAACGACAACGATGATGTTAGGAAAATGGATTCAAGCCGTCCGATTTGTCTGATGAAAAGCGTGAAAGAAACATTTTCGTTAATCGATCGCTTTAAACTGGTGCGGAGGCTGGCAATCAGTGAAGTGGCCTCAGTGCAAAACATTATCTGCATTGTAATGGCCAAGCGAACTTGTTAGACATCCCCATGTCTCTGAAGACTTGAAAATTTCATGAGTTGCAGTCAAATCGCTGAGAAAGCTACCTAGGCTCCATTCAATGTCTTGCCCTTTTTTCCGTTCTTATTTTTTGTGTTCCCTTCTTCAGCCATTTCGTCTGCAATCTTAACTTTGGTTCATCTCAGAGACATTTTCTTTCATTACGAATAGCTGTACACAATACGTACTCTAAAATAAAAAGGAAAAAAAAGGAAAAACTTCTTATTGTCGCTTCACCGAAAAAGGTGGCTTTTCAAGGATAAATTTCGCTCTGACGTTGTGATTCTTCTCGTCGACACGACATGGCGTTGGCCAACTTTAAAAGTGTCTTCAGGGCCAATGACAGGGATATATCAGGACAGCAAGGAGTCGGAGGGGCAGTGAAGCCGGGCTAAATTTCGTATATGCATGAACTTTAAAGTAGGGACGCATAGATATCCGGAGTCGAGCAAAGAAACTAGCCGAAGAAAAAGAAGATAACTGCAAGAAACATGGAACTGAGAATAATTGGAAAAAGGCTTTTCTTTGCGTTAACACCCCTCACCCGCCACTATCGCTAGCGCTATTTCAGCACAAACAGACGCACGTACAAACTTGAATACCATTGCTTCCAACGAGCGAACGTTTCGTTTACACTGTAGAGCTCATTCAGTCGGTAATCATGTTGGGAAAAGACCTGGAATTAATGCAAATTAGGGGCGCAGCAGTTGATAACGCTCGTCGGTTTTATGAGAGCGCAAGACATTCAAGTCGTACATGGCACAAAGCCGACTTTTCTACATGAATTATTTCGACCCGTGACCTGGTGGATGGAGCGGGGTCAATAGTTCGCACAGCAGAGAGACGAGGACGCCGGTAGGGGGATGCAACCGTGATGAGGATATGCACATAATGAGATAAATTCCATAGAATTTTTCATGTGAAATTTGAATACGTTGATAATGTGAAGACAAATACGAAACCATAAACTATGCAATGATGACAGTGTTTGCGTTAAATCTACCCCGAAAATGTACTTAAATGTAACTTATTCCCATCAGAGAGATTTATGTCGGTTTTCGTTGTAATGCTATTCGTTTGTTGTTTTTTTTGTATAATATTGAACGCAAAACGTAATCGACATCATAAAGAAATTCAGACCATGAAGGAAACTTTCCCATGTCCATTTGTCCAAACTCTTCTGAATTACACGAGAAAATTGTCAGTATGTTATAACAACTACAAAATTTTGACTCTATATTCAAATGCCTAGTTTACTACCCTTTTGCCAGCCATTTAGGCAACAAAATGAAGACGCTGAAATTATTAAACCTCGCCGGTGATTTAAAGACATTTTAATTTTGAGTATCGCTAGAATGACGAGAAATTCGTTACAATCTCCAATAAGTCCATGAAAATTTCGTCTAAATCCACAAGGCGAAGTGAGAGTTCTCCAATCAGGAAAGATGCATCCAACATGGCACAGCTGAATACATTCAATACATAAATTTAAATGAGGAAACATATTGCAGTTGATTTACCAAGCAAACAACCTCTTTCAAGTAATGTCGTAAAGGTATAGCAAATTCAATAAGTAAGGGGTGAATCAAGTGGGTCGAAAGGTATCGAAAGTTGCCATTATCAACGCACTACTGGCAGCAGTTAACAGGGAATTGGTTCAGTGCCAGTGTCCAGAACCAACAGTGTTGGTTCTGGATGAGAGAAGCAACTGTAGGATAAACTGAGTTCCCTGGATTCGATTTGACGACACGCGGATCAAGTAACTCCTCGGGAAGAACAAATTTAAAAAGAGAAGAGAAATCTGCAGCATTCATAGTTAAACATGCTAAATGAATGGGTAATGAAAGGAAGAAAAGTATTGAAAGCATGTGCCCGATAGGAGCACAACACTGAAGACATTCCTCTGGGCCTCCGAGCCTGTCTTAAACATCTTAGATAGGCTCTGGGTAGCTTGGGTCCGCCGGGCCTTGCTTCGTGGGTCTCGAGGACGCGTTTCGGCTGCATACAGCCATCTTCAGCTCGTTCTCAGAAGAGAAAGAGTAACGAAATTCAGAAGAGAAAGAGAACGAGCTGAAGATGGCTGTATGCAGCCGAAACGCGTCCTCGAGACCCACGAAGCAAGGCCCGGCGGACCCAAGCTACCCAGAGTTAATTTTGGCCTGCGGCAACACCAAAACGAACATCTTAGATAGGATTACACAACAAAGTCGGTAGTAGCGACAAGCACGGAACTAGGAGCATTTTTTGATGCCCGTAGGACTGAAGTGTGGACCTTTT
This sequence comes from Stratiomys singularior, assembly GCA_954870665.1. Classification (NCBI taxonomy): domain Eukaryota; kingdom Metazoa; phylum Arthropoda; class Insecta; order Diptera; family Stratiomyidae; genus Stratiomys; species Stratiomys singularior. The sequence continues at coordinate 109,955,354 of OX940879.1, read as the reverse complement.
GTAAAAATTTATCTATATGCGAAGAACTTACAGATACTGGTACAATCTCCATCTGAAAATTAATTCATATGCAAAGCATTGAAAGCCGCTAGAACATTCTGCATCGTATAGTGGTCCTCGGAAAAAAAAAAAAAAAATTCATCGAAAAAACCTCGAGGCATCGCATTCGCACATGAGGCAACTGCTGATTGGAAAAAAGTCGCCTAGAGTGTCCTTGGAATCGCCCTTCAATCAAAATCTGTAGCTTTCCGTTCCAATGTTAAAGTCTGCGTTTGGTCTTATAAGCAAACACTACAAACATTCAACATCAAATCAGAAAAGCCTTTTGAAAATTTGGGGCTCTCTTGGTGATTTCAGTACGAGGGACGTTGTTAAAATATAAAACTAAATGCGTGTCTGATTAGCCCAGGGTTTGTTCTCGAACAGAGTAACAGCCTAAAACACAAATCCAGGTTGTGTCTTTATTGTCATGATAATGGAAGTCGAAAATTCCAATAGAAAAGCTGTGAGCAAAACTGTGCAGATAAATACCGAGAACTAGCCTTACATCTCAAGAATCCTTATGGAAGATATTGGAAAGCTAAAAGTGAAAAAAACTATAGTATCATCAATAAAATTTGCTTCTACCTAAAATTGATCAGGCTTCAATGAAAAGCGCAGGAGCAGAAGAAAGGGGGGGCATGAGTTCATATAGATAATCAGTCTTTATGATGAGATTTCAATTGATTAAGATATTTGAGTTGACTTCAGGTACAGGACTCACGGTTTTCTGGGAGCTCAAATAGTTTTAGATAGCAGTGTATGCTCAGCTGTTTTCAAGGTTTCTTGCCCTCAATCCGTAGATACTGCAGCCCTATAAAGCCTGGAAGCTCAATTTTTCTTTCAAAACTTGATTAACCAGAGCTATTTCACCAGAAATGCCAAACAAAGGATCGTAGATGTACTACGAAAAATTCATAAGATCAGTGAAAAATTTCCCAACTCTGATTGGAATTTTCCATAGCCGTCCAATTGCAAGTTACGTATCTTTATGCTCTAACTTATTCGTTCATCAAATATTCAATTAACAGACAGCCATTCACGTGAATAATGCGTTACAAGCAGCGTCCTTACTAAACCTTACCTTACCTTTCAGCTTCGCTAAAATCAATATTATTCACATTCTCAACTGGGTTTTTACAACCTTAGTCCTAACAAATCCTTGAAAACTTCCGAAAAATGCAAATACCTGCCAACCGTAGCCATTTTGCAAATTGCATAAATCCAAGTAAACAAGTAAAGCAAAAAGAGAATGTGATGAGAGAGAAGGAGAGAGGGAGAGAAATGAAAACCACGGAAGAGAAAAAAAACCCTTAAAGATAAATCCTCTCGCACTGACAACTAGCTCTTCTATAGCAGCGACTACTCTCAATTTCAAATTCACTAGATTCAGCAATAAATAAATAAATAAATTCGAAAGTTGGTTGTGATGAAGCTGGTAATAGTGGGGTGGTGGCAGCAAGGGTGGTGAGGGTAAGTGGCTTGCGGTAGACGCAGAAAGAATTGTGGATGCGATGGTTGTAGATGGTTCGCATTCGAGCAGGTACTTTGAATAAAGTAATAATTCTTGTAGCCGATATCGTTTGTATTGCATATTTCCAAGATTCTCAACATTTCCATTCGCCTCAACCGCAACGCTAACAACAAAAACAACTGAAGTAAAAATAACAGCTTCGTACTTTCATCGTCCTGACGCTTTGAAAAAGTCACAGCTGGTTAGTCTAAGATGTTGAATAGTGTGTTGTACGAATTGCAAGAGGGTTATTTTGCGGAATTCGTGGAAAAAATTCAGGATTTGTAAACAAGGGATTGCGAGCTGAAAAAGAATGCAAACCTTTTTTTTCGGAATCACTTTAAAAAAATTTTATAACAGAAACGGAGCGCACGATGTAAATGTTAATTCGTACATTTGCTTTATTTACTGTCAACTGGGATTTGATTTATGGATGACGTAGGGTGGTTTTAAGGACACAGAAAGAAAGAATAGCTTTTGTGTCCGCCGTTCTTGGACATAACAAGGAATTGTCCCATTGTCCTTGAAGTTTGCTCGTATAACAAGCTTGAACTCTTGACCCCTTTCGTTTTACTACAAGGGATGACATCTTGTCATGAAAACTTTTCGAAAAATTCAATGCAATTCCCTCGCCGGTTTTGTTGAAAAGCTCGAGAACTAGTCAACAAATATTCTGAAGAACGTGCCATAAGTTTCTTCATTTCGTTAACATATCATTTCGCGTTTCGAATACTTTACAATGCTTTCGAAAGCACACTTGCTGTTATAGTCAAGTGTGAAATTTGTGGGCACTGTGAAATCAATTCGTTGAACTTTCAACCCTCGATCGCATAAAGTTTTAAAATATCACACTGTCAGCAGTAGTAGAAAAGCGTATAGAGAAAAAAAAAGGGAGCGGGATGTCGCTCCCAAATGCGACACCATTTGCTACTCTGCAATCGAGCGCCAAGTAAAAAAGGACATGCAATAAAAAATCCAAACTTTCATATAGAGTAAGGCGCAATCCTCACATTCTTCACTTTTTATGAGTTCGCCACACTCGAAGGTAGAGTTGTACAAGAACGAGACGTCTGAATCGCAAGAATGGAAAACATGCTTAAGGACACAACAAAAATAAAAGAAAAGGAGAAAGTCCAAGAAGACAAAAGAAAACAACCGAATCTTGTTGTTCGGCTAAAATTTTATTTCCACACCCTGTGTTTACGCCATGAATTTGATTTATTATCAGTCGGGGGTATCTTGTTTTTATGTCCTCCTTGCGCATAAATCTGTTTTATTAGCAGCCACAAATTATGTGTGAACAGCTCACCTACCGCAGGTTGTTCAGGACCAGCGAGAGTAAGAGCTACGGCTGTAAGTATCTAATACGTAAACCATACGTTCCACATACTCAACACAGATCCTATCGAAGCGGCCATTCAACATACCACAATCTCGAGTACCATCTTCGGTGTCAGTGGATAGTAGTAAAGTACGAAATGGTTGTCGTAACACCCAATAGATTATGCGACGGGGTCGTTTGAGGGTCAGTTTCATCGGCGGTGACACAAGTTAACATAAAGTTATTGATATATCCATTAAATCAATTTACTGTACCTGTCACGGTGAGGATGATACTTAGCATGTGAATATCATGTCCGTCCTGGTCATCCTGCAGTGTATTTATTGCCGAACTCATAATTCCGTTGGTGATAAAAATAATAGAAATGAAGAAATAAAATAGAACGCAAAAAACACAACAACAACAAAAAACAAAACACCAAAATAATGAAGTATTTATGTTGTACGTGTAATAAAAATCATCCATTGCATTACTATAAACATTTCATGTATGTGTTTGTGTGTATTTATATGTGTATTTCTTTGTTGCAGGGTCGGAGGATGTTTTACGATTCGTGGGAAATGAAACTGCCATTGATCATTTCAAATTGGTACTACGAGATGGAGCCAGTTTGCTGGTCGGCGCTAGGTAAGAATATTTTAATGTTTTCACATATCGTTACTTTGCCGTTATCATTTAAACACCCATAGATGGGAAGGACGATTTGCACAAGCCCAACGCCACACTTAAAACTCAAATCCGAAAATATAATTTAACGGAAGAATAACCGGAGAAAATTTCATGATACCACTCAATTTTTATTTTTATTGATTTCATCATACCTTATGACAAAGAAAGAACAGGAATTTTAAAAACAAACGCGAAATTTCAATTTCTAATAAATTTCTCTACTGTCCCCTTCAAAATGCTCACTTCCTCTGGCAAAACATGTGTGCCAACGTTAGGTCCAATTTCCCATACGTTTTTTATAGGTCTCCTAAGGTATGTCCTTCAGCTCACGCATCGAATTCTCTTTTATGGCCTCTATAGTCTCAAAACGCGATCCCGGGAATAGCAATTTGAGTTTGGCAAATAGAAAAAAGTCACACGGGCCCATGTCTGCACTGTACCTTGCTTTTCGGAAATACTCAAGGCCGTATGAAATGGCGCATTATCGTGGTTCAAAATCCATGAATTAGACAGATTCCAAAGATCGGGCCTTGTTTTGCGAATAGCTTCACACAAACGACGCATAACGACTAAATAGGATTCTGTATTGATCGTTTGACCCTTCTGTAGGAATTCGTAGTACACCGCACCACGAATATCGAAGAAACCCGTCAGCAAAACTTTGATTTTGGACCAACTTTGGCGAACTCTCTTCGATTTTGGCTAATTTTCGAAGCACCATTTGTACAATTGTTGTTAGGTCGACATATGAAATTTATATACTCATATTTTGTGACAGATAATGATGCGTTTGATGAATTTTGGGTCACTGTCTGCGTTGGAAATCGTCTCTCTTGGCCATATCAGCACGACGCTTTTTTGTAGACCAGCTGAGAAGCGATGCCTTTCATTCCCAAAATATCAGTTAAAATGTGTTTAGCTGATCCATATTAGATGCTCGACAACAAAGCAATATCTATAATTGATACGCAACGATTTTCCAAGACAATTTGCTTTGCCGATTCGATTTTTTCTTCGGTAACAGACGTTGACGACCATCCGATCCACGTGGACCATCCAATCCACGAATGTTATCATGCTCTAGGCTCTCACGGCCGCCTTTGAACCTTTTATACAATTCGTAGGCTCATGTTTTCGACATGCACGCTCCACCATACGCCTTTTGTAACATTTTCAACGAATCGCCACACGAAATTTCACTTTTAACATAAAATTTAAGCACGCGCGTTATTTTCGACAACAAATTTTCGTTTTCATCGTATAGACACGAATTGAATACTTATCGTGCGATATGCGTCAAAATTTGACAGAACACCATTAAAAGTAATGCCAACGTTGAGAAAAATGTACCGATTGGATAAGCGCGGCAATACAAAATGCTCGTTCTTTTTTGATCATAATGTAAGTTAATCAAGAATTATTGTCGCGAAATCGTTTTTCAAAAAAAGGAATCAATTTAATTTATCGCTTTGAGAGAATCCCATAACCTAGTATTCGAATTTTGAAATCCAAATATGAAGCTTTACCTAACCATTGTGATTACCAAATTACCGAAATTGTGATTTTGCCATTCAAACCATTGGACACTCACTCCTTGGATGGCGGAAAGAAATTCGCGATTACAATTTTATATGCTGATATGTCTAACAGCACTCCTGGAAGTTTCGAATCGGTTAGGTACCATTAGTCAAAACGATAAAATTTAGAAGGGAGGAAATCCTATTGCGACGCGTCATAGAATACCATTAATTACTCGTTTAAAGCAAGCCTGAAAACGACACAAACACCAACTTACATTTGTAAACTCTGCTATTCCATATTCTACCGTTGCCCGCTTGCGTAAGGAATCCGAGCTAATTACGTGGTCGAGGGTCGAGCGGACGAAAAAATAAAAATTTCCACCGGAAATAAGAACAACTGTATTAAATTTAGCTTTCTTTATTTTAACATCGATTACTACTAGTATTGTACCTTAGGGCTACGCGACAACTGAGAGAGAGGTTAATCCTCATAGCAAATTTATAGTTTCGTAATTGCTGACACCTGCGTCTGGCTTCTTAGCATTTCCTAGAAACGATTCTAATGTTTTTTTATATGTAACTAGCTGGACATAAAACCTACAGGAGACTATTACCGTGAAGGAAGAGCATCCCAAACTGGTGAAAATGCACAGAAAATCGAATGTCTGATATTGAAACCTCAGATATTTAGTTAATTTGACATATCATAGTGGCAATTTTTTCGTTAAAAATTTTTGGCATCCAATTTTTCGGCATATAAGAGCGAGCTATAACGGTGTATTTCTTGGAAAAGGTCACCATCGTAAGCTCGCATTACGCAAAAGAAAAGTTCAAATTCAGGGAAGATGTTAAATGAAAACGACTGGGAAAACTTGGAACTGGACTGAATAAATCATTGAATACTTGAAAAGGCATAAGTGAAAATATTGAAAATGTTCCACATTGAAAACAGCTTTCCCATGTCTGAGATGACATACCATCTTTGCGGTTATGAGTGGAAGAGTTTAGATGACAAGGAAATCAAACAGAATTTTAAATCTGTAGAATTAACGCTTATCCTGCTGAATTGGAGTGACTTTAAATAACGTTGCCCACCCGTTGATCTCTTGTAAAATGTATTACTAAGTCAAATAGAAGACGTGTACCCCTGTATCTACTAATAAACCAAATATGCAAAAAAAAGTGACAACTTTTTTTGCAAGTACGATAGCGAAATCACTCTATTATGAAGTTGTTCTAAGAATTATTAAGTGTTGGATCATATAAAATGTCTCGACATGTGCGAAATGACTTTATGTTTGAAAAGATGACATAAGAAACACAAAAAAAAAATGCTTTTCCAATTTTTGTTTACCCACGTCGATATCTACAAAGACATTCAATGATTCCCTACAATATATCCTTCGAAGATACGCATCTCTATAACCGCAACTTTTCTCCATCACACCCAATATTTCATTCGTTAAACAAACAGTACAAAATGCCTAACAATTCAAACTTTAAGCTTCACCAATTTTTATGGCAAGTCCCAGGGGATGTTCCTTAAATTCAAACGAACGAACGGACAAACGGATGGATGAAACCCTTTTTTTTCCTTGTTTTCTCGTATCATCCCCATATCAGTCGCATCCGTTGGGTTTCATACATTTTTTTTTTTACTTCGCCAAACTCCTTTGCTAAATTTGGTTCCTGTTTTTTAGGGAAATGTGTCAGAATTACATAAACATACATCACTGCAAATGTGTGACCTAAAAAAGTCATAAATTATCAATGAACTTCAGGAGAAGTGAAGATAGAAAGATATGTGCGAAGCGATACGAACGTTTTTTGGTTGTGACAGGGATGGCGGAGGAGCAGGAGGAAATGAATGTGAACACGGGCACGGGTTGTCGGAAATAACTTAGTAGAATGAAAACAGATACATGAAGTATGAGATCAAATTACTTTTAGGAAACGTTGAAAGTTCGAAAGTCTTTTAAATTTGCAAAGAAGCAAAAAAAAAAAATAAAACATTTTTCAATTCTCTCGCGAATCGAAGCCAAAAACTATTCCATCGATGAATTTATTTTGTGCTTCCTTTTTTTTTGAGGAGCAGCAAACAATGGTTACAAAAGCTGGAGTTGCATCACTTCAGCTCATACAGCTTCGTTCGATATCGTGTTGAAGTCAATTACTGGAGAAACTGTTTTGTATTTCCTAACATTTTTTTTTGTCGATTGGAACAACAGCGAGGATAGTTACCGAAGCAAGAACACAATAGCTTTTCGTGTATTACACAAAATAATTCGTTTCTCTGGGTATTAATAGTACGGAAGGATGCTTGTCTGGTTGTAAGCGCAAGTACCCACCACGAGGGTTGGTAGCGAGGTGTTTTGTTTCACTCTCCGCAACTATACAGACTATAGCTATGTCTAGGGTGTCATATTATTGAAAACATCTCTGAACAACCATAGTCGGAGTTGGAGGACACAATCTGCTGATGTTTCCACTTTTGTCTATCATAAAACCTGGCAGTGAAATTGAAGGCGAAGGAGATAAGGACGATGGTAGAAACGTTACCAACAACAGCGGCTACATCAACGTTTACCAAAGGGTAGCAAGCAATATAAAATTTGCAAAATGTTTACAGAAGGATACAATACGGTAAAAGGCAAAGTTATTGGTATATGTTGAATAGACAGTGTTCGATATGGGTAACATATGTTCTCTATTTTCGATCATGCATGTTTTTTGTTTTTTTTTTTTGTTGCTTTGGTAGGACTCAAAGAAGTGGATTTTTAGACAAAAAACTGCTCTATTTTGCACACCTAGTCAATTTGCGGTTGAATAAGTTATTTGGGGTACTTTAATTTGTGTTTTTGTTCCCTTGGGGTTGGACATTTTATTTGAACAACGCTTGTATAGAATAAAACGACTGCAATGATTTTTATGCGCTTTGCAGGCTTCACTTGACAAAGTTGAATTTTTATTTCAATTGACTATTCTCTGTGAGACAACTTTAATTTACAGACTTAACTTTGATCCTGCTGAAATATACTTCTCAAGTGTTCAAACAAGTAACAATCAAATCAAAGCCATGACTAGCGCGAACAGCTCCTTAACGCGAAATCTTTCTTTTTGGAAATCGTTGCAGCATGGAACACCTTCGGTTTTGTATTTTTTGCGACAAGAATAATATTTACATAGGTACTAGCCTGCGTTCGGGAGGATTTCCCCAATTTCGAATCATTTCTAGACGAAATCATGCCAGCCATAATGTATGTTGAAAAAAAGACGACGTGCTAGTCGAAATCGTGTAAAACGAGAGGAGTTTAACCTGAAAACCGCATTAATTGACGTAAAAAGGATAAAAAAAATCGAAAATATGTTTAATATAACAGTTTAAAATGAAAGCAAATGTAAAGAGTAAAACTTGTACAACATTCCATATAGAAATGTCATATAACAAGTGTGATTGACTATCTGGCCTGATGGGAGAAACTCTGAATGAAAAATTCTCATGAAAAGAGCACATGATCATTGTCTTAATTTGATTTTGAAGTGAAGAAAGTTTGAATTTGAAGAAAAAGATCGTCTTCCATTGAATTCACTGTTGCTTGGAATTTGGTTGCTAATTGTAGCACCACGTGTGGTAAGGATCTTCGACAGGTAGTCTCAATTTCAAGCTGTTTTTCCAATGCAGGATGTATTTTAATTCGACGTCTATGTCAGCTTAAACATGTCGCAATAAACTCGAGTTCAGTCATTTTTGGACTCCTAGTGGAAGATTTGCAGCTGGAAGCTGCAGAGTCTGCATGCCAAACCAACAAGCATTGAAATGGACTAACACTGAGCTTAAGGCGTTCTGAATTATCAAGATCTGTCGCACAAACATGTCAAGGGAGGATCAAGCTGCATTGTTGGAACCACAAAATTAGGAGCGTTTTTGCGATTTTCTGAGTATTTGGCTGCCAGTGGCTCAAACTCTACTAGACTATCGACTAAATACATCTAAGTCAACCGGTATACCGGGCTAGACCTCCCAATTTGCCGCCTACTGACGCATTCAGGTTACAGCAATTACTTCTCTTGAGACCCTCTGCTCTGTCAGGGTGACACATTTACTTTTCTCTAGCGCTAGACTAAATCTGCGAGTGTTCGCTACCCGTTTTACTAATCCATTGAGCCTATTTTTCGAGTGAGTAACTATGCGCCCAGCAACTAGTGCTGCAACATCATCCGTATAACTGATCAGTCTGGACTGCTCCGGCAGTTCGAGTTTGGCCCGGCCATCGTAGGAGATCTTCCCCAAGTCTGGACCGAGAAGGGAGCCCTGGGGCACACGTGATGTGATTAGCATTCTCCGCTGATCTTGCCTCGTCAGAACAGACTGCGATCCTTCAGGTAATTCCATATCATTCGCATCGGATATTCTGAAGTATTCCAAGGCAATATCCGTCCATCTAATAGAGTTGAACGCATTCCTCATGTCCAGAGTTGCTAAGGGGACTATGGCCGATTGAACCGCCAACAGCACCTTCGCAACTGCATCTACAGTGAAATGCCTGCTTTCAAAGCGTACTGCCTGGAGAAAGGCCTCCCAGTGATGTGCATAACATCAGTCAGCCTTCCCTTTTTGAGTTTTCTCATTCGATCAGGGAAAACTTCTTCTCGCAAGGTGCTGAGCAGCAAGTTAATTGCGAAATTTCAACCGGAATGTCGTCATTTCCTGGATCTGTCTTCGACTTTAATGAAAGAACTCTACTTCCAATCTTTGTGGTGAACGTCAAAAAGTGGTGATTGGTAGTGGGGAGAGTGAGTAAACAGTGGAGAGTAGAAGTCGAGAGTGAGTAAAAAGTGGTGAGGTAAGGGTTCCTTGCTACTCTGTTATTGAACAGAAAGATGAACGCTGAACGAATGCAACCTAATGTCTAGATTTCAATTGGTTACAAATGCATACCACATTCGAAACACAGTTTCCATTCCCTTTTCATTATTAGGATGAATTTAACTACCATGTAAAGGATTCTGTTGAAAATGGTATTGTGTCCTGTCTCCCACTTCTACAAGAACAAAAATATATAGGAATTATTCAGAAGCCGTTTGTAGTCGCCATTATTTCTGAAATAATCGTCCTAGCTAACTCTAAGACGCTCTAGTGACCAACCCAACGATAGTAACCGAAGGCATGTATAACAGTATGCAGAAAATTATTTCAAGAGTCCTTGCCTTAAGTTTCCACTCTCACTGCATTAAGTCTGTCGACATATATTTTCTTAAGTTCCGCCTTTTCGTTCCCAATTGCTATAGCTACTCATCAAAACTAGAAACAATTTCCATTTTCATTGCAATTCCAAAAGGATAAAAGAAGAGGGAAATAAAATTTCCCAACAATACAAAACAAGTTTAAGGAAATGGGCGAAGCAATAAGATTTCTAATTGCAACACCACCAACACCATAAAGTACTCTGGAACGAAAATTTCCAAGGATAACTTTTATGTCCTTTTCTGAAATCAATCAAAGCGACTTTTATGTACAAAAAAAAAAAGATTGGCTTTATGTTTTGGTGCAGCTTTGGTACTCCGAAGCAGTGTTTCATGCTACCAAAATATAATCGCGAATAAATGAACACACAACAAACTAATGTGAATTCAAATGTTTGTTTTGTCTACAGTTGTTGTATGGGCAACAACATTTGCAAGTTTATTTGAAAAAGTTTTTAACTCGTCGCCATGCAGAAACGCTCTTGCAGAAAATATAAATTGTTCGAAATGTAATCAAATAAATGGTGGATTTATGTATGCCGGAGTGTATTTTATGTCTATCATTCACACTTTATTTATTATCCGTCACCGGGGGGATGATACGATCGTTTCTATCTTTTATATATAGAAATAGGAAAAATAAAAAGGATTTTCAGTTCAGTATATGTACTACTGACACAGTAGTGCGCTGAACTGCACGGAAAATATACACCAATTTTATTTTTTTATTGCCAGTTCATACAAATTGATGAAACATCAAACATTGCAGTGTGCGCAACGTAATCAATTCGGATAAACTTTTGTTCCTGCGAAAAATTTCAATGTTTATCCAACGGCGTAAACTAATGAATTTAATTGGAAAAAAAAGTTCACTCTCATTGTTGGTTGGAATGGGCGAATTTTTAGTTCACTACCCAAATGACAATTGCATGGAAACTAGGACTTCACGTTGAGCATTTTCAATTTTTTATTGCTAAATTTTTTGTCAATATTCGCTATCATTCATGATCGTAAAACTTGTAAAATGTCCTAGATACTAAAGGATATACTTAAAAATATAGGAGAAATATTGATTTACATCACTCGCACTTCATAGAAATCATCACAAAAATGGGGCAACTCAGATGAAGTTTTCATGCTGATAGACCCATTCTTACGATCCTATTTTCAAAATCGTACAAGAATCCTCCATTTTTAAAAATCAGATTGGATGAAGGCAATCTTAAAATCTTGCCTGGCCTTAATTCCTGCCTTTGTATTTTCAATACAGATAATTTGAAGAAGGAATGACATATGTTACTCATTCTAACGTGAATAGGCCTCTTTGTTCCACTTACACACTTGTTTGTCTTATAAGCCGCAATGAAAAGCATAGAGTTCGGGTGTCAATGGAAATCATGTCATAGAAGTGGCACTTCAAAAGTATAAAACACCTCCATTGGAAATGTTCAACTTGTCAAAAATCTCCGGGATTACGAAAAAATGGTCTACGTTACAGTCGAATCAATTTCCGAAGATTCTGTCGATAGCTGACCCAAAATATCCCTCGTAACTAACTTTTTTTTTTTGGAAATATTGGTAAGTCTAAAAAGTATTGAGCCTTTTTTTTGTAATTTTTCGATTGAATATTTCTTTTATTTAAAATGCATTTTATTTAAGTACATATTGTCCATTATTATCTATGACCTTTTGCCATTTGTTGGGTACAGCAATTATTCCATCTGGGTTTATCGGCGCAAAACTTGTCCAAGTGACTTTCACAGTCCCATTTTGAAGTGAATTTCTTTTCATTAAGGAAGCTTTGTAGAGACCGAAACAAATAGTAGTCTGATGGTGCAAGGTCTGAACTATACGGTGGATGCATCAAAACTTCCTAACCAAGCTCTGTCAATTTTTCCCGGGTCATCAAAGATGTGTGTGGCCTTGGGATTGTCATGATGAAAGACAACGCCCTTTCTATTGAACAATTCTTGCCGGTTTTTTTAATTACTTGTTGCAATCTGGTTAATCGCTGACAGTACAGAGCCGAATTGAGTGTTTGGCCAGGTTCTAGCACCTTATGATAAACAATTCCCTTCCAATCCCACCATACACATAGTATAAGCTTATTTGGTGTCAATCCTGGCTTTGATGTGGTTTGTGGTGGTTCCCCTTGTTTTGACCATGATCTTTTTCGAACGACATTCTCTTTTCTTATTCATTTTTCATCGCCCGTAAAAATTTGATGCAAAAATAGCTCGTTTTCGTTTAGCATTTCGCAAGTGGAAATTCTGTCGATCAAATTTTTTTTTGTTAATTCATGCGGCAGCCAAACGTCGAGCTTCTTCGGGTATCCAGCCTTACGCAAATGGTTCAAAACTGTTTGGTGATGTCTTAGCAATGTCATGGCTGCTTATGTGTCGGTCGTCTTCAATTTTCATTGACTTTTTCAGTGATTCGTCGACCTGAGCGAGTTGCATCTTTAACATCAACATTTCCCGAACGGAAGCGAGCAAAGCATCTCTTGGCTGTGGCTTTTGATAAAGTATCTTGACCGTAGATAACACAAATTTTTCACGAGCCTGCGATGCATTCTCACCTTGATTGTAGTGATATCGTAAAATATACCGCATTTTTTTCAGAAATTTCACTCATTTTGAATGAATACAACTTTTGACACGAATGACGAAATACAAAACAATCCAAATGAAAATTGTAGACTGGAATGTCACCTTTCAAACGCATGTCAGTTTGACTCAATCTAATAAGTATTGCCCGATATATGACAACGAACACCATCTAGTGACAAAAAAGGCTCAATACTTTTTAGACTATCCAATATAATAAATTGATGCTCCTTAAATCGTTACTTGGCAGCTGATTTGTTTTACCCAATTACATATTGTATGGGATGCAAAGAATGAGGTTAAAAGATAATTAAACGCAAATTCCTTGCATTGTTGGAGCTGTGATTATGTCGATGTTCCACTATAATATAATTTTTTCTGTGATGTGCCTTTCTAGATAGTGTTAAATCACGCATCAAAAGGAGAATGAATGAAGAAAAGAGGTTTGATTTCTGCAAACCCTACAACTTGTTCCAATAAATAAACAAATATGAACATGCAAAAAAGAAATCATGGGTGATTCCTAATGATGAATCGTAAGAAGCTCATCGATGTTGCTAGATTTCAGATTAAAATAATAATATTAAAAAGGAAACTCTTTTATTACACTCAAGTCAACATCATTAAGACGCTTAAGTAAATTTTTTCAACAATTATAATCACTTTTTCTCGCACCACCATTATCAGGGAATTCGACAGTATGAAATAGCATCCATTCGTTGGTGTTCATTGAGCTCTAGGCAAAAAAGGAAGAAAGATCGTTTCATTACCTTCTCTTGTTTTTCTCTTTTCCACACTTCATGAGCCCCACCATCAAATACTAGGATAGTGGCAAATAGATTTCAGGTCAATGAATAATTTAAAACTAAACTTTTCATTTGCCCTTGTTTTACTAAACTACCACCCTAGTCCACGTATACATACTTAGAAAACTCTAATTTTTCCTTTCCTAACCGACAAAAAAATGAAGCAAAATGCGACCAGAAAGCAAGAGAAATTCAAAAGAAAAGCTCAAGTTTTCATAGCGAAAGGCGATTCCCTTCGTATTTTTTTTTTTTTTCGAAATGAAACACAAGGAAGAAAATTAGGTACTGTTCGTTGATTCGTTTATTCGTTAGAGGAAGTTTTTTTCCCCATTTTTTTTTTATTCTTTTATAAATTAAAGTCATACCGAGTGAACAGCAAACAGGGAAGGTGCGGACCTTTACCATTTATATTTAAATTGATGAATAACGCAAAATATCCATTAGTAAATGTATAAGATACTAAGAAGGAAATATTAAGATAGGAAGAAAGTCAAGGACGATGAAGTAATGGTGATTTATGTTTTATGAAAAATTATTATAGCAAATATATGGCTAGCAAAAAATTTATATTTTCAGAAGCTTTGTTTACTTACGTCTAATTTATTTGTTAAACTGTAGAAAATTAAATTGCTCGATTAAGTTAGAAGATAAAAGAACAAATTGGATTTTAGATTAAAAAGAAATTGAGAAAGTTGTACGGGTGCTACTCATATGTCCTTGGAATGGATGCTCTTATTAAAGCTGATGAAATGGTTAGTTTTGACCTGATAAATAGTAATATTGATTGATAAACAAGAGAAAATAGATGAAAAGTTACACAGACGAAAGTAATATAGACTGAAGAACATGTAGCCGTCGAATCCTGTTTTGCCTGGATGCTTTTCTTACGCTACTTGGAAACTAGTGGAACTGCATTTTCTTGATTAAATAATATTATCGATTGACTCTCCGCTTCTATGCACACTACCTAATATGATTTGATTTACTTACTACCTACCGGTGCAACTACTAGCATCTACCTTGGAGTATACACATAAGAATCTGAAAATATAACTAGCATTATCGATAAATAATAGTTAAACTAAGTTATGATATTGATGCCGTGGGAACTCCGGAGGAAATGGAGGATAGTGCACACAAGCACCAGCAGTTCTCTTAATAAAACCTCTAGTTAATGCTATTCTAAATTCAGTTTAGAATATGAGCACCAGAAGAAATGACGGTTTCTTTTTTATTTAAATGGTATCATGAATAAAACTGGAGAACTATACCGTGAGAATGAGATTCATATTTCCAGAAAATGAAATGTACCCTTATAAGATTGCTCGTAAAATTTTTCTGGCCATAATATATCTATTGTAACAGCAGTTCTTTGCATTTCACAAATCACATGGAAAATCCTTGCATGAACGTCATGAAACGCACAGATACAAGAGACAAGACTTGGTCCTACGCCTGTCACACAAAACGCAATAAGATTGAATAAAGGGGCTACCAAACGCCCCGAAGCCACTCAAAAATCAACTTGGTATTGACAAGTTCTTTGGCTTTCGTGGCGCTGTGACCCACACATTTTTTCAAACCAACTGAACGGTCAACAATAAACATTATTTGGAGCCTTATTCGTTTATACAATCGCCGTTTGGCGTAAATATTCTGAACAGATTACACTTGGCTTTTGCATCATGATAAGTCAGGGATTATCAGTTTATAGACGATTTCGCCAATAATTCAATCCGTAACATTCCGCAGCCATTATTTGTGGATAATCTAGCATCGATTGACATTTTGTTATTCTCTGTACGACTCTTTGTTATTCTCTGTATACAATACTTCTGAAAAACGTTGTTGACTCAATCGAGGAAACAATAACCAGATCGACGAAAACATTCACTGCCATACTGGAAGTAGTGTTTGACAGATGTCTCAAAACTGGCAAAAACGTTGACATTAGCGTATCGGTGACAAAATTGGTTTGAAAGAAGAAAGATTAGTTATACGTTTATATCAAAATTTTAGTTTAATTCTTTGGACGCTGTAGTATTTGAGGGACAGAAAGAAGGACGAAAGCAATTAAGCAAACTACTTTTCCAGAGACTAGTTTTTTTGTAAAAAGTTCAACTCCTTCGAGTTTCTTGCTTCGCATTGTCTCATCTGCGATGGCAAAAAGCCATGGTACAGTTGGCATACAGTTGGCGTACATATTCTTGTACAGTTAGCATCAACCTCAGAAGTAGAGGAATTCACATTTTTTTAATTCTTGCCTCATTTGCTTGGCAAATAAAATATTTGATAAATTGAATCTGAATTCTTTCCATTTTCATCCAATTCATTCCATAATCCAATTTTTAAGAATATAATATTGTGTTATCAAATAAAATTCCAGTTAAATTTCTTGACGGTCGAAAATAAATGGACCGTCCAAAATGGCTGCAAACGTCAAATAATGTCTTAAAAATGTGAACCAACAAAATACGAATAAAATAATTTCTGCAGATTTCAAAATTGTATAAAATTTCTTTATATTTTTCATATGTCATATAGTAGATGCAACAAATTATCAATACCAAAGAAAGATATTTTCGGAAATACCGAATGATTTCAACACGCTCAATATTGAAAATTTCATTACGATAATCATTCAAATTGTTTCCCTCCTGTTAGAAATATTATTTACGTTACTATAAATACAAATTATTTGAACATAAAATTTATTCTGAAACAACGTCACGATTTTCTGCCGTATGCGTTTTGTCCATTTTATCCCCCAAAATATAGGTACAAGCACAACACATGCCTATATCCTGCCTCTAAAAATACTTTCTCGCTACCACACATATGCCAAACAAATGCAAACGATCATAAATTTGTTATTATTATTTATGCAACCTAATAACATTTTCAACACATCTAATCATAGAGAGAACACATTGTCGATGATAATGGGCCGACATAAATTGCAAATGTTATCAAAGCAACTCACACGCAATGGAACAGGATCGAGCTGGGAGGAAAATGTGGAGGATAGCGTTAATGACGACATATGCTAAATCATCTAACGTGTTTAAGATACACCCAGAACTGCCGTTGCCCTATACGAACCTGCTTATCCTTCGCAAATGCCAACGAGTACGTCGCAAACCAAATTGAATTCAATTGAGCACCGACCTGATGGAGACAGTCGGGTCTCCATGTTGGTTAGAAGTAGGGAATGTGGTTCCATCGTAGCCCAAGTAACCACTCCGTTCGAAATTCTTTATCTGTTTCCATTTGCCCCAGCCCGTCGTCGCATCCTTGTGCCTGACGTAACTTTTCCGAAATGTCTCGTCATTTGTATTCAAAATATGATCCATGATGGAAATATACACAAAAGTTTTATAAATTACTCAATGCTTTTTCAGTGAGAATTGTAGGTTTGACTAGGCTGACGCTTTTTGAAAGGATCCTTCTATGCCTGCGTCCCCGAGGGAATACCAGTCGTCAGCGTTTGCACATCTTTCCATTGAAATCCCTTCAGTCGCTTGTTGTCGCACTGCCCTCGTTCCTCGTGCCAGCATCGTTATCGTCCTCGTTGTCTCCTTGTAACCAACAAAAGACAGACGAGGGATTATTGAAACATGTTCCATTTATGCAGGTGAAATGGCAAAAGCTGATCTATCTATCTTGTGCATATATTTTAATTTGGAGAATTCGGAGATGTGCCATTCATCCATTTCTCCTTGCTTGCTGCTGTCCCCGCGATCCTGGCATTGCTACTCGGTCCCTGTGCTTGTGCTTGTCCTTTTGCTTGTCTTATTTCACGAAAATGCTTTATGTTGATGAAATTAACCTATTTTGTATTTTAACCATTTTATAGGAACGTAGTCTACAACCTGAGCATACATGACCTGACTGAGCAACAACGTCTGTTCTGGTCGTCGCCCGAAGACGATGTGAAAATGTGCGTCATGAAAGGAAAAGACGAAGTAAGTTTCTTTTGAAAATTTGTGAATTTGAATTAGTTGGGAAAGCCTGGGGGAGGCCATCCATGCAAAGCAGTAGTGCCAATTCGTTTGTACTGCATGCACTCGTCTCGGGGATTGGATTGAATTATCGGCACTGACCGGTTGGATAGAGCCTTTGTTAATGTTCTCAATAAACCGCTTGTGCATGCTGGGAGCTGGAATTGAGCTCTTTATACAACTCCCAAGATGCAAATAATAGGAAGTATTGGAACTTAAGACGATTACCACCACCCAACCGATGGTTGGCTGAGTTTGCAAGTACTGTTTCACTCCAATTTGCATGTCGAATGCATCAAAGATGATGTTGCCGAGTCATCTGACCCAATTCCAGTAACTTATTCCAGGGCCGAGTGCTTGCTGGCGGTAATCAAATGTACGAGAGCATTGAGGATCGCAAAATAAGGATGAAAGCGGTAGTGGTTGCAATTGCAGAATAGCGATGGGCCCGTGAGTTGGCCCGACCAAGTTTCAAGTACTCATTTGCCGGGGTCGACTCTGCGCACTTTCTAGAATTGCTCTGTACAACTAACCAATTTCCGCAAATCCCTTAACTACTTGAAAGTTCGCCGGGATCCGGTAAACTTCATTCAACTGCCTGCCTATTGTTCAGCGGGCATCCCTGCCGCTGTATCTTCCTTCCAACCCAGCATTTGGTCGGTATGAGCAGGTATATAGCAGATACGTGGATCCACCTAAACCTCCTGACTGACTCGCTAGTCACTGACTAACTAGTTAGCAGGATGAATGATTGCTTCGGTGGGTGCCAACAATCCAATCGAATTTTATGAGTTGTACATGTGCCAACGAAAAACATCATTTCATTTATGCTCTATGACATAATTCAATTTTACCATTTTGCAGGAAGCATGTCAAAATTACATCCGTACGATGGTGATAACGGCCCCGGGACGCTTGTTAATATGTGGAACAAATTCATTTCGTCCTAAATGCCATTATTATCAAATTAATGCAAACAACTACACCCTGGAGGCCGAAAAGAGTGGACAAGTTGTGTGCCCGTACGACCCCAAACACAATTCAACTGCGGTTTTCACAGGTATTGTGCCATACGAAAATATATTTTATTTATACATTAAATTCATGTATCTTGACAAAATACATATGCCCCAACTGATATATGGCAAACAATCTATACATAACCGCAATATATATAGGCCCGACAACAATTGAATTAACGAAAATTTATCCATTGAAAAGGCGACGGTTACGATAATGTCAATTTAATTAAAAATATGTTTTAGTCTGTTACATTAGTTTGGGTTTGGTTTTTCTATATCCTTTCTTTTTAATCCTATTGTGTTAATGATAATAAAAGAGCAATAAATTTCGTTTCCACAGACGCTGATACGACTGTTTTTAATGCAGGCGGAGAGATGTGTTCTACGCCTCTTTTTATTCAATGATGGCGATTTCAAACGAATAATTTGGCTTAGCTTTAAAATATGTGTAATTCATGCTCCTGGTTAGTTTGTTTGGTCCAAACTGCCAAACTGCACTCCAATTCTGCCTGGATATTCGCTTTTGTATTTAAAGTGAGTCTAGAGTCTGCTTAGGACCAATAAGTGGCGAAAGCCTTATAAGTGGAGTGAGTGAAGCACTATCTGCTTTTACTCTAGCTTAAGTTCTGGGACATACCGCGCCTTTTGAACTAGTTCTTGATATCATAATGACATCAGCGTTTAGAAAACGTTGGAAGTTCTTCTGACGTTGACGTAATTATGACGCCAAGAACTAGTTCAAACGGCATCGTCTGTCCCAGACAAAATGTTCTGCTATTGTTTCAATATCAGTTGTAGCCTTTTCTTTAATTGACGAGTTCTGCCATCGACCTTATTTGTGTTATCAGCTGATGATTCTAGCACGGATTTTAGTCCTGATAAGAGGTTGTTCCTAGATGCTAGTGTGAGACTTCTTATTTGATATAACAAAGTTAGTTTATTATGTCTAGTATTTATGCTTGTGATAAAGTTTATCTAGAAACTCAGTTTTTCTGCAATAAAATTTTGGTAGTTGTATCCATTCTAACTTTTATTAAAATACGAAGTGTGTCATCAATGAATCTGCCCTGCATTCATTGTAATGAATCATAATCAGGCACAATATATCCTTCAAAATAATTCTTTTGAAGAACATACTTTCATAATTCATATAGTCCTGGGTGTCAGTATTTTCAATCGCTTTTGCTGGACTCTTCATATTTATTATTATCATCTCTCTGTGTGTCACCAATCCTTTTGAGTCTTAACACCGTCCCTACGCGGTCCTTTGACAGAATTCCCTCAAAGAAATTACTGAAAGCAATGTCGTGATTACAGAGACTATTAAAGTTGTGAAATTAATTTCATTCTTTTATCAAGAACACTTTCACGAGCCAGATTCGATGCATGCGTCCTAAAACATATTAATACATCCCGTTAATAAATTTAATATGTGCCGGATTATCAATGAATATCGTTTCCAGCCTCCCATAGATGAATATCATTCAGCAATAATAGTGAAAAGGATGATGCAGATGAAATATCGGACTTGTAGTAATTCTCTAACAGCACTAAGTTTTATGGAATCATCTTTTAAATAGAAGTAAGCGACAGTTTCTAGTTTCCCAACTAGATGTTTCCGATTCAAAGAAACTCCAGAGGAAAGTCCAATTTTTGAGCCGCCTCATTATTATTTTGTTTCTCTGTCAAAAGGTGATCGAAGTGTTTAAATTATTTCCAAAATGTTGCTGATAGGTTTTGTAAATATGTCAGGTGTGCCAGAGTCTCATTGTGCAAAATGTTGAATTTTTGCTCCGTTGTTCTCATTTATGAGACCGTGCGTTGTTCTGAAGGTATATTGTTCGATCCTTGTTGACCAGCCTAGGACGATGACTTATTGATTCTTGATATGTTACATTTCATTGAGTATAACACAGAACATAAAATATCGCTAGGTCGCAGGAATGAATAGTGGACAACTTCATCTACAGATCATTAAAATTTTGTTTGCGCGAAGGCTCGGTTTCCGCATTTCAGCGGCATGGCGCTGTTGAGCCGATCAGTGGCAAATATCATACATACCCAGTAACCAAGAAAATTTTCTGCACTCGCATTTCTCAATTCTTTTGTTGCAAGACATGATTGAGTGGAAAATTAGGTAGAATAGTTCTTATATCTGCATTCTTTAGAGTCCCTCTTTCGCCTCTTCGGTGTCGAGCTCTAGCTGTTCCGTTATATCCCACAAGGGTTTATTTGGACTCATCTGAAAAGGTAAGTCTTTTTCCAATTCTCAACTGTCTAATTTTAATATTGGCTGCGTCCTATTTCTTTTGGTAAGCAGAGTTTTGTGTTCGGCTGGATTGAAAAACGCCCAGTTCGTTGAGCTTACGGTGAACAGTCCATACACTTGATTGTACTCCAGTAGTTTCTCCTAATTCTTCTTTAATTGTTGACGCTGGTTTGCAACTGCCCCGTATAGTAGACGGGATAAATAACGATCGTCCCTTGGAAATATAATTTGGCTTCTACAAGTTTTTCGCGCTAAGCTTCCTTTTTCGACGTAATTTTGCAAAAATCTTCGCACTGTTGACTCATTGTAGCCCCCTCCCCCCCTCTCGCAATTTTTGTGATTAAAAATTCGGTTGAAATACGATTCGGCTTTTCGTTTTTACCCTTGGTAAGAAGAGGACTCAAAATCGCCATTCTAAGAGCCTCACTTTGCCCACTGAAATCATGTGCAAACCACTTGTCAAGCTTTTTCACTTTTCCAGTTTTTTGCATGTGGCAGCGGAATGATAACGAGCGAATTTCTACCTAAGATTTCTTGTGGTTTGACGGAGGTCAGACTTCAGCTGGACAAGCAATTCGTCGTAAGCGATCGATGTTCCTGAATTTACTCGTGGCTCATTTTAAAGGACCATATCCCCTGATCGAAACCACCGTCTAAGGTCTAAATGATCTGTTGAAATTGCTTATTGTGCCTTGGATGAAACTCGTAAAGGAAATGCAATCGTTGTTCATGAGCTTCTAGATTTTTTTTATTTTTCTCTCCGAAGTAACACTATTAGGCAAGGTAGTAAATGTCATATCAATGGTAGCACTGGCTACAATTTAGCACACAAATTCCTGGCCAACTTCATGTCATTGCAGCATCCAACATTTCATCTATACCAACATCATATTTTATTACCATAATCAAGTGTCGAGGAAAGTGCCAACAAAGTAGATTTTCGACTGTTAAAATACCACAATATGACTGTAACAAATATCCTCAGTATGCTTTCAAAGTAAGCACATATAGTTTTATGGCCCCTCTTTAGTATGGCCTCAACCCTAAAACAATCACAAAATGAAATTATGCAGTGTAGCTTACATTTCAAGGAAACCCCTTTCAATTTTAACAAGGAACAACTTGATAGCTCTTTTAAGGCCCTGTCTTCGACTCGAGCCAACTGTTTCGATTCCCTTTCTACAGAAGCAATTGACCAATTTATTTCTATGTACACGATAATTGATTGCCTTATGAGCAACGTTTGTGCACCCATCATTCACCCCTATTGTAAATATTGCAGCAGTATTTCAATGCAATACGCCCCTATTACGTATCAATACGGCCAATTCATTAGGGGATTATAATCAACTCAATGATCTTACATACAAAATTTACAATTTATAGAATGGGCTGGCGATTGTAGCTTTTGTAGAAGAAGGACGACAAAATCACGGAAACAAGATAAATGAAACAGATGACAGAAATAGCAAAAGAGCAATAACCTCTTCACTATGGAAAAAAAAGGGACTGGCAGTTACTTTTGTTTTCCGCTGTTCGCGCCCTCTTGTAGGAAATTGTACCAGATGGCAAAGCATTTTCAAATGTTCTACATTGGCCTAAAGCATAAATAAGTCTTTCAAACTATGCCCTACTAGTGTATGTGCTAGTAATGTAGCGAAAGGAAGGCATTCCACTGTCGGACACTTGACACTTTAAACGAACAGGAAAACAAAGACTGTAGCTAGTGTTTACTTTTGAATCCTTTTTTTTTTGTGTCTTGTTCAAGACGAAATTAAAAGACTCTTGAAAATGAAATTGGACCTTCTGCTAAACTGAAATGGCCTCCTCTGCTGCGTAGTGACGTAACTAGACTTCCGCTTTTCTTAGAAGCAAGCAGATACAGATGGAGATATTGTCCTTATACGCCTCAAGATAAATTCACTTTAGCCAGCTGTATAAAAGATAAACTGCCATTGGGAAATTCGCTTGTGTTGCCTAGACCCAGTCCCACTGTCTGTGAATGTTCATTACACAATCGATTCCAATTAGCCTACGCAACGTCCAGTAAGAAAAGGACACTTAAGGGCATCATGTTTTGTACATTATCGTGTACATATTTTGACATGGCTTAAAACATTTCCTTTGGGAGCGCTCCAGGCCAAGACCATGCATATGTATAACGGCCGGGTTGTGCACACATATGCATAATTGATTCAATAGAAATTTAGAATATTCCATTACAAGTGAGTGCCTAATGAATGTCTGCAATCTACGTTATCCTTTCTTGCATTCAAACTTAGTTAAATTGAGCCAAGGGAAATAAAGCAAGTGTATCTGAATGCACTTTACGAATATAAAGCGTAAAGGGAGCAAATTTGAAAATCAATAAAAGGATTCTGCGAGAATTTAAATAGATGGTAGCGTGCCCGTGTAAAGTGCGATGGGGATTGAAGTGAAAAGGGACTTGCGTTACCCGAGTTTGCTTTCAGCGAAAAGACATACCACACGCATTTTATTTTTGTCATATCACCCCTCTTCTAATTGCAACTCATGTTATTCACAAAATGTTACCAACCGTCACCCGTGTCTTTTCAGTAAAAACTCGTGTTATCCTGTCTCCTATAGCGCGGCCTCCATTCAAAGTCTTTGGACTTTAAAACGTTTGCCCTAGATTATGATGACGACGACAAATGCATTTAAACTAATAACCGCCTGGGGTATAATGTTGCACATGCTTAAATTTCATACAAACTTTTCTCTATTTAATGTGTATTTAATTGCGACATGAGACATTCTCCACATACTAAATAGCTCGACTAATTATCATAATACATTTCAAAAGGTTGTGTTTTGATTGTATTCAGGACTGGCTGTTAGGCGTATGGGCTTTGTGCAACAGAAGTACCTTATTAATTCAATTTAAACGAAACTTGTTAATGGGAAAGGATGAGTTTATGCATAAATATGAAACGTGTGAAAAAGTTTTCAGATTATTTTCAGAAACTATACGTTCCCTGTTTAACTCTTATATAATGATACTGTAATCGTGAAACTTTTCGTTCCGGCGGTATTCAAATTCGAGCTTGTTTATTGTCACATATGATAAAAGGACAATAATGTTCAAAGCCTTGTGTTTCTTCAAAAATACCTTGGTCTTGATCCTGGATCTGTAGCTGTACCGATATGTTTAATAAAACCTAATTTTAGTACTAATCGATTACAAAAAAGGACATTCCCTTCTGTATGTACAGATTAGTTGGAAAGCACTTTTAGCACAGTTCACTGGGAGCATTATATCTTTTCGGGGAGATAAGGAACTGTATTCATATCAAAGCATATTCATCAGGCTATTGTTCTCAGAAAACACCATCTTGCCGAAATGTTATTAAGTGGGTCGAAGATATCAAGTTTTATGCCATTCTCTGCAAGTATTGTTTCTCGGATTTAAGTTGAAAAGTAAATCATTCAAAAGGTCATATGACGTGCCGTATATTAGACTAACATGGTATCCTTTCGAAATTTGTGTCAAAAAATTTGAAGAGCAAGCGCAGCTAGAGATGAACGTAGAAATGAGGTCTGAGTTAAAAAAACGTTAATATTTCATCGCGAAAACCCAAGGTGTATGCAAATGGATTACTGAAAAAATGGTTACAAATTCAATCTTCGAAGTAATTGCCATCGCTAGCTACACATCTTTCCCATCTCTCAGGCAATTTATGGATGCCTCGCCAAAAAAATTGTTGGTTTTTTGATGAAATCCAGTCATCGAGCCATTTTTGGACTTCTTCGTAGGAATTGAACCGTGAATCGTTCAGTGCGTGTCCCATCGATGAAAACAAATAGTAATCGGAAGGCGCCAAGTCTGGTGAGTAAGGCGGGTGGGTTAGCGGTTCCTAGCCGAATTTTTCCATTTCATCTTGGAAAATAATTTTGTCGTGCCTTAATTGATATTCTGGCCGTTTATCGCGTATGGCATTGTTCAAATCGGTCAATTGTTGATTGTAGCGTGCACCAGTAACAGTTTCACCAGTTTTTAAGAGGTCATACCAGATAACGCCCCGCTGATCCCAGAAAATACAGAGCATGGCCTTCTTTCCGAAACGATCCGGCCTTGGAGTCGATGTGGACGCTTGGCCTGGGCTGACATATGATTTTTTACGTTTGGGATTTTTTGAAATAAATCCATTTGTCATCGCCAGTGATGATTCGATGCACAAAACCCTTTCTTTTTTGCCTGGCCAGCAGCATTTCACAAACGGATTTTCGGTTTTCTTGCTGCCTTTCATTCAACTCGTGTGGCACCCATCTACCGACTTTTAAAATCTTCCCCATGGCTTTTAAACGGCGAGAAATGGTTGACTGGTCAACATTTAATTGTTCTGCGAGCTGTTGCTGCGTTTGGTCATCGTCTTCATCCAACAATGCTTGCAATTCGGTATCCACAAATTTTGACGGAGCGTGGCCGCGTTCTTCGTTTCTCAGATCAAAATCACCATCACGGAACTTTCGAAACCACTTTTTGCAATTGGATTCACTAAATGCATGGTCCCCGTAAGCTTCTACAAGCATTCGATGAGATTCAGCCACAGATTTTTTCAAATGAAAGCAGAAAACTAATGCTTCCCGCAAATGAGCACTTTGTGGCACAAAAATCGACATTTTTAATACCAAAATAATATGCGTTGATGTTTGAAACTTGTAATGTTATGAATTACATATTGTTGACAGATGCCAAAAACATAAAAGAGGGCACTTTCATTTGCATACACCTAGTATGCTTCACCTGAGTCTAAATTAATTATTGGCACAAACATTTTGGGAAATTGAATAAAAATACAGAATTATATTTCTGTTTCAATATGTGCATCCTCTTATCTAATACTTTTTGCAGATCTTTCAATCATAAAAAAAATTTTCGTCTGTTTCTGAAACATAGACTAAAACTGCGTTCTTCGTTGTCTGTTCTGTTCACTTCGTTTCTGAGGTCCTTCAATGTGTTTTAGTAGAACAAGTACCATTCTTTTCATATTCTGGAAATTGAATAAATAATAAAGAAAATATTCATGGTAACACAAAAACAAATTAAGAGGAATGAATTTAGGTGAATGGTCGTTATCACCATTTAATTCAAAAGTACATACAAATTTCCCACACTTTTCACTTTGAATTATATGGGAATCATCCTTCTTTAGTCATTTTCCATGAATCTTAGCATAATGGCGAATATTTAAATATGTTGCAATCACTTTCACTGGGACTAGATTTTTTACTAGACACTTGTTTTAAATTTAGAAATATATATTTTATTTCAACGAAAGTATTTATTAGTACAGTGATTTATATTTAGACTGTTATTGCTGTTAATCCAATCTACATTTTCTCGCGTGTTAATAATCACGATGTTGCAACAAGAAGGACACGCTAACAAAATACCAGCACCACGCAGTGGGTGGTCAATTTAATCGTTGGAAATGCAAGACGAAAAAAAAATTTATAACTCAATTACGACTCATTCCGAAACGCTGCCCTGAAAATAGATTTATGGTCAATAATTTAATTTTAATAAGCTTTTCTCGCAACCAATAAATCAGGAATGCTGCAAATAATCTGTAATAAACTATTTCCGCAATTCTAAATACATTTTTGGGATATAGAAAACCCTAAATCTACAGATGCATTTTAAACATTCCAGGACAAATATATTTATCCTCAGATTACTGCATTCTGATATATAAACTCATATTCATATACCTATATACATACGTTCGCATATGTTCATATGGACGTCTATTTAATGCTTACACTTAATTTTATGTGTAAAGCATCATGTGCTAGGGTCAAATTGATATGTGTAGAAAAGTGAGTACAATAGAACGCTGAGAGTATAGAGTCATGTGAATGGCTATGATTTATCGTTTTAATATCCTCGGGCAGTTTTAATTATAGCACATATTTTCCAAAAGCACAATGCCATTAAAAGAACTTTTCTAACACATGAGTAATGAATTAAATGTGTGGAAAGAGGATGTAGCACGAACTGAAAATTGGATATATTTTTTCCCAAAATTTTTAAGTTTGTTTTATTGCATTCTTGGCCGGTGTGAGATTACTTTACGGGGATTTCAGAAATAAAAATGGGCTTTATTGATCAACACGAGAAAAGAAATCCTGGCGATAGATTCTGCATATAAATGCTTTTTTGAAGTTGTAATTGTCACTTGTCCTTTGTTCAAAATAAGCATTACAATTCAAGGCGATTTAACAGGTTTTTTACATACCTTAGCTCACATTATTATCCTTATTTTTGTTGTTGTTCAATTCTTGCGTGCGTGGCTCGCAGGCGTTGATAACATCTCCTTTAAGAGACTCTCCTTTAGTTTCTCATTTAAACTGATTTACGAGGTCTGGCTATTAAATAACGAGACTGGTTACGAAAAAGGGTTTTATTATAAAAATTATTCTACATTCGAATGCTCCCCTTCAACATAATCCCATTTCCTCGCCACACACCTTTCCATACGTTTTTTCCATTGATCGAAGCAGTGCTGGAAGTCTTCTTTAGTGAGTGTCTTTAGGAGCTCTGTCGTTTTTTGCTTTACCGCTTACATCGACTCAAATCGGGTCCCTTTCAAGGCAGATTATATCTTCAGAAACCAAAAAAATCGCACGGTGCCAAATCTGGCGAGTACGGCGCGTGTTGGAGCACTGGAGTGCGCTTACCGGCCAAATACTGCTTCACAGATAGCGCGTTATGGGCAGGTGCGTTGTCCTAGTGCAAAATCCACGAGTTGTTCTTCCACAACTCGGGCCGTTTCTTACGAACTCGATCTCGCAGTGTTGCCAAAACTGACAAAGAGTAAGTCTGGTTGACAGTCTGACCCTCTGGAACCTATTCAGTCATCACGATACCGTTAATGTCGAAAAAAAAACGATCAACATTGCCTTGAATTTTGATTTGGACATCCTTGCTTTTTTGATTCTGGGCGATTCAGGCGTCTACCAATGCATCGATTGCCGCTTTGTTTTAACATCGTATTGAAAAATCCACGTTTCGTCGCAAGTAATAATATTTTTCATCAGTCCGGAATCTTTTTTTAACCTTTCAAGGAAATCTGGGCAGACCTGTTGACGCAAGAGCTTTTGGTCAGGAGTCAGGTTTTTTTGGCATCAACTTCGCACAGAGTTTTGTTTTGTTTTTGATTTTTGAGTTTTGAGTTTGATTCTGGTGTTGACAGCTACCCCAATTCATAAATTTATGAAAGTATTTGTCAAAATATCCATGACCTGTACCATGTGGCTAGAAAAAGACTTCTTCATGTTTCCAGCGGTGTTTTGTATGTGTTCCCACACTCTGGGCCGTCAGGTTCTGTGCGCTTGTAAATATCATCACCATCATCATCGGATGCCATCACTAGCTCGGAGAGTCGCAGAAAAATGTTCCCTGTCCAAATGCTCACTTATCTAGCATATTATTGACTTTTGATATATATATATATATTTTACGTATAGTCCTATAGGTTTAGTCCCTATACGTATAGTACTCTAGGTTTAGTCCCTCTACATATAGTCCTCTTTTGTCCTACAGTTTCAACAATTCAAGTCCTACATATTTAACAATTAACTCAACTTTTCCTTGAGATTTGTTCAATTTTGCTTTATGTATGTGCTGTCTTGGATTGAAGTATCTTCACACGCTGCGTCCCGAGCATAACCTGTAGCATAACCTCGATTCGGTTGAACTTTTTTTAGTACAGTAGCTTAAAATTCGTCGGGGAATAGTAACGACTTAAACAGGTCTCGCTCTTTCTTCGACTCAAATGATCACGGTTCGCGAATCTGCAGACTAGGTCACTCCAACTGAGTCTACCAGAGAGCCACATAAAAGAAGCTTCCTTCAATAAGTTCAAGCTATGGAAGACAGCCGCCAATAGCGCTACACCTCTGTAAGTTACTTTATAGGACGACCATCCCTATTTTAGCTCTAGACGTGATTCCGCCTGGGTTTGCCATGCGACCAACATATGCTAAGTTCATTATGCTCCAGATTGGATCTAAAATATAATGCGACCAGGCATATATGACCTTTCAGTGTATTGTATAGCTATAGTTGTTCCCTCCACCTTTGCACCCAGATGATCAACTTTAAGGCACTTCTAATGATTCAAGATTTTATCACTCATGTATTGACCCAGCCGAATTTCTCTCATTCGCTTCCTTTGGAAGTTTCCGGAGAAAGAAAACTCTCACCTTGTTTTGAAATAAAGCTCCCGTCATCGTCCTGACAGTTGGTTGAAACTTGTGTCTTTTAGGTACACATTATTTGAGTCATGAGTAGCTAAGAGGCTGCTCGTGGTTTTTGAGTTCATTGACGGTTTCAAGACTATACAGGGCAAGAATATTTTCTCTAATTTTGACTGCGACTGATTAAACGCACTATCCATTCCACTTGGATCCTTGATGCTAGCCTGTAGTATGTTCCTATGAAGGCACTCAATTAGCTCAAAAAATATCTTATTTTGTACTATTAGGTGTACTCTTGTCTCCGGCAAACGCAATTGCGAGTCACTTCTTGTAACTTTTTCAAGTTTTTTTTGGATTTGGCAAGGACTTTTGTTATGATTGCTTTGGAGTTTTGGATGATCGACATGGCTGCCACGCACTGTGCCAAGAAAAACAAGCCCCGAATCACAAGACCAAGCATGCCAGAGGGTAGAATGTGGGTCGCGAAGCACTGGTTTTGCCCTGGGTTAACACTTTGTCACGGTTGGATTGAGTATAACAACAAAGCGAACAGGATTTTGATAAGAAAGTTAATGCTAACTCCTTCTTTAAAACTCCTAACTCCAGTTCCAGTTGAGCTCTTAAGACAAGACTCAGAGGTGAAGCTCTTTTTTCGTCCATTGTAATGGGACAAATATTTATATTGTACTAACGAGCTCTATGATGATGAATTAAATACCAATGTTAGAAGTTGTTTAACTTAAAGAGATTTGCCCAATCAGAATATTTTACCATTTATTTTCGTCATCAAGCGTAATGATAATGACAAACTATTGACGTTCAATTTCATTATATCCTAAAGTTTATCCGCCATTTGTAAGGACCAGTTGACAGCTAAGCGATGCTCAAACACTTAAAATCAATCGTCAATCTTCGATGAATCCGTATATGGAAACTAGTTCGACCGAACAAAAATTCTATTAGCGGGAAATTCGCTTCTAGCGCTCAAAATGATTTTTCTCTCGACTCCTCGTTACGTCTTAAAATTAGAAAGAATTTTCCACGTCTTCCGGATTTGAGAAAACAAACATGAAAATACATCCCAAACAAGAACTGACTACTAATTCATCACCGCCATTATCACTGAAACTTCCAAACAACTAATCAATCTTTTCCCGCCAAAGTATCTTAATTTCTTTTTGAAAAGTTCAAACACCCACTCAATGCGTCTGTGCACTTTCCAGCAGTAGCACATCCGTGAAAATAAATCTTATAAATTACAGTTTCTGAGAAACTCAACTTACCAGCAAAGAAAAATAGATATAGCTTTCCTCCAAAATTAGCAGTCAATTTGTTACTTTCCCAACAGTCAAACCGGGAGGATACTGCTCCTGAATGCTCGTTTGGCTGGTGATGCTGATGATGATGGCAATCATGATCATGAAATGCACTTGGAAAATATTTTTAGATGCACTCTTGCACTTGTATATTCATTTACCACCAAGAATTTATGTATTTCATGTTCTTTTGGCTATCTCGTTCACGTTCTTGTGTCATTTAGGAAGAATTATGGTTACTCGTACGTAACATCCCCATACACTATGTACAGTGAGGCCATTGAAAAATTTATATACGTGTGCAGTATTGCGCTGCTCGGACAGAATCCTTTCTGCGTTCCAAATGCATTGCAGTGATGATTTGTGTTGTTTTAGATGTGATGTTTTAACAGCTGTTACTGTTCGCATTCTGTTCATATATATATGATAGATGCGGGCACTAATAAATTTCGTAGCTATTTTTTGTTTTATTTTTTTTTCCTTTTTTTCTCTTTGTTCGAAGAATAGTGGTAGAGCATATAAGGCTTGAAGGTATATGTTCCCGGTGAATAGATTCCATGTTTTCCTTTTTATTCGTAAATTCTGCAGAAGAATTGACTCATTAGTATATGTCATGTATACTCGTGTTAAAAATTTCCGTCGAAAAAAACTGAGTCCAAAAACCAACTCAAACTACCCTGAAAAGGGAAAATATACTGTAATTGGATTTTCCCCAAACCCGTGTGGTTACGTCGCGTAACAAATGAAAATATGCAAGCCTTAATTATTTGTCTCAGTCAATATATTGAATTGACTAGTTTTAAAGGCGTAAAATTGTCTTATTTAGGGTTGTATTGCAGGGTAACAACGAAATTTTGATGTCCGACAATATTGTGACAATTTTTTTCAATGCAACATGCCTTCACTATCACTGCAAACGAAGATTCTAGTCTTCTTTAGTCCTATTAAACTTTGCCTTTTGGCGTATCGTCTGTAGTCAGCCGATCTTTTCTTGGCTTGTTAGTCTTGTTAGTCACGTATAGGCACCATTTGTCATCTCCCGTGAAGATTCGCTGCAAAAACCAATTCTTGTGTCCTAGTGGTGCTTGGTGGCGAGGAAGATATTTTAAAGCAATTTGAAGAAGACTTTTTTCTGTTTTCGTAAAGCTAGTGGGACTCCTACGCCCCAAAAAATGCACCTTTACGGGTGTGTAAAAGTGAGCTTGTGCAATCTGAAACCATGCGTTTATAGTCCCAGGACACATGATATAACAAAATGAAGATTGGTCACAGAAAACGTTACTCTAATCATATGCAAGATGTTTTGCGATATCATTTTCACTTAAGATGTGCTTTCGTAAAGTGTTACCATAGTTTATCCTGTTTATACGCAAGTGAATACATACCGTTCTATGTGATTTTTCTATCCTGTTTTTCGCAAAACCTTTCATCTCCTTGCTGGAGAGTTTGATCTGGATGCTTTGAAGATAAACTTAATCTGATTTTCCTCACTGTCGTAGTGCATTCTAAGCCAAGTTTGAAAAAACCGCCGAAAAAAGAACGAATATATAGCGAGGTACTTGCAACTTAGGCTGATAAACGAATAGCAATGGGAAAGTCCCTAAACTAAACTTCCTAAGCTCGTTTTATTCTATTGGTACGAACAGTTAAGTATTACCCTGATGAATATGAGCGTGGTCTATAGACAGACGCTGTTGAACGCGTCACATGTCTGGGGCCAAGGACCAAGACGGGCTGTAGCGCCACAGCGATAACATTGTTGTTATTATGGAAAAGTTCTTAACGGTTGAAACATATTCAATAGAGGTATAACAATGTTTCCTTTTGTTGACCTCTAGCAGAATCATCGTTAATTGCTTTCGTTCTATATTAAATTCAAAACTATTTGCAAAAGATGAAAAATAGTTTAGGTGTCAACATTCTATCCGTGTTACCTCCATATTTACATTGCGTTCCTGTAAACAATTATTTTTAATAATCTACAGTACTAATAACAATTTTAACTAACTATAATTGTTTTAATTGCTTTATCAAGTCAAATGTTTTTCATCACGCATAAACTCAACCAAATCATTGACTCATATTTGAATTTTCGTATGAATTCATGCAACATGAACATGAAAACACCTCGACTGGATGGAATAAGGTCAAAATGATTATCCATACGAAAATCAAAAATACCAACAAATCCCTTTACATCCTGTAATTCATTGAAATCCTTCAAATTTTCTTTCAATGACGGCCACAACTTGGCTGGATGATTGTATTTCTGTTTGAAGTTATTCACGTTCTAAGAATACAATTTCACATGGACTTGGTGAGAGGCGTAGAAAATATGAAAATCGTTTCTGATAAAATTAAAATCTAACTCAAATTCAAATGAATTTGAAACAAAATCAAACGCAAAAGAAATTTAATTGTTTTCGTAAAGCGCGTAGGCAATGAGAGAGGATACGCATAGGATCGATTTCAAAAATAGATCAACAATAAGGTATTTTCTTTGCAATTACCAATTGAAGAAGGATTTATAGCAATTAGATTTATTTATAAAACATATCGATTCATTTTACTAAATTATATCTCCGAGTATAGCCTGTTAAACTTTTTGAAGAGCGGCGAAAAACATTTGAAAATTGATGTACACCAAAGCATAAAACGAAAAGACAGAAATTTATTCAATCATGGTCACCTTGCTGTCACCATTGTTCCTTTCGGTCGTAACTTAAATGAAAATGATGTCTTACAAATCAATCAAGAGTTAGATAGTCACAAATCTCGTGCTTTCTATTACGGCTTCGGTGTGCCACAAGGTTCCAGTTTTGGTCTTTTTGTATTTATTGTTGTTTTTTTTTTCTATGAAGTTGTTTGTTAACTACAGTCTCCCGGCTCCATGTGTGCTTGTGGCTTGAAAATATTCAGAATGTTTAGATCTCCAAAAGATTGTGATATCATGAAAAAAATTTCATCAGTAACTATTTTTGAGCGCAGCAAATCAGCCGTTATTATGATCTGGTGAATACTTCGAGATTTTTATAACATTTTTGAAGTAACACATCATGTGGAAGCATATGCATCACTAATTGCTCGGCGATCCACGTCGTTACTTCGCTTCTCCTCCTTTGCTGTCATTTTGTGAAGTGAAAGGAATGATGTGACGCAAGATTTCTTGCCGTTTCTGTGATTTCTTGTCTCTCAATTTTAAATCTACGCCATGCCTTTACGCGACGGTGCTGTCCGTTCGCAGATACAAAACTTAGTAAAGTAAACAGCAGTAGAAACGGAAGAATAAAAGTTTTTATTGTTACCAAAATGATTTGGTAAATAAATAAGTGTCGGGAGCACTGACAACACACGTCCTTGCAAAAAATTTCTTGGTCAGGATGATATCTAACTTATTTCTGAAGTATGTTAAGTTTTGTCAAAGCTAAAGCTTTCAAAGATACAGTGGCTCAATAAAGAAGTCGGACACATACCCATTTACACTTGAAAAGGGAATAAACGACAGAAGAATGTATTTTAGAAAAAAACAAAATTTATATTTTAGCTCTATATTATTAACTTACGAAAAATAAAAACATTGAAAACATTACTCAATTTTGTGATTATTAAAAAAATAAAAAGTTGAAATGCAGCCAAAATTCACGCCAAAAAAGAACTCGGACAACTCTCTCCTTCTTTTTGAGTTTAAAAGGGGGATTCCCCGGAATTTGTGTAGTTGGCAGCTCTAAGCATCTGAGTGAACCAAATTGAAACCGTAAATTTTATACGTGGGGGTTAAATTGTGTAAAAATGGAAGGCAACGTGGTCAAACTTCTTTAGAAGTAACAGAACTCATTTTGAAACATTATAAAGAAGGATTACCGGTCCGTACGATAGGGGAAATCGTAAATAGATCACACTCCACTGTTCACAATATAATTAAACGATTTAAATCATGCAGATCAGTGGAAAATTAACAAAAAAGTGGTAGACCTAGAGTGTTTTCGAAGTCACATGAGCGATGGATTGTACAACAAATTCATAAGAATTCAAAATTAAGTGCTCCAAAATTAGCTCAACAAGTATCGAAATATCTTAATAAAAGTGTACATCCTGAAACAATAAGGTTAGTTTTGAGACGAAGAAATCTACATGGAAGAGTAGCCTACATAGAAGAGTAAAAAACCATTCGTTAGTAAGTGCAATAGGAAAAAGAGACTCAAGTTTGCCAAAACATATAAAAATAAAGACCTATCATTTATGGAAACTGTGATCTTCGCGGACGAAAGTAAATTCAATGTATTTCGCTCAGATGATCAATGCTACGTTTGGCAAAAAGCTAATCAAGAGCTCAAAGAGTGCAATCTACGATCCACTGTGAAACATGGAGGTGGCTCGATAATAGTGTGGGGCTGCATGTCCGCTGCTGGTCCAGATAAACTTTCTGTAATCGATGGAATTATGGACCAAACAAAGTATTTGACCATTCTGAAATAAAAAAAATTAGTGGAAAGTGCTGAAAAATTCGGATTAAAAGATAACTTCCAATATTACCAGGATAACGACCCAAAGAACAAAGCACTCTGGCTGCTGTACAATTGTCCACAAGTACTGGAAACACCTCCACAATCTCCTGACATTAATTTTATCGAGCATTTATGGGCTTATTTAGAACACCAATTAAAAAGCTATTCAATTAAAAATAAAGAGGACTTGAAAGTAGCTCTTCAGGCAGAATTGGGCAAAATCGACCCTTCCTTTTGTAAAAAAAACTTGTCGAATCCATGCCTATAAGATTGGAAACCATAGTGAAAAATAAAGGATTGCCAACTAAATATTAAAAATAATAATAAAATTCAAAAATCTCACAAAGAATTAATTGTCCGAGTTCTTTTTTGACATGAATTTTGGCTGCATTTCGACTTTTTATTTTTTTAATAATCACAAAATCGAGTCATGTTTTCAATGTTCTTATTTTTCGTAAGTAGTTAATAATATAGAGCTAAAAAAATAAATTTTGTTTTTTTCTAAAATACATTCTTCTGTCGTTTATTCCCTTTTCAAGTGTAAATGGGTATGTGTCCGACTTCTTTATTGAGCTACTGTATATCCTTCTATATGCGTATGCTTTTCTTGTTTGCTCGCAATCTAGAAATGACGTTAACATGCCAAAGCACATTGTAGTACCTATCCTTTCGTTTTTATCCCAATTTTCATATTCTGTATCATTCTGTGAATGTTTGTCTTCCATTTTTCATTAATTTCTCGTACAATTTACTATATATTGGTGCTTTTTGTAGTCATAACCAGGTCCTGCGAACGTCTTCGTCAATGCTAGTTACAAACAAGTCCCTCCGAACCGATCTCTGCAATCATACATATTGTTTACTTTCGCTTACACTAGTAGGTTTTCAGTAGTTTTCAATGTTCTGTTTACTCACCCTGTTGTATGCATTTATTGATAGCTCTTAGGGATGCCGCAGGACTGGAAACTTTGAACACTTTGGCACATAATTAACGAGACACGGGAACGCAACTGTTGGGAGGACTCAGCGCGCAAATGAAATGTTTTATACATTTCTGTTGATTCAATTTAGCTACATTCACAAGAAAGGAAACTCCTTCTGATTTGAATGGATTTTATGTTGCTTGATTTGTGAGATAACTGTCCTTAAGCTTCCTTACATTTTTTTCTATGATTCTTATATGATATGAATTATAATATTGCACAATGTATTTTACCATATTCGAATTCCTTTAATATCGCATTACAATTGATTAATCATAACGAAATGAAGTGCTTGACCTGGATTTTGGAATCTCAGTTATTTTCATCAGGTATAGAAATATTTAAGTAAATTACGAAAATGAATATTCCACAAGAAATAATATTTGCTAGCCCTGAAATCAATACCAATTGGAAATTGAACTCTCAACTTATGCATACATCTAAACGTACTTATGAGTGGATATATATATATATGTGTGTGTATGCATACAGCAAATCCTTTCTATACGTTAAAGCACTTAATTCGATTAGAGAAGATATAAAGTAAGTTCTTAAATTCGACAAACAGACATTCTAGTGCATTATCAACTCGACTCGTCTTCTATTCAACATTCTATCCTTAGTCCTTGCTTATTGTCTACTCCTACGGGCGCCCATTGCTCGTCTTCTACTCTTCATTCTGTGTGAATTAATTGAATTGACTATCGAAGTCGTTATCAAGAATATTTACAGTCGAAGAAATTATTAATTCGGAATTCATATCATATAATTTTCGTTCGGCATCCACTTATATCCTGTAGAGATATGCGATATCGCTAACACTCTATTCCATCTATTATTTTCAGACAATGAATTATATACGGGAACGGTTGCTGACTTCAGTGGAAGTGATCCTATAATTTATCGAGAGCCCTTGCAAACGGAACAGTATGATAGTCTTAGCTTAAATGGTACGTATTCATATTTGTTAAAGTGTATATGCATGTAGAAGTCTAGAAGAGTATATGAACATGAGGATAATATATATGGGCTTAAGTCCCTCTTGTCTAGATGTCCAGAAGGAGTAGTTTAATTTAACGTTGATGTGTAGCAGAAATATTTATGCTGCCTTCACGTTAATTTGTCTCGGTATAAGAGCATGATTGCAATTTGCTGACCTCTGACCCGTTCGTCTCTTGACATTTCAGCTCCGAATTTCGTGGGGTCATTCACGCAAGGCGAATTTGTATATTTCTTATTCCGCGAAACAGCTGTTGAATACATAAATTGCGGGAAGGTACGTAAAATGCCCATTCATAATGGCTATGCAAATATAAGGTTGTTATTATTTGTTAAACAACTCAAAAACGCGACGACAATAAAACAGTCGTCGATGTCTAAAAGGACTCGACAATGGTCGATGTAATTTTGTAAAGTGTTCACGTATACTTTCCGCGAAATAATACGCAAATTTTCTGTTTCTTTTTTTTTTATATTCTTATATCCTGCAACTTGCTTACGGCGGTGAACAAAATGAATCAACCAACAAACGAATAAATAAATGGATGAACGGAATTGGTGCACAGGCGGTTTATTCACGAATAGCTCGAGTCTGTAAGTGGGACAAAGGAGGACCAAATCGATTTCGAAATCGATGGACATCTTTTCTAAAGTCTCGATTGAATTGTTCCATGCCAGGAGACTTTCCATTTTATTTTAATGAAATTCGTAAGTACAATAATGTCTGTGTTTGCATAAGGAATTCAATACGAACTCGCTGTACTAGTGCTTGGAAATATTTGCTCATTTTACACGACCCCAAGGATCTGCCGCGCTCGACAAACTACCCTAAATACTATATTAAAATACCGTCGGAGATGGTAGGAGTCAAAACTTTAATTTATTTCTAAAACTGTATGCCACCTCAAAAAGGACTTTGCTCTCCAAAACGCCCATCCAAACGACTCTTTAAAGAGAGTGCAAGGCACAAAAACCTACTTTGTTCCGAGGAAATGTTAAATCAAGTGTCTGACTGCGTTGTTCGAATCAGACAAAGGCGACGTGGCAAAAAGGAGAAATATTTTCAAGCAACACTCTAAAATACATTCCTGCAGACGTCTTATAAATTCCTAACATTGAAATTTCCTTTTCTTTCTGCAATGAATGGAAAACCTGTAAACTTAAAACGTGTACAGAAGCGGCAAGTAGTCTCGTTGAAGGATCATACGGACATACATCCTCACGACTGATTTATGCAACTTTCACAACGCCGGTAAACGCTATACCTGGTTCAGCCGTTTGTGCATTCTCGTTGCAGGTAAGCGAAACTCGAGAAATGGATTTGTATATTTTAATACATACACTCATACGTACATATATGTCTATATATTTTGCCAAGCCGCAAGGCAATTGTGTATTACCTCCGCCCTCAACATCCTTTTTTTTTTCTTCGCCCGTAATGTTTACACGATGCGGACATACATAAAATGCTTCCGTGCCACCATCTCTCAGTTTTTGTTCTTCTTATTTATTATACAGGACATATCCGATACATTTGAGGGTAATTTCAAAGAGCAAAGTGGTATCAACTCTAATTGGCTTCCAGTAAATAGTGCAAAGGTGAGTGAGTTGTATTTGATGATAATGATGATGATGATGGTAATAACGATGGTGAATAGCGTGCAGCATTGGGAGGACGAGGATTGAAATTCAAATGAATTTTCCATTTATCTGTTCCCCCTCCGTGTTGCGCGTAAAACTTTTTAAGTAAAATGCATGAAAACACAGGGCTTTAAAAATAATACTCATTACTTTCCTTTTTTTTGCTAATAATTTCACAGGTGCCCGATCCACGACCCGGAGCATGCCATAATGATTCTCGAACTCTTCCAGAACTTACTTTAAATTTTATTAAAACGCATTCGTTAATGGATGAGAATGTGCCAGCGTTTTTTGGACAACCAATATTGGTTAGGACTAGTACTATGTGAGTATTGTTCCAACGAAACCATGCATAATCTTTGACATAAAATTTTTAAAAAAATTCCATAGAAAATTGAATACATCCATTGCTTGCATTTTCCATTGAATCCTTGCATATAATCAAAACAGCTTTTTCTGAAGCTATAAGTAGGATATTTTCATTCGATACTGTCACGTTGTCACGATGTCATCAGGACATACGTCCAAGGTGATAAAATTAATTAAAACGATGAAAAGGCAAGCAAAAGAAATGTTAATTTACTTTCAGTTTTCAGTTTTAATTTGAGTTTTAAATAAATGGAACGAAACTTTAATTAAATTTAAATGCTAGCATTACGCGAATAATGAAGAGTATACGGGGAAGGAGTATCAATTAACGGTATTGGCTGCTTTTCAGAAGCAAGAATATCCTTCTGAAAAGTCATCAAGGATACATCAAAATTTAAACAATATTGAAGTAAATTTCATTGTAGAATCAGCTGTTTGTCACCTGCAAACAAAAACTGCAAATAAAATATTGATAATACCCTTCCTATGAGTGTTGTGCTTCAGAAAAAGAACTAGACAAATGTTTCGAAGTATTTTTCTGTCAGCTACCTCTGGACAAGCTTCTTTTGACTGAAGATGATAAGAAGACTAGTTGCTTCTGACAGAAGATGCTCAGCGACAATCTTCCTGCCTGTTAGTCTTTGATATTGTCTTGAAAGCAACGCTGTTTACACGGTCAAGGAAAAGGACTCCTTCAGAAAAATGCAGCATGGTCTAATGTTTGGTTTTCTTCTCTGACAGTGGATCTAGCACGATGAGGAAACTAGGATAATGCTACGGCTGACTATGCCGTTCAGCAAGTATACTGTATGTCTAGCTTCCGGACTTAAATCTACTATATGTCGGCTAGAAAAAGCAGTCAGTCAGGTCTGCCAAGTCGGTCGTCTTTCAAATGAATTCTGGGAAGATAATCGAAAAGGTTTCGGAATTTAGCCTTGAGACGAAACCTTGAGTGTAAAATTCGTGCAAGATGAGAATGAATCTGCTGAAGTAAACAGAAGAATATAGCTCGCATGTTTCTTAATTTAGTTTTTAAAGGCCCGTTGCATAAACATGAGAATAAAGCTTCAACTATCCGAACCTTAATCTCAAATGCTGTGAGATAAGGATGCTAGAGCGCAGATCTACAAGTAAAATTCATACAATGGAAAGACTTCTCCTGAGACACATTATAAGTGCAAAATGCGAAGAAGATTAATAGAGTTTGACGAGCTAGGGTATCCAAAATTTTAAAACTGCAGAAACTCGAATGGTTTGGCCAAGAGCAGCAAAAATATAAGAAGTAGATATACAGAAAGATAGAGGTCAGAGACGAAGATCAGTATTAGTTTCACAGGAAATGCCGTTTGCGCTCGATTAATCAAAATAGTCAGGAAGAGGATGCTGGGAAGCAAGGCTCGAAAAGAGGCTGTAAGTGATGCGATGACGATGAACCAAACCCAAAACTATTAAGCTGCCAAAATTACAATGGTCTGGTCCTGCATTAAAATGGAAACAAATTAGATATCGTAAATGATATTTATTTGAAGAAATGAGAAGCCACAAAGAAAAAAAAAACGCAGAGAATACTGGTAGATGATTTGCTACCGTAATGGAAACACGTTGCTCATGGAGCTGAAAATTTCCTTAACTCTTTTTTTCAGTTAAATAGTTCATAGTTGCAATGTTAGCACGGTCTTGTTCCTGCATTTTCTCCGTGTGAAACATAAAATCACAATTAGTAAATAATCAAAATTAAATAAATACTTATGAAGTCCATTTAATTTTCATTATTATCATATTTTCAAACACCAAACCTTGATTGCCTGAGGGTGCCAAATATGTTGTAGAACGTAGAACAAGAGAAACCTCAAGTGCACATTAAATGAAATTTATAGGGGACAACTTTGAAATCAACACCGGATTCAAGACAAATCAGTTTCATAAACACCTCACAAAACAATACCCTGAAATCCATCAATGAAAACCAATCTATTGTAATGTATTTTGTGGTTTACCAATTATTTTAAATTACAAACTACAGACTAATTAACAAATATAATCAAGCATAGAAACGTTCTACATCCGAGAGTGCTCCTGAGGACGATGAACAATTATCAAGACTTGATTGTATATTAAAGATAACCCTTAAAGATGTTAATGTTCACTCTGCACGTAAATTAATACTCGTTCAAACTGTTACACAAGTATATAATGCAATCTATAGATGAATCCCACAAAACTTCAATTAACACACTATATTCGGATAGTTACTC
Source organism: Stratiomys singularior (assembly GCA_954870665.1). Lineage (NCBI taxonomy): Eukaryota > Metazoa > Arthropoda > Insecta > Diptera > Stratiomyidae > Stratiomys > Stratiomys singularior. The sequence goes on along the minus strand of OX940879.1, from coordinate 109,914,032 downwards.
CTTAGTTGCTCTTATATAAATTGTTTCCCAGTCTCATTACTTCAGTTATTATTGATTAATTTATTGGAAATGTGTTATAAACTCAACATACAAATTGATAGAGAAATCATCCACTTTTGATAATCGTCTGTTCTTCATATTAATATCATATATAGGTAAGTTGAGATTTGTTCTCAAATAGATATTAAATTGATAAAGTGTATGCTGATATTCGGACTGTAAGTTGATATAATTATCGAAATGAATCCCTTTTAATTTTCTGGTATTTTGTCTACGCATGCTAATGGTAAATTGAGACGCTTCAAATTGACGAAACCATTTAAAATTTAATTAGACAAGTGATACTTTGTTTGTTGTGAATGTTAATTAGAGCATTTTGAGCGCAACGAGTGCAATGAATATTAAAAATTTGATTGGAATAAATTTTCAGTCTGATGTTACCATGTAGCTCATTACATTCGTGTTCATTTTTAATATGTATCAGATAATATTAAAAAGCAAATCTATTCACAAATTGCTCCATTCGATTACCACTTATCTTACAGACATTATAAAGCTGCTCCTTGTGGGAGAGTTCCTAAGAAGGCTATTCCAAAGCATTTGCCTCCATGCATATCAAGAATATGCATTTCGATTTATTGATTTGACTCACGCTCGCCAACTGTTGGCAAACTGTTGGCAACTGCTGGTACGTTCACGTGATCATCCGACCGATATAGAAAACACAAAAATAAGAACTTCAAATCCTCCATCAACGCACGAGAAGCATGAATACCGGAACAGGACACACTATCAGTAACCACTGTCGCCTGTAATACCAAAAACCCCTTTATAACCTATGAACCCTTTAAATTCTTTTCCAAAGTCAGACTAAACACAACTCCCTCATCCCTGAGCCCACCAGGACTCATACACAATTATACTTAATAAGTTCATCAAATACCTCGAATCCTACTCAGAAACAACAGCAGCAGAACTTCAGTTCCTTTGAGAAGATCTTTCATGATTAAAAATCCCGTGACGGTCGACTGGTACACTCTTTGGTGACGGATGTACCCTTGTTTAGAACTCGTTTTCATGCAGCTCGTCCTTTTTAGGATATGGCCAATTCAAACTTTAGTTTGTTGATTATGGCCATCGCAACTAAGGAGGTATGATCCAGGGCGTCGTCTTGATGTAACAGAATTTTTTGTGAGGAAAATGATGTTGGTTTGCATCCTTCAAATCCTGCAAAAATTATGTATTATATTTTGCAGTGATGGGTTTTCTTCTCTGAAGGCAACAAATGAAGATGAAAAAAATAAAATTATATTAAAAAAGCCACTTTGCTCATGCTCCCCCAAAAAAAGTTATTTAGCCTTCTTTGGGGTTCGTTACTCTGATTGAGTTCATTGATTATTCCATTCGCCTACTCAAGTTTGGTTCAGACCGGAAACGCTTTACACTGTTGTTAGTTAATAACTGATTTTCCTTAGAATAAAGTCTCCGAAATACGTATTAACCTACTGATTGGCTTCCACATAGTTTTCCTCATCAAAAACAATCCTTAATTTACATGCGAAATTTGTTGATTCATTATTTTGAAAATAACAAAAGTTGTTTCAGTGAAGTTGCTTTAACTTGTAAGCTAGTAATTAAAATGAAGTGAAATTTTGACACGTACCGTTGGAAGGATAATACTTTCCAGAAATAATTTTCGTCTATGAAGAGGGGTGTCATCTGCACGTCAGAACCAGTGACTGATTAATTCTTGTGTTGCAGACCTATAAAACAAATAACTATTAATAGCAAATAATCTGAATTTTATCGGAAACTGGAAATTTTACCGAGCTGATAATGTTATCCTCTGCGTTCGAAGATTGGAAAATAATTGTAATTCTACTATAAGGACCAACCGTTGTTGGCTTATCACCACGCCTACTGATAAATATGTTGGAACTACCAGACCAATCTAGAAAAGGATATTTCTTCTCATGATAAAGCAGGATTTTTAAATTGTAGAAACACTCTCGCTTTTGAGCCTCGACGCCTGCATGCTGAGATAAAATACAAACTTATCATTCAATACGAATCAAATCATGGCTGCAGTTTTTAATAAACATTTCATGAAGAATTCGAAATCGAACACAATTTTTTCGACTTTTATTTTTGCATAAAGCATCTAATCGCAGGCAGGACAACGGACTACGATAGCTAGAATAACAATCACCAAATGATAGGCATACTTGCATCATGCCTGAATAAAGCAGGAATTTAATCGATACTGGTACACGTCGATTTATGATTTTCCATCAAAAGATTATTGGCTGCCGCAATTCCAAATATTGCAGCTCCCCACCCCCTTAGTACATTGCAATCAAATCCTTCGGAATCCAGTGGAGTCGAAACATAGACTAAAGCTGCTGAGAGGTGAAATTTATTACAAAGCCTATCTCATACCTCGATAATCCTCGCACTAACACGTTGATGATGTGGAATTAATATGTTGATCAAGTAGCATTGGGCGGTTTTTTGATTTGCCACGTAGAAAAGGATGTGTGTGTATTTATGTGTTCAATATTTAAAATTTTAATTTTTTTAAAATTGGGTCTTTTTCCTGGATCAAACTTTTGCACGGATGCTCGCTTCAACTTCGCTTTTAATTCCTAAATTTGATACGTATTCGAACGTAGATGATATCCACCTAGATATCCGTTTGCTAGGATTCTAACTTCCCCGGTTAGATTTGAGCTTTTGTTAGTCATTTTGTTTATTTGAACTAATTGGAAAAATATATTTTTGCTGGCTGCAGACGAATTGCCCAGTGGTGTATGTAGATCCCGATTAACTTTGCGACGAATCGGAAGGGAGAAAACAAAATATTTTCATTCAATTTCGCTAGAAATAATTTCTAAATACGTTTCGCTGGAAAACAATACCGAGTTCAAACGATAGCAAAGTATAATGACTTTATTTTAACAAAATATTGATCTATTTTCCTGGAAAGTGCTTCTAAATAGTTGTATCAATATCCTAGTATTTTGTAACGCAAAAAAAACTAATGAAGCACGAAGTATAGACAGAAAATCGATAATGTTCTTCCTTGACTTCTTCTCCTTTATGATTTCAGGTACAGATTTACTTATATTGCTGTTGATCCCCAAATAAGGACACCCGGCGGTAAAACGTACGATGTTATTTTTGTTGGGACAGGTAAACAGACGATTTATTTTGTGAAAACTCATGCGTTGAAAATATTTTGATAAATTTATCAATCAGATCATGGAAAAGTTATAAAAACTGTTAACGCTGAATCAGCCGATTCGAATAAGAAGGTGAACTCAATTGTTATTGAAGAACTCGATGTACTCACGAAAAACGAACCAATTCGAAATTTGGAGATTGTACGAACAACCGCGTACGGTGAGTAAATTAATATCTTTAAAATTTATTTTTTGTTGTGTATTACTCTAGTATAAACTGATGGTAAAGATAAAGCTATTTCAATCACTGTTGGCTTTCATCAAAAGCCCTGAAATCAACACCTTTTGCAATTTTGCTCCTTCCTTTACTTTGCGAATTCCGATTTATTCAATTAGTTTGTCTTCATACTTTTCAGATCAAGCAAAAGATGGAAACTTCGACGATGGCAAACTTATAATCGTTACCGACAGTGAAGTTGTTGCCATTAAATTGCATCGATGTAATAGTGATAAAATTACAAGTTGCAGGTATGATGAAAACATTTTTGAATGTGGTGTAGCATGTGATTAGAGAAGCGAATTTCGTCAACTATAAAATGATCCCATTAAATTGTATAAAAAGAGAATACGGAGATTTTGAAACAATGTGCACTGTTTTCGACCCCATAAAATCTCGATAAATATTCATGGAATAAGAGCTTGAAATCGAGGACACGCAATGTTAAATCTTTACTTGTTACTTCGTCATGGTCGTCACGATAAACTTTATTGTAGATAAATGTCCAACTTTTATTGTCCTTGATTCGGGCGTTAATGAATCCATCAACGTTTCAACGACTAGATAATTTTCAGCGTATCTTATGTTTGCATCTATCTTCGTTCTTATAAAGTAATAAATTTCTCAAAGTTCGTAAAACGGTCATAACATTTCATAAAATTCAAATGTGTACTTTATTCACACTGCAAATAACTCGTACATGTAGTATGTAGCGTTTTTTTTTATAAATTTCCATTGATTCACACAAGATTCAATGGAGTGAGCGCTCCTCCTTTAATCACATAAACTGTTAAAAGTTGCTAAACTTTACACATAACATGAAAACAAATTAAATGCTACCTAATGAATTGGAACGGCAAATAATGAATTAATTGCATTACATTCCACTTTTGCAACCCGACATCTAAAACAATTTTCAATTTGCAGTGAATGTGTAGCACTTCAAGATCCTTATTGCGCCTGGGATAAAATTGCTGGTAAATGTCGTTCACATGGTGCACCAAGGTGGCTTGAAGAGAACTATTTCTATCAGAATGTTCAGATGGGACAGCATGCGGCGTGTCCATCAGGTTTGTATATTTTGCATCAGAAGGAGTTTTCCAATTATTGTTGCCACTAATTTTATTCACTATTTAACATCCTTTCAATTTCTTTTATTGAATTAATTGTATTTGTTGTCATGTTGAAGGGAAAATGTCGAAGGATGCTAATGTTGGTGAACAGAAAGGATATCGTGATATGGATTTAATGGACTCACATAGAAATAAGGATGCGAATGGTGGCGAAATGATAAATATCATGCAAGATAAAAATTTTGATGGCAGTGGTAAGTCAATGATGAGAGTCCTTTGCATGAAAATACAATAGTTTAGAATAGAAGTTGGTTTCAGAATGACAAAAGTGTCTTCATGCAACTCGAAAGTTTAAAAAGAGACTTGCAAAATATCCAGCAATTCATTAATTATTTTTTATTTAAAAATATGATTCTGATTGGGCCTCAGATCTTATAAACAAAAAAGCAATTGTATTTTTTACTTAACCTTCCTGCAATCCCAAAAAGGAAATCAACAATAATGATGTCACCACAAGTAGTCAACAATGAAACCCTTGAATTAAATTAGCCCATAATTGAAGCGTTTTACACGCTTTCCAGATACAGTATAAGACCTTTGGCGTGACATACTCCAATCAACTGCAAGGAGTTATCACTTGCTTAAAAAATCAGCAAAAACCTCAAGCTCTCCCAATTTCCCCAAACGAGGAATCAAAGTACAGTCTTGATCTGAGTGGTCTGAAGCAATGATTATTATTGGATTTTGCATCCCTCGTTGGCCACCAGGACGGATGGAAGGACTGTACTCGCACCACCCCTAAATACTAATTAAACATAGTTTTCCCAGCTTATGGTAACGCTGATCCACTTTAGGATAGCCAACGCGTGGTCTATAACCGTAATTAAGTGTCAATCAAGTAATCAAGTGTTTCGAAAACTTCCCCGAAAAGTCCGCAAGGGTTGACCTTGTATTAAAAACAATCTTCAAAAATGTCAAACTCTCCCGTTTTCCTCGAGTGAGGTATGCCCTGGGACCACTCTTAAATACTAAAATGACATAATTTCCAAGCTTATCTCTATTATCAGCATTATCAATCAGCTTTCCGCTTGAAAGATACAGAGAAAACCGGTAAGGCCCATAAGGTGCCAACATTTGATGCCAGGTCCAAATATCTCGGTTTCGATTCTCTCGAAATGCCTTGGGGTCTATCCGTATAGCGTGTACTTCATTCGGCCTGACTATACGCATAATAGATTTAGGACTCTCATTCCTCTTTTCAACCCGCCTTGCAAAATCCTTTTTTTTTGTGAACTGTAAATTATTATACAGAATTGCATTCAAACCGTTCCTCGAGTAATAATCGAAATTCCTTTTTCAGGACCGCAAATTTCTGCGGATGTAATAAACGCACAATACTCAGTTGAAACATTAGTGATGGCCGTTTTGGCTGGAGCAATATTTGCACTACTTGTTGGCTTTATAACAGGATACTTTTGTGGTAGACGATGCCACAAAGATGAAGATGACAACTTACCCTACCCTGATACAGAATATGAATATTTCGAGCAACGACAAAATGTTAACCGGTAAGTGATTGGAATATATATATATATTTTTTAAATATAATGCAGGTATTCCCCGACATAGTGAATTTCATGCATTTCATATTTTATTTAATAATTTTAGCATACAAGCTGAACCGAAACTTCTTCCGCAAGTTGAAGAAGTCACATATGCTGAACCAGTTCTTCTACCTCAAGCATCTAGTCAAAATAAAATACAACATTCGCCAAAAAATACATTAAGAAAGCCAATGCATCATCACGGAGCCAATTCCGAAACGCTCTTCCAATTTCAGCCGGATGGTTATAATACTCGTGACACATATCGTGGGCGTGACAATTTCGGTACACTGAGGTCTCATCAGGTATTGGTAATGTCGATTGCAACTATTTCACAAAAGATCAATCATTCATATTTGTTTTTTTCTTCTTCTCGTATCTCCGATTTGTTTGTGAAACACAGGGTGACAATTATCGACGTGGCGATGGATTTTCGACAACGCGCAGTGTGAAAAAGGTACGAAAATTGACTGTTTAGCTATAGGCCTGATTTTGAATGAGTGTGCGTATTGCGTAGTGCTCGTATATTTTTTTTCCGAATCATATTAGTAATAATTACAATGATAATAATAATATTAATAATTTCACACGCATCTTATCTCTCATCATGATCATTTGATAATTTTTTTTTTAATTTTTGTATTTTATTCCTTCCTGATTGATTGTGTACAACATTCGAGGATATAATTGACAATTATTAGGTTAAATACAATTAAGTTTTATCATAAGTGTTACTATAAGTTAGTAATTGTTATCTATCATCGTATCTATCAAAATCTACTATTTTCTCTTTTCCCCCAATTAGGTATATCTTTGAGACGGGAGTGGGGCGGCTGAGACGAGTCAGGGACTCATTAATCAAAATCAAATGGTAATTATTTTATTTTCAACAAAACACCCCGTCGTGAAAAAGCAATGGCAAGATTAAAACGAACAGAAAGCAAAATGAAATGGAAATATTTGAGATGCATTTGAATGCAATGGTTGTTTATGATTGGTTTCGCGTAAAGAACAATTGGAAAAGTCCAAGTTCGCACGAATACGTTTCCATTGCAACTAAAGATGTCAATGGAAGACATTCGCTAACTTCATATGTGATAATTAAATTAATCCAAAGTGCAATGTTGTACGTTATGATAAAACTAATTGCGTAATGCTATTTCGATTTGAAATCTTGAATTTCCGCAGCTAGCATTAGACCGACCTACAATACACATTGCCTACTGAGTGAGGTGCTAGATTATTTGGAGTAGTTGGCTATGGGTAGCATCACGCAAATTGGTGGTTCTTGCTTAAGTTGTTTGTTTGAAGGAAGCCCTTTCACACTATGCTCAGAGCTTTTTAAGATATTTTCTTTGATTTACCAATGATTTATGCATCATTTTATTCATGAATATTTTCAATTCCTTATCAAGTTTGATTTGAAAACATTAATCTAAGTAGTAGTTATATTGGGGGTTCAGGTTTTTTAATCCAAAACTAACACGAAGTAATTTCTAATGAAAATAATGAAGAAACTAAAATCGGGTCAGCCATCCCGCACCCCACTCGATAACGAAAATTCAATGATTATTAGACCCATGATTATCTGTTAGCTAGAATTCGATGTCAAATTGAATAATCACGATTGTTGAAATTTTAATTGGTGTTCGTGTTCAGATTTCGATTTGAAATAAACGAATGTTGACAAGATACGCCAATTGCTTCCCATATGATAAGGAAAGATCTTATTTTTTGTTGTCCACGCTTCCTATTGTCTGAATGGAAATTCTCTTTATTTCGGACAGTAGTTACCGCGTTGAATGGGAAATAAAATGGAAAGAGGCTACAATCATAGTTTCGCTCATTTGCATAAACTTGTTTCCAGTTTACGCTAATTTTTAATTTTATCCTTATACTCTATTTGTCACTATTTTCGCGTATCTTTCTAATTTTTGCAATAAATTCTAGATGATATCTGGAATAATTGAACAAATTCTTCTGTCCAATTTCGTTCATCTGGTTTGTTTTCTATTTTGTAGAATATATCCTCAAAGTATATAATTCTGCACGATTGCTATGCGTCTAAATACATTCTTTCATACACATATTAGACCATAAAACCCAAGGCAGTGTCTTCTCTCGAAACATATCGAGAAGTACTAGACTGGAAACAAGTTCAAACTAACAACACAATAACAAACAATGCCACACAACAACGCCATTTAACATATTTCAATCACCTTTTTTTCATGCGCTTCTTAGTTTCTAAGCTTCTAGGCCATGTGCAACTAAAATTAGAAATAATTTCAATCAAATTAACTTGAAAAATTACCAAAAAAAGAAAAATTAAAAGAACAATTTTAGATTAACATAAAAATCAAAATATATCTGAAACATAATTCAGTATAAAAATTCGAATATCAAATCTCACTCACTAGGGTCTTAACACAAACACAAGAAATAGAAGTCTTGGCCGAATGAGGAGGCAGCCGCCCCGGCATGGTATTGGTAAGTACATAAAAAAAATGTTAAAAACAAACGCAACAACGATCAGAATATTCAAAAAATAATAATTGCAACAAAGGAAAACTAGAAAATGAGTAGAAATGTTTCCTTTGGAAAATGGCAAAACAGTATTAAAACTATGTTAGCGATGTTATTTGTACTCTCTTCCGACCTTTATTGAAACTAACTAAACTGAACTGATGAACGTTTTTCAGTAGTGATTTGATAAGCAGTATCAAAATTTATAAAAAAAAAACATGACTTTGTATTTGTGAAAATGTTTTCCTGTTGTGAGGAAACTTATTATGATTTGAAATTTTTATATATCATTTGCAAACTCTGCTAAAACCTATCTATCTCTATCTGAAACACAAATTTTATACATGTTTGTGAAATATTTTTGGATTTTGTGCAGTTTTTACTGTTTTGAATTTGTTTATTTGGAAATCATTTTTCTTGTTTTCTTTTCCTTTGGTAACGTTGACTCAATATACATTGAAATATTTGCTTATTACACTATCTACTTGTCTATGAATAGATCTAAATCTGTATTTGTATTTGAAGTGATTGACTATTTGCAAATAGAATTAGTTTGTGTGATACAATTTGTATATATATATATATATATCTACAAATATCGTTATAAAAAAATATTTGTGCATTATGCATAACGTTTTGCCTTGAAGCTGATCATCACGAGAACTTGAAAGATATGAAATTCGACAGCAATTTTTACAATATCGAAAAGTATTTATTGTTAATGATAACAAATCAGTGAGACGTATTTTAATTTATTTGAAATTATTATAAACCAATTATAAGGATTGGACTTTTAAAAATTTACTCAATTTGAATGTTGTTGGTCGTGCCGTTTCCATTCCTTGTAATTGTCCGACATTTTTCGCACAATACTCTGGATTAATAATTACTAAATTTGGTTTATGTATTCACGATATTCTCTTTCTGTCCGGAAATATCTGTTTTTGGTAGTGAATACCTCCGCGATGGCTTATCAGTTTGATTTGACAAAAAATACGACGCTTGAAAGATCTATGATGCATTGCGATGGATACCTTCCGGGAAATTATCAAAGTCAAGCATGATTCTGACTAAGTAACATTCTCGTTTAACTTTGTCTTGAAACTAGGTGGTTGTAACACGCCAATCAAAAAAGAACGGTCCTAACACCATTTTAGTCAGCCACTTGGAAGAGTAATACAAAAACGAAGGAAGAAAAAGGTTCCCTCCCTTCAAAAATAATTATTTTTATCAAAAAGGTTCCCTCCCTTCAAAAATAATTATTTGTATCTTCTTTTCCGTGGATGATATGAAATGCAAAGTGCGTTCTGAAGTAAACCGAATTCTGTAACAATAAGGGGAGGCATCGGAAAGTTTTGCATCCGTCCTGCCCCTTAAAGCGTAAGCCGTTTGGCCCTTTTAGGAAAGGCAGACAGAGCCAATGAGTGCCAATTTCATATCGAATTAGGTTGCTATTAAATGTCTTGTTATTCAATTTCACTATTCACATTTACAATTACTAGGTTGGTGCAAGTAAAGTGTCCGATTTTGCAACGACTTGGCTACGATTTTTTTTCGGGAAACTGCTACCAGGCGGCGCTAGTGATGTAAGGGATTGAAGTATAAATAGAGCTTAGTTGAATAGTGTAGTCATATCACTTTTGTAGTCCACAATGGTCAAAAGAGGGGAAAATTGAGTATGGAAACGAGTCAGAATAAATCTCAATAGTTCATTTAGGACATAATAAGGTGATAAAGGCCACAAAAGAATCGCTAAACGGCGCTCCGGAAAATTTATATCGTAAAAATAGACCATCGAATTGGGCTACTTGGAAATTCAGGGTCATCTGTCACTGCGAACGAATTGCACTCCTTACTGTCGATTCTCCGCGAAGTTTCGATTCTGCAAGGGGTCATGCGGAGAAAAGGAAGTATAGTTGGAGTCCCAAGGGGGTCTTTTAGTAAGGTTTAGTGTTGAGCATGCCACTATTCGCCGCCATCTGCAGCTTGAAATAGTTACAAAGCTCAAAGCTGAAAAAGAGCTAAAGATTTTGCCGAACAATATACATTATTTCGAATGGAGACTTTCAGTTCCCTCCCTTTTCTCTACACTTTTAATGTATTTTTGGCCGATTACTATGCAATCATTGCGCATCACTAATGAACACTCCGCGCTAATATTGACTGGATCACTGCGTAGATACTTTTGATGTCTGGATGATCAAGACACAACATACTAGTGTCCGAAATAGTCAGAAAACTCGAATTGTTTCCCAGAACCTCTCCTTACATTCTATTGAACATTTAAATTTTAAATTATGTTATACATTAACTGACAGTATACCTCTGTCTTCGGTGCAACCATCTCAGGAGTCATTATGGGGCATCCATAGTCAATAGGAAATCCTACGCCGGTCCATTGAACATAAGCGGCAAAATATTCGCTGTCATCGGTCCAATTGTCATCTAGTTCCATTTTTGGCATACATAACCTTTTTGGAAATACAATTGCATAGAAGAAATCACTGAGTGACTTCTGATCCTATAAGCTTGCTATCCTATTAGCTTGATCCACTTGCTGGAAATAGCAAAGACCAGCATCCCCACGTGTAGTACTATTGTTACTATTGTACAAATGGTCCATCCTGTCGTCCTACAGAAATCAAGGAGATTCCCCAGCTCTGCGGTCGCCAAGTCTTGCGATTCTGTTACGCCTGTACTCCTCAGCCAAATAAGGCGTTTTTTGGCCAGGCTCGGCCAATCTAGTAGGGAGTGTTCAGTACATTCTTCCTCTTCGCCGCAAACTCGGCAGATGTCATCCGTTTGGATTCTTATTCGTATGGCGTGTTGACCTAGAAGATTATGGCCCGTTAATACTGCCACCAATGTTCTAACGCCATTTCTGTTTTTCCCCGGGAATTGTTTTGTCCTCATTTTTTTAGGGTGAGGCCAAAGAGCTCGGTTTATCCTGCAGTCGTTCCTGTCATTCCAAGCCGTATCTGTCTCTTTCCAGAGGATTTCGTCTTGTTCCCGTTTTACGTTTACTAGTGGCACTTTAATTGTGTCTATTCAAGTGGCATTTTGGTCGGCTGATTCAGCTCTCGCTAGCTCATCCGCTCTTTCATATCCCTCTACACCGCTGTGTCCAGGAATCCATGTCAGTTGACAGTCTTATATTAGGTGGACTGACAAGACAAGCGAAGCAGGTGGGGCTGCAAATCAACGAGTCCAAAACAAAAGTTATGATGCAAACCAAGAGAAACACCCCCAACCGGCAAAACATACCACTCAACGAATTCAACCTGGAAAATGTGGACGAATTTACGTATCTTGGCTCCAAGCTAGTGAAGGATGGTAATGAAACGGCGAAAATAAAGCGTAGAATTCAGCTCGCTTATAAAGCGTTCTACTCAGTTTTGGGTATTCTGAAGGCCAGTTTAATACATAGGAAAACAAAGCTGCAAGTACAAATCTGTGGTAACACCTGTGTTGTGCTACGGATGTGAGACATGGACCCTCACTCAAGCTTCCGCAAACATACTAAACGCTTTCGAAAGGAGGGTCCTAAGACGAATCGTGGGAGCAACGCAGGAAGGAGGACAATGGCGAATTAGGTACAACCATGAGTTGTACGAACTTTTCGACGAGCCAGAAGTCTCCACTGTGATAAAACTGCGGAAGCTACAATGGGCTGGCCATGTGCAGCGAATGAATGAAGGTCGGATACCTAGAAAGGTATTTGTCGGAAAAACTGAGGGACGCAGGCCAGTGGGAAAGCCAAGAAAGCGCTGGTCCGACTCTGTAGACGAAGATAGCAGCACGCTACTCGGATCCCGAAATTGGAGGACGCGGTCGATGGACCGAGACAACTGGAGGCGATACCTACGGGAAGCCAAGGCCCGAAATGGGCTGCAGCGCTACAACGACGACGACGACGACAAGACATCGAAAGCAACATATCCTTTCAACACTTCGAAAAGCGAGGCCACAGAAAAGTTTCATCTAGACAACAGACGGAAATTGAATGACGAGCTTTCAACGTCTTATAACAAATAAAATTTACCTGCCAGTCTCTCTAAGTTAGAGTTGCGCTGACTCATCCCTAGTATATTGAACCTTGAGATGATCCTCGACCGATCTAAGCGTAATTCAAAGTGGGGAATAGTTTTATAGTCGTATCAACTGTGTGTATAAATCCGTAGTAGTTCCGAGTAACATAACATGCAGGTAAATTATGTTCTAAACAGGATCAGTCGAAAAGGTCGCAGAATAAAGATGCGTTATGGCCAGCTATTATTATAAAAATTTTATTTTGCCGGCAAAATGTTCCTTTATTCCTGCACTATTTTATGGACGTACATTCAAATAAAACTTTAAATAAAACGTACATAAAACTTGTATTAAACGTGTTACCACCAAAGCCGTTTCTATTACCATATTTTCGCATAAAATGTAGGAGGTCTGTGTTTGGGTTTGATCGACTCCAGGAAGACATCCTCTTAGACATATTTGAACGTGCAGTGCTGAGAAGAGTATTCGTTGAATAGACAGAGCGGAGACTGCGTTGTAAAGATGAATTGTGTATTCATGTTCTGTCGATCCAATGTAAACTTTAATCTGCTGGCAAAGTTGAAAGAATGGCCAAAAATCGACTACTCAAACGTCAGTTGGTGAGAGTAAGATGTTCGGTATGGAACCTAAGGAAAAGATGCCAGTAGAAGCAAACAGTAGATGCTTACTAGGTGTCGCATATAGACAGGTACCATGTTCAGGGCGATGAGAAATGACTTTAATTTCCAGTCCTTTAAGCCCGATACATAATTTATAAAGTCGTTTGCCACATTTTTAAATAATTTTTTCTCTGAGCTCTGATCTTACTGAAGTAATTTTGCATTCTAGAACGATTTAAACCCCTTTACGCCCGATTCAACGAGTCGGGCATTAAAATCTATTCTCTTTTGATTGTATTGACTCTTGTGGTATTTTGTCTAGCGAAAAAAATTCCTGTTGGCTGATTTACGAAAATGGAGTTCTAATGCAGCTTTGCGTCCAGTGTCCTCATTATTTTCAATTCTCGTTGGTTAGCTGCATTTTTCGGCAATTGACCGGGGTTTTGCACTGATTGTGGGCAAGCCGTTGCCTGCTTGAGATGATTTACAAACTACTTAAAATAAAATTACCAAAGGCAACTTGGAAAATAGGAATAGTTCAAGATGAGGTTAGTTATAGGAACCAATATATTTTGAACATCGTTCACCATTCTGGTTGTGTTCTGTCCTAGGAGAAACCAACTTGTACTCCTTGTATACCTTGTCCTACTTGTTGCATGTTTGACATGTTTTTATGCTTGTAGAGTAAGATGACATATCTGTCATTCCACTACATTTAAGACTTACGACTAGAGACATTTGTTGAAAAGGCTGGCAAGGGCGTTCCGATACACCTGGTGTGCATGTATGTATGCTATGCATGATAATTTTAAATGATTAGTTTGTTACTCAGACGATTATCTTTTTGATAAATTTGTTAATCTCTCCATAAAAAACGAAATCAAACAAATACCGCAACGTAGCAGATTAGATTGTTGTCCTTAATGGACAGAATCAGAAGGCAAAACGTAATGCATAATTGACGAATAAAATTTAAATAATTACTTCAGTATATGTAGCAAATTTCTTGTAATATTTTATTAAATTTGCTTTTTATTTTTAGTAACTCAACATCGTTCAGATAGTCCACAAAATTCAAGTTCAGGATCATCGCCTGTTATGTCACATAGTAGTTCTAGTCCTGCGCCACCCTCAAGTAGTCCAAGTCCACAAGAGAGCCCGAAAAATTGCAGTTATATATATCGCGACTGATTGATATATAACACTAAATCCATGCCATTGATATCAAATGCGGAATCAAACAGCATTCAAATATCCGATAAACAAATGCATGCAAATCGACCAATCGATTACATTTCACAAAACAATATCAACTGCGACCATGTCTCTCACAATCAAAATCATCAAAATCGCCAGCAACAACAACACCATCATCATCAACACCAAAATCATCACCATCAACAACAACTACAACAGCAACACTATCAAGAAATACTTCATCAAAATCGAACGCTACCAAACGCAACAAACAACGTCCAATCAAATGTTAGCAATTCGACACCAATCAAAGTTACAGCCGCCTTCTTTTCGTCACATATTAATGAGAATTTCGCTAATTTAAATCGAAAATGGGCAAATTTGAATCGACGACGTCGTCGCAATAGCAGTTCCGGTGATCCCAAGGAGTTGGACATGCTTGTATTGAAATCAGTTGATTGGGATGATAATGAAAGCTTTTAAACGCAACACATCCAATACATTTGTAACAATCGTTTGCAAATGAAAATTGTTAGAAACCATAATGCAGCATGCCTAGCAAACAAATAAAAAAAAAATGTTAAATATGTGCCGATTGGCGATATGCATGGTAAATTATTATTATGCTGACTAACAGCGACAACAAATAGTAAGTGTAGTAACACAAAGGAAAATGTATTTTAACATAACAGTGGCAAACGTGTGGAAATATTGTATAAAGATATTAAAATAATGACAAAAACAAAAAAAAGTTAAACTATATTTATATTAAATTTAGATTTAAAGAATGAAAACTGAGCAACAGAAAATACTCTCGTAAGCATACAAATATTATTAATATTTAAACTTTAAAGGTAAAAGAAAAGTGAAAAACATTGTTAGGGATTCTTATTATAATTATTATATTTAAATATAGAATATAGAAAGCAAAAAGGCAAAAAAAAAAATATATAGTGATCTATAATAGAAATTATCACGTAATAAATTTTGATCGCAAGACATCCCTTTAGAAACTTTATAATAATAATATATTACTATTATTAGAAAGGTGCATTCTCATTTTGATTTTTAATGCTCATATGAATGTATGATATGTATGTAATTTGTAATAATTTCTAGTAGACGTGGTAAGAATTTAAAAACGAATAACAACAACATAATGTGATGCAGATTAATTATACCCACTTTTTTTTTAAAAAAAATAATTATTTCATGTAACTATTTGATTGCTATTCTAAATTTGAGATTCTATCTCAGTGAGCAATAAACTCGTTTTATTTTTATTTTATTTTCTAGAGTGTTTTATGGTTCCAGTTTACTTTGGACATTGCTACTATTATTTAATGTAAGTCTATTTATTTTTGATTTGTACTTTTCTGTACTTGACTAGCAATATCTGTTGATTGTATTGATTTTGTTGTTTCTTTGTTTTGCTACTAATAAATGAGAGTGCGCATTATCTATTCATCACCCACACACACACACATTACATTTAATATACATACACCCAAACACAATGTTAGTTGAACTTTCGAAATTATATTATCAATGAATTATTGAGAAAAATAAGATATACAAAATGATGAGGCAAGCGGAGGTGAAAATATCGAAAGAATAAAGAGACATTTGTATTTGAAAGAAAATCTAAAATTATTGAACAAACGCAAAAAGTCTCTGTTGAGGTTCTAAAATAGTAAGAATGACGACGAAAATGAAAGCAAAAAATAAACAAATATAAGCTTAGACAAAAAAAAAAACAACAGGAAAATAGAATTTTTTAATGAACAAAAAGAGAACGAGACGGAATTAAACCTAAAAACTTTATGAGTAGCAAAATTGTATCCAGCATTTTGGATTTTATTTGTACAATGTTTTGCGTTTTAGGATTGGTTCAATTCATAGTGGCATTTCAAACTAGTTATCGTAGTTATGGTCGTGATAAAAGTAACATGTGAGTATGAATTTAATTCCTTGTTTTTTTTGCAATTTTTTTTTATTTTAGGTTTATTATTTTTTTAACCACACTTTCATCGCGCGTGTGAAATCGTAAAAATGCTACAATAATAACGGTTTGAATAAACCGATTTAATTGGCATTCACTTTTATTTTTCTATTTCAATGTTCATTTCTTTTTCGAAATTTACTTACTTTTGACTGATTATGGATGTCTGCTGTTTGATTTAGAACATATCTGGGAGATGGGATTGATCTGAAAGTTACTCTAAATCGAAATTCACTCAATTTTGCAAGGCAGTTACAAATAACTAGAAAAGAAGATTTGGTTCGTGCATACACCTGGTGACTAACGAAACACTTTTAAAAAAAACCTAAACTAATTTTGAAGGTAAGGCGTTTATCTTTTTGTTAACTATTAGTCATAATTTTTAACTTGATTTATATTCACAAGTTTTCATACTTTCACACAACCATCTGTCATACGTCTGTAGGATCCCAGATTACAAAAGTCCAGCGTTGTATAAATAGTATGGCAAGGTTCTGTGTCTAAACAAAAATTTAAATCTTTATTTAGACAAGAAAGGACGACACATGGAAATCAATGTTATGTTTTGTTAGATTTCAAAACATTGCCAATATCTTCTATAGATGGTTTACAAACTGTTTTCGTTGAATGGCAAGTCCTTTCAAAACCTTCAAAAGTTGTTGGGAGGCATGGTCTGTTCCAATTGAAGGCATGCCAAGTGCGTAACTTTCAATGTTTGAACACTTTGTGTTACCTAGTTAAACCAGTGACATTATATATACCATACCATATAGTATTTTGATATCTAATATACCTCTAGACTGCTGAATTTCTGGTTGCTGCGCCTCAGATAATCGGAAGTGTTGTTGGGATC
Organism: Stratiomys singularior; assembly: GCA_954870665.1. Classification (NCBI taxonomy): domain Eukaryota; kingdom Metazoa; phylum Arthropoda; class Insecta; order Diptera; family Stratiomyidae; genus Stratiomys; species Stratiomys singularior. The sequence continues at coordinate 109,896,669 of OX940879.1, read as the reverse complement.
TCTTTCTGTTTCAAAAAGGGATTTTCCCTTCACATACTTTCTTATTGACTTCTAGCGAAAATAATAATGATATGGAAAGTAAAAGGGTTTCAACCGCTACGGTATCAACCCTCAGTGATGCGGGTGTGATTTGAAAAAGAAAAAACAAAAGCCAACTACTGCACGTACAACTTGAGATTTTCATAATAATTTTCCATCGAATAAGCTTGTCAATTTTTTTTCGTCTACGCTGGTTCCACCTCAAGATTAGTGTTACATTGCCTATCCATCAGGTCGTCTATTAATATCTTTTAATATAATAAGTAAAAATCATATCATACTCAGTCGTCAAACAACCCGCATTCAGGCAAGTCTCAAAACATTGGGTCAAAATCAACACCCGCAATGTAATCCTCATGAAAGTCGGGACCATCTTCATTCGCAGTATCAGTTTGGATTGTGCGGATGATGTTGTTGTCACTAAACTGGTGAACACACGCGCCAGGTTTATGCAATGATCCTTGTATTCCTTGAAATTGTGTGAAATATTGAAAAAGATATTTTTATATATTTATTAATTTTTTTCTTGTTATTGATTTTATAATATTTTTAAGCTTTTACTTTTAATTAAATTATGTTATTCCTAAATTTTAATGATTTTTAAAACTATTAACATATGTGACGGCATCCACATCGCTTTTGTAGTTATTGATAGACTGAAAGACAAGGATACAGGTAACCTTCTATAATATTTGGAAAGGGGAGTATATGAAGATGACACGGTATGTTGTCGTAGACTGTTTTTTCTTAAAATGAGTTCAATCTTTCATTTGATTGTGATTGAATTGACAATGTTCTGCGTAAAACGAGAATATGATTGAAAAATTGTGAAATCGTTGTTCCAAAACTTCTACGATGGTCAGTAAAAGGAAAATAAGATTACATTTGGCTACTCCCATTTCGATATGTACAACTTACGTGACAGTTTTTACAACATACAACCGATAACAGGCCATCCTTATGGCCCTTTAGTTTTAAATTAATTCCAAAAGAGAAATCTCGCCAAACATTTGGGCATGGAATTGATTCAGTTGTGATAAGAGTACTGATGTGCTATCCTTTGTACTGATAGTTTAACTCGATTTTCATTTTACAGCATTGTCCTTAGTTGGTTAGAGGATACATTTTTCGCGCTCCACTCATCCCTAAACTGTTTTTTGGCATGTTTTTGAACTGAAACACCTTAAGCTTAAACAAAGAACATTCGCTTATTTTGTTTTTATGCGCGTTTTACGAGAAATCAGGAATTTTTAAAGGATTCCCTCCAGGTAATCCTAATTGGTGTACTACATCAAACAGTAGAAGACCCATTTATGTTTTTGGTTCCTTAATATTTGCTTAATTCTTTGCTTAATACTAAGTTGCATTGATTTTATTTAGTATGTAAACGAAATTCACAGCCAAAAAGCGTTTTCTCAAATGATGCTCCATGTAAACCGTTTAATTAGACTGAACTCTATTTATTATTCAAATTATGATCTGTGTTACTTTATTCGACTTTAATTTTTCGCATCGAAGGGACTAATCTCAAGCAGAAAAGGAAATTAAAATGTAAACTTCCTTGTACGCTACGTCTAAATTTTTTATACACTTTATTGATTTATATTCCAGTGATAACGCACGTCTCATGGACGGTTGTTTACAATATTAAATTTAATTTAATTCCAATCTTGAAGGGATATTAGTTAATTAACTAAAAAAGAACGAAAATTCACTGACAAACAAATACGTACTCATTGATTAGTAATTAATTCTAAATATAATCTAAAATATTAGTGTTACATGCGAAAAGGAGAATTGTAAATTATTGCAATTATGATATTAAAATTTTTGGATTAGAAGAGATCAAAAGATTTTATTATGAAAAACAAACACAAAGGACACACTAAGGAGAAGATAAGATGAAATTCATTGAAAATTAAACAAAAAAACAACAAAAATCAGAATGGAACGTTGTATGCTTTTGTTGTTCATTTAATTTCAATTTGCTATGAATTCGAGTTGGCTATGATGACAAATATTTTGAATGTTGTTTATCGCAAATCTTCCATCAAGAAAATTAATACCCCGAATAATAAATTGATATAAATCAAGTTCACGTAATCAAGTGCCACATTTTAAATGCGTTCCAAGCTTCTTGATTTATTTGATCTTTGTCAGGTACTTCATTCATTCCTGTGTAAATATCAGTTCTTATTGTTTGTTCCAATGATTATTTGCATAGCTGTTAATAAACTCCTGTATTCCTTTATTTATTTAACTTAACGAAATTTCTCGTACGGAGTTGAACTTTTACAATGCTTTGCTGTTTCCAATAATGTGACCGAAACGAATCAAACATCTACAAGCTAATAATTCTTTTGTATCGCTTTGAAATGCATACAGCAAATGCCTCAAACTTTCTTATTTTACAATTTCAATCCAAACTATGGTCGGGACGAATGAAAAACAACAAAATCATGCATTCAACAGCATTGATATTAAAAAAAAAAATATTCTACTTCATCTTAAAAAAAAACAAACAAACAAGCAGACATACATTTCACATTAATATATTCAAGTGCTTCTTACATAACTTACTTAAATTACCAACTAATAATAAAAAAATAAAATAAAATCATATATGCTATCGCTTAGGAATAACAAATTAGCAAATTTTCTTGTATAGAGAAGGAACAACTTTGTAAATTACAAAAAGGAAAAAAATAAGCAAAACTAGAAAACCTCCCTCCTCTTGTAACTATTTATTGCCCATATGAAAACTCAATAACCATTTCCGCAAGCGCTTTTCTTTTCATTTTACAAATGGGAAATAGTCGAATGGGAATCGTGACTGTGATTCAGAGTATGTCCATTTTGTTTTTAATGTTCAAATTTGTATTTGTGTGCGTTGAACAATTTCATTGATAACGTTTAGTTGGCGATTCAATTTGCTGGTAGTTTTCAGTGTTGCGTACGGCTCTTTACAAACGATTCAAAAAGGAATCTTTAAGCAATAATTGAAAACCAATGCTAGGCTATAAATTGAATCCAACAACAAATGTATCGACTATCCTTTTGTTGCTTCGACTTTTCAAATTGTATTTGAGTTTGCCGCATCATTGCAACAGAGCACACATACTTGAATTACAATAACTACACTCCTAACATTCATTTTCTTCCGTGACGATGATTTATAGATGATGTATACAAAAGTCAATTTGCTATTTACTTGGAACAAAAATATTTAAAAAAATACTCTATTTAGTATATACATATATGCAGTTTTCTGAAATTTAGGCAATAACTATTATAATACATCATACACGCATTGTATGCATTTGTAAATAATTGTTTAATTTAGAATACCAAATATTTAGATTTACTCGATAATTGAAAGATATGAGAACTAAGAGAGAAAAAACAACATAATAAAATCGAAAAAAGCGTTAAATGTCAGCTAACTAGTTCATTAGGGACAAATAGACTTAAAAAGAAATTTTACATTACATTGCTCTTGTTCACAAAATCATCACTATTTTCAATCACATCTATATCATATGTAAATTGCTTGGTTTTTTTTTAGTCAGGATTAGACAGAATGGCTTCAAAGCCATACTAACTAACTCATCGATGAACATATTAAAACAAACACAAAAAAAAGGCAACCACTTTCGCCTGGGGCTAGCGCTTTGAAGTACTATTAAAGCTTTTTCCGCCCTTACTGCACTGGATTGGATACAAATAGAAACGGCTCTAGATATTCAAAAACAAAACAAAAAAAAAAGAAACATGACAAAGAAAAGACAAAACAAGCAGCTGAACAAATGTGTGGAGAGAGTATGAAAAAATCACAAAAACAAAAAAGGATGAAAATGAAAACATGTTTTGTCAGTATAATTTTCTCGTCTATTTCAACATTTGAAAAATCATGAAAAAATTGAGTCTTCTTTGTAGCAAACGAAAAAAATCTACACAAAACACAAACATTGGACATAATACACATTACATACACACCCATTCACATAAAATCCAACACACTAACAAAATATTGCTACCAAATACGTTGTTGTTGATAGTTTTTAAAAATAATTAAAAAGAGAAAAAACTGTAAGGTTAAAACATAAAGAATAAGCGCTCGTAAAAGACTGATTAATACAAACAAAAAAAAAAAAGAAGTGAAAACATGTTTTATATTTAAAGTGTAGTTAAAATTTAAAATGACGAACAAACATCTCACCTGCAATGAAATTAATACATTGGAAATAATAATCATGCAAAAACAAACATACCAAATTTTTCCGACCAAAATCCAGTTCACAAAACGATACTTTTTACGCACTTTCAATGTGAATGAAACCAATGCAAATGGAAACAACAAAAGAAAAAAATTACTTTAATTTATGACGAGGAAATTTGTGGAATTCTAGAGATTGACAATTTTGAAAATAAGGTGGCTACATTTCAGTTTTTACTCATCCTATATGTTCAAACTACTCCGGTCTGTCCTGCTTTATGTCCAAGCTTTTGTTACAATGGGGACATTATAAGGATCCTTTCAAAAATTTTAGCTTCATTCTGTAGTTAGCAAGAGAATATATCTTTCGAAATAGAAAACATGCGCCAAAAATTTCTCAATCTGTCAGAACACGACTCATGATCGATAGCAGAATGATGGTCATTCTCAGTAATTTCTTTGTAACTACTCAGTAACTAAAATCGTTGAGATGGAAAATTTTCATTAATGATGTCGCGACATCCCAAGCCAAGAAGGACCTTATCCTTCAGAGAAATATGTATCTCTTTGTTTCGCTGAATTCTGAATTTCGCTCTTTTTCTTCGGTTTATCTGTGCAAGTAGAATTCTGTTGTGAGCTATCAATGAATTTTACATCCTTCTTCAGTTCTTGTTCTATATGCACCGGTATAAATCGATACGGATATAGATCTAATCACAATTGAAGAATGATCTCTTGGGCGTACCTTATTTGCCTTTGATCTCGCTCACGTTTTTAACATAAAATTTGTGTAAAGTTCTAAACGAATTATTTTCTGATATTTTGAAATTATGAATCAAACCCTTGGAGACCCAATTTATTATCTCATACGATGAATTTTGCCGGCTTTTTCAATTTTCTGGCAAAAGTGGAGTTTCGGATGCTCAACGTAAAATTAAATTCTGCATACCAGTCAATGAGAGTAGATTTTAATTTGAAGTCTTTGATTACTTTGATGTGAAGTCTAGGTAGCTCGTATTAGATCACTAGATGGAAGACTTTTGTTTATAATTTAAAAAAATATGTTTAATTGACGTATACAATTGGTTCTTATCCATTGTTTTGAAAAAAACCAATGCAATTTTGCAAATAAGTAGGGGAAGTACGAACAAAATGACATACTGTTTTGTTTTTCATTCATATATATTTAATTAATCCATTTATAAAAAGTCTTAGAAGTTAATAATCATCCTTGATTTATTACTTTTCAGCTTCTTAATTAATTATAATCAAATAGGAACTACAGAAAAAAATATTGAGATTTCTGTCACCCTCTCACAAAATCCATTTTGTCCATACTATATGGACATTATGGCATATCTAATTAATTATATGCAAAGCTCACAAATAAAGTTTTTAGTCCTCTTAGGGACATCAGCACATGACGCATGAGCCCAATGAGAACACGTAAGGCATCGTAACCAACATTCTCCGGGCTTCGAACATAAATACAGGGGCAATCTTCGTCATCATTATCAGTGTCAATTGGGAAATCTTCGGCATCTGAGCTGTCATTTGTGTAAATAACCTTTTTGACTTGCCTGTTATTTTTTTCTCGTGGTCTTGTGGGTATATTTTTGGTTTCTGTATTTTTAGTATCATCATCGAATAATGTCTTCTTGACGTGTTTTTTCTTTTTTGCTGAGGGACTTTTAGGTGTATTTTTTGTTCTTAATTCTTCCATGTTAGGGGTGGAAGTTAAAAGCCAGTGTAACTTGTGAGTTTTCGGCTTTCTTTTGCCTTGTCCCCGAACGAAAAGTCCTTGTGGTGCTGGTGAAAGAGTGTCAACAGGAAATGGTAATGAATCCGTAGACGTACCTGGTCTCAAATTCCTATCTGCGGTTGTTTTAGTGAAATCTCTTCCAAAAGTAAGGTTATCATCCACGAGTTTGTTACGGTTTTCTTGGATCAGTAATAAGCTAGTTGAATCAGCAGTTGTCGCATCTTTTTCAGCAGAGCCAAGTGTCACATCATTACAGGAAGTGGAACAGATTACATCTTCTTCAAAAGATTGGCCTGCATTTATAAGACTATTCCTTTCATTGTCATTTGTTGTTGCTGAAGCAGCTGACTTTGTTGCCAAAGTATCTCCAGTACTCATTGAAACACTAGTTAAATCAGTGGTTGTGATATGTTCCTTTGATGAACGAGGCCTGATATCATTCGCGTTTGCCACAGAATTTCCAACATTGATGTTGCTTAACGGAATATTAGTTGTTTCTGCAGGTTCAAACATGTAGTCTGGAAAAATATGTGGGTTGACCGGCCAAAGACCCGTACTTCTGAAGCCATTACATGCATTTGAAACTGTAGCCGTCTTTCCATATGCTAAGTTAAATAAATATCCCATTTGTAAATGAGTCACTACACGACCTGGGTGATTTTTTAACCATTTAGAAACTTCCTGGTGGAAAAAGGTTTTTAAAGGTCCGTAGATACTCACGTCCAGTGGCTGCATACGGTGAGTGCAGTGAGGAGGCAGACACAGCATATGTATGCCATTTTCTTTGGCAAAAGTCAATGGTTCAATGCCTTTGTGACTTGCATGTCCATCACAAATGAGTAGAACTGGATCCCCATTACTATATTTGGCATGTGCTTGGAAATGTTTTAACCATATCAAAAATACTTCAGTAGTCATCCATCCTGATTCTTGTGCTAGTCCAAGTGTCCCAGTAGGTGCTTCATCAACAAGTTCGTTTTTCATGTTCTTACGAGGAAATATCATGCATGGAGGAATGTATGAACCAGTGGCACTTGTGCAACACACAGCAGTAATATTTGATCCTCTTTCGCCGCTGGTGAGACACCCAATTTGCTTTCTACCTTTTGTGGCTAAAATTTTTTGAGGTTTCTGAACGGTGGATAAGCCCGTTTCGTCGACGTTATATATGCGATGTGGGCTCAAGTTTTGAGTGCTCAAAATTTCTTGATATAACTGGAAAAACTTGGTTACTTGTGGTTTATTGAATGCTTGTGCTCTGGCTGCAGAAGTAGGCTCAGGTGTACGTAATGAAATGTCTTTATTCCTGCTTAGAAAGCTATCTAGCCATTCTTGTCCAGCACGCTTCTTTTCTATGTTAAAGTTGTGAGCAAACCCATTCTTCTCTGCTAATTCAAAGGCCAACTCTTGAATTGATCTTCGAGTTAATCCGAATAGTCGAGTTTCCAAAAATTTTAAATGATGAACTAGCTGCCTCTCAATCTCTGCAGGAAACGTCAGTTTAAATCTGCATAAGCCTTTAGCGATAGGCGCTAAAGTTTTATTGGTGTTTAGTGCATGTCTCCTCAGTGTAGCCTGAGGGACACCAAAAGTCTTTGAAGTTAGCAATCATCCCATTCTATTTTCCTTGACTGCTTTAATAGCTTTCTGCATAGATTCTTGACTCCAACATTGGCGATCACTTTTTCTTTTATAGTTGCGTGGCATGATATCTGAATAAGAAAACAAAAAGATTAAGGTGTAACTACTTAAAACATACCGATGGACAAATTGACATATGTATGTCATTTTGCCCAGAGTGTTGGTATGTCGTTTTGTACGAAAATATATCGAAACAATAATTAGTTCATGATTCCTACGAAAAGTATAAACTCATTATAAAAATAACTTGTATTACAACGCAATGCACCATTATATCGATGTCAATAAACATAAGCGAAAAAAAAACAAAGTAAAACTCACCATAACAAGCGAGAAATCACTGTCTATAAAAAACTTTTATGCACTGTCAACACGTTCTTTCTTGTTACACCGGCGCGACTAAGCTAATGGCGCTCTTAACTTCACATGATTGCAGATGCTACCAACTTCACGTGTTGCAATGTCAACAGCAGCGCCATAGCCCGCCAATTTTTAAAAAAGCCCAGTGTGTCATTTTGTCCATATATGTCATTTTGTGCGTATTTCCCCTAGTTGCCAATAAATAAAGGTCTGTAGAAATTGCCACTGAGGTATCCTCAATTTGTGTTCATATAACAAAATTACTCCAAATGACCCAACGCATAAGAATACACTTTCTGATCTAATTCCAAATGTGGTTACTCTGATCAACCTTTTGATGTTCTTCTGCATTCGGTTCCTGTTGACATTAGACCGGAAAGAACTGTCAAAATCTCTGCTGACTCGTTTAATTGAGGCTTTTTATTTGATAGAATTATGCTGATCGTGCTGCCTAAAGCTAACAGTGAAAAGCATCCATTGTATATTGTTTTATACAAATCCCAATTTTAAGGATTCTGCCCCTGTCAATTGGACTCTGCTTTTAATACTTTGAGGAGACTTTAAATCGAAAGTGAAAATTTGACATGGAAGAATTAAAAAGTAATAAAGAGAAAGTAAACTAAAGATTTTATGTTGTTATACGTAAAATAATATATATGTTTAAAATATAATTTAAAAAAAGTTGTGGCTTACGTGATTGTTTCTTGTAGGTCTATTTTTGCTATAAGGAGTCCCTCATTGATGTTCAGGCGACAGGTTTCCATTCGAATTTTTGCAGAGTTGTCTCCTTTAATCCAGGTAAAATTTGGTTTTGCTCAACTTTAACTCTGGCTTCAAGGAAGTTTCTTCCATTGCCTCCTTCTTTATCATTATCGATAATTAACATTAAAAATCGTCTTCCATGTATAAAATTGCAATTAGTCCTTTTCAAATGCAATCGATCCACATATTTCCTAGGTTTTCAGTTTTCAATCAATTTGTACGTAATGCAACAAGTATGCAAAAAAGACTTATGACCGATCGAAATACAAATTAAAATTGAGAATAAAGGCAATACAAAAAGAAAATTTTAAAGTTCTTTTTATTTTCCACTGCTGAATTTTCTACTCTCACAAAGAGCCCACAATAAACCAACAGCAAAAACAAAAGAAAATTATTTTTCTCCTACGACAACATTTCAACCTATAAAATTTGAAATAAAGAAATAAATAACAAATACTGTAAATAATATTTATTGATTCTAGTTGCTAGTAGTTCGAGAAATACAATTTTTACGTAGGTCTAAAATTAAAAAGAATGAAATACCAATAAATCAAATTAATTAAAATAAAACAGAGATTAAAGTGTTAACACAAAACTAAAGCCAAGCGAAACAAGTTGTGAGTCGTGTATACAAAATTAATTTGATTTATTTGGAACCGCAGGACGTATAATATTATTATGGAATTAAATTGAAACCAAAAAATTTAAAAGAAAAAAACAAATAACTCCAAAAATAAGTCGAAAACACACAAAACACACGTACATAAGCATATATATATTTGAATTAGTGAGCTTTTCTTCTCTCTTTAATAATCGAGTAGACTCTGTAGGGCGTGAGTTCGCCATCTTAACAATAAAAAAAAAAAACAAGTAAAAGACATGAAAACATTTCGCAAATATTATCATAGTAATTTATAAAGTAATGCAACAAAACGTGAATAGGACAAGATAGAAATCAAAGGAGGAGATTCATCCAACAGGCAGCCGCAAAAACTAGTAGAGCTTCGAACATGACAACCTAAATAATTTAAAGAATAAATCCTCTTTCATTGACATCAGCCAGGAATTATTATTATTATTATTATTAAATGCAATTAAAAAAAGGAAAATATTAAGTAAAATTTATATTACGTAGAGAGTAGTAGATCCTATTTATCCTTAAAACATGAAACTAAGAAGTTAAAAAGTCCAAAACGAAAAAAAAACTAAGTAACAAGAAGGATATTAATCGATTTTCGATCAGGAACAAACGTCTACTTCATTATAACTATTAGCAGAGGTTATTTTTTGCATACAAAAACACGAGCATGATAATTTAGTCCTGAATTCTTCGCCTACGCCGCACACATCCTTATTTCATTTCAGTTAGCCTGAATTATTGTTTGGAAGGGATATAAAAAATTCATCCTTTTTACTATACATAGAAAACAAACTAGATTTATGCACATTCCACTCTCTCCATGACTACTTCTCTCCATGACTACTTCTCTCTCTCTCTCTCCTCTCGCTCTCTCTCTCTCTTGTTATATTTGTACTTTGAAAAAATTGTATCGATAGTGTTTTATTAAACGCATATTATATATTGAAAATGATGATAAATTATTATTACCATTATTGCAATGCTATTTATTAGAGATTGTGGCTAAGAAAAGAAAATGAAACAAAAATAAAAGAAGAAAAAAACAAACAACAAAAACAATTATGGAAAGCTGACGAGCATATTTTAAAAGAAAATTAACAGAGTATTAAGCAAGTTTTATTCTTATTTACGACATTCATCTTAAGATTTGTATTTGATTTGCAATAAAATAATTTTCCGTTTTTTATGACGTAAGAAAATAGGGAAAGAAAATGAAAATTAAAAAACAAAAGGTGAAAAAAAATTACATTATGCATTATGAGCATTTGTTGCAAAGTCTATAAGCGTAGAAATAAAAATAAATTAATAAATTAAAAGATGACTTTTGTCTTATTGATGAAGTTTTCTTCGATAATCCAAAAATAATCCAAAAAAAGACCTGACCGTTTAATAGTATCCAGTTCCTACTCATAGTTTTGATGTGATCATGAACCTTTCTTTTGACTCTTTATATATTGTTTAAAATTTTTATTCTGTAAATTACAAGACACTTTTTCAAAGGCAGTGTTTCACTGCGCTCTGAAGAACGTTTTCCTCTTCAATTTTGGAATCCGGACTAGAAACTCTGATAGAATCCTAAATGACATACCTTCTTAAACATCCTTGTTGTTCGTTTCGTTATCTGCAACATATTGCACAATTTTCTCAAAATGATGCGGCCTTCAGTCGCGTTGATAGTGGATAGTGGGAGAGGACTCAAGCCCAATATAATCTACTCCAAATCGATTAAAGAACAATTGTGTGCTATCCGCTTTCGTACAAAATTTTCCAATATCTGGTCAACAAATGTTCATTCCTTAAGTGAAGGCAAGGAGAATGATTGTACCGAACCTTTTTCCGAATCAGTCTTGAAGGGCTCTTCTATTCTTTGGTCCCAAAATACTTCAAAACAATCTTTGACGATATTAATTAGCCAGTTATTTTTTTTATTCAAATGCAAACATTTAAAAAGAGGGGACTACTCAAAGAGAAGCAACTGGAGGATATGGTCTCAACGAATCATTACATGACAACCGCCAGCGCGTGCGTGAGAATAGCAGAAAACTTACGGTATTGTTCTGTTGCTCACATGAGTGCATTCACAAATGAACACAGACCTCTCTAAATGTTAACATTTTCAACCCGATCGATCACATTTTGATTTGAAGTTCTCTAGCATTCTTGTTACAAGATCATACATAGGAGGGATCTGTGATTCTGATCATTGCCTGTTGAAGTAACTGTACAGATGTTGAGTGTCAAGGACATTTATAATAAGAGGTAATCCAATTTGTAACCTCGATGTCTTAAAAATTCCAAATTAGTTGCTACCAGAATCGTGCAGCGCCTGGCTTACTTCGTAGAAATATGTAGACCAAACGTGTAATAAACTGAAGAAGAGGGTAAGATCGGTGATTGACAAAACTATCGAAGGTTTTTTTTTTGTGGTAGGGAGGTGAAGGCTTTTTACGTCCTGAGTGTTGGACTCCCAGACGCAAAATGCTTTTGGACTACCCACTAAACACCTCCCCTGTCAACCTGAGAACCTAGCCTGGAACCGTTTGACACATTACTTCGGGCTAGGCCTCGTGTTCCTACGCCTAGAGGCGCCCTCGCATTATGGGTATCTCTTCTCTAACAGGAAGGACGGGAGAGTAAGGAAGTGCTAGAAAAGAGATCCATCCATCCCCGATGCCTGCCAGCGCTCCAATAACGCTTTTTTCAATATCAGCACTGCCCGAGCATATTGCGCCACGCGATTCCAATTGTCAACTGTTTTCAACATTACTTCGACGATCGTTTCCGGATAGAGCTCTCCAATTTCGCTGAGTAGGACCCCTCGCTGCTGGCTCCACCTTTTGCAGTAGAAGAATGTGTAACAGGCGTCATCCGGTTCCAAAAAACACACAGTTAAGAGACTGTGCTCTGTAAATTTTGTACAGGTAGGACCGAAAACCACCATGCCCGCTTAAGAGCTGGGTCAAGTAGAAATCGGTCTCACCATGCACTCGACTGAACCACGGCCTCAGGTCAGGGATCAGACGTGCAGTCCACCTTCCCCTCGTTTCTTGCTCCCAGGACTGTTGCCAATCGCTGATAGAGTGACGTCTCTTTTCTCTGGTGATCTCTTCTCTTCGATCTACGCCTCTGCGCAGATAAATACTCTCTCGCAAGGAGGGTGATGGGTATCACCCCTGCGATTACCAGCACTGCCGCCCCAGAGACCGTTCGGTATGCGCATGCGATTCGTAATGCTCCTTGTCTCTGCACCTGTGCCAACCGCTTCCGGTGTAACTCTTTGCTGAGAGCGTTGCTTCACAGTTCTGATCCGTAGAGTAGAAGCGACTGCACAACTCTCATTAAGAGTCGTCTCCTTGATGTGGTGGGCCCCCCTATGTTGGCCATTAATCGGGTGAGTGCCGTCACACGCGCTGCAGCTTTGTCAGCTGCTGCCCTGAGTTGTTGGGAAAAACTCATCTTCGAGTCTATCAGGACGCCCAAGTACTTTACTGCTGATTTCGATTCGACCAGCTCGTCCCCTATACTGATAGGTCGTACTCTGAGGATTCTCTTCTTCGTTAGGATGACCACTTCGGTTTTTCCCAGTGTCAGCTTGAATCCGTGAGCGGTCATTCAGTCCTTTACCCTCCGCATTAACGTATTGAGTCTAAGTTGCACATGGTCTACTGTGCGTCTAGCGACCAGCGCCGCGACATCGTCCGCATAGCCGATCAAACGTGACTCATCCGGCAGTTCAAGCTGCAGGAGTCCATCGTAGGAGATGTTCCACAGGTCCGGGCCAAGAATAGAGCCCTGAGCGACACCTGAAGTAAGATTTGTACTTTGCCTACCCTCTTTCGAGTCGTAGAGTAGGCTGCGGTCCTTCAAATAGTTCCTGAGAATCCGCATCAGGTACACTGGTACATGAAAACGATTTTCTAGCGCTTCCAGAATATCTACCCATCTAGTGCTGTTAAATGCATTTCGGACATCCAGAGTAACCAGCAGGATGCCCCATCGTGTGGAAATACTGTGAGACTCCGCACGTTGAACCGCGCTCACTACTTCTCCAATTGCATCGATGGTGGCGCGGCCTGCTCTGAAGCCATACTGCCGTGGAGATAGATCCCCGGCAATACGAATCACGTCAGCGTCTTCCCCTGATAAGTTTTTCAAAACCTTTTCCGGCCGAGTCAAGCATACACAGTGGGCGGTATGCAGCTGGCGACTCGGGATCTCCTTTTCCCTTCGTAATGAGCACAAGTCTCGCCACCTTCCAGCACTCTTGGAACAGCCATTCGCGCAGGTATGCGTTGAACATGCGGAGGAGCAGGTCAGGGAAAACGTGGAAGACCATTTGTAGCACCTCTGCTGGAATCCCATCTGGTCCTGGAGCCTTTCTGGCCTTCATAGACAAGACTGCTTTCTCTAATTCCATCTTCGTGAAAAATGGAATTTCCATTGGTGTTTCATAGTGAACGGCTTCAACGATGGCGGGATGGATGGGAAAGAGAGCCCGCACGATTTCGTCCATTTTTTCTACCTCGTATGAGTGAGGTGACCTTTGGACACCGAGCTTCCGCATACCTTTTTTATAGCCCAGGCCCCATGGGTCTCTGTTCACGTCGTCCACCAGGTTTTGCCAGCGGCTGGCCTTGCTGCTGTTGATAAGTGTACGGAGGCATTTTCTAGATGACTTGTAAGCAGCTAATCGGATACATGCCTCTTCCCGGGTTCGAGCTCGCTGTGTCCGCGTCGTAGTTTGTGACACTCCCTTCGTTTTTCGGCAATTTCAGGTGACCACCAGTATACTGGAGGCTTGCTGTGCTGGGGTCTTCGTAGGGACATTGAAGACCTGAAGGCGGCTGTAATGATTCCCATAGTTGAGTTAACGACATCTCTTGCCGCAGGTTCTCCGTCCTCTAGCGTTGCTTCCGACAGCGGTGATCGTGCCGTAAGCACTTCAACATACTTCTCAATATCCACTTTCTCAGTATTCCACCGGAGCGCAGAAGAACAAGCGCGCGGTCTTCGGAAAGCACCGTGATGGATCTCCAGAGCTTTGTACTGGTGATCACTGGCCGAGAAATCTTCTGGCGCTCTCCAATTTTTAACTGATTGTGCTAGGCACTCCGAGGCGAATGTCACATCAGGTATGGTGCCGACGCAACTCCATCGACGGAAAGTAGGGGTGTGGCTTGTGCTCAGTACCACAAACCCAGTTCGCGCTGCCATTTCCACGATCCGTTTGCCCCGAGCGTCTGACTGGGGCATGCCCCAATGGATTCCATTTGTGTTGAAGTCACCTCCGACGAGCACATGGTCCTCAATACTCGAAACAGCGTCCTCCAAAGCATTGAACATAAGTTGAAAGGACGACAACGATTCGTTCGGAGTTAGGTATACACTGAAGAATGTAGTTCCCGAACACCGAACCCAAACGAAACCATCTCCTCGCTCCCGATCCTGCACTTGTAGGTGAGCACTGTTCCGAACCCAGATGGCGGCTGTACCGTTTTCGGTACTTATTCGTCAAGATTTCGGTTATTCGTCAGGATACCATGTTGATGAGTTTATGGTGTGATGTTGCTCGCTCAGCAGTAGTAAGTCAGCTTGCCTGTCTCTCTCAAACTGTTCCAGTAGGTCTTGGGCGATGATGCTTCGATTTAGATTGACTTGAAGTATACGAATCATTGCAGAAGCGCTTTTGCTTTGGTTAGGGCTTCTTGGAAGACCCGACACTTCCCTGTGCCTGAAATATGTTTCAAATCATCTGGTCTCGGGTTATACTCCTGGCAAAGAACACAGTGTGACTCGTCTGTGCATTCCTTCTTTTTATGCCCTGTCTTACCGCAATTGTAGCACAAGGAGCTTCGGTCGGTTCCATTACATGTATGTGCGGTATGACCGTATCCGAGGCACTTGAAACATTGAAGGGGAATGGCCCTTCGCCGTATCCGACAAATAACCCACCCTATTCTTATTTTGCCCTGCTTCAGAAGCTGTTCTGCTTCCCTCTCTGTGAGGTCGATTATGGCCATGCGTTGACCCCTGTTGTTCGGTTTGGCCAGCCTGACTTTCGTCTCACCTAGTACGGGGAAGTCGCGTTTTAAGGCGTCTTCTATTTCGGGCAGATCCGTAACGCAGTCAATGTCTCTAATTTCCAGTGTGGTCTTAGGCTCGAGTGAGGCTACAGTTGCCTTCTCTCCGAGGACTCTTTTGACTGCGTCACGGAACGCGTTATTATTGTTTGCATCTGATCCGAACTCAACAAGTAGATCCCCCGAGCGAGTTGGCCGTACAGCTTTTATTGCAGTTTGTATGTCTTCAGGTTTTACCGCTCCCTTGATATCTCGCAGAACATCCGCATAGGATTTACCGTCGGTGAGCTTAACCAGCAGTGCCTGCCCAATGGGTTTTCGACGCTTCTTAATCTTAGTTTCTTGGGTTATCTGCGATGATTCATTGCATTTCGGTTCCTGTGAAGGTTTATCGATTTTGAACTTAAGAGCCGCTTTTTTAGCTGCCTTTTTGGCAGCTTTGGATAGTGCCGTCTGAAAACCCTCCTCAATCGCGATTTGATCGTTCGGCGTCCTGTCCTCGTCCTTCCTCCGTTTATCCCAATCTCCTTTGATTGGGCTGCAGGCCAACCTTTTGGTGGCAGTAGAAACCGGGACGACTTCTGCGCTGTCGAATGAATTAGCCTGTTGCTCTTCCTCTGCCTTTAGCCACCTGCGTCTATAATGACCTATTCGGGTTAGGAGGTCTTCCAACTCCAGAACTCCGTTTTTAATCTCTTTGCTAAGGTTCGTTTGTGCGTTGCATGTGGCAGTGATACGTTTAATAACCCTTTCTGCTTTACGGTATAGCCGCTCTTCCTCTGCACGATCCATGATAATCGAAGTGCTCCGTGTCTGCGTGCAGGGATTTCTTTATTTGTGTTCCGTGCTTCAGTCGCTTCGGTGGTGATGGCAACAATAATAGGTTTCTCAACCGTTTCGCATTTCGCTACCGTGTGCTCGTCTCTTCCAGGTTGCAAGAGGCTCTGTTCTTCTTATTTTGGTCGCACTGGTGTGCGCATGGTTTTCTTGCTGCGCCCAAATGCTGTTAAAATCTCTGGTTGTACCAGATTTCCTACTTTTCGTCCATCCGTTTTCGAATGTTTGTGTTCTGATATATTTTCTTTTGTGTATAATTTGTTTGTTATCATTTCTTATGGGTCCCCCCTCAGAGCCGCTATCTCCACTCGTGAATGTAGTCGCCTTATTGGTCCAATGGTTATCTTTGCTAAGCAGGGAGGCCATGCGAGGGTTGGCACCAGCCCTTATGGGGACAAGTGCTCAGGGCCAGACCGGCGCTAATCGGGAGTTCGTCTCCCGATTACCGATTATCGAAGGTTTAACGTGGCAAAAAAAAACAACAAATATTGATTCCATGTAGAGCGCCAAGAAGCGCTGAATTAGTGAAATGAGCCTTATGGACAATATATGGAAAGGAATCCAATGACGAAGGCAGCGCAATTAGACAAAATCATTTGGTGGGCTGTAGAGCCTTGACTAACATGATAGCGAAAAAGATTACTGGAGTGACCCATGCTTCGTTAAGCCAAACTTAGCTAAGAAGACACGTATTAAAAAAATATTAAAAAATTAATAAATTAAAAATATTTTAAAATAAAAATTATTCAAAAATGTTAAAAAATTATTAAAAAATACACCACAGCCATATGGTATGGAAATGTTATGTCTAGCCCATGCCAGTTACCTGTTCTCCTTTCGAAGTCAAGGAAATGAGCTATTCCTTAGCTCCTTTCCTTATATTCGAACTTCAAAGGAGGAAAGTTTATATTGTGGGTTGGCATTTGATTCAGATGATGGCAGATTCCCACTGAAATGAGTATGAAAAGTTAAATTTAAAACAAATTGTACAATTATTTATTTCAAATTTATTTGACTTATTTCGGTTTTCTTTCATTACACAAGAAAAACATTTTTTCATTATCAACTTCAACATTTTTCCATCACATTTCGAATACTATTCAATTACCATCCAACCATGTTTTGTCTTCTCTCAAAACGTTAAATACTAATTTTATTCTTTTGTTTTTCAATCAATTGTTTGTCTACAGGTTTAAATACATAATTTTTGTTTGCATTTCTGATTTCTATACAAAAATAGTGAATTCACTTATTTAATATAATCTTTATGTTAATAATTTTTTTATTTTAATGTTTTTGTAGTTTTTCATTTATATATTTCAATTGGATACGTTTTATTTCGTTTTATTTGTTGTTTTTTTTCTTCGAAAATGTCCTTCGACATCTATAAATTACGAATTTCATTTATTTGATAATATCATTTGCTATAATTTTCTTCATATATAATTTTTTTGTTATTATATTTTCTCTTTTTGTTTTTCTAAATTGAACTTTTCGTGTTTTTTACTTTGTTTTTAATGGTATGAGTTTCATTTTAGAACCGATCAGGTATTTTGTTTCAATGCTTCTAGTTAAGTTTCATATAATGTTTGTTCTGTTCCTATTTTGTTATCTCTCGTTGTGGACCAGAGATCGAGAGTTAAGATTTTCAAAAATATAATTGTTAACATTTTTTGTTTTCTGTTTGATTTTGCTACGACATATCGCTAAACTATGCATTCGATTATTATAGAGTATGCGTTTACTTTTCATTAATCTTTTCGAACCGTTTTCATGTTCTTCTTTAGTTTTACTCCGCGACCAATGTTTAAAAAATGGGGAAGAGTTTTGGAATGTGATTTTAGCACAAATACAAACTTAAAGTCTACTTAACATACAGATAAGTTAGAAATTAAAATAATTATAATTAGAGCATACTAATTTCTAACAGCCTTCGATTCCTTTTTTGGTGTATTTAATAGTTATGTTTTTTTCTTTTAACTATTTTTTGTCAAACATTTTTAATTATAGATCTAAAGTATTTATAGTTAGTTATTGCTCAAATGACTACTTTTCATATTTTTTTCAAACTTAATTTAAATAAATTTTATTAAATTTTAATTCTTTTTTGTCTCTACTAGATAAAATATTGAAATTGAAATTTTATTTTTCATACACTGGTACACTAGCCTCGATAGTTCACCGTAAAATTATTCGTATGTCTTCAATGTTGCATCAACAAGATATGTGCAAATCTATTGAGCTATCAAGTTTATCTAACTGTTGTTTACTATTGAGCAAAATGATCACATAAATTAGTATTATTGGCTAAACTTTAATTTGTTCATTTGTTCATTGTATGAAATCAAATGGAATGTTAAAAGTTATTTAGTGATTTGACGATTTCGGGTATGCGAAATTGAACAATATTCATAACGATTCCAAAAAGGTTCAAAAACATTTAACCAAGTTTCAAGCCATATTTAGTGAAACCCTAATAAAATTCTTGCCTTGATATATTACTGTACGGATTCAGATTAATAAAACTAAACTAATGAGCTAACCTTAACATTAACCTATATCACGGCCATGTTCTCAAAAAAAAAAAGTGAAAGATTATCCATGTCGCATAGGCAACCCTAAGGTGGATTAGCGCTACAATAAGCTCGGAAATCCTATTTCATCTCGTATTTACTAGGTGTATGCAAATGAAAGTGCCCTCTGTGTTCCAATAGCTAAATCTACACATGTATGAACTTTCAAAACGTATCGACTGTCATTTTTTATGTTTTTGGCATCTGTCAACAATATCCAATTCATAACATTACAAGCTTCAAACATCAACGCATATTTTTTTGGTATTAAAAATGTCGATTTTTGTGCCACAAAGTGCTCATTTGCGGGAAGCATTAGTTTTCTGCTTTCATTTGAAAAAATCCGTGGTTGAATCTCATCGAATGCTTGTAGAAGCTTACGGGGACCATGCATTTAGTGAATCCAATTGCAAAAAGTGGTTTCGAAAGTTCCGTGATGGTGATTTTGATCTGAGAAACGAATAACGCGGCCACGCTCCGTCAAAATTTGTGGATACCGAATTGCAAGCATTGTTGGATGAAGACGATGACCAAACGCAGCAACAGCTCGCAGAACAATTAAATGTTGACCAATCAACCATTTCTCGCCGTTTAAAAGCCATGGGCAAGATTATAAAAGTCGGTAGATGGGTGCCACACGAGTTGAATGAAAGGCAGCAACAAAACCGAAAATCCGTTTGTGAAATGCTGCTGGCCAGGCAAAAAAGAAAGGGTTTTGTGCATCGAATCATCACTGGCGATGTAAAATGGATTTATTTCAAAAATCCGAAACGTAAAAAATCATATGTCAGCCCAGGCCAAGCGTCCACATCGACTCCAAGGCCGGATCGCTTCGGAAAGAAGGCCATGCTCTGTATTTTCTGGGATCAGCGTGGCGTTATCTGGTATGACCTCTTAAAAACTGGTGAAATTGTTACTGGTGCGCGCTACTATCAACAATTGACCGATTTGAACAATGCCATACGCGATAAACGGCCAGAATATCAATTGAGGCACGACAAAATTATTTTCCAAGATGACAACGCATCGCAACATCGAACATTGGTCAATAAAAAATTCGGCTGGGAACCGCTAACCCATCCGCCTTACTCACCAGACTTAGCGCCTTCCGATTACTATTTGTTTTCATCGATGGGACACGCACTGAACGATTCACGGTTCAATTCCTACGAAGAAGTCTAAAAATGGCTCGATGACTGGATTTCATCAAAAAATCAACAATTTTTTTGGGCGAGGCATCCATAAATTGCCTGAGAGATGGGAAAGATGTGTAGCTAGCGATGGCAATTACTTCGAAGATTGAATTTGTAACCATTTTTTCGAAATATACATGTATTTTTGAAGAAAAAAAGGCACTTTCATTTGCATACACCTAGTAGGAGTGGTCCGAGGATACCCTTTCCACTCGTCCTCGTGGCCATCGGGGGAATTACATAGTAACTGTTACGTTAGATTACTCAGACTAAGAGCTTTCATTAGATACCTCACACGAAGAAGTCTGGAGAGTTTGAGTTTTTTGGGATTTTGTAGGCAAGGTTGCTCCCCTTGCGGTTTTTTGGGGGAAAATTCGAAAAAATTTCTATTGGCCATTTGACATCTGATTATGGTTATAGACCACCCGTTGGCTATTCTAAGGTGGATTAGCCTTACCATAAGCTTCGAAACCGTGTCTTATTTAGTATGTGGTGGTGTCCCAAGGACAGTACTTCCACCCGTCCTGGTGGTCAACGAGGGATGCAAAATCACATAATAATTGTTGCGTCAGAATACTAAGAGCCAGAGCTGTAATTTGATTCGTTACTCGAGGCTTGTGTGTTCTGAGTTCTATCCTGAATAAGTTGGTGGTAGTTTGAATATGATTCATTGATCAAACTACTTTGAAATTTAAATGGAATTGATTTAGTTATATCCTTTCGTCTTGAGGCTAAAGCTAAATAATAAAATATACTGAAGTTATAGCGCAGCCTCTTGAGAAAATTCACCTTAAAGTCCGATTATATGTTTCAAAATTGAATTTGAATGGTATCCCATTCTGTATAACGAAACGTTTTAGAAACTGAAGCGTTTATTGGTGGTTTTGGTCATAAAAATAGACCATCACTAAACTTATCATGATAATTAATAAAGATTAATCTTAGCATGCTAGAATTTAATTCGGCTGATAAGCCAAAATAAAGGAATTTCGTGTTAATGCTTTGATAGGAAAATTAAACAAATCACTTTGTGCAAAAGCAGTGCTTATTACATATTATAACTTAAATTCCAGGACCTGTGCATACATATTCGATATTTATGAACTAAACATGTATTCATTGACTATGTATAAAAATTCTAGTTGTTTTTTTTTAAACCAGACTTGAGAAAGCAAACGTATCAAGGATGTTAGAAGAAAAATCCATCTGACCAAATTTATATTTACTCAAGTCGTTCGATAGTTTAAGCAGCGCTACCCCAGCCAAGCCTACCCCATTACAGAGACATCCTGCCCGAATAGGACAGATCACAAATGTTTATCTGCAGTGTACCAATAATTGATTTGACACTCAGTTTCCTAAGCGTAAAATTGAGCGTGCTAGCTCTACATAACACTCGAAGTATCAAATGTAATTTATAACTATGAGCATTATCCTTTGCAAAAGTTTCAATAAATAACGAACGAATTGAAATGAAATTCTCGCTTAAAAGCTATGAAATAGGGACGTCTGGGTCTTACCTCGAAGGCTTTTATTGCTCTTGAGGCGAATTATTGAGACTAAACTTGAGCGGCAGTCGGAATTCAATATATTGTAATTATTAATTTTATACTGGTGAAAACATATAATAGCATTTATAACGGGATGATGTTAAATGCATATGGAACACATACTTAAAAAATTTTATAACAACAACAACCTACTGAATTTTCATCCCCGCTGTTTTTGCTGTCCGTTCCCAAAACACTTTTCTCATCGTTCTCACCCAACTCTACATTTTCATTTCGACAATTTTATTCGAATTGAGAAAATGCTCCCGCTGACTATTCTCCAGAGCTGATACGGCCTGACTTAGCGATGACATCTTGTTCTTTTTATTATTGTTATCCTTATAGAGGTTCGCATAATGTTTATTTTGACTGTGTGGCGGTTGCTGTTGCAATTGTTCACTGCTAGATTCAAATTGACAATGTTCCTGTTGCGGATGTTGATGTAGACGATCTGGATCGAGTCCTTCGCCCAATTCACTATCACGTTCGTTGTTTGTATTTCGCATACATAATTTTGTAAACAGACAGACACGTAAACGATATAAACAATAGACGGCAAAATGAACAACGAACACGAATAGAATGGCACATGCGGTTACGACGATTGCTTTTCCGGGTTTCGTCCAATCAAGTAATGGATAAATGGTTTTGTTGTTTTTCCTGAAATTATACAAAGAAAATGAGTTTTTTTAAAAAAAAATATAATTGTTAATTCGATAACATGAATGTTTAAAATTTTTTTTTGTTTGTTGCGAGTTGGAGTTTTGACTCTTCTAGAGAGTTTCACGTGACAGGGTTTTATTTTTTCAAAAATTAATTATTTGAATTTTTCACCATTAAAAACAAGGAATAATTAATTACCACAAAACGGGGCTACTTTGACTTGCAGGGTTACTTTGACAGATTTTGGGGCTACTTTGACAGAGCGCCAAAATCGGTTTTCACGTGTACTCAGCAAGTGTGCGTGACCTCGAGTAATATTGCGCGAGGCGCAATATTACTCGGGTGTGGGGAACGCGTCATAGCGATGTGATCGGCGCGCCCGCCGACTAGTTCGAACAGGTTCGTCGCTTGAGTTTGTTGTGTGTTATGTGGTGGTGCAAAAATACGACTAAATATTGTTGGGATCTTTACTTTTCGGTAAGTTAATTGTATTGTTTACTTAAATAAAACTACAATTGTGAGTATTCGTGATTAAATTGGTGTAAAATAAGGATTTTTAAGGATAAGCCCAGAGTTACAAAAAATACAGCGATGAAACCCTTGCAAAAGCCGTTGCTGAAGTGAGGGTAGGTCTTCTTAGCCCGAGTGTGGCTGCCAAGAAGTATAAAATAAATAGAACAACTATTGTAAACAAAATTCATCACCAACGTGAACTAAAGCCGGGTCATCCAACTGTTTTGACTCCTGAAACTGAAAACCTAATAGCCGATACCTTGAAAATATTAACAGATTGGGGTGTTCCTCTTACTAAGCGCGATATCCAAATTATTGTTCAGATGTTGGTCAGCAGGGAAGGTAGGGTTATAAAAGAATGGAAAGACAACTCACCGGGGCCGGACTTTGTGACCGACTTTGCAGCGCGAAACAACCTTACTCAGAGACTGGCCACAAATATCAAGCCTGCTAGGGCATCAGTAGGTCCTAATGAGATAAAAGAATTTTTTGAAAATGTGAAACCAGCTCTGGAGGAGACACGTCCAGGTCTTATTTACAATTATGATGAGACGAACGTGACTGATGACCCGGGGGCAATAAAGTTTTAGTCCCTCGAGGTCACAGACGTGTCAAACGAGTTCAGGAGTATTCCAAATCATTGGTCAGCCTCATGTTTTGTGGCACAGCAGACGGAAAAATGATTCCTCCTATGGTTGTCTACAAAGCACCTGTACGAGAACTGGACAATGGGAGGCCCACTTAGAACAATTTACAGAAATAGTCATAGCGGTTGGTTTGACATGAACCTCTTCGAGGTATGGTTCTTCAAGTTGTTGTTGCCGAGCATCCAGGAAGAAAGAATTGGAAATGAAAAAGCTGTTGTCATAGGTGATAATTTAGCTTCGCACTTCTCACCTGAAGTCGTTCAGGCAGCAGTACAAAATAACATTCATTTTACGACTTTAACACCAAACTCGACGCACATAATGCAACCCCTCGATGTGGGTATATATGGTCCTTTAAAAAGACAATGGAGAAAGATTCTGGATACTTGGAGAAAGGAATCGAGAATACGGGGCATCATTCCTAAGACACAATTTCCCATGTTACTGAAGAGATGCATTGGCTCCCAATATGATGAAAAATTTGCAGAGCTCCTTCAGAACTACGGAATTTTACCCTTTCGACCCTCAAGCTGTTTTACAAAAGCTCCCAGGTGAACGCGAACAAGAAACAGGACGTATCCTAGATAGCTGTCTGCTGGAGTTTTTAAAAGAGACAAGGGGTTACAACACTGAAAGAATTCGTCATAGAAGAGGGAGGAAAGTCGTTAATAAGCCAGGAGCACAAATATTGGTTACGAGCCAAAGAGATAATGCAGAAGAAGATTTTCCAACTATGGATGACTCTCCTGAAATAGAAGATAATGTCTCAGCTTTCAAGAATAATCAACCAGTCCCTTCAACCTCTGGACTGCTTACAAAGCACCAGACTGATTCCGACGAAGATGTGCCTCTGAGTTGATTGGTTCGCAAGAAGGAAATCAAAAACAAGGACAAGAAGAAGAATAAGAAGGAGTCTAATTTTTGTTATACTGTATGTGCGACTATAGGTTCTACCGCCATTCTGTTGACTGGATATGCTGCATTACCTGTAAAAACTTGGTGTGTGCGATATGCAATAAGGGCTCAAACAATCCGTCATACGAATGTGTGGTGTGTGAGGACGACTCTAACTAATTGTTGACTCTAACTTAAGAGACTGATTAAGTGGCATTAACAGTACCTTCCGTACAAATATGGCAATACTTGCGTTAATAAAGAATAATTTAATTGTAAAAATATTTGTTTTCATTTAAATCCATGTATATTTCAATAAAATAATAGTTTTTTTGGTCAAAATGATGTCAAAGTAACCCATGCTTTTACTGTCTTTGACGTCAGTTGCATTTCAATACCCTGTCAAAGAAACCCCACTTCTGGGGTTACTTTGACATTTAATAAATTAAAAAAAGTAGGGAGTTAGGGGGGTGATAGGCTTTAAATTTGCCATAGATCTGATAACCAAAGGACACATTGTTCTGTTGGCGTAAAAAAAGTGAAATTCGAGCCGTAAAAAAAAAGTTACAATCCAAAAACCTCCAAAACCTGTTCAAAGTAGCCCCGTTTTACGGTACTTTCTATTCAAACTGTGGCGATAAACTTGGTCGAAACAAGTGAAATGTTGGTTACGAAGAATATGTTAGAAGAACGTTGAACCCATGTTCCATGCATCGAACTACAGTGGTGGCCACTAGTTTAGTACCCTCGTTATCCTTGACTTTCAAGTGCAAATATCTTCTACTGTTTTACGTTTTTCGTTCAATTTCTTCTTCTTTTGTTTTGTCCACGCTGTGATGATTATGTCAGGTTAATTTCGTTTGTTTCATTTGTTCCGTTTCGTTTCGATTCTCATTTAATTGCAAGTGGTACGTGATCTAGGCTGGACACGAGTTTAGCACAACTTGAAATATCCCTAATTACGGTATTTAGTTTCTGGTAAATCGAATTGATTGGTAAGATTTGCAATTTTTTAAGTTCATTCATGATTCTTATTCACATAAAATGTGTGTTTAGAAATGGCAAAAGGTACATGGTGCACAGAGGCTCAGCGGCAGGTAGCTCATCAAATGAAGAGCAGTGGAAGCACCGTTATGCAAATTGCAAGTGCTTTAAGATGTTCCTGAAAGATGGTTTACAACGCATGACATCATATGCAATAATATGGGAACTCCAAAAATGTAAAACAGCGACCGAGAGCTCGAAAAACCACAATTAAAGAGGACTGTTTGATTTAACCCATTCGAGACCGATTGCACACCGTGTGTGCAATTGCTTTCCGAGGCTAAAAGACGGGTTGCACACCGTGTGTGCAATAATAATAATGAGCAATTATCAGTTATTCTGAGTAAAATAATCGTCGAGAGAAGATTTTTTTTGAATTAATAGTATCTATAAAGTATAGAAAAACAAAATTTGGCATTGGTTTTATTGCGTACCAAAACAAAACAAAACATTTTGTTTGGAGTTTCAAAATCTACATTTTTAGAAAATATCAATGTAAGAAACCATATTTATCTAATTCTATTTTTCAAATTTATC
Source organism: Stratiomys singularior (assembly GCA_954870665.1). Classification (NCBI taxonomy): domain Eukaryota; kingdom Metazoa; phylum Arthropoda; class Insecta; order Diptera; family Stratiomyidae; genus Stratiomys; species Stratiomys singularior. The sequence continues at coordinate 109,870,718 of OX940879.1, read as the reverse complement.
ACCAATAGCAATAGTATCGCCTTCTATATATACCGCCTAATCAAATAATGTAAGAAATAATTTCTTACATTGAATATTGCGTATTCATAATTTCTGCGCTTAAGAAAATAAGATACGCGCTGGCTTAAGATAATAAGATTTTTTCTTTTCTTTGATCCATTTTGATCCGTGAATAAATAAGAATTTTGTTTCCACCATTCTGTACCTTTTTACCCGAAACACTCGAGCATCAACGACGACGCGTAACAGTTTAGTCGTACAGAAAAATTCTCAAGCAAAAGACAGTTTTAAATTTAGCCCCTAAAATGGTAGATCCTAAAGCAGGAACATCAAGAATGCAGGAAGCAACCAGTGATAATGAAAGTGATGATTTCATGCTTGCAAGAAATAGAAAAAAGAATCGAAATTTTGTTATTATGGATAGTGATACTGATTTAGAAAATGAGGAAAACAGGAATGTGAATATTGAACTATTAGGTGATACACAGGATGAGGTTTTTAAGGAAAGTGATTGTGACGATTGTACTGACGCTGAAAGTGAAATTGGACAGCATCAAAGTGAACTTATTGATGATACAGAGTGGGAAGATGATGGTTCCCTTACAAAAATTCCTTTTGAGGGTAAACCAGGTCTCCAAAAGTTACCAAACGGAGGTAGTCCAAACGATTTTTTTGAACTTTTATTTGATAATACGTTTTTCTCTTTGATTGTGAATGAAACAAACAAGTACGGCGAAAAGATTTTAAAGGAAAAAAATGGAAGGACTTAACCATTTCTGAATTTAAGGTATTTTTAAGTTTATTACTACATATGGGAACTATCAAATGTCCAAGAATTGATAACTACTGGAGTAAGAGCGAACAATTTAGTTTTCAGTATTTTTCCCAACATATGAGTAGACAAAGATTTCAAAATATCTTACGATCGCTTCATTTTTCTTCTGATAATGAAAGTGATCACCGCCTACGGAAAATAATTCCAGTAGTAGATTATTTTAATAATAAAATTAGAGAAATATATTATCCTCACAGAGAATTATCAATAGATGAATCTCTAGTTCCTTGGAGAGGAAGATTAATATTTAAACAATATATTGCCGGTAAAAAACACAAACATGGTGTAAAGTTATACATTGTGTGCGAAAGTTCTGGTATTGCGTTACGAATAAAAGTATATACGGGAAGTGGTGACGGTATAAGTGGAAAAGGACATGTAGATAAAGTTCTTTTTCATTTGATGAAAGATTTTCTAAATCAGGGACATTCTGTCTTCATGGACAATTATTACAGTTCTTTTGGTTTAGTTTCAAAATTGCTTCATTACAAAAGTAACTGTACAGGAACATTGTGAAAGACAAGGAAGGGAAACAATTCGGAAGTAATAAAAAAAAAAATCTGTTGAAAAATGAAGTAATTTCTCGGTTCAAAAACAATGTAATGATAGGTAAATTTAAAGATAAGAGAGATGTGTTATTCATATCAAGTGAATACAAAGCAAATTTAAAAGAATATGAAAATAAATATAAACAAAATATTCTGCAACCAATTGCGTTGCATTACTATAACAAATATATGAACGGGATAGATCGCAAAGATCAGATGGCTTATTATTCTTGCTCAAGGAGGACATTTAAATGGTACATAAAATTGTGGATTCATTTAGTTGAAACTTTGGTTTTAAATTCATTCAATTTATATAAAACATATTCACCAACAACAAGAAAATTGAGTTTTTATAACTATCGTCTAGAAATTTTAAAAAAACTTAATTGGACAACCCCGAGACAGAAGGTCGCCAATACCAGAAACAAATGATCACCGACCTGAAATTTTACCAAGAAATGAAAATAGGAAAGTAAACAGAAAGATGTGCCGACAGTGCTACAAACAAGGAAAATATAGACGTAGTAATTACTTTTGTCCTGCTTGTGTCGGTAATCCAGGATTATGTTTGGGAGAATGTTTCAAGCGCTATCATCAACCAACTAATGTATAATTATTTTACGATTATTTTTCAGTGTGCTGTTTTCTAAAAATGTATTTACAAATTGTATTTTCTTTTTCATTACTGAGTTACATTACTTTATTAGCTTTAGACATTTTTCTAAAAATTTATTTCTTGTTTATATTATTTTCTTCATTATTCAAGTTATTTTTTTGATTTTTTACTATTTCTTAAAAATTTTCTTTGCATTATATTCTGTTCGTCATTATTGAAAGCAACATAACGATTTTATATTATCTAATTATTTTTAAAATAAATATTTATCAATTTTAATGATGTATTTTTATTTTTTTCATTACATTGCACACATGGTGTTCAATCCGTTCCTCGCAATAAAAATTTTCTGAGGAGCGAGTTGCACACACGGTGTGCAATCATCTTATGTATGCAAATTCGCTTACGAATCAGGTGATTTCTGTAGTAAACAAATTTTTTTATTGAAAATGAACAATATAAACAAAAAAAAAAAAAAAATTTCGCTCCTGGGGACCGTGTTCGAAAAAAATCGCTGTCTCGAATGGGTTAAAGAGCCGCAATCAAGAACCCTTTTAACAGTTCAACCGTTATAAAAAGGGATATTTCGTCGGGATTTGGCATTAACGTATCCTCAAGGACAATAAGACGACGGCTCAATGAAAAAAAATTGCGTAGATGCATAGCACAGCACAGCACAAGCCGCTTGTGTCAAAAAAAAAAAATCTAAAATCTCGAATTGCGTTTGCCCGTGAGTACTTGCAAAAATCGTTGATTTTTTGGAAAAATGTTTGTGAGTGACTTTGGAGTGACGAGTCAAAGTTTTGTCGGTTCTGATGTGACGGAAAGCGGTACGTATGGCGTCCTTCGAACATGCAGAACCATCGAAACTACACTTTGAAGACCGTGTGATGGTGTGGGCTGCCTTCTCTTGGTACGGCGTTGGCCCCATACATAAAATTGACACAAGAATGGATCAGCATGTTTACAAAAACATCATTGTTAACACGATGATGCCATTTGCTGATGATAACATGCCCCTTAGATGGTGTTTTGTGCATGACAATGACCCAAAACACACTTCGCGCGCAGGGAAGGGATGCTTGGAAGAGAACCGAATCGAGGTTCTAAAGTGGCAAGCCCAATCACCTGATCTCAATCCCATTGAGAATTTGTGGAACAATGTCAAGGAGCATATTCACATAGTCAAACCTCAGAATATGGCCGATTTGTGGACCAAAATTCAAAAAGCTTGGTACGCGATTCCGAGGGAACGTTGTATGACCTTCGTCGAGAGCCTACCGAGGAGATGCGCTGCTGTCATCAAAAATTAAGGATATCCAACAAAGTACTAAATTATTGCGTTTAAATTAGTTCTTTGTTATTTTTTTTGGTATTATATAAAATAGCTTACATTTTGTGCTAAATTCGTGTCCAGCTTTTTTTTTATCTTATTCACAACTAAACTTAGAGACTTAATTTTTGAAACAGTTTTCCATCCAAAAGAAAGAAGAAAACGCAATTCAGGTCTTTAAAAATGAAGACAAAAAGAATCTTCAAGCGCCTAGAGAAACATGAAAAGAAGACGCTTCTACTGAGGTCTGAATTCAGCAATAAAAAGTCGACATCAGACCAAGAAAATCGGAAAAAGCAACTATTACTGCCAAGAAGCTATCCAGCCAATTTTTGAAGGGTTAAACCCAAACTAAACGGATGAGGTCGGATGGTCTGGGCTTACCAGGCTCTGAGAACAGAGCTATCAGGCTGAACTCAAAAAACAAGGTAGGAAGTCTTACGAAGACCCTACAAGCCACTCAATTAAGCATTGGCAGTAATAGATACAGAGTGGGCCATCTAACGTTTTAAATTCGAACTATTTATATTTCGACATTGGAAACGTCAAATACCATTCGGTAAGTGACAGATATTCAGTAAAAAGTTTCAAATTTACGAAATGGGTCGCTATTCGCTAGAAGAAAACTGGGAAATATTGAAAACTTTTTTCCAAAGTGGTGAGTCTTCAAGCCAAACTGTGAGAAATTTGGCAAGAAAAAATGGACAGGCAAAACGTGTCATCAGTTCAATTTATGCAACAATTTGCCAAGCGTGTGCGTAAAACTGGCTCGTTGGTGGATAAACCAAAACGTCAACGTTCATTTCCCGCGCGATCAACCGAAAATATTGCGACTGTGGCTGAAAGTGTTTGTGAGAATCAATCCACCTCAACTCGCCGTCGATCGCAAGAATTGTACATTCCACGAACAATTTTGCGACGAATTTTGCAACAAAACCTCGCTATGAAGCCATATAAAGTTCAATTGGTGCAGCAGCTGAAGCCACTTGACCATCCGAGCCGTCTACAGTTCGCAGATTGGGCGGAAGATCGTTTGACCGAGGATGGTCAATTTTACGGAAAAATCATCTTTTCGGACAAGGCTCATTTCCACCTCGGTGTTTACGTTAACAAGCAGAATTTGGGGCGCATTTAAGGCACAGAAAACCCGCACGTAATTGTCGAGAAGCCAATGTACCCAACATGAGTCACTGTATGGTGCGGATTTTGGTCTGGTGGAATCATCGACCCATTTTTCGTCGAAAATGAAGAAGGAGCCGCCGTAACCATCAATGGTGAGGGATATCGTGCAATGTTATTCGAATTTTTCTTCAAGCAAATTGAAGAGGAAGACTTGGACAACATTTGGTTGCAACAGGACGACGCTACGTGCCATACAGCAAACGCTACACTCAATCTTTTGCGCCCTATCTTCGAAAATCGCATAATCAGCAAAAGAGGTGATGTGAATTGGCCTCTCAGAAGCTGCGATTTAACGCCGTTGGACTATTTGCTTTGGGGAGCTGTTAAAGATAAATGTTACGCCAACCATCCAAAAACAATTCAACATCTAAAGTACGAGATTCAAGCTGCTGTTGCTGCCATAAGGCCTGAAACCATCGAGAAAGTACTCCGAAATTGGGTGGATCGGATGAGCTACTGTAAACTCAGCCGTGGTGGTCATTTGTCGGAAATTGTTTTCCACAAATAAATTTCATAAAATAACCTTTCAAATAAATGTGCAACCTTTGAAAAATATCAAGTCGTTGTTATTTTATTGACTTTTTAAATTTAAAATTTTATATGGCCCACCCTGTATATTGATAATAGACTCCCAACATGTAACTGGTAAGATCCACTATTCAAGGATTAAATAACCAAACTATAGCGATCCTAAAAAACAAAAAAAAAAGGAGACGTGGAAGCAGTTAAAAGACTGATTAGTCGCTTTAACTTTATTCAGGTTAATGCAAACACCGACCCCACTGTGGCATCCTTTAAATAAAATGAATGAAGGTGACCCAAATCAATCTACATTGCAACAGCCAATCACTTTAAACAGCTGGTAGATGGATATATGGATGGATGGATGGATGTTTTACCGATTCTGTGATGAGGTGGTAGGAGTTAGTGCCAAACAATACAAAGTATTTGTCAGAAATGTGGGCCAAAAGCGACATGGCATTATACACTGTGACAAAAAAGTATCCGGAAATTCTCATTTTTTGCCCGCGTTGAGTATTTTTAAGTATTTGAAGTTTCTGTATGTTGGTAGGACTGTCCGTAATTACTATGCCAAACATGAGCGCGGTCTGTCAACTAGTTTGTTTACGACAGCTGTTGAAACCAGTCGACCTCAGTGGTAGTCTGCGAATTTTACAATGGAAAAAAATATTGAACAAAGAGTTTGTCTCCAATTTTGTATTTTGAACGAAATTTCGTGTGCTGACTCGTTGCGAATGCTGGAAAAGGCTTATGGAGACTCTGTTTTATCGAAAACCTAAGTGTACAAATGGTACAAAGCCTTTAAAAACGGTCGGGAGATCGTCGAAAATTTGCCTCGTTCAGGACGACCGTCGACCTCTCCAACCAACGATAACGTCGAAAAAATCAAGGAAATTGTGCTCGAAAATCGTCATGCCAGTGTTAGAGAGATAGCTCGTGATCTCAACATCTCTCGTGAAATCGCTCGTTTGATTTTGGTGAACCAATTGGGCATGCAGCGCGTCGCCGCTCGGCTTGTTCCGTTAGAGCTGAATTTTCTTCAGAAACAGTACCGGATGCAGGTAGCTGCAGACATGCTAGATCGTGCGAATTCTGATCCCACGTTCATGGGACGGATCATAACTGGTGATAAGACATGGGTCTATGAATACGACACACAAACGAGCCAACAATCATCTGAATGGGTGGGAAAAAATAAGCCAAAACCGAAAAAACCTTGCAAAAGTCGTTCGAAAATCAAGACGATGCTTATTGTTTTCTTCGATATTCGTGGTGTGGTTCATCATGAATTCGTTCCGCAAGGTCAAACGGTCAATAAGGACTTCTATTTAACTGTTTTGAGACGTTTGCTTATAATTTGCTAAATATTCGCCATAAACGGCCGGATTTGTGGCAAAAACATTCGTGGATTTTGCATGACGATAACGCACCGTCACATCGAGCCACGATTATTAACGATTTTAAGACCAAACACTTATTCGCCTGATCTAGCTCCGTGTGATTTTTTTCTTTTCTCCAGACTGAAATTACCGCTCCAGGGAACCAGATTTGACTCCATAGACGCCATAAAAGAAAATTCGCAGAAGGAGCTGAAGGCCATCCCTGAAAGCGCCTATAAAAAATGTTTCCATGATTGGAAAAAACGTTGGCACATGTGTATCGCTTCAAATGGAGCATATTTTGAAGGAGATTCAAGAAGATTGAAGAAGTTTAATATTTTTGCGTTTTATTTCAAATTTCCGGATACTTTTTTGTCAAGTTGTACGTCGGTAAGAAATTATCTTATTATTATTCCTTGACGGAGTATAACATAGTGGCATTTACAACGAGTATGTGTACAGGGAGAAGAAGGACTTGCATTAATTTTAACTGAAGTATGTGCTCCTCCTAATGATGCTGATCACCGAATCCCGTGCGATAGGCATATATGTATAGAGGCAGCGAACGATCAATGATAGTAATGCCGACGCGCATTGCGACACGCTGGACAGCACGTCCTGCAACGAAAAGGTTGAGCAATTGATTGCTTTTCTAGTAACACACAAACATCAGTAAATATAGGCAATATGCCAGTCTTTATTAACAGAATGCGGATAGGGGATTATTGGCATAACTTAAATCACAACTAGGGTGACCTACAGCATTGAAGAGTGCCAGAAACATCCAGTTTGCAAGACTATCAGTGAAAAATATGAGTAAAGTGAAGAAGACCTCATGGGCCTACCGCAATCTGCGAAAACTGCAACTAAACGAAGAGCATGTTATAAAATACGCTACAGGAGGAAAGCATGCTCTGAACAAGTGGCTGCTTCCAGAAAACAAGCCAAGCCAACACCCTAAAAGCAAAACCACAAAGAAGATTAACGTGCAAAGAGAAGACAACAAGGACCCACCGATTGTTCATCCAAGCGATTAAAAGGCAACGACTGACCCCGAAAAATCATAGAGGAACCAATTGTTACTCCCAGATGACAGGTCTATCAGCCCGATTTCTTTTATGTGGATGGGTTTATAAAAAGCACCGTGAACGTTACGGATCTGTGTCTCAATATCCTTTAATTTTTCATATTTGTTTAGGACCCTTAACACAAAGTAGAGAGCATTATAGAATGAGACAATACATCTTGACGGTCTTAAGGGGTTACACCACAGTAGAGAGCGAAAATTTAACGTTTTTTTGCGATTTTCTTTTAAGTGGAAGGAAAAGTAATAGAGTAATTCTTTTTAAGTATGTTGTTAAGCATGTTTTGAAGTTTAAAAAAAAATTGTTTATTAAAAAATATTACAAAATGGCTGCCCAACAGCCGTTTCTGCGGAACGGTTTTTGTTGGAGGGGCTCCGCGGCACGCAGTAGAAGTGCACCAAAAATTAATCTGGAACAAAATAAAAAATTTTTTCTTAAACTACATTAGTATAGCTATAGAAATACGTAGGGGATTTTGAAAATATTCATTTTTGTTAAATTGGCGAGCATTTGAAAAAAAAAGTTCATTTTACTACCAAAATACGGGCACTTATTTGTACCTAAAAAATCGAAATATTAACTTATCGAAAATCGGCTACGTATTTCTATGCGGAATGTTGTTTAAAAGATGTGATATTAATTTGGAGTGAAAAAATTGTTTGAGTTATGCTGCGTGCCGATTTGAAAAAACGTGTTTCAAGAAAAACGCGTTTAAAGTTTTGACTCGTGTTTCGAAGATGATAAAATAAAAAAATTGATTATAAAAATTTTTTACCTTTACTCTGCTATTCCAGCACCGTAAAGCTGCCCTTCCAGGTTCCTAAACTCCTTCTCGTTTTCTTTCCTGGACGCTTTTATCCTGGAGCGAGCCTCTTTCGCTGCGTCGGTCAAAGAGCACTCCGCGCGGTTTATTCGAGCAGCGTCCGCCTCTAAGCAAAAGTTGTAGGATTGTGGTCCAATTTTCATGTCCATCACTTTCATTATTCTTAAAATGTTTATCAGTCCATCATTAAAATTACAAACAGCAATGTCACTTGCTGTTTGTAATATTTTCTTTCCGCATGAATAATTTTTAGGATCCAAGTGCCAGACTGTAGAATTAAAGCTTTCGTTGCAGTTCTGCGTATAACCTCCCAAGCAACGATTCAGCAACTCGTCACGGCTTAAATCCTCGTAGATTGGTCTGATGGCTTCAAAAACTTCGTTCGATAGTTCCGGCTTATGATGAAAGGAGTGTAAGGAACCCGTTGCTTGCGCCTTCTTCCATTCGCACCAAGACTCTGAGCATTTTTCGTGCTGTGGCTTTTCGTCAGTTGACATTTTATGAAATAATGTCGCCCAGATTTCATTTCTCATATTTTCCAACGAGTTTGAGTTCCGTCGAATGGCCAAGCCATAATAAATTGTTAATTGATAAATTAATTTCATAGTTAATTTTCCTTTTCCTCCAAGATTTTTTGTTTTTTTTTCTCAAATTTCTCAACCGAGTGCCCATTCGTTTTTGTACATGGTCAATGCATTCTTTTTTTGACACTTCAAAATTTTCATACGGTTTTGCATCCAATATCCCCTTGACAGTTTTACTGTCACCATCACCTACATAATTTGCGTATTTAAGTCGTATTAAAGCTTCGGAACGTTGAAACATCTCGATGACAGCATCTACCTCCATTTTACCCGATGAGCCTTCATGGTTTGACTGACATTGATCGGTATGAGTTTCGAGCCATTCTTCATACTCAGCAGTGTTTAATTTATTTTTCCAGTGCTCGCAAACTTTACAGTATTTTGATTTCACTTCAATGTCAACAATTCTCCCTGTAAACCATCCGATCAATGATGTGATTCCGAAAAGAGACGAAAATCCTCGTTTTCTCCAGGAACCATCACCAGATACAGTTATTCCTGTATGCAATCCATTTTCTTCATTTTCCTTTTTCTCATCTTCTGCTGCCTTTTTCATACTACAGTCTTGCACGGCTTTCGTTGCGATCCAAATCATATTTACTGCACGATCGTAGCAACTTTGAAATATAGGCCGTGGCAATTTCATGAATGCGCAGAATTTCATTATTCCAGCTAGCCCCACTCCTAATAGTCGCATTGTTAGTACAATCCTACGGTTAATTTCATATCCATTTCGTATGAACGGACAACTCGGGATTTCAACTTTTGGACAATTCGGGTAACAGACGGTTATTTTGAAGCCTAAACCCCGCGTACCTGATTCGATGAATCGTATATCAGAGTTGCACGTTTTGCACTTCACATATTCCGAATTGGTAGAGAAAACGGCAAAAAAGTTTATAATTCGGTAACCAAATTCAGTTTGTATATCGATATCGTCAGTATTCACTTTCACTTTCTTTGCCGAAGCGCTGACCCCGGCCGAATCTTCCTCCGCTTCATATCTGTTCAACGGTCGTCGTTTCGTCACGTTGTTCCGTCGTCATGTCTGATACGATATTTTTGAGCCTTTATGGCTTACATACACTCATTGTTACTCTCATAAATGTCAAGGCTACAAATAACGTGTGAAAAATTAGCACTGCAAAAGAAAATCGCGATTTCGAATAAATTCCACGCAAAATTTACGTCTTCTCTCAACATCAAAGGACGCTGCACTACGTCCTATGTGTTCAAAATGCTAGAAAATGTTTCTAACGACATCTATTAGTGTATTAGAGAAGTTAGAAAACGAATGGTACGACATAATGCTGTACCCGACGAGCAGGCGTCGTATTTACCGCAGGTAGTCGTTTCGGTGCAGTCGGGAGGGGTCGAGAAAGAGCTCGAAATTTCAATGAAAATGATTTCTGGCAGATATAAAACCGTTTGTCTCTTATCCTAGAGGGTTCAAAGGATTTTTTAAGCCAATAAAAAAAATCGATTTTTTGAAATTTCTACTGTGGTGTAACCCCTTAAGTGATATCAAAGGAGCCGTTTATAATGATAAAACCTTAATTATAGTAGCACATAAATTTCACATACGCCATTGAACCTTTTGGATAGCGGAACTACTGAAACTGAAAGGAACTAAAAGACATTCAAAGGCGAAATTGAAATTCAAAAACGAATCACATTCTCTGTTGTTCTGAAACGTTTGCCAATTTATGTATTTGTACGTTTAGTACACTTCATTAGGACCTACATCATTTAACATGAACGGATAATAATGAATAAATATGGATAACCTGAAATATATAGGACAATTTAGCTGAACGGCGAAGGATTTAGCTGGAGAAATTAAACAGGGCGAAGCAGACGCATAAATTGAATATTTTATTTCACGCAATTTCATGCATTAAATATGTTAAATGAATTTTAAGGACTGGATAGTTAAATGTATCAAATATTGTCAATGTACACAAGTGGGCAGCATAAAACGATTTAAATCGAAATATTTACAAAAACAAAATAAACATTATAATATTTAGGTGTATCGATTATGCTAATTTTGCAATTGAATGAATTGATAGAACACATCTTCCTAATTCGTTTAGTAGCCTGAAACCGAACGTATTGTTATTTCGGGATACACTATACTTAAATTATACAACAATATTTGTTCAAATATTTACTATGCATTTAATTCGACCGCATACCAATATTATTTTCTCGGAATAAAATAATATGAACAACTGCAGTATAGAACTTACTGCAAAGTTGTTTGTAACGATAAAATATTCATCAAATGTTAATGCTTTTGCTGGATGTTGTTTTTTTGGAATAAACCCAGCCCACGAAAGTAGACCCACACAAAAAAAAGTAATGAATGTATTATTTTAAACAAAAATCACGTTCACTACTTGCTGCATTTATTACGTGTATTAATTTGAACTAAAGCTGGTAATCGCGAACGTTTGTTATGCTGACTCAAAAAATTTGTGAAAATACCAGCGCCATCAGTTTTCATTATCAATGCAATTTTATTGTCCTTTTCGAACGAAATAATATTAAAGATTGTCAACGTGTTCAAGAGGATTTCATTTTCGAATATAATGCATTTACAACAATTATCATTCACATAGTATTAAAAAAATCAAAAAAAATCCCGGAAAAAAGAGAATGTCACACAGGACATGTCTTTTTGCATAGATTACATTACTTACCTATCCGTGCCGCCTGCCAGGAAATAAATCCCTGTAAAAATCGCATACACAACTCCAATTCCAGTTGTCCAATAGGCATGACTCAATTTTATAGGATGTCCAACGATGGCCAAATCGAAAAGCATAATAACCGAATTGAAAACATGCACCATTATGTTGAGTGCGTCCACTTTGTGAATTTCTGGAACAGGCAAAAAAAAAAAACGAAAGCATAAATGAACAACAATAACATTTAGAGCATATGTAAGCGAACACCTACATAATGCCACGCATAATGTACGAATAAATTTAAATTTTCGATAATATTTACCAGGATTGTGTACCAGCGCCCAATAGCACATTGTTATGATAAACGAATACACTGTTGCTATTGTATACATCACCCAATAGAGGTGATGCATTTTACTTTTCTTTGCCTGTCGCACCAGCTCGAAATCCTCCCGCTCCACCATCATCCCTTGTGTGACAATCCATGCTCCTAGCCATGCTTGACTCGTGCAGGCGAGAAGGCCCCAATGCGTTAAATAGATCCACCATTTTGCATAATGATGTTCGAATTGTTCATCGGACCGACCAACATCCAACAATGAACAAACCAACACTGCGAGACATGTTATGGCCGTTAACCATCGATAAAGTAAGTAAATTATTCGTACTTGGGTGTTTCGTTGCCACTAAAAAGATATTAACAAAAACGTATTTAAATAAAATTTAAAATAGAGGAGAACATGACAATTAAAACTGCGAAGGAAGAATGGTTAGCGTTTTCACTGAATAATGAATATTTAAACGACAAAATAGGAACCAGAGAGAATAAGGACGTTGTTGGGAGACCAGGGATGGATACCTATTAAAATGTTTTGTTTGAAAAGGCGCAAGCAAATTGAATATTTAACGAGTAGTGAAACCGAACCATCCGAAAATGAGTTTAAAAAATTAATTGATATATCCTAAGGAGAACATTTTTATTTAATTTTCGATTTATAGTCCTGTTTCACTAAAAAATGGTCTACATGCAAGGAACAAACTTTCATCGCCTGCTTTGGGCCTGCCATTCCACGTTGCGCTTACAGACAAGGATGAGAACGGTTGTTCCTGTCAAAAAGCCGAATATTAAAAAAGCATAATAGTGTAAAGATAAAGAATAGTGCTCAACAAACAACCAATGTGTTGTTTAAGAAAAATGAAAAGTTTATTAAAAGAAAGCACAAAGTTACAATATACGTGTTGATGTCGCCAAGGTGGCGTCTTCGACTGACTATTCCCTTGTCGATGTCGAAGGATGAAAACTCTTTTCCCCTTCTATAAACTCTTTTCCCTTCTTCTACACTTCAACATTTTTCCCTTTACCTAACGGGTTTGGGTTTTTTCGGGGCTTGGGATTTTTTTTACTACTCTCTCCTTTGACATCTGTTTTGGATTCGGGGTTTTTTGACATCTGTGAAACGGGGGAAAGCCAGTCGTTTTAAAATCCTAAAAACTAAGTCTACATCGACATGAGTTTACGTCCTCGATACTAAAGGGTGGGCCATCTAACGTTTGCATTTTGAACTACTGTTTATTTAGAGAATGACAGCTCAAATGTCATTCAATTTGTGTTCATAATTTAGTTAAAAGTTTGACATTTACGAAATGGGACGCTATACGCTTGAACAAAATTGGGAAATATTGAAAACTTACTTCCAAAGTGGTGCGTCTTCAGTGCAAACTGTAAGAAATTTGAAAAAAAAAATTCCATAAAAATGAGTGGCCTTCAAGGCAGTTTGTGGATCAATTTGTGAACCGTGTTCAAGAAACTGGATCGTTGGTGGACAAAACAACCCGTTCCTGTTCTCGTGCAGTGCGCACAGCCGGAAAAATTGCTGCTGTAGCCGAAAATGTCCGTGGACATCCATCAACTTCAACTCGTCATCGTTCTCACGAATTGAACATTTCACGCACCTCCCTGAGGAGAATTTTGCATAAAGACCTCGGTATGAAGGCTTACAAAGTTCAATTAGTCCAAGAACTTAAGCATAATGACCATCCGTTGCGTTTTCGGTTCGCCCAATGGGCAGAAGATCGTTTGGCCGAAGATGAGCATTTTCACCGCAAAATCGTCTTTTCATATGAAGCCCATTTTCACCTCGGAGGCTATATCAATAGGCAAAATTGTCGAATCGGGGGGTCGGAAAATCCACACGTCACCATTGAGAAGCCAATGCGCCCACAAAGAGTTACGGTTTGGTGTGGGTTTTGGTCCGGCGGCATCATTGGGCCATTTTTCTTCGAAAATGAGCAAGGAGCCGCCGTTACGGTCAATGGCGAGCGTTACCGTTCCATGCTCAACGAATTTTTGTTTCCAAAAGTTGAAGAGTATGACATGCACGACGTTTGGTTTCAACTGGATGGCGCAACATGCCACACAGCCAACATGACAGTCGAACTTGTGCGCACTGTTTTCGAAAATCGAATAATCAGCCGAAATTCTGAAGTCAATTGGCCACCTCGGAGCTGCAATTTAACCCCGTTGGACTATTTTTTGTGGGGAGCTGTCAAGTGGACAAGTGTTACGCTAATCATCCAGAGACGATTGATGCCTTGAGACACGAAATCGAAGTTGCCATTAATGAAATTCGAGCCGAAACAATGGAAAAAGTACTTGAAAATTGGGTTGACCGAATGGCGTACTGTAAAGCCAGTCGTAGCAGTCATATGAAAGATATCGTTTTTCATTCATAAATAAAAAAGTTCAAGCTTTCCAATCAAAAAAAAAGTTTGGAAGAATAACCATTAGTCTTTTTTTTATAGCCGATTCAAAATGCAAACGTGATATGGCCCACATTGTACAATATTAAAAGTATAATTGACAATTCAGAATGGGCTATTGATGGCAAGAAACAAATGAACGCGTCCTCACTAACGTTACATCTTCACCCACGCCACCCACCCTTCTGAAAAGGATCCTTATCCTTTCAAGATAAAATAAACTCGATTTTGGGATTCATCCAGAATGCTACTTTAATTAAGAATTGAAGCCAGCGTAGAAAGACAATATTAGCAAGTTCAAAGATAAACCACTATACTGTACGAGCTACCAGCCACCTAACCCTTTCGTTCACGATGTCCAATACATAGTAAACGTATTAGAAAAACTAGATATCTGCAAATACTGAAAAACAAATGGAAAAATAACTAGCAAACAAGAACTGATAAAATCTGACACAATATTATCAGTCCTCGACCCAATCCTTAGCGAAGAAAACATGACGAACTCGACAATGACAATCCTAAGAACCCGAAACGACCCAAACACAATAACTTTCATATACGAGCAATTAACCTGACAGATTCCTCCGCACTGACTTAGGCTTAAGCACAAAAGATGCATCTATAATACAGATGCCCATCGCCACAAGGACCTCAGAACGAACTGAAGATGACTGAATACGGCCGAAACGCGTCCTCAATAAGAAAAAAGCAAGGCGCGATGGACCCAAGCAACAAAAAATCAATTAAATAACTTTAACTGCTACGCCGGGAGAAAGTCCTGTCTAATATACAGTCTGTTTGACAAGAGCGTGTACGGCAAAACTTTTTTTTAGGTACCGCTAGAAGCTTGGTTGAGAATTGGGCATGTTGCTAGCCCCTTCCCCTCAGATGCTTTGTGTATAGAGTCTCAGTTGTCATTCGATCTTTGTCAGAAAAGGACGTATTTCGTCATGAGCGTTACGTACGCATCACGTTATGAAGCAGTGTTCTTGTGTTTGCATCCAAAAGGACCCAAAATGTCATACGCAGCCACTGCAAAATACATGAAAAAGTCAAAGACATTTGTTAGTAAGTGGGTGAAACGCTATTCTGAAGTAAAAAATGTCGACGATCTGCCTAATCGTGGCTCTACGCAAACAACAACGAAAAAGGAGGACAAAATGATTTTACGGGTATTCAAGAAGAATTCTCGCCTATCGTTACGTGGTGACCAAGCGGTTTTGCTTAAAAAGGGCTTTAATGTGTCATGTGATACTATAAGAAGACGTTTACCGGCTTACGATGTAAAATTTCGTAGCATAATAAAGAAACCGCTACTGTCGGAAAATCATGTTAAAAAGAGACTCACTTGGGCGCAGGGAAATTTGGACCGCGATTGGGACAATGTAATTTTTTCGGACGAAGCTTCTTTTTGGGCACGTTCTTCTGTCACTTATACCTGGTGTACCCACGCCAATAAATTCATCCAGCGGACCGTCAAACATCCGGTTAAGGTGCGCGTTTGGGGTTGTTTTTCAAAACAGGGATTTGGTACCTTGCACATATTTACAGGTAATTTAAATGCAGCTAAAATGGTCAAAATATATCAAAGGGCTTTATTACCATCTGCTCAAAAGTGGTTTAGAAGGAAAAACATATATTGGCTACTGCAAGAAGACAATGACCCGAAACATCGGAGTCATCTTTGTACAGTGTGGAAACGAGTAGATGACGTTGAAGTACTAGATTGGCCATCACAGTCGCCGGATGCAAATCCAATAGAAAATGTTTGGGCACTCATGAAGTTGAAGGTTCGAGAAAAGCAGATCTGGACTTTAAAACGATTAGTTCGTGAAATTAAACTTATTTGGAGGTCTTTGTCCCTGGATTATGCAATAAAATTAGTAGAAAGTATGCCTCGAAGACTCCAGTCAATTATTGATAATGGAGGCGACTGGACAAGTTATTAATAATAAAGCATCATTGTCTATATCATGTATAATGAGTGTATTTTTTTCTACTTTTTATCCCAATTCATTCCCGAGCTTTGCCGTACACGCTCTTGTCAGACAGACTGTATTGGACTGCACAAAGTGGAAATGTGAAAAAAAAAAACACTTAAAGGTGGATCCAGTAGCCCAGCGTTAATTTAATTTTTCTAAATCTAATGGATACGGATTCGACTCACGGCAAAAGCCTCTGGGTGTAGCCTGTCAATATCCTTCATCATTTCACTATTTAACCATTTGAAAGCCAATATGCAAGCAGCCATTGTCGAAATAAAGCCACACATAATCTAAAATGACCTCAGAATTTGAACCGACCGAATGAAGTGCGCCAAGGCCAGCCGCGACTTCCATTTATATGAAGTAATCAGAAGGATTGAACTTTGAAACGAAAGACTTCATTTACAAAAATATTTACCCGTTTTAGTTTTTTTTTTAATTTTTAATTTTGAATTACTTATTTGTACACTATACATGCAATGAATAATCTCAGCAACAAACTTGAACACTTAAATTCATATGCTCGAACTGGCACATAAAAATATAATAATATGCAAAATATTTTGCGATTTTCATTTAGAATTTGAATGCAACAAAAAAACTTACAATAATTTCCTGCATAAATATTTCATGATGCAATCAAAATCTTTTTAAGTGTTATTTTTCGTTCTACTTGAAGACTTTGTGACGCACGTGAAAAGGCTTAAGCCGGTAAATTTGGCAGAGACCTCACCGTGCCAAATAATGCATTTCACATATGAACACACGAGGATATGCTATATATGTTCAGGTATGTTTCTTTGGACAGAGTCATGTCGATGTGCAAAGATACAGATCTAACGATAATGAATTAATGAGCATTATTCATACTTTGTTTATTGCTCTCGACGAAGGAAATATAATCTATGCGGAAGGAGGTGCATGTGCTGGTTAATTAGGATATGTTGCGAGTTGTGAAGTTGTGGGTGTCGAACTTGTTGGTTCGGAAGAGAATAATTACAAGATATAGCGATGGCATGCGAGTTTGGTGAACCCTTGAATGCACTTAGAATCACAACTGGATACTGAGAACGCCGGAAAAAACCCGAAATCAGCCATCATACCACCTTCACTTGTGTTACTCTCTTTTTGGAAGCCACGTGATTTCATCACTCGCACTAAGCGGAAAACCGTTTTACACATCTATCTCACCTTTAGCTTCTTACCTGGCATAAGTAAAAGTTATGTCGATGAACTCGTTGGGATGAGAATTCGGGGAAGCAACTATTCCATAGCTTTGTGACCATCATCTTCTTGCTGGGACGTCTTTCGAGTGTGTTGTGGCAGCAATTCTCCAAAGTGCAATCCTGCTCGGCACCGGTGACGCTGGTTAGCGAATGGGGTTGATATTGATAATACTGTTGTTGCGAATGTTGATTCCAATTGTTATTGCTGCCACAAACTTCACTTTCAATGGTCACTATATCGGTAGCTGGTCCATAGTTCTCCATCCGTTTATCCGCATGCTTGCTCGGTCCCACCTGCCAGGGTGAATTCTTGCCCTTCAATGATTCGTCCACTGTGGCGCAGTGTAATGGAGCCCGATGTGAGTAATTCCCGAAAGCTGGTCCCGATGACCCACACGCTAAGTCTTTCGCTGGAGCCGTTTTAATTCAATCTGAAATCAAAAACACAACATGAGAATCATGAATGAAAAACGCGATAATTAACAATTCTACAAAGTAATTATGACGTCAACTAGCGCGTACGGGGCAGTCCGCTTTGGCTGAATAACATTGTAATTAGATCTTTTCCATTTGATTAGGAAGTTTCAAGCTTGAATCATCGGGAAACCTCCAAACTTCTTTCACGGCAAAGTAAATTCTGAGACTTGTCGGCGTTGCATGCGGGGTCTGGGTACATTACTGGTCAGCCACACCAGCTTCAGTGGCAAGGAGGTCAAACACATTGAAAGCTGAGCTCGCAAGTCTCAATTGAAGTGCAATAATTGGCCAAACTAGCTATTCGCTACAGTTCAGCTAAGTGCCCGGCACAATAGAACGTTTCTAATTTAAGTTTTCGTGTTGGTTTTTCAATGAACTTTAATTACTGCAATAAAATTTGGTATTTTTCTGCTTATTTTACCCGAGGTCCGATGGGACGGGACTCCGCGGAGCCACATCAAACACTTCAAATCTTTTTCTCGCATCTTGTATCTAGAGTGTTCTCGTATCTTCCGTGGAGTAATGTGGAGTCGCTCAATACTTTCGAGTTGAAATGAAGTTAATTTTTGGTCAAAAGTCATGCAGATGACTGGTGTCATCTTACACAATTACTTGAGTTTTGTTGACTTTGAATTTGGTACCCAAATGACGCGAAGATTTTCGTTATGTATCCATTCTCCTTGGTTATCGCTTCTGCTTATTAATTTAACCCATTGACATGCCATGATTCACATAACTAATTAATATTTTTGCAAGCTATCAAGCATTCAAGCAACCATAGGCTAATTTACTTCATACTTATCCTCATTGAATAGCATCCCGCCACCTATCCCACTTTACGCTAGGATGATCTTCATTAATTAAGATGAGATTTTGCATGCCAACCAAAAGGAAATGTTTCGAATGTAACATATGAGTATGGTATAGAGATGCTACCACGTTTATGGGGACATGAGCGTGTACATATAAGTAGGAATAAATAGGGACGAACATTAACCCTAAAATGCATTTTGTATCATAAATGATACATACTGGAAAAATCAATATTAATCGGCATAGAATATCACTTTCATCACAACGCTAATTTCATCATATTTGTAACAAAGCGCTCCAACCATTTTGCATCAGACTGTAAAGAGAAATGCGACAATGATAACGGCACTTCTGATTTTGCGAAGAAGTGACACTTAGGAGCGCATCAGTGGTTTTGGTCGTGCTTGTTTGATTTTGTTTAGGTGTTCGTAATCGACCTTAAGTTTTGAAAAAAATTAATAATATTTGTGAATATCTCCCGATTGTGTCAGTGGTGCTTCCATAAAAAAAAACCGTGCTTTTGATGTAAGTGGGAATTTTGTGGTTTGTATCAAATATGTTACAGTGGTCTTTGCTTTATATTTAGAATGAACCCAGGTGAAAACGAAAGGCCCCTGAAGCCGCATGAGCTGCAGTTTATAATTAACAATTGAGATGTCAGCGAAGATGAATTCGATCATTCTGAAGATGAAGAAAACTTCGATATCGAAAACATTCCAATTGTTTTTGATTATGAAATAGAAGAAAAAGTAAATGTGACTGAAAATGAACGTCTAAATCAAGAATATGATGAACGTGAATTGCAAAATTATAAAGATTCTTTCAAAAATATAATTTGCAAGACAAAAAACCTTATATTAAATGAAGAGCAAAAGCAGTTCAGAGGAGACAGTAATCTGCCTTTATCGGTATCGACATTAGAAAGTCCCTACGATTATTTCCGATACTTCTTTGATGATGAATTGATCAACTCAATTGTACAAGAGTCCAACGTACAGCCTTGGCCAAAAGCATTATGCACCCCTTTAAAAAAGCAGTATCTACATCTACCTTGTAAAAAATGAACAAAGGGTTATTGTTAATAAAATGTCGGGGTCATAAAACATTACATAGAACAATAGGAAGCATACTTTTGAAGTCATAAAACACCTGGCTACCGAAAACAAAAGAATCGGCATTTTCGTCGTTTTATCAGTCTAAGTCTGGTCATTCATTGTCGTGACTTCAAGAGTGTTACAACTTTTATTTTTGATTTTGTGGCTCAGTTGAGAGTAATATTATTTTATCATGCCAAAAACAAGTGAATTAAGTTTTGAAAAAAGGGTGAAAATCCAAGTGTTTCATGAACAAGGAAAGACGCAGAGTGAAATTTCGAAGTTACTCAAATGTTCCCGCTGCGCTGTGCAATCTGCCTTAAAACGGTTTGCAGAGACTGGCACGCACGCAAATAAACCAAGAAAAGGCAGAAAACGTGTGACTACTGAACGCGAAGGCAGAAAATTGATTCGTGAGTCTGTGATAGACAGGAAAAAAACTTCTTCCGAGCTTGCTGCTGCTTTATCCGAAGAGGTAGGAAAGCCAATAAGCGCTCGTACTGCAAGAAGAAGACTAGGAGAAGCGGGCCTAAAAGGATGTAAAGCCAGGAAGAAGCCATGGCTTTCCGAATCAAACAAAAAGAAGCGATTGGAATGGGCTTTACGGCACCAACATTTTACCGAACAAGATACCGAACAAGTCAAATGTGGTCTGGTCGGACGAATCTAACTTTGAAGTAAGTATATTTCAAAGCTTTTATTATCAATAACAAAAGTCCCTTGTTTTGTTCTTTCCCAATATAAAAGTTATGAGGAGTTTTTAAAGTTCTTTTTTTTTCGTACTTTTTCAGGTATTTGGAACACCAGATGTGACGTTTGTGAGGCGGCGTGTGGGCGAGGAATACCACCCGTTAAGCACGGAGGAGGCAGCATAATGATCTGGGGCTGCATGGCTGCTGATGGAGTTGGAGAAATGTTTGTATGCGAAGGTCGTATGAATAGCGAAAAATATATAGAAGTGCTTGAAACGGCCCTTTCACCATCTCTAACGCGTAGTTTCGGAGACACGAACTTAGATGGAGTGATATTCCAACAAGATAATGCTCCTTGTCACAAGTCAGTGGTTACAATGCGCTGGTTCATTGAAAACAACATTGAATTATTGGATTGGCCTGCTCAGTCTCCGGATCTCAATCCAATCGAGCATCTTTGGGGAATTTTGAAGCGCAAGATCAAGGAGCACAGTATCACATCCAAGACTGCATTGAAAAACGCGTTGGAAGTGGAACGGAACGCCATCACCGCAAGTCAATGTACCGAACTTGTACGCAGCATGCCAGACAGAATTAAGGCTGTAATAAAATCAAAAGGCGGACCAACGAGATTTTAACAATTTTCGATTATTTTTATTGTATGATTATAGAAATAAACAAATTAATATAGCATAACATGTTTTTTTATTTAATTTCTAAATAATTTTAGGGTGCCTAATACTTTTGGCCAAGGCTGTATATGCAAAACAGAAAGATATAGGTACTACAAACCATTTCAAGGCTGCAGATGTAAGAAAATATTTGGGGGTATGTATATTCATGTCTGTTATACACTTACCCAATATAAGATGCTATTGGACTACAAAGCTTGGAGTGCCACATATCAAAGAAACGATGAGCCTAAAGCATTTCGAGAATGTGAAGAAATTCGTACATTTCAACAATAATTCAAAAATGCAACCTAAGGATAATGACGATTTTGATTGATTGTTTAAACTTCAGCCAGTTTTGGGTTATTTAAACGCTAAATTTGCAAGCATACCATGCGAACAATATTTGTGTGTCGACGAGCAAATATGTTCAACAAAAACGAAGCACTATCTCAAACAATATTTGCCGATGAAGCCCCATAAATGGGGTTTTAAATTTTTAGTTTTGTGCGGCGTCAGTGGATATGCTTATAACTTTGAAATATATACGGGATCCAATAGAAAGACACTACCAACAGAGCCAGACTTGGGATATTGTGCTAATGTTGTAGTCCGACTTCTTCGAAACGTCCCACAAAACCAAAATTTTCGAATTTTCTTTGATAACTTTTATTCGACGATACCTTTGATTTCCTACTTGTCTTCCATGGGTATATTTTCTTTAGGGACAATAAGAAGGAATAGAATTACCAATTGAGGAGCGTTTTTTCAAAGCGATACAACCAACAAATTTTAATTTTCGGGTTTTTCGCGGTTTCGGACACCTTTTCTAGAGCTGCATACGATAGCATCAATGAATTTTCAGGAAATGGTACACAAGGCATTGAAATTGTATTGCAAACTTGCGGAGTTTTATCAAAGTGAAACATCTACCAAGGGCGAGTTTTCTCAAAGCGATACAACAAACGCGGTAGGCGACGGATTCCTTTAATTTAAATTTTTTGCCTTTCTAAAAATGACACGTGATGTTTGCATTCATATTTTGATAGATGTTAGTGTTGATTATTTCGTCATTGAGAAAGCACGCTCATTGTTTTTGTGAACTAATTAACATGAATAACGAAGAGTATAATTCTCCTGTTATTACAATCAACCGAGGACGAAAGCATAGGCAACATCACCAACGTTGTAATACCTCCAAATACACATCTGAAGGCAAAGGAGACCCTGATTTCAACTGCAATCATCATTTAGATGTATCAATAACCGGTATCAACAAAAGGTCTTTCTGTCAGTCATCAAAACTAACGTTAGATGATATGAAAGGTAACTACTTCCTATTTAACTGATTAATTCAGAGCGCAATATTTTCCGAGTGGATATTTGTTTTTTTATTGTGCTTTACACAACAAACGCGATGAGAGGTAACAGGGTGGAAGATGGCGACCGTCTCATTTCAAATCGCAATTTGCTCCGCCGCGTTTTGATGTGATTTTGTACATCCAAGCGATCTGTTTGGGCTAGCTACGACAAACCACAAGTACACAGCACTTTTTTGTTACAGAATTCAGACGAAAACTGTACTTAAATGCTACGAAAATAGAGCAGGACATGTTTTTGTTGAAGTTTATGCGTGTGGCTACCCCCAAAAGGCGAACAAAAGTGACGCAATCGGCAAACTTTCGTAAGATGTCAATCACCTACTTTGTGCTCAAGGAGAATGGTGAGGAAGTACAGGTTTGTTCTAAAACGTTTACTTCAATCACCGGTACTCAACGTATGCGCCTTCTACGCGTGGCCAATGCTTTTTTGGCAACTGGATCACAACCAAAGGAGCGGCGAGGAGGTAAGAATGTAAAACAGCTGGTAGATATTGCAGCTATGACTGAGCTAATAAAAGAAGACATTATGAAATATAAATGCCGCGAAAGTCATTATTCACGAAATAAATGTTCCAGATCGTACTTACCTCCCGAACTAAATTTGAAATCGATGTACGACAAATTTACAGAAAATCAAAAAATAACTTATAGAAAAACATGTTCTTTATCGAAATATAAATCAGTATTCTATAAAAACTTCAACTTAGGATTTGGAAACCCTCATGAAGATACATGCTCAGCCTGCAAAGAATTTTTGATTAAAATAAAAAATGCGAAGGATTTGGAAACTAAAAACAACATTCGTACCGAATATCGTCTTCATAAACTAAGAGCTAAAAAGTTTTTTTCTTTATTGAATGGCTATGATAATGAGAGTGCATATAATGAAGAAACAGTAATAAAAATTTGTTTTGATTGCCAGCAAAATCAACCGCTTCCAAAGTTGAGCGTTGGAGAGGTATTCTATTCTCGTCAAGCTTGGTTATATAACCTTTGTATAATGCAACATAAACCAAAAACCAAACAAGACAAGGATGATATATAGTTGTATGTATGGCTAGAAAATCAAAGTAGTCGCGGAGCCAATGAGATAGCCTCAGCCGTTCAAAACTATTTGAAAAAGTTGGAAGCAAAGTGTTTAACAGAAAATAAACAAAAATTAAAGATTGAGCTATACTCAGATTCTTGTTCTAGTCAGAACAAAAATTTTATAATGGTAACAGTGCTCGCAAATTTCATGGCTTCTAGCAAGGTATTCACTAAGCTAAGTCATTTCTTTCCTATTAGAGGACATAGTTTTATGCCGCCAGACAGAGTGTTTGGAAGAGTCGAAAAAGACTATCTTCGACGTGAAACTATTACTTCGCCGAAGGAATACATTGAGATATTGAAGAAACATGGCCAAGTCAACGAATGGGGTAGAGATTGGTTTACTTTTGACATGAAAACAAAGGCAAAAGAAATAGTTAAATCTAAACTGCCGTTTAAAATATCTCAAACACGTATAATACATTTTACTGCCGTTGGATCCCGAAATAATTCGAAGGACGTTGAAGTTGGTGTTCAAGATACCTACTCTGCTTCACCAGTGACTACTGATATTAAAAAGATCAAAAAATCATTTATGAAATTTGATTGTATCCAGTTGCCAAAGACGAATATGATATCTTCAAAGAAGAAAATTGATATTGAAAACTTATTAAAGTTTTGTGATATATCCGACGATCCAGATGCAGAATTATTTTATCAAGACGTGCTTCAGGGCTCATGTCCTGACCAGGACAATATTAGACGGAACTACGATGATGAAGAGCCAATTGTATAATTTTTTCCATCCCAAAGATTTATATGTAATTTTATTGTTTTTTTTTTCTAAATAAATAAAAATAAAACCAAAAAGTATTTTATTTATTTAACCCATGTACATCCAACAGCTGAGCATGAATCTCACCTCACACTAGGTCTTAATCCAACATAACAGCCCAGTCCGTACTTTATTCTATGGGGGTTTTCTCAAAACGATACAACTTCTGTAGTTGTATCAAAATTGAGAAAACGATCCGATTTCAGGTCTCATTATTTCATAAGAACACAATAATTTCCAAATTTTTGTAGCGCATTCCCAATTGTATTTAAAACAATTACTAAACTATGTTGCTATTTCATTTCAATGCCTTACAATTAGAATAGCATATAAAAAAAACCATCTACTGAAAAAAAAAACAATTTTTTTTTGTATCGCTTTGTGAAAACGCTCCTCAATTGTAAATTGCCTACTGACACTGACACAAAAAAGGATCCAAGAGGCAGTATTTATAAATTCGTTTCTAATGCAAATGGCACAGATATTACAACTGTTGCGTGGAAGGACAATAAAGTTGTCACATTGGTGTCGAATTTTGTCGGCGCATTACCTTTAGCAAAAATTCAAAGATTCGACAAAAAACAAAAAAAAGTTGTAGAAATTTCATGTCCTTCGATTGTCAAAGAATACAACCGACACATGGGTGGTGTTGATCTTCTAGACAGTTTGATCGGAAGATATAAAATAATGATTCGAACGCGAAAGTGGTACTTACGATTATTTTATCATTTCATTGACCTTACCCTTGTGAATAGCTGGTTGCTATATAGAAAAGCTTGCATTATCAAGAAGGGAAATTTTTTGAACTTGGCGGAATTTCGATTTGAAGTTGCAGAATGCTTGTGCAAATCTGACTGCGTAGTTACACCTAAACGAGGTAGACCAAGTCTGGTCAATATCGAGAATGAAATTCAGGCGAAAAAATTGAGAGGACCAACGAGCTACATCCCCCCGAAACCAATACGTACTGATAATATAGGACATTGGTGCCATTACACCAAAAGTAGAAACAGATGCAAAATGCCTGGGTGCAAAAAGCTTACATATGTAATTTGTGAAAAATGCGGAATTGCACTTTGTTTCAATAAAGGAAACAATTGTTTTAAAGATTTCCACCAATAAATTTTTATTGCCCCACTAAGAAGGCCTAAATTTGAGTTTTTTATTTACAATGTTAGAACATAACCAATGATTTATTTATTTTTTCATAATTGAATTAAGATTATAATAAATGTTGTGAAACATATTACTAGAGAAAAAGAACAGAATTACTTTTGTCAATACCAAAATAAGAATAACAATAAACTGTACTGCATAAATTGACTTGAACTTTCTATTTTTAATACTACCCCCAAAGGCCAAATTATCATTTCTGATACATACAGGAAAAATCGAATTTTCAGGACATTAGGACATAATTGATTTTTTTCATTATTTTTCCCGAATTTTACATGTTAGAATACATAACTGTGATTTTTGTCGCTCAAAACAAAAAAAATGGTGCATTTTAGGGTTAATTGTAAATTGTTTCACTGTTGTATGGGACGAAAAATATCGTATTACGTTTAGAACTTATTTTGAAAATTTATTTTCAACTTTAAAGGATTCTTTGATAGATCCCGAACAAATAATAGAAAGATGATAATTTCGTTATGCATGAGATGACAGTCCAGTAAGCCAAGAGATCGAGGTCGATCGATTCTTATAAGGGAGAAAAATCCTGATAATGATCCGTCTGTTAATTTTAATGTAAATCATTTTTTAAAACGAAAATTTTAAGGTTTTCGCGTAAACGTGAGGAAAATTAAGTTTGAAACGACGATACTACTAAAAACAGGCTTGCGAATACTTATTACTTATTGAGAAATCCATCTTCGCTTTTGGAATCATTTTATTCCTTATTGTATTATTATACTCATATTGACTTCCAACTCTTTATGTCCAGTATGTGGTTGGTTTCATTGAATTTGTAGCCAAAAGTACTACACGTCAACCGTCTGATGTTTATTGTGCCTCATTTTTGGTGGAACTAAAGCATTTCAAATAGATTGATCTTCCTGAGCAAGTCAAAGATCTGTTCAAGATTCAGGACTCTCGAATTCTCTTTAATCAGGGATTGACTTCGCAGGTTGTCTCCTCTTGTGATCTGCAGAATGCCAGGAGGTGTTATGGTGTTTCTCTGCTATATTTCTTCCAAAAAGTTGAAGCCAATATTCAACAGATGTCGTCCGGTTATGGTTGGATCCCAAGCGATAGCCGACATACCGAGGCAATGGTCCTCTTATTTGAATCTTGAGTTGTTCACGATAATCAAGTCGCATAATGAGTATGAAGAAATCCCTTAGCTACACAACTTTCGGCATGTTGTCTTACTTTAGCTTGAGGTAATTTGTCACAATTTGCAAAATGATATTAGAAATTAGTCCATACATGATCTGCACATGGTCAGTAACACAATTGCACAAAAAAAATTTAATAATAGAAATCAGGAGCAAAATGGTTCGCTTGATTCCTGTAGTGTTTTGTTTATTGCCGATGCGTTTGAGATATTGACTCAATGTCTGCATGAAAAATGCCTGAAAATTAACCACAACTAACACTATTTAAGCAAAAAACGGAGATATTACCATGAGTTGTATCCTGACATAAACAAACGAATGTTATTTTTTGGAAGATGTTCATGCCGTTCTCCTTGAAAATTTTATTTTGGGTCAAACACACTTCAATTGCTTCCCATCCTAATTGGTAAGCAATCGAAGTTTCCGTTTCCTCAAAACTTTCGGGAAAAGGGAAACGCTTTCGTCAAAACTAAAAGATTGCCGAGGTACGACGGAGAATCGTTTCGATGCCTTGATCAGTCAAATCAAACATACACAGCTTTCCTTTGGGTTTAAACGCTTTATTGGAGATTAAAAGTCCATTTTTAAGTACTCCAACTCTTTTGCTTCTATTCGGAAGTCTTAGACTTAGAAAACCATCTTTAACAAAAAAACCAGACCAAATAGAAAGGAGAGGGGTAGGCCCCATAGGTCAAGATTTTCACAGTAAAAATATGTGGCCTTGTCAGTTAGTAAGCTTCCAAAATACAGTCAGATACAGGATGTAATCAGTCAAGAGATAATTCTATGCAGAGAGCAGATAATATAATAATATACTCTGCTA
Organism: Stratiomys singularior; assembly: GCA_954870665.1. Lineage (NCBI taxonomy): Eukaryota > Metazoa > Arthropoda > Insecta > Diptera > Stratiomyidae > Stratiomys > Stratiomys singularior. Next base: position 109,842,989 of record OX940879.1, on the reverse strand, counting down.
CTTGGTACAGAAGGGTACAATAGTTTGGGAACATATGCATCCTGTACGTCGACTTAAAGTACAGATTTCATCTATGATTGGGAATTGTTGCGACTGAGGTAATTATTTTTATCAAATGCCGATTTAACTCAACACTTCAACAAAAGCGGACATTCTCAAAGTTCATGCTATAGCAATGAATCTCAATGAAACTTCGCAAGAATTATGAAGGACATTTATATGTATATTAGCCAGAAAACTTTTGACCGATATCCTTTTAAACCAACGCAACCAACCGTATATCATTGCAGATTTAAAGTTTCCACCCTGTTACCAGAGTATTTATGTTGCACGTCTTTCTTGCTACTTTTGGAATATCCTTTTTTTGCGTTCGGAATTGATTCAGGATGCAAAATAGATTGGTGCTTTGCAACATATCACCGTTTCATTTCAGAATATATAACACTAGTGTCGTCTCTTGTGACGCTATCATGCATCCTGCCAAATCCTCTCACTCCTCATATTGGTATTTCACATATGCGATGGACGCAGTGCGAATAGTTGCAATTTTCCCTGTAGCACGTCATTTGGCCTTCGTCCGCTCCGCTTATAAACAGAAGCGACACACGCCTGAAAAGCGAATGTGTCGGAAGTCTTTTAAAGGCAATTCCTATGCAATTTTCCCAAGTTTTCATGTTCATAAATTGGCTAGCACAATTTCAAATATAGTTTGAATGTTTGGTCGAACAGGAGTAACAAATGCACATCCCTACATAACAACGTGCATTTAATGATATCTTCTCCCATAACATTGAATACAATTGGAAATTGTTGTACTGTTGCCAAATCGGGCGAAACTCGACGTCTCACATGAATATACGTTGGAATTCCTAAGAAGATACCCAGAAGCACTGTTTAGAGATACGAGTACAATAGCAGGAACGAGGACTTACCTCACAAAACGTGTACAGATGACATCCTACACGTTGAGTGTGGGTGGTCCCGCTTCTACTTACCCCCCCCACCAATGGTACTTTCCGGGACACCTTGTCCTCAATCCACTCCGTGTTGCATTTAAAGTTACTTGCTCCGTGCAGATATTGTGTATTGTGTAATACAAGACTGAAACCTTATTACAGTATGCAAAGAGAAATGTTTTCTAAGGCACACATGCTCCCGCCCCGACACATCCTGTGTTATGTTTTTGTGAAATTGTAAATGAAGTCCAGATATTTTCACTTGTATCCATGGACTTATCACTTTAATCTGGTGTTTGTATTGTGTTGGCTGGAATTAGTATTAATGAGACATTACGTTTATGGTCTCTCGCATATAGAGCAGGAGGATTTAGAGAAATAAATGTCCCAACAGCAGCAAATAATGACCGTGATTTACCTGATTATGAAAATTTCATTGCGTAAGTGTATATGTCAATGCCAAGCACAACTTGTTGCAGCCAATACCTGAAAACATCAAGGACCATTATCAAAAGGAGTTGGTGAGTGGATGAGCTTTTATCGTTATGCAATATTCAATGTCACACAATGGTTACAATTGGTTGGCACATGAAACGACATTGGCAATTACATGCATTTTATTTTAATTGGAATGTCGTGGGTGTACCTGGATGCAGACATAGACTATTTGGTTGTTAGATTTCATTGGTTAATTGGAATGTCCTTATCGATCTAATCTTCTTCTTAACGCCGGCTTAATGTGAAGATGCAAGGTAGTAGATCAATTGGATTATCACCTGCCTGTAATCAAGTATTCAAGTTATCAGGTTGGCTTAAGAGATGACTTATTGACGGTCATTTTGTCTTATCATTTGGACAATCTTGTATTAAGATTAAAGGTCCAGGATGCTTATAAATTGGCAATTGACCAGTAAATTATATTGGCCATTATACAAAACTGAGTTAATACAACACAATCGTTGAATGTTTGAATTTTTTACGACGTTTACTCACCCAACATCTTCAAACCATTAGATTTAGATTAGAACCAAAGGCATACTTGATCGGCTGGAGGCGTGAAGGGTGGAGGGTTTCCTTCTCTAGAAATCCTCCTCCTCTTTTCCATCCAACTGGAGAAGGAATCCTTGTAACCCGAAGGCGCCAAAAGGCGTAAAATTGGGAGGCCTAGCTCGAAGTAATGTGTCAAACGGTTCCAGGCTAGGCGCTTCGGTTGACAGGGGAGGTGTTTAGTCGGTAGTCCAGTAGGTCCACTGGGAGTTCGACACTCAGGGCGTAAATAGGCTTCACCTCCCTACCCAAAAAAAACCATTAGATTTTAGATTAGATCCTTAGAAATAAACACAATAAAATTGGGGACAAAGTTATAGTTTTTGGAGAAAGACATGCATTTTGGATCATTTAAAAAATATTTGCAGTTATTGCTTACAAAAGGATTTTGCTACCCGCAAAACTAGCAACACTAGTACTAGTACTAGTAATGTCACAAGTTTATAAAGTGGTATTCCAGTCTTGATTTTGTATGACGTTGACTGGTGTAAGTATTTGAAGGATTACAAATAACTACCAAGGTATGATTGACGGGAAACAAGGTTTTGTAGAGCGTTTGGTGAGATTGGAAGGGACTCGTCTATTGTGAGCTGCTCGAGCCCCTTGAATGACGCAATCAATGAAAAGCGATCAGAATCCTACCGCTGGAAATGCCAACAGGAGTTGTTTTCAATAATGTTAAAGCAAGACTACACAATTTTTTGATAGCTGGATTTTACAAAGCAATAATAGGAAACAAAGCAAAAGATAATACCCAGACTATACATCTTTTGATTCTCATTTGTTTTGGTATCGGCAAAGCTCATTTCATTTCAGGTGTGAGAAGTGCGACTTTTGTGAAATAGACCAACTATCTTGGAACGCATTGATGTTATGATGTTGAGTCAAGTGCATGAATAGATTAAAATGTGTTGAACAGTTACAAGTTGTTTCAAACTAAGGCTGAGTTATGTTTCGGCAACTTAACGTGCATAAAAATTTAGCGAGATGATATAGACACACAATTCAAGATTCACTGAGTCCTAGAGCACAAACTGATCTGTTGTGTATCAGTACAAATGCATGTAGTATCAGCTAATGAAAAGGATATTTCCAGAGCTTTGAAAATATTTGAAGTAAACCAACCATAATTAGGAATTCTTTAAATTAAAATTTATATACCTTACTCAACGTTGTCGGAAAGATTGGCCGGTCACATACGAGGGCGGGCTGAAAATTTATGACCCTAACATATTAAATCACGAGATAAAAAATTCCAAAAAAAATTTATTTTTCAATGTAGTCCCCGTCGAGTTCAATACATTTTTCACAGCGTTTATATAAAGCCTGTAACCCATCCAAAAAATATTTTTGGTTTTTGTCCCCAAAATGCTTGTCAACTGCCGCCTTTAATTCGTTTTCACCTCGAAATCTTCGCCACCGCAAGTCCTTCTTTAAATTACTAAAAAGAAAGAAGTCGCTGGGAGCCAGGTCTGGGCTGTATGGTGGGTGATTAATTTCTTCGAAGTCAGTCTCTCGCAGCGCCTGCCTTGAAAGTCGCGCGGTGTGCGTTGGTGCGTTGTCCTGAAGGAACAAAATGCCTTTTGCAAGTTTGCCTCTCTTTTGTAATTAACTGGCGTACTTTTTCGATAGAGCAGCATAGTACTCGGCATTCATCGTAGTGTTTTTGGGAAGATAATCGATGAGCGAAATTCCTTCGCAGTCCCAAAAAAATGGTGGCCATCAACTTGATGGCTGACTTTTGCACTTTGAACTTCTTTGGTGGCTTTTCTCCTTTCTCGATCCACTGCATTGACTCGTGTTTTGATTCCGGATCATACAGTCGAATCCACGTTTTGTCCACGGTCACAATACGCATGCAAACTCCTTCCAAGTTGTCCTTACAGAGGTCCAAAAACAGAGATTTATGATGCTATTTACCTAAAAGTTCGTTTATCTACTCATTAGATATTACGCAACTAGTAACTTATCACTCATGTAATTAGCGGTAGTGGGGGTACCCTAGGCACATAACTTTTCAGCCGGCCCTCGTACTTACATGTTCCTACTAGGATTTAAACGAAAATTATATTGTAGGCTCCCTCATTTCCTGCTCACCGAAGTAATGGCCTGGGGTGAACACTGTAACTTTTGTATAAAACAATTTTTTTTAATCGCAATTTAATTTTAGATGAAAGAATAACATTTTCTCACACAAGTCCTGCTTCGAATTGTAGGACAGTAATTTGAAAGCATTTTTACAACTTCACCTTCAGTGTAGTGCGTTAAAAACACTTTAATCGACACGCGTAAGAACAACTTGGTGTAATTTGTGCACAATTCACCCATAGTAGAAGTCAACTGGTCTCTTTCACGCCATTAAAGTTGAGAGGATAATTACAAAAATTACTACCACCTCTTGACTCCCGCTGGAATAAATGGTGTTCACCGATGATTTATCGTCCGTAAAGTGACGGGATACCATGTGAAATATTTTTTTCCCAGTGAAATGTACACGTAAACCAACGTGGTGAGAACCTCCTACATCCTTTAAAATTAATCTCCGCTTCATGAGTAGGATATCCTTCTGCAAGTGACATTTTTAAGAATCGGAAACATTGCGCTCTTTATGATGTTCATATCATCGTGCATGGTGAAGGAGCTCTTGCTAGCTGGACAACTTTAAGCATGTAAACCTTAGCCATCCTGTTACACACTAACGAAATATTTATCATCCTTTGTGATTATTACTAATATAATGTGCCTATTGTTCCCGCATTAAGTCTCTTTCCATGTTCACAATATACATTGATAGCAAGTTCAGGATTTAGCTGCTTCTGCTTGTGCGTTGAGAACTACAAGTACATAAAGGACGACTCTCCTAACTGTCGATGAGCTGAAATTCCATAGAATCGGCACCAGACGAGTCGGATCTTACACCATCATTCACATTCTTCCTTGTTTCTCTTCTCTTATTGTCCCATTAGAGAGCATCGCCGCAATTTTTTCGACATCGATTTTCGTTGATAATGGCGCAACTAATGGTGGCAATCAGGCCTAGCTTTTGTTAGTGAATGTGAAAACAACCACATTCCATGTAATATTGATAACCGAAGCAAATTTTCGGAGACAGCTTTGTTGTTGGGCTAATTTCGAATAGATGTTTAATGTTCGTTGACGTTCGGAGGAGCGCTAATGATATTTTCTTGTTTTAGAGTATATGAGGCAGAAATTCTGATGGGTCCACTGTCCTGGCGATGGGGGACCCAACATACCAGGACTCAGGATAGAGAATTGTTTCATTTACTTTTGGTTATGTTGGTTAGGAATACAAAAGCAGAAGATTTCCGATTGCAAAATCAATAGAATCGAAATTTTCTAAAATACAACGATTAAGGATGTATCCTAGATTGATTGTACATTAAGCTGTATCCGAAGTGGGCAAGTATTCCGTTGATAAATTTCTATCGTGAAAATAAACAACTTGGAGGAATCCATTGATTGTGGCTAAATTATTTGTATTGGTAGATTTTTTTGGACTTTTTTGCTATAGCAAGCTACGCGATAAAAAGCTATTTGTGGTATTTGAAATATCCTTTTTTGTGTGTTTGTTCTGCGTCTTGATTAATCGAATTCGATTCACCTTTTGTTGCGAGTATCGACTGATTTGGCAGCTAAATGTGTGTCTAAGTAGGGTAGGGCGGGGCTAATTGAGCATAGGGGCAAGTTGGACAATCGAAATATCTCGCAGACTATTTACCGTACGCATAGGCATCGTATGGCGGAAAGAAAGAGTTGCGGGAGGGGTAATCACCACGCGATCGCTAGTGGCGGCTGAACGAACGAGTGAAGCACGTGCGTTTTGTTTATTTTGTGACCAAAAAGTAAAAACGTCGTTTATCGCAAGTTTTCGTCTGTATTAGTGAATTGTTATCTGTTTTCAATCAGGTAAGTGTTAATCTTCCAGAGAATTATTGTACTTTTGATATGTAGAGACGTTCTGGGTATAATTCTTACGATTTTTTTATAACCTCACTTTTGTTTTAAAATTCCGGGTTGGGGTTAGTTGAGCTATAGTTGCTCAACTTACCCCGCGACTCAAACAACTAAAGTAATGAATGTTTTATTTTTTCTGGGTGGCTTGGGTCCGCCGGGCCTTGCTTTGTGGGTCTCGCATACAGCCAGCTTCAGCTCGTTCTGGTGTCTTTGTCGCGGTATCCATCTTTTTATATGTGAAACTTTTATCGGAGGGGTAGGTCTGGTTAATTAGGTGTTAACGAGGGTCATTAAGTTTGGGTCTTTTCAGGATCGTGGGATTATCGTTGTCGGGTTCGTCGCGTTTTCTTTTTTTGACAAGGATTGGGTCGAGGACTGAAAATATTGTGTCGGAGTTGGTCATTATTTGTTCGTTGATAATATTTCCGTGGGTTTTTTTGTGTTTGTAGATCTCTAATTTCTCTAGTACGTCAAGTCTAAGTCCCTTCTTTTGTTTGTGTAGTAGCGTCATTGAGTTTGCCATGGTATCGGGTTCGTGTGTGTGATTCTGTAGGTGTGTTGCGTAGTTGGAGTCTGCTTTGTTATGTGTAAACGAACGTATGTGCTCCTTATATCTAGTTGTTAGTTTCCGTGTCGTTTTTCCTATGTAAACCATGTCGCAGTCCCTGCATGTTAGTTTGTATATGCCGCTGTTGTTGTATGTTGGTGTGCTGTTGGGCTTCGGTGTTAGTTTGTTTCCGATGTTGCTGTTGGTTTTGAACGCTGTATGTATTTTGTATTTTTTAAAGAAGCTTGCTAGCTGGTATGTCTCCTTGCCTACGTACGTCAATGTGGTCCATTTATGTGCTTCCTTCGGTTCGTCTGATGGTTGGCGTTTTTTCGTCTTTTGCTGTGCAATCAGTTTGTTTATATCACGTTTCCTGTATCGGTTATTGTCGGCTATCTTATATATGTTGTTCAATTCGTCGGTGTAGTCGCTGGAATTCATAGGGATGGAGTGTAGTCTCTGCACCATTGATCTGTATGCTGCTAGTTTGTGTTGGATGGGATGGTTAGATGAAGCGTGTATGGTGTGGTCTGTAGTAGTCGGTTTTCTGTAAATTTTGTGTTCCAAATGGGCTTCTCTGCGTATGATGGTTAGGTCCATGTAGTTGAGTTCTCTGTTTGACTCTTTCTCCATTGTGAACTTTATGTTGGGGTGGATGTTGTTCATGTATGTGAGGAGTTCGTCTTCCGCGTTCGAGTCGATGATGATAAAGCAGTCGTCCACATACCGTTTGTAGTATACGATCTTATATTTTTCTACTATTTTTGGTATGTGTACTTCCTCTATGCTTTGAAGGAAAACTTCGGACATTATAGATGATATTGGGTGTCCCATGCCCAGTCCGTCTTTTATTTTTTGTTTGGATGCGGACTTACAAGAGGAAGGAAGACTACAAGATGTTCTTACACTACTGAAGATTTAAAAAATGCTGCAAAGGCTGTCAACGATGAAGGAAAAAGTGTTAATGCCGCCGCTAAAGAATTTGGTATCAAACGGATGACTTTGACAAGATTTTTGAAAAAATTAAATGAAGATGGTAATTCATCCATGGGCTATGCAATACCGAGGCAAGTATTTTCTCCTACACAGGAAGAATCTGTGAAAAAATACTTGCTACAAATGGCATCAATCTTCTATGGATATTCTCCAAAAGACGTCCGTCGCCTTGCCTACGAATATGCTGTTAAATTTGGCATTAAAATTCCACCCAGCTGGACTGTAAATAAGATGGCCGGAAAAGAATGGCTTACGATGTTTTTAAAACGAAATCCGGAGCTATCCATACGAAAACCAGAACCCACCAGCCTTGGTAGGGCAACATCATTTAATGAGCAGAATGTTAAAGTTTTTTTTAGGAATTAGCGGAAATAATGGATCGATATGGATTTACTGTAGCAGAAATTTGGAATATAGATGAGACAGGAGTATCCACTGTGCTGAAGCCAAATAAAATTGTAGCTGCCAAAGGTAGGCGCAACGTAGGTGCAATGACTTCTGGGGAACGAGGGACTAACGTTACAGTAGTAACTGCTGTATCTGCTCTTGGAAATGCTGTACCTCCTATGTTTGTATTTCCAAGAAAACAGTTTAAGACACACTTTCTTAACGGTGGTCTCCCTGAATGTATAGGAGCAGGCAATGTCAGTGGATGGGTTACAGACGAAGAATTCTATCAGTTTATGCAACATTTTATCAAACATGTGAAACCGTCCATGGAGCGTCCTGTTTTGTAAGTGTTGGATAATCACTCCTCTCACTTGAACGTGAAGACACTAACTTTGGCCAAAGAGAACGGAGTTGTAAAGCTGTCCTTTCCACCGCATTGTAGCCATAAATTACAATCGTTGGATGTGTCAGTCTTTGGACCGTTCAAAAAGTATTGCACTGCTGCTCAAGATGCATGGCTACGAAACAATCCGGGGAAAATCCTTACTATTTATGATATACCATAAATAGTCGCTGATTCGTTGCCGTTTGCTCAGACAAGTATAAATTTTGTTACCGGTTTCCGAAAAACAGGCATCTTCCCGTATAATGCAAATATTTTTGGTGAGGATGAGTTTCCACCATCATTTGTAACCGATCGTCCTGAACCAGAAACTATCAAGCCGGAAAAAGATCATCCAGAGCAAGCTGTGATGTCCAGCACTGAACCTAATCCTGCAGCACTGAACCTAAAAAAAATACTCCAGTCAAGTGAGGAAAGTGATGATGATGATTACGAGGGTGGGGTGAAAAGTTTCCGGCCTGACCAAGAAAAACGATTTTTAAATTTTTTTTTTTGCATTATTTTTCAACATAATCTCCATCAACACTGATACATTTCTAATAACGGTGTTCTAATTTAGTTACATCAGTTTTAAACGCAGATTCGTCAAGCTCCTTAAAATACTGATTTACAGCTTCGATAAAACCTTCGTTGCTCTGAAATCTTTTACCGCCAAGCCATTTTTTGAGGTTAGGAAACAAGTAATTGTCGCGGGGGGCTATGTCGGGAGAGTAGGGAGGATGTGGCATCAATTCAAACTTCAATTCGTGGATTTTGGACATGCCAACAATCGACGAATGCGCTGATGCGTTATCGTGATGAAAAAAAATTTTTTTTCTTCGCCAAACGAGGTCGTTTATTTTGCATCTCGTCATTCAAATGTTAAATGTCAAAATAACTCTGCGTAATATTCACCAGTAATAGTCTTACCCTTGTCAAGTGAATCAATGTATATAATTCCTTTCGCATCCCAAAAAACAGTAGCCATAACTTTGTTTGCCGATAAAATTGTTTTTGCCTTCTTTCGAGTTGGTTCCCCTTTTCCAACCCACTGTTTTGACTGCTCTTTATTTTCAGGAGTGTAGTAGTGCACCCATGTCTCATTAACAATTATGATTCGACGCGAAAAATCGTTTGGATTACGCCTATACAGCGCCAAATTGTCGGTAGAAATGTTTTTTCGAATCAGTTTTTAGTCGAGCGTTAGCAAACGCGGCACCCACCTTGCACACAGCTTTTTCATGATCAAATGGTTGTGCAAAATATTTCGCACACGTTCATCTGACATCCTACAGGTCTCAGCTATCTCATTCACTTTCAACCTGCGGTCTTCCAACACTATTTAACGGATATTCTCAATCATTTCTGAAGTTGTGACCTCAACGGGCCGTCCTGAGCAAGGCGCGTCAGAGGTGCTCACACGACCAATTTTAAATTCAGAAACCTAATTCTCAATAGTTGAATATGATGGGGACGAGTCTCCTAGTGTTGAGTCCATCTCTTCTTTTATTTGTTTTGGTGTAAAACCTTTCAAATAGAAGCATTTGATGACAGCACTTTTTTCCAATTTTCTTATTTTCACGAAAACAACGGAAGCGTCTCGCGTAATGTGCTCTCAAGCGCAAACTAACGTGGCGATTGGGCTGAAACTGTACACAGTCGTGCCATAAGTTCTGTCCCTCTTATAAGTGCGTCATGAAAAATTATTTTAAGTAGTGCTGTTTAGTTTGTTTAGATGATAAAGCTTTAGAAATTCGTTGAGTATTACAAACAAGTCATTTCAACACAATACGTCTAACAGTAAAAATGGAGTGGGGTATTAAAGAGAATCGTATTGCAGTGATCGCGTTACACAAGTGTAAGAAAACACGTAAGGAGATTTTCGACATCTTAAAACCTTTAAAAATAACTTCAAAATTTGTTTATCGCTCTATAAAGCGATACAATGAGACGTCCTCTTCCGATGACAGACCAAGAAGTGGTCGCTCACGTGTCACAAGAACGAAAGCAGCCATTAAAGCTGTAGCTGAGAGAATTCGCAGAAATCCTCTCCGCAAGCAAAAAATCATGGCACGGGAGATGAAAATCCCGCGACGGACCATGTCTCGCATCATAAAGGAAGACCTTGGGCTTGGTGTTTATCGAAAAACTACCGGTCAGCGTTTGACAGCGGCTTTACGTCACATCAGGGCAACAAGATCAAAAAAGTTATTCGAACGACACGCAAGCGGTAGTTACCGCCAAATTCTGTTTACGGATGAAAAAATTTTCACTGTGGAAGAGAAATTTAATCGCCAAAATGACAGAGTTTACGCTCACAGCTCTCGAGAAGCTGCTGAGAAAATTTCAAAAGTAGAAAGAGGACATCACCCAGCATCTGTGATGGTTTGGTGGGGAGTGGCGTACGATGGTGTTACTCGCTTGCATTTCTGTGAACAGGGGGTCAAAACTCGGGCAGCTAATTACCAAAATGACATCTTAGAACAGGTAGTTAAGCCTTTAAGTGATACCATGTTCGCGAGAAAGCACTGGATATTTCAGCAAGATTCAGCACCCGCACACAAGGCTAAGACAACACAGCGCTGGCTGGCAACTAATTTATCGGAGTTTATTGCTGCTGAAGATTGGCCTTCGGGAAGCCCAGACCTAAACCCTTTAGATTACCGTTTATGGAACATTTTAGAGGAGAGGGCCTGCGCTAAACCTCATCGAAATATTGAGGCATTAAAAACTGATTTGGTGAAAACAGCAGCCTCTATACCTTTAGAAGGTATATAGTATATATACCTTTAGAAGTGGTGCGTGAAGCGATAGACGAGTGGCCGGACCGTTTAAAAAAGTGTGTGAAAGCAAAAGGTGGACATTTTGAATAATTTTTATATTTTTAAAATTGTTTAGTAAGTGTTAAATAAAATGAGCACACATCCTTGTATTTTATTCATTTTGCCTTTAAATTAGACGCATTTACATTAGGGACAGAATTTATGGCACGACTGTGTACATACAAGCTCGGTAGGAATGGTACTGTAGGACGCCGCTCCAAAAGTGGACCTAGTGGCGCCATCTCTTGGTCAGGCCGGAAACTTTTCACCCCACCCTCGTATTCCTGTCTGATTTGTTGCGAAGGCTATGCTGAAAGTTTACCAGGAGAAAATTGGATCCAGTGTGAAACTTGCAGAGAATGGGCACATACAAAATGTGTTCCAGGTACTGGTCTTACTTTTGTTTGTGTCAATTGCAACAGTGACAACGACGATTAAGTTGCTAAGATCTTATTAATATATTTTTTAAGATATTTGAGTCTGATTTTAAACAGAAAGACTGAATCTAATCCTGAAGTTAGCCTTAAGATACGTTAATGTTTTGTTGATTCTAGTTTTAGTTAATTAATCAAAGAAAATTACTTTAAGTTTTGTTGTTCTGTCACTAAAAGACTATAAATAAAGAGCTGATTGTCAAACACATATTTTTCGTCATCTCTAGTCAACATTGAACCCATGGTTTGGTTAGACATTCTTAGTGATCAACTTGCCCCATACCCTTGCTCAACTTACCTCACCTATGGGGTACATTGAGCGTACTTGACTTTCTGCATTTAAACAGCTGTAGCTCTTAAATTCGACTTGTTACAAAAAAATTACTATGGACACTTTTGCTAAGGGATGAATTACTAATCCATCAAGCCGCATAACAACTCATTGAGACTTATTATTAAGGAGTTATATCCGCTCAAGTGAAAAATTGCTCAACTAGCCCCGCCCTACCCTAGTATATTGACCGTATAATGAAATCAAGGAAGTAGAATGAGTTCTACGGAACATAAAAAGGAAGACAAAAGACTTAACTGTTTGAAGGTCTTGGTTTTACTCAAATATGCAAGCAGTCTGTCATGCAATTACAGCTTGAAGCTCATATTTCTTGATAAGGAGGTGCCAATCTGGTCATTTCGCTTTGTTTTGGTTTTTTGAATACGAAGTATGATCAATATGCGAGATCAAGACAGGCACATAGAAGACCACCAAAAACATAATGACTCGAAGAGGAACACGCTTACTAAACGAGGCGATTCAAATAGCGAGCTGACTGGGCGCGATATATATATGGGGTGCCATGGTCCTAATTGGACTGCAGTGCCATCGAACGAAAAAAGATGGATTAACAATGTAAGCGATCGAGGTTCAGCCCATGACTGAAATATAGCTGATTATCATTCATTATTTATATCCTGGAAAGTTCTTGACTCTGTATGAAAGAAGATAAACACTCTTTTTCTTTGCCGACAGGATAACTCATCCATTACTGCATCGATAGGCGTCTGTACTAGAAAACTCTTGAAGCAGGCGGTATACAAATACTAAGCGATGTTTTTCAAGACTGTCATGATGAAAGCTGAAATTATATCCTAATAGAAGTTTCAAAGGAATCTCGTCTATACCGTAGATTTTGATTTTATGGTCCTACTTAAGAAAACCCTGCACCGGCATACAATCAAAATAATCATGAATATAAATTTCTTATGCTTGGTGATCGAATTTTCTATATTAAATAAAGGTGCAGGCATATGATCACTAAACACAAATGACTATAAAATGATTCAAGGTTTTTGGATTTTATTTTGGGTCATAGATCCTTAGTTATAGATCTTGCGCTTTATAAGTGATGTTATTGCTTGACTGTAGATTAACTACCGGGCACGTAGTGTCTAACGTTTTCATGGAAACTTTATTTGTGGTAGTTCCTTTTTCATAGTTGCAAATATCTCTTCAGTTTGTTAATAATTTATCGACCAATACATTTTGCAAATGGACATTCATTCTCGGCTTTGTAAATTTTTAAAATATTCAATTCAACCAGACATTTTCCCCATTAAAGACTATCTTCTTGATACAAGGATATGTCTGCATTCTTTTCTAGATAGGATCTACTGTAAGAGCCCGAAATTGCCTTATACATTTCTAAAAGGCTATTTATTATTCGGTGCGGTGCAGACTTTAACATGGCAGGTCTAGCCAACGCACAAAACATATTTTAGTACACGTAAATTGTCTGCTTCAAGAATTTTTAATATAAAAGCTCAACTGAACGGCAGTGGTGAAACTATTTTATCTGCAAATAAATAGGATATTCACCGTTTTCAACTCAATATTTAGTATCTTCATATCAACAGTTTTCGCTACTCCTATGCAATCTGGTTATTCATTTAAATTTAATCTACAATTCCATGCAGCCCAGCCAGAATCTCATCCCTTTTAACTTTCTGTTGTCATGTTGACCTTTTTTTTTTGACTTTATACTTCTCTTCAGCTACACTTCCAACATATATCCGGCTCCATAGTAAGTATGTATTCTTTTTTCTAAGAAGGAAATATTTCTAAAAGTGAATCAAAAAGGAGCACATAGTAAGCTTATAAGCATAGCATAGTAAGACTGGGAATTTCCTCTGAAGCATATTGCTACAGTCAAAGAAACCTCTTTTTACGTTTTGTAGACGTTCTATTTCCTGGTGAATATAACATTTCTCTGGAACGACACATCCTTTCTAGTTGACGCGAATAGAGTTCTTCGCAGACGTTGAAACTATTAAACTATATATGTTTTGATGTGATTTATGTTGTTGATTCGTTAAGCATTTTCAATAAATTGCTGAATATTTTATGTTGGAAATAATTTTCGGAGTCCAAACAGTATATGTTTTTTTTTTCGCTGAGCTCTATCGGTTCGTTGCTACTAAAACCCACGCGAATCCCACATAAATCATCACATTTGAAAATACTTCGCGATAAACCTACATTTCCTGATCATTTACAGTTCGTTTACTATGACCTGCACTCCATTTCTTAACAAAACTTCTTACGAATACAACATTATCTGTCCTTAAGCTCCATTTGCTCATCCTGCAGAGAATTGACATTGAGATAAGTATCTTTATTCAGTTATCTCTTGTTTCGCAAATTCTAATAAAAGGACAACGCACTCGTCAAGTTCCATGACCGTACTCGACCTAGAAAATATTTCTATGAACGTATGTCATGCGAAAGGCAATCTCCAAATCAATTGTAGAAATATATATATAAATATATTTTGAAAAAGGACAAAAAAAAATCACAAGTCTATTGACTCTAGGAAGTAGTAATGCGGATGAAACAAAAAAAAAAAATACAAGAACAGACACCACGAAATATTTATCTCATATGTATAATCCAGCAGCGTCTCCTATTATCATGATGGGATATATTTCCTGTGCCGATTGTTGGGAGTGCTCATAAAAATTTATGATTTCAACAAAACGTTTTATTTCTAGGTCAAATACTCAAGGAGGTGAAATTTATTTTTGGCTTTTGTGGCCTAACATTTAAGACATGACTTTATTTTCATAGACCTCATTCCAGCGATACCAAGATTCCCACTCCTAGTTCTGCTTTAGTAACTTTAGTAACTAGTGTAAGGGTTTGTTGGGACGATACCCTTCTGCATAATGTTTCATGAGAATAAGAAAGCGAACTTGCGAAAGCATTAAAGTGTACGGTAATATGAAGAAGTATACTCTATAACCTTACATTCATCCGTTTATATGAGAAATATTCGTCGGTAATGGAGAATAAATTATTCGTAGTGGGGAAGAACCATACAAATGCATGTTGTTTGTTGGATGGATGGATTTACACATAACTAGGACCTGGAAGTTATCAGCCTGGTAGAGAAAAAATTAATTCAAAATGGCAAACATTTTGCGACCTGGAATAATTAATGCCTTTTTCGAGAACTTGAGCTGTCTTTGCATAACCCTCAAAGTTTCATTTTGAAAATTTTACTATACTAAAACAAGAGTCGTATCAGTATAATTGGATTATTTTAGTCGCTCCACCAAAGGCATTGTTGCAAGTCCGTTGTCAAGGAATTTTATGAAAACTTAATTTTGGTTTTACACAATTCTAGAATTCATTATATTCAAAATATTGTCTATCGAACGCGACAATTTTGACATCACTCAGGCAAATCATGAGCCAAGTTCAAAAATAGTTTTTCATATCCTTGTCCAGTAGCACGTGGAACCGATAGAACTCTCCCTCAGATGTGAAACATTTTCATTACATCTGTCAACGTATTTTTCGAGTATGGTCTTCCTGGTTCTGTTTCACTATATTGGCTGTGCATTTACTCAACTCGGCGAATCTTACGACTCTATGTTCTGTGGTTTATTGAATGTAGTTCTCAAGGATATGTCCCTAGGTACATTCCCAACTTGCATTTGAACGCATCAGCTAAATTTGACAACCAGTGGATTATCAAAATCTTTTCCAAATCACTGTCATCAGCCGTCACACCAGTTCCAACAAGGATATTTCCTCGCACGTCATGATTGGAACCCCAAAAGAGTTACCACCCAATCGAGGTGAAAAACATTGCGTTTCAGATTCTTATCTAAGCCAACCAATAAAAGATGAATATATCTTTGTTTATTTAAAAGTTATTGTTTGATAAATACCACTAGTATGATGTCTCTAAAAGACATGAATCGAATTTAAATAAAACTCATTTTTCGGCTACTCTGAGAATTATAAAATAATTTTTTTAGTAAGTCTTCCAAGAAACTTTAATTTATTAATTGCACACTTTAAAGCTTGTCCTAATCTATAATGATATGAGTTTACAAGTTCAATTTATCACAATTTTCCCCTTAGAGCTTAGGCAAAGGACTACAAACCGTGATTTCAACACTTCTATCAATACTCGTAAATTTTTAAATAAGATTCTGGGTACATTTGATCGATTGCAGAGCAGACCATTTCCTTTTTGTTTTGTTTGTATTGTGATTTGAGTTGGTCCCTTTTCAATAGGAACACAAGACCACCTTTTCCATTGTCAGTAAATTTACATTGTCAGTTCGGAATAAAGATTTCATTTACATTGAAAATGTTCATCAATCTTTTCAGATGGAATTTGTATCAGGCAATTGTTCGAAAGATGCAATAACAGATTGTTGTGAGCGAGATAAAATAGTTAATAGTCACAGTATACATTCTTGCAAGTGATTTGAATTTTTTAAAACGCGACAAAAATAAGGGTAGGGAGTTTGCAGTTTTTTTTTGGGTAGGGAGGTGAAGGCTATTTACGCCCTGAGTGTCGGACCCCCAGTGGACCTACTGGACTACCGACTTAACACCTCCCCTGTCAACCGGAGCGCCTAGTCTGGAACCGTTTGAATTTTACGCCTTTTGGCGCCTTCGGGTAGCAGGGATTCCTTCTCCAGTTGGATGGAAAAGAGGAGAAGAATTGAAGAGAAGTAAACCCTCCACCCTCGACGCCTCCAGCTGATCAAGTATGCCTTTTTTCGTTATTAAGATTAACCGAGCGTAATGTGCCACGTAATTCCATTTGTCAAATGATTTCAGCACCTCTACGACTAGGCTATCTGGGTGGAGCTCCTTCACTTTTTCGGCAAGATCACCGCGCTCTTTGTCCCATCTTCTGCCTGAAAACAAAGTATGACAGGCGTCATCTTTCACACCAATCCAGAATATGCAATCTGGAGACCGTGACTTACCTATCTAGTGCAGGTAAACTGAAAACAACCGTGTCCCCTCAGTAGCTGGGTCAGGTAGAAATCAGTCTCACCATGCGTTTGACTGAGCCACGATCTCAAGTCTTTGATAAGCCGCGCGGCCCATCTTCCTTTTAGCTCACGTTCCCATGATTGTTGCCATTCGTCGAGAGTGCATCGTCTTTAATCGCGAGCAACTTGTTCTTTATTACCCTCGTGCCTTCGGAGGTAGACTCTATTAAGCTCTCTAGCAAGGAGAGCGATTGGTATCACCCCTGCAATTACCAACACCGCTGGCTCAGAGACTGTACGGTATGCTGATGAAATCCGCTGTGCTCCTCGTCTCTGCACCTGTGCCAGCTGTTTTCGGTGTAGTTCCTTGTTGAGAGCTTCACTCCATATCTCTGCTCCATAAAGAAGCGTAGATTGCACTGCGCTCATTAGCAGACGCCTTTTTATTGGACTTGGTCCCCCATGATTGGCCATTAGTCGACTAATTGCCGAGACCCCTGCTGCGGCCTTGTTTGTCGTTGCCTTAATTTGCTCCGAGAAACTCAGTTTAGAGTCTATCAGAAAGTCCAGATACTTGACTGATAGTTTCAACTCTACTAATGCGTCCCTGACTCGGACCATTCTTACTCTGGGGATCCTCTTCTTGGTCAGGTTGACCACTTCGGTTTTCTCTAGCGCTAGGTTAAGCCCGTGAGTGATCATCCGGCTCCCCACCCGGCGCATTAGTACATTCATCCTTAATTGCGCTTGATCGACCGTGCACTCAGCCACTAGTGCCGAAACATCATCTGCATAGCCGATCAGTCACGACTCTTATGGCAGTTCAAGTCTGAGCAGTACGTCGTAGGAGACGTTCCACAAGTCCGGACCGAGGATGGAGCCTTGAGCCACACCCGATGTGACTAGCATACTCCGACAACCTTGCACCGTGTTGTAGATCAGGCTGCGATCCTTCAGGTAGTTTCGGACTATCCGCATCAGATATTCTGGAACTTGGAAATAGTTTTCCAGGGCTTCCAGAATATTCGTCCATCTAGCGGAGTTGAAAGCATTCTTTATGTCCAGCGTCACTAGAAGGACTACCCGACGGTTGGATCGACTGCGTGCCTCCGCCTGTTGGACTGCACTTACAACTTTCGCGACTGCATCTATAGTGGAACGTCCCGTTATGAAACCATACTGCCTTGGAGAAAGATCCCCAGTGGCGTGGATAACGTTAGCGAGTCTTCTCTTTATCAGTTTTTCGAGCACTTTCCCGGCCGTGGCTAGCATGCATAACGGTCGGTATGCTGACGGCCAGTATTGGAAAGCTCATACTTTCGCATTGCAGAGTATTGTAAAGTCTATTGTAAAGTATCCTGGCCATAATTCGCATTTTTTTTTTGTTCATGATATTAATGTGAGGTTCCAATTTGTACTGGGAAGAGGGCGTCTTGAACCTTCTACCGAAAAAAAAAACTGATTCTTGTTATCAAATCATTCGTCCAATATTTGTTTTAAATGTATAATTATTATATCCCATCTCGTTCTGAACAATTATTTGAACGTTTATTTGTGGAACAATTTTTTCTAGTGCATATATCAAATGTTTATTTAGAAAGAAAGCTGGAAAGAGCTCAAGCTGGTTTCGAACACGCGTCCCTGCATCCATGAGTCTTCGCTGAGTTAACTTAGCAAGGGTATAAATCACTATAAATCACAAGGATACATATCACAAATCACAAATTCACAAGTTGTAAGTGAAAATGGATAAATTGATCTACCAAAAACTCCTAGAATATCAAATGTAGTTAGAAAAAATAAACTGCGCAAGTCTTAAGGGCGAACGTTATATTGTCGAGTTACCTCACAACTCTCCTCTAGATTCAAACCAGTTGGACAACATTTGCTTGCTTAGTTGGGTTGCAGCCTTCGTTCATGCCAAATCTACTATTGTTTATAATTGAGCAATGTGTCAATGTGAAATTTTTTAAAAGGTAATTTGGTAAATCGGCAACAGAACCCTATTTCTGTTAGAACAAATACGAGGTCTGGCTGTTAAATAACGAGACTGCGCGCCTAGAGGGCGCCGTAGAGGAATGGGGGAAAAACAAATAGTGCGTTGGGTACCTAGATATCTTGTCTATGTACGTACCAAAACACGTTCTCGTCACTATAATTGTATTTGTGCAGTAGCGGTTTTAAAAGAACGTGTTTTCTTCTGGTGCCGAAAACCATGTGCGACGAAAAACAGGAGCAACGTATCAATCTTAAATTTCTCGTTAAATTGAAATTGAAAACTCCGACTGAGTGCTATAAATTGTTGCAAGAGGCCTATGGAAACAATTCTCTATGTCGTGCGCGTGTTTTTGAGTGGTGTAAGCGCTTCAGTGAGGGCCGAGAGAGCACTGAAGATGACCAACGCCCAGGTCACCCTGTCACTGTTTCAACTCCGGAAACAGTGACCAAAATCAACCAAATTGTGCGTGCAGATTGTCAAATGAGCATCCGTATCATTACCGAGGCTGTAAACGCCGATAAAGAAACGGTTAGACAAATTTTACACGAAGAATTACACCTGACAAAAGTCGGTGCGAAGTTGGTGCGAAAAAACCTGACTCCTGACCAACAGCTCTTGTGTCAACAGGTCTGCTCAGATTTCCTTGAAAGGTTAAAAAAAGATTCCGGACTGATGAAAAATATTATTACTTGCGACGAAACGTGGATTTTTCAATACGATGTTAAAACAAAGCGGCAATCGATGCATTGGAAGACGCCTGAATCGCCCAGAATCAAAAAAAAAGCGCGGATGTCCAAATCAAAATTCAAGGCAATGTTGATCGTTTTTTTCGACATTAACGGTATCGTGATGACTGAATGGGTTCCAGAGGTTCAGACTGTCAACCAGACTTAATCTTTGTCAGTTTTGGCAACACTGCGAGAACGAGTTCGTAAGAAACGGCCCGGGTTGTGGAAGAATAACTCATGGATTTTGCAGCAGGACAACGCACCTGCCCACAACGCGCTATCTGTGAAGCAGTATTTGGCCGGTAAGCGCACTTCAGTGCTCGAACACGCGCCGTACTCGGGAGATTTGGCACCGTGCAACTTTTTTGTGTTTCCGAAGATAAAATCTGCTTTGAAAGGGACCCGATTTGAGTCGATAGAAGCGGTAAAGCAAAAAATGGCAGAGCTCCTAAAGGCCCTCACCAAAGAAGACTTCCAGCACTGCTTCGATCAATGGAAAAAACGTATGGAAAGGTGTGTGGCGAGGAAAGGGGAGTATATTGAAGTGGTGGAGCATTCGAATGTAGAATAATTTTTATAATGAAACCTTTTTTTCGTAACCAGTCTCGTTATTTAATAGCTAGACCTCGTATATGAAGTTGCTTCCAGGACATCCTTCGAATTGAGGAACGATTGAATAAACCAAGATGGGCAAGATGGGTTCGAGTATTCACACAATTTCCGATTCGTAGAAATCGGCCACGAATCACATCCATAAATATGATTTGAATCTTTCAACATCTCAATAGGGGCGTGTTCCGAAATGGCGCCTGAAATCCTCATGCCTGAATAAGGGATCTCACGGATGGCAATGCTTTGGATTCATGGTGTGATAAAATGGACACGTTATTAACTTTAAAATTAGAAAACCGCTATAGGAATTTTTTAATTAAGACTTGCAACCTATGTGTAAATCCCGCCTTGCACGTAAAGCCTTTCCGCATCTCTCGCCTCTTCACTTTCGAAGGACTTTTAAAATACAATTAATAAATGCTTTATTATTTAAAAATAAAGTCCTCTTTCGTTTAGAGAGAAAGAAAACTTAGCAAAAGTCTCTTTCTGAAAAAAATCTCAATCAAGGATATAAAAACAAAACACTTAAACTGCTGAAACCACTCGCAATTGTCGCCTATCGAAATCAATTTCTCAACAATAGCGTTGATTATCTCATGTAAATCTAATACATAACAGAATCCTCACATAGATACATATCCAGATACATATCCTTCCAATTTCAGGAGTATTAAAATAACAGCGTTCGCTTACAACACATGAAATGAAGAAATTTGCCAGCGTAGACGTTAACAACGTAACGTAAGATCCTATAGCTTGGCAAGATGTTTCCAGTGTGACCTTTTTATTGAGTATATAATAATCGTAAAAGGAAACAGCGTTGTAGTGTTTGTGTCGAATTTGAGATGTCTATGTATTTGGAATTGTGTGTAATTTGAGCGTATTTATTCTATGTCTCTTTCGGGTTAATTTCATTATGAAATCTCTTTTACGATTTTCCTATGGAAGCAAGTAAACGACAAAAGACAAAAAAAAGGAAAAAATAGTGGACACTGTTTGGTGTATCTTTTCCCAGAAAACTTTCGCAAAGTGAAGTTTTTATAGAGTCGAGAATGGCGTTTGTCGCGGTCGAATTTTTGTTTTTGTTGCATGGACAAAAAGCCAAGTTTTACCAAGCCAAACATAGAAATAGGGCAGATGGGGAGCATTCGATTTGAGTAGTTTTGCAAGAAGCTTCAAATCCTTGGAGTTTTGAGTAGATCATCAGAAATGCGAATTCTATGGCGTACTAATTATTTCGAATTATTTTACTCTGTTAATCTTACTTTCTAACTACTTCAAACCACTTTTCTTACTTGTCACCATTGAAATTTACTGATTATCTTTTGCAGTACAGAGGCTGAATAAATCATGATTTGAAAGGCTGGAGACCAACTCGCTTCTGACGCTGAATCCTGGCTGGAACACTTATGAGAAAACGTGACAGATCGCACTATGATTCTTGGCATTAATACTGGGATTCATTGTTGAAAACAAGCATACACCGGCATCCTCCCTTGGCTCCCCAATCATGGCAATATTGTTATCAGATCATTCATCCTGGCATCAAGATGATGTAAATTGTTATACAACAGAACAAAGGAGGTCTCTCAGCTTCGTGGTCGCCAAATTTTTCAGCCCAGTTACGTTAGTAACAATGGTCCACGCAGGGCTTTTGCCGTTCAGACTCGGACAATCTAGAAAGAAGGTGTCAAATAATTGTGGTCTTTCTGATAAAGAACTTATAGGGCCCTTTTGGGCGTTTAGTGCAAAGCGTTTTGAACGTTTAAGGTGAAGACAGTTGTCTTCACCCACTTCACTGTTACCCAGTTGTATCTTGTGCAAAGATAAGGGACGGAAGTCTGAAGATCTGAGTCATATTCCAGGAAGTGGTAGGTGCCAGGAGTTCAAAAAGGCACTAAGCAAGAAAAGAGCAAAAACATGATTCAAGTCCTGCAGATCAACCTACACCGTAGCTCAACCGCACAAAATTTACTAGACCAGGTTGCAAGAGAGAAAAAAGTTGACTTGTTGCTGATATCTGAGCAACACCACAACAAAGAGGAAGCCGGATGGTATTGTGACCGATCTGGCACCGCCGCCATCTGGGTACGTGATAGGCTCTACCCACAGCTCGGACTTGCTCTAGCGGAAATGGCTTCGTGCTCATTGGGTGCGCCGATTTGACATTAATAAGCGTCTATTTCACGCCGAATGAGTCAATTTCATGTTTTCAGAGCAGGCTCGATGAACTGGAGGAATCTGTCTCGAGCACAGAAGTCTGAATCCTTGTTGGCGGTGACTTTAACGCCAAGGCGATAGAATGGGGAATGCATCTGCCAGACTCGAGAGGAAAACGAATCCTAGAAATGGCGGCTAGGAGGCAACTTTTCATCATGAACGTTGGGAACACACCAACTTTTCGACGGGGAGGCTGCTTGGGAACTATACCGGATGTGACATTTGCTTCGGATTGCTTAGTGCCTAGGATACACAAATGGAGGGTACTGGAGGACTACTAAGCGAGCGATCATCAGCACATTGCTTTCGCAATTGGCGAGTGTGCTACTCGACGCGTAGCAACCCAACCCTCAACTGTAGGTTGGAATATATCTAAAATAGATGTCGACGCGTTCACCGCAGCTCTTATGAGAGGTGAAACTATGACGGTAACGGGAGGAGCCTCAGCTGGAAACATGGTGAACTCCACCATGAGGCTCATCAAGAATGCGTGCGACTGCTCTATGCCCAGGCGACGGCCTCGACACAATAAGCCTGCTGTATACTGGTGGTCAGCAGAAATCGCCGAAAAGCGGAGAGAATGTCACAAACTCCGCCGCGAATCTCAACGTTTAAGAAATCGAGACGAGTCACACTCCTGAACGCTGGCATACAGGTCGGCTAGAAAAGTTCTCCGTAGGATAATTAACGAAAGCAAGGCTCACTGCTGGCGCAACCTAGTTGAGGACATCGACAGAGACCCGTGGGGGCTGGGTTACAAGTTTGCCATGCGGAAATTAGGTGCTGCAAGGAGGCCCTGTGTCCTTGAAACGGAAAAAATGGACGAGGTTGTTTGAGCGCTCTTCCCTATGTATCCTTTTCGTCCCGATGATGCAGATGTTGAATGTCCCGGAGAATGCCCACTTTTTAGCGCCATCGAACTGGATGATGCGGTGAAAGCTTTAAAATCGAAAAAGGCCCCAGGGCCACACTGTATACCAGCGGAAGTGATACAGCTTGCACATCAACTTTGCCCTGACAAGCTGCTCACCACTTTCAATGCCTGTCTGCAGCATGGCGCGTTTCCAAATTACAAATCCAAATTGTAACCATCTACATATCGGCCCCTATGTATGCTGAACGCCGCTGGGAAGGTACTTGAGAGGCTCATTAGAGAAAGACTTGGAGAAGCCATTCGAACTGCCGGGGATCTGTCTCCTCGGCAGTACGGCTTCAGGACTGGTCGATCCACAATTGGTGTAATAGCAGAGGTAGTGAGCGTGGTCCAGAAGGCAGAAGCCCACAATCATTACTCGAGGCGAATAGTACTGCTCATAACACTAGATTTGAGAAATGCCTGCAACTCTGCTAGATGGACAGATATTCTTGGTGCTCTGGAATATTTCAGGGTGCCAAGGTATCTGATGCGGATATTGAAGGACTACCTCAAAAATCGGAAACTCATCTATGACTCGTTGGGAGGCCGGCGAAGAATTGATTTGACATCAGGGGTAGCGTAAGGTTCCGTTCTGGGCCCGGACCTCTGGAATGTCTCGTACGATGAGCTTTTGAGGCTGCAGTTACCGGGGGAGTCACGCCTGGTTGGCTACGCAGATGACGTAGCAGTTCTAGTCGCCGGACGTACTGTCGGATAGACGCAGCTCAAACTGGGTGCGGTAATACGCCGAGTGAGCGAGTGGGTGACAGACCGTGGGCTTAGCCTAGCACTGGAAAAGACCGAGGTTGTCGCCCTCACCAAGAGCGAATCCCTCGTGTTATGCCGGTTTGGGTGGGGAAATGATCATCGAGTCAAAAGAATCAATCAGATACCTTGGTTTGATGATTGACTCGAAGATGAGTGTTTTCGAGCAGGTTCGAGCGACAGCAGATAAGGCCTCCGTGTGGGTATCGGCGCTAAACCGCATTATGGCCAACACGCAGGGGCCAACTTCGAGCAAAAGACGTCTACTGATGAGTGCAATGGAGTCAGTGCTCTTTTATGGCTCCGAGGTTTGGGCTGATGCTCTTAGTAAAGAGACGCACCGAAGGCGTCTGGCACAGGTGCAGAGGCAAGGAACTTTGCGGATAGCTGCTGCGTACCGCACTGTCTCTGAGCCTGCAGTGCTGGTAAACTCGAAGGTGGTTCCAATTAAGTTACTTGCAGACGAACGGAAACGTGTATACTTACGTAGGGGGTAGTCGGCGAGAGAAACCGTCAGCCGAGAGGAACGGAGAAGAACCCTAACCTTATGGCAGCAAACATGGGAAAACGAAACGCGAGGCAGGTGGACCTTACGGCTAATAAGTGACTTGAGCCCGTGGTTCTACAGAATGCATGGTGAGACTGATTATTATCTGACGCAACTACTCAGTGGTCACGGGTATTTTCAGTCTTACCAGTATAAGATGGGAAAGACATCATCTCCAACTTGCGTGTTCTGCCCGGGGATGACGGATGACGCCTGCCATACGTTCTTTACGTGTACTAAATGGAAAAGACTCCGTTCGCATCACTCGGAAAAAATTGGCATAATTTCCCCAGAAAATGTAACAGGAAAAATGAGGCAATCAAAGGACAATTGGAACTATGTGTCGCATTACGTACGGACAGTACTCATTATAGAGAAGGACATAATGGATCGCTTGGCGAGGGAGGGAACATCTCTGTAACGCAATATTATAGTTACTAATCGCAATTCCTTCCTATCCATTCGTGGAGAAGGAGAGATTTCCCTTATCCTGAAGACATCGCTAAGCGATGATTAATGAAGCCTAGTCCGAAGTTATGTGACAAACAGTTCCAGGCTAGGTTCTCGGTGTGACAGGGGAGGTGTTCAGTCGGTAGTCCGGTAGCGAGGGAGTCCGACACTCCTCCGGGGTAAATAGCCTTCACCTCCCAAAAATAAAAAAGGTGAACACAAGGAGCTGGCCTTACATTGCCTTCACCCTTGATCGTAAACCATTATGTATTTCTTTGTAGAAGGTTTCATACACTTATTTTTTTATTACGATAAGGGCAGATTTATAAGAACTTTCGTTTGAAAATCGGATTCCTTCAATTCTAATTTTTGATCATTTCTGCTCTTGCCTTTTTCTCTTGTACATTGTTCCATAAGCTTTAAAGCTCAAATTCATTCCAGACTCACAACTTCAATTAAATGAAGCATTATTGAATGCAGGAAGAACCTCCTTTTTACCACTTCCTGCAAGGAACAATTCGAGTTAGTGCTTGAGTTATACGTTTGGCCTTTCGATTTCTAATCATATTCTCATTGCTGAATATGCCAACATCTACAGAAATTTCATGACATTGCTGAGCTATGGCCAACAAAAAAGTATCCTTACATAGCACAGAAATCATTTCTCCGAATTGATAAATCAAACTTCATCATAAATTGCCATATGTTGTTTTCCAGACGTATTCAAAGTACATTCAAAAACAACCATCAATATTTCGCTTCCGTGTTCGTCTGTATACGTAAGGACTTTCGAAAGACGATTTGAGACTCCTTGAGCACTCGCAGAAAGTGCAAAAAGTCTCGTAACCTTTCCTTTTATTGTCTCTTGATGAGATGCTCCGACAGCAAAACCATCCTGTACTACCATTGAAAACGACGATTTTGACTTTTCATCATTCATCTTTCGCAGGCTCGAACACCAGGTGGTAGAGCCACTTGATGACTCATCTTATAAGGACTATTATCCTAATCACTCACTCATGAAAGCATTGCAGAATACCTTGTCAATCAAACATCAAATTTGTGTTGTGTATGGGCTATGTTAATGGGAAGTTTTGTCTGAAAATTGCTGTTTAATGGCATCCACACGCAAGTTTTGTGAGCGTTGAATATCCTTGTGCATACCACAAAAAATGCTGAGCGCCGTAGTCGTGAATCAATAGGACTTAGCAGTGTTTAGAAGAGATAAATCCCCGCTAAAACAAAGCACGTCAAGGTTAACGTTTTGCCAAAGTAATCAAGGTCGTCCTGTCTGTTTGCACATGGGCAAACTTTTCCTTATTATGAAAATTTGCAGCACTCACATCATCCGTCAACATTGAACTTTGTGCAACGTATGGAAAGTTTTTGTATATTAAATTCTTGTTGTTCACATATATCGATCTGTATTTTGTTATTATAACTTTCAACGATGTTTGCAATGTGAAAGACTACCAGAAAAAAAATTTGTGTGGTGATTTATTTTCAGCCTTAAAACCGTGATTATTTCAAAAAAATTGTAAGAGTAATTGTGACCGACAAAAATATGTTTTTGTTCAAGAACGACTTTTTGCATTACGAGGGGAGTTTTCGTTTCAGCTTTTTTGAAGTCAATAATTTTCATGATTTTAATTACATAATTACTATTGACTAGATTAGCGTATTCCAGTATAAAACCATAAAACTATAGAACCATACTTACAAAACTAAGAATTTAGTTTTAGTCACCCTGTCCCTAAGGGTTTTTTCGTATTTAATTCTCATGTATAGAAACTTTAATAGATGCAGTTTCAAGACTTACTCTTGGCTTCTAAGGTCTGCCTAAATGATATGGATCAACCCACGGAGCATAAACTTCCAGTATGCAGGTCATTATTGCAGAGACTTCCCTTCGATCCCATCATTCCTAGTTCCTATTTTAACTAACTAACTAACCAATATGTTGGCAAAATGGCCTACTATAGCAGATACCAGAAATATGCAGTGTACCAAAAATATCGCAGCACAAAACAAGAAAAAAAAGGACCTCATCGTGCCAACAAAACAAAAGGATACAATCATTTCAAAGCAAGCGCAGAAAGTGAAAAACTATTTGAAGAGATACAAACTAAAGACTGTCTCTAGAGCAAACAACAATATGACAATTAAAACCTGAACTGAATACTTCACTTACGTAAGAAAAACATAGCATACCATAATTTATATATAAGGACGGCCGCATGGTGAAGATACGATTCGTAAACGAGCAACAAAATACAGGATGTCACATACGAGCCCCACTTTGTTTAACTCACTGACGCTTTAACACAAACAGAATAATGAGGCCAAACTATGTATCTGGGGATATTTGAATGCAAACAGAACGAACCACTAGTGATCGGTCCCAACTTAATTTACTGACATTTCGATACTCACTCGTTTGAAAAAATCAGTCTGACAAGAAAACGAAAACGTTAAGAACCAGACAATGATAGCTATCAAAAATACTCTTACTAAATGGTTCCCAAAAAATTACCCTTACATATAAACACCATCTTCCACCTAGTCTGTCAACTCTGCGCAACACATTTCAGTGCATGAAAGGCACTTCTTGTCTCATGTGTGAATAAACAGATGACAAGGATAAGTGGAATTCGTTCTCAAACCAAAAATAACGCCTGGAGGATTTAAAAACTATCTTAAATTGCCCTGTGGCAATGGATCAACGAAATGGAAGATTCTTACATTTCAGGTAATTTTCTGAGTAGCTCTCTTAGTTCTGAACGTTTTTACATAAAAGGAATAGCAAGAATTCTGTACGATGTTTCAACAAGAGCTTTTAGGATACTTATTTGTCTGTGTTTCTTATTCTGCACATATTGGACATAATAACGACGCATTAAAATACTCATATTCCTTTTCTCGTTCCCTTATCATAAATTACCAAAAGTTATTCTTTGATAAGTTTAATGTTAAAGAATTGCCTGAGTGAGAGAGAGAGCTGCAGATGTTGTCACAAATGTCCTAACTAGACTGGTCAAGCAGGCTTTAGTATGCGATTGACAGGATAAGAAGATTACTGTCGAGTAATCGCGAGGGGCATTGCGCATCATTTTTTGAGACACTCGGAAGCTTCTTCCCAATCCACTGACTCAAAACTAATAGAGCATTTCAGGAAATTCTCGGGTCGCAAATAAAGGAAATATACATTTCTAGTGAGAAATAGATCTTCCAAACACTCTCAAGGGATAATTGGAGAATATACGTCCCTCCAGCCCCACTCGCCATTTTTTGAGTTTGACTTCAGAACAATACGTGGGAAACGAATTCTTTTGATCTTTCGAAAAATATCTGACTATCCTTTTTCATAAAATATTTTTGTACATTTTCTTGTGTGAAATAATAGCTTCATTAATAAGAAATTAATAGATTTGGTTTAATTTAAATTGTCCTGAAATAACAATCATTATCCCTTAGGTGGAGGTACGACTTTAGCAAACTTACCCTAATAAATTTATAATGTCCTTTCATATTTATTAATTTGTTTTAACAAGGATAGAACTGCCTCTTTGATTTGCGTTTCAGTTTCCGGGCAGAAATTTTCGGGGATGAAAGTATACTTGTCATATCATTTTCAACTTCATTATACATTCATAAACAAGAACAATGAAACCGAATTCGTCCTGTCAACAAAATATGCAAATATGAAAGTATGTACTTTATCTGTCTGATATACAACTATAGATTATAATTTACTTGTTTGCTAGTACAACTTAAATTGTTAAGCCAAGAGCTGGATCTAGCAAATTCTATCAACTAAAGGAATCGGTTTCCTTTGAAAGAAAAATACGAATTTTTATGTGTAGTATATATTTTTCCGTTTTGGTCTAGTTATATCTAGTAATATCGGTTGTAAAAATAAGGAGACTATTTTTTTCTCTACAAACAAATTGAGTTTCGGCTCGAATGTACTTCAAGTGTATTCTAATAAAAAAGTTTCAATATATTGCTGAACTTTAATTTGAATATGAAAAGAACTTTATTTCTTTGCGCGAAAGGACGAAAAAGTTACGAGCACCACAAATCTTATATCAATTCGATATTATATAGTCAGAATTCTATATTCCGAACAATATTTCGACGGTATTTTTTTTCTAGAAAGGACTCAAATACTCACTTCTATTCAAGCTGTGAAATTCAAGCTGACACAAGAGAATAAATAAGTTACGAATTTCGTGAATAATATTGTGTTGAATCAAACTCGTTGATAGACTCTGTAGCCGTCAGCCATAAAAACATTTGTATTTCCGATAATTTTATCCTTATGCATGTACGCAATTTATACCCTCTGAATAAAACCTAGCTAATAACAACATATGAATACAATGGCGAGCACATGTGGATACATGTTAACCAAATTTGGCTTAAAATGCTTGGAAAATCCTTAAAAATACATTAATCGATTTGAAATGTTTGCAGTTGAATTCTTTATTAATATATATATGAAACAAATAATAAACAAAATTATAACATATAAGCTCAGTCTAGGTTTTAAAACAAATAATCGAAATGGGCAATGTATCCACTTTTGCACGTTCATAAAAAAGACGCTAATTTTTTTTTTAATATTTTGTCCACAGACCTTTGGCTTTAATAACGGCGAGCATACGCTTAGGCATGCTCTCCACAAATGTTTCAATGAGTTCATGTGGAATATTACTCCACTCCGTCTGAACTCGACACCAAAGCTCATCCAATCCCTTCGGTGCGGTGTCGTACCGAGCTAGTCGTTTTTTCTGCAAGGCCCATAAATTTTCGATCGGGTTAAGGTCTGGGCTTTGAGCAGGCCACTGCATTTTTTTAAAACTTTGCCTAATGAGCCACTCCTTAACGATTTTTGCTGTGTGCTTTGGGTCTCCATCCTGCTGAAAAATGACTTCATATTCTGGGTAAGCAGATTCGTCTACGAAATCTGGTAGATTAGACTCCAAAATATGAAGATATTGTTCTTTCTTCATAGTGCCGTTGATTTTAACCAATTGACCTACGTTCCACCAAGTGAAGCAGCCCCACACCATCAAGCCGCCTCCTCCATGCTTCATCGTTTCTTTCACTTGATGCTTTTTCAATTTTTCATTTGGGCGGTGCCAGTAATACTCCTTAGCATCGGACTGATATCGGTTTATTTTGATCTCGTCGGACCAAATTACCCTCTTCCAATCGTCAACACTCCAATCTTTGTGCTCCTTGCAAAATTTGAGACGTGCTGCAACATTTTTCTGTGACAGTGCTGTTTTTTTTTCTTAACTGCCGCTGTTAGTCCGATCCTGTGAAGAGCCTCTTTCTCCTCTTTTGGTGTTGTCTTCGGTTTGGTGGTCATGAGGCGTTCCATAGCTCGAGCATCTCTATCAGTTAGCAATCGTGGTCGCGATTCACTAATTTCAGGTGCACTGACATTGCGTCTCTTTCTTACTTGAAGCACGGTTGGGTGGCAAATACCCAGCGATTTAGCTATTTGACGTGCTGACTCATTGTTTTTCGTCATTTCCACAATTTGATTTTCTAAGTATTCCGGTATTTTCTTCATTTTCGCTTCAAAATTGAAATACTCACAGAAAAAGTAAAAACGCGTGACTAATCAAATTGAACTTTTATGATTTACCGTGTAAAACACTATTTCGCACAACGTAAACACTCCAATTGCTGTGAATCCCGTTATTACGTTTTCTTTCGATACACAGATCAGTGTTGCAACATAGAAGAAACGACACGTGCAAAAGTGGATACATTGCCCATTTCGATTTTTTGTTTTAAGCTTATAAGTAATAATTTTGTTCATTATTTATTTCACATAGATATTAATAAAGAATTCAACTGCAAACATTTCAAATCGATTAATGTATTTTTAAGGATTTTACAAGTATTTTAAGCCAAATTTGGTTAACATGTATCCACATGTGCTCGCTACTGTAAATCCATTTGATTTTATCAAGTAAAATTGATGTAGCATGACATAATTAAATGCACGTTTACTTTGTTACTTTCAAATTTAATCACAAACTAATTGATTCAATTGCCAATCGATGTATTCAAAAATAAAAAAAAGAAGAAAACAACAGACTTGACAAACAATTTAATTGTAAAAAAAAAGATGCAGGAAAGGATCAAACTTTCTGGTTTGTCGGAACGATATTAGTGCAGTCAATATTCTGTGCGTATGTGGGAGGACCGTTCAGTTTCTAGTGAATGGTAAAGGACATAAAGCATGTCCATGGAGATTAGTTATCAATTTGAATAATTATTAAAACCGATAAACAATTCTGGAAAAATGTGTGCTTAGAGTGTTGCACAAAAAGGTACTTTGAACTAGACCATCCACTGTTAAACAAAAATGTTCGTTTAAACAGACTTTTAAAAAAAATACTGGCAGTTCAACATAGACATTCCACAGTTGTTTGATGGTTTGAAGCAAGCTTAGAATAGTATACATCAAAATAACTTCAGGATTGTCAAAAAACAACTTCAGGATTGTCCCTTAACACAGCGAAACACGTCTGACTCACTTAAATGACTATGTTCAACTCGATAGTGCCGGTCGAATTAACAATTGAACAGCGGGAATTTAATTTTCAAATGATGATGGGACTGGAGTATGAGCCCTAAAAGTAGACTTTTGCAGAAGACATAATAAAGCGCGACAATGTTGCTCCAACGCAACAAAAATAAGTTGATCATCAACTTGACAAAAATAAATCAAAAATTATGCCCCATTCAAAAAAGCCGAGGTCCTAAGGTACACATACATTGACATTTTTCTGTACCTCGACGCATAATTGACCAGTACGGCAATGACTTTGACGAGATAAAATCACAACATCATTTGCGAATGAGTTGACTGCTTCCGAAGACTGGAGGGCTGAACCAACTTATGCTGGATCATAAATTAGATATTCTCCTTCTCCAAGAAACATTTCTGAAGTCAGGGAATCTACTCCGGTTCCCCAACTACATTCTGTATCGTAACGACAGGATGACTGGTAGGGGCCATTCGTTGGTACAAGCCATTCTTGTGAAGAGAGGTGTGAATCATCACGTGATAAAAGCCCCAAGCCTTCATTCCTTAGAAGCTACAGTTATTAAAGTGCAAACGACTTCATTCGAATTTGTTCTGGCGTCTGTGTACAAACCACCGCTGTTGCATAATATCTCCCAAGACCTTTGTGCTCTACTAGAATTCGATGGTCCAATTCTAATCGCAGGAGATATGAATGCATATCACCGCAGTTGGGGAACTGTGAGAAGCAATCAAGCTGGGATTGAGCTTAATCGATTTATCACAGAAACAAATGGAAGCCTGCATATCCCCGACGAGCCCACACATTTTAGCCCAAGAAACAGCTACGCTTTAGATATTGCGATATCTTACGCATTCAACCACAACATCAAGTTGAACGTCCTCGACCAGCTATGTGATCACATGCCGGTACTCCTTTTAATAGAGGACACCCATATAGATGTTCCTCTAAAACTAAAAAGGAAAACTAATTGGAAAGCCTTCAAAGACGCACTGGCCAATGAAAACTTGACGCAAACACCTGATACGACCAGCAACCTAGAAAACGTAATTGAAGAAATTACTAAGAAAATTATCCAGGCTAAAGAGGACAACACAATCACAACTCCGGCAAGGGAAAACAATCCCTATGAAATACCTCAGAAAATTAAAAGACTGATACGGAGGAGGAATCAAGCTCGGAGACGAGCTAGGAACACAGGTGATCCTAGCTTTAGAAGGCTAACCAACCGGCTCACAAACACCATTCGTGATCAACGCTTGCGAACCAATTTCGCGAGAACTCTTCCTCGGAGGAGGAAAAATTAAGGGTAAGCGCCAGAATATTACGAACGCAAGTTCCTCCGGAGGATTGTATACGACCAGCAGACTTTGACGAAATTAAACATCTTGTACGGACATTAAACATTCGAAAATCACCCGGCCACGACACGCTCACAAACATGACCTTACAGCAACTCCCCGACAATTTCATATAGAAACTGATGGACGTAACAAACTCTATCTTCCACTTGCGACGGTTTTCAAGGGTATGGAAAACAGCAATCGTCACAGTTCCTCCAAACCACATAAAAACCTCACATTCCCCCAGTACTGGCGACCTATTAGTCTTTTATTTTCACTTGGTAAAATTGTGGAAAAGGCAATACTTCAAAGATTGTCAGAAGTCATTCTGCAGAACAAAATTATCCCTGGGGAACAATTTGGCTTTATACCACAACACTCCACAGAACTCCAGCTATCCAAGCTAGTACAACACATTCAAACTGGCCTCAATAGAAGGAAATCCACCGGCCTTGTTATGTTTGACGTGGCAAAGGCATTGGACAAAGTCTGGCATGCGGGACTAATATTTAAAATGCATAGACTTCTTATACCCCTCCCTATCATTCAAATGATAGGCTCTTTTCTCCAAGACAGAACATTTCGCGTCAGGATTGAAAACCATCTCTCCAAACTGCGGCAAATCGAAGCTGCAGTTCCACAAGGATCGCCACTGTCACCTATACTCTATAACATCTACACGGCAGATCTTCCAC
This sequence comes from Stratiomys singularior, assembly GCA_954870665.1. Lineage (NCBI taxonomy): Eukaryota > Metazoa > Arthropoda > Insecta > Diptera > Stratiomyidae > Stratiomys > Stratiomys singularior. The sequence goes on along the minus strand of OX940879.1, from coordinate 109,809,295 downwards.
AATTACCCGCGAATGTCAAACTTTCTCTCTATGCCGACGATACTTGCATAAATTATACATCCAGACAAGCAGAAGTTATCACTTTAAAACTGCAACAGTCCATCAACATGCTTTTGAGATACTTTCGTAAATGGAAGATAAAAATCAACACAGACAAAACGCAAAACATATTTATCCCACGACGACCATACCAAAGACCACCACTCTTAACAATACAAGATGAAGACATCAAATGGAAAAGGACTGCTAAATACCTTGGACTACCGTTGGACAGCAGACTTTCCTGGACGAAACACATACAAACAAAACGAAGACTAGCTACTGGCATCCTTACATCCCTACTCCCCCTAATCAAGTCTAAAAACTTAAATATTAAAAACAGGCTCCTCATTTTCAAACAAATAAGACGACCAACGCTACTCTACGGCAGTACTGCTTTCTGTCAGACGAGCAATACAAACAAAAAAGGACTTCAGTTGTGTCAGAACCTTGCTCTTAGAAGAATCTTCGGATATCCATGGTATGTGAGAAATGTGGACATTCATAACGAACTGCGACTAGAGACAGTTGACAAATACATACGGGACAAAGCTCTTTGACAAAATTGACAATCACGACAATACTACCTTGGATATCCTAAGATTCTCGACAAGCCAAACCAGACAGACTTACAAATCACTACGACAAATTACTGAAATGACAGAACACCAAACAAACTGAGTATTGAATCTGGGCAATAATAGCCCCAGAAAATATAATTGAAGCAAGAGTGGAAACACTATCTTCAAGCAACCCACATCTCCTGGCGAATGAGTTGATAGATTTGGTTCTGAGCAAATCCAGCTGCGAACACTTGAAAACGAACATATGAGTATAAAATAGCACGATATCATCTCTCCTAGTGTTCGGGTACCAACCCTCCAAAAGTAGCCAAAAGGATGCTACAGGCTTTCAAAAGAAGTCCTTAGTAGGAAGAAATATCGCAAAAAAAGAGAAAGAGGCCAAGTGTCGAATCAGATGTGGCAATTAGTAGTACAACAAAAAAGGACTATCCACATATCTCGTAAATAATAAAACTGCAGAAACGCTAGTAAGATCCCAGCGCATTGATTAATCTATGTTACCAGATACGGTTTTTGACGGGAGAACCGAAGGACGAATTCCCTTTGCCGAAACATTGAGTAGATTCAATTGATGAAGGCAGTGTGATGTTGCTTGGTTTGATATGATATGATGCGATCAAAGGATCGAGAAGATTAGAGGCAGAACATCATGAAGTCGAAGAAACATTATAGATTCTTGGCTAAAAAAATAACTTTGATCACTTTCTCAGGCTATGAATGCATTTGCATCTGGCGAAATAACTCATCGAAATAATTTTTAACGCTGGGCGTCAAACCATGAAATCATATGCCTAAAATATACTTCAATATTTTTGGAAATTCAGTCCCTAAAATAGAGTGTATTTTACGTCTAGAAGAAAAGGATTTTTTTCAAAACATGGAATAATTTTGCTATGTCGTGACGAAAAAAAATGACTTTGTCTTTCGATTTTTGGGGCGTTAAGTTCAAGTTGTGCAGCTTACTAACATTATGAGAATTATAAAACTTGAATCAAATCGAGGCTGAATTTTTAAGTACAATGGTGCCTCTTCGTTCCAAAGAAAGGTCTAGGATGTTTCGATTCCCTTTCCAAAATAGCGTTGACAAATGTTCCCTTTTAAATTTGTGAGGGTCAAATTAGACGTTCCACCAAGCTATAGACGCTTTTCATCACTATTATCATTATAACGTTCAAGCGAGGTTTGCATGCACGTAACACGATTGAGAAAAAATTTTTTAAGATAATTCTTTTCATGCCTTACATCTAAAATTTGAATATAATATGAACAATTGCGTAATCAATTTATAAACAAAGGCCTTAAAGTGCGATTATCATTAATTAAAGTGTAATAACAAGTAAATATTAATATAACGCAATTAATTTGCAAGTGAAATACACAGAACGCCTTGTGCTACAATAGATTAACACTGGTTCATGTTAAACGCAAGTCGGCCAGAAGTAATCTTATACAATTTTATTGAAATTGACATGCTATAGTACCCTTAGCGGTGGTCATCAAACATGTAATTGGTACATGGATACAGACGAGGTCTAAATTATTCAGTCATTGAGACCTATATTGTATAATACTAATTATACAATATAAGTCTCGTTGTCACAGCAAATCGCATTTAATGAGAAATTCCATTTCGATGGAGCCCACCGAGCGGCTAATTCAATTACATATATGGCACCACTCAATAAAATTCAATTGCCTATACCTGCACATAATCATCACGCCATGAGCCGCAACTTTAAATTATCACGTCCAGCCACTTCCATCCAAGTCTGCTTTACAATCACAACCAGCAATCTTTACATATTTAACCACAAGCAACTATCTCTGATTGACTGGATTGAATTAAAGGACATGTAATAAATTCTCATTTCTGTCCTGCGACAATTGCAATAAATGCAAATCGCAAATTATGCTCGTAGATTCTCAGCATATCCTCCAACGCTCCAGCACGCAAGAGTGTCTGCTGATTTGCCAATAGCCATAATATCTTATGAGTATCTATTGTGTCTTTGAATTGATATCTCTAGATGTTGTTTCCACATGGATTGTTGCAGATGGGGGAGCGGGAAGATTCTTTCTAGAATGGATGTCAAGAACTTTGTGTGGGTCCATGATGTCTACTGAGGATCCCATACGACGAGCACTGGAGCTGCTGGCACTCGAGCCTATCGTCTTTCGATAAGTAGCACTTATTCAATATTTGAACGGAAAAGGTGACTTGGGGTTAAGTTTATCGAGAAGTTAAATTGCTTTTAATTGCCCTTTGATTCAATACAGTGTGATTTCGGGCAGGGTTTGTAGGGTTGGTTTTGTGGTGAGATGCCAGTGAGGTGGCCTCACAATCAAATCAAAAACTTGACCAAACGATAGTTAACTGCCACGGAATTGAGGCAAATAAATTTAATCACAAAGTTATACTGCATGACTTCAGAGGATAATTGAATGGTGCAATTGGTTTGCAATGACGCTGACATGCAGATATTTGTTTACACCACTATTCATTAGCGGATTTCAAACCAAATTTTCAACAACTACACAAATCAGCAAAACAAGCTTAACACAACTACCCAACCAGCCGAAATGGAGTGTTTGCTTATATTCACAGCCATTCAAAACAATTCGTCCTGTCCTTGAAACTTTCAATTTGTCCACACATGTATAGCCAACAACATTTTTCAACATATGCACATTGAAGAGACTTGCACTAGACCTTTGTCAACTGTCACGAACAGAAAACAAGCTTTTCATATATCCTCTCACGATGAAAAGGAAAGTTGACAGTCTGTTCTTCCACTATGCCCACACATGTATAGCCTACTATTCAGTATAGTGTGCACAAGAGCAAAAAGCATTGTCTTTTGAAACATAAGGATCACTTCTGATGCTTTTCTAGTGAACAGTATCATACATATACACGCTTAAGCACCTTCCTGAAATTAGTCATAGAGGGTGAAGGATGTATGCGAATGAAAGCACCAGAGATTTGTCAGTATACAGAAAACTGACTCTAATGCTAGTCCAATAAACATGAGGCCAACAGAGATAGAGAGAAGAAGAAAAAAGGATTCACTCGTTGCTGGTAATTTCATTCTTGAAGGATGCAGAATATGAAACTGAATGCTGGTATTCGATATGATGCATGGGGAGGGGTAGGGAGAGAACAGAACTAGAATTTTTCTTTCTCTGACAGACAGCCACTTAATTTTACTAAATTGTAGACATAATTAGGATACACTGAAAGAACTCTCTTTTATTTCCTAGACAAGGAAGAAATGCATGCATTTGCAAGTATTTCTTGAAAACAGTTAAACATTGTAAGGATTCTTTACAATAAAAGTTTTGCTTCTCTTAAATCTCAAATCTATTATATATATTATTGTACTGGGGTCCACTTGTTGGAAATTAGCATAGGCCAGAAATCGGCCCTTAGCTCCCCATGTGTAGTACTATTGTTTACAGATGGTCCATCCTGTCGTCCTACAGAAACCAAGGAGTTCCCCCAGTTCTGTGGTCGCCAAATATTCCAATTCTGTTACGCCAGTACACCTCAGCAAAGTAAGGCGTTTGATGGCCAGACTAAGGCAGTCTAGGAGGAAGTGTTCTGTACTTTCTTCCTCATCGCCGCAAGCTCGGCAGGTGTCATCCGTTTGGATTCCTATTCGTTTGGCGTGTTGACCTAGAAGATTATGGCCCGTACTGCCACCAATGTTCTAACGCCATTTCTGTTTTTCCCAGGGAGTTGTTTTGTCCTCATTTGATTAGGGTGAGGCCAAAGAGCTCGGTTTATCCTGCAGTCGTTTCTGTCATTCCAAGCCGTATCTGTCTCTTACCAGAGGATTTCGTCTAGTTCCCTTTTTACCGTTGCTAGTGGCACTTTCATTGTGTCTATTCTAGTGGCGTTTTGGTCGGCTGATCCAGCTCTCGCTAGCTCATCCGCTCTTTCGTTTCCCTCTACACCACTTTGTCCAGGGACCCATGTCAGTTTTACATTTACTAGAGTTGTTGCGGTTTTGAGAGCCTGCACCAGTTGTGAAACTACGCGGTTAGAGGCAAGCGCCTGCAGTGCCGACTTACTGTCCGCAAGTATTTATATACTTCCATCAAGGTTGTTTGTTGCCGCTTCTATAGCCGCTTTTATTGCAAACACTTCCGACTGGAAAACTGTGATGTGGATCTCCATTTTATAACTTCGGTTGAGTTGCGGATGATCTGGGAAAAAGATTCCAGCGCCGCTGCCCTCATCCGTTTTTGAACCATCGGTGTAGATTATGATCTCACTTCCAGATGTGAAATCCTGCACCGCTTTCCACGCTTCTCTGGTCGGAATGTTGATCTTGTATGGAATTGTTGTGTCCAATATTGGTTGAATTCTATCCAGCTCCCTTTTACTTGACCCACTAGTCTTTTCATTGTGAAGAGCGCCGCTGTAGCTCTCCGTCTGACTGCTTCTATGTGTGGAGTCCAAGTTAGCTTACTATTCAAGGTTACTCCTAAGTATTTCACCTAGTTTAATCTCAAATCTAAGAATTGCTAGTTTTCTTTGCTAGAAATGGAATGGGAAAACAATTCTCAATCATTTTTCTTTTGCTGGTTGAATTGTTTGCAACAAAAATAACATACTACTTATCGCTGGTGACATTGTACGGTCTTAAGTGTTTTGTATCATATATTTTGAACATACCTATAAACCTGAATTATTTGAATTTCTGAAATTCTGAAGTAGTTTCGAAGACCAGAACCCCAGACGGAATTGCTGAAGTCCACTTGGCCAAATCGAATATATACATAAAAATCGAAAAGGGGCTACAGCACATCAGTAGGGTACTTTCTAGTACTTTCGGCAAACAGGATACCTCCCTCTCCCGGGACAAAAAGGAGTACGAAGATTGCTCGAGAATGAACCCCACCATCTTCGAGTTTTCCAGCTGATCAAGTATCCCTTTCTTTGCTATAAGGATATCGTCCGCAATATTTTCCACCTATTTCCATTCTCCAGCTGAATTCCTCCGTAGCCTCCGTAATGAAGCTCTTTCTTCGAACCTACTTTATTATTTTGCATGCACTAGAATTCCTATCCTCTGCAGGAAAAGAAAGTAGGTCAGGAAATTATTCGTTTCATCCTTCTCCATGATCCATTGTCTCAAATCGTTGATAGGCTATGCGGTCAATGTTTTTCTCCGATTGTTACTACACCTAAAGTGCAGCATCTCTTGTTGCTAGCGATTTCTTCTTTGTTACACTTCAGAAGTACATTCCTTCGCGCTCTCTAACAGGAAAAGCGATTGGTATCATCCCCGAGACTTTCAAAACCACTGAATCAGTGGTGCCCATGTTTGGCTAATGGTATGTTTAACAAATAATTTATTACCTATCAATAACAATTAAATGTGTATTTGCTACGATACACTCAAATTAACCCTCAACCACTTACCACTGGTCTCTCAGACATCTCTCGAAGTGTTTTTTGTTTATATTTCGGCGTCAGCGCATCGTTGAGTTTCGTGTGTCCGTGTACCTTCGCCCCGCTCTTGACAGTGTCGCGCGAGCCAGCAACGAAGTCGTACGTGCCTACGTTTGTCCACGGTAAGGTCCCAAACATTGTCAGCGGTCTGTGATACCGATGGTAAGTGGTTGCGTTATTTTTTTTATCATTGTTTCTTTTTTTTCGTTTACAGTGAATAATGGCTGCTAATGACGAACGTATTGCTAAATGGTTAGAAGAAGACCAGTCGGATGACGAGGACATAATAGATGGAGATTTTAGTGATGTTGAAGTCGATATTAATGACGACAACATCCTAGAATAAGCTAGTGGATCCGATTCTGAAATTAAATGCAAGGAGGAATCTACGTGTGCAAGCGGAACCACTAATCTTCAAAATAGAAACTCGCCTCCTATATCGTCCGTTCAATCTTCATCAGATGAGGATATGCCGCTGTCAGAGATGTGATGTCGTCCCAGAAAAAAGAATTTTTTTTTTGTAAAAAACGATTTCGTTGGTCGTCTGAGCCTCTATCTATTCGTTCAAGGACATTACAACATAACATTGTACAAGAAAGAGAAGGTACAAAGCCAGAGTACAGATCGCTTTTAAATGCTTCTTCTACTCCTCTCGAAATCTGGAGTCTATTTTTTACCGTCGAAATTCTAGAAATAATTGTAAGTAACACCAACCAAAAAATTCGCGAAATAAGACCTAAGTACAATAAGCAAACGAATGTTCAAGATACGGATTTGATAGAACTTAAAGCATTCATTGGATTACTATTATACACTTCCATTTTTAAAGAAAATCGTGAACACTATTCGTCATGGTATAAAACAGATGGTACTGGCAGAGAAATATACAGATGTATCATGAGTAAAAGCTGGTTTGAAGTTTTTCTGTTCACCTTACGATTTGATGATGCCGCTACAAGAGAAGCACGGCGAGAAACTGACGCATCGGCACCTATTTCAGAGATATTTGACAGCTTTATCAAACAGTGCCAAGCTGTTTATACGATTGGAAGCTACGCCTGTATTGATGAAATGTTGTTAGCTTTTAGAGGAAGGTGCCCTTTTAAAATGTATATGCCAAAGAAACCAGCCAAATACGGTATAAAAATACTATGCATTACAGATGCAAGGTCTGGCTACCATCTCAATGCCTATATTTACTTAGGTAAAAACTCTGGTGGGGTAAATTTGCCTTCACAATACAGTCGACTGAAAAAACCCACACAGGCAGTGATGAGACTTGTTTCTCCAATAGAAGGGTCGAACAGGAATGTAACCACAGATAACTGGTTTACGTCTCTAGAACTCGTAAATTTACTAAAAGAGAAACATCTTACATTAGTGGGTACTCTCAGGAAAAATCAGCGTGACATACCCCCAGAGTTCTTGCCCAATCGTTACCGAAAACCTGACACATGTGAGTTTGGATTTACAAAAGATGTAACAATAGCATCGTTTGTTCCAAAGCCAAACAAAGCAGTCATTATGCTCTCAAGTATGCACCACTCTCCAGAGGTCGATGAATGTACAAAGAAGCCAGAGATTATTTTATTGTATAACAGTACTAAATTTGGTGTAGATTTACCGGATCAGAGGTGCTCGAACTATTCTACGGCCCGTCGTACACGCCGATGACCGTTAGCCATATTCTATAGATTACTTGACGTGTCAATTTCGAATGCTTATGTCGTGAGCTTATCAATCAACGCACAAAAGAAAGAAACTCGACTCCACTTCATTAAGAAGCTTGCAGAACAACTCACAATACCAAATATGGAGCGAAGAGAAAAAAATATCAATCTTCAACGGGATATCAGAATTGCTCTTCGTCGGATCCTGAAAATCAATGGAACAGACACTCCGGCAGTTGCAGGTGGTAGCTCTGATAAGCTAGAAGTATGTAAGACTTGCTCCACTTGTGACGCAAACAAAAAGCGCAAGACACAGTATCTGTGTTTTGAATGTACAGCCCCAATATGCCTCGAATGCTCAAATAAGCTGTGCAGTAACTGCCGAGAAAAACTATAAATATGTACGTTGCAATTTTACAGAAAAAAGGACAATAATGATCCATAGATAATTTTCCTGTGTTATTTGATTATTAAACTTCAGGAAATAAGTAAAACAAAAATTATTAAGTAGTTCTATTATTTACGATCTCCGTTACCAAATAAGTCGTTAATTTTTGTTAAAATTTGAAGTCTGACTAGAAGTTATGGTTTTTTTTTTCAAAAGAGTTGATTTTATTTCGTGTGTTTTTTTTCTTTAAATAAATAATTTATACTTTGAAAATGTCTATTTTATTACAATAAATCCTCTATCTTTAACTATTTATAATAAACAAGCCACTTAATGCGCGCGGTCTCCCTGACCGGTGGTAAGTTGTTACGGAAGCAAAACAAGTGGGGGGTGGCTAACGGTTAATGACATGGACATGAACGTTGTCCACGCTATAGTATAAATTCTTCAAAAGGAACACATTACTAAGATCACTTAACTTATATTCATTCCCGATTATTCTTATCTAATTCAGTTTGAAAAGACTCCACTATTGCCTTTTAATCACTCAAATTGGCTGGAACAGATTTTTTAAATGTTTTCTTCCAAGACGATGCCAGTCATTCTGAAGAAACCTCACAGGATCATAATAATGTCTTTTCGCCATGAAATCTCAGCTACTTTGAGTTTAGGTAGAAAGGCAAAAATTTTCTTCACCAATAAACTCAAAACTTCTTGCGACAAAAGAATATTCGTAGATGCAGTGAAGAAAGTCTGAAAGAGTATTAAAAAGTTTTCGTTTTGTTGTTGTTGTTGTTGTAAATTTGAATGATGGACGTAAAAGAATTTCCCAGGGAAATTTTCAACTAGTTATACCGTGAATAAGATTTCGAAAGTTGTTGGTGTTGATGGGATACATCTTTTGTTAGTTTATGCACAGATATGTGTTTAATGTTGAATTAATTTTTTTTTTCAAGCATGCGCTAACAACATTAATTAAATCCATCATTTTTCTAGCTCCAAGCGCTGATGCAACAGCAATCCCCAGCCATTAAGTCTCGGGGAGCTGTTTCTTTAAAAAGACTCCCGTATTAGCCTTGCAAATCATTATCACAGTCGACCTACTTTCTCATTATGCAGAGACAAACTAAACCAACTGTATCCACACCCCTAGCTCGTTGTATGTAAAGACTCCTGGATACAAATGGTATAAATGCTGGTCGGTGGAGACTTTTATCTGACTATCTGTCGAGTGATACAAAACCCAGTCAAGCTAATTAGTTGTTGCATTCACTGATACTCGCGACTGAAGAATAAGAATCCTGCACGCGGAATATTTTCAGTAGCTAAATGGCAGCTAGCTAGAATATCTTTGCACAAGTGTTCTTGTATCCTTGAATCAAGCTTTCAGTATTCATAGTGATTCGGCCCAAAAACCACTCCGTTACTCCTTATTCCTTATTGGTGAACAATAATAAAGTGATCACTGGCATCACTCCAACAGAAATTTGTCAACCCTTTGCCAACTAATTAGCGTATTTCCGACAACATTAAAGTCCTTATAAATTACATCAGGCAACCATGGTTAACTGGTACAACAATATGTCCACTGCTGTTGGTTGTAATGTACTTCCGTTTCAGTTGGGCATGAGTATCGGTTGCCAGTAAATGTACTAGTTGTATTGTTGTGCAAATTAATATTATTGCAATAATCAGTCCAGGAGATATATGCATGTATGTGGACATGAAATATATTCCATTTCGAAATGGTTGTAATTAATCGAGAATGTTGTTTATTTGTGGTTCTGGAAATGTTCTAAAAATATTTGTATTATCAGGATAACGAGAAATGTTGCTGAAATTGGTAAACTTTATCAGATGGGTTGAATTTTTGTTGGGACACTTTTTTTCATTTTGCCTGAAAACATCCTGCTATGATTTTTTCTCCTGTTTGTGTTTTTTTTTGTGTGTAAAAAGTTGATTGCTTATCCGAATGTTGAAGCTAATACACATTGACCCAAATTTTTTGTTCCCTTGATTCCGAGATAGGAACCGTTTGAATCGGTTGAAAACTCCGAAGGACGAGAATTATCATAAAGTATTAAACGAGTGGCTACTTCGTACATGCTAAGAAGAGTTCATTAAGGAGTATATGGATGAGATTGTAATTGTGGCTTTTATCTTTTAACGTTATCAATTTAGGGTTTTGTCGGATAAGTGAAAATTTGTAAGTGTGGCAGGTCGAAATCCTTTTTTTTTTCGAGGTTTCAAGGTTTTTATTGGAAATTCTGATCTAAATTTGTTGGGTATTAACACGTTCCATGCCGCGTGGCCTGAACGGGAAGTCTTCAAAAAACGGTCCGGCAGGGAACGTGTTAAATATACATAATGTATATATTTACTTCATGTGAAAAATTGTTAACCTGACTAAGGATATGCCAAAAATAGTTTTTGCCACTTATTGATGAAGGAAAAAGTGAGTTTTGAATGTCATTTTCAGTTCCCAAGGATAAGCGAATTTGTACAATTCAAAATTTTGTATACATGTTATTTAGAAAGTGTATTTTGAGAACTGAGTGTTCGAACCGGAGCTGCTGTCGTTGTGAGTATTAAGGAAAATAGAATAAAGCGATTACACATCATCCAGGTCTTCAGCCTTGATGAGGTAGTGTATATTGTTCCTAGGTCACAAAATCCTGTTCAAATTATTTTTAACATAAAATTTTTGCATAATTGATGACATTTTCATTATGATCTAAACGAGAGACCATTGAATTCACTTCAATTTTGAAGTGAAAATCATTTCCTGAACCAACCTTTTACAACCCCTCTCTCATAACTGATTAAATTAAGGGAACGCTCCGTATTCTTGCTAATTCAAACACTTTCTACAAGCAAAAGATGAAATTCTGCAACTAAAAATCTTAGGAAGTCATCTGTGTTCACTCTGTAGAAGAAAATTTAATTAAGAATCATTTTTTTTTTCTTCTTGAAAGATGCCTTAATTAAAGGGAACGCGTAGAAGACGCTTGAGTAAATGAAACAGCTTGACGTACACAATTCCCATGTTTGAAGCGTGCTCCCTTGCAATTCTACAAAAAGCTGAATCAGGAAACATTTTACCAATCACTTAAACAAACATATAACGACGCGGTATCAATCAACTTGAAATGCTAAGACAATTTTCTTAATTTTTCGAATCGTTCTATCATTTCAGCTCGGATTCAACGCCAGACGAACATGAAACTTTTACACTTCTCGTCCTGCAGCCCCTAGAAAAATATTTAAATTTCAATTCTTCCAGACAATTTGGCATTCCAATCAACAAAAGATGCCAAGGCACACACATTCAGTTTAAAGTGCAAGAGAAAAGAAAAATAAGAAGAAGAAAAAAAAAAAATAACGAAAATTACCAAATACTTTTGCAACACACCCAAGGTCAAAAGGAAAATGCTTCTAGCTGGCTAGCTCTAGCGTGAAGACATTGAATATTGATTTTTGGTATTTTGCCTTCTTCTTTCATACATTAAAGGACTAGCCTCATTTTACGGGAAAGGTAGTCTGAACTGGCCTCAAAAAAAAAAAAAAAAATCAGACGAGGAAGCAAACGAGGTCTAGTTAGGAATGGTTGCTTTGATTTTTCCTGGACAGTACATAAAAGCTGAACTGGCAGCTACTTCTTCTATTCGTGATCATACTATAAAATATTCTAAAATGAGTTTTTCTTCGTTCGTTCGTCCTGACTCCTTAAACACAAACGCACACTCGACCGCATTAAAAATAACTCTCTGTTATAGCTCCATGAGAACTTCAAGCGCAGAATGGCGAACAACATTAAATGTATTTTTTTTTCTTTCATATTCTTTCGTCACAACAGATATGAAACAAAAAAAAACTAAAGGAGCTGCTCTAAATTCACGGTAATGTCTAGGAGAAAGAAAGTTCCCGCTGTACGAATTTTCTTATTGGTGTGGGACAGCACGGACGGCAATACCCAAGAAAATGAAGAGGATGTTGCTAGGGAAGAAAAAATTTAATGAATTTGTGATAAATGCTATGGGCTCTCGCGTGTTTCTGGTGCTTTTGTAATAAAAATTCAAATTGAAATTGAAATGTTTTTTATATGATTGGCTTCGGTAAGCTCCAGGCAATTGGAGGGCGTTGCGTTGGGATTCTCTTTGATAGTGAATGTTGAACGAGGATATATCTTTGGGGAAGGACAAAACGTGTTTGCTCATCGTAAAATGCAAGTTATTCAATTTGACCTTTCGATTGACGACGACTTAAGGATTGCTAAAAGTTGTGTAAATATTTTTTTCCTAGTGCTCAGCCCACGTGACAACAACAGCCTATTAAATGCGGTATCCTTTTTGGCGGAACAAACTTATGTTGACATGGGAAATTGTCTAGAGTGTACGTATACGAATTTGAAATATTCAATGGGTAATAAATAACCAGTTTCAGCCTGATGATCAGTAACATTACGACTACCTTTCCCAGTGTAATGTTATCTCTTTTCGTTGGTCTTCGTGTGGCAATTGACTACAGTGTGTTATATTGCTTGTAAATGTTATTCTTTTCTTTTGATATAATATATTTACCTACGCAAGCGGCCTAGCCGCAGATAAGATGGCGAGGACATAATCAAAAATGATTTCTATCCACTACGCCGTTTTTACTATTGTCGCAAGAATAACCTCGCGACAGAATCCTGATCAAACTTATCTAGGAGAATAATACTCAGTCTAGTGTCTGATTCAGAATTGATTTTATTTGGCAAAATGTACAGCTTAAATACTATTCTTACGACCTAAAACTTATCATGGGTCACATACATATTTTGACCCAATTTAGTTCACACTTCATAAAATTAGTCATATGCATTCTTCTTTAATGCATTAACCTGACCTCACTCAATTCACACTCAATAAAATAAAAAATGCAATTCGACACTTGTCCAATACAAATAGTCTTTGACCACAACTCATTATGAATCACGTGTGTGGTCTTCATATGATTTATGATCATGCGACAAGTTCAAATTTGTTTTGGATATCAGTTTACATGTTTAGTGTAGACTGATTGAATTGTATTGTAGGTCAGTATGCTCATGTCATATGAGTAATTTGATGAGTGTGTGTTATGTAATAAAATTGTATACAAAAGTAACTGCATGATTTATTGCATGCGACATGGATTTTAAGTATATCCACATTGGTATACTCAGTTACAATTTTAGTATGCAATATGTATTACACCTCCACCCTATTTTGATGAGTCTTATATATTAATTTATAATTCATATATCAAGACGAATCATAAAATTTACTCTAATTATAGACATTTTATATTACAACTAATTAACATAAGTTTTAGACATTCATTATTTTATTTATATAATTTTACGTTATTCTTATGTACAAATTTTTGATTTCCATTTAAGTCTATTAATATGTTGCTATCTTTAACATCTAATACTTTATAAGGACCTTTATAGGGTGGTTGATGTTTCTTGCGGTTTTCTGTTTTTAAAAGAACCATGTCTCCAATTTTCACATTCAAAGGATTTATATACTTTTGTTTCTCGACACGTTTTGTTTTAACATTCTCAATCATTTCTCGTGCTTTTAATAGAGATGTTTTCAGTCTAATTTTTAACTCATTTGCATAATTATCCAAATCGTAAATTTTGTTATTATCTTCAATTATCTCGTTTGGAAGACTTGGAAGTTTACCGAATATTAATTCATAAGGAGAATAGTTAGTATCTACGTGGGGAGTAGTGTTGTAGGCAAAAGTATAATATGGTATCCATTTATCCCATTCGTAATCATCAGCGAAAGAATACATATATTCATTTAACACTCGATGGTTACGCTCAATTGCACCTAAGGTCTGATGGTGGTATGGAGTTGAAAATATCTGCCTAACTTTTAATATCTTACATATTTCACCCATTAACTTATTTGTAAATTCAGTTCCTAAATCTGTTTTTAATATACTAAAGTGTCCAAATTTCAAAATAAATTCTTTGACTATACCTATTGCTACTGTGTGTGCTTCCTTATTTTCTATAGGGAATGCTACTACAAATTTCGTCAATTCACATTGTAATGTTAATATGTATCTATAACCGTTAGAAATTCTAAGTGGACCTATAGTGTCTACTTCTATTGTTTGAAAACTTGTGGAAGGTGTATCGGTTTTTATCATCTTTTCGGTTGTGTGCCTGACTTGTTTACTTATACGACAAGTTTTGCAATTATTGACATGTAACTTTACCATTTCGTTCATGTTTTTCCAACAAAATCTTTGTTTTAACTTGAGCAATGTTTTACGTACTCCAAAATGTCCTCCGTGGGGTGTGTTGTGATATTCTTCAATCAACCTCGTTTGTTCATTTATGTCAGTTATTCTTTTGGGCGGCTTGTAAATTAATATCTTTAGTTTAGCATGCTTTCTCTTTTGTTGCAACGTATTAAATATCCTTTTAAATTCTTCTTTATCCATGGATTTAAATATATCATCTTTATCAGATAGGGAGAGTTCGCCTATGTTTTCTTTCTTTGCGAATTTCAATAGCTTTTCTAATGTTGAAACGTATTTCAAATCAGGCTTATCGCTATTGCTCTCATTTGATTGTATGGCGCCATTCGTGTTTGATAGCTTCTCATTGAAGGAAACGGATTTCTCATCAGATTTATTGCTATAATACACCTCAATATCTTTATTAGTACGTACTATTTTATTTCTATCATTTTTATTGTGCAACATAGTAAATTTCAATTTTGGTATACCCGTAATGTCAGACAAACTAGTGCAATCCCAACAATAGAGTTGATCAGATTCTATTTGAGTGTTGGTGCATTCGTTGTTGACCTTATTTTTATATTTCATATTATTCGCCATGCCCCTGGTTACTATTAACAATTTTCGTTTAACACTTTCATCAGTGTTCGGAGGTATCATTACTTTTAGAAGGTCTGAATCTAGTTCGATTCTAGACAAGGCATCTGCATTAGTATTCATGCTGCCCTTTTTGTAAACTATGGTGAAATCATAGTCTGATAAGTCTACACGTATTCGCGTTAATTTTGATGAAGGATTTTTATGACTAAACAGAGATATTAGTGGTCTGTGGTCAGTGACTACCACAAATTTTCTACCATAGAGGTATGGTCTAAAAAAATTTATAGCCCAATGGATTGCTAAGAGTTCCTTCTCAATTATTGGTTTATTGATGTCATGTTTTGCTAATGACTTACTTGCATAAGATATCGGTAGGTCAGAACCAATTTCACCTTGAGACAACACAGCACCTAGAGCATAATTGGATGCGTCTGTTGTCACTATGAAAGGTTTTTCGAAATCTGGGTATTGTAAAATCGGTGGTTTAATAAGTTTCGATTTTAATGTCTCGTAGGCTTTTTGACAATCTTCAGACCAAAAGAAAGTAATATTCTTCTTTAGAAGAGCATTGAGGCATTTAGCTGTTTCGGCAAAATTTGGAATGAATCGCCTGTAGTAATTACAGAATGCCACAAATCTGCGCACTTCATCTGCGTTTTTTGGTACCGGGTAGTTTTTAATTGTTTGATATTTTGATGGGTCAGTTTTAACACCTTCGTTGGTGATTAAATGTCCCAGATATACAACTTCCGATCTCAAAAATTGGCATTTTCCTGGATTCAATTTCAAATTATGCTTACGTAATCTTTGCAATACTTTACAAAGATTGTCGTTGTGATGTTTAATACTACATCCAAATACCATTATATCATCTACATAGAGGAAAGCTTCATGCTTTAAACCACTGAGTGCTATGGTTAGCATTCTCTGGAAACTGTTAGATGATATTTTTAAGCCAAACGGTAACCTTTTAAATTGATAATGCCCATCGTTTGTTGAAAACGCGGTTAATGGCCTAGACTCTTTCTCAAGTTCAATTTGATGAAAAGAGCTGGTCATGTCTAAGGTGGAAAAATACTTTGCCCTACCTAATTTGTCCAAAACGTCTTCTAGTCTTGTTAAAGGAAATTTATCATTAACAATTTTATCATTGAGTCTGCGAAAATCTACTACTAATCGCCATTTTGGTCCGCCATCATTCGCCTTTTTTGGTACTACCAAAAGTGGTGAATTGTAAGGACTAACAGATGGTTCAATGATATCATTTGTTTCTAAATCCTTAACTTGTCGTAGAATTTCTTCATTTTGGGCTTGAGGTAATCTATAGTTGTTTATGTAAACAGGGCTTCTATCTGTTGTTTGCAAACGTTGTTTGTAAAAGTTATTCATTGTCAATTTTTCCCCTTCCAAGTAAAATACATCTTGGAATTCTTCAATTATTTTCAACAAACTTTCCATTGATGGTTTATCCAGATTATCTTTGCTGATCGTATTTAGCAATCTCTCAAAGCGTTCTTTGTTGTATACTTGCTTTTTACTTACAAGTATGTCATAATTTCCTAAAGGCTCAATCTCTGCATTGAATTTGTTTATGGTAATATCACTATCTGTCGTATTTAAAATCTTTACATGCTGGATACCTTTTGCGGGTATAATCGTGTTTCCAACAAAAACACCTTTTTGTATCTCAGTATTCAGCAGTATGCTATCTTCATCAAGAGTTATATCTATTGGTACTATCGCTTCTGTTCTAGCGGATACATTTATTCGATAATTGTTGGGTTTTCTAGTACTCATTGGTAACACAATTTCTTCATCTTTAACGTTAAATAAGATGGTATATGTCTCATAGTCGATTTTGCACATATATTTAACGAGTATATCTCTTCCTATGATACCATCTGTGTTTATGTGAAATGAGTTAATTAATTTATGTTCCCCAATTATTAATTCTAAATCTAAAGTGCCTAAAGAAGTAGTAACTTCTTTGGTTATACCAGTTAATTTAATTTTATCATTAGTTCTAATATCATAATCTATATGTTTGTGAACATTATTTTTGCAAATTGACACGTCGGCACCCGTGTCTACTAAAAATGTCAAATTTCTACCTGCATTATGACAAAAAAGCACTATAAAATTTGTGCAGGTATTGGTTATTTTGAATATTTTATGTTCTATACCGGGAGGTTGTTCCCCACATCCTCGCCGGTTCCTTGGTAGTTTCCCTGATCCGATATAACATTAATATTCCTTCTATTGCCGTTATAATATCTCGGGTTATTTTTATTTTTGTATCTTGTGTTATTTTCATTGTTTCTTCTATTATCTCTGTAATTCCTATTATCATTATTACTATACGTTCTCCTATTATTGTCACTAACGTTTCTGCTGTCACGATAATTATTCCTACTATTATAATTACGACTATTATAACCATTGCTATTTTGGTTATATTTATGGTATTTCTTTTTAGAGTCTATATGCATTATATTATTCATAATTTGTTGCTCAGAATTTTCCAACTCCAGAGCCAAAGATACAGCTTCACTAAAAGTTTTGGGTCTCGCGGAGAAAACTGTATTTTTTAATTGGTCGTTCAGACCATTCTTGAAGATTGTAAGTGCGTATCCATCATTGATGTTCGCAACCACTTTTTTTTCATTCTCCGTTGCTTGGGTTCCCAAATTTTGAATCTGTAACTGGTTCAAATCGCATATTAGGGATGCAACCTTATCTTTATAGGCTGTAACACTTGTTTTTCTTTGTGTTGTATTGCCAAGTAAGGTGTGGATTTGTGGGATAGTTTTATTATTTTTGAATTTGCTTGAAAGAGCATTGCGTAAAATTTCAAAAGAGGTAATAGTGGTATCATTAAGTGAGAGTCTTACTGAAGCGCTTAGCTTGACATTAATTACGAAGTCCAAAAGAAGTATTTTACCATTCGCGTTGAGGCCAGAATTTATTATCTCAACAATTTTTAAAAAGGAATCCAATTCTTTATGTTTCCCTTCAAAAACAGGAATTATTTTTATTGCTGTTTCTATTGAAAAGTCAGCCATTGTGAAATTTTCTTCTAGGATGGATAGGCTTTGCTCAAAGTCTTCTTGAATGTAAGTCTCCTCAATTTTAATTTCCTCTATATCCTGTTCGGAATATCCTTGTCTTCCTAACTGTAGCCAGAGTTCTCCTTCAAGGATGGCTGCTTCAGCTCTAAATTTTAATTTTAGATCTAAAAGTTCAGAATTGCTTTCAGATATGTTCTTAAGCAAAGAGTTAAATTCTTCTTTTTGTGTTCTTAAATTCTCTATTTTTTTTAATAAGGTCTCGAACGTATATAAATTTTTTGAGCTTTTCTTTAAATTGCGCAAGGCTTTTTCATTATCCCCTACTATTTTTTTTATTTTGTCCATATATAAAATTATTCAATTTGATTAAATTCATATTCTATATATAAATGTATATTTTTTTTTTTTTTTTTTTTATACTACAATATTCCTATTAATTTTTTTGCTAACATAATTTTTGTTGTATTTGTTGTAAAAATATATTAAAATTATCGCTATAAGAAACACAGCTGCTGTTGCAATCGTCTGTTCGTATTCCTCTATAACGGTTTTGTTTATTGTTGCGCAGTTATTTCCCATTTTGATTGTGTTGGTTTGAGAGCGAGTAGTTTTTGTTGCAGAAGTTTCCGTGATTCACCATGCGTTAGTTTGATGACTTGATGTAGTTCTGCTCTAGCCTTCTTTAGTTTGGTTTTGAGACCTCCCCTTGGGCGACGTTTCCTTTTTGTTACTATTAGGTTTTCCTGTGGTCTTTTGTAGAGTTCTTTTATGTGCCTTGGTTTGGGCCCTCTAAAATCTGGTGTCCCAATTGGTGTTGCTATGTACGCAGGTGCGTTAAAATCTGTTTTTCCAGTAATCTTCGGGACGTATTCTTCGAAGCCTTCTCCGTATCGATTTAAAAGTCTTTCTAGTTCTTCTTCCCACGCTTCCTGTCTCGCACCAGTTGAATCTGCAGAATCGTGTTTCGCAGTGTCGTGTGTTGCAGCGTTTCCATCAGCTAACTTCGCAACAGCTAAATTCGCAGGGTCGTGTGTTGCAGGATCGCCATGTGATGTTATCTCTTTTCGTTGGTCTTCGTGTGGCAATTGACTACAGTGTGTTATATTGCTTGTAAATGTTATTCTTTTCTTTTGATATAATATATTTACCTACGCAAGCGGCCTAGCCGCAGATAAGATGGCGAGGACATAATCAAAAATGATTTCTATCCACTACGCCGTTTTTACTATTGTCGCAAGAATAACCTCGCGACAGAATCCTGATCAAACTTATCTAGGAGAATAATACTCAGTCTAGTGTCTGATTCAGAATTGATTTTATTTGGCAAAATGTACAGCTTAAATACTATTCTTACGACCTAAAACTTATCATGGGTCACATACATATTTTGACCCAATTTAGTTCACACTTCATAAAATTAGTCATATGCATTCTTCTTTAATGCATTAACCTGACCTCACTCAATTCACACTCAATAAAATAAAAAATGCAATTCGACACTTGTCCAATACAAATAGTCTTTGACCACAACTCATTATGAATCACGTGTGTGGTCTTCATATGATTTATGATCATGCGACAAGTTCAAATTTGTTTTGGATATCAGTTTACATGTTTAGTGTAGACTGATTGAATTGTATTGTAGGTCAGTATGCTCATGTCATATGAGTAATTTGATGAGTGTGTGTTATGTAATAAAATTGTATACAAAAGTAACTGCATGATTTATTGCATGCGACATGGATTTTAAGTATATCCACATTGGTATACTCAGTTACAATTTTAGTATGCAATATGTATTACACCAGAAATGTTCTATTCCAACAGCTCAAGGTAGTTGATTCCTTTTTCGACGTCAGCTATGCAAACATCAATTGTAATTATTCACGAGTGGATGCGGAAGCACTGGGAGTATTGTTTCTGCGAAGAATTGTGAAGCGAAAGAAATGATAAGAAAATGCAATACTGGATATAAATCACCTGAAATTTAAGGATAAACGCTCGAAAACGAGTACACACAATACTGAATTTCTTAAACATATTCTGAAACAATTTGGCTAACACGCTGAATTATGGCTGTAAAATAAATGCCTGGGGATTTAAGGAAACATTTTTGATAGACTGCAGAATTCTTTTTGAACATGACACAAACATTCACGTTTAACATAAAAATGTAAGCAATTAAAATGCTGAAATACTACGAGTATAAACGAAACCCAACAGTTTAAGACTTTCTCGAGTGGTTTGGGTTCAACTTTCTTGTTCTTGCTGATTTGCTTACTCGGACGAGACTATGTCAACGTGTTCGGCAATGTTGCGGATACTCTATTTCTACACCTTGGGTTGAATATGCTCTGTCTAAAGTAGTATATACTACAAGTTCAAAGCTGAATCCATTAAAACAGAATTATTTAAAGCTGTGCAATAATTGTAACCCGACTGCCATACGATGAAACAGTCATAAGTTCTTTTTTTCAAAAGCTAAGGGTGGATAAGATACCTGTTAAATCTTGCTCAAAGATTCAGCAAACTTTCTCTGACTGTTTTAGCGATGAAAGATTGTTTTAGCAGCACTGGATAACTGGAGCCATATGTCATATTAGGCTTGGCCAATGCTGCTCATGGCGAAAACTTTGTTTGCTAAGCGGTAGAAGATTCCTTTTCTTCTAAACCTTCTGACATCCATCATCAATCCAACTCAAAAAGATATCGCTTTGTAGTAAGTTGCTCCCTTTCAGTTCTTGTGTTACACATATCAACATCATTTTCGAAATCCGATGGCTATGCGCAATTTTATTTTAGTTCATTCAAATGTTCGACGGTTAAAAACCGAAATTGAAAATTGAGTTTCTAAATCGAGGTTCAGTTTAAGGTAGTAGTCTGGTAACTTGGGTTTTTTGCTTAATTTGAAACTACAATGTCTTGAAAATATACTGTGAAAATTTCAGACAGAAATTCGAAATATTTCGGGAGTTATAACGAGTTTCCTACAGCGCCTCGGAGTCCAACCTTTAAGGTCGACCGGAAGCTGCAACCGCTTGGATCCTTCTATTGTTTGCGCGCATTTTTTATTCCTGGGTTGACTCTGTTATTCTATTATATATATTTATATATATATATATTTATGTATATATAATATATATTAATTTTAAAGTATATTTAAGTTAAAATTCACAGTACTCTGTTAGTATTTGATCGTACGTTGACACGTAAGCATCTAAGATGGATAGGAAAGGAAAAAAACGTGGTATGAAAAGTCCTGGAGATCCAGGCATTAAGCGAAAATTTCACGGTAATAGATACACTGCTGACAAAGATGTAACATTTGTGAACAAAGTCTGCTGAGAAATTAATAAATGAAGAAGATATTGAAGTAGCCATTGATGAGAGCTCAACGTACGCTCTTTTAAGTTTTACTTTAGTATTCAGTGCTTTAGAAAGGGTTCTGATTTGTAAAGCTGATGATGAAGTCTGAATGGTCATGAAGATACGTTTGTTCATCCACCTACTTTCGATAAAGACACTGCAAATCTTTTGGAACCAATTTACGAAGATCTGTAATCAGATGATCTTTTGGAAAGATGTTTAGGAAGAAACACACAGAATAATAACGAGGCTTTTAATCATTGTGTTTGGAGTTTTGCACCAAAACATATTTTTGTAGGCCAAAAAACGTTAGAAATTGCTGCATTCACTGCAGCATGTATATTTAACGAAGGATTTTTCCCAGTACTAAAAATATTGGAAGTCATGGACGTTACGCTTGGCTCGTGCGCTGTCGCGTTTGCAAAATCCTACAATAAATCTCGGATTGCAAAAGCGGCAAATGCCACAGCAATGTCATCAAAAGAAGCCCGAAAGAGTCGAAGAGCGGACAAAGTTGCGGAGAATGATGCCTATGAACAGGATGAAGGCCTATTATACGCTCCAGGCATAGACGATTGACGTAAGTATAAGTTTACTTATGAAAATTTGTTGTTGAACTTTAAACGCGTTTTTCTCAAAACATTGTTTTTCTGGTCAGCCCGGGTCCTAACTTTTTTTCTACTGAACCGATTGCTTTCAAATTTTAACAGGCTGTTCTACACACTTATAGTTCTCGTCGGTACTAACAAGAATTTTTTTCACCCCTAACTTTTTATTTTACAACCCTTTCTTTGCTAAAATAAAAGGACTTTTTTTCCGCCATTTTGTTATTTACCCTTGAAATTTAACTTCAGTAGTTCCGACCAGAATGACATGTCTATAGATTAAGAATAATCAAGAATATTTGATTTCAGATAACATCAAGAGCCAAAATCACCCGGGCCACCCACGTGCATTTTTTTGAGGTTCCAACTTCGAGTGACAATAATAATAGTAATAAACTATTAAATTTTTTCAAATAAATTTTTTTTTATATTTTCAATATGTAAATAAAAACACTCTAAATATTCAAGATAATTCATTTTTATTTTCATATAAAAAACCACCCTCCAAAGAAGTCATGAAAATAGGCATAAGTTACCAGACTACTACCTTAAACCAATGATATTATTTCCATACATTTTTATGTATTTCGAATCTCCACACGAAATTAAATTTAAGTTTGCCAAGATGAGTTGACCAATGATAGAATATATTATAGAATAAATTAATGGTGTAGTTCGAAATAAGAAGAGAATTTTTGGTTTTTGTTTTTAACAAAATCATACATGCTTTATCCTTAAATTTAGACAAGGATTACTTACGTATGAAGCGATAAGAAAAGCTTAAGAAAACGTTGAGTTGGCTTTAAGTCATCCAATTATTCGACTTGAATGTGAACATCCTTGTTTTATGTTTATTTCTAGTTATAACACATGTAGTAGGACTTCCTTCAGTGTTATTTACTTGCCTGGTAACATGTGTGAATCCGATTTTCCCCTTTGTCTCTGCTTGTTAAGTTCTCATTACTGCAAAGTGTAGTGTTGTGATTGTAGAGTGTTACAAATAGAGGACTTGAACTCCCTGATTAATATTTTATCTGGATGCAAAGTACAGCTGCAGAAACTGCAAATGCCATTCGTTTTCTCCATTTGCTAGTTCACTTTTGCCAAAAAGATACTCTTTATAAACTCATCACTAACTACCTGTCATCATCATCCATGAATTTCCACCGCAATCTAATAGTGATATGCAAATTCCAAAACACTAACCTTGCTACCACTTGCCAAATTACCCTCCGCCCAACTATCTTAGAAGGCATAAAGCCAAGCCATCCGTTACAAGGATTTCCACTAAACACTTTTAAGATTACATATTACCATCATTAAAAACTTAAACCATTCTTATTCCTAACGACTCATGGCTACAGGACGACTTCAAGAGCGTGTAAGAAGAAACGAACACTTTGGGACTTCTTCATCCAGGTTCCGCTTTAATAATGCATCAGGACTAGCTATGAGGAGTAGGTAGTGCAAGTATGATTAAGAAAGAGATGGCCGTACCTATATCTACCAGTGTCATTCTTATCACGGTGCCGCATTTCTTAATATTCGGGGTATCTTTTTGAAATAGTTCTCCCGGGCGAAAGTCAACCGCACTGTGATGTCGCGTAGCGAATTGTAATGAGTGCAAGTACTAGTCAGCTGTAGGACGAAAAACGCTTATTCATATGAACTGCTTCGACCAGGTGGAGCAGATTCCCAAGCATACAGATCTTTATTTGTGAGCATATAAATACTTTAGCATTTTTCACTGCCACCCATTCTCATTCAATTTTCATTCACCAGCATCCAATTTCCTTTTTCTCCTTCATCTTCCGCGGCCTGCTCCTTCATTTTCACTCGATATTTAATCGGCACGGGTGCGGCGTATTCTTATTTGTCTTATGTTTGTTCTGCAGCAACGCAACGATGGTAGAAGATTTGAAACTTGAAGCTTCATCTTGTTTTCTTCCTGCCAAGAGGCTTTCACACATACACATTCTGCACCACTCTCGCCCGTTGTTGTCAGTTCGTTCATTTCTTATAACTAACTATGCTGCTTTTCACAATTCAAAAAGGATTTGCGATTGTATAGCGAGGAGTGGAGCAGGCAGATGAAATGAGCAAAGGCGGGCAAATGAAGAAGAACGGGATAAGAGACAAACTGAAATAACAGTTCTGTTCTGTTCTGTTCTGTTGCGAACAATATATAGTGTAAAAGGATAGAAGTAGTTGTTATTTCAATGTATTATATAGAAAATTTAATCCTTTTGCGACAGAAATTTATAATCGTATATGGATGTTGGAAAATAAATTACCCATATAAGAGCATAAAGGGCAATTACTCTGGGCGTAAGGACATTAAAAGCTTTGCCATTATCGTTGATTTGTGAAGTCAGACTGGTGGTATTAAGTACGCTTCGAAGGTCAAAGGACAAGGTTTCAAAACGAACCGTGATGGAAGTCTTTGGAGGACATTCATTTAACAAATGGAAAACAACTCCAAGGTAATCTAACACAAAGCGAAAGAAGAAGAAAAGCATTTGATAGGATATCTGATGGTATAGTATATTCCTGATACGAAACAGCTCACGATTTTACTGAAGTTTTGACAAGCATTTCGCAAGTGTAATGCACGTCTCTTAGAAACTCTGAATTCAGCATTATGTCGTTAAAGTTTATATTGCTTACAAGAGTATTTCAAATTACAGCTGAACGTGCAATTCGAAATGTATTTCACTCTACGGCGAAGTGTTTTCTTGGTTTTGCAGAAATATCATTACATTGTGTTGATTTTTCAACGCTGCATGGGGAAACGGAATTGTTGAGTCAATTCATTCTTCGAATTCAAGCTATATTCTTTGTTCAAAGTTTCCCAGGAAAAATTCTCTACTCTCAGTACATTTCTATCTTATGGTGATTAAAGTTTTTCATTACTATTCTAGTCTTTTGAGTAGTATATCAATATTATTTTGATACTGTGAGCATTGTAGAGTCCAACCATCTATGCTAATTTTATTTCAACAACCTACAACTAACACATTTCTATTCCGAAGACTTTAATTTTTGAATTCGTTTGAAGCATTCCGAAAAATGATCTGACTCTAAACATTTTCCAAATTAATCTCCAGCCAAGTATAAAAACTCTAGTAGCAGTGTTTAGACGTCCTGAAACTGCTCTGGACTCATGGCATAAATTAGATTTTGGATCATTCGTTTAGAAAGTAAGAAAGTTTAGAATCTGACGCCCAAAATCTGAGATAGAATCTGAGATAGAATCTGAGATAGCCCAAAATCGTCATGGTTAGGCAAGTCCCTGCAAAACTCTACCAGCCATAAAAAAAGCCACTTCAGATAAATATGAACTAATACGTCCTTTTGATCGGCTGCGAGGGCTGACAAATTCTAGGAAGTTACTGATTACGTTGTTTCTTACACCTAACCAAAGCCTTATGACACCCTCAACTTAACCGCGAAGCAAGACTGGAGTTGGACACCACGCGAAATCAGTTGATCCCATCTTTCTAGACATACGAAGGTTCCACCATGCCATTGCCGATGACTTGTAAAATATGGTATCCAAAGAAAACTAGGTTTGGCGAGTAAAGCGGATGCTTGAAAACCTCCCATGCAAACTCTTGGAATGAGGCGTGGTGTGATGTGGAACATGTTGCCTGGTGGTGTTCTAAAGAAGTACGAAGTGGGTGTGTCGATTGGCTTTTCATATTCGAAAAGCCCCATTCACTCAGCACGATTGGGCAATGTAAAGCGGACCACAGTGTTCCCCTTTCGAAGGCGATATATTTGCTTAGTCCCAACAAATACAGGTCACGGTTTATTATTTAGTCGTGCAGTATGACTCTTAACAGCAGTGTATTTCTCTGACCCTTGTATTCCTTTTTTGCTTCAGATTCATGCATAGACTCCATATTTATCTCTTCCGCGGATTTGGTACTCAAACAAATGCTTGTGTTCACGCCTTGGTTGCTGGTGAGCGCGATGCTAACATGTTGAAGGTTGTTATGAAGTTCCAAGCTCCGATATTCAAATGAAGTGCAAATCTTATTTAAGGGAGATGATTGAAAACGGCCTGTTTATGGCTTGTTTGGCGACCATTCTCTTTCAAAAGTGTTTAAAAAGGCTCCTTAACCTTCAATAAATACAAGCACGTTGTCAAAAAGTAAAAAAATTATATACTACTATGTCCAAAAAATAAGGTGACATTTGACTTTAAACTGCGCGCGTCAAAGGATTTGGAAAATTATTTTTTTTTAGGTTGGTAGTACTGTCAGTGACATCTATGTCAAATTTACATGTCAAAATATTCATTAGTGTTTGAAATACGCGTCGTTTTGTGAGCTGCGAAAAGTGAGTTTTTTTCGTTTTTTGTGATGTCGAAATTTGTTGAGCAAAGAATTTGCATTAAATTTTGTTTGCGGAATCAAATTTCTGCTGCGGATACGTTGAGGATGGTGCAGAAAGCCTTTGGTGATGAGGCTATGTCTAAAAAAAAAAATGTTTACAAGTGGTATAGTGAGTTGAACGTGTCGAAGACGAAGTGCGTCCTGGGCGACCATCAACCTCAGCCGACGAAGCTCACGTCCAACAAATCAAAGATTTGGTGTTGAAAAACCATCTTTTAATAATTAGAGACCTTGCTGATGAGATTGGCATATCGAAAGGCTCGGCCAATACCATTTTAAAGAATGTTTTGGGCCTCAAGCGCGTCAAATCTCGACTGGTACCGAAAACATTGAATTTTTTTGGAAAAAAGGCGTCGCGTTGAAGTGTGTGAAACGATGCTTTCTGACTATCAGGACAAGATGTAACGCATTATCACTGGAGACGAGACTTGGATCTATGATTACGATCCCAAAACGACCGATCAATCGAGCGAATATCGTGCCAAAGGGGAGCTGAAACCAAAAAAATCGCGCTAAAGTCGCTCAAAAATCAAGGTCATGTTGACTGATTTCTTCGATTATCGTGGTGTTGTGCATTATGAATTCCTTCCGCCGGGCCAAACAGTCAACAAGGAATATTATTTGAACGTTGTGCGTCACTACCGTGACGCTATCTACCTAAAAAGGCTGGAATTGTGGAAAGACAATTCTTGGCTTTTACACCATGATAATGCACCATCCCATACTGCACTCGCAATTCGTGATCATTTCGCCAAAAACTCAACCCATATCGTCCCTCAACCACCGTGTTCACCTTATTTGGCGCCGTGCGACTTCTGGCATTTCAGCAAGCTCAAAAGACCGCTCCGAGGACACCGTTTTGATACGATAGAGGAGATTCAAGCCACAGTGAAGACGGAACTGAAGGCTATCCCGGAAAATAACTACAATCAGTGTTTCGAAGATTGAAAAATCCGTTGGCATAAGTGCATTGCATCGGGAGGGGATTACTTTGAAGGGGATGAAATTGATTTGGAAGAATAAATAAAGAATTTTCAAAATAAATACAATGTCACCTTATTTTTTGGACACAGTAGTAAAATATTGTTAGAGAATAGAAGGACATAAAAACACTACGAGTTTTATGTAGTACACTACAGACACTAATCCAACTTCTTCCCAATGTATAACGTTTATACGATAGTTTACACTGTAGACATATCCTTCAAACACTTTATACATATTAAATGCTCTTCAAAATCCAATTTAGGTTGTTCTGTTTACGCTATCTGTTTGTAATTCTAAGGAATCTAAACGCGTTATCCAATGTTCGTCGTAACTTAAGTAGTGATGATTTTTACCTCTTTGCTTAAACAAACGATTTGGTACTCTATCAACAAATATGACGTCCTTTTTGTGATCAGGAGAGTGTTCCTGAAGAGTATCAAAAGAAACCACAGCAATATATAACTGCAAGTTAGCTAAGACGCATCTCGGATGAATTCATTCAAAGAAGTAAACTCACTTCAGAAACGAAGTGACACATTCAATTTTGACACATTCCAATTACTCTACCGATTCCTTTCTCCTATTTTTCATATTTGTCAAAAAAAAGTCGTTGTGGTAACAATTATTCTTCAAGTCTACTGTTGACATAGGCCAGCGTTTTATCTCAGCTACTCGCAAGTTTGTTTGATTTTTACTATGCGGGTCATCGAATAGTAAAATTTTGTATAAATATATCAAGTCTATTCGGAGACAACACAGGCCAAGGAGAACCTCTTGTTCCTTGGCGGCCAGGTACTCCAGTTTTATTACGAAGCCGCAGTACTTGCTGTTAAGACCTACCTTGATTTGGGTTAACCTCATAGTCTCATTAGGCAAGATTTTCACTACTATTTTCCCATTATTTCGTAATGTGGTAAGAGTTTTCTTTGAGTGCCTGCAGATTTGGAATTGGTAGTTGCGGAGCCAAGTCTTTTCTGAAACTGCAAGGGCATCACCACCCTCATGCATCATTTGCCACTACAATATTCCTCCAAGTTTCCAATAAGTTATTACATCATAAAGATAAGATTTTACCAGCTAACCGATGTGCCTAAGCACCATCTGAAGTTAGCCAAACCTATCATAAAGGTTATTTAGAAGTACTTTTAGAAAGTTATTATTTATTTAGAATTTATTTAAATTTTTAGAAAAACTTTATTTAGAAGTAAGATCCGATTTGAAAATTTCTCAACCAAGCACCCGGAGTTTCTGGCGAATCACTATAGAGGTATGTGGCCTGGCGTTGTCATGATATAACACATCTCGTCTGTTGGCCAATTTAGTCCGTTTCTGGTTAATCACTAGCTTCATACGATTGAGTTTTTGACAATAGAGATCCGAATTTAATGTTTATCATTGTATCATTTGTCTTATTATAGTATGTTTTATCATAGTCTATCACATTAATAACCACATCTTGCCATCGTTCCTAACAGAAAACATTTACTCAGTATTCTTCTAGGCACGAATGTTTCTAGTTTATAATATCTGAAAAATCCTTCCAATTATGCAAAGCCTATTATACTTGCAATAATCCAAGTATAATTATCTTCAATTGGCAATCAGTAGCTCCATTCTTTTATCTAAGATTGTGTTGATTAGTTCTCCATTTATGCCACTTCCTAGTTGACTAGCTCACAAAAAAAAACTGATCGGACTAAATGAAGCTACGCAGATGAAAAGGAGCAAAAAATATCGAAACCGCAGACGTGGTCAACTGTAGGATAGCCCGTACAGAATACAGAACATTATCAGGATATTGCCATGGAATGGAATCCTACCAAAACATAACACAGACCAAAAACCCTTTGGAGTTGCACTTTCCAATGAAGCTTTGACTAGAGTATAGCGAACTAGATAATCTACAAGCAAGATAAACACCAAAATGGAATCCATTGGCCAGAAATTGTACATGTTCATTCGCTTTGACTTGATGTTTTCCCCAACACAAAAAACGAACAACAAAGCCATCAAATTCTCACTGAGAGGGTTAAACTGAAAATCAGAGGAAACTCTGGAAATCCTAATTGAATGTTGCCTATCTGATATACACAACAAGTGCAAAATATAAATTTCAGAGGACTTAAAGCACCACCAACAACCAACGACTAACCCACATATCTTATTCTCTATATAGCGCACTTGAACCAGATATTGGACAATTGTGCAAAGCAGGATACAACTAGACAATAGAAAATTGTCCAGGAAAACACAACGCTTTAACCACTCTTGCACACCTCTATTTCTCCAGTTCTGATGGTTGTGTTGTTTGAGCACTGATGCGGAAGTGATGAAGATATTCTAGAGGAGGCGAAGGCAACCCATAAATTGTAAGTCAAAGTAGATTTTGTACTATCAACATCGTTCTATAGGAGAAAACAAATAGGGTCACCTTTATATATGTCTCTACTGGCTTAAATATTATAAATATAGACATATAAACTCGGATAGGATGCTCCGCGTTGGGATCGCGACCTACAATCAAGTACTTACGTTCATGTGATGAAAACGCTGCAAATACTCTCTTGATAAAGACTCCAAGGATCTTTCTCTTTACGCTAGTCGACATAGAATACACGTACGTGCAATATATTCACATTCATCCCCGGCATGATTTCTGAACAAAGATGCCGTGGCATCGTTTGTCTTGTGATTAGTTTCGCGCTATTGTGCAAAGGTATATCGAGCGAAACGACAATGATAAGGCGATGCAAATGGGATGAATCCTTCTTTGGTTTTATGCGGCTCGAAAGATTTTCCAGAAAAAAAAAGGTGCCAAGGACTTTTTACGACCGACCGGCAGTTTAACACAGGACAAATTGGCTTGTTTACCGCGAGCTACTGTTTACAATCGGTGAATAATGTAAGATTGTGTGAATAGAAAGGGATTAATATTTTGTATTCGTTTGTAATTACAATTTCATAGCAAGGACATACTATGACAAACGAGTCTTTCTCGTTTTAATATTGTTCCACTAATTTAATCTAGCATTACCAACTCACGTATTATAAACAGAAGTGCCATGCCACAACCACACCTAAATCGTTTGCGCTGTCTTGTGTTGATTCTTCTCACTCTTTTCCTTGTATTTAGCTACTTCCTTTCGCACTACCCTGACAAGACTGCAAACACTTCTGAAGTTCGAAATTGCGAATACAAAATATGTTTCACTGGATCCCCATAAAGCAAACCACGATATTCGATATTTTTCTGTTTGGCTGCGAAACCTCAATGTGCAACCGCCATGATTCATCTACTCCCTCGCTAGCTCGCCGGTCTCTGAAAATTCGGAGAATCCAATCCTGAAGAAAATCTATACTGCTCAGTGAAGCGTGGAATCTTCAGAGTGAGTGCGGGAACAAGTGGAAACATTCATCAAAGCTAAACAATTTTGGTCGGTGCAAAGCACATTATATCTGTAGTAGTCGAGCAGAACTTAGTGTGCGGCAAGGATAACGCCGAGTGTTCGTTAAACATTCAAAGGAAACATACACATAAATTATTAAGTATATGAAATTTTCCGAGCCGTTCCGGTAGGTAGCCAACGATATGATGACGCGGATGAGCCTGGCACATGAATTTTGATTTTTCTAGATTTCTTTCGCATTGAAATTTCCATCGCAACTGCCTACTGTTGGTTCCCACAACGTGATGTCTTGACGATGGGTTCAGTTTGGTTTGCATCCTGCCATGCTCATTGGGCAATGCAATTTAAATTCATATGCATAAAATAAACAGCAGTCTAAAGGGATTTTTAACCTCGACTATAATAGGTTTTCCGAAGAGGGATCGGCTCTTTGCCGGACTATTGAATAAAATATTATAATGAAATTTTCACTAACAGGAAAACTCATCACTACCGCTTTCCTGTCGCCACAGAAATGCACGAAGGCAATGGCATGTCCACCATACAATCATACATTTGATATCCCGATAAAATTTCCACTATTTCCTTGCAAATAAATTTTATTAATGGCCTCCAATTTCCAGCACATTGGAGACAATCATTATAATACAAATATTTATACAAGTGAAACAATCTACCACATATCAGGACATTTATTATGTTTCACCAAGAAATATTTCAGGCAGGTTGAAAGTTATACGATCTGAATTTAGAAGATTCCGATTGGGGTTGGTGATTATCGTCCTAGAGGCAGCATGGAGTTTCGTGCGGGGCAGTTTTTTTTATTGAATGAATCATAAATTTGAGGTAATTGAGTTTGGGGCAAAAAAAGAAAGATTTCAAGTTGCAAAAATTAACACGGCTCAATGGAAGGCTCTTATATAGACAAATCTTTTATACACTTATTTTCGACAAGAATACCAAGAGGTATCCTGATTCTTCATCAACAATATATTTCGAATTGACATTGACAGTTTTGATTTGACCCATTTTCTCCACTGATTTCGAATCTTACGTCTATATTTAATTAAGCCGCACTCAAATTCGATTATCCTTAAACTAAACCATGTGTACTAAAGTAGATATACACAAGCAAATTTTTTCATGTGGACGCCATGCAATATGTTCCAAGCTATCAAATCTAATAAATGATCCTGAAACAACATTGGAGTGCAGACAGTACTTAAATGCTATAAATTTATGTGAAACTTTTAGGATCTGAATTGGTCGAATCTTAAAGTTTATCCCCTCGAGTCGTTGGATGTATTCTCATAAGGAAGGAAAGTTCGTTGTAGGAGTATAATCGAAATCGATTGAGATGTTACATAAGAGAATTTTTTCCGACATCACATTATCGTGGTATCGATTTAAATTGTGTGACTCTAATTTTCTTTTAAAAATAAAAGGACTTTTGTTTGGTACAGGCTTGCGGTTGAAATTGACAATTTATTTGTATGAACGATGTATAGCCAGTGTGTTTTTTTTCCTGAGCCGGATTTTATTCAATCAATACAATATATTAATTTAAATGCACAAAATTTATTTTTTTTGAGATGAAAATCCAAAACCAATTTCTGTATATTTTAAAGTAATTAACTCGAATAACAATTAAATGCACGATTCTCGAAATGCCTGGCGAAAATAATGAATCATGAAAAGGAGGCCTTTGTTATTTTATTCAAAAGAAAAAAAAAAGATGAAAATTACGTAAAAGTTCAAGAAAATTCGTTAGTTCTTGCTAAAAAGTATGCTAGATTTTAATTAAAAAATGAATGCCTCTGTGAGGTGTACAATCTGCATAAATAGTAAAGTAAGTTCAATTGGATAAAGTACAGGCAGATGGAGGTTGATGGCTCGATCAGTGGGCTCAGCTACGTTGAAAGGGTTGATGAGGGCGGCAGGGCAGAGATTCTAACGACGGCGACTCAGCTGACGAAGGAAGCTCTAAAGTTGTGGCAGGTGGTACAAGATTGCTGGTGCCGATCAACGGCGTTGAGTGCACCACACGAATGTTTGTGCGCTGAAATAGAAGGAAATGCAATTCTGTCAATTGTAGAGTTGACAGACCGAAATTGCTGAAGGATGTTTGAGCATCGCTACCTGGGTAGGCAGAGTTAGAAACTGCTTGATAGAATGATCCTAGGAGGATCTCTGTAGAAGTGTTCAGTCTGCGAGGAGACTCTTCTACAGAACTTTGGAACGAATGGTCTCTTGTGTTTGACCTCTGTAGAGGAGATTCGCCTCGGAGGAGACTCCTCTACAGACCTAGAAATACAGGGTGCGGCGCTTAAATCCGGGCAAATTGTTTTTTCTGTTTTAAAACAAATTTATTTACTCATAACATGAAAAAAATTGAAAATTCATTTACAGAAATATATTTGTACCTGTTGAAAGTAAAATTACTCTATATAACCTCCTTCAGCCCTAATGACCGCTTCTATCCTGGTCCTGAAACGGTCGCATGCTCTTTTCAAAGCAGCGCTGTCCATATTGGTGAATGCTGCTTCGATAGCGGTGCGTAGAGATGCGACATTAGGGTGCCTGGACTTGTTAGTAACCCTTTCGACTACGCTCCAAACATAAAAATCCAGGGGGTTCAAATCCGGGCTATTCGGGGGCCAGAACTCGTTGCTCCAGAACATGTCCAGGTTATCCGATAGCCAGTTTTGGACTAAATTGCTCGTGTGAGCCGGTGGGCCGTCCTGCTGAAAGACGTATTGTCTCCCAGTGGCCACAGTTACTATCCAAGGTTTCACGACATTTGTCAAAACTTCCAGATAAACTTCTTTATTGATAGTTTGTCCTTTTTCGAAGAAATGTGGTGGCATGACATCACCCTCGCTGGACACAACACCTAGGACGTGAACACTAGCTGGAAATTTTGTTCGAGCAACAATCGGGACGTCTTCGGGGTCGTGGGCGAGCCATCGATCATTTTTCCGGTTGACCTTCGCGTCAACAGTGAAAATTTTTTCATCAGAAAAGAATCTGATTCGTCCTGCCGCATCATTTTTTAATGAACTCAATAGCAGGTTGCAGCGAGCAAGCCGTTTTGTTCTGGCAGCCTCTGGCGCACCTTTATTGTGTACGACTTGTAACGCAGGTCCTCCTCAGCAATCTGGCGCATGGTTCGTTCGCTGACATCCAATACTGATGCCAATTTCCGCAACAATTGCCCCGGGTCCTCCCAAATCAGCGCCTGAGACTGCCGGAGTTCGTGACATGCGTTTTCTCGAATGAGCTTTCCTCACAGGGTTAGCAGAAGGTTCTCGAGACACTTCAGAAACATTGTACTTAGATACAATATCGTAGACAGTTGATCTTGGGTACTTGAAGAATCGAATTATTTCTGACGGTGAACGCCCAGCGCGAAGACTTTCGATAATCACGACTCTTCGGTTGTACTCCGCACTTGTACGTAACATCCCAGCCATTTTTAAGTTATGACTATTTACTAGCTGCCCATGGCTTTTAAAAACGCCAATAGCGACCTCTGACGGAATTACTATATGGCGGGAAATTTGAATTGAAATTTGTCCGGATTTAAGCGCCGCACCCTGTAGATTGGTATGCGTGGAGACCTTCTGTCAGCATGGTGGAAACTCTTAGCCTTCGTGGAGGCTCATCACAACAAGGAAGTTGTGAAGTGTTGTCCTTAATTTAATTGCTGGCAATGATTGTCCAAACATTGTGATGAATTAAAGACACAAAGGAAGTCACTGTATTCACAGCCACGGCACTAAAATCACTGTGCGACGGTGAATCACAATAAACTGGCAAAAGAACGATCAGAAGGAAGAGATGTTTCCGCGATGGACTCTTGTTTAAGACTGACTGTTTTAATCTTAAGGAGAAGTGGTTTCAGTACAGAACAAAGAGGAAAATTGTGGGAAGAAGGGTTTTTTGGTGGTGGACATAGTCCAGATGGGTTGAAGTAGTTGCACGTGTGAGAATTGTATGTTTTCCACACGTGGACTGCCAGGCGTCTTGGCTTGGTTTTATGGCCATGAGAAAATGATAGTTTGGGATGGATCTTTCTATATACGGAAAGGGTATTTGTTGAAAGGTTATTTGTTTGCGGAGGATTCACTTACCTCTATATACGAGCTGTTTTTATGATTTCAACATGCATGATGTTGCGGATGGAAATGAGTATAAGATTTTATTGCATGCGTCTTAAATTTCAACATTCCATTTGTGTTATGGATCTCTCTTTCGATGTGTTCATGTTAAATAACAAGGTTCAATATGATTTTATTGAACGTTAAATTTGGTGCACACCTGCCGGCATAGCAGCTTTCTAATTTCAACAGTTCTTTAAGGAAAATGAATAAGACGTGTCACGTAGGATCATATTTAAAGCAAAATTCATACGCCTAAACGAAGTCGGCGCTGACAAATTGTACGTTTTCAATTGGTGCCTCACAAGCAGACTAATTCTATATGCCACTAAAGTCATGATTAGATTAAATGCCAAAAAGCTACTGTACGGCTCTGAGGTTTGGGCCGGAGCTCTCAGTAAGGAGCTGTACCGAAAGCGCTTGGCCCAGGTACAGAGACGAGGAGCTTTGCGGGTTGCGTCTGCATACCGCACTGTCTCTGAGTCGGCGGTGTTGGAGATCGCAGGAGTGATACCCATCGCCCTCCTTGCTAGAGAACGACGGAGAATTTATGACCGTAAAGTGGAGGGCTCAACATATGCTGTCAACCGAGAGAAGAGGCAGCGAACAATACTCGAGTGGCAACAGTCCTGGGAAGGCGACTCCAATGGCCGCTGGACTGCCCGCCTTATAGGGAACGTGGGATCGTGGCTAAATCGAAGGCACGGTGAGGCTGATTATTACCTTACCCAGCTTCTTAGCGGGCATGGGTATTTTCAGTCTTACTTGCACAAGATTGGTAAATCAAGGTCCCCAGACTGCATTTTCTGCCCAGGGGAAAGGGATGACGCATGTCACACCTTCTTCAACTGTAGAAGGTGAAACAGGATGCGGCAGGACTTGTGGGAGGTGATGGGAGAGCTTTCTCCAGACAATCTGGTCGGAGAAATGCTGAAAAGTTTCGACAAATGGACCTGTGTGGCACATTACTCTCGGGCAATACTTATTGTCAAAAAATATTCGATAGATAACCTTGGGCGCGGGGTCTAGGGAGGTCTCCTTTCCAGCAGTCCTCCTCCATCCTGCCCCCTCCCGCTGGAGGGAGATTTCTCTAGACTGACGGCGCCCTAGCGCGAAGTAAAAAGAGGCCTAGCCCGAAGTAATGTGTCAAACGGTTCCAGGCTAGGATCTCTTGACAGGGGGGTGAGTTTAGTGGGTAGTCTGGTAGCATGCGCTGCTAGGAGTCCCACACTCCGGGCGTAAATTGCCTTCACCCCCCAACCCAAAAAAAAAAATATGCCACTAAAGTTAATATAGTTAGTTAGTCATAGTCATAGTTTCGCTAAATTTAAACAAGTATTTGATTGGACACCAGAAGGTGCAGAATACTCTCAATTATATCGGTAATCTTCCAGGCCTGCAACTATTTGAAGCTGGAGTTCCTAAAGGATCTCTCATATCTCCTGCTTTGCTTTGTTTATTAACGGTAGATATTGAAATGTGGAACTGGCTCTGCATGCAGACGATATCAGTCAATTTTTTACAGCCCGAAACGAAAAATTCATTATATTAAAAATTGCAACGTCATAATGACGTCAACGTTCAGTAAATATAACAAGTTCTTTAATGTCATTATGAAGTCAAGAACCAGTTCAAACTAACTAACTAACTAACTTCCTAACTAGAGACAGTTTTTTGAGGAAAAATTATTATCTATTCGCTAATCCACAAACCATTCGGTGCTCGAAAATGTGTTATGTACTGCGGATTCTTTGCAAAATTGTTTAAATGTTTTAAAGAATAATTGTGTTTTTAATCAATAATTTGAAAAATCTTTTCGCAACGATTAACCGAAATGACCGAATAGTTATTTCTTGCTAGTACAAGGCTCGTCAGTCTTTCCAGTTGAGCAACTCATTGAAGGATTTCTAAATTATCTTTGCGTTCAAGTAAATTTTGAGCTAATCTCTTCGCAGTTGACAAACCTACAACAATATTGAGGAAATGCATTGAAAACACTATTTGTGATCGTCCCACGATATGTTGAGTGAAGCTCCTAAATTCTGGGAAATCGTTCATTTATTCCACTAACAAACAGGTCATCGTTTTGAATAGTTTCCTTTGAAATCTTTGAACAGCTAAAATTGCTACTTCCCATAAAATTCCCACGGACATATCAACCTTGTAAGGCATTCAGATAATCCTTTGTTTTTGAACCTTAATAGGAATCGATAAAATATACACGAGGGGGTGAAAATTCAGAGTAATCAAATAACATATGTACGTTCCGTGTAGAATTTCTAAGTTAGTTGAGGTCCATTTCGAGTGCTATAGCGTAAATAGGGTAGCTATTATTAAGTCGAACAGGAGCAATGAAATCTTTAATTCCCACCAAGTAACATCAATGTAAAATTCATTTTCAAGTGCTACTACGTTGAGGGCAAGCAATAAACAATTACATGATTGAAAATCTGCTAGGCAAGTGCAAAAGGTAGGCGGTAGTAACTCAAAATACACAAACTTAAATTGGTCCATGATGCCCTTGGGATTACAACACCGAGCAAGAACAGAAACAATCATCTTGGCAGGACGAGCGCTCGTAAACTTATTCACATGCACATAAACACATTCCGTTGGCACTTCCCTGCTGCATTAAAACTTGGAAACGCACATTAATTGCTATAGGAAAATATTGAAGCTGCCAATCGACCAAAGACATGAACATTAATTTCTCACTATTACAGTCAGTCATTTGCAGGACACTAAATACTGATTTGTACGTTGAATACATTTCCAAGAAGGATTTTAAGATAATGAGAAATACGTTTGCTACGTTGGCAAGTCATTTAATCTGGCGAAATGAGATGGTCCTTTTATTATGGAAATGTGAAGAGAATTTTGTTGCCGGACGAAAGGCCAATAAAATCCTGCGGAAAAGGCAACAAGAGATGGTTTGAGTTAAATAA
The DNA here is from genome assembly GCA_954870665.1 of Stratiomys singularior. NCBI lineage: Eukaryota > Metazoa > Arthropoda > Insecta > Diptera > Stratiomyidae > Stratiomys > Stratiomys singularior. Next base: position 109,771,327 of record OX940879.1, on the reverse strand, counting down.
AAGGACAAGCGAGAAGTCGGGGTCCCCACAAAGTGTTTTTGTTTTTCAGTACGTTAAAAGAAAAGTCAAAAAGTATTTCACAGTCGTATTCCCTTATTCTGAACTTTAGAGTAAATATTTCAAAGCGTATCTTGCATTTTGTTGATTTCGGGAAACTTTGTTTGAATCTTTGTTTTGCAAAAGTTTGTTGTGAAGATGAAAAGACACTCGGGGAGACCACGTACACAAATCTCGATTTTATAGGGAATAAGATCTTGAAGGATGTGTTGGGTAAATTTTTTTTTCACTTCTCACTCTTGTTGCATGTTTTCTCCTTCATTTCTTTCCATCCGAAAATGTTCAATATTATTTGCCCACATAAAAAGCCCAGAATAACATATTAATCTAAAATGCTATCTGTTTGCTATTCGTGCAGGGGTGAAGGACCTCAAAGATGAAATTCAATAAGTCCGTACCACAATTTTCAGCCTTACAAATTTTCCCAGAATTTCTTAGAACGTGCCCACTTGAAATAAATACAATCATTGTAAATACTTTCTACAATTTCCAAGCCAAACATTTATAAATCCTTCGTAAATACTTGACTTTTGACGTCATCAAGACAATCTCGAATCAAATTACGTGATGTATTCTATGAAAAGTCAATGAGTAAGAATTATTAATGCATTTTTCATACTTTCGCCTACTAATTTATTCTTCATAATTCTACATAAGCTTATCAAGGACATCATTTATTCTACCCTGGACGTTTCTGCAGATTGAATAGGACGTGATGTTTTGACCTATTCTAATTTTAGTCAACACAACCTTTTCTCCCTTTTTCTTTTGCGAAACAAAAGACCAATCTCTTTCATATTAAATAGTATACAAGGTGAAATATTCGTCATTGCCTTAAAATGTTTCACGGAAAATAGAAGACCTTCTGCAGGTTTCAAGTCGGTAAATGCTTTTTGATGGTGAGAAATTAGAAGGTAAATGTTTAAAATTTCAGGGAGCCTATTGACAATTTCAATCATGTTTCATTCTATTTTTTGCTGGTCCTCAATTTTTGTCAAGTCCAATGAGTACCTTTTGAATTTTCTGCCAAAAGACTCCTTAAATTATAAAGGGGGAAAAAAAATGCAGACTCGTTCCCTGGAATTGTTTTGGGTTTTCGTGGAAATCAGTTCTATTTCCTTAAGTTACCTTGTAATAATTTTTCCTTTCTACTTCCTTAAATTTCACTTTCCATTTGTACCAAGATAATTTCGAGCTCCTTGATTTATTGGTTCAGGACACTTCTAACTCGTTTGATTATCAATCAAATGATTATTTATTGCTGCAAGTAGAAATTGTGGTTGGTCTGAAGTTAAATTAATGTTCAATGAGTGTGGCTGAGTGTTTGAATTATGGTTATGTTTGCACTAATTGTCCTTGCTCTGTACAAATCGAAGCAGTAATGGCAAAATTGGCAGTAAACGACTCTATAATAAATTTTCTGCTACCTCTCGATTTATAGACAATATTGAATGGGGATAGGAGAGTAAATGCTAAATTTAACAATAAATTTGAACTCTTGAATTTATTGTAATTCATTTATGAAATTTTAGAATAAAGTACGTCGACTGCGATCATAATATCATGGTTTCATTATTATATTATTATTGCTATTATTATTATTATCAAATCAATACATGATTTTTCAGTCTTACTCGCACTCTGCTTGCTAGTTTTGCACAGGGACCATAGATGACGCCTGCCATATTTTCTTCGAATGCGAAAAATTGTCCAGGCTCCATTTGCATCTCTCCACAAGAAAAGGCGGGACAGGGGAGGTGTTTAGATAATCGTTCGGTTGCCATTGGAAGTCCGACACTCAGGGTGTAAATAGCCTTCACCTCCCAACCACAAAAATATATTATTATAAGTTGGGGGCCAACTATTCGATAAACTATAGACGAAGAGTGGTCTTCAGTTCTGTTCGAATCTTTTAATTTTAGTGTCCAGACACATGCCAAGGAAAGCTCTTTGTTTCGTGCGAACAAGCCTTTCAACTCAGTGGATTAGACTGGCATTTGCGCGAGAACATCGAACTACAGCGTAAGCAATAACGTTAACAAAGTCAAAAAACTCAGAAAGAAAATGCTTTTAATTTTCCTTATCTTCGCGAAGTGCTCATCAATTGGAGCCTGGGCTGTCATCTAGGACCAAGGAATTATGATCAGTGAGCAATGATAATTTCTGTTTTTTCCTACTAATGTTTTTGTCTTCATTTTGTTACGGAGATACTAGAAAAAATGATTCAAAACATCATTTCGAAAACACACTTTTAATAAATATAAAATTAATTATATAATAGGAACGAGTCCCTCAGAAATTGAACAACCTAGAAATATGTTCGTTATGCTGAAAAAAATAAGTTGAGCTTCCTTTTCTCGATATGAAATTTGTTCTTGTACTTCGGCAACACGTTTTTCACAGTTATATGCAATTTTCAAAAAAAAAGGAAGTCATCAGGGTCATACATTTTAAAGTGCATCTACTTTGAGTCATCATTCTTCAAAATTTGGCAATCATATTCATCATTCATACATAAATTTCCAAATATTCAAGACACCATTTTGTCAGACATTGTCCCAAATACTACTCAGTGTTCCAATCATCTTTTCTTTGCTTTCCTTACTTTCAGGAATATCTCCACATTTCTATAATACACCTCCTTAATAATAAACCTCTATGGTCAAGCGACGCCCACCCTCTTCAGACAAAGAATTATGTAAGCAAGCCTTGTTACTATCAAAAGTGTTCTGGGTATGGTTGTATGAGGATATTTCACAGTGTATTGTGCGTACCGTTCGTATTATATAAAAGGACTTCATATGATGCACATGTCTTCTGTTAAATTGGTTGATGTACAAGTTTACTTTTAAGAGCCTTCCCCTAAAAGGCTTACTTTTAGGGGAAGGTGAATTAGAGTAAAACTTCATTGGAACAACAGTTGCCAATCTTCTGTTTACGAATAAGACGTTTCCAGTTTTTATGAATGCAAATTTCAGTCTGTGACCATTTTCTTGTGCTTCAATTCATTGCGTTGAGTTCTGGTTGAATTTCAACCGTTTTAGTTCTGGAAATCTGCCTGTTATATTAGCAGCGTCAATATCGGAGTAGCCTATTTAGGACATATCTAATGATATTTTAATGTACAAAAGCCATCGCATTCTATATGTTAAGTCACAACACATGTCTCTGATAAACTCTTCTTCAAATGGTTCTTCATATTATCTAGTCTCTGGTGTTGTAAAAAGATGGGTCATACTTTGAAAAGAGATTATCTCTTTTCAAAGACACTTTGCGGTTCAAGCAGTCTGTAGAGTTAAATGTCCAGCATCGATCTTCAGAGAAAAAAAAAACTATACGCCTTGCCTCCTTATATAGCTTCTAAACTTTTGTAGTAACGCCAACAACCTCAAGGATACCGTCGATAGTTAAATACTCTTTCTGAACAATGTCACCTTCCTATATCACCAATAAATGATCAGTATTCATTCGAATAATTTTCCAGCAGCATCCAATGGATGATAGTCTTATTCTGCGTTTTTCCGAAGACCCGCTTCGCTTATGTGTTGATTGATCTTAATGGCTACAAACAGCCAATCCTCAAAACTTATTCTCGCAAAAAAAATATGGCCCACAGTGTGGCCCGCTAAACCTTAACCATTTCAGTGATAAGGATTTTGGTTATTTTTAATTAAAATTGCGGTAATAAAATCCGATTAATTTATTACATATTACAATGTTAATTTTTGACTAACGATAAAAAACAAGACTAAACGCACGAACAACCCTCCCCCACCGGGCGCTTAACGCAGACTGACGCAATCGTCGACATAGCGACGAACCGCGCTCTCAAGGTCAAGCCCGCTCGTCGCTATGTCGACGAATCGCACCGAAACGGTTAAAAGCACTTAAGTACTTTGATCCTTTTGAAGTTTAAATTTTTGGAATTTATTCATATTTTTTGAAAAATTGGTTGGATGTATGAGATGTATAAATATGAAATGCGGATTTTACTAACAGATGTCATAACCATTACATATGATTTGTGTCGGGGCTAACTTATATGGCATTTTGGAGGGTAAGCATCTGTCAACAAATTTCAGTATGTCATAGGTTTTGATTGTACAAACAATATAGTTTTTTTTTTCGTTTCAAAAATGTCGAATTACGTGTCAGAAAAAGAGGTTTTGCGGGGAAGTTTAATAACCTTCTTTCATTTGAAGAAAACGGCAGCAGAAACTTATCGATTGTTGGTGGAAGCATATGCTAAATATGCCTCAATCCAAGACACTTGTGAACGATGGTTTAAAAGATTTAAAAGTGGCGATTTCGATGTCAGCAACAAAGACTGTGGAAAACCACCAAAAAAATTCGAAGATACAGATTCGCAAGCATTATTGGATGAAGACGACACACAAACTGAAAAACAGTTGGCAGAAGCGTTGGAAGTTACTCAGGCAGCCATTTCACAACGTTTAAAAGTCATGGGAAAGATCCAAAAAACAGGAAAATTGGTGCCGTATCAATTGAAAGAAAGAGACATCGAAAGGCGAAAAACCATTTGTGAAATTTTCCATGCCAGACAGAAAAGAAAAGGTTTTTTGCATCGGATTGTTACTGGCGATGAAAAGTGGATTTATTTTGACAATCCCCAACCGGGAAAAGTCATGGGTAGACCTAGGCCAGCCATCAACATCACAACCAGTCCGAAATATTTATGAAAAGGGGACTTTGCTGTGTATTTGTTGGGATAGTAAGGGACCTTTGTATTACGAACTGCTGAAACCTGGTGAGACTAATACTGGCGAACGTTACCGACAACAACTGATCAAATTGAACAGCGCACTTAAGGAAAAACGACTAGAATTTCGCCAAAGACATGATAAAGTCATTTTCCAACATGACAATGCTCAATACCTGGCCAGAACTACTTGGGAAACATTAATTGGGAAGTTCTGCCCCACCCGCCGTATTCAGCAGACTTGGCTCCTTCTGACTACTACTTGTTTCGATCGATGCAGCACGGACTTTCGGAACAGCACATCCATTCTTACGAAGAAGTTGAAAATTGGCTTGAAAAATGAGATGTCATACTGGGACGGAATCCATCAATTGACAGAAAGATGGGAAAAAGTCGTAGCTAACGATAACTTTAATTATTGAATACATTCGTTCTGTTATTCAAATAAATGCATATTTCGAGCAGAAAAAATCTGCATTTCATATTTATACACCTATTATTTCAGCAGAAATATTGACCAAATATGTTTGGGAAATTAGATATCCTTAATCGAATTACTGAAATATATTTAGTAAATATTGTTGCTGATTTAAATTTAAAATAAATTAAATAAATTTATTTATAATCAGATTGAAAATCCCTGTAAGGTCTCTATGATCCAATTAAATGCATCATAAAAAAGTGATAATTATAGTGCACAGCTGATCCTTGGAAGGAAAGCTGACCTGCACGAGCCTACCAGAGTATTGAGATCATTTTTGCGAGTTTGACTTTTGTTTTGTTGTGGTTTTTCTGTGTTTCCTGTGGTTGGTAACGAAACTCCTAGGCTGTAGATCTGTTAATGAATTTACAATGGATCTGTCTGTAGATTGGATTAATTTTGAATTAAGCGTGTTTTAATATAAATTTTAACTACTTATGTTTTAAATGTAAAGTAATAATGTGGCTGTTATGTGTCAATACCAATTCAAATTAAGATTTTCACGTTTATTTAAATTTGCCAATATATTTTGCAAGAAAATTGATTTGCCGTATGCTTATCTGCTCAAATGAAGGTCATCTTCAAAAAATTTGATTTGTTAGGATCGTAGGAAAATCAAACTTAAAGGATGTCTTCAGAGTTCTTTCTCTGTGTATATCTCAATTTTGACTTTTGCATGCCAACCTTGAAACGAAAAATTGCAAGGAGGAGTTCTGTACTTTAGAAATTGACAGTTAAATATTAACGAAATTGATTTGAAGGATACGCCGCAAATTGTGATCATACTGCGCCTTGCACGTTGTTTCCTTTCGGGCTTGAAACGAGTACAGATACAAGGTATGGTCTTTATTTGTGTTTCAAATTTTGAAAAAAAAACGGATTTAATGAGCCGGACTGACTTGAAGGCTGTTTCTTAAGAATGATATGAAATAATTGCACATATGAATCAAGAGATAGAAGAATCGAAAACAAGATGCATTATTCAGTCATATTTCAATGTCTTCCTGTGTTCGTCTCAAAGTTCATTCAATATTCTCTCCACATAATGAAATCAACCGTAGATGTGCACCGCAAAAGGCATATCAAAAGGAATAAGTCCAAATTGTACAATACCCATATACATATGTGCATTGCATTTGCTTTTCCGAACGACACAATCTCGTTTGCACAAATAACTACACCTTTCAGATCGTATGTTTCTAATCATACGATGGTAGAAACATATGCCCACTTAGATATGAGCTCGATTATCCTTTGAACTGTTCGTTGAACAGACGAACGCGTCCTGCAATTTGCCAGCCCCATCTACCACATATAACATACACACTATCAAATCATCGACCCAAACACTAACTACATTTTCCTTTCAAGGTTCGTATTCTAAGAATTACTCACCGGCAATTTGCACGCTGTAACCTCCTTCATGCATCCTCGGTTCAGGACAATTGCACCTTTTGTTCGTGAAATTACTCCGCAATATGAGAAGTGATGAACGCAGCAAATAAGTTCGTATAATTTGTATATTATGTTAGAACGTGGGTCGAGCGAGAAAGGATTGGATTCAGGATTCGTCCTGTATGCGATTTATGGAGTTCTTCCTACTACGCTTATTATCCACGATCGATGAACAGTAAAAATGCAAAAGCTTCGAGCCGGATTCGAATAATCCAATTCGTTCTTTTATGGCATTTCGCCACGCTACCACTTCACTTTTTTGAGATTTTGGTTGGGCTGCTGGTCCCAAGTGGGTGAAAACTCGAAGTTGTTTAGTAAATTTATTCTTTGGCAGTCACGGTGTAATTTCAGCTTTGCATTCCTATTTGACTGAAACATGTGCACATGCTGCAATTACACATGACCGAAATTTAGTTCTATTGGGTTCTGTGATTCTTATCTAACCGGAAAAATCTAATCGAACTGCGCCTAACGCTAATGTGCTTTCCACCAAAGCATCACATCACTTCAAAACGCACCCCTCATTGTCACACTATACACATCACACACATATCACAATTACAATCCTGGGAGAATTTATCTATATCACACGTGACCGACGCTCGGAACTCCTGCAGAAATCAGACGTTGCGCGATGCTATTTATCTTTCCCGTATTTCAAGGACCGAACACGTCCTTTTCTCTGCTGCACACACAATATTAACAAACCGCCCTGCAGACTAGAATCACTGGGCCAAGGTAGACACTTGAGCATGGATCTGGAGCATTGAGGAGATACCAATTCGCAAACTAGATGCTGCCAACACGTGATGGATCTTCCCAGTTCGAGCGACGAACCTCGTTTGAAGCAAAAATCGGAAGACTGGCCAGGAGGAAGCTTCATTTCTGCTGGCTGCTCAATTCGTGTTGGTTGTATTCTCCATGGTACCAGTGGATGTGGCGTGAGGTTTTACTGGTAACGTTTCATTCCATATTGAGTATGGACATGGACATCCAAGCTGCATGCGTACCAGCCCGCGAAATTCCACGGGCGACGAATTACTTCGTTCCTCATTCGGCACGGTTCCGTTGAGATAGTTGGGTTGCGTTCTGTAGGGTGGTATACTATATATGTAATAACAAAGTTTCCTTCAAGGGTGTACTATGGACGTATGGATGGAATTGAAATATGGGAAACCGGTATACATATTGCGAGCTTGAGATTTAAAATTTCTTATTAGGTGCTGATAGGAGGAAACAAATCACGCCATATTGTCCAATACATTCCCATACACTCACTGTTCTATGAAATTGTATTAGCGATTCCAATGGTTAGTCATATTACCGGCAACGCTTAACCAGCAAATCCATGCATAAACGAATGAATGAATCCAAAGCATTACACGAATTAAGATATATCATTCGATCGATATCTTATCTTACGTAGCCCATGTACACTTCTAATTCCCATATGTAAAATGCAATCACTTTTCAAATGGGTTTAATGAGCATTTTCCTACAAAATTACTAATCGATACAGGTAAGTATTACCACGATCGAAATTAACAAAATATTTGAACAACTACATGTTTATCTTTTTTGAATAATAAAAATTTATAGTAACAGAACTATGTTTAAAATCTAGCCGGGTCCAATTTCGAAAAAAACATGCCCTGATCATTTCACCGGGCCAGAATCCACATCGGGTTGATGTTTTGTCAGGATGTTGTGGCAGCTTTTGAAAATTTTACAAACTCCAACTGCAGCAACCATTTTGAATGATTTGTTCAGGTAGTTGGTAGTTCCGCGAATCAAATGAGAGGCTCAGTTGCAGACTTTCGGCCACTCCATCAGGGATAGCTTGCGCTACGTCCAGTCTCATTTGCCAAGGAATACATTCTACCCAGACCTTCACTCGAGCCTACCTGTACTTTGATTGGTCCCTTTCTGCGGAAGGTTTGCAAACTTTTTCGAATTACACCTTGGTTATGTAGAGACCATGCACGTGGACTTGATCGTGCTCCAAAGAGGAGTCAGTGGTGACCGAGTAGAAGTACTGGACATTTGATTTAAATCTGTCCCCAGCAAAAGTATTATTTTGGTTGTGTGAAAAAAGGTTTTTTTTGTTTGGGAGGTGAAGGCTATTTACGCCCGTAGGGGTGTCGGACTCCCCCGCTACCGGACTACCGCCTAAACACCTCCCCTGTCACACCGAGAACCTAGCCTGGAACTGTTTGTCACATAACTTCGGACTAGGCCTCATTAATCATCGCTTAGCGATGTCTTCAGGCTAAGGGAAATCTCTCTTTCTCCACGGATGGATAGGAAGGAGTTGCGACTAATTACTATATATAATATTGCGTTACAGAGATGTTCCCTCCCTCGCCAAGCGATCCATTATGTCCTTCTTTATAATGAGTACTGTCCGTACGTAATGCGTCACACAGTTCCAATTGTCCTTTGTTTGCATCATTTTTCCCGTTACAGTTTCTGGGGAAATTACGCCAATTTTCTCCGAGAGATGCGAACGGAGTCTTGTGAATCTATTACACGTAAAGAACGTATGGCAGGCGTCATCCGTCATCCCCGGGCAGAACACGCAAGTTGGGGATGATGTCTTTCCCATCTTATACAGGTAAGACTGAAAATACCCGTGACCACTGAGTAGTTGCGTCAGATAATAATCAGTCTCACCATGCATTCTGTAGAACCACGGCCCCAAGTCACTTATCAGCCGTGCGGTCCACCTGCCTTGCGTTTAGTTTTCCCATGTTTGCTGCCATCAGATAAGGGTTCTTCTCCGTTCCTCTCGGCTGACGGTTTCTCTCGCCGACTCCCCCCTACGTGAGTATACACCTTTCCGTTCGTCTGCAAGTAACTTAATTGGAACCACCCTCGAGATTACCAGCACTGCAGGTTCAGAGACAGTGCGATATGCAGCAGCTATCCGCAAAGCTCCTTGCCTCTGCACCTGTGTCAGACGCCTTCGGTGCGTCTCTTTACTAAGAGCGTCAGCCCAAACCTCGGAGCCATACAAGAGCACTGACTCCATTGCACTCATCAGTAGACGTCTTTTGTTCGAGGTTGGCCCCTGCGTGTTGGCCATAATGCGGTTTAGCGCCGGTACCCACACGGAGGCCTTATCTGCTGACGCTCGAACGTGCTCGAAAAAATTCATCTTCGAGTCAATCATCAATCCAAGGTATCTGATTGATTCTTTTGACTCGACGATCATTTCCCCCACCCGAATGGGGATAACACGAGGGATCCGCTTCTTGGTGAGGACGACAACCTCGGTCTTTTCCAGCGGTAGGCTAAGCTCACGGTCTGTCATCCACTCGCTGACTCGGCATATTACCGCACCCAGCTTGAGCTGCGTCTGTCCGACAGTACGTCCGGCGACTAGTACTGCTACGTCATCTGCGTAGCCAACCAGGCGCGACTCCCCCGGTAACTGCAGCCTCAAAAGCGCATCCCCTGATGTCAAATCAATTCTTCACCGGCCTCCCAACGAGTCATAGATGAGTTTCCGATTTTTGAGGTAGTTCTTCAATATCCGCATCAGATACCTCGGCACCCTGAAATATTCCAGAGCACGAAGAATATCTGTCCATCTAGCAGAGTTGAAGGCATTTCTCACATCTAGTGTTATGAGCAGTACTATTCGTCTCGAGTAATGATTGTGGGCTTCTGCCTGCTGGACCGCGCTCACTACCTCTGCTATTGCACCAATTGTGGATCGACCAGCCCTGAAGCCGTACTGCCGAGGAGACAGATCCCCGGCATTTCGAATGGCTTCTCCAAGTCTTTCTCGAATGAGCCTCTCGAGTACCTTCCCAGCGGCATTCAGCATACATAGGGGCCGATATGCAGATGGTTGCTCCGCGATCCCCTTCCCCTTGTGGATCAGCACGAGCCTCGCCTCTTTCCAGCAATTTGGAAACACGCCCTGCCGCAAACAGGCATTGAAAGTGGTGAGCAGCTTTTCAGGACAAAGTTGATGTGCAAGCTGTATCACTTCTGCTGGTATACCGTCTGGCCCTGGGGCCTTTTTCGATTTTAAAGCTTTTACCGCATCATCCAGTTCGATGGCGGTAAAAAGTGGACATTCTCCGAGATATTCAATATCTGCATCATCAGGACGAATAGGATGCATAGGGAAGAGCGCTCTAACGATCTGGTCCATTTGTTCCGTTTCAAGGACACAGGGCCTCCTTGCAGCTCCTAGTTTCCGCATGGCAAGCTTGTAACCCGGCCCCCACGGGTCTCTGTCGATGTCCTCAACTAGGTAGCGCCAGCAGTGAGCCTTGCTTTCGTTAATTAACCTACGGAGAACTTTTCTAGCCGACCTGTATGCCAGCGTTCGGGAGTGTGACTCGTCTCGATTTCTTAAACGTTGAGATTCGCGGCGGAGTTTGTGATATTCTCTCCGCTTTTCGGCGATTTCTGCCGACTACCAGTATACAGCAGGCTTATTGTGTCGAGGCCGTCGCCTGGGCATAGAGCAGTCGCACGCATTCTTGATGAGCCTCATGGTGGAGTTCACCATGTTTTCAGCTGAGGCTCCTCCCGTTACCGTCATAGTTTTACCTCTCATAAGAGCTGCGGCGAACGCGTCGACATCTATTTTAGATATATTCCAACCTACAGTTGAGGGTTGGGTTGCTGCGCGTCGAGTAGCACAGTCACCGATTGCGAAAGCAATGTACTGATGATCGCTCGCCGATTAGTCCTCCACTACCCTCCATCTGTGTATCCTAGGCACTAAGGACTCCGAAGCAAATGTCACATCCGGTATAGTTCCCAAGCAGCCTCCCCGTCGAAAAGTTGGTGTGTTCCCAACGTTCATGATGATAAGTTGCCTCCTAGCCACCATTTCTAGGATTCTTTTTCCTCTCGAGTCTGGCAGAGGCATTCCCCATTCTATCGCCTTGGTCACCGCCACCAAGGATTTGGCCTTCCGTGCTCGACATGGCTTCCTCCAGTTCATCGAGCCTGCTCTGCAAACATGAAATTGACTCATTCGGCGTGAAATAGACGCTTGTGAATGTCAAATCGGCACACCCAATGAGCACGAAGCCATTGCCGCTGGATCGAGTCCGAGCTGCGGGTAGAGCCTTATCACGTACACAGATGGCGGCGGTGACGGATCGATCACAATACCATCCAGCTTCCTTTTTGTTGTGGTGTTGCTCAGATATCAGCAACAACTCAACTTTGTTCTCTCTTGCAACCTGGTCTAGTAAATCTTGTGCGGTTGAGCTACGATGTAGGTTGATTTGCAGGACTTGGATCATGTCTTTGCTCTTTTCTTGCTTAGTGCCTCTTTGACCTCCTGGCACCTCCCACTTCCTGCAATATGAGCTAGATCTTCAGACTTCCGTCCCTTATCTTTTGTCGTTTGTTTGGGCAGTCTTTCGCCTTATGGCCGGAAGTGCCACACCTGTAGCACAGTTTGCTTCGATCTGGCCCCTTGCAGTTCAAGGAGATGTGTCCGAAGCTAAGGCACTTGTAGCATCGAGGTAGGGCTACCCTCCGACGTATCCTGCACACAACCCAGCCGATTTTAATTTTCTCCTTGGCCAGGAGTTGCACAGCGTCTTTCTCTGGGATGTCTATTATTGCCGCCCTTTGTCCTCTAGGGTTAGTAGGCGTTAGCCTTACCCTATATTAAATTAGAATTAATTTAATGGAATCTTCTACTTTTTTGGCATCCGCAATGCAGTCAAGGTCTCTTATTTCCAAAGAGGTCATTGGCCGCAAAGTCGAGATAACAGCTTTAGAGCCCAGGAGGTCTTTGACAGCACTCTCGAACCGTCCCTTGTCGGTGGATTCCGCTCCAAGTTCTACGAGGAGACCGCCTGTTCTGGCCGCTCTTACTGCTCGTATACAGACACCGTTTTTTTCGGGTTCCACATTTTGCCTGATTTCCTTGAGGACCTCGGTGTAAGTTTTCCCGTCTGCAGGCTTGATGAGTAGAGCATCCCTGCGCTGCTTGTTCCTGGTCTTTGTTGGCATTGCGCTGTGTTTCGTGCCTTCTTGCTTTTCGGGCGCTTGTTTGGAATATTTTGTTGTCGCTCGGTGTATCTTTTTCGCAGCTTTCTGTTGCGATTTAGAGCGCACCAATTGAAAGCAATCATTTTTCTCCTCCCCTTGACTGTTGTCTCCTGTCTCGACTGTTATCGGCCCCCTCGCCCTTTTCCTACGGTCAGGTTTAAGTGGGCTACATGCCGGCCTTTTACCTTTTACGAGAGGAGTAGCATTTTCGGTGAAGGGAGTTTTATTTTCTGGAATTTTTTAAAGCTCTTTCAATTCACTCTCCGCCCGTAGCCACCTGCGGCGATAGTGCTGGATCCTATCAACGAGGTCGTCCAATTCGTCAATCCCATATTTGATGCCCTTGTTGACATTTTTTTGGACATTCGTTGAATTTCTCACCACTTTTATTATAGCGCTTATGTTCCTTTTTAGACGCTCTTCCTCACTTCTGTCAGCGGCTATTTTCGTTATCAGGTCCTCCTGATAACGAAAGGAAGAAAGGAATGGTGTAGGAGGAAAGTTGTGGACAAGCACCTTTTTCGCTGTTGCAAAGCGTTCGATGGAGGTTTGCTTGCACGATGTTTTCTCGCTGCCTTGATTATGCTTGGCTACTCTTTGAGGCGGAGAGCTCGCAGTAGTTTTGGCCTTCGGGCGAACATGCTTGCGTCGTTGATTTTTTCACTTGTAATTTTTGATTCTTCAGTGGCCAAGTGTTCGACGACCGCATGAGGTCGAGGCTCCCTCACACGTCGGGGTGCATATCCCCACCCCTAATTTATTATTTTTGTTGTCACTCATCATATATTTTTTGGTGGGTACTTTCAGTGACTTGATCACGCGTCTGGATGACGGGCAACCTCGTCAAGCGACAAGGTAGCACCCATGGGGGGAGCCCCCAATGGGGGAGGTTAGATTACTAGAACTAAACTAGTTGCAAGAAATTTTAACTGATAGTTTCTAATTTGAAAAAAAAGAAAAATTACAAACTGAATCCCATAAATCAAAAATGGGATCAAAATCTAGTACAATTCCCTTAATTTTTCAAGCATATACATCGTTCTTTCTAGCATATTGCAAATCAGCATCAAATTATATTCTACTTAGTAACACGCCGAGTGCAGAAGAACAAAAAAATGATGAACGCGCTTTAGACCCTTGGTCTCTCTATGGAGCTTTGGACGTCACAAAAACCGATAAATAATAAATTGATTGCCCACTAGAACATTTGTCAATAAAAAATTTGAGTATGCAAAAAATAAATTTTCGCAAAGCCAACCAACAAAAAGCTACACCGACCACGATACTCGTCTCGTGCAACATTTAGAGCGGAACACAAAAGAAATTGAAGATATATGATGAAAATCTTCCATTGATTGATGCCATCAAAGACAATTAAATTTTACCCACTATCATTTACATGCATCTATGGTTCAATTGAGACCGCCTGTACTCTATAATCATTTCTAATTTTCTGCGTAACGACTAAATATTTGGAGCTTACTTTGTGGCTTTGATATTTCAATTAAATTTTCTTTTTCTTGTTAGGGCAATGAAGCTCTTGCACAGAATATGTTTCTTGCGTTGTCTTCAAAACTAAAATCATATTTTGATTAATTGTGATAAATCGATTTTCAATAATATTAAATTAATACAGACTTCATGCGTGAGAAAATTCTTACGTTCGCTGATATTAGAACTGATGAAAGAATTTCAATGACTTGGAGCCAGTCTTGGAGTCTTGTTCCTTGGAGCCAGTGCGATTTAGCACTCTTGCTCCAATCTTGTCTGTGAGCGATTTTACACTCACTGCAACCTAAGTTGTTTTACTAGTTTGTGTCAATAATGGATCTGATTGTGGTATAAGTTATTTTTCTTCGTTTTTCAAGGATCTTTAGGAATTCCATGGTTTTATTAGGGTGTTTGTCTATTTGGTCGAAAAGTTTTAGTGCTCTGTCGCGTATGTATTTTTCAATTGAAGTCCTTGTCCTTCAAGTCTGAAGTCCTTGTGTATGTCCACGTTTCTAATATACCATGGAATTGTTCCGATCCACTTCAGCGCCTTGTTTGGTATTGTCTGGAGTGCTTTTTTGTTAGTTTTCGAAGTCTGGTAGAATGCAATGCTGCCGTAGAGTAGCGTTGGTCGTATTATTTGTGTGTATATTAGTCTTTTGTTTGTCATGTTCAGACGGCCGGATTTGAGAATTGGTTGTAAGGATGCAAGGATTTGTATACAGTGTGGTCGTTTTTGTCGTATGTGGTCATTCCATGTAAGGCGATTGTCAATTATTAATCCTAAGTATTTTGCTGTCTTATTCCATGCTATCTGTTCGTTGTCGACTTGTAGCAAACGAGGGTTTTGCAGTTTCTTTCTGGTGACGAACATTGCTTGGGTTTTGTCCCTATTAAGTTTTATTTTCCACATGCGGAAGTAGTCCAAGAGGATATCGATGGAGCTTTGCAGTTTGGACGTGATGACTTCTGCTTGTCGATCTGTGTAGAATATACAAGTATCATCCACGTAAAAGGATAAACGTACGTTTTTTGGCAGACTAGTCAGATCTGCAATGTATAGACTGTAGAGAATTGGTGAGATGGGTGATCCTTGTGGAACTCCAGCTTCGATCGATCGCATATTTGAGAGATGTTGGTCAATTCTGACACGAAAGGTTCTGCCTTTGTGAAAAGAGTGAATTATTTGTATCACTTGGAGTGGTATACGAAGTTCATGCATTTTGAAGATTAGTCCTGCAAGCCAGACTTTATCGAAGACCTTTGCTATGTCAAACATAACAAGGCCTGTCGATTTGGTACGATTCATTCCGTTTCGGATGTGTTGGACCACCCTGATGAGCTGGAGTTCAGTGGAATGTTCGGCACGGAAACCAAATTGTTCGTTGGGAATGATGTTTTTATCTTTGACGATTTCTTGAAGTCTATACAAAATAGCCCTTTCGGCTATTTTGGAAATGGAACAGAGGAGGCTATTCGGTCTCCAATTTTGCGGAAATCTGTGGTCTTTCCCTGGTTTGGGATGACTATTATGGTAGCTTGTTTCCATGCTTGTGGAATTTTTCGCAGTTGGAAAACTTTGTTGTTGTCTAGCCTGTTGTTGTTTGTATGTTGTCCATGTTCGGCCCTGGCGTCTTTCGTTTGTTGAGTCCCAGTATAATAGTTTTTGTCCATTGTATAATATTTTTTTTGAGGTCCATTGGTCATATTTCGTACTCCTCATGGTGTCGTGAAGATATTATTTTCCGAGCTTTTGAGAGAATTGCTTCCTCCTCTTCAATATCCTCCTCCGGAAAGGAGTTCTCGCGAAACTGTTGTTCTAAGGTATCCGCAAATGCTTCCGCCTTCCCTAAAGTGTCGTATTGGAGACCGTTTTGTCCGTGGATGGGTGGCATAACTGTCTTGTTTTTCGTTCGAAAATATTTGGATATCCTCCAAAAGGCATTCTCGCTAGGCTCCAAGCTTTGTAGGAATCCTTCCGATTGGTCATTTTGGAACTTGAGTATTTCTTTTCGGACTTTGTTGGTCAACCGGCAGGCTTTCGTTTTCAGTCTACGATCACTTGTGCTCATAGCTCTTCTCCGGGCTTGATTCTTCTTCATTATCAGATTTCTTAAGTCCTGAGGGAGTTCGTAGGGAGTTCCCCTGGCCGGAGTTGTGGCTGTATAGCTCTCCTTTACCTGTTTGATTTTCTCTGTAACTTCTAGAATTCTGTTGTCGAGATCTCTAGCTGTTATTAACTCTTGGGTGATACTTTCATTTGCTAGCGTGTCTCGGAAAACCTTCCAATCAGTTGTTTTCTTTTCTTTTAGCTGTACATCTATGAAGATGTCCTCTAAAAGAAAATGGACCGGTTGATGATCAGAGGAGAGCTCATGTAGGACTCTGATTCTTAGGTTGTGATAAAATTCTCTGGTAATGCCGAAATCTATGGTGGTCGCTGAGTTTCGTACGCGGTGTGTTGGTTCGTGTGGAATGTGTAAGCTGCCTTGTATACTAGTGATAAACCTGTTAAGCTCAGCCCCGGCTCGGTTCCTTCTCACTGCTCCCCAGTCGCGTTGGTATGCGTTAAAGTCGCCTATGATTAGTAGTGGACCTTCTAGGGTGAAGAGAGCTTCTAAGTCTTGTGCGAATTCCTTGTTGTTTGGGAGGGTTTTAAAGAGAAACCACGGAAAATTCAATGAAGTTCGATTGCATTTTGACAGCTGTGACTTCTGTTCTTTTTAACTGGGGTGTAAAGATCTGGTGATGGCGTACATTTCGCCTCACGAGAATGGCTGTTCCACCTCCTCTATCTGACAGTCTGTCATTTCAGTACAGAGTGTAGTTAGGAAAATGGAGACAGAGTCCTGGTTTCAGAAAGGTTTTCTGAATGAGAATAATATCAAATTTATAGTCTAGTATAAATTGTTTAAACTCTCCAATCTTTTGATTTAAGGAATTGGCATTCCACGTGAGTACAGAAATGCTATTCACCAGATCCATTAGTGTTTGTGGCAGTGAACATCCCCTGTAACATCTTCGTCATCATATCTTGCATCATTAGTTGAAACTGATTCTGCATAGATGCAAAGAATTGCCCCATATCTGGTGTTGTGAGTGTAGGGGGGGATTATGGTTGTGTTTTGTTCGCGGGTTTAGTATTGGGTGGCGTGTTTGCTTGTGTGTTTGTGTTATTTTGGGCAGCTATTTGTGCAAACGTCTTCTTAACGTTCTTCGGGTTCATAGGAAACCCCCAATAATTAGCTGTATGCTCGCCTTTGCAGTTTACACAAATTGGAGCTATCCCTTTCGGCTTCTAACATTCTTTATGATGGTGGAGTCCGTCACATTTAACGCATCAATTTCAATGTTGTGTCCTACATTGCATTTGTATTATGGACTTCACGCTAAATTTTCCGCCCTTATGGATTCTGCTTTGCGCATGCTTGAACTCGAGCTAACATCCACCTCACACCCATTGTTAAATGGAATTTGATACTCCACCGAAAGAGCCAAGTGTTGGTTTTCACGGATGCAAGAAATGAATACAATAGAAAATTGAAATAAGAATTCAAACAGTCGCTTACAAAACTCATTAGGACATTCAGGAACTGTAATTGGATTCGATCCCGAGTGGGGTTAGACTTCCGGGATGTAAATCTGCTGTTTGGATTTGTTGTCGCATATGTGAATATTTACAATTCATGTATGGCTATATCAAATGTCAATTAAACTTCCAAATTCAATACACGTGCTAGGAATGAAGCGGAACGAAATTATGGTTATGATGATGGCGATGCTGATGACGGTCAAGGTGCATTAAACCACATAAGGGTTGTGTTTGTGTATGCGTTATGTAAGTGGTAAATTAGCGACTGTGTTTACTTTTTGGTGGTGAAATATGAAGATGATATCTGTAAAATTATTGTTTTGATGTTAAATAATTACGTATTCCAATTGGAGTTCTACAGTTTTATAATGTATTTCGATTTTTACATATTTATAAACATAATTTTTTTTTAATTTTCAGGCATAATATTCTTAAACAGTCAAAACGAAGTCATTCCTTTAAAAACTTAATCAATTATTCCAAGCCTTCATCTGATTTATTTTTTAAAATAGAAATTTTCATTACTTATTCTTTCCTTACTATTCTACTTATTTTTATTAAAGGAAATTCGCTCCAATTTTAATTATTTACTAAAACAGAAGAGAATTTAGGTAATTGAGCAAACCCGAATTGCGAGTTGAAAAAAACATTCTCCACCTTGTATTTCCCTCATTAAATTTTATCCCTGACACATCAGTTGCACCACTGCTGGTACTTTAAAATGATTTCTTGACACGGCTAACCTTCAAACGTTTTACGTAAAGGTTGCATGCATTGTCAGATCTCTATCATGTACTGAATTCATTATCCTCCTGCTACTAAATCGAGGCGATGCAACACCAGATTCCTGATATGCTCCTCGATCTTCTACATAATAAACATAGGTTGTTATCGTGTGAATGGATGACAAACAACAATGGCTCAAACAGCTTTCGATCTTGTCCTGGTGACTCTTATAAATGGTCAGTTGTGGGTGCATTTCCGAGAAACAACTCCCTCTTGGTTAATTTAAAGTTAATGTCGACTTCATTTCTCATGTCTAACGACTCTAACGTGAAATTCTTTAGCGTTCCAGGAGTATGTGACATATGACTGCCTAGAACTACCCAGTCTTTCCACCTCAAAGACCAAGTCTACGCTTTGCGACCGTAGATTGGCTAGCTTTCACCGACGAGTTCCCAGATCAAACGTAAATGCATGTTTTGCACTTGAAGTATTCTCTTAGTCCTCTTGTTGTTTTGGTTTTGAAAGAACAATTTATTTGACAGTCATATATTTTGAGAGTAAATTGCTCCCTTCCTCGATCTCAATTGTGCTTCTAAAAGTCCAGGCTTTTATTTGCATTTTTATGACACTTCGATTTCAAGTTGTTTACCTACTTATAAGTTTCTCCCGGCAGCTCTTATTCTTATTGTTTATTCTTTTGTCTTATTGAAATTAGTAATTAGTTTGTTTTTCATATATCTATTAATGTAAAAATTTTTGAATATTATTTTAATTAATTCTAGAAGCTTATCTTGACTTCCTCCTGTATGTGTATGATTGCAGCAAAGCAAGTATGTAGCCCTCTTTTTATTCCTCTGTTTCTTTCTTGCTGCAATTTTCCATGACTATCTTCTGTAGTTAAAAAAACGATCAATACTGTTCATCACCGATTAAGATAATTGGAAAAAAGAAAGAAGAAAAGTAAGGACAGCAAGTTTAGTCAAAATACCGATGAATCGTTATTCATGATTTCTGAGCGTATTGACACCCTCAATACACGCAGCGGAGCCTTTTCATTGTCCTGTCAGAATCCACATGAGAATCGCCAAAAAGAAATTTCGCAATTTTGACCACGTTCAACGCATTTAAATATTCGGAGAAGAGAAGAAGAGAGAAGAGAAGCAAGCACAGCAAGTTTACTCATAATATCGTGACGAGTTTCGACGTCAATGTTTTTTCAATAAACGTTCAGTTGACATATACCCACGGAAAGAAATGGATCCGTTCTATTCGAAAAATTCTGAAATTTTGTTTTTGAGGTACTACAAGCAAGGACCCTATTAGGTTCAACTGGAAAAGAAATCATCCTTTACATGGTAGTATGCATACAAGTTTTAAGGCATACCGCAATCTTTCATTGAAATTCATCTTCATCAACCCTAAATCGTTTTTATTGTCACCCTTAACGTGCTTATCAGCGTTCCACCAAACAGGATCAACAGCTATATCTGAAAGAAATACAGAGAATATTTCGAATTCATTCTGATACCTCTACCCTGTCTTTCATTACGCCACTGACCTATACATTGAAGTCAACAAGTGGTTACTCAGATGGTAACGTTGCCATAGCAACTGCCAATTTCAAAGAGACTGAACTCAAAAACTATAGCATGCGCAATGCTCACCAGACAGGTGTGTTTAACCATGACTGCATATTTTGGAAAATTTAAACAACCAAAGCACACATATCTTTCGACTCCATCCTTCCTTACTGTCTGCATGTCACGATATATATTCCAAGTAAATTTCAATATATCTATTTGCAGAAAGTAATACTTCCATGGTATCCAGAATCAACAAAACCGCCTTCCCCAATCAGACAACACACGTTTTTCTAAAAATACCGAAAGAACCAGGGAGAGCCAACTCCCCTTTTATGAATTCTTTTCATCAGGCTCTAAGTCATACAGAGGAAAATCCATACAATTCAGTTCTCACAATAGCGCAACGAACGTAAGACGAGGACGTAATACATTTCCTCCGTTTTCATGAAAATTTTTTGAACCGGGAAAAGTGCAGAAAACGGGGTTAGGAAAATTTTATCTATGAATTTCAATTTTTTTGTAATTATTATGAAACTTTTCCGTCTAGTATAGTTATAAAAGTGTCAGTTGTTAAGTGAAAATGTTTCCAAGGTGCTAAAGATCTATTTGAAATGTGTAAAAGTGTTTTTCGTGTGTGTACAATGTTTTAATACAATAGGCAAAATGCAAAGAAGTTGGAAAAGAGAAATTCCTCAACGTTGCCTTATCCTCGCTACATTTTTTACACTTTCTTTAATACTAATTAATCTAGAATCAGCCAAAGCCAGCTTAGAAGACGATGCGTAAGTTTTAAATGAATTCCGTTTTGAAAATAATCAGTTTTGTTTAAAAGAAAATTTTGCAATGGAGTTTGACAGATGATCCAATCGGATGAGTGGCCGACATATTTGCTTTTTTGACACATGAATTGAGTTTAGGCTAAAAATAAATTGTCGGAGAATGTGGAGGGGGGAGGGGTGTTATTGTATTGAAAGAGCGACAAAAATCGTGGCGAGAATATTGATAGTATATTCTCTGTTTATATGTTTTTTGGTATTTTGCACATGTCAAACATGTGCTCGAAGCACGTGTTGGCTTTGAGCCAGAGGAAAATGTGCGTTCAAACAGGTGTTTGTTGATATTTACAGGATGTTTTTGAGAGAAATTGCTGAAACCGTTGAGAGAAGTAGCCGTTGAAATAAGGAGAGACAAAATTAATAATGGGTGTATGTTTTGATATTTCAAAGTGCAAATAGATGGTATTGTGTCATGCTGAGTTTATTTTGTTGTTTTTTCGTGCTGTTGATAAGCAAAGTAATTTGCATTGTATCCACACCTTTAAGGATGTGAGGATATTAATTAATCACGCAGTAATAATGGGGTTAACAAGGCTATTCATAAAATTAGTAGATTAAGCAGAATAGAATGAAGTAACAACAAAATACTTAGCAAATTAATCAGGATGAATCATAAAAC
This sequence comes from Stratiomys singularior, assembly GCA_954870665.1. Taxonomy (NCBI): domain Eukaryota; kingdom Metazoa; phylum Arthropoda; class Insecta; order Diptera; family Stratiomyidae; genus Stratiomys; species Stratiomys singularior. The sequence continues at coordinate 109,749,731 of OX940879.1, read as the reverse complement.
AGTAGGAAGTTAGTGTAACAAACATTTACTGGATTGAAAAATAAAATTAGGAACTTTTTGGGTTGAATTCGCAACAACGAATTATTAAGCTAATACAGTGGAATAAAACACTAGATATATAACGCATGCATGGTTAGTACCATCGAACCCATCCTCCAATCACAAAATCCTACTAGCAATCATCTTTCCTCGTTAATAATGTCTGATCAAGGGTCCTGTGCTTTGCGACACGCTTTCGTCCTCTGGTCTTGCCTGCGAATGCCTTCCGTAGTATCTGCTACTTATTAACAACGCAGAGCAGCTTCCCCAATTTTTGCATTTTTTTGGATCCGTTGTCTCGTCAAGAGTTTCGTACAACGCAAAATGTTCCTTATTCACAATTGCTCCTTTAATGCGTCTCACAAACGGGAGTGTGAGTGCATATATTTTGTTTGCGGATATTTGCTTCACATTCAACTTCGCACGATCCATGACTATGACTTCAAATATGCCTGAGGCATATCTTCTAGTCAAAAAAACCGCAATCTTAATTCCTAGAAAGAATGATACTACCAGGTTTCTTAGAGGCTATAGCGATTGTTTGTATTATGTAATTGTTGTACAAATTTTGCATGCTATAAAATAGGTGGTTATATATAACATGCTCAACATTGAACCACTTTAACGACAGTCGTTGCAGTCTTTATCCGACATGCTTCAGCTCGCCTCATTTTAGGTTTTCCTCGTCCTTTTTATAGGATGGCAGGGTAAGTTTAATCAGCCTGAATATCCGCTTTTCCTTTTTTATATAAGATCACAACTACTTCCGCTGTGAAGTTGATTGGGGCTACTGTGAAATGAAATCTATGATATCTCCAGATGAGGTTCAAGGAGAGGACGATGTTCAATGAGCATCAAAAGTTCACACATGACAAAACAAAGAAGAATGGGCATAGTGAAATGTTTGTGGGCATCATAAAACGTCCCAAGATGAATTTTCATCAAAATCAGTTAAATCCCTGGTTTTTCAGTAGAAAAAGAGAAATTAAAGGAAGAAAACGTGCAATGGTCATCAAGCAGTATCATTAAAATTACATCCAAAAAGTTCAAAGGGTCTGGAAGCGCCGAGGAAAAAGGCTTCCCTTTTCAAGCACTCTCCTCCACTCCTATTTCTCGTCACAAGGTTCTGATAACGTTAACAAGGAATCCCTGTAGTATTAAAGTGCCTGTAAGCATAGGAACATAAGGTCTAGCCTAAAACACTATGTTAAACGGTTCTAGGCGAGGCTCGCAGGTTGACAGTGTAGATGTTTAATGAGTGATACTGAAGAATTGGGCGTCTGGGATATCCGAACTAAGTCCAAAAAAGGCATCACGCCCACACCACATAAAACGGCTCACTCATCGCAGTGTTCGACATTTTTGAAGTTCGTTTGGTTGTTGCCGCAGGCCAAAATTAATACTGTGTTGCTTGGGTCCGCCGGGCCTCGCTTGGTTGGTTTCGAGGACGCGTTTCGGCTGTATACAGCCATCTTCAGCTTGTTCTGATGTCTTTGTCGCGGTGTGCAACTTTTATCGGAGGTATAGGTCGGGTTAATTAGGCGTTAATGAGGGTTATTAAGTTTGGGTCTTTTCAGGGTCGTGGGATTATCGTTGTCGGGTTCGTCGCGTTTTCTTTTCTTGATAAGGATTGGGTCAATTACTGAAAACATTGTGTCGGAGTTGGTCATTATATGTTCGTTGATTATATTTCCGTGGGTTTTTTGTGTATGTAGATCTCTAGTTTCTCTAATAAGTCAAGTCGAAGTCCCTTCTTTTGTTTGTGTAGTAGCGTCATTGAATTTGCCATGGTATCGGGTTCGTGTATGTAGATTGTAGTGTGTTGCGTAGTTGGAGTCTGTTTTGTTATATGTATACGAACGTATGTGCTCCTTATATCTAGTTGTTAGTTTTCCACATAGGAAAAACGACACGGATGCACACCACGACAAAGACGTCAGAACGAGGTGAAGATGACTGTATACAGCCGAAACGCGTCCTCGAAACCAACCAAGCAAGGCCCGGCGGACCCAAGCAACACAGTATTCGATATTTTTGGTGAAATATGAAGGATATCTTTACTGTGCCCATCGATTTTAATGGAATCGTATACACCAAACGGTCGGTAGTTGCCCGTAGCAAAAAAACCTGACGTATCTCCCAAGGAAGTGGCGGAAGTTGTAAAGAAGGAGGTACTGCCGAATCTAGGAGTCAGAATATATGGAGTAAACTCCCTGAAAAATGGGGAGGTGGCAATCAGAATGCCATCAGTGAAGGAGAGGCAAGCTGCAGCTTGCAATGAAATCTTCGCGAAAAAGGACCTCGAGGTTATCGTAAATGACAAACTAGGAGCACAAGTTATGGTCTACGACGTGGATTGCTTCCTCACTAACGAAGAATTATTGGCCGAAATTTACGAGCAGAACCTGACGGCAGTACTCTCGACTGAAAAATACAAGAAAGGGCTTCGAATTGTGTCGCGTCCAATCCGCGATGGCCCCAATGACAAATCGAATGTCATCCTTGAATGCACTAAGGAGGTTGCTAATGCACTCCTCAGTGCTGAGAGGTTATTTGTTAGATGTATGTCGTATCGTGTAAGGTATAGGGATCCTGTAAATGTGTGTTTTAGATGTCTAGGTTTTGATCACGTTGTAGCTGTATGTCGAGCAAAAGAAATTGTCTGTGGACGCTGCTCGCAGTCGGGACACAGCTCCGGGCGTTGTAATAATCTGCCGCATTGCAGGAATTGCGCCTTCCGTGGACTTCCTGCTGCACATTCTATTAGATCAGAGATGCCTTGTGTATGCAGATTTAGTCGCGAGGTCGAATGCTAGATATTAGTATGACAGTACACAAAATTGTGCAATTGAACTGCGAGCCTATATGGCTCGCATATATATATATATAATTGGGAGCTTATATGGTGCAGAACCATATAGTCGCTGGCGTATTACAGGAACCGTGGGTTCTTTTTGGATTTGTGAAGGGTTTACCGACTGGCATGCATGTATATAAATCTGTTGGTGCCAAGTCTGCTGTAGTTGTGTCTGGTAATAATGTAGCTAGCATGCTGATGCATGATTTGACAGATGAGTATGGAGTTTGTGTTTGGCTGAAGGGCAGCTTTGGTGAACTGTACATAGTCAGTGTTTATTGTGAGTTTGGTAGTCCCATTGAGCCCTACTTAGAGTATTTGAATCGAGTCTTACCACTTATTGGTGGCAAACCCTGCATCCTTGGTCTAGACGCGAATGCAGATTCCCCGGTGTGGCACAGTAAGTCTTCCTCGCGGAAGACTCGCTCGGTTGCTATACGCCGTGGGGAGAAGCTAGCCGATTTAATACTTGTGCGTGACTTATCTGTTCTGAATGTACCATGTGAACTGTCTACTTTTGATGGGCCAATGGGGTGCAGTGACATTGATGTTACATGTGCTAATAATGCAGCCATGAGTGTCTTGCAGTTTGACTGGAGACTGGAACCTGGTTGGGGGACGAGTGATCATAACCTCATTGAGATCAGTATGACCTCTAATGAGAAGGTGACCACTCGCCAATTAGCCAGGTGGTCCTGGTGCCATGGGTCCGAGCCCAATAGGATTCGCTATGAAGCTCTGATGCAAGAATACACTGAAGCAGTGTCCATCGCTGACTTTAGTACTCTTAGCATCAGTGACATGGTAGCACATATATATGGGTGCTATACTAGAGTAAACAACAAGCTGCTTCGCAAAATGAGCAAACCTGTCAAAGCACGAGTGGCCTGGTGGTCGGTTGATCTTTCTGACAAACGTGCCGAAGTAATGAAAGCTCGTAGACAATTCCAGAAGGCCAGATATCGCAAGTCTGAATTGGTAAAAGGTGAAAGGGAATTTGGTGAAAGATTACCACAAGATGCTTGCTTCAGCTAAAGAGAGGCACCGGCAATGCTTTGTTAGTGAAAATGCTGATGACCCGTGGGGGAAGGCGTATAGGTTCTGTCGTGGAGGTAGTGACAAGCAATTGATAGCAACCCGGCGCCGACATGGAAGAACTGTGTGGAACATCTGCTGAGGAGTTTATTTCCGACAGCGGAAACTGAGACACCTCATGTTGACAGTGCTGAAGGGCAGGAGGCATCTCCCCCTCTTCAGCGATGAGAGATAGATGAGTGTGTGGATAGGTTGCAATGTCGGAAATCACCTGGATGGGATGGTATGACTGGTGAGATGTGTAAAAGCACCTGGCGAGCCAAACCAGACTATGTCCAATGTATGTTGAGTAGATGCTTTCTACTAGGCTCCTTCCCGATGGACTATAAGCGTGCCCAAGTAGTCATACTGCTTAAATCGCCGGAAAAGGATCCAACCCTATCGGGGTCGTATCGGGGCATATCTTTGCTTCCATCGCTTGGTAAAGTGATGAAGCGGATAATGGTTCGGCGACTCGAGAGGCTTGTCTCTGATTCCCTGTCGGATAGGCAGTATGGTTTTCGCGAGAAGCGTTGCACTAGCGATGCATGGTTAGATGTTCTCTCTAAGGTGCGAGCAAGTCAACATAAATATATGCTGGGTTTATTCCTAGATTTTAAAGGAGCGTTTGATAATCTTAGCTGCTCTGCCATTCTGACGAAACTGGTGGCGGTCGGGTGTAAAGAGTTGGGCCTCTGGAAGAGCTACTTCTCTGGAAGATCTGCATTTGTTAAGGGAGTCTGTGGTAGTGTTGATGTGTCTGTTGAGAGGGGCTGCCCGCAGGGATCCATTGCTGGACCATTTATTTGGAACCTAGTAATGGATGACCTGCTGAAGGAATTGATGAATGTTAGCTATGTGTGTGCGTATGCGGATGACTTGCTGGTGTTGGTGGAGGGAAATAGTCGTAGGCAGTTAGAGGTAGTCGTTATGCAATGCATGGCCAAGGTAGAGGGATGGTGTGGGAAGGTAGGACTGACCGTCTCTGTTGATAAATTGTCGATGATGCTACTGAAAGGAGTACTCAATCCGAGTCGCCCCCCATGGGTAAGATATGAGGGACGAGCTCTCAAGTATGTGACTTCTGTCACATACCTGGGAATTCGTGTGGGCGAAAGGCTGACCTTCTGGCACCATTTTAGGTGGCTGAATGAACGCCTTAAGCAGCTAGCCTCTATGTTGAGGAGAATCTGCAAAAAGGACTGGGGTTTGCGCCGGGAAGCTCTCAAGAGAGTGTATTATGGACTATTTGTCGCGGTAGCGACGTATGGTTCTCCTATACTTCTTGAGAGCGCTATGAGTACTACTGGCAGAATCCTCATTGTACGTGGACAACGAGCGGTGCTTATTGCATCCCTGCGGCTATGTCGCAGGTCCTCATGGGGGTCCCACCACTGGATCTGGAAATCATCCGCCGAGGACTGATTTACAGATTGCGGAAGGGTTTCCCTATGAGTGAACATCAATGGCTACGTGGTATGGATCCTAATGGACTAAGTCAGACCGCCATTCGTCAAATGATGGAAGAGGGATTGATTGCTCAATGGCAATCCAGGTGGAGTGAATGCGCGGAGGGTCGTACTACGTATCAGTTCCTACCTGATGTTATGACTGCAATGAAGATGCGAAAGTTTGATTTTTGTTTGGAGTTAGGATACTTACTAACTGGGCATGGTAGTATGAATGAATGGTTGAGTAGTCGTGGTATTAGTAATCAACGTGAATGTCCGTTATGTGGTGCTGGGAATGAGAATTGGCAACATGTTTTGTTCGAATGTCAGGCATATGCTGGCCTTCGTTTTGCGCGGGGGGTATTACTACTTTGAGAACCCCAGAAGATGTTGGGGATGCATTGCAGGATGAAGAGGCCTTTCCAAGGATCAACGGGTTCGCGCGAGAAGCCTTCCGATTACGACTGCAGCACTCTGTTACGCAAGGAAATGCAGGCTCTGTTACTGTCTGCTGTTGTCTTCGTTATGTGTCCCAGGCTCTATGTTATCCTGTTTTATGTTTTGTCTAGTCCTACTGTTGTGAACGTATTGCTGTCTGGGGATTACGGGGTCACAAACCCTTCGATATAGAAACGTAAATTGGTAGTGGAACAAGTCTATGTTCTGCGAAAACCTGAGCAGAGGTTTGATCTGTACCACGGGTTAGGGGGAGGCCCATGACAGGTTACTGTCATCCCCCTACACGGTGAGGAGCCTATCCTGGCTGAAACGTGGTGGTTTGTTGTTTGCAATGTGGCTGGAAAGTGGTTTTGCGTACCAACCAGTGTAGCTTGGGATTCCTAAATTCTGATTACTGGGACCTCATTTTTAATGAGGGGCGTTGGTTGACGCATTATATCCACCCTGTCTTTGAGACCGTGAGGTAAGGCCTAATGGTGGCAGGTGCTCACGTTAAGCACTTCGACTTCACACCAAACGGTCAGTTTGGAGTGCTGTCTACCAGTTGAACCAGTCCAGTCTTACCAGTCTTTACGTGAAACAGTCCAATAAAAACGTTCAGATTGATGTCAAGATATTTCCATCCGCTGCATTGTATCTGCTGACTCATTGCTGCATTTTCGTGTATTTATGTTAGAAAAGACACTTTTATGACGTCAATACCTGTGATTAGTAGACATATGTAGTCTCGTGTGACTTTTTATATTCCCAAAAATGAAGAAAATCTTAGATCAAGACACCTGCAACGCGCTCAAACCTTCTCCAAAGGTAGAGCTTCCGAATTTTTGGTCAGTTTAATTCAATAAACCAAAGAAAATTAAAAATTTGAAAGAATATGCAAGCTTAGGGTTCGTAACGATACAAACACCAGGCACCTAAAATTGTCGCGTAAATTAACATAATTTACTGGATTTTACTTTTCCTCCAATAATATTCAATGCTCTGACATTGAATAAAAGACTCCATTCGATCCAGCAATTATTAATACTCATGAAATTACATAGTGAAATACTTCTCTTACAGGATATCAAAATGGGCGGACAAGTTCGGAGAAGAGTTATGGGACCTGGGCAAACGTATGACTAAAGCACCTGAAATCAAAGCTGTAAATGAAATACAAATACCTCATAACATCGTTTCATCATTAATTGTATTCAATTTAATCATTTTCTTTAGAAATACAAAGAATACAACGCTCGTGTCGAGCGTAAAGATGGCGAAGCACTTATAAAGTCGATTGTAAGAAATGTCGAAAAGATGCTCATGCGAAAAGTCGATGCAATCAATTGCATTATGAAAGCTGCCGAAGAGGAAGCTGAAATGTTTGATTTCAACGAAACATCAACAGAAAACTTGACTTACTACTCAAGTAAATATTCAACATTTGATGGATATCGTTCCACCGAACTCGTCGAATCGTTATTGAAAAATGAGGGAATGTATTTGCCATTTTATCTGAATCAGGACACACATTTTTACAATATCTCGGTCAATACAACGCATAGTGCTGTGCATGTACCTTCAAATATATACGATAAGAGTAAGTTGTAAAAGTAATCGAATCAAAAATGATACTCGAGTGAAAACACAATTTCATTTTTATCTTATCAAGCTCCTGAAGTACGAGAAGCCATCGAATGGTCGGAAGCACTTGATCGAATTTTCGTTCAAAACTACAATTCCGATCCGGCGTTATCGTGGCAATACTTTGGTTCAGATACTGGAATCCTGCGATTGTATCCTGCAATGCAATGGGATAATAAATCAGTTGATGTTTATGATTGCCGAAAACGTTCATGGTACATTGAAACGGCAACATGCTCCAAGGACATTGTCATTCTTGTCGATAATTCAGGATCAATGACTGGATTTCGACAGCACATCGCGAAATTGACAATACGAAGTATCTTGGATACTTTTTCAAATAATGATTTCATCAATATCTTCAATTATTCCGCAACGGTTGAAGAGTTGATCCCATGTTTTAGGGGGATGCTGGTTCAAGCAACTCCGGAAAATATTGATGTGTTTACTGACGCCGTGAAGGAGTTGTTTGCATCTGGATATGCGAATGTTACAAAAGCTTTTGAAAAGGCGTTTGATCTTCTGGAACAGGTGGGAGATTTTTTTTATTTGTTTTGTAGGATATTATAACGCATTAACAATAATTTGGTAGTATCGTGTTCAGCGACGTTGCAACGAATCTTCAACTGGATGCAACCAGGCCATCATGCTCATCACTGACGGGCTCTCATCAAACATTACCGAAATCGTAGCGCAGTATAATCGTCTCGACTATGGAAATTCCACTAAAATTCCAGTTCGAATATTCACTTATCTGTTGGGCAAAGAAGTGACCAAAGTTCAGGAAATACAAGAACTAGCCTGCAGATTTCGTGGCTACTATTCACATATACAAACGCTGGATCAAGTTCAGGAGGAAGTACTCAAATATGTGGACGTTATTGCTGTACCTTTGGTCCTACAAGGTGAAATGCATCCGCCTACATGGACACATGCGTTTTTAGACATGACGGTTTGCTAAAATTTTCTAAGGATTCATCCATATCTAGCTGGATTGCTTTTCAGGACGAGAATACGGAGGATGATGTTGCGCCACGTTTGATGATTGCAGTCGGTGTACCTGCATTCGATAGAAAAATGGGTCATAAAAATAATTCAAGACAGGCACGATTGCTTGGCGTAGCAGGAACAGATATTCCGGTCGAGGATATTGATAAACTTTCATTACCTTATATGGTAAGTGAAATTTACATTGACCTGTACATATTAGAGGTTAAATTAAAACATTGTTTGATTTGATGGGGACCAGCGTTTCACTCGCTTTTTTTCATTAAACACTGGTCAAATTTTCTGGTACATTCTGATGCTTTTTGGCCTGCAAGTTAACTTTCCAAGACCGCGTTTGTCCACACGCGAGTGTTTTTTCTCTTTTGCTGTTTATGGAAGATTGTAATTCACTTTTTTCACGGTGGAGCAGAATTTCGCAAGTGGAAAGCATCGCGGGGTGTCGTTGCTGTTTTTGGATCGAATCGTTCCCTGCAGAGCTTTGGCCTGAAGGCGTTATGAAACAGCTCATTTTACGACCAAAGCTACATGAAAAGGTCTTCTGGTCAGAATGATTACACAAGACATTTGGTTGCAGCCTACCCGACCTCTCATTTCTTAATGGCCTCACAATTAAATGTTTATTGTATAAATTTTAGTCCACATAATATGAGCCCATGATAGTGGGTTTTTCTCCAATAAAGATCCCATAAAGAGAACCTCAGGATCCCACGCTGCATAGATTGGAAGGTGATCGTTCGGAAACGGGATCAAAACAATGGATCTATGGATCCATTCTGATATCCCCCAAACTCTTCTCAGCCTGATTCTATTCAAGATTTATGATTCTTCTATTCTTTTTCTCGACAACTACATAGTTTACTGGCAACGTCTATCGATTCCTGCCGTATGAGAATGCTTTGGTCTCAACTCAATGCCTAAGCGTCACTCTTTGTTATGCAAACCCTAGCTTTGCAGCTTATGACGTTGCCTGCGGTGAGGGATGTCAATGAGTGGCAACATTCATCTTTCAAGGAAGGCTCTACCCAAATTAAATTCCATGGTCCTGCGGGTAACTTTAAAATATAAAGAAAAATACCAAGAGTTTCAATTGAATCAGGGTGTATATCCTTAGGAGACATATTTTTTAAACAGAGGCACATTTAATTGTTAATACTTGAATCACTAACATTTTTTTTTTCAGCTTGGAGTCAATGGCTACAGTTTCATCGTAAGCAACAATGGCTACGTACTATTACATCCTGATCTTCGTCCAGTGGTAAAACATCATTTAACCTTAGCATTCATTTCTCTTCTTCCTAATTTCTCTTCTGCCTCATCATATGATCCTTATCTTTGTTAAATTAGGAAAAGAAACGTCTTAAACGCAACTACAACAGTATCGATTTCACTGAAGTCGAACAAATCAATGATGGTCGACCTGTACGTGATCCAGGTGAATTACTCTTGGATCTTCGCAACAATTTGGTGAACTATCAATTTGGAAATGTAACACATGTACCAGTGAAATTTCATTATGACAATATGCGACGTGTTTCACCTGAATATCAAGATTATTTCTACGCTCCACTACAGAATACACCATTTTCGTTGGGACTGGTATTGCCTAGTAACTACGGCAAGACGTGGATCAAAGTTGGTGACGAGGTTAAACGGAATCAGCACATGAATATTAATATTTCCGAATTTTTTGTTGGTGAAAATTGGAAAGTGCATCCAATGTGGTGAGTAATGAAGGAGTAATGAATCCTGATGGGGATTGAGTAATTATTACCGGTTGGTTTTTGATTGATAGGGTTTATTGCAAATATCACTATTTAGAAGGCCATGAATTCAAAACTCCTGAAGATGAGTTGAAACACTTTTTAAGGAAAATGAGCGATCCAAACTGGGAATGGAAGGAGCAATATGACACAGATGACGAAGCAGATGATGTGAAGAGCGGACGTAAGTATTGTTTGTGTAAACTAATCAGAACGTTTTTTGCATGAATCCTTTGAATCGGTTTTGTTCTCAACATAGAACTCGTACCAAGTGATGAATTTTTGCCAAAAGTATACAATTAGATGTGTTCCGAAAACTTCTAAAGACAAACAAACATAAACCAGTAACGTTATCTGACGATGTATAGATGATATTCTCAGATATTCTAAGATCCCAGGAATTTCGGGAAAAAGATACCATAACCAAGACCATAACATGTCAATAGGGCTCATTAATAGAGAAAACAGGACCTCATAAATGTTTTCACGATGTTTCCTCTCGCTCGATCTAAAGGAAAGCTTCTGATTCAAACCACCTGTGAGTGTCAAACTTAATCTACATGCCCCTTGTCTAATTTGGCGTCCTTTTAGAAAGGAAGTTTCACTGAATGGAAGATTCAGTGAATGTACTGGCGACTAGGCTCCACGAGTCTTTTCATGCTTTAATGTCTTTTCATGTTCCTTTTCAGATTTCTCCTATGTGAGGAGTCAGGGTAAGTTTTCTGTCCAGCGTTCCTTTCGAACATTTCACCTTGCTTACCAAGCATTTTTATATACCTTCCACAGTCAAGGATGGAAAGTTCGCCGGCTCTTAACGTTGTGTGTATTATATACGAGGCACGTCCAGAAAGTAAGTGTACTGGTACACTCACAGTTGTAGGGAATACTTTTTCGACATGTTGGCAACACTGCCGCCTAGCCTAACCCCTCCCCTTCAAAACGAGACCAATCCGGGGTTAGTGTGTTGAAAACTCTTGACGCAGTAGCATCTCTCGCGAAAAATGTCGATCGTATCTCCCGCCAAGTGTGAAATTCGCGTCGTCATTCGCTATATCGTTGCGAGGGGAAAAGCTCCGGTTGAAATTTATAATGAAGTGAAAACTGTTTAAGGTAATACAGCTATGAATCGTACGAGTGAGTACAAGTGGTGTTGCGAGTACAAAAATGGCCGTACTTCCGTGCATGACGATCAGAGGTGCGGAAGACGTTCAATTGCGACTGACGAACTTTTGGAAAAAATCGAGATTGCAGTCCGTGACGATCGCAGATTGACGTTAGATGAACTTTATGCGATGTTTCCGCAAATCTCCAGATCCCTGATACACGAAACAATCACAGAAACTCTCGGATATTGGAAATTGTCTGCGAGGTGGGTCCCAAAATAGCTGACAGAACAGCACAAGTTGAATCGAGTGCAGAGCTCCAAAGAGTTTTTGCAACGCTACGAACTTGAAGGCGATGATTTTCTCTACTCTATTGTTACTGGAGACGAAACTTGGGTTGCCCACTACACGCCTGAAACTAAGAGGCAATCTCAACAATGGCGTCACACCTTGTCACCCTCCGCCAAGAAATTCAAAACCACAATTTCAGCCAAAAAAATCATGGCATCCGTGTTTTGGGACCATAAAGGCATAATTTTGATTGAATATATGCCTCACGGGCAGACCATCAACGCGGCAAGATACTGTGAGACGCTAAATAAACTGAAAAGGGCGATTCAGAATAAAAGGAGGGGCAGGCTAACGAAGGGAGTCTGCCTGCTGCACGACAATGCGAAACCTCACACGGCCAACGCCACGAAGCGACTCCTGGACTCTTTTGGATGAGACGTTTTGTTTAATTAAATTTTTTTAAACGCTACATAAATTGAGTACACTTAATTTCTGGACGTGCCTCGTAAACTGCATTATGGCCCCGTCGATTTTCAGTCTGTTTGTCCGTACTGAATTGTGTAAAAGTGAGAGCATAGTTGGCATCAATACTGACATTGTGTCCAGGAAATTTCGGCAAACGCAATCGATGTCCTGCGATTTGCAATCGACTATCAAATTATACAAACATTAGAGACTTTCAGTTGAGCAGATAATGTTATAGTTTGCTCAGAAGTGTTTCTATTCTCGTAGTTTCTTCTGATCCCCTCCTATGAACAAATATATAATAAATTATTGCGCTATTATTTTCACATATGAATATTGAACCTGAATCTTCTTATTTTCTGAATTTTGTACTAGAGCAACCACATTTGATGGAAAATAAATGTTTTCGTAAATCTCTTGACGATGATGCTTATTACTGTAACAAGGAGTTGGTCCAACTACTCATCTTCGATGCCAAAGTGACTAACACAAGTTATGGGACATGGAAATTTAGTAGTCGTTACGATCGTGAACTGATTGAACGTTACAATGCAACATTAAGATTTGTTGCAACGATGAGTGGATTAACACGCTGGCAATTTATATTTGGAGAAATCGAAGTGGATACTGATCAAGAGTTTGGCGACTATCACAAGAATGCTATTGATGAAACTTGGTACAAAAGTGCTGTTCTACAGCATGCCATCGATTCTGAGAGTTTTGTCTATTCTGTACCGCATGTGGACGATCCAGCCGAAGAGGAAGATCGCAAAGTAACATCCTCTCATGCAATTTTCCCACGGGATGGTGGACTGGAAGCACCAGGTTGTGTAGTAGGATTTCAATTTTCACATTCAATGATGTGGGAGAGATTTTATAATATCACGTCCGAAGAATCGGTGAGTTGGCTTTTTGTCTATTTCCCTTTACAATGGAGTGAAAAATCATTAAAATTTTTTTGGGTAATTCAGTGTAATGGTTGCGTGAAAACGTGTAATACAGACGAGCATGATTGCTATGTTATCGATAACAATGGCTACGTTGTGATTTCGGAAAATCTAAATGATACTGGCAGGTTTTTCGGTGATATTGAAGGAGCTGTAATGGACGATATGGTACAGAATAATATATTCAAGAATCTTACCGTTTATGATTTACAAGGACTATGTTCGATAACGACAATAGAAATTAGTGATGCTACGCGACTGAGTACGGTAAGGATGTGGAATATTAATCAAATAAGTGCTCTTAGTCTAAATATTCTTTTCTTTTCAGCCAATCAAGCTTTTGCTTTTCGGAATCGATTGGCTATTTACAGAACTGATGTTGTATTTGAATCGATTGAGCTTCTGGGTTCAAGGGATTCCTTGTAAGTAATTATTCTTTAGGAATTTGCGGCCAACTATTTGTACAGGGCGTTCTTGGTATCCTAACTTATCATCCAGGTATTACCTCCGATAGATCTGCTCTCAAATCACGCTCTAAGACAATGTGCGATGAGACTATGCCCCTGGAACCAGCTCATAACCCATCCATAAGGACACTGTAACTTCGAATTTCCAGAATACACTGACACAAAATTTATGAGCCCAACACAGCTGTTTTGGGTTTTTGAATACATTCACAACAAACAGAAAGCGAAGCGTAGACGATTCACAGGAATAGTGAGCTGTTTACATAGATGGTTCCAAAATAAAAGCCGAATCTGTGTGCCTTGGCTGAGATTGTTGCGGGGGGATCATATTCATTGAACTTCTAAATATTGTAAAGTCATCTCAGTATACAGACTGAAGTTAGCAGAAGGGTAAATACCGACTGGATCGTTCATAATATAAGAATCGCAGGGAGTAACCGAGTTCATAATCCACCCATATAGACATTGTCACTTCAAACATTGTAACAACTGATACAGACTTTATATGATATCTGGATAGGATTATATTTATAACAATCACAGCTAATAAAAAATAAGGTAGAGATGATTCTCAAGAAAAGAGATTTGTGTATGTAAATGGTGGCAAAATGAAAACCAAGTTATGTGCACCAGCCTATTATTATTATTATTATTATTATTATTATTATTATTATTATTATTATTATTATTATTATTATTATTGTACTGGGGTCCACTTGTTGGATTCTAGCATAGGCCAGAAATCAGCCCTTAGCTCCCCATGTGTAGTACTATTGTTTACAGATGGTCCATCCTGTCGTCCTACAGAAGCCAAGGAGTTCTCCCAGCTGTGTGGTCGCCAAGTGTTCCAATTCTGTCGCGCCAGTACATCACAGCCAAGTAAGGCGTTTGCTGGCCAGACTCGGGCAATCTAGGAGGAAGTGTTCTGTACTTTCTTCATCATCGCCGCAAGCTCGGCAGGTGTCATCCGTTTGGATTCCTATTCGTTTGTCGTGTTGACCTAGAATATTATGGCCCGTTAATACTGCCACCAATGTTCTAACGCCATTTCGGTTTTTCCTAGGAGTTGTTTTGTCCTCATTTGATTAGGGTGAGGCCAAAGAGCTCGGCTTATCCTGCAGTCGTTCCTGTCATTTCAAGCCGTATCTGTCTCTTTCCAGAGGATTTCATCTATTTCCCTTTTTACCGTTGCTAGTGGCACTTTAATTGTGTCTATTCTAGTGGCATTTTGGTCGGCTGATCCAGCTCTCGCTAGTTCATCGGGTCTTTCGTTTCCCTCTACACCACTGTGTCCAGTCCATGTCAGTTTTACATTTACTCGGGTTGTTGCGGTTTTGAGAGCCTGCCTACAATCCTGCACCAGTTGTGAAACTACGCGGTTAGAGGCAAGCGCCTGCAGTGCCCACTTACTATCCGAGAGTATTTGTATACTTTCATCAAGGTTTTTTGTTGCCGCTTCTATAGCCGTTTTTATTGCAAACACTTCCGACTTGAAAACAGCGGTGTGGCTCTCCAGTTTATAACTTCGGTTGAATTGCGGGTGATCTGGGAAAAAGATTCCCACGACGCTTCCCTCATCCGTTTTGGAACCATCGGTGTAGATTATGATCTCACTTCCAGATGTGAAATCCTGCACCGTTTTCCACGCTTCTCTGGTCGGAATGTTGACTTTGTATGGAATTGTTGTGTCCAATATTGGTTGAATTCTATCCAGCTCCCTTTTACTTGACGTGGCCATTCTCTCAATTTTTTTTCAAAATGCATACGTGCCCCGTTTGAGTCTGGTTAGATAACCCATATGTGGATTTTAATCTGATGCTTGCAAGTGATGCCTCTCTGAAGATGAATTTGTCGAGTGGCATGAGATTAAGCATTATCTCCATTGCAGCAGTTGGCGTAGTCCTAATGGCACCTGTGACCAGACCTGCAGACCATTCGCTGGATCTTCTCTAGCTCTTTTGTAATGGTTTTCTTTTGTAATGCCTGCCACCAAACCAATGCCCCGTAGGTGGTTATTGGCCTCACTACTGTTGTGTAGATCGAATGGGCAATTTTGGGTTTTATTCCTCAGGTTTTCCCCACTAGTCTTTTCATTGTGAAGAGCGCCGCTATAGCTCTCCGTCTGACTGCTCCTATGAGTGAAGTCCAAGTTAGTTTGCTATCCAAGGTTACTCCTAAGTATTTCACCTTGTTTACTAAACTTATATGTGTTCCGTCAATGGTCGTGGGTGTATATGTCTCCGGTTTACGGCGCTTTGTGTAAAGCATAAGCTCCGTTTTGTCGGCATTGATGTCCGTTTAGCTTCGCCCATTCAAAAAGATGTGAGAGTGCGGTCCGCATCAATGCCGACATGGTTTCCGGGAACTTTCCATTTATCAGTATAACGATATCGTCAGCGTACGCTATCGTTTTGAAACCCTTCCCGTTGAGGTCTTCCACTATTTGGTTAACTGTGAGTACCCAGGCAAGTGGTGATACTATGCCGCCTTGTGGTGCACCCCTGTTTGTCCATTTGTTCAAGGTCACGCCGTTTTCCTCGGCTGTAATCTTCCTTTTAGCTAGTAGTTCCGTCATACATTTAGTAAGATATGGGTCTATTGCATATCTTTGGATGGCTGCTACTATGCTCTCAATTTTTACAGTGTTGAAGGCTCCTTCGATATCAATGAAGGCCGCCAAGGTGTAATCTTTGATGGCAAGGTTCCTCTCTATTCTGCTTACTACTTCGTGTAGTGCCGTCTCTGTTGAGCGCCCTGGGAGGTTTGCATGTTGGTTGGGGCAAAGTTCCGTTATGTTCACGGTGCTTTTTATGTACCCATCCATCAGGCGTTCCAGAGTTTTCAACATGAAAGACGTTAAGCTTATAGGTCGGTAATCCGTTGCTTTGTAGTGGCTAGCTTTGCCGGCTTGGGTATGAAAACTACTTTTGCTTCTCTCCAGTCCAGAGAAATATAACCTTTGGATATGGAGGCTCTATATATTTTCACCAAAATCCGTATTATTGTGATATCCGCTTTCATGAGCATGATCGGATACACTTTGTCGGTTCCTGGTGATTTGTAAGGTTCGAAGGTATTAATTGCCCAAAGGACCTTTTCTTCGCTTACGATTTCTTTTAGGGGGGGGGGGGGCACGGTAAAGAGTCACGTTGTTGGCTTGTTCTGTCTCCTCATCTGTTGAGCCCGGAAAGTGATGGTTTAGTAGGAGCTTGAGACGTTCTATGCTATTTGTTGTCCACGATCCGTCCTCATTTTGGAGCATCGTGTCCACATGCGGTTCTCTTTTCAGAGCCCTGCTTAGCCTAGATGTCTCGTTTCCTCCCTCAATATTGCTGCAAAAAAGATTCCAAGATTTCCTTTTCTCTCTTCTTACAGCTGTTTTAAAAATTTTCAGATTTCGTTTATAGTCTTCCCAATTCGTACCTTGGTTTGTGAGGCGAGCTATTCTGAATAATCTTTGAGTATTTTTTCTGATCTCTTCCAGTTCTTTGTTCCACCAGCTTACCTTTTTTTGTTTGACGGTAGTGGTTGGACACATTTCACTGAAACTATCGACCAGTATACTTGTGATATATCTCACTTCAATGGCCATGTCCTTTCGACTTCTCAATGGGTTCGATTGGTGTGAACCTATATATCTTTTAGTAGCGTTGGTGTAGCCTTCCCAATCAGCTTTCCTAGGATTGCAGAAGACCAATGGGATCTTCTCGCCTCTTCTCACTTGAAAGGTGATCCATTGGTGGTCCGACAGGCTAGGTGAGTCACATACTCTCCAGCCGTGCAGTTCCGCCAACACCTCTGTTGTGATTAAAGTGACGTCAATCACTTCCGCTCTATTTTTCGTTATAAAGGTCGGTGTGTTACCCTTATTTGCTAAGTTGAGGTTAGTAGTTATTAAGTAATTGACTAACTGCTCACCTCTTTCGTTGCACTTGGTGCTTCCCCAGAGTTCCTGTTGCGCGTTCGCATCGCATCCGATGATGGGTCGCTTCCCCCGTATATGCTCCGATAGGGTGCGGAATTCGGTGGTTGGCACCGGAGCGTCAAACGATAGGTATGCCGAGGCCAGCGTTACCTGCTCGTCCCTTCCGTCGAACACTGCTGATCTAAGATCTATATTGATAACTGCGGTAGAAAAATTAAATTAATTTCCTTCCGACATATAATGCAGGTACGGATATTATTCACCCCGCTTGTGGCAAAGATATTGAATTGTTTTGCACTGATTCCAAGTATCTTTCCATTAAGTTGGTAAGGCTCTTGTATCAGTGCTATGTCGGTGTTCCCACCTGCTAAATGTTTAAGCAGGTTGGCTGTTGCCGCCCTGCTGTGGTACAGATTTGCTTGGGTGTGCACCAGCCTAACTAACCGTTTGCCAGTCTTCTATCCTTTGCAGCTATTTCTTTGAATTAAAAACTCATTGAGGTTAGACGAAAAGTATGAAGTGACCATAAATGACCGCAACAGCTATCTGGATCGAAACATATAGACTATGAGCTGCATAAATTATCCCTTTGAAACTAAGACTTCGTCATTGCAACAAAAAAAAACACAACATCCTTCCTGCCATTTTACTGAAATAACAATTATCCAACTATGATTTTTCCTAATTGCAGTTTACGATGATCCAGAACAAGATTACGATACGGCAACTATACCCCCACCGCCATTGAAAAAGAAATTGCGTAAAGGTCAGGACGAGGATGAAGAAGAATATTTCAATCGACCACCGGAAAAAAAGGAAGTTACGACATTCTTTCCATGCGATCGTATGTCCAATTTATATATCCTACAACAAGAACTATTTATGCGTGGCAACGATAATGATTTTGATAATAAAATTCAAGCAAATTGTTCGCGTCCTTATCACGTCAAAAGAATACCAAAATCCAATTTACTTCTCGTTGTAATCAAAACAATGTATCACACATGCTATCGATATATGACTGCATCACCACAAATTTTATCCTATGATGTTGAGCCGCCGTGTCACAAATTGAATTTAAATCATTTCGCACGCCGACGTTTGGAGGAGTGTTTCACCGAACATCCTGACGAAGCAGCTTTTACATATTGTGGTGATGCAAGTTCAATATATTTGAATGTTGTTACTATTTTTTGGAGCTTTGTTGCATTGATAGCATTTCAATTCAGCGAACGTATTATTAATTGAATTTTCATTTGTTTGTGGTGAAATCGTTAAAAAGACATAACGGGAAATTCGTATAAAGGATTCAATATTAAAATTGCATTTGTAATACTCAGTTGATAAGTGGAAAAATAATAAATGCAAAATATTCAAGAACGATTTGGTCGCGGCAGTACTAGAATTAGTTTGAATATACGCGCACAAATTTTGTTATGAGCTGTAGTCTATTTTAAATATTTGTTAAATAATATTTAAATCATTTATATTTATACGTTACTCATATTTTGATGCCGATTGGTGAAATTGCAATGGTAATGTATCCTTAAACTTGGAGGTTCGATTTAAAAATATCCACTTTAAGTTTGAGATTCTTATACACAGTCACGATTGCCTCAGATTACTAAGTATACATACAAAAACTCAACAAGCTTCAAACCGCAATGATTTAAAACGAACGCATCTTCAATCTTAAAATAGGGATAATAAATATAATCATATTCTTGTGTAATAGACTTGCGACAACGTTTCCAAGCGTATTCCACATTCTATATTACAAGCGCTGACGAGCAAAGTGAAATTATGAAATGCAAATACGATAAATGAATAATATATAATTATATGTTTTCGTTAAGTGTGCGAAGCATCTTTCTATAAAAGGAGATATTTAGTCGAAATTTATCACGAGATACTTCTCCACATGTTTTGTACTGTCTAACATTTCCGGAATCAAAGTTTGTTTTTTTTGATTTTAGATTTAACTCTTCAAAAAAAAAACTGAAAAGTGTAAAACGAAAATGTTTTTCTTCCTTCTTCGGTTAGCTCTAAATCATCAAGGATTCGATATTTGGCAGAATCAAGTCGAAGTTGATTGCCGTATTAGTGCTGTTCGTATAACTTAAAATATGGGATCTGGAAGAAAAATTCGTGATTTTTTCTCACCAAGATTTCTACTAGTGTGCAAATGATTCATTTCGACCAACTATGCTTGGTTACTATCTAAAATGTTTCTGTCGAGGAAGTGCCAAAATGCTTTCAGTGAAGAATATCAACTGGTTGGAAAACAGCATCAAGTGGCTTTCATAGGCTTTCGATTTAAAATTAACTAAATTCCTTTGACTCAGTTCTGGAGGGATCAGAAAAAAGGATGGTATGAGGCTGTTTTGCCTGGACTTTCCGTTAGATAATCCAAACCAAGCTCTCCCTATTTTTAACGTATTAACAAAGAAGTGTTTGACCAAGACTTACCACAATGAACGACAACATCGTTCTTATTCAATTCGGGCTATTTTCTTCCATTACCTGGTGTAGTCTTCCCAGTTTTTCACAGTCGAAGTTTGGCCAAATAGAAAAAGTTCGGAGTGGATGAATTGCTTCGTGTCCTACCACTCACATCGCCACTCTCTCGGCTTCGATCCTTGCTTTGCGAATAATTGTGACGATATCTTTCTCCATTGTCCCCGATTTTTGCCCTTCAGATTTATGAAGGCCATCTAATATTCGATACCAAATGTGACGCGCTTTAAGTATTGGTCGATTTCATTGTCCTTCAGCAGCAGACCGCTGATGCAAACTATATGTATTTCACTGTAAACTCATATGGAATTCATCATAACTTATGACGAACCCAAATATCTTTTTTCTTTTTGTTGCCAACTTATCGCGAATGGTTTGAAAATTTTTTAAGGTCAATGCCTAGTTCCAAACCAATATAAACCCTCGTCATGGTCTCCATTAAAGCGCTACAGCCACGGTCCGGTATTGACTTTCCGTATGTAACGCTTCTGACAGTGTCGGTCTATTAACGACGTTTTTCGATTATAAAATCCAAGCAGCGATTCACGTTCCTCTACTTTTGGTTGCAAAGCAGCTTTTATTTTCAAAGGAACCAGAAGTTTGTGCATCGACCAACTTCCACTCCGTGTCATAGTTATTGTGATTCCCTTGTCAGACACAGAACACTAGCTATGGAGCCCCTACGTTTGCAGTCCGAGCTAATTACTAGTGACCATCACTAGGAAACTTAGAATTAATTTTGTAGTAGAGCTGTATTTTCACAGATAACATTTCTCAGTGTTTAGTGTCTCATTCAGTGAATCGAAGTTAGTTAGACGCGGAAATCATAAATTCCTTTACCATACACAGCACCATTCGTTACATAAGCATGCGCGATGTTCAATTATATGTCATCGACGTATAGCAAATTCTATTGAGCTCCTCCATTATCAAACGCAGAAAACTTTTCAGCTACTACAACGTTTTCACTAGTCGGAGGAAGTCTATTAGAAAAGTATCTGACTTTGAGCCCAACAATTATAAGGAGCAACTATCATACTTGGAGTATTTGAAACTTAAGGGGACTGTCCGATTTTTTCGACCAAAAAATGGGTCATGTTTATGATTTTTATAAAGGAAAACAAAGAAAGATAGAACAACAACTTTTTTTTCAAGCATTTTATTCATCCTTCGACTATGTCTGTGAATTTTGCTGAGTCACTCCGACCCCGGCATCCCCCCCCCCCTCCAGGCCCACCAAGTTTGCCGCTCCGGCCGACACGGCTGCCTCGTTGAGTGGATATCTTGGGGCCACGTGATCTGAAATCAAAAAATTCACAAATTTTTCAAAAGTTAATAATATGTAGCTCAATGTAATAGGAACAGATTTTGAAATTGACAAAAAATTGAGAAATGGCGGACTTTTGAAAAAATGTGTCGTTTTTCGACCCGTTTTTT
This sequence comes from Stratiomys singularior, assembly GCA_954870665.1. Taxonomy (NCBI): domain Eukaryota; kingdom Metazoa; phylum Arthropoda; class Insecta; order Diptera; family Stratiomyidae; genus Stratiomys; species Stratiomys singularior. Next base: position 109,728,308 of record OX940879.1, on the reverse strand, counting down.
TTCAAGGATTTTCGCCAATAACTTTGAAAAAAAAAACTGCTTCTATTACAATTTGTGTATAGTAAAAACACATAATTGTACAAAGTTTCAAGTTAAAATTGTCATCCGTTCTCTTTTAATCCCACCAACCGCAACTGCAAACGGCGAGCGGAGATATTCGTCGACAAAGTTGAAAGTACATTTTTCGCTCGATAAAAGTGTATTTTCTCATGAAAAAATTGGATTTTACTCGGGTTTTTTTTTACTTACATTTAAACATCGATACCAGGACCATAAAAAATCCCTTTCTCACGTTCGTATTCCTCCTCCTGTTGCTTTTTTGGCTTTTTCCTTGCTGTTCACGCCTCGTGCGAGTTGTACTCTAAGCTGCGTTCGGCGCCGCTCAGCCGATCCTCGTCTCTGTTGGTCGCGAACAATTGTGCATTTTGTCCAATTTGAACTCCCATGATTTCCAACATTTTTAAAACGGTATTGAATCCCTCGTTGAAAATGCACGCTGCAGTGCAAGCCGCTATTTCAATCCCTTTTGATCCGCAGAATTGGACTTGGGTGCGATTTGCCAAATTCGTAGCATTGAAGCTCTCATTATTATTTTGTGTGTAGCCTCCCTCACATTTTTTCAACAAATCATCATCCGTCAGGTTTTCAAAAACCGGAAAAATGGCTTTCTGCGCTTTAGGATCCAAGGGAGGTTTGGTGGTGAAAATTCGACAGCTCATTCGCAGCCTCAGCGCGCTTCCACTTACACCACGATTCGAGGCCCTCGGGACAGTTTTGATGTTACGGTTTCTCGTCGGTCGATATTTTATGGTAAAATATTGCCCAAATCTCCTTTTTCCTTGCCTCAGAACACTTAAGATTGCGCCTAATCGCAAGTCCATAATACGCAGATATTTCGGTTATCATGTTTCCTGTTAGTTTGCCCGGACCAGCTCCACCCAATTGGTCGCTTTTTTTGGCTATTTTTATAACGCCGCGTAATTGCGAACCCATTCGCTTTCCCACGTGGTTGATACATTCGGCTTTCACGACATTCGGGAATTCATCTTTCAACGCATTCATAATTTTTACGTCGCATTCATAATTATTTCCTCGGCGCGTCGAAACATTTCAAATACACCGTCAGGCTCCATTTTACCGGAACTGCCATTGTGGGTCAGTGTGCACTCTGCTTCGTGAGTGTCCATCCAAACATCATATTCTACAGTGTTTTTTTTTTGATTCCATTATCTTGCATCCGTGGCAATAACGCGATTTTACAACCAGATCAAGCACTTTGTTCGATTTGTTGTCGATCAATGTTATAACGCCGAAATTAGACGTGTGTCCCCTTTTGCTCCACGAACCATCGCCAGAAATTGTTAATTTTCCATCTCCATTTTTATCCTCAGCAGTTAGTTTTTGTTCTTCTTTACTAGCATGTCTCATTACAGTAGCGAAAACGTTGACGCAAGCGATGTGCGCATTTTCGAGCGCGGCGTAAAAGTAGTGTTTTGTAAATTAGCCAAGATCCATCAGCGAACAAAAACAATGTAACCCTTGAAATCCGACACCCGAAATTCGCATAATAAACACTATTTTTCGATTAATTTCATAAGCTTTGTCATCGATCTGCGGACAAGAATGGATACTCGTTTGACCACACTTGCAGCTGACAGTCAGTCGAAATCCCAAGCCTTTTTGATTACTCTTTCCAAATTCTATCGAACCGTCGCATGTTTTACACTTTAAAATTTTTGATAGTTCGGGAAAAACTGAATTGAAGTGTAACAACACGTATGCTGTTGTAAGTGTGACCGTTGGGGCGAAGTTAGACGATGAAGCCAATTTTTGTGCCGACGTAGATGTGTAGTTTGTTTCCAGTTCATTCGCAACGGGAAATGATTTCCGTTTTTTATAACGTTGACCAGGAGCTGTCTTTTTTTCACGCGAATCTTTAACATCTCTAAACATTTTTTTATGAAAATTTAACGTCAAAATCAAAAGAAACACAAACCTGAACGCGAGCGCTGCACGTTGGAGGCCACGTTTGAACTGAATCTTTTACCGTTGAAATGCATTCCTATGGTCCCCCAAATCCCCTCCTAATGAAAAGATGAACATCGAATAAAAGAAGAAACATCGAAAATACCTACCTCTATTCATAAATTCAAGGCCACACAACCGAACGCTATTCACAAGCGTCGCATAGCGCGCACCTGCTCCCCGGCGCAGTGACTCGGCCGGCCGCGCGGTGGGGAGCATACTCCGCGATTTTTTGAGGCAAAAAAATCGGACAAGCCGCTTAAACAAGAACCCCCATAGAAATTGCTTCTCTATGAATGGCGTCTTGTGCTTGTAAAGCGCCTAGAAATCGCAAGTGACCATATCAGAAGGGATAGGAATCTTTTCAACCAAAATACCCTTGTTTTGCCAAGATAGTCTGCATGAAGTGAAGAAACTGTCCTGGATCATTGTCGCCATTAGTGTGCTAATTTCTTGTTAACCGCACCTCTAACGAAGGATCACATGATAGGACATCTTAGTACTTTATTTTTGTTTGTTTTTTCGTCTCTGTTGTGTCTTTTCTATCTTTTACTTGTCGGCGCATTCAAGGCATTAAAATCCTTACGGTTGACCGTGGTACGAGGCACGTCCAGAAATTAAATGTACTCAATTTATGTAGGGTTCAAAAAAAATTTAATTAAACAAAAACATACTTGGTTACACTTGTACATATGTAAGTTATTTTTCGACGTAGTTACCATCCCTCTCGATTCAAGTGGTGAGCCGCGGGATCAATTTTTTGATGCCTGCCTCGAAGAAGTCTCCCGCCCACTCTTTCGCCCACTTCTCCACCTCCCCCTTCACCTCGTCGTCCGTTGAAAACTTGCTCCCACCCATGTGCACCTTAAGGGATGTAAAGAGATGGAAATATAAAGGGGCCAAGTCAGGGGAATACGGGGGGTGGTTCAAAACGTCAAAATAACGTACAAAATTCAAAACGTACAAAATTCAGAAAATAAGAAGATTCAGGTTCAATATTCATATGTGAAAATAATAGCGCAATAATTTATTATATATTTGTTCATAGGAGGGGATCAGAAGAAACTACGAGAATAGAAACACTTCTGAGCAAACTATAACATGATCTGCTCAACTGAAAGTCTCTAATGTTTGTATAATTTGATAGTCGATTGCAAAACGCAGGACATCGATTGCGTTTGCCGAAATTTCCTGGACACAATGTCAGTATTGATGCCAACTATGCTCTCACTTTTGCACAATTCAGAACGGACAAACAGACTGAAAATCGACGGGGCCATAATGCAGCTTACGAGGCACGTCCAGAAATTAAGTGTACTCAATTTATGTAGCGTTTAAAAAAAATTTAACTAAACAAAACGTCCCATCCAAAAGAGTCCAGGAGTCGCTTCGTGGCGTTGGCCGTGTGAGGTTTGGCATTGTCGTGCAGCAGGCAGACTCCCTTCGTTAGCATGTCCCTCCTTTTATTCTGAATCGCCCTTTTCAGTTTTTTTAAGCGTCTCACAATATCTTGCCGCGTTGATGGTCTCCCCGTGAGGCAGATATTCAATCAAAATTATGCCTTTATGGTCCCAAAACACGGATGCCATAAATTTTTTTTGCTGAAATTGTGGTTTTGAATTTCTTGGCGGAGGGTGACAAGGTGTGACGCCATTGTTGAGACTGCCTCTTAGTTTCAGGCGTATAGTGGGCAACCCAAGTTTCGTCTCCAATAACAATAGAGTAGAGAAAATCATCGCCTTCAAGTTCGTAGCGTTCTAAAAACTCTTTGGAGCTCTGCACTCGATTCAACTTGTGCTGTTCTGTCAGCTGTTTTGGGACTCACCTCGCAGACAATTTCCGATATCCGAGAGTTTCTGTGATTGTTTCGTGTATCAGGGATCTGGAGATTTGCGGAAACATCGCAGAAAGTTCATCTAACGTCAATCTGCGATCGTCACGGACTGCAATCTCGATTTTTTCCAAAAGTTCGTCAGTCACAATTGAAGGTCTTCCGCTCCTTTGATCGTCATGCGCGGAAGTACGGCCATTTTTGAACTCGCAACACCACTTGCACTCACTCGTACGATTCATAGCTTTATTACCGTAAACAGTTTTCACCTCATTATAAATTTTAACCGGAGCTTTTCCCGTCGCAATGAGGTAGTAAATGACGACGCGAATTTCGCACTTGGCGGGAGATACGATCGACATTTTTCGCTAGAGATGCAACTGCGTCAAGAGTTTTCAACACACTAACCTCGGATTGGTCTCGTTTTGAAGGGGAGGGGTCAGGCTAGGCGGCAGTGTTGCCAACATGTCGAAAAAGTATTCCCTACAACTGTGAGTGTACCACTACACTTACTTTCTGGACGTGCCTCGTATATATTCTATTGCCTTATTCTTAAATTAAATTATCCTTATTCTTAAATAAAAGATTTTTGCCTATTCAACAACATTTTTAAACAGGATTCCGAACCAAGGATTTCTCCATGAAAATGATGTGAAATAACTCAATAATGAAATCTTATAAATTAAATGTACATTTGCTCTAATTTTTTCGATACAATGAATGTGGCCAAGTAGCCTTCTTCTCGTGCTTTCGGCATTGTAAATATCTACTTTGCAATCGTGACTGTGCATAACGGCCTGAATATATACAGTCAGCGACAAAAGTCATGGCACCTGAGTACACTTAACGTTTTGCAGATACATATCTTCTAAAATATTAAAGCCATTCCGTTGTGTTTTAGAAATAATTAATATTTATTAATATAGATTATGAATATATAAAAACAAATCAAATTTCACAAAATTAATAAAACAAAATAACTTCGTTTATACAAAAATTCTACTTTTGCCGCGACAAAAGTTATGGCACTTAAAAATTGTATCTTTTAATAGCAGTATATTGAAATTAATATTTAGTTGGATATCCTTTGGATTGTATTACCGTTTTCAAGCGCTTTTGCATTGATTGGACTGATTTTAGCGTATATGAATTGTTGATATTAGCCCATTTTTGCCGTATGATGTCCTTCAGTTGTGCTATCGATGTAATGTCATGTTTCCTTAAGTTTTTTTCCAACTCACTTTAAAGATTCTCAATCGGATTGAGGTCTGGTGACTGAGGAGGTGTAGCCAGCATATGAGGGGTGTTAAAGATTATCCATTGTTTCACAATGTATGCTGTATGCTTGGGATCATTATCTTGTTGAAAATAATAACAACCACTCAAACCCAATTTTTCCGCACTATTTTACAAATGTTTCTTCAAAATGGCTAGATATCCGAAACGATCCATTGTGCTTATTACAAACTCCATATTTCCTACACCGTTTGCAGACATGCATCCCAATATCATAACGCCACCGCCACCATGTTTCACTGTAGGATGTAAATGTTTCGGCAATAAACTTTCGCCTTGTCGACGCCACACTCTTATGCGACTACCACTTCCAAAAATATTGAATTTCGATTCATCGGAAAAAATTACCTTGTTCCAGAAGTCAGTTGGTGCATTTAAGTATTTTCTGGCGAATTCTAGACGTTTTTTTTTTATTTGCCTTGCTTATGAACGGTTTTTTGCGAACGACACTGCTTCTAAGTCCATTACTTCGTATGACTCTTTGAATACAAATTCAACTGAAGCTGCCTGGCTTAGTTCACTTACAAATATTTTTGGATTAACCTTGACTTTGCGCATTATAATCCGCTTATCGTTGTCGGTTAAAACTTGGAGCCGGTCCGTTCTTGTCTTGTTTTTAATTCTGTTTTCTATTTGATTTCGTTTTATTATATTTCTTCCTGTTGACTTACCCCTTTTTATATATTCTCCAATTTCTTCATAAGTTTTCCCATCTTTCCTCATATTTAACACAATTTTCCTTTCTTCACACGTTGTTTCTTTCCTTAACATCTTTTTCAATCACGAAACACCTTAAAACTTGACTGAATGAACGTAAAACTTTCTCAAACTAAAATAGATAGACCACCGAATTGATATTTACTTCCAACAGGCTACACAGTTTCTGGAAGTTACTGTTATTGAATAAGCAACCCGCTGAGTGCCATGATTTTTGTCGCGGCATTTGTGTATTACGCAACAAATTTTAGGCTTCATGGACAAAGGCAATACAATATTGAAATTCCGTAAATGGGAAAATATAGCTGCTATTATAAAGATTACATTTTGAGTAATTTACTTTTAAAAATTAAAAATCATACTGAATGGTACTTATTGTTTTTCTACACAATTAAAGGTGTCATGACTTTTGTTGCTGACTGTAAGACAACGTGTGTTAAAAAATCTGTGAAAAATTCTGAACTAATCTCCTAAAAACATTGAACGAAATCCTTTCAGCTTTTAAGCCATACAGATCATAACATTTTATCGTTGATTAAAATATTCGTTAATGTGTAACATGATTATCCTTAATAAATTTTACATTTAAATAAAATATTTAATATTATTCGTCCGGATTATTAGAACAACGGCTACATCACTTTATCTCTCCACCATATGTACACACAATTAATATATGATAAGAAAAAAATTGCTATTTTTTCGTAAAAAATCAAATTGTTCATTTCGCACCAACAGCAAAATCCCAAAACCCAAAAGGAAAAAAACGATTTATAAAGAGAAAATTATTTTTAAACAACTATAAATATTTATTTAATAATATATTTCGTATAGAAACCGTCTATTGGAAATGAATAAAAAGAAATTCAACATTTATTTTCTCAATATTTAATTTTTTCATTCAACAATGCTGAGATTGTGATTGACTTGAATAAAACAAAAGAAAATAACTAAAGGTGAGCCACAATCAACAAGCAACAATCTTTGAGTAGATAAGCGAAAGCTATTAACGCGCTTACAGCGAGTCTTACCTGCAGCATAAGGCTTCTGTATTCCTCGCTGAGCCAGGTCAGCTTGGAATAACCCAACCGCATCCACTGAAAAGTATCAAAAATCGAATACTTACGTTATTACCTTAAACTTTACGGAGTCTGTTCCTCGCTAGAGCAACTCAAGATTGTTATGAGGCATCGCATAAACAATTAAAGGATACCTGACGGAGCTGTCAAACAAATACAACCCCGAAAATTGAACTTAAAATAAAAAGGTCGAATCGAGATAAATAAATATATAATATATTTAAGTCAAATTCAATTATGTACAACAATTTTCGCTACAATTTTAAATGATAAATTTTGGTTTGCGTTAGTTTTAACTTGTATTGTTTTATCTTTTTTTTTACGTTTTCTTCAGTTTTATGATACTCACAGGTAGACAAGATCACAGATGAATTATTTGTGCGTGTTCAATCGCCAAACATGAGTCCGTTTTCATATTGAAACAACTCACAAAAACAAACTTGCCGCAGAATGTCACACGTTAGATATAAATACATGTTTCGGATAATAGAAATAGATCGAGAGAGCGCAATAGTAGCAAATTGGCAAGGAGGACAAATTTAGAGCCATCATTACAAATTCGTTTTACTTCGTGCAATAATTCGTTACTTATTGCACGTTTAATTGCCACAGGCAACGTGTGTGGTGGCAAACATTTTCATTTTTACTAAACCTCCAGTTGAAATCCCTTTAAACTTCCTGCAGGTTCCGGTGTAGTAGCTTCCGTCATTTCATCAACATTTAACGTATCTTTGGGGATGAGTTTCGGTTCTAGAGTGTTTTCATCTTCGTCAATGACTTCCTCAAGGGACGAAGAATTTTCAAATTCGGATTGTTCCAGCATTGGAATTTGATGACTTAGCTCACTAGTCGCCCATAGATAAAGTTCCAGCGTCTTCTCTGTACAGTCGGCGATGAAACGAACAAATGGACGAATATCACCATCGTTTGCAAGTTGCAGAAAGTCGTAATATTTGTGACTGCAAATATCGTTGTATACTTGATACCAAAGTTGTTGCTAGAAAGAATGGTCTTACCGTTGTTGCTTTGGTATTATCACAGGCGGATATCCAGCACGCATCAAAATCGTATTCATAAGCAGACGTGACGTACGACCGTTGCCGTCTGTAAAAGGATGAATGTGAACTAGCTTGTAGTGAGCAAGGGCTGCATATCTGAAAAGAAATTAAAATGTTGTAATGTGCAAACGTCCAAACGCCATTCTCATCAAAAAGAGAGTTGAACTCACTTGACTGGATGCATTGATAAAGCTCGTTCTGAATTGAGCCAGCTTTCAAATTGTCTAAGCAGAATCCCCAAATCGCCGGGTCCCGGTGGCACATGTCCTCCAACGTAAACTTGGGTTCGTCTAAACTCGCCACCTTCTATGGGGTCCACATGACCCAGAACACGTCTATGGATTTCCAGGATATCTTTCAACGTGATGAAGTCATTTCTGTGTACAACCAAAGCCAACGTTAAAGCAACGGCCGCAAAAAGGACAAAAAGTGGTACTCACTTATTAACTAGTGTATCGTTGATGAATTTCATAGCGGCGTCCAGCCCTAAAATCTCGTTGTGTTCATCAATCGATTTCCCATCGACGGCCATTCGCGTCTCCAAGATGGAGCGAGTCTGGGCGAGGGTCATGGTGTTCCCTTCGATTCCCACCGAATGGTAGATATGTTGGAAGTAAGCCTCCTTCTTTGCACGTCTCAGTGCACTATTGGATTCATTGATTCCGGACAGTGCATCACGTTTCTCGTCCAACACTCGAAGCCTGTTGGCGTCGATTGTTTCAACGATATTCGCGGTCCTCTGCCGATTTACAAGGGCGGCCGAATGGGACGGATTCGCAGTCAGCGCCTGAAACAATCCCAAACGTTAGCTAAATAAATGTTCGTCAGTTCAGATGAGTTCCACCTGGAAGTACATTTGATCGGCCAGCACGATATCTTTTCTGCTATGTTCCAGGAATTCTCCGAACTTCACTAGCACCTCAGGATGTTTAGGCGCCAAAGCCAATGCGTGCTGGAACAGTCTCAACGCCTTTTCATCCTTCCCACCCATTCGAAGCTCCAACGCCATCTTCAATGTCGCCAACGCTTCCGTCACTTCACTGTCCTTCACTTTACGCCCCTTTTCATGGGCTGCCGTTCGCTTCCCACGCGCCGCTCCATCGCCTCTCCCGCCCAATTCGAATTCTGATGGATCGAACACCGAGAAGTCATCTCGAATTTGCAAGTATCGCTGGTCTGGTAAGTGACTCAGTTGCGAGTGTTTCAGGAAGTTGAAATGATGCAAGGCGAGGAACACGAACATCGAACATAATACACCCGAAACGAATATAAACAGGCAGCAAGATGTGTGCATTGTTGACGGCGAAACTTCCCTGGATGAAGCACCTTCCGGGGGTGCTCCAGACGCCTTGCGAATAAGTAAATCGCGAGTTTGCAAAAAATTTATTTTGTGGAAATGAGCAAATAGCATTTTGTCGCTACGCGTGATTTCGAATTTCATCATAAAACAAAAATATGATTTATAAACCGTTTCGATACGCACATAAACATTTTGATGTGGCGACGGTCCGAATAACGCTCGGAATATACTACAAGAAAACGTCTGAATTGGACGTTGCACGACAGAACTGACGTGGGAAAAGCAATCGTTATCGTTGTGACACTTGTCAACGAATGCGAACAGATTTGCAGAAGTATTGACAGTTATGGGTACGTTCAATGCAAAAGTTAGTCTAATGAAATCGTGATTCCGCAACAAGTTTTGACTTATGAAAATTAAAAGCTCGAAAATTTATTCAATACTCAATTCAAAGCTGAGTGGGTACAAAAACCACCTTCAGTACTTTTTTCCAGTCGGAAACACACAGGAACTCAAGGCTAGGCCAGCACGTACACTTGGCTTACAGTGTTGATTAAACACTGATGTGGTACAGTTCAAATAAAAAGTTTTCTTAGAAAAATTTTTTTCTCAGTAGAAACTCGAACTGTTTCGTTGCTTCTTAGGATTCGACAGATGTAAATATGCGATTAAGTATTAGTTTGCAAATATTCAGCAAGCAAATCCCACCGCATGCTTCGAAAATTTCCATTGTAATTTTGATTCATTACATTCCAGCGGGTTATGCTAAACCAAATAAGGGAAAATGCAAATACCCGGAAAGATACTTGAACGTTATATGCCATTTGTTTTGAAGCGATGTAAACTCATATAAATTAAACTTATGAATAGGTTTGCGAGGAGGAAGCATCCAAACAATGCAGAAAGAAAGTTGAAAGGAAATTTTTTTCAAAGCACTCAGTAGAGGAGTCTCATATAAAAGGCATTCCCGGACATAATTCGATTCACAAATGATTTATTTACCGTGTGACTACTGTAAATATGGGAACAATGAGTGGCACAATGTAGATTTTGAGATTGAAAATGGACGCAGTTTACGAATTTCCATCTCCGCTGATTATGCGGTCTTTTTCCAACAATATTTCAAGGATTTGAACGCTTTTGTTCGTGTTTGCTACAGTGGACAGCTGCGCGTAGACTTCGTCTTCCTTTCCGAATCTCCGATTTTGCATGTTCCTTGCAGGATTGCGATTTAAAGTGAAGATAACACGTTTCCTTCAATATGCCACGAAGTTAACCCTAAAATGCATTTTGTATCATAAATGATACATACTGGAAAAATCAATATTAATCGGCATAGAATATCACTTTCATCACAACGCTAATTTCATCATATTTGTAACAAAGCGTTCCAACCATTTTGCATCAGACTGTAAAGAGAAATGCGACAATGATAACGGCACTTCTGATTTTGCGAAGAAGGGACACTTAGGAGCTCATCAGTGGTTTTGGTCGTGCTTGTTTGATTTTGTTTAGGTGTTCGTAATCGACCCTAAGTTTTGAAAAAATTAATAATATTTGTGAATATCTCCCGATTGCGTCAGTGGTGCTTCCATAAGAAAAAAAGCAGTGCTTTTGATGTAAGTGGGAATTTTGTGGTATGTATCAAATATGTTACAGTGGTCTTTGCTAATATTTAGAATGAACCGAGGTGAAAACGAAAGGCCCCTGAAGCCGCATGAGCTGTAGTTTATAATTGACAATTGGGATGTTAGCGAAGATGAATTCGATCATTCTGAAGATGAAGAAATCTTCGATATCGAAAACATTCCAATTGTTTTTGATTATGAATTAGAGGAGGAAGTAAATGTGACTGAAAATGAACGTCTAAATCAAGAATATGATGAACGTGATTGCAAAATTATAAAGATTCTTTCAAAAATATAATTTGCAAGAAAAAAAACCTTATATTAAATGAAGAGCAAAAGCAGTTCCGAGGAGACAGTAATCTGCCTTTATCGGTATCGACATTAGAAAGTCCCTACGATTATTTCCGATACTTCTTTGATGATGAATTGATCAACTCAATTGTACAAGAGTCCAACGTATATGCAAAACAGAAAGATATAGGTACTACAAACCATTTCAAGGCTGCAGATGTAAGAAAATATTTGGGGGTATGTATATTCATGTCTGTTATACACTTACCCAATATAAGATGCTATTGGACTACAAAGCTTGGAGTGCCACATATCAAAGAAACGATGAGCCTAAAGCATTTCGAGAATGTGAAGAAATTCGTACATTTCAACAATAATTCAAAAATGCAGCCAGTTTTGGATTATTTAAACGCTAAATTTGCAAGCATACCATGCGAACAATATTTGTGTGTCGACGAGCAAATATGTTCAACAAAAACGAAGCACTATCTCAAACAATATTTGCCGATGAAGCCCCATAAATGGGGTTTTAAATTTTTAGTTTTGAGCGGCGTCAGTGGATATGCTTATAACTTTGAAATATATACGGGATCCAATATAAAGACACTACCAACAGAGCCAGACTTGGGATATTGTGCTAATGTTGTAGTCCGGCTTCTTCGAAACGTCCCAAAAAACCAAAATTTTCGAATTTTCTTTGATAACTTTTATTCGACGATACCTTTGATTTCCTACTTATCTTCCATGGGTATATTTTCTTTAGGGACAATAAGAAGGTATAGAATTCCCAATTGTATATTGCCTACTGACACTGACACAAAAAAGGATCCAAGAGGCAGTATTTATGAATTCGTTTCTAATGCAAATGGCACAGATATCACAACTGTTGCGTGGAAGGACAATAAACTTGTCACATTGGTGTCGAATTTTTTTCGGCGCATTACCTTTAGCAAAAATTCAAAGATTCGACAAAAAACAAAACAAAGTTGTAGAAATTTCATGTCCTTCGATTGTCAAAGAATACAACCGACACATGGGTGGTGTTGATCTTCTAGACAGTTTGATCGGAAGATATAAAATAATGATTCGAACGCGAAAGTGGTACTTACGAATGTTTTATCATTTACTTTACATTTTATCATTACCCTTGTGAATAGCTGGTTGCTATATAGAAAAGCTTGCATTATCAAGAAGGAAAATTTTTTGAACTTGGCGGAATTTCGATTTGAAGTTGCAGAATGCTTGTGCAAATCTGACTGCGTAGTTACACCTAAACGAGGTAGACCAAGTCTGGTCAATATTGAGAGTGAAATTCAGGCGAAAAAATTGAGAGGACCAACGAGCTACATCCCCCCGAAACCAATACGTACTGATAATATAGGACATTGGTGCCATTACACCAAAAGTAGAAACAGATGCAAAATGCCAGGGTGCAAAAAGCTTACATATGTAATTTGTGAAAAATGCGGAGTTGCACTTTGTTTCAATAAAGGAAACAATTGTTTTAAAGATTTCCACCAATAAATTTTCATTGCCCCACTAAGAAGGCCTAAATTTGAGTTTTTTTATTTACAATGTTAGAACATAACTAATGATTTATTTATTTTTTCATAATTGAATTAAGATTATAATAAATGTTGTGATACTTATTACTAGAGAAAAAAAACTGAATTAGTTTTGTCAATACCAAAATAAGAATAACAATAAACTGTACTGCATAAATTGACTTGAACTTTCTATTTTTAATACTACCCCCAAAGGCCAAAGTATCATTTCTGAAACATACAGGAAAAATCGAATTTTCAGGACATTAGGACATAATTGATTTTTTTCATTATTTTTCCCGAATTTTACATGTTAGAATACATAACTGTGATTTTTTTCGCTCAAAACAAAAAAATGGTGCGTTTTAGGGTTAAGGCTCGCTCGCAATGCGTACTACTCTGGTTTAGATAGATAGATCTTTATTGAGACTTTTTTCGTACATTGGTGTTACATGTTACATTAACGTCTTAGAGTAATTTGACAGCGACACTTATGTATGACAAATAGCACGGATTTATAACTAAGATTCGGCCGTAGCCAATGCATTTGAAAAAGAAATAATTTTTTATTATTATTATTGAAGAATCCAATTATGCCATCTGCTCACATGGCTTGTACTTAGTGTAGCTTATTGTGACGTGTTCAGGTCACGCGAACTGTAGTCGGCGTAAACAAAAAGTCGTAAACATGTTTACGACTATCTGCTACCAACACATCGATTGTTTTCGTGTGCGCAAGCATAAACACGTCACGCGCATCAAGTACAACAGATCCCGGTGCAAGCGACTCGACGCGTACACGCGAGAACAATCTGTATGGAAGGTTCTGGGATGGTTGGTAGTGGTATATAAGCGACTACGGCGAGCGACGAGACAAGCAGTTGTGAATGGAAAACGCGAGAGTACGCGACAGTGCGCGCCAGAAAAACTCGGAAAGTGAGAAAAGTGTTAAATAAGTGAAATAGTGTTTAATTATATTGAATAAGTGTTCATTAAATAATTTAATTCATTAAAGTGATTTAGTAAATTAATCATAAAGTGTAGAAGAAACTTAATTAAATTTTAAGAATTAATTTTAAAATAGTTCGCGAGTGTTTTATTTCACTATTAGCAATATTTGCGAATAGCAAACAGGTCGCGCACCTGCTCAACGCGCAACACTGGTGTCAGAAGTGGGATTATTCGTGCAATAGTGAAGTGAAAAATAACTCAAACACTTAAAAAAAAAAAAATCGTGAACTATAGTGAACACTTTTGAACATTTGAAGTAAACTTGTAAGAAAAATGCCGCGTAAAATCAACGCTCTCACTTTGCGGGAACTAAAGGAGGAGTTGGAAAAGCGGAAAATTTCCACCGAAGGAAGCAAGGCTAGATTAATCACCCGGTTAAACGAAGCGCTGGTAGCGGAAGGGATAGATCCAGAGTCGTTTGAGTTTCCCGACGCTGAAAGTTGCACTGGAGGTGAGGAGGAGGAACAAATCCTGAGTGCGCAAGGGTTGATGCGAATGTTGATGGTAATGCAAAAGCAATCAACCGAGTTGAACGAGAAGCTCGACCGGCAGTCAACTGACTTAAAAGAAAAGTTCGACCGGCAGTCAACTGACTTAAATGAGAAGTTCGACCGGCAGTCAACTGACTTAAATGAGAAGCTCGACCGGCAGTCAACTGACTTAAATGAGAAGCTCGACCGGCAGTCAACTGAGTTAAACGAGAAGCTCGACCGACAGTCAACAGCGTTCAACAAGCAATCAGCTGAATTAAGAGCTGATTTAGGTGAACTAAGTCGAAAGCTTAACCATCAAATTGAAGGTTTCCAAGAAAGGATGGACAAAGTGGAAGAAAGGATGAGCAAAGTGGAGACGGTTCGGGAAGAGATTGAAAGAATAAAAGAAGACTTAAAACAAGGGAAAATAACGATAGCGAGTAGCCCGGCCCCGATATTGAGTAACCCGAGCCCGATAATGACCAGCCCAAGTCTAATAGCGAGTAACCCAAGCCCGATAACGAATACAGCCAGTATCTCAACAAGGAGTGTAAAAGCGCCAACTTTCGATGGACAAATGGCTTGGAGCATTTACAAAACCCAGTTTGAAGCTGCCGCTCAAGCAAATCACTGGAATGACCAGGAGCGAGCGACAGCCTTAATTCTTGCTCTGAGAGGCCCAGCTGCGGAAATACTCCAAACTGTCCCTGCCGAGTTGCAGTCAAGCTCCGTCGCTATCATGAACGCACTGGACATGAGGTATGGAGATAATCACCTGAAGCAGATCTACAGGTCGCAGCTGCGCAACCGGATGCAGAAACCAGGTGAAACTCTACAGCAGTTGGCTCAGGATACTGAAAGGCTTGCACTTTTGGCTTACCCTGCATACGACCCAGAGCATCGGGACGATGCAGCAACGGAGGCTTTCATCAGCGCGTTGCAGGACAGGGAGATGCAACAAGCTGTCCGCCTAGCCGAAAAATGTTCAGTAAAGGACGCCCTGGCATACTGTTTAAATTTTGAAGCTGCCAAAACAACAACTCGTAACACAGCCAGGATCCGACAGGTTACAACGGAAGAATGTTTATGTGAGCGTGTTGACATCAGCGAAGAAGCGCAGGTGAATGGTGCGGCCATATGCTGGAATTGTGGTGAACGAGGTCATCTCCAACGAAACTGCAAGCAGCAAAGGAAATTAAGCTACTGCCCGGCATGTGCTGCTAGAAGGAGATCAAGGCCAAAAATAGAGCCTGGCAATAAGGCCCCTCAATCCAAGGGGTCGGGAAACGCGTAAGAGCCAACTTCGTGGGGCAGAGGTTGGCTAGGAGGATCAAAGTCCCCAGAACCACCATCATCGTATCTAGGCTACATCGGGGAGAGGCAGACTTATGTGTTCGTGGACAAGTCAACGGTGAATCTTGCACCCTCACAATTGATACTGGTGCAACAAGGTCAATATTGCGACCAGATTTGGTGAGCGGGCATGTTCTCTCCAAAGGCAAACCGCTTTTGCTACGAACAGCAACGGGAGAAGCAGCACCCGTATACGGCGAGATCAAACTCCAAGTACAAGTAGGAGATATACTGTTTCAACATGAGTTTCTTGTTGCTGATATAATGGACGACTGCATCCTGGGAATGGATTTCCTAAGACCACACGGGTTTACGTTGGATTTGGGCAGACGGGTCTTGAGATGGCGGAATGTTGAGATCTTAATGGAGGGTCATTACGACAACATTCCAACACCGAAAGTGGTCATCAATGCCGACACTGACGTACCGAAATCTTCCGAGAGCATTGTATGGGCCAAATTTGAAGGTGATCCTGGAGACCATAGATCCTACCTAATTGAGCCAACAAAAACACCGGCACTGCGTAATTTAATTTTGGGACGGACACTCGTAACAACAAATAAGAGTGGATGCGTGCCGGTTAGAGTCCTTAATACCTCGGACTCAGTTACCCACATCAAAGCTGGAACCATTATTGGGAGCTGTCAGCTGGTCTCTACTGTAACATCTTTGGAAGTAGGAGATAGCCAATGTCCAGCTAGGAAACGAAATACTGGGGAATCCCGTGAGTTAGTGTCGACTTTATTGGAACCAACCAAGATATCACCAGAGCAGTTCAAGAAAGCCTCGGAATTGGTGAACAAATACCGCGACATTTTCTCAACTGGTGACGACGATCAAGGACGTACAAGTATGGTGACTCACGTTATTGACACACAAAACGCTAAGCCGATTCGACAAGCACCAAGACGACTTCCATTAGCCAAGCAGGGAGAAGTAAGCGCAATGATCTCCGACATGGAAAAACAAGGAGTCATCGAACCTTCAATCAGCCCGTGGGCATCGCCTGTAGTCCTAGTAAAGAAAAAGGATGGAAGCACTAGGTTTTGCGTCGACGACAGGCAGCTCAACGATGTCACGAAGAAAGACAGCTACCCACTTCCGCGCATCGACGACATTATGGATACAATGGCGGATTCGAAGTGGTTTTCTACTCTCGACTTAAAGAGTGGATACTGGCAGGTTGAAATCGACAAGAAAGACAGAGAGAAGACTGCATTCTCTGTGGGTACTGGATTGTGGCAATTTGTAGTGATGCCATTTGGTCTTTGCAATGCTCCAGCAACATTCGAACGCCTCATGGAATGTGTACTCCGCGGGTTAAGTTGGAAAACATGCTTGGTATATCTGGATGACATTATTGTCATAGGGAAGACGTTTGACGAACATGTGCGCAACTTGGAAGAGGTGTTCTCAAGGCTACGACGGGCCAACTTGAAGCTGAGTCCACAGAAGTGTACACTTTTCGCATCTGAGGTAAAGTACCTAGGACATGTTGTATCAGCAAAAGGTGTGAAAACGGACCCTGAGAAAATAGAAGCTGTGAGAAGTTGGCCGAAACCTAATAACAAACGACAACTTCGAAGTTTCCTTGGACTGGCGACCTATTATCGCCGATTCGTTAAGGACTTTGCAAAAATAGCGAAGTGTCTCCATCAGCTCACGGAAAAGAATCGCCCTTTTATTTGGAATGAACAGTGCGAAAAAGCCTTCGAGACGTTGAAGAATAAGCTCTGTGAATCACCGGTTTTAGCATATCCCAAGCCTGGAAGAATGTTCGTGGTTGATACCGATGCGAGTAACAACGGGATCGGGGCCGTATTGTCACAGCAGATCGACGGTGAGGAGCGAGTAATCTCATACTACAGTCGAGTTCTGTCAAAGAGTGAAAAGAACTACTGCGTAACCAGGAAAGAACTACTAGCTATAATTGAAGCAACAAAGCAGTTCCACAAGTACCTTTACGGACGGAAATTCGTTCTTCGCACAGATCATGCTTCCCTGAGATGGCTGCTCCATTTCAAAAACCCAGAAGGGCAAGTTTCTAGATGGATAGAAAGGCTACAGTCCTATGATTACGAAATCGTCCATCGAAAAGGAGGAGTGCATGGGAATGCCGACGCTTTATCCCGTCGCCCATGTCCAGCAGCTTGTAAACACTGCCGACGGTCTGAGGAAAAAGAACAAGGCATGGATCTGCGTGTAGTCACAACAGAAGTCGACGAGGGTTGGACGCAGCACGCACTGCGGGACGCTCAGCTAGCAGATGATGATGTTGGACCATTGTTGGTATGGAAGGAGACAACTGGACGTCCTGAGTGGAAGGACATATCAGCACGCGGCACGGTGTTGAAAAGTTATTGGGCTCAATGGAACTCCCTTGAGGTCGAAGATGGAGTTTTGAAACGGAAATGGGAAACGGCAGATGGCACTTCACATAGGATGCAAATTGTTCTTCCCAAGAGTCGGGTCAAAGGAGTAATGAAGGAGATGCATGAAGGCACATCGGGAGGTCACCTTGGGGTAAACAAAACCCTGGCAAAGTTGCGAGAAAGGTTCTATTGGCTCCACGCTCGAGAGGATGTTCTTGACTGGTGTCGAAAATGCACAATATGTGCTTCCGTCAAAGGCCCAAGTCGAAGAACGCGAGGACGAATGCAGACCTATAACGTGGGGGTACCATTCGAAAGAATAGCTGTGGACATCGCAGGACCCTTTCCCGAGTCCGAATGGGGAAATCGGTATTTACTAGTTGTAGCTGATTACTTCAGCAAGTGGCCAGAAGTCTACCCAATTCCTAACCAGGAAGCAACTACTGTAGCGGAACAAATCGTTTCTCAGTGGGTTAGTAGATATGGCGTACCCCATGAACTACATTCAGACCAAGGCAGAAACTTCGAGTCACAAGTTTTTGCTGAAATGTGTGAACTGCTGGGTATACGGAAAACACGGACAACGCCACTTCACCCTCAGTCCGATGGAATGGTCGAACGGTTCAATGACACGCTTAATAAACATTTGGCCAAGATGGTGGATGAAAACCAGAGAGATTGGGATCGACGCATTCCATTATTTTTGATGGCATACCGAACTGCGGAACATGCATCGACTGGAGAAGCACCCGCAAAAGTCATTTTTGGAAAAATGATTCGTCTACCAGCTGATGTGAAGTTTGGGACACCCCCTGAGAAGCCCCAACCTATTTCGGAGTATACAAGCGATTTAAGGCAACGGCTGAGTCAGATACACCAATTAGTGCGGAAACAAATAGAGTCAGCCACTGATCGCATGAAAACCAGATATGACTTAATGGCAAACTCATCTGGTTTCCAGACGGACGACTTGGTTTGGCTATATAACCCCCGGCGTCGTAAAGGCAGATCTCCGAAGCTACAGCCGAATTGGGAAGGACCCTATAGAATCGTCAAACGGATCAACGATGTGGTATACCGGATACAAGAACACCAGAAACCTAGGGCAAAAATGAAAATTGTGCATCTGGACCGCCTTGCCCCATATTATCAGCAGGAAGACGCGGAGATGGTTAATGTCACACTTTTTCGGGGCGAAAAAGATTTAAGGCGGGGATAGTGTGACGTGTTCAGGTCACGCGAACTGTAGTCGGCGTAAACAAAAAGTCGTAAACATGTTTACGACTATCTGCTACCAACACATCGATTGTTTTCGTGTGCGCAAGCATAAACACGTCACGCGCATCAAGTACAACAGATCCCGGTGCAAGCGACTCGACGCGTACACGCGAGAACAATCTATATGGAAGGTTCTGGGATGGTTGGTAGTGGTATATAAGCGACTACGGCGAGCGACGAGACAAGCAGTTGTGAATGGAAAACGCGAGAGTACGCGACAGTGCGCGCCAGAAAAACTCGGAAAGTGAGAAAAGTGTTAAATAAGTGAAATAGTGTTTAATTATATTGAATAAGTGTTCATTAAATAATTTAATTCATTAAAGTGATTTAGTAAATTAATCATAAAGTGTAGAAGAAACTTAATTAAATTTTAAGAATTAATTTTAAAATAGTTCGCGAGTGTTTTATTTCACTATTAGCAATATTTGCGAATAGCAAACAGGTCGCGCACCTGCTCAACGCGCAACATTATTTTAACTTAACCTAGCTTAATCTAGTTCAATTTTACAATTGGTTATGACATTGATTTTAAGTGTGTATATTAGTTGGTGTGAGAATTCTGAGTGCTGTAATATATTTCTATTTGTTTTATATGATTTTTCTTTTCTATTCGTTCCTGATCTAGCTCCGATCGGTGCCCTCATCTGCCAGAATATAGAAGGGAGGCTTTTGATAGGAATGTGATGCAGGTATGCGGAGGCGAGAGTCGTTTGTGCAAATCAGTTTAATTGCCGATACGTAGCAGGGATCGTTTTGTGCTATGTTGCGATGGTAGAGATTATTTATGGTAAGTTTTGGATGGATAGCCCAATTGTCTATGCGTTTTCTACTGCTTTCAATTAAGTAATGGATGATAGGGGTTATTTTTGCTCCGCTGTAGAGGACTTCGTTCCGGAAATGTTTCTTATTAGGCCTTCTATATTTTGTTAGGCACTTTCTAAGGATCTTTCGTTCGAAGATTTGTAGTTCTTCGGCTACGGTGGGGGAAATAGTCATCCAAACCGGGAAGCAGTAAGTCAAAATTGGACACATGAGGGTCTTATACATGAGAAGTTTGGTTCCCGGGTCTAAGCATTTCTTAGAAAGTAGGGGAGCTTGTGACGCTGTGATATTTTTGCCTTCTGCAGAATCATACGGGATTGTGGGTTGAATTTTAAGCGATGGTGAAACAGAATGCCAAGGTATTTGATTGTTCCTTTCAAGGGGAGCATTTGCTGGTTGATGGAGAACACGATCTCTTTGCTTTCAGATGGCGCGTACTTATGTCCCTTTCCACTGGCGTTGCGGAAGCAAATGAGTTCGCATTTGTTTGCTTTTATGTTAAATGCCCACTTCTCAAGGTATTCATGCAGCGTGTCCACATGCTTCTTTATTACGGATAGGGCTGTCTTTGGCCGAGCATGGCTTGCGAACACAATGATGTCGTCGGCGTAGAGCAGTGCTTTCGAAGCGAGGTGTGATTCGGAGTGGACCCTTTGAGTCAGCGGAATGTCATGAATGAAGAAGTTGAAAAGGGTTAGGCTTAGAATAGATCCTTGAGGGACTCCGGAGAGTACTTGGGTACTGTTTGAGATTTCGTTGGCTATTTTGATCACAAATAATATCTCGCTAAGGAAACTTGCTAATATGTGGCTTAGTGTAATTGGGCAACGGTGGTGTATTAATTTGAACAGAAGTCCTCTTGTCCAGATGGAGCCGAAGGCTTTATTCAGGTCGATTGAGCAAGCGACTGTGGTTTCTTTCCTTCTGAGAGCTGCTGAAATACCGTCATGGAGGCGTAGTGCGACGTGCTCTGTAGAAATTTTTTGTTTAAACCCGAACTGTTCGGCCGGTATACGGTTGGTAGTGAAGTCCTTCAGTGATCGGAGAAGAGCTTTTTCCAGAAGTTTACGTAGATTCGGAAGAAGTGATATGGGTCTTAGTTTAGAAATTTCCCAATTTGACCCTTTTTTGGGAATGGGAATAAGAATTGCCTGTTTCCATAATTTCGGGAAGTATCCGTTATTGATGCAGTTGTTAATTATAGTACAGAGTGGTTTGCTCAATGCGTTACTGCATTTTCGCAGCACGTAGTTGGGGATTCCGTCTGGCCCGTAGGATTTCTTTCGGTTCAGGGAGTGTAGAAGAAATTCCACTTCATCTGGTGTGGTGAAGAAATTATTGTAGTCTGCAGTGACTGGGCACGAAGATCGATTAGATGCCGAGAAGATAGTTAAGTAGGACCGTCTGTATCCGTTTACGAATTGTTCAGTTTTTTCGTAAACTAGATCGTTGGTGGCCTGATCCATGGAAGATTTGCTGCTATAAAGGGATCTATAGAATTCTGTGCAAGACGAGAGTTTCTGTTCTGTGGTGTACAGGTTTTGGTTCCTACACCTAATAGGATCCGAGCTCAGGCTGTAGGGGGTGTTTAGGCGGCCGGAAAGTTTGTTAATCTCTTTAAATACATTTGGAGAGGGTTTCATATTCGACAAACGTTGCTTAAAAAGGCTGTTGAGTTCTATACGTGTTTTTTCGCAGATAATGGTATCTAAACAGTTAATTTGTTAATTAATTTCGCAATGAATTGTATTCGAGTGTAATGCGGTTTAAGTGTCTGTGGAATATTCTTTTCAGTCTTTGCAACCATCGAGCTTTCGTTCGAATGAGACCTAAAGTGCTTTCAGAAACATACCCGTACATGGAAGAGGTTTTCTTTCTTAACGGGGCGTGTGTACCCATGCAGAAAATGATTCTAGAGATAGTTTCCTTAATTTCGTTTTCAATTTCTTCGTAAGAGAGGGTACGATCGTCAGGGGCTACTCCTCTAAGATTGTGTCGTAGGTCGTCTTCAAATTGGCTCAAATCGACTTGCGAATAGGAACGGTAATGAGGAGTTTTTCGGACCAAAAATTTGAGATTGTTTAGGGGTAGGTGCAGCAGTAGAGCATGGTGGTCAGATGGTGCTGGCACCGTGAAGCAGTCAAGTCCTGCGGGACTTAGGGGTGAGGCTGAAATTATAAAGTTGTCAATATAGGAGCTACCTCTGGGGTAAGTGGGGACACCTGCGTTAACAATTCCAAAAGACATTTGATGGCCTAAAGACAGCCATTGAAAGACGGTATTACCGTTGCAATTGATGGTGACGAGCGTTGAGGTCGCCGGCCCAGATGACCTCGTCGTGGTTATCAGCGATGTTTAATAAGTGGTCTAGATTGGTGGCCAGTGTGGAGCCTAAGCCACAAGAAATGTAGAGAGACCCGATAAGGAATTTTTTAATATATCCGCGTAGTCCTCGGAGGTGCAGCGACACTAAGGTGCAGGAAATATCCGCCGCTGAGTGATTTATTTGGTAAACAGTGTGAGAAGATTTGGTATGAATCGCGGTCCCTCGTCCTTGATCGTTCCGGAACATGGTGTAATTCGGAAAACCAGGCTGATGTACTGCTCCAACGCAGGTTTCGCTGATCAGGATGAAGTCTGGAGAGTAGGTCTCCAACATGTGCTGTATTGCTATTCGCTTGTCGTGGCGTTGCAGAGAGTTAATGTTAATTGCTAGGAACGATAGCTTTGTTTTGGTTCGGAGCATCGATGAAAAAGTTAAGGAAGAAGTTTACGAGGGCTATGGCTTTATCTTGGGGAGGAAGAAGGCGGTATGTGGCCACGAATTCTCTTGACTTTTGCAGGAGTGTGGCTGCAGGAACTCCCAGGTGTTCCTGAGTTTCTCTTGCAATAACAGCAATGGGGTTATCCTCTACAGTGTTGTGACTGTAGTTGTTGGGGGGTCTCAAGACGGATGCAAACGTTGCGTGCATATTGCTCGTTTGTTCATTCGGCAATTGGTGTGGTAAGCGCTGAGGTAATTATGGGAAATCTGAGGGCCTGAAGGTTTGTGGAGCGGCTGGCGCCACTTGCAAGCCGCTTGCTCTTACCGCTTTCTTCTCCATCAGCTTAGCTTTTAGCTTTATCCGTTCAGGACATCCTGTAAAATTTGCCGGGTGGCTGCCGGAGCCGCAGAGTGTGCAAAATACCGGAGGAGTGGATTGATATGCTGGTGCGAGCTCTTCAGTTGGGTTTGTAAGGACCTTGCGAGGGCAACTTTGTCCTTCATGGTCCTTTCCGCAGGCCACGCACCTTGCCGCATGGCCGCAATTAGCAGCCACATGTCCAAAGCGTTGGCACCTAAAACATTGGGTTAAGTCCCCTCTTTTCGGTTTTTCCCAGTGGATTTTGTGGTTAAGAATATATCTTAACCTTAGAATTTTATTGAGGTCTCCGTCAGAGTTTAGTGTCACTTTAAAGAGGTTTAAAGTTATATTGTTGCGCCGCGACCAGGCTGTTGACAGGTTCGAAATTTCGAAGCTGAGGCTAGGTAGCTGGTTGAGAATATCCTCTTTAATGCTCGTTAGAGGAAAAAGGGAACTTAATCCTTTTAGGATTGCTACCGGTTTCCGGCGCTCCGCTGGAGTGAATGAGTGTCTGGTTTAGATACACATAGGTTGTTTTATTGCTGAATTTCACCAGAATATCCCTTGGAATGTAGTTTTGAAAGTTAAACGAAAAGCCACGGCAAGTTTGCACTATTCCTGATTATTTTCTATTGGAATTGATATTTCCAATCTGAAATGTTTACTGGGCTTGGGAATCTCGTTCAAATTTGTAGCGGCGAATGTTCGTGCTTGCCAAACCTTCCATCTTATCCTTTTAGAAGCACCTTATCGGCCTTGAATTAGCAGACTGTTTACTTACTGAAAAGGAAGTCGAAATTTTGTTGCTTTTCAAAAAGTTGCAAACCCCCGCTTCGACAAATGTAAGTAAAACTTTAGCGCTAAAAAATTGAAAACACAGTCTTACTCGAGTGATCCTTAATTTCAAGCATGATGCATAACTTTATCGTCCTCAATTCGATGTTCGTATTCGCATCCGAGTTAACTAATTTCAAAATCAACCCTCCATTGAAATAACCTTCGAATAAATCCAATTGATACCAACCATCCCAAATAACTTTCCCAATAAATAAATTTCTCCATACAAACCGTCCTTCATTAAACATTGTACGCTCCATTTTCATTCATACACCCTCGCAAACGAATAAAGAAAATTTGCACATGCGCGAATCCTTCTCAGTAGACATTCATCCCTTGAAATAAAACCCATCATCAGCTGTTTAATGTCATAGTCCCTGTAGTCTGTGTAGTTTGCAAGGATGACGAGAATATTTGAAAGTTAGACAAACTAGAAAGCAACCTTTGTCCTTTGCAAAAAAAAAAAGTAAGAAAAAAACGTGGTGCCCTCTCAAGGGCTTTCTAGCCTCGTATACCCTTCCAATTTCCGTTAGTTTGTCCTTTGCAATTTAAATGAAAGATTAGTGCTAGTGTTTCACCATATGTAGGACCTTTTCGAAATTGTTGTCGTAAGGATACGATACAGAAAACATTAGTGAGAGTGTTGTTTTGCACTCTGATGGGGCTTCCAGTTGAATCATTCAGAAATGGGAAATTGTTTAGGGCGATGCCTTGCCGGTAAAACTGGTATAAGGTAATTTTTGATGCTGCTGTGATTCGAATGAAAGAAAAAAATGAAAATTTCAATGTGGTTTACTTACACACGCAGACATGAATACGATGAAGCTGAGCAATTAGTCGGAAATGACGAAGAGGGGCAACATTTTATATTCAAAATCATAAAGTTCAGATCGAAGGTGAGTTTATTTTTGTGTGCATAGAAAAAGTTTAATGTATGTTGTTTGTTTTTTTTTTAAACAAGAAACCATCTCGTTTCTTGGATAAATTTTGGGAGAGACAATGCCAATCATACTCGCCACTCACCAAAGAAGGAATTGTATCAGACAAGTAGGGTAAAGAAATTGGTGTGAAAGTTCAGAAGTTCTAAGTTGATTTTCATTGCAGCACGGAGATACAACTTCAATGCCTGGACGCTCAGACATTAATGCTTTCGACGCGCGAAGCCCCTATGATTTCCATGCACTACAAAACAACGGGAAATCCCGAATGCGGAATCCTTTCGTCATCGCGTGCGAGCTCCTCATTAGATCTAGAATGGGAGAATGAGTATGAGGGCTCTTCCAATACTGCGAACATTACACAGTCGCACTCTTGGTTTTTCTTGCAAGAAGCCGAAGCGAAAAAGGCTGCTGAACAAGAACAAGCTGTGGTTGAGTCCATTATTGATACCGAAGACATTGTAGA
Source organism: Stratiomys singularior (assembly GCA_954870665.1). NCBI lineage: Eukaryota > Metazoa > Arthropoda > Insecta > Diptera > Stratiomyidae > Stratiomys > Stratiomys singularior. Next base: position 109,702,864 of record OX940879.1, on the reverse strand, counting down.
ACCTATCGAAACCGAAACCGAGCCTGAATTAGAACTTGAACCCGAGCCCGAAGTCCCTGCCATAGATCCTGCCGCGGAAGATGAAGTGACTATTGTTCGGAATTCGTCGAAAAGTAGTTGGTCGCATATCTCCACCCCCGACTCGCTCGAGTGGGACGTTGACGAGGAGCAGCAAAAGAGTTTGATCGTTGAGGACGATATGCTGGATCATGACACTCTACAATTATTGCACGAGATAGAGCTATTGAAAAATAAAGTCCTCGAGGAGACTGGTACGGGTCTAGACTTTGAAGTTATCAGGAAGCCCCAAGAGAGTTGATCGTTCGTCCATGTTGCATTCAATTGACGCATACATCCACCCTTCAAAAGGCTGTCCGTTTTAAAGAGGATTGTAAGTGCCTAGAGTTAAGCGCCAGTTGACTGGCTCAACATTTTGAATTGAGGATAAGGTGTAATAGATTGATTAGGATTGGGTAGTTAGCCACTAAGCGTAGCAATATTATTTTAATGTATACTTTAAGTTGCTCTAGTGTTAGGTGCAATTCGTTCAAATATAATTTGTAGAAGTATGGATAAGATCAAAGTGCGCCGAGATTGATATTCAGTGGAGCGGATGCAGTCCGTCAAAAATTCCTCGAAATCCTTGAGGCATCCCATTTGCTGGCATCCAATTCATCACTATCATGTTCTTTGGTACAAACAATCCATCAAACGTCCAACTCTATCCAAGCACAACAAATGAATGCGCGCATTTATTATGCTAGAATTAAAATTATATTTGCAAACACAATTACATTTGGATATCCTTTTCTTCTGACATTAATGTCGTATTGAACGCAAGAACAAAATTAACAAAAACAAACAAAAAAATGGAAAGCTGCAATTTTAACTAAGTATTGTATGTAATAATGAGTATGATAGACGCAACCCCTTCGCAATTCAAAGTATCTTTAGTGTGGTAGACATAAATGTTGTTACCTCTCAGGTCCTTGGCAGGACATAATGAAACGAAAAAAAAAATGCAAATAATAAGTATTAATTGTGACGATTTTATTTAGTACGCTTGTTTATCTTACGTTTTTGTTTTACTATGGAAAGCATTTGGTTTTCTACGATTTTGTTGAATAATTCTGATTACTACGATATGGATTACAAATGGAGATAATGATAATTGTTATATAATTTTATATCGAGACTGTTGTACGATTCCGTTCATCATATCAAAACAAAAGCCTCGAAAATAAAGACGATACTTTATGAGAAATAAAAACATGAAAAAACTGATTAACTTAAAAAAATCAAACAAGTCCAAAAAAGTATATTTATAGAAAACAAACAATGTGAATTGTGACTTTTTTTTCTTGATAAAATAAATTAAGAGATATGTGTACAAGGACTTGATTCTTCTTATACACGTTTTGGAGTTGTGCGAAACATTTGAGTGAGATGTCCAACAAGTCGCCATCGCTATAGAGTCCTACCGTACTAAAAGGCACTATCGATAAAAGCTAATAAAGTGATGCATCTTACCAAAAAGATGAAAATGCGTTTCGTTGCTTGTGGGATGTTGCTTCAATCATAAAGACCAGAAGAATATTTCCATCGATCCTTAGTGGTTACGAACAACGGATTCATTATAACAACTATAAATAGAAAAGGTCCTCTGGAAAAAACACTCCAAATTAAATATTAATGGGCTGAAAGAATAGTAGTAAGAAATGACAATGATTTTGATCATGATAATATTAATAATAAATTTTGCTGGGAAGTGAAAGCTATTCACGACCCGCCAGCCGCACTGCCAGTGGAAACCGTATCCTTGTCACACCGAGAACGTAGCCTAGACCTCATTGGTCTCGTTTAGCGGTGCCTTCAGGTTGGGGGAAGATTTCTTTTTCCGCGAGCTGGACGGAAAGGAGGAGCATTGCTGTCAGAGAGAACCTCGTTCTCCCTTGGCTGCCTGGCGATCCAAAATGCCCTTCTTTATGGAAAAAACCGTTTGTACGTAATGTGACACCAATTTGACTTTTAGATGTTCACATCCCATTCTATTTTGTGGAAAGAGTACATCAATTTTCTCGAAGAGAGGCGAACGGAGTCAGGTCGATCTCGCGCATACAAAGAAGGTATGGCAGGTGTCATCTTTGGTTCCCAGGCATAAGAAGCAAACAGGAGACAGTCAGTTTCTCATATTATGCAGGTAAGGTTGAAAATACCCGTGCCCACTGAGTCATCAGTCTCATCATACTTTCTGCAGAACCACGGCCCCAGGTCATTGGTGAGTCATACGATCCACCTGGCTGCTGATTCGTGTAACCAAGTTTCTAGCCACAAAACTGGGGTCCTTCTTTTTTGCTCGCGGCCAAAAAGATTTCCCTTCGACTCTATGGGGAACCATAATACGTAGGTAGACTTTCCTTCACTCTTCAGAAAATAGTATAAAAATATATAAAATAGGGGATCAATCTCGCGATAACCTTCATCGTCGCCTCGGAGACAGTGAAGTATGCAACTGCTATCCGCAATGATCCTTGTTTCTGTTTCTCTACGAGACGCCCTTCATATGACCTCTTACTAAGAGTAAAGTTGTACAAGAGCCCAGACTCCATTGTCCGATGACTCTTTTTCACGAGGTTGCCCTCCCTCTTCCATTGTAGGTCATAAGGTTGCTGAGAACTGACATTCCCCCCAGCAGACTTATCAACTCCTTATCGGACTTGATCAAAGAAGCTCGTCTTCGAGTCAATGATTTTATTGATTACTTGACTAAGATATTTTATTGATTACTTGGACTCGATAATCTTCACTCCAACATCAATGGAATTAACACGAGAGATCCAGCGCTCAAGAACAGCAGAGTCGTCAAACATCTCCGAACCGTCCCCTTTGGCCCCTCCAAGAAGTCCCTCCTCTGGAAGAAGTCAAGTATGCCATCAAAAGCCAGAAAAACAGTAAAGCGCCGGGCATTGATGAAATCCCAGCAGAACTGATAAAGAACGGCGGTGTTGCGGCACAGAAAGTCATCCACAAGCTAATCCAACACGTCTGGGATCAAGAGCAGATGCCGCAAGAGTGGTGGCAATCCATCATCATCCCTATCCACAAAAAAGGAGACAAACTACAGTGCAAAAATTACAGATGTATATCACTACTCTGTACATCTTACAAAATCCTCACAAAAATACTTGAAGGTAGATTAACACCATATGCTGAAAAAATAATTGGGGAGTATCAAGGTGGTTTTAGAGCCGGACGATCAACTACTGACCAACTGTTTACAGTTAGGCAGATCCTTGAAAAGTGCTGGGAATTTAACATCGACGTCCACCAAATTTTCGTGGACTTTAAGCAAGCATACGACAGTATTGATCGAGAAGTACTGTACCAAATAATGCTTCAGTTTGGAATCCCAGCGAAGCTAGTCCGCCTGACAAGAATGACAATGGCATCAACAACAGCACAAGTCAGAATCAATAACCAGCTGACTAATGCCTTTGAGACAAAGGTAGGATTGAAGCAGGGCGATGGACTGGCTCCACTGCTATTCAACCTAGCTCTAGAATACGTCGTACGGAAACTACCTGTGGATACGAAAGGAACACTACTCTACAAATCGAGCCAACTGGTAGCCTATGCGGATGACATCAATATCCTGTCAAGATCTTTTTCATCTGCCAAGGAACTCCTGCTCAAACTAGACCAAGAAACGAAGCGGGTGGGGCTGCAAATCAACGAATCCAAAACAAAAGTTATGATACAAACCAGGAGAAACACCCCCAACCAGCAAAACATAACAATCAACGAATTCAACCTGGAAAATGTGGACGAATTGACATATCTTGGCTCCAAGCTAGTGAAGGATGGTAATGAAACGGCGGAAATAAAGCGTAGAATTCAGCTCGCCTATAAAGCGTTCTACTCAGTTTTGGGTATTCTTAAGGCCAGTTTCATACATAGGAAAACAAAGCTGCAAGTATACAAATCTGTGATAAGACCTGTGTTGTGCTACGGATGTGAGACATGGACCCTCACTCAAGCTTCCGCAAACATACTAAACACTTTCGAAAGGAGGGTCTTAAGACGAATCGTGGGAGCAACGCAGGAAGGAGGTCAATGGCGAATTAGGTACAACCATGAGTTGTACGAACTTTTCGACGAGCCAGAAGTCTCCACTGTGATAAAACTGCGGAAGCTACAATGGGCTGGCCATGTGCAGCGAATGAATGAAGGTCGGATACCTAGAAAGGTATTTGTCGGAAAAACTGAGGGACGCAGGCCAGTGGGAAAGCCAAGAAAGCGCTGGTCCGACTCTGTAGACGAAGATAGGAGCACGCTACTCGGATCCAGAAATTGGAGGACGCGGTCGATGGACCGAGACAACTGGAGGCGACACCTACGGGAAGCCAAGGCCCAAAATGGGCTGTAGCGCTACAACGACGATCCAGCGCTAGATTAATCCCACCGTCAATCGCCGCAGAAAAATATGTTCTGAAAGACTATGTCGTTTCTTTTGTTCAATTGGAAGATTAGATTAGGCCTTTATGTAGGCGGAATCCCCACATAAAGCATCAAGATTTATACATATATCTTTATTCTTTAAATAACGTGAAAAAGTCTGCGTATGTTCTGCTGCATATGCAGTGAAACCTTTAAATGATTGTTAGCATAGAAGGACTGCAGTGCCCTTAGTCACCTGTGTATCACTTTTGATTTAGTATGGTAATAATGAACTGCCTTAAGGGAGCCCTGACTGTCTCCCGTAATATTTTGATTGCTTGCCGATACTGACCGTCATAGTTCCGTTACTACGATAATCCTTAGTGCATCCTTATTGAAAGTACTGACAAGAAGAAATTAAGGAATTCCAAGCATGTGACGCTAAATGCAACCAGCACACCTTGACATGGCTGCCTTTGTAGCATTTCCAACTTATTATTTAGTTTGATACTCAGAATCTGCTATCAGGACAAAACCTCAGAGCCAAGAATCGACTTCACGACTTCAATGTAAATCTAGAGGCAAAGTCTACGTTTAAGACCAAAAAAATTCTCACCCATAAGCTATCAAAGCCTTTTTGGAAGTCTCCTCGAAATTGCGTTTGGCTAAGAGCTTACCACCCAGGAGATTGACCAGATTCTATGCAATTTACGATTCAGGTTGTTTGTGAATTGATACTGAATTGAGACTGGTCGCCGTCTGAGTTTTTCTATAGCATATTGTTATGTATTTTCAAAGGAAATTAATAATAAAATATATGTATATATAATTAATAATAAAATAATAATTGGGCAACCGATAGGTCGCACCTGCAGCGAAAGAAAGGAACAAGATTATAGGGTTAGTTGAAAATACAAAGGCCGCATAATGGCGGCCGAAGAAAGTTACTTTTCACCGACTAGCTCACCGCGTGGGCGTTAGGACTTTATTTAAGCCCTGATCCTTCCACGCAAGTCACACACACACATGCAAAGAGCTTAGTCCCTCATATTATATTAAATAAAAACTATTAAAAATCAAACAACCTGTGAATTGTGCTGCGCTCAATGGTGCTGCGCTGTCTGTGAACACCTCCTCCTCTATTGGCTGTGTATCTTCAACTGATTGAGTGTCTTCTATGGTTGAATGTCCTCGACTGGTTGGTGGTTGGTGTTCCTTGGCAGAATGTTCTCTGTGGTTGAGTGTCATCCACTGGCAGAATGTCCTCTGTGGTTGAGTGTCATCCACTGGCAGATTGGCCTCTACTGGTTGGCGGTTGGTGGTCCTTGGCAGAATGTCCTATGTGGTTGATTGTCATCCACTGGCAGATTGGCCTCTACTGGTTGGCGGTTGGTGGTCCTTGGCAGAATGTCTTCTACTGGCTGCAACTGGTTGAGACTGGTTGAGTGTCCTCTACTGGCTGCAACTGGTATCATCAGCATCTTCTATTTTCTATCGGCTAAATATCCCTTTACTGGTTAAGTATCTTCTATCGGCTGAATATCGTTTTTTTTTGTTTGTGTAATGTCGCCTACACATCGAAATACGTAATAATATGTAGGAAGTTTCGAGAGAGTTTGTTATTTTCCTGTGGGTAGTTACACCACATTATTCATGTAGATCCCAGTCTGTACTACTTATCCACGTCATATCTCTTAGGATACTGTCTACAGTAGACATTTAGTGTGATGAGACGGCCCAGACTTCCCACAGAAAAGCTTTTTAGCAGGTGTACGTGCGCTTCATTGGCTTTGCATCAACTGACAGGTGGTTTTACTTAGCTCTGCTCCATGAATACTATAACCTATGATCTTGATCGAGATTTGCTAAAAGTTCACTTCACGTCAAAGAATGTTGCCATGGTATTTTACTTATGGATTGCCAATGCCACTGGTGTTTTTTGATGTTGCGCATCAGAAAGTTCGCTTTGATTGATGATCTCTTCTTAATGACACTTCCACACTCTTCCTAACGTTTTCAAAAAACAAAAGGATTACAGGCAATATCGTTGATAGTTCTTCCCAGTCTTTCTACCAAAGGAAACAGCCTCTACCACGAAGCATGAGGAAAGATTTTCTACTGCTTTTTCGATTCACTATGGCTGTTGTGTCCTTTTTGATGTCTTTCAGTAAAGTTTTGCTACGTTTCAGGCAATTGTTGATTTCATTACATTTACTTCGCGCTACAGTTCTGTTGTGTTTCAGGCTGTTACGCGCTGCGGCCTCTCTAATTTCTTGATGGATTCAGGGTATATGCCCAAGTTAAACGGTCAAGCACTGTTCAAGCACTGTACTAAATTCTATTTAACTATGGTCTGAGACTAAGGGTTGGCCAAGAACCACGTCTTATTTAATTTCTTTCCATTTCCTTTTCCCATCTTTGTAAAAAATTTTAATAAATGAATACAATTTTTAAAATTACGAACTAGTACAGAGAGCCTTCCATCGCCAAAAAATTGCAAGAGATCCTAGGGAATTCACTTAATGAGCTCATAATTATTTATTTGTTTTAAATGTTATGTTGTCATTTTCATTATTCCAACCCTTCATGCTTTTTGCTGCTATAATAGAACCAACTCGTTTGAGGTCATTGAATTTCTTCTACTTTTAAAAAAAATCTTGATAAGATCGCCGAATATGACCAAACTTCAGCGATAAAAAACGCATACGCGAATTCGTACGAACTGAGCGATGTGAAAGCCTTAAAATTTGGTAAGAAATATTAAATAATAACCTAAGCTGCGATGGAAATAGCGAAAAAAATTTCGGCAGTGTTGCTTCTCTGTCAATCAAACTTTTTAATTGTGGCCCACACTCAGAGACAATTTTTTGTTTTTGCGAAATCTATTGAGTTGCGTAAAAATTAATTTATGTTGTCTTTTCTCTGTATTTATAATATTTTTATATCAGCCACGAACTGCGCGGCATTGACTTCATCGAAATTCTTCGAAATTCTCGGAGAGTGTGTTCATTACTTCCATGACCGTTTAAAATCGTTGTTTTGGCTCGTATTTCTAGGAAAATCTTATTTACCCGATCTTGAATGAAAATGAACCTCGGGACGATTGACTGGCGAATTCTTTGTACGGCGAGATGGATTTTCCATTATTTTTACTCCAGAATGCGAATGCACTATGAATGATAATCGCTGCTGCGAAAGATCCATTTAAAGCTGCGGATTTGCTGAAGATCAGACAGTGCTGTTCGAGATCGCAACTACGGAGTTTCAACGTGCTGGGAAATTCAGTGAAAATTTATAGTGACGCTGAATACGGTTTCAAGTGACTCATTGTTTTTTTGAACACGGTTAGTGTAGCCCCATTCATATTTGCTGTTTACCTTAGTGAAGAGAAAGAAAATCACATTAAGCCTTACTTTGTCCTTTGCTATTGACCTTTCAAGTCGAAAAGTTCAAATCAATCCTTCATGCTTTCTACGCATCTGAGTGTCCTAGTTTTTCGAGAAAACGACCTTTCACAATATCAGCCCTCATATGTAATTGTAGGCCAACTTTGTTATGATAATCTGAGCCGTTGCATCACTAACGAACATCTTACAACAACAACGAGCTGAGCTTGTACTGAGTGATTATCTTTTCAATGGTGGAAAGTTCAAGCTATGGTTCAATTCTTTTGTGATTTGGCGAGTTATCAAACAGCAGATTCTCGTCAATCGTTTTTTTCGCTTCCTATTTGCATTAGGGAGTTCACTTGTCGTACGATTGGTGAACAGTAAAGTGAATAGAATAGATTTTAGCTCTTCGCATAGTTTAAAGTCCTGCGTGATTGGACGGAAGAGGATACAATTTTAAACCGTCGGCCTTAATTATTCCAGAAAATTATCATGCGGTGGTTAGTGGCAATATTTGGAGCCTTCTTGGCAATAGGAGTGCTTGAAGTTTACGCTAAACCAGGTGGTCATGTAACTGAAGAACGACGCGAGTACTATCAGAAGACATCTAAGGTGATAGAATCACCAATTATTTTCCCTTCCGATGGAGCTACCCACACCAGCTATACGGCATCTGGGGATGTATTATCATCAAATTGGGCGCAAAGTCATATGGACGAAATCCGAAAAATGGCCGACAAACTCAGATCAGAGTATAACATTAGAGCCATGAGCGCTGGTATTGGAAGGAAAGGAGGACGTATGAGAAATCGATACACGAGCACGTCAGTGGGTAAGTACAAAACTTAATTTCTTGTGAATCTTAACATCGAAAGATTTCCCTATCTCTTTCTATTTCTTCATCTTATTTTTTGGATGATCTTTCAATAGTTTTCAATCATTTCAGTTGACTTCCCCAGTTTTGCCGGCAAGGGCCAGGAAGAACTTGACGCATTCACTCGACAGATGACGGAGCAAATGATTAATGATATGAAATCCGGCAAAATTCTGTACAGCCAAATAGCCCAACCCAATTGGTTTGAAGCTCAAGCAGCCCAAAAGTTAGAGGCGATGAGTCAAACCCAGGACTATAACAGTCAGCAGCAAGTGACAAGCGATGTTGAGCAACAGAATAAAGATATCTATGGCGCAGAAGATTTTCGTCAATATCCTCAAACAATTGGTGGCGGTGGATATCACAGAACAACCGAAAAAAAACACTTTGAGTACTCCTCAACACATGGAGGATATCAGCCCGTTCCCACGTACGGGACAGAGTTTGAAGATTTAAATAGGAAGGAAGAACAAAGCTCAGTTGTGTATCCAAGCACGGTGACAATAATCGGTGGAAACAGATTCGTAACAAAGAAGAATTGTACAACAGCTGGAGCTACGATTGGCTCACTGTCACCATATTTCACAAATTACAGAGCACAAACATCCGATATCCAAAATATTCTAGAACATGGTCGAGATATTCCAATCGTCGTTGAACAAGGACATTCTTCTTACAACAAGGAGCAAAGTTCTTACAACAAACAACAAGAGCAGCAAGCTGTTCCAGTTTACCAAGGATCCTATTTCACTGACAATCATTATGACTCTCATTACAATCAAAATATACCAGTCCAAAATCAAATTCAAAGTCAAACAAGTGAAACTAGAGAAGGCTCCCAATATAACCGAGAATATCAGTCGGTTCCAATCGGAGATAGTAGTCAAACAATCCGCACCAGCTCGACTGAGGTTCGCGAACGAGAAAATCAACAAATTCCTGTAGTTATTCCTACTCGTCAAACTACATCAACTTCTGATTCCTATAGTCAGTCTGAAACGCAGCGTCGAGTTCCTGCCATCTATCCTTCGTCATCGATAAATCGAGAGAGTTCAAGCTTCGAATCAGTTCGAGAAGCTCAGCCAGTGCCGAGACCTACTCCTTCTTCATCTGGTCACAGTATTTATAAACATCTTGAACGTGAAACTGAAGTTATTCCTGACTACAAACCCATCGTCACCATTGATTATCATTCTATTGATTCTGTTAACCAAGAGCTCAACAAATACTTGTCACAAAAACCTTCCACAATTGCAAGAACACAGGAAACTGACCACGTTGAGCGGAATAGAGTAGTGCAACCAATCACTGTAGTACCTGATATCACCATAACTATTCATGAGCAGGAGCAGAAGGAGGGTGAGACTGAGCGAAGAGTGCAGCCAGTCCAACCAACCATTCCTACCACCCAGCAATCTGCAACAAATGATTGGCGCCAGAGCAGCAGTGTTTTGTATAGACCCAGTTATCCTGCCTATGGTAGTCACATGAGTTTCAATGATACAGAGCACAAACAGATATCACAATCACGCTATCCACAGACCATTGTAAGTGGTAGCACTTTTGAGAAGCAGGAGGAAAATCGGCATTATACGAGAGAGCAACAGCAACAAATACCAATCTACGGGCAAACGGCTCAAAACTCTGAAGAAATAAGGACTAGTGAAGTATATCGTAGTCGTGAGCAACCTCGTCCGATTGTTGTCGGAGGCTCAACTATGTATCACGAGAGCCAAGAGGAGCACTACACAGGGCAACAACAAAAACAATTACCACAGACGACCAGCTATCAGGAAAGTCACGAAGAACAATTTACAGATCAACGACAAAAACAAGTACCTCAGACGACAAGCTATCAAGAAAGTCAGGAGGAGCATTATTCAGCGCAACGACAGCAACACGTTCCTCAAACGACAACGTTTCAAGAAAATCGTGAGGAACAGTACGTGAGTGAACAAGAAAGGCAGAAGCAGATTACTCAAACGTATCCCCAATCATCAGAAAAACTTACCGAGTCGAATCAAACAACGATTTATCAAAGACCAGGACCCATTTATATCAGCGGAGTGAGCTCCAAGCAAGTTGAATCTGAAGACCAAATCCGTGAATCTACACAATACAGGCAATATCCTACAGGACATCGTACTTCCCAAGTAACTTCTGAAACGGAAGATTCTTATTGGTCGAGGCATAATGCCCGCCCACAAAATACACACACAACAAATGTCGAAAGTGAAACTGAATACCGTGAAAGTTCCAGATCTCGGCGTCCTCAGGGTGGTGTTATAACGTCACAAACCACTGAGGAACATGAAGTTGAGTCCGAAGATCTCCGCCGTAGGCCAGGACAATCTGGTTACACAGTCACTAGTCAAATCAACGAGACTTCCTCGAGCACATCAAGCGGATCAACGGAAGCATCTCAGCATCCGGTGGTTGTAGCATCAAGTCAGGAATCTGTTGCTGAAGGTGGTGCCCAGTCGAGCAGTCAAGTTGTTTTGTCAAATGGTTTTAAGGATACCGATCGTGAAAGGAATGATAGCTATGTCGAAATTCGTGACGGCAAGCTTTACTATCCAGCAGGTTCAGTAAGCCTTGAAAGAGAGGGTCAAGAGTATGAACGCAACCGCCAACAAGGTGGATATAGAGGAGGAATGCATTTGGAGCATTCAGAATATGGCTCGAATGTGAATCGTAGTATGACGACAGGCGGCGGAGCTATTGGCTACATTACTCATCATTTGACCATTGAAGAGCAAGAAGAGTTGTGGCGAAGACAGCAAGAAGAGCGTCGAAGACAACAGCTTATCAGCACTGGCATTTTTGATGAATCTTCTTTGAACAGATCCGTCAGCTATGCTGGCAATGGTCAAGTACAAGTAAATGTTGCACAGCAGGGTGTTTATGATGGCGATGAAGATCGTCTTACAAACGGCACAGCTCATCTAGATAAAGCACAGTACGGAACAAGTGTGGATTTATCATCAACATCGGCATCTGGAAAACCACCTGGTAAAATCATAAGTAAGGATCGAGGTGACCAACCTCCACAGCACTACGAAGAAGATTATGATATTAATGAGGCGGAGCCCGGAATCGGTTACTACTTAACTGAACCTCAAGCAGCAAATCAAGTTACAGCTCCTACCACTGCGAAGTATCCTGCTCATTATACGGCACCTCTTGTACCGCTTTTGCCACTAGTTGTTGAGAAGGATAACGCAGATAGTGCCAAGCAAACTACTGTAGAAGTATGGCCAACAGCACCTGGTGAAACTGAAGTTCAAAGGTCTTTCCACAGGAAGAAAACTACTATTACACAGACCATTCCTGTCTTAATAGGTCCTAATGGAGAGGTAATACAGGAGAGCGGATCAGCTGCTGCGAGTAGTGGGAGTCACCATGAAGGCGTGGTGACTGGGTCGCTAAGTGGAAACTATCATTCTTCATCTGGCGCTTATCAGTCTCAGGTTGGTGCGGGTGCTACGGTTAGTAGTCAAAATTTGGTTAATCAGCACCAAGGCACTGAACAAATTTATCAACAACAAGGCCAAGAGGAGCCATACCAAAGCCAATCGAGTTCACATCAAGTAGCCGGTGGCGATGGAGACTATGGATCTGCTGCCTATGGCAGTGAGGTTCGCTATCAAATGAGACCAGCAACTGGAGGTTATTCCGGAAATGGAGGAGCATCGAGGTACACAACCGGAAGTACCTCTTCATCAGTTAGCTATCAAAGTGGGGGCAGCCATAGCCAAGCCAGTGCATATGGTCATCAACAGCAAGAAGATGAAAGTTTAGAGTCCCAACTAGGCCAACAATTAACAGTTGGTGCTTTTGAAGTTGGTGGAGATCAGCAATCGCAAGATTTTACACAACAATTTGTCGACGACGGACAAGAAACTGAAGATTACAAACAAGGAATCGAGGGATATCGTCAAAGTAATGGGGAATATAGTCAATCTGTTGATAGATCACACCAGGGTCAGTATAGCGGAGGACAATCGGGCTCATCATATTACAGAAGCCACTCGGGGTATTCAAGTCACTCGTCATCAGCAACTGGAGGCAGTACCAATGGAAGCTCTTCTAGTGCTTCGGATCAAATTCCTGCAGAGGTAGCTAAAGAAATGAGTGTTAGGTTTTTATGAAGATATTTAACAAATGTGTGTTGTTTGTATTTAATTTTCAGGTTGACGAAGAAGAGCCCAAACCATCAGATCAAAATAAGCCTGGATTCTGGAGGAGAATTGGCCAAAAGGCCAAAGATCTTTTTGGTTAAAAATGTAACTTTGTTTTTAAGTAATGCATTGTTGTTTTAATCGTTATGTGAAATTGTATACTTTAAGATTTTATTGATTTGTTCCTTAGGATAGTATGTAGTTGATCTTTATTAACTATTTTGTTTGTAAATAAAATAATATAATTGAAAAACAAAAACAGTCTGACATAATGCAGAATATCAAGTAGGATGACTAACTTCGACCGTGGTATGACATTTATTAGAGGTTATTATGACACTATTGATTTTTTATGGTGGAAGTTTTGGATGAAGAACTTGAATGAAGGAATACATTTTCATTTCGACCAATAGTCTAATGAGTTGATACCTGTGGAATTTTCCCGGATGTTGTTGGACTCGGTAACATTTGGGAAATTTGCAGTGTATAGGTATGAATAATTGACATTCTTTTTTAATTTGTTGATCTTCTTCGGCCACTGCTAAGTGTCAAACTTAAGTTCATTTTAAAAACTTGCAGCTTATGGTAGATACACGGGCCCTAAGCAGCCCATAGCATAATTACTAACAAGCACTCATACCTTTAGAGACTACATGCAGAAAGAGACAAAAATATTCTTTGTAGCAAAAAGCGCGAACTCATACATAAAAGACTGCGTGGAAATATAACTCGGGAAGATATGAAAAAGAACAGCGGCAGGTGATGTCAAAATGTTATTCTAGAGCAAACGTAATTGGGTTTAAACGGTGTTGAATATTTGCAAAGAGTTGAAAGCATGATGGGGTTTTTAAATTTCAGCTGGTATTATGAAAAAAAATCCTAGAAAGCACAAAACTTTTTGAAGATCCTCAGTGAAAAAGCTTTTTTCAATCTTTTTGATATGACAGAGGACGGTACGTGGGACAGCGTTATGGTTACCAACGTGTTGATGAGTGTACTCGTCGAATGGTACAGAAAACCCAGAAGCAAATTGTTTGAGCATGGTTTTATGACTTCAGGTTAGTGAGTTTGGCTCTGATTTATCGAACAGTTGATGTTGAAATGTACCAGGAGTCTTATTTGAACTATTCGTTACATAAAGCGCCATACACCAGAAAGTCCTGTGAGATAGCACATAAAAGTTTTTTTATTTAAAACGAGGTCCATTATTGATGGACCATTATATGCCAGTATTGACCAACCCCCCGCGTATGATATCATTGTTTACAGATTGTACATTTTATCGCGTTACAAAAGGGTAATAGAAACCTTACTGAATCTAAGGAAATTTAGTTTTTGGTTGCTGACTCTTTCGTGGCCAAGCGTTTTGTTGAGTTATCATCCCTCAGCCAAATAATCCGTTTATTGGTTGGACCCGGACAATCTAGAGAAAACTTCCTCCCCGCTTTCTCTTGTGCCGGTGTCCGTCGGTGTCTTCTGTTTTAATTCTTTTATTTCAAAACTCATCACTCATGTTCCCATTTTTTTATACATCCTTCTTAAAAGAGCATTTGATTTTGCTATGCATGTTTAGGAGTATTAAAGAAAATTCGCAGTGCTTAGAGCCTTGAATGAAACCCTACAGAAACAAAATGAAGGGGTCTCAAATTTCGTTCCCCAAACAATTGACAAATTGGATGCTCAACCTGAAAAAAAAATTACTTACTGGAATAGGAAGTGACAATTTAAAAAGATTTGATTGCAACAATGCACACAGGTCCTTCTGTTGAAATTTATTCTTTATTGAAATACAAAAGTTGAGAACTCGCTTGAACATTAAAAATATAAACATATTCAAAAGCAGAATAACGAATTCAGAATAGAATAGAAGAAAAGAGGCAACCAACCATGACTTTGGCGATGATAGTCACAGAACTACCTACACCCACTTCATAATCTGGAATTTCGGAAAAATTACAAGCCAAAATAGGCTTGCTGTCAGGATTTCTATGACCGTGTCTGCATATCTAAGCCATCATTTTCCTATGTGGAACGTGATAGTGGAAGGACATATTCAGATCAGTGAAGTGAATAAGGGGTTTTCCCCGAGCATCTATTGTTTTTCTCAGAATCCTACGAACGCCATACCTTGGTTCCTGGCGTATTTACGATCTTTGGACTTTGGCTGACATACTGGAATAGTTTTACAAAGGAAAATAACAGTGAGTACCCTTTTACTTTCTTAAGTAAAGTGAACAATTGGTGAACATAATATAGCATACATCTAGCACCTTAATATTTCATTCTGTGAATTGTGACATGGAAGAAAACTCAGAGGATAGACCCCCAGACCCAGGGGACCCAAACTCTCAAAAAAGAAGATTAGTTGAAAATAACGGAAAGACAAAAAGCAAGGGAGAGTTGAAAAGCATTGTACCAAATAATAACACATCCTTGTACTCAAACCCCTCTGAAGACACACCACGTGCCACACCATCTCAAGCCCCGCTAGTCAACATGAAAGTCAATAAATATCAACCCGATGCGAAAGGTAAATCCTTTGCAATCCTTATCGATAGTGTTGATATAAATGGTGACAGGGTTAGACTAACTCCAATGAAGATGTTCGTCTATAAAAAAAGCTTAAACATCCAAGGCATCAAAGATTAATTAAGCAAGCTGGGTTCAATAGACTCAGGGTAATCTTTGAAACTGCTACAGAAGCAAACAATGCAGTCGACAACACTAAGCTGAAAGATTTCAACCTCAGGGCCTTTATTCCCGGCAATTTTGTATATAGATATGGAGTCATCAGAGACATCCCGCACGAAATTAACACAGAAGAGATCGTCAACTCAGCTAAGCCTTGCAATAGAATGGGAATTCTATTAGAAAACATAAAGATACTACAAGCACAAAGATTGAATACCAGAGATAGAAACGACCCCAATAAATTCATCCCAACCACAACACTCAAGCTAACCTTCGCAGGAACTGACCTCCCGGACTCTCTGAAATTTGAATATATGATAAGCAAAGTAAGCTATTTTAAATTTAGACCAAGACAATGCACAAACTTTCCAAAATCTTAGACTACACTAAAGACATACTCATTGGAGGCGATCTAAACGCAAGAAACAAGGCATTTGGAGATCATCTTAACAATGCCAAAGGCAGAATTCTGAAAGGTTGGATGACGGAGCACAACCTCAAAACATTGAACACTGGCATATAAACTTATAAAACAACAAACAAAAACTCTTATATAATATAACTCTTAGTAACATGAATAGGAGTAGTATCCTCTGGATGGAAGACAAGGAACACGTCAGCAACAGTAATCATATAACAATTAAAATCTGCTTGCCCAGTACACCCATTTCAAACACCAAGAAAATCAAATATAGGAACATCGCTCAAGAAAGAAACAAAACCCCTTTGTCACCAAACCTCAATAGTATATACGATAAACTAAGCCACCTAATAGACCTAAACTCAAACACGATAAGATACAAGCACATCCCCAAACACTGGTGGTCCAAGGATTTAGCAAGGCTCTGGAAAATAAAAATAAAGCACTACTTAATTACAACAGACTCAAATCAAATGCCAACTGGCCAATTCTCCACGAGGCAAAAACAAACTGGAGGCAAAGATCCAAAGGGGCCAAGCAGAGAAGCTGGAACGACAAATTAGAACAAATCAGAGGCAGCGGAAACATAAGTAACTTCTGGAGATTTATCAACAGTATCAGGAATAATAAAGAACCCCCCTCACGATACAACCTTGATGAGGACCAGACCAAAACTATCCTTAACATGATTAAATCCAAGCACCACCCTGGTACCACCTTAAGCATGATGCCACTCAATCCACTGGAACACCCACCAGACTTCGAACAGGAAGAACTCAACAATGTTATAAATGAAAAATGTAAATCCACAACCCCTGGTCTTGATAACATTAATTACAATCTAATTACAGCCTTACTCATACATCACCCGAATAATCTATTACAGGTTATTTATGACGCAGTTAATAGATGTGATATACCCACATCTGGAATGCATATTAGAATCGTTCCCGTTCCCAAACCCAATAGAAATCTAGAAGACCTTAACAACTATAGACCCATATCCATCCTCAGTGTTCCCATTAAAATCATAAATAAACTTATAAAACAAAGAATCGAAACACACCTAATAAACACAAGCCCACTACCAACCTTTACTTTTGCTTACACAAAAAACAAATCCTCGACAACATGCTTTAACACCCTTTTACAAAAACTTGAAAACAAATCCACTTTCCCCTTCAAAACTGCCTGTGTTATAGATTTTTCAAATGCATATGAGAAAGTCGACCTACAGATCCTGAACAAACTTCTTTCAGACCTCAATATCCCAAAAACCTACACCTCATGGATCATAAATCTATATAAAGAAAGAATACTCCACCTCAATCAACAACACACGACAATCTCCAATGGTCTGCCACAAGGTGACGTCTTGAGCCCACTTCTTTTCAATATATACACTTCCAAACTGCACAATATCTCTGACAGCAACACAACTCTTCTACAATATGCTGATGACTTCCTCATTCTAACTGAGGGAACTAATTTAAAGCACACGATTAACCTACTTCAACTAAAACTAAATCTCTTCTCCACAATGAGTGACAACCTCAAGCTACCCTTCAACCCGGACAAAATACAAGCCATTAATTTCCACTATAGTAGGAACACAGATATAATTCTCAAGCACAATAACACCCAAATCAAATGGAGCAATAGCATAAAATACCTAGGCATCAATCTAAATAAAAATCTAACCTTTAGAACACAGGAAGAACACATCCAAACCTTTAACAACATAGGCAACATCATAAAATATCTGAACAGACCCACCAATCCCTTTAGCCCCACCTTGGCTCTAAACCTTTTCAAATCATTAGTCAGGCCCAAAATAGAATACGGACTAAATACAATGGCACATGCACCAACATATTTATTCAATACCATGGACAGGCTCAAAGCAAAAATTCTCAATCAATGCCTAGGTTTA
The DNA here is from genome assembly GCA_954870665.1 of Stratiomys singularior. NCBI lineage: Eukaryota > Metazoa > Arthropoda > Insecta > Diptera > Stratiomyidae > Stratiomys > Stratiomys singularior. The sequence goes on along the minus strand of OX940879.1, from coordinate 109,684,938 downwards.
CGCCCTAGCACACCCAACCTCTATGCTTTTAACATGGCATCCGAACATCAATCTATAGATTGAGCAGCTCTTCTACCGGCAAAAGAACTAGGTAAACAAATTGTCAACAACACTTTCAGACCAACATGGACTGAACAGGATCCAGTCCACAAAAGCAGCTACAATTACATCCTCCACAAATTTAATCACCACCTAAGAAAGCTCAACCCAACTCACCGGACTAAAAGACCAGCTAACTTGTTCACCACACCTTTCTCAACAACGTCCTCTTTCCTCCGTAACCACAACCAAACAAAACCCAACCTTACCTTCAAGAAGTATACAGATAACCTTATAAAACAAAATGCCCTGATACTGGTGACCGATGCGGCCAAAAATCTCTTTGGCACAGGGATAGGATTCCTGAATCTTAACAACAACATCACCTACAATTCTAGCCTCCGCAAGAGCGTAACAACTACAGCAGCGGAACTACACGCCATCCTGGCAGCCCTCAATAAGAACAACATACAGAACCACCATAAGATTTTTGTCTTCACTGGTTCCAATAATGCTATCAAAAGTCTAAAGGATAATCAAGAATACAGAAAGACCACACAAGATATATGGAAGTTCATTGAAAATTACCCGGAGGAAATCTTCAATTTCATCTGGATCCCGGGACACGCGGGCATCATGCCGTTAGAAACAGCCGAAAAACAAGCCAAAATAGGTGTTTTAAGCCATAGTGTCATGGACACACAATATGAATTGGACGAAATAATAAACTTAATAAAAGAAGAGACAGACGATAAGTGGCAGGGCAGAATTAGAGCTCAAACCACCAACTACGCACCCTGCATATGGTAAGAGGCACACCATCTCAACAACAAAGGAAAACCATGGTTTCATAAAAGCAACATCACCCCGAAACATATCAAAACCATCAACAGAATCCTCACAAACAGAGCCTACAATAAACTTCGTCTCTTTCAAATTAAAAAAAAGCACTACCGATCTATGCATACAATGCAACAAAACTGACACAATAGATCACCAAGTGTTTCACTGCACTAAATACGAAAGGATCAGGGCAAATCACAATCTTTTTCTTAATTACAATAATATTAAAGACCTAATTTTCAAAAACGACAGCAATTTACTTGACAGCTTTGGAGCGTTCTTAGCAGAAGCGAATCCTAACATATAACACCCAATGACATATTACTCATACCCACACAATCAATCTATAACTTAGCCACAGACTAACTATGAACAAGTAATAATGACACAGGATCGACAACGCTGACCAGTGTCATAGCAGCCCGGGCCAATCTTAAACTGGTATCCATGTTACGGGTTGGTTGACTTCACCCCTTCCCGAGACCTCCGCGGCACTGTCACCACGCGATACGGACGAGAATGGTAACCCGGAGTTGGAGGAAGAAGCGCCACCACGTTTCAAGCCACGATGCTGGACGGAGTAGGGGAAGCAGAATTGTGGGTAAGGAGCATAGATGTAAGACTACATTGTCATTAGTAAGTTAGCGTTAAGGCAATAATAGTAGCATTAACCAATGATCTTCCGACACGCAATACGAACGTGCAAAAGACGCAATTGGGACCGAGTGAAATGTCGCGGGAAAAGCTGGGCAAGCCAAGTGATCAAAAGTTCACCTAGAACCGATCAAGGGATCAAGGATTAACCTTGGGAAATAACTCACGTTAATACGGTAGCGCAGGCATTGAAGTTTTAACGAGTGAGGGTTACATACGGGCGCGTGTGAAAATTGAACAGAAGCTGATCACTCCCGTCGGCCGGCACATCACGGCGAGGATATTTTTCGACACTTGAACGACGCTACACACATATGGCGCTACCAAGGCAGGCTGGAGGAGCGGCGGCAACCACAAAGCAACACTACGGGCACTAAGGGCATTTCAGCCAGATCACTACCGCCGTCGGAAGTGGCGGAAACGAAGGCCACTAAGATCACCCGGAGCCAACGGCGAAGTCAACCACCGGACGGAGCGCAGGGAATCCGAAAAACAAAACAGGGGAGGCTATGTTTTTTTACTCATCAACTTCCCTCTTAATGGTGGAGTCTTCCTTGAAGTCACTTTCTTCAGTGAAGTTTGTTTACATTGTTATGTAAACAATACGAACTGTCATCATCGCGGCGAATGTCGGGTAAAGTAGTTCGCGGCGAAGATTTGCGGCGATCTACGGCGAACTGGGATTACAGCGGTGGCAGGCGAAGGAAACGTTAATTTTTGGTTCGAACGAGAGGTGAATGTTCGAGGAGCGGGATCTTGGTTGGTGGTAGCCGTTAAGGAGACATAATATAAGGACGACGGTGAATAGCGGGGGCTCTCTTTTCGTTTTGGTTTTAGCGATGGGAATGGGACAAGTTGGACGAGCAGTAGGAAAGTGAGTGGGGTTTTGAAGATCAACATAAAGGGGTAAAGTCGTGAGAGTGCTGTGGAAAAGTGGATAATAAACTTTCAAATATAATTACCAAATTAAACAAAAAAAAAAAACCTTGCAAGGACAGAAGATAGACGTGAAGTGAAGTGGTTGTAATCCAGGACGCGAAATTTACAGTAACGACCAAATTAAGTCAATTCCATTCGCGAGTGCGCGGCGCGACCGGACCGGAGCAAGGGGCCCATCGCGGAAGACCAGTTTAGTCGTTAGCTAGCCTTAAGTTTCTTTTTCTCGCTATTTGTTTTCCTTTTAGAAATAAATGCCAAGAATTATCGGAAGATCTTTTTTTTCCCTTAGGTGAGAGCTAGACTGTGTTTTGTATTGCAGGTTTCCTTCCGGCTTTGTGAGTGGCGACGAAGCGGGGTGCGCGTGAACGCGGAGCGTGCGTACACAGTAGGTTGGAGGTTCCACGGAGGTGACGTCGGGGGGTGGTGTGAGGTATCCGTGTTTTCTCTGAAGTTGATTTGGTGTGGCGACAATTTCCTCTTCTGGCTTCGCACCGTGTGTTTTCAGGTAGTGTTCTTTCTTTTCTGTCAGGAGCGTAATCCGGGCGAGCCGCATTCTCGCTTGGCGGCTCATCGGGGCTAACTGGGTAAGCGAGTGGCGCCCACGCCCGTCTTCGACGAGCTACCGGAGCCTAGAGCCCCAACCGGAGGGGTTTCGGCCTAGGACGCGCGAAGTCCTAGACGTACCGGAGTAATCCCGGTAACATCCATCCAGTGTGAATTTAAAAAAAATATATATCTAAGCCATGACGTATGGAAACATAACAGAGTCTTAAGGCAGCTAATAGGCATGTCACCGTACCTTTGTCTTTATGTCCCGCCTCCATCAAGTATAGTTTTTTGTTTGCGATTTCAATTCATCTGAAGGCTGATCGGTATAACATACGATTGGGAATATGTTCAAAGTGTTAACACTTTCTGAAAGCAACAAAATCGGGCAGACTTTCAATTGTCCACAATCATAATCGGGAGTGGAAAGATCTGAGGGAAATGTTTTGAATTTTCCCCAGAAATCTGTAAATATTCTCACTCCGACTTATACTGCAGCTGTTGTACTGAAGCTGTTACTCTGCCTAATTACCTGCATCTGTTAAAGTGAGCACCTCTTTACGGTCTTGACGACTCAAGGACCTCATGAAAAGGGCAGCAAATATCATTTGCGAAATAGGTCTAATAAAAGTCTACAAAGACAATCTGAGGGGAAATTGTCAAAAGAATGTTGGTCTTTAATTTCTATCGACCGATGTGGATAGGGACGAAAGAGGTGTTCTCTGCAAGGTAGCGCTGCAAGCACGGGTATCAAATATATTTCGATGTTTATGGTAGAGGTTTAATCACGCAAGACACCGGACATTTTATAAAGCTATAAAGCATCGTTTCCAATATACCTAACGTGGCCATTTATTTTTTGATTCCAAACGGGACATTGGTTTATTTAGGTCAAATCAAAAGTAGTCAATCAAATAAACAACACTTTTTTTTAAGTTATTTATTCAGAAAATGTTAGTTGGCTGAAGAGAGAGTTACGATTCAAAAAGTTACCCAAAATGTTTATTTATGTTTATATTTATCAGAAGAACAAATTTGTTTTAATATAGCTGGTGACGATTTCAAGTAAGAATGAAACTCTTGGCACGTTTTTTTTATATTCACCTTAATTATCAACATCGCCCTGAGAACTGAAATTTGTAACTGGGTTTTCTCAGATGTCCACAATTTATTCACAATAGAAACAACTATTTCTACTGGAGCATTTGTAGCAGGCAAACATAAAATATATTCAATTACAATAAAAAAGTTTTCATGCTGAAGATTATTGGCGCGAAAGTGTTTGAATACTTCCACCCAACGGGTTTCCGTGGAAACATTTAAATTATTCCATTCCGTTACTTTTTGCGATGTAATGTAATTAGAAATTAATGAAAATCGTCAAACACTTCAGTATCTTTATTACAGTCAATATATTGCTTTTCAATTAATACATCCAGAGATTTTTGAATGTCTTCCTATGTGGGGACCCTTTTTAAATCTGCCCAATAAAATATCTCCATTTCTTTGGTAAGAAAGCAAGTCAGTCCACTGCTCCAGATATTCAGGGCTTGTTTTATAAAATTCTGTAGTCGTCATTTTCACAAATTCTTCATCGATATCAGTATCACTATCTTTTAATTTTGACATTAATTGACGGACCATAAATGGAAGAAACTGATTGGTCTGTTTCTGAGTTAAATTGTCTTTTAATTGATTGATTTCTTTTGCAGCTTCAATTGCCGATACAGTCTGACCTTCAACTTTCAAGACAGCTTCATGAAAACTTGCTGACTGAGCGTGTAAAAAATAAAACCACAATTCGGATGTGGGATCTTCAAAAAAGTTTTTTAGTAACAGGGGACATTTTTCAATACTCAAAAAATAGCTTTTTAACGGCTGGTACATTTTTAAAACTCTCTCCAAAGCAGGCATAAGAGCAGGCCATCTGGTTTTGCTATAGCCGAGAATTTGTTGATATTCCGTTTCAGTTTCGGCACAAAACTCCTTTAGAGCTTCAACTCGAATTGTATAAATATAAAAAAAGGAATATATCTTCACAATAACGCTTTCGTAATCTACGGGTAGCCCATCGGCAGCAGATTTTATGGCATTGTGAATTACATGGGCTCCACATCCAATACCTATTATTTCTTTTTTCAGAGATGATTGTCATTTCGTTAAAACATTATTAGTTCCTCGCCTAACTGCACCTCCGAAATTGACGTTTGCATTGTCCCCACAAAATGCTACGACTTTTGCAGTCAAATTATTGTCTGTCAACACTTGGTTTAAATAATTGAAAATGATGTCAGTAGTTTCACCAGATTGGTCTTGGAAATCTAAAATTTTTATTTGCACACCTACGTAAGGTTGAAAAAAGCGCACTACAATGGGGTATAATTTCTTATTACCGTGGTTTGACGCGTCGTTTAGTATTGTAATACAATTGCACTTATCAAGGTCATCTTTTAATTCTCTCATTGCTGCAGGCGTCAAAACATTTACTACAATAGCTTCTGATTTCGTACGCGCGCATGTTAATTTGGGATCAAAACATGATTGAATCAATTACGATGCACAATCATTAGAACGAAAACTGTGGTTTTTTTGTATCGTGTGATAAGCCCAGACGCCTTGTGCCGCGGCGATATCCAAGTCCTTCAAAGTTGGCGTGTCCGATTTCTTGAAAAAGTTTAACATCGAAGAACTCGAAGCGGCGGCACGATCGGCATTTTGATGTTTGTCAGACTTTAAATGCTGTTCAATATCACCACCACCACTGTGGGAAACACTAAATTCTGTACGACACTTTTCACATCTGATGGAGTATTTATTTGCTTGATAAACGGATATTTTTCTTGTAAGCTAACATTGAACGAACACTTGCGTTTCGGCATTTTAACTATTATTCCAAAGAAAAGGAAAAATTTATATTCTATACGAGCATCAAACAATCACAAAACAAATAGCGAGAAGTAGACAAATGAAAAGTTTGTCAAACAATAGTCAATAAGGCAACAAAACACGAGCGAGATATGACGTCTTGGCCACTCTCGTATCGTTGTGTCGAGCGTCGACGACGACGCAGTCTCGCTCTCGCACACCGTTAGCTCGCGTTCGGTTGGTCAGGGCGTCACATCGCGGCGGCGGCGGTGGCCGGCCGTTTGCTACTCAAATTTTCGCGCGGTTTCTGAAAACGGGACAATTTTGCGTCCCACAGTCCATTTCGGGGACACCGGGACTCGTAATTGTAAAACGGGACGTCTGGTCACGTTAAATATACCAAAACCGGTAACGTAAAAAAGGCGACGCAGCTATTAACTGAAATCGAAACTGCTCGAGATATTCTTCCGAAATCATATTAAAGCGCTACGAAGAAAGAAAAGCAAAGATGCAGGACTCTGTTTCCCGTTAAGCTCGTCGATTATACGGGTTTCCTTATCTTTGATATATATTCCGTCAGGGAAGTCTCCCAAAATTAACGTATGCAATGTGCCATCACATATTAAAACTATTTAACAGGAACAATTCAATGGGGAGGTTTCAATGCATAATGTCACTGCCAATAAAATTAAATTAATTGATCCTTTCAGTATATGGGTTGGAATTTTAGCCTATACTATACTATGTTTTGTCGGAGTAATGGGACTGTACCAATAACAAACCAACAAGTATACTAGCAGTGGTTTAATAATATCACAAAACAAATATAATCACATTTCCAATAGAGTGTCACAATCACTTTAGGTGAGCAATCTGTTGCTCTTATTTCTCTTGAAATCGGGAAACAAACATCACTCGCTTGAACATACGTAAACGAACTTCCCGGCACATCCTTCGGATCTTCGATAATTATAAAAAACAATCAATTTTCCCGTAAGCAAGCACGTGCTATTTCGTCTCCAGTCAGACTCCCCCAATAATATTGAAACTAAAATTGTGCACAGGATAATCGGAATAGCACAACGGTTAGTGAAACCATGCAAATAATGTTGTATATTTACACTTGCTAGTCTTACTCACATAACTGTGACCCCCTCGGCAAGCTGAAAATTCGCTGGAAAATCGCGAGAGCGGAGGAAAACAACTACGAAGCCAAGAAAAATCTGTCTGGTTGTCATTTACCTGCACAAAATGACGACACTGTGATTGGCCACTGAAAATGTCTGTGGTAATTTTGTTTTTTTCCTCTCATTTTCCCATGTGTTTCTCTCACGATATCATGCCGTCGTTGATTCTCCACCTCCCGGGAAAATGTAAACATTTTAGAATGTAATTGAAGCTTTTGTAAATGTGTGTGTTCGAACAAGTAGCACACTGTCGCCGAATCAGTGCAAGTGTGAGTTTTCCATTGGGAAAATGTTTTCTTTGTTCGCTCCGTCCCCTGAAAATATTTCAACAGCATCCTTGCAACGAAGAGATAACAAGACTATGGCATTGGTGATAGGAGAAGGGAGGAGTAGACGAACTGAGCGACAAAATATCCTCACATGCAGTGGATGGTAATGACGTCGGTTGGGGAAAAGGGATATTTCCGAGACGAATCTTCTCTGTGAATTTCGTTTACTTGCCAAGGATATTTTCGCTTGCGCTCCACCAGGTGGGTGAAACGTTATAATATTCCTCTCGTGAGAACGTCGCATGCGGTACAGCCGCATGTTTATGTGTGTGTGGAAGTCATAGTATATCCTGGTGCTGAGCAAAATGCCGGTATGTTTACATTTTTCATATCCCTTCGTGTAAACCATAAGCCGTGAGTTGACGATTAGGTGGAAAGCAGAAAATTTTCTTATAGGATGGGGAGGAATTTTTCCACGATTTTCCGATCTGATCTCACCGCGACACATATAGTGTGTGGCAGCGCAGATTTCACGGATTCGGTTTTCCCGATGCCGTATGGTATGGCAAAATGGGAAAAATCTCGGTCGGTGTGCATCGTTCTGTGGCCATAGAATAGTCGCACCCAGCATCCCGCAGTACCGTTCCGGTTGGCATCTAATTAGGACGTGTAGTCATTCACTAGCTGATAAAATATTGTTACGGGCACGTGTGCAGTGTGGCTTAAGGACTGTCAAGGAAGTTCTTAGTTCGGAAGAAATAGTGGACTCAAATGCTAGGGTAGGCACCCATAAAACACGCACTAAGGAAAATACCATAAGACAGATTAGCGTGACGCAAAAACGCACATGCAATTTTTCAAGAAGAAAAGGAAAACTGAACTTCAATCGCTAATTAGAATCAGCTCAGAACAATTAAACGCCAGCAACACGCATCTACTATCTTCCTGCACTTATTCTGGGCTTAACAGATTTTCGCGTATCCTTTATTCTATCAAATATCCCCACGTTTTTCAAGAGCCCTCTTGAAATCGACGCGCGACAGTCACGTGCGCGCCAATTTTTGAATTTGATTTGAATACAATTTATATCACGTCGTCTTTTGTGGTGTGCCGTGATTGTGTCCGCGAAATCCTAGTGTCATCCCCGTCGAAACCATCATCCGCGTCGCGATTTCAAGCACATCTATAGATGCAATTTTTATGTAATTAGTGATTTTTAAGAAGTGAGTTATCCCGTTTCGTGTGCTTAAAGGGATCACAGGGTTTTTTTTTCCCTAATTTTTCAATGACTTCCAGCCCGGATATCGTGCGCCCGTAAAATAATTGCAAAAGGATTATACATGACATCGTTAGGGTCGTTTAATTGAAAGGCGTCTGAATGTGAAGACGCAGTTTTCGGGGTTTCCCCGCAGTTGGCAAAAGTGTTGCTATTCGAAGTGTGAAAGTGGAAGTTTATTTTTACATTTCACGTTTGTACACGTTCGTGCCCTAAATAATTGAAGAGATTAAGGATTTGTGGTACTTGATGAGCTGTGAAAAATGATGAAACCTTTGTAAAAGGGGATCGTGAAATTCCACGGATTATCAGACGCAAGAAAGTCCAAGTCTGTTGGACAATCTCAATTGTAACTTATCCTTAAAATTTACTTCAAATTAAAGCGTGAACTTATCAACATGTTGGTAAATCTTTATATTTACATAGCATGTTATCTTATGACAATTCTATTTATTGCATCTGGCAATACGACGACCTCGACGGCAAACAATGCTCTAAATGGTAATGGTAAGTGAAAAATGAATTAATTATTAACAAAGTTAGAGTAGTCTGATCTTGATCGAACAAATTAATCCTTTTATTTGAAGTTAAGGAAATTTCGCTTGTTTGCGGCACAATCCGACTTAAGCAAAAATATTTCTTATCGAAATTTTGTGAACTTATACATTAACGTCTGCTAGCCGAAAAGACTTTGTGGCATTTAAAATTATACAAAAAGTTTCCAAAGTTTTGAATAATGTAAAAGAAATTTTAATGAAAGCATGTTGTGATAAAAATTGAAGGAAGGATGATCTGGATGTAAAACGTTTTTATTTTTGCCGATTCCAACTAAAGATTCCAATGTATGTTTCTTCATGTCTATAGACAGTTTCCCTGCTGGATCCGATTTTCAAACCTTGCTCCTGGATGTCAATGGTACTGGTTCGGCTGGTTCATCTATCGAAATTTCATCTGATACCCAATGAATCGCTATTTCCTATAAAAAATTGTGATATTTTTTTGTTTGTCGAATGAACTGAAATATACACTACAAACGAATTGAATAAGGCACAATTGATCAGATACATTGCCATTCTTTTAGTCCATTTTACAGTTTTTCGTAAGATTGAATAATATGCTAAGTACTGATCTGCCCGGTCTACGCCTTTCACGAATTGATTGTAATCGATCAGAGCATTCGGCTTTATAATTTTTTGTCTCGTCTTTCTGTCCGTGTTTTGAATCTCCTTCATCTCTGCAGAGTGAACTGTAGTTATCAGATTTACAGTTTTTTTTAAAGCCAAACTTGCAGCAATATATCTTTTTTCCTTCTGAAAGTTGTTTCACCATATTTCAAAGAAACCGTTTTCAGACAGTCCGGAAGTCCTCTATTTTTTCGTAAGGTGCCGCAAATTCTTATTTTTGTCTTTAATTGTAGCTCACTGTTTTCAACACTATTGTAAGAATTATCCATATACTCATGATGCCACAAATCTGCATACGGAGATAGCAATGTCTGCATGATTTCTATCAATCGGTTTCCTTGACCGCAATAAAATTGCTTTTCAAGCAATTTTAAAACTTCAACATTGCATATGTTACCAGTGGTACTTTCGCAGACCATTCGCACTAGAATCCCATATTTTATAATGTTTCCGGCATTGTTAACTCTAAAGAATAGTCTTCCTCTAGAGATAATTATTGAACAGGCTTGTAAGTTTCTTTGAATTTGGCACGAAAGATATCCAATAGCGGTCTGACTTTGCACAGTCAATCTGAATTGTCTTGCACATTCTCATTATTATTGAAATGCCAGGCCCTCCAGATTTGACGGAATCTGTTTCTGCTAATCGTTTTCGCAAAAAATGGTGTTTCTGTATACGGTTCAGTACTTCAATACTCATCTCGTCGATCCTTGCGTACCTGTCCCATAAATATTATAAGTCCCAAAAACTTCTTAATTTCTTTAGCGGTGATGTATTTCCACTTAAGGGATTTCTTAGAGGTTTTGAACTTGTCCGTATTTTGGTGATAATATCTATACGACTCCTTCACAAGGAACGCAAATAAAGTATCATCAATAAATAAATTCACGGCATCTACGATATTGTCAGGAACGTTTTGGGGTATTTATTCCCGGCTGCCCTAGAAACTGCTCCAAAACTGGTTGATTGTCTCTCGATGACCATTCTTCGCTATCAGAACTATCAGAACTAGATGATGAACTTGAAATTCTTCTTCGAGTAAACGTTGAAGGAATAGGAATAGTTTCATCTTCACTAGAATCGTAGTCGGATAAATTTTCTACGTCACTTTGGCAAGAACAATTGGACAAATTGTCAGATAAGTAGATAATAACAACAAACTCACAAACTAACCAAAAACCAAAAAAACTCAAAAACACGTAAGACGTCCGAACGAAAGAAGCATAAAGCAGTTACTGGAGAGACGAACGAAAATGCAAAAATACGATTTTCTATGACGCCTACTGATGAGCGCAGTTAAGTCGGTGCTGCTATACGGCTCCGAGGTTTGGGCTGAAGCTCTCAGTAAGGAGTCCTACCGGAGGCGACTGATGCAGGTGCAAAAGCGAGGTGCGGGTTGCGTCCGCATACCGCACTGTCTCTGAGCCGGCAGTGTTGGTCATCGCGGGTAGAACACCTATTGTGCTCCTTGCTAAGGAACGGAGCAGGCTCTACCTGTGTAGGGGAGAAGAAGGTAGAGAGGCTGTTTCACGCGAGGAGAGAAGAAGGACTTTCGCTCTGTGGCAGGAAGAGTGGGTAAATGAAACACGGGGCAGGTGGACCGCGCGTCTAATCAGGGACCTGGAGCCGTGGCTCAATCGCAAGCATGGCGAGACTGATTACTACCTGACACAGCTTCGCAGCGGACACGTGTGTTTTCAGTCGTACCTGCACAAAATGGGAAAGCCACGGTTCCCAGACTGCCTGTTTTGTCCGGGGATTGCGGATGATGCTTGCCACATCTTCTTCACATGCGAACGGTGGGTGAGACAACGTGTACATCTCAGGGAGAGAATAGGGGAGATCTCTCCAGATACCCTGGTGGAGAAGATGCTGATGTCTAAAGACAAATGGAACTGTGTGTCGCACTACGCTCGGGTGGTTCTCACTATGAAGAAGGACGGCGCAGAGGGGAGAGGGCTCACTCTCTCAGTAATGCCTCTCCTTTCTATTCATCTCTGCTGAGGGAGTGATCTCTCCAATCCGAAGGTTCCGCTAGGCGAGACGTAAAAGGCCTTGTCCGATGTAATGTCAAAAACCGTTCCAGGCTAGGTTCTCGGTGTGACAGGAGAGGTGTTTAGTCGGTAGTTCAGTTGCTGTTGTTGCCACTTGAAGTCTGATACTCAGGGCGTAAATAGCCTTTACCTCCCAACCAAAAAAAAAACTCATTTTATCGACAGTTAGTTGGAACGGGTACCATTGGCAATAGATAACGCACAACCCACCACCCGTTTACACCTCCGTATTTACAAGTTTCCCGCGCCTTACCGCTTAGCGCAACAAAACGAGTAAAGTCGTTTCCCGCGTTTTACTATGAAAAGGTATATGACGAGTTTACTTGTCTCCCGCAAACAATGTGTTAACAGTGATCCTCAATTAAACGCTGCAAAGATTTCTGTATTGTTCTTTGAATCAAAATCAAAAAGAAAGCCGTGAAAATTCGCTTTCTTCGTTCATAAGTTTATTTTTGTTAGGTCTAAGCTATGACGTGCATTCGAATGTTCTCCATAGTCAACATTATTAAAACACAAAGAAAATCATAAGCATAAGTTCAGTTATGAGATATAATCCTTAATTTGGACACACACTATTAAATGATTATGAACGATTGAGTTTAGCAAAAGAATTTATATTTTCAAGATAGGAAACCAAAATTTCTTAAAAGTTAAAAAACAATATTTTCAATGGCATGCTTACATTAATACTAATTCGAATCCGACTCAGTAAACGTTCAATGGAAGCAGCTTTGTGAACCAGATTCCAAAACAGTTTAAACTACAGCATGAAATAGTTCCTTATCATTGCAACCTCCTACTTTTATGTGATATATTGCAGTGGTGCTAAAATCTCTTAAAATCTACTTCACAAAGTCCTTAAAAAGAAATTATATAGTGAATAGAAATATATATACTAATGAATATAAGAAACAAAAACACCGAGGATGATTGACGATCAATTGTAAAATTTGCTTTACGATGAGAATACCATGTTTCCATTGTCCATTGTCCTTGGTCCACTATTTGATTTGGCACAGGCGTGTACTGGGTAATAGCTCCTGGAATCGATTTTGGTGTTGGTAGATGGGCCACCCAGTTGTCTACCGAACCCAAGGACAGCTTCTGGTTGCGTATTTGTCAGAGGTTCCACTCCACCCAAGGCATTTCAGGCTGAGATAGTCAAGAACAGAAGTTGGGCAGACTTCCTTGTCGCTGAAACTCCATATTTCCTCCGATTACCAGCCAAATAATTTGTTATGTTTGCCAAAGAGTTTGTAAGCAATTCTACTAAAGTTCTAACATTGCTTTCTCGGTCTTACAGAGTGAAACTTAAAGACATATACCATCCCGTGTATAGTATAAAAGACATATACTATCAATCTTCAATCCTTCAATTCCAATCTGAGTCTGTAGCCAGGCGATTTCGTAGAACTTCCTTTTTACTGTCGGCTGTGGTACTTCGACTTCAGTCTTATTGGGTTTTCGCACTGTCATCATCTCTGTATATCTTCTTTCGCATTGTCATTATCTTTATATAACTGTGTCCAAGGACCTACGGCAGTGTCGGATTCTGATATTTGATGCAGCTCTGAGTCTTTGTAGAAACTCTGTAGTTCTGGACCATCTGTGTAGCTCTCCAGTTAAAAGCAAGCGCCTTTAATATTGACTTTTTACTCAGAAAATGTGTGTAGTTTTCCATTGAGGTTTGCTCATTTTAGTCACCGTTTCAAATGAAAATAATTCCAGGATATATCAAAAGGTGCAAAAATTCGAGGGTGTTTGTAAACTTCAACAACGATGCAAACTTCTGAAATCCCTTGTTTAAACAGGAAATGATTACCCAACAATTTGAGGTCGATTTTCTTTGGATTATTTTGTTGAAAAAAAGCTTTGTAAGTTTTTCAATACCGGAACTCATTTTTAGCTGGAAATTTGGATTTTCAAGCTTTGAATTTTTCGAGTTGTTGCTCAAGACGGTGTATAGTGGACGCAACAAAGTAGTTTATACTATATTGAATTATCAGCCAGACACCCACATGTCAGACGACAAGCTAAAGACTGATAACGCAGCAAAGTATGCATTCCGTACTGAGTTGCGTTATCAGTCTACCACATGTCGTCTTCAGTGTCTACTTTGTTTCGTTATCAGTCTGTAGCTGGTCGTCCTCGCATGTGATCTGATATACGCTTGTCACGAAATATTACCATGTTATGGAAGCGGGGAGACGCACAGGATCAACCTTAAAATCAGGATAACTCTACAAACGAAACAATAGAAAAAACACACTACTGGAACCCGTGCACATGCTACATGCAATCATAATAAAGTATGGTGGGTTGCGTAAGACTTTTTAGTGATTCCAATTATAAGCGAACCTTTTGTTCGCAAAAGTGCTCTTGTCTTTTTCGGACCGCAGGAGATATTATTTTTTTTGGGGGGGGGAGGAGGGTTGAAGGCAATTTACACCCGGAGTGTGCGACTCCTTGGAGCGCATGCTACCATACTACCCACTAAACACCCCCCTGTCAAGAGACCCTAGCCTGGAGCTGTTTGACACATTACTTCGGGCTAGGCCTCTTTTTACTTCGCCCTAGGGTGCCGTCAGCGTAGAGAAATCTCCCTCCAGCGGGAAGGGGCTGGATGGAGGAGGACTGCTGGAAAGGAGATCCCGCGCCCAAGTGGATGACCATCCATGGTTATCCATGGTCACTTTTTTTGCTGTAAGTATAGCCCGAGAGTAATGTGCCACACAGGTCCATTTTTCGAAAGTTTTCAGCATTTCTCCGACTAGGTTGTCTAGAGAAAGCTCTCCCATTACCTACCACAAGTCCTGCCACATCCTGTTCCACCTTCTACAGTTGAAGAAGGTGTGACATGTGTCGTTCCTTTCCACTGGTAGAAAATGCAGTCTGGGGACCGTGATTTACCAATCTTGTGCAGATAAGACTGAAAATACCCATGCCCGCTAAGAAGCTGGGTAAGGTAATAATCAGTCTCACCGTGCCTTCGATTTAGCCACGATCCCACGTCCTCTATAAGGCGGGCAGTCCAGCGGCCATTAGAGTCGCCTTCCCAGGACTGTTGCCACTCGAGTATTGTTCGCTGCCTCTCTTCTCGGTTGACAGCATATCTTGAGCCCTCCACTTTACGGTCAAAAATTCTCCGTCGTTCTCTAGCAAGGAGGGTGATGGGTATCACTCCTGCAATCACCAGCACCGCTGACTCAGAGACAGTGCGGTATGCAGACGCAACCCGCAAAGCTCCTCGTCTCTGTACCTGGGCCAAGCGCTTTCGGTACAGCTCCTTACTGAGATCTCCGGCCTAAACCTTAGAGCCGTACAGTAGCACTGACTGTACAGCACTCATGAGAAGTCGGCGTTTGCTCGGTGTGGGCCCACCTATGTTGCACATTAGTCGACTCAAAGCTGAGACGCCTATCGCGGCCTTTTTCGCCGTTGCCGTGATCTGTTCCGAAAAGCTCATTTTCGAATCGATCAATAGTCCCAAATATTTTATTGCAACTTTAGACTCGACAGCCGCATCTCCGATCCGCAAAGGAATTACCGTGGGAATTCTTTTCTTCGTAAGAATGACCACCTTGGTTTTCTCTAGTGCCAAACTGAACCCGCGGGTGGTTATCCATTCCATCACTTTACGCATTAGCATTCCCAGTCTGCGCTGCGCATGTTCGACTGTGCGTCCGGCGACCAGTGCTGCTATATCATCTGTATAGCCGACCAAGCGCGACTCATCTGGCAGCTCAATCCTCAATAGTCCGTCGTATGAGGCGTTCCACAAGTCTGGTCCAATTATGGAGCCTTGCGCTACACCAGACGTTATCTCCATACTGCGTCGCCCATCTTGTGTGTAATAGAGCAGACTGCGGTCCTTTAATTAATCAAAATCCGCATCAGATACCCTGGCATTCGGAAAAAATTTCCAATGTACCAAGAATATCCGACCATCTGACGGAGTTGAACGCATTTCTGACGTCAAGCTTCACTAGCAAGACAACTCGTGTGGAGTCAGTTTTGTACGCTTCAGCTCAACGGACTGCATTCACCATTTCCATGATGGTATCGAAAGTAGATCGCCCTGCTCTAAAGCCATACTGCTGAGGAGAAAGGTCCCCTGAAGCACGAATTGCGTCTGTGAGTCTTCCCTTAATGAGCTTTTCGAACACTTTCGCGGCTGTGTCCAGCATACAAAGCGGACGGTATGTAAAAGGCAGTCCTGGGTCATCTTTCCCCTTGCTGATCAATATGAGCCTCGCCACCTTCCAGCGGGATGGAAATACACCTTTTCTCAGGCAAGCGTTTATCACATTATGTTGCAAGTCAGGACAAACGTGGAAGACCATTTGTAGTATCTCGATTGGAATGCCGTTTGGTCCTGGTGCCTTTCGAGCTTTCATAGAAAGCACCGCATCCTCTAGCTTATCTTTTGTGAACAATGGACATTCCACTGA
This sequence comes from Stratiomys singularior, assembly GCA_954870665.1. NCBI lineage: Eukaryota > Metazoa > Arthropoda > Insecta > Diptera > Stratiomyidae > Stratiomys > Stratiomys singularior. The sequence continues at coordinate 109,668,631 of OX940879.1, read as the reverse complement.
ATCGAACTCGTGAGTAGCATCAACTCGGACAGGATGAGTTGGGAAAAGCGCCTGCACTATGCCGTCCATCCTGTCTGCTTGAATAAACACGGCTTCCGTAAGGTACTGAGCTTGCGCTACACTACCTTGTAGCCGAGCCCCCATTTTTATCCCTGTTCACGGTGTCAACAAGTTCACGCCAGCAGCGTGGCTTACTCTCATTGATGAGTCGATTGAGTTCTTTCCTCGCTTCTTTCCTCCTCTACGCTTCTCGAGCGTTGAGCTGCCCGTCGAAGTCTGTGACACTCGCCTCGTTTGTATGCGATGTCTTTTGACCACCAATGTACAGCAGGCCTGTCGTGTCGAGGCCTCCGTCGACGCATAGATGAGCTACATGCAGAAGTGATGAGGCTCATCGTTTACTCCACCATTCCCTCGACTGCAGCCCTTCCCCTCCCTGAAGGGCTCCCCGATTTCGTTGCGCCATTCAGAATCACATCGGAGAAAGTCTCCACGTCCATTTTTCTGTTGTTCCATCCTGGAGTGAAAGATCGTGGAGACGAGCGAGGAGTTGTATCGCCGATCTCGAATGCGATGTATTGGTGGTCACTCACTGAGTAATCCTCTTGTACTCTCCAGTTCAACGTCGTCGAAGCGAGAGACTCGGAGGCGAATGTCAAATCTGGGATTGTTCCTTCGCAACCCCAGCGCCGGAAGGTAGGTACATTACCGGGATTTTTAAATGCACCAACCCAGTCCTCGCCGACATGTCCAGAATGCGTTGCCCTCTGGAATCGGTTTGAGACATGCCCCACTCAACGGCTCTCGCGTTGAAATCTCCTGCTGCGAATACTTTGCCATCTGTATTCAGAACAACATCCTCCAGTCCAGTCTAGTTTGAAAAGATGGCATTGACTCATTCGGCGTAAGGTATACGCTGAAAAACGTTATACCCGGGCACCGAATCCACACAAAACCATCTCCTCGGCTGTGATCCTAGATAATCTAGTAGTAGTAGATATTATAGTCGCAAGCCGCCCCGTGCATGTGTTTAGAAAGGTTGAACCGTAGAAAAGGTTCTCTTGCCGCACTACAAAGTTCACAGTAATGCGTAGATGCTGAGTTTGAATTCTACTGGTGACAGTGATGTTTGAATTTGTGTTTCTTGTTTCAGCATATCTGAAACCTTTGGGAACATTATCAATATGAAGATCTTTTCATAAACCTCTGTTCTTAGAATGAGGTGACCCTAACTCACGGCCGAATATCTGTAGTAAGCTGTTGCGCCATAATACTGAATGCAACTAAAATGGATATTGATGTCTTGTTAAAAGATAGAAACCGAAAGATATCTTGAAGCGGTTTGAAAATTCCTACACAAGAAAACAGGATACTGCGTAGACCAGTTTGACCCAGAAGTATTTATTTAAAATTCCTTATACGTTCGCTGTTATGTTGATGGTAACTTCACCCTCTGACCAATTATGATATCTCTTACAAAGATTACTTGGTGTATGTATGTGCTCAATATGCAGCCTAATAGCTTAAAATATTTTTTTTTTGATGTTTCCAGAGATATTATCCATTTGGGCACATTCATTTAAAGCAAATGATATTTTCCATTGTCTGAGAGAAATGGGAAATATCTTTCCCCTTTCTCACAATGAAAACAGACAGACTGCAATGATGATAACCAAAATCTGATTCTAAGAATTTCATTTATTTCATTTAGAGAATATGTCTTGAAGATGGCAGCACTGTGTCCAATTCGAAGTAAATGTAGAGGAGCTTATCAGGTCTTAACTTAATAAAATGTATTTAATATGAAAGCTTATTTTGACGACTGTTTTCTTATATTGTTCGATGTTTTTTTTTGTTTAAAGTTCCTTCTAAGACGTTCCATTCTGAATAAAATTTATTGGCCATTGCGTCATCGTTGTGTGGATGTCATTTAAAACAAATAAATTCAGCCATACAATTTCTAAATCAGAATTACAGAATGCGTTTGATCTGCTGTGAAATAAATGTGAGACTATGAATTAAAAATAAAAAACAATTGTTTTTAAATATCTTTGCAATATGAATGCTAATCTGATATTGTTTGCGATAAAATTCAAAGTATTATGATAAGGATTTACTGCATTACCTTGATCATTATACTAGAAATAATTTACCTTACTCCAACTCTAAGGATTCGTATTTATCTTCAAAAAAAAAAAAAAAAACAAAATGAGTATCCAAGTTTATTGCATCCTACGTCTACTTACCGTCAAACCAATAAATATTTCCTATAAATAAGATTTTTTACGATTTCATAAGCATAAATTCAAATAAGATGAATAGAAAGAAAAAAAGAAATAGGGTTAGACGATAATATCTACGTGAAAGACAAGTTTTCCGAAAGCCTTATCATAAAATTCATTCCAAGGAAATCTTTTATTGCACTTGCACGAGGTCTAATTTGTTACCCGCAATGAATTCGTAACTTTAATTCCTCCCTGACGAAGTGTTACTCATAAATTTCTTTTCGGGAGCGAGTCACCTTTGAATATAAAATTCTGCTGGCAAAGTTTAGCGCACCACGTTTATTTTGATTGTAATAAAATTTGGCTATTACTCAGATTTTTTTGTTCATGTGGAGAGATTATTCCGCCCTCCCCCTATTATTCAGATAATTTCTTCATCAATATGTGACTATTTTTTTCAATTTAAACTGACATTAGTTATAGTTTCTATGTGCGTTTATTTGCTTAAGCAAATACGCGGATATATACTGAAATATTTTAATTTCGGCAAAAAAAAAAACAATACTTAAAAGTATTAAAGTTCTCCATTGATGTAATAAAATAACGTTAAATTACAAATAAACTGCTCGCTGTAGCTCGTTTTTTTTGTGGGTTGGGGGGTGAAGGCAATTTACGCCGGAGTGTGGGACTCCTAGCAGCGCATGCTACCAGACTACCCACTAAACACCCCCTCCCCCTGCCAAGAGATCCTAGCCTGGAACCGTTTGACACATTACTTCGGGCTAGGCCTCTTTTTACTTCGCCCTAGGGCGCCGTCAGTCTAGAGAAATCTCTCTCCAGCGGGAAGGGGCAGGATCGAGGAGGACAGCTGGAAAGGAGACCTCCCTAGACCCCGCGCCCAAGGTTATTTATCGTATATTTTTTGGCAATAAGTATAGCCCGAGAGTAATGTGCCGCGCAGGTCCATTTGTCGAAATTTTCAGCATTTCTCCGACCAGATTGTCTGTAAAAAGCTCTCCCATCACCTCCCACAAGTCCTGCCGCATCCTGTTCCACCTTCTACAGTTGAAGAAGGTGTGACATGCGTCATCCCTTTCCCCTGGGCAGAAAATGCAGTCTGGGGACCTTGATTTACCAATCTTGTGTAAGTAAGACTGAAAATACCCATGCCCGCTAAGTAGCTGGGTAAGGTAATAATCAGTCTCACCGTGCCTTCGATTTAGCCACGATCCCACGTCCCCTATAAGGCGGGCAGTCCAGCGGCCATTGGAGTCGCCTTCCCAGGGCTGTTGCCACTCGAGTATTGTGCGCTGCCTCTCTTCTCGGTTGACAGCATATCTTGAGCCCTCCACTTTACGGTCAAAAATTCTCCGTCGTTCTCTAGCAAGGAGGGTGATGGGTATCACTCCTGCAATCACCAGCACCGCCGACTCAGAGACAGTGCGGTATGCAGACGCAACCCGCAAAGCTCCTCATCTCTGTACCTGGGCCAAGCGCTTTCGGTACAGCTCCTTACTGAGAGCTCCGGCCCAAACCTCAGAGCCGTACAGTAGCACTGACTGTACAGCACTCATGAGGAGTCGGCGTTTGCTTGGTGTGGACCCGCCGATGTTGCACATTAGCCGACTTAAAGCCGAAACGCTTATCGCGGTCTTTTTCGCCGTTGTCCTGATCTGTTCCGAAAACCTCATTTTCGAATCAATCAATAGTCCCAAATATTTTATTTCAAGTTTAGATTCAACAGTGGCATCTCCGATCTGCAAAGGAATTACCGTGGGAATTTTTTTCTTCGGGAGAATGACAAGCTCGGTTTTCTTTAGTGCCAACCTGAACCCGCGGGTGGTCATCCACTCCTTCACGTGACGCATTAGCATTCCCAGTCTGCGCTGCGCATGTTCGACTGTGCGTCCGGCGACCAGTGCTGCTATATCATCTGCATAGCCGACCAAGCGCGACTCATCTGGCAGCTCAAGCCTCAATAGCCCGTCATATGAGGCGTTCCACAAGTCTGGTCCAAGTATGGAGTCTTGCGCTACACCAGACGTTATCTCCATACTGCGTCGCCCATCTTGTGTGTCATAGAGCAGACTGCGGTCCTTTAAATAATCCCTCAAAATCCGCATCAGATACCCTGCCAATCGGAAAAAATTTTCCAATGTGCCAAGAATATCCGACAATCTGGTGGAGTTGAGTTCGCTGTAGCTCTGGCTAATCTACGTTCTTTCATCATTAATTTATCTGTTAACGTACGTGTCCTGTGCAAATAAGCCCCTTTCGAATTTAATTATTTTATAAGTTTTGACATGGCATTATTGTTCTTTGTTATTATATCACGTTAACAACGAATCAAATAAATAAAAATTGTCGATGCTTTTCGCCGTAAAAAAAAACAATGATTTTAAAATTAAAACACGCAATCAAGAACGCTTAACATCAATGTCGCCAATATTACGTTACTTTTAGTATCGACTGCCCATCATATTGTATGGCTGTACGGAAAATATTTACAGTCATAACTTATGTTAACGCTTTCGCAATATAATGTAGTATTCATATGTTGTACCGGAAGTTGAATATATGAGTATGCTGTCAGTCAAAAATGTATGAACCGATGGATGCTGTAAAATATTGTGGTATGTGGAACATGTAATTATGAAATTTTTCACTTATTTGTAATATTTTATAAATTTACACACGACAAGCGTTTGGACTAAACGAATTTCATATGATTGTATTTATCACGGATATGTGAAATTGACAGGATAAAAGGGTAATAAGTTTTTTATTATGTGTTGCGCTATATTATTGATGAGTTTCGGGGAAGTTGACTTTAATTTTTATAATTTTTTGTAACTATGTGTTAAAATGAATCCAGTTGAATGAGTTTGAATTCATCAAGAAGGACCGATTTAAACAGTTTAGTGATTCTTTTTCCCATGACCATATGAAGACTGAATATATAAGTAGCCTATGTAGAATGTCAACAAGGATAGCAACTTTTGGTTGTATTCGGTGTCTCATTCTCTTTCATTCATTGATAAATACTTCCTACTCACCTGATACGGTTGTATATAATTATATAATATGATTTTCTTGACCAAACAGTCTTTGAAACAAGGTGAAGTAGGAGAAAGTTATAGTCTCACGTCTCCAAGCAAGTTTTGCGCAATGTTTAAAAGTGAGCTGTTGCGCTATAAATTTGAAACCAATTTTTTTTTGTTTGAGTTTTCAATACAATAATCTTAATTTTGAACCAGCGTTTTCGGAAACTCGGCCCTTTAATTCCTCCCTTACACTTGTGGATCCGGGATATACCTTATTCTTACATCTTTTCATTTAGCTGTAGTGGCAATTCCCTGTCTACAAGCCTTAACTGGTTTATTATAGGTATTTAACATCAAGCCTTCCTCTTCAAAAAAGCTGACTGGAGAAAATTTCGAAGACATATTAACGACAGTATGTCGATTACGCAAAATACGTTTAATTCTTTGAACACAGCGCAAGCGGTCGATGAAAAAATCTCCGAATTTAAACAAACTATTTGGAGGGTATAGAATGCAGTGTACCCAAATCTAATGTCAAATATGAAAGCTTCGAATAAGATCAGGAAGCTCTGAAGGTTATTCGTACCCGAAACAACCTTAGAAGACTGTGGCAAAGATCTAGGAATCCGACCTGGAAGTTAAGCGTGAACTCACTTACTACAGCAATCCAAAAAAAAACTCAAACCTACAGAATCAGTACTGGAATCAAATGCTTCAGAACTTAGATTTTAACTCAAGGGGACTTTGGCGCTTAAATAAAATTTTCAAAATCAAATCCCACAACCTACCCTACTCACTTAAAGACGCAAGTGGCCAGCAGACTTACTTTTATGAAGAAGAAGCAGAAATTCTGGCTGATAAATTTTCTAATTCCAACAAAATCTCAGACAAAAGGCGCAATAATATCATAGAAACGATGATAAATAACTCTATGCAAAGTATATCTAACACATATCAAACTTGCCCTCCGGCGCCTACATCCAGACAAGGGAAATAGTTAGGCAACTTAAAAAACTTAAGAATCGAACAGCTCCTGGTGTCGATGGAATTCCTAATTTTGTGATGAAAAATCTGCCAAAGAATGGGATTGTGCTCACTTGCCTCTTATTAAATGCTTGCCTCAAACTATCTTATTTTCCATTCGCCTGGAAACAAGCTGTTGTAGTACCTCTGCTAAAGCCTGGGAAGGATCCACATGAACCAGAAAGCTACAGGCCAATAAGCCTTTTACCAGCCTTTGGTAAACTATTCGAAAAGCTAATTCTCAAAAGACTCACAGACTTCGTGGAAAATGCCAACATACTTCCTAACTTTCAGTTCAGTTTCAGACACGGCTATTCAACGGAGCACCAGCTGTATCGCGTTTCAAAGGACATTAAGACAGTCCTCATAGGGAAGCAATCAGTTGGAATGGTCACCATCAATATTGAGAAAGCTTTCGATAGAGTCTGCCACGAAGGTTTACTTTATAAACTCCAAGAGTACAAAACTCCAGCAGACATACGTAATTTGATAGCTTCCTACCTCAAAGACAGATCATTTAAGGTAAAGGTTCGAGATAGCACCTCTACTGTAAAAAGCATCCCTGCAGGTGTTCCCCAAGGCTCATGTCTGACCCCTACCCTTTTCAATACCTACACCTCCGATCTCCCTATAAGTGTTTTATACTTCAGGAATGTTTTTATACTTCAGGAATTCACCCAAGTACAATAACAGGTAACTTAGAGAAAATGCTTGAAAAAGTTTATCAGTTCTTCTACAGGTGGAAAATAAGCATCAATATTGACAAAACTAAGGCAATATTTTTCACTTAAAAAACGTAAACATTCCTTGCTACCTAATCGACCGATTAACTTTCTAGGACAAGCCATACCATGGTCCGAAAATCTGCAGTATCTTGGGCTAACGTTGGACAAGAAACTCATGTTCAAAGACCACATTGAACGAATAAGCATTAAAGCATTTAATTCTGTACTTCAACTGTATCCACTACTCAACAGAAGGTTCCAATTGAACATAAAGAATAAGATGATAATTTTAAAGATGGTCACAGTAATGGATGGTCATGGTAATATTATACGGAGCGCCTACTTGGAGCTCGTCGTCGTCGTCGTTGTAGCGCTACAGCCCATTTCGGGCCTTGGCTTCCCGTAGGTGTCGCCTCCAGTTGTCTCGGTCCATCGACCGCGTCCTCCAATTTCGGGATCCGAGTAGCGTGCTGCTATCTTCGTCTACAGAGTCGGACCAGCGCTTTCTTGGCTTTCCCACTGGCCTACGTCCCTCAGTTTTTCCGACAAATACCTTTCTAGGTATCCGACCTTCATTCATTTGCTGCACATGGCCAGCCCATTGTAGCTTCCGCAGTTTTATCACAGTGGAGACTTCTGGCTCGTCGATGAGTTCGTACAACTCATGGTTGTACCTAATTCGCCACTGTCCTCCTTCTTGCGTTGCTCCCACGATTCGTCTTAGGACCCTCCTTTCGAAAGCGTTTAGTATGTTTGCGGAAGCTTGAGTGAGGGTCCATGTCTCACATCCGTAGGACAACACAGGTCTTATCACAGATTTGTATACTTGCAGCTTTGTTTTCCTATGTATGAAGCTGGCCTTCAGAATACCCAAAACTGAGTAGAACGCTTTATAAGCGAGCTGAATTCTACGATTTATTTCCACCGTTTCATTACCATCCTTCACTAGCTTGGAGCCAAGATATGTAAATTCGTCCACATTTTCCAGGATGAATTCGTTGATTGTTATGTTTTGCCGGTTGGGGGTGTTTCTCCTGGTTTGTATCATAACTTTTGTTTTGGACTCGTTGATTTGCAGCCCCACCTGCTTCGCTTCTTGGTCTAGTTTGAGCAGGAGTTCCTTGGCAGATGAAGAGGATCTTGACAGTATTTTGATGTCATCCGCATAGGCTACAAGTCGGCTTGATTTGTATAGTAGTGTTCCTTTCGTATCCACAGGTAGTTTCCGTACGACGTATTCTAGAGCTAGGTTGAATAGCAGTGGAGCCAGTCCATCGCCCTGCTTCAATCCTACCTTTGTCTCAAAGGCATTAGTCAGCTGGTTATTGATTCTGACTTGTGCTGTTGTTGATGCCATTGTCATTCTTGTCAGGCGGGCTAGCTTCGCTGGGATTCCAAGCTGAAGCATTATTTGGTACAGTATTTCTCGATCAATACTGTCGTATGCTTAAAGCCCACGAAGATTTGGTGGACGTCGATGTTAAATTTCCAGCACTTTTCAAGGATCTGCCTAACTGTAAACAATTGGTCAGTAGTTGATCGTCCAGCTCTAAAACCACCATGATACTCCCCAATTATTTTTTCAGCATATGATGTTAATCTACCTTCAAGTATTTTTGTGAGGATTTTGTAAGATGTACAGAGTAGTGATATACCTCTGTAATGTTCGCACTGTAGTTTTTCTCCTTTTTTGTGGATAGGGATGATGATTGATTGGCACGACTCTTGCGGCATCTGCTCTTGATCCCAGACGTGTTGGATCAGCTTGTGGATGACTTTCTGTGGCGCAACACCGCCGTTCTTTATCAGTTCTGCTGGGATTTCATCAATGCCCGGCGCTTTACTGTTTTTCTGGCTTTTGATGGCATACTTGACTTCTTCCAGAGTTGGAGGGGCCAAAGGGGACGGTTCGGAGATGTTTGACGACTCTGCTGTTCTTGAGCCGTGCGTAGGATTAAGGAGCTCCATGAAATAAGCAGCCCATCTTTCCTTGATCCTATCGTCGTCAGCAATGATGTTACCGCTTTCATCTTTACAGAGTGATGTCTTGGGCTGATATCCTTGTCTTAAGCTTTTCACTACTTTGTACGCGTTTCTCGATCTATTGTTCGCTAAATTTGACCTAAATTGGTCTTATCTATTGACCTTAATTGGTCATCAAAATATTTTCTTTTCTTATTTCTAATAATCTTATTGGCTACTCGTCGGAGGTTCTCGTAAGTTTCCCTCTTCGTCCTGGTATTTCTATTAACATATTCTTTATACGCCTGGTTTTTCTTTTCTAACGCATTCTGGCATTCATCATCAAACCAGTTATTTCTTCTGTGCCGGGCTATATACCCAATTGACCGTTCTGCTGTGCTTTTAATTGCTCCTTTCACCTCCATCCATAGCTCGTTACTTGTCTTTTCAGACATATCTTGGAGGATAGGAGCTAGTTTGTTTTCGAGGGAGTCATGAAAATCTTTAGCAATTGACTCCGTTTGGAGCTTTTCGATGTCAAACTTTTGTAATGGGCTGGTTTTCGTATTAAATGCCTTTGACAGGCGACTTCGAAACGTTGATTTGACCAGGTAGTGGTCCGAGTCGCAGTTTGCTCCACGGAATGTTCGGACCTCTGTTGAACGAGCACATGCTTGAAGGTGTTGCCATCTGGAGATGCCCAAGTTATTTTATGAATGCGTCGGTGTGGGAAGTACGTTGAACTAATAATCATATTTCTGCTACAGGCAAAGTCAATCGGGCGCTAGCCGTTGTCGTTACTGCTCTCGTGAAGGCTGTGGCCTCCTGTAGTTCCCCGATGAATATGTTCATTGTCAATTTTTGCATTGAGATCACCTAGAATTATTTTGATGTCGTTTGTGGGCAATGAGTCAAAGAGGCGTTCTAGGTGATTGTAGAAGGCGTCCTTCACTTCCTCGTCCTTATCTTCTGTCGGGGCGTGGACATTAATCAGCCATATCTTGAAAAATTTAGTTTTGATGCGGATCGCACACATTCTCTCGTTTATTGCTTTGAAGTCGATAACGTGTGACTTGAATTCCCTATCCACAATAAATGCTACTCCGAATTCTCGGCTTCCTCCAGGCTTCCCACTTTTAAATAGTGTGTGCGATCTCATGTCCTGTATCTCAGTACCAATCCATTTCGTTTCCTGGATTGCCAGCACATTTAGTTTGTATTCACTGGCCTGTTGTAATAATGCTTTAACAGCGCCAGGTTTGTTGAGTGATCTGACATTCCAGGATCCAATTGCGTAGTCCTTATGTCGTTTGCGGGGTCGTTTCCGTTATTCCAATCCAATTCGAGGCTCCCTTACAGGTTCCAAAACAATATTCGATTTTACAGGGACCGGTTGTTAGCCCATCGCCCAACCTTCGTTCCGAAGGCGTGGTTATTATATTCCTGTTATCACGCGCAGGAAGTCGCGCTCACCCTCTTGCATCAGTCTTCATAAGAAGTCCAGCGGTCACCAATGTGGAGGTTGCAAGTACGATTCGGTAGCAGGGCTGTTGGAGTTGCCTATTTCAGTTTCGGTTTTAGTGCATCCCATGGGGAACCAGTAAACCCAGTTCAGCGCCGATATTATCGCTACCATTGACCGCCGCCTACTTGGAGCTAATGCGCGAAATATTTGAAATCAAAGCTTCAAGTCACCCAAAACAGGTACTTAAGAATGGCGCTAAATGAGCCTTTTTATTTCTCATTACTCAAATTACATGAGCTTGCTAATATTAGCCCTATCAATAAACTCGCGCTCTCACGAAGAAATAATCTACTAGCTAAGGTAGAACACGCTTCGAATCCATACATTCAAGAACTCAGGATTTAAATTAATAGATTAACGTTCGATATCATGCGTCCTCAACCGAGTATTGATAGTTATTACTAAGATCCAAAATAGTATGTAAATAGGTTTTAACATAGGTAGTAGTAGTTTAAGTTAGAGTTAAGTTTAAAAGAGGTTTTTTTTTGTATTTTCCTCTACTATTATAAATATATCATATGAACAAGAAACATTTGTGTTCACACTAACAGTAGGTTTATTTGTATAGAAAACAATATTCTCCTGTAAAAGCAGTTTGGATGCACTCTTGTAATAAATTATACAGAAATTCCGCTGTCGTCGACCAAAATATTAAAACAACGTTCAACAATATATTAACTGCCTTTGTTGTATTTGACATAGCAAACCCAGTTAACAACATCTGGGATGTAAGCTTAATACGTTAAATGCATAAACGTCAAAGTCCAGGGCAGCTCATTCACATTATTGGTTTACTAATAGACCGAGTAAACCCAAAAAAAAAAGCTTGTAGAATTGATGCGAAAATGAGTCAAGGACTTCCGGTGTTTCCTTTTTTATATAGCTTATTAATAACAGAAATACCCAAATTGCAACCAAGTCTACAGATAGCGCTGAACATCGACATAGGCCTGTACATTTTTCAGGGATCGAAACAAAAAATTCGTCGTATCAATATTATAAATTATATAACGCTCAATCAATGCACTATTGGTATATTTGCCGAAGATTTTCCAAAAGGTTTATTCAGGCAAGACCCTGGCAATGAAAATTGTTTGAATATGTGAACAGTGATACCGTTAACTGCGAAGAACGATGGAGTCGAGTGGAAACGAACCGTTCAATTTTTAGGGCTTAGATTTGGCAGAAGAGTTCTCTGGAAGTATCAAATGCATGACAAATCAGAATACTGCTGTGTACTTTTCTCAAAACCAGAAGGATTCTACCGTTGAAGAGTTTCTGCTTCTACCACAGAATCCAGAAGGCTTTTACCTTCTATTTAGGTACTTAGGATGGTATCGGTTTCTACCAAGTCTTATGAAGAAGTGCTGAAATGCAGGTAGAATAGAGCAACTGAAAAAATCTTTCAAATGAAACATTTGAATCTCAGCACTCCTTCCCTTCACTCTATATATTTTTCAAGTGCAGCTAATAATTTGCTGATACCTTTGAAAAAATGATTCATCTTTATTGTCAAAAAAGGACGAAATTATTAGTTATAGTTATTTTGACTCCTCACAGCGTTTCTTTCGCAATTGCAAGTAAATAAAAGTGGTAAAGAGAGACGACTAAACAGTAGTGTGAGTAACAGAATTGCTCAAAATACCTTCCTTGAATCGGGGATCACGCCGATGGTTTGTGTGCATGGGGGCGCTCTCGTTAAGAGAAGTACACATTTCCTTCCTTTTTTGTATTCTTTACCTTGTTAGTAGTACATACTTTTTATGAAACTTTCTTTATAGCCAATCAAAAGAATTCTTTCCATATTCTAAAATAATAGACTGTATGATCTTTCCAGCCGATTGAAGCATATGGAACTTTTAAGGATAGAGTGTGCCTTTGTTTATATCACTGCACGGGCTCTTCCTTTGACTGAGGGTCATAATTATGAATCCAAGTTTCGTCACGATTTCTTTCAAACATTAGAAGCCCTCGGAATCTCCGACCTCATTCCGCTGATGTGTGGAAATGCGTCAGACATGCGGCTATCTAAATGATTCGCAATGATCACCATAAGAATGAAAAGAACCCAAATTCAAAATAAAAAAAAAAATATTTACTAGCGGTGAACGTGCGTCTTAACAAATTTGTTTTATTGCCGATTATTAAGCATGCAAAAAGTCAAAGGATTAAAAGAGGGAGGCTCTCTTGACAGGTAGCTTTCTAGTTTAATAAATGGTAAACAAAAAGCTTATTTCGGGTGATGAGGGAGGGGAATCCACAGAAAGTTGAAAATTCTCAAGCCTTCGTTACAATACAAATGTTTATTCTATTTACTCCTTAAAATTCTAGGTACAACGTGAGGTATAACAAAAAAAAAATCATGTTTTACACTTAACGATTTTTAGCTTAATTCAACATTTATGATTGCAATCAAAAATGATTCGAACATAGTATAGTTTATGAATATTTTTATAAATACTATTGCCTTCACAATTTACATAAACGGACACATCACTTTGATCCTTTCGCGCATGTTGAACATGCATTCATTGATTGGCGCCATATATGAATGTACACTAACTGGAATGGAGAAGCCCCGGTTGATACCTTCAACTAACATAGGAATCTCATTGATCAAGACTTGGGCACAGGGAACAGCTTCCATTTGTGGTCGTGCCATGCATCCTCGTCGACGTGAAATGTAAAAGTTCAGTTGCTCGTAGGCTTTACGAATTTCCTCCTGCGCGATTCGCATTTCAGTAACTACATTGGTCATTGGAAGTAGAGCGCAAGTGTAGATTTTATCAATGATATCGTTGGCGAGGACTGGCGTCAAACATCTTGTTCCCAGCGACTTTATGTCTCGTAAGGATCGCTCCAACTGTGTTCGCACACGCTTGGTTTCGTCGAGCATGTCATCGATTCGCTCTTCGCGTGTTTGTAACGTGTCTAGAAGTGGAGGAAGCGAATCCAAGTAGGCGGTCTTCATCAATCTCAGTGACGCACCTAGGCCAGTATCGTGGAAACCGATAGTGTTTTCCGTGAATGCGTTGCTCGAAAAGGTTTGGTGAGCGTTCGTGACAAGGCTACGAATCGAGTTCATGCACAAGTTCGATGTTTCCAAGGCGTTGGTAACTGTGTCAGTCGCAGCATTGATAATTCCCGAGATGAGACCCTGTAGACCGCTAGGTGAGCCTGTATTACTGCCATATTGAGCTTGTACCACGGCAACCTGATACGATCCCTGCGAGGAATATTCATTATAAAATCACTACCAATTGCATTTATCGTTGCAGTGACCAAATCAATGGTTCAGTCAGTAAACAAAACAGAAACGAATTACTATGACCCCAAAATTGTTATCCTTCCACTTACCAATGCGACGAGTATACTAAAGCAAATTAATAAAACTTTTGTCATCGTGTGCACGCCTATAGCTCGTTCAAAGTGTACTGCGGCAAATAATTATCAGATCGCTTTTTATATCTTCTTTTACCAGTTATATGTGAAAACCATACCCTAACCTGCTTGTCAGAAGACAAAAAAATATATCTACACATATATAGTTGCGTGCAATTCTATAAACGCAAGACAAAAACTCTGTTTGAAACACTTAAGAAATCGTTACAGTTGAAATTCTACTTGCTTGCTATCTATGTTTAGTTTATTGTTGCTGAAATTACCAGGATTTTTCAGCTTAAGGCAAAAAATAATTGGCAAGGTGTCGATGTGTGAGTGTCTGCGTAAGTCGCGTGCGATAACCTTGTGAGCATATTTTAGGAAGCATAAATGCTTTTAATAGATCTTTTGTTTTTTTACCAGACGCTCGTAATTGGGTCAAGAATTAAGGAGCTTATGTTGCGTCATGCCTGTGTAGAGCATTTTTGTGGAAGGTCCTCTGGACTTGACATTGATGAATTTGCTAATATTTGCCAAAAAAATGCTTCAGTACTGCGAGTCTTAAGACCAATCTTGGTTTCGAGTGTTTAACTCAGATGTGAATAAGTGGAAGTACAATTTTTTTGGAGGAGCAAAGGATGATGTACACGGAAAACATTTCGAGTCTTTTTGTATCTGTGCGTCTCGTAGAGAATATTAAAATAATATACTGATAACAATATTAAATGCATTTGCAGTGTTTGTATAAGTTTCATTTGACTTAAACAGCTCTCAGCGATCATGCAAGTTTACATACAGATTCAGAAGCTTTGGGAGCATTCACAGGATAATGCATGGTTATAAGTGTAGCCGTCTTCACAACCAACTTGGTGCCATATGTTCGGTTAAACTACCGTGCTGAAATCTCCTAGAGCTTAATGTTCACCAATGGAGCACACAAACGAATTCAAAATATAAAAGTTTTGGGTTAAGACTGACTGAACCCCAAGAATTGTTCGGCTTTTACACAAGTATCATGGCAATAATTGCTTGAATGTAATCTTTCAAAATATGTTTCTGATTTGAATACAATTTTGAAACATACTTTCGTTGCTAAGTGCAACGATTTGTTGTTGAGTGTGTTAGTAAAAAACAGAAATTCTGGGTATCCGTCAAAACAAAAACTTTCCACTAATGTTTTCTGAAGCTTGCTTTTTTGACTAGTATGTTTTCATGTGCTAGACCCTGCTTAAACGGAATGAACACGAATTAGTAATTTATAAACATGCGTACCCTCAGGCTGTTCCAGGTGGCGCTCTTGAATTTCCCAGTAGCAAAAGCTGTTGATAACCCCGTTTCAGCTCATTTGCTGCTGACCTTGTTCCAATAATTCAATGCTTTGGTGGTTAAACACTTGTATGGAATTAATATGTGTGCCTTCCTTGAATTCGAAATTTGCTTTTTTAAATCCAAAGATATATCGCGTACTCTGTACGTGCGCCCTCTTTATCCCTAATGAATGCTACTCGTCAAATGCCCTCTGTAACCTCACCATGGTTGAATGTAGGTTATCAAATGAGTTTGGCCTCTATTTTTCCTAGCCCGAAATAAAGTAACAAGACCTGCATGCAGAGGGGGGCATTGCACTCTAATACCATTTTATCACGCGTCTGGATTAAACAGAATCACCTTTGAAAATAACGAACTCGATATTGTCCTCCATACGCGCGCAGATACGCGGAGTGCTGAAAAATTCTTCAGATAAGAATGGCAAATGAAAAAGATGTTGTGCTTGAAATTGAATTTTATGTCATGCCTATATAAAAAGAAAAATTCTTAAATTTTTGTAGTTTAGAATCAGTGTGTAAACGGTTAAGATGGGCAAAGTGACACTTTTTATAATTGGCATCCTGGCTATTGTAAGTATTTGGTTCGACCACGATTCTAGTTCAAATGTTTATTGCCAACCGCTGTGCGTGTTTAATTGCAGACTGCATTCAATGCAACTCCTGTCCGGGCTGTCATAAATGATATGGTTGCATCGCTGCTGCAACTGGTGATCGGTATTGTGGATACAACGCAGATGATTTGTGAGAATACCTTCAGCAATTGTATGAGTACGCTAGCGTCGCTAAACGATGTCCATAAAAGTCTGCTGATCACACTACGTAGGAATCCTTTGATGCAGGAGCCCAGTCACAGGGTGGACGAGCAACTTCGTGTATCGCTCACCGACCTGAAAGCCACCTACATGAGTTCGATCACTGGGATTTCGGGACTGGTTAACCAAATGTCAGGACGCGCAGGTCTACTTAAGACGATTGTCGAAGGCATCCAAAATACAATGAATGGCGCTATCGGTGACCTCAAGTTGTTCGCTGACAAATGTTTGTCTGGCAATCAAGTGGTTGCCATGTCCAATGATCTGTTGGTATGCGCTCAGAGTGCATTAACTATCCTGGATGGCGAACACAGCCGAACTCAAGAGACTGTTACTGATGTCTTCCGACGATTTGATAATCTCTATCGAAGGCGACAGAACTGCATATCGCAAGGTTCATCAAGCTCCACGAAAGCTACTGAATGTGTTCAAACATTGACGAAAGAAATGCCTGTGTTGTGTGAAACAATTGAGATGACATTAATACCACAAACGAACGTGAACACGCTTCTTTCGAGCGTATTGAAATGTTCGACAAAAGTTGTTACGGCGATTGCAACACTGTGCAAATAGATAAGTAAATAGTTGTGTTTTTTTCGTTTTTAATATTTTTGTAATAACAATATAGTATGTGTAAAATTATTGATTGAAGTTTCCTAGACTGTAGGTATGTAAGCAAACATGAGTATTTTTATTAAATATTATTAGGAGTAAAAGCCTGATTGCGTTGTTTTGATTGAAAATTGCCAGAAAAAATTGTTGGCTCAACGCTACGAACTTTTTTGAAGTCTATTAAGCTCTTTTTGAGCCAGCAGAATTGACGTTGGCACAGAGCACATGTGACTTTTGGGTTCGAAGACTGTTTGGAAATTTTTGTAGTTCATATGTCTAAAGCTTAAAAATAGAAGTACGAACAAATTTACACGATCTGTTTTGAAACTATCTAACACTCGTTTTTCTTCCGGGTTGATATTTCTAAAATATATAGGAAATAAATGTTTTGATTGCAGCTCATACATGCTCAAAGACATTGTGATTGAATGCTTTTCAAAAACCAGTTCACTTTTAAAGAACGTCCCTGGGTGAACAAAGTCTGGTTTGATACCGTCTTCCACACCAGTTGACTCCTCATAATACCAACCTTTGAGGCAAATAAACTGCGTGTTGCATAATTTCAATCGCTGATTTCAGTTGAAAACACCTGATTGTAAGGATGCCCTGATATTCGGGTAGACCATCAAAAATTGACGGAATAAATACGCAAATAAGGTTTTCAGTGATCACAAATTGTCTAAGGAACTTTATTTTTTTTTGTTTGGGTCAAAATGTTCTGTATATCTATGTTATCAATTTTTTCAGTTTTCGATAAGAGAGCTCCATGAGAACTCCCTATTGCTATTACCGCATGACACGAAATTCGGGATGCAATGAGTTTTTTGAACACGAAAGGAGTTTCACCTACAGATATTCATCGTATGCGCATGGAAATTTATGGAGGAAAGTGGAGAACTATGCGAAAGCAAAGTATTCAGTGAATGTCGCATGGAAGTTCATGATGCAGACTGGAGAGGAAGGCTGTTGGCTCCAAACGCAATTTCTCAAAAAATCGAGAGTCTATTGCATGAAGATCGGAGTATAACAAAAGGCGAACCTCAACACAACTTCAGTTTGCTATTACAGAATTTTTGTTATTACCTGAAATTAAAGAAATACGTGTATTAAGCTTGGGATCTGTTCCATTGAAAACTCAATTCAGATGTGCAAGCATTGCCTCAAGAACATTCCTTCCTATATACATAACGATGCAAATGGATAAACTTTTCGTGAACTCTCCCAATAAATGAAAAGAAAAATGTACTGGAAGTACATTTGAAGTTTCCTTCCTTTGTTTATCTCCTTTCGCCTGACTTAAGTCTTCTCCTGCTCATTCTGTAGGGCAAGATCTAGGAGCCTACCTTTCTTTGCCAGGTGGATCGAACTGGGAAGCCTAATCGGTTTCGATTAGGTGAAGGTATATGAAAGATAATAAGTATGCTGTCTTTTGTTTTCCATTTGGTAGATTTGTCTAATAGGTTAGTTATTGGCAATGTTTATTTTATTCGAATTCTAACACGTATCTGCTATGGGCTGTTGCTTTAGGGACCTGGTTGTCCATTTTTCATGATTCCTACACGAAGAGGAAGAAATTCAAAAAAAATCTCATCAACCATAAACTTTGCAGAGCTACACAGTATTAATTCAGCTCCTAATCGAAGAACTAACTTCATTAAATTATAAAATAAAACATTAATTTCACCTGTGTCCATAGAGTATTTTATTTTTTCCAAATACGTATTTCGAACCCTATTGTGGGTTCTTCTTCAGTGGTTACTACAAACATTTTTTCTACAACACCTTATATATTACTACTGTTAACAGTTGTCAGAAGATTAATTCATAAAATGGCATTTAAAAACTAATTAGGGAAATTTTATGATCAAGATATCTTAATTGAAAAACTAATTAGGGATGTAGGAATTTAAAGAGGGGTGAAAACGCGTTCCCTAAATCATTGTTGATTCTGTTGTCTTTTTCGGTTTTGTGGAATTCCAGACTCTCTACAGTGTCTAGTTGTTATATCCGGCGTACCTGGCGAATCACCTTGAGGTCCTCGATCGTGATCGTATGTCCTGTCTCCACTATGTGTTTGGCTACGGATGATTTGATGTCGGTAGTTTTCTTTTTCTTTTTGGTTGCGTTGTCAGCTTTGCTCAAGTGTTCCTTACAGCGAACCATAACTGAGCGCCTTGTTTGTCCAATATAGCACTTGTTGCATTCAGGACAAGTAATGCTATAAATTCCATTCCGCTCTTCAAGTTTAGGTGGGTCTGTTACGGAAGTGAATCGGCTTTCTAATTTAAATTTTTTGCAGGTTGGTATGACATCTAGTTTTACCGATTTGAGTATTTTTTTTATTTTTGTTGTGATGTTTGTATGTCTAACAGCTACTCTTCTGGTGGCCTCTAACCGTTTGGTTTGCGAAAAGAGGGTTGTTAGTCCGTCGTGTGTGATTTGCCTTTCTTTTTTGGTTATTATGTTTTGGATTACATCATTGCTATATCCGTTGATTTTTGCTGTCGTCATTATGTAGTTTTCTTCTCTGCGTCTTTCCTCGTTCGATAATGGGATGGTCAGCATCCGATATATCATGCTGTGGTATGGTGAATGTGACGTAAATGAATGTGACGAAGTTGCAGGAATGGTCCTTTGAGCCATCGTTGTTTTTCTATGTATGCCAAATTGGAATTCCCCATTATTTCTGGTGATTTTTATATCCAAGAACGCTAGAGTGTTTTCGCTTTCGAGTTCCATGCTGAACTGTATATTCTTGTGGATAGAGTTTATGTCAGTTAGTGTTTTCTCCAGTTTAGCCTTGTCCACTATAGCCAGCACATCGTCGACATACCGGATCCAGAATCTACGTAACAGACCTAGTGCTTCCAGGGTTGTCTCGATGTTTTTCATGAAGATGTCGCTGATGAGCGGAGATAGCGGGTTTCCCATAGCTACCCCACTTGTACCTTTGAAATACCGTCCTCTGAAGGTGAAGTAGTTCTCATTCATACATAGATGTGTGAGCTTCATCAGGTAACGCACCTCATTTCTCCACTCTCGGTCATTTGGATTTTGTTTCGCTGCCAAAAGGTACTGTTCCAGTAGAACCAATGCTTCTCTTACCGGAATACTTGGGAAAAGGGCCTTGACGTCGAAGGACACTAAGAGTTCTTTATCCAGTATTTGGCCACAGTTTTGAAGTCTAGTCACCACTTCCTGGTTGTTTTTGACGGTATTTACGCAGAAGTTGTTGTCTAATTAAACCGGTGTAATAACCATTGGGATATTTTGTGAGTGGGTGAGTTCATCACTGCAATTATTTCTCTCATCTGATCTCCGGGTTTGTGTATTTTTGGTAGACATCTAATTCGTGGCAAGCATGGATTGGAGACTTTAAGCTGTTGTGGATTTTCGATGATACGCCCGCAGTCCTTCAAGGCCTTATTGATTCTTTTGACCGAATCTGGAAGGGGTTCTTCCTTAATTCAAGAAACTTTCCGTTGTTGAGTATTTTGTAGACAGACGCGTCATATTCTTGTTTTTCCATGATAACAATCTTGTTGCCTTTATCCGCCTGGATGAAATAGACCGGCTTGCTGTTTAATTCCTTGATCAATTTTTCTTGTAGGATATTAGGTCTGCTTTTTATTTTCTGCAAGGTTTGTGCCACCTGGTGTCTCACATTGTTTTTGGTTTCTATGTTGTCAAATTTTATGGCTGCCTCCACATCTATTATGACGTCTTCCAATGCGCCGCGACTGGTTGAGGTTGCAAAGTTGAGCCCTAAGTTCAAAAGTTTTAGTTGTTCATCGGAGAATACCTCGCTAGATTTGTTGACTATGAACTCAGGAATTGTTTCTACAGTGGTTGGATTATTTGACATACGTCTTAATAATCCATTCAATTTTTCCGTGAGAATCGTGCGTTTTTTGGCTTTGATGCATTCAAGGGAGTGGTTTACTTTGTCCAATATTTCGCAGGTATCGCTTTTCCTATTTGTTGCGTTCGCTATTTTAAGATGTGTGGCATAAATTTTCAACGTTATGTTGTTTTTTTTTTGATACAAGGACTTGAAGCTGCTCTTAATTAGTGATCGTTCCAATATTTTTTGCTGCTGTATTGAAGACTTTAAGGTGTTGTTTATTCTTACTGTGTGGCTTTTTGGTGTTACTCTGAAATGTAGACATAGTCGGAGGAATCGTATATCCTCGTTGACTGAACCAAGTTGTTGTTTGAGTTTTAATAGTTCGTGGTAATCCGATTTGGGCCTGGTCGCTCTACAAAAAAAAAAATAAATAAAATACTATATGGACACAGGTGAAATTAATGTTTTATTTTATAATTAATTATATTCCATAGCAAAAAATCATCCGACAAACAATACAATAACTTCATTAAAGTCAATTAATTACTCTTTTAACACACAGGATTCATTTTCATTCATTGCAATCAAATTTTGACTGAAAGTATATGTATATTGATTTGATAATAATTCCTTGAATGTTGCTATTATACTTCCATCGTTAATTGTCCAACCAAACTGAATCAGCTAGTCATGCTGGCTAGTTGCTACCAGTTAGATCCCCATTTTGTTTGTTCAAACTAACGACAATTAATCGTCACAAAAGTGGTTTCAATTATAGCGACTAGGACACTTACCACGACAGATATATTGTAGGAAGGTTAACACCCAACTTGTTATCATAGTGACCAGTGATCCTGTTTTCATAAAACTGGAACAATCCGAACAGACTGAATGTGTACGGTAATTGTTTTCAATAAGTGACTGAAAATTAGAAGGACATTGCCATTCAGGATGGTGACGAAGTTCCACGTTAATTTTCTGTGTTCTACGAAATGAAACGAGACATTCAGGAATATGTAGAGAGGACTGGATGTCTGTTGTCGTACTGCAGCTAAGTTATATTTGTATTCTGGAGAGTTTGTGTTGAGTTTCCGTACAAAAACGAATGTGTACTTAATGAACTGGCTGTTGCTCAACAGCAATTCTATATCGATTAATTGTGGGACAATGTGTCCTTCATATTTGATTTTCAGCGAACTCTTCTGGTCTTGTCAAATAATACAACTACTCGTCTAAAAGGCCTTCAGCGACTGACGTACTAGTGATTAGCAGAATTATCAGGACATGTAGACACCAATTTGCCAGTGTAGAAGTAAATCCTCATGTACTTGGTACCTGGCTAGTTATGTCGACATTCAGCCCATACAAAAACAATTTGTTTGGTCTTCACTGTGTGATTTTATTGTCATCAAATTTTCGTAGCATTGTCAAGCAGGACACTGTATACGTTCATCCTCTGACAAGCACGGTGTTATTTTTGGTCATTAGCGTGTTGTTGATGCGTTTTCGCGGTTCAGAAAATTTCGCGTTGTTTTTAGATTGTGGATCCATTTCCAAGTATAATTTACGAATAAATTTTATGGCAGATAGCTACAAATGTAGAGATAGATGCAGTGGGAACAACATTTTACGGAATATTCATTTGTTTACGCGCGGTATGTTGAATATGGTACATTTATGCTCTTTTGACTCTTGCTAAACAAATGACTTTAGTGAATGAAATTTTGTTAAAGCGAAAAACATGGTGAGAGTACTATTATACCCGAAAGGAAGAGGGAATTTGATTTATTTTGTGTGTTTGTTTCAACATGATTCGATTGATACGAATAGGATTGATTTCATTAGCTCTCATTGTTAAAGTCTCGTATTCAATGTTAAATTGTACAATAATATTATGGTGCTGAAAGATTTATTTGATTTTGATTTAATTCAAAATATTGATTAGTTCATCAATTTTGCAACGTTTAGTATCGTTCAGTATCCACCTTCAACATGGCAAACGCTGGATAGCCTGTATTCAGGATCTTAGGAGAAAACATTCTGGTTAATTTTGTGGCATTTTAAATGTAGTTCATTATGACAGGACTTGAGTTACGTAGAGTTGCTGCGACAGAGAACACTAACTCTTTCATTACCAGCAGCCAGGAGAGGAATGAGTTATTTAATTATGATTCACGCGTCGTAATCTAGTCCTTAACTAAAGTGATCTAACGACAATGAATGGGCTTAACTGATGCTACAACTGTTTTTTTGTTTTGAGATTTCGATCTTGTGGTATGATGCTGCCAAATCGTAGCTAGACCAGAAGTTCTCCTGAAGATCGATTGGTACAATTCATAGCTTAATAGGAGAAATTAAGAAACAAATCGATTTGTCTCATTTGAGATCAAGGCAATATTCTTAAGCAAGGAAGCTCGCTCGGAAAAGCTAAAAATCTTATTACAGTACTGTACACCAGCAACCCAACAACACTAAATGAAGACCGTTGGCTAGACTGTTTGGTGTGACTCTATGGATCCGAATTATATTGGGTGACCTGGAGCACTCAAGTAACAGTACCAACGCTGGACAACTTACCGTGGCTTACCAATGATCTACCACCCCGAAACAATGGAAGTCGTCGTCGTCGTCGTCGTTGTAGCACTACAGCCCATTTCGGGCCTTGGCTTCCCGCAGGTGTCGCCTCCAGTTGTCTCGGTCCATCGACCGCGTCCTCCAATTTCGGAATCCGAGTAGCGTGCTGCTATCTTCGTCTACCGAGTCGGACCAGCGGTTTCTTGGCTTTCCCACTGGCCTGCGTCCCTCAGTTTTTCCGACAAATACCTTTCTAGGTATCCGACCTTCATTCATTCGCTGCACATGGCCAGCCCATTGCAGCTTCCGCAGTTTTATCACAGTGGAGACTTCTGGCTCGTCGAAAAGTTCGTACAACTCATGGTTGTACCTAATTCACCATTGTCCTCCTTCCTGCGTTGCTCCCACGATTCGTCTTAAGACCCTCCTTTCGAAAGTGTTTAGTATGTTTGCGGGAGCTTGAGTGAGGGTCCATGTCTCACATCCGTAGCACAACACAGGTCTTATCACAGATTTGTATACTTGCAGCTTTGTTTTCCTATGTATGAAGCTGGCCTTCAGAATACCCAAAACTGAGTAGAACGCTTTATAAGCGAGCTGAATTCTACGCTTTATTTCCGCCGTTTCATTACCATCCTTCACTAGCTTGGAGCCAAGATATGTAAATTCGTCCACATTTTCCAGGTTGAATTCGTTGATTGTTATGTTTTGCCGGTTGGGGGTGTTTCTCCTGGTTTGTATCATAACTTTTGTTTTGGACTCGTTGATTTGCAGCCCCACCCGCTTCGTTTCTTGGTCTATTTTGAGCATGAGTTCCTTGGCAGATGAAAAGGATCTTGACAGGATACTGATGTCATCCGCATAGGCTACAAGTTGGCTCGATTTGTATAGTAGTGTTCCTTTCGTATCCACAGGTAGTTTCCATACGACGTATTCTAGAGCTATGTTGAATAGCAGTGGAGCCAGTCCATCGCCCTGCTTCAATCCTACCTTTGTCTCAAAGGCATTAGTCAGCTGGTTATTGATTCTGACTTGTGCTGTTGTTGATGCCATTGTCATTCTTGTCAGGCGGGCTAGCTTCGCTGGGATTCCAAGCTGAAGCATTATTTGGTACAGTACTTCTCGATCAATACTGTCGTATGCTTGCTTAAAGTCCACGAAAATTTGGTGGACGTCGATGTTAAATTCCCAGCACTTTTCAAGGATCTGCCTAACTGTAAACAGTTGGTCAGTAGTTGATCGTCCGGCTCTAAAACCACCTTGATACTCCCCAATTATTTTTTCAGCATATGGTGTTAATCTACCTTCAAGTATTTTTGTGAGGATTTTGTAAGATGTACAGAGTAGTGATATACCTCTGTAATTTTCGCACTGTAGTTTGTCTCCTTTTTTGTGGATAGGGATGATGATGGATTGGCACCACTCTTGCGGCATCTGCTCTTGATCCCAGACGTGTTGGATCAGCTTGTGGATGATTTTCTGTGCCGCAACACCGCCGTTCTTTATCAGTTCTGCTGGAATTTCATCAATGCCCGGCGCTTTACTGTTTTTCTGGCTTTTGATGGCATACTTGACTTCTTCCAGAGTTGGAGGGGCCAAAGGAGACGGTTCGAAGATGTTTGACGACTCTGCTGTTCTTGAGCCGTGCGTAGGTTTAAGGAGCTCCATGAAATAGGCAGCCCATCTTTCCTTAATCCTATCGTCATCAGCAATGATGTTACCGCTTTCATCTTTACAGAGTGAAGTCTTGGGCTGATATCCTCGTCTTAAGCTTTTCAATGGAAGTAAGGTGAGACTGAATTCTGTCTGATCCGTCTTTTAAAAGGCATGGGTATTTTCAGTTTAATGTGTACCAAAGAAAGATAACCTACCTTATCTACCCAAAATTATTAACATGTAAAAGGACGAACAAGAATTTGGGTGATCTCGCGGTTTCTTTCGCACAAAGCGCGGTGTATTCGCACTAAACGAAAAGCATAATCTTTTTCCACATCGGTCCTGGCTCTGCGACGATTGCAGAAAATTTACCTCTAAGTATTTGCTTTTGCATGCTATAATCGTACGTTATTGATTTTTTCTCATCCTTTTTGCTTAAGCAACACTTCACAAATCATAATTTGGTCTTTCAATTGTTCTTTCCATCTAGATTGGCCATCTAGATTAGTTGGACTTCTTTCTTTTTCCTGTCTTATGCAAATGAAGCGAAAATACTTTGTGATCAACGTTCACTTCCAAAGTCAAACTTCCTCAGTGTTTTCCATGATTGTACCAATGTTTTTGCCAGAAGACTAGCCAGCGCGAAATAAGTCTTTGAAATTATAAGTTTTGGACCGAAAACAAGAAAACCAAGTAGATTTGTCAAGTCCACGTAGAGTCCCTGGTTCTGATCTATGGAGTCACTTAAAAATTTATTCTGAGGGCACTGTTCATGGTGACTAAATTTAAAGGCAGTCAAACACGTTTTTGATCTTGTAGTTCTCAAAGGAGTTCCAAAAAGGGACTGAGATTTTAAATGCTTAAAAAGCTTTTAATAGCCGTTAAATGCATACAAAAAAGACAATTATTATAATATGACAATAAGAACTTATTGGAACCCGCTGAGATTTGATTCCAGAAAATTTGAAATAGCTTCACCTTCATGTTCTAAAAATTTATCTATTTCTACTTTTTTCATGTTATCATAATTTCACTTTTTCATTCAACGCATACCACTGACAAGTACTCACTCTTTTATTCCATTTCCAAGTAAATACAACAGACGCAAAACTCACGTTTTTTTAGTCGGCAAGACATGGAGTATGTTGTTCTGGATGTTACTAGCATACTTTCGTTAACTTGTTTTTAATATCCAAATAGGAATTGTAATCCAACTTAATCACTTAATGTCCTATGACGGCAGTACCTATTTGAGTTCAGAAGAACAATTCTCACTTTTTTGCATTAGCAAATAATGGATGTATAAATAACACAAGCTGGAGTGAGATACGAGCTTATGTGGATCTTAAAAAACATTTTCTCACGACATAGGGCAACGTCTTGGATAAATTTTGCAAAAACTAGATACAGTGACTGTACGCCTACTTGTTTGCAAAAGTGTTAAAAATAATTTTCAGATATTTTAGTTTTTTTTTTTCAAATATTTTAATCTTAAAAATTTCTGTCACACAGGAAGAAATACAAAACGTAACACATCAGAAAAGTTTATAACAAAAAAATAAAACAAAACATTGACTCAGTCGCTAAAAAGTCTGAGCACAAATTGTATCTATGTTTTGTAGTATCTTCTCGGTGCATTTGTTTATTCCGTCCAATGTTTGATCCACGTCATCATTCGTTGGCAAGTCTGATTGAGCTGATTCGACAATATCTGGGGCTTCATTGGTCAAAACTGTAATGCAAGGTACTGCATTTTTAGGATTCATCAAACTACAATGTGCCATGCGCATGTTGATCTTGTGCACCTCAAGTAGAGCATCGCTAATGCCATCCTGGATGACGGCAACTTCAGATTTGCAAACGGTCAACGCGCGAAACGTGCAATTCCTGATTTGGTTCACTATCACGAACAATTGCTTCAAGGAACATTTGGCCAGTTGTTGCATTCTGATGAATGCCTGGTCTAATGTTTCCTGCCCGGTCTGCATTCCCATACGAAGTGCTTCGATTCGGAGCTTAAGCTTATGACAACTTGACATAAGATCATCGGAGAGTCCTGCCATAATCAGCTTGAAATTGATCATTGACAGGCTAACGTTGAAGTTGGAAATGCCGGTAGTAGGGATCGCCTGGTGGGTCATGTTCAGCGACGATGCCAAGCTGTATTGTAGATGATCCATTGCATCAAAGTTGTCGACGATCGTTAGAAAGACGGAATCCATAATTGCTTTTGAGTTTGATAGGACCTCCTGGTACTGCTGATCGGGGTTCTCGTCAATTGGTTGGTATTGTCCCACAGCAGCGTACATTACAGCCTATAAATGCATTGACGTGCGCACTTTAAAAAAAAGATAAATGTTAAAATGCTTACCAGGACAACGGTGCCGATGATTGGTAATGATTGCATCATCGTGCTTCTTGGCTTGTTTGGTTCCTTTTAATTAATGTTTTACTTCGGCTTCGAGTCTCCAAACTAACCTGCCCACATCAATGCCACACATTTTATACACTGCAGGCCATTAGCTATTGTCTGGGTGTTAATGTACGATTTTCAGCAGAAAAAATAAAATCCTAGACTTAAGGTCTTACACTAGTAACGAGCGCGGGATTTTGCGCGGGGGAGACGAACTGTTGGAAAAGCTTTTGCAGATAGGAAATTTCTTTTTCACACATTTTATGCTATATATTTAGCAAGCGAATAGTTGGATGTCGAGGAGGTATGCGGTGGCAATGCGCAAGCTTTCCAGTGCCTATGACGTTGTTGATCTTTTTTCTCGGTGCGATTATGGTTTGCTTCTCCGGTAAGAAGAAATGACCCAGAAAGTCCTTCGCCATTCGATCTATTTGTGATGAAGAATGTCTGTGAAAGTGCATTCATTGACATCAAGTACTCTGGAAATCAGTGGATGTCTATCCTCGAATAACAAATCCTTTTCATTTTAAGATAAATTTTAATTTATTTTAAATAATATATAAAGTTCATTATTAGCGAGTGCAAATTGAAAAAATTTATTGCTTAGATCACCATAAACGTTTATTACGTTAAAAATAAAACAAAGAAAGGTAACCAGTTGTTCTGCTAATAAACTCTACAGACTCTAGTAATTTCAGTTGCTATTTCGGCCGTACATAAGCTGAGAGGTTCCATAGTTGGACGAACTTCATTCAGCATGAAGACGGTCTTTTGTGTATTCAAGAAGAATTGGGGCAACAGGTCACGCATGACGTCATTCAGGCATCGGGCAGCTTCGATTCGTGTGAGACAGTCGCGTCGTTTCTTTTGGAGGTCGCGGAACTCAATCATTATGGCGATGAGTGTCCTTTTGGTGTTGAGGAGTTCATTATGAATGTGATCGACTCCATCGTTAATGCAGTTGTGAATCTGACTGATAGCGGTGTTGATGCGGCGTGACGAGCAGTTACCGACTTTGCCAAGGAGCTGGTTGACAACGCTTTTGAGGGATGCTTCAGAAGAGGATGCGGTACCCTGCATCGATGCAATTCGCGCTTTGGCTTCATCCACGGGCTTGGATAATTCATTGCATAAAGTGACGAAACGTGAAGTGAGTCCTTCGAGAGCTGATCTTAGATTGGCGTCTTGAATTCCCGGCAAAGGCTGAGTCATCTCACTGGCCAACATAGTGTCCACGCAACTTGAAACCAGTTGTTTCGTATTGTTGAAGCTGAAGTCCATTGTGTTGAAGATTGTAGCCATCGTGTCTTGTGTCATGACAAGAAGATCAGTCATGAGCCGATTGACACCCTCTGCTGGTTGGACGCAGACGGAGCTCTAAGTAAATAAACAACTGATATCGAATACACAGAAACAATTGAAAAAAGTTACTCACAAAAGCAAAAATGGCTAAAATGCAAACGATATCCTTTCTCATTGTGCTACGCTTGATACCGTGGCCCGATTGAAGTCAGAGTCTATTGCTCGGTAGTTTTCGTTCGATAGTAGTCTCTTTGGCTTGGAATCTTTTAACTGAAGCTCATTTAGAACAATCGTCTTATTATATAGGCAAGCTATTTAAATGCACTATTTCAAAATGTCCCCGAGCAAATACCAACAAGCAGAGCGGAGCAAATCCTACGTAGGCCTCGTAAAGAAGAGTCAAAAAATGTCAATCTGCGTCGAAAGTAACTCCAAATGTTTTCCTAAAGAGTTAGAGGTGCGGGTTGCGATGAAGCAACCTCAAATGATAAACGAGGTATTTTTATTGTCGCTTTGCTAGATGCTGTGGTATCTCATTCATATATCTATGTCAATGCACGAATCTAATGGAAGTTAGTCATTCCAGAGCTATGACATGTGTACCGAAGGTGAAATTTAGCATTAAATGATTTCACCATGTTAAGTCTATTTATGAGGTGAAGGATTTTGCCTTTGACTGGGTATAGCGAAACAAAATAATAAATTTATCACAATTTACTTTGGTTTGCATTGAAATGTTGCAAATTGTAATGAAATGAATGACAAAAACTTTTATTTGTCGAGACAAGAATATTTAAGCCGCCGAAAAAGGCTTCGGCAGCAATATTGCAATCAACTTATGACGGATCTTTTACATGAAATGCGCTGAGAAGTTCAAAGAGGTTAAAAATGGGAAAATGTTTTTTTTTTTTTTTTTAAATATATGGAGGGAGGGCGACAATATAATGCTGAAAAATGCTTGCGAAGGAGCGCTTAAATACTTCACACTGGTACGATCTGGAATGAATTGGTGTTGTACGTCATTGACTGCTTATAGTGACCTCACTGCAGGGTACTTGTGGCAGGCTAATGAAATTGAAATATTTTGATGGGAGGTTTAGACTTTCGCAGTTTGAAGGGGAAGAAATGATTAATGTTTGGGGAAGTTTTCTGAATTTTTTACAAATCTGAAGATAACACTCTAAGTTTAATGCCACCAATTCCTTCCTCGGTGTTTTGCTTGTTTTTGAACTTAATAGAAAGCATTTTTATGAATATTTAAGAGATCAAATGGGAAAAGAGAGAGAGAGAGAGAGCACTTTCAAAAAAAACACGCACTTGATCAGGACTGTTTTTCACAAGATCATTCAAATGAAGCATTTGCTTTGGAATTCGGAAGAAATTACTTTCTTTGATGTTGCCATCCATAGAAAATTTATTTTCAATGAAATCGACTGCGGTGTATATATAAATAATATGTATATAATATAAGCTTAAAATCTGTTGATGGTAGCACTTAAAATTAGGGTTTTGTTGGTCAAGTTTCTTGCTATCTGGCTATTGTTGTTATGACTTTCCGGTTTCAAAGGGTCAGCACTAAATAAGTCATATGGTAATTCGCTTATGCATTGTGAAACAAAACCAGCAGAGATGCACTTTCTCACTTGGAATTCTTTGTAAAAATTGACGTAATAACTACACCGATAAGATTGAATCACTTCCTATGCGATGAGTTCCACTTTGTTAAGACGGTTCAGGAACGCCGCCATAGGGCAACTCATATCCAAAATATCAAACCACAAGGAGAAAAGCTCACAGTTTCAACAATGAATGCTGGGATGTATTAATTCAAACGAGCCAAGTATATCAATTCAAAACTAGAGTAAACAAATCATAAAAATAAATTAGGTAGTATCCATGATAACAAACAAATTAGACCTGATAGAGAAAAGCGACAAGTAGCTCAGAGGATAGGTGCAGTGGCAGTTCTTTCCTGGTATATCCAGAAAGAGGATTCCATTGTGGGTGCTCGTCAGTAGAGCCGAAGAAGCTTACAAAGTGATTCCTAAGTGAACGGAAGACATCTCCTCAAGTGTTATAAGTGTGCTAAGGGAATTGTTTGCTCTTTAAACTAGTGCTGGATAAGGTGATGATATTCAAAAATTGTCTCTGCTTGCGGTTTGTAAGCTGCTTCTAGACTTCGCATGAGCTGTTGCAAAGGATATTTCACTACAAAACGGATTATAGTCGCGGGGCAGAAGTTTGATGGCTCAACATCAAAAACTTCTACCAACAGTGATCTCCGTTCCCTAAAACAAGGCCTCTTGGTATACATTGTTGTGACATTTTGTGTGAAAATAATTCTTTGTTTCATAAAGTAATGAACATTTAATGGTGGTGAAAACAGAGAAGTTCGGCTCCACAATTCAAGGATCCAGGTTTCAATATTCAAAGCGGCTTCCTTTTGTAAGGCGTTAGCTTCTTGGCTGTTAGATACAGACTATTGGAACATATCCACTGATTTCACTTTAAACTCAGCGCAGAACTTAATCTTGCAGTTAGATGTGAACTCGACCTCTTTCTTTATTAGTAATACAATTGAGGGTTCAGTTTAGACTCAGATACTTAACGTGGTACTTAGACGTAAACAAACTTCAACGTAGGTGTCGATGTTGTGTGCATAGAAAAACGTTAAAAATCCTTGGTCCATAATAACATCACCTTCAAAATATTCCTTTTGACTTTTTACGTATTTCAAACGAGTAGTGTCCTTAAATTATTCACATTCTAGGTGGACATTTGCTTTCCCCTTAATTTGATATGCACCCAACGCAACTTTTAACCCCCTAAGGTCATTTTTGTGTGCTAAGTTCTAATAAAAACACTCGCCAACAGCATCCTTTATTCCTTGTATATCCCTTGTTCATGCCATAATAGCCATAATTAAGAGTAGTATCAGGAAAGTGTTTTCGTTGCTCAAGTATGAATAAATAAAAATCACATCTGTTCAAAAAAACTGTTTCATTTTCAGTTTTCCCCATATCGACAGTGTTATGTCGAGTTGTGGCCGAGTCCTGATGGTTTCTTGACATGCATTCACACATTTATATATTCGTACCCTCTTGAGTACATTTGTCGAGCCTTTCTTCACATACATATCAGTTGAAATAAACAAATTCATTCGGATAGTCTAACATGAGCCTGAACCGTTGAACTGTTACCCTAAGGGAATCTTTCAATTGCAACAAGGACACTTAGGATAAGAACTATTCGGATGGAAGGACAATAGCATGCATCCGATTCTAGTCAGCTTGTTGGGAAGTATGGAAAGAAAAAATAAAAATTTGGAAACAGTAAAAGCAACGAAGAATGAAATCAATTTGGACAGCAGATACCATCAAGTATGTCCTTATAAA
This sequence comes from Stratiomys singularior, assembly GCA_954870665.1. Taxonomy (NCBI): domain Eukaryota; kingdom Metazoa; phylum Arthropoda; class Insecta; order Diptera; family Stratiomyidae; genus Stratiomys; species Stratiomys singularior. The sequence goes on along the minus strand of OX940879.1, from coordinate 109,636,807 downwards.
TGCCCTTAAATAGATCAACGGTATCTGTCTACTGTCTGTTTGCACGTCGTCGTACTTCTTGCCGTGATTTCGTATATGTAGGTAGTTGTTGACTGATCCAAGGATAAGAGCACAAAACGAAGCAATGGTGTTTAATCCAGGATGAAATCAATTTCGTGAGGTCGTTAAGTACTTAATTGGGCTCATGCTTCGCAGTTGATTAGGTTCCTGTATGCTTTACTACTAAAGAAAGAAAAAAAAATTGATTTTTATGGAATACTCAACACATTGCCATCCGGTTTGATGGTCAGTTGATGTCAGCGGTAAGATGGGGATCATCTTATTCATTTGAGCTGGCTGGTGGTATCAATAATAATTCTTTTATGTCCTTTTTGTAGTTCAGCACGATTAACTGACGCTGCTGTTACGTGCTCTGTTTCGCCAACAATCTCAACGGTCCATGTTCCATGTTTCCAGGAAATCATTAATCATTCGGGACGAAATTTGAACTGAATTTGAAGGGATTAGTGATTATCTAGTGATAGCGTGAAAAAAATAGTATTCAAAGCAACAAAAAAAAAGGGGATACAATGTTTTTGCTGTGCTGAATCATAAAATCAAAAGTACACAATCTATTTTCGTTTGTCCCAGTCCCTTCCTTTTTCTCAGCAACGCTCTCTTTTCGTTCAAGATCATTTATATGACAAATAAACTGTTACGGAGAAAATGATGAAAATACAAGGACCAGCTATCGCATATTTTATTCAAAAGGATGTTCTTGAGCGAGAGAGTATAGTAAAAATTTGCAATTTTATTACACTGGGAACATACGCTCATGTTTAACCGTTCTGGGATAGAAAAATGACACGAAGCTTCGAAACTAGGATGCGGTAAGACATTGCAGAGAAGGAGGGAATAAAAAAGTCTTTCGAGAAAATAAATATGGGATATTGGAGTAGTTGGAGGAGTACGTTGAGTGATTTTTCTGAAAACGAAGATGTTGCTGTGAAGTTCAAAGATTATTGGAATGCCTTTTTTGTATCACAGCTCGCTGATGTAGATTTAACTCGTCTAAGGACATATCACTTTGTTCCTCCTTTCCTCGCGGTTATTTCGTGATGTTGGACTTATTTTTAAAAAAATATTCCGTTTGTTTACATTGTAATTGAATCTTATATTTGATGAAATATTATTTTGATAACGTAATAAATTATAGTGTCGAAAAAAACGTCCTTCGTCAGCATAAAAAAAGAAATACTTGAGGAAGTATGCAAATGGTACTGAAGTCAGTAAAGCCTGTATATATTTCGATGGAAATAAATGGTAGAGTAAGGAAGGATGATTCTAATAGCAACTATCAAAGTTGGTGATGCAGTAGCTTAAACTTAGAGCCTGGGTCTAAAGTGTCTGAACCACCTCGTTTTGAAACCAAACATACACACGAAGGGAATCAGTATAACGTTAAGCGGTAGAGCGACCCCGAAGTTGTTATCCCAGCTGTTTGCGCTGCTAGCTCAACACCAGAGAATCGAAAAAGAAATTCGATTCTTCGAACTCTTCACCTATAAATTTGCTCATATATAATGCATGGACGTGGTATGGTTGGTACAAAAATTGTGTCATGTATCATATGTGATATATTGGATAGGGAACGTGTTAAGGAAACCTGGGCCAAACTTTTTCAAAGAGGTTCTTGTAGATAAGCAAATTCTGAGTGTGCAAATTCTGTTTCTAAATTTTTAACTAAACGAAGTATATTTTCCTTCGCTTTCAAAATGAAACAAACGAACACATTTATCTAAAACTTGACTTAAGCTTTAATCGCATGTCTCCTTCATTCATATATGCTACTGTGTGAGACGATATCTTTAAGCCCGATGTAAATAAACGATGGATCAACGCGTCACGACTTAAATTTTTGTTTTTCATTATTTGCACCGTGACAGTGCTGTTCTGAAATTAAACAAGTAAACAAATTTTTTAAATTTAGAAACGAGTAGCCTGATAAGCACATTTTTGATAAAAAAAGGATCAAATAGGATCATTCATAAGTACGTAAACATGCTACTGACTAGCAACAATAAATACTGGAGAGCGTTAATTGCAAATGTTAATAAATATCTTCAACAGCCTGCAGTCCTCACATTCAGGATGCTATTTTTGTTACAAAAGTGGAAATAAACACACTTGCATTGGTGCATTTGGAACTTGACCCTACAACCCTCAGTAGATGTAAAATTTGAATTGTTGTTTTCGATGCCAGCAAGACCACTTAAGGAAATCACATTTTCCATCATGACTACAAACAATCAAATTCAATCAAAACGAACATCCAAGACAGCTTATTTTCGTTTCGAATTTCCCAGCTCCTTCCTATTTAGATTCGGAGGCAAATGACAAACAAATGACTCATGAGAACGATCGTGAACAAAGATAGACCGCACTTAAGCTACTCAGGGTATCGTCTTAAGTACGATGCATTACCATTTGTTGTCGATCTGTTTCCGCGGTTTTTCGTTAATTTGTAATGATATGAAAAACATTTGGAAATTTTTTTATCTTTTCCTTATTTTCACTGAAAATAATGTCGAACGCACGTGCTTGATTTTGGGGGTGTGTTTGCTGTTGGGGCTGTGCTTGTTGTATGTGACAAAATTTAGTGTGGGGAGGATAATACATGATAATGGATAAATATTTGAGAAATGCAGAAAACAAAATAATTTCAGAACATTTAGACGATGACATCCTACAAATATTTATAGTTTACCATGGTATTTTTGTATATTTCTATAACAAGCGATGCAGGATTAATATTTTCTCATATTGTTTGCAGTAGTTTTAGATTTTTTTTTTTTTTTTTTTTTTTTTTGTGTTTGGGAGGTGAAGGCTATTTACGCCCTGAGTGTCGGATTCCCCCGCTACCGGACTACCGACTAAACACCTCCCCTGTCACACCAAGAACCTAGCCTGGACCTGTTTGTCACATTACTTCGGACTAGGCCTCATTAATCATCGCTTAGCGATGTCTTCAGGCTAAGGGAAATCTCTCTTCACGGATGGATAGGAAGGAATTGCGATTAGTTACTATAATATTGCGTTACAGAGATGTTCCCTCCCTCGCCAAGCGATCCATTATGTCCTTCTTTATAATGAGTACTGTCCGTACGTAATGCGACACACAGTTCCAATTGCCCTTTGATTTCATCATTTTTCCCGTTACATTTTCTGGGGAAATTACGCCAATTTTCTCCGAGAGATGCGAACGGAGTCTTGTAAATCTATTACACGTAAAGAACGTGTGGCATGCGTCATCCGTCATCCGTCATCCCCGGGCAGAACACGCAAGTTGGGGATGGTGTCTTTCCCATCCTATACAGGTAAGACTGAAAATACCCGTGACCACTGAGTAGTTGCGACAGATAATAATCAGTCTCACCATGCATTCTGCAGAACCACGGCCCCAAGTCACTTATCAGCCGTGCGGTCCATCTGCCTCGCGTTTCGTTTTCCCATGTTTACTGCCATAAGATAAGGGTTCTTCTCCGTTCCTCTCGGCTGACGGTTTCTCTCGCCGACTCCCCCCTACGTGAGTATACACGTTTCCGTTCGTTAGCAAGTAATTTAGTTGGAACCACCCTCGAGATTACCAGCACTGCAGGTTCAGAGACAGTGCGGTATGCAGCGGCTATCCGCGAAGCTCCTTGCCTCTACACCTGTGCCAGACGCCTTCGGTACGTCTCTTTACTAAGAGCGTCAGCCCAAACCTCGGAGCCATACAAGAGCACTGACTCCATTGCACTCATCAGTAGACGTCTTTTGCTCGAGGTTGGCCCCTGCGTGTTGGCCATAATGCGGTTTAGCGCCGATACCCGCGCGGAGGCCTTATCTGCTGACGCTCGAACCTGCTCGAAAAAACTCATCTTCGAATCAATCATCAAGCCAAGGTATCTGATTGATTCTTTTGACTCCATGATCATTCCCCCTACACGAACCGGCATAACACGAGGGATCCGCTTCTTTGTGAGGACGACAACCTCGGTCTTTTCCAGCGCTAGGCTAAGCCCACGGTCTGTCATTCACTCGTTCACTCGGCGTATTACCGCACCCAGTTTGAGCTGCGTCTGTCCGACAGTACGTCCAGCGACTAGTACTGCTACGTCATCTGCGTAGCCAACCAGGCGCGACTCCCCCGATAACTGCAGTCTCAAAAGCTCATCGTACGAGATAGTCCAGAGGTCCGGGCCTAGAATGGAACCTAGTGCCAACCCTGATGTCAAATCAATTCTTCGCCGGCCTCCCAACGAGTCATAGATGAGTTTCCGATTTTTGAGGTAGTCCTTCAATATCCACATCAGATACCTCGGCACCCTGAAATATTCCAGAGCACCAAGAATATCTGTCCATCTAGCAGAGTTGAAGGCATTTCTCACAACTAGAGTTATGAGCTGTACTATTCGTCTCGAGTAATGATTGTGGGCTTCTGCCTGCTGGACCGCGCTCACTACCTCTGCTATTGCACCAATTGTGGATCGACCAGCTCTGAAGCCGTACTGCCGAGGAGACAGATCTCCGGCATTTCGAATGGCTTCTCCAAGTCTTTCTCTAATGAGCCTCTCGAGTACCTTCCCAGTGGCATTCAGCATACATAGGGGCCGATATGTAGATGGTTGCTCCGCGTTCCCCTTCCCCTTGTGGATCAGCACGAGGCTCGCCTCTTTCCAGCAATTTGGAAACAGGTCCTGCCGCAAACAGGCATTGAAAGTGGTGAGCAGCTTTTCAGGACAAAGTTGATGTGCAAGCTGTATCACTTCCGCTGGTATACCGTCTTGCCCTGCGGCCTTTTTCGATTTTAAAGCTTTTACCGCATCATCCAGTTCGATGGCGGTAAAAAGTGGGCATTCTCCGAGACATTCAACATCTGCATCATCGGGACGAATAGGATGCATAGGGAAGAGCGATCTAACAATCTGGTCCATTTTTTCCGTTTCAAGGACAAAGGGCCTCCTTGCAGCTCCTAGTTTCCGCATGGCAAGCTTGTAACCCAGCCCTCACGGGTCTCTGTCGATGTCCACAACTAGGTTGCGCCAGTAGTAGTTTTAGTGTTTCCCTGGTCTGTTCAGAAGATATTGTTTTTGAGAATCATCCAAGTTCATTTCAGTATTCTCTAGAGATTTGAGAATTGGCGTTGCATGATTGATTTGCAATCTCACCGATGTTCACCGAGATGAAACTACCAAAGTGGAAGAAGAAGATCAGAACTGTGTTCTGGTCTTTCCCAGTTTCTTTGGGAAATTTATATTAATGGGTTTCCGTGCATTCTGTTCAGTCAAAACACTTCAACGATTGCTTTGTTCTGACCTTTTTTTGGACACTCGATGCTAGCCGGTCATTTGTCAATCATCAATCAGGATAAGTCTATCATTCAATTCAAAAATGTTTTTCGTAGGCAACATTTCTTATGATCTTATTTAACCTTTAGCTACCGACGTGGTGTTTTTTTGTCACACTAGCACCGACGTGGGGCTTGAGAGGCCGCATATACAACATTGAGTTTTATAGAAAATACGTATAATATACATCAAACTATAGGTTATATTGTTAATTTTGGATCTATAAATGAAAGAAAAAATACGCTTTTCCAGCGTATCCTGCTCTATCTGCTCCCAGCACTCTCGAACTCGACATTTGAGCATGTTAATGTTGTCGAATTGCTTGCCATTTTCGTAAACGCGACGTGCAAGAATAGACCAAAGGTTTTCAATGGGATTCAGGTCCGGAGAACAGGCTGGCCACTCGAGAACTTCTATATTTTTCTCAGAAAATCACGCTTTAGCCAATTTCGAATTATGGATTGCAGCATTGTCTTGTTGAAAAATGAAGTCCGGACCCATCAATGCCTCACCATACTCAATTAAACTTATCTCCAACATTTCGACGTAGTCTTCTGACTTCATTTTTGTTGAAATCCACGCCAATGAAAGCTTTCCCCTAAAGGAAAACGCACCCCAAACCATCAGCATACCACCACCAAAGTTCCTACTCATCTTAACCTTTGGATCTTTGCGCAAATCTTGCCAGTAGTACTGCCAGCCGTCTGGCCCATCAAGGTTAAACTTCTTCTCATCCGAAAAGAGCACGTTTTTCCATTCCTCCGTCCACGAAATATATTTTTTTTGCGAAATTGAAGCGATCCAACTTATGCCGTTTTGTTAAATTTGGTTTTCCCTGCCTTTTACGCCACACCAAGATTTCACTGCTTGACAAAACTTGTTGCATGCGACGTGTGTTTTTTCCTGATTTGCTGCAATCCTGTAAATTCTCCGTTTATCCTTCGCAGAAAGCTTACTTTTCATTCCACGTTTCTCGATTTGGCCACGTTTATTACAATTTTTTAAATAGTTTCCAACAGCCGTGTGTGCCCGATGAAGTTTTCGACCGATTTCTCTATTAGAGTGACCTGCATCGTGGTAAGCTTGGATTTTTACCTTTTCCTCGAACGTAAGGTGCGCTTTGATCGACCCATGATGGCTAAATCGCACGAAAAAACAACGATCTCACTAGCAAATGAACACACTTTGACAAATGTAATGAATGTAATGAAAACATCTCATTTGACATGTGTCAAATGAGACAAATGGGAGTCAGGGCTGCTTTAATACAGTGTGGTGCTATTTATATTTCGCACTGTTTTTAACGAAATATTGGGTTTACGTGTAAATACTTCACAAAATAACCAGCACTGTGATGCTGAAAGATAGTAAAGAGTACATAGATGAATTGAAGCGCGAATTTGATGTTGTCAACAGGATAACAGGAAAAATAATCTGAAAAAATATGATGGTGATATTTTTATTTCGCTCAGTGTATGTGGATTTTCTATTTAGTTTAGGAGGACAAGATGCACATATTTTTCTTATTTTTTCTTCGTTGGCTTCACGTTGAAACGAATCTGGCATATCAGAACCGAGTATTCTGGCTAAACTCATGCGAAGTTCACGAGGCAAGCGTAAGTTGAACACCCTTCTCTTCATGTGCTCTAGAACTAGTTGTCGAGCCAATTGTTTTATAAACACACCCCGATTAGTTTTTTGTTTTAGATGCACATCATGTAAAATATGCGCATTGACTGAACTTATGTGTAAAATTCTGTAAAAAAGTGTCATAGGCCAAAGTCTTGATCGACGGCTGCTAGTGTATATCGAACATTTCTTGTCTATTTCGTCTACTCTACTACTATTTCGTCTACTCTACTACTATTTCGTCTACTCTACTACTAAATACTACTATTTCGAATTATAGAATTTTATTATGTCGGGCTTTCCTGACTCTATATCAATACCTTCACTATGATGCATGGAGGAAGCAAATATGACAGCTTTGCCTTTCCTAGGTACATGGGAAATAAGGGTTATGTCTTTTGTAAAGCCGTACAATGTTGAACCTTCTAGATGAGTTTTAGCCGGTAAAAATTCGGGGGGAATTTCCCTTTTGTTATTTTTTTACAGTGCTGACACATGTCAGTCCTCTCTGCTTCAAAGCATCAATTAATTGGATTGAGGTAAGCCAATTGTCGCAGGTGATATTTTTGTTGCTGCCATGTAAAGGTTGCGTCAAATATAGCACGGCTTGAGTGAGCACCAAAAACTTCTTTTCTTCATCTGTTAGGTTTTCTCCGTCTGAACCTTTGCCACAATATAAGTAACAATTATAAAAATATCCATTTTCAGCATCACACAAACACATGATTTTTAGTCCATATTTTGCCGGTTTACTGGGCATGTAAATCATCAAAAATGAACGACCTCGGAATCGTACCAGCATCTCATCCACAGTGGCATATTGACTTATGTTATAGACTCTTTGGCAGTTTGATACAAATCGATCGAAAATGTAAGATATCGCAGCTAATTTGTCCGTTTCCTTTCTTTGTGCCCTACCAGCCGCAATATCGAAACGTAGACAATGTAACAAAGATTAAAACCTATTTTTGGACATAACGCACCGAAAAACATCCCTTCCAGTGCCATCTGAAGCAAAAATAAAATTTGCGTCTTCATGATTGGATTTGAAAACTGCTGTATACATCAAAAGTCCAATAAACGCTTGCAGTTCAATTCTATCAATACTTTGTAATTCCGGCCCTATCTTGGTTTGAATATTTTGAACTATATTCTGATAATTTAGAGTTAGTTCTAGTCATAATCTCTAACAATATGTCATCATCTATATATTGTTTCCATATATTGTACGGATCCTTTCCATCAATTTCTGTCAAATTGGAAGTGTAAAATGATCGTAAAATAATATTTTGTTGTGGTATTCTGACTGAAGGTCGTTTAGGAGGAGTTTTTGACCACTTATATTTATTTTTGCCCCTAAAATAACTACGCCTAGATAGCGGTGCGTCTTCATGTTCTGACAAAGATTCGGAAATATTTTCCATCCGAGGTAAGGGCTGGGTTGTAGCCTCAGCATCAGATATATCAGTGTCAGTACCTGTATCATGATCGCTGACTTCTGGTATAAAATCATCTCACGTCATCTACTTCTGATCCGCTGGAGTCTTCTGCAATCAAGTTCTCAATCAAAGCCACGTTATTTTGATCCAGAAAATTTATATAACGACATTGCCTTTTGGAATAGCGTAGTTCATCTGTAGGTAAATCACGTTTAACCCTCGACGTCCCAGGTAAATCCATTCTTCAAATTAGCACTTGGATTTCTGAAACTAACCACTTTATTTTGATCGTAGCTCAAACAAAAAACTAACGTTAGTACCAACGTCGTGTCTGAGAGGCCGCGACGTAATTTTATATCGACATTACTTACCGAAAATGTATTTGCCGGCACTACTACCACGCTCAACGGCGTCAGCGCAACTAAACTCGCAGCTACTGTCGAGCACCGGTCTCTCTTGCGCGGGGAAGGGGTAAATCTAACAACTTGTCAACCCGTGACGGCCACGCAGGCCCCACGTCGGCACTTAAAGGTTAAGAAAAATATGCTCCAAACTAAATATTTAGCAAGCACACATGAAAACATGCACCAAATAGTAGAAATTTCAAAGAAAAAAAAATGAATCAAAAGCTTCCATTAAAGAAAAATCCAATGTTACTCGATTTCCGCTAGAGTTTCCACTCAATATTCTATATGAAATGCAACTTCCGGAACGAGTGTATGGAAGATTTCCCATGTACTTTCTTTCTGTGTATGACATTTCCACCCACCCATACAATTTTCTCTATTTTGTTACTGTCTATGCAATTAAGTATCAGATGTTTGGGAAACTGGTGAAAATTGTGTTGCATTGTGTGTGCATCTGGTGAAACTTGATAAATTGATTTGAAAATGTTGGAAATATATTTTTTATATGGTAGAGTGCAAACATATAATGATTGTTATTGTTTAGTTTGAGTTAATTTAGTTTTGATTTCCAAAACAACGATTCAATCGTACAGAATTCTTGTAAGGTTAAACATTTTCAATGCATTGACGTTGCAAATAGAACTATTAGAACTTTTTTTAAAATACGAAAATCAGACCCTGTTTACTGTCAAGAACATACGGATTAAATAATTAAATTCATAATAATTATGGTATTCACACTAATCTTATTACCTCTTTTATTCTCCTACAATTATTACTACAAAAGTAATTTTGGCTGTACTACTAATGCTGCTACTGCTTGTACTACTGCTACGACTATTAGGGCCAGTAGACTACATACCATCCATGACATACTCACTTACATCCTATTTGCAGTGATAAATCCAAAAATGCCTAACGGGTTTGTGTGTCATCCATCAGGAAGCGCTTTATAAAGGGCTTCCTGATGGCTTATATTCGTTTGAATTCAGATTTTGGACAATCTTACTCAAGCTCCGCCCAGACATTGCTCTTCACATTAACTCAGCCCGATTGACAGAACTATTCTCGTTCCTTTGGCTTTGTAATCTGTTGCTCCCGATAGGGATTGAAATATTATTAGTAAGTTTCCGCTTTGTAATTGCTACAAAACAGACGGGGAACATCGAACACTTTTCCGAAAGCCTACCAATAGTATTCTCGTTACAATCTATAGTCTAACTCAACAAACCACGGGTTTCTGTACAGATTAACGCTTGCAAGCAAAGATTTGCCTCAGGTATTTCAACTACAAAAGAATGTTGATACTTTCCCTTCTAATCGCATTTTATGCGAACTTTTATACGGAATATTTCGACGCGGCTATTCCTCTGCAATTTGCAGCATGCCTAAAGAACTATCTTACTTAAACTGCCATAAAAGGATCTTAGTTCGTCCGTTTTGCAGAACGGTGTCTCACTTCCCCATCAGCTAATTAGGTCTTCAAAGAAGGGACGTCTGATGCTCTGGCACTTGAAGAACTGGTTTCTAGCTTTCCTTCCAGGGTTACAAAGATGGCTTTTGCGCAGAGCGGTCCTCCATTGAGACAAGGATCGATGACTTATCTGCTGTATAGGTGAAAACGTGGCCTGTGTAAACATGTACTAAATATTCTATGAAGTATAGGTAGCTGAGCTGATACAAATAAAATTAGATTACATGAAATGTCATTAATAGTCATATGTGTAGCTGTCATATGTGTAGCTGTCATATGTGTAGCTGTCATGGTTTCGCTTGAATTTTTATTATGTAAGTTAATTTACTTTCAGATCATTTTAAAATATACAAACAACTTTCGATCGGAATTCGTACTGCGCACAGTCCAAATGTGCATATAACTAAGCTAAAGAATGTCCTTATTTTATTAGAAACAAATCTTTTTCATTTCAAAACACTAAAATTCTGTTTAATTTCTTTACAACCTACTTGCGGCAACGTCGACATCGTTCCTTTCTATTTGAATCTTTGTACGGTTGTAGATAAAAAAATATTGGTCAGTCAAATTATTTTTCTTTAGACTTAAGTTGAAAAATCTTTTGATGTCTAAGTATGAATGTTGGTGAATTGGCATTGCAAGAGCTCCTTAAGAGATTATAATACTGTGGCCTTGAATCTTATATGTATACAAATCTGTTTTTCATTTTTTCTTTCTGTTCTAGCTTGAATTTCCCAAGCTTTGATGTTGAAAAAAACATGATGACCATGATTTTCTGTTAAATTATCCTGAACGTATACGAATAGTACATTAAAAATTCAAGGAGCTTCGAGGAGTGTTTTCCTTATGCACAGTTGAGGGACGATGAGCAACGAAAAGTGTATTAAATCGAGAAGGAAACCTGCTTGGTGGCGAATAAATGTCTGCTTGTTGATCTATTATGAAATCAAATAGAGTATGACTCTGTCGTTTCCTTTCTCTACTTGCAGGCTCATTTATTTCTTCCTAGTTACAACGTTTGATGCAGTTCTGCAAATGGTTAAATAAAGCAAGATGACATTGAATCCGTTTCAAATAAATTACAGCGCGTTTAAATTTAATCGATTGGTTAGTGTCGATTGCAGGATTTTAATAATGAAAAGAGGACTTTATGGTCTTTTGATAGGTTTTAGATTAAATACATCTACATTTGAATAGTTATTCGAAAACTATGCTGAACTGGAGTTCAGTGGAATGATCGGCACGGAAACCAAATTGTTCGTTGGGGATGATGTTTTTATCTTTGACGATTTCTTGTAGTCTATACAGAATAGCCCTTTCGGCTATTTTGGAAATGGAAGAGAGGAGGCTAATCGGTCTCCAATTTTGCGGAAATCTGTGGTCTTTCCCTGGTTTGGGATGACTATTATGGTAGCTTGTTTCCATGCTTGTGGGATTTTTCGCAGTTGGAAAACTTTGTTGTTGTCCAGCCTGTTGTTGTTTGTATGTTATCCATGTCCGGCCCTGGCGTCTTTCGTTTGTTGAGTCCCATTATAATAGTTTTTGTCTCGTAGAGGTCCATTGGTCGCATTTCGTACTCCTCATGGTGTCGGGAAGATATTATTTTCCGAGCTTTTGAGAGAATTGCTTCCTCCTCTTCAAGATCCTCCTCCGGAAAGGAGTTCTCGCGAAACTGTTGTTCTAAGGTATCCGCGAATGCTTCCGCCTTCCCAAAAGTGTCGTATTGGAGACCGTTTTGTCCGTGGATGGGTGGCATAACTGTCTTGTTTTTCGTTTGAAAATATTTGGATATCCTCCAAAAGGCGTTCTCGCTAGGCTCCAAGCTTTGTAGGAATCCTTCCTATTGGTCATTTCGGAACTCGAGTATTTCTTTTCGGACTTTGTTGGTCAACCGGCAGGCTTTCGTTTTCAATCTAGGATCACCCGTGCTCCTAGCTCTTCTCCGGGCTTCCTCCTTATCAGATTTCTTAAATCCTGAGGGAGTTCGTAGGGACTATGTTCCCTGGCCGGAGTTGTGGCTGTATGGCTCTCCTTTACCTGTTTGATTTTCTCTGTAACTTCTAGTATTCTGTTGTCGAGATCTCTAGCTGTTATAAACTCTTGGGTGAAACTTTCATTTGCTAGCCTATCTCGGAAAGCCTTCCAATCAGTTGTTTTCTTTTCTTTTAGCGGTACATCTATGAAAATGTCCTCTAAAAGAAAATGAACCGGTTGATGATCAGAAAAGAGCTCATTTAGGACTCTGATTCTAAGGTTGTGGTGAAATTCTTTGGGGATGCCGAAATCTATGGTGGTCGCTGAGTTTTGTACATGGTGTGTTGGTTCGTGTGGAATGTGTAAGCTGCCTTGTATACTAGTGATGAACCTGTTAAGCTCAGCCCCGGCTCGGTTACTTCTCACTGCTCCCCAGTCGCGTTGGAATGCATTAAAGTCGCCTATGATTAGTAGTGGACCTTCTAGGGTGAAGAGAGCTTCTAAGTCTTGTGCAAATTCCTTGCTGTTTGGCGAGTTGTAAAGAGAAACCACGGAAAATTCAAAGAAGTTCGATTGCACTTTGATAGCTGTGACTTCTGTTCTTTTTAACTGGGATGTAAAGATCTGGTGATGGCGTACATTTCGCCTCACGAGAATGCCTGTTCCACCTCCTCTACGTGACAGTCTGTCATTTCTGTACAGAGTGTAGTTAGGGAAATAGAGACGGATTCCTGGTTTCAAAAAGGTTTCCTGAATGAGAATAATATCAAATTTATAGTCTAGTATAAATTGTTTAAACTCTCCAATCTTTTGATTTAAGGAATCGGCATTCCACTTGAGTACAGAAATGCTATTCACCAGATCCATTAGTGTTTGTGGCAGTGAACATCCCCTGTAACATTTTCGTCATCATATCTTGCATCATTAGTTGAAACTGATAGATGAAACTGCATAGATGCAAAGAATTGCCCCATATCTGGTGTTGTGAGTGTAGGGGGGGATTTTGGTTGTGTTTTGTTCGCGGGTTTAGTATTGGGTGTCGTGTTTGTTTGTGTGTTTGTGTTATTTTGGACAGCTATTTGTGCAAACGTCTTCTTAACGTTCTTCGGGTTCCTAGGACACCCCCCATAATTAGCTGTATGCTCGCCTTTGCAGTTTGCACAAATTGGAGTAATCTCTTTCGGCTTCTTACATTCTTTATGATGGTGGAGCCCGTCACATTTAACACATCTCGCTTGTGCATGGCAGTTCCCGAGGAATGTCCGAACTGCTGGCAGTTGTGACACATTGGCAAGCCATTTCGGGGTTTCAGCGCTTCGACTTGACACACCAGGTGGCAGACATCTCTGATATTGAATATCGAGGTTTCCTCCTTCGGGAGAAGAACCTTGATGAGTTTTGATGGTCCAGATTGAAGTTTTGTAGGGAAGACTACTATGGGGTGGAATTCCTAGACTTCTAGGTCTTCCTTGATTTCCTTACAGCTAAGGCCGTGAAGTCCTCGAAGAACGACGTTCAATTTTTTATCTTCAGGGAGATAATATGTGTGGTATTGCAATTTGAGATTAGTCAGTAGTTTTGTCATTTGTCTATGGTCCTCCTTGTTTCGGGGGTTATTTGTATACCTAGGTAAACCCTTTTGGCTGAAACAATGTTGATTTTGTTTTTCCTAAGTTCTTTTGATAGTAGAGTCCATTTCTCCGGTTCACTGAGAATAACCGGTACCGTGCGTTTTTTGTTGGGTTCGCCTTGTTCCTGTTTGTCGGTTTGTTGCTGCTTGATGTACTAGGTTTTTGCGGGATGGTTGGTGCCCTTGGCTGTGTCTTCATATCTGTGAAGCATACGGTTGGTTTAGTAGGCGGGAGTGGTGGGAATTCCTCCTCATCGTGAACTTCTTTCGTCTCCTCTTCCTGTGTCTCTTCTTCTTCACAGGCTTCTTCTTCTTCCTCCTGCATTTCCTCTTCTGAGCTGGTATTCTCCTCTTTTTCCTCACTTGATGAGGAGGCTGACTCCCTGGTTGGTGAGGGGGAGTTCACTATTTTTCTTTTTTTATTTGCCTTCGGGGCTTTTTCATAGAAATAATTATTTGCAGAAGCTCCTCATTTTTCTTTCTCTGCTCACAGATTTCGTCGTGAGCCTTCTGGAGTTGCAATTGCGAGCTTTGCAGCTGTTCTCGTGTGAACTTAAGTTCTTTGAGAACCTGCTCCAACTTTGCATTGTTGGGTCGTTTTTGTCTGGTTCGTGTCCTGGTCCCATCCATTTATAGCCAGTAAATAGTCGAGATTATAACTTAACTCTATCAGATCAATTAAAAAAGTCTGTAAGTCCGTGACTAGTAAAACAGGTAACAGTTAGCGAAAATTCTGACTCGCCCAAGATTATGTTGATTCGATATCCTCGCCGTTATGTCCGGTGGTATGTACACTTCACTAAAACTGTCACTAGCTTTTAATGTCTGATTTCCTCTGCATTTCTAGCTTCTCACTGTCATATGCAGTACACTTTCCGGCGCTCTTCAGTTTTCTCACTGTCCGACACCAACACTATCACAAGCATTTAGTTTTTTCACCGTTCTTCGAGTGTCTCACTGTGGTTAACGCACACTGTTATCGGCTCACGCCGCGCTTTCCGATTCTCACCCGGGAGTGTAATCAATTCCGCACCGCTACTGCTACGTTCGCGACCGCTGCTCACACGCGACTGTCCTTCTTAACCCTTTGTTAAGGTCCTTATAAGGTAATAGGCAAAAGGCAATAATGCTTATAAGGCAATTTGGTTATATAAACAATGCATCTGCGTGTCACCGACCTTACATCTTTTGTTTATCAATTTTTAACTTTGAATTATTTAATAATGCCATAAACATTTTCGCAAGACGTGTGTCTGTGTTTTTCTTATTTATAAGTTCAACTTTCATGAGACGTTCTTCAATTACTTACTCGAATATGAAAATAAAATCCTTATAATCCGGCGGAAACTTGAAAATATACTGATTAGTTCTCTTTTCTTCCTGGACAAATTTCAGCGGTAACTTACTTTCACTATATTTGCCCAAGCCTGATCAATGAACAAAGCAAGCTCCACAAGGACATAATTGTCTAGCAAGGTTCAAGTAAATTCCAACGGCGAAATTTCGGTAAAATTATTCAGGATGTTCAATGTGTCATCTAATTAGGGGT
The DNA here is from genome assembly GCA_954870665.1 of Stratiomys singularior. NCBI lineage: Eukaryota > Metazoa > Arthropoda > Insecta > Diptera > Stratiomyidae > Stratiomys > Stratiomys singularior. The sequence goes on along the minus strand of OX940879.1, from coordinate 109,621,336 downwards.
TGCCAAGGAAATCGTGTTCAGGGTGGTAATGATGTGCAACCAGATTCTTTGATAGTAGAATTGGTCCTTAGGTTTTCCAAGCATGGTGCTGAGGTGTCAAGTCAATACGTTGAACTCGAAACATATTCACCTCAAAATCAAAAGAATCTGCTTGCCATTTGCTGTCGTTTTCATTCAAATTAAAGGATGCTCGGATTATCTGAAAGTTTAAAGTTCAAAATGATTTAGGATAAAAATAACTTTTGCAGTTGTTTAAACGTTTATCAAAGCAAAACTAGATAATTTGGAATCAATGTACACTATGATATATCCTTCGCGCCATTCTAGGTCGTTCCAATTCCCATGGGAGACAACATCAAAATTCAAAGATTTTATTGCAATCTTCAACTTCGAGTGATACAAAGAAGACAATCTCTAGTATGTATATGCAAAAGGCTATCAAACATAATCGTACATTAAGTCGCAAATGGGTTTGACGACTTTTCCAAAACGAGCTTGACGAATAATAACATTATCGATAGTATATATCTCCGTTCAGAATGTAGAAAGTCTAGGTGATTCACATCTGTACATACCTTTAACTTTCTTTTCGGTTGGTAGACAGCCAGCTGCCCACGACCACCAAAGAAATCCAAAAAAGGACCTTCAAAACTCATAAAGACACAACGAAGCATTCAATAGGGAGCCATTGAATCGAGACATCCTCAGGGGACAATGTTTATGGCTGATTATGAGACATAGTTAAGCAATTGTCGTCGTCTCCTGTTGAAGCCATCATCCTTTACGTATATCGTCACTTTGCAATATGGTAGCAAATGATGCTTTGCCAAATTCTTTCCTAAATTGCGGTAAAAGACGGAAAGGAGGGTTGCACAAAACATTCTTGGAATGTTATTTTCCCGTGTTTTTTTCGACGGAAGCGACTGAATGTGGTGATGAATTCAGTTACGGATGTGCTATACGGGGCGAACTTGCAATTTTCCCCCTTTTTATTGTGACCAAAGACGGTGAGGGATTTGCGGGGGGATAGAGTGGCTAAAGTAGTTTGCCCGCTTTCCCAACTTTAGTGCCGTCATGTGTCCTGAATTTCATTAATGGGAAGGCATACATACACATGTAATGCGTTACAAGACAGTAGTATACAATCATTGTTCGTTGACGCTACTCTTGCATGTTGAGATGCCCCCCTATAACGGTAAAGTTTCGTTTGTTTGTAACTTTTCTATTTTTGAACTCTGTCGATAGTTTTGACTTGAAGAGCGACATGAAGGATATTTTCATAGCTACAACTGGAAAAAGCTGATATTTTTCTCATTCACACTCGTGTCTTAGTGTTTTCTCATGGGGATGTCAGAAAGTTATGTGGCACCTACTGGCTGTTAGTAGTGATGCTGATGTTGTTGTTGTAAGGAGCATAAAGTAGTCACACTCGACGTTATCCTCTACACATTCCCAGCTTGTCGTTGCGTCAAAAAAGGTAAAGTTTTCCCTTTTGCCGAAACGTAACGAAGCCAAAAGAAAAAGTTTCTTTTTTCGAGTAGTAGATCTTTGGTTTTTTCTTGTTGTTTTTGCTACTTTGGGTAAAGAGTTACATGATTTGGTTACGATTTTACGTTTAAGCATGGTACAATGTGTGTGTGTGTGTGCAGAAAGAGATGCCGATGGATGAATGAGTGAAGAAAAAGTCCAATGAGTTCGAGCGAGTGATGTGTGTTTTTTCGGGGATGGACGTGAGTGAAAATTAAGCTCCGTGCTCAGCCGCCTTGAACTAATACGAAGTAATGGATGCGAAAGTTTGGTGTGACATGGATTTCAAAAGGATTTGCTCTGCTGTGGTATTTATTTATTTCCTTTTCGTTTAATTGAAAATAAAAATTGTAGCCCATTTTTCTTTTGTGTTCTTGGGACTTGTATTTGTTATTTAGATTTTGTCAAGTCGGTAGTCCTAATAAAAATGGAAAATAATTGATAAATTAATAAATGCTTAGGAAATTGTGAAATAAAAAAATCAATTATTATTCTGTCTTGAAAGGCTTTACTTTGATTATTACTTACGCTATAAGTCAGGAAATGATAAAATGCTGCAAGCGGCTTTAATGATGCAAAAATTTATTCATATGGATTTGCATTTACTCTAAGAAATACTTTTTGTACTATCAGTATATCATAGGTTTCAACTAGAGCTAACTACCAATTTATGGAAGCTTGCTCCCATACAAAACCGACCCGAAGTAAGTTAGGTTAGATTCGCATCAGCACTCTATCTTTAGGCATGAATACATTCCCTTAGGATTGCATTAAAATATTCCAGCTTGCAAAACATTAAACTCATGAATTCGTCAATTGCATCCTTCCAATAATCTTTGTTTTACAATTTTCAAACTCTCCTTATCCATGAGTTTGCAATATCTACTGCTTATTTCTTACCGTTTATTGTTTCTATTTGTTTTTTTTTTCACGCGTTGCATCCGGGGAGTGGTAACGCTAGTAAATATAGTAGTTACGCTTTTTCATCATATGAAAGGATTAATGGATTGAACTGCGACGTTTTGAAAGAGGTTAAAAGGCTTAAAGCCGGATTTTTTTTTTATCGTAGCTTAGACACAAAATGTGTTTAGCAAATCATTATATACATAGAATATATATGACTGGAATGTATATAAGGCATTGATTAAGGAACTGCATTAAAAATACTATACTCAAATATAGCGACATACTCGAGCTCTCTAATAAGCACATAAATGCCATATCCAAAAAGTTTTTTAATATTACGCAATCAAGTAAACCGACCGTATGAAAAGATATTTTTAAGATCATTATGGTTGTCCAGCTCTCATGGCTGCGATGTAATAGCATCCTTATTTTTAAAGTAATCAGAGTTGTAAAACATTAATTCTGAGACTGATATACATGCAAGTATAATAAATAGTAATTTATTTGGTGTATAAGCACCTCTTAGACCACCTTGAAAGGGGCTTAAGTTCTTCGTCAATTTAATTTGAAAAACAACACAAAAACAAGACAATGAATTTTAAAGACATTGCCTCGCGCTTTTTGTTTATTTGTTTTCTTTCAGTCATTGCATGAGCTTTTAAAGTTTGACTCGATCACAGTGTTACCATTTTATATTAGAAATTATTATTAAAAAGGATTTCTACGAAACGAAACGTATTTTTTTTTCATTCTAATTTGCTTCTTAGATTTGGCAGAAATTATTTTAAGGGCCTAACATTTGAAAAACTTCACAGATGTTTTCGAGATGTTTTCGCCGTAAAACTGCGGCGGTGAAAATAAACTGCTGGTTTTTCTTCTTATTTTCAACATATTCCAGCCTTTACTAATGTAACTTACTTGAAAAGTGGAAGTGGGCCTGATCTGGGAGGCCAGTATTGACCTGCGCTGCTAAACCACTCCGCGGAGGTTGTTATTTGCAATGCATGCTCTAAGTACAGGCAGTCCTCGACTTACGTCGTTTCGATTTACGTCGTTTCAAGTTACGTCGAACAATGTTTTGACACTATTCCTCAAGCATACGTCATTTGTTTCGATTTCCGGCATAGGAGAATTCACTTGTCGCGATGTCAATGACCGTTGGGCCGGCGCGGTGTCGGCGTACGGGGATTAACCCGCACATGCTGCTGATTTTGCTTAGTTACTTTAGGAACAACGGACAATCAAGACGTAATACATTAGTTTTTTTGCATCTTTGACAGTTTTTGTTTTTACTTGCATATTTAAGTGAATTCTTAACTATGCCACCTAAACAAGACAGTAATATTAATGTGAAGAAGAGAGTAAGAAGGACAATTACAATGGAGGTTAAATCTAAGATTTTAAAACTCAAAGATCGCGGTTATTCGACGTCATCTATTGGACGAGAACTTAATTTATCACGCACGACGGTACAAACAATATTGAAAGATAAAGAAAAATTCTTAACAGCTCTACCTTCCGTCTCTTCAAACAGCACTATTATACGAAAAAGGAATGCTTTAATTTATGAAATGGAAAAACTCTTGTACACTTGGATTCAAGATCAAACTCAGCGACGGGTTCCTCTAAGTTTGGCTACTATACAAAATAAGGCGCTGAGTATCATCAACACACTGCAAAATAAACGTGGCGAGAATAATAGTGAAGAAACAAAATGTTTTTCTGCCAGTCGCGGACGGTTCATGCGCTTTAAAACGAGGTATGCGTTACATTACATTCGAGTGCAAGGAGAAGCTGCTAGTGCCGATCATGTGTCTGCTCAGAGTTTTCCTGGAATATTAAAGGAAATTATCGAAAGTGGATACTATTCGCCTAAACAAATTTTTATCGTGGACGAAACTGGTTTATTTTGGAAAAAAAAGCCTTCTCGTACTTTTATATCGCAGGAAGAAAAGTCTATGCCTGGGTTTAAAGCGGCTAAAGATCGTTTGACATTGTTATTGGGTTCGAATGTTGAAGGTGATCTTAAATTCAAACATCTTTTGGTTTATAGGTTTGAAAATCCTCGAGCTCTTAAAAATTACGTCAAGAGTACTCTTCCAGTTGTATGGAAGGCTAATCCAAAGGCATGGGTTACGTCAATACTTTTTGAAGAATGGTTTACTAAGCATTTTATACCTGAAGTGAAACAGTACTGTTTAAACAATAATTTGACTTATAAAGCTTTACTTATTTTGGACAATGCTCCCGACCATCCTGTGCATATTGCCGATATCGATCCTCAAATCAAAGTTTTGTTCCTGCCTCCAAACACCACTTCGTTGTTACAGCCGATGGATCAAGGAGTTATAGCGTCTTTTAAGGCCTATTATCTCAGGAGAACTTTTTCGCAGGCTGTAAAGGCTAATGAAAATGATGGCATGGAGCTGAGAGATTTTTGGAAAAGTTATAATATCTTGCAATGCGTAAAAAATATTGCTGCTTCATGGGATGAGTTGCCACCCAACAATTTAAAAGGAGTCTGGAAAAAGTTAAGCCCATTTTTTTTTAAGCCATCTGAAAGTTCTTCATCTACAGATCAACCAAATATCGATGAGATCACAACTGACATTGTTCATTTGGCTAACCGTTGGCCTGACATTGCAGTTACTGCTGATGATATTGATGATCTGTTATGCTCACATTCGCAAGAATTGACTGATGAAGATCTTATTGAATTGGAGGCACAAGTACAAAAGGAAGCAATCGAGTCATAAGAAATAGCTTCTTCTATTAGTAACTCTGAAAAAGAACTTACACTAAAAAAAACTTTCCGTAGCCTTTACAAATTTGGAGAATGCCATGAAACTTTTCGAAGAAAATGATCCTAATTTTGAGAATAGTTTCAACGTTAATAACAAAATTTGTGCAGCCTATCAGTGTTACGAAGATCTGTATGATAGCAAGAAGAAAGAAGCGAAGCAATCTAGAATTGATAGTTTCTTTAAGCCAAAAGTTTAATTCATTATTTCTCATTACATATTTTGATTACATATTAAAGTTTTATAATTATTATTAAAATTTATGACACACAAATACCAAAAATAACTAGCAATTTCATAAGTGCATATATCATTATTTTAAGAACTTACTTTTAATAATAAAGTATGTATATCCTTTGTTATAAATGCAGTTTTTTGAGCCCTTGAGATTTACATGTAAACATATGAAAAAATATGTCTCGACTTAAGTCGTTTCGACTTACGTCGCGTATTTCGAGATCCTAACATGCCGTAAGTACGAGGACTGCCTGTATAGCGAAAACCCAAAAAAAGCAAGAATACTCCCGGGCTGTTCCTGACAGAAAGATGTAGAGCAAGCAAAAGTAGATTTCTAGTTGTATTGAATTTCAAGTTTCAAGTTTCAATAATTTTTTTTTTGTGTTATGTACAATTATTTACAATTAGTCTTAACCTATCACTTAACCTACGGGTTTTGCCTAATGGCTGTACCCAGAATTCAGCACTAACTAGAATTTATTTGGTCTTTCACTTAAGTTGCTATATATTAAATTTCTTCTTAATTTCTACATTTACACCCTAAGTGTGGCCTTGAATATTCCATATTTTAGCTTACAGTAACAAAATATATATATATATTATAATTCCTTATGCTCTATAATGATTTTTTTTTTAAATTCCTTATATACTACTTATTGCTAACTGTTGGCTGCTTCCATCGCTCGATTGTCTGCCGCATTGCTGATCGTGGTGATCTCATGCTCCACCATTCGTTTCGCCGCTCGCTCGATCAACCTCTTGGCGTAGAGGTTGATTGGTTCCAAGGCTGCATCCTCGGCTGCATGTCGGTTGGGGTAGGGCCGTCCGTTCTCCCGTTTATAAATCCCAGTGCAAGCTCGAAGGATTCTGCGTTCCAGTAATCCTATCTTGCTCCATTTGTATGTCGCTGTAGCCTGCCAGATCAGCACCGCATATAATAGTATGGGCCTGATCAGTAATTTGTACGCGAGTAGCTTCACCCACTTGTTAGCTGATGACTGTTTCCTGAAAAGAGGTAAAAGGAGATGGTATGCGTATCTTGTTTTCTTCAATACTGCGTCTACGTGGGCACTAAAGTTGTTGTTCCTATCAAAAATTACCCCCAAATACTTGGTTTGCTTCGAACAGTGCACCACCTGACCTTTAAGCTTTATTCTTGTGTCACAGATACTCCTTGTGCAACGTCCAAATTTTTGATGTGGTTCCTTGAAAACAATCAGCTCGCTTTTCTTGGCGTTAACCCTCATCCCCCACTTTCCATAGTATGATGTTAACGAGTCCAGGTACCTTTGGAGTCTCAACCTTGCAAAGCGGAGATTGTACTCAAAAGACCACACCAGTAAGTCGTCAGCAAAGAGATTCACCTCGATTCCAGGTTGAAATTCATCCCTGATCCCTGGGATGTCAGACGTAAATATATTGAAGAGAGCGGGTCCAAGAATGGACCCTTGTGGGACCCCCGAATTAATGAAAAAGGGTTCAGAGCTAGCTCCACCAGACACCGCAAACGCAGTTCGTTCCCTCATGAAGCTGCAAACAATTTTAATAATATTCACCGGAAAGTCCAGTTGGATAAGTTTGTAGATAAGTCCGTCGATCCAAACTGAATCAAAGGCTTTTTCTACGTCGATGAGACACGCTGCAACAATCTTTTTTTCCTGTCAGTTCCGTTGTATACTGGCTTGGAAAACCGCCAATGCGTCTATCGTTGAGTGATCTCTTTCGAAGCCAAATTGTCTTTCCGGCAGAGTTCCTGCCAATTCAGAGAACTGTGTGATGTTTTGGAGGATGATTCTCTCAAGCAACTTTCCCACATTAGACAAGAGAGATATTGGGCGAGTGGCGACTACGTCTACGCTATTGGATTGCTTCGGGATGGCAAATATTTTTGCGCATTTCCATTGATGTGGGAAGTAGCAAATGTTATTGCAGTTATTCAGAAGGATTGCGAGGAGAACAAAATACGTGTGGGGAAGTTTTTTTAAGAAAAAATTTGAAATTCCATCAGGCCCAGCCGATTTTTTGGAATTTTGCTCAAGTGCAAGCATGCTGAGCGCAGGTGCTCAAGTGCAAGCAAGCGCAGGTTCTTGTGGTCTTTGTCGAACGTTGATATTGTTCTCTTTACTAATGAATTGAAAGCAGAGTCCTCACTTGGTTTCTCCCCTTGAAGAACTGTCGCAAAGTGATTTGCGATGGAGTCGGCAACGGCCTTTTTATCCATGAGCATGGATCCGTTATAAGTGAGGACTCCTGGCAGGCACTTCCGGCCAGTTATTTTATTAATTTGGGGGAACATACAGGCACCTGGTCGAATGTTTGCTAGGGTCTGTTCGAATCTCTCATTGGCAAATTCAGATTTTCTTCTCGAAATCATTCTATTAAGGGACATTATTAAAAGGTGTATCCGCTGATACTCCCAGTTAACTATATTCAGGTTGCGATGATATATCCTTGAAAGCAGTTTCCTGAGGGTGCTACGTCTACGATGTAGCTTCAGGATGTCTTCCGGTAAGTCTCTGTAAAGATAATTTCTGGAGGAATTTTCTATGGATATCTTTGAAATGACCGTTGCAAGGGTCGAGTTCAAACAAGCAATGCCTTCTTCAATCTCTATGGGTGATAGGTTTCTCGATCTGTTGATCGAGATCCCTTCAATCCTTCTACTCAGGTCAGCATTAACAGCTTCCCAGTCTATGCGCTTGTATGGGATAAAGAGCTGTGGGGCTGCTGCTTCCAGCTTTACACCCTTTTTAACTCTTAAAGCGAGTTCGACCAAAAGATGGTCAGATTCAGCGTCAAAAGCTCTACATTCAAAATTCCTCCAGCTGTGAGAGATATTCACCAAATCAGTAGACACAATGAAGAACTCGGTCGTTGAAGAGTTTGAGAAATCGAACTTTTCACACAAAGTATGGACTGTTTCCAAGTCTTCAATGAGATCCCTGCCCGAATATCCGTGTTTTACGTATATTTCAACAAATGCAAATGTATAACCCACCAGGAACGAGCTAAATATCATGACGTCTGCACATTTTAGACTTGGAAGACAGTGTCTTTGAATTTTGAGATGTTCCTTGAAAGCCATAGTTACTCCAAGGATTCCATCTGGGTCGTCATCCCTTATGACTTTATATTTCCCTAAGGGAACTTTGTATTTACTTTTCAGTCTTGTTTCTGAGATGAACAAGAAATCAGGTCTACGAGGGTAAGGTGAAAAGTTCTCGGCCTGACAATGAAAGACTGCGATTTTCAGTTGAAAAATGATTTTATTTTTCTACATAATCTCCCTTTACTTCAACACACTTGGTCCAGCGTTTCTCCAACATCAGTATTCCTTCCCGGAAGTGAGAGTCTGGAAGGCTGTGAAAATATTCATCTACGGCCCCCTCAACTTCTTCATTGGACGCGAAGCGCTTCCCAGAAAGAAATTTCTTCAAGTTTGGGAACAGATAGAAATCTGAGGGTGCCAAATTAGGAGAATAGGGGGGATGATCGAGCAAATCGTACCCCAAATCTCGCAATTTTCCCATCGCCAATGCACTCTTGTGTGCAAGAGCGTTGTCCTGGTGAAAGATGATTTTTTTCTTCTTCAAGCCAGGCCTCTTCTCGCGAATTTTGGCATCCAGCTGATCAAGAAGGTTGGAGTAATATTCGCCTGTAATTGTTCTCCCTTTTTCAAGGCAATCAATTAACAGGATCCCTTTCGCATCCCAAAACACGCTGGCCATAACCTTTCAGGCAGATGCGATCGACTTCGCTTTCTTTGGCCCTGAACAACTGGCTTCCACCCACTGCTTCGACTGCTGCTTCGTTTCTGGCGTGTAGTGGTGGACCCACATCTCATCCATGGTGACGAATCGCCGTACAAAATCGGTCGGATCCCTATTGAATCGGTCCAAACTTTGCTGCGATAATCGTTTGCGCATTTGATTTTGATCGGCATTCAGCAAATGCGGCACCCATCTTGCGCAGAGCTTTCGCATCCCTAATTTTTTGTGCAAGATGTTTCGCACCCTTTCTTCTGATATCCCCACAGCCTCAGCTATCTCATTAACCTTTACTCGCCTATCGTCCAACACGATATCATGCACGTTTTCGATGGTTTCCGGTGTGGTTGCGGTTTTTGGCCGTCCTTCACGTGGGTCATCTTCGAGGGACGTGCGACCACGTTTAAATTCAGCTGCACACTTTTTAACGGTTGACATGGAAGGAGCAGAGTCCCTGTAAACTTTTGTTAACTTCGGATGAATTTCCTTAGGAGTTAATCCAACCAAAACGAAGAATTTTATTCAAGTTGATCCACTTTAACGAAAAACACGCAGACGTCTACTACAAAAATTCGTGTAAGCAAACTACTTGAAGGAACAAGTTAAAACTTGTCATACGAACTAATGACACATGCACCAAGGCAGGAAACATAAATTTTTCCTGATTGGAACGCCATCTCTGTGTCAGGCCGAGAACTTTTCACCTTACCCTCGTATGCGTGTCCAAGTATTCTTGGACAGAGTTTCTTTTGAAATGTGGAGCTTAACGGAGTTCATCGCGACAACAGATCTTGAAGGCAAAGTCCAGGTACGCCGCCTTTTTCTCACTCAGATTAGTGAGTTTTTTGTATTGTGGAACGAATGAATCCACTTTGCGGATGAGAGTGAACAAGTCACACCCGAAAAATTGTTTGCTGTCATTGGACATGATAGTATTTCTGTCTTTTTGCTGCTGTAAATCAGTATTTACTTTTGGTTGCCGTACAGGCTGAGTTGCAACTGGCTTGGCTGAACCCCTAGCTATAGTAGCGAATGAGACACCATTTTGAATGGTGTTTTTTAAGGAAGAAGTGACGAAGTCCCTCCTTTCTTCCTTCTACTTTTGGAGATTCCGTCTCCTCTCCTCAGCCTCCTTGGCTTTGGGACATCCCCTGAAACTCGCGGGGTGACCCTTACTATTGCAATTCACACAGAAGATTGCATCTTTTCCCTCTAGCTTTTCAATTGGGCAGTCTTTTGATTGGTGGTGTTTGTCGCACTTGACGCACCGGGACTCCATCCCACAGTTCGAGGCAACATGTCCAAATCTTTGGCAGTTAAAACACTGCGATGTGTTTGATTTCGTCAAACGCTCCCAATACACTTTTTGGTGTAAAAGCGTTTTAACATTCATAGCCCTTTTAACGGCGAAGTCAGGCTTGAATTGAATAAGGAAGAACGAAAGAGTTTTCTTTCTACTGCTGAGAACCTTTTGGCTCCCAAAACATCCTCCCCTAGGATGGCTTGGAGTTCTTCCTTGACATCATTGTCTTCGTAGGAAGTGTGTACACCCTTTAGCAACAGGGTCAGTTTTTTCTCAGTTGGGAGCGTATAGGTGTAGCATGCCACCTTGTCCTATTTTAAGAAGTCAAAGAGACTTTTATGGTCATCTATAGTTTTAGGATGTAACGATGTTCGTGTAGAACTGTTGACGGTTACATCAAATTTTGGAGCATTGAACTGATTTTTCTCACATGCTCGATGGATTCTCTCCCTGAAAGGCTTAAGATTAAGCCTATAGCACACTACTGGTGGAACCCTCTGTTTCTTAGGGGCAGCAATGTTAGTTGGGTTGCCCTTAGCTCCGATAGCTATTCTACGCCCTGGTGGTGCGACTTCAGATTTAGTGATAGTTGAAGCTTTTGAGACCGCAGCCTGTAGCTGCGGAAAACTCCTCTCACTCACGTTTACTGAGCGTTTTGATTTTGGCTCCAGAGTCGGAGACACAATTGGCCTTTTCCAACCACCCTCCTCCCGGACCACTTCCATTGACTCCTCCTGATCAGACTCACTGTCACAATCCGTCAGAGCGTCTCCTTCTGTAGTGGTACACCCATCTACAGCTAGATGTTCTGCTGGGACTTGCAATTGGAGTTTGCAACTTGCTATGAGGTCTAGCAAGAACTCCTCCTTGATATTTCCCCCGAATTTCTGGCAAAACCTCTTCAGGTTTTTCTTAGCTTTCCGCGTGAAAGCAGCCTTTGCCGCGGTAAGCTCCCCCTCCGCTTCTGAGTCACCCATTCCCGCAATTTCCAAGACAGAGCTTGGATGCGGGGTTAAATTAAAGGGACCCCTTTCAGACAATTTGATTAATATGTAACGATATTTTAATTAACAGTCAATGTTCAGCAACTTACCGGCCTCGGCAAGAAATTAAGGGTTTAGGCCTCGGTTCGCCCACTGTCCTAATAATATTTAAACTAATTATTAAACCAAACTATAACAAGAGGATGAATATATATTATCAGCTCCTTGTCAGCCTCAGCAAGAATTCAAGGGTTTAGGCCTCGGTTTGACCACTGATAATAATTTCCTAGCTAAATAATATCACTTTTCTAGCTAAAACACTTTCCTAACTAACCCAACCTTTCACTCCGACGGTTGAAACCTATCTCTTGTATTGCATTTTAACTCAGCGCAATCTTTTACAGATCTTTGAAAGTGTGAATTTTTACCAACACGATGATAATCTTACGAATTTGCGCTAAATCCCATTGGGATGTGTATTTCTTCGGGGTATCCTTTTTTGCTGGTTATTGCGCTACACTCTGTGATATTTCATTATGTGTTTGGGCTGTAGACGAGCCTGTCGTTTGATTTATGTCCGGAGTTTTTGAGCACCGGTCAAAGTGGTTTGTGGGCGTGTTTTTTTATGTTATAGGAGTTGTTGAGCAGGACTTGTATAATACACTGTAGCTTTTGCAATTTTAGTCCCAATATGGCACGATCATACGTTGCTTATGTACCAAGTAAGCTCAATTGAGTTTATAAATGCAACGCTTCCACTGGATTTTTCCTTCAGAGACAAGATCGCAGGCTCTAGATACAGTGACTTTTCTCCGTACTTTTATTTATGGTGTCCCCTTTTGATTTATGTTGATGTCTCCCAGAGGAATAAATCTTACTATGAAAACAGCGTGCTATCCTTGGTTTGAGAGTTTCGCCCGTCCGCATCTAAGGTAGTGACCCTTTACCAGCCTTTAATAATTGGGGTGAAATCAATAGAAATTTTTAGCTAAGTAACCATGAAATACTGAAAAGAGGATGGATACCCTCACAGCAGTGGGGGAAATCATGGAAAGTTGCTGGTATCCGGTACGAAATTTGGCTGGAGTTTTTGTTGGGAAGGAAATAGCAATGAGTAATGCCCAGCTGCAAATAGATTTCCTGATGTTGTTTTCTTCAAACTGACAGTTTTTTTAGTTTTACTGTGCTGAAGTAAAAGTGAGCGCTTCTTGATTCAGTGTATCAGCTCCGTTAGAGGACACAATCGCCTTAACCGTTAAAACACATTCACGTCACATATTGAAGTGAATGCTTATTGATCTTTATGTACTAGAGTAGTCAAAATTAACCAAGATTGTGAGAAGACAATACTTGGCCTTTTTTATTTTAACAAAAGCATTTATATCTTGCATACATTCGTATGTTCCCAAATTGAACCAAACTTCTCCGGATAAATCAGCCTTAATTTTTCCAGTGATCTTGCGAAGGGATCGAAATATAACTTAATCATTTTCCTGACTAAATTGCTCATCTTCGCTATAGTCCTTGCAAAACTTCCATTCAGCTTGCCACTCTCTATAAATAATGCAAACAGTATGCTCCTGGGAAATCCAGTGAAAAGTTTTCTAGGTCTGTTTCGAAGCCTCAGCAATTCACAAAAAATAGTAAGGTTAAAACATATTCGCAATTATTCTCTATCCCTTTGTCAACCATTGCTACTTCGTCAAACCAAAATATTGCCAACAAGACGCCTCTTTCTCCTTTATTCCCCGTTTTGCCATAAAAGAAAACCAAAAACAAATGCAAACAAACACTCCGGGCATGATTCGTGAAAAGTAAATCTTTGCAAATCAAAAGCGAAAAATCTTCACGGCAAGAGTCAATGGCTGCAAGTTTAAGGTATTGTAAGATAAATTCGAAAGGAACATGAGAAGGGTTGAAATGGTTGAAATGCAGACAGAGACAGGATGGAATGAAACTAAAGAGTTGAAGAAATGACCCGAGGCGATGACGGGGCAAGGACTCACCACGAAATGTTGAGCAAATGTATTTATGTATATAACTTTTCACAGTCGACCAACTTATAAAGCGAGAAAAGTAGAAAAAACGAGGAATCTATATTTGCACAAACAAACGAATAAATAAGAAGGAAACAGTGAAAATGGCGAATAATTAATTTTACCTTGGCTTTCGCCATAACGTCGTGAAATGTTTTTCGTTTTGCATTTTGGTTTTTGGTAAATTGTTGCCCTTCACTTTTTTCTTCAATCCACTTAACTCAAATAAATAATTAAATAAATTTAACAGAGTATCTGAATTAAGTGAATTGAATTTTAAGTGAAAGCTTGAAAGAAGTGTAAATCTGTGAAATAAAAAATTTCAGTTTGTTTATTAGCAGAATTAGTTTTTAATGGGTAGACATTATTTAGGTAATGTCATTTATTGTCAATCTATCATTAGGCTTCGAAATCAAATGCAAAATAAAATTTTTTTAAATGCTTTTTATTTAAATCTTGTAGACAAAAACGAGTGTGAAGTTTTGATCGTTGGAACGTACCTTCTAGACATCTTGGATTAATAACTCCTGAATTTTCGCATTTAAATTGCACATAGAGGTTGATTTTAGATTGCGGGAACTTGTAATAGGTGTATAAGTATGAAATGCGGACTTTTTCTGCTTGAAATATACATTTCTTTGAATAACAGAACGAATGAATTCAATAATCAAAGTATTGGACATCGTTAGCTACGACTTTTTCCCATCTTTCTGTCAATTGATAACCACTCATCAAGCCAATTTTTAACTTCTTCGTAAGAATGGAAGTGCTGTTCCGAAAGTCCGTGCTGCATCGATCGAAACATGTAGTAGGCAGAAGGAGCTAAGTCTGGTGAAAACGGCGGGTGGGGCAGAAATGCCCAATTAATGTTTCCCAAGTAGTTCTGGACAGGTATTGCAACATGCGGCCGAACATTGTCATGTTGGAAAATGACTATATCATGTATTTGGTGAAATTCTGGTCGTTTTTCCTTAAGTGCGCGGTTCAATTTGATCAGTTGTTGTCGGTAACGTTCGCCAGTAATAGTCTCACCAGGTTTCAGCAGTTCGTAATACAAAAGTCCCTTACTATCCCACCAAATACACAGCAAAGTCTTCTTTCCATGAATATTTCGGACTGGTTGTTATGTTGATGGCTGGCCTGGGTCTATCAATGATTTTTTCCACTTGGGATTGTCGAAATAAATCCACTTATCATCGCCAGTAACAATCCGATGCAAAAAACCTTTTATTTTCTGTCTGGCAACGAAAATTTCACAAATGGTTTTTCGCCTTTCAATGTCTCTTTCTTTCAATTGATACGGCACCCATTATCCAGCTTTTTGGATCTTTCCCATGGTTTTAAACGTTGTGAAATGGCTACCTGAGTAACATCCAACACTTCTGCCAACTGTTTTTCAGTTTGTGTGTTGTCTTCATCCAATAATGCTTGCAAATCTGTATCTTCGAATTTTTTTGGTGGTTTTCCACGGTCTGTGTTGCTGACAACGAAATCGCCACTTCACAAGTGTCTTGGCTTGGGGCATGTTCACGATAAGTTTCTGCTGCCATTTTCCTCAAATGAAAGAACGTTATTAGACTTCCCCGCAAAATCTCTTTTTCTGGCACGTAATTCGACATTTTTGAAGCGAAAAAAAAACTATGTTGTTTGTACAATCAAAACCTATGACCTACTGGAATTTGTTGACAGATGTTTACCCTCCAAAATGTCATATTAGTTATCCCCGACACAAACCATTCGTAATGGTTATGCCATCTGTTAGTAAAATCCGCATAACATATTTATACACCTAATACTACCATATCTTTAATTTTATTGTAGAATTTCATATTGATATAAATATTAAAATATAATAAGAAAATCATAAATAATAAACAATGAAAATGAATACTAAAAATATTCATGTTGCTGATTATGATTAGGTTAAGGGCTAGGCGAACAAGGCAACAATAAGTATTCAAAATATTTTCGAAACTTTTGAACGATGCAAGACCTGCCTTATATAGAAATGTAAGGACGTTTGATGAACATTTAAACATTTGAGTGATATTATATAAGGACAAATAAGATGCACAACCAAACTAGAACTGAGAAGGTTCTCATTTGACCTCGCCAGGAAAAGTTTCCACGTAATGATACGACGGTTTTCTATGGTGGAAGGTATGTTTTAATAATGGATAAAATCGTGTTTGCAACCTCCGTAATCAAATTCCTTCTGCCAACTCATAATCGGGAATAAATTAATCACTTAAATATTCCTATGAAATGCGCAGCCTTTCGTTTTGGGTGACACACTCGCAGTTCTTGCAATAAATGCTTGGTTAAAATTTCTAAGAACAGTTCATATAGAATTCAAGTAAGTAGTTTCGTTTATCATCTGTTGTTCTAAAAGCTGTTAAATACGAAACCTCCTTTGTTGAATCATATTAAATTTTATCCTTTAAAATCGGATGTCATACAACAACGACTCATTTTCACTGTGATAATAATAAGCCAGCAGTCACAATGTTTGTCAGGTCAAATAATTAAAATCGGCTTACCAATATAAGATTTTCATTATAGATACAATTCGTTTATGAGCCTGAAATGACTGAGTCGACAAAAATTTTCATATATTGTATATGCGGTACTCTGAACAGATGAATACACTTCCAATACAAAATTTTATAAATGTTATTGTGTATTATGACTACACAGCTACTATTTATGTATCCTCAAAAGTGAATTCATTCGAATTCATTGCATTAATAAGGAATCTGTTTGTTTGCTTGCAATCGTTCATTATGATTTACATCGATAGTTGGCTGCAAGTGCAGAGCTCAAATTATTCCCTACATATAAGTAAATGTAAATACAACTGTGATACCGCAGGATATGGATTCATATCCTGCGGTTATAATCAATATACAGCTGTACAAGGAATCGAGACAAATTTCATCGTCTTTTCAAAAGATTAATTTCATATCAAATGTAATAAATCCTCATCCAATGGCCTTAATTTTAATTTGAAAATGCTGTGAAAATGACGTAAATGTTGTTGCATATCTCAAAATTTTAACCAAAGGACTATTCCACTTCTTGCATGTTTGGACATTTATGTTTACGTTGAGAGCATATTAGAACCCTTCGGTTGACCGGTGAAGCTATATCAAAATTCAATGAGAAGCAATGGGAAGAGACACGGAAAGAGAAAAGAGAAGATTATGAAAATATTCGATGGATTAGATTTTTCTGAATATAGGGATATGAGTTGGCTAAATGAAATTGGCATAAGCAAGTCTACAATATCAATTTTTCCGTAGTATGTGATTCATCAAGGCATTCGAAGCTTTTAAAGGACTATTACTGCTTACTATTCAATTAGCTTTACTTTTAATATTCAGTTTAAATTGCTCTTCCTCACGCTTTTGGTTTTCAAAGGACTCTTGCCGTACGAGAATTGGTGTGATAAACTTTCTAAAACCGTGATAAAATTGTTGAGGGTGTATTGTGACAAGTATATTTGCATAACTCTTGTGCTGTTGGCCAAATAAGTGAGAAAGAACAGCATTCTCCATTCAAACAAAACACCCTCTTGTCTGTTGAATGACACGTCGATAGTCGTATTGCGGACGTCGAGCGACTAACATCGAGCAACGTCGAGGATAAACCGATAAAGACGATAACCGTTGGTGAACACTTCAGTCTCAGTCAATTGACGGAGGCCAACATCAGTGAGCGAACCAAGGCCTAAGCTCTTAATTCCTTGCCGAGGCTGGCAGGAAGCTGAAAACACTTATAGAAATTTTTTTCACAGTATCCTAAAGCGGCAAATGGAGTGTGGCCAGGCGCAAGTGGACTTGCGTCGGCGTATGCGAAGATCAAGCGATTGGTGCTCTTGGTCATCCAGTTGCAGGAACGGCTTGATGTGGACGAAAAAAAGCGTCAACGGAAAAAGAAGAAAAGGACATCATCGTTGGAAATTGTAGCGGCATCGGTGAACCCGTATGATCTGCTGCAGATTGATATGGACGACGAAGATGAAGATGTCAACGACAACGGAAAAAAGGATACTCGAACGGTACCACCCAAGGATACAGAAGACCAAACAAAAGTGAGTGGAAAGAATGTCAAAACGGATTCAACTACAAACTCAGAGCAGCACTCAACTGTAGATACGTTTAACTTCGTACAACGTAAATTTAGTATAGTGGTGAATGGTGCAGTCAGTGTCCCCAAAAGTGGTAGTCCCCAAACTTCCTCATCGATTGAAAAAAAAGAAAGGTTCCACCTATTACGTGCTATGGAGCTAATATCTCCAATCTCATAAAGGATCTTACAAGGGAGGGATTGAGTGTAAACGTAAAAAACACGAGCAGTGATAAATCGCTAGTGTTTTGTGCATCCGTCAAAGATCCAAAAAACGTTTGACTTCATTCGAAGCACCGGGATTCATGCCTCGACCACCACGCCGGTCTGTGTTACACCTAAAACACTTTTGATTAGAGGTCTGCACCGAAGTACTCAGCCCCGTGATATCTTAGATGAGCTATCAGAAGTGAGCTCAATAGAAGTCAAATCCGTTTCGCATTTTCTTCCACCAAGAGAAAGAAAATTGCTCCGCGAAAGTGATGAGAACGCAAAAGTCACTCAATCCAATCTTTTCATGGTTCATTTCGGACCAGGACAGGACATGGAACATGTCCACAAAATTAAATATATCCTGAGGCAACGGATCCGGTGGGAAAGGTTTCGTAATAGAGAAAAGGTGCAGTGCTTTAACTGTCAAAATTTTGGCCATGTTGCAGAAAATTTCACTATCATCCACAGGTGTGTTAAATGCACCTCCTCTCATGATAGGGGAAAATGTCCAAAGCCTCAAACCGAAGCACCTGTGTGCTGCAACTGCGGGCAAGAAGGACACCCTGCTAATTACCGCGGGTGTCCAGCATATAAGGAAATGCAGGCTCGCCAAAATAAACCGGTCCATGTCACTACAACAGCACCAAGGCCCCCAGCCTGGCAGCCAGCTCAGCATGTGATTAAGCCGGGTCTAAGCTTCGCAGCAATTGCAAGAGGGTTCGATGCTGAAACGGTGAATCCGAACCAACAGCCTAATCTGAATCCACCTTCTGCTCGTAGAAATAATGTTAGCGAACTTATTAAGGCAGTGATTGCTTTGAACACGTCTGCGGAGGACAAGCTAACGTCGATCAAATCGATTTTGTCGCTCCAGTAATGGAACGCAAGGTGTTGGCTTTCAACGCTCGCTCATTAGTCTCTCACGACCAGAGAGCAGCGGCACAAAAAATCTTAGATTCCCACGAGGGAACCTACTTTCGCATCTCGGAGACAAGTTTGAAAAAGCAACACATATTAAGATTTGCAGGGTATAACATACTTAGGGATAACGCACACAGTGGTACAGCTCTTTTAATAAAAAATCACTTGGCCCTTGAGGAAGTTCCCATCCATGGCCTCACCTGTTGCCCTGCTGTTGCGGCTTTGGTTAAAACAGAGGATGCCAGGTAAATGCTGATCATCTAGGACCAGCTTCTGTCTAGCTTCCTCTCTGCAGGAAATCTGAAACTCGATCTTGCAGTGCTCCAAAACCTTACATTAGTGTATCAAAATATAATCATTGCCGGAGATCTTAACTGCAGGCACACCGAGTGGGGAGACTCGGTAGTAAACCCCAAAGGTAGAATCCTGCATAACTCACTCCATTCAAGCAACCAACTAGCTGGATTTGAACTTATCGTTCCGAACTCACCTACAAGACCCAGTAGTTCTTCAATTCTGGATTATTTTTTGATGTCGGAAAATTTCTTTTATTCTGTACCGAATGCTACTTGCACTACGCATACGGGTATGTCCGATCATTTTGTAATCCAGTTGACCATCAAACTCTTATCCTTTGCGAAGCTTTTACAATCCACCCCAAACCAGCTTTCTATCATTCAAGCATACGAATTGGTCTAAATTACAGGAAGACATCAGGTTGAAGCTTAAACCTATCATCCTTCCCAAAGACAGAAATCTGAGCAACAGAGAAATTGACAGTCTTGTTAATATTTCTGCAATTTTTATACAGCTATCAATTGACAGAAACTCCAAAATCGTCCACCCATCTAAATTCAGACACAATGCCCTCCCGGATGACATTGTAATACACTTAAAAGCTAGGCATCAATGGAGAGAACAATTAAAAAGAATATACCATAGGTATGGGAACAGGACAAATGCTACTTATAAGAATATACTTTCGAAGATTAACGGCCTCAGCTTTGTGATTAGAGAAATGACCATAACTATCGCAGCAAACAACTCATAGAACGCCTACAAAACATTAAACCAGGCCCCAGTATGTTTAAAGAAATCAATATTTTAGCTGGAAAATTCAATCGCTCTGCCGACAAGATTATAGTTAATGAAAAGCAAGTTAACACGCCTCAAGCTAAGGCTGACATTTTCGCTGAAAAATTCCTTTGCCAACTAAACTCTCAGCCACCGGAACCCAACTCTACTCACTACAAAACTGTTCTGGAGTCAGTTTTCCAGTACAAGCAAGGCAATCCCTCTTCTCTCACTGTATTCTCCACAGACAACCCGGCAGACCACCCACGAGATCAATCACAATTCATCAGTTCAGAACAGTTGACACAGTTAATTCTGACACTAAATACTAAAAAGTCTTGTGGTCCTGATAATATACCAAATATTGTTTTAAAACACCTTTCACCCTCCATGGTTAAGCTCATAACCATAATTTGCGACAATAACATAAAAAATGGCTACTTTCCTGATCAGTGGAAAATTGCAATAATCATTCCAATACACAAGGTTGGCAAAGATTTCTCTCCTTCAAATTTTCGGCCCATTTCCATGCTCTCCAACTTAGGCAAAATCTTTGAAAAAGTATGGCTCCAGATGTTAACAGGACACTGTGAACAAGAACGATTAATTCCAGAGCACCAATTCGGATTTAAGCCTAAACACGGCACATCAAATGCAATTTCTTGCCTTCATGAGGATATCGTGTCAAATCTCAATGCTAGGAACGTTCCTACAGCTGCTTGTGCTCTCGACTTAGAAAAAGCTTTCGATAGTGTTTGGCATGACGGGCTAAATTGATTCAACTAGGGTTCCCCGATAAAGCGATTAGAATTGCCATTAGATTCTTCTGTGATAGGACCTTCTATGTCTCCGTTCAGGAAAAAAATTCACTGAAACAATATGTTTCATCTGGTGTACCGCAAGGTTCAGTGACAGGTCCTGTATTGTATAATATAAACACAGCAGATCCTCACAAGCACTTTGGGCACAATTTCATAAAATAAAAGTGCAAGAAATCCGCTTTAAAAATAGGTGAAGCAACTATTTGTCCTTCTCCCAATCTAAAGTATCTTGGAGTAACTCTTAATGAAACCATCAGATTTGACCCTCATCTTCGAAAGAGCATCAAAAAAGCCTAAAGTGCATTCTCCCGCATTCGGTTTCTTCTCCGTAAGCAAGCAGAGCTTTCCACCAATGCAAAGTCAACCCTATATAAAACACTGATCAGACCCATTTTCACCTATGCTGCACCAATTTGGTTGACATGTTCCAAAACAGCAATGGGAGACGCCGCAAATTTGGAGCGAAAAGTACTACGAGCTTGTACTGGACTCTACTTCAACCCTCGAACGAAACGCCGGTATCGCAGCGAAAAATTATACGAGGAAGCTAAGCTCGAGCAACTCCCCAGCAGAATAAAACACTTGGCGTTTCGGTACTATAACAGCCTTAGTGAGCATCCAAACGAAAGGATGAAGAAAATATTCAACCACGCAGCAACACTACAACACGGGAAATTCATCAGGCCAAGCAGTATCATCAACCGAGAAGCAGATAAAATATTTGAAGAATTGTACAACTACAAAGGTCATCCTGAACTTCATCGAGAATAGTCATATATGCAAAAATGTAAAAGGATAATAAGAAAATCCTTTAGTTTTTTAAGCTTTATTGTATATAACACATCGTTCAATAATGTGTGTGACTAACTAATTAAAACACATTTTTTTGCCAAAATTCGTTTTTATTCATCAACATAGTCTCCTTTTAGGGAGATACAATCATTCCAACGATTTTCCAACTTTTCTATACCATTTTTTAGTATATGAATATATGAATAGTCATATATGTTCTAAACGATTTTTCCTTGGCCTCAAAATAGGCTTCAGTTTCGGCGATTACTTCATCATTTGAGCCAAATCTCTTACCACGGAGCATATTTTTGAGGTCTGCGAAGAGCCAGTAGTCGATGGGGGCCAGATCTGGACTATACGGTGGGTGCGGAAGCAATTCGAAGTGCAATTCATTGAATTTGACCATCGTTTTTATGGACTTGTGACACGGTGCATTGTCTTGATGAAAGAGAATTTTTTTCTTCTTCATATGGGGCCGTTTCAGTGCGATTTCATCCTTCAATCGGTCCAATAATGCACAGTAATAATCGCTGTTGATTGTTTTTCCCTTTTCCAAATAGTCAATGAACAATATACCAGGTATATCCCAGAATACAAAGGCCATAACCTTTCCAGCCGATTGTTGCGTTTTTGGTCGCTTCGGACGGCTTTCGCCGGGTCCAGTCCACTCAGATGACTGCCGTTTTAACTCTGGAGTGTAGTCATGGATCCAGGTTTCATCCATGGTCACATATCGACGCAAAAAATCCTTTGTATTACGGTTAAACAGCTCCAAACAGCGCCCTGAATCATCAATTCGTTGTTGTTTTTGTTCAACAGTGAGCAAACGCGGCACCCATTTTCGAAAACAACTCAGCAATCAGCATCAATTCGTTGTTGTTTTTGTTCAACAGTGAGCAAACGCGGCACCCATTTTCGAAAACAACTTTTTCATACCCAAATGTTCGTGTATTATGGTGTGTACACTGCCTGCTGATATCTTTAGAATGTCAGCAATCTCCTTCACTTTCACTTTACGGTCGGACATAATGATTTTCAGTGTTTTTTCAACATTTTCCGGAAAAACAGCGTCATTTGGCCGTCCAGTAGATGGAATGTCATCGGTGTCTGTACGACCACGTTTGAATTCGGCATACCAATAACAAATGGTTCTTTTTGATGGAGCAGAGTCCGAATAATGTTTTTCAAGCCATTCCTGGCATTGAACAGTATTTTTTTCATTAAAAAACAATGATAAATCAGCACACGGAATTGCTTTGAATTCATTTTTTTTTGAAAACTCAAAAGTAGCGTCACTTAAAGCACTGTAACTTGTAAACTAATGGTCGGATTGACATATAATTTTGACAGTAAGCCTAAAAAGGTTCACACTGTCGAAAAAAAATATTGATTTGGTATTAGTGCCGCCATCTATGTGTCAGTCACACTCATTATTGAACGATGTGTTAAGCAGGTTAAGTATTTATTTAGCTTTAAGATTCGTAGGTTAAGTATTTATTTAGGTTAAGACTAAATGAAGACATGACAGCGCGTGATGCAAGCGCATGTGTCAAATTAAAGAAACTTTTCAACAGCTAAATGCGATCGATAAATATTATGTATAATTACATAAGAAAAAGTAGACCTAACTAGCATAGTCACTTAGAAAACAAACTGTGTAGAATTGATTAAGAATGACATGTATTAATACTGGAAGGCATCAATAAATGTATTGTATTGTATTGTATTGAATGACACGTCTTCAGCAGTGACGCAAACTCCAAATAGAGAAACTCCTTCTTCTCATGTACACGGAAACTGGGCAGAGCAGTTCTGTCACCAGGACTAGACGGCGTCTAAGACATGTCCACCACAAATATCCTTATTAATATTTTTCGGTAAGTTGAATATCTGTGTTGAAAACAAGTTCTTGCAGAGCGCTGAAAGTTGCGCCGACACAAATGCTGCTCGATGCGTTATTGATACAGTTGCAAAAGTAGTAGGCCGGGTCCAATGGTTGGAATTACTTAGTCGGGCGACTAGGCGTATAGTATTGACATTGATATTTGATGTTGGAAATGAGTTTAAGTACGCTAGAAAGGTGAATGTCCTGGAAGCACTGCATACTTTCCAAGCACAAGATTGTCTGATGTGGATTCTAAAAACTGCTTGAAGTACCAATTAAGTGGTCTGTATGCCATGAAATAAGGGTCAAAAACGGATGCATAAAGTTTCGTCCAAACCATCTCTTGGCGAGATCTGAAGAACATTTAGAACGATGGAAAACAGAAGCTTGAGCTGCCAAACACATGAAAAACGGGATGACCGGTAGTAAGACTTGCACTAACAGTGCTACACGATTCCCTGTTGCACTCTAAGGAAACCAAGGTAGTTATCCTGACAAAGACAGTTGATTGAAGAGTAGAAGGGTAGAACGGAAATCAGTAGTACATGTTCGTACGTTGCTGATTGACTCGAATCTTAATTTTTGCGAGTCCGAGTAATCAGAGTACCGGGTAGTAGATCAGCTCTTGATCGAATTTTGGTCAACATAGGTGACCCCAGCTTAACAAAAACATTTAGTACACGAACGTTTATTACCCCTGCTTGTATACCTAGCAGGCATAAAGTGTGATCTCTAGCTGGCTAGTTTGAAGAAATATATCAAACGTGTTAAAGTGAGCCACTCAAGTCGACAGTGGATATGTTTAGTCTGCAGTCTAGCATCCATATGGTGGAAAGCTCAAGATTCCGGGTGTGAATAGCCTCCACTGCCCCTACATCTAATACTAAAGGGTGTACTACTAAAGGTACACCAACATGTGATCTGAAATCCGACTTGGCTTCGATAGCTCGTACAAGTTACCATGCTGCATACTCCGTATTCCAAAACTATAATCAAAGTTACCAACAACGTTTCTTCCACTAGGTTTACTTCATCTTTTGGGGTTCGTTCCCGAATTGTAACACGTGTACTCAGTCAAATGACTACTGGAATGGTTTTCATCCTTAGTGAGGACTTTGCGTGAACTTTTGGAGACTACCTGTCAAACACCGCCAAAAAACAATGTTTTTTGGTGGTGTATATAATAAAAAAACAATAAAAAAAAATAAAAAAACAAAAAAAAAACAACAAAAAAACAATAAAAAAACAAACGATTTTTTTATTCTTCCTATTGATAATGTTTTTCGCGATAGATTTTCGACAATTATAAGACTATTTCGACAATTATAAGACCTTGAATATCAATCAAGGATGTCCCCTTCAACACTCTTTAGTATTTTCCTGGCTTTGTTTCGTCTTCATCAATCTAATTTTTCCTTTTTCAAAACTAAAGACTCAACAATTCATTTGTCCATTCAAACAAATTTAAACCATATCCTTTGCTCTACAACGCCTCGTTAAATTGAAAATCCAGAGAAAATCCTACACACGCAGATCCTCGTGCGGCACACGAATATTGTTTATGTGTCGTTTACAAGTCGTTAATTTTCCGACATGCTGTTAACTATTTATCTCTTTGTGTCGTGAATGGCTTCCGCACTATTTTGGCCATTACGAGGGATGCGAACGCTGAAAATTTACGATCGGGAGGTTGTTTATTTGTGACGCTAAAAATATAGCGAACATAACGAAATGTTTGTACCATGTGTAGAGAAAATTAGTTTTCAATCAAATTATATAAGTGTTTTAATAAGGGGTTTGCCTGCCACACTGGCACTAGTGCTCAAAGTCACCCCATCATTGGTAAAGTTATTGATATCTGCAAGAGAAAACCGCCGATCATCCTCTTCGAAGTTCATAGAAGTTATTCCACTTTGAAGACTCATTATAACCTTTAACCAATCTTTCCAATTAGCCTCAGGCTAAATGGTTCTTCGCTTGACTTCTTGAACGAGCTGATGGCTAATTGCAAGTAAAAGAAGGGTTGAAAGGGTTGAATCGATACAACTTTTCAGACATAACCCGAAACTCTTGAGTGAAGTCAATGAAGTTCATTTGTTACAAGACTAACTAAATTAAAAGATGCGTGACCATCTGTTTGAGCCTATCGAAATATCTTGCCGCTGGAAAAGTATTTTTGCTTGCAACTAACCCATGTTGACCTTCATTTGCTGGACCACGTAGGCATAAGGTCAACCATAAGAAGAACCACTATACATACATCGCAACTGATTCGCTATATGTGCTCAAATGTGTTTTACATAACTTTTGTTCCACTTCATCCGAAGGGAGTGTGCAAGGGTGAAATGAAGAAGGGAAAGATAATTCAATGCCTTTAATATTATTTCCTTATCACTCAAACGAAGGTATCCTGTTTATTGAGCGGAAAGTTCAGTTTGGAGAAAAAGAAAAACATATTGGAACGGACAAAAGTACATTTGTACTACTTATCCAGAAAGGATATCCTCCGGGTGAAATAAGTCTCATGCAAAATGCAAATTTCCGCATTGAGGGATGAAAGGGTACACGTATGTGAATTGGAAAGGTAGTCCACAAGTCGAACTTGTGTACGACGGGTTACCGCACAGCAAGGATGGCTCGTGGTACTTGATGATTCACCCTGACGGCATATGTACGGTGTACGAGAATATTTCGGGCATGGGGTGTAATGTCGAGTAGTTATCCTTGTGGAAATCCTTTGTAAATGCAATTATCGAATCCAGTACGTTTTACAGCTTTTTTGTCGTATCTCCATATCGTTATCCTGCCGTTGGTGCCGATACTGCTGCTGTTCAGTCATCGTATACCGATTTGAGTGGGTAAAGACTATTGCTATCAATAGGGATGGAGCCACAGGATATCGTCGCGTTGTCATCGGTTTTTTGTTTAAGGCTGTGTGACAAGTGTCGCATTAAAAAATCATTGAAACCCTCAAGGATATACGAAAGGACTACAAGCAGGGTGAAAGTGAATAAAATGAGGGTGACTTTTGTATTTTGTTTCGGGTCGACCATCTACATGTGCTCTTGCACAGTTATAACATGAAAAAATCGTAGCTCACGGCTGTAAATTAAACGTCCAATAAGAGATTGTGCTGGGATACATGGGGATGCAGTGTTGCATGACAAATCTTTAGAAGAATCGACCTATTACGGGCTTTAATTTAGTCTTTAGATTTTATAATTTTGTATTGTAAATCGATGTGAAATGCAGCGGGTGGCATCCAGTATTGCAGCTTGTGAGATATGTCATAATATATGCGATAAAATTGGAGTATTTTTCAAGGTTTCGTTGTGATTCACATGATTTGAATGGTTATTAGTACCGTAGTTATCAAACAAACATTAAAATTTGCCCTGAACAGCTTTGCATTTCACCCAAATACTTCTCTTCTCTCTTTCAAATTTTCAATTCGCTTTTGCTCGATTTCTAATGTATTCATCCCAATAGACTCCTCCGAATTCTATAAGAGTTTTTTTTTCAAACATCTATAAACTTATTCAGTGCGACTGATTCGAAATAAATTACCAGGAGTATGGTAAGGAATTTGGTGTTCCGACTCTTGTTGTTCCTTTCACTTCTTCCGTCTGCAAAGTCAACTGATCTAAGTCTTGGAAAACTTATGTTCCGCTGGGGATATCATCCTCCATACAAATAACATGCAAAAACATACCAAAGCGACATGAATATGTTAAGGATTTTTTGATAGTTTGAACCAGTTATTTCCTTTCCAAAAGAAAACAAACAAAAAACAAAAATGCAAAACAGTTGCCGTCTGAAACACGAATTTCGATGATAGAGTCCAGAAAATTTAGATCTATGTATACTGAGTAGAGTGTGATGGTCCCATTGGATCGAGAAACATGATGGGAAAGGATTAAGGCACGGAGAGGTAAGGCGGACATTGAATCCCATCGGTTGAATCAAACTTTAAAGCAGGATAGAACGTAAGAATGAATTTGCTGTTCTATCAACTTTGTCACGTGGCACCCCTAAATTAGTTTTTTTTTTTGTTTGTAGAAGGGTGATAGGTTAGTGCAGAAAGCCTTTCATCTTTGATTAAAATCAAACTGAATTTTCTAAAAGATTCAGGATGGTCATTGATATTCCGCAACAGTTCAGATCTATGAGTTTGAAAATAAAGGAAATTTCCGTGCACTGAAATGTGATACTAAAATTGAAAAAAGTAATTGTCGTCGTCGTCGTCGTTGCAGGACTACAGCCCATTTCGGGCCTTGGCTTCCCGCAGGTGTCGCCTTCAGTTGTCTCGGTCCATCGACCGCGTCCTCCAATTTCGGGATCCGAGTAGCGTGCTGCTATCTTCGTCTACAGAGTCGGACCAGCGCTTTCTTGGCTTTCCCACTGGCCTGCGTCCCACAGTTTTTCCGACAAATACCTTTCTAGGTATCCGACCATCATTCATTTGCTGCACATGGCCAGCCCATTGTAGCTTCCGCAGTTTTATCACAGTGGAGGCTTCTGGCTCGTCGAAAAGTTCGTACAACTCATGGGTGTACCTAATTCGCCATTGACCTCCTTCCTGCGTTGCTCCCACGATTCGTCTTAGGACCCTCCTTTCGAAAGTGTTTAGTATGTTTGCGGAAGCTTGAGTGAGGGTCCATGTCTCACATCCGTAGCACAACACAGGTCTTATCACAGATTTGTATACTTGCAGCTTTGTTTTCCTATGTATGAAGCTGGCCTTCAGAATACCCAAAACTGAGTAGAACGCTTTATAAGCGAGCTGAATTCTACGCTTTATTTCCGCCGTTTCGTTACCATCCTTCACTAGCTTGGAGCCCAGATATGTAAATTCGTCCACATTTTCCAGGTTGAATTCGTTGATTATTATGTTTTGCCGGTTGGGGGTGTATCTCCTGGTTTGTATCATAACTTTTGTTTTGGACTCGTTGATTTGCAGCCCCACCCGCTTCGCTTCTTGGTCTAGTTTGAGCAGGAGTTCCTTGGCAGATGAAAAGGATTTTGACAGGATACTGATGTCATCCGCATAGGCTACAAGTTGGCTCAATTTGTATAGTAGTGTTCCTTTCGTATCCACAGGTAGTTTCCGTACGACGTATTCTAGAGCTAGGTTGAATAGCAGTGGAGCCAGCCCATCGCCCTGCTTCAATCCTACCTTTGTCTCAAAGGCATTAGTCAGCTGGTTATTGATTCTGACTTGTGCTGTTGTTGATGCCATTGTCATTCTTGTCAGGCGGGCTAGCTTCGCTGGGATTCCAAGCTGAAGCATTATTTGGTACAGTACTTCTCGATCAATACTGTCGTATGCTTGCTTAAAGTCCACGAAGATTTAGTGGACGTCGATGTTAAATTCCCAGCCCTTTTCAAGGATCTGCCTTACTGTAAACAGTTGGTCAGTAGTTGATCGTCCGGCTCTAAAACCACCTTGATACTCCCCAATTATTTTTTCAGCATATGATGTTAATCTACCTTCAAGTATTTTTGTGAGGATTTTGTAAGATGTACAGAGTAGTGATATACCTCAGTAATTTTCGCACTGTAGTTTGTCTCCTTTTTTGTGGATAGGGATGATGATGGATTGACACCACTCTTGCGGCATCTGCTCCTGATCCCAGACGTGTTGGATCAGCTTGTGGATGATTTTCTGTGCCGCAACACCACCGTTCTTTATCAGTTCTGCTGGAATTTCATCAATGCCCGGCGCTTTACTGGTTTTCTGGCTTTTGATGGCATACTTGACTTCTTCCAGAGTTGGAGGGGCCAAAGGAGACGGTTCGAAGATGTTTGACGACTCTGCTGTTCTTGAGCCGTGCGTAGGATTAAGGAGCTCCATGAAATAGGCAGCCTATCTTTCTTAATACTATCGTCGTCAGCAATGATGTTACCGCTTTCATCTTTACAGAGTGAAGTCTTGGGCTGATATCCTCGTCTTAAGCTTTTCACTACTTTGTAGGCGTTTCTCGATCTATTGTTCGCTAAATTTGCATCTATTGACCTTAATTGGTCATCAAAATATTTTCTTTTCTTATTTCTAATAATCTTATTGGCTACTCGTCGGAGGTTCTCGTAAGTTTCCCTCTTCGTCCTGGTATTTCTATTAACATATTCTTTATACGCCTGATTTTTCTTTTATAACGCATTCTCGCATTCATCATCAAACCAGTCATTTCTTCTGTGCCGGGCTATATACCCAATCGACCGTTCTGCTGTGCTTTTAATTGCTCCTTTCATCTCCATCCATAGCTCGTTACTTGTCTTTTCAGACATATCTTGGAGGATAGGAGCTAGTTTGTTTTCGAGGGAGTCTTGAAAATCTTTAGCAATTGACTCCGTTTGGAGCTTTTCGATGTCAAACTTTTGTAATGGGCTGGTTTTCGTATTAAATGCCTTTGACAGGCGACATCGAAACGTTGTTTTGACCAGGTAGTGGTCCGAGTCACAGTTTGCTCCACGGAATGTTCGGACGTCCAGTTTGCTAGATGCCCACCTCTGTTGAACGAGCACATGGTCGATTTGGTTGAAGGTGTTGCCATCTGGAGATGCCCAAGTTATTTTTTGAATGCATCGGTGTGGGAAGTACGTTGAACTAATAATCATATTTCTGCTACGGGCAAAGTCAATCAGGCGCTAGCCGTTGTCGTTACTCCTATCGTGAAGGCTGTGGCCTCCTGTAGTTCCCCGATGAATATGTTCATTGTCAATTTTTGCATTGAGATCACCTAGAATTATTTTGATGTCGTTTGTGGGCAATGAGTCAAAGAGGCGTTCTAGGTGATTGTAGAAGGCGTCCTTCACTTCCTCGTCCTTATCTTCTGTCGGGGCGTGGACATTAATCAGCCATATCTTGAAGAATTTAGTTTTGATGCGGATCGCACACATTCTCTCGTTTATTGCTTTGAAGTCGATAACGTGTGACTTGAATTCCCTATCCACAATAAATGCTACTCCGAATTCTCGGCTTCCTCCAGGCTTCCCACTTCTAAATAGTGTGTGCGATCTCATGTCCTGTATCTCAGTACCAACCCATTTCGTTTCCTGGATTGCCAGCACATTTAGTTTGTATTCACTGGCGTGTTGTAATAATGCTTTAACAGCGCCAGGTTTGTTGAGTGATCTGACATTCCAGGATCCAATTGCGTAGTCCTTATTTCGTTTGCGGGGTCGTTTCCGTTGTTCCAATCCAATCCGAGGCTCCCTTACAGGTTCCAAAACAATATTCGATTTTACAGGGACCGGTTGTTAGCTCATCGCCCAACCTTCGTTCCGAAGGCGTGGTTATTATATTCCTGTTATCACGCGCAGGAAGTCACGCTCACCCTCTTGCATCAGTCTTCATAAGAAGTCCAGCGGCCACCAACGTGGAGGTTGCAAGTAGGATTCAGTAGCAGGGCTGTTGAAGTTGCCTATTTCAGTTTCGGTTTTAGTGTATCCCATGGGGAACCAGTAAACCCAGTTCAGCGCCGATATTATCGCTACCATTGACCACCGAAAAAAGTAATTTCGGAATGCTTTTGAAAGCACTAAACTTACACGTTATAAGAATTAGCGAGTATTTGGAAGGAACCAGATAATTTTTTGTTTAGCCAATTCTGAACTGATCGAGATCAGCTATTGTGTTGTGCTACTGGAGTACGTAATAGGTCTTGCCTTAAATATTTGCTTAATACTTCACTTTAGTTTAGAAATTCGAGGACAAAGGCATTATTAGAATTTTACATTGGGATGAGTATCCTGGAGATTTTGGTCATTGGGGAAATTGTAAAGAATTGACCGAATCAAGCAAACGCTCCATTTTTCACCTCTTCGCGAAATTTAAGAGAAAAAGTGTAATTGCAGATCTTCCCTTGAATTTATTCAAGAACTGAAATCTTGTGATCATAGTTTGCGTCGAATTTTTGTATATTGGGTTTGGGGAATGTTGGAATTCAATTCAGGTTTTGGATGGGCGCGTCTGGTTTAGTGGAATCGTGAATAAAGAAAAGTATAAATTAAGCAAAATACAGGATCCTTCCAACAATGTAGGAAACTACAGGATGTGTCATCCTACTGTGATCAATGGGACTATCAAATAAGGGGAAGAGTACCGAATAGAATTTGAAAAAAGCATTTTTCGATTGAGTGTACTCATTTTCGATTCATTTGATTAATTTAATTGAGATAATTTTCTTTTCTTTTTGGCCAATCTTTCCAATTAGCCTCAGGCTTACTTACTTTTCGAAAAGCTCCATAAAAGGATGTCTCGTTTTCAATCATCGCAATGTATAGCCACTTGGAAAATGGTCCTTTGAAATCCTCCTCCAAATGATTTTACAGAAGTTCAGTTGCCAAGTGGTAAGTCTAATTCGGATTTTTGGCAGCACTCTTCTTAACAGGCCCCAAAATTTTCAGTTAGATTGTGCTTCGTCTTGATGAAGGATCGCAACAGGGCCGTGCTTCGAGAAATTTAAAGCTGTTCAACGTGTTTTATTCTAAGTTACAGTTTCGCTTTTGGGCACTGGAGATCGCACATTCAAAACTTTTTAACATCCTTTGCCAAGATCAGAAATCTACTGTCTTTCTGGGATGATATTTTGTCGAAAATTGAGGTTTGAACACAATCTGGCAAGTAGGGATGCCTGCTAGAAATCGTCATCGATGCTACGAACGTATCCCGGGGGTTTTCTTAGGATGTTATTGATTGGTATTCATTCTTATCCGTGAAGCCAAAATTATCGCGTTTTACGGACAATTAACGTAAAATAGCCTCGAAGAATTTTTGGTGTTAACTCTATTCTACACAACACAGGATATTTGTAATCTTACTCACAACTACTGCAAAAAATTCTGAATAGTTCCTTGAAAAAACATGTTCCAGATGGCCCGCCAGCATAATCATCGTTCGAAATATTTAACTTTAAATCTCTTTCGAACATGTCAATCATCTTCGACAATAAGAAGTTCTTTCGAAACATCCCTAAATCATTACATACACTCCAATTGATTCCAGCAAACATACTTCATAATCTCTTTCAAGAGGCTACTTAAGATGTCAATCTATTTTTATGTTGCCGATCATCATTTGTTTTCCATTAAAGATATAATACGGGTGGACTACTAAAAAGCTAAAAGGTGTGGTAGCATCTCATTAATTATGACAGGCTAATGAAGTTCATGGGAGTGTATCTAAATAATTTTTAAGTTCCATTAGCCTATACGTTGCCTTTGGAAAATGTCACAGGTTTAGGGGATGGAGAGCTCGATATTTTCTTCCGAGGAGTATACGACTGCTGGCTACGTTTCAAATTAAAATTAATCTGAAAAAAAAATTCGGGAAAGTGATTTGATCTCGTGTAATGAATAACGTACTCACAAAACAATCTTCGAAATTTCCAATCAAAACTATTTCAAAACATTATTTCAATGGTCGACGCATATTTGTAACAAATACATCACTTTTATTTTCAAGTGTCGATCTGTCTTTTTCTACTTTCGTTCCTACTTTGAAGATGTTTTTATTTTGAAATTGTTGTTGTGTTTGTTTTCCTTTGAAACATTCTTAAGATTTCAATGTTTTAATCGTTATCGTACGTCAGCTGTGTATCGTTTTCTTGTGTGGCACACGCTAAAGAAAAAACCAAAAGGAACGCCTATAAATGATTTTGTTCTTTGTTGGATCATTTTCCCGAGCATGGTGGCTATGTAGTGAGGGGGAAAAATTTATTTTACTTTGATGGTTTAACGCTAAAAATACGATTAGTAGAATGGAAAATAAAATGTTGTGACGATGTTGTGTTCTAGGCTCAAATAATACATTGGGGCGACATTGCATAGCCGTTGGTAATTGATTGATTCCTTCTGCACGATGCATTGAATTTTTCTAAATATGTTTAAAATAAGTCTTAAAAATTCTAAAGATTCTCTTAAAATTTATTATAAAAAGATTGTCTTCAAGTAAAATTACTCCGAATGACATTCAACTGCAAATAATTTCAATTGTAGAAACTAGAAAGGACTCGTTTTGCTGCGCCAGCAATTTGTTGGAGATTTGTCACAGGAGAGTCCTGGACACCTAGAGAGAGTGTACAAGAAAAGGTGTGAGCGTGTGTTGCCAAAAAAACAATAACCAAAACTGTTAAAGAGCCTAGTTTTCAAGCATCATATTTCAAGCAACTCAAACGTCTCCGAATTGAAATTATTACTTCAAAGGCAAAGCTCTCCAGCTTCCTATTTATATTATAATACACCCCAACTTATTTCTCGCATTACTTCTTTTTTTTTTGTTTGTGGTAGGGAGGTGAAGGCTGTTTACGCCCTGAGTGTGGGACTTCCAGACGCAAAATGCTTTTGGACTACCCACTAAACACCTCCCCTGTCAACCTGAGAACCTAGCCTGGAACCGTTTGACACATTACTTCGGGCTAGGCCTCGTGTTCGTACGCCTAGAGGCGCCTTCGGATTATGGGAATCTCTTCTTTAACGGGAAGGACGGGAGAGGAAGGAAGTGCTAGAAAAGAGATCCATCCATCCCCGATGCCTCACAGTGCTCCAATAAAACTTTTTTCAATATCAGCACTGCCCGAGCATATTGCGCCACGCGATTCCAATTATCAACTATTTTCAGCATTACTCCGACGATTTTTTTTTTGGGTTGGGGGGTGAAGGCAATTTACGCCCGGAGTGTGGGACTCTTAGCAGCGCATGCTACCAGACTACCCACTAAACACCCCCCCTGTCAAGAGATCCTAGCCTGGAACCGTTTTACACATTACTTCGGGCTAGGCCTCTTTTTACTTCGCCCTAGGGCGCCGTCAGTCTAGAGAAATCTCCCTCCAGAGGGAGGGGGCAGGATGGAGGAGGACTGTTGAAAAGGAGACCTCCCTAGACCCCGCGTCCAAAGTTGTATTGCCCGAGAGTAATGTGCCACGCAGGTCCATTTGTCGAAAGTTTTCAGCATTTCTCCGACCAGATTGTCTGGAGAAAGCTCTCCCATCACCTCCCACAAGTCATGCCGCATCCTGTTCCACTTTCTACAGTTGAAAAAAGTGTGACATGCGTCATCCCTTTCCCCTGGGCAGAAAATGCAGTCCGGGGACCGTGATTTACCAATCTTGTGCAAGTAAGACTGAAAATACCCATGCCCGCTAAGAAGCTGGGTAAGGTAATAATCAGTCTCACCGTGCCTTCGATTTAGCCATGATTCCACGTTCCCTATAAGGCGGGCAGTCCAGCGGCCATTGGAGTCGCCTTCCTAAGACTTTTGCCACTCGAGTATTGTGCGCTGCCTCTCTTCTCGGTTGACAGCATATGTTGAGCCCTCCACTTTACGGTCATAAATTCTCCGTCGTTCTCTAGCAAGGAGGGCGATGGGTATCACTCCTGCGATCACCAACACCGCCGACTCAGAGACAGTGCGTTATGCAACTCGCAACTCGCAAAGCTCTTCATCTCTGTACCTGGGCCAAGCGCTTTCGGTACAGCTCCTTACTGAGAGCTCCGGCCCAAACCTCAGAGCCGTACAGTAGCACTGACTGTACAGCACTCATGAGAAGTCGGCCTTTGCTCGGTGTGGGCCAACCGATGTTGCACATTAGTCGACTCAAAGCTGAGACGCCTATCGCGGCCTTTTTCGCCGTTGCCCTGATCTGTTCCGAAAAGCTCATTTTGGAATCGATCAATAGTCCCAAATATTTTATTGCAAGTTAAGACTCAACAGTCGCATCTCCGATCTGCAAAGAAATTACCGTGGGAATTCTTTTCTTCGTGAGAATGACCACCTCGGTTTTCTCTAGTGCCAAACTGAACCCGCGGGTGGTCATCCATTCCCTCACTTGACAGATTAGCATTCCCAGTCTGCGCTGCGCATGTTCGACTGTACGTTCGGCGACCAGTGCTCCTATATCATCTGCATAGCCGACCAAGCGCGACTCATCTGGCAGCTCAAGCCTTAATAGTCGGTCATATGAGGCGTTCCACAAGTCTGGTCCCAGTATGGAGCCTTGCGCTACACCAGACGTTATCTCCATACTGCGCCGCCCATCTTGTGTGTAATAGAGCAGACTGCGGTCCTTTAATTAATCAAAATCCGCATCAGATACCCTGGCATTCGGAAAAAATTTTCCAATGTGCCAAGAATATCCGATCATCTGACGGAGTTGAAGGCATTTCTGACGTGAAGCGTCACTAGCAAGACAACTCGTTTGGAGTCAGTTTTGTGCACATCAGCTCGACGGACTGTATTCACAACTTCCATGATGGCATCGGAAGTGGATCGTCCTGCTCTTAAGCCATACTGCCGAGGAGATAGGTCCCCTGCAGCACGAATTGCGTCTGTGAGTCTTCTCTTGATGAGCTTTTCGAACACTTTCGCGGCTGTGCCCAGCATACAAAGCGGACGGTATGTAGAAGGCAGCCCGGGGTCCTCTTTTCCCTTGCTGATCAATACACGCCTCGCCACCTTCCAGCGGGATGGAAACACACCTTTTCTCAGGCAAGCGTTTAACACATTGTGTAGCAAGTCAGGACAAACGTGGAAGACCACTTGTAGCACCTTGGATGGAATGCCATTTGGTCCTGGTACCTTTCGAACTTTCATAGAAAGCATCGCATCCTCCAGCTCATATGTTGTGAACAATGGACATTCGCCTGAATCGACCCCGTCGGCAGCAACAACCCGGACAGGATGAGTTGGGAAAAGCGCCTGCACTATGCCGTCCATTCTGTCTGCATTAACTAAACACGCCTTCCGTAAGGTACCGAGCTTGCGCCACATTACCTTGTAGCCGAGCCCCCATGGGTCCCTGTTCACGTGATCCACAATTTCTTGCCAGCAGCGTGCCTGACTCTCATTGATGAGTCTTGGGAGTTCTTTCCTCGCTGATATGTATGCTGCTGTCCTATTGGATGCTTCCTCTACGTTTCTCGAGCGCTGAGCTGCACGTCGTAGTATGTGACACTCGCCTCGTTTGTCTGCGATATCTTTTGACCACCAATGTACAGCAGGCCTTTCGTGTACAGGCCTCCGTCGGCGCATAGATGAGCTACAGGCAGAAGTGATGAGGTTCATCGTTGACTCCACCATTCCCTCGACTCCAGCCCTTCCGCTCCCCGAAGGGCAACCCGATGTCGTTCCGCCTTCCAGAATCACATTGGTGAAAGTCTCCACATCCATTTTCCCGATATTCCACCCTGGAGTGAAAGATGGTTGAGACGAGCGAGGAGTTGTATCGCCGATCTCAAACGCGATGTATAGGTGGTCACTCGCTGATTAATCCTCGAGTACTCTCCAGTTCAACGTCGTCGGAGCGAGGGACTCCGAGGCGAATGTCAAATCTGGGATTGTTCCTTCGCAGCCCCACCGCCGGAAGGTCGGTACATTACTGGTATTTAAAACCACCAACCCGGTCCTCGCCGACATGTCCAGAATGCGTTGCCCTCTGGAATTGGTTTGAGACATGCTCCGCTCAACTGCTCTGGCGTTGAAGTCTCCTGCTACGAGTACTTTGCCATCTGTGTTCAAAACAGCATCCTCTAGCGCGTCCAGTCTATTTTGAAACGATGGCAGTGACACATTCGGCGTCAGGTAAACGCTGAAAATCGTTATATCCGAGCACCAAATCCACTCGAAACCGTCTCCTCGGCCGTGACCTTGGATCTGGAGTCGCATGCTGCCACGAACCGAAACGGCAGCAGTATGGGAGTCATCGAAGAACCAGGCTAGTGAGGTCTTATTGCGATGTTGTTCGCTCACCAGCAGCAGATCAGCTCTCTTTTCTCTGGCGAGCTGCTCTAACAAATCTTGTACATTGATGCTACGGTGCAAGTTAATTTGAAGGACCCTGATCACCACCTCAGAGCTGCTTTTGCTTTTGCTAGTGTCGCTCTAAAGATTGGGCACGCGCCTGTTCCTGCAACGTAAAGGTGCTCTGTCGGTTGAGAGTTAAGATGATTACATAGCAAACAGCGCGGAGTCTCAACGCACTCTTTTGTCTTATGCCCAGACGCTCCACACTTAAAGCAAAGCATACTACGGTCAGGGCCCTTGCAGTTCGAAGTGGTGTGCCCGTATCCAAGGCAGCTGCAGCATCGTACTGGGATGGCTCCGCGGTGAATTCTGCACACCACCCAACCGATTTTTATTTTGCCTTTGGCCAGGAGTTGTGCAGCATCTTTCTCCGTTACGTCGAGTATGGCCAGCCTTTGCCCTCGGCGATTCTCTGCAGAAAGCTTTACTTTTTCTAGAGTTATTCCAGGGAGCTCTTTTTTCGATTGGCTTCTTCGACCTCAGCCGGATCGGCGATGCAGTCCAGGTCCCTTACTTCCAATGAAGCTCTTGGCTCCAAGGTAGAGACGGTGGCTTTTTCCCCAAGGACGTCCTTTATTTTATCGCGGAATATCGGTTTATTAGAGGAGTCCGCTCGAAACTCGACGAGTAGCCCTCCGGACCTCGTCGATCGTAGAGTTTTAATAATCGTCCCTGTTTCTTCAGGCTTGACGTTCTTGCGGATATCGCGTAGAACGTCAAAATAGCTCCTTCCGTCGGTAGGCTTCACAAGAATGGCGTCCTCGAGGACTCTTCGCTTTTTGCTTGCTGGTTTTTCCACTGTCTTTGTCGTTGTTTGAACAGGTACTGTTTTTTGGCTAAGCCTATGTTCGCGTTTAGCAGATTTTTTTGCCGCCTTAGATAACAGGAGTTGGAAGGCGTCTTTTCTTTGTGGCGTTTCTTTTTCTGGCTCAACGTTCTCTTTACGCCTTTTCTCCTGTTCGCTCTCGAGAGGGCTAGCA
Source organism: Stratiomys singularior (assembly GCA_954870665.1). Taxonomy (NCBI): domain Eukaryota; kingdom Metazoa; phylum Arthropoda; class Insecta; order Diptera; family Stratiomyidae; genus Stratiomys; species Stratiomys singularior. The sequence continues at coordinate 109,583,161 of OX940879.1, read as the reverse complement.
GCAGTCCTCTTGATACTGGGAAGGAAAGGTTGGGTGACTTTAACGTGCACCGTTTGATCTGGATGTTCTTCTTCCAGCTTTTTGCAGAGTCTCCGGTAGTGACAAACTCGATTCAAGAGGTCTTCGAGCTCAAACACTCCATTTTTTACATCTTTACTGATTGTTTTTTGGTTTATGCACGCTCCTTGCATACGTTTGAGGATCGCATAACATTTTTTAGTCAACCGTTCTTCCTCGGAACGGTTCTCCGCGATAACCTCCTTAACAATCAGGTCTTTTTCGCCGATTTTCTCCTCCCGGAGCTTACGTTCTATGTTGTGCGTTCCTCCTACTGAGGTCGATTCAGCAATAGCAATCTTAGGAAAGAGATGGTCGTAAACCTCCGGGGCTGCATTTACTACCGGCCCATCACTGCTCTTTCCGCTTGGGGCTGAATGAGACCGTGGTGGTGAACGCAAGATTTTTCCACTACGGGAAAACACGCCAAGATAATCGTTATGGTTGTCAGAATTATGTTCATCGGCTCGTTTGTTCGTCTCCTCTGCATTATTCTGTTTGTTGTTGTTGTTGTTGTTTTTCTTCATTTTGTTCTTAAGCGTCCCCCCTCAGAGCCACTATCTCCGCTCGGATGTGTAGTCGCCTTAATGATCCCATGGTTATCTATGCAAGCAGGGAGGCCATGCGAGGGTTGGCACCAGCCCTTATGGAGTCAGGTGCTCAGAGCCAGATCAGCGTTAATCGGGAGTACGACTCAACCGAACCTACACCACCAACACAATGTTGCGAGCTTTGAACATACTCTGAGGCCTGCCAAGGTTTTATCGGGACGAAGACGGCGTGATATTAGCCTGGAGCCGTTCGCGCACGGGTTTCAACCCGGCGGTAATGCGCAGAAAGCGACTTGGTCCAGAATATCATGACCGCCAGCGCGCATGCGTCAAATAAAGTCGAGAGTCAAATCATAGTCCGGGTTCGGTGCTGTGTTCCCATTAGTCGCCTCTTACGACAAGTTGGGTTACTGTGGATGTATTCTAGCCTCCCCCATCCACAGGAGTAATTTAATTACTCCGACGATAGTTTCCGGACAGAGCTCTCCAATTTCGCTGAGTAGGGCCCCTCGCTGCTGGCTCCACCTTTTGCAGTAGAAGAATGTGTGACAGGCGTCATCCGGTTCCCCTGCACAAAAGACACAGTTAGGAGACCGTGCTATGTCAATTTTGTACAGGTAGGACCGAACAAACCTACACAAAATTGACAGAGCACGGTCTCCTAACAGTCATTGCGTAGTGCATCACTGAATTGCGTAGTCCTATGCGTCCTTTAAGAAAATCTCAAACAACCTTCCCTTAGATTTCCAAGTATGTTCCCAAGAACATATTCGTATAATATGCGTACGCGTATCTAGCGTTATAGAAAGTAGCGGACTGACCTCTATGATTTTTCCCTACTTTCAACACGATGGTCCTCCATCCATTCTTCAGTCTTTCTCATTATTTGGGCAAGCTTGAATTGATGGAACTGAATTGAATTGATGGAACATGCTGGCATTGCGATACCTAATAATCCATCATAAATGGTATTTTACAAATCTCAATCGGGAATAGAGCCTTACGCCGCTCGTGCTTCTGCATCCTTCGTTAACACTCCACTCCAATTTTGCAATTAATCGATTCACATTGCATGACTCACATTCAACAAACCAGCGAAGGAAACAAAGACATCTGGTAAAATAGCTGCCATGCAGTTATTTTTTTGGATCTACCACATTTCTAGACGATGTAGTTCCCCAAAATGGATCAGGCGTTTGAATTGACACCTGGCTCTTCCATCACTTCATAAATAATCCCTTGACAATTTGGTAAGTCGTGCTAATACTCCATCTTATTATCTTCGTGCATCGGAAAGTTTTCTTTCCTTTCACATGACCGATCCGTACTAGGATACACATCTGTAGGTATAACATTGTATAGCCTTCAACGCCTCATCACCTGGTAACGCATAAAATCGTTTCTGATGCATATCCACTCAGATAAATTTAGTTAGCAAACTATTTTAAGACTTCAACATAATGATTTTGTCTTGTCAAATAAGAATTTATCGCATGCCAGAGGGAAAATTGTTGCTGTACACTACTCTACGTTTCTTTATTTATTCCTTGCTCCTAAGCCACGGGGTACGTGCATTAAGAAGGATCTAGACACGTAGCATCGAAAATACTTAGCCAGAACAATTTTTTTTAGCTCTTGTGATGTACTTATGTAAGGAGCATCATCATTGTGGGTAATTAAGGGCGTGTGTGTGGCGAAAATACTCTAGAAGACAAGCAATTTCGCGAAAAATGCATTATGCCCTCCGATAAAATTAATGATGTCTTGCATTGATTCCCCTTCGTAGTGGATCAGTTATTTTTAGGTGAGCGTTTGGTACCATTTGGATAACGGGAGCAGTACGGGCGCAAGACATCGTCAAATTTAAGAACATTACACCCAGCAAAGATAATTCGTTTTGATTCAGTGGTGGTGCGACGAATTTCTGTTTGCTACATGAATAGATGAAAAGATGCTTTTACTTCAAACGATTTCTTTCTTTTGTCCTTTTGGCTCAACCGCACGACTGGAGGTCTTCGTTCAACTCATAGCGTTACATATGATACTTTGAACAAACTCCAAATCGAATAGTATCCGACTCCAATTTTCAAGATGCATTCAAATTTGTAAGAAAAATTTTTTGGAGAAAGTACATGAAGACAAAGCTCCGTAGAGATACGCAATAACATACTCTGAAATTTTGTATTCATACACAATAACTTATATATACAATTGCATCTGAAAAATAATTCTCTTATGCATTAAAGCACTGATAAATAGCCGTCGTGATCTGTTAACTCACCTTCGTCATTTAATTTCTAAGCTCTCTATCGTGCAAAGCTCACCTCCGGACAATTAGTGCTTTGGACTGGGTTTTAATGCTGAGGTTCAGATACTTATCAGCACGCATCAACACAAGATTAGTACCAGCTATATCGAGGTTACCACGCACTTTTTTTTCTTTAAGCTGTGCGTTATACGTGAAAATAAGAAATATTATTACAAGGAAATATTGGTCTGCAACGCATTACAGGCTGAATAGGTTAATTTTGTTTTGTCATTGACGCTACTTTGTCTTCTTCTGGCAAAAAGAAATGAAGGCAATTTGAAATGTCCTTATATAATTCAATTGAAATAAGAAATTTCCGTCAACCGCATTGATCACTCCATTTAATTTAACTTAACAATATCCTTGCCATCCAGTAAACCTTGAAAGGGAAAAATTGCATAGCAATTGCTACTTTGAAATCAGTTGATTTTTCAAACAAACAAAATATATACATGCCATCATAATTTCTTAACAAAATTTTGCAACCTGGCTGCCTTGTTGTTGTTCCCTTCTCATGTTTATCATATAAGTGATTGTCCTTAATAAATATATCTACATGTATTTGGGTCGATAGATTTTTTTCCATCGGTCAAGGAATATTAAATGTAATGAAATCATTCCTCTTTTTCTTTTGATTTTACATTTTTAGTATCTGTTATTGATTTTCTTCTCTTTGTCTTTGCAGCTGTAACCGAAGATCCTGAATTCACGGATATTATTGAGAATATTACAGTGCCAGCAGGACGAAATATTAAATTGGCATGTTCTGTGAAAAATCTCGGACCATATAAGGTATGTGAAAACGAAAAATGTTTTGTTGATTTTGTTTAGACAACGTCCGTCAGATTAGAATGTTAATTTGATGTTTGTTATGAAGATTGAAGTTGAGTTTTGAGCTGATGGTGTTGAAAACAGGCTTAAACGCTCTGAGCGTAACATAATTGCTTGTCAATTTGAAAAAAAGTAAATGAAACAGTTTATATGAACTATGTCAATAAGTGCTGATTTACACCTAGTCTGCCTAGGAATATTTTGGGATTTTCCGGCATAAGTTTGACTTTACTCGAGGCGGATTCTCAAGTTATGGCCATCAGGGAACTCAAAGCTGATACTACCATGGCGGCCTTGACTACAGATGCTCTATTTCCATTTTAAAAACTTTAAAAAGATTTTTTAATTCTCTTCCGAGGTTATCATGATGCTGAAGGATTTGAATGCGCATACCGAACGGTCTCCGTGGCGGATGTGCTGGTAATCGCAGGGGTGATACCCATCACCCTCCTTGCGAGAGAGCGCAGAAGTATTTACCTGCGCAGAGGTGAAGATCGAAGAGAAGAGATCACCAGGGAAGAGAGACGTCGTTCTCTGAGCGATTGGCAACAGTCCTGGGAGCAAGAAACAAGGGGAAGGTGGACTGCAAGTCTGATCCCTGACCTGAGGCCGTGGTTCAGTCGAGTGCATGGTGAGACCGATTTCAACTTGACCCAGCTCTTAAGCGGGCACGGTTGTTTTCGGTCCTACCTGTACAAAATTGACAGAGCACGGTCTCCTAACTGTGTGTTTTGTGCAGGGGAACCAGATGACGCCTGACACACAATCTTCTACTGCAAAAGGTGGAGCCAGCAGCGAGGGGTCCTACTCAGCGCAATTGGAGAGCTCTGTGCAGAAACTGTCTTCGGAGTAATGCTGAAAACAGTTGACAATTGGAATCGTGTGGCGCAATATGCTCGGGCAGTGCTTACATTAAAAAAAGCTTTATTGGAGCGCTTGGAGGCATCGGGGATGGATGGATCTCTTTTGTAGCACTTCCTTCCTCTCCCGACCGTCCCGTTAGAGAAGAGATTCCCATAATTCGAAGGCGCCTCTAGGCGTAGGAACACGAGGCCTAGCCCGAAGTAATGTGTCAAACGGTTCCAGGCTAGGTTCTCAGGTTTACAGGGGAGGTGTTTAGTGGGTTGTCCAAAAACATTTTGCGTCTGGGAGTCCCACACACAGGCCGTAAACAGCCTTCACCTCCCTACCACAAAAAAAAATGATTTGAATGGTTTCTTAGGATATGTTTACTTATACCTTTTAACTTATATCTCCATGGATACGGTTCATAGTTGAATGATAAATTCACTTGATAGGGTGAATACACCTTTAACCACCACGATCAACAATGAAAATAATGCTGATGAAAAGGAGAAGATAAGAAAAAACGAATGACAATAAAAGTGATAAAAATAAAATGATCGGGAGCGTTGACACAGGATTGCTGACTTTGTTTTGACGTAAGACTCCACTCCCAATTAATGCTTCAGTGGTCCGAAGGATTAAAGCCTCATGCAGAAGCTGAAAGAGAGTATCACATGCTAGTCATGAGAGATTTATTATTACATTTTGATGCTACCATTCTCGCAACAAAAAATAATAATGACAAAATTCAATTGATTTTCTTGATATAATTTCATTTATATTATATTTTGGCCTCAGGATTCAATCGACGTAATTACTTAATAAAAGTCGTTTCTACGCTCAGTTCTTTATGATACGTAGTCTTAAAGTTTACCATGGTGACTGCATTTTCAGACAAATTGTGTTGAAGAAGAAAAGGAGTAAGGTAAGGAGTAAGGTAAGGAGTAAGGTAAGGAGTAAGGTAAGGAGTTTCCACCTGCTTGTTTGTGTCATCATGATCGAATAGGATTAATACAATCAAATCAAATACGAATCGATCTTTGCTAGTGAGTACCACACTCTAATGAAATCATTTAAGCAAAACATTTGCTTAGCACGAAAACATTATCATCAAACCCCAATAAAAACTCACGTCCAAACTGAAACTTGCAACCTTAAACACAGCTGACTATCGAAAGAAATCCAATCACACCTTAATTACATAAAACCCTGACAATACCATTATCCTGTCCAAACCATTCATTCTAATACAAAACCATCCTATCTTTTACAACACCAATGTTGGCCAACATCTCCATTTGACCGTGATAATAATCTGGACCTGATTTTAATTGGCCAGTTTCCAATTAGTCTAAGAACCTTTAAGTCGCATCACGTCCACAGGTCCACAGTTGAAACATCTTGTGGAGACAAAGAGGGAATAAATAGGCAGCAATAAAGGATATCTGAAATGCCTTAAAGGAGGATTTTGCGTTAAGTCGCGACAAGTGAAAAGATGTCACTCGCGGAAAATTGGTAATAGGACGCGGGCATACACTGCACATGGATGGAGTTTATAATGTAAAGGTCGGCGCTTCAAGGTGGGTATCGCCATCATCATCGTCAACACAATGAAAATGCAGAAAAAACATAGCGGCATCGTTTGAAAATCTGCTAGTGGGTGCGTAAGAAACAACTGAGCGATACCAACTGCGTGATGGGTGAAAATTGAAGGAGGAAAAGCAAAGTCCCGGTATTTTTGCCCTGAAGACGAGATCCGTTTACCGATAAGGTAAATAGGAAAACGGGACTCGTGAACGAAATTTTTATCCTGCGGATGCGGTCGTAGCTCTGGCGAAAGTCGTTGTCGAACAAAAGGAGGCTTTTATAAGCTCTAGCCGTGCCTGGGTATTATCTCTAGTCGAAAACATTGACATGTGTATTTTCGTGTTTGTCTTTTTTCTTAACGTTTTCCCTCAGATACCTTCTGTTTTGGGGTTGTTTTAGCCTAAGGATACTCGAAGGGTGGAAAATTGTATACAAATATTCCATACAACTCACGGAATGAGAATAAGATAACAAAATGATTGCGATGGAAAATGAAAGAGAAAGGCGAAAACAGAAAAGAAATTTCGGGATACAAGTAGGTTCAGGTTGATTCCTGTTTTAGGATTCTTAACCTTCACCGTCACCAGAGGCACTAACACGGTAAGCGAGAGTGAAAATGGATCAAGAAGTTGCCTAGAGAAACAGCTGTAATTCCTGACTGACATAACCAAATCTTATCTACCATGTAGAATTTTCAAGGAATCGGTTGTGTGACTACATATAGAGTTGTAGCTAGAGAAAATCTTGGCGCCTATACTATGAGTTCAATGGGATTTAGTCTGGTTTGGTCTACATAGTGGTGAGTATTGCTTAAGGCTTAGTCAGTCATTGCTGTTTACCTGTAAAATTTACTTGCGTTCTTCATTTTCTTCGTCGGTCGTCCTTTCCCATCCTTAGTTCGTTGCCATTGCTTCAAAGACGAGTAGGTGTACGTGTTTGTTCGTTTGTTTATATGTTTGTTCGCTGATAAATTGCTTACCGAATTGCAACGAACTAGGTGAACGTAATATATGCTTTAGGATACGATTAAAGTGATGGAATGAAACGATTAAAGATTGTTGGTGGGCGCTTTTGAAAGAAGGATATTAATCAATAATTTACATTGAATTTCACGCGAGTTAATTCCATTGCACTGCATGATTTATTCAGCTGCCCGTGCGATGGATAGTTATACGCTTATTTTATATTTCAGTAATTTTATCGTAACCGATTTCAATTTTCACTTCCGAAAACAAATAGAAGACATGATTGATTCTGTGTTACTGATCCTATGAGGCAAGGACTTGCGACAGGAAACGTGAAGTTGACCAGTTCAAAAGTGAAGCCCGGGTCATAATAATTCCATTAAATTCAGCTTAGAAGCTGCCAAATGAATCCTATCGAAACCTGGAAAATCTTTTGTAATAACATCGAAAATGTCGGAATGTTGAGCGTGCAAATGATAAAGGAACCAAGAAATGTTGTGTTATAGTTAAGTTTGAACTTCAAATGCACCAAAAGAACAAACACAAACCAATACTGAAGTTTAATCAAAAAAAGAGTCGATAACTTAAGGCTGCAGAATAATCAACCTCATAATTTAAAAATTGCTTGTCCTAATGATGTAAACACGAACTAGGATTATGCCAACATGTGTAGTTCTCATGTAAAACAAGAGCTTTAGTTCGGCATTTACTTTACCACTTTTCTAAGCAAAAACTTATTGACCAGCAGTCAAAATAATGGTACACATCATTTAAAATTTTTTAACGTGAAATACTTTACGAAAGAATGCAAACCAGTGTTTCATTTAGGGCTGTATGAATTCCTGTGGTGGTATGAATGCCTCAGCTAGTGTCATTACATTTATAAAATTGATTACTGATACCTTAAATGTAAAGGATACATAGTGGATCGTTACTGATATTTGAGTCGACATGTGCTAGCGATAGGACCGTCAGCATAATTTTGGAGAAGCATCCACCTTGACTTTTTTTTTTCGATCCATAATATACAGTGCTGTGCAAAAGTCTTCGTACAGCACTGAAATAAAAGAAAGTTTTTAAATTTCAAAAAATGGAACAAAGATAGTTCATATTCTCCTTATATATTTACAAGCTACATATATACTAAAAGTAATTAAATAAACAAAAAACAATATTTCAGCATTTATAATAAAATACAACAAAAAGTTCATTATAAGTACTCAAAATTGCTGTGCAAAAATCTTCGTGCAATAAGAAAATGAAAAAAGTAGTTCTTTCAATCTTAAAATCTAGTACTTAGTAGGGTATCCTTTTGCATTTATAACAGCACTTAATCTTCGGGGCATTGACTGAACTATTTTTTTTGTAAATTCTCCCATTATTTCTCCCCACTCGGTCATCAATGCTTTTGTCAAATCCGATTTGTTGGATATGGCATATTTTCATACATTTTTTTCAAGTTCGGCCCATAAATGCTCAATCGGATTGAGATCCGGTGATTGAGCAGGTGTCTCCAACAAATGGGGAACAGTTAATGCGAGCCATTGCCGCACAATATATACAGTATGTTTCGGATCTCGATCTTGTTGAAAGTAGTAGTTCCCTTGAAAACCCATTTCACTGGCACTTTGCGTCAAATTGTCTTTCAAAATTGACAAATAACGGTACTGATCCATTCTTTCATCAATAAATACAAGTCGCGCCACTCCAGATGCCGACATACATCCCCACACCATGACATTACCACCGCCATGCTTCACAGTTGCTTTCAGATTTTTCGCCTCCATTTCTTCTCCACTTTTTCTCCACACTAATTTTCGCCCATCTGATTGGAAAATATTAAATTTAGATTCGTCTGAGAAAATTACAGTTTCCCAGAACGAATTTTCAGAACTCAAATATTTTTTTCGCAAATTCAACACGTTTGGCTCGATTCACTGCACTAATGTATGGCTTCTTCCTAGGAATCCGCGCGTTATAGCCAGCACGTTGCAAAGCTCGGCGAACTGTTGATGGATCAGCGTGCTTTCCGAAATCGCGTTGAAGTGTATTTGCAATTTCTGGTGATGTTACAAAAGGATTTGTCTTTACCTGACGAACTACACTAGCTTCCTCTCTCACCGTTAACTTTTTAGGTCGACCACTTCTCACTTTATTTTGAATTCTACCTTCTTCTGTGTAACGCTTAACTATATACTGAACTGTGGAACGACTTATTTTTACAGTTTTTCCGATTTGCCGCCTTTATACAAATTAATAATAATTTCCCTTACACAGACACTGGTTTCTTTACGTTTTCCGTTTGTATCCATTTTGCGAAGTAACTTTGCAGGTACCGAATACTAAACTAAATTGCATGAAGGATTTTGTAGACAAATAACGGATTGATAACGGATTTTTTACGATTAAACATATTTTGATAGGACTAGATTCCATTATTATGGAAAGCATAGGCAGTGTACGAAGATTTTTGCACAGCAATTTTGAGTACTTATAATGAACTTTTTGTTGTATTTTATTATAAATGCTGAAATATTGTTTTTGTTTATTTGATTACTTTTAGTATATATGTAGCTTGTAAATATATAAGGAGAATTTGAACTATCTTTGTTCCATTTTTTTAAATTTAAAAACTTTCTTTTATTTCAGTGCTGTACGAAGACTTTTGCACAGCACTGTATGTATCATTGATTAATTTCACCGTCAAAGGTCATACCGTCACCTCTGAGCTTCTGAAAAAGAACAACTTCGCTGTCTGATTCATCAACATAAGTCAAATCAAACTACAAACTTTAATTGGAGTTCATGCGCAAATGGTAACTACGGTAGAGAAACGATGACAAACATACACAAATTCTTGTAAAGGTCTAGTTTTTGCCATGTGCGACTTTAACTAAAATTGTCTGAGTAAATCTGCCTATATTTCCCAAATATAACCAAACATACGTTGTTCATACCTAGCAACCAAAAGGACTATTACGGATAGCGCAAAGATGAATATTTTCTACGTTATTTTCCCAAGAGAAAGGATATTGCTCTCAGTGGCTAATCATATGCAGGGGCACGTTTATCCCAAACGGTTGGGGCCATTCAAAAGCTATGTGCTCCTGATTTCATATTTCGCAATCGTGCAGGACTCGAAAGTGTTTTCAGTGTCATTGCGGGCGGGCAATATTGTGACAATTTTTACGGTAAACTTCGTCAAATGTTTGGAAGGAGATGTTACTAAGCCTGATGCGGTCGTCCGACTCGCATTTGGTATCCACCTTCACATAAAATAAAACGAAACCAAAAGAAGAATAACCGCTACTATCCTCATATCATCAGCAACAGTATCATCATTACCCTCACTACATGCTTGCAATGTCCTTGCCGTCATTGCCAGCCATCATCATCATCGTCATCATCAACATCACCCTGTTCGTTCGCCATGAAATCATCACACTACACTGTTGGCGGTGGCTGCGTGAAGACCTTGAAGATCAAATTTTCGTCGGGTGCGATAAGGCAAGTTTTGTCAACCTTACAATGAACGTTTCATCAAGTCCTTTTCTCGCCAACGAGTCGAAACCCACTGAAAAGTGCATGACTTGGAAAAAATCCTGAAAATGATGGCAGTATTGAAAGTAAAAAGGACCTTGCCTCCGCATGGTGTGGCAACCGACGTCAACGGCATAGAGAATGATGGCAAAGTTGTAGCTAGCCAGGATGTGAGAGCAAGCTTGACGACTATTACATCGTGCCAACCATTTCGGCAAGCGTGTAAACAATAGTGAAATGAAGGAGGATAATGTCAACGGATGCTGCCGAGGCCTAACATTTTAGTCGCTGTTGGCTTTCATTATTCCTCGAAGCGAAATTCAGGACCCGTTGGTCTTTGGCTACTTTGCTAAGGTAACGTTCAGCCGAGCCATAGCATGTCACTGTGTGCAATATTGTTAAAACCCCCTCTCCAATCTCTCTCCTCTCTCGCGGAGGAAGTTAATTTCTATAGTCATGACACTTTCCGCTCAACGAGAAAGGAACGATAGGAAAATATCCTGGCATATTGTGGCTTCGTCGTTTTGTTGACTTTTTTTGATTAATAATAAAAAATATAAAATAAGTTTTCGGTTTAAAGGAAACAAAGAGTGAGTGAGGGTGACATGGAGGTGAGTTTGAGGATAAAGACAAATATACTTAACGGACGAAATAAACACTGGGGATTTTATTTAATTTTTATGGAAATTCTTGATTTTTGCCGGCTTGTCGGGATGAGTGTACCAAAGAGCAGGTTAAATGCTGAAATGCTTGTGGCCTTATATTTCAAGATATTCATCAAGAAAGATGTTTACAATGTGTCCATATTTACAGGTAATTTCAATTAAAGCAGACTATTTATTGTTTGGCTGAAATATTTGTAAATAATCAAGATGAGTAAATATTGACGCCATTTTCATCGAGCACGAATGCAGGTCAAATGGGTGAGGACGCGCTAGTTTTTGATTTCCTAATTTTTGCGTTCGTACTATTTGTTCATGAATTTCTGTCAGGAGTGGTGATAATTAAGTAATTCATGGTTGTCATTCAAGGATTATTAAAATTAATTTCCGATAGAGAGTACGAAATGCATGCAAAATGAAAAAAATCAAAATGAAATTCATACTCAAAGCAGAACAGGACATCCTTTATCCATAAATGATAATGTCGTTACATTCACCCGGTTCCAATGCGATGGACACAACTTTTGGTTGATGTGCTGGGCAGATTGATTATATTTGGTTCATTGAGTGCCTTCCAGGAGCTAACGATTGATCACTCTCACTCTTACTGACGGTTATCAGTGGTTGGTAAAGCACTAATTCATATTATTAAGTAGTACCCAGATTTAAAGTTTCATTGTGATGCCTTCTACTAGGAGATCGAAAGAGTTTGGAGATACTTATGACAAGGCTACCCCGCTGCGAATTTCATGGGTTGTTCTGATGCTGCCACAGTTGATAGTGGATCTAAAACTTTGAAAGACTAGAAAGAGTTTCTCAGGCTTATTTGAAGTCATCACGACCATATTTAACCATCGCCGCCACGTAATACTTAAACCAAAAGCTTCATCTTGATCCTTTGTTCGACGAACCCGAAGAGTTTAAGATGTTTGGAGTTTTTGGAAGTCTCACTACTTGCGATTTCCATTGAGTGTATTTGGGAATAATATTGTTTTGGCGATTTGACACTTGATTGTGCCTCTGTGGCATCAAAACCCTAGCGAGCTTATGGAGCGCATTTAAGGAGCTGACAAAACATTTCGATTCGCAACAGAAAGGTGTTATCAAATTCACTGTTCCCATCTCGGCTCACAGTCGTCGGAGTATCAGAAAATACTTAATATTAAATGTCAAATATTACTAACGCATTTCGATATATAGGGTGGGCCATATAACGTTTGCATTTTGAATCGGCTATAAAAAAAAAGACTAATGGTTATTCTTCCAAACTTTTTTATTCATTGGAAAGCTTGAACTTTGTTATTTATGAATGAAAAACGATATCGTTCATATGACTGCCACGACTGGCTTTACAGTACGCCATTCGGTCGACCCAATTTTCAAACACTTTTTCGATTGTTTCGGCTCGAATTTCATTAATGGCAACTTCGATTTCGTGTTTCAAGGCATCAATCGTCTCTGGATAATTAGCGTAACACTTGTCCTTGACAGCTCCCCACAAAAGATAGTCCAACGGGGTTAAATCGCAGCTCCGAGGTGGCCAATTGACTTCAGAATTTCGGCTGATTATTCGATTTTCGAAAACAGTGCGCAAAAGTTCGACTGTCATGTTGGCTGTGTGGCATGTTGCGCCATCCTGTTGAAACCAAACGTCGTGCATGTCATACTCTTCAACTTTTGGAAACAAAAATTCGTTGAGCATGGAACGGTAACGCTCGCCATTGACCGTAACGGCGGCTCCTTGCTCATTTTCGAAGAAGAATGGCCTAATGATGCAGCCGGACCAAAACCCACACCAAACCGTAACTCTTTGTGGGTGCATTGGCTTCTCAATGGTGACGTGTGGATTTTCCGACCTCCAGATGCGACAATTTTGCCTATTGACATAGCCTCCGAGGTGAAAATGGGCTTCATCTGAAAAGACGATTTTTCAGTGAAAATGCTCATCTTCGGCCAAACGATCTTCTGCCCATTGGGCGAACCGAAAACGCAACGGATGATCATTATGCTTAAGTTCTTGGACTAATTGAACTTTGTAAGCCTTCATACCGAGGTCTTTATGCAAAATTCTCCTCAGGGAGGTGCGTGAAATGTTCAATTCGTGAAAACGATGACGAGTTGAAGTTAATGGATGTTCACGGACATTTTCGGCTACAGCAGCAATGTTTTCGGCTGTGCGCACTGCACGAGAACAGGAACGGGTTTTTTTGTCCACCAACGATCCAGTTTCTCGAACACGATTCACAAATTGATCCACAAACTGCCTTGAAGGCCTCTCATTTTTATGGATTTTTTTTCAAATTTCTTACAATTTGCACTGAAGACTCACCACTTTCGAAGTAAGTTTTCAATATTTCCCAATTTTGTTCAAGCGTATAGCGTCCCATTTTGTAAATGTCAAACCTTTAACTAAATTATGAACACAAATTGAATGACATTTGAGCTGTCATTCTCTAAATAAACAGTAGTTCAAAATGCAAACTTTAGATGGCCCACAATGTATAATTCGAAGAGAACGGAAGTGATTGAGAAATTTTGATTCAAAAAAACAGGCTTTTGTTATGCCATACCTGGCTGTCTCACGCAAGTATTGAATTGCAGTAATAATCGCATTTGGAGCCTTAAAAAGGTAACAAATTTCTTTCGCTCGAAACGTACATCAAGATTATCAAGTCCTTAAGTATTTAAGCATTTATAACGAGCTATTTTAGCTGAATTTCTTTGAATTTAATTTGCAAACCGAAATCCTGTTACATATAACATAAAATAAAAGAAATACTGATTCTATTGATATTGCGATATAACAGGAATAATACTAATCTTGCTGGCTTGTTAAAGATTTTCAGATAAGGAACAGAAAGTCCTCCTTAGAAAGTTTCTACATCAGCTTCTTGGTTGCTACCGCTCTTCCATTTTAGTCGATTGCATTGTTGTTTTATTTTTTTTTCTCCAAAAAAATTAAAAAATCATAGTTGAACATTATCCGTGGAAGCAACATTGTTACCATCATGGTATCTCTCATCCTCTGTGTTAACGTTTTACCCTGCATCCATATCCCATAATTTGCAAGAATTGTCTGGCCAGGATGTTTCCATCCGAGCACGGTGAAAATAGAACCATGAACAAAAAATTGGTGAAAGGACCACGATGACGATGAAGATGTCTGTTATAAAAGGCGAACTGAAAAAGCAACGAAGCATTATTTCTCTTTGCACAGAAGTAATAAACAAAATTACGGTTCCCCAAACTCATCTAAACTCCTCGCCACTTGCTATTTGAATAAATACGAAAAAAAAGGAGCAGATTGACGACAAAAAAATTTTCAGGTACAACATTAGACTTTCAACAAGAATAGGTTCCAACTAGAGAACAAGGTGGCCTGACTATTTGGAATGTTGGGCAATTGCGAGTTGTGAACAGGAAACAGTTCCACGATGCTAGGCTTGAGTATATTCCAACGCCACTTTGCCAGGACTCTCGTCCATCATCAAGTGGATATATATTAATGCTAAAGAATTAATAGCGATGGAAAGGCAAGAAAAGCCAACGGTCTGATTTCATTTTTTATTACTAGTTATTTCATGTACTTTTCGAATACTTGAAAAAGGAATGAGCGGAAAAAGCATAACAACGAAAGCAACGTTCCATTTGAATTATACACAATAAAGCTGGAAGAAAAAGAGTGGAGTGAAAACTTACGCCATAAAAAGAAATTCCTTGTGAGCCTAGACTGAATTTAAAGAGATCACTCTGTACCGGGTCTGTTAATCACTCCTTCAAACTTAAGCATTCCGTCAAGTTGACTTTTCTTTCTGTATCTTTCCGGCGGGTTTACTTGGACAGGCAACGTCCGGTTATTTTCAGTGAGTCCATTCTGCCATTCAAAGAAGGCCAAACTACCAGGCAGGATATTTTACAAGCTGTTCCTATTGAATCGTGCTTAAAACTTTATAAGTGCCCAATATCCACGGGCGCTCCTCTTAATTCCATCCAAACTGCTAGCGGAAAAGCAACATCCTTGTTTTACACAACCCTCTCAAAACTTTCAAATTATACAGTATAACTTGCAGCGAAATGGTAACCGGACTGTTGGTAAGAGTGTGATGTTGCAATCAGGATAGTTAGCGGTTGCCACAAAAGAGTTGAAAACAATTGTTCATCTGTAAGGAAGAATGTAGGAAGGTAGAAACCCTTGTATGCATACAGTCCCGTACATTTATGCAAAACTATAGCACACTTCACATCTCAATGCTGAATTATAATTTGTGGAGTCGGTAAAGAGTTTGCTTCGTAATGAAATGATCCTGCGGAAAATTGTGCAGGTAAAAGGGTATCTGCTGTAGCTAAACCCTTGTTGCTAGTGCTGATATGCTGTGTGGGAAAGCAGCAGAAGATAAGAGCAGTGTTGTTAGTTCAACCGCGAAGCCACTTGACAATCTTCTAGACCGTGAGGACCTGAAAATTATTTTTTGTAGTTGTTGTGTCCAGCGTTTCGTCCACATTTCTTTTCTTTTTTGAATACTTGACGAAAGAAAATAATGAATTCGGTTATTTTTCAAGAAATTGGATTTCTATTTTGCAAAGCTTTTGTATTTTGTTCCTTTTGGTGGTATTTGACTGTCAAGTGTTGATTATAGAGTAATTGTTAAGCTGTGTAAATTGAGTTAATTTTATTTTGTGCTTATTTTTGTACTGGCGTCTAATTGGAGTGAGTGTTATGATTTGCAAGTGACTGTTGCTAAGCTTGCTTGGCTATACTTCTAAAGAAAGTATCCCAAATCATTATTGGTTAACCCCTATAAAATTTCGTCGAAAAAAATCTCATGGTTTTTATCTTCAACTTTATCTTTTCTTTTGTGCGCGCTTTTTTTATTTCATATGAAACCATTCGCATTTTATTTAAGGGGACTGTCCGATTTTTCCAACCAAAAAATGGGTCATGTTTATGATTTTTTGAAAGGAAAACAAAGAAAGGTAGAACAACAATTTTTTTTCCAAGCATTCTATTCATCCTTCGACTATGTCTGTGAATTTTGCTGAGTCACTCCGACCCCGGAATCCCCCCCCCCCCTCCAGGCCCACTAAGTTTGCCGCTCCGGCCGACACGGCTGCCTCGTTGAGTGGATATTTTGGGCCCACGTGATCTGAAATCAAAACTTCACAAATTTTTCAAAAGTTAATAATATTTAGCTCAATTTAATAGGAACAGATTTTCAAATTTACAAAAAAATTGAGAAATGGCGGACTTTTGAAAAAAAAGTGTCGTTTTTTGATCCGTTTTTTCAAGGTTTTTGGCCAATAACTTTGAAAAAAAAACTGCTTCTATTACAATTTGCGTATAGTAAAAACACATAATTGTACAAAGTTTCAAGTTAAAATTGTCATCCGTTCTCTTTTAATCCCACCAACCGCAACCGCAACCGCAAACGGCGAGCGGAGATATTCGTCGACAAAGTTGAAAGTACATTTTTCGCTTGATAAAAGTGTATTTTCTCATGAAAAAAGTGGATTTTACTCGGTTTTTTTTACTTACATTTAAACATCGATACCAGGACCATAAAAATCCCTTCCTCACGTTCGTATTCCTCCTCCTGTTGCTTTTTTGCCTTATTTCTTGCTGTTCGCGCTTCGTGCGAGTTGTACTCTAAGCTGCGTTCGGCGCCGCTCAGCCGATCCTCGTCTCTGTTGGTCGCGAACAATTGTGCATTTTGTCCAATTTGAACTCCCATGATTTCCAACATTTTTAAAACGGTATTGAACCCCTCGTTGAAAATGCACGCTGCAGTGCAAGCCGCTATTTCAACCCCTTTTGATCCGCAGAATTGGGCCTTTGGTGCAATTTGCCAAATCGTAGCATTGAAGCTCTCATTATTATTTTGTGCGTAGCCTCCCTCACATTTTTTCAACAAATCATCATCCGTCAGGTTTTCAAAAAAACCGGAAAAATGGCTTTCTGCACTTTAGGATCCAAGGGAGGTTTGGTGTAGTGAAAATTCGACAGCTCATTCGCAGCCTCAGCGCGCTTCCACTTACACCACGATTCGAGGCCCTCGGGACAGTTTTGATGTTGCGGTTTCTCTTCGGTCGATATTTTATGGTAAAATATTGCCCAAACCTCCTTTTTCATTGCCTCAGAACACTTAAGATTGCGCCTAATCGCAAGTCCATAATACGCAGATATTTCGGTTACCATGTTTCCTGTTAGTTTGCCCGGACCAGCTCCACCCAATTGGTCGCTTTTTTTGGCTTTTTTTATAACGCCGCGTAGTTGCGAACCCATTCGCTTTCCCACGTGGTTGATACATTCGGCTTTCACGACATTCGGGGATTCCATCTTTCAACGCATTCATAATTTTTACGTCGCCGTCTCCGATGTACCTTTCATAAGTTGCACCATGCATTTCCTCGGCGCGTCGAAACATTTCAAGTACACCGTCAGGCTCCATTTCACCGGAACTGCCATTGTAGGTCAGTGTGCACTCTGCTTCGTGAGTGTCCATCCAAACATCATATTCTACAGTGTTTTTTTTTTTTTTTGATTCCATTATCTTGCATCCGTGGCAATAACGCGATTTTACAACCAGATCAAGCACTTTGTTCGATTTGTTGTCGATCAATGTTATAACGCCGAAATTAGACGTGTGTCCCCTTTTTCCTCCACGAACCATCGCCAGAAATTGTTAATTTTCCATCTCCATTTTTATCCTCAGCAGTTAGTTTTTGTTCTTCTTTACTAGCAAAGCGAAAACGTTGACGCAAGCGATGTGCGCATTTTCGAGCGCGGCGTAAAAGTAGTGTTTTGTAAATTGGCCAAGATCCATCAGCGAACAAAAACAATGTAACCCTTGAAATTCGACACCCAAAATTTGCATAATAAACACTTCTTTTCGATTAATTTCATAAGCTTTGTCATCGATCCGCGGACAAGAATGGATACTCGTTTGACCACACTTGCAGCTGACAGTCAGTCGAAATCCCAAGCCTTTTTGATTACTCTTTCCAAATTCTATCGAACCGTCGCATGTTTTACACTTTAAAATTTTCGTTAGTTCGGGAAAAACTAAATTGAAGTGTAACAACACGTATGCTGTTGTAAGTGTGACCGTTGGGGCGAAGTTAGACGATGAAGCCAATTTTTGTGCCGACGTAGATGTGTAGTTTGTTTCCAGTTCATTCGCAACGGGAAATGATTTCCGTTTTTTATAACGTTGACCAGGAGCTGTTTTTTATTTTCACGCGAACCTTTAACATCTCTAAACATTTTTTTAATGAAAATTTAACGTCAAAATCAAAAGAAACACAAGCCTGAACGCGAGCGCTGCACGCTCGAGGCCACGTTTGAACTGAATCTTTTACCGTTGAAATGCATTCCTATGGTCCCCCAAATCCCCTCCTAATGAAAAGATGAACATCGAATAAAAGAAGAAACATCGAAAATACCTACCTCTATTCATAAATTCAAGGCCACACAACCGAACCCTATTCACAAGCGTCGCATAGCGCGCACCTGCTCTCCGGCGCAGTGACTCGGCCGGCCGCGCGGCGGGGAGCATACCTCTTTTAAGACCGGTAACTTCTGGACCGTTCGAGATTTCGGTTCCAAATTTTAACAACATGTTCTTGAAAGATCAAACTATCGATTAAGCGAAAAAAGCCAAAAAGCCATTTTTGAGCCAAAAAAATCGGACAGTCCCCTTAAAGGCGAGTTCACCCTTTTGATATTGTTTAGTACAAAAATGTCGTTCCTTTGAATTTAATAAAGGTGCCGTAGTACCAAATTTAACTATTCTTTTTTATGTATTTACTGAAGAAAAAGACTGTGCAAAATCTTTACCGGCCTCTGTAATTATTTATCATGTGTGGCAATCCAAGTAAGTGCCAAAGACTGGTTAAGAATCTGAAAATAGATAATGACAGTTTTTATGGTGGAGTTCGTTTAGAACGTTCTGTCAGTCTTGACAACGATTTTCTTAAATATCTTGCGGAGACAGAGCCTAATTTATGCTTTGGTTGGATCGCAGATGGATGAATTGATATTATGCAGTAGTCTTTTCTCATTTAAAAGACATTGAAAAAGTATCGAAATTTGGAAAATGAGTGTTACATGAGCTGTACTAAGTCCCTTGCCAGCAGGGAATAAAAAGGCTTAAAGTGGTTGATTTTGATAATTTACATTTTGGTTCCAGTTTTTACGAAGTTGCACGCAGACCCTTCAACATAAACGTAGAGGCTTAATCAGTATTAGGGAACAATCACTACTGACCATTGGTTAGAATATTTGCTATGAAAAAGAATAATTAGAATATTTTAGAAATGGTTTGAATTCCTGCATCTTGCGACTATTGGAAGTTGTTCAATTTTTGGTTTGTTATGAAGGCAGACCAAATTTCTCCAAGTTTACCAATCTTTTTTGGGGTATTTTTTATTTTTGGATGATAAACTCCTCGCGTTCCGATCTACCAATTCCATGATTGTTTTAGGCAAAATTAGAGGAAATGCACCAGTGCAAACATACACGTATTTTGGTCCAATACAGTTGGATTGGGAGTTTGCTTGAAGTGCCAGCGCCGTACTTATGCTTTACTTTAGATTAGGTTTCACGTTTTCGGAAAGATACTGCTCCATAAGCATATCTTCCGTTTTTTGGCGGTGAAATACAACTAATGACACCTTCATTTGCTGATGTAATTCCATTTGACTGTCTGCCTGAAATGTTAATCTTAAGCAATGTTAAATGTTTCTTCAAATTGGCTTGAGTTCGGGTTATTAAATTCTGGAAATATGGGATTTCATCCCACATTTTTTTGATATAAGTCATCTGTAGACAGATTTTTCCAGGTACTAAACGGAGCTTCAATTCACTTAGGTCCCTAAGTCCCATCAAGAAAGCTCGAGGACCACTTTCTTGAGATAATCTCCAACTGTTCTCATATTTTCTCGTATTCGGAAGAGCAATTCACTGGTTGTGTCAATCGAGTTTTACCAGCGTCATTTGGATTTCCCCATACGTTTTCGTTGTTAGCCTCATCGGATACCTCTCTGTCCGTTTCAGCAACTGATTTTGGAGACTTGTGTTATATGTTGACATATTGCATATGCACATTCTTCAAATTAATTTCGACTTTTCTTAGAAAAAACCTAATATATACTCATAAAGTTTCGCGAAAACTCCACCATAAGTGACACAATAATTTCTTTTCACCCACAGGTCGCCTGGATGCATTTTGAACAGTCAGCCATTTTGACAGTACACAATCATGTGATTACGCGAAATCCTCGCATTAGCGTAACACATGACAAACACGATAAGCATCGAACATGGTATCTACATATCAATAATGTTCAAGAAGAAGACAGAGGACGTTACATGTGTCAGATAAACACTGTTACAGCTAAAACACAATTCGCTTATGTACATGTTGTTGGTAAGTATCATTCAAAAAATCCTTTCCTTTTATTTCGCAATCTTTCGGTTGTGTCTAATCATGTATTATATGGGCGTTATGTGGAGAATTTGGGCGCGTGTACGCTTCAAAACTGCGTTCAACAAAGGAAAAACACTCGCTGTTTGTCGAGAGGGTCGGAAAATAGTAGTGAAAAAATATTAAATCCTTATAATACTCCAATGACATCCACTAAGAAGCAAGGACAACCGCTACAATCAAATACATCAAATAAAAAAAAACCACACAGTATTGTTTTTAGACGGCATCAGGCAGCACGATGTAAAAGGATGCGAAGAGGATGTAAGATGAAAGACGATAACAATCTGCCTAAAAGTTGATGGCCATTACACGTCCAACGAGAGGACATAAAAAGTATAACGGGAAAGTTTTCTAATAAACGATTACTGAATGGCTACTAACACAGAGTAGGTAGACACAGGCGGGTTGGGGGATGTTGACGCAAAGCAGTTCGACGAGGGTTAGCGAACCCCAAGTGAAAAACCATTTAATTAGTATTTTTCGAAATTCTCGACTTCAGCCGATTGATTTGTTTTTGAAACGAATTGTAAGCGGTGATAAGGCTAAAATGCGTCACTTGACGGCGTCAGGAAAGAACTAAAACTTTACAGCGGTGTGTAGTGTGTAGACCAGGATTTTATTATTCGTTGGGAAAATCCAATTTATAAAAATAATTGACCCTTACACAAAATTATGCATCAAAATTTGATAAGTAGAAAGGATATCGTGAATTTAGGCTGCCCTTCTCACCTTGCTTCCCGGATGCTTTGAAGCTGTGGACATCCTTTTATAAAACTCCTTTCTTCCCTCATTTATAATTCCATTCTCGATTCTAATCAAAAGTTGGTAGTGTACTAGCTCCTGAAAGTCGTGATGCTCTCGACCTCGAGAAATAACGAAACTCAGTCGATAACTCATTTGGGAGAGGTAGAAAGGATAAAAACTTATTGGGAGCGAGGGGGCACAAAGTCATCGGATTGAATGACATGCAATAGTAAAGTCCACGCTGAATTATTATTAACAGGATTTGATTCGTTGTTCTTTCGAAATTTTGAAAGGCACTTGACACCGTCATCATATGTGTATATGTATCTGCAGTCAATGAACGTTCACCAGGCTTTCTTGTCCAAATTAACCAGCTGATTTGTGAGTGACTGGCAGCTTTTGTCCTTGTCATGATCTCTTAACAGCCCGATTTTCTTTCGCCCAACGTTCCGCATGCTCCAGATTAGATGCTTTAGCCAGACGGATAACATTTTGAACGTTTTAAGCCACACGTGGTTGTGATTGGTTTAGTTTTTGAACTTTGCCTGATGTATTTTGTTTGTTGCCGTACTTTTTGTCTTCTTATATCCTTCACGTTAGCGTTGACTTGATGGCAAATATTGTAACTTTCTCAACATTTAAGGCGAGAAACAGAAAAAATAAGTCAAGTAGTCGGGAGTAGCGGAAAGTTTTTCTCCCCTAAACTTTAGTTGTGTTGTGTTTGGATTTATTGGACGATCTAAATTGCCGTATATCAAAATCCATCTTGGACTAACAATATGTTACTTGACCCGTCGGACGAAGTTTCCCACTCTGTCAGTGGTTTTGTTAGTCGATTGGGGGTGGGGAGTACGCTTTAGGCATTTGAACTCTTGGATATTGCTATAAGAAAAGTTTGATATCTGTATGGTTATTTTTTTTTTTTTGTTTATGACCACCATTTAATTTGGAAAAATTAATAAAGAATAGTATGGGTCATTGCTCGTATCACTTATGTGTGTTTTGCTAAATAACTTTGGTATTCAATGGAGTAGTAAGTACGCGTGTCGATTTGAGTGGATGTTTGAAATTTTCAGCAAGGAAGTTGTTGTTTTCAGATAGCTTGTACATAATTTCCCGTTGAAATCGGGTATGAAATGTACGGGGACTTTCCAAAGGATGAAGATGACGCCTTTCGAAGCAACATGTCTATATTGTAGATTTACGGTTCTAGAGCCACATTAAAACCCGTATTGGCGGTAGTTACATGTCCAAGCTCCTTTTTTTTGTAGTATGGAGGTGAAGGCTGTTTACGCCCTGAGTGTGGGAAATGCATTTGGACTACCCACTAAACACCTCCCCTGTCAACCTGAGAACCTAGCCTGGAACCGTTTGATAATTACTTCGAGCTAGGCCTCGTGTTCCTACGCCTAGAGGCGCCTTCGCATTATGGGTATCTCTTCTCTAACGGGAAGGACAGGAGAGGAAGGAAGTGCTAGAAAAGAGATCCATCCATCCCCGATGCCTCCAAGCGCTCCAATAAAGCTTTTTTTAATGTAAGCACTGCCCGAGCATATTGCGCCACACGATTCCAATTGTCAAATGTTTCCAGCATTACTCCGACGATAGTTTCCGGACAGTGCTCTCCAATTTTGCTGAGTAGGACCCCTCGCTGCTGGCTCCACCTTTTGCAGTAGAAGAATGTGTGACAAGCGTCATCCAACTCTCCTTCACAAAACACACAGTTAGGAGACCGTGCTCTGTCAATTTTGTACAGGTAGGACCGAAAACAACCGTGCCCGCTTAAGAGCTGGGTCAAGTAGAAATCGGTCTCACCATGCACTCGACTGTACCACGACCTCAGGTCAGGGATCAGACGTGCAGTCCACCTTCCCCTTGTTTCTTGCTCCCAGGACTGTTGCCAATCGCTGAGAGAGCGACGTCTCTCTTCCTTGGTGATCTCTTCTCTTCGATCTTCGCCTCTGCGCAGGTAAATACTTCTGCGCTCTCTCGCAAGGAGGGTGATGGGTATCACGCCTGCGATTACCAGCACTGCCGCCCCGGAGACCGTTCGGTATGCGCATGCGATTCGCAATGTTCCTTGTTTCTGCACCTGTGTCAACCGCTTTCGGTGTAACTCCTTGCTGAGAGTGTCGCCCCACAGTTCTGATCCGTATAGTAGAAGCGACTGCACAACGCTCATTAAGAGTCGTCTCCTTGATGTGGTGGGCACCTCTGTATTGGCCATTAATCGGGTGAGTGCCGTCGCACGCGCTGCAGCCTTGTCAGCTGCTACCTTGATTTGTTGGGAAAACTTAAACTTACAACTTTACTGCTGATTTCGATTCGACCAGCTCGTCCCCTATACTGATAGGCCGTACTCTGGGGATTCTCTTCTTCGTTAGGATGGCCACTTCGACCAGCTTGAAACCGTGAGCGGTCATCCAGTCCATTATCCTCCGCATTAACGTATTGAGTCTGAGATGCGCATGGTCTACTGTGCATCCAGCGACCAGCGCCGCGACGTCGTCCGCATAGCCGATCAAACGTGACTCATCCGGCAGTTCAAGCTGCAGGAGTCCATCGTAGGAGATGTTGCACAGGTTCGGGCCAAGGATGGAGAAACCTGAAGTAAGATTTGTACTTCGCACACCCTCTTTCGTGTCATAAAGTAGGCTGCCGTCCTTCAAATAGTTCCTGAGAATCCGCATCAGGTACACTGGTACTTGAAAACGATTTTCTAGCGCTTCCAGAATATCTACCCATCTAGCGCTGTTAAATGCATTTCGGACATCCAGAGTATCCAGCAGGACGACCCGTCGTGTGGAAATACTCCGCGCGTTGGACCGCGCTCCTTTCTTCTCCAATTGCATCGATGGTGGAGCGGCCTGCTCTGAAGCCATACTGCCGTGGAGATAGATCCCCGGCAATACGAATCACGCCAGCGAGTCTTCCCCTGATAAGTTTTTCAAAAACTTTTCCGACCGTGTCGAGCATACTCAGTGGGTGGTATGCAGCTGGCGACTCGGGATCCCCTTTTCCCTTCGTAATGAGCACAAGTCTCGCCACCTTCCAGCACTACGGGAACAGCCCTTCGCGCAGGCATGCGTTGAACATGCGGAGGAGCAGGTCAGGGGAAAAGTGGAAGACCATTGTAGCACCTCTGCTGGAATCCCATCTGGTCCGGGAGCCTTTCTGGCCTTCATAGACAAGACTGCTTTCTCCAATTCCATCTTCGTGAAAAATGGAATTTCCATTGGTGTTTCATAGTGAACGGCTTCAACGATGGCGGGATGGATGGGGAAGAGCGCCCGCACGATGTCGTCCATCTTTTCTGCCTCGTATGAGTGAGGTGACCTTTGGACACCGAGCTTCCGCATTACTATTTTGTAGCCCAGGCCCCATGGGTCTCTGTTCACGTCGTCCACCAGGTTTTGCCAGCGGTTGGCCTTGCTGCTGTTGATAAGTCTACGGAGGCATTTTCTAGATGACTTGTAAGCAGCTAATTGGATACATGCTTCTTCCCGGGTTCGAGCTCGCTGTGTCCTGCGTCGTAGTTTGTGACACTCCCTTCGTTTTTCGGCAATTTCAGGTGAAATTCAGCTCCAAGCTCCTTGCCTGCCTCGATTTGATATGATAATCCTCTGGTATATTGGGAATGGGATGCTGTTGCACTCAATATATTTCAAAAAAAACTTTATTTCTGCGATTATTTAATTAAATTTTTATTTATTTTTAATATGTCGAAGGACTCATCTTTACTCAATCAGACTATAAACCGAACTAACAAAAATTTAGAAAAATTGTATCATTCTTAAGTTGTAACAAACTAAAATCTCCAGGCCACATGTGTGAAATCTACACTATAATGTTAAATCAAGAAACAAACAAAGCAAAATACAGTCTGCAGGCCACATTTGTGAAATCTTTAATTTTATTATTTTGAAAATATTTGACACAATATTTGTCTGATCCTAAATTTATTGCTATAGACTTTAAATGTAAATATTCATCGTCAATAAACGAATATAAAAATTTGAAAATTTATTTCTGTATTTTCAACATGGTAATTTTTGATGAGTATATTCCCTTTCCATGTGCAACTTTTCTGATATACATATTCATTACTCAAATGTGGATTGTAATAGTCACGATCTCTTGTGAAGGCATGCGATGGAATCAGTAGGTTTCTAGCAACCCTGCAAGAATAACGAAAAAGAATTAAGAAAAAACAAAAAACATTATCTTCCCCTTTAGCCATTCTTACTTAACATTGCAAGAAGTAAGAAGTCACTGTATATCACTGCTAAGCCTCAAGTTCCTCACGTTAGTTCCTAAAAATTCGTGTTAATTACTCTGACGTCGTTGGAATGCCATTCGAGAGCAGCGAGAATATCAATTTGATCGATCGGAAGGTGTCACATCGTCACAGGTCATGATGTGAAGGTCCTCACATCAAACATCATGGTTAAGTGAAACCAAAGTCGGTCATTTGACGCTTTATCCTGTCTAGTTTAAACTGTGCTTCATTGACAGTTCCAGCTCGGAAATTCTGCTAACAGCTCTGAATTCCGTTCTGGAATAGAGCTCTTGTGTCGCGACTTGCCTGTCCATGCTTATGGTACCAGCGCTAAACTAGAAACGAGCAGCATTAGATTATGGAGCATTCAATTCTCCACTAAGGAAGATTTCCCATTTTCATCCATTCAACAAGAAGACTTCCTTCAACGTATCCCTTGCATTCCTTTAAAACCTAATTCATTCGAAATGGAAAATAAACAATCATTTATTAGTCTATCTTCTTTGATAATTGACAACTTTTTTCAATCTTTTTATTAGACGTTACTCTACTTGTTCTCATGATAACTATCAAATAAATACTAGAGAGTGGTTGGAAGTACATGCTGCAATTTATCATCGGAAAAATAAACCAGGAGCCATCCTTCCTCCCCACATTGCCACATAAATTTCATCAAATACAACCAATCTACAAAAATATGTCAAACTTTGCACTCGAAGTAAAAAAAAAACCCCAAAACTGGTACTTCGTTCACTATCCAATCATCCTTTCCAAAGACCTTTGTCTGCAGCCATCGCTCCCCCATTTTCTGCTCCCCATCGCTCTTTCCGCATTCATACTTTCTGTTTGTGCTAAACTCACCACTAAAGTCGGAATAGTATCTGACATGGGTGCCGGAAAACAAAAATATATCATCCTGAGTATAGTTACGCTACAATAACACATCAATTATCCTTTTTTCATTGCAATGTTCTGTTTAGTAAAAGTGTAGAGTTTCTTTGTTCAATCCACACTTGCTGTATAGTACTATCAAAAATATCCCA
Organism: Stratiomys singularior; assembly: GCA_954870665.1. Taxonomy (NCBI): domain Eukaryota; kingdom Metazoa; phylum Arthropoda; class Insecta; order Diptera; family Stratiomyidae; genus Stratiomys; species Stratiomys singularior. Next base: position 109,556,263 of record OX940879.1, on the reverse strand, counting down.
ACATCGTTTCGACCTCTCATAGCCGTTCAGGATCAGTAGTTCTACCATCGAATTATTGAAAAATTACCCAAGTGCAACTTGCTTTCTAGATTTCGTGTCTAGCTCGTCAGAAATGCAGAGAGGACATCAACAGCAGACGTAGAAGCACTCGGAGCTGCAACGCGTCGAGCACTTGAATGAGAAAAACTGGCGCATCTTTGTTGGTGTCAGCATACTTGCAGGGATAGCGTATTAACACTGTTCACTCTGCTGGAGGATTTACTGAAAATACGCATTTGCTACTCAGCTCATAATATGCGGACGGAAGTTTTTCGGGAGCTACGACAACTACAACGGATAAGGATGAGGTTTCGTATGATTGTTGTCGCTTTGCTAGAATAAAGCCAGTAAGGACATACGTTTTCTGTCATAAAATAGAGGATTTGTGACTGTTGTTAATGTTGCTGTTTTGAAAGACTATTTTGCCTGTAAGTTAAGCTGATGGGTATCCGTAAATCATTGCGAGATGCTAAATCGATGTGCATCCTCGTGTTTGCACATAGTGCGAGGACAAACTATTTGAAAAGTTGGGAGAATTCGAACTAAACTATTTATGAGGAATGCTTGCCAGCAACAATGACTTTAGGAAATATATTGTGGCTTGTTTTGCTGAAATTTTATGTAAAACGTTGGGATCGGCTTTTTGCGAGGTAAAAAAAAAGGAAAAGACGAACAATGAACCTTTTTGAGTGATGAAATTTTAAAAATCGTTCGATCGGGATTTTTCAATCCACTGTTTCGAAAATATGTTTAGGCACTCCGATTACATGCATTTGTATGTGTCAGTTAGCTTTTGTACGCGACTGATACTTTTTCATCAACTCATAACTGAAATTCTGTTTTCAAACGTTCTTCAAATAGTTCCACCCAACATTGATGATTCTCTTACATCAAGCGATGTCATAGTGCGTGAAGGATCCAACGTGACGTTGAGGTGTCGAGCGACAGGAAGTCCAACGCCGTCCATCAAATGGAAACGGGATGATGGTAGCAAAATTTCAATTCGGAAAGATATTACGGAAGGTATGTATGCGCCAGGATATAACGAAAGTTTCGGAAAATAAATCTTTAGATGAAAACGTATAATTTTCGTCTTGTCCCATGCTCTCTTTGCAGTGACAGAATGGGAAGGTGAAGCTCTTGAGCTTTATAGAATCTCTAGGACTGGGATGGGGGCGTATTTATGCATAGCATCAAACGGTGTTCCACCAAGCGTTTCGAAACGTATTAAAGTTAGCGTAGATTGTAAGTGTATTTGTATTTACATCATCAAATTTAATTTTTCCTCACTCCAATGTCGTTGCATCCTTTGATGACTTGTGAGATTAGAGCGCATATCTCGAATATATGAGAAATTTCATAGCAGCTCCTGTTATTTCGATGCTATTCCAATTATCCAGCAAATTTCCACCCAGTAATTGCAACTTCAACCCAAGTTTTCTTCTCTCTCATGTCCGTCTCCGTGTATCCTTGATCATCCTCAAGCTCTCACATGTTATCCCTTCATCCTTTTTGAGTATCCTCTTATTGCATGAATTTTACTATTGCTACGAACCTTAGACGAGATGACCTTTGTGAGATGATGATAGTTTTAACTTAATCCTTGAACACAATTTTCAAACAGTTGCCCCCATGGTATGGATACCACATCAGCTTGTAGGCGTGCCGATGAACTATAACACCACGTTGGAATGTTTCATTGAAGCGCATCCTACATCGCTCAATTACTGGACTCGAGAAAACGATCAAATGATCTCGGAATCGACTAAATACAAGTAAGTATAATATGACAAGACTCCTGATTGCTATCAAAATATGATTCCATGAATATCCGATATTATAAACGCCTTATTGTTGCAAGATATCTAACTAGTGTAGTAAAGAGTGGAAAATGAAAATAATAATACAGATAGTATGGTTTTGGTGTTATTGGAGTGTTACCAGCGTGTTTCGTTGCAGGATATGGTGCATGCTGTGACGGATAATTGAAAATCGAGCATGTAATAAGGCGTTGCACCTCAGTTTAGTACTCTCAGTTTAGTAATTCAGCTGAAGTTCATTAGGCTATTGGCATAATTTACTTGCGCATAGTTGAAATTTTCATGAATATTCATTCGTAGCTTTTTAATAATCTATGGCGCAACATCCGTTTTCGGACTGTCGCCTTAAAGAGCGTGGGACCATGTCGACAATTCACGACATCTAGGTTCTAGAACTTTAACTATCAAGCTGGACTAATCTAGCACAATGTTTTGTCCTAGCAAGTTGGCGCCGTTTTTAGAAAATAAAAAATCACAGCCTTACGTTGAATAAGTTCGGCATAAAGTTTTGAGAAAAATCTGCTTTTTCACATGCAATTTACTTCTTACCGTATCTGTCAAAAGTAATTTGGCAACACTTCAACATGCAACGTTGCATCACATCCTTTATTCTCCGAAGTTACAAGCATGAAATTCTACTTAAGCAACTTAAATTCAGGACGTCAACTAGCGAATTGTATATTTAGGTCTTTGGGCTACTGCAAGGCGATTAGCATTGAATGATTGTGTTTTCAGCAACCTTTTGATCTCACCTTGTTATTCTTACCCTTGGAGGCTCATCCTCTTATTACATTTAGTCATTAGTGCTGTATTTTTTGATCTCATTGTCTTTTCTCATTTGTACAGAACGGAAACAATTCCTGGCACAATATCATATAAGGCTACAATGCGACTAACGATCTCAAATGTTGAAAAAAGCGATTACGGCAGTTATAAGTGTGTCGCCAAAAATCCTCGTGGTGAAACTGATGGCACCATTAAGCTTTACAGTAAGTATGCTACTATAGTCTGATTTAATCTAGATTCGTTTCAGTTGGCCTTTTCTCCTTTGTTATTTTTATTGAAAGAGACTCGGGGTCAACTAGCTGTGACAATCATTACATCCGAACAGTCCTCGCTTTAAAAGTTTCTCATGCGTCGGACCAACTCCCATCTACCGATAAGGACACGACATGTGCACTCCGGTACAATAATACCAAGCAATGTCGACAAGGTGTTTAACATCTCTTATAAATATATCCTGTACGTTTCGTTGTTGTTCTTGCTGCCATTGGTGCTATAATGTCAGAGTCAAGTCGGATAGAAGGATAAAAATCTAGTTTGCAGTATGGGGAATCTATATTGTCTGATAATGGCAAGTATGTATCAGGAAGCAGTAGAACTTGTAGCAGTCGCACGAGCTGAATTATTATGGCATTTATGGGACGATGCAATGCCCTTTTGATGGGATGACCGCCGTTTCATTTATTTATCTGCAGTAAAAAGGATTATCGAAGCGTGGATGTTTGTTGGGCGTCGTAGCGATATTTTATTGAGGATTCTTTGCACTTTGGTTGGTACTTAAGTGCCAGTCACGAGGTGATGTTTATCACACAGTTCTACGACCATTTCCGCACTTCGAATCATATGAGCTTTTACTGTTGTACGCTCTATGTGCTGACTGATTTTAATCTTAAAAAAGAAATGTGATATTTATTGGAACGATCGAAGACTGGGTGAAACCAATTCAAAAAAAAATATTTTTTATTATAAACTTAAACATGCCATCTTTAATTTTGGTTATTATCGTTATTCGAAAGGAATTTTTAATGTTGATAATTTTCCGGCTTTCAATGACCCCATGGAAACTTTTCCATTATTGAAAATATTCAAATCCATTACACAGGCCTGCAAATTGACACTTTTTGATTTTTTTTTCACCGTAATGGGTGAATCGTATGTATTTTGGTGCGCTGAGTCCAAATATGCCCTCAGTTTTTCTCCAGCACGTAGGGATTTTCCGCAAAATGAAAATGAAAGTTATGCAAAACCCGCAGTACATATAGGTAAAAATGCATTTTGAAATGAAAAAAAATAGATATTATTAGTGGTTTATTTACATTTTTAAATAAAATTTGATAAACATAATATGTATATACAATAAGGACTTATAATTCTTTATAATATCTACATCTTTTTCCCTCAAAACTCCGTTTTGAGCTTTTCCGTTTGTGTGGGATGTCTGGAAGTTCTCTATGGAGCATCCAACAGTAGTCTCCCATCATATTCACATCCCATCGTCTTTGGTACCTCCGTTCCATTTCTTTGATGTCTTGGTAGAACCTCTCGCCCAGCTCTTCACTTACGGCACCAAGGTTTTCTGGGAAATTGTTAAGTTGAATCAAATAACCTTTTTTCATTTCTAAAGTTGGCGAAATCAAAATGCAAAAATGAAAAACAGGTTATGGGCCCAGAACTGCAATAATAAAATATCTTCAAAAGTCAACGTCTGGCAAAGAGTGACAAGGACAGTACAGTCGGAGCAAGTAATGTGCAGAAGTAATTAACCTGCAAAGTGAGTGCACACGTCAGGGCAGCAAAAAAAGCAATCAACGGTATAAATTTTCGAAGAGATTGCCAACGAAATTGTGAGTACAGTCTTGTACAAAAGTGAATCACGTAATCAATGATGGATACGGTCAAGTCACAGCTAGTGACACTCAGTCAGGACTCACATGGAGATGTGAATTTTGTGTCATGGAGACTAAAGCTAAATGTTGTATTAAAAACAAAGAAACTCTATGAAATTGCTACGGGTGCAAAACGGAGACCGGCTGGAGCAGCTGATACTCCAGAAGTCAAGGCCTGGACAGAGAAGGATTTAGAGGCACAGCAGCTCATCGTTTTGAATGTCAGTGACCCAATAGCTTACAAAATTGCAAATTGTCTGTCAGCTAGTCAAATGCTTGAGAAATTGGTTAGACTGTATGGCACAAAGACTGAAATGTCAATGGAAATTTTGCGAAGACAATTTTTTATGTATACTTATGATGACAACAAATCGATCACAGAAAATTGTATGGAGTTGTATGGAGATTTTATCCATAGGAGAGCAACTGTCATCAGAAAACGACCCGATACGTGACTCTGGGCTGATGACTAGGATCCTGAGCATGCTACCTTCCCGACTGGCGCACTTTCGGACAGCTTGGGACAATGTGACGGGAATTGACAAAAATCCCACAACGATGATCGAACGCTTGAGACTGGAAGACGAGAGACAAATACATCAAGCAAATGGAAATGAGTCAACGGCGATCAACGCACTCCTTGCAAAACGAAACGTCAACAAGAAACAACAAACAAAGCCAACACCAAAGAATGAAAAAGGAAACAACGTCTGCTACAAATGTGGTCAAAAGGGACATTTCAAGAAGGAATGTAAAAACAAGCCATGTGCCAAATATCTTGCATATTGCAAGAAAAACTATTCCTGCAATACGTGTGGTCAGAAGGGACATTTCTCCAGGGACTGTCAATCGAAAAACAATAACAACAACAACGACTCTCAACGACCAAATGCCTGGGTGACAGTGAGTCTGAAAGCATCGGATCTGGACAACGACGAGACTAAACTTGAGGACAAGTTATCAACCTGGTTTCAAGACAGCGGTGCGAGTCAGCACATGACCTCACGTCGAGAATGGTTTTGTGAATTCAACGAACTGAAGAAGTCAGTGAAGATTTTGCTTGGTGATTCAACTGAGATAGAAGGCGTGGCTGTTGGCACTGTTGAATTGAAGGCATTTGATGGAACCGAATGGCATTGTATTACTCTGAAGGACGTACTATATGTACCCGACTTGAAATTCAACTTGTTTTCAGTCAGTCATATGCTGGACCAAGGATTTGTGATGAGATCGGACAAGGACAAGTCTGAATTCTTGACAGCCGACAAGAGGACTGTTGTTGGTGTGGCAAAACGACGAGGCAATTTATTCGAAATGATGTTGAGTCGTGAGGACAAAACTCCTGGTATGGCAGCTATCTCGATTCGGACCTGGCACGAGCGGATGGCACACCAGAATGTCAAATACGTGAGAGATGTACTGAAACGAAGAGGCATTAAGTTTGTGGATGATTGGAACAAGTATCGATGTGAAGGTTGTTCCTATGGCAAGCAGCACTGTAAGTCGCACCCAGCAAATGAGAAGAAGGCAAGAGAACCCTTGGAACTTGTTCATGTGGACATGGGCGAAATGCGAGAACCGTCGCTAGGTGGCGCCAAGTATTTCCTACTATTCAAGGACGACTATTCATATTACAGAACGGTTTACTTTCTGAAGACGAAAGACGAGGGACCAGAAAAGCTGAAACTGTTTGTGAAGATGGCCGAAAACCAACTTGGAAGGAGACTCAAATGCCTCAGGTCCGACAATGGAAAGGAAATACGGAATGCTTCAATAGACAAGTTTTTGACTGAAATGTGAATTTGGCATACGTTTACAAACGTTGACACTCCACAACAAAATGGAAGGATCGAACGTGAGATGAGGACAATTGTTGAAGCAGCACGCTCAGCTCTAACAGCAGCGGACCTGGAGACGAAGCTGTGGGCGGAGGCTGTGGCATACTCGGTCTTCACAATCAACCAAACCGGGACAAGCAGTGTAAAAGGAAAAAGTCCTGCGGAGCTATGGTTTGGACGTCAGATGGATTTAAACAAATTGAGAGTTTTTGGATGTGAGTGTTTTGTAGTATTACAGAAAAACAAAAGAGGCAAGTTCGACAGAAAGTCTGAGAAGGGCTACTTGGTGGGCTATGACTTGAACTCTCCTACCTACCGAGTGTATTTACCTGGACGTCGAGATGTTATCAGCGAAGCAAACATTGACTTCAACGAGGAACATGAACAGCACATGAATGAAATAGAGGCCAAGGAAAACGGAAGTAGAAGTGAAGTCGAGGATTTTGAGTCAGCTGATGAAGATGGAAGTCGAGAAGGATCTAAAAAGGAAGACAGTGAAGGAGGACTGATAACCAGTGATGAAGAGACTGACCCAACTCCTCCCAAGGCACCAGAAAAGAGACCAGTACGCAGCACGAGAGGAATTGCCAGAAAAATATGGAGACTACGAAGTGGGCTACATCCGAGGAAAGAGTCGAGAGGATACAGCACTGATTGGCAGCACAGGAGACATCACGGTGTCTCAAGCTCTGAAAGACACAAAGTGGCGACAGGCCATGACAGATGAATACAACTCTCTTGTTGACAGGAAGACTTGGAAGATGGTACAGTGTCCTAAGGGAGTGAAGCCCCTATCATGCAAATGGGTTTTGACGGAAAAGTCGAATGGTCGTCTGAAAGCGAGGTTGGTGGCCCGAGGATTTGAACAGCTGAAAGGTATTGATTATGGTGAAACATTTAGTCCTGTGGCCAGCTATGCTTCAATTCGACTCTTACTGAGCCATGTCGCGTCTGAAAAATGGAAAATGGTCACTTTTGATGTGAAAACTGCCTTCCTCTATGGAAAACTGAATGAAGACTTATACATGTTTCAGCCAGAAGGCTTTGATGATGGGTCAGGTTTGGTGTGTAAGCTGTTAAAGAGTATCTATGGGCTCAAACAGGCACCAAAACAATGGAACAATGTGATAACTCAAGCACTTGAGGCAATCGGTTTGGACAGCACTGATGATGATCCGAGCGTGTTTTATAACGAGAAGAAGACAATCATCGTGGCATTATTTGTTGATGACGGGCTGATAACAGGCAGAGACGAGGAGGAAATCTACAAACTCTTGGAGCAAATTGGCCGGAAATTTGAAATCACACACAGCAAGACAGTCCAAAACCAGTTCACTTATCTTGGTATGGAAGTGAAGGTAGACTCCAAAGGAATCTTTGTAAATCAACCAAATTACACGAGAAAAATTTTGAAGAAGATTGACATGGAAGACTGCAACCCTGCTCCAACCCCAATTGAGCCAGGCATGGTGGCAAAGGAGACTGATTTTGTGAACGATGAGGCAGTACCACACGGAACTCCCTTTCGTGAGGCTATTGGAAGTTTGCTCTACCTGGCAACCATTTCAAGACCGGACATAAGCTTCTCAGTAAACTACCTGAGTCGTCACTGCTGCAATCCTATGAAGAGTCACTGGAAAATGACCAAGAGAATTTTTCAGTATCTGAAGGCTACGCCTGATGCAGGCATATTTTTTGGAGGAGACAGGTCAATTAAGGTGTATACAGAGGCGGATTTTGGAGGAGAAAGAGAGTCCATGAAGTCTACGAGTGGTGGGCTGATATTCAGAGGTGGTCCTGTCGTTTGGTACTCCCTCAGGCAGAAAGTGGTTTCCACATCGACAGCTGAAGCCGAGTACAGAGCCGCGTACCAAGTGATCAACGACGTGTGTTGGTTGAAAAGACTGGCCCTGGAGCTGGGCATTCTGCAAGAAGACCGACCTATCTCTATGTTCGTGGACAACAAGTCTGCCGTCCACATGCTGCAGAATACCCACGAAGGAAAAATCAACAAGGGAAAGAAACATATAGAGATTTTGCGAAAGTTCATTAAATTCCATACTAAAGTCACTGTTCAAGTTGAACACATTGAAGGGAAAAATCAAGTCGCGGATATATTCACTAAGCCATTGAGCAAAGTTCTTTTCGAGTTAAATAGGTCTTATTTGATTAAGGAGGAGTGTTAAGTTGAATCAAATAACCTTTTTTCATTTTTGTTTACGATTGAAAATTAAATCCATTCTACAAATCAATCTGTCTGGACTATTTGAAGAAAACCCACTACCAAATGAAAACATGTTAAGTTGAATGGAGTGTTAAGTTGAATCAAATAACCTTTTTTCATTTCTAAAGTTGGCGAAATCAAAATGCAAAAATGAAAAACAGAAATAATTCAAATGGGAGTTCAAAAAGTGAAGTTTCAAAGCTCATGGAGCACCCCAAGGTTTTAAAACATTTCAACATTTTATTTACAATTTCTTCATAATCCGGGTCCTTATTGTTCCCCAAAAACTTAGTCACAACTTCTTTAAATGATATCCACGTCTCTTTCTCAGCTTTTTTCATCACGTTTTCAAACTGATTGTCTTTCATTAGTTTCCGAATTCCTTATATTTCAATTTATCAAGGATAAAAGCCATGTTTTTAAACTTTTCTTAAATGCACAGAGTGCCCCACGGGTACAGAAAGTATTTATTGCTTTTGTGTAGCAAAACTGCTTTTAAACTTCTTTTTGACGAGTCAATAAAAAGCCTCCATTCATCTGACACATGTTGAATGTTAAACGTTGACATAAACTTGGGAACATCAGAACAATATACAAGTTCGCCATCTTGAGAAAAATTTGGCTCAAATTGTTTTTCTCTGCTTCTGTACCAAGAGAATGAAGTTGCAGATCTCAACAAGTTCTTTTCTTGAAGTTTAGAGCCTAGTAGTTCAGCAGACTCTTTAGAAAGTCCTAAATCACGAACGAGGTCGTTTAATTCTTCTTGTGAAAACTGTTGGGGTCCAAAGTCTTCGACTTGAAACTCATCGTCCAACAGCTCTGACTCGCTCTCTGATGACTCTGGCAAATCGTCAAAATTGTGTGGGGGCACTGGTACTGGAATACCGGGTCCATGAGGCACAGGTCGAAGTGCAGATTGCATGTTCGGGTAACAGACATCTTTTTTATTTTTAGCATTGTACCCTTGTATGTTGCAAGAACAAAAGTAGCAGTCGTCGCCGTGGTTTCTCGACTCTCTCCAAATCATAGGCACCCCAAAACGAAAAGATTTCACCTTTCCTTTGCGAAGTCCTTCAACACAGCCTGAACACATTCAATGAGGGTCCCAAGATTTTTCTTGATCTCCGATCTTCACACCACAATAGGTAAAGTACACTTTTTTAATAAACTCCGTAATACTTCGAGTTTATTTTTTTAATACAAGTTCGCCACAAATGTAACAGAAACATAACGAAACCAAGTATCTGAACTGCCCCGAAAAGGTCCGCGCGCACATGACAAAAGTTGGGGATTCCCGGGAATTCTCAGTGTTGATGCACAGATTTTCGTATTGATACATGTAGTCAGTTTACTTGCAAGGCATTTTGTATGAACTACTTTAGATGAAAAACAAAATACTATCCCCGTACTCTGTATCCCCTTATCCCACGGGGATATCTGTATCCCCGAGTAATAAACTTAGTCTCGTGCGGGGTAGCGAAGGAAGGCATTTAATTTTCATGCAGCCGACAATGGATCGGCTTACACCAAAGTTGCACTTCTTCAAAGTCTTATAAGTTACGACTAGGGAACACTTCTAAATTTCTGGATAATCATCCTTAACGCTCTGTGACATAAATATTCCTCAATCATCGGATCAAGATCTCAATAATTAATTGTGCGATGTTTTTGGACCGAAATTCAGTTGCAAGCAAAGCGTTATGAAATTGAAGTCATATTGAATAGTGTCATGGCTGAAAAAGTACCAAGCTAGCTTATCTGAATCAAAATAGGATAGAGGAAATGCTTCATGTAATTCCTGATCGATCCAAAAAGCGAATAGTCCTCCTGTCAATGCAAGACATACGAAACACATTTGGTTCCTCTTGATGAAGAGATATTCTAGAGGCCCTAAAAACTGATTCTAAGTTCGCGAATATCAGCTGCTGCTACTTAGGAGTTATCTGAATTATAGATGTCTGATCTACGGTTCGAAGGAAAGAAACGACTTGTGGTAACCCAATAAGGTGTGGCTTAGGGGTCTATCTTCGATCTAACCTTACATACCGTTTGCTACTGTGGACTGTTGAGCCCCAGACTGCCGGCGGAGTCACCACTGATCAGCTATACAGATGTGGTGTCACTGTGGTCGCACTGTCGATCGTAGGCTCTTTAGATTAAATCTGCTAATGTGAACGGCTAAGAGCTGAATAACTCCTCTTGGAGATTTATCTAAAATTGCCCTTCCTTACAACGAAGAGGCGTACCAGTCCAATGGATCAACAAAATAAGGCCATTCTGCATTTTCTTGTTGTCTACATACCCGCAAAGTTTACGTTTTCGATGGACCCTCAATGTTCTACATATGGTGCTTCGGCTGCTGTCGAAAGTTTTATGTGTTGAATTTCAATATTCTTTCCACTCTCTATAATAATTTTTGTTAAAAAAATGCAGTTCCTTTTCAATTTTCACAAGGTTCCATGTTTTGAAAAAAGATCGTTGAAATCTTTTTTTTTTTTGGGTAATTTAGGTGTTTTAACTTCAATTGACAAGGTCTTAATGAATAAGTTTAACATAATAGCTGAGTCGTAGTGGATGGGCATATTTAGAGACAAAACGTACGTCCTGGTCCCTTTTGAAGTTTGTTACAACTTAAAAATGACGTTTATAAAAATACTTTAGAAGATTCGTTAACATTAATTTCAACCATGACATTGTTCAAGCTGGTTTACAGATGAAATCAAGAATCCTTGTCCTTAAAATCCATTACAGACTTCAACTTAAATATTGAATAAGTGTAAAATCGTTGTCATTATTATTAATTTGATTTCGAAACACCTTCCACATTGCTCAGTTTTCAAAATAAATCGAAACGATTTCATATTTTGTTCCAGTTCATGTCTTCATTTGGCCGTTTCTTTTTGCTTTGCTTTCTTTTTTAGCCTCAATGAGATATTAACCCCAAAATGTTATTAATATGTGACACATATATTTCTGTAGCATCCAGTCCACCGACAACACCCGCCCCACCAACAACTGAAACAACACCACGTCGAGATACGACAACAACAAGGATGATAATCAATACTCCAACATATGGTCAGTCAGCAACAAATTCTGTTGTTCTTCTAGAAAAAGGCAAGTATATAAAGGATGTGCTATATTGTAGTTTCTTGATTAGTTGGATCCTTTTTTGTTAGTAACACTTGTGCAGTCGGACGGAATAAATATGACGACGGAGTTTGTTTGGTCTTTAAAATGATAGTGTAGATTGAAAGTTAACTAAGGAGCAAAATTGAACGTTAAATATGCAACGAATGTTAGGCAGTGGTTATTTGAAGAAATGGGAGGATGTCTGATGACAAAGTATTGATTCCAATGTTAAAATTTCCCAAGTTATATCGAAATTATGTCTTTCGCAATAGGAATATTGATGAAAAATTTGAGTGATGGTTTTGGTCATACTCACTTGTTCTATACTATTATAACATGCAAGGATATTTCTTTTCAATTACCTGGTGATGAAATTAATAGTTAATGGTAGGTAATAACTGACTTGAACAATCGAGTTCCGTGAGTTTCAATCCTCTTGATTGATCCGACTTCAATACAATCAGCTCAGGATTCGTCCACCTTTAAGTGATCTCAGATGAGCTGAGAAATGAAGTTCTATTACTCGTAGGTCACTTCAGACGCCTCTTCACAGAATTGTCGAAGTAGAGCAATTATTGGGTCCAACATTCCTGCTTTGCAGGATCGTATAGATTTTAGTGAAATCTCTCTACGTCAATGCATGAAAACAATTGAATATGAACATATAGAAAAAAATTGAAACTGGGACGGTAGAGCATTTACAAAGTAGTTTTTAACTGTACATCTCAGCACCATAGGTTCGAAATTTATTTTGAAAGGAATTTGATTTGTTCAAGGAGGACTTCGAAGTGATTTCCAGATTGAAAGACAGTCGCGATCGATTAGAAAGGTTTCAGACCCCAAACAAAACTAAAGTTGAACATACTCCGTCCAATAAACTCGCACATTGGACTACTTCACAAGGCCGCAGCAGGGGTCTGGGCAATTCTCGTGTAATTCTCGGGTTGACTAATGGCCAATCATGGGGGACCAAGTCCAACAAAAAGGCGTCTGCTAATGAGTGTAGTGCAATCTACGCTCCTATATGGAGCAGAGATATGGAGTGAAGCTCTCAACAAGGAACTGCACCAAAAACGGCTGGCACAAGTGCAGAGACGAGGAGCACTGCGGGTTGCATTAGCATACCGTACAGTCTCTGAGTCAGCGGTGTTGGTTATTGCAGGGGTGATACCCATCGCTCTCCATGCTAGAGAGCGTACAAGAATCTACCTTCGAAGCCACGAGGGTAATAAAGAAAAAGTTGCTCGCGATGAAAGACGATGCACTCTCGACGAATGGCAACAATCATAGGAACGTGAGCTAAAAGGAAGATGGACTGCGTAGCTCATCAAAGACTCGAGATCGCGGCTCAGTCGAACGCATAGTGAGACTGATTTCTACCTGACCTAACTACTGAGTGGACACGGTTGTTTTCAGTCTTACCTGCACAAGATAGGTATGTCACGGTCGCCAGATTGCATATTCTGCATTGATGTGAAGGATGACGCCTGTCATACTTTCTTTTCATGCAGAAGATGGGACAAACAGTGCGGTGATCTTGCCGAAAATGTGGGAGACCTCCATCCAGATAGCCTAATCGAAGATATGCTGAAATCATTTGACAAATGGTCGGGCTCGGGCAATTCTAGTTATAAAAAAAGGCATATTTGACCGGCTGGTGGTGTCGAGGGTGGAGGGTTTCCTTCTCTAGCAATCCTCCTCCTCTTTCCCATCCCACTGGAGAAGGAATCCCTGAAAGCAGAAGGCGCCAAAAGACGTAAAATTCGGAGGCCTAGCCCGAAGTAATGTGTCAAACGGTTCCAGGCTAGGAGCTCCGGTTGACAGGGGAGGTGTTTAGTCGGTAGTCCAGTAGGTCCACTGGGAGTCCGACACTCAGGGCGTAAAAAGCCTTCGATTCCCTACCCCAAAAAAAAAAAATTGTTGAAATCACTTTTAGTTATGCGCACTCGACTCAATCTGTATCGACTGGAGCGTCTGTAGCCGTCGAACCTTCAAGACATACAGTTGTATGTGATATTATTGTTGCAGAACATCTCTTTTGCTTTTTTCTGCAAATGGCGCCAAGATGGAGCAACGGCTTAACCTAAAATTTATTTGAAACTAAGGAAAACTTCTCAGGAAATTCATGATCAGTTTACCATCGTTTCGAGGAAATTCAGAAGCGTGTTAATGAGTACCGTAAAGGTAGCTACGATAATGCTGGGCAAAGATCACCGGACCCACCTGTGTTTTTCTTGTTTGTTTGAAAGTTTGGAATTCCTCTATTTGTTCGCCATGAATCCAACTTATAGGTCAAACAGTGAACTCTGTTTTTCAAGACTGCTAAATCTTTCAACGTCTAAAGCGGGTTTTTGTGGGGATGATATTGGACTACTACGTACTAAAGATGCAACAAGTTCATCTTTAGTACGCGCCTCCACATTTTTCATCATGTTTGTCCGTTTTCAGTTTTCAGACCGTACTTCGACATTCTAGCTAGGTCATATTACTTTCTCACTAGACTTGATCCCCAGCGATTTCTTTTTGTTCCCGGAATGAGAAAATTAACACGGAGTGGGAGCGTTAATAATTATGGAAAGGATATAGCATAAAATCAGCTGAAAAGCCTGACTTCAGAGGACTCCCTGGGTCATTTTAAGTATTTTGAAATAGCTTCGAGGCCATTTATGAGTTAATGGGGATATCTTACAACACAAAGTTACATGCGTCTCGCTTTTGCTACTATCAGTAGACACTGTTGAAACTCTAGTACTTTATGTCGCTACTTATATGTAAAAGGATGAAAAGTACGGAGTAAGGTAAAAAAAATTCGTAGTATATTTTATTGTTCTCTATCAAGAGAAATTGGAAGTGTATATTTTATTCAATATATTTTGTTCATCATGAGCGTTGCCTCTTTTTCATTTTGTCTTTTACTATGACCATTAAGATCAGTTTTCTTGGCAGCATATAGATTGAGTTTTGAGATTGACATTGACATTGTCAGGCGCAGAAATAGACTGTAGGAAAGAGCGATTGCGGATGAACATTGAGAACGAGGTAGTAATATTTTGTTATGTATTTTCAAAAAAATAATAAAATAATAAATATAACCTAAATAAATAAATAAAGTAAGGCAACCGATCGGTCGCACCTGCAGCGAAAGAAAGGAACAAGTTTAAAGAGACAGGGTTATTTGAAAATACAAAGGCTGCATAATAGCGGCCGAAGAAAGTTACTTTTAACCGACCAGATCACCGGGTGGGCGTGGGGGTTAGGACATTATTTAAGCCCTGATACTTCCATGTTACATACACACACACACACACACAGAAAAAGCTTACTCCTTCATATTAGATTAAAATAAAAGGATCAAAAATCAAAAGATGTGAATTGTGCACCTGTGAATCTGGTTGCACTGATTCTGGCCACATGTCAATTGTGCTGCGCTGACTCTGAACACCACTGAATTGTGCTGCGTTGATTCTGACCACCTGTCAATTGTGCTGCGCTGATTCTGACCACCTGTCAATTGTGTTGCGCTGACTCTAATCGTGCTTCCTGTAGCACGAACCTCCACTTCAGATGGTTTTGGGACTTCACTTGTTCTGCTGCGCTACCTCTAATTGTGCTTCCTGTAGCACGAATCTACACTTTAACTGGTTTCAGGATTCACATGTTTTGCTGCGCTACCTCGGATCGAGCTCCCTCTATTGATTGATTCTTCAATTGGTTGAGACTTCTATTGAAACTCCGATTGATACTTCCTCTATTGATAGTGTGTCCTCTATTGGTTGTATATCTCGATACTTCTATTGATACTTGAATTGATTCCTCTATTGATTGTGTGTCTCTATGGTCGTCTCTATACTTCTATCGATGCTTGAATTGATTCCTCTATTGGTTATGTCATACCTCACAATTTCTATTCTATTTATACCGATACGTACACAACAACCTAGTGAATCATATCCATAGAAAAATTTATCGCAAATTACTTCCAATAAATTTTTTTTGGCTTTTTTTTGCGACTCGGTTTTTTTTTGAGACTTATTTTGTCTGATATTTAATTTTACTGAGACTATTTTTTATTTTTTTTTTTTTTTTGTTATCAATATTATTTAACTTACTACCTATTTCTAACTATAAATGTTTCTATTTTAATTTTAGTTTAACTTCTATTTCATCTCTTATGATTTCCTTTTAACTTAAAAATGTTGGTACATATAAAAAACTTAATCAGAACAATTAATTGTTATATTCAAAATTAGTTGTTATTTTATTTATTTATTCATTTATTTAATTTCGTGTGTTTAATGTAAGGTGTGTAATTTATTCATTTATAATTTAAATGTTTGTTTAATGTCGCCTACACCTCGGAACACGTAACAATTTTGAACGAAATCAAATTCGCAAGCATACGATTTAATAAAAGAAAGTAAGTATTTGCTAGATTCAAGTCTTTTCTGCGTAGGTGAAGCATCATGGAGTCACTGTGTACACACGTGAATGCGACATGAATAATTCAATAAGGTTTTTTCATAACGAAGACATTTGGTAATGAAAAACTAATGCATGCGCATAGTGTGGGCAGTCTAGTACAGGTTTGGAAGTCCCTAAAGCGACAAAGCCGATCTATTGAAACCTTGGCATGAGATCGCTGTTGCAAAGTTTGATTCAGACCGAGGTTGGCGTACCAGATTTGGTAGGCCACATGTCATGTTTTGATATATTAGTAAGATATTCAAAGCGCCTCACCACTTTCCGTTTAATCAAAATTGTTTAGAAATTTAGAAACCTGAACGAAATCGAGTTTGTTTTAAAATCTTTTAGTTGTTTCGTTGAAACATCATTTCAACTGCACTACAATCCTTCAACACACGCCATGCTCGTTGGGGACAAGCGTACAGATAGCTGAAACGCGTCCTCATTAATTATGTACAAACCACGTGCCGGAGGACCAAGAAAACCCAAAAATTACACCCGACCGCAACAACCAGACCTATTGGGTCTATAGCTTAATTCGTGCGGTTTGCTAAGAGATGGCGTAATTTGTATAATATTACATCGTTCCAATATTATGAACCTGCGTTGGAAAGCTACTGTCATTGTACGTCTTTTCAGTGTATGTCATTCATTTGAAGCGTTAACAACAATCATTTTTTTTTCACTCAAATATGTCGAACTTTGTTCCTGAGAAAGTGTTTTTGTGGGGAATTCTTCTTCATTACTTTAATATGAAGAAAACTGCTGCCGAAATTCATCGTATTTCGGTGGAAGTTTATGTTGAACATGCTCTAGCTGAGCGAACCGGCCAAAAGTGGTTTGCACGATTTAAAAGTGGTGATTTTAGCTTGGAAGACGATGAACGTCCTGGGCAGCCAAAAGAAGTTTGAAGATGAAGAACTGGAAGCATTACTCAATGAAGATTGTTGCCAAACACAAGAAGAGCTTGCAGAATCTTTGGGTGTCAGTCAAGCAGCCATTTCAAAATGTTTAAAAGCAGCTGAACATATTCAAAAGCAAGGAAATTGAGTTCCACATGAACTCAAGCCGAGAGACGTCGAAAGACGGTTTTGCATGTCCGCAATGCTGCTGGAACGCCACAAAAGGAAGTCATTTTTGCATCGGATAGTTACTGGTGATGAAAAGTGGATCCATTGCGACAACCCCAAGCGCAAAAAATCATATGTGATATCCGGCCATCCAGCCAAATCAACGGCAAAGCCGAATATCCATGGCGCGAAGGTAATGCTCTGTATGTGGTGGGATCAGAAGGGTGTGCTGTATTCTGAGCTGCCAAAACCGGGTGAAACCATCAATGGAGCACGCTATTAAGCACAATTAATCCGTTTGAAGAGAGCAGTAGCCGAAAAACGTCCGGAATATGCGACCAGATACGAGGCAATAATTTTCCATCATGACAACGCTCGGCCTCACGTTGCTTTTCCGGTTAAGAACTATTTGGAAAACAGTGGATGGGAAGTTTTACCCCACTCGCCTTATAGCTCGGACCTTGCCCCTTCTGACTAACATTTGTTCCGATCGATGCGGAACGCCCTCACTGGAATACGGCTCACATCAGAGCAGGATATCAAAAGTTGGCTTGATTCATTCTTGACTGCCAAGCCGGCGCAGTTCTTTTGGGATGGGATCCACAAATTGCCAGAAAGATGGAAAAATATCATAGCTTCTGTTGGGCAATACTTTGAATAATACTATTGTACATGTTTTTCTTAAATAAACGTTCAAATTTTGAAAAAAAAACCGCACGAATTAAGTTGTAGGCCCAATACTATAATTGCGATTGCCGAGGCCTGCCCTCACGTAATTTAAATCACGACCCAGTTGGCCAACAAAACCCAAGCATTTCGCCCTGCCCAAGCAGCCAGACTGCCGTCAACTGTGAACGAACCAGCCAAGGACTCGCAAGCTACTCATGCATTTACTCCAAACTATAGACTACGTAATAACCATGAGTATTATGTAACTCTGTCATTTTCAATGGACCCTTCTCCAGTTTTCCGTGAACAAGGTTGGGTCTCTAAATTGATGGAATTTGTGTGAAAATTTATTTAAAATCTTCCAATTTTACAAGGCTTTATACAATGTATCCTTTAATACAAAAATCTTTCTCAAGCCGCAATAAGATGAATATGTTTATTTCTCTTCTCTGCCAGGATCCAAGTACCAATCAAATCTCAACGAGATTGATAAGTCGGAACAAAAATCTTCGAGTGAAGGGGCAAAAGGATACGATTGGTCACCGCAAGATCATAATTCTTCCGGATATCGGGAAGCTATCACAAATCGCTCATATCTTAAGTTTATTGGCATTGCACTTATCACAACATTCATCACACGATTAGACTTCATACAGCGGATCGTAGCACAAACATAGGTAACTTTCAAAATTATAGTTTATAGGTAATGAATGACTAAATATAAATATCTAAACTAATTAAAATCGATTATGAACTAATCACAAAAGTTAAATGATTAAATCAAACGAATTATAAATATAAAGAAGAAACTATTACAACACATTACACGAAAGTTGTATAGGGAAAGAAACGAAAATGCCTAAGTAGAAACTATTTTATACATATGGGAAGTATAAGTAAGCATAACTAATTATAAATTTTAATTGGGAAAAATTAACAAAAAAAAAATATTCACATCCGATCACGGAAGTAACGAAGAAACTCTGCAATGACAACAGAATGTGAAATTATATTGACAAAAACGAGAAAAAAAAATATCTAAGTATAAACAAATATTTGTAATATATTAAGATTGTAAAAAGTATATAAATAATAAATTTATCGCAGCAAAGGCAGCATGAAAAGGCGATTGTTATAACATAGTAATATTCATACGTTTCGGCATCAGAAAACGTAAAAACATTCGAAATGAAATGAAATATTATTATCTAAAAGAGATTTAATCATTTTTTGTTGTATTAAAAGCTCACAGTAAGCTGAGAACCATTTTGACAAATAATTTCAACATCGAAAATGTACATGAAGGACAATGGATATTAGATGAGCTTTTATTCAAGAAGCCTTTATCAAAATGACATAGGGTTCGTTTCTCTTATGTTGTTTTCCAATACTGAGTTTTAATTTTAACGTACTAACAGTAGTTTAACGTTCAAGCTTCTTTTTGCATTTAGTCTTTTTTACATAATTTTTAATTCTTAGTAAAATTTTTCAATCCAAGGATTTCTGTTAACACCAAAATACTATTCAAAATAATCGGTTTCGTGGTGATTGCACTAACGAGCGCATTACATTGGAGTTTTTTAAGATGAGCGATAGTTGACATGATTGCAAAAATAAAATACAAAAAACAAAAAACATAACAATGAAATAAAATTCATAGAACTCGTACCTACACAAATGTTCATTGTTAATATTGAAAAGCCACGGCCGCAATTCAAACAGAATAAAATAAAGTAATGCATTATGAATTGTACTCAATCAAATGATAAACAGCAGTAACAACACACTGAAAAAACAAATCAAGAATAAAGGTGAAAGTTTCAAATCGTTCACAGGATATGAAAATAATTGCAAACAGAACTTGTAAATAAAAAGTAATATGACATGAATTCTATGATAAGAAAATTCAAATATGACATAACGTATATAAAATAAAAATTGAACTGGGAATGTGTTTGTTATTTCTTTATTTTGCCACATACGGACTTGAATCCTTAAGAGCTAATTGCCCTTAGATAATCTTCATGGAGCTTGGTTGACCCTGTGAATACCTAACAGGTAGGCGAGGTAATAATCAACGCTGGTGAAAGTGATTTTTCCGACAGTTGTGATAGAAGTTTCGCTTTGACCGATGTATGGAATTTTACGAGCTGGTGGTGTTGGAAATAAAACAAACCTATCCCCAAAATCTATACCTTGTATCGATAAAAACAATAAACATATAGGAGTAATCAAAATCACTAATGTACAAATCATGAATGTACGCTAAATCGTCCCCCAAAGCAAAATTGAATGAGAAAAGAGAGCTTGCCATGCCGCGTCAGCTTGCGAAACATATTAATTTCACTCATAACACTACGAAAAATCAACATGGAGACAACACCTAAGATAAACTACAAAAATCCTTTAAAAGCCCAATAAACTGCTTGCGACGTTTTCTTAGAAAAAAATTTGTAATTCTTGAAAAATCAACATAAACCTCGAATCGCTCTCATTTGATCGCAACGCATGTCAAATAAAAGTTCATAGTCGGTACGTTACAAATCAAATAACGTTTTGTTTCTTAATTTTCAAATATTCGTAACAACATTCTGACGACCGTAAGCATGAAACATGTTTCCATTCAAACTTCAGTTCCCTCTACAAATTTTATTCTCGCAACGAATAAAATGAATAAAATTTTACACGAAATTTGCATGAGAATCTGACCGTCGTACCAGGCGACCAGAAATCAACAGCAAGTAAATCTATATAGATTTTGTATTTACGAATTTTGCTTAAAGATAGTTGAAAAGATTTTGCTTCATATGAGTTTTAGGCGACTAGTGGTATGCAAATCTAAATATCTATTTATCTTGGACACTTTAATATTTGAACTAACCTTAGCAAGGTTTTCAACCCTGCTATTTAATGCCATCTTTCGGCTTAATGAATTTAGACACATTTGATCCACCCGCCATCTTTTGGTTTAGTTAGTCTAGACACATGTGGCGACACTGGCACTCAAACCATCGAATATGGAACGAAGTAAAGATTGGCAGGATATTAATTTTTTACAGTTAATCCTGTAATCACTCTCTCGCAAGTGAACCGCCATATTTTATAGACGTGATTCTTCCTAGATAATAAATATATTTTATTACATTGTATCCAACGTGTTTTTATATGGACTTAGGTTGACTTTTCATGGCAGCATTATAGCCAAAATATATGGCAGTACACATTGCAGCAAAAAATAGATATATGGCAGTCCTCATAAGGAGTAGTGCTCGCGAGCAACACGATTCGACACAGCGGTAGACCTCGGAACAAGAAGAACACAAAAACGATCCCCGCGAATATAATTGCACGCGCAAAATTAGTAAAATAGCTTTTGTCAATTATTGTATTAGTTAAAAAATAAATATTGTGTTGAAGTTAAGCCCCCACAAATTGGTGACCCCGACGTGATAACGCACAGGAATAGGAATTGCTTAGTGACGGCAAAAGTGCGTAGTGACGCCATATTGAGGTACTTAAAAAAACAGCTGAAGTGACTGAAAACAATAATGCCTTCACCTCCGGAAACACCGAAACGGGTAGAAGAAAGTTCCACGCGCTCCGAAATTCATATGCACTTTATGAATAAAGTCACGATTCCCCCTTTTATTAAGGACAACCCAAGTTTGTGGTTTGTACAAGTGGAAATGGCCTTTGAAATTTCCCACATTGCGTCGGACAAGGGTAAATTTCGCTATGTGATTGTCAATTTGGACTCTTCGGTTCTGCAAGCCGTTTCGGACATTGCAATTAATCCCCCCGAAATCGGAAAATATGACGCAATAAAAAAGCGAATTTTAGAGTCATTCGCGGAATCGAGTGAGGCGAAATTACGTCGCGTGTTGTGTGGCGTAAGCATCGGAGAAGAGAAACCGTCACTCTTCTTGTAGAAACTTCGAAATTTGGCCGGTGACCAAATCAGTGACGCAGTGTTAAGGACAATGTTCCTCGAACAAATGCCAGATTATGTGCGCGGGATCCTTGTAGGCAGCGAAGTAACAGACGTAGCGAAATTAGCTTTGCAAGCCGACAAAATAAAAGATATTTCGCGCCCATCGATCGCGGCTGTATCAGCTAGTACAGCAAACGACCAGGCAACTATTCAAATGGAAAGTCTACAAAAGGAAATCGAGAGGTTATCCCGAGAAATTCAGCGGTTGCGGTGAGGGCGTTCCCAATCAAAGACGCGAAATAGATCAATTTCGCGAGATAAGAAGGCCGGGAAAACAAGTATGTGTTTTTATCACGAAAGATTTGGTGAGTGTGCAAGAAAGTGTCGCGAGCCTTGCATTAAATCAGACCACCCAAAAAACTAGTTTCAACGACATGCGAATCGGCGAACGCATGTTGTAACGACAAAACTAGCCGCCTGTCCATTTATGACAGCAAATCTGGGTATAAATTCTTAATTGATACGGGAGCGGAGATATCCGTCCTACCCAGATCTTCATGCAACAGACAGCATTCGTCTAATTTAAAACTTTTCGCTGCGAATGGCTCAGTCATCAATACGTACGGATCGAAAACTCTGACAGTGGAATTAGGTTTACGGCGCGAATTTACATGGAATTTTTCTGTAGCGAACGTTACACAGGCAATCCTTGGAGCCGATGTCTTGCAACACCATGGCCTAATAGTCGACTTAAAAGCTAGGAAGCTAGTGGAGAAAAATACAGCGTTGCCAACTAATGCCCCAGTTGTTGCAATGAAAACGACATCGATCCATACGTACAATCTGACTGACACATGTCATCAACTATGGCAGAATATGGAGACATTACTCGATTGAATCTGCGAAAAACAGTGCCTCATTTAGTTCAGCATCATATTCTGACTAAAGGTGCATCAATCGTAGAACGTGCACGCAGGCTATCTGGTGAGAAGCTTAAAACATCAAGAGAAGAATTCGATTTTATGCTGAAAAACGATATCTGCCAACCATCGGATAGTGAATGGGCCTCACCGTTGCATCTGGTGCGGAAGAAAACTGGCGAATGGCGGCCTTGCGGGGACTATCGTCGTCTGAATAGCATCACCATTCCCGACAGATACCCGATTCCTCATTTAAGCGATTTCACGACACAGTTAGCCGGTTGTACGATTTTTTCAACACTGGACCTTAATAGAGCTTACCATCAAGTTCCCATTGCACCTGAGGATCGTAAAAAAAACCGCCGTCATTACGCCATTCGGACTATTTGAATTGAAAGTGATGACTTTCGGCCTGTGCAATGCGGCGCAAACGTTTCAGCGCTTTATGGATACCGTCCTTCGTGGTTTAAGTTTTTGCCACTGCTATATCGATGATATCATCATCGCGTCAAAAGATCCGCAGCAACACCGCAGCGATTTAAAGGCAGTTTTTAAGCGTCTTCAAAAATTTGGTCTTGGCATCAATGTGGCGAAATGTGTTTTTGGGCAACAAGAGCTTCGATATTTGGGTTTCATCGTCAACGCACACGGCATTAAACCCCCACAGGACCGAATTGAAGTTCTTGTTAAATTCGAACAACCAAAAACTGTCGAGGAACTTCGTCGTTTCATAGGCACCATCAATTTCTACCGAAGTTCTTTTCCGCATGCAGCATATGTGCAGGCGCCGCTTCTTGACCTCATTAAAGGCACACGTAAACGAGACAAACGACCAGTGCAATGGTCCCCAGATGCGAAGCATGCATTCGAGAAATGCAAGGAGCTGGTAACAAAGGCGGTTCTATTAACACATCCCGTCGAAAACGCACCACTTATTCTTCATTGCGATGCGTCAGAAGTAGCTGTTGGAGCAGTTTTAGAGCAGGAGATCAAAGTAAAACGAATGCCGCTAGGGTTCTTTTCGGGGAAGTTGGATAGAACACAAAAGCGATATAGCGCATACGACCGTTAACTTCTTGCTGTGTATCAAGCCGTCAAATTTTTCCGTCATCCCGTGGAAGGACGAAACTTGACAATATTCACCGACCATAAGCCGCTAACGTACGCTTTCCTGCAAAAATCAGACAAAGCTTCACCTCGGCAGCTAAGACAATTAGATTTTATCGGTCTATTTTCGACGAAATTGATACACGTCAAAGGCAGGAATAACATTGTAGCTGATACTCTTTCACGCATTGAAGAGATAACAATGCCATCAACTATTGATTGGCAAGAACTTGTAGAGCAGCAAAACACCGACGCAGAACTGCAGGATCTTTTGAAAGAGCCCTCATCATCATCATTAAGGCTAACGCCGTTGCGAATTGGAAATTGTGAAACGCCTATCTACTGTGACTTATCTACAGGTACCACTCGTATTTATATCCCGGATACGATGCGAAGAAAAATTTTCGACCTGTACCATCAATTGTCACATCCAAGCGGAAGAGCGACAAAGCGTGTCATCAGTGAAAAATACGTGTGTCCTAGAATGTAAAGTAAAGTAAAGTTGGCCGTCACGTAAAAAACGTTCCTGAGGCAATTCCAATTCCTTCAGCCCGCTTCCGACACGTACATCTAGACATAATTGTGATGCCGCTTTCAAAAGGCTACAGATATTGCCTCACGATGATCGATCGATTTACGCGCTGGCCCGAAGCAACACCAATCGCCGATACCGTAGCAACTGCATTTTTCACCCAGAGGGTATCAAGATTTGGTTCGCCCGAAACGACCGATAACGACCGACTGAGGCTCCCAACTAGAATCGCAGCTGTTTGATTGATTTATGAAAATAATTGGTTGTTCCAGAAACAGGACAACAGCGTACCATCCGGCATCGAATGGACTTGTCAAACGATGGCATCGATCCTTAAAAGCATCCATCATGTGTCATCAAAATAGCGAATGGGTCGAAGTCCTTCCTCTTGTCCTATTAGGATTAAGGACCAGTTTTAAACCCGATATCGAGTCAACGGCTGCCAAACTTGTTTACAGAACAACGCTACGAGTTCCTGGTGAATTTTTTTTCGATAATCTGGACGAACCTCCATTGGATCCTACAATATTTGCAAGGAAATTTAAACAACTGATGAGGCAAATCAAACCAACTACTAAAATTCACCACAGTTATCCAAAAGCTTTCGCATTCAAAGATTTGGACACATGCAGCCGTGTATTCGTTCGTGTTGATTCCACCAAAACGCCGTGCCAGCAGCCATACGATGGCCCTTTCGAAATCGAAGAAAGGCTATCGGATCGCGTTTTCCGAATCAAAATCAACGTAAAGTCGCAAACAATTTCAACCGAAAGGATCAAGCCGGCATACATCGAAAGGCATGCAACTACTTCAACAAGCGAAGAATCGACACCGTTCGCACCAACAAAATCATCATCTACAAATGCACCCAAACCAATCCGGACGTATTCACGGGTAAAAAATGTCAAACTCGCAACTCAATCAAACGCTAAATAGACTTACGGCTGTTACAAACAGTCAAAATCAAGTTGACTGAGTTACTTGGGAAAGGATATTGTGGCGACCTTTTAATGGCAGCATTACAGCCAAAATATATGGCAGTACACATTGCAGCAAAAAATAGATATATGGAGTAGTGCTCGCGAGCGACACGATTCGACACAGCGGTAGACATCGGAACAAGAAGGACACAAAGACGATCCTCGCGAATATAATTGCACGCGCAAAATTAGTAAAATAGCTTTTGTTAATTATTATATTAGTTAAAAAATAAATATTGTGTTGAAGTTAAACCCCCCCACACACATTTGATCGGCCCGCCATCTTTTGGTTTAGTTAGTCTAGACACATTTGATCCTCCTTCTGGCTTAGTAACTCTAGACACATTTGATCTGACCACCATCTTTTGAGAAAATTAAATAGTTTGATCATAATTATCACTGATCAGCACCATCTCTTGTGCAAAATATCCTGGACAAAATTGCAGAATAGTATGCTGCACTGCCATCGTTTAGCCAATTAGCCAGTGATAAAAATCGGAATAAATTTACTTGCTCTGGACTTCTGGTTGCCTGGTATTATACTCAGATTTTCAGAATTTATTGGCAAAATTCGGAAGAAAATTTCGATCAATGGGTTTTCTCATTACAAGATTAAATTCATTGATGGAACTGAAGTTGGCATTTGAAGAAACCACGTTTGATGCATGCGGCCACTAGATCTTTCAGACAAATATTTCCAAATATGAACGGTGAAGTATTGTAATATAAAAAAATATATAAAAAAGGATTGCTGATCAAGGAATTTGTTATGATATAAGATTTGATTTGATGATTGATCATGTAAGCGTGCTTCAATAAAACTAGAGTCCTGTTGCCTGATTTCTCGAGCAACGCTAATAAACCTCTTCCGTCCTCAATCTTTTAATTTTGTTGTTTCTTTCTTTATCCCCAGAACTTAGATGGCATTTTAGGGGGAATTTTACTAATGCCGTCGAGCGTATTATATATATTTGTGGCACCACATATTCCATTGTAACCTATCTAAAGTCGCGTGATCATGCCGATTTTGTATGCATTTTATTTTGAATTTCCGGAGTTCAAGTCTTAAGCGTTGCAAACAAAGGTATTGTGAATTTCAGCGAATAAATTGCAATTAATTTGTGAACATTCTATATAAATTGGCGAGCACAGGTTACAATAAATAATTAAACATTCAAGGCTGATTTATGTCGCTATCAGAGCTTCGCGACGAAGATTACTGGTAGTAGTTCAAAACGAAGTTCAGAAAATTACGCACATATCATTTAGTGACCTTGTTAGTTCCTTGTTTGTTCCTGGTAAGGAATCAGAGCAAAGCTGGACGAGAGAATTAATAAGTTATTATAAAGATAAACTATTAAATATAAAAAATTCATTACAGAACTACGTGAGCGACAGTCGAAATAAACCGCCATGAAAAGAAGGGACTTATGTCGAATATGGATCAAGTGCGAGAGGACTAAAGGAAAATTTTGCGAAATTTTCTAAGAAAAAACCGTAAGGGGTTAAACTTGCTTGAAAAATCAGCAAAAACCTCGAATCGCTCCGATTTGGACGAAGCGCATATAAAATGAAAGCTCTTGGTCTGCGCAGTACGTAATTAATGTCCTATTGGCATTTGAGACGTTAGTTTGGCCACCAGCGCCGGTGGAAGATGAGTTCTTGCAAAGTGGTAAATCGCTTATAATTATTGAGATACGGAGCCTACTATTACTGTTGAGTGGTACCAGCCTACTGTTGAGATGTATTTCTCCATTACTTTCAGTGAATTGTACGAGAAGGAAACATGAACGCAACTATGTTGGCTCAAATGGAATTCTCATTATAATTATTCATAAATTACTTTCACCCAAAACCCTATTCCTCACGATCGTAATAAAAACTTTTCTTCGTCGGAGCAATGACAACTTTAATACTATTTATATTGTGTAAATTCATAAAATTTTACTATTCGCAGTATCCAAGAACGCCAGTCACGAGCAGAAAGCTATAACTTTGGATTTTATGCAATCTCATTGCCGTAAGTTTTCAATTTCCAGTTTACAAATGTACGTTAAAATTTTGCATACACAACCCAAGCGTGTCGTCATGTCTAAAGTCAAAGGATCATAGTGATAACGTTTCCAGCTATTGCTTTAAGAGCGTAATAAAGTTTAGGTCATAACGACAACACCTTCATTCGAGTATATCCTCTTGCATGTTCGTTTGTGTGTACGCTTTTTTCTCCGCGTTTTCAGGATGCAATAGAAGCGACTGAGAACATTTATTCGTCTTGAAACATTTATACATCACATAAAAGATACTTATCTGTCATAAGGTGTTGGATGTCTTTCTGTCTGTCCAACCTTTCAGCCAACATTGCTGGTTGCGGGCATAAAATGATTTGAGACGAAAAAAGGACCGTTTAAAGACCAGAACAACAAAATACTCCAAAGGTGAACACCTGTGCTGCATGAAAGCTTACGTATACTCGCATGTACGTATCATGCAGATATCATGCTGGGTACCAGCGATATGCGAATAAGAATCCTTGCGTGGATCCCAGCCACATACTTGCTTTGGGTTTCATTCTAGGACAATATTCACATTTTATAGAGTCATATGTTACCTGGATTTGCACATAAGTTTCAACATACCGTACATGAATTACATATGTTAACCTCTCATATTCGAAAGTTGTAAATTGTCCTCGATCGTGAAAAGAACATGCTAACACACATGTATTTTGAATGTACGTGTGGTCACGTAGATTTAGTTTCTTTTCTCGACAAACGCAAAAGAAAATTATCTTACATCGAAATGTCGCATGCCTAAGGCTAATGGACTATAAATCACAAAATGTTTTCGAGATTTTGTTTTGGCGGTACAATGCATGAAGCTTTTTCTTCTCGAAAAAGTAAATTAATCATGAAATTCGAAACTGAAAAGTCAAGTGACTGCCAATGCATGTGTATCAAGTGAATGAATAATAGCTGATGGGAAATTGATAGAATGGAAATTTTGGGTATTCGAAATGTTGTAAACCAAACGTTTGACGATGATTCACTTGACAAGCTTTGTGTGAAAGTTAAAAAACTATTTCGGTTGCAGCTCTTGGCAGAGAGAGGATAAGAGAGCCAGCAACTTTTGACCACGGCATCTCGTCAAAAACACCAATTTTGAATCTTATATTCGAGTGCGGATCGCCGTTTGCCTTCGAAGATTTTAGACACACTTTCATTGAATTTGCATCTTTCAATGCCCTAAAATATCAGAAGGGGCGGATTAGGTTGATCAAACCATGTCCATAATTTCAAGAAAATATTTCAAGGACCAATTACTTTTTTTTTTGGTTTGGGAGGTGAAGGCTATTTACCTCCTGAGTGTCGGACCCTCCTGCTACCCGACTACCGACTAAACACCGCCCCTGTCACACCGAGAACCTAGCCTGGAACTGTTTGTCACATTACTTCGGACAAGCCCTCATTAATCATCGCTTAGCGATATCTTCACGCTAAGGGAAATCTCTCTCCACGGATGAATTGCGTAATTGCGATTAGTAACTATAATATTGCATTTCAGACAAGTTCCCTCCCTCGTCAAGTCTTATGTCCTTCTTTATAATGAGTACTGTCCGTATGTAATGCGACACACAGTTCCAATTGTCCTTTGATTTCATCATTTTTCCCGTTAAATTTTCTGGGGAAATTACGCCAATTTTCTCCGAGAGATGCGAACGGAGTCTTGTGAATCTATTACACGTAAAGAACGTATGGCAGGCGTCATCCGTCATCCCCGGGCAGAACACGCAAGTTGGGGATGGTGTCTTTCCCATCTTATACAGGTAAGACTGAAAATACCCGTGACCACTGAGTAGTTGCGTCAGGTAATAATCAGTCTCACCATGCATTCTGTAGAACCACAGCCCCAAGTCACTTATCAGCCGTGCGGTCCATCTGCCTTGCGTTTCGTTTTCCCATGTTTGCTGCCGTAAGGTTAGGGTTCTTCTCCGTTCCTCTCGGCTGACGGTTTCTCTCGCCTAATCCCCCCTACTTGAGTATACACGTTTCTGTTCGTCTGCAAGTAACTTAACAGGAACTATCCTCGAGATTACCAGCACTGCAGGTTCAGAGACAGTGCGGTATGCAGCGGCTAGCCGCAAAGCTCCTTGCCTCTGCACCTGTGCCAGACGCCTTCGGTACGTCTCTTTACTAAGAGCGTCAGCCCAAACCTCGGAGCCATACAAGAGCACTGACTCCATTGCACTCATCAGTAGACGTCTTTTGCTCGAGGTTGGCCACTGCGTATTGGCCATAAGGCGACTGAGCCCCGCACGAAAACCTTATCTACTGACGCTCGAACCTGCTCGAAAAAACTCATCTTCGAGTCAATCATCAAGCCAAGGTATCTGATTGATTCTTCTGACTCGATGAGCATTTCCCCCACCCGAACCGGCATAACACGAGCGATCTGCTTCTTGGTGAGGACGACAACCTAAGCCTTTTCCAGCGCTAGGCTAAGCCCATCGTCTGTCATCGACTCGCTCACTCGACGTTCTAGTGCACCCAGTTTGAGTTGCATCTGTCCGACAATACGTCCGTTGACTAGTACTGCTACGTCATCTGCGTAGCCAACCAGGCGCGACTCTCCCGGTAACTGCAACCCCACAAGCTCATCGTACGAGACAGTCCAGAGGTCCGGGTCCAGAACGGAACCTTGCGCCAACCCTGATGTCAAATCAATTCTTCGCCGGCCTCCCAACGAGTCATAGATGAGTTGGCGGTTTTTGAGGTAGTCCTTCAATGTTCGCATCAGATACCTCGGCACCCTGAAATATTCCAGAGCACCAAGAATATCTATCCATATAGCAGAGTTGAAGGCATTTCTCACATCTAGTGTTATGAGCAGTACTATTCGTCTCAAATCGTGATTGTGGGCTTCTGCCTGCTGGACCGCACTCACTACCTCTGCTATTGCACCGATCGTGGATCGACCAGCCCTGAAGCCGTACCGCTGAGGAGACAGATCCCCGACAGTTCGGATGGCGTCTCCAAGTCTTTCTCTAATGAGCCTTTCGAGCACCTTCCCAGCGGCGTTCAACATACATAGGGGCCGATATGAAGATGGTTGCTCCGCGTTCCCCTTCCTCTTGTGAATCAGCACGAGAGTCGCCTCTTTCCAGCAATTTGGAAACTCGCGTTGCTGCAAACAGGCATTGAAAGTGGTGAGCAGCTTGTCAAGGCAAAGTTTATGTGCAAGCTGTATCACTTCCACTCGTTTACCGTCTTGCCCTGGGGCCTTTTTCGATTTTAAAGATTTCACCGCATCATCCAGCTGGATGGTGGTAAAAAGTGGGCATTCTCCAGAACATTCAACATCTGTATCATCGGGACTAACAGGATGTATAGGGAAAAGTGCAAGAACAATCTCATCCATGTTATTCCATTTCAAAGACACAGGGCCTCCTTGCAGCTCCTAGTTTCCGCATGGCAAGCTTGTAACCCAGCCCTCACGGGTCTCTATCGATGTCCTCAACGAGATTGTGCCAACAGCGAGCCTTGCTTTCGTTAATTAACCTACGGAGAGCTTTTCTAGCCGACCTGTATGCCAGCGTTCGGGAGTGTGACTCGTCTCCATTTCTTAAACGTTGGGATTCGCGACGGAGTCTGTGTCATTCTCCCTGCTTTTCGGCGATTTCTGCCGACCACCAGTATACAGCAGGCTTATTGTGTCGAGGCCGTCGCCTGGGTATAGAGCAGTCACACGCATTCTTGATGAGCCTCATGGTGGAGTTCACCATGTTTTCAGCTGAGGCTCCCCCCGTTACCGTCATAGTTTCACCGCTCATAAGAGCTGCGGCGAACGCGTCAACATCTATTTTAGATATATACCAACCTACAGTTGAGGGTTGGGTTGCTACGCGTCGAGTAGCACACTCGCCAATTGCGAAAGCAATGTACTGATGATCGCTTGCCGAGTAGTCCTCCAGTACCCTCCATCTGTGTATCCATCTGGACTCCGAAGCAAATGTCACATCCGGAATAGTTCCGAAGCAGCCTCCCCGTCGAAAAGTTGGTGTGTTCCCAACGTTCATGATGACAAGTTGCCTCCTTGCCGCCATTTCTAGGATTCTTTTTCCTCTCGAGTATGGAAGGGGCATTCCTCATTCTATCACCTTGGCATTTAGATCACCGCCAACAAGGATTCGGCCTTGCGTGCTCGAGACAGCTTCCTCCAGTTCATCGAGCCTGCTCTGAAAACATGAAATTTACTCATTCGGCGTGAAATAGACGTTTATGAATGTCAAATCGGCGCAGCCAATGGGCACGAAGCCATTTCCGCTCGAGCAAGTCCGAGCTGTGGGTAGAGGCCTTCCACGTACCCAGATGGCAGCGGTGCCGGATCGATCACAATACCATCCAGCTTCCTCCTTGTTGTGGTGTTGCTCAGATATCAGCAACAAGTCAACTTTTTGTCTCTTGCAACTTGGTCTAGTATATTTTGGGGGGTTGAGCTACGGTGTACGTTGATTTGCAGGACTTGGATCATGTTTTTGCTCTTTTCTTGCTTAATGCCTCTTTGAACTCCTGGCACCTACCACGTCCTGAAATATGAGCCAGGTCTTCAGACTTCTGTTCCTTATCTTTGCACAAGATGCAACTGGGTTCGTTTGGGCAGTCTTTCGCCTTATGGCCGGAAGTGCCACACCTGTAGCACAGTTTGTTTCGATCTGGCTCTCCTTCAATTGATCTGGCTCTCTTTCAATGTCTCTTTCTTTCAATTGATACGGCACCCATTTTCCAGCTTTATGGATCTTTCATATGGCTTTTAAACGTTTTGAAATGGCTGCCTGAGTAACTTCCAACGCTTCTGCCAACTATTTTTCAGTTTGTGTGTTGTCTTCATCCAATCATGCTTGCAAATCTGTATCTTCGAATTTTTTGGTGGTTTTCCACGGTTTTTGTTGCTGACATCGAAATCGCCACTTTTAATTCTTTTAAACCATCGTTCACAAGTGTCTTGGCTTTGGGCATGTTCACCATATGCTTCAACTAACAATCGATAAGACTCTGCTGCCGTTTTCTTCAAATGAAAGAAGGTTATTAAACTTCCCCGCAAAACCTCTTTTTCTGGCACGTAATTTGACATTTTTGAAGCGAAAAAAACTATGTTGTTCGTACAATCAAAACCTATGACATACTGGAATATTTTGACAGATGCTTACCCTCCAAAATGACATATTTGTTATCCCCGACACAAACCATATGTAATGGTTATGCCATCTGTTAGTACAATCCGCATTTCATATTTATACACCTAATAACGAATTTACTGGTAATGCAAGATTATATCATCTTCCGAATTAGTCCCGCTCACAAGGACATTTATTGATTTGCATTCATGAATGTGTTTCGATTATTTTCCTTTCTATCATAATTTTTTACGTTCGATTTCGATGTGCTTGCCATATTAGTTATTTTTTGAGCATAAAATAAAGCCAGCATATACTTTTTTATTATTAACCCTTTTACTTACTGCTTAAGAGTCTTTTAAAGTGATTATTTATTAGGTCTATTTTTTAAAATATTTCCAAAATTTGCATTTGAATATTTACCAGAAAGGATAAATCTCTGAAGATTCTATGTAGTTTACATAGGAAAGGCAACGGAGTAGATAGGAAGCGCTGGAAGTGTTTCCATTGAAAACACAGACATTATGGATAACGTTTGTAGTGGAATACTATGCCCGAAGCATCAACGAACAGTAATATCTCATTATAAGTGTAATGTTAAGTCCGCCCAACGCGATCATGTCATGAGCATCACCCACTATCATTATCATAACAATTCATTTTACCGTGTAATCACATCTTAAATATGGACATTTTTCTCCTTTGTAGTCACTCAATTTCGCCCCACCGTACTATCCTGCCGACTTGTAAGGAAAAAAGAAAAATAGCTCTTACAAACGGTCATAAATCACAAATTATTCATTCATTCTCTACACCTGTAATTTGCATACGATCCAATGTTTGAAATTTTTATTTTTCATCTCACCGTCGTCAGGCACATTCACTTCATTCCATGCACATCTCACTATACTTAACTGCGAAAAGGACCATCAACATCATCAACTGCTGGCAGGGCACGAGACATTCAAATAACCTGTAAACCATTTAAAATGAATAGACCCTTAGTAGCGGTGTCCTTGTTACCTATCCTCGCCTTCTGTTCGTGTGTTATGCTTCGAGCTTTTCGCTTGTTAAAAGGAGCATAGAAACTAGCAACAATGACGTGGTGGGTAAAATCGGGAGTAATTTTTCAGCATAAAAAGATCATTTAAGGAAGTCATTCGCTATTGTTACCAAGTGTCTGAAAAAAGGATACCCAACCTCATTTCGTTTTCGAATAACACCCGTTTTAAGCTGTTTAGAGAGTAGTTTCCTTATTGCTACTGTCCATCTTGATGTTTAACTTGGTGAATTGTGTCTTCCGTATGGTTGCGTTCCTTTTTTCCGCTTATGTTTCCTAGTCCTTATTTAGTACATCCACAAGGAGATGTTGTTGGGAGAATAATGCAATCAATTTTCCTTAATGATTGTGGAAGTCTCTATTCAACAGAAAACAAATAAAAACAATAGAAATGTAAGCAGTTCGTGTTGAGAACTGAGAAATCGGGACAAAGGTTGATAATTGTGAAGTCCAGAAGATCTGTTTAATGAGAAAAATTCATCATATAGTAACTTTGCACATAGAACAAGAGTCACTGACAACTGCAAATAGAAAAAAATATGGTAGATGGTAGCAAGATTTACCAAAAATTTCACACGTATGGCGGTGGGTCAAGGAGTTTGCCGAATGGGGAGTAGGAAGCAAAACTAAAATAATTTTTATGCCTCAACTTTTCTCTCTTGAATGTCATATCTGTTAGTTCTTTCATTTGATTTATTTATTCTTTCGAAAAAGAATGGTTTTGGTCAGTTTCATCGAACTAGAGCTTCAGCTTTTCATCGCAAGCAGTCTTCTGTTATGTATTTTCAAAAAAATATAAAATATATAATCATAAATGAATAAATAATAATCGGAGGGCAACCGATCGGTCGCACATGCAGCGAAAGAAAGGAACAAGTTTGAAGAGACAAGGTTATTTGAAAATACAAAAGGCCCCATAATGGCGGCCGAAGAAAGTTACTTTGAACCGACTAGCTCACCGCGTGGGCGTATGGGTTAGAACATTATTCAAGCCCTGATCCTTCCATGTCACATATACACACACACGCACACAGAAAAAACTTACTCCTTCATGTTATTTTAAAACTAAATGGATCAATATTAAAAGATGTTAATTGAGAATTGTGCACCTGTGAATTGTGTTGCGCTGATTCCGACAACCTGTCAATTGTGTTGCGCTGACTCTGGATACCTGTGAATTGTGCTATGCTGATTCTGGATACTGAATTGTGCTGAGCTGATTCTAATCGTGATTCCTGTAGCAGGAACCTCCATTTCAGCTGGTTTCGGGACTTCAGTTGTTCTGCTGCGCTGCCTTTAATCGTGCTTCCTGTAGCACAATCTGCACCTTAACTGGTTTCAGGATTCACCTGTTCTGTAGCACTTCCTTGGATCTTGCTTCCTTTAGCACCACTCTGTACCTCAGCTGGTTTCACGATTCCCCGGTTCTGCTGAGCTACCTTGGATCGAGCTCCCTCTATTGTTAGTCCTATTGGTTGATTCTTCAATTGGCCGGTACTTCTATTTAAACTTCGATTCATATTTCGATTGTTACTTTATTAATACTTCCTCTATTGATAGTGTGTCCTCTATTGGTTGTATGTCTCTATACTTTACTCGATATTGAATTGATTCTGCTATTCGTTATCTGTCTCGATACTATGATTGATTCCTGTATTGGTTATTCGTCTCGATGCTATAATTGTCTTCTTCGATACTTCTATTACTTGAATTGATACTTGAATTGGTTATCTGTACCTTACAATTTCTATAATATTTGTACTGATACGTACACAACAACCTAGTGAATCAAATCCATAGAAAATTTATCGCAAATTTCTTCAAAGAATTTTTTTTTGAGACTGATTTTTTTGAGACTTTTTTTTTCTTTGACATTTAATTTTACTGAGATTTTTTTTATTTATTTTTCTTTTGTTTGCTATCAATATTATTTAACTTAGTAACTACCTTAAACCTAACTATAAATATTTCTATTTTAATTTGTTGAATAAGGGTTGTAAAGGAAAATTTGCCACATTAGCACAATTTATTGCTCGCTAATGGGTTAAGGATAAAGAAACTAAACTTTATCACTTGAGATACCCCAAACAGCACGTGCGTTCGAGTTTGTGTGCACAAAACAATCAACATTGTTTTCCAAAAACCTTTGAAAGTTTACAAGCCGCTCGTTCACATCAATGTGTGAATTATAAAAGTTTCATTTGTTACTGAAGCGTTAATCTTTTCCCGCATCCTTTGTTCAATTTGAAGTCCCTTTTGCCAGATGTTGAACTCATCATCCTTTCTGTTATTGAAAATCTCAGCCGAATTCGCTTCTTTTGCTTTCTTCGGTTTTTGTTTAAAAGCCCAAGAAGTGTCTGAGACCGGGGGAGTCTGCTCAAGACTCTCGTTACGAGCGGATCGCGCATTGCAGTGAAAAGGTAATGGGCGATCTGTTCGGACATTACCAAGAGGTCCTGTGATCGTCACATAGTGTTTATCAGAAGATAAACACCAAGAAAGTTTCGTGACCGTCACAACGGACATAACGAAGAGGTCCTGTGATCGTCACATAGTGTTTATCGGAAAATAAACACCAGGAAAGTTTCGTGACGGTCACAACGGACATTACCAAGAGGTCCAGTGATTATCACATAGTGTTTATCGGAAGATAACCATCAGGAAAGTTTCGTGACGGTTACAACGGACATTACCAACAGGTCCTGTGATCGTCACATAGTGTTTATCGGAAAATAAACACCAGGAAAGTTTCGTGACGGTCACAACGGACATTACCAAGAGGTCCTGTGATCGTCACATAGTGTTTATTGGAAGATAACCACCAGGAAAGTTTCGTGACGGTCACAACGTGAGCGAT
The DNA here is from genome assembly GCA_954870665.1 of Stratiomys singularior. Lineage (NCBI taxonomy): Eukaryota > Metazoa > Arthropoda > Insecta > Diptera > Stratiomyidae > Stratiomys > Stratiomys singularior. The sequence goes on along the minus strand of OX940879.1, from coordinate 109,519,780 downwards.
TATCACAACATTTCTGTGGGTTAAGTTGAGGACTTGACCCAACTGACTATCCAAGAACTAATTTACATTCATTTAATTTTTCAGAGCTTGAAGCAAGTGTGCTTATCGAACATAATTTTATTCCTACTTATGTATATATATTTTGTTGTTGGTTGAATGTCGTCTACACCTCGGAATACGTAACACTTCTCACCTCGAAGCTCTTTTCATTACCGGGAATAGTTGAAAGTAATATAGGGCAAAATCAAGGTTAGAGTCAAAACACACCAAGATTTAGAATTTCACCCTTGCTATCATCGTATTTTGTGCTTAAGGAGGTACAGGTGTATTGTTGTTTAAAAGGAGCACCATAGCCAGTACTTTTCATTCTTTGAAAATCAAAGAGAGAAAAGAAGAAGAATAAAAGAGAAGACTTGAAGGGTTAAACTGAGAGTGAAGAAGTGGAAAGCTGGAAGCAATTTCTTCTAAATTGTCTGAGCCTGTTTCTCAAGAGTCTGGAACTACTGGCTTGGTTTTATATAGCAGAGTTGATGCAACTAGCATTCATGGAACGAAGGGCATTTATTTTATTTGCACGGTAACAAGATTGGCCGTCTATAGTCACTAGTCTATGGCGTAAGAGGAGACCCTTGTATGGTAGCCCCAAATTATTCCGATTTTATCAATCCAAAATATTTCTTGTAATTGTCTTTTTTGACGAGTTAGAACTTCTTAAGGTACATAGACATCTCTTTGCATACGAAATGTCCTTGGACATTTCCTTGAAAATCAGATATCTTAAAGCCAATTAAATCAGATATCATTCATACGCAACTCCATACACCACCAACTAACTAATAATCTTTTGTCTTTGATGATTTACACTTATCACCGTCCAATTGTGTCTTTATTGAATTGTCCATAAAATTAAAATTGCAAAATGCCTTAAATTTGACATTCTGATCTGATTTGGCTTAGGCTGTACACAAGCTCTTTCTATTAAAATCTGACTGGAGTCAGAAGAAGGAATATGTTCAAATGGTTTGTTTCCATTGATTATTCAAAATTATTAACTAAACTATATCGATAAAATTCCAATAAAACTCAATAAATATAACGGGCAGAAAGTTTACAAAATGCTTTCCCACTGCTTCATCTTTTTTAAGGATTTGATTTTCAACTTTAACCCAAAAGTATGGGACACACAAGTAGCATTCATAGGAAAATTTATCCAATCAGCAATAATTCTGTGTCATTAACTTGCCCTACTGCATCAATTAATATCCTGAACATGTCCTGCAGATAATCGGCACAGGGAGAATCATCAACCGAAGCCACTGCGAATGTATGTAGAATAGTAGAAGCTGACGATGGCGACGATGTCCTCATCCAAATAACCAACAACGGAAGGATATGGATAGATGAATGAATGAATATAAAGAGCAGGTGGGGAAAGCGGGCACAAGAGGAAGAATAAACAACAACCAACATATGAAGGCTCTATCAAATTCTCATCAATTTTAACTGGTAATAGGTGATGGTCATCATTGGGAGCCAAAAGCTCGAACTGAATGAGAGACGTTGTCGATCGATTACTATACAGACCAACTGTTGCTTCCAGAATCGTGAATGTATTGAATCCTCCATCAATCATTCATTTTGCGTGAAACGATGTAGAATGCATCTTCAGTACGGTATAGTGGAGTCCATGCAATGGCAACATGGCAGCTTGCCTGGTGGAATTTCAACCAAGACCGAACAATATGTTTTCTGTATGAGCGATAGATAGTAATCTGTACTGGCATCACAATGTGACTGAAACCGCATCCTGATGATGGTATCGGCAGGATTGTATGCATAATACTAGAAAAGAGTAGGAGCTATGACTCCTTGGTTCAATGTCTGAATATTCCCTAGTATTCTTTATGCTTTCGCGGCTTGTTGTTCATATCCTTTTCAGATTTCCAAAATTCCGAGATTGCTACATACTTTCACTGAGGGCTATACATGATCGAATCATGAAGGAACCTTACTCGGAAAACTCTGCGGATGATATTTCCTTTTTGTACTCATAGCCAGACTATGTTGGAGTTATTCTTTTGAATTTACATGAAAATCTAATTGGATGTTGGCAGGATTGGTTTGCTTTATAGGTACAAATCAATTGAGTTCAGTCAGTTTAATTCCATGATGGAAGCTGTCCAAATGCTTTAAAGTCGCTTCTGCGAGATCCTTGTCGTGGGCCTTGAAATTTCAGCAACTATTCTCTACTCCTCAAAACTGAAACAGTACTTTGCTTGCATTTAAATTTTTCCAATACTTCAGAGCAAATAACACGAATTCATTGAACCAGACTGGATGAGTGGTAGACAGTGAAGGAAACTAAAAATCCGAGTCATGAGTTCAGCGTGGTCTATGTCTACGACCTTAGCTTTAGTTAGTTCCTCGGATATTACATCGAGTAGTGAAGGATATAATATTCATTAAAATGCAAAGTCATATGGAAATTACGTTGCATTGCAATTTTCACACAATCTCTTCCTACTAGTTTTGCATTCGTTGGCATAGATTCGAAATATTTCATTGCACAATCGTATAATTTACGAGTATCATGCGTTACATTGTTAGTATTCTATATTTGTAGATGAAAAATGAATGTCATGTGAAGTCAAAAGGATTTTAATCTAGAGTGTCTAGTCAATTTCGTTAACCAAGTAATAGTGATCCGGATATGTTGTTTGAATTTTCCTTGATATACTCGTTTTATGTGTTTTGTTTTGATAACTAATTTAAAGTAATATAAGAATCCATGTAATCGATTTTTGGTATAATTGATTACGGTTTCGAAACTAGAATGGAGTGATCCTTATGTTGACATTTCAAAACATCTTGCACAAAATCCCCTATGTGTCAATTAGTTGAAACGATCATTCTTTTGTATAATATCCTTACAGTGCTAGAAAAGAACAAACAATCAACACAGAATTTCTCTGCAAAAAGTTAGGACTGCTCACCGATCGCAAATTGCACCTGAATCAAATACTTGTTTGGTTCAGGTTCAAAAATATTCTTTGGGGAGTGCCACCCCCACGTACCCGCGGAATCACGGAATATGACCCTGAACCAATTGTGGACTACGATTCGACTAATTAACCAAAAATTGATGCTTTGGGCTGGCGGATATGATGTTTTGGACCTAGTTGCGTCGCACGGTAGCACCGAGGTGACACTCGAGTGTAAACGGCTCCAATCTAACGATCATACCGTCTCCGTCCCGGTAAAACCTTGGCAGGGCTCGGAGTATGTTCGAAGCTGGCACCATTGAGTTGGTGGTGTTTGTTCGGTTGAGACGAACTCCCGATGAGCGCCGGTCTGGCTCTAAGCACCTGTCCCCATAAGGGCTGGTGCCAACCCTCGCATGGCCTCCCTGCTTATTAAAGATATCCATGGGACCAATAAGGCGACTACACACACGAGTGGAGGTAGCGGCTCTGAGGGGGGACCCATAAGAAATGATAACAAACAAATTATGCACAAAAGAAAATATGTGAGAACAGAAACATTCCGTACCGTAAAGCAGAAAGGGTTATTAAACGCATCACTGCCACATGCAACGCACAAACGAACCTTAGCAAAGAGGTTAAAAACGGAGTTCTGGAGTTGGAAGACCTCCTAACCCGAATAGGTCATTATAGACGCAGGTGGCTAAAGGCAGAGGAAGAGCAACATGCTAATACATTCGACAGGCCAGTAGCCGTCCCGATTTCTACTGCCACCAAAAGGTTGGCCTGCACCTCAATCAAAGGGGATTGGGATAAACGGAGGAAGGACGAGGACAGCACGCCGAACGATCAAATCGCGATTGAGGAGGGTTTTCAGACGGCACTATCCAAAGCTGCCAAAAAGGCAGCTAAAAAAGCGGCCCTGAAGTCCAAAATCGATAAACATCCACAGGAACGGAAATGCAGTGAATCATCACAGATAAAAAGAGTCCTTGGAGAGAAGGCAACTGTAGCCTCACTCGAGCCTAAGGCCACACCGGAAATTAGAGACATTGACTGCGTTACGGATCTGCACGAAATAGAAGACGCCTTAAAACACTACTTCCCCGTACTATTCGAGACGAAAGTCAGGCTGGCCAAACCGAACAACAGGGGTCAACGCATGGCCATAATCGACCTCACAGAGAGGGAAGCAGAACAGCTTCTGAAGCAGGGCAAAATAAAAATAGGACGGGTTATTTGTCGGATACGGCGAAGGGCAATTCCCCTTCGGTGTTTCAAGTGCCTCGGATATGGTCATACCGCACAGACATGTAATGGAATTGACCGAAGCTCCTCGTGCAACAATGCGGTAAGACAGGGCATAAAAAGAAGGAATGCACAGACGAGTCACACTGTGTTGTTTGCCAGGAGCATAACCCGAGACCAGATGATTTGAAACATATTACAGGCACAAGGGAGTGTCGGGTCTTCCAAGAAGCCCTAACCAAGACAAAAGCGCTTCTGCAATGATTCGTATACTCCAAATCAATCTACATCGAAGTATCATCGGCCAAGATCTACTGGAACAGTTCGCGGGAGACAGGCAAGCTGACTTACTACTGCTGAGCGAGCAACATCACACCAGAAACTCATCAACTTGGTATCCTGATGAATCCAGTACAGCCGCCATCTGGCTTCGGAACAGTGCAGACCTACAGGTGCAGGATCGGGGGCGAGGAGATGGTTTTGTTTGGGTTCGGTGTTCGGGAACTACACTCTTCAGTGTATATCTAACTCCGAACGAATCGTTGTCGTCCTTTCAACTTAAGCTCAATGCTTTGGAGGACGCTGTTTCGAGTATTGAGGGCCATGTGCTCGTCGGAGGTGACTTAAACGCAAACGGAATCGATTGGGGCATGCCCCAGTCAGACGTTCAGGGCAAACGGATCGTGGACATGGCAGCACGAACTGGGCTCGTCGTACTGAACACAGGCCACACCCCTACTTTCCGTCGATGGGGTTGCGTCGGCACCATACCTGATGTGACATTCGCCTCGGAGTGCCTAGCACAATCAGTTAAAAATTGGAGAGTGCTAGAGGATTACTCGCCCAGTGATTACCACTACATTGCTCTGAAGATCCATCACTATGTTTCCCGAAGACCACGCGCTTGTTCTTCTGCGCTCCGGTGGAATACTGAGAAAGCGGATATTGAGAAGTTTGTTGAAGTGCTTATGGTACGATCACCGCTGTCGGAAGCAACGCTAGAGGAGGGAGAACCTGCGGCAAGAGATGTTGTTAACTCAACTATGAGAATCATTACATCCGCCTGCAGGTCTTCAATGCCCCTTCGAAGACCCCGGCACAGCAAGCCTCCAGTATACTGGTGATCACCTGAAATTGCCGAAAAACGAAGGGAGTGTCACAAACTACGACGCAGGACACAGCGATCTCGAACCCGGGAAGAGGCATGTATCCGATCAGCTTACAAGTCATCTAGAAAATGCCTCCGTAGACTTATCAACAGCAGCAAGGCCAACCGTTAGCAAAACCTGGTGGACGACGTGAACAGAGACCCATGGGGCCTGGGCTACAAAATAGTAATGCGGAAGCTCGGCAAGACACTAGCAGACAAGGCTGCAGCGCGTGTGATGGCACTCACCCGATTAATGGCCAACATAGGGGGGCCCACCACATCAAGGACTCTAAATGAGCGTTGTGCAGTCGCTTCTACTCTACGGATCAGAACTGTGGGGCGACGCTCTCAGCAAAGAGTTACACCGGAAGCGGTTGGCACAGGTGCAGAGCCAAGGAGCATTGCGAATCGCATGCGCATACCAAACGGTCTCCGGGGCGGCAGTGCTGGTAATCGCAGGGGTGATACCCATCACCCTTCTTGCGAGAGAGCGCAGAAGTATTTACCTGCGCAGAGGCGAAGATCGAAGAGAAAAGATCACCAAGGAAGAGAGACGTCGCTCTCTCAGCGATTGGCAACAGTCCTGGGAGTAAGAAACAAGGGGAAGGTGGACTGCACGTCTGATCCCTGACCTGAAGCCGTGGTTCAGTCGAGTGCATGGTGAGACCGATTTCTACTTGACCCAGCTCTTAAGCGGGGACGGTTGTTTTCGGTCCTACCTGTACAAAATTGACAGAGCACGGTCTCCTAACTGTGTGTTTTGTGCAGGAGAGTTGGATGACGCCTGTCACACATTCTTCTACTGCAAAAGGTGGAGCCAGCAGCGGGGGGTCCTACTCAGCGAAATCGGAGAGCTCTGTGCGGAAACTACCGTCGGAGTAATGCTGAAAACAGTTGACAATTGAAATCGCGTGGTGCAATATGCTCGGGCAGTGCTTATATTGAAAAAAGTTTTGTTGGAGCGCTGGAAGGCATCGGGGCTGGATGAATCACTTTTCTAGCACTTCCTTACTCTCCCGTCCTTCCCGTTAGAGAAGAGATTTCTATAATACGAAGGCGCCTCTAGGCGTAGGAACACGAGGCCTAGCCCGAAGAAATGTGTAAATCGGTTCCAGGCTAGGCTCTCAGGTTGACAGGGGAGGTGTTTAGTGGGTTGTCCAAATGCATTTTGCGTCTGGGAGTCCCACACTCAAGGCGTAAACAGCCTTCACCTCCCTACCACAAAAAAAAAAACCAAATACTTGTTACACATTACATAGTCAATGAGATATGCATGTCAAATCAGATCTTTCAAACCCTTCTTTCGGAATGGCTGTTGGAAATAGCGTAAAATTGGGAGAACCCCCACCTTCTTGCAAATGGTTTGATTTATAGTATGACTAACCTGTTAATTAAAGCTAGGAAAAGCTTCAGTTTTCCTCGGTTCCAGTCATATCTCTTCCTCATGTGATTCTACTATTGCCATTTCACTAGCCGATTCACTCTCTGTTAGAAACGCTTGTGATTCACTCCTGGCAAACCTTTAAGAAAAAGTTTCAAGCTTTTCTCTTCCTTGGCACAAATTCAAAAATGTCATCCCTAGGAAGTCCTCTCAACAGCTCGTTTAACGAGAAAGCTGTATTCTATAAACAATTCTATTAGAGTTTTTCTACGTTTCCTGTCATCCCTTGTGACCTCACACTTTATTCGATAAGGTTGAGAAAAAAGCCCTAATTTCTTCTAATTTTGCTTACTCTATTTTCATCCACCAGACTTTGCCAAACCATCTTGTACATAAAAACTCTTCCTGAAGTTCAACCAGTTGATCTAGTTTGAACTAGTTCAAACCATAACGTAGCCATGGATGCGCTGATGTTGCTGTGCCTAGTGAGTTTGCTGCATTTCTAGTGTCTGAGGACAACCCTACACAAGGTGTGAAGCTACTTTGTGAAGTAAAAACTGCCCGTAGTGTTCCCTTGCCATCGAGGAGAATGTAAGGTAACTGTGTTTTGGTTTTCCAGTGTCCTTTCTGTTACTTATTCAAGTGAAGAAAAATTCTAACTGAAAGACCATTATCAACGTGTTATGATAACGTCGTAATTCAGTTGAGTAATAAATGGTGAAAGAAATAATTTAACGCGCTTTTTCTCTTTTCCATTGTATATCTTTGGTAACGGATTACGCGTTCACTCTGTTATCAGGAGAAGTCCTGTATGATTTCCTGCACTTCCTTTCACAGTCTGGAAGGTGAAATTAATCGTGATCTCTGCGTTCATCACTGCTCAAATTCTATTCTGCTCACTTATGTGACCCGAGACCTTTATCCCCATGAAGTTGAGAAACTGAACGCTGTCAATTTGTGAAGGTCCTTGAGATTTCACGACCATCATGGCTTTTTAGGATACTCATATGTCTAGCATCATTTTGAGCACTTTCACATTCTGTTTGCAAGTCATTGTCTGATTATTCTAATTACCACACCACTCAGAGGTCCTTTATTTTTCACAGGCCAAAATTATTGATGAAATATTGGTATGAATACTTTTGTAGAGTCTTAAATCGTTTGCAACTGCTTTTAGGAGAGTTCCTGAAAAATTCACATGAGTTTAACATTGGATGTCCTGATCCATTGAGTCAGGAAAATGGAGTTAAGTTAACTTTAGGTCTGATACAAGCGAGGAACATCATTGGTCGGAAAAGGCGAGAAATATGAAAGAGTGTTGTAGACCGGTTTGTCTATCACTGAACCAAAGAATTTGCAGCAAAACGCTCGATCAGTTATCCTAGACGTCAAGTTGTTGCTCCTGATTCTTTTTCATGTTCCACAACCCAAAAAGTCTTGTAGAGTAGGAAATTTAAGAAGCCTATGCTGACTATGGAATGCGTTGTGAGACAAGGAAGCTGAGAGGGTATTAAAAACCAAACGTTTCTTAAGCCAAAAAATACATACGCCAGGGCGTGTGGCGTGCGCAGAATGTTTTTCAACTTTAAGCAGCTTAGTAATATTCACCTATCTAACTAAAATGCATTTTTGTTTATTTTATTATAACAAAGATTAGAGCATAATAATTGCAGCAACCAGGACTAACAACGAAATTGGGACATTTTCGTTCCGAAAATTTGGCTCGCCTTTATGATCCACTTCAATAAAATTTTCCAGTAAACAACATTAAATCTTCCCATTAAGTCGTTCATGGACGATTACAATCACATTTCACCCCAAATTATTTACAACCGACAAATTACATCGGAAGTCATGCTATAAAAATTATCTTGAAATTCAATCGTTGTCAAAATTTAATCGTCCAACAATTTAAACTTTGATTCTCTTTTTCCTGATCGGTCTCAAAAATGTTACTGTCCCTTATTTCACGCTGTCGTCCATTGCCCATCTAGTCAGTTAGGAAATCTCATTTCATCGCCACTTCTGTCCTGCATTTCGTTCCCAGGACGATTCACTCTGTTCTGTTTTCCGTTTTTAGGATGCTTCAATGGACATGCTTATCGTATACGAGAAAACCATTCAAAAATTACCGCGGGCCTTACATCACATCACAACGAGTACAGTCGAGTACAGTGGAACATTCTTTTGACCAATAAAAGTAACAAACTTTTTTGTGACCGTCAATGACGAGGCCACAGCGAAAAGGACCTGAAGTCGCGGATGTAGGTAATAAAATGACAAGCGACTCGACTCGTAAGTCAAGTAGCAATGGGTAGTTGGCGGAAAAAGTACAAGAAGGTTCTTTGAAAAGATGCTTTCGGCGATCGTTCATTTGAAAAGGACGATATCAATCAGAAAAATCGTTTGGTCTCGGGCGATTTGAGCTAGGACAGCAAGGTTTTAAATTACGGCAGCAGATTTGAATGGGACTTGGTTGGTGTTGTCTTAAGTTTGGAAATATGAAACAGGCGGTGATACGAGTTTGCAAATAAATGTTTTGAACTGTCAAAGTTAAAAAAAAATGTCTTTATTAATAACTTTTGATTGTTGTCTTGTCCTGTTTCCACCCTTTGGCGAATTTCAATACTATAACTAGAAAATCTTATTGCACAAAAGTATTTACCGTCAATGGAGAACAGTCACGTTATATCTGATTCAAACTTATCATTTCGAATGATAAAGCATTTATGTTGTCCTGTCTTTCATAACTACTTCTTATTGGTTTAGTGATGATAGCACTTCGCATTTCGCGAAAGTACTAGTCAATCTCTAGTTGTAAATAATGAAGGAAATTTCAAAGATGTCATTGCAAGGCAAAAGTATCATTCCAAGTGCAATCATTTTCCAAGTGCCATGTCAATTATTCTCTAAAGAAATGTAATTAACATTGGCAAAACTCAATTAATCCTTTATTTGAATCTTTTCCAACTAGATGGGATGGCGAAAAGTAAGGTAATAGTTGGAGCTGTTACTTTCCATATGGAAAATAAGCTGTAAGTTTGTTTATCTGTGAAAGTACACAAGCAGATTCATCTGGCCAAGGACGATAATTCAATTGTATCAAGATAAATCGGACAGTTTTAATTCTTTTGCTCCAATACTATAAGGATTAAATCTGGTTAACCTAATCTAAACGATTCTTAAATCGATATCAAACAAGTAGTCTGCAATAACAAAATAAAACCAATTTGGCTGATTGATCAAACCATGGTTGTCATTCGTATGACTAAAACTTTCAATTATTTTCATTATTTTTTGTATATCAATTATAATATGTCAATATATATATGACATATTATAATTGATATGCATATATATATGTATATATATATATATATATATATATATATATATATGCATATATATATATATATATATATATATATACTGGTGATCAAAATAATAAATACACCCCAAAGTTTCTTGTAAAACATCTATTTTTTCAGCTGGCAACGCTTTTCAAGTGACGCAATCAGCTGCAATGAATCATTAGATAATGTGAACAGTTTTGTATGTAGCAAGCCTGTTCATATGGTTTGTTCGCACATGTCAAATTGAAAGTTGATAGTCAAAGGACCATTTTCACATTGGACAAAATAATAAATACAGTATTGTTAAATCAGTACTTTCGGGCCACTTTTTAGTTGTTTTTTTTCCAAACTTATTTCCTTTTGAGTAAGTTTAGTGAAATCTTTTCTAAAAAGTTCAAATTATATGATTTCGTAATAATTCTTTAGTTCAAACATGGGCCGAAATAAGCACTGTTCTCCAGAAAAGAGGATCGAAATTCAACGCCTAAGAGACGACGGCTACTCTCTTCGAGAGATTGCACAAATTTCTCACTGCTCTTTTGGAATGGTCCAGAACGCCGTGAAGGAGAAGAATGATAAAGGAAATCGCGGCCGGCCACGGAAAACCCCTTCATCATTGGATCGAAAAATTGTGCGCGTCTGTAAAGGAACCCTTTCGCGTCTTCGGTCGTGCTTTTGCGGGAAACAAATGCTAACGTGAGTGCTAGAACAATTCGTAGAAGATTATTGGACGCAGACTTACCAGCCCGATCACCAAGAAAAGTGTCTCTCCTAAGTAAAAAAAACATACGGAACCGACTAAATTTTGCAAGGGCCCATTTAGATTGGAGTGGAGAAGAAGGCATGAGAAAATGGCGAAATATTCTCTGGAGTGATGAATGCAAGTTCAACATCTTCGGATCAGACGGAAAAGAATATGTTAGGCGTCCTCCCAAGAAACCATTTGATCCACAATATACCAAAAAGACCGTTAAGCATGGTGGTAACATAATGGTGTGGGCAGCATTTTCTTAGTATGGTGTAGGCCCAATTCAGTTGATTGACGGGATTCTGACCAAAGAAAGTTATTTGGACATACTAAAGGACATAATACTGCCATTTGCAGAGGAAGATATGCCGCTTCGATGGACATTGCAACATGATAATGATAAGATAAAAAATAATGAAGTATAGTGAAATACAAATACAAATATAGTGAAAATATGAAAAATAGTAAAGAGTTGGTTGCGGCGCAAAAAAAAATTCGGTTCTCGATTGGCCGGCGCAGTCACCAGACTGTAATCCTATTGAGAACTTGTGGAAGCAAGTCAAGGATAGGGTTTATGTTCATAAACCCAGAAATAAGTTTGAATTGTGGACTGCAGTAAAAAGAGAGTGGCACCTGATTTCAAAAGAAAGCTGTGAACGTTTAGTGGATTCTATGCCAGCTCGTTGCAAACAAATTCTTACAAATAAGGGTCACGCAATAAATTACTAAGTTGATATTATAAAAAAAAAAAATAAAACTTAAGAAAAAAGCAAGGTATTGAAAGCTGAAAAAATAGATGTTTTCCAACAATCGCAGGCGTGTATTTATTATTTTAACCACCAGTGTATATAGGTATATATATCAATTTTAATTATAAGAATTTTTTTTTTATTTTTTTATGATTACTAGTTTTATTCTCGACAGAATGCAGCTTTCCGGATTTATTTTAGGTCTAAGAAGTCAACCAGAGGTAGAACCAGTGACATGAAATCATGGAAGGATCAAGTGCAAGAAAATTCAAGTAAAAGTTAGGAAACCAAGGTGATCAGTACCGTCTATACCATAAGGGCACACGGGGCCCGTGTCCAGGGCCCCAAATCTCAGGGGGGCCCCGAAGGACCGACAATTTCTCTCACACATTTATTCTCAGAACATTTTTGTCGGGCACATTACACTTTTTTCACAAAACAGTAATCTTATCAGAAGGTATTTACAAGGCATATACTACGTTATTATATCGATAACTGCGCCTATTCCTAATGTACTAATAAATAATATTTCCGAACGTGTCCTACTTAATTTACTAAGTACACCATCTGGCGATCACTCACGCAATCCCTCCGATTCCTGAGTCAAGCTGCACCGTCTAAACAAGGCCTAACATAAATGTCGACATTGTCTATGGTTGGGGGAATCCCGGAATGGTGTGTTAAACTACCAGTCCGATAAGAGTGAGTGGCGTTATTTTTTTTCGTTTGAAATCTAAAATTGAGTAAGATAAACAGAAGTTTCGATTTGTTCGTTTAAACATTATTTCATTATGTCGATAAGAACATATTTAAGTGGTTCACAAAAAAGAAAAAAAATTATAGCTCAAAAAGAAATAACGGAAAAACTTCCAAATCTCACTTCGTTTTTTACGGTTGAAGAAACAAATAAGCCGAAGGATTATTCATTCTCATCACCGCACGACAAAAGTACCTCTGAATGTCACCAGGAAAAAGAGGTTACCTGTGATGAAAATGACAAACACACTTTAGATGCTGAACCATCGACTTCAAGCTACTGTGAATTAATAACTGCAAGCTTAGAGAATGTATCAGTGTCTCCCGACCCTGGTACTTACTGTGACGACATTTTACCGGAAGAAGTCCGTGATATTTGGATTCGAAAAGGGCCAGAGTTTTTCCAAAATAAAAAAAGGGACTTCTCTGAAACTTCTACAAGTTTTCCAGATGCAAATGGTAAAACGAAAACTAGATACTTGACTAAAAATATTTTTATTCGTAAATTGACGAACGGTGAGTCTTTAGAAAGAAAATGGCTCCTTTATTCACCAGAAAAGAAATCTGTATACTGTTATTGCTGCCGTCTATTTAATACCACTACTGGTACTGGACATAACTTAAGTTCTCCTGATGGATATAAATATTGGATGCATATAAGTAACTTATTGATAGAGCATGAGAACAGTGAATTTATGATGAATTATGTTGCAAGAATGAAAACTACTGGACGAATTGATACTGAGTTGCTGTCCCAATATAATACAGAAATTAACAATTGGAAGAATATGCTCAGGAGAATTGTTGCAGTCGTGAAATTTTTGGCTTCAAGAGGTCTTGCTTTTCGTGGTGATAATGAGACATGAGGATCGCAAAATAATGGGAATTATTTGGGATGCTTAGAACTGATTATTGAATTTGATCCTTTTCTTGCTGATCACATACAAAACTACGGAAATCGTGGAAAAGGAAGTACATCATATTTATCGACAAATATTTGTAATGAATTTATTAATTTAATGGGACAGCAAGTTTTGAAAACCATTGTCAAAGAACTTAAATCAGCAAAGTACTACTCTATTAGCGTCGATTCTACGCCCGATCTGTCCCACGTTGACCAACTGACTTTCATAGTTAGATACGTAAAAGACGGACAGCCTATTGAGAGATTTTTGCAATTTTTGCCTATGGATGAACATAATGCGCAACATATAGCAGATACCATTTTAAACTTTTTTGAAAGCCTTGATATTGCTATAAAAGTTTGTCGTGGACAGAGCTACGACAATGCATCAAATATGTCTGGAAAGTACTCTGGTGTTCAGTCAAGAATAAAAGAAGTTTGCGAATTTGCGATTTACGTTCCATGTGCAGCACATTCGCTAAATATAGTGGGTGTTCAGGCTGTTGAGTGTGTTACTGAAGCAGTAACATTTTTTCAACTTGTACAAAAATTGTTCAATTTCGACAAAACGATGGTAAATTTTGACAGATCATTTAGGTGCAAATAGAGTCCTGAAGTCTCTTTCGGAAACTAGGTGGTCTGCACGCGCTAATGCTATTAATGCTTTGCAAAATGGTAATTTAAATATTTCTGAAGCATTGTCTTCTATCGCGAGTGACATCACTCAACCAGGAGACACTAGAAAGGAAGCCCAAAGCCTAGCAAAAAAAATGGGAAAATTCGAGACTGCTCTTCTAACGGAAATATGGAATGATCTTTTGCACAGCAATTTTGAGTACTTATAATGAACTTTTTGTTGTATTTTATTATAAATGCTGAAATATTGTTTTTTGTTTATCTAATTACTTTTAGTATGTATGTAGCTTGTAAATATATAAGGATAATTTGAACTATCTTTGTTCCATTTTTTGAAATTTAAAAACTTTTTTTATTTCAATGCTGTACGAAGACTTTTGCACAGCACTGTATATTCTAATGATTTAGAGACTGACTAAGTTCAAGAATGCATTCATTTTCAAAGCCACATTTCTACGAAAGGAACTTCAGTAAAACCAAATTCTAAATCATTGGAAAGTCTATCTTCGTTTCTGCGAAAACAGAATTTGCAGAACGTTTATCCTAACTTGGACATAGCTCTTCGAATGGCATTATGTACTCCAGCGACAAATTGTTCGGGTGAGAGAAGGTGGTCCATCAAATATGTTGGACCACCCTTGTTAGCTCGAGTTCTTTAGAGTGGGTTGCTCGAAAGCCATATTGTGTTCCAGGAATGTGGTACTCTTCAATTATATCATCTAATCAATTGAGTATCGCTCTGTGTCTACTTTGAATACATCTTAGAAAAGACTGATGAGGCGGCGATTCTGGAGAAAAGTTACATGCTTACCTGGTTTTTGGTGAATGTTGCTTTTCAATTTTCTGGTTATTGTCGTAAACGGAATGTTCGTGATCTTGTGTACCAGGTTTTCAGAAAGCCATCGTAACATTGCATTTAACCGTATGTCGTAGTCCTTTGTTCCTATCTAGTCCTTTTTAAATCTAAAGAAAGCGAATCATGATATTCCCATCAATACAAACTCTGTAACAATTGATCTAACGCGAGTCTGATCAGCCTTTGCAGGATCATAGCTCTCCAAAAAGTCCGTCGTTTCAGTCGTTGACGGGGTTTTGTCGTCTTTCTTTTAAAGCGTCCTTCGGTTCCTCTCCGGAATCTTTCGGAAGAAAACAACCGGAACTTCCTTCACGCTATTTGTTGCTTCTCCTTTATTAACGCCATCCTCAATTCAACATGGAACAACTTCTAGATTCGGAGCTTTTTGTATCTTTTTGCTTTTGGTAATTTCTGCTACTTTATTAAATTAAAATTGAGATTCCTGAAACTTGTCCACGCAAGACAAAATCAGCGAACATTCAGCAAACCTCAGATTGCGAAAAATATTCTGTTTTGCTTTGCATTGTATTTAGCCGTTCAAAGTCCGTGTGTGCAAGTGTTAACCCTAAAATGCATTTTGTATCATAAATGATACATACTGGAAAAATCAATATTAATCGGCATAGAATATCATTTTCATCACAACGCTAATTTCATCATATTTGTAACATAGCGCTCCAACCATTTTGCATCAGACTGTAAAGAGAAATGCGACAATGATAACGGCACTTCTGATTTTGCGAAGAAGTGACACTTAGGAGCTCATCAGTGGTTTTGGTCGTGCTTGTTTGATTTTGTTTACGTGTTCGTAATCCACCCTGGGTTTTGAAAAAAATTAATAATATTTGTGAATATCTCCCGATTGTGTCAGTGGTGCTTCCATAAAAAAAAACCGTGCGTTTGATGTAAGTGGGAATTTTGTGGTATGTATCAAATATGTTACAGTGGTCTTTGCTTTATGTTTAGAATGAACCCAGGTGAAAACGAAAGGCCCCTGAAGCCGCATGAGCTGCAGTTTATAATTGACAATTGGGATGTTAGCGAAGATGAATTCGATCATTCTGAAGATGAAGAAAACTTCGATATCGAAAACATTCCAATTGTTTTTGATTATGAATTAGAAGAGGAAGTAAATTTGACTGAAAATGAACGTCTAAATCAAGAATATGATGAACGTGAATTGCAAAATTATAAAGATTCTTTCAAAAATATAATTTGGAAGAAAAAAAAACCTTATATTAAATGAAGAGCAAAAGCAGTTCAGAGGAGACAGTAATCTGCCTTTATCGGTATCGACATTAGAAAGTCCCTACGATTATTTCCGATACTTCTTTGATGATGAATTGATCAACTCAATTGTACAAGAGTCCAACGTATATGAAAAACAGAAAGATATAGGTACTACAAACCATTTCAAGGCTGCAGATGTAAAAAAATATTTGGGGGTATGTATATTCATGTCTGTTATACACTTACCCAATATAAGATGCTATTGGACTACAAAGCTTGGAGTGCCACATATCAAAGAAACGATGAGCCTAAAGCATTTCGAGAATGTGAAGAAATTCGTACATTTCAACAATAATTCAAAAATGCAACCTAAGGATAATGACGATTATGATCGATTGTTTAAACTTCGGCCTGTTTTGGATTATTTAAACGCTAAATTTGCAAGCATACTATGCGAACAATATTTGTGTGTGGACGAGCAAATATGTTCAACAAAAACGAAGCACTATCTCAAACAATATTTGCCGATGAAGCCCCATAAATGGGGTTTCAAATTTTTAGTTTTGAGCGGCGTCAGTGGATATGCTTATAACTTTGAAATATATACGGGATCCAATATAAAGACACTACCAACAGAGCGAGACTTGGTATATTGTGCTAATGTTGTAGTCCGGCTTCTTCGAAACGTCCCAAAAAACCAAAATTTTCGAATTTTCTTTGATAACTTTTATTCGACGATACCTTTGATTTCCTACTTATCTTCCATGGGTATATTTTCTTTAGGGACAATAAGAAGGAATAGAATTCCTAATTGTAAATTGTCTACTGACACTGACACAAAAAAGGATCCAAGAGGCAGTATTTATGAATTCGTTTCTAATGCAAATGGCACAGATATTACAACTGTTGCGTGGAAGGACAATAAACTTGTCACATTGGTATCGAATTTTGTCGGCGCATTACCTTTAGCAAAAATTCAAAGATTCGACAAAAAACCAAAAAAAAGTTGTAGAAATTTCATGTCCTTCGATTGTCAAAGAATACAACCGACACATGGGTGGTGTTGATCTTCTAGACAGTTTGATCGGAAGATATAAAATAATGATTCGAACGCGAAAGTGGTACTTACGAATATTTTATCATTTCATTGACCTTACCCTTGTGAATAGCTGGTTGCTATATAGAAAAGCTTGCATTATCAAGAAGGAAATTTTTTTGAACTTGGCGGAATTTCGATTTGAAGTCGCAGAATCCTTGTGCAAATCTGACTGCGTAGTTACATCTAAACGAGGTAGAGAAAGGCTGGTCAATATTGAGAATGAAATTCATGCGAAAAAATTGAGAGGACCAACGAGCTACATCCCTCCGAAACCAATACGTACTGATAATATAGGACATTGGTGCCATTACACCGAAAGTAGAAACAGATGCAAAATGCCAGGGTGCAAAAAGCTTACATATGTAATTTGTGAAAAATGCGGAGTTGTACTTTGTTTCAATAAAGGAAACAATTGTTTTAAAGATTTCCACCAATAAATTTTTATTGCCCCACTAAGAAGGCCTAAATTTGAGTTTTTTATTTACAATGTTAGAACATAACTAATGATTTATTTATTTTTTCATAATTGAATTAAGATTATAATAAATGTTGTGATACTTATTACTAGAGAAAAAGAACTGAATTACTTTTGTCAATACCAAAATAAGAATAACAATAAACTGTACTGCATAAATTGACTTGAACTTTCTATTTTTAATACTACCCCCAAAGACCACAGTATCATTTCTGATACATACAGGAAAAATCGAATTTTCAGGGCATTAGGACATTAATTGATTTTTTTCATTATTTTTCCCGAATTTTACATGTTAGAATACATAACTGTGATTTTTTTCGCTCAAAACAAAAAAAATGGTGCGTTTTAGGGTTAAAGCCATTTGCTACGCTTATGAGTGTAAGATAAACTCTCACTGGTAACAGTGTAATAAGTTTTCATATACAGACCGTCATTAAATAGTTTAAAAGTTTCGATAAAACTCTTCCAATGCAATAGAAAAATGTTACAAAATGCCAGCGTAAACTCACTCATTATCTCATTCATGACTAGTCAACTGAACTGAAACTCTCTCTTAAATTTTGTCATCGACCAACCACAAAATCAAATGTTGTGGAATTCAAATCAAATATTTGCATGGTTTCGCTTGAGCCAGATAAATTTACCGAGAACATAAACGATACAACTAACCATAACATAACTATAACAATAAAGGGACAGGACATTACCTGCATACATTGGGTGCAGGTGGGAGTTTGTTTGGAGGAAAAGGCAAAAACGAAAGCTGATCCCGGTCGATGAATGGGAGTATGGGTATTTAGGATCCAAGCTCTAGGTATGATTGATAATATTTCGCAAATGTTCCATTCCAATTCAACTGATCGTCCTTTTACGTAAACAGCAGAAAACACTACACGATTTCTATCATCAGCTTCACCAACGATAACATCATCATCGATATCTGCAGCCAGTCAATGCGGTAGTACTTCTGCAGTTGTACTAGCATATTGCAATACCATCCTTACGTTACAGCTCAATTAGCACAGGTTCGTTACTTTTCGAAATTTCTGCAAAACCTGTAAAAATATTTGCCTTTCCAACGCTACCAACTGAAACTTTTCCCAGGATCAGTTTGGGGCCGTCGTAGCTGAAAAGTTTTTATCTGTAACGATAGAGGAAATCGATGCGGTGTAATGTTATAGCATATAGAGTATAAAATCATGTTGTCCTCCTCAGAAATCCAGAAAAACTATTCAATTTAACTCGCGACATCAATCAACTGCACTTCGATCGACCTATCAACATATACGTGTGTGTGTGTAAACACAAATCCTAGACAACCCAGCAGACAGTATATGCGTTGCAGGTCTCTGGGTATTGGCGATGATACATTCTTGCAAACATTCGTCAATATAGTGAAATTTTCTACCTAAGCAATGTTCGCTACAAACTGAAATCGGAAACAACAATATCTTACTCACTCCTGTGCAAAAGCCATTGGAAAATCCAGGAGTGCCAGGACTGAAAGGCGCCAAAAAGTCGCGAAAGTTACGTCTTTCAATAAATTTAACAAAAATCATTTATCCCATTCTCCGACCCGAAAAAATTCGATTTGTTTTTCTTCCATATCGCCAGGACCTCTTTAATTCTCCCCCACGCGTCTATCGCACATCTTCCAACATCCGCCACTGCCATCAGCCTGGCTGTTGCCATACTTTACGCTTTGTGTATTTTCTCAAAGCGGATACTGCCGGAGGTAGAACAGCTCCCAATATTCGACTTTCACATATCAGCTTGGAGAGAAGGATATGCATAAGCTATGAAAGGATACCAAGTGTGCGACGGAAAAGCAACAGTATCGAAAAGGTGCCATTCCGCCGGAAAGGGAATAAGCACATCCGTGACTTTACAACTATGGGAAACCACTAGCGTTGCGCCAGCCAAGCTGTCCCTTAAGGTGACTTCAAATATAGAAATGGAACGTTGCTGGATGTGCCCGCTTGTTGTTTTGCTGTTGATCCTCTTAGCACTAGAAGAATAGACTGTTAGAAAACTATGCTCCTGGAAGTATCTCGCAACGATTTGAGGGTTTTGTTCTGATGTACTTTCAATTGTTTATTTGTTTTCGTGCTTTATTTTGAGTTCCATGATGAGAAGCTGAATTTGTTGTTTGGGGATGGCAATCGCCATGCTAGCGTTGCATGATATATGGGAATATGCCTGCAACTGGCAAAGTATCATCACCTGATCCCATTGACCAAAAAGGGTAGATTCGAAGCTCAGCGTTCATGTTTAAATCGTTTTACATAAATCAGCCTTAGATCGTGTAGAGGCGGCTCTAAGGAGATTTTTTCACAATCTAAGGATACTCTTTGCGGAACAGTTTCCCACGGACCTTATCTCAAGTAGAGCGCTTTAGTATTTCCCACTCCTGGCACCGTAAATTGATTTCGCCATTCAATCTATCCAGAATTACATCAATCTAAATCGTAATTGGTCAAACGATCTCCCCGGCTCAATCAGGCGAAAAGTTAAAGGTAAACTGTTTCAACTCTCAATGCCCAACTGACCATTGTTAGTCAATGCAAATGTCAGCAAAAGCAATCCCGACTGTTTTGTTTCATTATTTGCTTACAAATCTTAGCAGAGCTAATAATCAGATCCTTGTTTGGCCAGCATAAATGACTGTGTGTGCATCAATGAGTTTAAACTGGACTACTATGTCTGGGAACCTCAACCTTTCCCATCATTATCAATATTTAACCGAGAGTTAAGCCAGCTACCTCGGTCTGCTTGTGACATCATATCAGACCAGTTAATTTTCAATTGAACACAATCTGTTACTAGTTGCATACCTAATTCAATTAGCCCGCGTCTGGATCTGTGTGGAATTTACTCTCTTGTATGCACGCACACGTCCAAACCGAATGGCAGCCGGTGAGTTCATTATCCAGTCAGGTGAGAATTTCACGTATGTAAATCGTTACCGAGTATGCTAGCAACTTCTGGATGATTTTCTCTATGTCCTTGTTTATGCAATTTTTCCAGCAGTGCGTTCAGTAATACTCGCAATGCAGTTGAACATTGTACCTATAAGCGAACATCTATGGGATTGTGTACGTTAGTTTCGGAAGCAAACATACAATTGGCCATATATTGGCCATGGACCATATAAAGGATTGCTTTATATGGTCAGTGTCTGTTTCTGATTCCTACCCACCTTGGCGTTTTTTCATCCTCCACATTCAAACGAAACACGAGAGAGGAGCCGAATGTATCGGTTTATGATGTGGTGTGTTCATATTTTGAAATTCTGGTCATGTAGTTGCTTTAACGAGTCAAGCTGCAACCTTGCGAACTTTCTCAGAACAGAACTAGTGGAACTGGCAAGTAGAGAACACATATGTATATTTGAAAGCAGGATGAGAGTGCAGTGCATGGAATTCTCGAGATAGTATTGGTGTTGTCGAGTGAGGCTTGAAAAACTAGCTTAGAAAATTCATCGAACGAGTAAGTATAGAGGAAAGAAGATCCTTCTCTATTTTTACATTTTCTTTTTTCTATCGTTTGCGCTTTTCCATCAAAAGCAGATTCCACTACATTTGAATTTTTTTATAAACGACAGAAACTGGAGCCAAGAACAGCACTGATCCTATCGCTGCCTATATCGTTATTATCAGCTTCAGTCTGCGAAATTATAGCAAAACATCTGGAAACTCGAATACCGTCAATTATTATAGTGTTAACCAAATGTGCCAACCATTTAAGTGATCTGGTTATAGGATTCACGGAACGAATCAGAGAAATAAAGTCGTTGAGAGACATTTTTGTACCTCAATAAGGTATACTCATATACTCTCCTCCTACGTTTCTTCATCCTTGACCGCTTTGAGTATACGTTACAGATCTTCTGATATATTTTTAGCTTGTTGAAAATTGTTTGAAGTAGGGCCTTCATACCTTATAAAGCACCTTTGTTAACCTTTGCTAAAATACCACGGGTTAAGCAGGCATGAGAGAACAGTTGTTTCAGATATGCAGGTGAAGACAGACCCGCAGCGTCCGGTGATGGATATTTTGCTTTAGATTTTCATTATGGATCTTCGTTTAACATCTCTAATGGGGTTGCGATTATGATATATTCATGAGCCTCCTTACATGTCTATTTTCTCTGTCATTTTTCATTTTGCTCCACTACGATGCATATTCACAACGAGGCTAGTTAAGAGTTGAAACATATTTTCATTGGACACCTTTATTACATATGTTTTGCTCAAGTGTATTCACTTGCCGCCTTCATTTCCTGTTTTAGTAAATTATTCGAACAGTATATGGAAGACCTACTCCAATCGCAGGGAAAGTAACAAAAACAGTCTTTCGGAATTCGATAACTATTAAATATTTCAAAATTCATATCAGCTCATCTATTCTCTCCGTTGGTTCAGCGGACGCATTCCTGTAGCAATTTAAGGCCGAAATACAACAGTGCGAGACTGCGATACGAGAGCGCGACGAGAGTCTCGCAACAAATGTCAAGCACTTTTCGTAACATGCATTTGTATGCAACATCATACAATGATTGCGATGCGTCGATACAAGACGGAAAAACGAAAATTCCTCGCAACGAGCTGCGTAACGTTTGTCAGATGCCATATGGCGTTTAAATAAAATTTGAAATTCAAACGCGTTAATTAGTTTTTAAGTACTAGGGTTATTCTGATTGAATTTTGAATGAAAATTTCGTGAATCCTTGTCGGGGCTATTGTTTGCTAGACGAAGGAAAAATCCAAATTCAAAACTTTTACAAAATCAAAAACAATTTCACTTGAAACGTCACCAATTTGACATTTGTCATATGAACATTATTCTTCCTCGCATCGCGTGCGTTGTAAATTGAATGCGTTGCGTGGCGACGAGCGAAAATCGCATCGCGCTCACGCATCGCCGTCACGCGGTATTGTATTTCGACCTTTATACTATGTTACGGGTTAAGTCGATTTCAGCCCCTCCCGAGACTTCCGCGGCACCATCACCACGCGAAACGGACGAGTCGGGTACCCCAAGTTGGGGAAAAATAAGAAGCACCACCACGATTCGAGCCACGACGTTAGAAGCAGTGTATTATAGAAGAATTCAAATATTAATATAAGATTAGATTGTACTAGTTAAGGTAGGTAACTAGTACAGTTAAGTAGTAGTAGTAGTAGTAGTAGTAGTAGTAGTAGTAGTAGTAGTAGTAGTAGTAGTAGTAGTAGTTAAGGTAACAGCGAGTACTATGGAAGAATTCAAATATTGATATAAAGTTGGGTTGTATTAGTTAAGGTAGTGTTACGGTAACAGCGAGTATTATAGAAGAATTCAAATATTGATATAAAGTTGGATTGTATTAGTTAAGGTAGTGTTTAGGATCAACAGGCGATGCAAGAGAAGTCGAAAAAAAAATATTGGCAGTCTTTTGGGAGAATATACTTTGGTAATGGACACGAAAGAGCCTGATGATTTCTGGAAAAGTGTTGTAGGGAAATTTGCGAAAGATCAGACAAACGGCTTTGCTAGTTCCATTTCGCCAATCGAACGTTCAGTCGTCAGTGTGAATAAGTCGCGTGTAGGATTGTACATTGCTTATATTAACAATGGAGTTTTTCGGACGAAAGAGGTGCTTGCTTTTGAACAGTCTGATCTGGCGCCAGAAGATGTTTATTTGATGGATATCGTAGCCTGGTTTTCATTTGGATAGGTTCACTTTCGAATTACAATGAAAATGGTTTACAATGCTGGCTATTGGGTCGCGACCTCTTGCAAAAATTTCCGGACTTTTTGATACATAGGATCCGAATTTCTGGAAGAATCATACGTCATATGAAATGAACCGGAAGCAGGTGGAAATGTATATATTCCCAGTAGAATCTTTTCAAGAGTGCTTGAATGGCGAAAATGACTTTGACCAACACCAAAAGTATCCACCGAGCGTTTTGCAGCAAGAAGCCGATACCTTACCTCCTAGTGTAGATCGTACCCGGAAGAGGTTCACCTAAGTCACGATGATTTTGTTTCCAGCGGGAGCCGAACGACTTTCACGTACTGGACCAGCTTTTAACTTACCCACCGCAACTTCTGCACATACATCACTTGACACTTACTTCGTTTGATAAACAAGGGAAACTGTCACCGTCGGGGCGAATGGAGGATAAGACAGTTCGCGACAGAAGAAACTGCGGCAACCTCCGGTGAATTTTCATGTATAGCGGTGGCTAGTGATGCGGCGAAAAAAAAAGGTTATCGTCCTAAGAGCGGGATGTTTGGTTGGCCGTTAGGGATTGGGGGATATAAAGAGGAAACCTGGTAGCGGTCGGACGGTTTTTGCTTTTTTTTTGCCTGGGACGGTAAAGATCTAAGGGTGCGAGACGTGAAGAAGTGGTCTGTGGTAGTGAAGAAGGGACTAATAAATAACAAAGACGATTGAAGCAGTGGTCAGTGAAAGTGAAGAAGTTGTCTAAGAGGGGGATCAGAGAACAAAGGGAAAATAAGGAAATAAAAGAAAACCACTAAAGACTAAAAGTATAGTGCAAGGGGGCCCGTAGCGTAAGTAGGTTAAGTAGTAGTTTTAGGTTCATACAACGTCTTTATATAATTTAAAAAAAAGAAAAAAAAATATTTCCGCTCTATTTCGTTTTTTTTTTCTTCTCCTTTATTCCTCTCTTCCAGGTGGTAAGTGGCAGCGAGGAGTGGTGTGCGTGAGACGTGGAGAGCGCGCGTTGAATGAGTCGGTGATACCACGGAGGAGGCTATGTGAGGTGGTTAGTGTTTTTTTTTCTTCTTCCCTTTTATTTTATGTTTCATGGAGTGACGATCCCTCCCTTTTTTTTACTCTGGTGCTGTTTTGGATTTCTAGAGGTGCGATCCGGCGATCCGGCGATCCGCATTCTCGCTTGGCGGTTCTTTGAGGCATATCAGGATAAGCGAGCTTCCGGAGCCCAGAGCCTCAACCGGGGAAGCGACAACCCAGGGCAGGTGAAATCCTGGTTATCGGAAAATTTTAGTAACAACTAGTGTCCTGTTTCTGGTGGCAACACTGAATAAAGGCATAAAACATTCACACATTTAACGGTTTGTTGGTGAACTATTTTTAGATTCGATTACTCTCAATCATTAGCTCTTCTTCCTCTATTTTTTCCTCTCCCTCTCAGACTGATTTTAAATTTTGTTTCATTTTCTAGTTTAGACTTAATCCTTAATCCTTTCTAATAACTCGAAATTTTTCAGCTTTAAAAACCTTGACCGCAATGGCTTCACATATTCCCGGCAGCTGAATGAATGAATGATTGAATGAAAAAGGACTCGGCCTCACACTCCGAATAAGCGTTGCTGTCAGATAAAATGATTGTAGCGCCACCATCATCACTAAGGAGCATGAATGTATCTGCGTGTGTGTGCCCTTTGGTCATAATTAGAAGGATGTACATTTTCGGTTTTGCACAAGCGAGAAAACGTGTTGGGCATTCTATAGTTTAACGTGATTGCCACAAGCATGTACAAAACTTTCCCGCTGCACCTACGACAAGGGAGGGAAGGTAGAAGGAAGTGAGAGCCAAAGGAGGAAAGACAGCTGAACGGGGGAAAGAGCATGGAAAACAAAAATTATGTTGAATCTACGACACAAATGTACAACCAACTATGATGGAAAGGCAAAAGGATGAGCTCTCGAATAGAAAAAGTTAAGCGATTCTCGCCGATGTTGGTGCGAGGAAAAGCTGTGTTCCGTCGCAACATACGGCTCGTAGGGAAATTACTTTTTGACAGTATCTGCATTACGGTATAGTTAGAAAATATCCATGCCGTTTTATTCTGCGAAATTCTATTTTGAGTCTAGTCCGGATGCTGATGAAGTTATTCCCGAAGTGTTTTTTTATGAATATTTTAGCTGGTCAAAGTATCTAATAAGCCGGCCCTGCGAACAGCGACGTTCTGCTTAAACGGTAACCAGAAATTTAATTTAATCTTTCGAAAAAATTTTCCTATTACCAGCACTTAATTGAGGAAAACCGTGATGCCGAACACAAATCCCCAAGAAATAGTGGCAAATTGCTTTAGCGATTTCCATAAATTAATATTAATTTGTATACCCAAAGGAAGCCGTCGACCGGAAATCCTTGTTTGCTTCTAGTCACCGTCAAAATATTATTCCACCTCAAGTTTTCCTTAGCATATTTTCAGTTTTCAACCCTCAACAACTCTCTACCCGTTCCGCAAAAAAACTCTTTCCTAAAATTTAATTTTAACTCGTCTCACAATTTCGATAGCTTATTCAATGGTTACTCCTTCTTCTAGTCTCTTGGACTCCTGGACGAAACAACTTGCTCTGCCGCTGCTGCTTGAAGCCACTGAAAAAAAGAAATGAACGCATCACAGAAATATCAGAAGCAGAAACTAAATCGAACCGTAACTAGATGAACAGGATCAGAAATCTGAAATCAAGAATAAGCTACAGGATGCCACTACTAGTCCGAGTCATTGGCTCATAAATATTTATGGAATAATTTCATATCGTATCGGGGTGGATATCAAAATACTCGATACTGGACAAATATCTCAATATTGCATTTATGTCCTTTTTTACAGAGCTATGAATGAGCATATCGGGTTGTCGCTGGTGAGTTGTTCTCGTTATTTTTATTTTGCTTTAAGGTTTTGTATCTGATTCAACTCTCAACTCCGGACAATATCGGAGTCGTATAAACCCAGAGTTAGTATCACGACAGACGCGAAAGTATTTTGTATAGAAATAGATGAGAACCGAATAAGGCTTCCGATTTAGTTTTTTTTAAACCTGAAAGTTTTGTTAAACGTGAGTTCGGATAGTATGTTTTGGTCAGATTGTTTGCAAATGTAGAAAAAATAGTAAGAGGGATATGTATTCGGTCGAATTTTAATGCATTTTGCAAATTCGCGATAAATTTGTAAAACAATTTTTCCAAAACAACACAAAAAAGGAGGAAAGATAATAGTTGCTGACAGAGTGGAGCTCATCGTTTTGTGAGTAAGAGCACCTGGAATAATTTCTCCATCATTTTATTCTTTATAGGACTTGCTGATTCATACGAAACTAAGGCATATATCTCAATAAGAGTTGCAGCTGCTATGGTTCTCAAAACAGTATATGGTTTTTTTTTTTTGTTTGGGAGGTGAAGGCTATTTAGGCCCTGAGTGTCGGACTCCCCCGCTACCGGACTACCGATTAAACACCTCCCCTGTCACACCGAGAACCTAGCCTGGGACTGTTTGTCACATTACTTCGGACTAGGTCTCATTTATCATCGCTTTGCGATGTCTTCAGGCTAAGGGAAATCTCTCTCCACGGATGGATAGGAAGGAATTGCGATTAGTAACTATAATATTGCGTTACAGAGATGTTCCCTCGCTCGCCAAGCGATCCATTATATCCTTCTTTATAATGAGTACTGTCCATACGTAATGTGACACACAGTTCCAATTGTCCTTTGATTGCCTTATTTTTCCCGTTACATTTTCTGAGGAAATCACGCCAATTTTCTCCGAGAGATGCGAACGGAGTCTTGTGAATCTATTACACGTAAAGAACGTATGGCAGGCATCATCCGTCATCCCCGGGCAGAACACGTATGTTGGGGATGGTGTCTTTCGTATCTTATGCAGTTAAGACTGAAAATACCCGTGACCACTGAGTAGTTGCATCAAGTAATAATCAGTCTCACCATGCATTCTGTAAAACCACGGCCCAAGTCACTTATCAGCTGTGCGGTCCACCTGCCTCGCGTTTCGTTTTCCCATATTTGCTGCCACAAGGTTAGGGTTCTTCTCCGTTCCTCTCGGCTGACGGTTTCTCTCGCTGACTCTCCCCTACGTAAGTATACACGTTTCCGTTAGTCTGCAAGTAACTTAATTGGAACCACCCTCGAGATTACCAGCATTGCAGGCAGATATGCAGCCGCTATCTGCAAAGCTCCTTGCCTCTGCACCTGTTGCAGACGCCTTCGGTGCGTCTCTTTACTGAGTGCGTCAGCCCAAACCTCGGAGCCATACAAGAGCACTGACTCCATTGCACTCATCATTAGACGTCTTTTGCTCGAGGTTGGCCTCTGCGTGTTGGCCATAAGGCGACTGAGAGCCGATACCCGCACGGAGGCCTTATCTGCTGTCACTCGAACCTGCTCGAAAAAACTCATCTTAGAGTCAATCATCAAGCCAAGGTATCTGATTGATTCTTCTGACTCGATGACCATTTCCCCCACCCGAACCGGCATAACACGAGGGATCCGCTTCTTGGTGAGGACGACGACCTTTGTCTTTTCCAGCGCTAGGCTAAGCCCACGGTCTGTCATCCACTCGCTCACTCGGCGTATTACCGCACCCAGTTTGAGCTGCGTCTGTCCGACACTACGTCCGTTGACTAGTACTGTTACGTCATCTGCGTAGCCAACCAGACGCGACTTCCCGGTAGCTGCAACCTCAAAAGCTCATCGTACGAGACATTCCAGAGGTCCGGGTCCAGAACGGAACCTTTCGCGACCCTTGATGTCAAATCAATTCTTCGCCGGCCTCCCAACGAGTCATAGATAAGTTTCCGATTTTTAAGGTAGTCTTTCAATATCCGCATCAGATACCTCGGCACCCTGAAATATTCCAGAGCACCAAGAATATCTGTCCATCTAGCAGAGTTGAAGGCATTTCTCACATCTAGTGTTATGAGCAGTACTATTCGTCTCGAGTAATGATTGTGGGCTTCTGCCTACTGGACCGCACTCACTACCTCTGCTATTGCACCGATCGTGGATCGACCAGCCCTGAAGCCGTACAGCCGTGGGGACAGATCCCCGGCAGTTCGAATGGGTTCTCCAAATCTTTCTCTAATGAGCCTCTCGAGCCTCCCAGCGGCGTTCAACATACATAGGGGCCGATATGTAGATGGTTGCTCCGCGTTTCCCTTCCCCTTGTGGATCAGCACGAGCATCGCCTCTTTCCAGCAACTTGGAAACGCGCACTGCTGCAAACAGGCATTGAAAGTAATGAGCAGCTTGTCAGGGCAAAGTTGATGTGCAAGCTGTATCACTTCCGCTGGTTTACCGTCTGGCCCTGGGGCCTTTTTCGATTTTAAAGATTTCACCGCATCATCCAGCTCGATGGCGGTAAAAAGCGGGCATTCTCCGGGACATTCAACATCTGCATCATCGGGACGAATAGGATGCATAGGGAAGAGCGCTCGAACAACCTCGTCCATTTTTTCCGTTTCAAGGACACAGGGCCTCCTTGCAGCTCCTAATTTCCGCATGGCAAGCTTGTAACCCAGCCCCCACGGGTCTCTGTCGATGTCCTCAACTAGGTTGCGCCAGCAGCGAGCCTTGCTTTCGTTAATTAACCTACGGAGAACTTTTCTAGCCGACCTGTATGCCAGCGTTCGGGAGTGTGACTCGTCTCGATTTCGTCCTCCAAAAAATTCTCCCATCGCTTTCAAAAATCTCATGTCACATCCTGCTTACGACATCGCGGAAAAACCTCCGCATTACGTTCGAATCCTCCCGATCAGCTGAGTTACTTGGGTATTCAGAGATTGCATAAGCTGACGGCTGGTTGGGCATTGAGCTTCAGCTGACGACTCTATGAGCTTCCCGACAAAATGGAAGCGCTCTAGCCGGAAATTTTGGTCCTCAAGGTATAAGCTATCTCAATGGGTTGAATGAAGAAATACTGAAATCAGTTGTCAAAAGGAATCACTTGCCACCCTTGGCGAATCGCAACAGCTAATGGCCTTGTACGTTTGCTGAAAAAAATCTTAACGCTGCAGACAGAAAGGTAGATCGCAGAGCTGCAACATTCGTTTGAAAAATGAATTGAATGGTCAACCCCGTTCGGTGCATTCGAACAGTATAGAAGAGTTGAGCTCCAGGAGGGCAACCTCAATGAATATAATGTTGTTAATGTATCTTATACACAACCAATCCACTCCCTCCTGTCTTTCACAATGGAGGATGGATTCCGGCAAACTGAAGGCACCATATGACATAGATTAGAAAGACCTAGAACATAGTACTGTATGAAATGATTCCTTACTAGAGCCGTTCGGGATTTCAGGGCAGATGTTGGAACCACTGATTACTCGGAACTGATGTACAATCTATCTATCTCCATCCCATGAGAACACCAAAGCTTTTTAAAACACAGGAACAAAATCTTCTCGAATTTTTACTTGATCGATGTGAAAAGGCAGTCCTCCAAAGGGCGACATGAAGTAGCTTAATTTCTTTCAAACACGCTTGCAAACTGGAATTCATTCACTTCTTGCTGACAGCCTTTAGGACTTCAACTAAATCTCCTCTCCTTAACTTCAAGACCCAGAAATTAATCCTATCTCAATGAAATACGATATGTGTCTATGATAAATCTGATCTGATTGAAGAAGGAGAAGATTGGAGTTCAAGGACTTTGGATTCTAAAAGACTGGATTCCATATGGAAGTGAGAAGACAAAGAAACCATCGTATAAACGTTCATTGTTGTTAGTTTAGGAATATATTCGATTTTCAAAAATGATCTGACGTGATCTCGTGCATATTTTCACTCAAAATCGGCTGCCTCAACACATCTCATGTATTAAGTTCTGTAGTCAACCGTTGCACTCCAATAGCAGTGACCAAAAGCCAAGTGACGTGAATGGGTCTTATCGTTATTGCTTAATCCTAGAGCAGATCAGTAAGTCCACACGATAACGTGCTGAGACCCGTTGTCAAGACAAAACAAGGGATCAAAGGATCAAACGTTATTAGAAGCACATACTATGACTTAGTGATTTCCAAATACAATAGAAGCTCACCAAACGGGTATGAATCAGTCGGATACCAATGGCCCAGGATGATAAGGTTAAACAGTATTAGTTCCTTCCATCGCTGCTCTCCTTACCCGATCACACATGAACTGTGACCGAAGCAATCACTCTGTAATCCACTCCTTATAGATAACCTCCTTGGACTCTCTGTCAACTTGAGCCAATCTTTTCTGAAATTCTTCATAGCATAGAGCTGAAATTAAATACGATTATTTGCCAATCTTATCAATAATTCTCAGCTTAATCAAATGCTTCAACAACCAAAAATTCTTATCCTCATTGCATTGCATCGTGGATGTTAACAACTAGCAGACTTGTTTAACGCTCTACGCTATTTTGCCCAATGTTGTTCTACCAACAACTTCAGCTCGTGAAGACAGCAAGGAAGATGTTGCTTTTCAGAACATCGTTTGCAATTCCCTTTACAGTAAGTTGTTTCACTTAAATTTAGATAGTCAACAAATGACATGGAGATACACATTGACAAACTTTGACAAAATGACTGGAGACAACGTTTTGATTTCAACTTTCTGGTAAAACGTATCAGGCTTTGTCAAGTTTGCCAAAGGTGTAAGTTAAATTGTTACATTGATTAGCCCTCTCATTTTTTTTTGAGTATCTGATAGTCGGATGACATGTCTTAGATTTAAGGATATTTCAGTTTTTGAATTCAATTCATGAGTTCTGTTCATTAAGGAAATCCACAACAAACGACTATATATCATTTGTTCCCTTGAGACGTTCAACTTGTCGTAATTGAAATTTTCAACGATTATTGGGGGTTAACGCATGAAAATATCCTTTTCGGCTAACCAATTCAACTACAGTCTGTATTATTTCGCTCAGAAGACCAAATGAAATTTATCCAAGAGTTGTTTTCGGTTTGATAGAGTCTACTCATTAGCAATAACAGTCGTATCAAGGATATCACGAGTCATTCAATATTTAGATGATAATAATTTTGCTATTGCAGATGCAACTACTCAACATGGCTGAACGAATTCCCAGCAAATTTGCTGGTAATGAAAACCATTCAAAGTGTTTACTCATCGAATATTACGAGAATGATGTGAATGTGCACTGCTGGCGGGTGTCATATTGAAATATAAGCCTGTAAATGTTTCGTTCGGTGACATGTTCCCGGAAATTATTTAAAAGCTATTTGAGGACACCTGTTGAGGGATGAACATCTATGATTGGAATTCGAAGGCAAATATACTTTATTCTGATATGGATACGTCATATGCAAATAATATGAATGGTGTATGCAGAAACTAGAATGTGCAAGGAATTTATGTAAATTTAGGCTTTCTTAGAATATCAGGAATTTCCAAGAGTTCTTCCGGTTTTCATACGAGCACTTTAGTGATATGTTTCCACTAGATGACCTATGGTCAGTAGGCAGATATAGGTATATCAAGTCAGGATTGGTCAGAAATACAATTTGGACTATCTCGTCATATCATACTTTGTTCATGTTGAGTTCAGTAGAGCGACATATGCAAATACACCTCTCAAGTCTGATTTTGAAAATTAATCGTATTCCGTTGAATCTGTGTAGGTGCACAAAGATGCGAACGTCCACGAAATCCTAACGATAACTATCCAACAATTTAAAAGCTCATGGATACGTTCGACTCTCAAACACTGCACCAAAGCGGAGAGAAGTATACGAGTCGTGTGAGAAAAGTAATACGACTGTCAACGCTGCGGGCGATTTGGCAACGTTGTGTCTACCGCCCTGTACTAAGTCGGTATGTTAATCATTTCCCCTCCCTCAGTTTGAGTTTATACTCGGTACAGCTAATAAATTATTTGTGTTTGTTGTTTATTATAAAAAAACAGCATCAAAATTTATGTCCACATTGTGCAATATAGTTTTCTTTAAAACATGATAATCCACGAGTGTGACTTTTGAAAAGTTGAAACCGGCCTATGGGGAACATAGCTTATCAACAGCCGCAGTTTTCCACTGATACAAAACATTTTTGAAGGCCGAGAAAACGTGGAGGATCAATCTCGCTCACGAAGAAGTTCTACTTCAAAAACAGAGAAAAATATTGAACGTGTGAGAGCTCTTATCTGACCGTATTTTTACAAAAAGGATGATGAATGAACTATTAAACTCGATCGCGTTAATTTTGTTGAAGGGAATGGCTATGACCAAGAATTCTTCTTGTCAATGCAGTATAATAATTGTAGTATGCAGTATATTAATAATTGGCGAACCTGAGAAGAACATCTAATCCGCGAAATTCTAATACTTACTTCAGCTTATTCCTCACAATATTCCACGAATTTTATTCCTTACCAACTAAAAGCCGATCAGTAAAGCCTTTATTCAAGGGACACAGGCGCTACTGGTAAAGCCCCGATTCAAAAGAAAGACTCCAACATATTCCAGCGGCAATATACATGAACAGATATTGCAAGCACTCAGGCATTAGCTAGACAATACTCAAGCAAAAGACGATCGTATCACACTCCCAGTAGTTTAAAAATTAACCGAGAAAAAAGAAAAAAATGTAATTCTCTACGTTTCGCTCACAGATAGAAAACATAAAAACGCAGCCGAGTATCATTCTTATCTAATATCCTCGAGGAAGTATTTAATCGGCCATAAAATCACCAATATGCCCTGATTCGGAAATACTATAAATCAAGTGTCGCATCCATCCCCAACACTAGACGGAATAAATCCAAAAAGGAATTGTTCCAAGGACACGATATTCTCTGACAGATTCAAACGAGTAGGGGGTGGAAATAAAGCATTTCAGCTACATGCTAGCAAAATTGATGGAATAAAGGAATGGAAGTTCCACCATCTATTTCACGGATATGATTATCATTCGGCTATAGTTAAAAATGGGATGTGTTCTGAGGGGAATAAATGTGGTATATTCGGTGAAGCAAGGTATTTCAGTAGGTAAAGGTCGTTTCAGAGATAACGCCAACATTTCCGACTAAACTCTTAAAACTTTGTCATATCTTTGCGACGCCGCCAGACTCATATCTATCAGTATTTATCTATTTCCTAGTCTTTACGCCCTGTTTGATACACCACTGCTGGTAAGAGAAAAAGGTGCAAGTCATGAAATCAGTGACTCGTATCGCTAGTTAGGTCCTAATTAGACATAAAACTTTCCCAATTATTCTTCGACGCTGTCGTTCTTTGAATTCCTACATCCCTAACTAATAGTACAACCATTTCGAACCAATAACAACTCAAAGGACGTGTATTAAGTCCAACTGATAATTCCCACTAATTTCGCAATCTTTGAATGCGAGGGCTATTATACGAACTCATCTCGTTTCCAAAATTATCCTGAAGGCAATTGCATACTTTTGTCCTGATCGTTTATTACGACCGAACGTTACTTACAATAAGTACAATAGCTCTCCCCCAATCAAGTCCTTAAATGAATCGATGGACAACGTGACGCGCTACGATAAAATAGATTTCAGATGGACCAGTCAAGTGAATTGCAATTTTCGGGATACTTCGATTGAATGGAGTTGTAAAAAGTCTTCGGAGATAATCTTGAATCAGGAAAAAGTTGGCGTATTGCAATATGATAAAGTCTTATGAGGACACAATAACATTGTTTAATATTGAATTATTTGATTTGTGAACAAATAAAACGGGAGAACTTCTTTAAACAAAAATATAAAAAATGGATTAAACTAAAAAAGAGAAGATATTGAAGGCAGAGACAAAACTCATTGTTCCTCAGCTGCTGGGATCTTTTGTAACGAAATAGGCTGTGGAAGGTAACTTAAACCCAGTTTGTATAGAACATGATAAGGTTGGTTCAAGTTCCTAGTGAAGACTCCTCGGAAGTTAATTTGAGATGTTGAAGAAACTTGCTTCGAATGGAGATTTCGTAGATTTAAATCCTATCAGTCACATTAAAATGTCTCAGCAGGAAAGTTCACTGAGTATGATTCTATTCTAGCCAAAGGTACAAACCAGAACGCCAATTGAGATGCGGCCCGGCAGACCGTTGTTTAGTAGGATATTGTGTTTTTTTTGGGTAGGGAGGTGAAGGCTGTTTACGTCTTGAGTATTGGACTCCCAGATGCAAAATGCTTTTGGACTACCCACTAAACACCTCCCCTGTTAACCTGAGAACCTACCCTGGAACCGTTTGACACATTTCTTCGGGCTAGGCTTCGTGTTCCTACGCCTAGAGGCGCCTTCGTATTATAGGAATCTCTTCTCTAACGGCAAGGACGGGAGAGGAAGGAAGTGTTAGAAAAGAGATCCATCCATCCCCGATACCTCCCAGCATTCCAATAAAGGTTTTTTCAATATCAACACTGCCCGAGCATATTGCGCCACGCGATTCCAATTGTCAACTGTTTTCAGCGTTACTCCGACGATAGTTTCCAGACAGAGCTCTCCGATTTCGCTGAGTAGAAACCCTCGCTGCTTGCTCCACATTTTGCAGTAGAAGAATGTGTGACAAGTGTCATCTGGTTCTCCTGCACAAAACACACAGTTAGGAGACCGTGCTCTGTCAATTTTGTACAGGTAGGATCGAAAACAACCGTGCCCGCTTAAGAGCTGGGTCAAGTTGAAATCGGTCTCACCATGCACTCGACTGAACCACGGCCTCAGGTCAGTGATCAGATGTGCAGTCCACCTTCCCGTTGTTTCTTGCTCCCAGGACTGTTGCCAATCGCTGAGAGAGCGACGTCTCACTTCCTTGGTGATCTCTTCGATCTTCACCTCTGCGCAGGTAAATACTTCTGCGCTCTCTCGCAACGAGGGTGATGGAGACCGTTCGGTATGCGCATGCGATTCGCAATGCTCCTTGTTTCTGCACCTGTGCCAACCGCTTCCGGTGTAACTCCTTGCTGAGAGTGTCGCTCCACAGTTCTGATCCGTAGAGTAGAAGCGACTGCACAACGCTTATTAAGAGTCGTCTCCTTGATGTGGTGGGCCCCTCTATATTGGCCATTAATCGGGTGAGTTCCGTCACACGCGCTGCAGCTTTGTCAGCTGCTACCCTGATTTGTTGGGAAAACTTAAACTTAAAACTTCACTGCTGATTTCGATTCGACCAGCTCGTCCCCTATACTTATAGGCCGTACTCTGGGGATTCTCTTCTTCGTTAGGATGGCCACTTCGACCAGCTTGAAACCGTGAGCGGTCATCCAGTCCATTATCCTCCGCATTAACATATTGAGTCTGAGTTGCGCATGGTCTACTGTGCATCCAGCGACCAGCGCCGCAACGTCGTCCGCATAGCCGATCAAACGTGACTCATCTGGCAGTTCAAGCTGCAGGAGTCCATCGTAGGAGATGTTCCACAGGTCCGGGCCAAGGATAGCGAAACCTGCAGTAAGATTTGTGCTTCGCACACCCTCCTTCGTGTCATAAAGTAGGCTGCGGTCCTTCAAATAGTTCCTGAGAATCCGCATAAGGTACACTGGTACTTGAAAACGATTTTCTACCGCTTCCAGAATATCTACCCATCTAGCGCTGTTAAATGCATCTCGGACATCTAGAGTATCCAGCAGGACGACCCATCGTGTGGAAATACTATCAGACTCCGCGCGTTGGACCGCGCTCACTACTTCTCCAATTACATCGATGGTGGAGCGGCCTGCTCTGAAGCCATACTGCCGTGGAGATAGATCCCCGGCAATACGAATGACATCAGCGAGTCTTCCCCTGATAAGTTTTTCAAAAAATTTTCCGACCGTGTCAAGCATACACAGTGGGTGGTATGCAGCTGGCGACCCGGGATCCCCTTTTCCCTTCGTAATGAGGACAAGTCTCGCCACCTTCCAGCACTCCGGGAACAGCCCTTCGCGCAGGCATGCGTTGAACATGCGGAGGAGCAGGTCAGGGGAAAAGTGGAAGACCATTTGTAGCACCTCTGCTGGAATCCCATCTGGTCCTGGAGCCTTTCTGGCCTTCATAGACAAGACTGCTTTCTCCAATTCCATCTTCGTGAAAAATGGAATTTCCATTGGTGTTTCATAGTGAACGGCTTCAACGATGGCGGGATGAATGGGGAAGAGAGCCCGCATGATTTCGTCCATCTTCTTTGCCTCGTATGAGTGAGGTGACCTTTGGACACCGAGCTTCCTCATTACTATTTTGTAGCCCAGGCCCCATGGGTCTCTGTTCACGTCGTCCACCAGGTTTTCCCAGCGGCTGGCCTTGCTGCTGTTGATAAGTCTACAGAGACATTTTCTAGATGACTTGTAAGCAGCTAATCGGATACATGCCTCTTCCCGGGTTCGAGCTCGCTGTGTCCTGCGTCGTAGTTTGTGACACTCCCTTTGTTTTTCGGCAATTTCAGGTGGCCACCAGTATACTGGAGGCTTGCTGTGCCGGGGTCTTCGTAGGGACATTGAAGACCTGCAGGCAGATGTAATGATTCTCGTAGTTGAGTTAACGACATCTCTTGCCGCAGGTTGTCCGTCCTCTAGCGTTGCTTCCGACGGCGGTGATCGTGCCATAAGCACTTCAACAAACTTCTCAACATCCGCTTTCTCATTATTCCACCGGAGCGCAGAAGAACACGCGCGTGGTCTTCGCGAAGCACCGTGATGGATCTTCAGAGCTATATACTGGTTATCACTGGCCGAGTAATCCTCTAGCACTCTCCAATTTTTAACTGATTGTGCTAGGCACTCCGAGGCGAATGTCACATCAGTTATGGTGCCGACGCAACCCCATCGACGGAAAGTAGGGGTTTGGCCTGTGTTCAGTACGACGAGCTCAGTTCGTGCTGCCATGTCCACGATCGGTTTGCCCCGAGCGTCTGACTGGGGTATGCCCCAATCGATTCCCTTTGCGTTTAAGTCACCTCCGACGAGCACATGGCCCTCAATACTCAAAACAGCGTCCTCCAAACCATTGAGCCTAAGTTGAAAGGATGGCAACGACTCGTTCGGAGTTAGATATACACTGAAGAGTGTAGTTCCCGAACACTGAACCCAAACAAAACCATCTCTCCGCTCCCGATCCTGCACTTGTAGGTGAGCACTGTTCCGAACCCAGAGGGCGGCTGTACCGGACTCGGCAGGATACCATGTTGATGAGTTTCTTGTGTGATGTTGCCTGCTCAGCAATGGTAAGTCAGCTTGCCTGTCTCTCGCAAACTGTCCCAGTAGGTCTTGGGCGATGATGCTTCGATGTAGATTGATTTTAAGTATACGAATCATTGCAGAAGCGCTTTTGCCTTGGTTAGGGCTTCTTGGAAGACCCGACACTCCCCTGTGCCTGGAATATGTTTCAAATCATCTGGTCTCGGGTTATACTCCTGGCAAAGAACACAGTGTGACTCGTCTGTGCATTCCTTCTTTTTATGCCCTGTCTTACCGCAATTGTAGCACGCGGAGCTTCGGTCAGTTCCATTACATGTCTTTAAGGTATGACCATATCCGACAAATAACCCACCCTATTCTTATTGTGCCTTGCTTCAAAAGATGTTCTGTTTCCCTCTCTGTGAGGTCGATTATGGCCATGCGTTGACCCCTGTTGCTGGGTTTGGCCAGCCTGACTTTCGTCTCGCCTAGTACGGGGAAGTCGCGTTTTAAGGCGTCTTGTATTTCGGGCAAAATAAAATAAAAAAACATCAGCAACATTGGTGTCGCTGGATTAGTGGAAGTGACTGGTTTTGTTTGGTTTGAACATTTGGCTTTTGCGCGATTAGGCAGTTTTCTTATAAAATTAACGGTGGTTATAATAAAAAGAGTGGCTTATTCGCCTTCCTCCGTTTGTATTCAACTGTAGAGACTGATAGAAACCAAAATGATGCAGAAAATTTAGATAGCATTCAAACAAATCTACTCATACTTAGAGTATTATATACAGCACACAGCAAGGATGCCTGGGATATTTGGCCATCTAATAATCAAATCCACGTGATGAATTTTAGCAGCCAATATTGAGTATCATGATTAATACTCATTAGCCGTATTTTTTTTTTTAAATCAAGCATGATTGTTGAAATCAACCCTTAACCACCTTCCAGTGGTCATGGTGACCGCAACGACTTTTTGAATTTGAATTTCGTCGAAGTCCGATATCGCGTGTTAGTGTGCGTCTTTGTTGGTGGTTTAGTGTCGCGTGTGCGCTGGGCAAGGATAGTAGTGCGCGCGTTTGGTTTGGGTGAATAAAAATATTTTGTTAGCGGTCGTGGTGACCGCATGCAGGTAGTTATGTGAATATTGTGTACTACATTCCTGTTTATTGTTTTAGCGCAAAAATGGATACAAACGACGAAAATATTATGAGATAATTAGAGGAGGAACTGTCGGATGTGGAGGATACCTTTGAGGAGAGTTGCAGTGATGTAGAACCTGAGGATTTGGAAGTTTCTGTGATTTTAGAAGACTGTGAATCTTCTTTCAGAAAACTGGAAGTAGATTTAAATTTATTAAAAAGCTAGCAAAAGAACTAACTAGGCCACTCCTCGTGACATCAAAACTTTTATTTGCCGGATCTTGAAAATAGAAAATGAATTGCCTACAGTTTCTGGAGCTGATCATCTTCAAACACGTCAAACGTGTTCAACTTGTGATCCCAAAAAGAAACGAAAAACATTTCATCTGTGTTTTATGTGTCAAAAACCAATCTGTGTGGAATGCTCTAACAAAATGTGCAAAAATTGTCGCGAAAAATTGTAAGACTTTACCCCCTGCAATTTTCTCGAAGTTTTGATTTTTTTTATACTTTAATTTTTTTATGTTATTAGAATATTATTAGATTCTTTAAAGAAAGTCATAATTTGATATAATATTTATGTAAGCATAATTATATTTTTAGTTACAATGTGCCTGCAATTTAATTGTTCACATTTATGAGAAGAATATGTTCTATTATTGTTTCTTTTTTCACTTAAATAAATAATTTGATACATATCAAGGAGTTTTATTAATGTATACTTATAATAAAACCTTAAAATCTTAAGAAAACTCATGTGTATCCCATGCGGTCACTGTGACCGCGCGCAGGTGGTTAAGTAACTGATATAGGGGTTAGGTGGTTAAGGGTTAAAATATCAAAAAATCAACATAAAAATTTGTTTTGTCCTTACCTCCTTATTGCGTTCAGTCATAAAAATCCATGCAATCGGTTAATGCCACAGAAATTATTCAGTACACCAATGGCAAATGTCTGCACTAATTATTCGAAGCGTTATCTGTAAAGTCCTTGAACAGCTTACCAAGAGAATCACATGAAAATAATTTTGTGCAAGAACTTATGCAAATGCTATAATGAAACATCCCTTCATCCCTAACGTGACCTAGTTAAGTTCACACTTCAAGTGATTTAAATTTCCCAATCATAACACGTAATATTATTTAATTAAATCGAACAAGTTAATTTCAGTCTAAATAAATTTCTCCATCTTACATAAAATGATGTGCAAAATGTGAAAAAGGACTCATCCTCTCCATTCCAAATTGACTTCCACCACAGCGGCAGACGAATTCCGTACGGAGCCGACAACCCGCCGCAAATTGACAAAAACTTTTTCTGCTGTTCGATTTTCACTTTAAGACTTGCGAAAAAAATTTCCAATTCGGCCAGGACATGAAATTTTCTTCATTGAATTGTACTCGTACGAATTATGCGACACGGCCGTAAGATGTGATCCATTCGTACTTTCTTCATCATTCTATTAACACGAGAAATATTCAATTTTTGGAAAGTTTTTTGCTTTTTCTTCATTCCCTCAGCACGGAACGTTTCAATACCGACTTCTATCTGAGGGTGTTTTTTTTTTATTTCAGTTTTACCAGGACCAATTTCTACTTTATTCTCTACTCTTTGTACCGAGCACGTCTTGTTCTTGTCATAGTGATTTGAGATTTTCCCTTTTTGAGCGTCGTATACGAAAGTCCTTATTTGGACTGTTTGGCTTCGCTGTTGGAAGTTCTTGTGTATCTGTCGCGTGGTAAGCCACGGAAAAAAGGAAGTTTTTCATCTTCGGTTGTTAGCTGGATGTCGTGAAGATATTGAAATGAAAGCAAGTTTCCCGAATGTCGAACGAAGTTTTCCAAGCTGATCGTTACGAGCTGCAAGGTTGATGGTAGACAGGGAATGAGTGATTTCATGTTTGCAATATGCATTGATTTCCATGCATATTTTTTCTAGTTTTGCTGTTAGAGGAATAGGAATAAGTTGAAATGCAAGGGACCGTTTGCGTGGAAGCCAATTGGTATCCTTCTTTTCTTCTATTCGATGCTTTGCTGCCAGTTATGGCCAAAATCACGCTCGAACAACAGAAAACTCAAGTCTTTTATAAGCCTACAGAAACATGTGTCGAGTGCTTACGCCTCATGTATTACCTTTCATTTTATACCGACGAATCATGAGTTAACACGAATTACAAAAAACTAAAGGATTCTTCGCAACTCGATATCCGAAGACATCTTCAACTTAGGAAATAACATCAAAGTTGCACATGTACCATCCCTGAAAAGTTTCTGGAGCGGAAATACAATTTTCAGTTTATTCATTAGAATTGGGTTATACATTTTTCAATATCTTAGAAGGTCTACGGACAATTTCTAGAATCAGCTCCTCATCATTTCTAGAAAATCACATTTAAGTTCTTTTGCCAGAGCACGAAACAAGTTGGCAGCAATCTAAGCCGGCAACAAACGAGCATACGACCGGATCCCGATGTATGAGGCTCAATTCTGTGCAGTACTTATGTTGAATCAAATAGAACTTAGTTTACACTTTTTATATCCTTTCCGGACGCTATAATGAGGCACTTGTGTCATCCTTGAAGTTGTGGATCAGGTACTGTTAGCTTCATCGTATTCGCTCTATAGAGTGATTTATTCGCAATTTTTATTTTTAAGGACGACAGGCTTTCCATCAAGCCGATGTAAAATTTTAAGACAGCTAACTCCTACTACACATGTATGTTCGTATATTTTCCTACACTTCTGTCGTCGATTTTTTCTTCTTCTTTGTTTGGTCCTTTGCCTTCCATTTCACCTTCTTATACATTGAATCTAGTGGAGGAAAACCAGCAAGCACTTCTTATACTGCTATTCAAAAATCATCTTCATTTTTTCCCATCGTCCTTTATATCTTCGTCTTGAGAATTTATAGAGAACACTCGAAGTCCCAGTTGCTTGGGTCTTTTTGGTTGTGTCGTATGCAGTTATTGTATACTACATGTCCATTGTGGCGCTAGGATGTAAAATGGGCAGCATTTGTTCAAAAGATTCCCGTTAAGAGAACTTTATAATTGGTCGCCTTTTTTGAATTTTTCCCTTAGCAGAGGACTCGGATATACGTACAATCGTATCTTTTTGTGCACTGGCTACGAAGTCACACTGGAAAGACACCATGAAAACCCTTGGGAGTTTTCTTGGTATTGAAAGGATGAACGCACTGTACTGTTAGAAGCATGTTTTCTTTTTGTGAGTGAAAATTTAAGTGTTGAATGCTTTGGTGGCTTGAAGTGGTTTGTTAAGAATTTCTTTGCAAACCGTCGAGCAAAAAAGGATAAAGGTGGATCATAGTTTTTGCGACTAACGAAGGCAAGATATAATAAGAGTTGAATAGATTATTTTTTGTGGGTACACACTCAAATCCTCTGACGCTTTCATGTCATTACTGTCAAAAGGATAATTAGACATCACTTATGCTGGACAACATTAATATATGAAATTCGCGGAGTTGTACTCATGCAGACATGTTTCGTTTTTCTCGAAAAACTAAAATGCTACGGTACAGAAACTCTAAATCAAATATTTATTTTCAATGATGAA
This sequence comes from Stratiomys singularior, assembly GCA_954870665.1. NCBI lineage: Eukaryota > Metazoa > Arthropoda > Insecta > Diptera > Stratiomyidae > Stratiomys > Stratiomys singularior. Next base: position 109,477,614 of record OX940879.1, on the reverse strand, counting down.
TGAATGTAGGCTCGATGATTCGAGTAAGGGAAAATAATACTAAAATTATATAAAGTATATAGCTAGCAACATAATTGGTGTGCCCCGAAGGGACGCGGGATACCTGCCTTCAGCACAAATTTCGAGATTTCGAGTCACAGATGTATTGAAATTAATAATATTATTATTGAGGGTTACTTCTTAATAAAATAAGAAAAAAATTTAAATAAAATTAAAAAAAATTGAACTAAAATCAATTCAGCACTATTCTTGTCATTTATGTTCTCGCAATTGTTCCTTTCAAATGTTTGCTATAGCTCCGCTTAAATAATCCAATCTGAAATGTCGATTTCAATGACGCATTGGAGCATCTCAGCTGGTATCTATCCATTGATTGGAGTAATCTTGCCCATATTTGCAGCCGGCATTTTCAATCTATACAATTTTATCATTAAGCTAGTCCCAAAGAATAAGTCTTAAGTCTAATTTTACACGATCCCTCAGCCAATTGGTCTTAAAAATGGAATGATCCATTCCAGTGATGCTTCCACTAAAGCAAATCGAAAATCGAAAAAAAACAAAAATCAAATCTCATAAAAAAATCAAATCAAATCAGAAAAATCAAATCAAAAATCGTCTTGGTACCAGGCTTCAATCTCAGACACCGAATTGTCCCTTGGCAAATTGAGATAGCCTTCACCATTTACTAATACCTCTAGCCAGCGTCAGCTTTGAAGAAATATGAAATGATCGTTCCAAATCGCTTTTTGTAAGAAATAGAACGACTGCTCCTCGGATCCTTCTACGAGCAAAACTTCCAACAAATAAAGGCACGGGTATTGAAATGCCTCTTTTGTTATTGATGTTGAGAAATATTATTGAGAGCTGTATACCACTGTGTATGTTATACACAGTATGTATAACAAAGTTGGTTACTCTATTTCTATGACTGCATAAAAGCAGATAACAACATCAACAATCCTTTGCCTCAACTCGAGAGCTCCGAAAGAAAACTTGAATATAATTTGATTATCATTCAATATCACGTAAATGGTGTTCAACCTACACAGTGACGATGCGATCATAGCTCAGAGCGAATCTCCAGAAAGAAGAAAGAAACCTTAGTTATATTTCTTCCCGAATACTTCCCGAATAGTCCCCGGTATAAAAGTCCCCGTTGGTATGATTCTACTGTTCCTTCTACAACCAAACCCAGACGACAAACGGATGAACGAATACAAAAAGGCAGAGAGCCTCTACCAACCAAAAATACTGGCGGCATTCGGACGCAGCAAAAAAGCTGATGAAGACCGAAAAATCACGGTCGAAAATCGATTCCGCAAGGTGAATAAAAAAACATAAAATTAAAAGGAAGGTTTCTTTATTTCTAGCACAAAAAACAATGCACAGGCCGGAACGTCCAGTAAGACTAGGGGAAAAGCATGAACAACTAATACCTGGGAAACATACGAAGGGAGAAACCACCAATGACATTCAGATCATGATTCGACGCGATGCTGCCACTGACACTGCTTCTGATGCCATCAGAGCTCTAGATCCTAACGCAAACAAAGAAAGCCCGCCTCAAAACCAGGAGCAGGACAATCTCATTGTATTGGGTCGGCACGAAGAAGAGCGTCTCATGCGTAAGGTAGGAAACATAGTTAAAAAGATCAAAGCATCCTGCAATACCCAGAAAAACATAAGCAAGGACATTAGGGACGGTATTATAGAGCTTGAAGAGCTCTTAGACCGTATCGGGCACTACAGACGCAAATGGCTAAAAGCGGAGGAAGAGCAAAAGACCAGTAACTCGGTCGAAATGCAAGTTATTCCCGCATATAGCGCTACCAAAAGAGTTGCCAGTAGCCCAATTCAAGGGGACCGAGACAAAAAGAGGAAGGACGAAGAAGCGAACAGACAGATTACGTCGAATGATGGATTCCAGGTGGTGTCAACCAAGGCCACCAAACAAGCGTCAAGAGCTCCCCCTTGAAAAAGTCACCAATGATAAGCTCCTTCCTGGGGACAAAGGAAAAGATACCCCATACAAGAAACAAGAACCACGAAGCTAGCCACGCCGCAAAACCCTAAGGCATGCACTGCTGGTCAAACCGACGGATGGGAGAACTTACGCAGACGTTTTGTGGGAAATCAAGGGATATGTAAGACCCGATGACACTCAAACAGCCATCAGAACCGTCCGACCAACCAAATCTGGTGGCCTCCTTGTAGAGTTTGGACCTGAGACAATAAATAACGACTCATTCCAGGATGCAGTCAAAAAGGCTCTAGGGGAAAAGGCAACAGAAGCTTCACTTGAAACTCCTCTCCTCCTTGACTTGAAACTCCTCTGCATGGGCAAAATAAAAATATGTTGGGTGGTCTGCAGAATACGGCGAAGAGCAGTTCCTCTCCACTGTTTCAAATGCCTAAGCTACGATCATACAGCACAAGGCTGTAAAGGGTCTGACAGGAGCTCCTTGTGATATAAATGCGGCAACGCAGGACATAAAAGAACAGAATGCACGGGAGACGCGCACTGTATCCTCGGCGAGAACGCTGATCCCAGACCTGATGACCTGAGACATATTCCAGGGACAGGGAAGTGCCGGATATTCAAAGAAGCCCTAATCAAAGCCAAAGCAGCTCTGCAATGACCCGTGTCCTACAGATAAACTTACATCGGAGCTCAAACGCCCAAGACCTGCTTGACTAATTCGCGAGGGATATGAAAGCCGATCTATTGCTGCCTAGCGAACAACACCGAGATAGAAATTCATTAGCATGGTACCCTGATGAATCTGGTACTTGCGCCATATGGGCTCGAAACAGCACACAACTGAGAGTTCGAGGCCATGGGCGAAAAGATTGTTTCGTCTGGGTCCATTGCGCAGGAATAACATTCTTTAGTGTGTACTTGACACCGAACGAACTAATAACAACTTTCCAGGCGAAGCTCAACACTTTGGAGGACACCGTCTTGAGCACAGAAGGTCATGTTCTTATCGCGGGAGACTTTAACGCCAAGGCCATTGAATGGGGCATGCCTAAATCAGATCCCAGGAGGAATCGAATCCTGGAGATGGCAGCCAGAGTAGGGCTAGCCGTGGTGAACACTGGTAACACTCTCACTTTCCGGCGCTTGGGCTGTATGGGCACCATCCCGGACGTGACATTCGCCTCGGAGTCCCTCTCCTCTATGACACACAATTGAAGAGTTCTAGAGGACTATTCGGACAGTGATCATCAGTATAAAGCATTCGAGATCCGCGACAACGTTCCTAAACTCCCAGACACTCAGCGCTCCACCTTCGTGTGGAATACTGAGAAGTGGAGAAGTTTGTCGACACGCTCATGACATGCTTACCACAGCTCGGCTCATCGCTGGGGAGCAGAGAACTGACTGCTGAGGACATGGTGAACTCCACAATGAGTACCATCATCTCCGCTTGTAAGTCTCCCGCCGGATACCTAGACACGGAAAGCCTCCAGTGTACTGGAGATCCACTGAAATAGCTGAGAAACGAAGGGAGTGTCACAAACTCCGGCGAGAAGCTCAATGAGCGCGAAGCCAGGACGAGGCATGCACCAGAATGGCAGTACATCGGTCGGCCAGAAAATGCCTTCGCAAACTGATTAACAGGAGTAAGGCCCATTGCTGGCAGAACCTCGTCGAAGACGTGAGGAGGGACCCATGGGGCTTGGGCTATAAACTAGTTATGCGGAAGCTCGGCGCTCTACGGGCCCCTTGCGTACTTGAAGCGAACAATATGGACGAGATAGTACGGGCACTTTTTCCCCAACATCCCGTCCGCGTTGATGCTGCCAACATGGAAACAACATCAGACTGTCCACTCTGCACGAGAAACGAACTGGAACTAGCAGTTCTCTACATGAAGGCGAAGAAGGCTCCGGCCCCAGACGGTATTCTAGCCGAGGCACTGCAAGGTAGGACACTTGTCCTGACTTGCTGCTCAGTACGTTCAATGCCTGCTTTCGGGAAGGCGTTTTCCCTGAGCGTTGGAAGACGGCAAGACTCGTGCTGATCAGCATGGGGAAGGGAAATCGCGAGTCGCCGTAAGTATACCGACCATTATGCATGCTAGACACGGCCGGGAAAGTGCTCGAGAAACTGATAAAGAGAAGACTCGCTAACGATATCCACGCCACTGGGAATCTTTCTCCAAGGCAGTATGGTTTCAGAACAGGACGTTCCACTATAGATGCAGTCGCGGAAGTGGTAAGTGCGGTCAAACAGGCGGAGGCACGCAGTCAATCCAACCGTCTGCTACTCCTTCTAGTGACGCTGGACATGAAGAATGCTTTCAACTTCGCTAGCTGGACGGATATTCTGGAAGCCCTGGAAAACTCTTTCCAAGTTCCACGATATCTGATGCGGATAGTCCGAAACTACCTGAAGGATCGCAGCCTGATCTACAACACGGTGCAAGGTTGTCGGAGTATGCTAGTTACATCAAGTGTGGCCCAAGGTTCCATCCTCGATCCGCACTTTGGAACGTCTCCTACGACGGTCTGCTCAGACTTGAACTGCCGGAAGAGTCGCGACCGAGCGGCTATGCGGATGACGTTGCGGCACTAGTGGCTGGGTGCACGGCCGATCAAGCGCAATTAAGGCTGAATGTACTAATCCGCCGGGTGGGTAGCTGGATGACCACTCACGGGCTTAACCTAGCGTTAGAGAAAACCGCAGTGGTCATCCTGACCAAGAAGAGGATCCCCAGAGTAAGAATGGTCCGAGTCGGGGACGCATTAGTCGAGTCGAAACTATCAGTCAAGTATCCGGGCTTGCTGATACACTCTAAACTGAGTTTCTCGGAGCAAATTGAGGCAACGACCAACAAGGCCGCAGCAGGGGTCTCGGCAATTAGTCGACTAATGGCCAATTATGGGGGACCAAGTCCAACAAAAAGGCGTCTGCTAATGAGTGTAGTTCAATCTACGCTTCTTTATGGAGCAAAGATATGGAGTGAAGCTCTCAACAAGAAACTGCACCGAAAACGGCTGGCACACGTGCAGAGACGAGGAGCACTGCGGATTGCATCAGCATACCGTGCAGTTTTTAAGCCAGCGTTGTTGGTAATTGCAGGGGTGATACCCATCGCTCTCCTTGCTAGAGAGCGCAATAGAGTCTACCTCCGAAGGCACGAGGGTAATAAAGAAAAAGTTGCTCGCGATGAAAGACGATGCACTCTCGACGAATGGCAATTATCATGGGAACGTGAGCTTAAAGGAAGATGGACCGCTCGGCTCATCAAAGACTTGAGATCGCAGCTCAGTCGAACTCATGGTGAGACTGATTTCTACCTGACCCAGCAACTGAGCGGACACGGTTGATTTCAGTCTTACATGCACAAGTTAGGTAAGTCAAGGTCTCCCGATTGCATATTCTGCATTGGTGTGAAGGATGACGCCTGTCATACTTTCTTTTCATGCAGAAGATGGGACAAACAGCGCGGTGATATTGCCGAAAAAGTGGGAGAGCTCCAGCCAGATAGTCTAGTCGAAGAGATGCTGAAATCATTTGACAAATGGAATTACGTGGCACATAACGCTCGGGTAATCTTAGTAATGAAAAAAAGCATACTTGATCGGCTGAAGGCGTCGAAGGTGGAGGGTTTCCGTCTCTAGCAATCCACCTCCTCTTCTCCATCCAACTGGAGAAGGAATCCCTGTAGCCCGAAGGCGCCGAAAGGCGTAAAATTGGGCGGCCTAGCCCGAAGTATTGTGTCAAACGGTTCCAGGCTAGGCGGTCCGGTTGACAGGAGAGGTGTTTAGTCGGTAGTCCAGTAGGTCCACTGGGAGTCCGACACTCAGGGCGTAAATAGCCTTCACCTCCCTATCCGAAAAAAAAAGAAAACTGTTCCTTAATTCCTTCAATATAATGTTTCCAGTTCCTTCAATCAATTTTTGGAGTTCCCAACACACTAGATTGCTCAAATTTGAGAATTTCTAAAGAATCTTTCAAATTCAATTTGACTTTTCGGTCCCATTGAATCATTGATTTTTTACAGAAGGACTTTATCTGACTTCGTGGTTTATGAAGTAATTCTCCCATCAATCAACTAAGCGCTCGATTAAAACACTTCTAAGCTTTAATATTTACTCCATCAAAACTTGTTCTCACCTTCCACTATATTCGGATATATTCAACAGGTTCAGTCAGTAATTTATTTATTATGTCGCCCACACACATATACCCAAGCAGATCCCTTTAAGCGCCATTTAATCCCGTAGCACTCTCCTGAAATATGATACCATTTATATTGCATATGCTTGTGAAATTAATGGGTCATTCTATTGACTATTACCACCTATGAAACGAGTCATCTTTCTTACCAATCTTTCTTCATCTTTCCTCAATCCACACCGCATCGTCGCATCGGCGTCGTCCCGAATTATTTTAATTCATGCTGAGCTTAGCGAAAATCCCCAAAGGTGGCCTCGAGAATAGAGAAAAAGAAAAACAACGAATCCGAACAGACAGCTGGAAAGCCCCAAAGCCAAAATAGAGAAGGCGCACATAATAATGAACCCCGGCTAATAATCACAGAGTAAACTTACACGCAAGGAGCAGAGTCGTATGGGAGGCGATAATCCCGACGTACGATAGGATTCTAATCACGTTCCTCTTTTAATTTAGCTCACGATGTATTAAGGGTGCACTGCATCGTGGTTGAGGCTGCTGGCTAGAAGGATTCAGCCAGTTCTAAAGCCGCAGAGAGTGTTCACTTCTTGGGAAAAGTTTGTATAAACAGATATACAGAGGTATGGTTTTTCCATAACTAGGGAACCGTACAGGAGTGTGTGTCCGTACGCGTAGATGTTTTCAATTTGAAAAACGTACCGAGCAAGTGATAGAAAAACCAATTTTTTTGTTTTCATTTCCAGTCAGGTCACCTCAAATTTATCAGTGGGACATGTTAAACTTCAATGCTACCCAATGACTGCACACCAGGTTTTGTCAGTCCAGAATTAAAATTGAACAAAAGTCCTGCGGTAGGTGCTAGTAATTGATATGCTGTTCAGCACTATGCGACAGCCTTCAATATTTTCGCACCCACCATATGCACAGCAGGCACAGGTGGAAGAAAGTTACAAGCTAGGAGCCCATTTCGGCAATACTTGGAAGCTTTAATTGAAAAGTCAATACAAGACTCATTACTAGGCGAATTTAATTACAAGTCGTAACTCACTTACTTGCTAGCAGAGCCCACTGTAAGGAGATGTGTATATGATGATGACGATGATGATGATAACGATCAGGATAATGACTGAAGCTCAGCGCTGAATGCAAATTCCTTGGAGATTGCGAGGCAGCTTTAACGTCATGGCAATCTCGCAACTGACACGCAACGTCCTATTATGAATTCCGAGCAGTGAAAACATTAGAGAATAACCAACAAAACGACGGCTTTGGATTTGCTCAGATTGATTCCGTCGCACGATTCCACTTCGTCCTCGTCCACGTTCCAATGTGTTGTGAAAGTAAGATTATCCAGAAGTAATTATCATAACGATAACAATAATCACAGTCTTCTCCGCATTCTGCTGAAAATCTGTTGGAACGGGAGAGATGAAAATGTGAAATAAGAAACAGGAGTCGCGCTCTGATCTCCAGTATCTTTCTAATCTACAAAACAGGAGAGAATTCTTCGAAATATTCAACAAAATATCATCGTCATGTTGCCATCCTGGCGGTATAGAGTCGGAATACAGTGAACGCGCCGAAAAAAAGGGGATAAGGATAATTGAGTTATGACAAAGACGCTTCTTAACAAATTTATTTTGTCGTATACACATTACGAGGAACCGGAGGATTTCAGAAAGTGAATTGGAGCAGCTTTTTCTGTTGGTATTACGAACAGAAATCTGAAAAGCGAAGATGGCGAATTTTTCTGGTGTGTTGGCTGCTGTGTGATGCTCAATTACGGCGTGTTAACGAGTTTTTATGATTATGTCTGCGACATATGTGCATGTTATTTGGGAAAGTTGGTGACACAGAAATAACCGAAAATGATATTTGCTACAAATGTTGTGAAGAATTTATTCTGATCTCTGAACATTTATGAGGTGAAAATATGACAGACTAAGATGAAATGAATTTGTTCAGATTTAGCTCAACCCACGAGTTGGGTTAGCTTTTCATACTCCTTACTTGGAATTGTCGATCTGGAAGGAGTTTTGTCTATTACACTTTCACGTCTGAGTAAAAGTCAGTCGGATCATGTCGGATTTGTCTGGCAACAATTGGATTCTGATTCGCGCCCTGACTTAAATTAACCTACTAAAGTTATAATTAACCTTTCTACTGGCTACGCGACAATCTTTTGCTTCACAGGGTTTGGTAAAGGACTTCTCAGAAATTAATCAGCATTCTAGGCTAATGGCTCACTGAGTTCGATTGACAAATAATTCATTGGGATAGTATCGCTTTCACATTGATTAGAGAATCAAACAGAAGTTTTCAACTAAAACTAAACATTAATGATTGTGTAAATTAAAAAGTAGCTCTTCCTTAGCGCTTGTAATGTTGGAGAGTAATTAACCAGAAGCACTCTCCAGAAGCGTTTTCTAAATACTTTAGCTCCACTTTTGAGCAAATTAAACTCTTACTATCACATCAAAATGATTCATCCATCGGACCAGTAGTTCGTGGAAAGACAACTACAGCTAATTCCATTGTTCACTGTCTTTACCCCTGTGGAATGGGGGAGGCTAGAATACATCCACAGTAACCCAACTTGTCGTAAGAGGCGACTAATGGGAACACAGCACCGAACCCGGACTATGATTTAACTCTCGATTTTATTTGACGCATGTGGGCTGGCGGCCATGATATTCTGGACCTAGTCGCTTTCTGCGCGGTACCGCCGGGGTGAAACCCATGCGCGAACGGCTCCAGGCTAATATCACGCCGTCTCGGTCCCGATAAAACCATGGCAGACCTCAGAGTACGTTCAAAGCTCGCACCATTGAGTTGGTGATGTAGGTTCGGTTGAGTCGTACTCCCGATTAACGCTGATCTGGCTCTGAGCACCTGACTCCATAAGGGCTGGTGCCAACCCTCGCATGGTCTCCCTGCTTGCATAGATAACCATGGGATCATTAAGGCGACTACACATCCGAGCGGAGATAGCGGCTCTGAGGGGGGACCCTTAAGAACAAAATGAAGAAAAACAACAATAACAACAACAAACAGAATAATGCAGAGGAGACGAACAAACGAGCCGATGAACATAATTCTGACAACCATAACGATTATCTTGGCGTGTTTTCCCGTAGTGGAAAAACCTTGCGTTCACCACCACGGTCTCATTCAGCCCCAAGCGGAAAGAGCAGTGATGGGCCGGTAGTAAATGCAGCACCGGAGGTATACGACCATCTCTTTCCTGAGGTTGCTACTGCTGAATCGACCTCAGTAGGGGGAACGCACAACATAGAACGTAAGCTCCCGGAGGATAAAGTCGGCGAAAAAGACATGATTGTTAAGGAGTTTATCGCGGAGAACCGTTCCGAGGAAGAACGGTTGACTAAAAAATGTTATGCTATCCACAAACGTATGCAAGGAACGTGCATAAACAAAAAACAGTCAGTAAAGATGTAAAAAATGGAGTGTTTGAGCTCGAAGACCTCTTGGATCGAGCTTGCCACTACAGGAGACTCTGGAAAAAGTTGGAAGAAGAACATCCAGATCAAACGGTGCACGTTAAAGTCACCCAACCTTTCCTTCCCAGTCCCAAGAGGACTGCTGCTAGCCCTCTCGAGAGCGAATAGGAGAAAAGGCGTTAAGAATCCGTTGAGCCAGAAAAACAAACGCCACGAAGAAAAGACGCCTTCCAACTCGTGTTATCTAAGGCGGTGAAACAATCTGCAAAACGCGAACATAGGCTTAGCCAACAAACAGTGCCTGTTCAAACAACGACAAATACCGTGGACAAACCAGCAAGAAAAAAGCGAAGAGTCCTTGGAGACGCCATTCTTCTGAAGCCCACCGACGGAAGGAACTATTCTGACGTTCTACGTAATATCTGCAAGAATGTCAAGCCGGAGGAAACAGGGACGACAATTAAAACTCTACGATCGACGAGGTCCGGAGGGCTACTCGTCGAGTTTGGAGCAGACTCCTCCGATAAATCGATATTCCGCGGCAAAATAAAGGACGTCCTTGGGGCAAAAGCCACCGTCTCTACCTTGGAGCCAAGAGCATCATTGGTCATCAAGCAGGCAATTGAGCATCAAGCCATTCTAAAAGAGTTCCCTGGAATAACTCTAGAAAAAGTAAAGCTTTCTGCAGAGAATCGCCGAGGGCAAAGGCTCGCCATACCCTACGTAACAGAGAAAGATGCTACACAACTCCTGGTCAAAGGAAAAATAAAAATCGGCTAGGTGGTGTGCAGAATTCGCCGCCGCGCCATCCCAGTACGATGCTACAGGTGCCTTGGATACGGGCACACCACTTCAAACTGCAAGGGCCCTGACGGTAGTATGCTTTGCTTTAAGTGTGGAGCGTCTGGGCATAAGAAAAAAGAGTGCGTTGAGACTCCGCGCTGTTTCCGATGTAATCATCTTAACTCTCAACCGACAGAACACCTTCACGTTGCAGGAACAGGCGCGTGCCCAATCTTTAGAGAGACACAAACAAAAGCAAAAGCAGCTCTGAGGTGGTGATCAGGGCCCTTCAAATTAACTTGCACCGTAGCATCAATGCACAAGATTTGTTAGAGCAGCTCGCCAGAGAAAAGAGAGCTGATCTGCTGCTGCTGAGCGAACAACATCGAAATAAGACCTCACCAGCCTGGTTCTCCAGATCCAAGATGCGACTCCAGATCCAAGGTCACGGCCGAGGAGACGGTTTCGTGTGGATTCGGTGCTCGGATATAACGATTTTCAGCGTTTACCTGACGCCGAATGTGTCACTGCCATCGTTTCAAAATAGACTGGACGCGCTAGAGGATGCTGTTCTGAACACAGATGGCAAAGTACTCGTAGCAGGAGACTTCAACGCCAGAGCCGTTGAGTGGAGCATGTCTCAAACCGATTCCAGAGGGAAACGCATTCTGGAAATGTCGGCGAGGACCGGGTTGGTGGTTTTAAATACCAGTAATGTACTGACCTTATGGCGGTGGGGCTGCGAAGGAACAATCCCAGATTTGACATTCGCCTCGGAGTCCCTCGCTTCGACGACGTTGAACTGGAGAGTACTCGAGGATTAATCAGCGAGTGACCACCTATACATCGCGTTTGAGATCGGCGATACCACCCCTCGCTCGTCTCAACAATCTTTAACTCCAGGGTGGAATATCGGAAAAATGGACGTGGATACTTTCTCCGATGTGATTCAGAAAGGCGGAACGACATCGGGATGCCCTTCGTGGAACGGAAGGGCTGGAGTCGAGGGAATGGTGGAGTCAACGATGAACCTTATCACTTCTGCCTGTAGCTCATCTATGCCTCGACGGACGCCTCGACACGACAGGCCTGCTGTACATTGGTGGTCAAAAGATATCGCAGACAAACGAGGCGAGTGTCACAGCCTTCAACGTGCAGCGCAGCGCTCGAGAAACGTAGATGAAGCATCCAATAGGACAGCAGCATACAGATCAGCGAGGAAAGAACTCCGAAGACTCATCAATGAGAGTGAGGCACGCTGCTGGCGAGAACTTGTGGATGATGCGAACAGGGATCCATGGGGGCTCGGCTACAAGGTAGTGTGGCGCAAGCTCGGCTCCTCACGGAAGCCGTGTTTACTTCAAGCAGACAGGATGGACGGCATAGTGCAGGTGCTTTTTCCAACTCTCCAGTCCGTGTTGATGCTGCCCACGAGGTCGACTCGGGCGAATGTCCATCGTTCACTAAAAATGAGCTGGGGGATGTGGCGCTTTCTATGAAACTTCGAAAGGCACCAGGACCAGACGGCATTCCAACCGATTCTGCTACCAATGGTTTTCCACGTTTGCCCTGATTTGCTACTCAATGTGTTTAACGCTTGCCTGAGAGAAGGTGTGTTCCCATCTCACTGGAAGGTGGCGAGGCTCACAATGATCAGCAAGGGAAAAGGGGACTTCGGGCTGCCATCTACATACCACCCGCTTTGTATGCTGGACACAGAGGCGAAAGTGTTCGAAAAGCTCATCAAGAGAAGACTCACTGACGCAATTCGCGCTGCAGGGGACCTATCTCCTCGGCAGTATGGCTTTAGAGCAGGGTGATCCACTTCCAATGCCATCATGGAAGTGATGAATGCAGTCCGTCGAGCCGAAGCGCACAAAACTGACTCCAAACGAGTTGTCTTGCTAGTGACGCTTGACGTCAGAAATGCCTTCAACTCCGTCAGATGGTCGGAAATTTTTGGCACATTGGAAAATTTTTTCCGATTGTCAGGGTATCTGATGTGGATTTTGAGGGATTACTTAGAGGACCGCAGTCTGCTCTATGACACGCAAGATGGGCGGCGCAGTATGGAGATATCGTCTGGTGTAGGGCAAGGCTCCATACTGGGACCTGACTGGTGGAACGCCTCATACGACGGACTATTAAGGCTTGAGCTGCCAGATGAGTCACGCTTGGTCGGCTATGCAGATGATATAGGAGCACTGGTCGCCGGACGCACAGTCGAACATGCGCAGCGCAGACTGGGAATGCTAATGCGTCGAGTGAGGGAATGGATGACCACCCGCGGGTTCAGTTTGGCACTAGAGAAAACCGAGGTAGTCATTCTCACGAAGAAAGAATTCCCAGGGTAATTTGTTTGCAGATCGGAGATGCGGCTGTTGAGTCTAAGCTTGCAATAAAATATTTGGGACGATTGATCGATTCGAAAATGAGGTTTTCGGAACAGATCAGGGCAACGGCGAAAAAGGCCGCGATAGGCGTCTCTACTCTAAGTCGGCTAATGTGCAACATTGGTGGGCCCACACCGAGCAAACGCCGACTTCTCATGAGTGCTGTACAGTCAGTGCTACTGTACGGCTCTGAGGTTTGGGCCGGAGCTCTCAGTAAGGAGCTGTACCGAAAGTGCTTGGCCCAGGTACAGAGACGAGGATCTTTGCGGGTTGCGTCTGCATACCGCACTGTCTCTGAGTCGGCGGTCCTGGTGATCGTAGAAGTGATACCCATCACCCTCCTTGCTAGGGAGAGACGGAGAATTTATGACCGAAAAGTGGAGCGTTCAAGATATGCTGTCAACCGAGAGGAGAGGCAGCGCACAATACCCGAGTGGCAACAGTCCTGGGAAGGCGGCTCTAATGGCCGCTGGACTGCCCGCTTTAGAGGGGACGTGGGATCGTGGCTAAATCGAAGGCACGGTGAGACTGATTATTACCTTACCCAGCTTCTTAGCGGGCATGGGTATTTTCAGTCTTACTTGCACAAGATTGGTAAATCACGGTCCCCAGACTGCATTTTCTGCCACGGGGAAAGGGACAACGCATGTCACACTTTCTTCAATTGTAGAAGGCAGAACAGGATGCGGCAGGACTTGTGTGAGGTGATGGGAGAGCTTTCTCCAGACAATCTGGTCAGAGAAATACTGAAAAGTTTCGACAAATGGACCTGCGTGGCACATAACTCTCGGGCAATACTTACAGCCAAAAAATGTACCATGGATAACCTTGGGCGCGGGGTCTAGGGGAGTCTCGTTTCCAGCAGTCCTCCTCCGTTCTGCCCCCTCCCGCTGGGGGGAGATTTCTCTACGCTGACGGCGCCCTAGGGCGAAGTATAAAGAGGCCTAGCCCGAAGTAATATGTCAAACGGTTCCAGGCTAGAGACAGTTGCAGGCTCTTTACTGGGGGGGTGATTTGTGGGTAGTCTGGTAGCATGCGCTGCTAGGAGTCCCACACTCTGGGCGTAAATTGCCTTCACCCCCCAACCCAAAAAAAAATGTTGACTGTCTTCTTCATATGCTGAAATTAAAATTTACACAAAAATTTGGATACAGTTTCCATGCAAAACATCCAAAACATTAGAAAAACTAGGAAATTTTTCGTATTTTTACACAAATAATTTAACATTTCCATCTCTGCAAATACTTATTACAACATATTACAATACTTATCTAACATGTAAGATCCTTTCTTGATACTAACGCAACGAGAGAGAAAATATCATTTATTCAATTTTTCCGAAACGAACATTCCAAAAACATTTCGCGTCCTGACAAAAAGCTAAAATATCCTTCTCGTCTTTTTCGTACATCCCATTAAAATCTCAAAAAGACTTTGACTTTTTCACATCTAAATTAAATTTATCTTTCTGTCATGTCACCCACTACAATCACAAACGAAAAGATGTTTCTGAGAGCCTTCACTTCTTAAAACTTTTCAACATATAAATCGACATGTTCCGAACCAGCTTTCGTTTTGCTGCACTAGTCGCCCGAAACGAGAAAACTTGTAACTACAAAACTGCTGGAAAAGAAAACACAAACGGGTGAAAGAAAAACTTTGTCGATCCAGAGAGAAACGAAAAACTGACCCATGCAAACTTCGAAGTTTTCTTGTGTTTTTTATACTGCATTCAACGACGAGCGTTATCGCCTTCAAAACGGTTGGATCCCAGTAGTCTATTCGATTGTCTGAAACGAGAAGATCCTTCTCATTTGCCTCCAAAGGCCAAACCACACTCATTTCCTTAATTCAATTTCCATTGACAAGTTCTATCCTAAATTTCATCCAGTCGATATTGGCTCTCTCACGTTTGCATTTGATCTTAGCGCAAATATTCGAATTCTTGTGATCCTGTCATTTGAATTTTATTGCTCCTTGGACTGAAAAATAAAGCTCGGTTGAGTAATGATAGAAGTGAGAATTGTGAAAAAATATCTATAAGCTCGGCCGTTTGCCACAATGCTAATTGGAAACAGCTTAGTATTCGATTATGTTTCATGAATATTCTAAGCTACACAGATTGATTCACAAGGACAATGTCGTTGTCACAAGAATAAGCAATTCCTCTTGATGGTTTTAAAATATCAAAAACTTCTAGTTGGTGTCGAATGAACCCGAGGTGCATCTATTTCAAAGCAATAGCAGTCATTCATTTCAACAATCGCATCGTAATCATCAATCGCATCCAGCATTAAGGACATTTTTCTTATCAGTTGCGACAAACTTGAGCTCGTTCGCTTGAATAATGGAAAAGGTTAAATGTATTCGGCTCGATCTGTCCAGCTGAATTGTATTTTCAATTACTTGGCCAACTATTTTCCAATTCACTTTGCGTCCAAAGCATGGGCCTGAAATTTCGTATTGAGTTTAATGAGGGTCTCCCGGAAAGTCTACTGTCCAACTCCACATTTGGTCACCTTAATTCCTGGTCCATGGTATATGTTTTACGCTGAATGGCGACATGAACAGAATAAGCAGGCAGCAGAGTTCAGCATATTCTTGACTTGGAAAAGGTAAGGCATACAGAAGAGGTCAGCACATCTTGGCTAGAAGAGATGAAAGCAGCACGAACTTTTTGCGGTTCGGCTTCTCGTTAGAGTTTCAGCACCTGACTTGAATGCATTCCACCCCATTTCGCGTCTATACTTTCAGACTTTACTATTGCCATTTCGGCTAGCAATTGTCGATATATATATTTTTAGTTTGGTTGACCATCATCAGTTGAACCACTGAGAAGACATCGTCTTGGTCGGACACCATGTCCTTTTCCCATTCACACGGAGAATATCAACTTCTGCAATACTTGCCGCATACTTTGCGAACAAGCATTACCACCGCAACGAATCTTTACTATCCTCAGTGCCCACGGCTCTTTACGTTACGTGCAAAATGATATATACAATTCGTTCGCCGCACACGTTCTCACATATGTTGTTAGTTTGAAAAATTTATTGGCAGATGGATTGTCGATATGGCACCAGCTGTACATCAACGGGTGAATGTAATTTCTCTCTGTTTTATTCCAGGGTACTTAACACCATATTTCACCTACCGTGAAGTAGTTTTTAGATTTTGAATAGTTCATGAAATTATTGTTAGAGATTTAAAATCGACGAACCCTACAGTGCAGGACAAAAGGAATTGTTTTCTGTGTTTTCTTCTTCTGTGGTTGAGTATGAAATTAATAAACTATCTCCGTCAAATCAACAAACTATTTCATTTAAACGCCGCCATCCATTGCTAAATACAATGTACCCTTTGTTTTCATCTCATTTCGTTCTTAGTAATTTCATTCAGATAATATCAAAGAATTTGGTTTTGGTCACTTATGATTGACTCATTGCATTAGAATTTAATTGTTCTGTAAGGAAAGTAAATTATTTTATACTAATAGATTCCATATTGCAGCCTGGGACATTTTAACGTGTCTTCTACAGCCATCAACAATTTTTGCCTACCCGCGGCGATCCAACTTAAGACAAAAAAACTTCCGTCAACCAAGTCTAAGATGAAAAATAAACTTCATTGCAACTGGACAAAATTGGAGGTCTACGGCAATAAAAGCCCCAAGGAAGGTAGCTAGTTGACCTCTAGACTAGACAATGATGAAGAAATCTTTCTACCCTTTATGATGAGAGTTGCAACAAGAGGAGAAGATCAAACGGACCGACGAACAGTGACATCTGGAAGAAAAAACCGACTAGATTTGCCCAGAAGAAAATACGTACCCTGTTAAAAACAGGCAAGTTCGCTTAATTTTATCAAAACATACAACCAGCTCAATTTGAAGATATTTGAAAAAACTGAGCTGAAATGAATTATTATTGGCGAAAGCATCAACAGTCTTCAGGATTCCCCACAAGATCAAGCAATACAATACAATACAATACATTTATTGATGCCTTACAGTATTAATACATGTCATTCTAAATCAATTCCACAGAGTTTTTTTCTTGTTTTATAAGTGACTATGCTAGTTAGGTCTATTTTTTCTTATCTAATTATACATAATATTTACCGATCGCATTTAGCTGTTTAAAGGTTTCTGTAATTATTTATATGCGCTTGTGTCACGCGCTGTCATGTGTTTATTTAGTCTTAACCTAACCTAACAAATACTTAACCTAAGAATCATAAACCTAAATAAATCATTAACCTACTATATACAATAAAGTTTAAAAACTAAACTAAAGGATTTTCTAATTATCCTTTTACATCTTTGCATATTTAACTATCCTCGATGAAGTTCAGGATGACCTTTGTAGGTGTACAACTCTTAATATATTTTATCCACTTCTGGGTTGATGATACTGCTTGGCCTGATAAATTTCCCCCATTGTAGTGTTGCTGCGTGGTTGAATATTTTCTTCATCCTTTCGTTGGGATGCCCACTAAGGCTGTTATAGTATCGAAACGTCAAGTGTTTTATTCTGCTTAGCTTCCTCGCAGTGGCGTAGCAAAATGGGGGCGGCGGGGGTGGGGCTGCACCGGGTGTCACCTTTTTTTGGGGTGACACCCACCCGGTCTCTCAACTTTAAGAACAATGTACAAACAAAAAATAAATAAACCACTAGCACAAAAATTTCTTTTTCGGGGATTCCTCCACTAGCACTAGCTCAGCTCTATGTATAATTCGGGGATTCCCGCAAAAGAGCCTGACGCTGTCGTGGGGGATTCCCCGTCCCATACTCGCGATCTTTGACGTCTCAGTTCAGTTGCAACATTTCTCATTTGTTTCGTGAAGGACGTGTGTTATGTTTGGTTGGCGTGAATTGTTAAACGTGTATTATTCTATAGTGGTAGATAATAAAAAGAAAAAAACAATATTTTAGAAACTTAAATGCTGTTTTGTGAAGATTAAAAAGATTGATTGATTCATATCGAATATTTTACAGGTAAGATAATTTTATAATTACATTAATTTCTTAGTACTTCTATGGACGAAACTTATAGGGTTATGCAAAAATGGTTAATGTCATATGAGTCATTTTTGCGTGAGTACGTGTGGACTTGCACTATAAAGTCAACCTGGGGGCTAGCATGCTAATTTTTACGTCGGATTATGTGGTCACACAACTGTCAGTTCCCATACGTTTTTGACGTTTGTGTTACTATAAAACCGTGGATAAAATTAGCATGCTAGCTACGCTGGGCTAATACGTCATTATACTTTTAACGGAATTTTTATCTGATTATAACATACATAATATATTTCCTTCTAAACAAATATTATTATAATTTAAGTCAGGAGATTTTATCTACTTTCATATTTTAATATAATTTTATGTTGTAAATCGCACGTTTTGCACAATAATAAATTGAAATTTACACTTCGACAAGTACGCGATTATGAATGATTTCGTTATTCGAATGAAACCGAATTTACTAATAACTTTATTTGAATGCGAAATTAGTAATTTACAAATCTTGTTATTCGAATAATTTTACTAAGTAGTCTAATTAATTAATTTCAATTTTTTTAAATAAAGTTTTTAATAAATTTGTTTCATTTTGTTTAACTAGTTGATGAGAAAATACTCTCACATTATAGACCATAACAGCTGGGTTTTTCTTTTAGTGTAAGAAACAAACATTAAGTGAAAAATTACCCGGGGAGTGCATACATCCAATAGAAAAAGTGGATTTCAGCAAAGGAAAACCAAACAGGCTAGATTGGATGTAGCTCAGATTACGTCTGGATCAATTTTTAAGTATGTTATTGGGAGTAAAAATTAGTTCGGTCCGTTTTCAAAAGAAGGCTCTGGCTGTTATGAATATTGAATAGTAACAGCTGATGTCGACAGTTTTAGAAAGGTTAGACATCTGTCAAAAATATTCAGTTCATATTGCTTCGAGTTTTTTTTTTTTAAAAGCCTTTTTTTTCACTGTGTTAATTATGAGCCATTTTGTGTTAACTAAGCAGCATTTGCGGGAGGTTTTAGTTTTCTGCTTTAATTGGAAGAAAAGTGCAGCTGAAGCGCATCGAATGCATGTGGAAGTTTATGGTGACAATGCTGCAACTGATAAATCATGTAGGAAATGGTTTCGACGTTTCAAGAATGGAGATTTCAGCGTTGAAGACAAGCCTCGCTCTGGACAACCGAAAAAATTCGAAGACAAACAGTTGGAGGCATTGCTCGATGAAGATCCGAGTCAAACGCAAGAAGAGCTTGCAGAATCTTTAGAAGTGACACAACAAGCAGTTTCTGTACGGTTAAAATCCATGGGAATGATTCAAAAGCAAAGCAATTGGGTTCCTTATGAACTGGAACTGAGAGATATTGAAAGACCATAACGGGCGATCGGTATAGGTTGCAATTGATGCGTTTGAGCCGTGCATTACGAGAAAAACGGCTGGAATACAAGCAAAGACATGACAAAGTTATTCTCCTGCATGACAACGCTCGGCCTCATGTCGCAAAAGTCGTGAAAAAATATTTGGAAACGCTCAAGTGGGATATTTTGCCACACCCGCCGTATTCTCCGGACATTGCTCCTTCTGATTACTGGTTGTTCCGACGGATGCAGCACGATTTGGCCGGTCATCGGTTCACTTGTCTCTAGATTTTTTAAAGTTTATTGTAGAATGGGATTTTACAGAATCTCTTCCAAATCTTATGATTGCACTGAAATTGTTCATGACGGTTTGCGTGTCCGTAGCTTCATGTGAGAGGAGTTTCAGTAAATTAAAATTAATAAAAAACTATTTGCGGGCAACAATGACCCAATCGCGGCTTAGCAATCATGTTATATTAGCCATCGAACACGAGGCAATACAAAATATAAATTTCGATGACGTTATTGCTGAGTTTGCAGCTGTCAAAGCTAGAAAGAAGAAATTTTAATTCTATAACAATTCCTTTTCTGTCTTAGTTATTATTGTGTTTTGTTATTTCTTCAATATTATAAATAATAAATGATCCATGTCCTTTATCATAAAAAATTTATTGCTTTTTATTTTCGATGGGGTGGCACCACCAACTTCCGCACCGGGTTCCACCCAAGGTAGCTACGCCACTGCTTCCTCGTATAATTTTTCGCTGCGATATTGGCGTTACTTCAATCCTCGAACGAAGTAGAGTCCAGTACAAGCTCGTAGGACTTTTCGCTCCAACTTTGCGGCGTCTCCCATTGCTGTTTTGGAACATGTCAACCAAATTGGTGCAGCGTAGGTGATAATGGGTCTGATCAGTGTTTTATATAGGGTTGACTTTGCATTGGTGGAAAGCCCTGCTTGCTTACGGAGAAGAAACCGAATGCGGGAGAATGCACTTTAGGCTTTTTTGATGCTCTTTCGAAGATGAGGGTCAAATCTGATGATTTCATTAAAAGTTACTCCAAGATACTTTAGATTGGGAGAAGGACAAATTGTTCCTTCACCTATTTTTAAAGCGGATTTCTTGCACTTTTATTTTATGAAATTGTGCCCAAAGTGCTTGTGAGGATCTGCTGTGTTTATATTATACAATACAGGACCTGTCACTGAACCTTGCGGTACACCAGATGAAACATATTGTTTCAGTGAATTTTTTTCCTGAACGGAGACATAGAAGGTCCTATCACAGAAGAATCTAATGGCAATTCTAATCGCTTTATCGGGGAACCCTAGTTGAATCAATTTAGCCCGTCATGCCAAACACTATCGAAAGCTTTTTCTAAGTCGAGAGCACAAGCAGCTGTAGGAACGTTCCTAGCATTGAGATTTGACACGATATCCTCATGAAGGCAAGAAATTGCATTTGATGTGCCGTGTTTAGGCTTAAATCCGAATTGGTGCTCTGGAATTAATCGTTCTTGTTCACAGTGTTAACATCTGGAGCCATACTTTTTCAAAGATTTGTCCTATGTTGGAGATCATGGAAATGGGTCGAAAATTTGAAGGAGAGAAATCTTTGCCAACCTTGTGTATTGGAATGATTTTTGCAATTTTCCACTGATCAGGAAAGTAGCCATTGTTCATGCAATTGTTGCAAATTATGGTTAATAGCTTAACCATGAAGGGTGGAAGGTGTTTTAAAACAACCTTTGGTATATTATCAGGCCCACTAGACTTTTTAGTATTTAGTGTCAGAATTAACTGTGTCAATTGTTCTGAACTGATGAATTGTGATTGATCTCGTGGGTGGTTTGCCGGGTTGTCTGTGTGGAAAACAGTGAGAGAAGCGGGATTGCCTGGATTGTACTGGAAAACTGACTCCAAATCAGTTTTAGAGTGAGTAGAGTTGGGTTCCGGTGGCTGAGAGCTTAGTTGGCAAAGGAATTTTTCAGCGAAAATGTCAGCCCTAGCTTGCGGTGTGTTAACTTGCTTTTCATTAACAATAACCTTGTCGGCAGAGCGATTGAATTTACCAGCTAGAATATTGATTTCTTTAAACATGCTGGGGCCTGGTTTAATGTTTTGTAGGCGTTCTATGAGTTGTTTGCTGCGATAGTTATGGGTCAGTTCTCTAATCACTGAGCTGAGGCCGTTAATCCTCGAAAGTATATTCTTATAAGTAGCATTTTTCCTGTTCCCATACATATGGTATATTATTTTTAATTGTTCTTTCCATTGATGCCTAGCTTTTAAGTGTATTACAATGTCTTCCGGGAGGGCATGATGTCTGAATTTAGATGGGTGGACGATTTTGGAGCTTCTGTCAATTGATTGCTATATGACAATTGCAGAAATATTTACAAGACTGCCAATTTCTCTGTTGCTACAAGATCAAGCCAAACGACATGTGTAAATGAGCTACTATGTTACTATTAGAACAGTCCACTAACTTCAGCACTACACTTGTCTTTAGATATGTTCAACCGTGTAATACGCTGGCATTGAAGTCTTTCTGGTAAGCTCTAGAAAGTCAGAGAGTTCCAGCAAAAATCATTTATTTAATTAAAAATGTATTTGAAATATACTTTAATTAGAGTTTTGTGCAATGCAACACTCAACGATCCCTGTCAAATGTAGATGGGCATACAGCAAGGCTGCATTCTATGACCAATATTATTCTTTCACGTGAACAACATGACAGGCAGACGAAACATTGTATCATTATTCTTTTGCTAAGTTATGGAAAGTGGTTTCATTTGCGGAATATAGGCTCATCGTATCGTATCTATGTTCACAGATAATCATGAGATCCAAGCTATGATAGGTAGCTCAAATATTGAATCTTCTAAACCCACCTGCGTGTAAATCATGCTTAATAAAATGTTATTTTTATCGCGAAAGATTTCTATTTCTAGATGATATTGATTTCTAACGCGCTTCTTACTGACACGTCAGGGAGAGTCTTAGAATATAGGACGGCGGTGAAGAGAGGCTGACTTTCGAACGAAGAGAATAAAGAACCCTTATTTATAGCCTCATCAGTGGTTTGAGGCATTTAATAAGAGTAATGGTTATTAACTGAGGCAGCTCCTCAAAAGTCATAGTGACTTTCAGTCTTTGATACGTAAAACTGTCTTCGGGATGCTTGTTTTGTCCGAGGATCACAAACTACTCCTGCCTAATGTGTCGACAACACAAGCTCTAATGAGAATGTTCGTAAAGAAACGGTAAGCCCTTTCCAGACAACTTTTGCATAAGGGTTTGAACTTGAAAATCAAATGAACCTAGAATAGGTAAAACACAAAGGATTAAATAATATTCTCAGTAAAGCTCTTAAATTTAATTTTTTTTTGCTTTCCGGATTCTGCACTCGGTGATAAGCCAAATGATATAAAAAATTTTAAGGACTGGTGATCGCTTTTAAGATCTGCTGCTTCTAGAGAACTAAGAACCACCGTCCGTTAAAAGCTGGGAGTCATAATTTGAATCAAATTTCTAGTAGATCAATTCCTTTCTTGGCTTTTCACAAAATACCTTTGAATGCATAACCATACCTCATGATCCTGAAAATTATTAAACGCAGGACTGATTGAATGCAAACCTTCTCAGATTAAATTTTTCTTACACTAAATGTGTTACCTTACTGATTGCAATATCATTGCCGCCAACTTTAGAAGAGCAAAGTTTCCATTTTTCACTCCTCAAAATTTTTCTAGACATTTACAGACATAACTTCCCTTCTGTTGAAAATTTATGATTCAGGCGTGCATCATTTTCTGCTATAATCATATTTATAAGTTATCCCGCCAGAATGTAGAATAATAGAAAAGCGCCACACATACATGCAGTATCCTTTTTATGGTTTTTGTTGCATATGGGTTGAACTTTGTAATTGCGAACTACAACTATTAAACGCAAATTTAAATTATACCAA
This sequence comes from Stratiomys singularior, assembly GCA_954870665.1. Lineage (NCBI taxonomy): Eukaryota > Metazoa > Arthropoda > Insecta > Diptera > Stratiomyidae > Stratiomys > Stratiomys singularior. The sequence continues at coordinate 109,454,477 of OX940879.1, read as the reverse complement.
AGTGTTTCCAGATCCCTACATTTCTACAAAAAACATACCGTTTCCATTCAACGTCTCCTTTCAAACCATATTTTTAAGGATATTCAATTCGATTCCCTTTAATGTTTCATCACCGAGCTTCGACGAAAATGCCCAAACAACCGCAGTAAAAAGCGAAACATAATTTCAGATCTAGCATCAGTTTCATATAATCACTATCATTCCATCGTCCTGGCTGTCCTTCTCTCAAGCCCCCTCATTTCGTATGACGCATTTAACAGGAAAAATCTTTTGCTATTCTCACCAGCTCCACAACCGCTACCATTGCCAATGCCTCCACCAAACTATTTTAGTGGTAAACAGTGTCCCTGGAAACAGATGATGCCCAAGGTGATGATGGCCATTCACGATAGGTACTCAACGAAATCGACAAGGATAGCGGTTTGACAATAAGCGTAATTGCATCTGTCGCCTTGAGCAAACTTTTCCCTATCCCCGATTGCTGGTGATTATGGCAATCACTAGACCTAAAACTAATGGCATTATATGCAAGTATGTATGTAGGAAAGGTTGTTGGGATCCACACACATTTGTGTTGGGCTAAGCGACATTCGATTGAACCAATATTGGAACTGAATAACAGAACCTAAAACTCTCTAGGACGAATAGGTACTTATTGGTGTTGGTGAAGAGCACGCGAATATTTCTGCAGTCTAGTCGACTCCAGGGCTACAGATTGTCACAGGATGTCAGGAGACAACAAATAAACGAACTTGATAATGCAACGGCAGAAAAAATCGGCAGAAACTTTTCATGTTTGTGTTCATTGCAAGGATGAGTACCGGATTTGGTCGCGTATGAGGTGGATTTATTGGAGTTGACGATAAAAGATTTAAATTTTCAGTTCAATTGCTGTAGTGAAAATATCCTTGGTAAGCGAACCTTTGACATTAAAACTGACTGTAACTGCAGTCAACTCTGACACGGCCACTGAATGTTGAAACTAGGAAGTGAAGAAACTTCGTAACTAGTTCGATTCTAGTATTTTCAGGAGTCAAAATATGTATCACTGTTAAAAAAAATATAGTAGCAACATTTTCATTTATGGGTCAAAATCGACAGCATTGCTGCAATCAAGCCGTATGCCTAACATGTACTCCATATGTTCACATGCTCTTGTTGTGAAAAGTTCGTTATTTTAGGAAGGATATCTTGGAAGTTTTACAATAGGCTGATTTTGAGAATACTCATACTTGGAAGCACCGAGAACGAGTAAATTTACGAAATTAAATCGAGCCTTCGGTAATCATACCACAATATCCTCCCACCATCTCCATTCTCCCTAGACCATGCTCCAATCTGTCAAGGTTCATCGTTCCAAAGCTTCTTTCTCGACTCTTAACTGTTGAAATACTCACGCGTGATTGATCATCAAGATGATTTTAGTTGCACAACCCCACTTGAGTAAGCGCAAAATAGAGTGAAGAACTGGATAAAAATGTCATCGGGGAGGTTTCGACAAAAACAGAATCCCCAGAAAAAAATTGATCAGCTTTCGGGATGTGCGAGTGAGATGAAAACTATCAGTGAATAATTTTGGCTTGATAATAGTCAAACTCTCCGTTTCTTCGAATAACACACCATCATCGCGGCTCTAAGTCAGTATGTGTCCTACGCAGAGGCATCATGTTTTGGAAATTCTGGATGATAATCTCAGCAAGGAGCTGAAAAGAAAGCCCTAGCCTTGGTCCAGAGTTGCGAAATAACACGGATGCAATCTGCTGCTTATCAAACATGGGATGATATACTTTAATCGAAGCACAGTGAGACCGATTTCTAACTGAATCGAATTTTAAACAAGGGTAGATGCTTTGATCTTAACTTTTCATAAAGATACCTGTCACTAATTATTGTCATACAATAAAAGGAGATACGACCGTTCTCATTATTTGAAATTGGTTAAATATTTGATCATCTGGTGACAAATAGACTAGAGTCCTAGAGTAGAGATATAGGCTTGTCTCTCAGAATGAAAGGAGAGGTTATAAGTTCAAAAACCTTTTTACCAAAAACAACCTTCAGTTCCACACATACATGGAAATAAACATCAAAATTAGATGAGCCAGGAAATGTCCTTTACCCTCTTGTTCTGAAGGTATTCTGTTTTAACAGAACAATTAATTACAAAACAATGAAAAACAGGTTTTTTAGCAGAAAATATGTGATTACGAAAAAAATTGTTAAGGAACAACAACAATAAACAGAACAAACAGAATAGTGCAGTGGAGACGAACAAACGAGCCGATGAACATAATTCTGACAACCATAACGATTATCTTGGCGTGTTTTCTCGCAGTAGAAAAACCTTGCGTTCACCACCACGGTCTCATTCAGCCCCAAGTGGAAAGAGCAGTGATGGGCCGGTAGTAAATGCGGCTCCGGAGGTGTACGACCACTTCACTCTTAAGGTTGCTACTGCTGAATCGACCTCAGTAGGAGGAACGCACAACATAGAACGTAAGCCCCAGGAGGAGAAAGTCGGCGGAAAAGACCTGATTGTTAAGGAGTTTATCGCGGAGAACCGTTCCGAGGAAGAACGGTTGACTAAAAAATGTTATGCTATCCTTAAACGTATGCAAGGAGCGTGTATAAACCAAAAAACAATCAGTAAAGATGTAAAAAATGGAGTCTTTGAGCTCGAAGACCTCTTGGATCGAGTTTGCCACTACAGGAGACTCTGCAAAAAGCTGAAAGAAGAACATCCAGATCAAACGGTGCACATTAAAGTCACCCAACATTTCCTTCCCAGTCCCAAGAGGACTGCTGCTAGCCCTCTCGAGAGCGAACAGGAGAAAAGGCGTAAAGAGAACGTTGAGCCAGAAAAAGAAACGCCACGAAGAAAAGACGCCTTCCAACTCGTGATAGCTAAGGCGGCAAAAAAATCTGCAAAACGTGAACATAGGCTTAGCCAACAAACAGTGCCTGTTCAAACAACGACAAATACCGTGGACAAACCAGCAAGAACAAAGCGAAAAGTCCTTGGGGACGCCATTCTTGTGAAACCCACCGACGGAAGGAGCTATTCTGACGCTCTACGTAATATCTGCAAGAATGTCAAGCCGGAGGAAACAGGGACTATTATAAACTCTACGATCGACGAGGTCTGGAGGGCTACTCGTCGAGTTTGGAGCGGACTCCTCCGATAAATCGATATTCCGCGATAAAATAAAGGACGTCCTTGGGGCAAAAGCCACCGTCTCTACCTTGGAGCCAAGAGCATCATTGGTCATCAAGCAGGCAATTGAGCATCAAGCCATTCTAAAAGAGCTCCCTGGAATAACTCTAGAAAAATTAAATCTTTCTCCAGAGAATCGCCAAGGGCAAAGGCTGGCCATACTCGACGTAACGGAGAAAGATGCTACACAACTCCTGGCCAAAGGAAAAATAAAAATCGGCTGGGTGGTGTGCAGAATTCACCGCCGAGCCATCCCAGTACGATGCTACAGGTGCTTTGGATACGGGCACACCATTTCGAATTGCAAGGACCCTGACCGTAGTTTGCTTTGCTTTAAGTGTGGAGCGTCTGGGCATAAGAAAATAGACTGCGTTGAGACTCCGCGCTGTTTGTTATGTAATCATCTTAACTCTCAACCGCCAGAGCACCTTCACGTTGCAGGAACAGGCGCGTGCCCAATCTTTACAGAGACACTAGCAAAAGCAATGGCAGCTCTGAGGTGGTGATCAGGGCCCTTCAAATTAACTTGCACTGTAGCATCAATGCACAAGATTTGTTAGAGCAGCTCGCCAGAGAAAAGAGAGCTGATCTGCTGGTGCTGAGCGAACAACATCGAAATAAGACCTCACCAGCCTGGTTCTCCGATGACTCCCATACTGCTGCCGTTTGGGTTCGTGGCAGCATGCGACTCCAGATCCAAGGTCACGGCCGAGGAGATGGTTTCGTTTGGATTTGGTGCTCGGGTATAACGATTTTCAGCGTATATCTGACGCTGAATGAGTCAATGCTAACTTTTTAAAATAGACTGCACGCGCTAGAGTATGCTGTTCTGAACACAGATGGCAAAGTACTCGTAGCAGGAGACTTCAACGCGAGAGCCGTTGAGTGGGGCATGTGTCAAACCAATTCCAGAAGGTTACGCATTCTGGACATGTCGGCGAGGACCGGGTTGGCGGTTTTAAATATCAGCAATGTACCTACCATCCGGCGCTGGGGCTGCGAAGTAAAAATCCCAGATGTGACATTCGCCTCAGAGTCCCTCGCTCCGACGACGCTGAACTGGACAGTACTCGAGGATTATTCAGCGAGTGACCAGCAATACATCGCGTTCAGGATCGGCGATACCACTCCTCGCTCGCCTCAAAGATCTTTCACTCCCGGGTGGAATATCGGAAAAATGGACGTGGAGACTTTCACCAATGTGATTCTGGAAGGCGGAACGACATCGGGGTGCCCTTCGGGGAACGGGAGGGCTGGAGTCGAGGGAATGGTGGAGTCAACGATGAACCTCATCACTTCTGCCTGTAGCTCATCTATGCATCGATGGAGGCCTCGACACGACAGGCCTGCTGTACGTTGGTGGTCAAAAGATATCGCAGACAAACGAGGCGAGTGTCACAGACTTCGATGTGCAGCTCAGCGCTCGAGAAACGTAGAGGAAACATCCAATAGGACAGCAGCATACAGATGAGCAGAGAACCGAGGTGGTCCTTCTCACGAAGAAAAGAATTCCCACGGTAATTCCTTTGCAGATCGGAGATGAGACTGTTGTGTCTAAACTTGCAATAAAATATTTGGGACTATTGATCGATTCGAAAATGAGCTTTTCGGAACAGATTAGGGCAACGGCGAAAAAGGCCGAGATAAGCGTTTTGGCTTTAAGTCGACTAATGTGCAACATCGGTGGGCCCACACAGAGCAAACGCTGACTTCTCATGAGTAATGTACATTCAGCGCTACTGTACGGCTTTGAGGTTTGGGCCGGAGCTCTCAGTAAGGAGCTGTACCGAAAGCGCTTGGCCCAGGTACAGAGACGAGGAGCTTTGCATACCATCTGCATACCGCAATGTCTCTGAGTCGGCGGTGCTGGTGATCGCAGGAGCGATATCCATCGCCCTGCTTGCTAGAGAGCGATGGAGAATTTATGACCGAAAAGTGGAGGGTTCAAGATATGCTGTCAACAGGGAGGAGAGGCTGCGCACAATACTTGAGTGGCAACAGTCCTGGGAAGGCGACTCTAATGGCCGCTGGACTGCCCGCCTTATAGGGGACGTGGGATCGTGGCTAAATCGAAGGCACGATGAGATTGATTATTACCTTACCCAGCTTCTTAGCGGGCATGGGTATTTTCAGTCTTACTTGCACAAGATTGGTAAATCACGGTCCCCAGACTGCATTTTCTGCCCACGGGAAAGGGACGACACATGTCACACCTTCTTCAATTTTAGAAGATGAAACAGGATGCGGCAGGACTTGTGGGAGGTAATGGAAGAGCTTTCTCCAGACAATCTGGTCGGTGAAATGCTGAAAACTTTCGACAAATGGACCTGTGTGGCACATTACTCTCGGGCAATACTTACAGACAAAAAATGTACCATGGATAGCCTTGGGCGCGGGATGTAGGGGGCTCCCCTTTCTAGCAGTCCTCCTCCATCCTGCCCCTCCCGCTGGGGGGAGATTTCTCTAGGCTGACGGTGCCCTAGGGCGAAGTAAAAAGAGGCCTAGCCCGAAGTAATGTGTCAAACAGTTCCAGGCTAGGGTCTCTTGACAGGGGGGGATGTTTAGTGGGTAGTCTGGTAGCACTCCCAGGAGTCCCACACTCTGGGCGAAAATTGCCTGCTCCCCCCCAACCCAAAAAAAGGAACAGGCTTCACATACGAAATTTTATAGCTACTGACTGCATTACAGCCAAATACTGATCCATCCAAAGCGTCACTCGCAAGATGTGGAGAAAAGTTAAGTGTATAATTCGTGTTAAATTTTATAATAGGTACTATTAAAATATTTTTGGTTAACAGAAAATTTGACTAGTGTAGAGCTCGGATTATGACACCTACTACGACTACCAATCACTTCAATGAATAATATCACGATTTTTAGAGTCTAGAAGGAGAAGTTCTGCATTCGATCGCTGCCCCAAAAACACCTTTAAATAAAGCTTGAACAGCTTTGCAACCAAAAAGACACCACAAAAAAATAGTGACCAGGTCAGTATTATGTGAAAAACGAACTAAATAGACCGATTTTTTCAAACAATACCATTCAATTTAGATTAGAACGGTGCTTGCCAAAAGGGTAATTAAAAGCTTGCCAAAAGAGTCTTAGTAAGGACGAAGTAGGTGAGTGCAATTAAGGATTGACCTTTGGTTTTTTTCCGCTATAACCTATTCACATCTGCTATGATTGAAGAATAATAACCAAAAGAATATGGAGTAAGTACAGCTGTTAAGAAGACAGGATCAATTAACGTAACATGGGGAACCTTATCCCAGGGAGTCCCGTATCATAAATTATGGTTCTAAATAAACAGATAACAAGGATGACGAAAAACGCCTTTTCCAACTCCGCTAAACATTGATAATTGATGTATCAATCATACTTCAAACATGAAAAAAAGTTTCCTGAAGTCAGCAAACCTGCTAGTTTTCCAATTTTTCGTTTAGTAGGAAGAACGAAAATTCAGCAATCAATTAAAGAACAAATATGGGCAATATTTGCTATACTTTACTTATACTTTACATTGATCTATTTTAGCATAACTTAATGAACGTAGACGTAATAATGTTAATAATAATGTTAAAGCAATAATGTTAACAAAAGAAGGGTAACTACAAAGAAGGGGAAGGTAGAAAGGTAACTTTACTTTCTATTTTCCCCCACTCCATCTTATAATCTTTCATTAAAGAACTAGCAAAGCTTAAAGCGAAAACGAAAACGAAAATCATTTAATAAATGTATTCACTCAATACCAGGAATATTTCCGCTCAATATCGAAAAATTATCAACGACAATTTGTCTATCACCAATGAGTCTTATCCACCAGAACAATCCTTTAGCCAACCAGCCTGCAAAACAATCAAATATGCGCTCCAAATGAGACCAAAAAAGAAAATCAACTTTGCATATAACCTTTTACATTTTCCTCTCATTTGTTTTCTTTTCAACCAACAACAATTTCAAAGATATCACCCGCCGATACGAAAGCAAATTTTCAATGATACTAAAGGACCAAATCGAAAATCAGGAATTTCTTCCATCACGAATGATGTCGACTTAAAATTGAAGCTGGCATTTGCAAAAGGATAACGCATATATGCATTTATGTGTGTACGTTTAAAGTCTTATCTGTTTGTCCCCTACTGGCAATCGTGGTCGTAAAGGATTCCGAATAAATTTTAGTACTTTTCAGATTACGCATATCTGACAACAAGAAGAGGTCCTATTCTTGACCCCATTCCAAATAAAAGCTAAGGAACAGCCTAAAGAATAAAGGTGCCTACGAACCACGATATGTACTGCGAACATACAACATAACAACGTCGTAGGATACAACCGAAATTCAGATTTATGCAGAACAAAAACCGAATATTATAACGGTCGGAAGGATATCAGATTCGGATATAAAATCAATATATTCGTTGGAAATGGAACAACCTAAAGTTTCCTGATATTATTTTGATACTTTTGCGAGCTTACCGAGACAAATTGGCAAAATGTTGCACTGAAAGGCGGCCTATGAAACAGTTCTCGTCGGTGAAGTGGTCTCACCACGGGAAGAGACCAAGTGAAAGATAGCAGATTCAAAATCATTCCACCACTTCTTAATGAGCTGTCAATAAAAAATATTTTGAAGATCCCAAGCTTGCGCTGCTTTCCACTCGTAATCAAAAACTTGATTCAAGGCCAGATGACAATCCTTTCCAAATCTTATCAACTGCTTTTCCGCCAAACACCATACCAACAACACTAGAAACCAACACAAGATCCTTATCAAAACACAAAAATAAAACGGGAATAGGTATTGTAGGGAGTCAAATAAAAAATTTCTAAATGAAATCAGGAGTTCTTTGTCAAACATAACTAATGCCAGAAAATCAGGAAAAAGAACACTTTTCTTTCGCCGCTGGCTGGAAAAAACAATAAGAATGTCTGTTGGTGTTTTCTCTCTCAGAGCCGTCGTTGCGTTTGTAAGGATACGTTATATTGAAGGATTGCTCTAAATTCAATCAGAGTTTGGTGATCATCAGACCGTAAGGTCAACATCAATTCATTGTAAAAAAAATTCTCGTTGTTCTCTCTTTTTCATTAATAATGGTAGCGCTCTGGTGAAAAACCACTGAAAAGAATGAAAAAAATAAATCGTATAGATCTATATAAAATAAAAAGCCATATAAAAAATTGATGTCTCAATTTATCCTGTATCCTAAGTGTACAGATGTATGTCCTCGTGATGGTTGAACATCATTCGTTTGGAAGTAACATAAAAAATTCAGCGACCATCTCAAATGAGCAAACAGCCATTTTTGCCAACGAACAGTTGAATCTACCACTACTGAAAGGAGGAAGCAGATCATATAGTTAGTCAATGTAACCGGGAAACGTACACAGAAATGGACAACAGAGGCAATCAGTAAATTCATCATCAAACTATTTTTTTTTTTCATCATTTTTTTCCTGTTCATCATTGTCCCATTCTTGGAGAGTTGAGCATTAGCAAACTGACAGAATCGTTGACTAGCTGAGCGAGCCTTTTGGATGGATGAAACCAAATACGTCATCCTTATATGATTTAATTTGATATATGCGATAAGTTGAAAATCTAGTTAACATATCTATGGCAATAATAACTTGTCTTTCTGTTGTTTCTTCAAGCTTTAGTCACGCAACGATTATAACGTTGATGACTATAGAAAATCACTTAACAGACTCCTTTACAATTCCAAAAAACTTCGGTCTCGGTCTTAGGTAATGTTTGTTCCACTTCACTAATTAGTGCGTTGAAAAAGTTCACGCTGTTTCCTAACTTATGACGTAACCAGAACTACATACATGCAAATTCAGATGTAAGGGAAAACAGTCACTAAGCCTGATTGTTAAGATATGTCAGTTTGATACCCTTTGTCAATAATAGACATCCCAGAGAAAGACGCTGTGCAACTGATGTCCAAGGAGAAAATTAAAGTCGGCTGGGTTGTGTGCAGGATACATCGGAGGGTAGCCCTACCTCGATGCTAGAAGCGCCTTAGCTTTGGACACATCTCCTTGAAATGCAAGGGGCCAGATCGAAGCAAACTGTGCTACAGGTGTGGCACTTCCAGCCATATGGCGAAAGACTGCCCATACGAACCCAGTTGTATCTTGTGCAAAGACAAGGGACGGAAGTCTGAAGATCTGGCTCATATTCCAGGAAGTGGTAGGTGCCAGGAGTTCAAAGAGGCACTAAGCAAGAAAAGAACAAAGACATGATTCAAGTCCTGCAGATCAACCTACACCGTAGCTCAATTGCACAAGATTTACTAGAATAGGTTCCGAGGGAGCAAATAGTCGACTTGGTACTGATATCTGAGCAACACTATAACAAAGAGGAGGCTGGATGGTATATTGATCGATCCGGCACCGCCGCCATCTGTGTACGTGATAGGGCTCTACCCACAGCTCGGACTTGCTCCAGCGGAAATGGCTTTGGGCTCATTGGGTGTGCCGATTTGACATTCATAAGCGTCTATTTCACGCCGAATGAGTCAATTTCATGTTTTCAGAGCAGGCTCGATAAACTGGAGGAAGCTGTCTCGAGCACGGAAGGCCGAGTCCTTGTTGGCGGTGATCTTAATGCCATGGTGATAGAATGAGGAATGCCCCTTCCAGACTCGAGCTGAAAAAGAATCCTAGAAATGGCGGCTAGTAGGCAACTTGTCATCATGAACGTTGGGAACACACCAACTTTTCGACGAGGAGGCTGCTTGGGAACTATTCCGGATGTGACATTTGCTTCGGAGTCCTTAGTGCCTAGGATACACAGATGGAGGGTACTGGAGGACTACTCGGCGAGTGATCATCAGTACATTGCTTTAGCAATTGGCGAGTGTGCTACTCGACGCGTGTCAACCCAACCCTCAACTCTAGGTTGGAATATTTCTAAAATATATGTCGACGCGTTCGCCGCACTTCATATTAGGGGTTAAACTATGGCGGCAACGAGGGGAGCCTCAGCTAAAAACATGGTGAACTCCTCTATGAGGCTCATCAAGAATGCGTGCGACTGCTCTATGCCTAGGCGACGGCCCCGAGACAATAAGCCCGCTGTGTACTGGTGGTCGGCAGAAATCGCTGCAAAGCGGAGAGAATGTCACAAACTCCGCCTCGAATCTCAACGTTTAAGAAATCGAGACGAGTCACACTCCCGAACGCTGGCATACAGATTGGCTAGAAAAGTTCTCCGTAGGTTAATTAACGAAAGCAAGGCTCGCTGCTGGCGCAACCTAATTGAGGACATCGACAGAGACCCGTGGGGGCTGGGTTACAAGCTTGCCATGCGGAAATTAGGCGCTGTAAGGAGGCCCTGTGTCCTTGAAACGGAAAAAATGGACCAGATTGTTCGAGCTCTCTTCCCTATGCATCCTATTCGTCCCGATGATGCAGATGTTGAAGATGTGTCCCGGAGAATGCCCACTTTTTAGCGCCATCGAGCTGAATGATGCGGTGAAAGCCTTAAAATCGAAAAAGGTCCCAGGGCCAGACGGTATACCAGCGGAAGTGATACAGCTTGCACATCAACTTTGTCCTGACAAGCTGCTCACCACTTTCAATGCCTGTCTGCAGCAGGGCGCGTTTCAAAATTGCTTGAAAGAGGCGAGGCTCGTGCTGAGCCACAAGGGGAAGGAGAACACGGAGCAACAATCTTCATATCTGCCCCTATGTGTGTTGAACGCCGCTGGGAAGGTGCTCGAGAGGCTCATTAGAGGAAGACTTGGAGAAGCCATTCGAGCTGCCGGGGATCTGTCTCCTCGGCAGTACGGCTTCAGGTCTGGTCGATCCACAATCGGTGCAATAGCAGAGGTAGTGAGCGCGGTCCAGCAGGCAGAAGCCCACAATCATTACTCGAGACGAATAGTACTGCTCATAACACTAGATGTGAGAAATGCCTTCAACTCTGCTAGATGGACAGATATTCTTGGTGCCCTGGAATATTTCAGGGTGCCGAGGTATCTGATGCGGATATTGAAGGACTACCTCAAAAACCGGAAGCTCATCTATGACACATTGGGAGGCCGGCGAAGAATTGAGTTGACATCAGGGGTGGCGCTAGGTTCCGTTCTGGGCCCGGACCTCTGGACTGTCTCGTACGATGAGCTTTTGGGGTTGCAGTTACCGGGGGAGTAGTGTCTGATAGGCTACGCAGATGACGTAGCAGTACTATTTGCCGGACGTACTGTCGGACAGGCACAACTCAAACTTGGTGCGGTTATACGTCGAGTGAGTGAGCGAGTGGATGACAGACCGTGGGCTTAGCCTAGCGCTGGAAAAGACCGAGGTCCTGACCAAGAAGCGGATCCCTTGTGTTATTCCCGTTCGGGTAGGAGAAATGATCATCGAGTCGATAGAATTAATCAAATTCGTTGGCTTGATGATTGACTCGATGATGAGGTTTTTCGAGCAGGTTCTAGCATCAGCGGATAAGGCTTCTGTGCGAGTATCGGCTCTCAGTCGCCTTATCGCCAACACGCAGGGACAAACCTTGAGCAAAAGACGTCTACTAATGAGTGCAATGGAGTCAGTTCTCTTGTATGGCTCCGAGGTTTGGGCTGACGCTCTTAGTAAAGAGACGCACCGAAGGCGTCTAGCACAGGTGCAGAGGCAAGGAGCTTTGCGGATAGCCGCTGCATATCGCATTGTCTCTGAACTTGCAGTGTTGGTAATCTCGAGGATAGTTCCTATAAAGTAACTTGCAGACGAACGGAAACATGTATACTTACGTAGGTGGGAGTCGGCGAGAGAAACCGTCAGCCGAGAGGAACGGAGAAGGACCCTAACCTTGTGGTAGCAAATATGGGAAAACGAAACGCGACGCAGCTGGACCGCACGGCTGATTGGTGACTTGCGGCCGTGTTTCTACAGAATGCATGGTAAGACTGATTATTACCTGACGCAACTACTCAGTGGTCACGGGTATTTTCAGTCTTACCTGTATAAGATGGGAAAGACACCATCCCCGACTTGCGTGTTCTGCCCAGGGATGATGGGTGACGCCTGCCACACGTTCTTTACGTGTACCAGATGGACCAGATGGACCAGATGGACGTTCGCATCTCTCGGAAAAAAGAGTCGTCCGACCGTGGTTTCTCAAGGACAAACCGCTGTTTCAACGTCAGAAAAGGAAAAGTGAAAAAGAAAAATGGCTTTATTACTGGTGATTAACATCAAATGTCCACAGTTTGAACCCTGTTCTAAGCAACTTATCCCTACTTTGTAAAGCTTAAAGGTTACTCCTGCTCTACTCACTGTACTCAGCAATGACTTCTTCCATCAATGGTACATAGCATGGCCGAGCAGTGCTTCTTTTCTTACGAAGGTAGACCAGGAGATGTGGGTCGCATGAAGCTACTGTTGCCACTCTTGCTTCAGTTCTATTTTCTGGGGCTATTATTGCCCAGATTCAGCACTCCGTTTCATTGTTGTTCTGTCTATTTAGTTATTTGTCGTAGTGATTTGTAAGTCTGTTTAGAGAATCTTAGGATATCTAAGGTAGTATTATCGTGGTTGTTAATTTCGTCGAAGAGCTTAAGAGGTTTGTCCCGTATGTATTTGTCAATTGTCTCTAGTCGTAGTTCGTTATGAATGTCAATATTTCTTACGTACCATCGATATCCGAAGATTCTTCTGATAGCTAGATTCTGACACGACTGAAGTGATTTTTTGTTAGATTTTGTCGTCTGAGATGCCTGGAAAGTGAGGAGCCTGTTTTTAAATATTTAACTTTTTAGATTTGATTAGGGGGAGTAGGGATACAAGGATACCAGTAACTAGTCCTCGTTTCGTTTGTATGTGTTGCGTCCAGGAAAGTCTGTTGCCCAACGTTAGTCCAAGGTATTTGGCAGTCTTTTTCCATTGAATGTCTTCGTCGTGTATAGTTAAGGGTGGTGGTCTTTGGTGGTCTTTGGTGTGGTTGTCCTGTGATGAATATGTTTTGCGTTTTGTTTGTGTTGATTTTTATCTTCCATTTACGAAAGTATGTTGATGGACTGTTGCAGTTTTAAAGTGATGACTTCTGCTTGTCTGGATGAATAATTTATACAAGTATCGTCGGCATAGAGAGAGAGTTTGACATTCGTGGGTAATTGTGGAAGATCTACCGTGTAAATTTTATAGAGTGTAGGTGACAGTGGCGATCATTGTGGAACTCCAGCTTCTATTGGCCTTAGGTTGGAGAGATGGTTTTCAATCCTGACGCGAAATGTTCTGCCTTGGAGAAAAGAGCCTATCATTTGAATGATAGGGAGGCGTATAAGAAGTTCATGCATTTTGAATATTAGTCCCGCATGCCAGACTTTGTCGAATGCCTTTGTCACGTCAAACATAATAAGGCCGGTGGATTTCCTTCTATTGAGGCCAGTTTGAATGTGTTGTACTAGCTTGGATAGCTGGAGTTCTATGGAGTGTTGGGGCATAAATTGTTCCTCAGGGATAATTTTGTTCTGCAGAACGACTTCTGACAATCTTTGAAGTATTGCCTTTTTCACAATTTTAGCAAGTGAAAATAAAAGACTAATATGTCGCCAGTTCTGGGGAATGTGAGGTTTTATGTGATTTTGGAAGAACTGTGACGATTGCTGTTTTCCATATCCTTGGGAACTTACGCAAGTGGAAAATAGAGTTTGCTACGTCCGTCAGTTTCTGTAAGAAGTTGTCGGGGAGTTGCTGTAAGGTCATGTTTGTGAGCGTATATTTTAGAAAGATGGAAAGAGCTCAAACTGGTTCCGAACACGCATCCCTGCCGCTTCTCGTCAGGTGGCCTCACAGGCCGGGACGCATCGATTGGCACTGTCGTAGCCGGGTGATTTTCGAGTGTTTAATGTCCTTACAAGAAGTTTAATTTCGTCAAAGTCTGCTGGTCGTATACCATCCTCCTGAGGGACTTGCGTCCGTAATACTCTCGCGCTTACCCGAAATATTTCCTCGTCATCGTTAATGTCCTCATCCGAGGAAGAGTTCTCGCGAAATCGGATCTCAAGCGTGTCTGCAAAAGCCTCAGCCTTGCTAAACTTTTCGAACACTATGCCGTTGGGACCATGGATAGGAGGGATTAAGGTCTTGTTTTTAGTGCGGAAGTATTTGGTCACTCTCCAAAATCTGTCCTCGCCCGGTTCGAAGCTTTGCAAAAAATTCTCCCACTGTTCGTTGCGAAATGTGTTGAACTGATCACGAATGGTGTTTGTGAGCCGGTTGGTTAGCCTTCTAAAGCTAGGATCACCTGTGTTCGAGCTTGATTCCTCCTCCTTATCAGTCTTTTAATTTGCTGAGGGAGTTCATAGGGATTGTTTTCCCTTGTCGGAGTTGTGATTATGTTGTCCTCTTTAGCCTGGATAATTTTCTTAGTAATTTCTTCAATTACTTTTTCTAGGTTGCTGGCCGTATCAGGTGTTTGCGTCAAGTTTTCATTGGCCAATGCGTCTTTGAAGGCTTTCCACTTAGTTTTCCTTTTTGGTTTTCGAGGAACATCTGTATGGATGCCCTCTATTAAAAGGAGTACCGGCTTGTGATCAGACGACAGCTCGTCGAGGATGTTCAACTTGATGTTGTGGTTGAATGCGTAAGATATCGCAATATCTAAAGCGTAGCTGTTTCTTGGGCCAATGTAGGTAGAATGCAATTGGGTGAATTTATATATTGGGCAATTTGGTAGCCCTAAGAAGGTGTTGTTTTCCAATATGAACCAGTCATACTGTCTGGAAGATGGGATAAATAGTTTTTAGTGAAGGGCAATACATTCAGTGAATTGGTTTTTAAATTGAACTTTGAATTAATCCTGAGTTTCCACAAAAAAAATGCGAGAAATTTTTCAACGGTAAAAGTCGGTGAGTCCTTGTTTTTTTTCTTAACTTTTGTGTATCATTGTGGTTTGTACATCACGTTGATACAGTAGCAAGGATATCTCTGAGAGCACTCCGGTCCAAAGTTGCGAATTGCTAACAAATATGATTTCAAGTTGGATCTCCCACTTCGCACTGTTCCGGGCTGGGTTCTCGACTTTACTCCTGACATTATTTCAAAACTCCTTAAACGTGCCTCTCAAATAAAAGTCAAGTGCTCAGTTCCCCAGAAAACTTCCGTCGATCATTCCTGCTACAAATGTAAATAGAGGTCATAAAGTTTTTGGGAAGAAATAGACTCAACACTTCTAAATCCCACTATTGACGATTTGTGTTTAATTATCGATTTCACCTTTGTGTCTTTACGTTCATATTTAATGATCATAAAACGCGCTGCATTTTATTATTGCCATCAAATTTGCAGGAGGTGTAAAAGCAGCTCATTAAATCAATTTCTTCAAGCAAGAATGCAAAGCAAGTTCTCTCTTATCAAGCACTTACTATTCAATTATTCTCTTCCCTGTTCGAGAATAAAACACTTATTTTCATATCCTAGCAACTCTAACAACGAGAGCTGCAACACATCCAGCTACCAAAAGAATATAACATTCTTTGCAAAAAAAAAAACGAAAATTCTAAAACATTCCATCCATGGTCCGTCTAAGCTCGAAGTTCAACTATGCCTATCTCAGTACTCATACCATACTATTCATAATGAGCTGGTTCTCTCATCTACGCTAAGGATTCCTTTTTGCATTCAATTCACAAAGTCCGTTTTGCAATCATTGCGGCATTGCCGCCTTCGTGGCTTTAAACACATAAAAACACATCCACAACACATATACATATGCATATGTGATTCTTCCTTCTTTCGTGTTAACATGAATGATATTACGGATATATGATTTTCTATAAGAGATTCTACTTGTAAGTTTTTTTTTCTATTCCTTCTTAGAGTCATTTTACAAGTATTATTCGTCGACAGGACGCAGAAGACGATGATGACGATAAGGACGAGGATGATGATGATATCATCATTGACACAACGATAATTATGTCAAGAGTTTTAACGTAATTAAAGAGGAAGAACTCGTTTGGTAAAGCCAACGAGAGGGAAGGGCTTTCTCCGACGATTCTTTCGTCATTGAAATGAATTACATGTGCACAAAACTTGTGAAGTGGGTTAAGTTGGGTATGGGCTAGGTTTGAAATGCGGAAAAGGATATATGCTACCTGTATGTGAAGTATGAACGTTAAGCCTAAAAGAATACGCAACGAAGTATAGCATATGTATCTTATTACCCTATTTATGAATTTACTTCAAATTCTTAAGATTAAAACTTTACCTGCGATTCTACAAAATTTCTAGATGAAAAGTGGGGCTTCATGTATGGTAAGTTCAAGGCTTCGTATGTTTACACCTAGTTAAACATAGAATAACTTTAATATTATGTATCTGCGGATTTGGAAATTATATATTTTTTGCTTGCATTGAATTTTTGGAAGGAATATGTTTGTTTAAGTGTTGAAAGTGAAATTGTTATGAAACTTGGTAGCTAGGTCGAAAGGAACTTATTTTCTCAACCATTTGCGGGTCTATTAGCTTGATGACCTACTGTCAGGTCTTATTTTTTAAACTTATGGAAAACGTTATGAACTAACTAAATCCTCGCCTGCTTCATGGTTATAACAAAACACACTATGGAAATTTGAAGGAAACATTGCATATAGACTAGACATAAGTGGTCAGCCCCGTCTCTACCCTGGATGAGGCTGACAGCTTTAAAAGTTTCTGACGTGCCGCCAAATATAAATGTGGTCTCACATTGTTCTGATGGAATGCATCTACTTTGCAACTGACATCCTCGGGACACTTCTTGATGATTCAAATTCTTTCAGAGTGTGCAATACCTTTGGAACTTATTATTTGATTCTTTTTTGGAGATCGAAAAGCATCGCACCCTTTCAATCAGTTTTACTACTCGAAGCGCATAACTTTCCAATGATGAAACAAGCCCTTTAAGGATGCTCGAAGCGAATGTCAAAACTGACATCGGTTGTGGTCCATATTGTTGTACAAATAACGCAGTAATCATCAACAATTATAATCTCTTCTCTGGACGTAGTGAATTGTACGTGCTATGTAATGAACATATTTTTCCCCATTAAGTATCCAAATATTGTCCTTGGTTTCCTATCGAGCTTGTTTACGTATCCTGCTTGCTTGTATATTGAGTTTACTTTGATTGATCGGTTCTGTACCGGAAACATGCCATAGCAACCTTCAAAGGCTTATTGTGCCCCCGCTGCATCAATGCCCATAAAGCATCTCAAGGATGACCTTTTTAAGAAAGTTTGCGATCTGATATGGTTTCAGGTCTTCCAATTCATTGTCAAAAAGTTCTTAGATTGTTTTTTCTCCTGAGACAACATGAGTAAATGTACTGATGTCCCTTCTGCAAAATTACAGAATCTGCACCGTTTGCTTTAATTTTTAGAGATTTCGTTGGAGGGTGTATTGTACCATTAAGATCTTAATGGGCGCCTTTCTCCTTTTTGATGTTTGAAGCGTAGGCTATCAGCTCTCTTCCTTTAAGATTGCATAGTTTTCAGATACTACAGCTAATACTTTATCTTTATATCCCCAGTGTATACAAACCATACACCTCTACCAAAAAACCCTTGCCATACTTTGCTTTGGCTGGGAGTGTTTGACGCCATGATCGAATATTCCAAGCCTATTCTCTAAGATGCTTAAGGACCATCTGTATAACATCTTATCCCATTCAGTTCTATGAGGTGTGTATTAGACTTATGCTCCATTTACCCTTTTCATTCCCGCCAATACAAAATTCATAATGATAGTTGAGTTTTCCTGTCATATTTTTCGACGGTGCACATATAAATGAGGACGGCTTAGTAAATTTCAATAGGTCTTTCTGGCAAATCTAGTACATACACTCTACGGATTCCGCCTACTATTTTATTTGGTTATTTGGTTTCTCTTTTCAATGTCTCTGCAATATCTTCCTTCATTATAAGGTGGGTTTTAAGTGATCACAAATGTCACAATTCATTCGACGCTAAACATCATAGTTCTCCATGACCCAGAACCATCTTCGATTTCAAAATGAAGAGTTTTTGTGTTTTTGGGAAGTGCTTTGTTACGGTGTGGGTTCGCTGCCCTCGCGGGGAGCTTTCACAACGCAAAGAACCCGGCGAACGCGTCTTCCGGGAGTAGCGTAAGTGACGACGAAGCAAACAAATAAAACCACTACCCTCCGTAAATCCGCGAAGTAGAAGTTGAACTTGTTGCCCGATACCGAGATGTGCGAAGAGGAACTCGTAGAAAGCTAAATTTTAGTTATTAAGTGACTAACCGAAATATTGTAAAAAGAATCATAGAAGCTAAGAAGGGAATTGTGGTTGAAAGTAAAGGAAGTAATTGTATTCATAGAATGGCAGTTAGTTTGTAAGGGTAGCAGCAAATCAACGGTCTAGGCATACAAGATCATTTGTATGATGGAAGCCAGCGAGCAGCGCAAGAATCCACCGACACCAACTTCAAAATAACGAGCTATCAGAACGAGCTCAACTGGTTGTATGCCGGCTAAGGAAACCGAACCACACACTTAGCCGCGAATCTGGCTCACTTTCGCGATTCGCGATCTTCTTCTGCGCGTAAGGGGCCATGGACACATCACAAACAGGTACTTACCTCCATAGGATAAACATTCGCGACGATGCACGTTTAATAAACAATTAGACAAACTCAAACTTAGAACACACACACACAAACTTAAACATCACAAACTCCATATAACTCGCGCAAATCGCTCGGAATGTAGCCCCAAATCACAAACGGTCGCGGCAATGATCGCTTAATAAATAAGTAAACAATAAACAAAAACAAATAAATAAACTAGATGTCATAGGTCATCCATCAGTCAGTCGGTAGTTGCGGCGAAGTGTGATGCGATCCAATGTGGATGGTGGAACTCGCCGTACCATATTTACAGCGGTTCCGGCGAATGGATCGCAGCTCGGGTGGGTCATCGCCCGAAGGGGTGAACGGCCACAGCGAGAGGATCTCGAACCGCTAAAGGTAAAGAAGTGAAAAAAGAACGAGGGGCTCTTTTTGGGAGTCAGACGCGAGACGGTCCGGGAGTGTGAGAAGAGATAGTGGGAGTGCGCGTCCTGTGTGAATAGAGTAATGTTAGTGCGGGAGAAGAAGTGAAATCTTGTGACTAAATAGAAGATATAAAAAAAAGATATAACAAAAAAAAAGAAGACTAATTCAGAAAAGACGAAATAAGATTAAATTGAGACTGAAGTGTTGAGGCGGTGCAGCGCACGGCGATCGCTCGGGTTCCGGAGACTGGGTGCGGAACGCAGGCGAGGACAATTCGAGTTGGCGGAAGCACGGAATCGCGGGGGTGGCCACCGTCGCACAAGGGATAGACGTGTAACTACTGTATTATACTATTAGAGATAAGTTATTACTATTATATTTTATCTAATATTGAAGGTATCATTTTATTACTATTATATAGGAATTATTACTATTATATATTATCCATTATACTATATTATCATTCCAATAGAGTCAAAAAAAAAGCTAAACAACACGAGTTTCTCTTCCACGGGTGAGACGGTAGCAACGCGGACGGTAGTCGGTCCTTTGTTTTCAGGGTTTTTCTTTCCTTTTCGGTGACCTTTTTTTTCCTAGGATCGAACGGGTTTCGAGTGGTTGTGGAGGCTTCCTATGAGGAGAGTGGTCTCGTCGCATTCTCGCTTGGCGACGTTTTAGGGCTCGGAAAAGCGAGTGGCGCCCACGCCCGTCTCCGACGGACCTACCGGGACCGAAGGCCCCGGCCGTTATCTCTCCGAATAAAGTATAAAAAAAGTGGTAACAGCTTCTCTTCCCACACGCACAGAAAAACAGGAAAAGTAAAAGTTTTTTGCAAATGTAGAGGATGACGATCAACATCAACAGGTTCTATATTGGCAAAGCATCGTTGAAAGGATGGGGTTGAAAGAATAAGTCAATATCCAGCTTACGTTCACCAATTTTTCAATAACAAAACGCAGGCTCTGTCACAGTTGAAATCAGGAAGAGCTTAGAGAAAAAATCCTTATTTCACATTCCACTACTTTGACAGTTTTTATTGCCGTGTCACAATGAGAACTGTAGACATTCCCTGATACTTAGAATAAATATGAGATCACATCAAATTATTTGTTCCATCAATACTCTCTACGGACTTTTACGCTCCCCAATACCAAAAATACTCCGAAAACCACATTTCAAGTCCATGTACTACAGGATAAAACAAACAAAAGAAAGCCTTTGTTTGCGAAACGAACGATTGGTTAAATGGTGATGTGGTCATTATCATGCCTCTATTCGTTGATCTTAAGCTACACATTACTGCGGAGAGAATGTTACCCGAATACATTACAAACAGATAGACAAGCGAAACGGAGATAGTTGACATGATGCTGAAAATATTTCTCAAGCAAGATGTGAAAACTCTTTTCACCTGTCAAATAGTTTCAATAGAAATTCTTCATATTTTTGGAATTATTGTGCACCTAAATACTCCGAATAGCATTCGATTTTCCTATGAGATCAATGGCAATTCAGCTGAAAAATAAGATAATTTCTTAAAACTTTAAGTATTGAAATCAGAAACACTCAAAACTGCCCTTTCATTGCACCTTCTTCACATTCATTTCATGGAATGAAGGTGTAAATTGGGTACGGAGTGGATATTTCCATTATTGACTTTTTCCGTGCCGCAAAAGTATAGAATACGAGCGCAACCGAAGCATCTAGCCACCGTCTTCCTTGAGATTTATGTGATTCTATTTCAGATAGCATCGTCTTCCATTAACAAGACGGCGACAATTCAACGATGAATGCGCAAGTAAATCCGTTGATTTTTCTTTCCAGCGCTCCATCTTTTCTAGCTCCTTTTTTTCCTTCACCCTCGATCTCATTTACGACACCCACCAAAGGTTTTGTGTTGCTGAAGTAATCTATTATACACCCTCTACCTTGGTTTAAACCATTTATTGTGTGCAGTTTTGCTTACTACCCCGAACGATAGAGCTGATTTGAAAACTTATTTATGGATGTTTTTGATAATAGAATACATTAAAAAACTGTGTTTTAAGTGTTATTTGTGCAGAAGTCTTCGTCAAGAACGTGAAAAATGGCAGGATGTTATTACTAGTGGAATCAGAAAAGTAGTTCTAGCATTTAATGAAGCTTTTCCTTATGTTTGGGCGTATTAAACATCTGTAATTTCGTTCGGCCTTTTTTAAAATTAGGACGAGCAGTAAGGCGTAATTAATTGATAAAGTAATTTAACAGAGTCCTTTGTGTCTATCCGTATTTTACGATAAATAAGTTCAAACAAAATGCAAACATATACCTTTGGCCACCTTTCCTTATTACATTTCTAGAACTCTTAGCAATCGTTCCAGGAAATGTCAAGAAAAACAAATTTAAGCTTGCTACCCTTCCTTTCCATAACTTAACCCTCAATGACCTTCTTGAGAAAAACAAAACAAAACCCAAGAACTAAGCAAATTCGCAAAAAATAAAATTGCACGTGACCTACTCGCACCATCGGTCTTTCAGTACAAAACGTCTACTCAAAACAAATTTGACGTACAAGGTAGTTCGTTCTCAATTTCGTTTTACTCGGCTCGGTGGAGAAGAGAAACAAACGTCTTTGCTACCGCCAATATGTTTTGTCCGCAACTCATTTTCATCTGTTTCTCAACAAGACGATTCCGTCAAAAATCGAACAATGGGTGGACCTTACACAAAAAGCCCAAAACAAAATCTATGCGTAGAAGACGTTGGGCAATTGCAGATAGGCTGAGAGATGGAGAACAAATCCCACAAAGAGTATTGTACAAATAAGGTGACAGCCTATCGTATGGAGAAATCCCTAACAGCACAAGCGAAACGAAGAAAAACAACCTGTGACTGGAACCTATTTAGAAAATATTACCCCCACCATTGACACAAGCTTGACTCAGTCAAGCGACGAACGAACGGGCAAACTAAACGCCCCGAAAAAAGCCTCACGCGTAATAAAGTCTGAGTTTGCTGTCTTGGTTTCCGCGACAACAACAACGACTACACTAATATAATACTCCACTTTCACCACAACCAGAATGACAAAAGTAAGAGTGAAACTGACATACGAAGGAGCAAATCATGCGTATATTGTGCGTGTCCTTGCTTCGGGACTAGCATGTATCGATGACACTTCTTCTCGGTATACGCCTGAGGGCTTCTGGAACGACTCCTTCAAACAACGAGCAGTGACTGATTGGCCCGTCGTGATAGGAAAAGTATTTTAAGGACAATATTCTTAAGCATTGCCAGTGGGCAAGCATGCGCAATGTCCTGTCATTTTGTCGTAAAGTGGAGTAAAGCGAGGGGAAAGAATAACGCGAAAATGAGGGGTGAATGGGAAATTTTTGCGCTGAAAAGCTTTGATTTTGAGGAAACTTCCAAGTTTATCCTTTGTAATCAGTCAGTCAACGTATCGCACGTATCGCAAAAAAGAGCAACACTTTCCCGGTGCAAGTTCGTCTGAAAATCCTTGTTAATACCATTCATTGTTCAAACTATCATAAATTGTTGTACACAAAAACGGTGTTCTCAAGGATCATCACAAACACCTAACCTGTGAACCCATTTATTAGCTAACGAAGTCCAATATTTACACACGCTCTGAAAGGGGTGCTTTTGAATAAGCCTTTCCACCACTAATCAAACTCATATTGACCGCAACCAGTGTCTGCTGATGGTATTTATACAATGATTCTGAAAGAAAAGTTTTCAAAGGTAAAATTTTTACCAGCATATAATTAGAGCTGCTGAAATTAATCGTCAGACTTGCTGCGTCCAGCCAATTTATCAGGCTGTTACTAATGTAATCAAGCACATACCTGGACTAGTATGTTGACATCACCAGTGTATCTTATGAAATCTCATGGCTGATTATGTTTATGGTTTGGTTTATGGCAGTTAATAAGATAGAAATTCCGATATAGCTTTTATAAATTTAATATGACAAGAAACTAGAACGGATACAGCAATTGACAGTGACTGAAAAAGTTGCACCTGTAAAACATTGACAAGCTGTAATCCTTCCTTTGTATCTTTTTTCATTCCTCTAACAGTCGTTTTCGTCTCAGTATTCAAAAATGTCACGGTCCACCGATCGCGCAAACCCGAGTAGCAATTCACTCGTCTCGTCATTTGAGTCTAACCTGCGCCTGCCGGATGACACTTACATTCCGTGACAGAATATTGCTGGATTTTCTCTCTGACCGTCACATAATGTTATTCTCATCTGTAAAAAATATGCTTTAGTTGAATTCAAAGAGCAGCAAACCTCGTCCTCCAGCCGCAGTCACATGTCATGGGTCAAAACGAATTATACAACATTAAAGCGCTGGCCATTATTTGACAGCTAAATCTA
The DNA here is from genome assembly GCA_954870665.1 of Stratiomys singularior. Taxonomy (NCBI): domain Eukaryota; kingdom Metazoa; phylum Arthropoda; class Insecta; order Diptera; family Stratiomyidae; genus Stratiomys; species Stratiomys singularior. The sequence continues at coordinate 109,430,883 of OX940879.1, read as the reverse complement.
GCCTCATCATATTACTAAATGAGAGAATGGCGTATTGGCATGTTTCCCCATAATCCTTTTTTTAAGATATTTTATCTGTTGTCTTATCTGCACGAATGTTTGAATCAAATAAGTCGTCCACTCAAAACATCAAAGGACTCAGTGTTGTGCTCTGAAGTGTTTTTCAAAATTTCATGTTTTCCTTACCGAAAATTACGATTGTAATAAAGCTTATAGTATGTCGCGATATGATAGCATTTTCTTCTTTTCAGGTTCACTTAAAATGTCTCCTAACCCTCATGCACTGAAAAGAATAACTTCTAACTGGTCTTCCTGAAAATGGATCTCGGATCAGAGAGTTTTTGCCTTCTTCTAGCGCTTCAACACTATGAGGGAAAAGCTCCAATCAAGTATAAGAAATCAATAGAAAGCAATATATTATATCCTTATTGAAGGCGAAAACTGGTGAATAAGGTCGCAGGATCAGATGGAAGAAACTTCATTTGAAGACCAGAATCTAATTTGATTTTTCGCTCCACCACATGCATACCACTACATCTTAATACCTTTTGAGAGAGCTTGACTTCTTCAGATCCACCTTGCAGTGGATATTCTAGAAAATAATCTGACTGTGAATGCGTAAAAGTTTTAGTCGCGTACTATATGGCCTCTAGTTATCTTTGGAAAACATGAATCGTGACAAGGAGTTTTTTCGCGAAAAAAAAATCGTGTTCCTTGGCAAGGATTACTTTGATGTTGGCAGCTTCATCGCAATGTTCCTACATTTTTGGGAATAATAAAAACCAGCGATTGAGTGACTCATAAGGAATAACTGTTTGATGCGGATTATGTACCGAGTGCGTCATCAAATCAAACTTTATCGGAAATGACGACGATGTCCAAAGATACTGGTTCGGAGCACATCGGCAATTACAATTGGAATTTGAATTTCGGAGACACCAATTGGACAACAAGTCCTTCCAAACTATATTAAGAATCTTTGATCACTTATAAAATTAAACTACAACTATTTATTTAAATTTTTCTGAAAACGAAAACATTTTTATTTCCAAAACTGTAAACAATCAATGTTTACAAAAAATGTAAACAAAATTGTAAACAAAAAATGTAAACAATGCAAAATTTTAAAGCCAATAACAAGTCTATGCACTTATGTCAGGATCAAAGCGTCATTTACTGAAAGTAATAATTTTCGATTGAAATCACACAACACAAAATGCTTTGATAAAATCTTAACCAACCTTAAAGACGCATTGAAATTGAATTCAATAGAATCTGAAAGTTTCAATTTTTTATATCAAATATTTCACTAGCATGTCACTATTTACGTTTATCATTGTAATAACTCCGTAAATAACTAACTGCCTGTCATTCTGTAGACCACATTGTCTCAGCAAACCATACACAAACTACAATATAATCGATTTATCCCTTTCATTAAATAAGACTTAAAAGATTTCTTTCGTTTCGTTTCGTCTCCTTTAATCGCCAACAACATATCGAAAGGTTAAACTTGATTCCGAAAGCCAGAAAACAATATCAAACAGGATTATGGATATCAACTGAGAAAATTGTGTGCGATAGTGGCAAATATGGTAGTCCGGGTAGCAAAATCAAACTTTTTGCTTATCCTTTTGGGGTTTGATATTTTCTGATTTTCCGGTTTTTGTGTTTTCTTCTTTCTCTCTCTCTCTCTCTCACTCGTTCTATCCCTTCCGCCTACTTTTCGCCAAGTATCCCTCAAACCAGTCAACTTTTTGCCTATTCGTTTCGCCCGTAATCTGGTATTTGATCATTTTATAACCTTCTGTGGATGAGGACCAGAAAAAATATCGGCGTTAAGCTTAGCAGGAGAATGTTGAATATCTCGAAAGCAATATGTCAATCTTGTTAAGTTATTATATGGAGTCCATGTTCGGTTTTTCTATTGTTATACAACTGATATATGAGTGATACAAATTTTTTTTTTTGGTTCATGGTGCGTCGACAGCAGTAATGACAAAAGGATGAGTATGTTTTTGATTGCAGGCAAGAGATCATGTGGGATACAATTTTTGAAATATATTTTTTACGTGTACATACCCAAGATAACCACAGAAAGTATGTGATCAATTGAAATATTCTTATTTTTTATATATTAGACGAGACTTTCTGTTAATTATGTGTCGAGGAGTATTCCGTTTCGTCTTGTCACCTACGGCTCGTTTATAAAGATGAACAAGATTCCGAAACTCGGCCATATACAAAATTCAGCATGCCAAGATATAACTTACAAACAAATCACCATTCGCATACGCATACAACGAATCAACGAACTCCTATCGAAATATCCTTTAAATTGCTCGAAAATTTCAACTGAAATTGAAAGCACATCCCAAACCATTTAAATTTTAACAACACCTTCCAAATCCACATCAAATGTAATGAATCGTTATGTAATCGACAAATTGAATCTTGTACCCGAGAATTTTTCACAATATCCCATTAGTCTTTTCTGATTATCTTGAAGGTGTCATCCGAGAAAACATGTCAACCCTCCTTACTACCTATTTGAGAAAACGTCTCCCAGTGAAAAGGCAAAATTTCTACACCAAGAAGCATGAAGACACACACTTGTTAAAGATTATATCGAATGATTGACAGTTTTAACTTGTACCAACATCCCAACTACGTTTGTTAGCCCATCATCCCCTCTACAATAACCTACACCCTGTCACTGGATGTGTCAACTCTTGTATATTTTGAGTTCAATGGTGGAAATCTTGAACTCATCCAAACTGTTATCTTCCTGCTACGCCTATCCTAGTCTAAAGCATAGGGTCCTTGTACATTTTTTGTCATTGTCTTTTTCAGTTCATTTTACAAAGTCTCATGCATTAATTCACATACACACACCGATACAATCACACACTCACACAGGCACATGCATATGAACATGAACCCACTCATTCAAGATAAAAAAGAAAAGACATTTATTTCAGTTGCCGAAGCATTCAAGTTGAAATTCTTCGCCAATTTGATAAATTTCTACTCGTCACATATAGTCAAGGCTTCAAAGACATATTGTTTCATTTTTTTTTTTCGGGATACTGAAAATTGAGTTCTAGTTTTGCCATTTATACTTTCCCTTCGTCCCGTCACCGATTTGAGCCTTAACGAATATTTTTTTTTATATTTTGAATTTGATTAAATGCTCGTTTGTAAATCGGAGCCGTATAGGTATGGGTTATCGGATTTTTTTTAAGAACATTGAAATGCCTGTGATTCAAAACTTTATCAGATTTTTGGAATATTTTAGCAATGTCAAGTCTATAATCGACCAATGTGGGAGACTGTACGAGGTTTGTTCAAAAATTATCGCGAATTTCATGTTTTTTCAAGAATTATTTATTTATTCTTGAATATCTATTTTGTCCCCTACAAAATAATCCCCGTCAGACATTAAACCCTTGTGATAACGTTTTTTCCAATCCTCGAAGCATTTTGAAAAATCATTTTTTGTGATCTTGTTCAGCTCCTCCTTCGATGCCGTCTTTATCTCCTCAATCGTGGCGTAGCGTCGTCCTTTCATGAGCCTCTTCAGTTTCGGGAACAAGAAAAAGTCACAGGGGGCCAGGTCTGGGGAATACGGTGGCTGCGGCAGTATTAGAGTGTCTTTTTTGGCCAAAAATTCGCGCACAAGTAACGACGTGTGAACAGGGGCGTTATTATGGTGCAAAAGCCAATTTTTGTTCTTCCACAAATCCATGCGTTTCTGGCGGATTGCTTCTCGCAAATTGCGCATTACTTGAAAGTAATATTCCTTATTGACCGTTCTACCCTGCGGCAAGAACTCATAATGCACCACGCCCCTGCAAGCGAAGAAAACTGTCAGCAAAACCTTCACATTCGACCGAACTTGGCGTGCTTATTTCGGTCCCTCTGAGAAAATGTTGTACCACCGATAAACGTTGCTTTTGTCCAAAGTAATGTGAAAGTGAATGCATCCGCGCACTTTAAGTTGTTCTTCACACAAAATTTAATACAAATTCTTCGATCCATTTTTGGGATAGACGAAAATCGAAGACAAGCTAAAACACATCCACGCACAATAACTGTCAAAAACTGACTGAACAATCAAAATGGCCGGAATTGTCAACATAAGTGAGGGTCATGAGTACCAACATATCGCCACCAAAAGATCAAAAATCGAACATACATAGCCCGCGAAAATTCGAAATTCGCGATACTTTTTGAACAAACCTCGTACATATTAACGTCCAAGGATTAAGGATTAATTTTTTGTAAGACCACATTCCATAAAGTTTTCATTCCATTGGACCTCGCGTCTATTAGTTAGTTCATATATTAGAGCACGCATGAATTCATAATAATTCATTGCATGCAACGCAAGGACTGTATTTTGTATTTATCTTAGTTGAAATTCATGATATTCTTTACGATTTTTCGGTGTCATATGTAAGCTGAAAGACTGGCGATTTCAGTAAAACCGAAAAGTAATGCATTATTCGTCAAGTTTATTTTCTTAACAAGAAAAAACAAAAAAATTAAGATTTTGTGACTTTGCACTCAGAGATATGCTGAAATCTGCGTCTTCAGGGGCACAGAGATCCTCACTGATTCATGTGTAATTTTCCGCAGTATCCTAAATTGAGCTTTAATGAAACTAATAAAGGATATTCATATGGCCTTTGAGATTAAGCTAGACTTTGCTGAATGCCAGCATATGCTTCTTCGTATTGCTCGAGGCTGCAATACACAATCAATAATCTTGCAGTCATGGAGTCAATGTTTTTTTTTTTTTTTCAAAAAAACAGTATCAAAAGAAATATGAATAAATAAATAATAAATAAATATATCAGAATAAATCTTTTTGTATCAGAAGAAATATGGGGAAAACTACAACCAGACTCGGCAAAAATAATGCCAAAACTAGCTGATTATCTCTTGGTTTATATTATTCAAATTGTAAGCAACATACGATCAACAATCAACTTCTTTAAGTCAGCTTTAGTTTTCCCCTACTACATCGTGAGATGCGTTAGTAAAACCAGCCCTTCTTCACATTATATTAACACTACGTCCTTACAAGTCACAATACAGTGGCTTTAACGGGTTTCTGTAGTTGTGCGGGTAACGCTGTATGATAAACTCATCCCAGAAATTCGGAGATTCTACAGTTCCTAGCAATCGTAGAAGTGCTGCACCTTAGTTTTCCTTAGTGAACTTAATGCACACGCCAAATTTTAACGTCCTTAACTATTCATTGCTATTCATTGCTATTCATTGACAGAATTCTTGGAGCATTAAGCAGAGAATTAAGTTCGTTAGCAGCTTAGACTCAAAAACACTTCATCTTTCACAGACTCGCCTAATGATCAAAGGTACATCATCAAAGGTACTCAGTCGAAAAGACTCAATTTACGCTGTATTGCTAAAGGTATGTGTGATTCAGGGTTGTCATCAAACAAAATAACACCTCCTCTGTCGATCAATCCTGAGTACATTTTTGAATTTCTTGCTGTAATCTGACTTTCTGCTCTAAGTACTGATTTGAATTGATGGTTTCCTACGAGTCCAGCAGCTCGTACTCTGGAGTATATGATTATTCTTACCAGTGAGTACTATATGCTCATTCAACTTTAAGAAAGCTGTCTGGATCTTTTGGGACCTTTAAATTTTAAAACCTCTTCCTCCTAAAGTCCTCATTAGGATGACCGGACTTCCAAGGGTTCTCAAATACAACTCGTGGTTTTTTTTGGTTAGGGCGGTAAAGGCTGTTTACACCCTGAGTGAGAGGCTCACAGAAGCGAAAGGCTACTAGACCATCCTCCAAACACCTCCCCTGTCACACCGAGAACCCAGCTTGGAACTGTTTGGCACAATACTTCGGGCAAGGCTTCTTTTTCATCGCCAATTGGCGTCTTCGGTTAGAGGAAACCCTTTTTCAACCGAGGGGAACGGAAGGAGTAGAGGTTACTGTAAAAGTTACCCATCTTTCCTCTGTATCAGTCATTGGTCCAAGATCCCTTTCTTCGTCAGAAGAACCGCTCGGGCGTAATATGCCACACAGGTCCATTTTTCAATTGATGATATCATCACATCCACCAAACTTTCTGGAGAGAGATTTCTTGGAAAAGAGAGAGCACTCGTTTCCCCACCGTCTGCACTCGAAAAAGATGTGGTGCGGGTCGTCTACGCTCCCCGGGTAGAACAAGCAGTCGAGGGACCGCGTCTTTCCCATCTTGTGTAGGTAAGATAGGAAATACCCATGCCCACTGAGGATCTGGGTCAGGTAGTAAGCGGTCTCACCATGACCCTGACTAAACCATGGCCTCACGTCATGCAACTGGCAGTTTATGATTCTTTTTAAGTCACATCAAACATACGGCACCACCTTCCTTAAAGGCAATCCACTCTTTGCAATAGTGTGAGAAGATTCACGTCGCCCTTAGACTACCTCTTTCTCATATATTTGTGATACATTATCAACTTTTTAGTAGTTGGTACAATTTTAAGGAAATCACTCGTTTTCGCTTCAATACGTCTTCAATTCGAGCCACTCCTTACTTTTGCTATGATTAAATCGCCTTTTTCAACGATTGATCTACCAACACGTATATTAGCGTCTATGGTTTCAACATGACTGACGCGAATTCTAACCAACCATTCACGACCTGTTCTTTCTTCCACAATGTTACCGTTATAAACTGCATCAATTTTGGGACTTTTTTTTCGCTTTTCGAATTCTTATAATGGAATTTGTTCAAATTTTTAATAGCTTTCAAGCCATTCTTACTTGAAACTGGACTCCCGAATCAGAATGTATTGTGAAATGTGACTTAAAATGTCAGCTGTCAAACGATTTTGATATCATCCTTCCGACATGTTACCAGAAATAGAAGACCTTGTGACAATCTGCACGGGAAAACGGGAGAAATCCAATGTTATGACAGGCATATGAATTGGAATATTACCATCCTGAGTTATGCACTAATCCATTGCTGTTTTTTAATACATGTAACTTCAACAAGGATCTTTACATCTCACACTGTAAATAAAAAATGTCTGCATGTTTTTGAACATCGAGAAGCACGTGTTGATAATATATAAAACACTGGAGACTTTATCGGCATTGTGGTGTAGCTATTTCTTGTATTAACGATTTTAAACAAATAAATAACGTTTAAACAAATAGAAACAGAACCATATACCTAGCCAATTTCCTAATGAAATAGATGCTGGAGGCAAATTTTCCTATCAATTTCGTGTTTATTTTGAAATCGATTCTAAAAGGTTGTTTTAAACCAAATCTTTTAGTGAGTTTTTCTTATGATTTATCAAAAATGTTTTGAGCTTGCATTCGTTGGTACTCATTCAAAACAGGAAAATTCGGAAATAAATTGAGCGAAATTCTCATGAAGAGACAAAATCCTCCAGAATGCTGGTTTCTGCATACTCAAAAGTTACAATAATTGTTTCAAGATTTCGTTTGTGGTAAATTTGACCAGTGCCAACCCTAACTAGTGACATATAAAAAACATTTCCATGCACCTGCAGAATCGTTACTAATAAATGCTAAGAAGCCAGACGCAGGTGTCAGCAATTACGAAATTATAAATTTGCTATGAGGAGTAACCTCTCTCTCAGTTGTCGCGTAGCCCTAAGGTACAATACTAGTAATCGGTGTTAAAATAAAGAAAGCTACATTTAATACAGTTGTTTTTATTTCCGGTGGAAATTTTTATTTTTTCGTCCGCTCGACCCTCGACCACGTAATTAACTGCAACTAGCTTATGCTCAAGTAAAAAAAATTATTCCTGCAAAAGCTGGATCTTAAGAAAATGGAGATTTCAAAAACGTGTTCCACCCTGAAAACCCTTCATCCAAAAACTTACCACTGCCAGAAACATTAAATAGAAATACTCCATTGCTAAGAAATTCCACTTATCAAAATTATTCAATTTCTTTTAATTCGCTTCATAACTTTCATTCAATCACTCAAATCCCAGATAATTAATGAAATCCGAATATTCACCGGAAAACCTTGAAAATTATTTCATTTCCACTTCAAAATCAACTTCATCATCATCCTCTGATCTCTATTAAATTCAACCATCACATTGCGGCGCCCAATTAAGCGTGAAACGGATTTATCACACTCCCCCATAATACATGCACATAGGACGGCGTACATGTATGTATAGCAGCACACAAAATGAACCACAAACATATAAACCCAGAGCAACCATACAATACCCTCATCCAAGCAAAGCAGAAATAATTTAACAATTAATCCAAAGGATTGCGGCAACAGGTTTCATCTTTGGGAAAACATAAACGTGGTGTGCCAGAGAGAAATTATCGGAAGGATGCTGAGAAACAATGTCTTCCGGAAAATGATAGGAACGATGGCACTTAATTCATACAACATGTTTATTTAGCTTTTTCAATGATATCTTTTGATGACTGCTCTTACGTATCCTCCTCTGCGATTCTTTTATAGATTTTATCTTGAGTTGTAGTAGGGGGACGAAAATCAACAAGTCTAGCTACGAAGCTTTCGAGTACGTTTGAATCCTTCACAGCTTCATATTCTGTTGGAAGTGGCTGTATATGAAACAAATGCCATAATCTATCTAAAGTATGATATATATAATGTTGAGAGGTAGAAGACACGAATAAGAGTCTCGACCGTCTTAAAAGGATGAATGGTGGAAGAGATTCGAGCGGATCATGTTTAAAGGAAGCTTGTTGCTTGTGAATGATCCGGAAGAGAAACAATGGAAGATGCAACAACGACCATAAAAATTGAACAAATGTTTTTCTCGTCCTTTCAGTCACCCCTCATGGTGAGCAGATATCGTTTTAACAACGAAGACTGTTGTCATTGTAGGTGTTGTTTGAATTGTCAGGACGAGACATCAATAGAGACATTTGTAAATAGAGCAGAAGCACAATAATGATGATTTTATGCTGAGGTTACAACAAAGTTAAAATGTGTATAGGTCAGTTAGAGTGGAAAATCAAAAGAAAATGAAACGCTTTGCTTAGACTTCTTACCACAATATAAGTTTATGTGCTGTTGCCACACTTGTAGACAGAATCCTAAGCGCACATATTAAGACTTAGATCAAACAATTAAAACCGCCACATCACATGTTACGAGTACATTCCCAACTACTAGTGGAACAAGGAGCTTCCAACGGAAGCAGAGGAAAGGTCATAAGGGACCGAAAAAGCCAATTGTTTTCAAAAATTTTCATGTATGCAGGAGAAAGACATAAAAAAGTGGCAGATAAGCTTAAATGTGTCCTTTCAAAACGTTCAACAAATAGGCAACCATACCAGATTTATTAGCATACGAGTATAGTCGCTGGAGACGGCTGTCCAACCATTGGACGCATGCAGCCTTATGTGAAAAAGTTCAATTTGCTAGTCAAAATCTCATAAATGTATTCAACTAATTTACCATACTATTCAGCGATTTCCTTGATAATCAATCATCGTGAGTGAGTTGATTTTGCGGGCACGTGATACCTCAGTTGATGCGCAAGGATCTCTGTAATGTTAATCGTTTCCCAATTGAGGCATGAACCAATCACGTTTCTGCAACAAAATTTGCTATTTTAGTAACATTTAACAGAAAATTGTTGATCTTTCGAGTCCTGAATTCTCAAATCCAACAAATTATAGACAGTCTGGGAATTTTTTGAACCGGCTGAGCAGAACTGATGTTTCGTTTAACCGTCTTCTTAATACGCCGTAAAACATGATATCACTGGGAGAGCAAAGTCATGCTAAAGATTTAACTCAATTTGCTATAGGTTCGAAAAAATGATTGTTAGATTCAGAAAGCATATGACCAACATTGTTAGGATCGGTATCAAGCCTATAGCGTTATTTTCGCCGTGTGGAGCTCATGTGGCTGAGTATCAAAAGAATTCTATTTCTGGAGAGACCTTATAAATTGTGTTTCCTTTTCATTGAGACCACACTTCTTCTGAAGCTGGTTTTCATCTAGAACTTTGGTCAGAGTTCTCACGGAATTCATGAATGCCTTCAGTTTGCTGGCGGTGCCTACTTAAAAAATTCAGCAGAGTCTTGGATGTGCTTCGTGAAAAACAAATGCCCAAGCTCAATTCCCCCGAATACTTTCCTGCATCACTTTATTTGCGTTTGGCTTCCTTTCTCTTATGAATCATTTCTCATTATCGGCTTATCAAAGTTGGGTGAAATCACCCGAAAATGAGTGATACGATTTATTTCATGAATTCAAATTACTGGCTCTTACTTACTTACCGGCGACGGAGCTATCAACTTTCCCTGAAGATCGTTTAAAACATTGTAGAAGAGGACTTTACTCAGCAATGATTTGATCGAAAACGCTTGCGCGAAAGTATTAAAAGGGGGAAAAAACAAAGGGGCAGATGCACAATGAAAAGCAAGGGACGCAATTATTGACCAATGTTGAACCGTATGAGGACAATGTGTCAAATTATAGTCAAAGTGGTTGCACTCAATATTATTTGCATGTTTCAACTCAAGCTTAATTTAATCGCAAGTTACTGGTTTCTTCACCCTCACGGTTACCCGGCTTGACGTGGCGAGGGGGCGCACTAACTCAAATGAACCCAGAACTCCAATGGCTACCCTGTAGGAGACCTTAGAATCCAACGTAGCAGGTAGGCAAAGGGCGAGAAGTGACGCGAAGAGGTAACCAAATTTAAAAAATCTGGAAGTACAAGCAGAAGAAGTACCCTGAGTACCCGGCATACGAGGGGGAGAAATCTCCAGGGATCGGACAACTGGCGTGACGGCACCAACCACCAGTTGCCCAGAGCTATTGGACCAGAAATGTACGCTGAGAGAGCAGAGCGTGCATTTGACGAGGGACTGCAACAAAACAAGCGCAATGGCAGCTACCGCACCCACTGGGAAGACGAAAGCATCAGCCAGAACGCTAAAAAGAAAAGCGCAAAGGAAACTGAAGCGTTAAAACACAATCGGGGAGAAGAGCTTTCCAACGAACCCTGGCACCAGCCAAAAATCGGCAGCTAACCAAGGGAAACCTAGAAAATTGGCTGCTGTTGCCAAGGAAGCTATACGACCAACCGCAAAGGAAAAGGGTAAAACTGGACCTAAGCGGATGAGATCGGATGGCAGCAACCAAGGCACTGGTAAAAAGGAACGGAGGGTAAGCCCCGATCCCCAAACTCTGGCGAGGAAGTCCTATCAGGACGCCGCAGCCGATGCACTAACGGTAGCGATGATAGACTACCTCAATGAAACTGTAAAGATCCAAGAGGATCAACTCGCGAAGTTGCAAATCGCCCTGAAGAAGGACCTCTTCGAGCACCTACGCAGACACTAAAAAGCAACGAATAACCGACCTATCCACTTAACGTCTTTCATGTTGAAAACTCTGGAACGCCTGATGGATGGGTACATAAAAAGCACCGTGAACATAACGGAACTTTGCCCCAACCAACACGCATACCTCCGAGGGCACTCAACAGAGACGGCACTACATGAAGTCGTAAGCAAAATAGAGAGGAACCTTGCCATCAAAGATTACACCTTGGCAGCCTTCATTGATATCGAGGGAGCCTTCAACAATGTAAAAACTGAGAGCATAGTTGCAACCATCCAAAGATATGCAAAAGACCCATATCTTACTAAATGTATGACGGAACTACTAGCTAAAAGGAAGATTACAGCCGAGGAAAACGGCGTTACCTTGAATAAATGGACTAACATGGGTACGCCACAAGGCGGCATCGTATCACCACTTGCCTGGGTACTCACAGTTAACCAAATAGTGGAAGACCTCAACGGGAAGGGTTTCAAAACGATAGCGTACGCTGACGATATCGTTATACTGATAAGTAGAAAGTTACCGGAAACCATGTCGGAATTGATGCAGACCGCACTCTCACATGATTTTTGAGTGGGCAAAACTGACTGCGCATCAATGCCAACAAAATGGAGCTTATGCCTTACACAAAGCGTCGTAAGCCGGAAACATTTACACCCCCGACCATTGACGGAAAACATATCAGTTTAGTAAACAAGGTGAAATACTTAGGAGTAACCTTGGACAGTAAACTAACTTGGACTTCACACATAGGAGCAGTCAGACGGAGAGCTACAGTGGCGCTCTTCATAATGAAAAGACTATTGAGGAAAACCTGGGTAATAAAACCCAAACTTGCCCACTGGATCTACACAACAGTAGTGAGGCCTCAATAACCAACTACGGGGCATTGGTTTGGTGGCAGGCAATACAAAAGAAAACCATTGCAAAAGAGCTAGAGAAGATCCAGCGAATGGCCTGCCTTGGCATCACAGGTGCCATTAGGACTACGCCAACTGCTGCAATGGAGATAATGCTTAATTTCATGCCACTCGACAAATTCATCTTCAGAAAGGCATCACTTGCGAGCATCAGATTAAAATCCACATATGGGTTATCTAACCACACTCAAACGGGGCACGTCTGTATTTTGAAAACAATGAAGAGAATGGCCCCGTCAAGTAAAAGGGAGCTGAATACAATTCAACCAATATTGGACACAACAATTCCATACAAGATCAACATTCTGACCAGAGAAGCGTGGAAAACGGTGCAGGATTTCACATCTGGAAGTGAGATCATGATCTACACCGATGGTTCCAAAACGGACGAGGGAAGCGGCGCTGGAATCTTTTTCCCAGATCACCCGCAACTCAACCAAAGTTATAAACTGGAGAGCCATACCACAGTTTTTCAGTTGGAAGTGTTTGCAATAAAAGTGGCTATAGAAGCGGCAACAAACAACATTGATGGAAGTATACAAATACTCTCGGACAGTAAGTCGGCACTGCAAGCGCTTGCCTCTAACCGCGTAGTTTCACAACTGGTGCAGGATAGTAGGGAGGGTCTCAAAACCGTAACAACCTGAGTAAATTTAAAACTGACATGGGTCCCTGGACACAGTTGTGTAGAGGGAAACGAAAGAGCCAATGAACTAGCGAGAGCTGGATCAGCCGACCAAAATGCCACTAGAATAGACACGATTAAAGTGCCACTAGCAACGGTAAAAGGGGAACTAGACGAAATCCTCTGGAAAGAGAAAGATACGGCTTGGAATGACAGGAACAACTGCAGGATAAGCCGAGCTCTTTGTCCTCACCCTAATCAAATGAGGACAAAACAACTCCTAGGGAAAAACCGAAATGGCGTTAGAACATTGGTGGCAGTATTAACGGGCCATAATCATCTAGGTCAACACGCCAAACGAATAGGAATCCGAACGGATGACACTTGCCGAGCTTGCGGCGAAGAGGAAGAAAGTACTGAACACTTCCTCTTAGATTGCCCGAGTCTGGCCAACAAACGCCTTACTTGGCTGAGATGTACTGGCGCAACAGAATTGGAACACTTGGCGACCACAGAGCTGGGAGAACTCCTTGGCTTCTGTAGGACGACAGGATAGACCATCTGTAAACAATAGTACTAAACATGGGGAGCTTAGGGCCGAGTTCTGGCCTATGCTAAATTCTAACAAGGGGACCCCAGTACAATAATAATAATAATACAGGTTTCTTGGCTAGAAAATGAATCCGTTTCCGACAGAAAAGCAAGAGGACTTAAATTATTTTTACCCAAAACGACATGCTCTACTTCCTTTCATGCTTAAGCATGAGATTTTTTCGATTTCACCTATCAGCATATATCACTCACTATTTTATCTGCTTCTAGCAAATGCGAATGGAATCAATTATTAAATGAAAATTCCCAGACTGCCAGTACTTGCACTAAAAAATTGATACGGACAGGAATTTTTCCGAAACTGGCAATTTAATTTATCCTTTAAGATAAACCTGTACTTTTCACAGAGCAAATCAAAGAGAACTAAAGCCAAGTCCTTATTGCTTCGGGCAACATCATTTTGACGGAAAGGAAACGTATAAATTTCTAATGAATGGGAAAACTTTCCGTAATGTCTTATTCTTTTCTTTTCGTACGCTTTTTACAACAATAGCCTCCAAAACCATCATAATAAGTATATATAGCTCTCTGGGAATTTATATTTCAGCGACTACTAAAAAATTATGCTAATCCTTAAAATGGCCGTAGGAAATTCCATCCCCATCCCTGTTACACGATGAATGGCCATTTCCTTAACAAAACAGATTTCAACTAAATGATCCCTGCAGTTAGTTAAAACGTTGATGGCGAAAGAAACTGCTAATTGCTTGGGTTAGGTAAGGTCACTCGAAGCTATTTGACTTAGTCCGGAGACTTCACTATCGTCATCATCGTCATCATCATCATCACCGTCGTGTCTCATCTTTGGGGTTTCCTATACAACATTGGCCATGTAGATGTATTGTTTGTGCCTGAAATATGTTAACGAGGAAGGTCCGTAAAGTACAAACACGTCTACAAATGATGGTACAGCTGTTGTTCCAGTAAGGACATTCCTTCTGCATTGATGTTGATTTGATTGTAGCAGAGCGACAAGGAGGGTTCTGCATTTCCTTCTGTGTTCAATACAAATATAAATGCAAGGCATGCTGTTATGAAGGAGATTAAACGACTAAGAAGTTAGTTATCTTTTCTTACTATCCAGTTTCATTGCTAGCATTCAATGGCTCATCCATTTTGGAATCGCCTAACTACTTCATATCAATTTTCATCACAAGTGTACCAGCTTACAATCCCCTAAACAATCCCAGCAGACAAGAATGGAAGACAGGACGATGGGAGGGACTGAGTTGAGTTGTCGAATAATTGTATTCTTGAATGAGATTCGCTCGGGGGTAGCCCGAAACAATGAGAAGTGTACAGGTGAATATAAAACCACTTAAGTATCCAGTTAACATCGAATTGTGCCAGCATTGCAACTTCCGACTACGCTGGCTGGGTACATACCTCCTAAATGGCTCACGGCGGTTATACTTGCCGTGAAGTAATTAAACAAAAGTCATTTAGATTACACATCGTTTTCCACGCCACCACTTTTCGTTGGCTTTTCTGTTAGACGTACCAAAGTTCACCATGGCCAAAGCGATCCTTCTTTCTCGGACGGGGCAATCGCACTTTCCAGGTCATGTTTTCAGGGTCTTGACTTGAAAAAAAGGCAACGTGAAACGAAAAAAAAAGAATTATTGAAGAAGTAGCGAATTTTCGTTAAGTTTAGAGCTTCAGGCCAAAGCGTGGAATGTTCTTTTTCATGAACTTTACTGATAAAATCATTGTCAAGTTGAGAGATCTATTTGAGTTTTTATGTATCTCTATTCATATATATATATGTAAATAGGTCTTGTTTGAATCTCGAGCCTGCAAAGTTTTTATTACAAAAAGGTGTTCGCTGAGATTCTTGCAATTAAGATAAAAATGAGAGAAGTTTGTCATTTGCACGAGTCCTTTTGTTTAAATAATGACGCTACGGGAACATGGCGAGCATGCATTGAAAATATATTTATACTTTGGATCGACATACTTATACATACGCGTACTTAATCATCTTATCCATTTTGCTGGAATTGACGGTTTCAAAATTCAAATGAGTTGAATTCCAAGAAAACGCTAGAGATTTTTCCACAAAATTCATCTCACGATGAAATTGAAACAAAACAATAACCAATAGCTATAGAAGTATGTTTTGTTTTTATAATTTCAGGCACCATACGATGCCGTTAAGGAGGATTTCAAATGTCCTCCTGGACATCGTTCTATTAGATGCAATCTTGATACTCAATTGTCCACCACAGTCTCAAACATACGAGGTCTGTTCAAAAAGTACCCGGAATTTTATGCCACTTATGCCAGCGTTTTTTCCAATCTTCGAAGCACTTTTGATATTCACTTTTTGGTATGTCCTTGAGCACTCTCAGCGATTCGGCCTTTATTTCTTCAATCGAGGAAAAGCGCCGTCCTTTCATGGGTCTCTTCAACTTTGGGAACAGGAAAAAGTCACACGGAGCCATATCTGGTGAATATGGAGGTTGGGGCATGACTACGGTATTGTTTTTGGACAAAAAAATTACGAACAAGCAACGACGAGTGAGCAGGTGCGTTATCGTGGTGCAAAAGCCATGAATCTCTTTTCCATAAATCGGTGGCGTTTTTTTTTCGGATTACTTCACGCAAACGTCGCATAACTTCAAGGTAATACTCCTTATTAACCGTACGACCTTGTGGTAAGAACTCTTGATGCACTATGCCATTATAATCAAAGAGAACAGTAAGTAAAACCTTGACATTTGATCGAACTTGACGTGCTTTTTTCGCACTTGGTGACGTTTAATGCTTCCAGGTGGACGATTTTGCTTTGGTTTCGACATCATAACCGTACACCCATGTTTCATCACCAGTTATGACCCTTTCAAGCAAACTTGGATCGTCGTTGACGTCATTTAACAGCTCCTGAGCGATGTTCATGCGATTGTTTTTTTGGTCAAAATTCAGCAGTTTTGGAATGAATTTTGCTGCCACTCGTTTCATGCCCAAAACTTTTGAAAAAATGTTATGACATGAGCCAATTGATATGCCAACTTCATCAGCAACTTCTCTAATTGTTATTCGGTGATCATTTATAACCATTTTGCCCACTTTTTCATCGATTAATGACGTGCTAGGTCGACCGGAGCGTTCGTCATCTTCAACGTCTTCGCAGCCATCTTGGAAACGCTTATACCACTCGTAAACACTTGTTTTTTTCATAGTACACTAACCATAGACTTTTTGTAACATTTCACACACTTTGTTACACTTTATTTCATTTTTTACGCAAAATTTAACACAAATTCTTTGACTCTTCAATTCTTCCATTGTTTAAACAAGCAGAAATCGCCGAGCTCATAAAAACACGTTGAACCTTAGCGACTACTACAGACAAAGTAAACAGTGAATATGGCTGA
This sequence comes from Stratiomys singularior, assembly GCA_954870665.1. Taxonomy (NCBI): domain Eukaryota; kingdom Metazoa; phylum Arthropoda; class Insecta; order Diptera; family Stratiomyidae; genus Stratiomys; species Stratiomys singularior. The sequence continues at coordinate 109,413,972 of OX940879.1, read as the reverse complement.
AAATTTTATCATACTTTAGGGGCATGTATACCAACACAATAAAAACAAATTTTGACAATCGGATTCTCCAGACCTACGAAATTTAAAAATTCCGGGTACTTTTTGAACAGACCTCGTATTGCGTGGTAAATTTTCAACAGCAGGTAAGAAATTGTGCAGTGACATATCGAATCTACTCTGGGCTTTTTCGGCAAGATCAATGATTTCTAAAGTCGACATCGGAAAATGTTGTATGAAATAACTCGTCCTGGAATTTTTTTTCAAAGAAATTCAAGTTAGACATGAAATACACGTTCAGCATATGCCTGCAGAGCTCAACATTTACAGTTGCGTTACATATTCTATTCGTCTATTGGTTGAAGTATTTCTTCAGTTTACAACTTTTTGATTAGTCCTTATTTTATTTTTCGCATCGTATAGAAGTTGTCTTTTCTAGAGCCGAATCTAGGGGCATGCCTAACCTTTTGCCATGAAAATACCTTTCATTAATAATTTTTAATGTTGAATAAGGTCTTTTAACAAAACTATAACATCCCAAATCGATTTTCTTTCGCTACAGGAGCTCATTGTCCTTTCTTCTACCATCGTATCATTGTCCTTTCGAAATAAGAATAAAATCATTTTCGAGAGCGAAAGTAACATTCAAATCGGAAGCGAAAAGGCTAGTCGAAAAATTGCCCGTCTACGCGCGAAAAGTATTTCTACCTCTGGGCCAAAAGACAATATTTTGAAATTAAACGAGAAAGAGAACTTACCAATTCCATTGAAATACCACTTATGCTGGTTGAATCCCGTTAGATTGGATATTGATTCCAAATCAAACACTGTAGCTTGACACGTGATAAGCAGATTCGACTTCTTAGTTCAATTATGTGTTATCAATTCGCCTTTTTTGTCTTCTGATTGGTGAATAAGAACGTGTTCACTTCGCGTCGCCCGAAATTTTTATCACATGGATATAAACTCAGCGAATTACCATATCGATCTCTACACTTATCTACGTCATTTAACTTTCAAGCTCTCTATCTTACAAAGCTCACGACAATTCCTGCATAGGGGCATTCGTATCTGTCTCTTTTTGACACGCTTTCGGACTGTAAGTGCTTTTTCACGGTTACGCTATGCGTCCAAAGAACTCAACACTCATTTTGATGATATACTACTTGGAGTATAGGTTGCGAGGAGCTAGTGCGATTTAGCACTCTTGCTCCATTCCTGACTGTGAGTGTTAAACACTCACCGTAACCTAACACAACTCTCTATTATTTAGCTTACTAGTGGTTTATTGATCTGAGGCTTGGGTATTTGCTGCTTACTTCGTCTCGGATTTTGAGGATTTCCATGGTTCTGTTTGGATTCTCGTAGATTCTGTCAAAAAGTTTCAGTGCTCTGTCTCGTGTGTACTGTGTCGATGCGTAAGTCTTTGTGTATGTCCGTATTCCGAACATACCATGGAATTTGGCAAATCCACCGTAGGGCTCTATTTTGTAGGGACTGGAGCGCTTTTTTGTTTGTTTTTGCTGTTTGACAGAAAGCGGTACTGCCGTATAGTAGTGTTGGTCTGATGATTTGTTTGTATATTAGGATTTTATTTTTTAAATTTAACCGACTGGGTGTGAGGAGCGGATGTAAGGAGAAGAGGATTTCTATGCAGTGTAATCTTTTTTTATGAATGTGTGTTTTCCAAGTCATCCTGTCGTCTAGAGTAAGTCCTAAGTATTTAGCTGTCCTGTCCCATGGTATTTTTTCAGAGTCTACATGTAGAGTCGTTGGATGTTGTGTTCTGCGTCTTGTGAAGAATATTGCTTGGGTCTTTTCTTTTTTTGTCTTGATTTTCCATTTGCGGAAGTATTCTTGCATAATTTCAATTGCGTGCTGCAGTTTTGAAGTGATAACTTCTGCTTGTCTTGAGGTATAGTATATGCAGGTGTCGTCCGCATATAATGATACTTGAACATTCTTTGGAAGGGTTGGGATGTCTGCGGTGTACAGATTGTACAATATTGGTGAAATGGGTAATCCTTGTGAAACTTCAGCTTGGATCGTTCGCAGGCTCGAGAGATAATCTTCCATCCTAACTCTGAAAGATCTGCCTTTTAGGAAGGTGTGTATGAGTTGAATGCACGGTATCGAGATAGAGAATTCATGTATTTTGAAGACAAGTCCTGCATGCCAGACTTTGTCAGTGGCTTTCGCTTTGTCAAACATTACTAGGCCTGTTGACTTCCTGCGATTGAATCCGTTTCTGATGTGCTGCGTCACCCTCATCAGTTGGAGTTCCGTCGAATGTGCTTCTCTGAATCCATATTGTTCGTCCATTACTATGAGTTTTTCGCTTCATTCAGTCTGGTCAATAATGCCTTTTCGGCTACTTTGGAGATTGACGAGAGAAGGCTTATAGGTCTCCAATTTTGGGGGAAGGCGTGGTTTTTCCCATGTTTGGGTAAGACTGTTATGATAGCCGATTTTCAGGCCGTAAGAAACCTAAGCAAACGGAAAATAGTGTTGGTTGTGTCTGTCAAGATGCTTAAAAAGTTGTCTGGGAGCCGTTTCAGCATTATGTTCGTAACTGCGTCGGATCCTGATGCCTTCCGTTTGTCGAGTTTTAGTATTAAGTCTTTTGTTTCCTGTGTGTCAAGTGGCCGTATCACCTCTTCCGCATGTGATGGGTTTTTGAAAAGCTTTCTAACTTGGATTAATATGGCGTTCTCTTTGTCAAGATCTTCGTTCCAGGAGGTATTTTCGCGGCATTGGAGCACCAGCGTATCTTTACCGGGTTTGTCGTACTTTATTCCGTTTGGGCAGTGTATTGGTGGCATAACTACCTTGTTCCGTGTCCGAAAGTATTTGGACATCCTCCAGAAGGCATTCTCGCCAGGCTCGAGGCTCTGCATAAAACTCTCCCATCGCTCATTCCGAAACTGGTCAACCGTTTGTCAACCGGGAAGCTTTCGTTCTCAGTCTAGGATCACCCGTGCTCCTAGCTCTTCTCCGATTTTGATTCTTCATCCTTATTTTAATTTTGATGTCGAGCGGGAGTTCGTAGGTATTGTATTCTCTTATCGGAGTTGTAACTGTGTTTTTCTCTTTTGCCTGCTGGGTAATGTTGGTTACTATCTCTATAGTTTTCTCGACATCATCGCCTGTGTTTATTTCTTGGTTGAAACTTTCGTTAGCCAGATGGTCATGGAAAGCTTTCCAGTCAGTTTTCTTCCCACTTCTTGTAGGTTCATCTATATAGACGTCTTCTATTAAGAAGTGTACCGGTTGGTGGTCTGAGGAGAGTTGACGTTTATTCGTATATTAGCCTGGAATTCTCGGGAAATCCCAAAGTCGAGGATATTTCCGCGTATACGACCATAATGCGTAGGCTCATTGGGTAGATGCAGGCTTGCGTTGTTGCTTGTGATGAATCCCTTAAGCTCAGTCCCAGCTTGATTACTTCTCACAGCACCCCATTGCCAATGGTAGGCATTGAGGTCTCTAATGACCAGAAGTGGCCCTTCTATTTCGAATAAAGTGTGTAAGTCTTGCTCGCAGTGCCTGTTTTTTGGTGGGTTGTACACCAAAATAACCACAAACTCAAAATAGTTCGTCTGAACTTTGATGGCTGTTGCTTCTGTTGTGTGTAGCTGTGGGGTATGAATCAGTTGATGCCTTACGCTTCTCCTCACGAGAATGGCCGTTCCTCCTCCCCTACCTGTCAATCTGTCATTTCGGTATAGATTGTAGTTAGGAAAATGAAGACGCAGTCCAGGCTTCAAGAAGGTTTCCTGGATGAAAATAATTTCGAATATATTATCGAGAATAAATTGTCTAAACTCTCCAGTTCTTTGAAGCAAGGAATTAGCATTCCACGTGAGTACAGAGACGTGATTCAACTGGTTCATTTGTGATGGTGATCAAGTGTGGTGAGTTGTGCTGTAAACATGCCCTGGACCATTTTCCTCATCATGTCTTTCATTATCAGTTGAAACTGAGATTGCATGTTCTCAAAAAATTGTCCCATGTCTGGGGGTGTGATTGTTTGTGTGTGATTTTGTGTTTGGTTGGTTTTGTGTGTATGTGGGATACTGGTCGTCGGTGATTGTATGGGCTTTTTGTTTTGTGACATTTTGTGGGTTTTTTCGAACAACCCCCATAGCTTGCAGGATTTTCTCCGCCGCAGTTCACGCAATTTGGCTTTTCTTCTATTTTTTTCTTACACTGTGTGAAGTGATGTAAGCCGTCACATTTTACACAACGAGTCTGAGTATGACAATTGCCCGAGGAGTGTCCAAACTGTTGACAATTGTGGCACATTGGTTGTCCGTTTCGTGGTTTAATGGCCTCCACTTTGCAAATGAGCTGGCATACCGATTTTATGTTATATGTAGCTGTTTCCTCTTTTTGAAGGAGAACCTTAAGCTGTTTAGAGGGGCCAGTTTGAGTTTTAAGCCAGAATACTTCCAGTTGATGATATACACTTTAATACGGTCGTTTTATCTTTAGAAGCTGGTCAATTAGTTTTCTTCTGTTATTGTAGATATTTGTTTATGAATCAAGGATACTTTCGTGCATTATTAAATGTCTTAATCCAGTCCAATATGCAATGCATACATCACGCAAGCATGGCTAGGAAAGCTAAGAATACTATATTTAGTAGGAATATCTATATGTTCGATAGAAGCATTAAGAAGAACATTTATTCCATCTTTATCCTTTTTTTGAGTGAATGATGATTTTCTAAAAATCTAAATAAGCGAACATCATTGCATAATGTAATAAAAATCAACTCCGTTTCCTTCATAAGCTCCGTCTGCCTACAAAATTGTTTACATTCTTTTCAATTTTATATCCTTGCATCAACTCCACACAGTTCATCACATTTATTTCTCATATTTTCGAATAAAAAAGAATAAATCTCATCCTTTTCTACCTATAACTTGACTAACATAAAATATTTCGTATTTCGACGAATGAATAAATAAAATATGCTGGCGTCCTTTCTCGTCTCAGCTTCAAAAGGGCCATCGTTCCATGTAATGTCCTAATAGTTGTAAAACAAAAATCCATTGTGAATTAACTAACAACAACGACGACACAAATTCTATGCGAAGGGTTTGTGAGTTGTTTTTTTTTTTTTTTCGTAAACAACTTCCGCACGAGATGCTTCTTTTATCCTTTTCACATTTCACATCACCAGCCGTGAAGGACGACGATTGAAGGGAGAGTGGATAGGATGGAATCCGACAAAAACACAATAATGCGGTGGATTGTAGACGTATTTACAACCACTTGGGTATAACCATAAGACATTTTTTTTATATCTAGGATTTCCATTCGAGATCCAGTTAAAAGCGCAGAGAGCTTTGGATACTAACAATATCCATTGACTTTATGGTCGGCGTGCATCCTGTCACTAGGCGTACGTTTCGTTATGTGGTTGAAAAGCTGCTGAAAAGTATACGTTTAACACTTGTGTTGCCTGTGAAATATTCCGAATAGGCTTCGCAAGCTCCCGATGTTATCCTGATTTTCAAGGCAGAAATCGTATGTAAGATTTGTTCGACAGCTCCTTTAAAAGCCGATAATACTTACAAACAACCCAATGTCCCAATGTCCCGAACTAGATGATTCGTCCTTAATGCTCAATGCCTTAAACATTATAAATATTACAATACTTGGTCCCAACTCATGCTTCCCCCCTAGAAATCATTCTTTTTGCACGCAATCCTGGCGCATAATAGGTTAAGTAAATATGGCAAAAACTGTCTACCACTGGCTTTTCACTCGACATCAGGAAATAGCCTGGCGTTGATTTTATGACCATTCAAACGATTTCTACAAATTTTTGATGAATGTTTTTATTGTTCGCTTTGTCGGATAGTGACGGTTGTTTGTGGTCGGAATTTTCTCATCAATTTTGTAATAATAAAGCAACCGAAAATGGTTTATGGTAATTTGAAAGGTTGTCAGATCAGCGGTTTGGAGTTTGAATATTGTGGGGGGGGTGGGGGGTGTCTCACCAATTCATGTTATGACAAATATCCATATAAACTTGCATTCACATGTCTGTACGTATACAAGGCTCTTGTTTTCAGCAAGAAGACGTGTAAGGATAATCGAGAAAATCAATGAAAACCAATTAAAGCAGCACATGCACATACATTGATTCATTGAGAGATATTTGGGGTGCATACTTATCTCATTTCTCGTCGATTGCTCGGAATAGTTCCTGTTGAACAGGAAAATTAATTTCCATTGGAGCTTAAAGATTTTCTACAAGCTATAAGTTTAAGCGACGATGGTAATTTATGATACGACAATGGCGGATGGATAAAAAAATTTAATCAACATTTTTCTGTGGCGAATAAAATATATGGGACTTGATGCTTTCATAGATCAACATTGCCGTTCATTCAATTTTGATAGAAAGGATTACGACGACCAGCAACAATAAATAGTCAGGACAACTTTACGTCACAAAATATTGAGTACAATGAACGTTTCGTGCTCAAAGTGCTATTTGTTTTTGGTTTTTATTCGTATCCATTTTTTGCAGGATTACAATTTATTTGAACAATCAAACAATTCATAACAACATTGATTGATAACACTAGTTTACAGTACATCTGTTGCCAAAGAAATTTTAGCTGTTTAGCTGTTGTACCAAAGACCAACAATAGTCAGACATCATATTCTTATCCCAGAAACCCTGATAGCGCTCTTCCATGACACGTAAGTCCTGATGCATACGCACTCCCTGCTCTTCGCTCATATCTCCTAAATTTTCTGGAAACCTGTCCAGGTGACTATGGAGGAAGTGGAGTTTTATGCTCATATTGCACCCCATATTTTTTAATTGTAGCAGAAGGTCTTCCACAAGTTCAATGTAATTTTCAGATTTTTTATTTCCGAGAAAATTTTGCATCACAGAGACAAAAGCTGTCCAAGCCTTTAGTTCTAACTCAGTCATAGACTTTTTAAATTGAGTATCTTTCGTATGTCGTCTAATTTGGGGGCCATCAAAAATACCAGCTTTAATCTTTTCCATAGTGAGCTGAGGAAATTTTTGGCAAATGTAAGAAAAACACTTCCCGTCTTTATCTAGTGATTTAACAAACTGTTTCATGATGCCCAGTTTTATATGTAATGGTGGAAGGATAATTTTGTCACGAGCTACTAATGAATTCTGGACTATATTTTGCTTTCCAGGCTCCATATTTTCTCTCAAGGGCCAGTTTCTTCTTACCCAATGCTCTTGTTATCTCTACTGTCCCAAAGACATATAAAACAGGGCAACTTAGTGTAACCACTTTGTTGACAAAGAAGAATGTTCATCATTTTTAAATCGACAGAAATTTGCCACTTATGGTCATTGTATTTTATTTTATTGAGGACTAGCGAAATGTTACAATATTCTTCCTTTAACTTTACACTGTAAGCAATAGGTACCGCTGCGTATTTATTTCCAATATGTAATAGAATACATTTTAGGCTCCGTTTTGAGCTGTCAATGAATAAACGCCAGTCGTTTGGTTCGTATTGTTTCAAGCCCATTTTTATCAACAAGTTTTTGACATCTGAACAAAAGGTAATACCGTTTTCATCGGAAAAATAACACCGTAATTCTTTATCTCTTTCACGATAAAAAGCTATTTTAGTATCTGGAGAAATCATTTTTTTTTCTTTCAGTCTTTATGCTAACAATTCTGAAGCTTGTTTAGAAAGATTTAAATCTCTTACAAGATCATCCAAATCGTATTGGGAAAAGCATTTTGGCTCATTTGACATACCGTTAAAATCAGGATCATTTTGTGATGAGCTTGGTCCTTCAACTTGTTCTAAGGGTTCAGATATATTTTTAGGCACTGAAGAGTCAGGTGAACGCTGCACTGGACGTTGAACGCAATTAGTACTTGGGTACTGCCATTTAGCTCGATTTTTTTGTGTTTAAACCGTTTACGTTCATACTACAAAAATAACAGTCTTCGAGATGATTTCGTGGTTCTCGCCAAATAGTCGGTGTTCCAAATTTAAACGAACTTCTTTTACCTTTTTTCCATAATCTTAAATATTCAACACACGATTTACAGACACAATTGGGAGCCCAAGGCTTCTCATTTTTATCCAAGGGCATCCCAAAATACTCAAAATAGATATTTTTCAACGACTCTGATATAACTTTTCTACAATCTTTGAACACATATTCTCCGTAAATATAGCAAAAATGATCTGGATTGTTTAAACAACGTCTCCTTGAACTAATCAGGACGCAAAAACTTTAGATATTAATCTCAACACAGTAAAATACGCCTATTATCGATTAATATATGGGTATTTCTTATGAAATCTCGAAATTTGGGATATTATTGAATTTTTTTTTTTTTTATAAACTTAGATATTTTTTCGCGGAGATCAGAAAAGTTGCTTTTAGAGATCTGTCCAGGGATATTGATCTTCCATATTTTTGTATATAACCTATATAAAATGAGGTTTAAAAAAATAAAGAAATGAGGGAATGATTAACGGAGTGAGGGAATGATTTATTATTATATTATAGTAAAAAAACAACATGTACAAATGAAAGAAATTATATATTTTTTATTAATATATATCAAACAATGAAATATCATATTCTAAAGAAAATCAACTCAAAACTTTGTACTTATAGAACATAAACAATATTTTGTACTTATAGAAAATGACCAACATAAATATAATATAAACCCAAAAAAATAACAAATATACGAGTACTACTCACTATAGAGGTAACAAATGTTTTTAACTTTTAAATACTTATTACTATTTATTTTTAAACTTTGTACTTAGCACTTCTCCAAAACTTAAATTAAAACATCTTCATATTTATTTATTAAGCGTTAATTATTATTAATATTAACCTAAATAAGTCTTTTCATAGAGTTTTTTGGTCTTTGAGATCAATGAGTTATTCAATCTTAATTTTAACATCGCTTGTAGAGTCATCTAACTCTGTAATAACGTAATTCCCCCTTTTAACTAACTTTGGCGGCTTTATTTTCTGTATCACATCTTCCCATTTATATAATTGCTCATCTTTAATATTAGGCCATCTCCAAAACTTCACACCTTGCTTCATACACCTAACCATCAAACCATCTTCAAAAACAGATAGAACTTCTCCGGGATACTTTGACGTGCCCCATTTTATCAGGACATGATCTCCAATGGTAACATTCTTATCACTGTCGGAGACAACAGTAGATCCCTCATTTTCTAAATCATTTTCTTTTAACATTTTAGTATGATCTTGAATGCGCGAAGACGACGCTGAAAACAGTTGGTAATTATCATTCATTATATCCAATTCCATATACTTTTGAGGGGATTTGCTACGCCTCTTAGTAAATCGATTACTGCGCTGTTGTTGAAAATACCCCAAATGATAGTAGGTACAAACTTCTTCGCAATCTATGCATGAAAGTCTTCTGCACTGTAAGGTGTTGTGAAAAAATACGAACTGGCGTATTTTTTGTGTTCCCCGGAAAGTAGGAATAGTCTTGGACTGTTTTATGAGATCATCCATCAGCGAAATATCTGCTGTGGTAACTTCAAACAATAAAATAGAAGGACACCTGGATTGAAGGATAGGTTTCAATGAATTCAGGTCTACGATATCATGGCCTTCTGCCACGACTTTATCAGCTGTCCGTTTCAGGGTTCCGCCGACACTGTCAGGCGCTCCCTTACCGTGCCCGGGTTCAGAATAATGCCATGAAAATTATGTGATTTCTGGATAGAGATCTTTTAGATGGCGACACACCATTTCGAACATAAATTTATTTTTGTATTGATTAACAGGCCCATCACTCAACATATATAATCGGGAAATAGGTAAATGTTGTGTTTTTATCCACTCAAATATGGGTTTCAAGTGAGCCCAAACAGCCATTGTGTCATGTCTATTGTCACTAGAGAGAGAACAAAAGGATACAAGTTTGATTGCATTATCCTTGCGCAAGTAAAGCACTCCTGTATGCATTGTTATCTGCTTCCTTCCTCCACCAAAGTGGACAGCTTGTATTTCCTCGTTATACTTACAGAAATAGTTTTCACTGTAATCTACATGAATTAAAATGTCGTTTATTGTTAATTTTTTCTTTATATGTTGAATGGCCTGATATTGATGTGCTATAGTGCCAATATGTGAAAAAAAAAAGTGGTAATGCTGCTTCCAGACTTTGAACAAGCAATTTCAATTTAACCCTATACTCTTTCTTCACGGGTTTACGAACTGTATTTTTTTTCCCATCCTTTTCAAATGAACTGACTTCATAAATCCATTGTTGATAAGTCACAAACTGATTAGGCATTGGTAAATAGTATTCCAAAGAGCGTTCCTTGCAGGTTGAACATTCCCTGAATAGACATTTTGTGGAATGCACATCGCAGGTTATTGTCGCTAAAATTGAAGTCACGTTACGAAATTTCAATGCTTTGACTTCATGCAATTTAGATATCATCAATTGAATATTGGCATGCTGTATGCATTGCAAGTATTTCGGGTATTCACGTTTTGCCAAGTAACCCAAAAGGGTCTGAATCTGCAAAAGGTTGATAAGCTTATCTTATAATTGACCGTGCTTAAAAACTTTTTGTGTAAATTTTGAAGTGTATCATATAAAACACGCTTTTGTTTAGTTTTACCATTTTTTGATTTAAGATAGTCTTTTTTCCCCGGGCACATCCTTGAGTTTTCATCTTTCTCCAAAAATTTAATTACATCGTCCTTTACCTTCATCATTTTATCGCTTATTTTTCGAGGCTTTTGTCTTTTGAAAGTATCATGTTTAAAAAAAGGTTTCGATGCATGAAGTAACTTATATTTTTGCAATGATTTCAATTTCAACATTTCGTAATATTTTTTCTTTTTTTCATGTTTCTTTCCAAGATCTTTGTAACTAGTCTCTAGATCTCTTGTTAACGCTTCTCCAAAAAGTAATTTCTTCTTCACAATCTCACGAACGTTTACATTCTTTAGAAGCGCATCTACTTTAGTTCCAGGCGATTCGGGGTCAGTTTTTTTTGTTTTCATTCTCAAATATCTCTTCTTATATTTTTCGCTTAACTTCACTGCATTCTTCAAATTTTTTTCCAAATTTGCAATCTTTGCATACAAAATAGCTCGTCGCCTTCGCATCTGTCGTCTATTTCGAGCAGTTACATCTTCTCTAATTTGCTGCACAACTGATACTGGACTTGGCGGAGGTGTATCATCAATTATTTTTTGTAAATTTTGGTGTGCTTTATTAATCCTATACACTTTACTATTTTCTTTCCATTGTTTTCGCTTTCGTCTAAGTTCTCTAGCATTCATATTAATAACTGGTTTAACTTGACCTTTCTCTTTTTTCTTTAAATATTTTAATCTTTCTTTTTCCCGCAGTTTTTCTAAATTATTTTTCATTTTTTCTTGCCTTTTTCTATCATACTCTTTCTTTTTTATTTTTTTTTTCTGCATCACTCAACTTCTTTTGTCGTGCCATTTTGCTTCCATATACATGCACCTGTTTTAAATTAAATACCGTGAAATACAAGTTGCAAGAAATAAATAAAAAATCTAAAAAAACCGCAAAATACTGGATAAATCATTCCCTCACACGGCCGTCATTCCCTCACTCATTCCTCACTCCTAAATGCAGTGGGGGAATGACTGTGAGGGAATGACGAATTTTAACTTAAGCTACAACAAAAGCGACACATAACCTCTATTTGCTTGTTACATTTCGAATATGTATTTTACTCCCAAAAACGCATAAAACAAACAAATTTTAATGATAAATATTAAAATGCTTAATACATTCATATAACGTGAGGTAATGATCGTCATAAATTTAACTTTTAACAATTTTTCACAAAATATTTTTTTACACGAACTCACCTGCGGTTAAGAAGAAATCGCCATCTTGAATCATTTGAGAGTGTTGACAGGTACTAAAAACTTAAGGTTGCGTTCCTAAATATCGTTTGACACGTTCAGAAATCGAATATTCGTAATAGGATGAGGGAATGATTTTATTTGGCGGGACATATTTAAAATCGAATTATTGTTTTTATAAATTCGTTGTTGTAAGATGGAAGCTTTTATAGACAATAACAAACATCTATCTAATATATTTGCATAATTTTATTATTAAGAATATTGATATATTTCAGATAAAAAGGCATTTTAGTAATATTTTTGAACTAAGGGACAAGGTGAGGGAATGATTTGCACGGTAACAAAGGAGCCATATCTTTTTTTTCTTTAGAGGAAAGACGTTTTCTTTTTAAACAATAGCGGTATAGACAGCGTACATTCAAATGAAAAAAAGACTTATGTAGTTAATGCATATCACTCGGTACTAATGGCTCGGGAATCAAATTTCGAAATTTGATGAGAATTACCCATATACACTTAAATGACAAAAATCAAAAACAAAGTAACCCGAGCTGCTCAAAAAATTTTGAGGGTAGATTTGACAAAAACTAGTTATAAGTGAACATTTCCAACCACAAAATTCGCGGCAACAGACAAAAAGTTAAATTTTGTAAACTTAATTTTCCATTGGTTATTATTTAATATTTATTTAGAAAATTTATTTAAAACTTATTTTCATATCCGCTGTATTTAAGTCCAAATAACAATGTTTCATTGGAACGTTTTGTTTTAAAATCAAATTCTCCTCATCACTAAAACGAGCTTTGTAGTCAATTGCTCTTAAAAGTGTCTTAAATAAACCAAGTCCTAATTATAACTAGATTAGGACTTGGTTTATTTAATTATAACTAGATTAGGACTTGGTTTATTTAAGACACTTCCCGATTCAATCAAAAAAAAAAAAACAACCGGGGGACGACATAATCTTATTCTTCCGTTTCAAAACTGGCTTGATCTGGAGACCAGGCAAATATAAAGCGAGTGCTTTGTCAACAACATCAGTCAAGCCATTGGTGAAATGTGTATCCTGTCCACTAGTCTTGACACTATTTTTGGGATATTTGCGCTGCATGAAAAAATTTATGTGGCTTATATTATGCTCATTCCAACGTTTATGTCATCCATGTCATGATATCCTCAATGATTATCTTTTGTCAAACAAGAAAAGTGCAACGCGTAAAAGTACAAAAGAATTATGTATCCCAATTTTCCACTTTAGCAAACTCATGACAGAGCTAAAATCTACACATCATTATTCTTGCCTGACTGCCAAAATCATCATCAAAATATATTCTTCAGAGATGACAAACAAATTCCAATTATTTTGCTCTCCTTTTTATGAATGGCTGTCGTTTATAACGAACGGTAACCATAATAAATTGGTATTCAATTGAATAATGTTAAATTCCCTCGCATCATTCAGTAAACTCATATTTTTCAGTCACGTTCAAAAAAAAAGGAATTATCTAACATAAGTGTTATTCGCTGGTTTGCTTCATTGTTGGAACAGACGTTTGTCGCAACTATGTCACTGTCCGATGGTAGTGTTGTACCTTGAATAAAAATAAAATTACAAACCCAAAGAATAATTCTGCAAGTATAATTTTAAGAAGCCTCACAACTGCAGGATATCAGCAACACGACAGATTCAACGCAGGAATGCCGGCAAAAGCGTCATTCTTTTTCATTCACGGTAAGCATATTTCACACTTCGCAAAATAAAATGGTAGAGAAGAAAAAACCGGAGAGACGGAAAAGCGTTGGAAACATTTTATGGTCATGAGCCTGGAAAATTAGTCCATGAATCTTATTATCATTATCACCTGGTCTGGAAAGGAAAAAAAAAGTTTTTGGTAAATGCTGTGACAGTGGCCGATGTGGTGTAAGGATTGTATGTAGGTAGAAACGTCCTGTCACACTTTGCTCCACCTCAGCAGATAACCGAGCCACTTTATTTTAGACACGAAGGACATTATAGACAACACAGGGTGGCAGCTTGTTAAGAAATCTCTAGATGAATGTTCCTCTCTTTCGGCTAATCGTATCTAACACGAGTCACAAAGTCCGCTCGCTTTAAGAAAATAATCTTACCAGCTTAACACCATGCTACCTGCAGATAAGCTCCTTGCTGATTTATCATCGCCCTGTACATTAACCAGTGAATAGATTCATGCGACAATAGTGGTGACGATAATGATGGCACAAGTGGCCAGAGATAATTTTTAATTTAAAAGCATTTTTTGCAACATCCTAAGCCACTCGTAACAACAACTTTCAAATCATAGCCGGCTTAATGTACTCCAATCGAAGGTATGATAAAATGGAAATCATTCTCTGGCGTCCCCTCAGGATGCCGCTCCTGACCGGTCATCAACTTCCTCGACAGCGATGACGACAGCTTCGAAAAACAAGTACGGCAAAATCTTTTGATTGCAATGCCAGTGAGTGGGAGCGAAAAGAAGCTCAAGGTGTCAAAGTAATAAATTTCTAATGTGATTTATCGATTTCCGTCTTTTTGCAACGTCATGTTATACCAACAACGTGAGGATATAGCTTTACCTTTTTTTTTTAATAATATCATGCCGGTGGAATAGCGTCAGGATTGTGCTGCTGCTACTGCTGACATGGTAGTGGGTCGTGGTGACTATACAGAGGAATTCAGCTGAGTAGAAAGCATCTTTGGTCCGGAGTAACAGCAGGACAATTGGATCCTTGATTTGATGTCAGTAAACTTAATTTCCTGTTTGCCATGAAAATAGAAACGAAGGATGTGATTTTGCTACTTTTTTTTCGCTGTTGTCACCATGCTTAAGTGTTTAATGACAATCAATAGAGAGATCAACGAAGTAGGCGACGAAGCGGGGGAGACAGAAGAAAAATTTCGTTGTGCAAGGACCGAATTCGAGGCAATAATGAATAACGATCTATAGCAAATACTTGGAGGGTGAAAGGAAAAGAGCTGATAACATGAATTCAGCGAACAGAAAAAAACTCGCATGAAAGGATTGCACGGATATGGGGATAAAGCGGTACTGGGCAAGTGAACTTATCATACTGAAAAGAGGTGGAAAGGATATGTTGATGCTACTGACTTCACAATAAACATAACACCCTCTGTCTAGGGTTATCGGCTTTAATTCTTTTCAGTCCTTATGGCCTTATATATAGTCTTGAATAACTAGATTGTTAATTGAAATACGCGCATATGCGAAAAGTAAACATTATTGTAGAAGGAGAGGCTGCTCGTTTTCTTTCATATATCTACAAGAATCGGGAACAGTTATTTTTTAATAATGGCATCCAACCAGAAAACCGATTTCAATATATTATTGAAGCTGAATAAATCAATGGCAAGAAACAGCGAAAACATTAAATTTTTACAATTATGTAGACAACGGAGGATTACACCAAAATCTCATCAGATCCAGATTAAAATAGGACCATACGGACCATAGTACGACCCTAAAGAAGCGGATGGAAATGCAAATCTTAGATGACACCATTAGGAAAGCACATACACGGCAAGCAAACCTAAACTTACGTGCATATTACACACACTTGAAGATGGCGAAGGAAGCAACACTAACTGGAGCTCCTCTGGAACAAATGGTACACAAACTCCATAGGGCGTTCGAGTGCGAAGTAATTAAGAAACGGAAAATACATAGGAAGAAATGGGCTCAATTGACAGAACATCATAATACTACAAACGAGAAGGTACAAATACAACCAAATTATGTCATAAATCAATCCTCCACAGATTTCACCTCTAAGCAACTAGAAGTTCTAAATTATGGGTTTGGTTACTCCATTTTGAATACGGCATCAGAAGAAATTGCAATCAATATTGAAGCTGGTATAAAACGATTTCACAACGAAACCAAAGAAGATATTCGCAGTGGCTTGACAAAAATTTTCCAAAAAACCAAAAACATACGAAAATCGCCAGCAAATAAACAAAATCTATCATTCATACGTGAGCTAAAGGAAAAACCGGTATACTTTCTGAAAGCGGATAAAGGCAATAATATAGTCATTATGGACAAAAAGGACTATGATGATGCAGTATACCGTAAACTTAATAATGGTAATTTTCTTGAACTACGAAAGGATCCATTACCTGAATCCATAAAGCGGGTGGAACGAGCCATTAAAGAGGCCCGCACTGTGTTCGAAGACATCAATAAGGTAAGAATGCCTAACTCATCGCTGCCCAGAATCAGATGTCAACCCAAAATCCATAAGGAAGGGAACGAAATGAGGGAGATAATCGCCGATTCAAATTCCCCAACGTATAATATTGCTAAGTGGCTTATTAAGGAATGGACTGGATTAGGTGATACTCATAGTAAATTTGCGGTTAAAAACTCGATGGACCTCATCAACAAGTTGAGGAACATCGGAAGTATAAACGAACAAGAAGTTATGATATCGTTCGACGTGAAGGTGTTATTCCCCAACACACCGGTAAAACAGGCAATATACCTATTAGAAGTGTGGCTCAACAAGTTTGGAACAACAGTGGACTGGAAAAGAAAAGTAAGGACGTAGAAAAACCTAGCTTCAACGTGCATGAGTGAGAACTATTGTACTTTCCGGGGTAAATTTTATAAAACGACAGCGGGAGTTGCAATGGGAAACCCTTTGTCTCCAATCTTAACGGAAATGTTCATGGAGCATATTGAATCTAGGATTATAGATAAAGGAAGGATGCCTAGGGTATGGCTAAGGTACGTGGATGATGTGTTCGCCATAGTACAGAAGACCGAACTGGAATGCATCTTAGCTGAAATTAATAAATTACACCCGAGTATTGAGTTCACAATGGAAATGGAGAAGAATGGGGCACTACCTTTCCTCGACCTACTTATTATCAACAACAATGGTCAACTAGATTTCAAAATCTACCGTAAGCCCACTATAACACAAAGGACATTGGTAGCGACTTCAGCACACCCAGCTGCACAAAAGATGGCGGCCTATAACGCATTCGTACATAGACTTGCCACTTACCCCTTACCTCAAAATGGATTCAACAAAGAAAAAGGATATATATTGGACACTGCAATTAAAAATGGGTATTCCGCAGATACTATATTAAAGCTAATACAGAAAAAAGTATATTTACTCTTCCCAAAAAGGAATAGTGTTCATTTTCTTTACATTCAACGCATGTCTTAAGACTTCGCAATTCGCAAATTGCTGTCAACATGCCAGCATCATACCTTTCCTAGAGCCTGTCGTGAGATCATAAAAGTTATAGTCCGATAAGCTTATGACTAGCACTTGGAAACCTATTTAAGAAACCTATCTTAAAAAGGTTAACAAATAACGTAGAAAACAATAACAGCCTCCCAAATTTTCAGTTTGGCTTAGATATAGATACACAACGAGTACCAGCTTCTATGTAAATAGAAAACAGCTTGTGCGCATCTACCGATTGGTATTGAAAAGGCTTCAATTTCTTTGGGCATAATATGCAACTCCATAAAATCAAACAGTGCAGTACTCGATCACACTTGCACAAAAGGATTTCATCCTCCCTGAGAGATATAACATACCAGGCTACAGCTCGAGGGCTCAACATCTACTACGAAAACTGTTAGTCCTACTCTTCCGCAAGACTCATGTCTGGGTCCCACACTTTTCAATATACATGCATTTAACATCTATATCGAGTATATTTGAATTATGCTAATGTCCTAAGTACCTAAAGGCTGCAAGTCATCAAGAATCGATATTGAAAAGTGGTCCCACATCAACTCTGCTACTTTTCCGTCAGATTGCTTCATAAGATAGCGAATGTTAGCCCTATAGACTGGCCGATTCAAGCAGAGCACCGAAAAGCCACAAACAAAACTCTTCGCATAAGGGACTCATGGACTAAATCAGAGAAACCATGAACTAATGTCCTCACCCATGCATTTGTCAAGTTTAATTATAAAGATGGAAAGAGCTCAAGCTGGTTTCGAATGCCTATCCGTGCCGCTTCTCGTCAGGTGCCAACTCACAGGCCGGGACACATCAATTGGCACTACCAGCTTAGGTGGATGTCGACTGGTTATTTACTAGTTATGAATATTTCTCTACAGCTTTGAACTTCTCCTATTTTCCCAATTGCCTTTGGTCTGGCTTTATCAATGGCACCTGACGAGAAGCAGCAGGGATGCGTGTTCGAAAACAGCTTGAGCTTTTTCCATCTTTCTCAATATTAATTCACTTTCGAGATATTCGACAAATTTGATCAGAACTCCCGCACGCATGAGTCTTCCCTGAGTTAGCTTAGCAAGGGTATAAATCACTTACAATGTTGTGAGTGAAAATGGAAAAATTGATCTAGCAGAAACTTCTGAAATTGAAGTTTGATTAGTTTATAAATTATGGTTAATTGATAAGGAAGATGCTGGTCTAGCAGAGGTTCTTGCCTAAATTTACCAATCGAACCTATTACACAAGTCAACAAAAAAAACACTTTTTTTTGGGTTTGTTATTAAATTAATATTTTCCGATTGCCTACAACTAAAAGTAACCACAGTCTTCATTTATAATAAATAAAGTTTGCTTTTGTACATTTTACAATGAAAAATAAATATTTTAAGATTTTGACAGAACGTTTTTAGGAACAACGATTTTAACCCGCAAGAGGCGCGATTGCGGGGGAATTACGGGCGTGCAGCGGGGAACGTCGGGTAGTCTGGGCAGTATGCGTACGAGCATTGCCGAGAAACGACGCCATTTGTGTTGCGCGGAGTCCAAAATGGCTTCCAAAAAGTGTAAAAATGACGTAAACTCTTTTTGTTACATTTGTGACGAATTCATTAAAGTAAGGGCTAAAAAATTTAGTCTTTCGACAAATATAAGACTTTGTGAAGCTTATAAAGCATATTTTAATCATTCTATTCGAAGTCAAGACAAATTATGGGCCCCTTAATTCTCGTGTGGTAACTACAAAAACACATTAGAAGGTAAGAGAGTACATCATAACTTTCAAGGATACTAATTGTAAAAAAAAAAATTGCGAAATGTAACGAATTTACAAGTAACGTGTATATTTATATATGTATGTTATTTTTTTCAGCTTGGTATCGAGGCGAAAAACAATGTATGAAGTTCGCAGTACCAAGAATATGGACAGCGCCCACTAATCACATCAATGTTTGCTACTTTTGTGTAGTTGATCCACGCATGCGTCGGGTTGGCAAAAATGCCAAGAAGATTAAGTACCCAGATCTGTCTTCAACAACCGCTCCAGTACCCCACAGTGAACACAGTTTCCTGTGCCTTCCCGTTCAAAACCGAAGGAACAGCTGCCGCTATCACAAATGTCTAGTTGTAGTGAATCCAGCGAATTTTTACCCGAATCAGTATGTGTTAAACCACAGAGACTTAAACCTACCTAAGCTTAAAGCAGAAATATTAGCTTCCCGGCTAAAACAGTGGAATTTGCTTAAGAAGGACGTTAATATAAGTGATCAAAGAAAGCGTCATGAAATATTTTCTGGATTTTTTACAAAGGAAGACGGACGTTGTTATTTCAATGATGTGAAAGGTTTATTTGTAGCAATCGGAATCCTTTGCGTTCCTTATGAGTGGCGTCTTTTCATCGAAAGCTCTACTAAAAGTTTAAAAGCAGTCCTACTTCATAATGGAAATAAATTTCCATCTCTAACTCTGGCTCATTCTGTAACGCTAAAAGAAAATTACGAAAGCGTTAAAATGGTGCTTCAAACTTTAAAGTATGAAGAGTATGCCTGGCCAGTGATAGGGAATTTTAAGATGGTGGGTTTTCTGGTGGGAATGCAAGGCGGATACACGAAATATCCATGCTATCTTTGCTTATGGGATAGTAGAGCCGACACACTTCACTACAAACAGAAGTCATGGCCTAACGGATCGAATTTCAGATAGGAAAACAAAAACGGAAACGGGTCAAGAAGGGACCCGTTGTGAAGGCCGATGAAATTTGATGCCCCCGTTGCATATAAAATTAAGCCTTATGAAACAATTTGTGAAGGTTCTTCGTCAAGACTCTCCAGCGTTTGAATACTTAAAGAGTTTCTTCCCTAAATTGTCAGAGGCTAAAGTTAAAGCTGGTATTTTCGTCGGTCCACAAAATTAAGAAAATAATGGCCAGTGAAGAATTCCCATAGTTACTGAACGCCCACAAAAAACAAGCGTGGCTCAGCCTTAAAGCAGTGATCCATGGCTTTCTTGGCAATAAAAAAGCTACAAATTATGAAGAGCTCATTTCTAACACGCCTGATAATTTCAAACTCATTGGTTTCAGAATGTCCCTTAAAGCGCATATGCTACATGCTCACTTAGACTAGTTTAAAGATTCGTTGGGGGCTTATTCAGAAGAGCAAGGAGAACGCTTTCATCAAGACGTGATGAACTTTGAACAGAGTTATCAAGGACATTACAATGAGAACATGATGGGTGACTACATTTGGAGTTTAATACGAGAAAGTTCTTACTTACACAAAAGAAAAACCAAAAATATTCATTTTTAAAGCTTTTTTCTGTTTATTTTACATATTTAGATATTTACCTTTATTGTTCTTTCTAAATAAAAGTGATTAACATATAAATTAAAGTTCTTTTTCTTACTTTTGAATTCTACTGAATCAAAAAATTTAGATTTTCTTAAAGTTTGAAATTTCGTTCTGGTTGCTACAAAAGCAAACTTTATTAGATAAAAGTATTTTTTCCTTGTTTAGTTAGACATAATTAATCAAAATCAGCACCACAGAACTCAGACTCAAAAATCGTGTTATTAGTCTTTTCAACCCAAAGAAAATTAACCAAAAATTAAATATAATCTACACAACCGTAGAAAAAACTCAAAACTCTAGATCAAAACTCTAGATATAAGCAGAAAATCAACTGTTAATAACTTTATAAAACCAAATACCTACAAAAAAGAAATAAAATAAATATAAAGTCATTTAAATTTTGAGCTTTGTTGCGCAGAAAAATGTTTATTAATGTCTGATATCCGGCAGGAGATATGTGAATGAGGACTCATTTTGGCTCACCCTATCAATCTAGAACGAGCTGAAGATTGTAACCATTCACAAATCAAACAGACACAATAATTAAAATGTCATGAAAGTCAAAAAAAAGCTATGTTCAAAAGTGACCAGAGATTACAGGCGAAAAGGCACAAAGTACATACACGATGATTTTTTGATTGATTCCCCGACTGAGAATGATCGTTTGCATGTGAACTCTTTCACTCCTGCAGAGAGTACAGGACGCAAAAAACGTTGCCATCGTTAATTTTTAAAAATACATCCTTTTTCATATAAATGCCTGTTCGTTGTGCTCTTTAAGGGGTAACACTACTGTAAATATTTCACAAAATCGATTTTTTTTGGGCTTAAAAAATACTTTGAACCTTTTAAAATATGGGGAAAAATATTTCATACCTCAAAGTATTTTTATTTTCTTGTAATTACCAGCTCTTCCCCAAGCGCGACGGACTGCTCCGAAACGACACCTGCGACAGATGAATACCTGCTGGGAAGGTACAGCCTAATGTCCTACCTTTTGATTTCTATCTTCTCAAATACACTAACAGATGTCATTATAAAGCATTTATATTCAGGTAGAAGCATTTCTAATCAATAGTACGTTAGTGTAGAGTCAACACGTGTACAAATTTCGTCGCATGAAATCACGATTTTTGTGTGTAGTGCTGATTTTTAACAGTTTATTTGTAATCTCAGGGTGCTTATAAGTTATAATGAGTAACGCAAAAGTGTATCAGGGCAAGAAAGGTACGAAAAAATCGTATCCAACGTGGCGTCGGAGCAACTCGTCAGCGAGACGACCGTTGAATAGATATGAGACTGAGAGTGATTCGAAAGGAATCAGTGCTTCTGCGAAGAAATTAAAAGTTAGTAATGAAGATTTTGATATTAATTATGAATTAAGCTATAGAATTAAAGGAAAAAAGTAAATTAATTGATCAATTAACAATTTATTATGGCCTGGCTATACGTCGAAATCCGGATTCCTTAGAAAATATGCAAAATGAAATCTGGACAACCTTATTTCATAAGTTGTCAACCGACGAAAATCCGCAGCATGAGAAGTGCTCAGAGTCTTGGTGTAACTGGAAGAGGGCGCAAGCAGCTAATTCCTTGGGCACCTTCCATCATAAGCCGCCGCTAAGAAGTTTTTGAAGCTATCAAACCGATTTATGAAGAGTTGAGCCGAGACGGGTTGCTAAACCGTTGTTTAGGAGGCTAGACGCAAAAAAGCAACGAAAGTTTTAATGCTACTGTTTCGAATTTGGCTCCGAAATCTTATTCAAGCGGCAAAAAAGTCTTGAATATTGCGGCTGATATTGTTGTGTGTAATTTCAACAATGATCTGAGTAATATTTTACAAATTATGAAAGTTTTGGAGATTGATGTTGGCGTCCAATCATATAATTTTTGTCTTGAAGCCGATACTGAACGGGTTAAGCACGCTGAGCTGTCTTTGACAGATGCGGCAAAAGAAGCACGCTCTAATATAAAATCATCGACGAAAGAGAATGAGGAAGAAAATTTAAATATAGAAGGGGTGCTGTATGGTCCTGGGATAGCAGATTTATGGTAAACGAATTTAAACTGTCGAATTTTTCAATTTTTCATATCTATAATGCATTTGAAAACTTTAAATGCGTTTTTCTCGAAACACGATTTTTCAAAACGGCACGCAGCATAACTTCAACAATTTTCATTCTTTTCATTGGAATTTGTTACAATATCTTGCAAATAAGATTTCGAAGAGAAATACGTAAGGGATTTTCGATAATGTAATTTAATCATTATTTATTAACAAATGATTATCTTTTCTTTGTTGAAAATTGAACGATTTAATTCAAATACTCGCCAATCACACAAAAATCAATACTTTTAAAATCTTCGACGTATTTCTCTAGCTATAAGCATGTACAATAAGAGTTTTTTGTTTGCTACACTGCACTGTGTTGTGCTACGGATGTGAGACATGGACCCTCACTCAAGCTTCCGCAAACATACTAAACACTTTCGAAAGGAGGGTCCTAAGACGAATCGTGGGAGCAACACAGGAAGGAGGACAATGGCGAATTAGGTACAACCATGAGTTGTACGAACTCTTCGACGAGCCAGAAGTCTCCACTGTGATAAAACTGCGGAAGCTACAATGGGCTGGCCATGTGCAGCGAATGAATGAAGGTCGGATACCTAGAAAGGTATTTGTCGGAAAAACTGAGGGACGCAGGCCAGTGGGAAAGCCAAGAAAGCGCTGGTCCGACTCGGTAGACGAAGATAGCAGCACGCTACTCGGATTCCGAAATCGGAGGACGCGGTCGATGGACCGAGACAACTGGAGGCGACACCTGCGGGAAGCCAAGGCCCGAAATGGGCTGTAGCGCTACAACGACGACGACGACGACTGCAGCTACACCACAGCTACACTGCGTGCCGCAGAGCGCCTTAAATTCTACGTGCCTCGCGAAAATGGCTGTGGTGCCGTTATTTTCGAATATTTTTTTATAATAATTTTCTATTTTGTTATTTAAATATACGCTAAATAACTTCCTCCAATATTATAATTTTATTACCTTTCCTTCCACCCAAAAAAAATGACAAAAAACTCGTTTTTTTAGGCCCCTTTAGGTGTTACCCCTTAAGCGTCGTTTCCGTCGTACAAATCCCAATTACTCCAACATCAAATCTCCTGCCAATTCGAAGCCCTCGAACTTATTCAAAATTATAAGCCAATTACCAAAACACAAGAACAACAACATATTCCCTATTTCACGTTAATTTAAAAGAAAACGTATTTCTAAGCATACTTTCCATTTCCTGTTCATGGAAAGTCGTTGAAAAACAACTGAAAAGCGTAAATTCGCTTATATTGAACTGCATTTAATGAGGATAATAACTGTAACCTTCTTACCTTATGGTGAAATTTCGATGAAGATACAGCAGTGATTTTCCGCATTTTCATCCATTCATTCGTTCGCGTGAAGAGCCAGGACAGGGCTACGAGGGTAGTTCTGTCGAAGCATTTATTAAGATGGCACGCCTTCAACATAAAAAAAAAACGTTTGCATATCCACTGAAAGTGTGATGAGTTTACAGATTGCCTGATACTGATGAATTTGAGTTTCAAACAAAGTCAGCAGTTCATGTGAATCCATAAACACACTTCTAAAAGCAGTAAATGCACGTTAACACTGCTAACGTAATGCTATCGAAATTTCTGAGAAATTTTAATGGATTAAAGCTCCATCCTGACTGTACTTTGACAAACTTTGAAAATTTCTAAGAATTCAACAAGCCCAAGGCACATTGATACCATTGTAAAAGAATCAGTTATTTGAAAAGCACACCTCGCCATCAAAGGGCAAAACTAGATTATACGTACAAAAGCAATAGATACATTCCCAGTTGCCACCAGTAGAAGACACGTCCTTGGAAAAATACTACCCTCTGCAATGAGAACATCAATTCGATCCAAACGCCATATCTGTTACAACTAAACAAATGCACATACATATATCTGTAAAGTGCACAACAGTAACAATCCAACAACATTAATCCAACCATAACCTTCTCACATACTAGATGTCCTCTGATGTCCCTTTTTATCTAATCTATGAATTTTTTCTCTATCTATTTCCTTCGCCAGTTGAAAATGAAAATAAAATAACATTCCATCCCTTAGCAACTCTTTTACTAGCTTTTCTATTTATTCGCATTTACTGGGATGGAATTACAAAATTTTACGAGATTATGTCGAAAACAAGATACAGGGGGATGAAAAATAAGAAATGCATGAGGAACGAGTGGCGAATAAGACTACGAAAGAAAGGCGTAAAAAATAACAAAGTGAAAATGAAAACAAATATAAAAAAAAATCAACAGATAGAAAATAGAGTAACACAAAAAGGATAGCTTCGTGGGTATTCGTATGAATGTGATCGTATGTACATATGTAGACATACGTACGTAGAATGTTCGTTTATTGCGTTCCATCGCTGACATTGGATTTTCATTTTGTTTGTTTGCTTTTCATTTTACTTGTCAGTTAATGCGAGAGTTTTGTTATATACCCACTTTGTGTTTTCTTTCAAATATGTTTGGATTTTATCTAAAGTTATTTTTGTTATCCGCATGGCGGTTGGAACAGTTCATAAGAAAAAATCTGCGGATTATCTGTTTTGTGTCTATTTCAAATAGATTCCGAAATTATTTTCAAAACACTCCATTGCTAGCGAATGTGATTGAAACTGCAATTTCCATTGCTTTAATTTCTTCTTATCATATTTTCACCACTTTTACAGTTAAAGGACTTGAGATTCGAATTTTCAAGGATTTATTGTTTACCTTTCTTTAAATAAAAGCTTACCAACCAAAAAATTAAGTACCACACATACACCCTACCAGAGGACTGACAATTAAACGTTGTGATCAGAGGCCTGCACGGCCTACAAATTGAAGAAATCACGGAAGATCTAAAAGCCCAGGAATTCCATCCAACCGAGGCATACTTTCTAAAAACTCGTGACGGGCCATCCAAACTAGTGAAAGTCCTTCTCCCAAAAAAGGAGACCGAAATATTTAATATAAAAGCCATTTGACAACTTATATGCACTGTCGAGGCGCAACGCCCACGCAACAGTCAAGCCATGTGCCATAACTGTCAGCAGTATGGACACTCCGCATCGGGCTGCCATGCACAGTCGCGCTGCGTCAAATGCGACCAGCTCCACCATTTCTCAGAGTGCCCTAAAATAGCAGAAGAAAAGCCTAAGTGCGTAAATTGTGGAGGCGAACACTCGGCAAACTATGGGGGATGTCCAAGAAATCCAAAGAACATCAGAAAGTCGTTCGCACAAGTTGCCGCACAACAATCAGGCACTCCGCAAACAAAACAACCCCCTACCACAAAACCACCCACAACCCCAAATCCAGACTCAAACATAAATACCCCAGATATGGGACTAATGTTCGCTAAAATGCAAACACAGTTCCAAAGTATGATGCAGGAAATGATGGCAAACGTGATCCAAACCATGTTCACCGCCACACAAAAAACTGCAAACAAAAAACATTGATGACATCAAAGGATCACAATTACATACTCACATGGAATGCAAATTGCCTACTTCGGAACTCTGATGAGTTGAAAGAGTTCATATTCGAACATAAATATGACATCATACTCATCCAAGAGACCTTCCTGAAGCTGGGAAACCGATTCCGCATCCCTAATTACATTTCATACAGAAATGATAGATTAACGGGTAGAGGAGGAGGCACGGCAATTCTCGTGAGTCGAAATGTAACCCACAATGTCATCAACACACCACACCTCCAACATATGGAAGCCACGGTTATAAAGGTGCGAACTGACTTTCTGGAATTCTTTGGGATTTCAACTTACAATCCGATCAGAACAGAATGCCTTTTCCATGCCGATGAGCTGAAGGCACTGATGTCCTTCGATGGTCCAACCTTCATCGCTGGAGACTTTCACGCAACACATCACCTCTGGGGAGCTGTGAGAAGTAACAAAGCCGGGATCGAGCTACATAAGTTCAGCAAATCAAGTAAACTTGCATATCCCCAACGAACCAACCCACTATGGGCGAATACACGGCCACGCACAAGACATCGCTATTTCACGTAATTTCATAAATGATGTTCGCCTAGAAGTCCTCGACGAACTATCATCAGACCACAAGCCGGTTCTATTTCGAGTAGGAAACATCTTTCGAGATGTCCCCATACAAGAAAAAAGAATAACGGACTGGAAAGCTTTCCAAGTCGCATTAGCCAAAGAAACACATCAAACACCTGAAACGGCTGACGACATAGAGAAAACAATAGAAACTTTAACAGATAAAATCACGCAGGCAAAAAAGAACAACACGATCATAACTCCGAGAAGGGAAACGAATCCCTACAAACTCCCAGAAAATATTAAAAAACTCATAAGGAGAAGGAACAAAGTTCGGAGAAGAGCCAGGTACACAGGTGATCCTGGACAGAGAGTGAGAGCTACACGACTAACAAACAAAATAAGCGAATTTAGAAATGATCAATGGGAAAGCTTTTAGTTAAGCTTTGACCCTGGCTCCGACAATTTCTGGAGAGTGTCCAAATATTTCCGAATGCGATACAGGATACAAATACCTCCAATACATGGCCTGAACGGCCTACAATATGACAGTGCAGGTAAAGCCGAAGCATTCGCAGACTCCCTTGAAATGCAATTCAAGGAAAATTCGTCGGAAAATGAGGATGATAACTTTGCGGATGGCATATCAGATTCGACCGACAGGCTCCTGAGATCACACGAAAACAACGACGAAACAATACTGCCAACAGACATCGACGAAATCAAAGGACCAATACAAACACTAAACAAACGTAAAGCACCGGGGAATGACACAATAACGAAAACCATGCTAAAATGGCTACCTGACAATATACTACAAGCACTGACGGACATAATATATGCAATTCTCCAGCTGCGAAAGTATCCCAAAGCATGGAAATCAGCGACAATTATTGTTTTTCCGCAGCCTCAAAAGGACCCAACTTTTTCACAAAATTGGAGGCCAATCAGCCTCCTTTCATCGATGAAAAAAATTGCAGAAAGGATGATTTTGCATCGTCTCACCGAGGCAGTATATGACAGAAATATCATACCGGAAGAGCAATTCGGCTTCAAAGCTAATCATTCCACAGAGCCCCAGCTCGTAAGGGTGCTCCAGTACATAAGAACAGGTCTAGAACGCAAGAAGTCAACAGGATTAGTTATGTTTGACATAGCCAAAGCCTTTGACAAAGTCTGGCATGCAGGACTAATATTCAAAATGCATGAACTTAACTTGCCACTACAACTTACCCAAATCATTGGCTCCTTCCTAGCAGCTGGAACATTCCGCGTCAAAATTGACAACTGCCTATCAACCCTGCGACCCATTGAAGCTGGAGTCTCTCAAGGATCACCCATCTCACCAGTCCTTTACAATATGTACACAATATATACAATATATACACTATTTCAAAGTTTTTCCAGTGACTGGTAAAGTGTCCTTTAAACATCGTCGTAGCTTCCTTACATCCAGTTGCTCCATCTAAGCGATCAGCTCATCGAATATTATACGGTCATATGAAACAAGTTGAGAAGTTAAGCTCGTTGATATAAGGTGTCTGCAGTGTTTCTCCTGGCTTGATCAGACCAAAAATATTTTTCAAAGAGTTTATCCAACATGGCCTATAGGTTAACCAAAAACAATCTTTTAAAACCCATATATTAGATGTTTAACTAAGTTTTCGTAATTTCTTGTCAAATCTTGGGCATTCATTTTGAATAATCCTCATATTAAGCTCTCTCACTAGTATGATTCATCCCCTTTTTCTTTCTTCCTTCCTGCGTACAGATACAACGTCAGAAGAACGATTCACTTTTCATGACTGTCAAGGTATCGACCCAGTTTTTGATATCTTCACATGACGAGGAGTGCTGCTGCTTCGGGCATTCGAAATTTTGTTATAGATCGAATAAATAATGGTTGTAATATGAAGCCTCCTGTTTAACTTGTGAATACCATGATTGAGAGAGGACCTCCCGATTGAATTGTTCCAAATGGTTTTTGACCGGTACCGCAGCATGTGGACGGAGATGGTCATGCAGGAGAATAGTTCTGCCATATTTCCAGTAGTTTTCGGCATGTTTCTCCGAATGAGTTCATCATTATTATCAATGATGTTTGGTAGAAAGATCGCGTAATGGTTTCGTTCAGTTCACGTAACTTCTCATACACAACACCAAGCTGAAGCCACGAAAGACTCAGCATGCGTTTTTTCTCGAATATTTACAGTCGAACTTGACAGTCAAAATCGGCGTAACTCTTGGAGTTATAGCTGGGCTACCCGACAAATTGTTTGACCTGTGGACACCATGCAGCTTGACACCATGCAGCAGTTGACACTGGCATGAAAACTCTAAACATTGGACGTATAAATACAGTATAGTAAGATTCAAACCAATAGACTGCATCTAACTTCATACCAGACCATCAAGGAACAATTGATTTGAGCCTTCTTTAACACGTTCCCTGTCCACTGAACCACATGTGGCTCAGGAAACGTGCATATGGATTGCACAACTACGTTCATGAGCCATATGTGGTTCAGCGCATACCTAAAATTTGTATTAAGAATTACTTCGCGAAACGTGGCAGGACGCGACTGTTTTTCTATGGAGCGTATCAGGCCGATCATATAGTAGAGATCATCAAACACTGGGACGTACGAGAATTTTTTATTTTTTATTTTTACAGAAAATGACAACTTCATTACTTTTTGTGTTTATTCTGGAAGCAAGACAAACAAAAGGTGTTTTTGCATGGCGAGCATTTTTTTGTTTTTGTAAGCTGAGGGCCATTTGGGAGGCATTTTCGAGCAAAAACAATCAATAGCACTAGCAACAATCGCGTTTTCATGGAAACTGAAAGTGACCCACAACTGTTTATGTGACAAGACAATGATCTGACGACATCCAAACTTGCCAGATCTAAAATATTATTTTCAAATGACAAAAATGAACGAATTTCGTTATAATGATATCAAATGTATTACAATAAATACCTGATTAATTCAATAAATTAACCTGATTAATTCTGATAAATTACAATAAATAAATACCTGAGACACAACGACTACAAAGACTCTGTACGCTCCTGAACTATATGTAGTTCAGGTAAATATATATAAATATAACCTACTTCTATTTTTTTTATCAATGTTTTTCTATGCTTGGGGTCTTTATGCAATCAAATAAAACCAATTTTCATCAAAAAAATAATTTGAACTTGGGGAGCTATTTTATTGGTTTGTTCAGGACTGGGAACGTGTTAATGTACCTAGAAACATCAAATCATTGCTCTGTGAACGAAAAAAACGGCAGACAATATCTAGATTCTGTGTTAAGACTATGATGGTAAAAGTTTATTTTGAAAATAACGTCAAACAAATCAGTGAGCCATAAATATTGGGTCTATAACTTAATTCGTGCGGTTTGCTAAGAGATGGCGTAACTTGTATAATATTACATCGTTCCCATATTCCGAACCTGCGTTGGAAAGCTACTGTCATGGTACGTCTTTTCAGTGTATGTCATTCATTTGAAGCGTTAACAACAATAATTTTTTTTCACTCAAATATGTCGAACTTTGTTCCTAAAAAGGTGTTTTTGTGGGGAGTTCTACTTCATTACGTTAATATGAAGAAAACTGCTGCCAAAAGTCATCGTATTTCGGTGGAAGTTTATGGTGAACATGCTCTAGCTGAGCGAACCTGCCAAAAGTGGTTTGCACGATTTAAAAGTGGTGATTTTAGCTTGGAAGACAATGAACGTCCTGGGCAGCCAAAAGAAGTTTGAAGATGAAGAACTGGAAGCATTACTCAATGAAGATGGTTACCAAACACAAGAAGAGCTTGCAGAATCTTTGGGTGTCAGTCAAGCAGCCATTTCAAAATGTTTGAAAGCAGCTGAATATATTCAAAAGCAAGGAAATTGAGTTCCACATGAATTCAAGCCGAGAGACGTCGAAAGGTGGTTTTGCATGTCCGCAATGCTGCTGGAACGCCACAAAAGGAAGTCATTTTTGCATCGGATAGTTACTGGTGATAAAAAATGGATCCATTACGACAACCCCAAGCGCAAAAAATCATATGTGAAATCCGGCCAACCTGCCAAATCAACGGCAAAGCCGAATATCCATGGCGCGAAGGTAATTCTCTGTATTTGGTGGGATCAGAAGGGTGTGCTGTATTATGAGCTGCTGAAACCGGGTGAAACCACCAATGGAGCACGCTACCAAACGCAATTAATCCTTTTGAAGAGAGCAGTAGCCGAAAAACGCCCGGAATATGCGACCAGACACGAGGCAATAATTTTCTATCATGACAACGCTCGGCTCCACGTTGCTTTTCCGGTTAAGAACTATTTGGAAAACAGTGGATGGGAAGTTTTACCCCACTCGCCTTATAGCCCAGACCTTGCCCCTTCTGACTACCATTTGTTCCGATCGATGCGGAACGCCCTCACTGGAATACGGCTCACATCAGAGCAGGATATCAAAAGTTGGCTTGATTCATTCTTGACTGCCAAGCCGGCGCAGTTCTTTTGCGATGGGATCCACAAATTGCCAGAAAGATGGGAAAAGGTCATAGCTTTCAGATGGGCAATACTTTGAATAATACTATTGTACATGTTTTTCTTAAATAAACGTTCAAAAAAAAAAAAAAAACCGCACAAATTAAGTTAAAGACCTCGTATAAGGGCAATAAATACAAAATAAATGTAAAACAAGTCCTTCAAATAAGAGGTTATTTACCATTCTATATACTAAGAATTTGAATGAAACTGATTTGAAATTACACAAAAAACAAAAGACTTGAGGCTGAAAGGACGAATTTTCTTAACATTTGTCCATTCTACCTGCGAATTTTATGCAGAAAATAGAAATTGTTTTCAGATATATTTAGCCTGATGGTAGATTCTACCCGACGAGACTAGTGTTCAGATCGGCATGGTTGTAAAGTTATTAGATGTTGGAAAGAATTTTTCTCATAGAAGATTTGAAAAGAAAAGGATCACAAATCACATCGAAAAAGCTTGGTAGACTGTACATTCAGTTTTTCTAAGGTTTGAAACGTAATATGTGTTTTAAGCTCATAGTACAATCAGAATCTATGGAAACTTTCTGTAGCTATGAACATTTCCCGATCAATTCAGCTAGTTTCGTCCTTTCAGGGCTCGCGCCAATAATACGCACTTTTTGTGAATTCCGCGGATTTCTCAGATGCTTAAATGCTCATGCTAAAAATTTTATTTTTTGTTTTTATATCTTTATTGGCAGTGGAAATGGAGAAACGAAAACAGTGTAGATGTGAATATTTAACCACAAATGTTCACATTATCGTATATTTTCCATATTTTCAAAATCAAACAACTAATAAAATTTTCATTAGTGCAAAATAATTTCATTAAAAAAAATTAGATATGGAAAATTTCATTGAATCGCGCTCGGAACTAACAATACGCCCATACCCCGAAATACTCATTCAACCACAAATATTTCGGTTAAATCATTCATTTGTATCTTTCATCGTGCAGTAGCAGCGAACATTTTCATCTCAAAACAAATTTCAAAGCTCATTATCCTTATTCTCTACAATCCAATTATTCATTGCTTACACTCCCCACCATCTCTCCAATGCAATAATTAACCTCATTATCATACTCAACAAAACACAAACTAAACGAGTTAATATCACCCGTTCATTTCTGTCGAATTATATTACCTTCACTAACATTGACCGCCAACATTCATTGTCATTATCCAATCATTTTCCCTCTTTCCAGCATTCCAAAAAGGATAATCTGATTAAATACAAATTTCACACCCGAGCTTCTATAATTCCCACCCGACAATGTTCGCCATCCCCCGTCTCCACTTACAGAACAAAAAAAAAAAAACACATCTCAATAATTCTTATCATGTGGCATTTCTCATTCAGGCATTCTCGCCCCTCTCAAGTCCAGCCCAAATGCATTTTTTACGTCCACTTCAAGGACATGTCGTCTGTAATAAAGTGATTGGCCAATAATATACGAGCGCATACATATTTCGTGGACGGATTCGGGTCTAATGTTGAAATACGAAAATTTCTTATCCTTATCAGACTCAAGCTTAACTTAATGAGGGGTTAAAAGCTTTACGGATCTGCTGGGGGGATAATAGTTTGAAAAAACTATCAATCCCTCCTTTATTATCCCCACCCAATATAAATGTGTTAGCCAAGCGGAAAACGAAGAAATACGAGCCTATGTCGGCAGGCACTCCTGCACGTTAATCGTTTGATTTTTTCCGCGCCTGCAAAAAACAAGCCTACCGGCGTCTTGCAATTCATCCGAACACCCAACAAACCCCACCAACCATGATTCTCAATGAAAGCTCATTCGGCAAATTAAGGAGCTTGGTAAATAGGGGTAGTAGCTTTTCACTCCCCCCAAGGAATCCTAGTGTGTTTGCCATCAGGCGCTTTGCTCACATGCAACGTAATTCAAATCACCTCCACATTGCACGCACAAAGCTTTTAATGTGCAAGCAATTTGCGTAGGATTATCACACACTTAACTTTCCAAAGGACTCAACAGGGGGTGAGACATACGCGTATTTTCCCACGACCGTCATTCGCTCTGTGCCGCGCCGTGTAGCGAAAATCAGAGGCGCGACAATGCATTCTTCACTTCGGCTGCCGATTTGCACAATACACTTTTCCGTCCGCTGTCACACTGATATCCTTGTTGCGGCCAAATTGTGGGTGGTTCAGGATCGGCCGCTAGACTGGGGGTGGCGAGGCTTTTTGTATTGCTACGCGGTAAGTAGCTTTGACCGGAAGACTGAAACAGATGTAAAAATTATTGTGCAATGCATATGGGTACGGAATGGGGCAGAATAATGGTGGCATCAACGCGGTGGTTTGTTGGATAGATGCGGGGAGGACTTTCAATAGCGGATAACATGGTACATTCTATGGTTCCAAACATACCGAGCAGGAGTACAACGCAGCTACCAACATCTTCAGCGGCGTGTTGTCGGCTCGTGCAAAGATTTTTACGTAGAAAAGCTCCAGTAACGATAGAGATTCTGTGCGAATCGGTTCGTTTTCTAAAATTTCCTTAAATAAACAACCGAATGTTGATTTCGATACTAATATTTAGCACAGGATGTTGTCGATTGGATGTGAAGGAATTGTTTAGTTGCAAATGAAAGTGTGGTGGGTACGTTGTTGTGATAGACAGTGATTGGTGTTTGTGTGGTTTTTTTTTATTTTTAATTTTGTAAATCAAAATAAGATTTAACGGAAAAATCTTACACCAAACATTAAAAAAAAAAACATTTATAATAACATCATTATCAGAAAGTCATAAATGATACGTGGAGAAAACATAATTTTTAACTGGAGTGTAAGTGAATGTACCTGTGCTTGAAAAATATATTAAGTCTGAGAATCATACAGAATATTAAAATTAATCTAACGAACAGATTGTCTGAAAGCGCCCTTTCTCCAATCTATCTACATTTTAATATTTCAAACCAATGCCTTTAACTTCCCAACAAACCGCACAAAATACTTTACACAAAAACAGCTTTACAACTGATAACAACACAATTTTGTAATCATAGTGTTGATAACAATAAAATAAAATGAGGTCTAGATTATGAATTTGTTAACCACGGAAATATCCTCGAAAACGTAATTTCAATTTGAAATGCTTTTGTCTGGCGAAATTGATTTCAAACCAATGCAGTAACTTGCATTGGAGAGCCGAAGTAGTTTAGTTTAGATGCGAAGTCTTTGTTTCTTTTCTAGTTTTTCTATTTTCCAAACAATTTCAATCACTTTCAAAGCACAAACCCAGATTCCAGCCAAAAATTTAGTATTTTTTCAGCATTCTGAATGTGTTCTTTGAAATAGGATCCATGGAAGCTCTGAATTGCTAATGTACGATATTGTTGAAATCAACTTTTACATGAATACTACCCCTTTTAATGCTCTTCATCATCATAAGGGGGAAGCATTATCATTTAATTCGCAATATAGTGTCCTTGATTGTCGAAATCACAGTTAGACCAAAACTTAGTTCGATATATGTGACCATAGACCATGTTCCCTCAAAAACGACCTTAAATATAATTGTATTTTCACATTTCTTCTTGAAAAAACGAGCCAAAATATTTGTCACAAATAACCAACCAAAAAATGTCTACAGGACTTGCAGTTAAATAAGTTTCATAGCTTCAGTCTATAAGCTCTGCCTCGGATTTCTACTAAACGAAACGTTTAAATCTATTTCAATGCTGTTTTGGATGAAATGGTTAAGGCGACTATTCTCATGAAACTTGTCCTCGATGTCAGAAGTGGGACGTGAAAGTGAGATGATCATTAACATGAAGAAATACGTCATTCATATGAGAAAGCAGGCTGACGTAAAGCGTATCAAACATCACTGAATTCCAAACTAAATATACAATTTATATCCACGATTCGAAGTATTATCAGAAAGCAAATTCATATTTGCACCACAGCTAGCACAGTGTCTCCTTATAGAGGCTTTAGAGGGTTGTTAGAGGCTCTTTATTCGGCACGACCACAACGTATTTGTTCAAGTCTTTTCCAAGAATGATCTACAGAATTGGTCAAGAGTGAAGTTGGGCACATGAGCAAATCCTTTACTTCCTAAGCGCTAAAATATGTTCAACATTTTTCTGTTTCGATGAATTTTTTTGAATTTTAACATAGAGATTTCCAAATTTTCATCTCTTTGCATGTCAGCTGCGAAGGAATAGAAAAAGCTTCTTTTTAAAATTTCTTACCTCGAAAAACGTGAATAGATGCTTGATTAAACAATGATATTTGTATAATTTTTCAAAAAAAAAAGTTGCTATCATCTGTGTTCAAGATATGTCAGAAATATTAGATTGAAATAATTTCTTGAAGTTTTATCACAGAACATTAGATACCTCAAAGTTGGAGGTTAGTTTGAAAACTTTTTAAATGCTAAATATTCTGTTTGTCAGAATATTGCCAACGGTAAAGATCAAGATCGATGATGTGCCATGGTCGAAATTAGTATACCATAGCTGGAACTATGCCCCTTTTTGTCAGAATAAGTTGAAAGTCGTATCTAAAAGCTACTATTTTTATGCCAGTGTGACCAGAATCGTTACGGAGACAAAAAAAGACTCAAAATCAGAAAAAGTATTGGATATTAAAACCCAGTGCACAAGAATATCAAAGTAGCATCTGGGTAGCGATGCTGGGTAAGGTTCCGCCCTTAATCCTCCGGAGAATCAAATCCATTTTTTGAGCTAACTATTTTAAAAAGAGCACTGGGTAGAGACATAACATCTAAGCCATTTTGTGAAGTTCCACGGGGCTTGTTACCTGTATAAAAAAAATTTACGTTTAATTCGTAATTTGTTTGTTTTTAATGTAGTCACCGCGGTATTTTGGATTGCACACTCAATTCTTCCACAGTGCTGAACTAATTATAACTACATCTGATCATTCAGCATTGAGAAAGGATAAAGTAAGAGAAAACGTTTTATTCTAAAATTTTATGAAAAAATTTTAATACTCGAATGTCAGGAAAAATTAACCTATTACTTCAAACAACGTAGAGCAATATATACAAACGGCTTGACCAGAATATAACACCACTCATGAGGAATTTCTCCTTTCTCTTTAAAACTTTTTTCTTTTACTTTGCGACCATCACTACCAAAATCTCTTTCGTGGACTCCATATAAAGAGATAGATAGTGCGTTTTTGGCGAGATTATTGGTCTCTAATTATTGGATTAGAAAAATGGAAAATCGGGACTTTTGATTGAATTTCTTCCGCTCCAGACGTGACACTCACGTGCCCTAAATCTTACTCAAATGTCAGAAAATTGTCTTTCCAGTAAAACCGATTTCGGTCCAATTGAAACAATTAAATATGTAAAAAACACACACTTTGCTTCATCACTTTTATTGATTTTATTTTTTGTTGTCGTTTCCTGTTCAGTAAGTCATAGTATGTGTCTTTCGGCAAAGCTTATTTTTTGGCCAGCCTTTTCGAAAGAATTATTCATTATTCCTAGTTAGATCCTTTACAATTCCCACAAAGAAAAATGAGCTAATGTGTGAAAATTAATAGAGCAAGTCACTAATCCGTTCAATACATAAAATCACAAAGCGTCCAGTAAGTTCTTAGAACGCATAATCATTGTTAACGCCAAAATAATCATTGGAGAATATCTCCAGGGACCTCTAAACGTGAAAGATCGGCATATTGTCATTCTGTAATGGCCTCTTCATTTGCCAAAGTAATAGTATTGATCATACAAGGAGAAGCAAATCAATTAAGAAGGCAAATAACGAGAAAATTGGTAATGCCGAAGAAACTGAACTGAAAAAAAAGACTGAAAGCTGAGCTAGAAGATTGACGAAACGATGCCAAAGTGACTGCTGATTTTATGTTGAAAACTGCTAGCTTAAAGGCTAGGTTCGTATCATATTCGTTCGTTTCAATCCATTGTGTAAAATACATATTATTTTTCTACAGAATCTGTTTTAAAGTCTTGACATTTAGACGATGTTTTGTTTTGGATCTCCTTTGAAAATACTCCTTTCGTATTTATATACGATTCTGTTTCCATGATGAACTCATCGCAACATGAAAATTTGGTTCTACTGAACCATTTTTCTTTGGAATTCGGGACCAAGAAATAATCATGCAGTGCTAATTCAAACAGATCTGATGGCCGATGAAGCAACCAGCATCTTGCTGTATGATGTCCTTCAGTTGTGCTTTCGATGTTATGTCATGTTTCCTTAAGTTTTTTTCCAATTCACTCCAAAGATTCTCAATCGGATGGAGGTCTGGTGACTGAGGAGGTGTAGCCAGCATATGAGGAGTGTTAAAGATTATCCATTGTTTCACAATGTATGCTGTATGCTTGGGATCATTATCTTGTTGAAAATAATAACCACCACTCAAACCCAATTTTTCCGCACTATTTTGCAAATGTTTCTTCAAAATGGCTAGATATCCGAAACGATCCATTGTGCTTTCTATAAACTCCATATTTTCCACACCGTTTGCAGACATGCACCCCAATATCATAACGCTACCGCCACCATGTTTCACTGTAGGATGTAAATGTTTCGGCAATAAACTTTCGCCTTGTCGACGCCACACTCTTATGCGACCACCACTTCCAAAAATATTGAGTTTCGATTCATCGGAAAAAATTACCTTGTTTCAGAAGTCAGCTGGTGCATTTAAGTATTTTCTGACGAATTTTAGACGTTTTTTTTTTTTATTTGCCTTGCTTATGAACGGTTTTTTGCAAACGACATGGCTTTTAAGTCCATTTCTTCGTATGACTCTTTGAATACTCCTTGGAGAAATTTTCTTTCCCAATTCAACTGAAGCTGCCTGGCTTAGTTCACTTGCAAATATTTTTGGATTAAGCTTGACTTTGCGCATTATAATCCGTTTATCGTTGTCGGTTAAAACTTGGGGCCGGCCCGTTCTTGTCTTGTTTTTTTAATTCTGTTTTCTATTTGATTTCGTTTTATTATATTTCTTACTGTTGACTTACTCCTTTTTATATATTCTCCAATTTCCTCATAAGTTTTCCCATCTTTCCTCATATTTAATACAATTTTCCTTTCTTCACACGTTGTTGCTTTCCTTGACATCTTTTTTAATCACGAAACACTTTAAAACTTGACTGAATCAACGTAAAACTTTCTCAAACTAAAATAGATAGACCACCGAATTGATATTTACTTCCAACACGCTACACAGTTCCTGGAAGTTACTGTTATTGAATAAGCAACCCGCTGAGTGCCATGATTTTTGTCGCGGCATTTGTGTACTACGCAACAAATTTTAGGCTTCATGGACAAACGCAATACAATATTGAAATCCCGTAAATGGGAAAATATAGCTGCTATTATAAAGATTATATTTTGAGTAATTTACTTTTAAAAATTAAAAGCCATACTGAATGGTACTTATTGTTTTTCTACACAATTAAAGGTGCCATGACTTTTGTCGCTGACTGTATGTATTTTTAATTTCTCACAAAAGTTAGGAAAATTTATCGTTTAGTCCTTTTCTAGCTAATCGATCATTGTGCCGAGTACAATTAAAAACGCCTTGGCCTAGTGTTAAATAACGTTCAAAGTTACCAATGAAAAGTTGTGGCATACTTTTATGAATCTATGTTTCAGCCACAACTTTGAACGAAAGCTTGCCAAGCGTTCTTTAGAAGCTAACACACGAGTATGTTTATACTTATCTTTGCTCAGAAGTAACATTCAAACGAGTGTTCAAAATGTTCTATACCCGTTCCATTGTATCACTGACAGCTTCAGCAAAGTTCACTTCAGAAAACCAACTTTCACTCTCAGGTCGTTTATCAACATTTTGAAATTTTCCCCAATCGTTTCGAATGTGACAACCTTATTCGGACATCCTTGATGACCGTTTGCAAAAATACTTTTAAGACCGAGTCTTATCTCTTGGATCAATATTTTTTCTTTGTCAAACCAAGGTGCAGAGTCCTCATTAACTTCATCTAAGTCCGATGGATGTTTGTTTCCTTTTTTTTACTAATAACTTTATTTTTTAAAGTTTTTGAAAGATTACTATAAATATTACATTAGACAGCCTCTTTTTACGAATCATACAATAACACACAAGGACTAAGATATTTCACGGTATTGTTAAAAATGGTGATATTTATGGCTAACGTTGCCTTGTAAATTTTAGTAACAACAACTCCGAAGTCTGGCGGTTATGATACAGCTCTGGTATTATTTCGGTTACTTGAAGGTATTTTATAGTTTTAACAATTTTCGAGTTTATGGGACAGCACATGTTGATAAAATTACGACGCCTTTCCATTTCACATTTTTCTCCTCCAAAAAACTTTAGAAATATTCTTTATTGTTGCTTGGATCCCGTGGGCCTTGTTTGTTTGTTGTCGAGGACGCGTTTTGGCTGTGTGTATCTATCTTCAGCTCATTCTCGTTTCAAATGCAACAACAACAAAAAACAAAAAAGTTTTGTTTTGAGACTTTGTGAAATCATCAATCAATCAACCAATCAATCAAATTGTGAAATCTTTTTATTTTCAAACGAATATCGTTCAATAAAGTTATTCGCGTAGTAAATTTTTGGCAAGGAGAAAACTAGAAAAACTACATACCATCTTCATCCTTTTTTTGAAAATTTTTGTTTTATCCTCATAATTTATTATGTTTTCCATACCTCACATCGTTATTAACTAAAGTTTCACACCTATTCATGTTTTCAAAATGATCCGAATTTGACTTTTTACTTTGGGAAGCCCCTGAAAAAAAGTAAATTTATTTCAAAGATTTAAAATTCACCACGATCGTGCGTTGTAAAAATCAGAAAATCTTAGAAAAATGTCATACAGTTGCGTTAAATTAATCAAATTGTTTTGATTGAGTACATTTCTCGATAAATAAGAACAAAAGACAAACACTAAACATCATTGAACAAACAATGTTAAGTGATAAAGTGCAAAGTTGATGGGCTTCTGGAATTCAATAGTTGCCCTTCTACTGTTCATAACAATAGCGGGCAACTCCGCCAACTTATTGTCCTATGCAGCAACAAATGGATCAGGTGGAGTTGGAGGATCATCTTCATCATCATCCTCATCAATCGCCAATAGTGAGTATTATTATAACTATACAACTCTTTTAATTTTGCTCTAACTCTTATAATTTTATACTTAACCTTTGACTGGTGACATGGTTTTTGTGTAACGTAACTGTTGACGCGCGGCCTGAGAAGCCGCTGCTGTTAAATGGTCTATAGCATCGAAAGTATTTATGCTAGCTTACCTCAGTTTTTAAAAACAGTTGATTAATGTATAAAAGGATAAAATAAAACCACCCAATAGACTCTCAATGTAATTTTTAATTATTAACATGCTATTATAATGTAAGTAGGAACAAAAATCAAAAATCTAAAGATGAGATTAATAATCACCCAAAACAAAATTAAATCAACATAATTATAACAAAAATACTTTTTTTTCCTTATAGTTACGATACTCTAATCAACAACAAAAAATATTTTTTTAATCACAGGTATCATTTGAAAAAACTGGCATTGGTCAAACTTTGGTTATTTTTACTGACAGTCGGGGCATAATTGTTTGGCACATTGCAAGCACACATGTTTTTTACATGTATTACATTGGTAATTTGATTTGCGATTTTATTTAGGAGGACAACTGGCACATGTTTTCCATGTTTTCGGCCTATCCTCTAAGTTTTGTGGTTCAGGTGGCAAATCAGAACCCAAAATACGTGCTAAGTTGACGCGTATATCGCGTGGAATGTGAGTATTATAAACTCTGCGCTGCATGTGTGATAATACCGCGGTTCTAGCCAAAATTTTAATGAATTGTCCTCGATCAATAGCATTGACACCATCAGCTTGATATAAAACATGTGCATTCACCGTACTTTTGTCCAACATTCGATAAAATATCACCATGGGCCACCTTCGCGTTCGGCGACTGCAGGTGTAGATGGAGCATTTTTTATCTATCTCGTCAACCTGTCCTTTTGTTGAATTGTAATAGGCGATAATTTCAGGTTTGCCTGTATTTTCATCAACAGACTCACAATGATGCATTGAAGAAACTAAACACACACCTTTATTTTTCTTTGGCACGTGAGAAATTTGACGTGAGTCATTTTATTGGTAAATCCATAGAGTGTCGATCCTACATCTCTTGATTTAGATGGCAAGAACTCTTTGGGAATTTCTCTTTTGTTTTTTTTTGTAGTGTACCTACACATGTAAGACCTCGTTTTTTTAGAGCGTCAACCAATTCAATCGATGTGAACCAATTGTCGAACGTTACATTGCGGTTACTACCGTGTATAGGTTTTGTCAAACGAATCACTGCTTGTGATGGAACTAAAAACTTCTTTTCTTCGTTTGTCAACGTTTCACCATCAGACCCCTTACCACAGTAAATATAGCCATTATAAAAATAATTAGTCTTGTCATCGCACATACACATCATCTTCAAACCGTACTTCGATGGTTTATTTGGCATATACACAACAAAATAAGAGCGACCTCTGAAAGCTATCAACATTTCATCGATAGTTGCACACTCTCCAATGTTGTATAGGGATTGGCAGTTATGCACAAATATTCGGAATATGTTGGAAATTGCTGCTAGCTTATCATTCTCTTTTCTTTCTTGTCGGTCTACTCCATTATCAAACCGCAAGCATAACAACAAATTGAGAAAGCTTTTTTGTGACATTACAGATCTAAAAATGTCTCTCCCTGTCCCATCAGTTGCAAATAAGTATTCACAATTTTCGTGATTTGATTTGAACACAGCTGTATACATAAGAAGACCAAGGAATGCATGCAATTCGATCATATCTAGATCTTGTAATTCAGGACGATCGTCTCTGCTGTACTTCAATTTGAGTTCACGAATTTTCTCATTTGTCCACTTCAATATTTCTTCTAAGATATCCAGACTCATTATTTTCTGCCATAGAGAAAAAGGATTTCTTTCGTCATGTACATCTAACCTTGTCTCTGGCATTCGAGCTATAATATTATGATGGCTTGTTCGCACAACTCTGTTTTGCCCACTTGAACCTATTTTTGCCAACGAAACATCTAACTAACCTTGATAAAGGTTGATCATCACTGTCGCTTTCTGATTACTGATTTTCTTGAATTGGTTCTTCATCTTCAGAAGCACTTTCTTCGCTATTCGAGTCGTGATCACTTTGCTCCCGGATGAAATTTTCGGGAACATTTTCTGCTTCCGACCCACTTGAATCTTCCTGTGCCAGACACGCTTCAATTTGAGTATTTGACAGTACATTTCCAACTCCCGACTCCCTACGCTTCTTTTTTGGAGGTGCAGAATTACTCATTTTTAGTTATTACCGTAAAAACGCGAAAAAAACAATATAGCAAAATTACGTTAAAAAGTTACGTCAGTGGCGACGTACGGTCTGAGAGACCGCTGCCGAATTTTATGTTGTTTTAATTTACCAATATAGGACAATACGACGCAACTGTCACTATCTGCGGCGTGGACGCAACTAAACTTGCAGCTACTCAGACGTTGAAACAAAGGAAGCGCGGGGAAGGGGGTGAAATGACGTTTCACTGACACCGCTCGACCTGTGAGACCGCTTGTCACCAGTTAAAGGTTAATGTAAAACTTAATCTGCACATTATTTGATAAACTGTTTTATTTTGATTGTTGGAAGAAATCAATTCAAACAAAAATCAATGCTTTAATGCTGAATCGTAGGACTAAGCAAATTGTTTATGAAATCAATAAGTCATGATTACTTGAAACATTGCTAAGCTTTTTTGAATTGCATAACTCGTTTGCAACAACTCCATAGCTTGTAAATAATGTCTACATACTTCCAACAAAACCAAAACATGAACAATTCCGAGCCGTTCATGAATTACTTTCCTGCATACTGTTTCCCTTTTAAAGCTGGACACTTAAACTAATCAAAATAATCAAATGCTACCAACTCAATCCATTTTAAATTTGCCGCCTAAATCACAAGCATGCAATCGGCACATCCATTCCATCAAAAGTCATCATCATTGAATAACATTTCAAGTCACAACTTTACCAAAGTATTTTTAATGAGATCCAAGTTTATCATGGAATCGGGGCCATCACTTAAATACAACTTATTTATTACATCTTTACAATTGCCCGCCAAAATTTTAGAAAGGGTCGTAACCACACTTCCACCTACCCAATACTACCAGCCCATTGGATTGTCAATACGATAACGACAAATGCTTTAAGGACAATTTTCACTGATGACGGAATTAAATTAAATCTTTTTCGGAAGGATCTTCTTTTCAACATGGAAAACTCTGTTCTTAAAGGCATGTCTAGTCAATATTGGGACAAATGGTCTTAGCTGCACAGAGGAAAAAGGAAAACGGCTCCAATGCTGATTTGGTTTCGCTCTAATGGACGCTCCTCTACAGTTCAATATCATGCATGGTGGTCAGCTGATATTGCACGTGACTTGAATACTAAATCAAAGACCTGAGACATGATGAAACTTTGTCCCCAAGATGAAATTTTACCCGCAAGTTGTTCCTTTCGTATACGAATGCCGGAGTACGGTTCCACTATAATTTGCTCTTCGAATTTCCTAGACGTGATTAATACACATACCATATAGCATGGCGTACGTAACGAACTGAATGTCACCAAAGGAGTACCTTTCAACTCGGTTAGTGGTTAACATATCGACGATCTGAGAAAATGCTTGACTTTAACTCCC
Organism: Stratiomys singularior; assembly: GCA_954870665.1. Taxonomy (NCBI): domain Eukaryota; kingdom Metazoa; phylum Arthropoda; class Insecta; order Diptera; family Stratiomyidae; genus Stratiomys; species Stratiomys singularior. Next base: position 109,370,035 of record OX940879.1, on the reverse strand, counting down.
CCTTCCAGCCTTCATAACGACGAAACTAATTTACACATCAAATAAGCTATCATTCAGATAGATAGGAAGGATGAAGGACTACTTTGTATCATCTTCCCCCGTTTGCGCTTGCAATCAAATAGAAACCACCGGAACCGAGTCGAGGATAAAGCGAACGACCCGTGGAAACCCTTTTTGCTACTTCAGTTAATTTAAGCAAATAGTATCTGAAGTTACAAATGTTAGCCGCTAGCTGCTTGTATTCATTCGCTCTTTCTATCTTTTGAGCTTAGACGTATGAATGTTTATTTGCCACTTTACGGTATCAGTGCGGTGTTTGATTCCCAGGGTGAAAAAGATATACTTCAACCACAATTGGTGGTGACGACTTTCCAAGGTGGATGGGAAAAGGGAATGTGTGCAAGAGAGTAACATTATCTCTTTACATTGGCTTTTATCGTAGCATGTAAAATGATTAGGGTACATTATAGAATGATAAAAATATCTCATCTTCTAATATTTAAAAGCCAATTCGCCCTTCAGCAGCACCATGAAATGCAATTAAATTTGTTTCATCGAAACAACTTCAAGAAATATCTTTTCTTCAAATCTTTGACTTTTGCCTCAGATCCTACGATTTCTTCTGAAAAATTCAAATGTAAATTTATATAAAGTAAATAAGAACACTTGGTCTATCCGGTGAAAATTTGAACAAATTTTCAAGATGGTCTTTCCGGTTTCCCTGCAGAAACCAACCGTGCCCGTAGTTCCGTGGTTTTCCAGTGTTTCAACTTTGTTGATCAAAACGATCCTAGGTTAGTGGGAACCTTGTGACTCAAGATCGGACAAACTTTAAGAAAGTGCTCCAAGCTTCCCGCTGTAAGCTCGCGAGCCATTTCAGTGTAAATTTCATCCTTTTGAGTGCCTACTCATTTGAAATTTTAAATCAGAAGTCAGCACCCCATCAACAATGACGCAAGGACGCAATAGGACCTTTCCTGTTGCTTTTTTAACGTAAAGAATCTGTAGTTTGCGATTGAGATTACTTACCGAAGTGTCTGGGACTGCATCAATTGGCAAAAGGTCATCCAACATATTAACATGTTAATCATTCTTATTTCGAAGATTCGAAGACAATTCTATTATTCCTTTTATTCGATTATTCCTACCAGGAAATTTCGAAGAACTAAAATTCAAGGTTAAAAATTTCACAACATTTCAAAGGACATTTGAAGTGAAACGGCAATTAAATCAAGCTGATCCTCACAGCGAATACATCATTTAAATTTTAACCTTTAACTACTGACGTGGGTGTCTCATAGACGGTGAGTTCACAAATATAAGCCGTATTGCAAAGCCTTTAAAGATACATTCGCGCCCTTTCCTGTAGCATCGGGATTAAACCCGTCGATCATTCAGTCGAACGCTCGCTGGCGGCGCGATAACACGTTTGGCTTTGGAGCTGCACGATGTCTCTCAGACGTAAGGCCAGTATTAATGTTCGGAGTCTGTTAGACGTCAGATCATTATTAGTGTGTATCTTTCTAAGTGTCTACAAGACGTCACCTCATTACTTATCGTATTATTTTAAGATGGACTAACCGAGTACTTCGGAAAATAGCCGTAAAAGAAAGAGAGTGGTTGTGTTCTACTAGTCAAGACTTCGAAAAAACTCTACAATATTGGTTAGAAACGGAAATTGAGGGCGACTTAAGCGATGTTGACGATGATCAGGCAGACCCAGATTTCTTCTGACAATCTGATCATGATACGGAATCTGAACAGTCAGGAGACGAACAAAATAAGGAAAATGAGAATCAGCTACAAATCAGACCGACCACCGTGTCTCCTCATGAAGCCAACCAAGTTCCAGGACCTTCAACTGTAAGTCCTATTCCAGTTTCTTCTAGTAATCAGTATTATTATGGGAAAAATGGTTTCAAGTGGTCATTTGAAGTACCTGTTATCAGATCGAGTCGTACAGCAAGTCATAATATTGTTGATATTCCTCGACAGCAGCCCAAAACATTTATTGATTCGGAATCTTTATGGCTTGAATTATTCGACACTACTATGATTGATACGATTGTTACCTATACTAATCAAAAATTATCAGAAATCCGCACGAAGTATAAAAACTCAAATAAAATTGAACTAAGACCTACCGATCGTGAGGAAATGAAAGCTTTCCTGGGATTATTATTTTATACCTCAGTCTTCAAATCGAATCACGATAACACCAAATACATTTTTGCTACTTATGGTTCTGGACGTGAAATTTTTCGTTGCGTGATGTCTCAGTTCAGATTTCTCACCCTCTTGAACTACATTCATTTTGATGACAGTAACACTAGATCGCAACGCTTTGAAACGGACCCATTGGCTGCAATTTCAGAATTCTTTCAACTGTTCATTGTCAATTGCAAGAAGGCTTATACTCCCGGAGCTTATTTATGTGTAGATGAAATGTTAGTTCCATTTAAAGGCAGATGCAAATATATTATTTATATGCCGAAGAAGCCGGCCGAGTATGGTCTGAAGATTTTAGTAGTATGTGATGCAGAATCTTTTTATGTTTATAATGCATACATTTACCATGGAAAAGACTCCGATGGGCTGGGACTAACCGAAACTGAGAGAAAGCTCGCCATACCAACTCAGTCTGTATTACGATTGTGTTTTGTGTTTTTTTAAGGATTTTGAAAAAACCAATCGCAATATTACAGCTGACAATTGGTTTAGCTCCATAGAATTGATGGAGCAGTTGAAAGATAGAGGTCTGACGTATCTTGGAACCTTGAAAAAAAATTAAAGGAACATTCCACCTGAATTTCAAGCATCTAAAACTCGCCAGCCTGAATCATCTTTACACGGTTTTACCAAAGACAAAGCAATTGGTTCCACTATCAAAAAAGCCGGAAATCATAATAGATTATAATAAAACAAAAGGGGGTGTTGATGAAATCGATAAAAAGTGTTCCAATTATTCGTCAAATCGTAGAACCAGACGTTGGCCTCTCACGATTTTTTTCAGAGTCTTGGATATGAGTGAAGTCAACGCCTATTCTCTGTACAAGACCTGCACTGCTGTTCCTGATATTCCTGGAGCACAATTTCTTCAGAATCTTGCTTATAGTTTAGTTTTGCCGCACCTAAAATGCCGCGTATACAATAATAGATTGCGGAGAGAATTGCGACTGACAATTGCACGCGTACTAGGTCCAAATAAGCCTCCGGAACCTGAAACAACACCCCCTGAAAGTACAGAAGCAACGAGAAAAACGTGTCAAATATGCCCATCAAGACTTAAAAGGCGTACTAAGTACAATTGCATCGAATGCTGCAAGCCTATTTGTCTTGGATGTTCAAAAACGATATGCGTGGACTGTGCAGACAACAAGTAATTTGTCACAAAATATTAATGTGATTTGAGAAGTAATTGTTACCTAAGCAAAACTTTAATTTAGACTGATATTATAAATATAAGAAATTTGCCAAATAATGTCCAAGTAATTATATTGTAGCTAAGATTATAACATATATTTTTTTAGCCAAGCAAAATATAGGTTATATGATTTGAACCAAATAAATACTGATTTGATTAGAAAATGTTGTTTTTTTTTCACTTCCTTAATAGAATAATAATGACAGATCATAATACAAGTAAATATTGTGCAAATCAGTAAATAAAAATTATCCATTTCGATTATTTACTAAGCCGTCTGACATACGTCACGTCCTCATTTATGATATGACTAAACCACGTCAGAACTTAAAGGTTAATGTGAACAATATCGCAGAAAAAAGCAAAATCTCCGTCAAAAATGGTGGTCAATTGTTCAAATGGAGTCAAAATGTTGGGAAATTGGAAAAAATTGGAGGAAAAATAATTCCAAAAAACGTCCACCGTTTTTGACAGATTTTAAATCGATGATTTCAAGCCTTGAACATGTCAGTTCAGTTCAACATCAATTCAATTCATGCCTGGGAGCGCCCTTTTCTGAAAATTGTTTTTTAACTTATGAATGTAATAGATTTGGTTTTATGGATGTAATAGATTGGCGGTTTGAATCTCTCAAAAACAAACTTCATGCAACAATGCTGGAGTAAACTAAATAAAGCAGTAAAGGAACTTCTCATAATCATTTGATGTATATTTAAGTGTAGGCGAGAGCAACTATCTCTGTCGATCAAGTCGATTTCTTGGTTAGCTTGGTTTAGCTGGAACTTATGACGATGACTTTCTTATAAACCTTTACTAGAAAGTTTATTGCTCCGTTCGGAGTAGATAAATATATAAATTGACCTCATCATGTCTACTTAAAATCAAAAGAAAAAAGAGGTCTACTCAGTTTAAGGATTCACACTCGGCCTAATTGGATTCTCTGACCGTACTTTAACTCTCTTAGGCTTGAGCATATACAGTGGCGAGCACATGTGGATACATGTTAACCAAATTTGGCTTAAAATACTTGTAAAATCCTTAAAAATACATTAATCGATTTGAAATGTTTGCAGTTGAATTCTTTATTAATATCTATGTGAAATAAATAATAAACAAAATTATAACTTATAAGCTCAGTCTAGATTTTAAAACAAATAATCGAAATGGGCAATGTATCCATTTTGGCACGTTTCGTTTCTTCTATGTTGCAACACTGATCTGTGTATCGAAAAAAAAACGTAATAACCGGATTCACAGCAATTGGAGTGTTTACGTTGTGCGAAATAGTGTTTTACACGGTAAATCATAAAAGTTCGATTTGATTAGTCACGCGTTTTTACTTTTTCTGTGAGTATTTCAATTTTGAAGGGAAAATGAAGAAAATACCGGAATACTTACAAAATCAGATTGTGGAAATGACGAAAAACAATGAGTCCGCACGTCAAATAGCTAAATCGCTGGGTATTTCCCACCGAACCGTGCTTCAAGTAAGAAAGAGACGCAATGTCAATGCACCTGAAATTAGTAAATCGCGACCACGATTGCTAACTGATAGAGATGCTTGAGCTATGGAGCGCCTCATGACCACCAAACCGAAAACAACAAAAGAGGCTGCAGTTGCCATTAACAAGCCCGTAAGTGAGTGGACAGTACGCCGAGCTCTTCACAGGATCGGACTAACAGCGGCAGTTAAGAAAAAAAAAAACCAGCACTGTCACAGAAAAATGTTGCAGCACGTCTCAAATTTTGCAAGGAGCACAAAGATTGGATCGTTGATGATTGGAAGAGGGTAATTTGGTCCGACGAGCCAAAATAAACCGATATCAGTCCGATGGTAAGGAGTATTACTGGCACCGCCCAAATGAAAAATTGAAAAAGCATCAAGTGAAAGAAACCATGAAGCATGGAGGAGGTGGCTTGATGGTGTGGGGCTGCTTCACTTGGTGGAACGTAGGTCAATTGGTTAAAATCAATGGCACTATGACGAAAGAACAATATCTTCATATTTTGGAGTCTCATCTACCAGATTTCGTAGACGAATCTTCTTACCCAGAATATGAAGTCATTTTTTAGCTGGATGGAGACCCAAACCATATGGCAAAAATCGTTAAGGAGTGGCTCATTAGGCAAAGTTTTGAAAAAATGCAGTGGTCTGCTCAAAGCCCAGACGTTAACCAGATCGAAAATTTATGGACTTTGCTGAAAAAACGACTAGCTCGGTACGACACCGCACCGAAGGGATTGGATGAGCTTAGGTGTCGAGTTCAGACGGAGTGGAGTAATATTCCACATGAAATCATTGAAAAATTAGTGGAGAGCATGCCTAAGCGTATGCTCGCCGTTATTAAAGCCAAAGGTCTGTGGACAAAATATTAAAAAAAAAAATTAGCGTCTTTTTTATGAACGTGGAAAAGTGGATACATTGCCCATTTCGATTATTTGTTTTAAAATCTAGACTGAGCTTATATGTTATAATTTTGTTTATTATTTGTTTCACATATATATTAATAAAGAATTCAACTGCAAACATTTCAAATCGATTAATGTATTTTTAAGTATTTTACAAGTATTTTAAGCCAGATTTGGTTAACATGTATCCACATGTGCTCGCCACTGTATTTATAAAAACTTGGCATGCACCACTGAAAATCTATGTTACCAGTGAAACAAAACTTAATACCGAGTTAGTAAAATTGCCTTTAACGTACATCAGATTAAAAGGCGAACAATCGAGTAATTGAGTAGCTGAGAAATGAATAAGACAGTAATAAAAACTCAGTGAAAACTAGAATCTAGACTAGAAAAACTAGAATCTTCAAAGTTTTCCGGCCATCTTAAGAAGCTTCAAAAACAACAATTCACACTACTTTATTCCCAAATAAGTTTTATTCAGTTTTATTGATTAATTTTAGTTAAGATCGTCAACAAAGTCATCATAATTTTATGATTTCAGATGTTGTTGAGGAACCAGAATTTACTGACGTTATTGAAAACGTAACAGTGCCCGCTGGACGCAATGTGAAGTTGGGATGTTCAGTAAGAAATCTGGGATCATATAAGGTAATTATTTTTTATTTCTATGAAGTCTAGATAAACACTACATAAATTCTAACTTACTGAATTAAATGCATCGTCGTAAGAATAGAAACACTTTATGAAAGTTTCGGTAGAAAAATTTGTAACAAAAATTATCTTGGAGAAAAAGTAGAAGGCAAACCATCTCAAACACAAATCAGTTGCAAAATATCTTAACAACAGTCACAAATGATGATTCAAATGAATATTCACTGACATATTATGATAGAAATATTACACAACCTTTTGTCCTTTTGCCAATTGTTAACAAAAATACACCAGACAAAAACAGCAGACACCTCTTAATGACAATTCAATCCAACCATAACAGACTGAAAACATTCAACTATACATTGACATAAATGAAACGAAAAAGAGACCTACGAATATTTTTTTAACGAAAACCTTATTTTTGGTGTGGCACTCCCAGTGGCAACCGCGCTACCAACGAAACACCTCTCCTGTCTAATCGAGAACCTAGCTCAGAACTTTTTATCACATTATTCCGGAATAGACCTCATTGGTCTTCAGGTGAAGGAAATCCCTCTTTCGAGAAGGAAGGAAGGGAGAGCGATTACGGTCAGAGGGACCCCTTTGCCACTGCATCGTCAATATGGTCTCGTTCTTCATAAGATGAACTATCCTTACATAGAGTGATACGTAGTTCCAATACAGTTCCAGTTTCTTCATAAGATGATCCGTCTACACGTTGTGATACGGATTTCCAATACTCATTGCATGAGTCTTAGTCTTAAATAAATTTCCTGGTATTAACCTTGAATTCATTGAAAACCCCAGAGGCTAGATCGATCAGGGCTAGGGCAACTTTAAGTTGTCTCATAGACGTGACAGAAAAGGATCATAACCTTGGATTAAAAATGAGCGCATATCGCTCGCAGATCAAAATGGAGCAAAAACTCTAAACCGCTCTAGCTCCAGATACCAAATACTCTCAGTCTAGTTGAATCAGAGATCAAATTTTCATCCTACAACATAAGGAAGCCTAAGCTTGTGGAAGCCGAACATGAATTATCCAGATGCGTACTTCGTTTTGAATATCATGAACAAATGTACCATTACTTACAAGCATCAAATCAAGATTATCAGATCCTGCCAAGATATTTGATAAAGTTCTACAAAAAATCTCCATTCAAGCGATCCTTCAAAACATAACCTTTTTTAATTATAACAAATACTTACAGAGCCCAAGAAAATTCTCTTTTCAAAACCAAAACTCACATTCAGCTTTCCACTAAAGCTAGCGAATAATTAGAAATTAACCAAATATGAGAATCCTTCGCAACAAGAAAAACAACAAAATACGGAAAGCTGAAGTGGATTATGAATGACTTAATTAACGAGTACACTCCTGCCTTCCGCTACAAACAATTCATTCAATGGTGCATTAACAACGGGTTATTCTAAATAACCATAAAAATTCCTCTGCTCAACTGCTGAAGGACAAACAAAAGCCGGCAATAGCCAAGATTGAAGTGCTTTTCCCCAATTACGTTTTGCCGCAATAATGTCATGATTGAAATGATGATTACGACGGCTACGATGATGATGAGCAATGATGATTAAGATTAAGGACTCTCTGCTTCCACTTTTCTACGTCGCCCCGCTCAAATGCTGCTGCTTCTACCACTACACTACTACCTTCCTCAGTATCTTCTGCATCTTCTGTTTCCACGCCATCATTCAACATTGCTTCATTCATCCATCCATTAGTCTGGAAAAATCTATCTGTTCCGCTGCTTGCGTTGAAAGCTTTAGGGGATTCCCAAGTCACTTGGAGCCTGATAGGATCCTCGTGGAAATGGGCTTCTGATAAGTGAGCGCTTATATGGTAATTTTCGATCGACGGATGTGACTTGTGAGATTGGGAGAGACTTTTAGGTGGGCGGGTATGCTTGAGGGTGGGAATCTCTCTAATAGCGAATATATTTAGTTTCTTCACTTCACGGCTGGTGTCGAAAATATTCATCATATATGAACGTAAGCAAACAGGCATGCTGGCAGCGGGTCTGGCAAGCAACCAAAGGAACACCGAAAATATACTACGCGCTGGGACACACTTGGGAAATTTATATTCATAACAAATGAGGAGACACATATATGACGGATATCGTTGTGCACGTAGCTGGTTGCAAAGTAATACGTAGGATATATGTACATACTTGAGAACAGATAAAGTAGAGCAGATAGAACGAGTGGAGCCAGCCTGCATATTTACACAAGGACGTTTGCACACATGATAGAAAATCATGCAACGAATATGTAATTTGGTTTTTCTTACACTTAAGTTGCCTTTGCGCTTTTCTTGTTCCCGTTTGTGAACTATTCGCTGGAAAACGGCGCTGCTATATGTCCCCGAAATCTGCAGAGCTGCAATCTCCATGAAATTCGCACGTTATTTACATAAAGAGTTTATTGAACCTCACCTGCTGCTCGACTTTTAATATAAGTCTGGATGTGAAATTATTAACAGCGTGACGTCAATAAAACTGTAGCTCATATTCAAACTTACCAACCAGAGTCCAACAATCCCCACTAGCAATAATATTGTATCTCACTCAACTACTTTCTTATTGCAGTCCCTTATTTCCGGTCATGGTTTCGTATGCGGTCTCCTACTAGCCTCCAGTTCAAAAGGACTTGGTAATGCACTTTTCAACATTAAAGAAACATCAAGTTTTGCAGAGTACTCGTATCGTAACGCAATGTATCTTCTATCTATCTTGCACGATAAACACCGAGTATATTTGCTTTTCTTCCACTTGAGCCGAAAAATTAGAAATCGCTAGGAACGACAAGCGAAAAGGATGTATGTGTTCTTTCGGGTCCTTCGGCAAGTCTCCAACGTGCATACTCAAGCATATATGGATATTATGCAGGATATACTAAGCGCTACTTCTTCAGCAATATTTTTTATTTCCTAGCGATAGAGAGACGAGAGTCTTGATGGATCCACCGGGTTTCTTTTTTTGAGAAAGTCAACTGACTTCCTTTGGTTCGGTTTGTGGATGTAAAATTTGCTTGTTTGACTTGTACTGTAGAGCGAGCGACCTTTTTCCTAATGCAATTTGTGCATACTCATTTTCGTATTTTGTCGACTTTCGGGAAAAACTTAAAACCAGTAGGTGTACTCGTTCTGTATACAACGATTGAAATGTGATCTTTCTTTTTAAGGTACATGGATGACTGCCAAAATTTCGAAAAGTATCGTTTCAATTTGATTTACTTCTCTCCCCGGGGTTTTCCCCTCCTTTCCTACTAACCTGAAGGGAGTATTGGAGATGTTGAGTGGTGACAGTTCTTTTTGCAGTTTCCCTGTAAGTATGCTACAAATGTCCATGACTCAATATTGAATTTTCAGTTTTTGTCCATAATATATCAAGTTCATACAACCGTCTGTTGAAATGTTCACAGAAAATTGCATGTGAAGAATGATTCATGGCGTTTCGATATTTTCAAACCAGATATTGTATGTGGACCTAACTCACCTTGAATTTAAATGATTCGACATTATTATAAGGGGTCCAGTGAGCAAAACTTAGGATACATTGCTTGCTGTTGAATGTTTTTTATACATAATTTAGATTATTTCAAATTGTCCTTTGGTGTCAATCTGCTATTACTTCCTAAGGTTTTTCCTTATTGAATTATATCTCGTATCGGAATGATGGATTGCGTTTATAATCTAACAAAATGTCGTAGTGTTACTTGGACCTGCTGCTATTATTAGGCTGCATCCTATCGTTGCATCGAACTCGCTCCACCTTACAGTTTGTTTATACCTTCAACAAATCGTCCTGGTCAAAGATTTTTTATTTCTTTTCAAGATGAAACTAGTTTTCGCTTGTTAAACTTTTCTTCCAACACGTGAAATGAATTTTCACAATAAGGAATGATTTTAGTTAGCAACAGTATATTTTTCTATATTGAGACAAAATGAACATCCTAAGAAAGTTTGGTTTGTATTCAATACTTTTTTCAAGATCCTGGAACAATATGAAAAAAGTTGTTACTTCGATTTCAGATTCAAAACAAAAAGATTTGATTCCATAACTTCTAAAATTGATCTTTCGTAATCCTCATAAAATTCTTTGATCACTCTTGAACTTCCATGACTCTCACTTCGCATTGCGCTATGATTATCAGAAATTCAAGAAAGAATGGAAAAGGAAAATTCCAAGCTTTTGCTATGTCAGTTTCAAAACAATCAGCCAAGCTGTCAATTTGATCTCTGGCCAATAAATTTCGGAGCATTCACTGGTGCGTTACCTTGTTGAAATACAAAGTCTCAAGTTTAACCGAAAAACTTGGTAACTGATGGCTTAAAATGATTTTGGAGCTTTTTTATCGTTAGCGTTCACTGTCATAATATCTTACAAAAGTTTGCATCCTTTTACTGTGAGGGAAACATCCCCAAACTTATGTTTTGGGGATCATCCCCAAACTCCACCAAAAACATAACAAATTCTTATCTTTTTGGTGGAGATCTTCTTAGAGAAAAACCTTGGTGTCTGCAATAAACTTATATCACTTTCGCGACGTATATAATTATAATCATTAGAAAAGATAACGCAAGCAAAAACTTCATCATTATCCTGGCATCCCGAGCGACACTTATCTTGTTCTTATGGTTCTACTCGTAATTTCGGCCGACTCTGTAAAGACTTGTCATATATTTGATTTCAAGGATTCATTAGATTTCAACAGTTTTAAAATGATTCCTTAGACATTCTCAGTCTTAGCCTTAAAAGAAAATGTTTAGTGATCGTTTCTCTTCATAGTTGTCTGCTGCTTTTTATAAGATCCTTATTTTCAAGATTTCGATACGCTTCACAATTGCTACAATGTTTCTTCATACAGATATTTACAGTCTGTTAAAGTAAAGTAACAGTCAAATTTTAAATAGATTTAAATTTAAAAAAATTACGTCATAGCCACATCATCAAATTTAAGGATACTTACGAACACTAATTAGGGACAAACGCGGAATTTGACTCCGTCCGGTGGCAGTGTAGCAGCTCGTTTAGCCATGGTAAGTTGAAACGGAAACATGACGCCACAGCCTCCCTTAAAACCGAGTCCCGGAAACTTGCAAAAGAGTACCAGCAGCTTATCATGCAGACGAAGGAGGAGCATTGGCAACGTTTTGTCTTTGATAATGCGTCAGATCCTTGGGAGCAGGCCTACAAGGTTTGTCGGGGTCGAAACAATAGACGGAATAAGGCGGGAGTTCGCATTAGTGGCAATGCGGCCCCAACATGGTCCGACTGTGCTATGCACTTAATGAGGGGACTGTTTCCGAGGGCGGAGTCTGGAACTCCACACGTCGGCAGTCCTCCAGAACAGAAGCATGCTCCTGTGAGATAGATGTGAGTATTGGAAGGCTCCGTTGTCGAAGATCGCCCTGGTGGGACGGCATGACTGGCGAGATGTGTAAGTGCATCTGGCGGACCGTGCCGGAGTACATCAGCTGTCTCCTCAATAAGTGCATGCGGACTGGTTCGTTCCCCGTCGCCTCCAAGCGTGCTCGGTTAACGATACTGCTTAAGTCACCATATAAGGACCCCAGCATGCCGAACTCGTACCGGGGCATCTCCCTTCTCCCACCACTTGGAAAAGTGTTGGAGAGGGTTAAAGTCCGGCGTGTCGAAGAGCGGGTATCCGGAAGCTTGTCGAATAGGCAGTATGGTTTTAAAAAGGGACGCTGCACTGATGATGCGTTGCTATATGTGCCTTCTACGGTGCGTGATAGCAACTGCAAATACGTGCTCGGAGTCTTTATAGACTTCAGAGGAGCGTTTGATCACCTTATGTGGTCAAAAATCCTGGAAAAACTTGCTGCGGTCGAATGTAAGGAACTCGGACTGTGGAGGAGCTATTTCTCGGGCAGAAGCGTATATGTCCAAGGTGTTTGCGATGTGGTGGAATTGGAGATGGAGAGGGGTTGTCCACAAGGAGCCCGTCACAGGTCCATTTATATGGAACCTTGTGATGGATGACCTTCTGGCGAAACTTGAATGTGTTTGTAGGGTGTGTGCGTATGCCGATGATCTGCTCCTCCTAGTTGAGGATGATAGTCGGTCTCAGCTGGAGGCTAATGTGAACCGGTATATGCAGACTGTCCAAGAGTGGAGCGAAGGTGTGGGGTTATCTGCTTCCACGGGTAAGACCTCGATGATGCTCCTAAAAGGTGCACTCAGTCAAAGGCGTCCTCCTTGGGTGCGATATAAGGGAAGTGCTCTCAAGTATGTGACTATGGTCAGATACTTGGGAGTACTGATTGGTGAAAGGCTGTCGTTCTGGCCTCCCTTGAAGCTCACCTGAAGCGACACCTTTCGTTAGTTGTATCGGCGCTTCGACGTATATGTCGGAAGGAGTGGGGTCTTAGGCGTGGCGCGATTCGAAGAATATACGAATGTTTATTCGTGACTTGTGCAACTTATGGGTCTGCGGTATTGCTTGAATCTGCGATGAGTGTAACTGGCAGAAGACTCATCAGATCTTGTCAGCGTGTTTTGTTACTATGTTGTATCCCAGTATATAGGACAGTGTCTACTGAAGCCATGCAAGTACTGATGGGGGCCCCGCCGCTTTATCTGGAGATTATCCGTGAAGGGTTAATGTACAGACTGCGTACGAGACTCCCAGTTGAAGAGCATGAATGGTTCAGAGTCATGGATCCTATAAGTATGAGTGTGGCCTCTCTGCGAAGATTGCTGGTTGATAGATTGTTGTCTAGCAGGCAGACGAGATGGAACGAATGTGAGAAAGGGCGTGTGACGTATGTTTTACTTCCTGATGTAACGACAGCATGGAGAAATCCGTAGTTTGACTATGGTCGGGCCCTTGGATTTTTGATGACGGGACATGGGAGTCTGAATGAGTGGTTGTTTAGGCGTGGGTTGTCCGTTGAGATTGTCTGCCCCGTGTGTCAGTGCGATGATGAATGTTGGCGGCACGTGCTGTTCAGGTGTCCGGCATATGCCGACATGCGCAGGACATGTGGTTTGTTGGCAATCACCAGTCCTGTAGATGTGGCTGGTTCTCTATTGGATGCAGTGATATTCTCTCGATTGGACCTCTTTGCGGACCTCTTTGCGAAGCAGATGGTGATTAGTATTGTCTTGTAACACTTGATATTCCCACTTGCATGTTACCCCGCAGGGGGTCAGAATTAGGTCAGAGTACCTGTCCTAATTATGATCTTGGGACTGCCGCTCCCACGACCCTGAGGTGCGGTCACCATACCCGGACGCAGGGTCCGAAATGGCAGCAATCCTCAAGCTAGAGGGTTGCAAAACCTGATCAGAGGTTTGATCGGAATCACGGGTTAGGGAGACGCCCATTACAGGTTACTGTCAGCCGCCTACTCGGTGAGGAGCCTATCCTGGCTGAAACGTGGTGGTATGTGGTTTGATGTGGCTAGAGAGTAGAATTGAAAGTGCTCACCAGTTGCATCTCGGGTATCTTGTATAAGGGTAGGAACTGGTACCCGCATTATTTCAACCCCGTCTATGGAGACCGTGGAATTAAGCCGTCAAGGCAGGTGTCCACGTTAAACACTTCGACTTCATGTTACAGATGTGGGTGCGGAATGTAAAACTAATTAAACTAAATTATGTGGAATTTTCGTGGCGACCAAAGCTAGGAATTCTCGAGTACTATAACTTTCCCTTCTAACTAATAAAGGAGATCAACATATTTGGTTCAGCACAGTTTGTACAGTTCTGACCGAAAATGCTGATGGTTATCGCAGTTTTTAGGATTTGCTTCATATTACATTTAGAGCTTCTTGCTTGGGTTACTGGGCATTAGTTCTTCGCATTCTTTTCAACTCCTTTGGATAAGAGTGTCGCAATTACATAGGATCCGGTTTTGATTTGTCGGTTCAGTGTCCGTAATTGCCTGGAATTTCTGCACAAGTCCTTTGTGGTATTTCCCCAAGCATGTAAGTCTACCCACGAAACAATTGCTGGTATCGACTCTTATCAGAAATAACCAGAGAGAGCTTAGTAGCTTCATATAATAACAAGTTTTCTTCATATTGGGCTAATATTTTCATTTATTCATTATGATTTTGTTGTTACGGAGAATTTTAAACAGCTTTATTTTATTTCGGCTGAGACTAAATAAATTGTTCGTCACAACGAATAGAGATTTTGGTATTTCAACCACCAATACTTGCTCGAAGTCACGTTGTCTCTTCCCAAGCATACCGGCAATCTCCCCAGCATACTCTAGAAATCAGAAGGATTTTATCCATCTATCATCCCCGAGACTCTACAGCCTTTGAAAATTTCAAATTATTTTCATGGGTTTTTCAAATAAATTACTATGTGTGGAAAACGAAGCTCAACAGAGAATAAAAAGTGAACATTTCTTAACTTTACCAATAAGCAGCAAATACTCCACTCCAGTGTGACGAATTTTTTATGGTCTACTCTCGAATATATTATCATCATCAATCAAGAATCAAGCCTTGGATACCTCTGAAAGTGTCTGTTGCTATGCTAAAAATCCGTCCTTGTGCTATCTATATTCAAGTTTCCAATACAGGCCACAACCGTGAATATTTCCACGAATTCTCCAATAAACCTATCGGTAACACTTCAACCTCTCACACCAATCATATCAGCCTTTGAAATAAATACTCAGCCGACAGAAACCTCAAATAAAATATTCAACACCCACCCCATAGCACTCTAAACATATTTCAAACAAGAATCAAAGGTAACTTCCCCTAAATATCTCGCATTTTAAGCAAATCGCAAAAGCCTTAAAATATGCTAATGAGTTATGTAACTTATATTCGGAGGAATGCCACTGCCTAACCAACCCCTCACGCCTGTAAATGCCACTCCAATTCAAAATATGCCAGCAATTGTAAATTGGCCAACGGATTCACAAATCCGAAACAATGCCCAGCGGCAATTGAATTCGATACTTCCTTTCGTATTACGCTTGTTTTATCGCAACTTTGAACAACCGGAGCTGGTAAACGTGGATTACGAAAGGAGCAACCACTTCAGACCAACTTCGACGCCACCCGACTCCTCGATGCGACTTTACAAATTCGCCCTTTGTTTCGGCATTCACGAAAATCCAACCGATTCACTCCTAACTTTTAACACAAATTTGCATGAAATTCAAACCTACAAAATTTCTGTGATTCCTTGGTCATATTTTATGCGTTTTTTTTTTGTGTCTTTTCTTAGCGTCGTTCCTCGACAGGAGTCATTTTCCACTCCACGGTTTCCCTGCTTATCTTTGTATTCATTTCTCACACCAATTCATAAGATGGGTGAGAAATGTTGAACGGATTTACTACTTTGCTTCAATTGTGGGGGAATCCAAAGAAAGGAATAAGAAAAATAAAACGAAGTCGCAAATAAAAATCGCACAAGATCCATTTCTCTTCCTTTTGTTGAATTTTACAAAGCTAAACGAGAGGGATATGTTAAATCACAACGTATTCATTTACCGTTGCTCTTTCCGCCGCCCATTGTTGTCCTCTTTGAGAGGAAATTTTCATTCCTACTCGAGACTGATTGTCTGTTGAATCTGCAGGACTACTGCTGATGCAAAAGCGGACAGTATATTCAAAGGAGACGGAATCAGTAATATGTATGTTATGGCTGAGGCGTTTACAAAATCAACTGGAACCACTGAAGAATAAGACAAATCAGGATGTCTTTCCAATATACGCCCTATATCCCTCTTTGCATCTGACTAATAATTAGCTACAAGTGCTCAAAATCAGAATAATTAACAAGCAACCACACAAATCGAATATTTGACCCATCAGGATCGTACTCTTGAGATATACCATTTAGCTCTGCAAGCCCACCCCTCATATAATGTAAGTTTCAAGTATGCAATACATCATTGAATACATTGTCAAGGACGAAGAATCGCCGAAAAGCTCACTGAAGCGTGTAATTTACCTTAACTGTCAGGGAATAAGAATGTGGTACGATCCTGCATAAATTTCATGTGGCCGCCAGCAGCTGTTTATCTCGAAGACTCTCCAGCGAGCCTTTCAGGTAATGGCAAGTAGGATAAATTACCACCAAGTGCTGTACAATTGAAGAGAATTGGGTGCACCATAGTAAAGCCCAGTAAACGCTTCATCGAGTGTCCTTTTTCATTCACATTGTTTGCTGTCGCTCGTTCTTTTTGCATTGTCCTTTTGCTTAGTGGTCCGTTGTCGTGCTGCTTACATTTGTCACGAGGCAAGGTAAATCGACGGTAGCCGTGTAAGTTACAGTGTGTAAAAGAGCTCGAGGATGAAGTACTAGGTGAAGCAGGACTCTTCTGGTCTGGCTGCCGACATTACTCTTCGATCATTATACGATTCACGTTTTCGAGGCCCATACAACCATACGACAACGGTCGGAGTGAGGTGGATGATGGTGATTTATGACCCGTATTTGTATAGTATCAGAGAACGTTGCGCTGTAAAAAAAAATATAAGCGGACATAATTTGAATATTAAGTTCCGTTTGACATATGACCGTTAAATTTATAGGCTCGTCAAGGACGTCATGAGTACAACTTAAGAGGGGGCCCGTGCTCTTTTTTATCTATTGTCCTCCATGTCGTTTGATTAAGCGCGCTGTAGTACGAGCCGTAAGTTCAGGACTAGTAGGTTTTCAGGAATACGATTACGATTCGTGTGTCGATAAGAGCATTTATATGAAACAACGCTAGGGATGTTTGAATAGAAATTTTAATTGGATGGGCATAGCCATGCTTTTGCAGCAATTGAAAAGTTACGAAAATTTTAAGTGAACCAAGCGCTAATTGGATGGTCTTTCAGGAGTGTCGCTTGCCCGTAGTTTCAGCTATTAAAGTTGTGAATTAATTTGAGAACAGTTCATGGTTTAGTTGGTTTATTGTTGAAATGCGAGCCAACATTTGAATTCAAAATAATTCCTCTAATTCTTTGAAAGACCCTAGCTTTCAAGATCTTACTCGGTCTTTTTTTTTTGTTTGGGAGGTGAAGGCTGTTTACGCCCTGAGTGTCGGACTCCCGCTACCAGACTACCGACTAAACACCTCCCCTGTCACGCCGAGATCCTAGCCTGGAACTGTTTGTCACATTACTTCGGACTAGGCCTCATTAATCATCGCTTAGCGGTGCCTTCAGATTAAGGGAAATCCCTCTTTCTGCGCGGATGGATTGCTGTTAATTGCTGTTACAGAGATCCCCCCTTCCTCACCAAGCGATCCATCATGCCCTTCTTTATGAGAAGAACTGTCCGTACGTAATGCGAAACACAGTTCCAATTGTCGTTTGATTTCATCATTTTTCCCGTTACATTTTCTGCGGAGAGCACGTCCATTTTCTCCGAGAGATGCGAACGGAGTCTTGTCCATTTGGTACACGTAAAGAACGTGTGGCAGGCGTCATCCGTCATCCCCGGGCAGAACACGCAAGTTGGGGATGGTCACTTTCCCATCTTATGCAGGTAAGACTGAAAATACCCGTGACCACTGAGTAGTTGCGTCAGGGAATTGTCAGGTAATTGTCAGGTAATTCAATCTCATCATGCATTCTGTAGAATCACGGCCCCAAGTCACTTATCAGCCGTATGGTCCACCTGCCTCGCGTTTCGTTTTCCCATGTTTGCTGCCACAAGGTTACGGTCCTTCCCCGTTCCTCTCGGCTGACGGTTTCTCTTAAGTTAATTTCAGACGAACGGAAACGTGAATATTTATGTAGGGAGGAGTCTACATAAATATTCACGTTTCCGTTCGTCTGAAAGTAACTTAATAGGAACCACCCTCGAGATTACCAGCACTGCAGGTTCAGATACAGTGCAATATACAGCCGCTATCCGCAAAGCTCCTTGCCTCTGCACCTGTGCAAGATGCCTACTGTGCGTATCTTTACTAAAGCGTCAGCCCAAACCTCGGAGCCATGCAAGAGCACTGACTCCATTGCACTCATCAGTAGACGTCTTTTATTCGAGGTTGGTCCCTGCGTGTTGGCCATTCGGCGACTGAGAGCCGATACTCGCACAGAAGCCTTATCTGCTGACACTCGAACCTGCTCGAAAAAACTCATCTTCGAGTCAATCATCAAGCCAAGGTATCTGATTGATTCTTTTGACTCGATGATCATTTCCCCCACCCGAACCGGGATAACACGAGAGATCCGGCGACTAGTACTGCTACGTCATCTGCGTAGTCAACCAGGCGCGACTGCCCCGGTAACTGCAGCCTCAAAAGCTCATCGTACGAGACATTCCAGAGGTCCGGGCCCAGAACGGAACCTTGAGCAACTCCTGATGTCAAATCAATTCTTCGCCGGCCTCCCAACGAGTCATAAATGAGTTTCCATTTTTTGAGGTAGTCCTTCAATATCCGCATCAGATACCTCGGCACCCTGAAATATTCTAGAGCACCAAGAATATCTGTCCATCTAGCAGAGTTGAAGGCATTTATCACATCGAGTGTTATGAGCAGATTGTGGACTTCTGCCTGCTGGACCGCGGTCACTACCGCTGCTATTGCACCAATTGTGGATCGACCAGCCCTGAAGCCGTACTGCCGAGGAGACAGATCCCCGGCAGCTCAAATGGCTTCTCCAAGTCTTTCTCTAATGAGCCTCTCGAGCACCTTTCCAGCAGCGTTCAACATACATAGGGGCCGATATGAAGATGGTTCCTTCCCCTTGATGATCAGCAAGAGCTTCGCCTCTTTCCAACAATCTGGAAACACGCCCTGCTGTAGACAGGCATTGAAAGTGGTGAGCAGCTTGTCAGGGCAAAGTTGATGTGCAAGCTGTATCACTTCCGCTGGTATACCGTGTGGCCCTGAGGCGTTTTTCGATTTTAAAGATTTCACCGCATCATCCAGCTCGATGGACTCCAGTACAATCAACACCTGTATCATCGGGACGAACAGGATGCATACGGAAAAGAGCTCGAATAATCTCATCCATTTTTTTCCATTTCAAGGACACAGTGCCTCCTTGCAGTTCCTAGTTTACGCATGGCAAGCTGGTAACACAGCCCCCACGGGTCTCTTTCGATGTCCTCAACGAGATTGTGCCAGCAGCGAGCCTTGCTTTCGTTAATCAACCTACGGAGGAGTTTTCTGGCCGACCTGTATGCCAGCGTTCGAGAATGTGACGGGAATGTGAAATTCAGTCTTTAGCAATTAAACTAATCATATCAATGAATCCTAAAATAACATTCAAGGTTGTATTTATCCGAGATTCCCCGACCAAAATGATTCCAACATTCCTTGTTCCTTCGTTTATCTTACTTAGAGTTGGTGTGATAAAACACCCTTACTTCGTTATGTCTGTGGGTGCAGATCTCCCACCTGCTGATTATATCGTTAAAAAGAGCTATATTTTAATTTTATGCGAGAAGGTATGTTATTGGTTGATCGATCTGAGGCTCGGGTATACCTGCCGTCCTCCCGATTTTCCTTATTGCCATGTTCTGGAAGGCTTGGAGGGCTTTTTAATTTGTCCGGGTAGTTTGGCTTAGTGCCTTACTGCCGTACAGTAGTGTCGGTCTTATGACTTGGTTGTAGATCAGGAGTTTGTTTTTGTTGTTTAGTGAACTTTGTTTAAGGGCAGATCTAGGGATTTGATTATGCTCATACATTGCCCTCGTTTTTTACGTATATGTTGCGTCCAGTTCAGTTTTAAGTCGAATAGGAGTCCCAGATATGTGGCTGTTGGTTTCCATGATATGTCCTCGTTGTTGATGTTGAGTGAGTTTGGTTGTTGGTTTCTTTTCCTAGTTATAAAGATGGCTTGCGTTTTTTCTGTGTTAATGTCTATTTTCCATTTGTTAAAATATCCCATAATAATATTAATAGAAATTTGCAATTCTAAAGAGATGACTTCTGCTTATCTGGCTGAGTAATAGATGCATGTGTCATCGGCTTATAAAGCTGTTTGTACATTATTTGGCAGGCAAGGCATATCCGCTATGTAGAGGCTATAGAAAATTGGGGAGAGGGGTGATCCTTGTGGAACTCCAGCTTGAATTGGTCGCAGCTCGAAAAGATGGTTGTCTAATTTGACACGAAATGTTCTGCCGTGTAAGAATGAGTGTATGATTTGGATGATACGTAGTGGAATTTTTAATTCATGCATTTTATAAATGAGGTCTGCATGCCAGACTATTTCAAAGGCTTTAGCTATGTCGAACATAACCAATTCTGTCGACTATCTGCGATTCATCCCATTTCGAATATGTTGGACCACCCTTGTAAGCTGGAGTTCCGAAGAATGTGCTGGTCGAAAACCATATTGTGTATCAGGAATGAGGTGCTTTTCTTCAATTATTTCGTTCAGCCGATTGAGTAACGCTCTTTCCGCTAATTTTGATACAGCTGAGAAGAGACTGATGGGCCTCCAATTCTGCGGAAAAGATAGATTTTTGCCTCGTTTTGGGATGACTATAATGACTGCTGTTTTCCACTTTTCTGGGTATTGACGTAGACGGAAAATAGCATTAATAATGTCCGTGATGTTCTGTATCAAGTTTTCAGGAAGCCATCGTAACATTGTATTTGTGAGTATGTTGTATCCTGGTGCTTTGTTTTTGTTTAGTCCTTGTACCATGTCTTTGGTCTTTGTGAGGTCTAGTGACCGTATCACATCTTCTTTCTCTTCCAGTCTTGAGCGCAATATCCGTTTCACTGCATTTTCTACCTGGTCTTCGTGGTGGAAGCTCTCCTCTGCGATATGATTTTCACGAAATTGCATCTCCAGAGTGTCTGCAAAGGCTTTAGATTTACCTTTGTTGTCAAATTGCAGTCCGTTTGGACCGTGAATTGGTGGCATGACTGCTTTGTTTTTTACTCTGAAGTATTTGGCCATTCTCCAGAACGGCTTTTCACCGGGCTCTAGACTTTTAGGAAACTGTCCCATTGACGGTTATTAAATTCAGATATACGGTCTCGTACTTGATTTGTTAGCTGGTTTGCTTTCGTTTGTAACCTAGGATCACCCGTGCTTCTAGCTCTTCTTCGGACTTGGTTCTTCCTCCTTATCAGAAGCTTGATATCCTGAGGGAGTTCATAGGGGTTATATACCCTTCCCGGAGTTGTGATTATTGTGTCCTCTTTTGCCTGCTTCAGTTTATTTTTTAGATAATTTATGTCTCTGACTGTATTTAAACCTTGGGTGAAACTTTCATTAGCCAGAGCGTTGTGGAAAACTTGCCAGTTAGTTTTCTTCCTTACTTTTGGAGGTTTATCTATATAGATGTCCTCTATTGGACCTTCAGTGCACCGGTTGGACCGGTTTATGGAAGTATTTATTTATTTATTTATTTATTCATTATTTATTTAAGTTTATTTATGATCTGATGAGAGCTCCTCGAGGACATTTATCCGCATGTTGTGTTAAAAGTCGCGAAATATAACAAAGTCTAGTATGTTGCCGTGTCTTGGACCAAAATGTGTCGGTTCTTCAGGCTGGCGCAGGTTTATTTGTTCGTTCGTGATGCATCGGATTAGCTCAGTCCCAGCTTGATTGCTTCTCACGGCACCCCAGTCTCTGTAATATGCGTTGAAGTCCCATATTATCAATAAGGGACCCTCTAGCGTGAGCAACTGTTCAAGATCTTGTTTGAACTGATTGTTTTTACGGGATTGTAAAAAGAAATTACTGTAAATTCGAAGACACTTGTACTTACTTTTTTTGCCGCGCCTTCCATGCGTTGCAATTGTGGCGTGTTTATTTGGTAGTGTTTCAGGTTTCTCCTCACTAGGATGGCCGTACCACCTCCCCTACCAGCCAACCTGTCGTTTCTGAACACATTATAGTTGGACACGTTGTATCGTGTTCCTGGTTTCAAAAACGTTTCCTGTCAATTTGGCGGTTCGATCTTGCAGACGAGATGGCATATAGCGGAGATGTTATAGATGTGGGTTTCTTCCTTTGGGAGGAGAACTTTCACCAATCTTGAGGGTGCTGCATGCACTTTGAGGAAATGAACCTGTCTTGGGTAGGAACCTTGTTCTCCATGGTCGGGATTGATGTCTTCGGCCTCTAGGCCATGTAGTCCCCTTATAATAACATTCAGTTTCCTTTCCTCTGGAAGGTAATAAGTGTGGTGCTGCCACTTTAGTTCAGTGAGGAGTTTCGTTAATTTTCGGGGGTTCGTTGTTGTCTTAGGTATAATTTGTATACCCAGATATATTCGTTTGGCTGTTTCCATGTTTATATTGTTCGTTTTCATAAGTCGGTCAAGTTTTGTCCACTTGTCCGGTTCTCTTAGTATGATGGGTACTGTCCGTGGTTTGGTTTCGTCTTTTGAGGGGCCAGTTGTAGGGGTTGGTTGATGGATTGCCTTTTTTGTTGTTTTTTTTTTTTGAGGACGGACAATTTAGGGAGTGCTTGGGCTTTTTTGGGGGGAGGTAGGGATGGGAGTTGCACATCATCCTCAACTTCAGTTTCTGCCTCTTTTTCCATGTCATTTTCGGATTGGGTCTCCGTGATCATATCCCGGTCGACTTCAACTTCGATCGTTTCTTCATGTGAAGAAGCAGTTTTGGCCGAAGGTGGTGGTGACTCGATTATTCCAGAATTCTTACCACTCATCTGATTTTATATTTGTTTTTTCCGTTCTCCGGTTGAAGTTCCGTCGTTCCTAGTCTACTTGCATGTCACATTTACATACGCGGTTCAGCGGTGTACTATCTTTGGTGTATGGTTTGTGCCACTTACATGTACTAAAGATGGCACACCGTCAAAAAACCAACTAGACAATGATTTTATTGAAAAGCTCTTTATTTCATGGAGAGCTGTCTATAGTATCAAATAAAGGAAAGGAAAGAAATTGCATTCGTATTTTTTGAATGCGTTGAAGACGAAACAGCTGATACGGCTGAAAACATTTAAAGGATTTAACTGAAAATGGCTGATGTGTTAATTCACAATCTATATATTTACTGTGGGTCTGAAAACCGAAGAAACTCTTTCGCAAGAGACGTTTCCAGGAGCTGGGAGTACTCCGAAGAGAGTCCGTCTGACAGATTTGGATGCTCAATAAAACGAATGCTGAACGGCCTCCAAGTAATTCTGCATCGCTGGCAAACGTACATTTATAATGAGGGCACTAAGTTGTTAGCCTGTAATCACTAGTTTGTACTTCGATTCGTACTTTTCGGATGACAAGCAACTGTCCATTACATGTGTTATAAGCCTCGTGTATCATATTGCATTAATAAGATTCCTTACCTTTTATGCTCCAGCTCCTTGAGTCAAATATCTCTGATATCAGTGACATCTGGATTTGTGTTGCTGGTACCCTTTCTGGAATCCCTTTCTGCATATAATTGCTCTCAAATGAAGTAGTTCAGCAATAGCCTAACGATCTATAACAATCTAAGCAATAAATGTCATACTGTCTCGACCGAGAATAACGCTACCTGGTCACTATTCATTATCAAGATGTCCCAGAAATATGGAAACAAAGACGCATTACAGCGTCCAAAAATCTCTTCCGTGGTTTCCTTGGTCTGTATTACGTGTCGTCCTTCACGAAAGTAAGCTCTTTCCAATATAATCATGTGCACGCTTCCATAAAAATGATGTAAATATACAATTTCTCGCATGGTTATATTTGGTGTCACTAAGTTTACTTCAAGGATAGCCAAGTTAAAAATAAGTCGCAACGTTCCATCAACATTCAACCCTACATCCTCGCTGCAATTTACACACATTCTTGTTCTATATACAAGGTCCATTCATATTAACGTTTACATTTTAAAGTCACACTTGTTGTGTTCTCTCCGATTCATCTGACTCCTTTAAGGAATGGTCTTTAGTACAACATCATCACCGTCATTGCCTTTTATTATACACACATAATTCCTACAAAAAAAAACGCTGCTGACAAGATGCAATTGGACTCAGATCACGTGGGACTTTCAGCTGAATCCTGTGTCCCTACATGAACAAACTAGCGAACATATGAGTAGATATATCAAAAGTCGGGACTATGACACCAACCTTTTTCTTTGCACTAAACATCATCATGGTGCCAAACGCTTTTCGACAGCCAGCTTATGTTATACAGCTCACTCTTGCAGAAGATACATTTGTACATCTGTACATACTACATACAACGCAAACGATAAAGTGAATAAAACGAGTCGAAGGATTTTCTTAAAAGACGTCAATTTTTTTTTCTTCTCCTTCAGCTACTGGTTCACACTTGTCTGCTACTATAGCTCAGTTCCATCCAATACAAAACATTCCGCTCACGTTCTTGCATAAAAGAAAACATTTACACCTCAGTTCCTTACATGTCAGGATATCCAATTGACACGTAGACAACCATGAACTGAACGGATGCGCTTTATATATGTGTGTCTGTTGATCGGTGTATAGAACGACATCCTTACACTTAACATTTTTTGAACCACTGCAAATATATCTCAATTTTGTAATGTGTACCTTAAATTTTTTGTTGGTGTTACTTTTAACGTGTGCACACATGAATTTAACATCACTACCAATGCCGATAGAATTGCAGCAGAATACGAAGTTAAGACTTAAGAAGCATTGCAAAATCTTACGAGTCGTTCTCAGAAAAATAAGTTCCGATTTCCCGTCACGAATCGCACCTTATTAGCAAGCAATAAATTCTGTCTAATCGATTCTATCGAACCACCACAAGTAATAACCAATTATCCTTTTGTTTACAGGTTGCATGGATGCATTTCGAGCAATCAGCTATTTTAACGGTTCACAATCACGTCATTACCAGAAATCCACGAATTAGTGTCACACATGACAAACATGATAAGCACCGGACATGGTACCTTCATATCAATAACGTTCACGAGGAGGATAAAGGACGCTACATGTGCCAAATCAATACGGTGGCGGCTAAAACACAATTTGGATATTTGCATGTAGTTGGTAAGAAGATATGCTTAATTCATCGTGCACCGAATAAGCTTTGCTGGATCAATCGAACTACATATACGAAGTTTGTTCAAAAAGTATCGCGAATTTTGAATTTTCGCGAACTACGTATGTTCGATTTTTGATCTTTTGGTGGCGTTATGTTCGTACTCATGACTCTCACTTATGTTGACAATTCCAGCCATTTTGAATGTCCAGTCAGTTTTTGACAGTTATTGTGCGTGGACGTGTTTCAGCTTGTCTTCGATTTTCGTCTATCCCTAAAAATGGATTAAAGAATTTGTATTAAATTTTGTGTGAAGAACAAATTAAAGTGCGCGGATGCATTCAAAATATTGACTGTTGCATACGACGAAGCTACTTTGGACAAAAGCAACGTTTATCGGTGGTACAAAATGTTCTCAGAGGGACCGAAATAAGCACGCCAAGTTCGGTCGATTATGCAGGTT
Organism: Stratiomys singularior; assembly: GCA_954870665.1. Taxonomy (NCBI): domain Eukaryota; kingdom Metazoa; phylum Arthropoda; class Insecta; order Diptera; family Stratiomyidae; genus Stratiomys; species Stratiomys singularior. The sequence continues at coordinate 109,344,156 of OX940879.1, read as the reverse complement.
TTGCTGACAGTTTTCTTCGATTGTAGGGGCGTGGTGCATAATGAGTTCTTGCCGCAGTGTAGAACGGTCAATAACGAATACTACCTTCAAGTAATGCGTAATTTGCGAGAAGCAATCCGCCAGACACGCACGGATTTGTGGAAGAACAAAAATTGGCTTTTGCACCATGCTAACGCCCCTGTTCACACAATACTTATGCGTGAATTTTTGGCCAAAAACAACACTTTAATAATGCCGCAGCCACCGTATTCCCCAGACGTGGCCCCTTGTGACTTTTTCTTGTTCCCGAAACTGAAGAAGCCCATGAAAGGACGATGCTACGCCACGATTGAGGAGATAAAGACGGAATCGAAGGAGGAGCTGAACAAGATCACAAAAAATGATTTTTCAAAATGCTTCGAGGATTGGAAAAAATGTTATCACAAGTGTATAATGTCTGACGAGGATTATTTTGAAGGGGACAAAATAGATATTCATGAATAATAAATAAATAATTCTTGAAAAAACATGAAATTCGCGATACTTTTTGAACAAACCTCGTACGCACAGTAAACATAAATCCAGAACTTTTTAATTTATTTAAAAACTCTCAACCGTTTCATATCCTCACACAACTTTTCGGGCTGATAATAAATGCAAATATTTCTTCGATTAGAATTAACCTCACGTTTCGTGAAAGTATGATATTTAGCTAATATGTCCTTTGACCCTTCCCCGCCCTCCACCAATCGCACATTCCCTTCCCGGGTTCCTTTTCGTCCTCACAAAGTCAAAATCGTTTCTCCCCCGTTCATTGTGGCAATGTCTGTGTTGATAGAAAATGGATACAAGCACACGCTATTTGCTTCCAACGTATTTTCAATTTGTTTAAATTAAACTTTGCCGTTATGATGTGTCTCGCCAAATCGTAATTAAATGAAGTTTATGTTGGATAAACAATTTCAAAAGATTAAAAGATTATAAACGAATTGGGACTGAGCGCGATGGTATGAACGAAATGAATAAAAACGTGGTAAGGTGGTTTCAAAATTTTCGAAATGGATGACAAGCTTTGAGCGAACAAACAAATTACTCCTGTGTTATTGATTATTTTTTAAATTAAGAATGAAACAAGTAATTTTTTTTTTAAATTAACTTAAATTTAAACTTAAATTTAACTTAACTTCTATTCTTCTTTAATTCATTTTATGTTCTATTTATTTAATATTTTATGTTTTATTATTATCAAAAAATGATATTTATTTTAATTTTTATCCATTACAAATATGCTAAGACGCATCTTAATTTTCTTGTTTCTGTTAATTTATTTTTGCGCATAATATACTACAAAATGAGACGCAGCTACTCTTGCTTAGAACCAAATCATAATCTTAATCTTAACTTAATCTTAGAACGAAATGAAAAGACAATCTTGGTGGGGAAGAAATGGATACAAATGACCAATATCACATCGGAGGGGATTCTGGTTTATTTTCGTTTCATTGTTATGCTCACATTCTAGTTGAAAATCAGTTGAACAAAAACTTTTTTGTTTTTGTTAAAAAGTAAAAATTGTGACATGAGGTCCTTTTGAATTTTCTAATCCTTAAAATGCCACAACATACAATTCACACAATATACTTTAACAAAAGCTTCTCTTTTATTTTCAAGATGTTTTTTTTCTGTGTAATGTCTTGATCAATCCTCGATTTATAGATTCTAACATCTATGGAAGGAGTGCGATGGGGATTTGTTGGACTTGGTTTGGTTCCGGTAATTCTTTCAAAACGCATCCCATAGATATTCAATACGGTAAAGATTTGGGCTCGTAAATTTGTATCAGCAATCCCGAACTCATGCAGATATAGGAAAACCTCCACTGGAAATACCGTTAGATATATATCTGTGTGAGCACGAATCCTTCTCTATAAACATTAACCTTTGACATTGTCTAGAACCTCGTGAAAGAATTGTAAGGAAATGAAATTGTCTTAACAGGGTATTCCTCCAAATACATTGAGATACATACATATGATAATCGCTCTCGCTTTCCCTCTTTCTCTTATATTACGCTAATTTCCATGGTCAAAAATGTGTTTTTCGTACCGAAAATCACCCCGAGATACTTCGTTTGCGTCGAGCAGTGCACCACCTGCCCGTTCAGCTTTATTATGGTATCACAGATGCTCCTCGTGCGACGTCCAGATTTATGATGTGGATCCTTGAAAACAATCAGCTCGCTTTTCTTAGCGTTAACCCTCATCCTCCACTTTTGATAATATCAATTTACCAAGTCCAGGTACCTTCGAAGTCTCGTTCATGCAAAGCAGAGTTTATACTCAGAAGACCACACCAATAAGTCCTCAACGAAGAGATTCACCTCGATTCCAGGTTGAAATTCATCTCTGATCCCTGAGAATTGGGACGTGTTGAAGAGAAAAGGACGTAGAATGGACCCCTGCGGGACCCAGAAAACCCTGCGGTTTTCGTAACATTAACTGAAAAGCCAAGTTGGATCAGTTTATAGATAAAGCCGTCAATACAAACGAAATCAAAAACCTTTTCTACGTCAATTAGACACACTACGACTATATTTTTCGCGAGTTTCGTTTTATACTGGCTTGGAAAACAGCCAATGCGTCTATCTTTGAGTGACCTCTTCTGAAACCAAATTGTCTTTCCGGCACAGCTCCTGCCCCTGTAGAGAACTGTGTGATAATTTGGTGGATTACTCTCTGAAGTAACTTTCCCACATTTGATAGGAGAGATTATGGGCGTGTCGACTACGTCTGTGCTATAGGATTGCTTGGAAAAAGCAAATATTTTGGCGCATTTCTATTGCTGAGGGAAGTAGCAAATGTTTATGCAGTTATTTAGAAGGATTGAGACGAGAACAAAATACGTTTGGGAAAATTTTTGGTTTTAAGAAAAAACTTCGATGTGGGGATCGAGATCGATAACAGTCATCAGCACTAGTCAGCACTAACAGCTTCTCAATCGATACGCTTGTATGGGATAAAGCGTTCCGGGTCTGTTACCTCCAGCTTTACACACTTTCGAGTCGCAAGTTCTACTAAAAGATGGCCAGACTCAGCGTCAAGAACTTGACATTCAAAATTATTTTACCTAATCTGGTAAATATTAAAATTATTTAATATTTACCAGATTAGCAGACACAATGAAGAAAGCGATCGTGTACGAACTTCTTCGGGAAGTGGGGTCGTTCGGCACAACCAAAATGAGATAGATATGCATTAGATATGGGATTTTCCCAGGAAGGATGTCTTGCGTTCAAATCATCTCCTTTCGCCAAGAAATCAAACTTTTCGCACAAAGTAAGGGCTGTTTCCAAGTCTTCAGTGAGATTCTCATCCGAATATCCGTGTTTCATTCCAACAAACGCAAATGTGAAAACCCCTCCCCCCAGGAACGAGCTCAATATCATGACGTCTGCGCATTTCAGACTTGGAATATAGTGTCTTTGAATTTTGAGATACTCCTTGAAAGCCATAGCTATTCCAAGGATTCCATCTGGGTCGTCATCCTTTATGACTTTATATTTCCCCAAGTGAACATTGTGTTTATTTTTGAGTCTTGTTTCTAAGATAAACAAAAAATCTGGTGTATGCATGTCAAAGTATTCTTGGACAGAGTTCCTTTTATCACGTGGAGCTAGCGAACAAATGATAACGATAGAGAGCTTACTGAAGCTCATAGCGACAAAATCCAAGTCCAAGTACACCACCTTTTTCTCACACAGATTAGTGAGTTTTTTTTTTGAATTGTGGAATAAATGAGTCCACTTTGCGGATGAGAAGGAACAAGTCAGACCCGAAGAATTGTTTGCAGTCATTGGACAGAACTTCATTTGAGAGTATTTCTGTCTTTTTATTCCTGTAAATTGCTATTTACTTTAGCTTGCCGTACAGGCTGAACTTCAGTTGGCTCGGCCAACTGCATTTTGAACGGTAATTTTTAAGGAAGTAGCGACAAAGTCACTCCTTTCTTCTTTTTTCTTTTGAAGATTGCGTCTCCTCTCTTCAGCCTCCTTGACTTAAGGACAGCCCCTGAAACTTGCGGAGTGGCCTTTACTATTGCAGTTCACACAGGAAATTGTATCTTTTCCCTCTTCCTTTTCAATTGGGCAATCTTTTGACTGGTGGTGTTTGTCACACTTAACACACCGGGGTTCCATTCCACAGTTAGAGGCAACATGTCCAAATCAGTGGCAATTAAAATATTGCAAGGTGTTTAATTTCGTCGAACGCTCAAATTTTACCTTTTGATATAAGAGAGTTGTAACCTCTATAGCCCTTTGACTTTGAAGTTTGGCTTAAAGTGAGTAAGGAAAGACGAAAGAGTTTCTTTTTCCTTCCTTGATGCCACAGTTGACAGTGCTTTCGCTCGCAAAACATTTCATGACATGATTGTCTTCGTAAGAATTGTGCAAGCCCTTTAACAAAAAATTCGATTCTTTCTCTGTTGTCGGAGTATACGTGTAACACGCCACCATGTCCCATTTTAATGGATGCAACGGAGTTGGCAGTCATGGAGTTTGCCAGCCTAGAAAAGCAATTAAGGGCTCAGGCCTCGGTTCGACCACTGATAATGTACAATATTCCCTAAACAAATTTTTCCTAGCTAACTCAACCCACCAGTCCAACGGCTGTGACCTATCTCCTCTATCTATCCTTGATATTTGATCAATCAATCTTGATCGCAACGCATTTACCCTGGATTCATGCAGGCTTTATATCTTTCGTCCCAAGAATAGAAAGGATATTCTGTGCAATTTAAGATGGATAAGGTAGCTTATGTTCTTCTCTCACTCGCTCTCTCTTTCTCTTCATACATTTCCAACGAGCCTCTTGATTTAATATGAAACGTCCAGGCCCAAAAGACGTGCTTTTATTTCGTGTTCCCTCTGGGTACCTAATTTAATAGTTCTTTTTACGACTACTTCACTCAAGGATTAATAAGCAGAATACTCTAAGTAATTGTTATATGCAAATGCATTGATTTATCAAATGTACTATCGCAGTCCCACCAAACATCGATGACTCGCTTAGTTCAAGTGATGTCATAGTTCGTGAAGGAGCTAATGTTACACTTAGATGTCGCGCAACAGGAAGTCCTTTGCCAACCGTGAAATGGAAACGCGATGATAATTCAAGAATTGCACTAAACAAATCAACAACAGGTAAATACAACGAAGAGGATCACATATATATATTTGAAATTCATAAATTTCGTTACTCATTTACTTAGTTAACGAATGGGAGGGTGATTTTCTTGAAATTACAAAAATCTCACGCTTAGATATGGGAGCTTATTTATGTATAGCATCAAATGGTGTACCGCCAACCGTTTCAAAACGTATTAAAGTTAGCGTCGATTGTAAGTGTTGTGTAATGTTCATTTGAAAAGTTTTTGCTAATACTAATACTAAACTTTCTTATTTTAATATATATTTTCAAGTTCCACCAATGTTATTGATACCTCATCAATTAGTCGGCGCACCTGAAGGATTTAATGTAACGATAGAATGTTTTACTGAAGCGCATCCAACATCATTAAATTATTGGACCCGAGGAGATGGACCAATTATTCATGATTCGAATAAGTATAAGTACGAAATGTGACTGAATTTATGGTCTCAAGGATCAGAGGAAATTAAATCAAAAATATTCTAGCAATTAATATAGATTACAGACTTTTTAAAATACAAACTCAATAGACTCCGTTTTCTTTCTTTATACAGAGTTCAATCGATCATCGGAGTTCCTTCATATAAAACACATATGAAGTTAACAATATTCAATGTGACCAACGGTGATGATGGAATGTACAAATGTGTAGCGAAGAATCCTCGAGGTGAAACGGATAGCACAATACGGTTATATGGTAAGTAGTTGGAATTTACAAAATGTGAACGAGGAAGAGTATTCGATGGTAAGGAATACTATATAATAATATAATAATAGAAAGGATAGTAGGAAGAGTAATAGAAAGATAGTATGAAGAGTATAAATATATACATTTTTTTAAAGAAAAGACACATTTGCAACATAAGTTGTTATAGCGATTTTTCAAGGATATTTGTATGCGATATGTTGGCAAACAGACTGTCGTACACTAGCAAACAGGCTCAGGGCAGTACGCCCAGCAAATAGGAGCCCTGTTAGCAGGGCAGTACTTCATTCATTGAAGTTTGTTGTCGACTAAATTTGTCAACCAAAGACTCCTCTCGCCAGAAAGGATGCCCCTTGCGCCAAACGATATCGTACGCAGCGAAAAATTGCCGAAGGTTCTTCCCCGTACATGTATGCACAAATTAAGAGGCTCGTGGCCGTTCCTAATATTAGTTCATCCAAAAAATTTATAGAGAAACTTTCCTTGAAAATTCTACTCTTCTTCTACTTATCCCTCTATTTACACTATACGACATGCTCTTACCCCTATGTATTACATTAAGTTCTGCACATCCTAGCCTAGTTCTTTTTTATGTATGTTATTCTTTATTATTGGAATCCGCGCTGTCGATCGACTCAATGAATATTTGGAAGTTGGGCCGGTGTTCATGAAAAGTACTCCGTTCTATAGGATTATTTTTTAGTTGCCGTCATGCAATTCTCAAGCGTGCTAGCTAGCGTTCTCGTTTTCAACAATCCCGGGATTTAAAAATTCACTACAAAAACGAAGGATACAGAAAAGATCAATCAATCAACGATTCTGAATCACACTGATATTCAACAGAACTTCTGTACTACCCTTGGAGTTGTTTGATCCTTAGTTTGAGCTTTTCAGTTTCAGAGTTTCAGGATTTGTTCTGCAGTCCTAACAACATTTGAAATTTTTATTTAATAAATTAGAATCAATTAGGACTGACTGGCAAGTTAAAATATTTAGTTAGGGTCAGAAGAATTTAATTTTAGCAAGTGTACACTGAGCGCTTCGTTTTCATTGTAAATTTTTTTTTTGTGGTAGGGAGGTGAAGGCTGTTTACGCCCTGAGTGTGGGACTCCCAGATGCAAAATGCTTTTGGACTACCCACTAAACACCTCCCCTGTCAACCTGAGAACCTAGCCGGGAACCGTTTGACACATTACTTCGGGCTAGGCTTCGTGTTCCTACGCCTAGAGGCGCCTTCGTATTATGGGAATCTCTGCTCTAACGGGAAGGACGGGAGAGTAAGGAAGTGCTAGAAAAGTGATTCATCCATCCCCGATGCCTCCCAGCGCTCCAATAAAACTTTATTCAATATCAGCACTGCCTGAGCATATTGCGCCACGCGATTCCAATTGTCAACTGTTTTCAGCATTACTCCGACGATAGTTTTCGGACAGAGCTCTCCAATTTCGCTGAGTAGGACCCCTCGCTACTGGCTCCACCTTTTGCAGTAGAAGAATGTGTGATAGACGTCATCCGGTTCCCCTGCACAAAACACACGGTTAGGAGACCGTGATCTGTCAATTTTGTACAGATAAGACCGAAAACAATCGTGCCCGCTTAAGAGCTGGGTCAAGTAGAAATCGGTCTCACCATGCACTCGACTGAACCACAGCCTCAGGTCAGGGATCAGACGTGCAGTCCACCTTCCCCTTGTTTCTTGCTCCCAGGACTGTTGCCAATCGCTGAGAGAGCGACGTCTCTCTTCTCTGGTGATCTCTTCGATTTTCGCCTCTGCGCGGGTAAATACTTCTGCGCTCCCTCGCAAGGAGGGTGATGGGTATCACCTCTGCGATTACCTGGACTGTCGCCCCGGAGACCGTTCGGTATGCGCATGCGATTCGCAATGCTCCTTGTCTCTGCACCTGTGCCGACCGCTTCCGGTGTAACTGCTTGCTGAGAGCGTCGCCCCACAATTCTGATCCGTAGAGTAGAAGCGACTGCACAACGCTCATTATGAGTCGTCTCCTTGATGTGGTGGGCCCCTCTATGTTGGCCATTAATCGGGTTAGTGCCGTTACACGCGCTGCAGCCTTGTCAGCTACTGTCTTGATTTGTTGGGAAAAACTCATCTTCGAGTTTATCAGGACGCCCAGGTACTTTACTGCTGATTTCGATTCGACCAGCTCGTCCCCTATACTGATAGGCCGTACTCTGAAGATTGTCTTCTTCGTTAGGATGACCAATTCGGTTTTTCCCAGTGCCAGCTTGAATCCGTGAGCGGTCATCCAGTCCGTTACCCTCGCATTAACGTATTGAGTCTGAGTTGCGCATGGTCTACTGTGCGTCCAGCGACCAGCGCCGCGACATCATCCGCATAGCCGATCAAACGTGACTCCTCCGGCAGTTCAAGCTGCAGCAGTCCATCGTAGGAGAGGTTCCACAGGTCCGAGCCAAGGAGAAAGCCCTGAGCGACACCTGAAGTAAGTTTTATACTTCGCCTACCCTCCTTCGAGTCGTAGAGTAGGCTGCGGTCCATGGCTGAGATTGTCTTGACTGAGCACTTCGTTTTCATTGTACATTAGGATCAAAAAAGTTTACACTGCCTTTTATCTAGACAAATTTCTCAGAGAATCCACTGGCTCAATTTCGAAACATTATACATCTTTTTTTAAATTTTAACCGAAGGCTTTTAAAAAAATTCATCTATTTTTTGGAGATATATATTAAAGCTTTTTCCTGAAATATTCTCGAAATTTTTCACTTTACCAGATTGAATATACAATTTTCACCTCTCACCTGACACACATACACACACACACACGATGGACTTAACTAACCACTGAAAGTGCAACGAAAACGTTTCATCTACCTTGTTGATTCGTGCAAAGTCAAAGGACTTTACTGCAGTCTTTCAGTCTCTGTGTGACACTCCTCCACCCAAAATATGTTTGTGAACGCATCCATTACCTCGCAATGAAATTGAGCTGGGTATATTGCGAGAAGTTTGGTTTTAATGAAATTCATGAAATTGTTGTCATAAATAATTAAAGTGGAGATGCATTGCAAACTGAACATATTATACTTACTTATAGTACACCAACGATATATTCACATCTACTGTGTTACAGATGACGGTCATATGATGTGGTAAAGTCAAGCATGATGTTTGAATATGACCATCAGCACTAATCAGCCCCATGTACAACAAATGCATATACAAAGAAGCATATGCATGCTCCGAGATTTATTTTTTCAACCTACTAACTGTGTTTTGCAATTCATCTATTCTCACATGTGACATATGTAAATATATGCCTAGATGAAATACTCAAATGACACAAATTCGCTATCATCACTGAGCGGACTATAAAATAGTGTTAAATTTAAGTTGGTAAATGGACGACAGACTGGCAGACAGAGCAACCAACACCCTCTCTAAAGGACTAATGTTGTTGCACTCTATACCAAAACCATTATGACTGACAAACGATTTATGGGTATTACGTGAAACTACTGGCAATTACAAGGATTTAATGAGAAGCCGCGAATATGAAATGAGGATGGGATAGGATCTATTTTAATAGCACTGAAATGATGGGAGTTATAGCAGGGTGGCTTGAATGGATAACAGAATGATGAAAGTTTCAAATGTTGAAACGCTTAATTGCTGTGCGTTGTCCAGGGATAGGAAGGCAATAAAATTCCGTTTGCTTCTTCTTTTTTGTACAATGATTCGTGTTTGAATTTAAAATAATGAAAATGCAGACAATTAAATTTGGAAACTTCGTTGTCGATAGTTTTTCATTTGCATGTTATCGAATCTCTGGTATGTAGTGGACTAACTATCTATTCGTCCGTGGAAATTGTCTAATTGATAACAGGCTGACATAATCTCAGACCATAGCGTATTCTTCCTACGACATATCTTTCAGATTGAGATATACTAAGAGAAACTTATTGGGAATTCGTTCAAGGGTACTAGCAGAGTTGTAGCCATCGAACCATAGTAAATCGCTGACTGCTTACAAAACAGTTATATTGACTCATTCACAAGAGCGTATCCAATAAGGATACATGCCAATAAGGATATCAACATTCATATATCCATTTTGGCAAGCTCATCAAATATGTTTTTTTTTTCTTCGAAAGAATTTTCTGTTTTAAGAAAAGTCTTTCGTGTTGCTGGGCAAATACCGTTGAGTATAAACTGAGACATCAAAAGAGAAGTAGAGATCTTCTCCAGTTTAACAGTTTAACACTTTCTTAAAGAGCTTGGTGTAATACTTTACACCGAGTTTTGGTTTTTAAACCATCACTTCCGCCCGTTTTCCTTTTTGGAAGAAAAAGCCTATTCGTATTCCCTATTCAATTCACCACAAAATATCCTCCTGAACAAAATAATTTACGAAAAAGATATTTTATAATCAAGGTAGCCTGCAATGTTACTAAAAGCTTTTTCTACAAAAAAAGTAACACCATTTTGACGCATTTAATAACAATATTCAACTATCTTAACTATGTATACTCCTAGCCGGAATTTAAGACCTTTTTTTTGGGAGGTGAAGGCTATTTACACCCTGAGTGTCGGACTACCGACTAAACACCTCCCCTGTCACGCCGAGAACCTAGCCTGGAACTGTTTGTCACATTACTTCGGACTAGGTCACATTGATCATCGCTTAGCGATGTCTTCAGGCTAAGGGAAATCTCTCTTTCTCCACCGATGGATAGGAAGGAATTGCGATTAGTAACTATAATACTGCGTTGCAGAGATGTCCCCTCCCTCGCCAAGCGATCCATTATGAACTTCTTTATAATGAGTACTTTCCGTACGTAATGCGTCACACAGTTCAAATTGTCCTTTGTTTGCCTCATTTTTCCCGTTACATTTTCTGGGGAAATTACGCCAATTTTCTCCGAGAGATGCGAACGGAGTCATGTGAATCTATTACACGTAAAGAACGTATGGCAGGCGTCATCCGTCATCCCCGGGCAAAACACGCAAGTTGGGGATGGTGTCTTTCCCATCTTATACAGGTAAGACTGAAAATACCCGTGACCACTGAGTAGTTGCGGCAGATAATAATCAGTCTCACCATGCATTCTGTAGAACCACGGCCCCAAGTCACTTATCAGCCGTGCGGTCCACCTGCCTCACGTTTCGTTTTCCCATGTTTGCTGCCATAAGATAAGGGTTCTTCTCCGTTCCTCTCGGCTGACGGTTTCTCTCGCCGACTCCCCCCTACGTGAGTATACACGTTTCCGTTAGTCTGCAAGTAACTTAATTGGAACCACCCTTGAGATTACCAGCACTGCAGGTTCAGAGACAGTGCGGTATGCAGCGGCTATCCGCAAAGCTTGTTGCCTCTGCACCTGTGCCAGACGCCTTCGGTACGTCTCTTTATTAAGAGCATCAGCCCAAACCTCGGAGCCATACAAGAGCACTGACTCCATTACACTCATCAGTAGACGTCTTTTGCTCGAGGTTGGCCCCTGCGTGTTGGCCATAATGCGGTTTAGCGCCGATACCCGCGCGGAGGCCTTATCTGCTGACGCTCGAACCTGCTTAAAAAAACTCATCTTCGAGGCAATCATCAAGTCAACGTATCTTATTGATTCTTTTGACTCGATGATGATTTCCCCCACACAAACCGGCATAACACGAGGGATTCGCTTCTTTGTGAGGACGAAAACCTCGGTCTTTTCCAGTGCTAGGCTAAGCCCACGGTCTGTCATCCCTCGCTCACTCGGCGTATTACCGCACCCAGTTTGAGCTGCGTCTGTCCGATAGTACGTCCGGCGGCTAGTACTGCTACGTCATCTGCATAGCCAACCAGGCGCAACTCCCCCAGTAACTGCAGCCTCCAAAGCTCATCTTACGAGACATTCCAGAGGTCAGGGCCCAGAACGGAATCTTGCGCAACCCCTGATGTCAAATCAATTTTTCGCCGGCCTCCCAACGAGTCATAGATGAGTTTCCGATTTTTGAGGTAGTCCTTCAATATCCGCATCAGATACCTCGGCACCCTGAAGTATTCCAGAGCACCAAGTATATCTGTCCATCTAGCAGAGTTGAAGGCATTTCTCACATCTAGAGTTATGAGCAGTATTATTCGTCTCGAGTAATGATTGTGGGCTTCTGCCTGCTGGACCGCGCTCACTACCTCTGCTATTGCACCGATCGTGGATCGACCAGCCCTGAAGCTGTACAGCCGAGGAGACAGATCCCTGGCAGTTCGAATGGCTTCTCCAAGTCTTTCTCTAATGAGCCTTTCGAGCACCTTCCCAGCGGCGTTCAGCATACATAGGGGCCGATTTTAAGATGGTTGCTCCGCGTTCCCTTTCCTCTTGTGGATCAGCACGAGCATCGCCTCTTTCCAGCAATTTGGAAACACGCCCTGCTGGAGACAAGCATTGAAAGTGGTGAGCAGCTTGTTGATGAACAAAGTTAATGTGCAAGCTGTATCACTTCTGCTGGTAGACAGTCTGGGCCTGGGGCCTTTATCGATTTTAAGCTTTCACCGCATCATCCACCTCGATGGTGGTAAAAAGTGGGCATTCTCCGGGACATTCAACATCTGCATCATCGGGACGAATAGGATGCATAGGGAAGAGCGCTCGAACAATCTGGTCCATTTTTTCGGTTTCAAGGATACAGGGCCTCCTTGCAGCTCCTAATTTCCGCATGGCAAGCTTGTAACCCAGCCCCCACGGGTCTCTGTCGAGGTCCTCAACGAGGTTGCGCCAGCAGCGAGCCTTGCTTTCGTCAATTAACCTGCAGAGAACTTTTCTACCCAACCTCTATGCCAGCGTTCGGGAGTGTGACTCGTCTCGATTTCTTAAACGTTGAGATTCGCGGCAGAGTTTGTGACATTCTCTCCGCTTTTAAGCGATTTCTGCCGACCACCAGTATACAGCAGGCTTATTGTGTTGAGGCTGTCGCCTGGGCATAGAGCAGTCGCACGCATTCTTGATGAGCCTCATGGTGGAGTTCACCATGTTTTCAGCTGAGGCTCCCCCCGTTACCGTCATAGTTTCACCTCTCATAAGAGCTGTGGCGAACGCGTCGACATCTATTTTAGATATATTCCAACCTACAGTTGAGGGTTGGGTTGCTACGCGTCGAGTAGCGCACTCGCCAATTGCGAAAGCAATGTACTGATGATCGCTCGCCGAGTAGTCCTTCAGTACCCTCCATCTGTGTATCCTAGGCACTAAGGACTCCGAAGCAAATGTCACATCCGGTATAGTTCCCAAGCAGCCTTCCCGTCGAAAAGTTGGTGTTTTCCCAACATTCATGATGACAAGTTGCCTCCTAGCCGCCATTTCTAGGATTCTTTTTCCTCTCGGGTTTGGAAGAGGCATTCCCCATTCTATCACCGATAGGATTCGGCCTTCCGTACTCGAGACGGCTTCCTCCAGTTCATCGAGCCTGCTCTGAAAGCATGAAATTAACTCATTTGGCGTGAAATAGACGCTTATCAATGTCAAATCGGCACACCCAATGAGCACAAAGCCATTTCCGCTGGAGCAAGTCCGAGCTGTGGGTAGAGCCCTATCACGTACCCAGATGGCGGCGGTGCCGGATCGATCACCATCCAGCTTCCTCTTTGTTATGGTGCTGCTCAGATATCAGCAACACGTCAACTTTTTTTTCTCTTGCAACCTGGTCTAGTAAATCTTGTGCGGTTGAGCTACGGTGTAGGTTGATCTGGAGGACTTGAATCATGTCTTTGCTCTGTTCTTGCTTAATGCCTCTTTGAACTCCTGGCACCTACCACTTCCTGGGATATGAGCTAGATCTTCAGACTTCCGTCCCTTATTTTTGAAAAACATGCAACTGGGTTCGTTTGGGCAGTCTTTCGCATTATGGCCGGAAGTGCCACACTTGTAGCACAGTTTGCTTCGATCTGGCCCCTTGCAGTTCAAGGAGATGTGTCAAAGCTTAGGCACTTGTAGCATCGAGTTAGCGCTACCCTCCGCCGTATCCTGCACACAAACCAGCCGACTTTAATTTTCTCCTTGGCCAGGAGTTGCACAGCGTCTTTCTCTGGGATGTCTTTTATTGCCGCCCTTTGTCCTCTAGGGTTGGTTGGCGTTAGCCTTACCCTAAAGCTCTCTGCCGTAGGAAGAATTAGCCTAATGGAATCTTCTACCTCTTTGGCATCCGCAATGCAGTCAAGGTATCTTATTTCCAAAGAGGCCACTGGCTGTAAAGTCGAGATAACAGCTTTAGAGCCCAGAAGGTTCTTGACAGCGCTCTCGAACTGTCCCTTGTCGGTGGATTCCGCTCCGAGTTCTACAAGAAAACCGCCTGTTCTGGTCGCTCTTACTGTTCGTATACAGACACCGTTTTTTTCGGGTTCCACATTTTGCCTGATTTCCTTGAGGACCTCGGCGTAAGTTCTCCCGTCTGCAGGCTTGATCAGTAGAGCATCCCTGCGCTGCTTGTTCCTGGTCTTTTTTGGTATTGCACTGTGTTTCGTGCCTTCTTGCTTTTCGGGCGCCTGTTTGGAATCTTTTGTTATCGCTCGGTGTATCTTCTTCGCAGCCTTCTGTTGCTATTTAGAGCGCACCAATTGAAATCCATCATTTTTCTCCTCCCCTTGACTGATGTCTCCTGTCTCGACTGTTATCGGCTCCTTCGCCCTTTTCCTACGGTCAGGTTTAAGTGGACTACATGCCGCCCTTTTGCTTTTTACGAGAGGAGTAGCATTTTCGATGAAGTGAGTTTTATTTTCTGGAACTTTCTTAAGCCCTTTCAATTCACTCTCCGTCCGTAGCCACCTGCGGCGATAGTGCTGGATCCTATCAACGAGGTCCTCCAATTCGTCAATCCCATTTTTGATGTCCTTGTTGACATTTTTTGTTGGTCATTCGTTGAATTTCTCATTACTCTTTTAGTGCTTATGTTCCTTGTTAGACGCTCTTCCTCACTTCTGTCAGCGGCTATTTTCGTTGTCAGGTCGTCCTCAGGTGAAGTTCTCGATATACTGTCAGCAGGAGGGTCTTGTTGTTGTTGAGCATCATTGGTTTCGCCTTCCACGTTGTTCAGTATATGACTTTTGATGGCCCCCGGAGAATGGCACTTTGGATCGATGACTCCACTGCCCGAAGCCTCCACTACGCTTCTGGTATCGTTCGGTCCATCGCCTTGTGTAGGAGGAATGTATTCGCTGTTGCAAAGCGTTCGATGGAGGTTTGCTTGCACGATGTTTTCTCGTTGCCTTGATTAGGCTTGGCTACTCTTTGAGGCGGAGTTCGCAGTAGTTTTGGCCTTCGGGCGAACATGCTTGCGTCGTTGATTTTTTCACTTGTAATTTTTGATTCTTCAGTGGCCAAGTGTTCCACCACTGAAAAATGCCCTGGCGACTTATCCCCAGCATGAGGTCGAGGCTCCCTCACACGTCGGGGTACATATCCTCACCCCTAATTTATTGTTTTTGTTGTCACTCATCATATATTTTTTGGTGGGTACTTTTAGTGACTTGATCACGCGTCTGGATGACGGGCAACCACGTAGTTTTGTATGCGATTTGTTCGAATAAGTTCGTGAATAAACGTTTGCTCCTAACATCACACAAACTTGCTTGTTTGGCAAATATCTTTTGACCTTAATCTTTCATGTTACCAAATTATCTAGATGAATGTGAATTTTCGGCAATGTTAAACATATATATTGAATACCTTACAACAGCATGATTATTATTAAAGTACATCCAATATAATTTGCCTGCTTATGATAGCTCATTTAAATGGCCTAGCTTATTATTTATTGATTAATATGTTGATTGGAATTGATTTACAAGTCCCAGTATGCATATCAAATTTATAATCGCATCATCAATAGCCTGAGGCCTACTCCCTGTAGTTGAATTGTTCCGAATCATGGCATTTGGTATTTTATGCTCGGAATATAATTTCAATCAGGATGAACCTCTAAAGCCTCTAATATGTGTTTGTTGATGAGCCTGGACCAGTTTGCTAGAGTCAACGTGTATTCGTAGCCAACTTGTCGTCCCTGCTGCAATCTAGTAAACGTGCTTCGCAAGCTGGATTTGCGTTACAGATAGAGAGTTTCTCCTCCCATAACATCAGATCCTCGATTTAATACCATTGCCATAAACAGACACCTCACTCCCTAACACTACAATCATTTCCACACCTTATTTGTATTGTAGACACTCTTGTTATTGGAAATGCGGAATTTACGTTGTGTGTGAATGTGAATCTGATGAATGGCGAATCAATGACTTAATTGCTGTTTTGGTCTCTGATTCATGACTGTCACGTGCTTAGATTTAGTAATCTTTCTAATTGTCCAACGTAATTTTCCCCAGTAGTATGTAGCCAAAGTATATTGATCTGCGAGGACCACCTCCACCATGCAATCGTAAGAGTGTGAAGGTAGCAAAGGACTTGCTATGTAATTTGGTAGGACTGAAATGATTGGGGCCGGAATCAGTAGAACGGAAGCATGTGATCACTACTCGGTGGTAGTGACTCAGATACCAATGTGCAACTTTTGCCTAGACTTGCAAAAGACATAAGCTTGGAGTATGATAGATAATTAGCACACATTACGCTCGTCGTAGGGGATGAATTTTGGAAATTGGGTGTCCTATTATTAAATTATTGGTCAAATTGTTTGATTATGAGCGAAGCAGAGTTACACACGTTGGCTCGCGGGAATAACAATGAATTAAGTTAGGACCCACTTTCATCAAGCTCTCAACGCATTTATTCATCGGCAGAACCACTCAGGTAGCAATCATTTATAACCACCAATTCCTTCAGCACATTTAGTTCAAGAAGTCCTGTGACCATTTCAACTGTTCACAAAAAAAGATTTACAGCACCAGCCGTCGTACTTTTGAGTTAAACTGTCGATTTAAATTCGCCAGCCGTAAGTCGATACGTATTATTCTTCAAATAAATGAAATCCTTCAGTTCTTAAGGGATTGAAAAATAAAACCTGCACAACAGCAAAGGAACGACAGAAAAACGCTAATATGGCAAAAAGAAATGTTCTCGTACACGCGAAAAATTCAACAAATAAATGGTGGAATAAGCGGAAAAATGAAATAAAATCAAGTAGGAATTATCTCATGCTTTATCCTTATGAGAATTGAATGCTATAATAATTCTTTTCACGATACGATAGACAAGACAGACTTTAGTAGCAGATACGAGTTACAACTCACCCCCATACGATTCCTATGTTCTCTCTTTACTCGCATATTCTTCGTTGTGATCTAGTACGAACAGGATTCACCATTACCTACGACGAAATATAGCATTTGCTTCTTCATCTACACCCTTAAATTGTCAGAGAACAATATCTAATTTCTTCATAGCTCCGAGGGGGAAAGATGTTATCCCTATTTGCGTGAATGCAGAAATGTAAAACAAAAATTACAAAGAATTCCTTGCAGTGACAATTTCGTTCCTTCCGGCAAAACTCGATATCTGTCTGAAAACAGCAGTAGACGATACGTGCCCGGTAAAAGTACAAACCATTGATTTATAGGCAATTATTTTCGATAAAAGACAAGAACGCTTCACAAAGAGATAAAAAAGTAACGAACAATGTAGAACAATCTTATGCTAGAAAGATAGGAAAAAAAATTGGCAGATATTAGATGAATGTAAATGATAAACATGAAATTTAATGCGTTTAACATTTCAAAAGCTTAATGTATGGATATTGCCCTTTTATAGTTCAAATATTGTAGAACGTTTTTATTCGCTGCTTAAAGTTGTTTTGTTTTAAGAAAATCAAATAATAGTGGAATGATCTGAATACATCGGGTAAGCACAATCTTTTAAGATATTCTGACTGAGTTACACCATTATTTTTTTTGAAATTATTGATATCAAAAGGACATACGCAAAAGGTAGCTTCTTATATTTTCATTAAGACATTACGTCACACACACAATCAAATAAGTTCCATGGTTAATTTCGTGTGCCTTTTTATAAAACAAACGATTTCGGAGACGAGCAAAGTTTTCAATAAATACGCATCGAAATCATTGATCTCCCCGTGAAAGTAAAGAGCGTTATTAATGACGCACTTGAAGCTCGAAATCAAATCAAGTTGAGGCTGAAAATAGAAGGGTTGAAAACGTTTTTTGACATTACTTACAAGAACGAAACATTTTAGGTAACGAGTAGTAATGTGCCGAAGAAGAAAACTCACTTTTCACCTCCATCAACCAACCGGTCGAGAAATCCTCGGTTAGTCTAGTGATGAGCAAAATGAGAAACATAGCAGGCCATTCCGTCTTCCTTGTTTCATTGCGAAACTCCGTGGGGTACACAAGCATCAAACTATTCCTCATATCCTAACACATGGGTTCTTCAGTCTATAGTAGCACTGTAAACCTCAAACCTCCCCGTTCATTCTGCGGTAGTGATCTTGTCAGCTCCTTATATGACATCCAAACTATCATCATTTGCCACAGGATGGCCCATGAATCTTGATCGTGAGTGATCCTCAAACTGTCGCTCTGTATATTATATATGAAATATGAAATGCGGATTTCACTAACAGATGGCATAACCATTACATATGGTTTGTGTCGGGGATAACTAATATGGCATCTTCGAGGGTAAGCATCTGTCAACAAATTCCAGTATGTCATAGGTTTTGATTGAACAAAAAACATAGTTTTTTTCGCTTCAAAAATGTCAAATTACGTGGCAGAAAAAGAGGTTTTGCGGTGAAGTCTAATAACCTTCTTTCATTTGAAGAAAACGGTAGCAGAAACTTATCGATTGTTAGTGGAAGCATATGGTGAACACGCTCTAAGCCAAGACACTTGTGAACGATGGGTTTAAAGATTTATAAGTGGCGATTTCGATGTCAGCAACAAATACCGTGGAAAACCACCAAAAAAAATTCGAATATACAGATTTGCAAGCATTATTGGATGAAGACAACACACCAACTGAAAAACAGTTGGCAGAAGCGTTGGAAGTTACTCATGCAGCCATTTCACAACGTTTAAAAGCCATGGGAAAGATCCAAGAAGCTGGAAAATGGGTGCCGTATCAATTGAAAGAAAGAGACATCGAAAGGCGAAAAACCATTTGTGAAATTTTGCTTGCCAGACAGAAAATAAAAGGTTTTTTGCATCGGATTGTTACTGGCGATGAAAAGTGGATTTATTTCGGCAATTCCAACCGGGAAAAATCATGGGTAGATCCAGGGCAGCCACCAACATCACAACCAGTCCGAAATAATAATAAAAGAAGACTGTACTGTGTATTTGGTGGGATAGTAAGGGTCCGTTGTATTACGAACTGCTGAAACCTGGTGAGAATATTACCGGCGAACGTTACCCACAACAACTGATAAATTGAACCGCACACTTAAGGAAAAACGACCAGAATTTAGCCAAAGACATGATAAAGTCATTTTTCAACATGACAATGCTCAGCCGAATGTTGCAATCCCTATCCAGCACTAATTGGGAAACATTAATTGGGAAGTTCTGCCCCACTCGCCGTATTCACCAGACTTGGCTCCTTCTGACTACTACTTGTTTCGAATGATGCAGTACGGACTTTCGGAACAGCACTTCCATTCTTACGAAGAAGTTGAAAATTGGCTTGATGAGTGGTTAGCCTCAAAAAATGAGAAGTGGTACTGGGACGGAATCCATCAATTGACAGAAAGATGGGAAAAAGTAGTAGCTAACGATGGCCAATACTTTGATTATTGAATTCATTGGTTCTGTTATCCAAATAAATGCATATTTCAAGCAGAAAAAATTCGCATTTCATATTTATACACCTATTACGAAAACGCAAAAACCACTGTTGCCATGCTCGATCGGTTAGCACTTTTTCTCTAAGAATCCTGCTTATATAACGTCAAGCTTCCGCTGCGCGGTTTCCAAGATCAAAGTCGCCCATTAAACAATGGTTTATTTTTTTTCAATTTATTCACTAATTGCAATTTAGCAACTTCCATGTTTGTATTACCAAATTGGCTCGAAAGCTGGAATGCAAATGCAATGATGGTTTCTTTTTGCAGTCGCGATAATAAGGTTTACAAAATGCGACCGAAATTAGATCCTGCATTTTTGTTTAACATTCAAAGGAAAACTCATTTGGAAAAAGCGAAAAACTTTCTGACGCACCCAATATAAAGTCAAGAGCTTCTGGACCGACATGGACTGATCTAATACCAACCTCAGTCCCTCAAATTCATAGTCCTTTGGAGATAACTTCCGGGGCACTGAGTACACTGAATATCGATTGCACACACTTTACTCTTTCACATTACTTAGTGGAAATCCAACAGTATAAATATGTGTCCATTCATATGAGGAATGAAAAACTACAATGAGAAGCATCACCGTAATGGTCTTCTCCATATTTTGGGATTTTGTAAATCAAACATTCATCTAAACAATATTTATCAGAAACCAAAACATGAAGTCGAAACTCTTTCATCTTTAATGGATTTCAATTCACAACTTATATCTGAAATTCGCTCTAATTGCAGTTTCCAATCCACCAACAACCACCTCCGGCTTACAGACATCAGAAAATCTACGAGATAATTTCGGACAGAATACCAAAACAAATCATAATGCCAATGATAAAAGTAAGTACCAAAACCATATCCACATCAATAATCCACTCTGATCCAATTTTTATATCTGAAATCACATAACTATTACTTTGCGCCTTTATTCAACGACATCCATGACAAGCTCAATTCGAAAACCAAGTCATACGACAAATACTATGTTATGTGACATTACACTTTCCACCCTTGAATTTCCATTCCCTTTTACCCAGGCACCACATCCTTTTCTCTCCCTGACTCACTTGCTCTCTCTCTCTCTCTCTCTCCCTCTCTCGTTCTCTGACTCTGTTTCTCTCTATCTAATATTTATAGATTCACGATATCAATCCAACCTAAACGATGTTGGATTATCCGAGCACAAATCATCCCTCGATAAAACGTTGAACGGTGGAAACATTGTGGGCGGAATAAATGCAATGAGCAACAGCAACGGTGCTACAGGACAGGGAAGCTATAACTGGCCAGCAATTCAACAAGGACATGATGTTTCTGCAAATCTATCGAATCAATCAGTTCGTCTAATCTCTACTTTGACATTTTCTTATCCGTCTTTAATTCGATGGATTTTTTTCGTTATCGCTTGTGTTTTGGCTGCTTGAAGGTCTTTCATTTTGCAGTTTTTATTTCATCTTTAAATCTTTAAGGCGGGAATTCTTTTTTATAAAATCTGCACATCAAGAGAAAATTAAAAAAAATATATATTTCATATGACGAAGGACGAAAAAGGAAAGATTACTGGGTGTATTGCGTTTCATGGATATAATACAAATTTAGATAGCTCTTGAATGTGATAAGATCATAAGAAAGCTGAAATAAAATGGATTGAATAACTGAAAAAGAAAATAAATTTAACCGAATAAAAAGGAATAATGCAGGGTTCAAATGAAAATAACAAAAAAAAACAACACAGTAAAATAAATCTGATGAAAAGTCTTAACATTACATTAAATAACAAAGAAATTGAAGCTTCAAATTCCAGCTGCTAAAAATAAATCTAAATATTTTATTCAGAAGTATCACAAAAATACTGAATCGAGTATACTAAAGAGTGAGCCTGGAAAGGTTTCACTATCATTAATATAAAACAATATTAAAAGCTTGCCACAAACAACATAACTTAAAGCTTAACTCAACCCTCTTTATAATGTGCCCGTACAAGGTGGCTAACACAAAGGAGCATTAATAATTCTGATTGGCTGCAAAAATTCACCATCAAATACGGGAAAACTTACAAACTTCATTTCACCTCAAAAGTTTTTCAGTAGTGATAAAGATTTATCATTACTTCTTTCACAACTCATGCTGATTTCCAAGTTATTAGAGTGCTAAGCAAATATACGTACCATATATTTTTCATTAAACATCAAACGTTTGTTATTATCCTGTTGCTGTAATTATCCACATCATTTAGTATTTCGATCAACGAACAGGAAGCAAAAGTAATTCAAAAGTAAAAAAAAACAAAAACAAAAAAAAAACTTTGCTCACAACAAAATTATTATATGATATGTATACATAGTTATATACAAGGAGTCAAAAAAATGAAACAAATATTACTATGTTATATACTTATAAGTACAGAAAATGCTTTACTACGATATAATATGAAAATAAAGATATATATATACTTAAGTTAATGAAATGAAGGAGAATGACATATTGTGAACAATAAAAACAAAAATGCTAAAAATATCTTGCACGTTTTATTTGCTGTTACTACACAATTCGTTTTGGAAAAAGGATTTTCTATTATTGACTTTTTTTTCCTTTCCTTTTGTCTCCAAAAACCATTTTAGCTGATTCATGTTTGCTGACCTTTCAGATTGTTGCGAACGTCAACCCAACGTTCTGGATAGTGAAGGACTAGTGACTAGGACTATCCGTGGAGTATTGTGAATAATTTCTAATTATTATATATTATCGAATAATTATTTCGCTACTCCTGATGAATATTCCCAGCACTAATCAGTTTCTCACGGTTTTCAAAAAATGGCTCTGCCAAGTATAAATATTTCATAATGACAGCTGATTTCTGTGCTTTCAAAAAGGTTAGACAAATGTTGATAAGACCCAGTTTATGTCAGTCACTAGGAGTGCCTTGAAAAACCCTAAGAAAGTTTGACTTAACGAGATAGCATTAGCTGATGGTTTTAGTTGTTTGCTTCAGTTAACAGAAGTAGCCATCCGGACCACACCCAAAGTACCTGTACTCCAATTTATAAATCCTGTCTGAACGTTTCGACGTTTCTTAAATCAACTGAAATCCCAGTCCGCGCTCTGGACAGTCAAAGTAAATTGGAGACAAGGAATTGAAGCATTAGTTAAGGAAAATAACAGTCAAACGAAAAAGGATCTTACTTTAAAAATTGAACCTGGAGGATCCTAAGAAATGGTTCACATGGTTCACACATCGGTTTCACTACCGACTATGGTATAAGCTAGGAATAATTCGCTTGACTCATACCATCTGTCAAAAATGAGCGAAGCACAAGCGAAGACATAACAAAGCTTTTCTTTTGCATGACATCGCTTAGCGTCTTGCCACAATATTCATGAAAAAGCATTCAAAGAGTCTCATATGAGATATATTATCATACTGTGTGTATTTTCTCGTGTTTAGCACTTCTAAATTGGATTTAATTTTTTTGATTTTCCACTCCAAAATGCTATGTTTTTTATGTTTGACAGATATGTATTTCGGGAGTAAGTTGCTCTCTTCTTCAGTATAAATTGGGAGTAAGTTGCTCCCTTCTTCAGTGTCAAATATTTTCTTAAAAAACAAAGAAAATATTTGACACTGAAGAAGGGCGCAACTTACTCCTGAAATATATATCTGTCCAAAATTAAAAACATAGCATTTTGTAGTGGAAAATCAAAAAATAAAATCTCTGATCATGCCCACGGTTTTTCTTAAATGTTGTGCCAACAGACGATTTAACAGATAAAAGATTCTCCTTTTTTATAAAGACCGTAAATTTGAAAGAAATCCAGATGACATTTGAAAAATTCTTAAAAGTTGGAAAATTGCAACCAATAGTAGAAAACAATTTCAATCAACACAATTATTCGTTTTATTCTGAAATAAATCTTCTTTTTTACCCAAAAAAGACCGCCCGAACATAGCTATGAAGATACTGTCGCTCAGCTCATATGAACTAAAAGACCACTTGCAATGCTTAATTCAGAATAAACATCAGCTGTGTTTCTCAGGTATGGTTGACGTTATTTTGGTTTCGAGACATTTGGAACACGCTGGAACGCAGAAGGGATTCACCTCTCTGTTATAGAATGTTCAATGCAACTCGACACAGCAACCATGGAAACCATGGATAAGATAAAACCATTGACATGAAATATTAGGTATATAAAAATGAAATGCTGATTTACTAACAGATGGCATAACCCTTACATATGGTTTGTGTCGGGGATAACTAGTATGGCGTTTTGGAGGGTAAGCATCTGTCAACAAATTCCAGTATGTCATAGGTTTTGATTGTACAAACAACATCGTTTTTTTTCGCTCAAAAATGTCAAATTACGTGCCAGAAAAAGAAGTTTTGCGGGGAAGTCTAATAACCTTCTTTCACTTGAAGAAAGCGGTAGCAGAAACTTATCGATTGTTAGTGGAAGCATATGGTGAACATGCCCCAAGCCAAGACACTTGTGAACGATGATTTAAAAGATTTAGAAGTGGCGATTTCGATGTCAACAACAAAGACCGTGAAAAACCACCAAAAAAATTCGAAGATACAGATTTGCAAGCATTATTGGATGAAGACAACACACAAACTGAAAAACAGATGGCAGAAGTGTTGGAAGTTACTCAGGCAGCCATTTCACAACATTTAAATGCCATGGGAAAGATACAAAAAGCTGGAAAGTGGGTGCCGTATCAATTGAAAGAAAGAGACATCGAAAGGCAAAAAACCATTTGTGAAATTTTGCTTGCCAGACAGAAAAGAAAAGGTTTTTTGCATCGGATTGTTACTGGCGATAAAAAGTGGATTTATTTCGACAATCCCAAGTGGAAAAAATCATGGGTAGATCCAGGCCAGCCGCCAACATCACAACCAGTCCGAAATAATAATGAAAGAAGACTTTGTTGTGTATTTGGTGGGATTATAAGGGACCTTTGTATTACGAACTGCTGAAACCTGGTGTGACTATTACTGGCGAACGTTACCCCCAACAACTGATCACATTGAACCACGCACTAAAGGAAAAACGACCAGAATTCCACCAAAGATATGATGAAGTTATTTTTCAACATGACAATGCTCAGCCGAAAGTTGCAATACCTATCCAGCACTAATTGGGAAACATTAATTGGGAAGTTCTGCCCCACTCGCCGTATTCACCAGACTTGGCTCCTTCTGACTACTACTTGTTTCGATCAATGCAGTACGGACTTTCAGAACAGCACTTCCATTCTTACGAAGAAGTTAAAAATTGGCTTGATTAGTGGTTAGCCTCAAAAAATGAGAAGTAGAAGAAGAAGAAAGGCAAAACTTTTCTTTGATACAATAAAATGCTAGCGAACTCATTGATCCTAATCGCCGTCATTGTTGCCAAGGCTCTACCGGCCATCCCTATCCATGATGTTTCACGAATGATTGAACTGATTCGTCTCAATTTGGTCTATCTCGCTCTATCTTTGCCGACATCACAAAATTCGATCCTTGACAAGAAATGCCCAATTTCAATGTCCGAGACCATTCGGATGAACTTTAATAACATCATGCTTCTGGTCTTTCGTCACCAGACGTGACTGCTATCTTGCAGCTACGCCATTTATGTTGAGTTTTCAGATTTAAATATTGTTAGGACGTCACTTTGACAGTTACACCTGTCAGCACGCTTTTAGATAGTCCAGACGTACAGAGCGTCAGTTCACGAAGCCCCTCATCTTCAATCGATTGTCGACCATTCTCATAGAACATTTGTAAGTCTTGACCGTATGTTTCAAGGCAACATTGCTGCAATCTTAGTTGAGTACCAGCAATGTTTCAACTGAATTTTTTTTAAGTTTAGCAAGAAATTTGACAGAATTTCTTTGCGCCCTGTGTTCGTTCATACTGTTGCAACGTAACGAAGCAAAAAAGGAATATTCGTTAAAAATTGCACATCTTATCAGCAAGTGGATATATCTGAGATTGACCTTGCATACCTCGAGACACCAGGAAAACTCTCCTGAAACCCACAGTAGGTTTGTAATTCAAACAATTCGAGTATTTTTAAATTGATCTCCTATAGGATCTCGACTATAGTTGCGATAATGAAACGGTTTTATCTTCTTCCTTCCTCAAAAGATCTCGGGTTCAGAAACTATTTGACACATTTGAAAATGAGTTTCTAGATAATTTACTTAACAAGATGTGGCAGCTTGGGACCAATAATCAAGATGAAACGATTCTGATCACCGCTTCTGGTACACTTTATTTTAAAATCAGATAACTTTAGTGCATGTTCCAAACAAACAGATTAAATAGATTTTCCTAATGCTGACAATACCACGGCAAGTGATATAAGTTTTTAAAGTGACTTCAAAATTCTGAAAATAACACTCCTAAGGCTGTCACTGTCACTTAGAATGGCGTATTCCTAACATTTAAATTAAAGGCTTTCGATTATAAACTACATATCTTAAAACTATAAACTGAGATCAGGTGATGGACTACTTGCTCGTTCGCTAAATCCTTCGGATTTACTTTTTCTCAAAAAAAAAATGCTGCATTCTCGATCAGCGAATACGTTTCGAACTATTATGAGCATATCTAAAGAATTTAAAATGTGTCTTAGGAAGGAATAGCGAAATGAAGGAAGGAATAAAAGCGATTGTTTGTTCTCCGGTAAAAATGCTCATTATATCAGTTCGTATATGAGATCAATGCTGAATATTGACTTTTCTTTCCTTTTCAAGATATATTGATTGATAGGCTTAGGACCGGCCATAAATGTCTTGTGTTAAGCTGGTTTACCTAAAGAAACCCGTTCTAAATGTTGCACAAAATGAACCATTTTCATTTTATTTCAGGAGATGTACGTAGGCTGCTATTTATATTTCTGGCCTAGGTAACACTAAGTGTTGCCAGGTGCAATCTGACATTTCCATTGGAAAGTTTGACATTTTTTAGCATAAACGTACTCAGAACGTTTCGACGTACGACTATCAGTTGTGTTGTTTACAGTGACTTGAAAAAATCAATTTGGCAAAAAAATGGAATTAACTCGTGAACATTTTCGTGCGATCATTTTTCACAACTTTCGACGTGGATTATCACGACAAGAGTGCATCGATGAACTTAAATCTTTGTATGGCTATGAAGCACCATCCTATAGCACTGTGAAATACTAGTACAACGAATTCAATCGTGGCCGACGCTTGTTCACAGAAGAATTTCGTGAAGGACGTCCTAAAACAGTTGTTGTGCCAGAAAACATCGATGCCGTGCGTGAAATGATAATGCAAGATCGTCATGAGACATACTGTGAGATAGAGGCATCCTTAGGCATTTCTCCCACCAGTATACATTCGATATTGCATGAACACCTGGCCGTAAAAAGGTTTGTTCTCGTTGGATCCCGCACAATGTGACAATCGCTCAAAAAATGGCTCGTGTGGATTGGTGTAAGGAAATGCTGAAAAAATACAATCGTGGTGCTTCAAAAGACGTTTATAAGATTGTCACAGGTGACGAATCATGGATATATGCGTATGAGCCCGAAACAAAGCAGCAATCAACCGTGTGGGTCTTCCAAAACGAGACCAATCCAACAAAAGTTGCTCGCGCACGAAGCACTGCAATGCAAATGATCGCTTGTTTCTTCGGCCGAATGGGTCATGTGGCCACTGTTCCGCTTGAGCAACGTAGGACAATCAATTCTGAGTGGTACTTGACCATTTGTTTGCCTGAAGTCTTCGGAGAAATTCGCAAAACGAACAAGAGAAGACGAATCATCCTCCATCATGACAATGCGAGCTCTCACACATCTCATCAAACACGTGATTATTTGAGCACTCAAAACATCAAATTGATGGGTCATCCGCCGTATAGCCCCGATTTGGCCCCCAACGACTTCTTTTTATTGCCACATATCAAGAAAAAAATGCGTGATCAACGATTTTCGTCGCCAGAAGATGCTGTTGAAGCGTTCAAAAGCCATGTTTTGGAGGTGTCTCAATCGGAGTGGAAAAAGTACTTCGAAAATTGGTTTGAGCGCAAGCAAAAGTGTATAGATCTTCATGGAGAATACTTTGAAAAACAATAAAACCATTTTAGATGATAAATATTCGCATTTTCATTATTAGGTCAGAAATATATATAGCAGCCCTCGTATTACATGTGGTGTATAACTTTAAAGCTCGGTTAAATCAACTGGACTCCAAGGTTGTATCCTTGTGTTGTGAAGTTTTCAATTTGTTTGAAAAAGGGTTTGTTATAAAACGCAAAATGGACTGTACACAGATTTACTAGTTTTGTTTATAATGTTTCAACTTTGAATATTTATTTCACAATTTATGATCACAGTTTTCTTTCTCGATGGTTATCAGCTGAAAGGTGGTGAGAAGTTTCACCCAGACGGTGTTGATGGTAGACGTCTGTCCCCACGAGTTTGATTCACCGCTGCTCTTCGGTATGTTGATAGAATACCTAGTGAAAATCTGGGTCCATCAGCGAGGATGGAATGAGCTAACAGTCACCAGCGTGGGTGCGATTTCCTCAAATCACCAGCGAGGGAGATAGTCCTTCAACGTCACCAGCGAGGGTGATATTCACTTGTAGACAAGTAATCACGATGCTAAATGCGCGAAGGTCTGTATCTGATGAGAGCCAGATGAAGACTGCTAAAAATGCGTGACGGTCTGTCTCTAATGGCCACCAGAAGATGGCCTCTATAACTCCAGCGAGGGAGATAGTCCTTCAACGTCACCACCAAGGGTGATATTCAGTTGTAGGCAAACAATCACGATCCTAAATGCGCGAAGGTCTCACGTGTTGTTGTGAAGTATGGACAAGCCCGCCATAAAACTACGTATTTAGTTCTTTGTGAGGCTGAGGACCTGAAGAAACCCACCATCTGGGTGGTTAATCCTTCCCAGAAGCTCACCTCATCTGGTTGCGATTTTTCCTTTGTAAATAGTGATAATAATTTTTTATTATATGTTTATTTTTGGGCGTTTCTCTTTTTCTTTACATATCTCAAACACAATATCTTTTTCGTGATGGAAGATGTCATAAATTTTTAACCAACTCTTCATTTCTTGCGTTGGAACTGCAATGAAGCTTCACACATCATTTGAAACCTGATCTTATCTACAAGCAAGTCCTACGGGTCAGTTGAATTATCTTCCAGTTTATTAGTTAATCTGCCCTCGAAATAATGGCACTGCTAAACATTTTGGGTTACTAACACAGGAAATTTGCCATTTCGCCAAACATTTGTGAAAATTTTCTTGTTTGATTGAATTGGTTCAACATTTTAAAACATATAGAAAATACGATTTTTTCAAATATGAAATATGAAAAACAGCGAAAAATTGCAATTTTGCACACTTTATTTATCAGAATCATGATTACAGGGTTTGTTTGGTTGAAAACAAATAAGTACTAGGTACACCGAACTAATTTCATTTGATGTGAGTACTTCTGAAAACAGAAACCTTACAGTTTTCCACGCTTACCCCAATTCTCGCTAGCATACACGGCGAATTACAATTTCTATTACACAGTCTTTTTATCCTTCCAAAGGACTTATATTTTTTTTCATTTTGAACGTGAATGTTTTCCACTTACTTCCTCTCCCAATCACTTTTCCGCTAGCTTTCGAATCAACCACCAACGACGTCAATTACAAGCTTCAAAAGAAATAAAATCTATTATGCTTAGCTTATCAAATAAAAATGCAAATAAATGAAAAGCATTTCCGAATTTTCCTTTATGCCTATTCATTTATACAGTTATGTTTTCTAGGTTTCCCTTTTGACACCGCTAAATAAAGCAGATTATGCCTTTGAGAGCAAATCACCTTGGCAACGTCCGCCTGCTTCGCCAATGACTTAAAATTCATTTAAGTAAACGTAAAACTGGAACGTTTTACGTTTACACAGAATCAAGTTGAAACCATACTTCATGCAAACTTAAAATAAGGATGGCAAATGAATGTCACATTAAACAAATGCAGTATTTGGAAGGTGCAATTTTTTCGCGGGTGCACTCTGTGGCTTATTCATTTTGAAATGCAGCGAAAATGTGCAGTTTTAACGTTCTTTCAAAAAATAATTTCGACCAAACTTGGCCTCCACTTCGCTGCTTTTATTGAACAACAACTTATTACGAACTACCCCAACAACCTTCATCCGCGTCCTCAAAATGTTTCTTGTCGTCCATCGCGGGTCATCAACATTACATCAACTCTCGAGCATTCCAATCTAAACATGAAAATTTTCCTAGTGCACGGAAAAATTGCTGGAAAAGCAGATTAAAATGATATTTTTACCTTTCTTTTCCCGCGCTATCCCCAAGCCAGTTGCCTAGATATATCCGCGAGCCTTGCGTGCTTCAATGTAAACGTGTGTGATTGCGAATAATACGAAAGCCTACAAAATCCCAATTCTTGTTCATATCCGAAATTATTCCCACGGGAGAAAGAGCGACCAGGATTTGTTGTAGCCAACACCGCAGGGCTACTGCCAAAACACACGTATAGGTTAAAAAAAAATTGGACCAACGAAATGAGCGGGGGTGTACAGTGTTAGGGAAGCCGAAACAACAGGGAAACAAATAAAAAGCCCACAAGCAATTGCCGCTTTCACAAAAACCACCGTCACCTTTACCACAAATTAAATATAACCACTTTACAGAATATTTGCCAGGATGTTTTTTTTTTTTTATTTTATATGAGCAATGATATGAACCTTTTATGGTCGGTGAAAGTGGTTGAGTTCCGGGCATAGACTCGAAATTTAAGCTGGGTAAGAGCGAACAGGATGCAAAAGGATTCGCCCCATACGAGCATCGGTGCGAAGGGGATGGACGGGCGTGTGAATAGCAACCTGACTCGCTTGCTTGGCAGTCAGGCAAGTAGCAGTTTGTGCGAGAAAGTTTCGCTATGGAGCACCTGATAAAAAGGCCTGTAAGCAAAAAGGTTTATGGAATATTCATGCTTCAGTTGAATTTTTTCACGAACATACACCTGAAAAGCAATAGATTAAGAGGTGTTTGGCGGTAGATGCTGCCAGCAATTTTCCGGGAGCATTCAAAATGCAACAATATGGAGATGATAAATGCTGTTTTAAAGGATAATAAACGAGTATTATGAAGTTTCTTTTGGTGGGTATGGTTAATTGGTAACAACCCTATCTGCAAACTGTCTGATGTGTACAGGCAAAGTTGCCTGAATTTCGCTCTATATGATGTTAAACACTCGGACGGAAGGGAGGAAAGAAGCCGCATCAATGTACGTCATTGATTCAAACTATTTTACATTCCTTTCTCCATTCATCCTAGTATTGTAGCTTCATCCAATTGTTTTCACACAAATTTAAGATCGGATACATATGATATGAATCTGCTAGTAAGCTTTGTATATAGTTCGCGTATTATATTATAGTTCCACTACAAACTCAGGCTCAAGCATCGTACAGCGGTTCAAAATATTTGGTTCAATCAACAATGTCTCAACCCGCAGGGGGAATGCTGGTTATCAGGACCGTTCTTGAAAGCTAGTATTCTTTGGGGAGTGCCGCCCCCACGTACCCGAGGAAATTGAGGACATCACGGAATATGACCCTGAATCAATTGTGGACTACGATTCGACTGATTAACCAAAAATTGATGCTTTGGGCTGGCGGATATGATGTTTTGGACCTAGTTGCGTCGCACGGTAGCACCAAGGTGACACTCGGTAAAACCTTGGCAGGCCTCGGAGTACGTTCGAAGCTCGCACCATTGAGTTGATGGTGTAGGTTCGGTTGAGACGAACTCCGGATTAGCGCCGGTCTGGCCCTGAGCACCTGTCCCCATAAGGGCTGGTGCCAACCCTCGCATGGCACCCTGCTTAGCAAAGATAACCATGGGACCAATAAGGCGACTACACACACGAGTGGAGATAGCGGCTCAGAGGGGGGACTCATAAGAAATGATAACAAACAAATTATACACAAAAGAAAATATGTCAGAACAGAAACATTCGAAAACGGATGGACGAAAAGTAGGGAATCTGGTACAACCAGAGATTTTAACAGCATTTGGGCGCAGCAAGAAAACCATGCGCACACCAGAGCGACCAAAACAAGAACAGAGCCTCTTGCAAGACGAACACACGGTGGAGAAAGGCAAAACGGTTAAGAAACCTATGATTGTTGCCATCACCACCGAAGCAACTGAAGCACGGGACACAAATAAAGAAATCCCTGCACGGCAGACACGGAGCACTTCGATTATCATGGATCGTGCAGAGCAAGAGCGGCTATACCGTAAAGCAGAAAGGGTTATTAAACGTATCACTGCCACATGCAACGCACAAACAAACCTTAGCAAAGAGGTTAAAAACGGGGTTCTGGAGTTGGAAGACCTCCTAACCCGAATAGGTCATTATAGACGCAGGTGGCTAAAGGCAGAGGAAGAGCAACAGCCTAATACATTCGACAGGCCAGTAGCCGTCCCGATTTCTACTGCCACCAAAAGGTTGGCCTGCAGTCCAATCAAAGGGGATCGGGATGAACGGAGGAAGGACGAGGACAGGACGCCGAACGATCAAATCGCGATTGAGGAGGGTTGTCAGACGGCATTATCCAAAGCTGCCAAAATGGCAGCTAAAAAACCGGCCCTAAAGTTCAAAACCGATAAACCTCCACAGGAACGGAAATGCAGTGAATCATCGCAGATAACCCAGGAAACTAAAATTAAGAAGCGTCGAAAATCCATTGGGCAAGCACTGCTGGTTAAACCCACCGACGGTAGATCGTATGCGGATGTTCTGCGAGAAATTAAGGGAGCGGTAAAACCCGAAGACATACAAACTGCAATAAAAGCTGTACGGCCAACTCGCTCGGGGGATTTACTTGTTGAGTTCGGATCAGATGCAAACAATAAAGACGCGTTCCATGACGCAGTCAAAAAAGTCCTTGCAGAGAAGGCAACTGTAGCCTCACTCGAGCCTAAGACCACACTGGAAATTAGAGACATTGACTGCGTTACGGATCTGCCCGAAATAGAAGACGCCTTAAAACGCGACTTCCCCGTACTAGGCGAGATGAAAGCCAGGCTGGCCAAACCGAACAACAGGAGTCAACGCATGGACATAATCGACCTCACAGAGAGGGAAGCAGAACAGCTTCTGAAGCAGGGCAAAATAAGAATAGGGTGGGTTATTTGTCGGATGCGGCGAAGGGCCATTTCCCTTCGGTGCTTCAAGTGCCTCGGATACGGTCATACCTCACAGACATGTAATGGAACTGACCGAAGCTCCTTGTGCTACAATTGCGGTAAGACAGGGCATAAAAAGAAGGAATGCGCAGACGAGTCACACTGTGTTCTTTGCCAGGAGTATAACCCGAGACCAGATGATTTGAAACATATCCCAGGCACTGGGAAGTGTCGGGTCTTCCAAGAAGCCCTAAACAAGGCAAAAGTGCTTCTGCAATGGTTCGTATACTCCAAGTCAATCTACATCGAAGCATCACCGCCCAAGACCTACTGGAACAGTTCGCGAGAGACAGGCAAGCTGACTTACTACTGCTGAGCGAGTAACATCACACCAGAAACTCATCAACATGGTATCCTGACGAATCCGGTACAGCCGCCATCTGGGTTCAGAACAGTGCACACCTACAGGTGCAGGATCGGGGGCGAGGAGATGATTTTGTTTGGGTTCGGTGTTCGGGAACTACACTCTTCAGTGTACATCTAGTGCTCGTCGGAGGTGACTTCAACGCAAAGGGAATCGAGTGGGGCATGCCCAGTCAGACGCTCGGGGCAAACGGATCGTGGAAATCTGGTGGACCTGGAAACCTGGTGGACGACGTGAACAGAGACCCATGGGGCCTGAGCTACAAAATAGTAATGCGGAAGCTCGGTGTCCAAAGGTCACCTCACTCATACGAGGCAGAAAAGATGGACGAAATCGTGCGGGCTCTCTTCCCCATCCATCCCGCCATTGTTGAAGCCGTTCACTATGAAACACCAATGGAAATTCCATTTTTCACAAAGATGGAATTGGAGAAAGCAGTCTTGTCTATGAAGGCTAGAAAGGCTCCAGGACCAGATGGGATTCCAGCAGAGATGCTACAATGGTCTTCCATTTTTCCCCTGACCTGCTCCTCCGCATGTTCAACGCATGCCTGCGCGAAGGGCTGTTCCCGGAGTGCTGGAATGTGGCGAGACTTGTGCTCATTACGAAGGGAAAAGTGGATCCCGAAACTCCAAAACTCTGATCAAAAAGTTGGCCAATCTTAATATTCCAAATAATTGCTCCCTAATCTCAGTTGATGTTACAAACATGTTTTCCAATATTCCATATAAAGATTCTCTTGATATAGCCAAGAATCTTTTGGCCTCCAAAAACATTGACCCGGTTTTAGAAACGGAAATTAAAACTTTACTAGAATTCTGTCTTAGGGAAAACTATTTTCAGTTTGAAAACACATTCTATAGACAGAAAAAAGGGCTAGCTATGAGTTCCCCTCTGAGTCCGCTTATGGCAGACCTATTTATGGATAATATTGAGGCAGCTGTTTTACAATCTGAATTCTCAAATCATGTTATCTTTTGGTATAGATACGTTGATGACATCCTTATTGGCTTTATAGGAAACTATTACCCCAGAAACTCCCAGCTTCTAAATTTCTGCAACAATATACATCCCTCCACCTCCTTTACAGTTGGACCGGAAAATAATCGGAAAATTAATTTTCTGGATCTGACCATCACCAGGAATCTTTTTAATAGCCTAGAATTTAACATTTATAGAAAGCCTACCTTCTCCAATGCAACTATTCCAGCCGATTCATGCCACCCTTGGTCCCACAAGATATCGGCATATAGATCGATGGTTGACCGTGCTTTTTCCATACCTCTTTCAAAGGAATTTCTGAATACCAAAATTTCAACCATCAAAGAAATAGCAAATAATATCGGTTTTTCGAATCAGCTAATTGATCATCTTATTAATAAAAAACATAAGGAAGAAACAGTTTATAAAATAAGAAACAATCCAGAGAAAATTTGCACTCCTTTCATATTTTGGTCCAATATCCGATAATATTTCTCGAATTTCAGCTAATGATAATATTCACATTGCCTTCAAGCCTAGCCAAAAAAATTTCCACCCTATTCTACAATGCCAAACAATCTACGAGCAAATTTAATAAATCCGGAGTCTATAAAATTACAAGTGGAGAATGTTATTCTGGGTATATTGGCCAAACAGGTAGATCCTTTAAGGCCAGATTTAATGAGCATTTCAAATCCTACGTTCACCAAAAATCCAATTCTAACGTAGCAAACCATTTCCTGGAAACCAACCATGGATTCCCTTCAATTGAAAATTTACAGATCCTCCATAATTTATCTGAGTCCCATAAACTCAATATTTTAGAAGCACTGGAAATTCATAAACACCTTAGAATTAATGATTTTACTGTCCTTTATGACCAAACTAACATATTTAAATCTTCCCTCTTTGATGCATTAGCACAATTACCTTCTTTCCTTTTTTTGATTCATAAATTTTAAAGGATGTATAAGGTAGACTTAAGTCCGAAATTGTTAATACACTTGATAATGCTGACTAGTTCAGCCAAACGCGTAGTGTAATATAAAGAAAAAATATATTGATCTAAATAACAGCAAACTAATTGTTTAAAAAAAAAAACAAAAAATTCGTTTTTACAAAAGATTCAGCTGAAAAACTTTCGATTCTAACGATAGAAAGGGAAGCATCCTCCTAGTTCAAGGTATTTGACTCCCAGTTGGCTCTTTCGGTTGACAATTCACAAGCTTGAAACGCCTGATACAAAGCCTTAAGAAGAACTTAACTAACTTAACTGTTAACGTGATGCATATAAAATGGTTCACATACATTTAACTTCTGAAAGCTAGCCATCCCAACCTCTCCACTCATCTACGTGATTCAGTTTTTAAGCTCTCTACCTTGCAAAGCTTACTTTCTGTGCTACATTGTATCTCTTTGCTGGTGATTCCCCTTTGGCCTGTAAGCGCTGTTTTAGAAATAACGCTATAACAAAACAATTCAAGTCTTAACTGAAGGATAAATATGGGATAAAGGTAGGTAGGTAGGGATGAATAAATATAATTTCCGAATGAATGGCGATCACCGTCTCCGTCGGGATCGTACCAATTCCATTGTACAGAAAAGTTTATCCGTAACAAAGACCTGTCATAAGACATAGTTGAAATGGATTATTCACACTTGCTAAGCCATAGTTTTAATGTAGACACATTCACTAACTGAAGTTGTCATCAGTAAGGCGTCGAAAATATACAGGATCAACACGATATAACCAAGAAACCATTAAAAGCATTTTTAGACTGAGCACTTGGTCCGCTCCGTTTAAAGTATGGGGCCATGATACAGCCCATTTACTTTGACAATCTCTAAAAAAGTTCCAATTATTTTCTGTCAATGAGAAACTCCCATGGAGGCTATGAGACTATGGACGCTATGAGGTTATGGACCCAATGACATTATGATGGATCGCGGCGCTATCCTTCCTGATTAGTGAAAACTAAAAATGTCACCTGATCTCTTTTCCCTTGGTCCTGTTTCTACGAAAAGAGATAAATAATACATAGAGAACTAAAATACTGACAAAAAGTGTACAAAAACCCACTTCTTCAAAATAAGAATGATGGTATGAAAATTGTTGTAGGTAAAATGATAATATACGTTTATCTATTGTAATTCTCCTGTTGCGAAAAACCCATTGAATTCGCCAAGAACGAGGATAAAAACTGATAGGAGTGTGTGATTGAGCAAGGAATGAAGCACTACAACTTTGTGCTTAAATTTGGAATGAAAACAATTTTATTGAGGCAATTTAAAGGGATTTAACATCTGACACGCTAATTTATTTCTTAAATTATTTTTTCTTTCAACATTTAATCAACTTAAATTTATACATCTAATACACCTTATTCAGTATACAGCCTTCTGTTCAAACGGAGCAGAGTGGACGTAATCAGTAAATTTTTTTCAGCTATCAGAAATACCACAACTAGCGCTTTGCAAATGAAGGATGAAGCCATAAAGTGATTTGGAAAACCCATATAAAAATAACGTTAAAATGATAATTTTTTCAAAGGTGTAAGGGATCCGGAGGCTGAGAGCTCAATAGCTAGTAAAACGCACAGTGGAATTTTTAATACACCTTTATTTATTAGTTTTAAAAACGATTTGCTGGTGGTTGCTGTTCAAGATGGGGCGACAAAATCCTATTTCCTTGAGAAGCCGGGCTTGGAATTTCACTGTAAGATAAAAAAGAGATTGAACGAACGTGACACACACGGTGTGTTCATAGCCCTTCGATGAAGTGCCACACGATTCCGCTCAATCACCTTATGAGTGGAACGCTGACACACAAGGTATATCCATTCAGAGACCACGCGATTCCGCTCAATCAACTTATGAACGAAAGCTGACACACACGGTGTGTCCTTTCAAAAAGTCACGCGATTCCACTCAATCACTTATGAACGGAACGCTGACACGCACGGTGTGTCCTTTCAGAAAATCACGCGATTCCATACACCCAACTGACCGTGTCAGAAGATTTCGAAAAGTTGTGGCGAAACTCAGCCGACGATAACTAAACCGACCTTCTCAGAAAACTTGAAAACTGAGTTATGGCGAAGCGCAGCAGACGCTCATTAAAACGACCGTGTCGGAAGACCGTGAAAGTAGTTGTGTGTGAACACTGTCAAAAGAGTTGTGTCGAAGCGCAGCCGACCCTATCGAACGGACCATGTCGGAAAACTTGAAAGGAATTGTCAGATTGGGAAAGAAAAAGTTTTTTTCACATCTGGCGGAAGGAATTTTAGTTAGAGATAGTGGAAAATTCCACTCGTTGGTGAACACATGTTTGCAGGTTGTGGATGGCCTGAATGTACCATGGATTAACCATGGTAGAATCAAACTATAAAATAAACTTTAGACAAAAGATATTATAAAATTTTTTGAATTTCAGCTTTCTCTTTATAAAAAATAATAAATTAACGCTATTTGCCTTATCAATTAATTATGATAAGGGAAACCATTTTTAATTGTGCTATGTATTTACTCTCAGCCTTGGCAAAAATTTATAAATGTACATTTAGGGCAGTTTTTTTTTGTCAATGAGGGTTCGATTTTCATTGCACTTTATATCTCGCAGGTATGGACCGCAATATGATTCTGAAGTCATCTGGCCCAGTTTTTTTTAAAAATCACTTGATTTTTAACAGAAACACTGCCACTGTTTTGAATTTGCCTTACGTAAATGAAATTCATTTACGGGTAAATTAAATGCAATTTTTGGTCAATTTGTTATCTTCGAAACAACAAATCGTCATACTGATGACTTCTAAGCCCTTTGAAACCATACATTTATCTCAAGGCTACCTCTTCCTTGCCTGACCAGGCATTCATCTTGAATTCAACTGTATTGAAGCCATTCATTTTAATCCTATTTCTAACACTTTAAACTTACAATCAGATAACATCAGATTTTCCACAGATATTAATTACACACACAATAACTACAAGGATTGTATGAATATATAATTGTTATGGCTTAACAGTTGAAAATGATCAGGATCTTCAAAAGGAGGAAATTTTTCTCACTTTAACTGTAACCTTCTCGGATAAACACTAAATCAAAGCTAATCGAGACCATTAATTTAAGTTTCCAGCTTTGAAACATATCTGTTCTATAATCTACATTCAAAATTCACCTAGCATCGAACCAACTATTTATTCACGTAACACACTATTCTATTACAAGAAATGCATACAAAATAAATACTCAATCCTTTAACATTCTTCTGTTCTCCTCTCCTTTCATCTCTTCACTTCACTCTCGTACCTTCCAATTCCTTATTGAATCTTTTTAAAGACAATTAACAAACGCCCAATTCAACATTTCTCTCATTATCTCTAGAATTAATTAATTGCACTCAAATGAAATACCAAGAGCAAACGAAGGAAATTTTCCAGCTGTAGCACAAGTAATAGTGTTAGTTGAGTAACCTGGCCAAAGCACGAATAATGTAAACGCGTTCACCATTTACGAATTGAAAATCTAAAGTTTTCCTCTTTCAGTACACCTTGCTCATTGCCATCGTCTGCATTCTATGGAATCCTTTCATATTATGCCCTGGCAAAAGAAGCTTACGACGACCATAAGAAGAATTGGAAGAAGAACATGATGGAAGTAAACTCGGTCTTTACCGTTACCGTGTAAAAGAAAGGATACTCCATTCGCTGTTCTTTCACTTCAATGAAGAACATCCATCTTATGTAGTGCAAAGAATTTGAATACTGAATTATATACTATGCCACTCATTCCATTCGTCCTGTACAAATTCATTTTGTCTAAGTCATCCACAAAATTTAACGACATCGCTCATTCCTGAAATGACGATGAAATAGCAATGACGATGATTATGTTGTTCGGCAGTGCTAGCCGAGCCAAATGGACTCAAAATGATGCTCTTACCAGTTCCATAGCTCTATGAGAAATTAAGCTTATAATTATAAGCCGATTCTCTCTCTCTTCCTTTCCCGCCTTTAAAACATCCAAGTTTAAAATTTAAATACAGTCAAAAGTAATAGTCCAAGAAGAGTTAGGTTACCCACAACCGAAAGAGACATTCCAAACCGTATGCAACCCGAATCAGCCAGATGTTGAAACTACACAATAAGGACTATTTGAGCAAAGCAGTACTAGCAGCAGCAGCTGTACGACAGCAGGAAGCGACGACTTCCTATAAACATACTACAAGTCTGCTTATGTAATGAACCGCCCTATCCTGCCCACGTCAACTACGTCGATTCAACAAATTACTTAGACACATCCGTCTACAAGAGATACGGTTACCCGAAATTGCTTAAATCCTTCTCTAAGAAGCCATTAAAGAAACAGCTTGATTTCTTGGCACAAACAATGCTGAATGGGATATGTACATAGAACACAATGACTATACGTTATGATATGCTTGGCAGGATTAAGGATTTGCAACGAAACGTTAGGTGAGAAATGGATTAAGGGATTTTTGATAAGTTAATGAGGATTATTGTTTTGCAGTTATTATGAAGGTGAGTTGAGATGTTTTTAAGTTCCAAAATATTCCCTTTCCAGGCGAAGCTCAACACTTTGGAGGACACCGTCTTGAGCACAGAAGGTCATGTTCTTATCGGGGGAGACTTTAACGCCAAGGCCATTGAATGGGGCATGCCTAAGTCAGATCCCAGGGGGAATCGAATCCTGGAGATGGCAGCCAGGGTAGGGCTAGCCGTGGTGAAAACTGGTAACACTCCCACTTTCCGCCGCGTGGGCTGCGTGGACACCATCCAGGACGTGACATTCGTCTCGGAGTCCCTCTCCTCTATGACACACACTTGGAGAGTTCTAGAGGACTATTCGGACAGTGATCATCAGTACATAGCATTCGAGATCCGCGACAACGTTCCTAAACTCCCAGACACTCACCGCTCCGCCATCGTGTGGAATACTGAGAGGATGGACTTGAAGAAGTTTGTCGACATGCTCATGACATGCTTACCACCGCTTGGCTCATCGCCGGCGAGCAGAGAACTGACTGCTGAAGACATGGTTAACTCCACAATGAGTACCATCGCCTCCGCTTGTAAGTCATCTATGCCCCGCCGGAGACCTAGACACGGAAAGCCTCCAGTGTACTGGTGGTCCACTGAAATAGCTGAGCAACGAAGGGAGTGTCACAAACTCCGGCGAGAAGCTCAACGAGCGCGAAACCAGGACGAGGCATGCACCAGAATGGCAGTGTATCGGTCGGCCAGAAAATGCCTTTGCAAACTGATTAACAGGAGTGAGGCCCGTTGCTGGCTGAACCTCGTCGAAGACGTGAACAGGGACCCGTGGGGCTTGGGCTACAAACTAGTTATGCGGAAGCTCGGCGCTCTACTCGGCGCTCTACGGGCCCCCTGCGTACTTGAAGCGGACATGATGGATGAGATAGTACGGACACTTTTTCCCCAACATTCCGTCCGCGTTAATGCCGCCAACAGGGAAACAACATCAGACTGTCCACTCTTCACGAGAAACGAACTGGAAGCAGTTCTCTCCATGAAGGCAAAGAAGGCTCCGAGCCCAGACGGTATTCCAGCCGAGGTACTGTAACTGGCCTATCACACTTGTCCTGACTTGCAGCTCAGTACGTTCAATGCCTGCTTGCGGGAAGGCGTTTTCCCTGAGCGTTGGAAGACGGCAAGACTCGTGCTGATCAGCAAGGGGAAGGGAAATCCCGAGTCGCCGTCAGCATACCGACCGTTATGCATGCTAGACACGGCCGGGAAAGTGCTCGAGAAACTGATAAAGAGAAGACTCGCTAACGCTATCCATGCCACTGGGAATCTTTCTCCAAGGCAGTATGGTTTCAGAACGGGACGTTCCACTATAGATGCAGTCGCGGAAGTTGTAAGTGCGGTCAAACATGTGGAGGCACGCAGTCGATCCAACAATCGGCTAGTCCTTCTAGTGACGCTGGACATAAAGAATGCTTTCGACTCCGCTAGATGGACGGATATTCTAGAAGCCCTGGAAAACTCTTTCCAAGTTCCAGGATATCTGATGCGGATAGCCTGAAACTACCTGAAGGATCGCAGCCTGATCTACAACACGGTGCAAGGTTGTTGGAGTATGCTAGTCACATCAAGTGTGGCCCAAGGTTCCATCCTCGGTCCGGACTTGTGGAACGTCTCCTACGACGGACTGCTCAGACTTGAACTGCCGGAAGAGTCGCGACTGATCGGCTATGCAGATGACGTTGCAGCACTAGTGGCCACGGCACGGCCGATCAAGTGCAATTATGGCTGAATGTATTAATGCGCCGGGTGGGGAGCTGGATGACCACTCACGGGCTTAACCTGGCGTTAGAGAAAACCGAAGTGGTCATCCTGACCAAGAAGAGGATCTCCAGAGTAAGAATGGTCCGAGTCGGGGACGCATTAGTAGAGTCGAAACTATCAGTCAAGTATCCGGGCTTGCTGATAGATTCTAAACTGAGTTTCTCGGAGCAAATTAAGGCAAAGACAAACAAGGCCGCAGCAGGGTCTCAGCAATTAGTCGACCAATGGCCAATCATGCGAGATCAAGTCCAACAAAAAGGCGTCTGCTAATGAGTGCAGTGCAATCTACGCTTTTTTATGGAGCAGAGATATGGAGTGAAGCTCTCAACAAGGAACTGCACCGAAAACAGCTGGCACAGGTGCAGAGACGAGGAGCACTGCGGATTGTCTCAGCATACCGTACAGTCTTTGAGCCAGCGGTGTTGGTAATTGCAGGAGTGATACCAATCGCTCTCCTGGCTAGAGAGCGCAATAGAGTCAACCTCCGAAGGCACGAAGGTAATAAAGAAAAAGTTGCTCGCGATGAAAGACGATGCACTCTCGACGAATGGCAACAATCATGGGAACGTGAGCTAAAAGGAAGATGACCGCTCGGCTCATCAAAGACTTGAGATCGTGGCTCAGTCGAACGCATGGTTAAACTGATTTCCACCTGACCCAGCTACTGAGTGGACACGGTTGTTTTCATTCTTACCTGCACAATATAATCTGCACTGTTCTTTGCACTTTTGCCCTTTTTAAAGCAAATAAGCAGGATATGCCGCATATGCTTCTCTAGATCTCCATATTGAACGACCCAGAAATAATTTTAATAAAGAATTTGTAACGAACGAAACGTTTTTCGAAAGGGCTCTGGGACAACTGAAACCGATGCCATTAACGCTCTAGAGAACTTATAGGACCCCCTTATATACCAGTAACTACGGTCACGGGTGTAGTGAGAACATTCGCGTGGGACGTGAGCATGTGACATTACTGATGTAAAATGAATTATTGGTCTTGATAGGAAGAAAATTAAAGTAACGAATGGGAATTGAGAAGAATGTTAGCAAAACTATCATGTGGCTAATGTATATCAATGCACTGAAACTGCGAGCTGCGGATATTTCGTTGAAAGCCTATAATTATTATTTGCATCTTCCTTTTCCACATGCTTACCTAGTACTAATGGCAGCTTATAAACGTTCTAATATTGCAATCAATAACATTGTTCAAAATCTGCAATAGCAACAAACTCCTCACTTCAAGTCAGAAAATGAGACCTGGAATCACTTATCAAGATGCAGTCGTGACTGGTTCT
Organism: Stratiomys singularior; assembly: GCA_954870665.1. Lineage (NCBI taxonomy): Eukaryota > Metazoa > Arthropoda > Insecta > Diptera > Stratiomyidae > Stratiomys > Stratiomys singularior. The sequence goes on along the minus strand of OX940879.1, from coordinate 109,301,275 downwards.
AATCCATTACGAATTAAGTTCCTAGTTTGTGACATATGGCGCAAGTTCTCTGATAAGCTGATGTGTACTTTGGCTAACACAATCCTTTGCAATGATTCCCACCATACAGAAGCACCTATTTCGACAAGATATATAACATAATAAGGATATTAGAAAAGTTTAACTTTCCAATTCTAACCTAAAAATGGCTTTTATGTAAACTTAAAGTTTCATATGATAACGGCATCGTATTACAGTAACCTCACTCGCTCTAGCTCTAGTAAGAATGTCAATCAAAGTATATAAACTTACTTAAAAATAATTTAAGCTTATTAAAATGGTATTTTTCAATCATACTATATTCTGAATTCCTCCAAACCGTAAAATTTGGAAGGACAGCTAAACCTGGTTCGTTTCGATAAGTCCTGAAACTCGTTTGACGTTGGACTACATACTACTGACTGAATGGCATTTTAGTATGGAATTTTTCTGTATTGAAAATCGATTTTTTCTATATTGGAAGATTCTAGATTGGAATCTATTCAAATACATTGCCCTAAAGGCAACATAATTCCGTTATGATCTTCATCATCATTTTTCAGATGAACAGCGAAACAAAACCATGTAACCCAACTTTCCCTCAAAGTACTGAGCATTCACCTATTTCCAAATCAGCAAACCGAAGAATTTTCTTCGGAAATGCTTCTGAGATTTACTAAAATCATCATTCATTCCCTTTCATTTACAACGCAGTTAATAAACCATACCCGTAAACACATTCCTTAAACCCACTGAAATATCTCCGGCAAACACCAAAACCCACCCCTAATACCCCGAAACTAAAGAATAAACTACAAACACATCATTTGTTGAAAAACATCCCTGAAAACTGCTCAAGTCGATAATGATTTTCCTTTAAGTTCCCTAACTAGATTCAAGATGTTAACACTTCCTTAAAATTGTTCCTCTTGAACTGCAGACACTTCCTTCTGAAAAACGTAGACATTCTATCTAGACACATCTACACATGTATTCCGCCTACATGTTAACACCCCATCTATCGCCGCCCCTGCAATAAGTCACATGTTCCAAATTGTATCCTTAGATACTTCCATAACACTTTTCTATCTAGTGAATGGGATGCTTTAGCTAAACGTAGACGATTCGCACTCCTGCAGAAGGAATTTTGTAGCTACGTTCCGGTTGCAAGGACACGTTGAATACTTTAGCTGGTATGGTTACAAGTAGTTGTAGTGGTGGTAATTAGTGTCCTTCATTTTCGATCCTCTTTTTAAGGGTGAAGACAGTGTACTTTAATTGATATTAATTGCTGGACCTTGGTTGTCTCATATGTGCAAAGGTGGACGTTACCAGTTCGAACGATGAATAAGGTATGAATGGGAAAGGTTGACTGGTAGGGTAATTTTCATGTTGTGGCCGAGTGATAAGCTGTTGAGAGGCATCATGTTAATGAGTCCTAGTGGCTTGAATAGTGAGCAACTCAGAACTTAAATAAATGGGAAGTATATTAATGACTTTAAAATTTGTTGATTGGATGATGGTTACATGATGATGAATGTTGTAATAAAGGAAGCATAAAGAGGATTAGATTTTCCACTGTGGACTTGATGGTTTTCCTATTACACTGATCGGCAACGAAAAACTTCTTTAAACAAAAATATGATCAGTATGAAGTATTCAATATCCTAAATCTAGATCTGTTTTTATTTTTTTGCTATCACGTATATATTCTTTAAAAAAAATTTTTTTAATAGCTTAAAATTCTATATTTTTTACTGCTGTTCGTGCGTTAGCGCAACTTCATCTAGTTGAGATAGTGGTTTTGCACAAAAAAAAACAACTCGTACTGATAGAAAGAGAGAGAACGCATCAGACTGAGTCATTTTTATACGAATACATGCGCCTGCGCAGTTGTCACTGTGACTTTCTGGCGCTCAGTACGTTAAAAAGTTGTATAGTGATTGTTTTGGATTTACACGGAATATTTTGGTAAGTTTCGAACAATATTGATACGTGTGTTGAAAATTACATAATAATCTCAGTTACAGTGCAAAATAAACTATCACGCTAGGAATATTGCTTTGATTTTATAGCAATTATTATTATATTGCAGGTACATAATGCCAAACAATTGCAAAAATTCTCTAGATGTGTTTTGCTACATTTGTTGTGAATTTACTATAAATTTGAATTTACTATACTATGTCTGGTCTCGTTAAAAGTGCCTATCAGCGTTATTTTGGGTTTCCGGTTGATGACAGGGATAAAAGTTGGCTCCCTAAAATGTGCTGCAGCAGTTGCTCAAGAACCTTACGTGGTTGGCTTAGAGGAAGTCATAAGAACATGCCCTTCGCAACGCCTATGATTTGGAGTGAACCACAAAACCATGAAAATGATTGTTATATTTGTATGACCAAAACAAAGGGATCTACGAAAAAAAAATATGATTCAATATCGAGAAATACTATCTGCACAAAAACCAATCCCTCGAAGCAAAAATGTTTTGCCTCCAATGCGTAAAAACAGCGATGAAACTCCGATTGATGGATACTTTTCTCCTCATCTTACTCAATCAAGTATCATAACTATTTCTTCAGCGTCATCTATAAACTTAGAAAAATCTCATCTACTAACTCAGTCAGATATAAATGATCTTCTTCGAGATCTAGGACTCTCAAAATCAAAAGCTCAACTTCTCGGTTCACGACTTAAACAATGGAATTTGTTAAGAGGAAAATAAAAGGGTCCCATATTTTCGAAACAGACATGAAGAATTTGTTAGTTACTTCACCAAAGAGAATGATTTGGTATTTTGTAATAATGCTAACGTTCTTCTACAGGAACTAGGTTTTCCAGATGAACCCAAAGAGTGGCGACTTTTCATTGATTCATCTAAAATAAGTTTAAAAGCTGTCCTACTTCACAATGGCAATAAATATCCTTCTGTTCCTCTCGTACATGCAACAAATATGAAAGAAAATTATATAAATATGAAGTTGTTATTGGAAAAAATTAAATATTAAATATTAAAGTTGTAGCAATGTTAACTGGTCTACAAGGAGGATATACAAAATGATGTTGTTTTTTGTGTGAGTGGGATAGTCGGGCGAGAGATAAACACTAGGTAGTAAAAAGCTGGCCACGAAGAACGAATATGATGCCTGGTTTCAAGAACGTTAATGAAGAACCTTTAGTTCCAAGTGAACAAATTTTTTCTTCCTCCACTCCATATAAATCTGGGTCTTATAAATAACTTTGTTAAAGCCATGAATAAGGATGGTGAAGGCTTTCAGTATCTAAAGACAAAATTCCCCCGAATCAGCGATGCAAAATTAAAAGAAGGAATCTTTGTGGGTCCCCAAATACGCGAGCTCATGAAGGGCACAAATTTTACAATAAAACTGAACGAACCCGAAAAAAGAGCATGGACTGCTTTCGTCGAAGTGTGCTACAATTTTCTAGGAAACAAAAAAAGTGAAAACTACCAGGATACTGTCACAGAACTTATTTCTTCGTATAAAGACCTAGCGTGTAACATGTCTTTAAAAATTAATTTTTTGGACTCTCACTTGGATTTCTTCCCACCTAACCTTGGAGCAGTATCAGATGAACATGGTGAGAGGTTTCATCAAGATTTTATGCACATAGAGAGGCGCCACAACGGAAAATGGTCAGGAGGAATGCTTGCAGATTTTTGTTGGCTTATTCGGCGCGAAACTCCACTTGAAAATATGAAAAGAAAGAAAACCACAAAGTAAAATACTATTAATAAGTAAAAAACATATTGTAATATACGTTTTAATGTTTTTTCATTGTCTGTATCCAAAATTATGATAATAAATAAATAGATGATTAAAATATAATGATATAAAAGAAATTTTATTTAAAAATTCCATTGTGAAAAAAATATACGTGATAGAAAATTTTTGATACCATATTTCTATTTAGTACTATTGAATCAATAATAATAATTCATAGTTATGTAAAGGAGACAAAAAAATTATTTTTTTGCAGACCAGTGTTATAATACATCAATTGTACTCGATGTGGTTTCGTGCGATAAAATTCGTCCAACTTGCAAAAATTTCTACGAATTTGAGTATGCTCTCTTACATCTAAAAGACCAAGGTACGAGAAAAAAGCTTTTACAGGGAAAATCAAAATGCAGTCATATTATTCGGATATTATTCGGATTTATACTGTTAGAGACGAAAAAAGATTTTCTTATGGATATTTTATTTTCGCCCAGAAAGGTTTTGATGGGCACAAGGTAAAAGGCTGCTTACTGTTTAATTAATCGGCTCATATTTAAGAATTGTATCCCTGATCTACCTTGATTGAATCCACCTGGGTGAATCCATTACCGTCAAGAGAAATGCATTTGGAAACAACCATCGAAAGACAGCTTAACTGCGCCTACATTATCTCAGTTATTAGCCTTTTCTTCTAATGAAATCTGAGAGGGCAGTTTGCCTTAACAACGGCAATCCGAGAAGTCCTAGTTGGTGCAAATTTTGTGAATGATGATACGAGGCACGTCCAGAAACTAACTGTACTCAATTTATGTAGGGTTCATAAAAAAATTAATTAAACAAAAACATACTTGGTTACACTTGTACATATGTAAGTTATTTTTCGACGTAGTCACCATCCCTCTCGATGCAAGTGGTGAGCCGCCGGATCAATTTTGATGCCTGCCTCGAAGAAGTCCCCCGCCAGCTCTTTTGCCGACTTCTCCACCCCCCCCCCCTTCACCTCCTCGTCCGTTGAAAACTTGTTCCCACCCATTTGCACCTTAAGGGAAGTGAAGTGATGGAAATCTGAAGGGGCCAAGTCAGGGGAATACGGGGGGTGATTCAAAACGTCCCATCCAAAAGAGTCCAGGAGTTGCTTCGTAGCGTTGGCCGTGTGAGGTTTGGTATTATCGTGCAGCAGGCAGACTCCCTTCGTTAGCATGCCCCTCCTTTTATTCTGAATCGCCCTTTTCAGTTCTTTTAAGCGCCTCACAGTATCTTGCCGCGTTGATGGTCTCCCCGTGAGGCAGATATTCAATCAAAATTATGCTTTTATGGTCCCAAAACACGGATGCCATGATTTTTTTGGCTGAAATTGTTGTTTTGAACTTCTTGGCGGAGGGTGACAAGGTGTGACGCCATTGTTGAGACTGCCTCTTAGTTTCAGGCGTGTAGCGGGCAACCTAAGTTTCGTCTCGAGTAACAATAGAGTAGAGAAAATCATCGCCTTCAAGTTCGTAGCGTTCCAAAAACTCTATGGAGCTCCGCACTCGATTCAACTTGTGCTGTTCTGTCAGTTGTTTTGGGACCCACCTCGCAGACAATTTCCGATATCCGAGAGTTTCTGTGATTGTTTTGTATCAGGGATCTGGAGATTTGCGGAAACATCGCAGAAAGTTCGTCTAACGTCAATCGTCACGGGCCGCAATCTCGATTTTTTCCAAAAATTCGTCAGTCACAATTGAAGGTCTTCCGCTCCTCTGATCGTCATGCACTGAAGTACGGCCATTTTTAAACTCGCAACACCACTTGTACACACTCGTACGATTCATAGCTTTATTACCGTAAACAGTTTTCACCTTATTATAAATTTCAACCGGAGCTTTTCCCTTCGCAACGAGGTAGCGAATGACGGCGCGAATTTCGCACGAGATACGATCGACATTTTTCGCGAGAGATGCTACTGCGTCAAGTGTTTTCAACACACTAACCTCGGATTGGTCTCGTTTTGAAGAGGAGGGGTCAGGCTACGCAGCCGTGTTGCCAACATGTCGAAAAAGTATTCCCTACAACTGTGAGTGTGCCAGTACACTTACTTTCTGGACGTGCCTCGTATTTCCGGAATAGAAAACAATCGGATTTGCAGAGGATGATTGAGAAGCGATGTTTAATGATTAAGATTATTTCAAGCGAGTGTTTATTATTATTAAAATAGTTGTGGCGTTACATTGAAACAATGATCTGAAACTAAAATTATTGGATCACACATGACGTGTTCAAAGATACTTGAGAACAATCTAGAGAAATTACTAGAAAATATTAGATAGTCGATAGAATTATGTATTATTTAAATAAAGATCCCGGTAAACACGTATTTAATATACAAAGTATGTTCCATATAGATAACGTCTCGATTTTTTTCACATTTATTAAAGACTATAGCGCTTTTATTTTTTTTTTCTCTCTCATTCTTTTACTGTGTCACTGCAATGTGACAAACAGTTCCAGGCTAAGTTCTCGGTGTGACAGGGGAGGTGTTTGGTCGGTAGTCTGGTTGCCACCGGGAGTCCGTCACTCAGGGTGTAAATAGCCTTCACCTCCCAACCATAAAAGAAAACTCTGTCACTGTGGCATGTGTGCAACACAGAAAACCACACAAATTTTTAAGCAAGCATTTCAATCATTTTTTCTCTGCATGTTGTTCCCATGCGATAGAATGTACACTGCTCCAATGCCGAAACCGATGCAACGGATTCTTCTCCGCGTCCTCTTGAACTTTCAGTAGTTTGCCGTCAAAACAACCCAGAAGTAAATATTCTAAGGACATTAATCTATACGCTGAGTTATTATCCAACGGACATCAATCTCTTCTACGACAGACGAAGCTAAATCTTTCCTAGGAAATCCAGGCAACAACTTAGAAGGCTGCAGCGCACGAAACAAAACCCTGATAATTAACCCTAGAAAGATAACGTGCGCCTCAGAGGCGCACGCAAAACAGATGTTTCGCTGTCATTTGTTTACAAATACACGTACAAGCTTGTGTTTCTGAGCCAACTTAGTCGTCAGTCAATACTCTCGAAGAATGGTCCCTTTAGCTCGGCAAGTACCACAATTTCGTTGTTATGTGGACGCGATGCGCTCGAGAGGCGTATGTTTATCTTCTATGTAACTTTTATGTGCTTGTTTTGTCATTTTATTTTTGTTACTTTTAAATAATTTCTTCTCATGTGTGTTAAATATAAATGGGTTATTAATATTGTTTAATTTTATCGATTTTTAGGAAGGTTTTAATATCATGACAAATAAAAGGGGATTGACCGAAAAAGAAATCGTTTCTTTACTGCAACAAGAAGATGAAATTGCTGATGATGGCAGTGGCAGTGAGATAGAGGACCATGTAAGCGGAGACGACTTTCAAAGTGATACCAAAGACGAGTATGTTGATCATGTAAGCGATGATGACTTGAGCAATACCTCAACACCTCCCAGACATGACAACCGCGTAGTTCTTCCGCCTCATAGAGTTATCAGAGGTAAGAATAAACACGTCTGGGCTACTTCTAAGGGTCAAGGTAGTGGAAGAACTTCTGCTATTAATATAATTCGCTCTAGTAGAGGTCCTAGTCAGATGTGCCGCCATATTTTTGAACCACTTATGTGCTTTGAATCATTTATCACGAACGAAATAGTTCAAGAGCTCATTCAGTGGACAAATGTGGAGATATCCAAAAAACGTAATGACGGTATGACTAGTTCTACATTTAGAGACACGAACTCCGCTGAAATCAAAGCCTTCATTGGAATACTAACTCTCAGTGCTGCAATGAAAGATAATCATTTGACAACCGTCGAGTTATTTGATAGTTCGTTTACGGGTAGCAGATATGTGGCACTAATGAGCAGAGATCGATTTGATTTTATTGTCCGGTGTCTAAGAATGGATGACAAGACTCTTCGCCCTGCTCATCGACAGCAAGATCCATTTATTCCAGTTCGAAAAGTTTGGAATCTTTTTATAGCTCAACGCCAAATGAACTACTCTCCGGGAAGCAATGTCACCATTGATGAACAGTTACTTGTGTTCCGAGGTAGATGCCCCTTTAGAATGTATATACCAAATAAGCCAAGTAAGTACGGCATAAAAATTCCAATGATGTGTGATAGTGGAACCAATTACATGCTGAATGCTATTCCATATATCGGAAAAGCTACAAACACAAATGGTTTGCCACAAGGAGAATTTTACATTAAGGAATTATCACGACCAATTCATGGGACCAACCGCAATATAACATGTGACAATTGGTTCACTTCCATCCCTCTAGCGAAGTCATTGCTTCTTGAACCATACAAGTAGACACTTGTGCCTCGGTAAGGTCAAACAAACGCGAGATTCCTGACGAGATAAAAAATACCCGTTCTCGACCAGTAGGTACATCTATTTTTTGTTACGATGGATGCTTGACTCTCGTGTCGTATAAGCCGAAGCCATCAAAGATGGTGTATATGTTGTCCTCATGCGATGAAGGTGCTGCTTTAAATCCTACAACTGGCAAGCCTGAAGTAGTTATGTTCTACAATCAGACTAAGGCTGGCGTCGATACATTAGACCAAATATGTTCACTAATGTCTTGTTCGAGAAAAACAAACAGATGGCCCATGACAATATTTTATGGTATATTGAACATATCTTTTATTAACTCGTATATAATTTACTCTCACAATGTCTTATCAAAAGGAGATAAGCCATTAAACCGGAGAGAGTATATGAAAAACCTAAGTAATGAACTTTGTACACCGTGGATGAAGTCTAGATTGGAAATTCCGACATTGTCAAGACGTTTGAGAGAAAATATTGTGAATATACTCCCACAGACCAATCAAGAAGTGTCTGAGGTAACTGCTGAGGAGTCTCCGGTTAAAATGCGACGTTACTGTAGTTATTGTACAATAAAAAAGAAAAGAATGTCTAAGATGACGTGTACAAAATGCAAAAATGCAGTGTGTGGTGAACACAAACGAGATGTTTGCTACAAATGTCTCTAAATATAATTTTTGTCAGTTTTTTTTTCATATTTGAGACTGATGATTTTATAATTCATTAGTTAGTAAGAAAAAAGCAGATAAATGTTACCTTGTTTTAAAAATGCCTACTTATAAGCAGAAGTCTTCTAATTTTTGTTACTTTACGGTTAGGACTTAGAAAAGCCTACTATTTTCTTATGATAATAATTTATATTTTTGTTTAATTCACTTATTGACAATGTAACATGCCATTGTCATTATAAAAATAAAGGAAAAATACTTACATCTGTAAAAAAAATTGTTTTTTAATTGTGCGCCTCTCAGGCGTATGTTTATCTTTTCTGTACTGAAAAATAAAGTTATTTTTTTAGGGTTATTAATGAAAGCGAGAAGCCCAACAAATCGATGAGCTCTGTACAGTCCGCTCGTTTCTACGAGGCAGAAATATCGGGCACGTTCTGACCAAAGAAGTACTCCGAAAGGGGTACAGGAGCAGAGACACGAATTACATTCTCATGTGAGACGGTCAGCAAGATGCCCATATGGATGATACCCATTCTCCTCCTTGACAGAATGTGTAAAAACATGAAATAGACACAGATGTGAAGACAACAGAGAAGAGGTCGCCAGAGAAACAGAGACGATTGACAAGAGTTCTGCAAAAGTTCGAGTCAAAGGAAAGATGGACTGCCCATCCGATCCCTGACCTGAAGCCGTAGCTCAATCGCGCGCATGGGCTAATTTCTATTTGACTCAGCTCTTGACCAGACATGGATATTTTCGGTCAGTTTGTTGATCCGTTTATTGTTGTGATTTGTTGACTCCAAATTTATCAATTTCATTGATTTTTCCTAGGAAAACTCATAGAAATAGGAATAGCAACAACATTAAGTTTTCTGCAATATCAATGATCTTCTTTTTAGATTTCAGAGCTATATAATCAAATTCAAATCATTGCTGTACGGTTGCATTGCATATACGCCATCATATACCTGTTTGCATTTCAAAATTTTCCGGGCAAACACAAAAATTCCACTCAAGACATGGTAAAAACGAAGTAGAATAATATCAGCTGAAAAGGTATGTACGTCTCTACCGTGTTTTATAACCACATCTTTTGAATTTGTTGATTTCACTTCGTGTTGTTTTTTTTTTGCTTTCTTTTTCGTGCAGCCCTTGAACTTTTCTCTACTTGCTCGAAAAAAGTCCAACGAGAAGGAAAATGCTGATTTCATTTCATTCCTCGCCTTTAGACAAGCTCAGTCAGAGTTAGTCAGCCAGGCAGTTGCTGCTTCTACCATTCCTTTGGCTGTCCCATTGGTTCTCCCACCATCGTCTACATTTTCATCCATCCCCTCTTTTACCTTACGCCTTACATTGGCAATGACGATTCTTAAAGACATCTCAACGAAATTTTTTCCAGGCAACAAAATCCTTTTTATTCATACTTATTTTTCTTCTCTCTGTGCAATACTAGTAGTGTGGTTTGATATGAAAGTCAAAAAGTTAAAGGAACTAGTGACTGGTAATCCATCGTTACTCTTTGATGCCAGTTGTTGGTTCCAGCAGGTAGTGATGACTGAGATCCTTTGAATGGCTAAATTTGTATACTGAGTGCACTTTTGGTCGGTTGCGATACGAAATGGTAGAAAGCGTTCAATGATAAAAGTAAAAGACCTAGACCACAAAAAATATATATATTTAATTTAATTATGAAACTTCTTTAGTCGCTCAGGATATGAAAAACAGTAACTTCTGACCAAAAAACACACGCAGCAGAGTAACGAACACAAGTGTTCGAAGGGAATAACCTTGCGCGATATCAAAGATAAATTAACAAAAGAACAAGGAAAAGAATGAGCTACATAATTGTCGAAATGGTTTGCAATCAGCTGAAGTGAAGTTTTGGCTATAATTGCCTTAAATTAGTGTTAAAGGTACAAATGCTGTACAAATAATTGTCAATCTAGTTTGTTTTAACCTTACACAAAACTCATGAGAAACATCTTTAGCAGCCACTTCCATCGTGCTTCCCAATTTCTCCATTTAATAATTTAATTCAATCATATTTGTTTGCATGAAAGAAATATATGACAGTGAAGCCTTCCTTTTCCAACCGCATTTTCATGTGAAACTATATGTTGTAATCTAGATTCATTACCATTTTCGTAATTTAGAATGTCCTTGGAAGTCGGATTCAGCTAATCTCTCTCTAATTACCTGTTACGTAGCCAAACTAAAAGTCACCTTCTGTTTCAAGCCTCATTGAACCTGAACTTCTACACAATTCTTAAATGCATTTTCAAGTGCCTTTTCGAGATAAACGTCATTTCACATTCATTTTGAGAAAGTGTATAGGAAGTAATTAGAAGGGTGCAAGAAATATGCAGCTTGGTACGCAAAACTTGGCTGGTATGTGAAACTGTCTCTCAGTAATGTCCGAAATACTTCATCAATAACGCCTCTATTAACACGTCTCATTGCAGATAACAACAATGTCTGCGTATGCAGTTCTGTTTACTTCCAAGCCACATACAAATAATTGTCTACGGTTAGTAGTTTGTCTTAATTACTTTTCACCTGAGCAGTATGCTTGAGTATATAAAGAATGTTTGCACTTTCAATTGAGCCCAATTCTTTCGAGTTTTCCACTTAACAATGCGCTCCGTTTATTTCGCGATTATTTTCGTCGGACTATTCTGGTCAGTTGAATTGCGGGAAAACCGCGTCGCAATCAAGCCTCAACCAGACGGGCGAATTGTTGGAGGTAATGCCGTGGTTAATCTTGAACAAATTCCCTATCAAATTTCACTTCAACGTTCGGGAAATCACTTCTGTGGAGGATCATTCATTAGTCGACAATGGGTGTTAACAGCCGCTCACTGTACAGACGGATTGAAAGCATCAGGTCTTCGCATTCGCGCAGGATCGCTTCAACATTCAAGAGGAGGCGTAGTGGTCCAAGTCGGTAAAATTATTCAGCATCCAAAATTCAACTCCGATACGATCGACTTCGACTTTTCACTGCTTCAACTGCGATCTTGGTCACCAAACAGTATCATCTTTGAGCCAGCAGGGCTTCCTAACCCAGACGAGAGCATCGAGGATGGAATCCTTTTAACAGTATCGGGTTGGGGCAATACTCAAAGCGCCAACGAATCTTCTGCATCTCTTCGGGCTGTCCAAGTGCCCAAATTCAACCAAAGAACTTGCAACAAACTCTACCGCAAATATGGTGGTGTCACTGATCGTATGATTTGCGCGGGATATTCGCAAGGTGGTAAGGATTCGTGCCAAGGAGATTCTGGTGGCCCACTATCACTGAACGGAACACTGATCGGTGTGGTATCATGGGGCTACGGATGTGCACAACCGAATTTCCCAGGAGTCTACGCGCGAGTATCAACTGTTCGAGATTGGATTAAATCCACCACTGGTGTATGAATAAATTTTAATAAATGACCATCCCTTGCATATGACATTTTGCTTTTCATAGTGTTAACACGAAATCAAAGCTAAAGTTAAATTCTTCAATAATTTTTCGCCATTTCAGCATTTTAATTCAAAATCGATATAACTCCCCCCGCGAACGGTATCTAACCGACAAAATCTTTTTTTAACTCAACACTTAGCAACTCCTTGGAACGAAAAAGCTTTTTAATGAGCTCCCACGTTGCGATATTCAATTCTCCATTTTGATCGTTGCAAAATGTCGTGTTTCTATCATCTCTTTTCGACATGTCGAAGTCTTTGCATCGCTCATCCTTTAATTTTTGGCTAGTCAAAAAGGATTTATCCTGTAGTCTGCTATTATTTTTGCTTCCACGCTTTCAACAACTAAACTTCTCCCACATTGTCCCGACAGCGTTCCCTTTAAAGACCACCTACTTCAACCGAAGCAGCATTTCAAAAATTTTATTGTTTAAGGATTCGGATTTGTAGCCAAGCTACTACGGTCTTCAATACTGAAATTTTCTGATGATATTCTGCCGATTGTCTGCAGCTATTGTTACTACTGCCATCATGGCTGTTTTTGTTAGGCTCTTGTGCTCTCTTGTCGATAGTATTTTGTTGGTTGTTATTGTTTGCACCACACCGCTAGCAATAATATATTTATGTCTATAAACTCGTGCATCTGAATATGTTTGTTTGTTCGTTATTTCGCCGCCATGTTTTCAAGGCGCAGAGTGTGTAGCGTTCAATGTTTTGTTTGTTTTCGGCAAGGACTTAGCGATTTTATCAGTTGGATGATTTATAAGCGATTTTGGAGATTTTCAGTTCGAATTATAGAGTTGTCTGCGCCGTCGTTGTCGAACTAAATGAACAACGAGAACCAACAAAACAAGCATTATAACATCTAGTATTGGTTTGTATCCTAGTCAGTGGTCTTTATGGTACATTCCGTTTTCGCTATTTCGTTACACTCTAATCCGCTTTTTGCCAATATAAATATATGTGCAAAAGGATATTGTTACCGGAGACCATTAACAGAACTTTAATTGAGTTGCTGAAATATAAATTTGATATATTTTCTCGAGTTGAAATTGAAATGTATTCAACTGTACGGAGCCAGCTTAGTGTGTATTGGCGAATGTTTATGTCAGCGAGAAATTTACATTGGACAGGAGTAATAATGAAGAGCACAGACTATATACAGTGAATATATCAATTTCATACGGATCGTAGCATTCAAAAGAATCAAAATAATTTTGGATTATACGAATCTACTGAATCTGAAACTAATTATTCTTTCGGAAAAATTGGCAGTTTTCTGAATGAGAAAGCGACTTGTGAAGGTTATTTCCGTTTTAATGAGCAGCCAAATCGAATATGTATTTCTACCTTCTCTTGACTATCAAAATTAACTTGCCTATGACGTGAGATGCGGAATAAATATAAATATTTATTTTGAACATTTTGTTACACTTGTTAACAATACGACTCAATTAGAAATTAAACACAAGGGCAAGGATTAAATACAAGGGTATTTTTTTTTTTGAGACACCGAAAAAGGGATAGGGTGAGTGATCCATTGAAAGCTAGCCACGTCTCCGGCAATTGAGTCGGTTTGACTTTGTTAACCAAAATTTTCACCAATTTTCGTCCTTGGAAAAAGTTTACACATCAGCTATATTTTGACGGTAGCACCTAAAAGTAATTCGTCGATTGGAGGGCAATGAATCCAAAACTTAACTATGAAAGTCCACTTCATTTACCAAAATTGGCCCAAAAAGTGGCTCCAATATCAGCTCGAGTATGTTGAATTGCCTCATTTATTGTCGTTCAGATGTAAACATAGATGTAGTAGCATAAACGGCAGCCGAAGTAGCCATGATATGATACCAATAGACTTTTTCATTTGGAGCTCCACAGAAGTAGAGAATGGACAGCTACAGTCCTAACTGTCTGAATTTAATTAAGATAAAATACTCGAAAAGGAATGTCAACGTTCACGGAGAACGCAACTTGCAATGCAGAGGTTACAATCAATTTAAATATTGTGACGTGTTCGGGAAAAAAAAGGTTACGCGCGACTGTAGTTGTCTCAGGCGAAAAGTCGTAAACAAGCTTACAACTACCAATACATCGATAGTTCTCGAATTATTAACATAAACACGTTGCGTGCATTGTTTACAACAACTCCCGGTGCAAGCAACTCAGCGCGTAAACACGAGAACAATTCGTATGGAAGATTCTGGGATGGTTGGTAGTTGTATAAAAGCGACTACGGCGAAATTAGGCTAGCTAGGTTAAGCATAGTATTTAAGTTAATTTAAAATATTATTGTAAATATTATATATGTAGAAAATAAAATGTAATGTAATGTACGAGAGGAGTATTGTGAATGCAGTGAACAACGAGTGACAGTGCACGTATACAGTGCGGTCAAGTAATTTAAAAAGGAAGTAAAAGTCTAAAAAGTGTTGAATAAGTAAAAGTGATTACGTTGAATAAGTGCTTAATTAATTAATTTAAAGGTGGACTTATTAAAGCAAAATAGTGACAGTGAAATAATTGTAATGTGTAAAGTGATTTTTTAGAATAAAAATTTTAAGCACCAAATTTTAAATTATTCGTGAGTGTTATTTTTCACTATTGCCAATATTTGCAAATAGCAAACAGGACGCGCACCTACAAAAGCGCAACAATATGATGAAAAAATTCTGCCATACCTGAATTATAAAATTTTGTTTCAAGTTTCTATTTAACTTCTCCCCTGAAACGTACCAGCATAGCAAAATCTGGATACTTACTTGCTGAATCTATGAATCCTTTCATGTTTAGAAAAGAAGGAAGTAGGTAGGAAATATTAGGAAGTATTAGATACCAACAAAATCTGACGAGGATCATTTTCCCTCTCTGAATCTCCTTAGCTGATTGCGTTTGGACCGAAATGAAAGAGATCCTAAATATTACATATTCTTAGATTAAGGTAAGTATGAATACCCAAAATTAATCAGCCAAGGAATGACGCGGTAGTGCTCACGACCGACACGCTCATAAAATATCATCGCTTATCCTTACGAAAAATAAACGATATATTTATGACTTTGCGAATAATGAGAAATATTGTTCAAACGAATATTATAACTCCTTTTTAAGATTTGCATCAGAGTGAAATTTATGCATTTTTGATCAACTGTCATAGTTTGGGGCTGAACGTTTGAGATTATCAGTAATTTTGAGTGATATTTGCATATGCGTTACTTTGGAAAAAAATCTGATCTGATCTACTGACCGACGGGTTCAGGCTTGGTTTCGAATTCATCCAGGCTTGCTATCAAATAAAATTTGATTTGATTTAAAATTTACCTCGGCGAGTACATCAACAGACCTTCGTGTTTTCAAAAAATTTTTCGTAACATTTTAGTTGATCCTTTAAAGATCTCGCCTCGAAATTTCAGAGGGCATTTTCAACAGTTTTATCACAAATCCGGTAGCAGCACTTGCCTGAATTTTTGCTATCCTGCGCATGTTTTTTTTTACTGCAGGAGAGATTATCGACATTTGACCGGTAGGATATTCCGGCATCGTGACTCGGGAATGGTTCGTGCTTCGACCACCCTGGAAGATCAGAATGTAGAGCTCAATCGGTGGAAATATCGGAGTGCGAATGCGTGGGCGTTAGAAAGCATATAACTCTGGGAAAATTGTACCCTTGTCAGCGATCAGACCATTAGTAATCATTCGCGCGAAGACCAGCAACCTTCACGGAAGCTTGAAAGAGACATGGAGGAATCGCGTTAGGTACTTTTCACAGATGAGTGTAAAGCGGAGTCTTATAATGACGATGAACGTCTAAGATCATGGATATGAAGCGGTGATGCACACATGTACATGGCAGGTTTTTTGGTCCTAATATAATGGTCTAGGGCTAGATCAGCTAAACAAGGTACTGTGACATCTTTAAGTTACCTTGAATGGATTGCATCGAAATGGGTGTTGTCCGGTTGCATAATCAAGTAGGATAATGCACGATGGAACGAAATCCGGGCAACAATCTCCGTCTTGGAGGAGGCTAAGATGAAGTTAAAACATTTGGTTCGGGCAGCCAAAAAAAATATGCATACAACCAGCAAAAACATACAAAAGAAGTGTTGCTTCTTTTGATTATTTTTGCTGGTGCTAATGTGTTAAGTCATCAATCAAAACTTAAAATTCTCGTTTAACTCAACGTCCTTACAACATTTCTCACATACCTACCCAAGTAAATGTAGCGAAAAAATTCATACTGAATGGTTTAATTTAAAATTTCTCCGATTCGGTTGCATCATGTATCGGTTAAAGCTGATTGCAGGAACATTAAATTTCATACAAACCATCAGGAAACGGAAAGGGGATTTCATAGTGGTAGTAGACTAGTTGACTGCTCTTCGTAAATAGCCTTCTACAATGTTTCCCTCAACTATAAATATTTACCTCTGATTCAATTAGGAGCATCAATTATCAAATCCTAGTAATCTGAGCAACTCGTCTCCAGCTATCAACAAAACTGAAGCTCTATTCTACATAGGCCTGAGAAAATATTATTCTTGTCAATATCCTATTGTCCTTTTGGTATTTAAACAAACCATCTTCATAATCAAAAGTCAACAAGGTATTTAACCGAAAACAATCCTCAGACAACAAAACCACTTGGCCGCTGCCAAACGAAGATACTTTGAATATAATCATCATCTCTGGCATCATTTTGTATCTTAAGCTTACCAAAACATTCTTGGCTACGTTCTCACATATGGATCGGGGAGTGTTGATATGTGTGCAAGATACATGTGCAACTATAGTACAAGGACTAACTCAGTATCCATCAGGCCTCAGCTTGCCGTAATTACTTTTGGTTGTGTCCTATAGCTTGGACGATGATTATTTTATTTGTCTGTCTTTGGCAAACCAGCTTTGAAGGCCATGTTCTGGTCGAATATGTGTCCAATAGACTGAAATCATAATCAATGTTTGGATAATTGCTCAATGTTTTCTTTTAATTTTCAATGGAATCACTTCGTACTTGTTATCCTCAACTACTGCACAAGGAATATATTTTACATTTCAAGCGGAACCAAATCGCCAGGTTTCATCTCGAAGCACTTTATCACGTAACAAGAAGGGTCTAGACGACGACCAGATTTTTTTGCTCCTAATCATTTTTGATTGCATGATTACGCGAATAAATCACTGAAAAGATTTTTGTCCGTGTTTGATGATCCCTTTTTTTTAATTCGGTCGTCTACATTGTCTTCATACCTCCATACTTCTCGCTCTTTTAAACTGCAGAGCAGAGGCAATAAGAGAAAGTCCAACCATTTCGGTCGTCTTCAAACACCCAAAGGAAAGTGAATGTAATTACATTTGATTAAAGTTTAATTTTTTGATTAAGCTGCCTTTTTGCGTAGGGACGCTGAAAGTATGCAAACCAACTATACCTTCCTTCGATTTCCCAAAACACAACAACGTGAATATAGATATCATATTGTTAGCGGAATCTAAATGAAGCTGATGACTGTAGGTGGAGGATAGCTGAAGGAAAAGGAGACATAGCCAAGGGCATACCGAAATGAATGGACTTAATTTGACTTTTTGTGGAACTTTATCACTGGAAGATTTTGATTTTTCACTTTTTGACTTCTTCGCGATTTAAGTCAGGGAAAGGCGATATTTGTGTTTGCCAGACGGAAGATTATTGTCTCGGCAGGAGCTCGATCTTTGAATGTTAAGTAAGGTAACTAATAAAATTATGAAACATTACGAGCTTAGAATATTCAATTGAAATTATCGATTAAACATTATGCAAAGGTATGATTTTCAGATTACTAAGTAAGCTATATTGACTGTATGATTAATTATGAGTATATGAACAAAACGTGTGAGAAGTAAAGTAAAGCAAAACAAATTAAGGGGTTACCCCCACTTGTAGCTCAACCAAAATGCCTTTTTCATGAATTTTTTTTAAAGAAAACTACAAAACTTTTTTAAACGATTATTATATGATCTTAAAGAATACATACACTGAAGAACTTTCAGTAATTTTTTTTATTGCAAAATATTACATTGTTAAGTGGCAAATGGCCGCCAATGAAATAGTGTTTTTATTTATATGGTTTGCGGTGACCAACAATGCGGCGAAGTGGATCATCTGAAACTAAAAATGTGGATAGATTTAGTTAAATAAAAGTATAAACTAGTCTTTAATCAACGGATTTAAAAAAATATTCATTTCTCACAAAATGGCGGAGAGTCAAAGTAAATGGTTCGATTTAAACGAAAAAAAACGGCCGTTTTTTTGCTATAAAATGGCGAGTCTTTTTCAAAACAAAAAATCGAACGATTAAAGACCACAATTTTATGTATTAAATAAGCCTACAAAATTTCAAGAAGATCGGTTCAGTAGTATTCGAGTAATCTTGGTCACCGACTTCAGAAATGCCATTTCGAGAAAAACGCGTTTAAAGTTTTAATTTCAGTTTACACGAAGAGAATAATTTTTTTTGTAAACTTACATAGAGTCATCTACTCCGGGTCCATACAGAAGTTCTTCCGCCGACGATGCCGCTTGCAAAACGGTAATTTGGTGTTGCCTTCGTAACATTCTTCCTTCACGAGTGCTCTCGGCCGCACATCTCTCTGCCAGTGCAATCCGTGCTTCGTCCATTTAATCAGCATATTCGTGCGCGTTGTGTCCACAACTCACTCCGATTGAGTTCAAATAAAATAATAATGATTTTGAACCTTCGTTGAATAGTCCAACGGCAATATAAGCTGCTAAATTTACAACGATTGCTCCACTCGAGACGATTTTTGGACTGATTTTCCAAATAAGTTGATTGAAGCTTTCGTTGTTATTTTGATTGAAGCCACCGACGCATCTTTCGAGTAAAGTTTCTTTACTCAGATCGTCGTATATAGGTCTGATGGCATCCAATACATGTGATGGAAGTGGTCTGTAATCGTGTTGGAAAGCCTCGTTTCTCGCCTGAGCTCGTTGATATGAACACCACGATACTTCACCGGTTGGACATCTCTCATGGTGTGGTTTTGCATCGATTGAACTGTAATAATAGAAGGTCGCCCATATTGCCTCATGCATATCGTGAACAGAAGCAGAATGGCGTCGAATAGCAAGTCCATAGTACAAAGTGAGCTTGTCAATAAATTTTCCTGTCAGCTGTCCTTTACTACCAAGTTTTTTGTTTTTTTTTACTAAATTACGAAGACGGGATCCCATACGCTTTTGGACGTGTCCGATGCATTCTTTTTTTATAACTTCTACATCGTCATAAGGATGAGACTGTAATAGCCCAGTCTACGTCTTCGAATCTCCGTCTCCAATATAGTAACGGTACAGGACATTATATTTTGCTATTGAACGCTTGAAGATTTCGATAATAGAGTTCACCTCCATTTTCCCGAGGAGTCTTCGTGATTTGCACTGCAGTTATCTTCGTGTGTTTCGCACCATTGTTCGTATTCCGCATCATTTAGTTTATGTTTCCACGATTCACACATTTTACAATACGCACTTTTTACCACGAGATCAAGTACTTTTCCACTGTAGAAGCCTATGACTGATGTAACTCCGAACAACGACGTATATCCTCGTTTCCTCCAGGATCCATCTCCGGAAACTGTTAATTCAGAAGTTGCATCTTCATTAGGTGTATTTTCAATTTCTTCTCGTTCGGCTTTTTTCAATATTACATCTGCACATGTTTTCACAAACTCATAAATACTTTTTAAAATTACTGAATATGTATTCTCGGTAAGAAACCTTGACATGTCCATAAGTCCACAAAATGTTTGTGCTCCAGCCAATCCTATGCCGAGAACTCTCATAGTGAATATAAATCGACGATTTATTTCATACGACTGTGCAACAAAAGGGGAAGATGGTACCAAATTATCTGCACATGAGTCACATTTCACAACGACTTTGAAGCCTAGTCCTCTTGCATTTGCAGTTTCAAATTTAATATTTCCATTACACGTTTTGCACCTCACTAAACTTGAAATTGCAGCAAACACAACACAAAAGTTTAAAATGCGATATTCAATATTCCGGCTTTGCTTCACAGTCATATCAATATTATCTTTAAGTTTCTTCGCAGACGTGCTGAAATTTTCAGTTTCCGATTCGGCCAGGTTCGGTTTAAAAATACCCTTCCTTTTTTTCGGTCGAGATTTCCGTATATTTTCACTGCTTCTTGTTTCTCGCAAACCTTTTTTTGATCCATTTTTAAAAGTAAAATAAATAAAAACTGCGCTTATAACATTGTGAACGGCGTAAATAAATACGTCTTTCAAGCAACACTGACGAATTTAAACGATAAAAGGCAACGAAAATGCGTTTCTACAAATTCCAGTCTATTATATAAACGTTGTAAATACCAGGTATACAACCATTGTCATCGAACAATCGACTGAAACCGTCGACAGGGTCCAGCGTGCCAGGTGTCAGACTAGCCGGTTGTTTACATAACGGATTCTTCTCTTTCAACGCTCATATCTCAGTCAATTTTGTTCGGATCGACTTGAAATTTCCAGGTCATATTCTCAGATACTTATACTACAAAAAATCGATTTTTGCAAAGTCGCAAGTGGGGGTAATCCGTTAAAATAAAACTAATAGGCCTTGTAGTGCCACGAGCATCGTTTGCATAAAGTTCCAAGTGAAATTCAAATTTTGTGAATTTCAAAAGTTCCTTCCTACTGGAAATGTTTAACGAAAACATACGTGAAATTCGCTATAATTCATCTCATTTTTCATAAAACCTAATTGGAGTGCGTGTTTTTACTTCGTAAGTCGACAAATTGGCTGAACAACACAAACCAACATTTCTAAAATGATAATATTTTGTTTAACTATATCGCAAAGGACACTCATTCAACCTAAATACGCTTGGAAAACGAATGTAATCTTCTCATTTTTTGTTTTTCCAAAACCTTCAAAACACTTTATTTGACCTCATAAACAATTCCACAAATAATAAAGTCAGTCGGAAATTCTGTTCGTCCTACATGATTTCGTCTTAGGTCATGTTTTTGAATAAAATCAATACCACTTACTCCTACCCATGATTTTAAAGTGAAATGTTGAAGAAAATTATAAAGCTACGAGCCACTATTTTAGTATAAGTTCGATCGGTATTTTGGCTATTTTAGGACTTTTGCATTCAAAGGTAGCGATTAACTTTGTATTCATCATCTTCTGTTGTTGTAGGGAATTCAAAACGTGCCTTTTCTTATAGAATCCATAAAGCTTATGTTCTTTTGATATTTGCGTACCTACCATTTTGAAGTTTTGTAATATGATGTCCATCATTCACTGATAGCAGTTGGATTACTGGTAAGAAATCTACTTTGTTTTTTGTATAAATTTACAAATTTATTTTTATATGGCAGTCATTTGATAAATTTTTAACAACAAGAACCGATGAAATATGTTATTTTTAATGTCTTTTAAGATTTAATGGCTCAATATCTGCTTTGAATTGTGCTAGAGCTTGTCAATTTATTCTTGATACAATTTATTTAATTTATTCAGTATAACCTACGAACCAAGTTAATTCTTAGTGTGACCAATTTTATAATAGAATTGCAGTACTCGATTTCTCACATATTTTAGTTTTCTTATTTATCAATATGGCTTTAATAACATATGTATGTTCGTTTTTATGGCACATTCTTTTTTTATTTTTCAATCTGTCAAAACCAACTCAAACATTTTTTTTCAATTTGATCAAACCAACAAAACCGCCCGAAAAAAAATAACCGCCCGATCCGAATTTGTGAAAGTTTTATTCGAAGTGGAAATTATATGATTTATTTTTTTCAAAAGCACTAAATAAGTTTAACACCTTTCATAAACTTTTTTTTGTGGTAGGGAGGTGAAGGCTGTTTACGCCCTGAGTGTGGGACTCCCAGACGCAAAATGCTTTTGGACTACCCACTAAACACCTCCCCTGTCAACCTGAGAACCTAGTCTGGAACCGTTTGACACATGACTTCGGGCTAGGCCTCGTGTTCCTACCCCTAGAGGCGCCTTCGCATTATGGGAATCTCTTCTCTAACGGAAAGGCCGGGAGAGGAAGGAAGTGCTACAAAAGAGATCCATTCATCCGCGATACCTCCCAGCGCTCCAATAAAACTTTTTTCAATATCAGCACTGCCCGAGCATATTGCGCCACGCGATTCCAATTGTCAACTGTTTTCAGCATTACTCCGACGATAGTTTCCGGACAGAGCTCTCCGATTTCGCTGAGTAGGACCCCTCGCTGCTGGCTCCACCTTTTGCAGTAGAAGAATGTGTGACAAGCGTCATCCAACTCTCCTGCACAAAACACACAGTTAGGAGACCGTGCTCTGTCAATTTTGTACAGGTAGGACCGAAAACAACCGTGCCCGCTTAAGGGCTTGGGCAAGTATAAATCGGTCTCACCATGCACTCGACTGAACCATGGCCTCAGGTCAGGGATCAGACGTGCAGTCCACCTTCCCCTTATTTCTTGCTCCCAGGACTGTTGCCAATCGCTGAGAGAGCGACGTCTTACCAGCACTGCCGCCCCGAAGACCGTTCGGTATGCGCATGCGATTCGCAATGCTCCGTGTCTCTGCACCTGTGCCAACCGCTTCCGGTGTAACTCCTTGCTGAGAGCGTCGCCCCACACTTCTGATCCGTAGAGTAGAAGCGACTGCACAACGCTCATTAAGAATCTTTGATGTGGTGGGTCCCTCTATCTTGGCCATTAATCGGGTGAGTGCCGTCACACGCGCTGCAGCTTTGTCTGCTGCTGCCTTGATTTGTTGGGAAAACTTAAACTTAAAACTTTACTGCTACTTCGACCAGCTCGTCCCCTATACTGAAAGGCCGTACTCTGGGGATTCTCTTCTTCGTTAGGATGACCACTTCGGTTTTTTCCACTGCCAGCTTTAATCCGTGAGCGGTCATCCAGTCCATTACCCTCCGCATTAACGTATTGACGTATTAACGCATAGTCTACATAGTCTACTGTGCGTCCAGCTACCAGCGCCGCGACATCGTCCGCATAGCCGTGACTCAAACGTGACTCATCCGGCAGTACAAGCTGCAGCAGTCGATCGCAGGGGATGTTCCACAGGTCCGGGCCAAGAATAGAGCCCTGAGTAACACCTGAAGTAAGATTTGTACTTCGCCTGCCCTCCTTCGAGTCGTAAAGTAGGCTGCGGTCCTTCAAATAGTTCCTGAGAATCCGCATCAGGTACACTGGTACTTGAAAACGATTTTCTAGCGCATCCAGAATAATTACCCATCTAGCGCTGTTAAATGCATTTCGGACATCCAGAGTATCCAGCAGGACGACCCGTCGTGTGGAAATACTGTGAGACTCCGCACGTTGGACCACGCTCACTACTTCTCCAATTGCATCAATAGTGGAGTGGCCTGCTCTGAAGCCATATTGCCGTGGGGATAGATCCCCGGCAATACGAATGACATCAGCGAGTCTTCCCCTGATAAGTTTTTCAAAAACTTTTCCGGCCGTGTCAAGCATACACAGTGGGCGGTATGCAGCTGGCGACTCGGGATCCACTTTTCCCTTCGTAATGAGCACAAGTCTCGCCACCTTCCAGCACTCCGGGAACAGCCCTTCGCTCAGGCATGCGTTGAACATGCGGAGGAGCAGGTCAGGGGAACAGTGGAAGACCATTTGTAGCACCTCTGCTGGAACGCCATCTGGTCCTAGAGCCTTTCTGGCCTTCATAGACAAGACTGCTTTCTCCAATTCCATCTTCGTGAAAAATGGAATTTCCATTGGTGTTTCATAGTCAATGACTTCAACGATGGTGAGATGGATGGGGAAGAGAGCCCGCACAATTACGTCCATCTTTTCTGCCTCGTATGAGTGAGGTGACGTTTGGACACCGAGCTTCCGCATTACTATTTTGTAGCCCAGGCCCCATGGGTCTCTGTTCACGTCGTCCACCAGGTTTTTCCAGCGGCTGGCCTTGTTGCTGTTGATAAGTCTACGGAGGGCTTTTCTAGATGACTTGTAAACAGCTAATTGGATACATGCCTCTTCCCGGGTTCGAGTTCGCTGTGTCCTGCGTCGTAGTTTGTGACTCTCCCTTCGTTTTTCGGCAATTTCAGGTGGCCACCAGTATACTGGAGGCTTTCTGTGCCGGGGTCTTCGTAGGGACATGGAAGACCTGCAGGCGGATGTAATGATTCTCATAGTTGAGTTAACAACATCTCTTGCTGCAGGTTCTCCGTCCTCTACCGTTGCTTCCGACAGCGGTGATCGTGCCATAAGCACTTCAACAAACTTCTCAATATCCGCTTTCTCAGTATTTCACCGGAGCGCAGAAGAACAAGCGCGCGGTCTTCGGGAAACATCGTGATGGATCTTCAGAGATATGGACTGGTGATCACTGGCCGAGTTATCCTCTAGCACTCTCCAATTTTTAACTGATTGTGCTAGGCACTCCGAGGCGAATGTCACATCAGGTATGGTGTCGACGCAACTCCATCGACGGAAAGTAGGGGATTGGCCTGTGCTCAGTACGACGAGCCCGGTTCGTGCTGCCATGTCCACGATCCGTTTGCCCCGAACGTCTGACTGGGGCATGCCCCAATCGATTCTCTTTGCGTTTAAGTCACCTCCGACGAGCACATGGCCCTCAATACTCGAAACAGCGTCCTCCAAAGCATTGAGCCTAAGTTGAAAGGACGACAACAATTCGTTCGGAGTTAGGTACACACTGAAGAGTGTAGTTTCCGAACACCGAACCCAAACGAAACCATCTCCCCGCCCCCGATCCTGCACTTGTAGATGAGCACTGTTCCGAACCCAGATGGCGGCTGTACCGGATTCGTCGGGATACCATGTTGATGAGTTTCTGGTGTGATGTTGCTCGCTCAGCAGTAGTAAGTCAGCTTGCCTGTCTCTCGCAAACTGTTCCAGTAGGTCTTGTTGTTTTCACAAAACTAAAGTTTTCACAAACTTTAAAAAATTTTCGAACATACTTTTAGAATTGTGATTTTTCTCTTAATTTTGGAAAATGAAGAGAATTTTCGCTCTCAATTTTTGGATTCTTTGAATTCATGAAGGACATTCTTATCGTTTTTCCTTTCCCTGCATGAATTTTTCAATCGTACACATGTACTTCAAGTCTGTGACCTACAACTTCATTTCATCAATAAGAGGAAGAAAGCATCTATATCCACGAATTCTGTCATATCATCAAATCTACTTGTATCAATTCTTTTCGCGCTCCGATAGGAAGGGATAGGCTTGAAGCTTCAATGTTACCTTATGCCGTGGAAAAACAATGCCGTTTGAACTAGTTTTAAGAGGCATAATAATATGGATAGAGGAGTAGGAAGTTCGAACGAATCAGCAGACCACCAAAATACTGTGAACACTGTGTCTTTGAACGAAATAAACAAACGGTAGGGATATATTCATATAACTATATTATAATATTCCTCGGACAAACACAACAAAACAAAACAATCGCGCCATGCAAGACATTTTGAAAATATATCCAAGAACGAGAGTACCAAAAATTGCAAAACATGTTGGAAAACGTCGATCAGAAGTTGCCATAATTTAAGGTCTCTCCGAGGCTCGCAGAAAAGTTTATCATGGAAGATAATGTGTTTTCGGATCGCATTGTCTACTGCATAAAATAAATCTTTTACCACTGAATTTAAATAACACACTTCGCATAAACGAAAGAAGAAGCGGGCCCAAAGAAGCCAAGATTCGACTTTCAACTTCCAACCGGTTTTTGACAGACGTCAAACAAGCAATGCAAAATTTTCACACAAGCAATGCTCAAGCAACGAAGCTTGCTGCTACGACATTTAAAACTAGAGCATAACCACTAATAAACGCTAACACTTAGAACAAATTCTCAATGTTACGGTTTTCGACTGCCATTTCCCAGATGCATTGGTCAGTTTCGTATCTATTAGCGAAACTTGTTGTTGAGATGTGACATCAAGACGCAGTTAGGGAAAGATGCGCATTTTCATTCTCTAAATTTTTGTGAACAAACTGAATGACTCACATATTGTCTTACACCGGAAAAATTACTTTCATAAACAATTAATCATAACGCTATACATTGCGTTGTCGCTACTTACTTACGTTGCCAAATTTACAAGCTCTTTATCTTGCAAAGCTCGCTACATATGATAGGTGGTAAAAGTTCGTAAAGGAAGGGATACTTCGTATCACTCGTATCAAAGTTTCGCTCTTTTTCTTGTGTACAGAATATTTGTGTTATAGCTAATTTTATACTAAAACAAGATATTCAGTGGTTGTATGCCTCATAAGCGAGTTCAATGAATGTAAGCCTACTCACCTGAATTTTTCGTAGTACTCGTACAGTTAACCTGAGGAATACACCCACTTCATTATCTGAGAACTTACTAGACCAAATCGTAACTTTAAAGCAATTTTCACTGTGACTTACCTTCCTATATCATCAGAAGGCTCCTCAACTATCGTCCAAAATATGAAACCAGTGTTTCAATCAAATTTTTTGATTTATTTATCTAATTGCAATCATATAAACCTTCACATAAGTAAAACAGTTTTGAAAGAAAAGTTTAGTCATAATCTATTTCATTTTCGAAAGATATATTTACTTGCAATATCTTTATTATGAGATCAAAGTATTTTATCAAATTGAAAGTTATTCTACTTAAAATAGCATAATCCTACTTAGTTATCGGATGAATTGAAATGAAATTCATTCAAACGAATTCAGTATAAAATTATAATTACATACAAATATGAGAATAAACTTTAATTCCTCTCAAGGACTCGCACATTGATAACCCCAACATTGCAAGCAGACATACATTTCTATTAAAACATAGAATGGAAAAATCTTTCAATAACCACACTAAAGTACTCATTAGTTTGAGAAACTACTTCAAAAAAGGATACGCTCAAACTGTATGCGCAATAAATACTCTTGCATATATACTTGATTCTCAACTGTACTACTACCTACTTGACTACCTTAAAACTAATTACCAAAGAATCTCTTCTCACTCTCAAAAGATTTAATTAGTTCCGACTAGTGTTCTCAACTTAGCTTAAATTACGACATCATCATCCTCGTAGGTGACGTCAACGGGAAGAAAATCTACTCCATCGTGCAAAGCTTTCGCAATGAAAAATGCACCGAGATTTTCCCTAGGATTCTCAAGGAGCTAAGGCTATTATAGGTGCAGGAAAATATACACAGATATGTGTTGGTATCTTTTGTATATGTGCATCGAAATAAAATTCATCTTTTTCGTTCTCTCGTCGATTTTGTTGTTACTATTCATAGTCCGGACAAGCTTAAAACTATTCACCGGAAGTTTAGATAAAGAAACAAGCATCAAATTTGGAAGAGAGAGATGAAAAATACGAAAATTCCTTGCAGAAATGTAATATGGTATCTCCTAGATATAACAACTGAACGAACAAAATATTGAAGTAAGTGAACTGAGAAGGATTCTTCACTAGTTCAAAAGTACAATGCTGAGTTGGTTATTCGTCGGCACGAGATCTCAACAACAGGCATCATACGAGCATTTCTCTTCGGGGAAAATAATTTTTGGTTCTCATCCTTTCATCTTTTTGAAGTTTTGCCAGAGTAGTAATGTGAATTATTTTGGGAATTTCTAGATCTAGTTTAGCCCCGTTCAAAATAAATTATTTCGTTGCTTTTTAACACGTTCCTATTAAAATGATTGTACAAGCGACTATGAGGGTGTGAATGATAGATAAACTCATGATTGAAGTTAAGTGATTAGTATAAAAGATGAAAATGTAGTACAGTATTTGTTAACACAATAATTTTTTTTTTGGTTGGGGGGTGAAGGCAATTTACGCCCGGAGTGTGG
The DNA here is from genome assembly GCA_954870665.1 of Stratiomys singularior. Classification (NCBI taxonomy): domain Eukaryota; kingdom Metazoa; phylum Arthropoda; class Insecta; order Diptera; family Stratiomyidae; genus Stratiomys; species Stratiomys singularior. Next base: position 109,273,135 of record OX940879.1, on the reverse strand, counting down.
GACTCCTAGGAGCGCATGCTACCAGACTACCCAATAAACACCCCCCCCCCCCTGTCAAGAGACGCTAGCCTGGAACTGTTTGACACATTACTTCGGGCTAGGCTTCTTTTTACTTCGCCCTAGGGCGCCGTCAGCGTAGAGAAATCAACCTCCAGCGGGAGGGGGCGGGATGGAGGAGGACTGCTGGAAAGGAGACCTCCCTAGAACCCGCGCGCAAGGTTTTCCATGGTCACTTTTTTTGGCTGTAAGTATTGCCGGAGAGTAATGTGCCACACAGTTCCATTTGTCGAAAGTTTCCAGCATTTCTTCGACTAGATTGTCTGGAGAAAGCTCTGCCATTACCTCCCACAAGTCCTGCCGCATCCTGTTTCACCTTCTTCGTTTGAAGAAGGTGTGACATGCGTCGTCCCTTTCCCCTGGGCAGAAAATGCAGTCTGGGGACCGTGATTTACCAATCTTGTGCAAGTAAGACTGAAAATACCCATGCCCGCTAAGAAGCTGGGTAAGGTTATAATCAGTCTCACCGTGCCTTCGATTTAGCCACGATCCCACGTCCCCTATAAGGCGGGCAGTCCATCGGCCATTAGAGTCGCCTTCCCAGGGCTGTTGCCACTCGAGTACTGTGCGCTGCCTCTCCTCTCGGTTGACAGCATATCTTGAACCCTCCACTTTACGGTCATAAATTCTCCGTCGCTTTCTAGCAAGGAGGGCGATGGGTAATACTCCTGCGATCACCAGCACCACCGACCCAGAGACAGTGCGGTATGCAGACGCCACCCGCAAAGCTCCTCGTCTCTGTACCTGCGCCAAGCGCTTTGGGTACAGATCCTTACTGAGAGCTCCGGCTCTCAGTAAGGTTTGCTTGGTGTGGGCCCACCAATGTTGCACATGAGTCGACTTAGTGCCGAAACGCCTAGCGTGACCTTTTCCGCCGTTGCCCTGATCTGCTCCGAATAGCTCATTTTCGAAACGATCAATAGTCCCAAATATTTTATTGCAAGTTTAGACTCAACAGTCGCATCTCCGATCTCCAAAGGAATTACCATGGGAATTCTTTACTTCGTGAGAATGACCACCTCTGTTTTCTCTAGTGCCAACCTGAACCCGCGGTTCGTCATCCACTCCTTCACTCGACGCATTAGCATTCCCAGTCTGCGCTGCGCATGTTCGACTGTGCGCCCAACAATCATAACACGTAAAAATAACCGGACGACATCTACCTTACTGGTAGTGCCAATCGATACGTCCCTGCGTGTGAGTTACATACACTTGAGCTGTTTCGTTAAATTCGTTATGTTCCATTAAATTTGAAAAATTAAATTCTTGGTTGAAATGATTCATATTTATTATATCTTCATTTATATTTTGTTTTGTTTAAGAACTAAAGTTAGAGTTATTGTATCGATTATTTATTTTTTCAATAGGAAATAAAATCAACTCTACTGATTTCCGGCTACGGCTTCACGTTTTCATAGGAAGACTATAGAACGATTTTTACTTGCTTTTCTAACAAACTCGGGAGAAATCGAGCAATTGCATTTAAGTTTCGAGCCAACATTCCAAAGAGTTCTCAATATAAAAACAGATCTAAGAGAAAATACCAGCTCACTGCATAAGGACATACAACGCCAGCACTGCAAACTAACACCCGGACTAAAGGTATTCCTTCAAAACAAATTGGATTATATTTGGATTGAGAAACTTCCTCTCATTTTTGCGTAAGCGTAAGTGAAGGCTATTTACGCCCTGAATGTCGGACTCCCGCTACCGGACTACCGACTAAACACCTCCCCTGTCAAGCCGAGAATCTAGCCTGGAACTGTTTTTCACATTACATCAGACTAGGCCTCATTAATCATTGCTTAGCGGTGCTTTCAGGTTAAGGGAAATCCCTCTTTCTGCACGGATGGATTGCTGTTAATTGCTGTTACAGATATCCCCCCTCCCTCACCAAGCGATAAATCATGCCCTTCTTTATGAGAAGAACTGTCCGTACGTAATGCGACACACAGTTCCAATTGTCTTTTGATTGCATCATTTTTCCCGTGACATTTTCTGGGGAGAGCACGGCTATTTTCTCCGAGAGATTCGAACGGAATCTTGTCCATCTGGTACACGTAAAGAACGTGTGGCAGCCGTCATTCCCGGGTAGAACACGCAAGTTGGGGATGGCGACTTTCCCATCTTATACAGGTAAAACTGAAAATACCCGTGACCTCTGAGTAGTTGCGTCAGGTAATAATCAGTCTCACCATGCATTCTGTAGAACCACGGCCCCAAGTCACCAATCAGCCGTGCAGTCCACCTGCCTCGCGTTTCGTTTTCCCATATTTGCTGCCAAAAGGATAGGGTTCTTCTCCGTTCCTCTCGGCTGACGGTTTTTCTCGCTAACTCCCCCCTACGTGAGTATACACGTTTCCGTTCGTCTGGAAGTAACTTAATAGGAACCACCCTTGAGATTACCAGCACTGCAGGTTCAGAGACAGTGCGATATGCAGCTGCTATCCGCAAAGCTCCTTGCCTCTGCACTTGTGCCAGACGCCTTCGGTGCGTCTTAAACACATCAAACCTTGGAGCCATACAAGAGCACTGACTCTATTGCACTCATTAGTAGACGTCTTTTGCTCGAGGTTGGTCCCCGCGTGTTGGCCATAAGGCGACTGAGGCTTTTGTGTTAAAACCCAAAACCAATGTAAATGTAAAATAATAAATTCAACATATTTTAGCGGTAAAATAATCAACCTAATTAAACTTTAGATGAAAATTATTCAGTGAAATTTGCATGACAGAAAAAAGTTGAATAAGATATGACCCTTGACAAGAATCATGGTGAAAAGAACGATATAATGAGAATTTTATGAATACTCCTACTTCGTCTGTTAAGTTTACAAAAACTAAAGGATAATAGGCCCGTCGGAGAAGGACTAAAAATGGGGGTCTTGCACCAGTTAATAATTCCTTGCATAGCTTTATGGACGCAGAAATGAGCCCCTCACGCTCACGCATGTGACTCCAACAACCTTAGTTAATTCTGTGTTGCTTGCGTCCGCCAGGCCTTGCTTGGTTTGGTTTGGCTGTATACTGCCGTAACGCGTCCTCGAAACCAACCAAGCAAGGCCCGGCGGACCCAAGCAACACAGAATTAATTTTGGCCTGCGGCAACAACCAAACAAACTTAAACTTAGTTAACCTACACTTTTCACACGCTTTGACTCCAACAGAAAGAACACGTCCATTTTTCGTTCAAGATGTGGTCCTTGCTCAAACCAGCGTCAACGACGCCCACCGTTGAAAACACGGCCAGCTTCCTTACAGATATATGCTTAATTCTTCCTTTTGCTCGCTTCTTCGTAACACTCAACCCAATCTTTCAATAAGAATTGTGTGTGTGTGGTGGTGTTTTAGTTCCTCTAGTGGAGTTTTGGTAGACCCTTGGTATCTCGTACGTTGAGCATCCTTCTCTGTTCCTCGAAAAGGACTCTCGTCTTTTGCAGCAATTAATCCGTCGTCAATGTGGATGGCCAGCTTCAACGTATTCTCAGGATCTCCGTTGGTGAAGACACAGTTATCAGCGCTGGTTGGACGTGGTCCAGCTTTGGCCAGAAACTTCGTGAGGTGTTTGTACCAGCATCTCGATGCCTGCTTGAGTCCATACAAACTTCGGATGAGTTTGCACACTCGGCTGGTACCATCTTCATAACCTTTTGGCTGCTTCATGAAGATGACTTCTTCCAGCTTCCCATAAAGAAAAGCTGTTTTGACGTCGAATTGTTTGAGGGAAAGATTTTTATAGGCTGCAAAGGATAGAATGAGGCGAATGGAATCGAAACGGGATACGGGACTAAAAGTCTCATTATAATCGACACCAGGACTTTGACTGAAACCTCTGGCAACAAGCCTGGCCTTGTATCTTTGGATGCTGCCATCAGGGAATTGTTTCACCTTGTAACACCATCGATTGTCGATTACCTTCTGATCGTTTCGTCGTAACCCACAAAAATGCCCTTTTTGCCTTTAACATCCCATTTCTTTCTCTTTTCCTTCGGGATGTGAACGAAAACTTCCTCACCAAAAGACCTGAGTGAGGTAAGGTCTGGTTTCTTTCCTAGCCAAAGGTCGCAAGGTGTTACTCCTTTCTTGCTGCTTGTTCCAGTCCTGTTCAAAGTGTAGGCTGTGTAGAGAGTTGCCTCGGCCCACAGCTTCTTTGGGAATTCTCCTGCATGAAGAATAATCCTGGCCGACTCAACAATTGTCCTGTTTTCGCGTTCTGCTGACCCGTTTGGCTCCGGTGTGTACGAAACCGTTGTTTGGTGTATCACACCGAGATCACTGGTCATTTTCTTCACATCCCTGTTGGCAAATTCCAAGCCGTTGTCAGTTCTGATGACCTTGATGCCTTTGTCCAGGTGTTTTTCAGCTTGGAGAAGGAATTTCTTCAGGCACTGTGCTGTTTCCGACTTCCTCTTGATGAAAAACAAAGTTCTCCAGTGGCTGAAATCGTCTTTGATCAGCAAGAAATAACGAGCGCCTCCTACTGATGCCTCAGGCGTTTGGCCGCAAAGATCAGCATAAACAAGCTCACCAACTCGTTCGGTTTTTGAGGTACTCTTTGGAAAAGGGAGCCGGTGCATCTTGCCGAGGGTACAGTCATCACATTTGACTTTGTCTTCCGTAAAAGGTAAGTTCATCCCTGTCAAAATTTTTCTAACCTGCTCGAAATTCTGATGAGCTAACCTTTTATGCCAGGTGAGGAGTGTATCCTGTTTGACGACGACGTTTGCCTGGTGCTCATTTGCCACGATTCAAAATTCATCTCGAAGAGTTGATCAGATCTTTCTCCCACTGCAACGACATTTCCATCTTTCAGTAGATAGCATGTCTTGCTGTCTGATTTCTGAGACATGCTTTTGTCAAGTGCTGCTCCTAGGGAGAAAAGATTGAAGCTTAAATCTGAAACATAGAGGACGTTACTCAGGTATTTCAGCTTCCAGATTTATCCGTCGAAAACTTCAACCTCGATGTCTCCAGATCCCACAGCTGGGATCGGCTTGCCATCACCAACTCGGACAGACTTTGGCCGTTGAAACTGGACGAAATTCGAAAACCATTCGCGCCGATGAGACATGTGGTCCGTAGCACCAGAGTCGAGGTACCAGATGCTGGAACAATCCGGGTTGTCCGAACCGAGAGTCAAAGCACTAAACAGCACGTCTTTTTTCCTGTTTGAGTGGCCCTTCTTTTCTGCTTTTCTCTCATTGGCTGCTTTTCTCTTCAAACAGTCATGCATCCAGTGGCCCGGCTTCTTGCAATAATGACAGGATTTTGAAGATTTCTTATCGAAATACTTTGGTCGTGACTTCCCAGCTATAAAGGCCACATTGTCATTTGCTTCTGGAATTCTGGAAATAAGGTTGGTAAGATTTCTCTCATCGGGGTGTGTTGATTCCCATGCACTGATAAAATGTTTGAAGGTGGAGGGAAGGGTCATCAAAATTTTTGTGATTATCTGCTGATCGGAAATTTTCTCACCCATAACTTTCAAACGATGTGCAAGGTTTTCCAACTTGGCGACGTGTGTAGCGATGTTGTGAACTGGATCTTTCTGAACACTGTACCATTGTTGAAGCAGCATGTGAATGCTGGTCTCCGATTTTTGTGCATAAACAGATGAAAGTTTGTCCCACATTTCCTTCAAAGTCGTGCAGTTGCTGATGTGAAGAAGCGGTTCCCCATCGACCGATGTGGCGATAGTACGTTGTCCAAGAGTTTCCAGTTTGGTCCATGGGGCACGTGCCACTCGATGAGCGTCGGTTGTATTTTCCTCTGGAAATTCTTTTTCTCCGCTGACGATGTCCCATGCTCCACTAGAGAGTAGAACGATGCGTACCTGGAACTTTCATGTGCTTCAGTTCTCAATACCTTTTAGTTTTGATATCCTAATTGACTCGTTCTCCATCGTGGTGTTGTAAAATTTCACTGTTGCACGAGGGCGGACTTACAACACGAGATTTTGAAAGAAAAAATTTAAAACGACACAAAAATATTTATTGTTCCTCGAACCTGGGCCCATAACCTGTTAAACAAGCAGGGTGAACAATAAATAACAACAAGGATTGTTGAATAAATTGAGGATATATTTAAATACGTCTGAACAGTACGAAAGCTGAATGCTAAGAGAGTGTGGTGAAAGTTTTATGTCGTGAGTTTTGTGTCAAAGGTTGCTATGACTGTGGTGGGCCTGAATACATGAAAAGAGTGAGTGTTTGCATGAGAATGAAAGTTAGGTTAGAGCGCGTACAATTTGAATTATTTTTTTTATACTTTGTTTAACAAGAATTATCCATTAAAAAATTAGATACAATAAAATTGTATTGTATTCTAAAATCCTATTGTAAGTACTATTGTACAAATTTTCAAGTAATATTCAAGCTGCTAATATTTGTAACATTAACATGTAAAGTCCATAAACGAAAAATAACCACCATATCACATACTCATATTAGGGTCCATCAGCCAACTATGGCTGATTTAAATGTTAATATCAATAAGTGGTCATTATATTAAAAAGCATGTCATCTCATTATGGCTCCTGTATTTATCAATATTTATGCACATATTTGACTTTTTGTGTGATTGAGTCAGTTTCTATGTGAATTTGTGTCCTAGGTAAGTTATATGATTTTCACTTGAAACTCAAAAGCTGGCTCATATTTCGTTATTTCAGCGTAACGATAATGATGTGCAAGTAGTGATAGAGGCAAAGAGACCAAACCTCCTTGCTCAATTAACGTAATTGCATAAAACCAACCTTCAGGCTAAAAGTCGCCACGAGTCAATTGGTTGGATGGTTAATGTAGCAATGCCGAAAATAGCTCCAAGCCAACGAATATTTTGTAATACAAAACCATCGCGATGTGTTAATTTTGAATCGGGAAATTATTAGTGCGTCAACAAATTTACAGGGTCTGATGGGTTTTGTTTTGTTTGAAACATCCACAATTAGTATATCAAAAGTTATTCATTGATTATTCGTTTCTAAGTTCGGTGAAGAATTAAAAAAAATTCTTATAAGGATCAATACGCTTGTTCAATCGTCATTTACCCCATTTCTCCCTTTCTATATTAATGTTTCCTATTCCTCTACACATCCAGCATTTTATCTTACTTTATTTACAATTTAAATTTATTGAACTGACAACATCAACTCTCCCCATCGTCGCTCATATCCCACTCAGGTCACCACCTTTCTATACGAATAAAACCCCGGGAAATGTAAAATGCAATTTCCTTAATTTCCAACTTTGTCCTTTCCCCACTACACACACAATACAAGTATTGCTAACAATCTGTAGAGCACTATACTTTCACTTTCATATTTTCTCCTTTCCTTTCTCAATACACGCCTTGTACACTGAAACTCCATTATGTATGACATTTTGAGAAAATTTATGAAAATAGTTCGTGAAATGTGCTGCACTACAGAAAACGGAAAGCAGCTAGAGAAAGACAACAGATTAATAGAGTGTTGAAAAAAAAAAACGTATTTTATCTACCGTTAGTTCAGACTATTCGTATGTTGGAGGACCTTTAGTATTCATAAATTCAAATTCAATCATGATTAAGGGAAATAAATGCAGAGAAAATAAGTAATGGGAACATATGAGAGCGAATGTTTTATATCTTTCTTTGTTTGTCAGCAGTTACAAAAAAAAACTCTTTAAAAATATAAAATTATTATTTTTAAGTTTAACAGCATTGTTATAAAAGAATGTTATGGGTACCAGTGAAAGTTAAGTCCTAAGTTAAGAATGTCCAGGTTTTAAACTTGTATTTTGGCATCTATAATCGAATTCTGCATCAAAGAAGAACATTACTTTCTTTCTTAAAAGGAAGACGTAAAAACTTCCAACGCTTAGATAAGTCTCAAAACATTCCTAAGAGGTTAAGAATCGCGAATCAGTCCGGTTCTATATCTATTCGGAAGGGAAATAAATCCACTGAACAAGATTGAGTTATATGAGCTATGAAGCTCTAAAATCCGGGAGATCAAACAAAATGGAGGAATTTAATTGTTCACACAAATAGAAATCAACAACAAACCAGTGGTACTCCTCCTAGGAGTACAATAAAAGATTTCGAAGGAAAGTGATAAGGGAGTCCTTATTATGGCATCACCTGGTTTGCTACATATATTAGAGAAGATAGGTCGCAACCGTCGGACCGACAGGTTGTGTTTGCTAGGAAAGTGTTTTAGCTAGAAAAGTGATAGGTTGAGCTAGGAAAATGTTATCAGTGGTCAAACGGAGGCCTAAGCCCTTAAATTACTGCTGAGGCTGGCAAGGAGCTGATAATATCCATTCATTCGTTTATTATAGTTACGTTTTATAATTAGTTTAAGTATTATTAGGACAATGGGCGAACCGAGGCCTAAGCCCTTAATTTCTTGCCAAGGCCGGCATGTTGCTGACCATTAACTATTAATTAGAATGTCATTAAATATTAATCAAATTGTCTGGAAGGGGTCCCTTTCATTTCACCCCGCATCCAAGCTCTGTCTTGAAAATTGCGGGAATGGGTGACTCCGAAGCGGAGGGGGAGCTTACCGCGGCAAAGGCTGCTTTCACGCGGAAAGCTAAGAAAAACCTGAAGAGGTTTTGCCAGAAATTTGGGGGAAATATCAAGGAGGAGTTCTTGCTAGACCTCATAGCAAGTTGCAAACTCCAATTGCAAGTCCCAGCAGAAGATCTAGCTGTAGATGGGTGTACCATTACAGAAGGAGACGCTCTGACGGATTGTGACAGTGAGTCCGATCAGGAAGCGTCAATGGAAGGGTGGTCGGAAAAGGCCAATTGTGTCTCCAACTCCGGAGCCAACCTCAAAACGCTCAGTAAACATGAGTGAGAGGAGCTTTCCGCAGCTACAGGCTGCGGTCGCAAGAGCTTCAGCAAGTGTCACCAAATCTGAAGTCGCACCCCCGGTGCATAGAATAGCTATCGGAGCTAAGGGAAACCCAACCAACATTGCTGCCCCTAAGAAACAGAGGGTTCCACCAATAGTGTGCTATAGGCTTAATCTTAAGCCTTTTAGGGAGAGAATTCATCGAGCATGTGAGAAGAATCAGCTTAATGCCCCAACATTTGGTATAACCGTCAACAGTTCTACACGAACATCGTTACATCCTTAGACCATAGACGACCATAAAAGTATCTTTGACTTCTTAAAATGGGACAAGGTGGCATGCTACACCTTTACAATCCCAACTGAGAAAAAACTGACCCTGTTACTAAAGGGTGTGCACACTTCCTACAAAGACAATGATGTCAAGGAAGAACTCCAAGCCATCCTATGGGAGGATGTTTTCGGAGCCAAAAGGTTCTCAACAGTGACGTCAAGGAAGGAAAAGAACTCTTTCGTCCTTTCTTGTTCAATTTAAGCCTGACTTCGACGTTAAAAGGGCTTTGAATGTTAAAACGCTCCTACACCAAAAGGTGCATTGGGAGCGTTTGACGAAATCAAACTCATCGCAGTGTTTTAACTGCCAAAGATTTTGACATGTTGCCTCGAACTGTGGAATGGAATCCCGGTGCGTCAAGTGCGACAAACACCACCAATCAAAAAACTGCCCCATCGAAAAGCTAGAGGGAAAAGATGTAATCTTCTGCGTGAATTGCAATAGTAAGGGTCACCCCGCGAGTTTCAGGGGCTGTTTCAAGGCCAAAGAAGCTGAGGAGAGGAGACGGAATCTCCAAAACAAGAAGGAAGAAAGGAGGGACTTGGTCACTTCGGGGGGGGGGGTGGGGGTAGGGTTTGAATATACGTGAAACACAGATATTCGGGTAGGGATCTCATTGAAGACTTGGAAACAGTCCTTACTTTGTGTGAAAAGTTCGATTTCTCTGCGAAAGGGGGTTATTTGAACGCAAGACATCCTTCCTGGGGCAATACCGTATCTAATGGATATGGAACGACTCTGTTCAACTGGGTGCAAGCAAATATGCATCTCATATTGATTGCACCGAACGAGCCCACCTTCCGAAGAAGCTCGTCAACGATCGATTTTTTCATTGTGTCTGCTAATCTGGTGAATATCTCTCACAGCTGGAGTAATTTTGTATGTAGAGTTCATGACGCTGAATCTGACCATCTTTTAGTAGAACTCGCTTTAAGAGTGAAAAAGTATGTAAAGCTGGAAGTAGCAGATCCACAGCTCTTTATCCCATACAAACGCATAAACTGGGAAGCTGTTAATGCTGACCTGAGTAGAAGGATTGAAGAAATCTCAATCAACAGATCGAGAAACCTCTCACCCACCGAGATTGAAGAAGGCATTGCTTGTTTGAACTCGACCCTTGCTACGGTCATTTCAAAGATATCCATAAAAAATTCCTCCAGAAATTATCTTTATACCGCGCAGATGCATATTAATGTTTCTAGGTCCGATACTAGTTCTACTTTAAGTCGTGATAAGTTTAAAAGTGAGTGCAGTTTTTTTAAAAACTTTTGTGCACTAGAATACATTTTGACGCCCGAAATCAGCGCTGAGGAGAAGGGGAAAGGTGAGAAGGAAAAAGGTGAGAGTGAAGGGAAAATTCACCACAAAATTGGGCAAATAGTAGGCAGAAATCACTCCTCTGTCAAGTATGTGGTGATAACATTTAATACAACTAGTTCGATTCTGTCAAAGTCTCGTTGTATTCGACCCTCCATACCGACTGAACGCGAAAAAAGAAACGTTTTGCAGGCAGTTCAAAAGAATTCTGTAGTAACTGCTTCCCAAATGGTTACAAATATAAAAGACCCTTTTGGCAAGGTTCTCCATGAAGATACCAAACGAAAACTACTGAAGAGAGGTGGATATCGCTCACGTATAGCACGTAAGAAGCCATACATATCGAAGGAAACATGTGGATTTCTCAAAAAAAATATATAAACAAGCCACCAGAGTTTTGGGAACAGATCCGTTTCTCAAACGAAAGCAAATTTTGCATAGTTGGCATTAAAGGAAGAAAGTTAGTGTGGCGGAAGAGCGGTACTATCCTCGAATAAGAGAATCTCGTACCAACTGTGAAACATGATGGAGGTGGTGTGGTGGGCTGAGGGTGTATGGCAGCAGAAGGAGTTAGCCAACTTGTGTTTATAGAATCAACTATGGATCAATACGGTTACCTTAATATTTTGAAGGTGAATTTGAAGCAAAGCGGTCAGCTGTTGAGGCGTTGTGACGATATCTGGTTCCAGCAAAATAATAATCCACAGCACAGAGCACACAATATTAAGCTTTGGATGCTGTACAACACAAAACATCAACTGTGTATGCCGTCTCAATCCACAGACCTTAATCCCATTGGGCATTTGTGCTTCTTGTTGAAGCACAGGATAGCATAGCACAGTCAGCACAGCATAACTTCGAAGGCAATGCTGAAAAACGTCATCGTGTGGGCAAAATTACCAGGCAGGACATAGATACATTGTTTCACGACATATCAAATCGACGTAAGAAGGTCCTTAATAGAAAACGTTATCCGACAAGCTATGAAGCCCGGATATGTAATAAAATATTTGAATATTTCAAATTAATGTTGTCATGTACGAATCCTTTTTCTGATCCGTTTACGTGAGGTTCTATCGTTGCTATTTCGTTAAATTTAGTTTTTAAAGGAATGCCACAGGAAAATTATATAGAAAAGATAGTTTCATTAGTGAATAAATTTTGTTGCATAAAAATTTAAATGTAATTTTTATGCCTAATATTATGCCTTCTTTTGATGTTGTACGGATACTTTTTATGGTAAGTATATTCTTTAGGCCGTAAAACAACTTTGCGCAAATCAAACGCCACACTACGCAATGACAACAGAGAAAGGAGCGCGGAGCCAAATCAAGGAACTGCCTCTAAATAGAAAGTACTCCATGCTTCTAATGAGCCATTACCACAAGCATATATATGTGGCAGAACTTCATTTGTAGAACAAATAAAAAACTAATAGTGAAAGGTCTAAATATCACGTTGGAAAAGCAACAAAACAATATCGATATTGGAAGCAGTTCTCTGTTCATGATGCTTTACAAGCATATTTACACAAATATATACAGTACTTATACGTCACAATCAAATCATCTTCATTAAACAAATCTTTTCTTTGCTTTCCTCTTCTACATATAACTATAATCTACTCCCACAATTTCAATCCACTCTCCCACAAAAATTTTCTATCACTAACTTTCCAGGACTATAAACAAAAATAACCATAAATTCAAGTATGATTCAACGTTAATAGTAGGTTTTTGGTATACATACGAGTATTTGTTTTCACTTTCATAAAAGTTTTCCCTGCAAATTATGGCTTTTGTAGTAAGTTCTCGTTTAAAATGAAGACAACGAGAAAGTGGAGCTGAGCCCTTGTTGGTTAAGAAGAAGAACGCATAGTTGACTTAAATTATGCTAAGTGATGTAGTCGACGCCAGCGGTAGGGCGAAAAACAAAGATGGTACTACGAGGACAAAGCTTCGAATTCATCCCCCAAACGCAAGAAACAACAACCAAAAAAAAGGTCCCTTCTCCCAACTCTTTTGTTTTTCGGTAACAAAATTTACTGACAACGTTTTCAATGTATTATATGGACGACTACTCCGAGCAAACATAAGCACATGAGATGAGAGAAAGGAAACATAAAAACTCGGCTCTCATGGTACACTTAATTCTATTTTGGTGGTTTTTCTTTCAGCAACTTCCTTTTTTAATTTTTTTAATATTTAGTGTATGGAAAGTTAACCCCTAATGATAGTTCCCAAACCAGAAATCGGAAAAGATTTTCACTGATGCAACATTACGTTTAGCATTCACAACATCTTGAAAGGATGCAGTAACATCCTTTCAACAACGAGAAGACTAAAGTCTTATTAAAGCTTATTCCTGCAGTAAAAACAATGTATTCTATTGAAGCTACTTCAGCATTAGATTTGTAAACTAAAGAACTAAAAATTGCACATGTCCTTGAACAACAGAAGGAAGTTTAGGATAATGCAAATCTAAACTAGTTGGTCAACTTCCGTAAAAAGTCGGAAAAGTTAAAGTTGCGTACAACCATCATAAAGCCAAAAGCATGGTCAACGGTTATAGAGTCCAATCTAACTGGAGAAAGAAAGAGGATTTTATCGACTTTAACTACCCGCCAACCAATTCCCTATTTCCAACAGTTCAAAAAGAGCAATGCCAACCCCATTTCAAGATAGCTATAGACTTTTCTACTTCACCAACGGTTTTTACTCTTCGGCAACATCGTTGTCGTTATCGGCCGTAGCGATGTCTTTGGCTTGCTGCATTTTGTTGAATTATTAATAATATTATTTGAGTCAACATTCAAAATTCATTGGGCAAATGCATTTGAATTTGAAGAAGTTGTGCATATAGCAAACGACAGAGAACTGAAACAGAAAGAGAAGCATCTCTACTAATATTTGTATAGGGTAATTCGAGAAATTATCTTCAGGATGTGGAGAAAGTCCTTTTCAACGTTTTCATTGCTGGCAAAATAACTTTTTTCTCTGTTTTTGTTTCTGAATTATTAAGTTTTTTATGTGATTTTTTTGTGTATATTTCTTGAGTAATTGCGCTTTTGCTAAGTGAGTTGAAGCAAGCTAATTATAAATGATTTGAGCAATTATTTTTAATTGATCAAGAAAATTTTTATTTCAGAATAAGCATGACAAAAATTTGCTTGCTACCAGTTGAGTTGCTTCATATGATTGGGATTCGCTGGTTTTATTATGTGTATAAATATGAAATGCGGATTTTACTAACAGATGGCATAACCAATACATATGGTTTGCGTCGGGGATAACTAATATGGCATTTTGGAGGGTAAGCATTTGTCAACAAATTCCAGTTTGTCATAGGTTTTGATTGTACAAACAACAAGTTTTTTCGCTTTAAAAATATCGAATTACGTGCTAGAAAATGAGGTTTTTCATTTGTTAGTGGAAGCATATGGTGAACATACCCCAAGCCAAGACACTTGAGAATGATGGTTTGAAAGATTTAGAAGTGGCCATATCGATGTCAGCAACAAAGACCGTGGAAAAACACCAAAAAATTCGATGATCCAGGATTACAAGCATTATTGGATGAAGACAACACACAAACTGAAAAAAAGTTGACAGAAACGTTGGAAGTTACTCAGGTAGCCATTTCATAACGTTTAAAAGCCATGGAGAAGAACCAAAAAGCTGGAAAATGGGTGCCGTATCAATTGAAAGAAAGAGACATCGAAAGACAGAAAACCATTTGTGAAATTTTGCTTGCCAGACAGAAAAGAAAAGGTTTTTCGCATTGGATTGTTACTGGCGATGAAAAATGGATTTATTTTGACAATCCCAAGCGGAAAAAACCATGGGTAGACTCAGGCTAGCCATCAACATCACAACCAGTCCGAAATATTCATGGAGAGAAGACTGTGCTGTGTATTTGGTGGAATAGTGAGGGTCCTTTGTATTACGAACTGCTGAAACCTGGTGAGAATATTACCGGCGAACGTAACCCACAACAACTGATCAAATTGAACCGTACACTTAAGGAAAAACGACCAGAATTTCACCAAAGACATGATAAAGTCATTTTTCAGCATGACAATGCTCGGCCGCGTGTTGCAATACCTGCCCAGAACTACTTGGGAAACATTAATTGGAAAGTTCTGCCCCACCCGCCGTATTCACCAGACTTGGCTCCTTCTGACTACTACTTGTTTCGATCAGTGCAGCACGGACTTTCGGAACAGCACTTCAATTCTTACGAAGAAGTTAAAATTTGCCTTGATGAGTGGTTAGCCTCAAAAAATGAAAAGTGGTACTGGAACAGAATCCATCAATTGACAGAAAGATGGGAAAAAGTCGCAGCTAACGATGGCCAATACTTTGATTATTGAATTCATTCGTTCTGTTATTCAAATAAATGCATATTTCAAGCAGAAAAAATCCGCATTTCATATTTATACACCTATTACTTTCACCACTTTGACTGTCATATCCTTGTGTAGGATATATATTTTTGAATTGATTTCAAATAAGATTAATATAAGATCATGCTTTGGGGAAAGCAACCATTCGTTTTCTTCCACTGAATTCATGTATTCTTACAGCACGCACCCTTTTCATGCAAGATCAACTTATTTCTTTTTGAACTTTACGCTCAAGTTAATTACATATTCTCATCTAAAGATTTCCATGGCGCTAAATCGGGAACATGCAACTTGCGAAATGACAAACTAGTTTTCGAATCTCCACCCCGAACTATAGCTTTATTCTTCATGGATCTGAAAAAAATTTTGCTCTTTTTGTCTTATTTTAGCACTCTCCTCAATTTAGGGGGTCCTTTTTGAATAACAGAACACCTTAACGAATATCATAGTCTATGGGGAGCAATAAAAGCCTATCGAGCTTATACTCTGCCTGGACGGGTTTTCAGCAACATGAAATATGCATGCTTGGGAACAATATTAGCACTCAAATTCAGAGTATCTGAGGTTTATTGTCAATTGAAACGAACTCGAAAAACTGAACTTGCCGAATATGATTTTGAATAGTAAACATATTTAATTTTGGATCAGCATCACCAAGATTTTTCTCGTTTTTTCATAATTAATTACTGAATATTTTAATTTAAACTTTGAAAACTAAAACGAAAAAGTCATAAATCAAACCGTCCTTGAATATTAAATACTTAAAATGGAACAAATAATCAATTTTTGGAATAAAGTCTTAAGCTAAACACTACGAAATTCATCTGAGTTGTATTCAAATGTAAACGTACCGCATATACTACAAGCATCTATCTAAAGATTACATTTTCAATAATAACAAAAAACATACAAATCACAAATGAATTTTACTTTGCCGATCAGATATCTTTGAAATATCCAATAAATCTAAATAAAGCAACAAAACATCCCTCGAATCAATAGATTTTTTCATGCAAATTTATAGATATATTCGCAGTCGTACATCTTACCGGTACATTTACCTTCAGCTCATTTTCTACCACTGGAACTCTATATCTATATTTTTTTTGCGTTTCTTTTACCTTACAAAATCGAAAATTATTCAAATCTCAATCTGATATGTGCACTGAAATGTCTGCAATACATAATATATATCGCCAAAAAAATGAGAAAGCAACAAAAGCACAGCACGCATAGAAAGTTCGGAAAAGACTTCACCATCAGCCGCCTCCACTACTCATGTTTCCGCCAATAGAAATGCCGCCAACAACGTGTTACAGACAACACACCATGCAAAAGATTGGAAATAAGGTTAAGAAGTTGGTTGAAAGTCTGCTTTGTGCTTCGCCTTGAAGAAAATCACCGGGCTATATCCTGCCGCTCTGTTCTCACAAGCTGACTGCCTATTCTTTTGTAGAATACAAATCGGAGGAAACCGGAACTCACTCTGCACTCATCAATAGGATGAGATAGGCGAGATTTGATGGGATGCTCGAGGAGGACGCAACAACAATAACAAAAAAAAAACGAGAAAATAATAAATTCAATTTGTTCATTCTTGATATCAGAAATGTATAACAACATGCAGACCATTCCTCCACCATTCACTCAGCAATTCAGTGTAGTTCGTATTAAAATATGTGTTTCACACGATTTCTCATTTCGACGGATATGCCAGAGAATGATGGAAGTAGCAGAGGAAATCGACGCTACTCGAGTTAGAAAGGCATTGGCCCTTCCACGATGGCAATGGTGGAAGACTACATCAAAATATTTCCTAATCAATTTCGATGTTTCACAGCTGTGCTGACATTTCATTTCACCATATCCAGTGCTTCCTTGTGCTCTCCGGATGATTCTAACTGTTATTATGTGGCAAAAACCTGTGGCAAGGACGAAAGCCACATACTATACATTCATTTCATTCACCCTATATTATTATTTTGCGACCACACACGAGCGCACTGGCAAGCAACACTTTTTGACGAAGGAGGGTACTGATGGCTGAAGTCAGTCAGGTTTGGAATAGCAACAGTGGGTCGTCTGTCTGACGTTGGCAGTAGTTGACAGGATTTCTTCTGTTTTCAAACAACCCGACTTGCTAACTTCCACCCCCCATCCTTATGATATTATTCTTGCTGTACACATATGTACTCGTGACTATATTCTATGCATAAAATCATCATATGTGAGGTGTAAAGGAACTTGGACAAGTTACTTTCATGATCGCTTCAGCGCAGCGTATGTTTGTCAATGGAATGGGAAAACGAGTCACATGAATGTTTGAGTTTATTTTGAAATTCATTTTGCCATCCAAAATAGTCTTTTGATGATAGAAGGAAGAAAAAAGCAGTTATTGCCGTAATATTGGCTTCTTTGCTCTTTCCATATGAAAATTTGAGCATTAAACATTGAATTTAGGATTTGGTAACATCATTATACATTGAAAATTCAAGGAGAGAAGGCAAATTCAATTCATTTGAAAAAAAAGGTTATCATTCCGTACAATGATTTCTGTGTACTATATTCCTATGTACTACAGCATACAATTCTAATAGCATCACGCTATTTGTTCTCCTTATCTCGGCAATAACAACAAATTTCAGTCCTCATATCCAGATATAACGATTGTGCATAATCAATTAATGCCACTGATATTCTAAATTCATATTTTTTTTCATGGCACAAATACTTGTATAACTTACGGATTTTTAAGGAGACTTCACCGCAAGAGTTGCCGGAAATAATCTAACGAACTAAACACGATTTACAGGATCGATTACAAAAACTGATAAAAACATTTTTGTTTTTTGGTTGGGAGGTGAAGGCTATTTACGCCCTGAGTGTCGGACTTCCAGTGGCACACAGCAACTGAACAACTGACTAAACACCTCCCCTGTCACACCGAGAACCTAGCCTGGAACTGTTTGTCTCATTACATCAGACTAGGCCTCTTACGTCTCGCCTACCGGAACGTTCGGATTGGAGAGATCACTCCCTCAACAGGGATAGACAGAAAGGAGAGGGACTACTGAGAGAGTGAGCCCTCTTCCCTCTGCGCCGACAGTCGATCGACGATGTCCTTCTTCATAGTGAGAACCACCCGAGCGTAGTGCGACATACAGTTCCATTTGCCTTTAGACATCAGCATCTTCTCCACCAGGGTATCTGGAGAGATCTCCCCTATTCTCTCCCTGAGATGAACACGTTGGCTCACCCACCGTTCGCATATGAAGAAGTTGTGGCAAGCATCATCCGCAAACCCCGGGCAAAACAGGCAGTCGGGGGACCGTGACTTTCCAATTTTGTGCAGGTAAGACTGAAAACACCCGTGTCCGCAGAGAAGCTGTGTCAGATAGTAATCAGTCTCGCCATGCTTTCAATTGAGCCATGGCTCCAGGTCCCTGATTAGGCGTGCAGTCCACCTACCCCGTGTTTCATTTACGATTTACCCTTCCTGCCACAGAGCGAGAGTCCTTCTTCTCTCCTCGCGTGAAACAGCCTCTCTACCTTCTTCTCCCCTACACAGGTAGAGCCTCCTTCGTTGCTTAACAACGAGCACAATCGGTATCGTACCCGCAATGACCAGCACTGCCGGCTCAGAGACAGTGCGGTTTGCAGACGCCACCCGCAGAGCACCTCGTCCTTGCACCTGCATCAGTCGCTTTCGGTACGACTCCTTACTGAGAGCTTCAGCCCACACTTCGGAGCCGTATAGCAGTACCGACTCCACTGCGCTCATCAGTAGGCGTCTCCTGGTCGCGACGGGTCCCCCAATTTTGGCCATTAGACGGCTGGGCGCGGATACTCCATCTGCGGCTTTGTTCGCTGACGCTCTGATTTTATCGAAGAAGCTCATCTTCGAGTCAATCATAATGCCAAGGTATTTGATCGTCTTCTTGGACTCAGTGGTCTCTTCGCCAATCCGGATGGGTATAACTCTGGGGATCTGCTTTTCGGTCAGAATGACAACCTCGGTTTTTTCCAATGCTAAACTGAACCCACGGTATGTCATCCACTCGCTCACTCGACGCATTATCATCCGTAGTCTGAGTTGCGCTTGCTCGACAGTGCGTCCGGCGACTAATGCCGCTACGTCGTCAGCATAACCGATCAAACGCGACTCATCCGGTAAGGGTACCCTCAATAGCCTGTCGCACGAGACATTCCATAGGTGTGGGCCGAGAATGGAACCTTGCGCCACCCTGGAAGTTACATCCATTCTTCGCCGACCACCCAATGTGTCATAGACGAGCTTGCGGTCTTTGAGGTAATCCCTCAACATCCGCACTTGATGCCTCTGCACTCTGAAAGATTCCAGAGCAGTGAGAATACCTATCCACCTAGCGGAACTGAAGACGTTCCTTACGTCAAGCGTCACGAGTAATAGTATGCGCTTTGAGTAGTGATTGTGGGCTTCTGCCCGCTGAACCGCGTTCACCACTTCTATAATCGTGCCAATCATGGATCACCCCACCTTGAAGCCGTATTACTGAGGAGACAGATCCCCTGCTGCTCAAATCGCCTCCCCGAGTCTCTCTCTCTGATGAGCTTCTCGAGCACTTTCCCAGCGGCGTTCAGCATACATAGGGGTCGATATGCAGATGGTAGCTCCGGATTCCCCTTCCCCTTGCTGATCAGCACAAGCCTCGCCTCCTTCCAGCATTTTGGGAATACACCCTCTTGCAGGCATGCATTCAATATGCTGAACAACATGTCAGGGCAAAGATGGTACACAAGCTGTAACATTTCTGCTGGGATGCCATCTGGTCACGTCGCTTCTCGCATTTTTAATGTGAGCATCGCGTTGTCCAGCTCCTTCGCAGTGAAAAGCGGGCAGTCAGCAGGACTTTTGTCGCATGGAGCGTCGAAATGGACGGGGTGCACAGGGAAAAGTGCCCGGACAACCTCGTCCATTCTCTCTGCCTCAAGCAGACCAGGGGTCCTTGAGGTTCTGAGCTTCCGCATTACCAGCTTATAACCCAGGTGCCATGGGTCTCTATTGATGTCCTCAATGAGGTTTTGCCAACAGCGAGCTTTCATTGATTAACTTGCGAAGGAGTTTCCTAGCCGACCTGTATGCCATCATTCGGGAATGTAACTCATCCAGATCCCTTGAGCGTTGGGCTTCACAGTGGAGTCTATGATATTCTTTTCGCTTTTCAGCGATATCTATTGTCCAACAGTACACAGCAGGCTTACCGTGTCTTGGCCGTCGACGGGGCATAGAGACGTCGCACGCAGACGTGATGAAGTGGATACGGATAAAAATAATAACATCAACAGAATCAGCACTAATATTATTAGGGTCCAAGAACAAGACTCTAGAGATCCGATGTGGGGTTGGTTTGGTTCCGGATGCTCCTCTACCCAACAGGCAACGCCAAGCCCTAAAAGGAACTTGGATGGCTTCAAAATTTGGAGAGGCACAAATCCTGGTAGGTGCAAATCCACAACCTAGCATCCCGCGCTTCACAGCATCGCGAGCTGTCGTCTGCACACCTGATTAAACTCATCTTAAGGATCTTGTTACTCTGTGCCACCGGTATGGTACCAAATCAACCCCCTCTTTTTTTCCTTTTATTCTTATCATAATAATCCTCAGTGTTATTCTCAATATCGTCAGGGTGGTCGACATCGTTCTACTTGCTGAAAGGCGAAAGCGAGTCGACTTATGTGGGAAAGTCGAAGAGAGAAGTTTTTAGCCGATAGTAAAGAAAGAAGAAAACTTTGTGGCAAGAAACGTTGAACCTGGAAGCGGGGATCCCATTTACCTTGGAACGGTTTTCTGTAGAAAACATGCCGATACTTATAATAACCTGACGCAACTACTCAGTGGGCACGTCCTAACTGCATAAGATGAGAAAGTCATCGTCCCCTGCTTGCTTGTTCTGCCCAAGTATCACAGGAGACGACTGCCACAAATTCTTTACAAACGGAAGATTCCGCAGAAGGAGTCGGGGTCTCTCTGACAGCAATTCATCTCCTTCGCATCCATCGCTAAAGATAGATTTCCCCTGAACTGATGGTGCCACTGGTGAGACCAATGAGGCCTAGTTCGAATTAAACAAAAACAGTTCAGACTAGGTTTTCGGTTTGACAGGGGAGGTGTTTAGTCGGTAGTTGGGTCGCCACTGGAAGCGAAAAGGTAACGAGAATGGCGCCAATATGACAACTAGTCAATAAGACGCAAGCTTTAAGCCCCTTATTAATGACTGAGCCTAAGTAAGCACCCTTGCATACATCCCTCAGAACAAATTACAGATGGCTAGAAACAACTTAAACATGTTCTCCCTTAAAAATCAGCAAGACCAGGCGCATCTAGCAAATAAATAAATGACAGTCACTCTAGTTAGACGCTGAAAACTAATTCATTTAACCTTCAGACTAATTTCAACAGTGCGCTAAATGTTTCAAATTATGGCATGAAGTGAAGACGTTGGTCATAAGTTAAGGGTCTTCTTCACATTCGTTATCGTCTTGTCTAACAAATCGCAGACCCCATGGCTGACTTCAATGTAATTCGATATATATAAAAGTTCGAATGCTCAAAGACAAGTCGGGACGGTTGACAATCGCGTAGTCTTCATTGTAATACCTCTAAGGACAGTCAAACAAAGAGAATCGTCACTTAATCAATATTTTGGCTCTTCCAAACTCAGTGGTATACCAAAGAGCAAATGTTTGGATCCTTCAGACCATTAGGATCGTGAGTTAGAGTTTTTGTAAAGCAATTTTTATCAGTGTTACCAACGCTTTTTGTGTCTAATAAAAATAATCGAATTGATCCTTCAAACTGAAACAACCAATCACGTTGAAAGAGAGTTCGATGGTTAATTTAAAAAACATCTCACAAGAACGGTTAATACTTTTAAGCAAATGTGTATTGAATGAATGCTTGAAGGTTCAAAATCTAACCATTATATTAAGGGAAGACGAGACTCTAAAATCCATGAAATTTCACATAAACTTGTACAGACAAATGATCTTCGCTAAGTTATTCTTCCCGAATGAATTTGGTTAAAATATGTTATAAATAATGAATTTGAAATACATTATTTGGAAAACTTCAACGTAGAATAGAGAAAATACTAGTAGCGTCTCTGAATAGCATGTTTTGAACTATTTTAGCGCCTTATCAAATTGAATGAAATATAACTATAAACTTACGAAATGCATAAATCCCATAATTTTGTCAACCAGCACCACTCCCGCAACACATTTGATTGCTTAACAGTCACCACAGCAAAAAACATCTTTGCTACCACTTTTTCATCCTTTCAAAGCAGAGTTTGATGTTCATTTCCAGGAAGCAGGATACTCCTACCGATAATGAAAAAATGTGTTAAGTGAATGGGGCAAGTTTTTCCTGTCCATTACTTGTTGTTGGCTTTCACAGGCAAGTCTGTCGTGTGTAGGCACATCAATGAAAAGGATCACAAGATAATAGTTGTTTTTTTTTGTTGCTAACATTTCTAACATCCGTGTAACAGCCAAATGCACAAGCAAACTGAAGCTACTCCTGTCCCTCACTTTACGTCATTCAGACATTCTATACAAAATGAAAACCTGTCAAGAAGTTCGAATATATAGCAGGAATGTGCTTTCTATACATACAAGGACCTTGACTTGTCTTTTACTAGAAGAAATCGTGCGACGAAAATATTTTTGGTATGTGCTCAGTCGATGTAGTCTGAGATTCAAAGAAATTCCTTGCAGTCATGAGTCATGAGAACACTTAGTTGATAGTTGACTGCTTGGGGTAAGGAAGAAACTGCTTACGGAAGGGTCTCAGAACAACCAGACAGCCATCCAGTTCCAAATTAACGAATTCCGTATTTGCCACTAGACGATTTCAAGCTTCAGCATCACTAGAAGGATGTGTGCATGGTTAATTGATTCTATTTGTAATGCAGTCGGTAACAGAATGTTCCAATGATAATTGTGTTAATTAACTATAAATTAGCATTTTTGATTGGACTCCCGATTTTTGATTGGAAATGTCACACTTGGTGATATCCCAATGTATTTTCGATAGTATGCCTTTGAAAATTTGTTGAAATTTTGTATTTTCTTTCTTTGATCCTTTTCATCAGTTTCCATTGCTTTCTCGTAGAGGTATTCATCATACACACTCCGCCTACTTCATCAGTCTGCACTCTATTTATGTCCTCTACAATATTTTACGGCTGTGGCAGTGAATTCAATGTATTCTAATTTATACATATTTGAATACATTTTTCATGATCAGAGCTTTTTCTCATAGTGACCAGGGCAGCGTATAGATAAACCTGATACTTCAAGTCATCACGATGTTTTAGATCTAAGCAAAGCTACAAATATTGGGAGTACAAATCAATTCGGTCCGTTTTTTTGTGGTCAAAAATGCATTTAATTCAAAATAAAAAGAATTAAAAGATTAATCAAAGTATCTTCCATCGCTAGTTACTACTTTTTCCCACCTCTCAGGCAATTTTTGAATTCCCTCTCAAAAAAATGTCTCGTCTTTTGAGGTGATCCAAGTTAGAAGCCAATTTTCGATTTCTGCGAAAGAAGTGAACCGATGACCTGCCAAATCGTGCTGCATCCTTCGGAACAACCAGTAATCAGAAGGAGCAATGTCCGGAGAATACGGCGGGTGTGGCAAAATATCCCACTTGAGCGTTTCCAAATATTTTTTCACGACTTTTGCGACATGAGGCCGAGCGTTGTCATGCAGGAGAATAACTTTGTCATGTCTTTGCTTGTATTCCGGCCGGTTTTCTCGTAATGCACGGCTCAAACGCATCAATTGCAGCCTATACCGATCGCCCATTATGGTTTCGCCGTTATGGTCTTTCAATATCTCTCAGTTCCAGTTCATAAGGAACCCAATTGCCTTGCTTTTGAATCATTCCCATGGATTTTAACCGTACAGAAACTGCTTGTTGTGTCACTTCTAAAGATTCTGCAAACTCCTCTTGCGTTTGACTCGGATCTTCATTGAGCAATGCCTCAAACTGTTTGTCTTCGAATTTTTTGGTTGTCCAGAGCGAGGCTTGTCTTCAACGCTGAAATCTCCATTCTTGAAACGTCGAAACCATTCCTTTCATGATTTATCAGTTGGAGCATTGTCACCATAAACTTCCACAAGCATTCGATGCGCTTCAGCTGCACTTTTCTTCCAAGTAAAACAGAAAACTAAAACCTCCCGCAAATGCTGCTTAGTTAACACAAAATTGTTCATAATTAACACAGTGAAAAACAAGGTTTTTAAAAAAAAAACTCGAAGCAATATGAACTGAATATTATTGACAGATGTCTAACCTTTCTAAAAATATCGACATCAGCTGTTACTATTCAATATTCATAACAGCCAGAGCCATCTTTTGAAAACGGACCAAACTAATTTGTACTCCCAATAAGTTCCAGGAACTGATCCTTAGGAACTTTTATAAGTACTTTTCCTTTAAAATTTGCTTAAAATTAAACATTCCTCAATATTGAAATTATTGGTATTGATTAATAGGCCATCTGTTGTAGTTTAACTTTTTCAAATGTGCCTATTTTTTTGTAGTACAGCAACAAAGCAGAAACGTCCGAACTGGCATTTTCAAAGCCCTATAGTTCCAGGTTTTGAACCACTCGCTCCACACCATTGGGGCATTTATTGATAATCTAAACTGCAACTGGAATTTATAAATCACCCCCGAACACTTACTTTAATCCAATTGAGGATTTGCTCATCAAGAGATATTCTTAAAACAGCGAGAAATAGTGCGATCTCAATCGACACACAAGTCCTGAAAATTTCTCAAGCATTCAATGCAATCCTCGAAATGCCCATGCCCTCATACCCTCCGGGTACACTTCATGTTATCACAAATTGATGGAACCTAAACGGACAACTGTGGTGTATGAATGGGCGATTTATGGTTTCCACTTAGCTTCAAGTTTTCTCTTGACTGCATTTACGGAAAATCGAACAACAATGCGAAATCGTATGAATACATACACACATGATGCCAAGGACATTTTCTCTACAATATAATATGCATTAAAAGTTGGCTAGTCGTTCGCCACAATTTGACTTTTATGCATATATAAATGCTATGAGCAAAAATGGCAATTCTAGTTTTCCATGTACCACGCTCATGAGCATAGAAACACGAATGTAACAAAAACACGAATTCCATCATCCTTGGAGACCACTATGTACTATTAAAGGGATTTTCATTTTGCATTATTCGGTTAAATATTGCGCTTATGTGCAGTGCCGTTTTTAATGTATACACATCCTGGCAACATAGTATATTGTAGGAACGCTGTATACAGAGCGCTGTATACAGAACGCTTGCAAATTTTAAGCCTTTTCCCGAAAATCATGAGAATGCTTCGTCACTTTTGTTGGCGTTTTTATGGTGAAATTTTACGACTACACTACATGCTTGACCATCTCGTGGAAAATTTCAAGCATATGGCCGTGCCTGAAGGATGGAAGGACATTTGGTTGACTATGGGAAACGTGGCGCGTGGATGATGTTGATGGCACGGTGGCTGGTGTTTTTTCACGTAGCAACATACATTCATAAGTAGTGACTATTGTGTGAAAATAATATTAATAACATAGCCGTGAGTATGAAAATATGAAAAATATAGTACTCGCACATGTGATGAATTAAGGAATGGAATTCATGAAGATTAAAATGTTACAGCTGTAATGGAACTATAAATTTGTAATGAATGTCAAACGTGATTGTAAGTAGAAGAATCATACGTGGAAAATTTCAATTTTCTGTACTATTAAATTTCAAATTTTCTTGCTGTTATTTTATTAAAACTTATTGATGGTAAGCATGTTACTGATAAAATTATTTAAACTTATTCCATTGAAAAGGCTTTCTCACTTCAATTTCTGCCCTTGAACATTTAAATGACCTTTTGGAAGCGACGGGGCGAACAAACAAAGAAATCAGTGTAAGGCTCCTTAATTTTGATGATAAGCTCCGCGCTGATGAGAATAAAGAAGTGAAATCAAACGCCATTAAATTGACTGACACAGGACGTAAGAGCGAATTTTCCGAGTGTCACAAGCAATTAATTCCATTGTTTTATCTATCTTTCAAATTTAATAAATTGAGTGTATCATAAAAACCGAAGTGAGTGTTGATTGTTGTGAAAACTCCAACCCTGTCCAGCGCAGGAAAAGAAGTCGGGAATCATCCCCGATCGGAACGCTCCTCAGGGACCAATTCAAGATGGCGCGGAGCACATCTAAGTCAACCGTGTCAAACAGATTCCTGCCATAAGCTGACCTTGAGGGTAGCAGCGACATCGGTCAACAACCCAGCATTGAACAGCAAGCTAAGGTGAGAGTTCCCCCAATCACCTTCACTGATCTTCCCCGCGATACAATTGATGCCATCCTCAAAGAGCTTAAAATTGAAAAATTTTCAATTAAATTAATCTCCATTGGAAAACGCCTTTTTCTTCATACGTATGAAGATTACACTAATATTGAAAAATATCTAAAAGCCAAAAAAGTGAACTTTTTCACTTTCCAACGGCCAGAATTACGTCCATTAAAAGTAGTCCTAACAGGGCTCTATGACATTCCTACGGAAGATTTAAGAATAATCCTGAAAAGCGATCATGACGTCAATTCATTCGACATAAAAAAGTTCACAAGAAGTTAACAGATATATTACTTGCTCTATCTACAAATGTACAAAAATGGCTGATCTGAGGAAAATTAAAACAATTCTTCACACAATTGTACGTTGGAGCTACTACTCTAACAAACGTAAAGGCCCGACGCAATGTCGTAATTGCCAAATATATGGGCATGGCTCCTACCATTGTCATTTACCCACTAAATATGCCATATGTAGCGGCCCTCATGAACACTCTAAATGCACACTATGAAAAGAGCAGAGTAATAGAATAGGATGTTGCAATTGGAATGGTCCTCACTTCTCCAATGCTCCCGAATGCAATAGCAGAACAGATTATATCGCGCTTAAAGAAAAGGTACAAAAAAGGAGAAGCAACCCAAAATCTCAGAGGAGCTCCGATACGTTTGCACTTTTCGAGAAAAATTTCCCAAGTCTGTCTATACGTAAATCTAAGACACAAACCTGTGTTGAAAATATTCCAAAATTGCCGACAAACTTAGTTAGTACAACGAACGCAATTGGAAATAGACCTCAACCTCAATGTTTTCTGGTAAAACTTGTAATGAAGAACTTTTTTCACCAGAGGATTTATTAAAGCTCTCTCAAGAACTGATCATGAACTTATCAAATTGTAAAAATAGACAAGATCAATTCAATGTTATTGTTAGCATTTCAGTTAAGTTTCTTTATAGCTGAAGAATTGAAAATTCTAATATGGAATGCGCAAAGCATTAAAAAAAAAAGAAAATTGAATTCTTTGATTTTATAACTAAAATTAAGGTTGATATTTGTATTTTAATGGAAACTTGGTTGAGGCCGCATGATAAGCTAAGTCATCCTAACTTCCACATATATCGCTGTGATCGTAAAAATAAAATAGGTGGCGGAGTTGGGATTGCAATTAAAAAATCATTTAGGCATACACCATTGCCACCTTTTGAATCGTCTGCCATTGAAAACATAGGGCTAATGTTAGATGAATCTGAAATCAAATTATACGTAGTTTACTTTCCTGGGACAAAACTAACGAAGTAAAAATTAACTGATTTCAAAAACGACTTCAAAAGGTTCACGCGTCAAAAGCAAAAGTACTTGCTCTGTGGTGATCTTAACGCGCGTCATAGGCTTTTGAACTGTGTTCGAGCTAATCAAAAAGGTCAATGCCTGTATAAAATGTTGAGTGAAGGGAATATATTTATTCACTTCCCGACCGAACCCACATTCTATTCGCCTCGAGGTGCCGGATCTACCCTAGATATTATATTAGGTGATGATAATATTGGCCCTTCAGACATTGGAGTATTACAAGCGCTATCATCTCCTCATTTATCAGTGCTTTTCGCACTAGACCCTAATGGAGTTTATCGCTATAAATCACAAGACTTCCTCTCCAAAAAAGCTGACTGGAGGAAATTTCGAAGACATATTAACGACAGTATATCGATTTCGCAAAATACGTTTAATTCTTTGAACACACCGCATGCGGCAGATGAAAAAATCTCCGAATTTAAGCAAACTATTTGGAGGGGTATATTTTGAATTTGAATTAGATCAGGAAGCTCTGAAGGTTATTCGTACCCGAAATAACCTTAGAAGACAGTGGCAAAGATCTAGGAATCCGGCCTTGAAGTTAGGCGTGAACTCACTCACTACAGCAATCCGAAAAAAAATCTCAAACCGATGGAATCAGTCTTGGAATCAAATGCTCCAGAGCTTAGATTTTAATTCAAGGGGACGCTTAAATAAAATTTTCAAAATCAAATCCCACAACCTGCCCTACGCATTTAAAGACGCAAGTGGCCAGCAGACTTACTTTTGTGAAGAAAAAGTAGAAATTCTGACTGATAAATTTCATAATTACCACAAAATCTCAAACAAAAGGCGCAATGATATCATAGAAACACAATAGAATTCCTAATTTTCTGATGGAAAATCTGCCAAAGAAAGGGATTGTGCTCACTTGCCTCTTATTTAATGCTTGCCTCAAACTATCTTATTTTCCACTCGCCTGGAAACAAGCTGTTGTAGTACCTCTGTTAAAGCCTGGGAAGGATCCACATGAGCCAGAAAGCTACAGGCCAATAAAACATTTGCCAGCCTTTGGTAAACTTTTCGAAAAGCTAATTCTCAAGAGACTCACAGACTTCGTGAAAAATGCCAACATATTTCCTGACTTTTAGTTCGATTTCAGACACGGCTATTCAACGGAGCACCAGCTGTATCGCGTCTCAAAGGACATTAAGACAGCCCTTATAGGGAAGCAATCAGTTGGAATGGTCAGCATCGATATTGAGAAAGCGTTCGATAGAGTCTGTCACGAAGGTTTACTTTATAAACTCCAAGAGTACAAAACTCCAGCATACATACGTAATATGATAGTTTCCTACCTCAAAGACAGATCATTTAAGGTAAAGGTCCGAGATAGCACCTCTACTGTAAGAAGCATCCCTGCTGGTATTCCCCAAGGCTCATGTCTGAGCCCTACCCTTTTTAATACCTACACCTCCGATCTCTCTACAAGCGAGCACTGGCAATAGCTGCCTTTGCGGACGATACCTGTTTTTATACTTGAGGAATTCACCCAAGTACAATAACAGCTAACTTAGAGAAAATGCTTGAAAAAGTTTACCAGTTCTTCTACAGGTGGAAAATAAGCATCAATATTGACAAAACTAAGACAATATTTTTCACTAAAAAACGCAAACGTTCCTTGCTGCCTAATCGACCGATTAACTTTTTAGGACAAGCCATACCATGGTCCGAAAATCTGCAGTATCTTGGGCTAACGTTGGACAAGAAACTCATGTTCAAAGACCACATTGAACGAATAAGCATTAAAGCATTTAATTCTGTACTTCAACTGTATCCACTACTCAACAGAAGGTCCCAACTGAACATAAAGAATAAGATGATAATTTTAAAAATGGTAATTCAGCCTATAATATTATACGGAGCGCCTACTTGGAGCCAATGCTCAAAATATTTGATATTAAAGCTTCAAGTCACTCAAAACAGGTACTTCAGAATGGCGCTAAATAAGCCTTTTTATTTCTCATCACGCAAATTACATGAGCTTGCTAATATTAGCCCTATCAATAAACTCGCGCTCTCACGCAGAAATAATCTACTAGCTAAGGAGAACACGCTTCGAATCCATACATTCAAGCACTCAGGATTTAAATTAATAGATTAACCTTAGATATCATGCGTCCTCAACCGAGTAATGATAGTTATTACTAAGATCCAAAATAGTATGTAAATAGGTTTTAACATAGGTAGTAGTAGTTTAAGTTAGAGTTAAGTTTAAAAGAGGTTTTTGTTGTATTTTCCTCTACTATTATAAATATATCATATGAATAAGAAACATTTGTGGTACAAACAGAAAAAATACTGTAGATGCAATGAATACCAAATTCAGATCTCTCACGTTAAGCATTAGCTTAGTCATATAAATTTTATAGAAACAATAAAGAACTTATTAAATAAATTGACTGAACTCCATCAGTGAGTTTGTTTAATTTAAATTTTTATTTTTTCTACCTTCATCAGATTGTCCTTATTTTTAACAATCCTTCTTATAAATAACCCTAACAATCCTCCTTAGAAATAACCCTTCACCATTTTCATATAATCATCCTTCCATAACATAACTATCAGAACTGTTCAAAAAATATTCTATAATGAGTCTCTTTCTTTCGATTCACTTGTAAACTTTTATTCACATTTTCAACCATCTCAACAAAATGATTAAATTACTTTTCAAAAAATGGTTTTAATTGTATTCATTTTCAGAGGCCAGTAACATTAGCAATCCAGTCGCGTGCTGTAGAAACCCGTGAATATACATCAGGACATACACTTAATGAACACCCGTAACCCCATGATAACACACCCACTATCACTGCATTCAAAACCAATGGGCTGCCAGTGTCACGCTGACAAGAATCCTTATTTTCCTCTTGATGCTCTGAACAAATCATCTGATTCGTAACTAGACCAACGTCTGAGTAACTCACATTGCACAATGCCTGGTTGACTTTTATAACTTCTTCAGCATGCAATAAATCGTCGATAGAATTTCCAAATAATACACTACCCCATCCAGATACTGTTAAAATAACTCCATCCTCCACGTCCGCATCCTTCTCAGGAAGTTTGACATAACCATAAACGATACTTTCGTTCGACCAAGTTTGTAATTGTAGCAGAGCGAAATCGTAGTCATATGTATCCATGTCATAATTTGAATGTTGTATGATTTTATTGAGTTTTATAACGACACCTCCTGCAGAACGATTCAGAGATCCTGCTCGAATTCCCATGGTTGATATATCTAGTTGATTCGTACAACGTGCTGAAGTTAATATCCAATCTGAACTTATAAAGGCTCCGCTACAAAAGTGTGACCCATGCAGTTGTAGGGACACTTGATAAGGTGTTGAATTGATACTTGGAACTAGGTAGCCTCCTTTGAATTTGCTAGCAGCCTGGGTGGATTTTAGAGTAATCAGAAGTAGGAGCAATAATACACTAGCAACTAAATCTGCAGGAAAGTACATTTTATTCCTGATCAACTGCTTCTATTAGCGATAGTGCGATACTATTATGATAGTCATGAATTTATTGAAAGACTATCTCTGCTAGATAACTGTTGGAAAACGATCAAAAAGAATTACAGATAAATAAGTTGATTTTATTATTGTTATCGATAGTATATAGAAGTAAAGTGTTTTAAGCTGTTTGATGATTAATTTCCAAGATATTTTTCGAAAAAAATTATAGTGCAATGAGTGCAAACTCGAAGGTCTCATTTCTAAACGCACGGAGTATAGGTTTTCCCACTTGTACTGGGTTTGTGAGTCCCCTATATTCCAAATTTTATGAATAACATGAATCCTTTCTCTTGTTTTTCATCTCTCGTTTCTTAAATAGTATTCAATTTAAATTTGCGTTTCATATCCTATAAAAACCAATGCCACTTAATGTATACTTCGGGCTAAATGACATCATAATTTTCTCTTGATCCTTGCCGTACTTCTTACCCTCATACTTTGTATCATTCATTCTCTTCATGAATTCATGCATAATCTGATCTTAACCAAGAAACATGATTCTTTGGGTACACATTATTATGGGTACATTCAAATCAACAACTTTCATTATCAAAAACTATTAGAAAACTCAAACATTTATCGCTTTTCTTCAGCAAACAATTCAACTTTAAATCACAATATCCTGTTGTTACCTGTATCCACTTTTTTCATAACATGCGTATCACCTTACTCACACATAAACCTTACCATTTACTGACTCGTCCCAGAAAAGTCTAATATATTGCTTCAAGCAAATCATATCATACCTCATTAACATGCAACAGGGATATTCATCTGACACTGATTCATATCTTTCAGCCATTTTATTTTTGTTCTTATTTACTTTCACATCATCAACGCCTCTTCCGTCATAATCTTTTCAATCTAGTTCAAATATGACATTCCTTGCAAATAATTATCAATTATTGTTGTCTCCTCTCTTATCATATACCCCCCCCCCCTCCCGCTCCTTTTATACATCATTCAGAAAGAAATAGTTTGTTCTCTGTTTTATTCCTAAGTGAAATTCGTACACAAATCACATAAGCTCGCATTTGTTACCATAAGATATCCTTTCATGTGTCGCCACCTTTTTTTCTCTCGATCCTCAGTCCGTTTATTTTGCACAACAATGTTGTACTGAGGGAATCGTCTTCTTTACACATTCGTGACACAAGTTTCAATACGCTTTACCCTACAACTCTTTACCAACTCCCAAATTAGGATTTGCTTTAGCCTGTTGGCAATATTTGTGAGGAACGACAATGATAACAGGACAACGATGAAACGACGAGATGAGACAAGACGAGCTCAGATGAGATGAGACTATATGCGAAACAAAGTGAAATAAAAAGACTTTACTAGAAAAAATTATGGTGCCGTTGTTCGGCCTAAAAGACGAAAAACTAACAGCAAATGATACGAAATTATAGCGACAAGGATATGTCACCCTAAAAGTTAAAGACCTAACAAAGTATCTACATGACCAGCTCAGGAAACCTCCTGGCAAATATACTATGAGATTCACAAACAAATGACAGTATCAACATTTGCATTGCCTACTTAAATATGCTCCAAGCTATTCTCTACTGGCTTCTATATGTGTAATATGTGTAATAGAAGAAGAAATATCTCGGGAATAGAACAACTCACATGTCAACTCTCCCCGAAAAAAGGATATGGATAGGATGAGATCTAGGCCTGTTTCAGTCAGCCAGCTACGTTGGCAAGCAGCACCCATGACTCGAAGCAAACCACGAAGACGAAGTGGATAGGCCCCAAAGGTATGACATACTGGCAACCACATATTGCCCATCAGTTTTCGTCCCCATGTCATTCAGAGGTCCTCCTGCCGTTGGTGCTAGCACAGTGCGCTGTAGTATACGTACCATCTCTCGTCGACTGTTTTTTTTTTTTGCCTTGCGCCATTCGGGTGTGTGTTCATATGAATTTCGAGGTTATACGCTCGTATGTCCTCAAAATTTGCAATACTGAGGGATGAGAGTAGCGTCATGAGAATGGGGGACTGAAGTCGAAAAGAATAAAAATATTCACGTCAGGATTAAAACGAAAACGTGACTTGAAAATTAATGCAATGACTTTGTCAATTTTTCGGTTATCGTAGAAAATTTTGGTACTTTGGTCGGAAACTCAGTTCATATTCGAAAAACGAGGTATGCGGCACAACTGTCCTGTGAAAATTTCGTGTTTATAGAGGAGTAGCGAGACAATATTTTAAGTAGTATCAGACACTGTACTCGATTTAAAAACAAAAACTTCACTCTAAATACGATTAAATCTATCCGATTTTTTATACTCTCTGGTTTCATATGCTCATTTATTTGAACCTTTTCGAGCCTTGAACAACCTCTGCCATGTACGAACGGCATGACCTAGGTCATAACCTCTATATTCTAACTAACTTAGCAAGTTAAATGGATTTCTGATTTGTGTATCTCAAGTGAATAGTTTTGTATCTTTTATGTTAATTGCTTTTCACCGATACATGAGTCCACTAGGATCGTTTTAGCCGCTGTCTCATCTATTATGATTTGCTTCATATTATCCTAGACATCCTTCCAATGGTCGCTGCTGCAGTTCTCTTATTTTGTCTTTCATCGTTTTTTATTTACAAAACAAGAAATTACCCTCATCCCTATGTTTCCTTTTGGTTGTCTTGTAATCTTGTTGATTTTCCGTATACTAGCGACAACAAAGCGAAAACCAGATAGCGCGAAATGTTCTGCCTCCTCCTCATTTTCGTCCTCACCTTCGCCTTATAAAACCTCAACTGCACATTGCACCGTCTCTCCTAGTAACTACTGAAACTAGTCAGGCGGGCTGGTTGTCTAGCAATATCTGAAGTTATTCAAGCAGCAATATGTCGAATGAGTTAGAGAACGAAGAACCACCCCCAAAAAAATGTGTAAGGTTGTGCCATTGGCAAACCGGGTGGACTGAAGAACGAAGGCTAGTGTGTCGTTTCTCCAGCATAAGTGGCAAACAGAGCGTGGAATAGGATAAAAGTAGAAGTTAAACGAACGGATAATACACGAATCGTTCATGGCCATCTATCTCTTCTATTCATGTCACCCTTGAAGCTTTTGTTCCGCGTGTCCACTCATGTATTCTTAACTTTTAGACCTGGCGACGATTCTTGAATTTTTATTTGACATATGTCGACTTGCTCAGTTGTCATGTGAATGTATGAAGAATAAGGATAAGGTAAGACGCCATAAGATGATTCTAGAGTTTCCGCAAAAACATAGGGAACATACACTTAGGACATAAGTCTTATGCGTTCCATTTTTCATTCTGTACATATTCGGTTCTCACGGTACTAAATACGTGTATTCAAAAATTATATTTTAAACAGGTGAAAAACATGATTTTGCACAATAACATTTGTATACTGAAACCGTGTTGAAAGAGCATATACTCAATTTTCCAAACATCATTCCGACATTACGACCTATATATGCTATATATGCATATATTGAAGAAAATAACTTGAAATCAACGTGGTAGCCACTTATGCCTCGTTTGATGGCCTAGATTAATGGATAGTGACAGGAACTTCAAACAACCCATTCGAATGTGGCTTGAAAAAATCTAATTGAAGCAAATCTAATTGTCGGTTCATGTTTGTTCAGGCAATCTACAAAAATGTAGTAAAATGTATGTACTAAAATTTTGCTGGTTCGCAAAGTGATTTTTCCATCTTCATTCAGCAAAGTGCATCTTCTTAATCCTGTAAATGTTAACCAATATACATATATTTTAAGAGTTAAAACTTTGATAAATAGAAATATTTTCAATTAAAACAAAAGCATCCCCCAAAACTTTCCTCTCACATATTGCTTCAAAATTGTTTGAATATAATCCCACATTAAATTCCCGTTATTCTAGCACCAAATGCATCCTATCCATACTTACTTTTCATGTTCCACTAGACTCTAATCTGCACCAAGAAAATCGCATCGATTCATATAATTTCAAGGTGGAACACTTTAAATTTCACACGTCCGCCCCTTTTATTCTCATTCCGTTCATTCTTTATTTTTAATCTTTTTGCATTCTTGAATAACTTTAACCCATCACCATACCATCTCACCTTCGGTTCACTCTCTGGCTTCTTTCGCCTCTAACTTTTCATCGAATTTGAACTCGGCATTCTTCACAAGCGTAGTTCCCTCCGCCCATTTCGAATCCTGAATGTTATCAGAATCCAACAAAGGAATGATAAATAGTTCAATAAAAGCCCAAAGCCCAAAAGGTATAGAAGACATGGGAACAGTGATGCGGTGTTGAAGGAATTGCAGGCCAGGTGATTACGTGTTCGAGAGACTAGGAAAATGCTAAGGTATTGCCAGATGTAATTAAAAAAGGAAGTAATTCATATATATGTCATATTTTC
The DNA here is from genome assembly GCA_954870665.1 of Stratiomys singularior. Classification (NCBI taxonomy): domain Eukaryota; kingdom Metazoa; phylum Arthropoda; class Insecta; order Diptera; family Stratiomyidae; genus Stratiomys; species Stratiomys singularior. The sequence goes on along the minus strand of OX940879.1, from coordinate 109,237,479 downwards.
TTTTTCAATTCTGACGCTATCAGCAAACTTTCGTATCAGATTCACAACTTGCTCCCAGGTTTTTTTGGTTGTGTCTCAGAGCCACATTTTTTCAGACAACTGTCATATTCCTTGCAAATATTTCTACATGTACAAGGTCTGAAATAATTCGGACATTTATTTCTTGTTTCTCAAAAAGTCAGGCAACACTTTCAAACTTAAGCCAGAATCCCTCAAATGTATTTGCTTTACGTCCTGCAACTAGCAATACACTCATAAGATAATGTTCTTTGCACAGACGATAGGACGTCGTGAGTCGCACCACTTCCTCCCCAAGCTCTAGGTATCCTGGACTTGATTAATGCACTCTAGGTCAGATGTTTTAATATGTTTCGGGTGACCATAAGCTCATCGGGAGCAAAGTTAATCCAAACGATACTGACATTAGCCAGCTTCAACTTTAAAGCTGCTAGAAAATGCTAGTAGCTACTTCACTCTACACGTAGCATCCATGAAAAGGGTAAGAAACAATGGGCGTTGATAAAAACGCACCCCGACGAACAAACATCGAACAACACTTTGTGACACATCGGAAATTGGAAGCATATGTTTTCGGCAAAGGTGCTTAGTCGAAACATACGTTCCCGTATATGTTTGTTCGTTATGAAAAGGAGGGAGTTTTTTTTTTCTGTACTGAAGAAAACTTCAATTTACATTGTCGCTGTTCGCTCCCGATAATGGTGACGTAGACGATCCTGTAGTGATTGTCGTTGGTCGGATTCGTGCTGGGAAGACTTTTAAACAAGTGATTGATATCCTGCTGACGAATCTCAGTAAATTTATCACAGCATTTTCGAGATTCTATAGACATTTTCATCAGGCGTCGCTTAAGGATGTCTGTTGCTATTATTCAAGTGTAGTATTTTCAAAATCAATTTAGGAGATTGAGCTCATATAGACACAGCAAGCGGAAAGAAAAGCAGTTGTTTGGAACAAAAAACAGTTAAAATTTAAATATTCAGGAGAAGCACACATTAAAGACAATTTATAACAAACACCATCTGTACCCTTAACTTATTTGCCAATATAACTTCTAACATCCCTATATGGATGCACAGATCCTGTTTTCATCTGGAACAGTAAAATCAAGACTGACGCGTGAGAGGTAAATGCGATTATGAGTGTGACGTATACGAAACTTTAGATATGTTTTCGTGATATTTTTATTTTGCTCACAAAGTTTAGTTGAAAGTTTGAGACATGGACTTCAATAATAGGAAGACTGAGTTTCTGTTTATGCTATACGCTAAAAATAATTTAGAGTGGTGTATTGGCATATTATTTTGAAAAATCTGGAACATCCTTGCTAAAGGTGTGGCAATCAGGGGCTACCAATGATACCAGTCGATCACATGCATTAGCATGTTGATCCAGAGGTTTTTAAGAAGTATAACTAGAGATCTTAGGATTCACCTTCTCCTGTTAGGGAGATGTAGCTATCTGCGCCATCCTGTACCCGTTACTGTAATTTTTTCCGAGTCTGTCTCCTTCCAACTCCCAACTTAGTCTGCATTTACTGCATTTCAACCAGCTGCACTTCTGTATCGACAGTTGAGCGGTACAAACGTGTTTCTATTTTCTTCCAGTGTGATTCATAGTGACATTAATTTTTCTCCGTTACTTTCAATTGTTTTGAACGTTATATTCTTTAAAAAGACTAGTCATTGAAGTAATATTTAAGTTGAGTGTGAAGCCATCGGATAACTTTACTCCTGTGGAAAACAGGAAAAGAAGCCGGGACTCTTCGCCGGCAAGTTCCCTACTTAGGGATCACTTTAAAATGCCGCGAAATACTACAACTTTATCACCAGCCAACCGATTTCTACCCCTTGCCGATCTCCCGAATGGTGATGATAGCAGTGGTAAAGCAGACACCGAATCTAAAGCCAAGGTAAGAGTTCCGCCGATTACTTTTATTGATCTTCCCCGTGACACCATCAATGCAATTCTCAAAGAATTGAAAATCGAAAAGTACTCAATCAAATTGATGTCCATTGGCAAACGAGTGTTCCTGACATCAAATGAAGACTACACGAAGTTGGAAGAACATTTGAAAAATAAAAAAGTAAATTTTTTTACTTTCCAACGGGCAGATCTCCGCCCATTAAAAGTAACATTATCAGGGCTGCATGATATGCCCTGTGAAGACTTAAAAAAGATTCTGAAAGCAGATCACAACCTAAGCGTGAATGATATCAAAAAGTTTAATTCCAACAAAGACGCACGCGAGAATGTATTCTATCTTCTTTATCTGCAACGAGATGTCAAAATGCAAGAGCTGCGAAGCATTCGCACAATTATGCACACAATAGTACGATGGGATTATTACTCTAGCCGACGCAAAGGGCCCACGCAGTGTAGAAACTGCCAGCGTTTTGGCCATGGCTCGAGTCATTGCCATCTTCCACCAAGATGTGCTATATGTAGTGGCCCCCATCAACTATCGCAATGCACACTCACGGATAAACAAAACGACAAAATCTTGTGTTGCAACTGCAACGGTCCACACTATTCTAACGCTCCTGAGTGCCAGAGCAGGAAAGAGTACATAGAAATAAAAGGCAAAGTATTAAAACAAAATAACAAGACTAAAACTACATATCCGAGGAAAAAGCAATTCAATTTTTCGGAAACGGATTTCCCAATGCTTCCAACCAAATCAGCAGAGACAACAACTTCTACACATAACTCTCCGCGCGCAACATATTGCTCAATAAGTCAGCAGAGCTCTGCAACAGCACCTTATTCCACTAACTGCAATCTCTTTCCACCAGCAGTGCTACTGGAGATATCCCAGGAACTAATTAAAAATTTAGCATCGTGTAAATCTAGAAACGAACAATTCAATGTCATAGTAAATCTATCAATTAAGTTCTTATACGGGTTGAATTGATCAAAATATTAATTTGGAATGCTCAGAGCATAAGGAACAAAAGTTTAGAAACATTTAATTTTATAACTAATTATAACATAGATATTTTTGTAATAACAGAGACATGGTTAGGGCCGAAAGATAAATTAAAACATCCCTTATACGACATTTATAGGAAAGACCGAGTAAATAAAATCGGTGGAGGAGTAGCGATCGCCATAAAAAAGTCAATCCGTCACTTTCTCATGCCAGAAATGAATTCGTCCATTATAGAAAATGTCGGAATATTTATTGAAGAGCTGAATTTAAAAATTTACAGCGTCTATTTTCCGGGTACCAAAAACACTAAGGATAAAGTAAATCACTTCGTGAGAGATATAGAGAGATTTTGCAAACAAAACCATAGATACCTGCTTTGTGGTGATTTGAATGCTCGTCATCAGCAATGGAACTGCACTCGCTCCAATCTTACAGGACGCGCACTATATAAGCTTATAGAGTATAACAACATTTTTATACACTCGCCAGATGAACCCACATACTACTCGGCAAAAGGAATCGGCTCAACCCTCGATATAGTGTTGAGCGACGAAAATGTTCATTTGTCTGAGCTTAGTGTAATGCAAGCCCTTTCCTCTCCACATTTGCCTGTATATTTTACAATTGGAACTGCAGAACGCTCCATTGAGCAGCCAAATCAGTTCTTTCTTTTTAAAAAAGCTGAGTGGCCCAAGTTTCGCAGTTACATCAACCAAAAATTAACCATAAATCGGTTTACGATCGAAAAGCTGCACTCAGCCTCAGATATCGATGAAACCGTTGATTCTCTTAAAAAGACTATCTGGGAAGCTATCGAATGCAGTGTCCCAAAATTCAAGAGTAAACTCCAGTGGCTAGAGCTTGATAATGAAACTTACAAACTCATTAGGATAAGAAACTCGCTCCGACGAGAATGGCAAAGAACACGACTTGCTTCTACAAAAAATGGTGTTAACAGCCTTACTACTGCAATTCGAAAGAAAATCTCTTCGTTACGCAATCGCCAATGGAACAATATGTTGGAACATTTAGACTTCAACTCGCGGAAAGTATGGAAACTAAATAAAATATTCAAACGAAAGCAACACAGTTTGCCCTATCCACTAACAGATGATAAAGGATATCAGGCACATTCCAATAAGGAAAAAGCCGAACTCCTTGCCGATAAGTTTCTCACCTTTCATTCTTTAGCACAATCCAGTTATAATTCCATCACCGATATGATGGTCAAAAAATCATTTGAAAAGGAGATGAGCTCTTCAAGTATACCACATAAAGACTTTATTCGCACCGAAGAGATAACTGCTGCACTGAAAAAATTGAGTAATAATAAAGCACCAGGTATTGATGGAATACCCAACATCGTATTGAAAAATCTACCAAAGAAAGCAATAGTTCTCACTTGCCATGTATTTAACGCATGTCTTAGATCAAGCTACTTTCCCTTATCTTGGAAACATGCTACTGTGATCCCAATATTGAAACCAGGTAAAGACCCACATGTACCTGCGAGCTACAGACCAATAAGCTTATTGCCAGCTTTGGGAAAACTATTCGAAAAATTGATCCTAAAAAGAATCGCCGAAAACGCCGATAATAAAATGATCCTTCCTAACTTCCAATTTGGCTTCAGGCGAGGATATTCCACAGAGCATCAATTATTTCGAGTAACCAAAGAAATTAAGGCAGCCTTAAAGGAAAAGAAATCAGTTGGCATGGTGGTGTTAGACATAGAGAAAGCCTTTGATACTGTTTGGCATGAAGGGCTTCTCTATAAACTCAAACAATTTAACTTTCCGCAATACTTGACAAGCCTCATAGCTTCCTTCTTACACGAAAGGAAATATCAAGTTAAAATACGAGGCAGACTCTCCTCAATAAAAAACATTCCATCGGGTGTCCCGCAAGGCTCTTGCTTAAGTCCCACTCTCTACAACATTTATACTTCGGACTTCCCAACAAACATTAATTGCCAAATAGCGACCTTTGCAGATGATACTTGCCTTTATGCAATAGGAACAGAACCGGAGACTATTATAAATAGCATAGAACAAGGACTAGAGAGCTCATACCAATATTTCCACAGATGGAAAGTTAAAATCAATGTGGGCAAAACGAGAGCAATTTACTTCAGTAAGAAGCGAAAACCCACTATGCTTCCTGGCAGATGCTTAAACTTTTTGGGCCAATGCATACCTTGGGACAACGAATTATCCTATCTCGGTTTGGTGCTAGATCCAAAATTAACGTTTCGAAACCACATCGAACACATACGCAATAAGACTTTACATTCCGTCATAGCATTATATCCACTACTAAATCGGAAGTCCAGCCTTAACTTAAAAAACAAGACTCTCATCGTAAAAATGGTGCTACAACCAATCATGCTTTATGGAGCTCCAACTTGGAATCAATGTGCCGAATACTTAAAAGCCAAGCTTCAAGCCACCCAAAACAGATTCCTGAAAATGGCGTTTGACAAACCTTTCTATTTCTCTACTCGGAAATTACATGAACTTACTGGAGTTGATCCTGTAAAACAGCTCGCGGACTCGCGGCAACTTAAATTAATGGCTTCAGCCAGCAACTCATCTAACCCTCTTATAGCTTCTCTTAGCAATTGAAAGCACTTTCCTATAGTGTAAGTTTTGCCTTAACAATGTCTTCTGTTATTGATAAATTCTTAATGCTCAGAAAATTGTATGAGTACATTAACTTTAAAATTAGAATATAAGTAGTACATAAGTATAGGATATAGGTTTTATTTAGTTTTAGGTATTATTAGGCCCAGCCAAGGTTTTTTGTTCATTTTTTCCTTCAAATTACAAAACCAACCGTGAAAAATTAATACCAGCACAGCTGAAACAATTACCGTAGAAGAAATGAATTAATGAATTTTTCAGAACTCTAAATTAAGTGACATGTATGTTATAACACAAACTTATTACTATCAATAAAGCTTTATTCAATTCAATTCAAATTCAACCAGCTGCAGCAGCTCTTGGTCGTCCACTCTTTGGGTTTCGTAACCTATAATCCTATATGTCCACCGACCCAAATTTTTGCTTTAATTTAAACTGGCATATCTATTTTAATTAAGACTAGTGTGTTAGAAATCAGTTTTTCAAGCATTTTCATCTCTTCATTATTTTAAAAGCAAAATCCTATCAGAAACTTCAACCCAAAACCGACATTAACCTTCGAAAATTATAAAATTTTCAAGATTATTTCCCTTAACATTTCAACCTTATGTTTCAACTTTGCAATCCTTAACCTACTTTTTCCTGCGAAAAATCTGTCTCAACCTTCCACTTCTTAATTCATATTGCATTACTAAATAAATTAATAAAAAAAAAATCTTAACAAGAAACGTACACGACCAACATTCCTGATTCGGACAAAATCTCATTCACCAGTCTACTCTCTATGGAATTGTGTAGCGTGAACTTGATAGTATCCTTACCCATTGCTGAGAATATTCCCTACATTTTAATATGCAAATGGATTTTTCCCGTTTTCCATCTATCGGTGCAAGTTTTCCAAGATGAGATGTTTGTTGGTTGATGTTTTGTCATCATCATGAAAACCATCACAGGACAAGCGTTAGAATGGGGTGACAAAGAAGTTAAAAGGCAAAAACAAAATACGAAAATCCAAAAAAATTAAGTTGATCTTAAATCCTAAGCTTTTTAATGATTTCGCCTGAAGCGTTAACAGCGGATAAGCAGGAGGACCAAAGGAGCAATTTGTGATAATTTATATTAGCCTCTTATCTTTTATCTATTATTCGAGAATATTACTTATTATGTGATCTCGGTTTATGATTGTTTTTAGTTATTTATCCAAATATTAGCAGTTATTATTGATAAAATGCAATTCATCTATCCAAAGCAGGCACTGATTCTATTTCCAGTAGTACGTTATCTTCACGAAAAAAAGGATCATATAATCGTGAGGAAAAATTAAGTTACCACCGAAGGTAAAATCTAAGGAAGAACACAAAAAATAAAATAAATCGTAAACGGAGAAAGAAGATAAAGAATTATCCTATATAGTATATGCCATAGAAATTTTGGTTCTAGTTGGTAACGTGTCAACCACTGGATATTTGCATTTTTGCCAATTTTATTACATGAATATCATGGTTCTTTCAAGGAAACGTAAGGCATAAATAATGAAAATATTATATTTAATCTTATTTTAAGTTTTTTTTAACAAATTAAATCAAACAAACAGCTTTTCTTCAAAAATATTGAATGGAGAATTTACTCATTATACGGGATACTCTTTTTGTACTCAAAGAACAATATCAAATTGAATTGACATTTAGCTCCACTTGTCAATTGGTCAATGCCATAAAAGTTAGATTCAACTTGTGGGTTCTCAGGTTATCGCCGATTTTTCACAATACTTAACCAACAATGCCTGCCACATTAAATCGATCAGTAGAAATATTTTCATACGGAGAAATCCTTTCAAAATTTATAGCTATGAATAAAACTAGCTTATGCATCCCTAATCAATCGTTACTTTTCCCGTTCCTATGTGAGGAACAGTTTTCATTTATAAAACATTAACTGTTTTTTATAAACCCCTAATTTTATATGTGCGCTGCGGTTGTTGCCTGATCAATGTTCGTTTGAATTTCAACACACTTTTGAATGCGTCGTTTTCACATTTCTCCCACGTAAAATCCCAAATCGCATAGGTTAAGGTAGCCTAATAGGTGTATAAATATGAAATGCGGATTTTTTCTGCTTGAAATATGCATTTATTTGAATAACAGAACGAATGAATTCAAAAATCAAAGTATTGGCCATCGTTAGCTACGACATTTTCCCGTCTTTCTGTCTATTGATGGATTCCGTCCCAGTACAACTTCTCATTATTTGAGGCTAACCACTCATCATGACAATTTTTAACTTCTTCGTAAGAATGGAAGTGCTGTTCCGAAAGTCCGGGCCGCATCGATCGAAACAAGTAGTAGTCAGAAGGAGCCAAGTCTAATGAGTACTGCGGGTGGGGGAGAACTTCCCAATTAATGTTTCCCAAGTAGTTCTGGACAGGTATTGCAACATGCGGCCGAGCATTGTCATGTTGAAAAATGATTTTATCATGTCTTTGGTGAAATTCTGGTCGGTTTTCTTAAGTGCGTGGTTCAATTTGATCAGTTGTTGTCGGTAACGTTCGCCAGTAATAGTCTCACCAGGTTTCAGCAGTTCGTAATACAAAGGTCCCTTACTATCCCACCAAATACACAGCAAAGTCTTCTTTCCATGAATATTTTGGACTGGTTGTGATGTTGATGGCTGGCCTGGGTCTACCCATGATTTTTCCCGGTTGGGATTGTCGAAATAAATCCACTTTTCATCGCCAGTAACAATCCGATGCAAAAAACCTTTTCTTTTCTGTCGGGCAAGTAAAATTTCGCCTTTCGATGTCTCTTTCTTTCAATTGACGGCACCCATTTTCCAGTTTTTTGTATCTTTCCCATGACATTTAAACGTTGTGAAATGGCTGCCTGAGTAACTTCCGACGCTTCTGTCAACTGATTTTCAGTTTGTGTGTTGTCTTCATCCAATAATGCTTGCTAATCTGTATCTTCGAATTTTTTTGGTGGTTTTCCACGGTCTTTATTGCTAACATCGAAATCGCCACTTCTAAATTTTTAAACCATCATTCACAAGTGTCTTGGCTTTGGGCATGTTCACCATATGCTTCCACTAACAATCAATAAGACTCTGCTGCCGTTTTCTTCGAATGAAAGAAGGTTATTAAACTTCCCCGCAAAACCTCTTTTTCTGGCACGTAATTGACATTTTTGATGCGAAAAAAAATTATGTTGTTTGTACAATCAAAACCTATGACATACTGGAATTCGTTGACAGATGCTTACCCTCCAAAATGCCATATTAGTTATCCCCGACACAAACCATGTGTGATGGTTATACCATCTGTTAGTAAAATCCGCATTTCATATTTATACACCTAATATGTTTTTCAGGTTATCACAAAGGATCGTTTAATTCAAATCAAACCACGATGATTACCCGTCTGCGACAGCGACTACGACCCCCTACGACTCCTTCGAAGTCGAAATGTTTGACCTGGATTGAATATCCATGGTGAGTTCAATTATAGGAAAGTCATTTCATTTCAGATTTGCGGAATACCAAATATACCATAATACCATAAACCGAATTTGGACTTTCAACCAGTGAAACTTCCATATAATTGGGACTTAACCAAGGACTCTTACTTTGGTTTGGGTGATTCTTAATAGATGAAAAATTGGAACAATTCGCTATCCACCAAGTTGTAATTAGAAAGATAACCAAACACAAAGCCTTATTAAAATACCCCGAAATTATTTAATAATCAGCAACAATTTAGTTTCAATTATTCCCATCGCTAGCAAACTTGTTATTCATTCCATACCACTGAAAATTTAATAAAATTTGTATGTTTCTGTTTCTGTAAAACGAAAAGTTGAGAACTTTTATCCTGCTCATTCCCAACGTATGGGGGAAAAAAATATACAAGCACGCATGTTTTACAAATCAAATTTGTCGAGAGTTTAACACAAAAGTTTCAACTATTCCCCTTGTGTATGAATAAGCAGAATTGGTTGGCGGGGTGTAAGGATGTGACGGACGATAGGGGGGCGAAAGTATTCGGTCTTGGCAACACGGTGGTATGCAGTTGTCGAAAAATATATATATTTTATGTGACATCACGCAAAACGGCTGTTTAATATCACATGAGACGACTGCAATCAGGTCTACCTCGATCCTATGCTATATCCTAAAAGTTTTTCCTTGTACTTTGGTGTATGGTACTGTTATCTTCAATATCTCCAATATCCTTAGCACAATGCATAAGTGTGAAAGACAAGTTAGTCGACAGAAAAGCGGAGAGCAGCAAGAAGATGATCGGAAGACCGTTCAAGATGAAGACCAAGGAGTGTGAATACTCCCTTTGTGCCGAAAAACTATTGCCATCGTACCAAAAGTTGCTGTAGTGTCATTGCATCTGTTTTTATCACTTTCCATGGTAGACCATATCGTACGGTAGATAGATGCAAGTTTTAATGCAAAAACTTTTCGTTAGGGGGCACTTAAAAATTACGTTGCACGTACAGTAAACTTATATTCATATGTTTGTATGAATATATTCAACATACTCTAGACATACATCCATAGATTGTTCCAATTCCTCTGCCGAGATGAAAGGAAAGAGTGCGGTGTTGAGTTATGGACAAACTTTGATTTTCGGCATTATATGAATCCATCCTGGTAATTATGGTTATCAGGACGAAAGATGCGAAAGAAGTGGTGGGCGCCGGATAAGCATTCACCAACAAAAAACGGAAAATATGGAAAAAGTTAGCTACTTCGACCGACAATATGTGGTTGGATGGTACATATGGAAAAGAACACGTGGCGAGCATATAAAAACACATCAGGATGCTATTAACGTCTATCTTTCTTAGATAAGTTGAACAGTGGTTAAGGTACAGTCTCTACTGTTTGTTTGATATTCTGGCATCATACCAGACATAATCGAAAATTGAAAACGATGGATTAAAACTGTTAGAACAAAGTTTAGACTGGATTTAATAGAAACTTCCTTTGTTGGTTTCCGAAAAAATTAACACTATAACTATTTACTTAAATCGAATTTTTGATAGTATGAATTTCGGTAACTAGACTGGTCATGTAAAGATAATAGTAAGCGTTAATGCAATCGTGTTCAAAAGAAAAGACTCTAAAGGTAACCTTTCAAGTTACCTTTAGAGTCAAGCTTTAGAGTTAAGCTTTCCCCTAGATATATGATGAATTTTTGTTCCTTTATTAAAAATGCAGTATAGGATATGAAATCATCTCTTCGATATCAAGTATTGGAGAAAACTTTCTGATTTTCGTATAACTCCTTGAATTTCTGCTTACATTCTTAAACTGGAACACCTTCACTAATGCTACCATTGCGAACGAAATAGAAACAATGAAATCATTGAACAATAATAAAATACCCTAAAGGCCAATGGGAGTTAGAGACAGAGAGAGATCAATAATTCAAATAATATGCAAATAAGTTAAACATGAACATACATCTACAAATGCAGAAATTGCAAGCAAACCGATTTTCAATCACAAATTCTTTGTGAGCCGTAGGACAGCTGGTCAATGTGTAGAGATTCCTTTCAAAAGGACTTTGCAGCTGCACTACACGTCTGTGAATTATGCACTTTATTATTTTGTCCGAGTTGCTCATATTCCTCCAAGCATTGATCTTCTGCTCAGCACATCTGTCTCTTTCTGATTATCTTCCTGGCATTCCTTACTTATCTTTTGTCAAGTGGAATTTGGACAGCCCGAATCAATGGCTTGCATTCGAATATGAAATACACTAGCATATGAGTCTGAGATTCACGATTGTGTGATGTCAACCAATTTGATACCTATATGACCGAGAATTTAACTTCTGACCGAGAATATTCTGTAGTACGTGTCTGTAAGTATATTGAACCTGGCGCGAAGAGGGTGAATACAGTAATAGGATGTAACAATTGTATAACCGCTTTTTGATTTGTTACACTCTTGACCGTTTGGATGACAAATTTCCAGTATTCAAGTGTTTCACCAATGCTTTCAAAGACTATATTTGTTATGCGTGAAGAAATAATTTTGAGGAACTCTTCCCTTTGAAATTCTCTTCAAAACCGTTCGTTCTGAAACTTACACGACTCAAGATTCCTTCACTAGCAGATCCTACAATAGTCTCCAGGCTCGTCAAAAATATACGACTTTGTCAATTTGTCCGATGAAATCCAATCGATATCCATTTCAATCGTATTGTTGACAATCAGATAGCAAGACCGAACTTGGACAATATAATGGAATCAACGAGCCTTGCATACTCTCCAATTCCATTGGACTACCGAGAATTCCTTCTGACTAACTTCAGTTATGATACCTATAACCATACTTCAGTTTGTCATCCTACAAATCACCCTCCAGCTCGTCAGCTCGTCCCACTTCCTACCATCCCATAATGTTTTCATCATGAACGGTTCAGAACTCGCTGTTCACATATGATATATTCTACAAAATCTGCATATAGGCTCCATGATATTCAATCATAAACGGACGAACGGGTATGTAAATCTTTGTATGCTGGTCATATGACGATGATGACCAACACTCTGTGTCAATGTGAAACAGATTTCGAAGGCCATCGGAAATGTAGGAAACTGGTGAATCAGTTGCATAATTGACAATGATTTCATTTTTGCTTCTAATGAATAACTGATAGTTGGGCAGCAGATTCATCAGTTCTCGCCCAAAACGTCACTAAACAGACATATATAGCACATATGAGTTCAAGCGTGTATAGAAGGCATAGTCGAGGAAGCATATAACGATAATATTCGTTCAAGGGTATAGATATTTTTTTTTAGCTAACAAGGACATTGAGTTTGTGGAACGATGATTATTATGCATAAATGACACACATGTCAATAGTAGGAAGGCGTTATCATTAAATCCAAATAAGTTTGGTAGTCTTCAAATGATAATTATGCGTGTTGCGCGCAATGAATCGTACAATGCAATTTGAATTAACTCAGAAACTATCACTGCATCTTTTTGCGAATTAAATCATTGTCCGTAAGACACGTAATCATCAATAGTCCCAACATTGAAGTGGTTTTGGCTTTAATTTAATGTCATTCAGGGATAAAAACTACTTACGCCACACTTGATGTAATATTTAAAATAAAATAATAGCGTCCCCAAGCGTGATAAAGCCCACACTACCTTAAAATAAACAATGCGACTAGTAATAAAATCTTTTTCAGAAGTTTTTCATTTTTCAAAGCAATTAAACTACACATATTTTTCCAAGCAGCCCTTCAAGTCACGATTAAAGTTCGAAAAGTTCTTCGAAACATTCATTTTACGAGTCCTTTCGTCAAATGTGAAAACGATTACATATGAAGATTCTAAGTAATCTGCCAATCTGGAGAATGCGGTGGATGTTATGATAGTGTTGTACACTGGTTACTGACATGACGCAAGTCGATCAGATTTCTTTTGCGAACGAGAACATATTTACTTCTGGTATCTGTTCAACAGACGCAGCAACGACGCTTACGCAAATTATTACTTTCAATCGATGATTATCGGCTATTCTTCGAGTCCGTTTTCGATATAAAACCCAGCTTTTACTAATCCTTCTTCTGGAGGATAGAAGTTCATCAATATTTCGACGCAAAAAATCGAGAACATAACTATCTTCACTGTCACAGCTTAGTAAACAAGGTGAAGTACTTAGGAGTAACCTTGGACAGTAAACTAACTGGGACTCCACACATAGGAGCAGTCAGACGGAGAGCTACAGCGGCGCTCTTCACAATGAAAAGACTAGTGGGGAAAACCTAGGGAATAAAACCCAAAATTGCCCACTGGATCTACACAACAGTAGTGAGGCCTATAACCACCTACGGGGCATTGGTTTGGTGGCAGGCACTACAAAAGAAAACCATTGCAAACGAGCTGGACAAGATCCAGCGAATGGTCTGCCTTGGCATCACAGGTGCCATTAGGACTACGCCAACTGCTGCAATGGAGATAATGCTTAATCGCATGCCACTCGACAAATTCATCTTCAGAGAGGCATCACTTGCGAGCATCAGATTAAAATCTACATATGGGTTATCTAACCACACTCAAACGGGGCACGTCTGTATTTTGAAAACAATGGAGGGAATGGCCCCGTCAAGTAAAAGGGAGCTGGATAGAATTCAACCAATATTGGACACAACAATTCCATACAAGATCAACATTCCGACCAGAGAAGCGTGGAAAACGGTGCAGGATTTCACATCTGGAAGTGAGATCATGATCTGCACCGATGGTTCCAAAACGGACGAGGGAAGCGGCGCTGGAATCTTTTTCTCAGATCACCCGCAACTCAACCGAAGTTATAAACTAGAGAGCCATTGGAAAACCACAGTTTTCCAGTCGGAAGTGTTTGCAATAAAAGCGGCTATAGAAGCGGCAACAAACAACCATGATGGAAGTATACAAATACTCTCGGACAGTAAGTCGGCACTGCAGGCGCTTGCCTCTAACCGCGTAGTTTCACAACTGGTGCAGGATTGTAGGCAGGCTCTCAAAACCGTAACAACCTGAGTAAATGTAAAACTGACATGGGTCCCTGGACACAGTGATGTAGAGGGAAACGAAAGAGCCGATGAACTAGCGAGAGCTGGAACAGCCGACCAAAATGCCACTAGAATAGACACAATTAAAGTGCCACTAGCAACGGTATAAAGGGAACTAAACGAAATCCTCTGGAAAGAGACAGATACGGCTTGGAATGACAGGAACGACTGCAGGATAAGTCGAGCTCTTTGGCCTCACCCTAATCAAATGAGAACAAAACAACTCCTAGGGAAAACCCGAAATGGCATTAGAACATTGGGGCAGTATTAACGGGCCATAATCTTCTAGGTCAAAACGCCAAACGAATAGGAATCCGAACGAATGACACTTGCCGAGCTTGCGGCGAGGAGGAAGAAAGTACAGAACACTTCCTCCTAGATTGCCCGAGTCTGGTCAACAAACGCCTTACTTGACTGAAATGTACTGGCGCAAGAGAATTGGAACACTTGGCGACCACAGAGCTGGGAGAACTCCTTGGCTTCTGTAGGACGACAGGATGGACCATCTGTAAACAATAGTACTACACATGGGGAGCAAATGGCCGAGTTCTGGCCTATGCTAAATTCCAACAAATGGACGCCAGTACAATAATAATAATAATCTTCACTGTCAACCGATATGAATACGATTATTCTGCACTGGAAACAAAAGCGGCAACGATTTTTTCAGAGATAACCAACCACACACAAATTTTTTAAAAATTGAAACTTCAGAAGTCTCCGAAATAATAAAATAACAGAAGCATGAATAAGCTGGTGACAGCCAGCGTATGTACGAATTTCAGATACCAAAAAAAGTTATTTGATGAGAAGGGTCAAAGATATGGACGCACCTCGCAAATGACAAGAATCAAAGGCTTGCAAAAATTGGAGGCAAGGAACCCTCTAGCCCAAGGCCCATGTTTAGCTTTAGAGACTTAACAACCATTACGATGTAATTCTTGTTAAAAAAAACTGTAAAGATAGCTTTGTATGCCAATGCTACAAGCATTCAGCTATTTTGTTTATTACTAAATACAATAGCCGCCTTTTTTAAATTTAAAATTATATTGCATATAATTTATTTTCGCTGATAGCAGCTCAAATAACAACCAGAACTTCAATTGCTTCAGGACAAGACCTAAACGACACCAACCAACTACGCTATATGTTTACAAATCGTTATAAAATACCAAAACTAGCGAAAGGCGCAAACAAACAAACAAGATAAACGCATTACGAAGAAATTGAGTCAAACACCCCATGAAGCAAATAAGTCAAACTGATGCAAGATAGGAAGCGTATCGTGATCGCTGCAAATGTTCCTGGCAATTGCTCATGCAAGTTATTCTACATGGAAATAAATTCAAAGTGATTTTAGTTTGAGTATTAGAATAATTCAACCAGAGCATTTTGTAATAGGATCTCATATGATACTACTCTGAAAATATTAAGTTCCTTATTCGAAACTCCGAAAATGATTCCACTTAAACTCGAAAATACAGAAACCAAAAGTTTTCTAGGCTCCCGTTGAGTTTCTGATGACGTTAGAACACTTCTTTTGATCTCTCTCTATTTATTGAATTCACATTTTAAAACAATTATGTTGTTATGGGTGCAAATTTTATCCTTTGTCACGTATTGATCCGGAGAATTCTTTGAACTTCACGTTTATATACCAAACACCTATATGTATCACGAACTCGTCTTTTTGCCAATATGTTATTCCTAAAGCCTGAAATGATGAATTAATTGCATCATTACATAATTCTCCAAGTTGTACCTTCGAAATCGAGTACACTGAAAGTTCAATAAAATTTAACGAAGAATTTCCGCAGCGAATCGGATATTACGCAATCGTGGGTTCAAAACATAACGTAGTTAGATCGCCTGAACAAAGCTTAACGCCCAGCAGGATATAAGACAAAAACCGCCAAATTTGTCGTCATTTCCTCTTACCGTGGAACGTCAAACAAAAACTGTTGATTTCTATCTTCCAGGCACTATTGTGAATGTCTTTCCATTTATCTGTCATTTGACATTTTGACACACGCAAAGTTCTAATTGACAGATTAAGGAGCGTTCCGTTTTACTACAACGTCATATCAACTCGGTTGCAAATCCAAGAACTGAAATCTTGTCACTATTAAATATATATACTTATAATAAAACGTATAATTTTTGTCAGGCGTCAGAAAACGTCAGTGCACAAGAAATGCTCGTCGCCGTCTAATCAGACAAAATGAGGTACGTGCAACTAAATGCGAAACCAGTTATTTTTATTAAAAATGCTATGTATAGAATTATTAAAACCGTTACGCATGTTTTAACGAGAAATGTAAAAATGATTTCACGCAGCCTGAAGCAAGTGTATCCAGCAGCAACGCGAAACTCGGAACCAATTCTGCAAACGTTAAAGCAAATCCTTAACAGCAGCACCCCAGGTTTAAAACTACTGGAAATATCATCCGGCACTGGACAGCATTCATTATACTTCGCCAACCACTTTTCAAATATCATATTTCATCCCACCGAATATGAAAAGTCTCTACTACCGAGCATTGCAGCCTACGCAGCAGAAAGTCATCATGGAAATATTAAAGATCCAATTTTTGTTGACATCTCGAAGCCATGCCTCGAGGATCAACCTGGACAATTTGATTATATACTAAACATTAACATGTTACATGTAACACCATGGTCATGTAGTGTAGGTTTACTAGAAAATGCTGGACGACTTTTAAAGTCTGGTGGTTTGCTCATAATGTACGGCGCCATGGCCATCAATGGCGTCCTCGAGCCGGAAAGCAATCGTAAATTTGATATATCTATTAGAAGATCTAATCCCGAATGGGGTGTTCGTGATGTGTGCGATTTGAAAAAGGAAGCAGCAAAATATGGAATCAGTTTCAGAGAAATGTTCGATATGCCCGCTAATAATAAGACAATAGTATGGGTGAAAGTGTGAAAATCATGAAACTTGAGGAAGAAATAAAGCTTGTAAATATATAAAGGTAAAGTGAATCCTATTCGCAATTGAATCATTTATGGATTTTATTGTTCTGTTTCTTATTTATATTCAAGATTTTTATTTTTGACTTAAAACTCCTGCTTTTTGCAATGGCCTCAGAAGAAAAGTTTACATTGCACAAAAACTTTTTCTGGTTTCCTTGAGAGGTAAGTAAATAAAACATTTTTATGAATGTTTACAATCATTCTAAGCTAATCTTCCCGCAAATGTGATTGTCTTACCCGCCAAAATCTCTACTTTAATATCATTGTTTACAATTGTGTTTTTATGAATTATATATTAAAATCATCTTTAAATTTTGCTTGTTTATATTTATTTAGGTTATAATATATTGAAATTCTCAATTTTTTCGTTTGAAGCAAAGGATCATTAAAGAAAGTTGTGTCTCTTATCATCTCAGCGATAAGCTGAGGCGACATTGTAGCACGATTTCCAAACTCTAACCACAACCCTGAGTATATGAATTTCTAGAGTGCCATGGCTGTCTACCATGAAAAAATGGGCAAAAATAAATCAATGAGTTAACGCAAATATCGCAGGGACGATAAATACAGCTATGCGAAATATTCCTTGCTTGAAGCCAGCGGCTCAAAATTTACAGGCAATAAAAGCATGATTAGAATGGTGAGCATATAGGCCATGCCGACACAAAGCTTAAGATGGTAAATCGCAGTAATTCATAGCAAAATTGAGCAAGCTCAATGACTACTATGACGAGGGTCCTTACCGCACACTTGGCTATATATTTTGTAGGGAGTCTGAATAAGCTCATAGATTCGTAATAAAGAACAATATGTGGCCGACGTTTCTTCTCCGATCTAATGTTCAAAATATTTACCTTTTAATCACGGAGAAGGTTTATGACAGCTCCCACTTCTGTAATATTCTTCTGCTGAGTTCAGGAATGGCAATTTTAATTGAGAGAATATTGGTAGCCGCCAGGCTTTTAATACATGACTGCCAATTCCGAGTTTTAATATCAACAGAAATGTTTACTAGTTAAATTACTATTTATTTTCATTGTAGATACTTATATACAAATGTAGAAGCAACAATAATAGCTTTCTTTAATATACATAATACTTTTGCCTTGTTCCAAATGTACAAATTATGTTCGTAGACTGGTAAAACCAATTCCAGTCTAAAACCTCGAGACGTCCTCCAAGATGTACCGACATATGCCTAAGAATGTCGCATGCAAAGTTGTTACTGGCATGATTTATATTTATGCACAATGCCTTTACAGATAATCTGCAAAAATTACCTCATAAATATTTTTCGTGTAAGTTATGATTGTTCAGCTTGCTCACTCGCTGCTTTCTGCTGAACGTTGTCTTTGACCAGTTGATACGAATGTTATTATAAGTTGAAAAATCTAAACCGCCACTCATGTTTTGTGACCAGCATGAGCTGGAACGTCTTCTTAGAGCAAGAACAGCACGATCAAAACTTTTATCTAGATCTACAACTTCTTTAAGCCTGAAAATGTTTGTAGCGAGATTATGTCAAAAATGCTTTTTGAAATATTTCAACTTTTCGCGCTTCAATAATGACTGTTGACAACAGTGCAACGGCTTTCATTCGCCAAAGTTGGTTAAGTTTCCAGTACGTTATTAGTCGTAAAAATTTTGAATTCAGTCGATTACATGCTAGACAAGACGATCAGACGGTAGTATACACTCCAACCACTCGCAAATACTAAATGATATAAACAACTAAACGTTCCCCCGAATAAATCCTTCAATCAAAATCCGAAATCTCAGTCTCAATTAATATCTAACTCTAATCAATAAAATCAATATCATAAATATTATAATTTCTTATTTATTTTGTATTTGTTGTCAATGTTGAAGATGAAGATGATGAGGTGGCGGTTGTTGCAGTTGATGTGACTGTGGACGAGGTTAATGTTGATGTTGAACCCAACCCACAAATCGGCATTGCCGCATCTCTTCTAATATAGAAAAGGATATACGGTTTGCATTCAGCTACAGATGCTGAGTCCACTTCCTTTACGGTATGGTCATTGAAATGTAACCAAGTTCCATTGTTGATTGCAAACGATGTATAATGTCCGTAGCTTGAGCTGAAAAATAAAAAAATCTTTATTAGAAGGAGATGGTCGGGCAAAGTGGGGATTGCAGAGCGTTACCCATTGCCATGATGCACTATCACCGCCGCCAAATCGTAAACGTTGCTCGTTTGGCTGTTGCGACGTGTTTCAGGACCATTATTCAGGACATATTTAGACATGTCTAAGGAGGTTATGGGAAACGAGATCCGTTGGTCGATTTTAGTTCTTAAAAGAAAATCGTAAGGTTGCATGTGAATCTCTATCTTAGCGACAGACAAACTAACCTAAAGAAATTGTTCCAACGAAATCGCTTAATATGCAAACACAGTACGTTGGGCAATCGACGGATCCAAAATCGTTTTGTCGACTTTTGTTTACATTTACATGAACTACAATAGTACAATTCAGTTTCAGCTAATTCTTCTACCTGTGAACCGAGAACAAAATATAGTTAAGGGCACTGAGCATGAGCAGATCGGAGAGGACTCACTTCTGTAAAACTAGACAAACAATCATTTATATTACAAATGGCCTGTGATTCGCTGCTGTCGTCGCAATGATCAAAGAACCGTTCTGGAATGTCGAGGGAAAGATCGAGGAATGGATCGTGTTTTTTACTCTCCATCCCACAGATCAAACAACGAACTTCACTTTGCAGCGTTCCGCCGAAAACATTTGTCACTATCGAACTCCTTCCATTTTTCAATCCATAATTGCAGCTGTTGGACGACGGCGATAGCATTCCATCCGAAAATGATGAATACAAGCTTCCACTAACATGCGTCGACTGTGCAGCTGCGGCTTTCGCGCTACTCACAAAAGAAGTGGCGGCTTTAATAGATTCAGGTGATAGCAGAAGCAGTTCATTATGCAACCGATCGAGCATATACCGTAGAAATTCATGGGCGTCGTGTTGTCGATGTCCACGAAACTGAGGAACTACTTTCCATATCACAAGAAATAAACATTCGGGCGAGATCGCCTTCGTGCCGTCCCCGCCACGACTTAAACTAATTAAAACTTTACGCAACTCCTCCACTACACTCGCATCACTAATGTGATTATCCTTCAGACTACTTCTGGAATGATACACACGTTGTTGTTTCTGTTTCGATGTTTGCTCCAAGCATGGCAACGCGCTGAAGTAACAGCTAAACTCTTGAATGTTGCTCAACGATTGCAGCACTGAATTCATAAAACATGTATTTCCTAAGTTCCTTAGACCTACAACCTAGAGAAAGGGCGCCGGTCAGCAAGAAAAGTCAAAATTTCCACCACCTGGTTTTGTTGGTAGATTATGTCAAACTTACTTTCCTAAGAAGCTTCTTCTTTGCTACACTTTCACTACTATCACTTGAATTTGTGCGCTTCCGAGGCCTCAATTTACGACCTGGTCGCGGCTCCTCCCAACCTGAATCACTTGACGACACACTCGCCGTTTCCTGTAGAGAATGAGATTTCGATGAGCCCGTCTCCTCGGGATTTGTCGATAGGGATGTTTCCGAACATGAATCGTCTTCGCCTTTGAGTTCTTGGCGCAGATCATCCACGTCTGATGTTTCATTTATTACAAAATCATCACATTTATAACTGAAACAAACGATAGACGATAGTTAGAAACGAATTTCTACACACTTAATCAATAGAACATACCAAAATACAGAATAGTTTAATGTGTTCATGCAAACCTTATGACCATTTGCATTGAAATGTTTCAATGCGTGAGCCTTTTCATAACGTCCACAAAGTACCGTGCCACAATGCAAGCATAGCCAATTTTCCTTTATAGAGAGACATTCTGCAAAAGATAAAAGATTTATTTACTGTTCAATTATATTGATGGCGTTTATACCAACAATATTTAATGCGGCCATTGGGCAAAGTCATCAAGAAAATCAGAGTACGAAAGTGAAAATAAAGTTAGATTGTGACTGAAAACGGGGAGTTAGAGGTCCCCGCTTCGAAACGTTCAACGGAGCGAGTAATATTTGAAAATTTAATCTAGGACTAGATCCGTGTGCAAGCGGGGAGGGATATTGTCAAAAAAATATTCTTAATTATTGTGCAAGAATGTAAAATCTGACAAATTAAATTAAATGGAAATCAATCAAAAAACCAACCTTTATTTAAGAGCAGACCAAAGCAAAATATGTAATGCAAGATTAAACTGAAATATTAAAAATAATTACTTAAACAGCTGCTTGCAAAAAAAAAAGGTGGAAACTAACGACAGCGAAATCTTAACCGATCAGAGCAGACTGTAAAGATGGCATCGATTGTAACCATCGCATCGATGTTCTCGCCCAATCAATCAATTATTTGCAATGGACGATGGAAAATCATTTTAAACTATATCATAGTTTAACTCGATCTGTCGCATACAAGAACAGCAATAAAAATTATACAAATTTTCTCATTGCGTTATCGTTTTGTCGACCATTGAAAATTCAATAACTCACAATTGTATTGACAAATGTCTATTTAGAGTTTGAATCATCAAAAACTTTGTTTCTCATC
Organism: Stratiomys singularior; assembly: GCA_954870665.1. Classification (NCBI taxonomy): domain Eukaryota; kingdom Metazoa; phylum Arthropoda; class Insecta; order Diptera; family Stratiomyidae; genus Stratiomys; species Stratiomys singularior. Next base: position 109,215,701 of record OX940879.1, on the reverse strand, counting down.
TATGCACTGGTATGGATTGGCCTACACTGACCATGTTTTTGGATCCTAACTACGAATATGCAACAGGTAGCAAATAAATTTGCTTCATATCGCCAATAGCAATAAATTAAAAATCCTCAAAATTCATAAAAGTAAATCGTCCTCGGTTGATTAGTGACTAGAAAGAGTTCAATGTATACCTTGTCTTGACCAAAACTCATGGATCATATTTTACACTTCGAATTGCGTCCATGAATTTCCGAGATCTGTTTAATAAACAATTATTACAAACCAATCAAATATCTCCCGGAGCAATTGACGTCATTTCCAACATTTATATATTCAGCTCATACATAAGACATCATTGGTAGAGGAGACATCATTTAAATACCTTTTCTGTATATTTGGGTTGCACTTCATATGAAAATTCAATCAATTCTATCTCAACAAGAGGACATTTCCATAAAGCTTCCGGACAAACTCACGTTTTGCGAACATATGCATGCGAAACGCAAAAGGGTTAAAGCTCTCTGCCATTCATTTGGAAAACGGGCTAAACATTTCTCCTACAATGCTCTACTCTAGTACGTTCTGCAAATAATGAGTAGTTCATCTCCCCTCCCCCCGCTGTAGGACCATTGATAAACCATTCACTTTGGCATTCAATTCAACTTACGCCACCAATCGCAACCTTTCGCCATTTTACAATGAAACTGTCTACAGATCATGTCGCCACGAACGGGGAAAATGAGCCAAGTGAAGAAAAGCGCCGCACCATTCCAACTGGTAGCATATTCTGGACCCTTGGCCAACTCACCTGAGCATTTCCACACCTTCGGGGTGTTGCTAGCATTTGAAGCCCCAGCGCTACCACTGCCAACATCACCCGTGGCGGAAGCTGCGACAACAGTTCCCGCACCGCTGGTGTTCGAGCTTCCGTTGGCCGACGGCAACACACTCACTCCGCACCCGTCAATCAGCTGACACCGCTTCGACTTGATAACATCGCGGCTGATCTTGCAATTGTCGTTCAAATGCGGGCATTCCATCGTCGCGTCCGCCGTCCTTCCCCCTCTTCGAAACGGGCGATTATCGAACGTACGGCGTCGAGCACAAAAGATGCAAAAACGCTACCAGCCTCACTCGCCTACTGTTCCAAGCAAAAACTCGCACAAGCCCCTGCATAAATTAACCAGCGAGTCAATCACCTCCACTCCCAAATGCGACGGCGAGGACCACCAGGATTGCTTACGCCGCAAACACCTGGCTTAAATCACTGCTTGTCGCTCAACTCTTCGGGCGCTTGTCACTCAAATGTTCACACGCGTTGTACTATTTTTCGGCCCAACATTGTTCCTATTCGACTATACTTAATCCCAAGCCTCGAAATAACACCGCCACTGCGAGAGTCACACTGGCCCCCAACAGCCCTGCCGGAGCCCGAGTTCAATCTCGCTAAAAACCCTCTATTTCTCTCCCTGGCACAAACTACTACGCTCTTCAAATTCAATCTAGTACGGTGGGCAAATGATTGCGACAAGACAGAAACTTGATTCGTCCACAAGGGACGAGATTTATTGTCTCTCACAAGCTCCACAATTATCCTTTTGCCCTTAGAAACACTACGTCAGGCTAATCGAAAATTGCGAAGGAAGCACAGACACTTCAAGTCAACACACGCACGGTCGCCTCGTTTTAACGATTTCTGACAGACGACCATCACCCGAACGGCCAGAAGGAAATGGGCGCACATACACACGCACTGCGAGTCAATCTAACGACATGCAAGAAAAACCTTCACTGGCCCCGGGCTATGCTCCCCTGCAACTTTCCTTTGGCCATAATTGCGTTCCTCGGCTAACGTCACAATTTCGATACAAACAAACGGCACCGAGTTCACAGATCTATCAGTTTTCATTCACGAAATATTTCCTTTCTATTGTAAACTGCCGTGGAACGATTTTTCCAAGGTGTTTCGCGTCGCGAAGTGGTTAAACGGCGGGGATCGACAGTGAAAATTTTCGCATTCCCCATATGGCCTCCCCCAGTCAATCCGGTCGAGTAGAGTGTGCCGACCAAATGCTCTTTGTGGAGTGCTGAATTTCGGAACGATTGGTATGTTATGGGGCAGTGAGACGATGGCAGAAGTTGGTGGAATGTACGCTGGGGAATTGGAACATATGGTCTGGTTCGAGTGAGGTGAACGAATGCTGGGACGCACCAACTGAGTAAGAGAAATCGCCATTATCTCTACAATGCTTCGTGTGATTGGGCTACCTCATGCCTTGGCTAAATTGAAAGTGGTTAGCATTTTTGATTTGATGCGGTTGAAGCATGAATAGATATGCGTGATATCAAAGACAATTACCTTAACATTATAGACAGCCAAGTATTCAACCCATAGGCGAATGGTATAAATTGATACCGAATACGTTCCTTTCCGTGAGTAATTGTTTCCGCAAGATCGGCATAAATTTCACACCTGTGGTTATAATGGAACAAGCATGTTAATCTGTGCGATAACTTAGCTAATATAATAGATAATAGCTAATATGATGTTTTTGCACCAGTATCTTGGCCAGTTCGCACATCCAAAAATAATGCAGGGCTTTGTAGTTTGCGGTGGCTGAAACTGATGTGCATTATGTCGCCCGTGGTACTTGCTAAGCTAAATTTTATTTGTTAAATACATAATTGAATGCAACTTTAACTGGCATAAAGCAAATGTGTTTAGAATTTACTTGAAATAAAGTATTCGCATTGGGCCATGTGAAAAATTCGATGAAAACTGATAATACTAAAAACCCTGTAAGAAATCAAGATGAAGTGATCAGAAAAGTAGTATTTTGTTTATATTTTGTACGTTCATTGACTGTGAAATTCATTTCGTTGCTAGCACCATACATAGTTCCGAAAAGCTCCAATCCCAGGTCTAAAGGAAGAGGACATTGCCTTACGCTAGAGAAATAGAGGGACGTGTAGCGTAAAGAAAAATGCTCTACTTGTTAAAAAATTTTGCGCCTTGGTGATCATAACATTATTGTCATATGCGCAGCAAATGTTAAAAAATACGCTTCTTTTACGATCAAAGAAGTTGGCTTTCATGCCTGTCACTTACTACCTCGTATATGCACCTAGTGCTGCAACACCGTTTACCATTTAATTCTACTTACCTGAATAAGACCTACATTTGATGACCCTTAACTTTTGCCGTGATATTGCCGAACAGAAGTACCAAATTTTGACCTCCTTGTTATGATTAAAACTACAGCTCTTACCGGAAAAATAATCATAGTATCGAAGCTATCCAGCCCAAAATCTCGACACAGGCAGAGTGGATAAGAGCACAAAAAATCATATGCGACTGTGTTGAGGTAACATGGATTCACAAGTAGTTTCATTGATTTTCATGACATAAAGTAAGATTCAAGTTGTTTCAAAGTTGCGTCTGCACCAATTCCCACCAGATGTCAGCTCAGGAACGAATGCTAAACACCACTTTTATTTCACACATAAGTAATCAAACTTTAAATATTAGATAATTTCGTTTTCAATCTTATTTGAAAAAACTTATGCGATCCTTCAGCCTTACTTTATCCTCGCTATACTAGTATAACAAGTTTGAATTACTTTTATATTGCTTAATAATGCTGATATATATTGTAAGCATGAAATACATACAGATCAGAATAAAATGTTTGAAGCTCATTATAAATTGTGGTACATTAGATCCGTTCTTATCAGTAATTCTTTCGTGAACTCCTTTGAAAAAGTATTTTTTACATTTATTATTGATACAAATATTTATTATTGACTTTTTTTATGATACGCTGCTAAGCCATTTAAAACATTCGTTCACATAGGTACAAAATTGAAAACATTCTTTGACTTTTTTTGGTTTTCTCGTATTGAATGCACTAAATGCACAGTAAATTTTCATAAAATTTTTGTTCCAGTTAGATTGTCAGATGCTAGTTAATTCTAGTCTTCTAATCATAATAGTTGTATTAGATAACTTTATAATAATAACCGTATATATATTTAGATCAATGAATATAAAATCGTTCAAATTCAATATATTTTCATTCTGTTGCTATTGTGACGTGTTCAGGTCACGCGAACTGTAGTCGGCGTAAACAAAAAGTCGTAAACATGTTTACGACTATCTGCTACCAACACATCGATTGTTTTCGTGTGCGCAAGCATAAACACGTCACGCGCATCAAGTACAACAGATCCCGGTGCAAGCGACTCGACGCGTACACGCGAGAACAATCTGTATGGAAGGTTCTGGGATGGTTGGTAGTGGTATATAAGCGACTACGGCGAGCGACGAGACAAGCAGTTGTGAATGAAAAACGCGAGAGTACGCGACAGTGCGCGCCAGAAAAACTCAAAATAAGAAAAGTGAGAAAAGTGTTAAATAATTGAATTAGTGTTTAATTATGTGAATAAGTGTTAATTAAATAATTTAATTCATTAAAGTGATTAGTGATTTTAGTAAATTAATCATAAAGTGTAGAAGAGACTTAATTAAAATTTAAGAATTAATTTTAAAATAGTTCGCGAGTGTTTTATTTCACTATTAGCAATATTTGCGAATAGCAAACAGGTCGCGCACCTGCTCAACGCGCAACACTATTTAAAAATGGGTATATGAATTCTATTGCAGCGAAAAAGTACTAACTACACAAACTGCTCGAATTTCTTATGACGCTGGCAATGATGCCAATGATTTCACTCAATCCACCTGCTAACGTGCGCTCTCTCGGCTTCCAAGACACTGTGGAAACAATTTTCCCATGAACATCTGTCAAACGTGGGGTGGTCTTGAAATCGCGAGTCGCGGATCAAGTGTGTTTTCAAATGGGAGTGTTCTGCTTAGTGCAATTGCGGTGCGAAGCTCGTTGGTTTGATACGAAATATTCGAATGCCAATTTAGCAATTCAATCAAACCAAAGCCAGCTGCAGCGAACAGTTAAATATTATACACCGATGAATGCAAAGTGCACAAGAACTGAATCGATTCGTAGTGAGCGCGAGGTGTAGTAAATAAACTGTGCCGTTTGTGCAATTTTTTCACACTGGCCGTAAGTGTTAGAAGAAAATGAACTGATTTTGTGCTATTTGTGGCCCGTCGAGTGCCGGTCAACTTTCCTCTGCAGCGGTGGTGAAACGTCAGTGAAAACATTTCGAAATAAATGAATTTAGTCGGATTTGGCATCGCGGAATTGCTGCATTGGTTCGTCTGGAAAAGTGACAGTCCGCAGATGAGCAAATGAATTCGCGAATTATTTACGTTTTTTGCACGATTTGAAGATCTCGTGACTGAAGTGCATTTTGAACACAAGCGGCTGAGGAATCGCTTTGTATTTGAATTACTCATTTAGTCTAATCGCAAGCCTCACCGCCTATTTATCGCGGCGAAACTAGTTCCCGCGCGCCTAGCCAAAACCGAAACAAAATCCACCTTGGATGGTGGCGCGCCAGGACGAATCGTCGGAACATGACAAAATTGTTGCCTTGCAAACGTTACGGAAGTCGTTACATAATGCGGAGCTACTTCTTCGGCTCGAGAAGCGTGTGGACATGCGGTATCCTTTTTGGGTTCGCCGTGCTGTGTATTTTATGGATATCGGCAGGTAATTCGGGGATTGGCGGCGTCGCCAGGTCGAACGAAGAAGGAGCTGGAGCCTCACGTAAGTAGGGTTGCCACGAAAATGCGCTTGTAAAATCAGCTCATATTTTGGTGTCAGTTTCATGTGTTCGGGACTCGTTGCCCACGAACACTTCATCCACATTCTAATTCATGTCCTGTGTTTTGTGGTAAATTTGTTCTGGAGCTTGGGTAGTATTCTTTGTCTAAGAAATATTTATAAGAATTAATCTGCAGTGGTTGGGAACACAAGTGGCAACCCTACGTGATATTTTTATTCTTTAATTGCTTCGTACTATTAAGATGTTTTGTTATTGTTTGTCCTCATGGGATATGTGTTTCGATTGTCTTATGACCTTTTGGGAATACAAAAGTGCCAATTTCGTTGCCATATCACAGCTGATATAAATGTTTCGCTTACACTATTTTCTGTACATAAAATTAACAGAAAGTTTTGGATTGGACAATTATGTTTCTTTCCTATAGGTCCATTCCTTTGAGAAATTCTTTTTGGCTATCAAGCATTTACCTTACCGATTGTATCAAAACCCCAATATTCGATATTTGATATGCATATATTGTTAATTAGTATTGCATGCAAGAATTGTGTGTTTAAGCTTATGCCCTGATAGTCGTTCTCGAATTAACTTATGAGAAACAAGAATAATATTTGTTTGTACATTCATGCTACAAGTTCCTAATCAGGAATTACAATACAGGTAGTTGGCGTCCTTGTATTCCTATTCCTATTATGTTTGGCGATAAGCTATCTTTCTGATAATAATTGCAGCTGTACAAAAATTAATACAGAATGTAAATGTACGATGTACAAGTAAGTATGGAATGAGTCATGTGTACTATTTTAAATAAAAAAAAGGAGATGTGACCAGCAGACAAGTGGCCTGTCCCGGTGAATTTTCTTGTCGAAATCTCAGATTAAAATTTTCTAGAATAAAACTACTAATGACTAGTCATACTTGTGTTTTGTGTAACTCTTAGCTAATTGTATTGCATATTATGATAATAGAAGCATAGAAGCGTATTGAAAGTCTCTTAAAATTCGGTCGTATTCAAATTTCCAAAAACATACTCGTCATTTACATTGGTTGTTAGACATCTGGCAAATTTCTATCAGTAGTGAATTTATTCCATGAGTTTTGTTTGAATCTTCGAAGGAGAAACATCAAGAGACGACGCAACAAACAAAACACCGCTCAAACCGTGGAAAATTACAAGACGGCGACCATAACCTTAATCCATACTATCCAAACCAACCAATACACGTCTGAGGTGTTCCCTTACGAGAAATAGAAAAAAGAAGTGTTGTTAAATGGTATAGAAATACAAAGAAAGGAGAGCTGCTTATATTACAATAACAAAAATCGTAACTACCCTGATTTCTTGATTACAAACATATCTGGTGCATTAAGATTTCATAACTCAAAACAAAATGGAGGAGTGGGAGAAAGGCCCACCGGATCACGGTGATACGCGGTTGATGACTGATATAACAGTACAAAAAAAGAGGAATCTAACGCACACAACGAATATACAACCAAACAAAGCGCAACTTGAGAGTTACGAAGCTGAGGAAATAACTAGGGAAAACATGGTGACAACAGGTGTAGTTATAACTAAGACGACAAGCGGAAATGTGAGTGCTATCCCCAGAAATAAGTACCACAGCGATGCGAAAAACAAATTTTTTCCAGTATTGATTGATGGAATCAACAAATCTAACGAAAGGATAAGAATCACTCCCATGCGGTTCTTTTTCTGATGAACAAAAAATAGGACTCGAAGGTATCACGGACGTCAAGCAATCCTGATACAGCAGGCTCAAAGTGACATTTGAAAGTGCCAGTACAGCAAACAGCAGCATAGAAAATCAAATGATGGAAACGATGAACCTTAAGGCGTTCATTCCGGGGAACTTACTGTTCAGATTTGGCGTTGTTAGAGACATCCCACTAGAGATGGATGTAGAGGATTTCATCAAAATATCAACTCCGTGCAATAAGAACGGAGACACATTTGAGGATATTAAAATTGTTGATGCACAAAGACTAAGTACACGGGTCAGGAATGACCCCACGAAGTTCATAATGACAAACACTTTGAAAATCAAGTTTACGGGGAACACTCTACCTGACTCGATAAAGACAGCTTACGTCATTAATAAAGTGGACTATTTCAAGTTCCGGCCCAGACAGTGCCAAGGATGTGGTAGGCTCGGCCACTCGGCCACTATATGCAAAGACAAAAGCAAGACCTGCCTCAAGTGTGGTGAGCAAAACTGCGAGGACAAATGTAGGAAAACTCAATACCTGTTATGTAAAGATACTGACCATAACGCCCTGAACCAGAAATGTCCAAAATGGCGCACGTATAAGCACGAGGTAGAGATTAGCTCAATACTAAACAGAGAGGCGAGACGGATAATGAAAAGTAATAGATATGCTGGACTTGACATGCAGGAGCTTTCTAATCTTGATTTTCCGCAGCTACCAAACCAAAAAGGCAAGAACTTGAGGAATCCGCTTCATGATGTTAACAAAAGCATAACAAGAAACACGTATGCGAAAGTAGTGGCGATTCAATCAGCCTACAAGCCAGCACTCAAAAACCAGTACCCAACTGCATAAAAAGTAATAACAACAATCGAACCTATTAAAAACAATCCTCACAAATCATCTGAGATTGAGAAGATCCTTAACCAACTCATGGGTCAAATACAAAAACTTTATGAAAACGAAAAAGAAAATGTACAAATAGACGCCAACACGCTGAAAGGATGGACAAATACCATCTCTAGCTTAATCAACAAAGAGAGTGGGAAAGCCAACACTCAGGACAAAACACAAACAAACAATGTAATAACATGAAGAAAAAAGGAAAGATAGATACGCAAACAACAACCATGATCAAGATACTACAACTCAACATTCAAAGTCTACAAAAACACAAGGATAATCTAGAATTCCACTTGAACAATAATAACATCACATTCGCACTATTACAGGAGGTAGCAGGTAGCTACGACACAAACCACGAATTCCTTAACTTTAACACAGTTTATCTACTCAGAGAAAGTAGTGTAGGAGGAGGTGTAGCTATCCTTATTAGGAAAGACATACAGTATAGATAAATCAAAATTAACACATACATAGAGACCATTGCAATACAAACCGTTAACCTTGAAAACAACATAATAGTCATGTCGATCTATGCACCACTCAACTACACAGCGAACCTCAACCCAACCCCCCAACCCCAAAAAAAATTCACAGCGAAAGACATCCAAACAGAACTCGACCAAAAAACCAATCAAATAAACCTAACGAAAAAAATAATTATAGGAGGAGATTGCAATGCCAGAGATCATATGTGGGGTGATCTCTTCACAAATGCTAAAGGAAAGATATTGAGAAGATGGGCAATGCAGATGGACTTGAACATATTAAATACGGGGATCTATACTTTTAGAAGAATGGATAGGAACGGCAAATAGCTTAACTCAACACTCAGCAATATATGCAGCAACCATATAGTTTGGAGGACAGAGAACCTACACATCTGCAACATCAATCACATCCCCATAATAATCAATATAAATCTGACGGAGAAAACCAGAGGTGTCTAAAGTTTGCATCGTTGCAAACGCAACGGTCTGCAATTTTTTCACTTTTTCATTGTTTTTTGGCTGAATTGACTTGAACTTTTTGAAAGTTTCATTCGCCTTTGTTACTTCTTTGCAATCTATTAGGGTTTCATTATAGTTCAATCATCTACCAGCAATAAATTGTTGAACGCTGTCAACAAGAACTACAGGATAAAAGGCAAGCAGCTCCAGGACCGGACCTAATAGACTATGAAACAATGAAAACCCTCCTACTAACAAACCAGGACAATTTGCTAGAGGCCATAAATAACGCTATAAACACCTGTCGAATTCCGGATAAACTAAGAAAAATCAGGATAGCCCCTGTTCTCAATCCCGATAAAGACCCACTGAACATTAAAAGCTATAGACCCATCTCCCTACTTAGTATACCAATTAAAATTGCTAACAGCCTGGTCAGAAACAGAATTGTGAAGCACATAGAAGGCAACAACCTCCTATCCAGAAACTGCTACGCATATAGACAAAATAAGTCTACTATTACCTGTCTCAACAAACTGCATCAGAAAATCACGAATATAAAAGCGAGACCCATCAAAATAGCAATAGTAATGGACCTTGCTAACGCATATGAAGGAGTTGATCTAAACATACTAAGGTTAACGCTAACAGAAACACAAGTACTTCACCTGTACATAAGATTGATAATAAATCTATACAGGAAAAGAGATCTAACACTAAACGGACAAGCGAGCAGCATCCACAACGGACTCCCACAAGGCGATGTTCTAAGTCCCACTCTCTTCAACTTGTATACCAGCAAATTACATAGCATTGCCAAGAGTAACACCATCGTGCTACAATATGCAGATGACTTCCTGATCTTAGAAGAAGGTACAAATGGAACAGATACCATAATGTCTTTACAAGATAAAGTCAACACATTCAGAATTTGCCAAGGTCTCAAACTTGAGGTAAATCCTAACAAAGCCCAAGCAATAATCTTCACCAAAGGCCATAAACCAGCACTACTGCAATAAATTGGCAAAACTACATCAAATACCTAGGCCAACACATATATAGATACAAAAAAAAAACAAAGAAATGAGGAAGGATCCCAACAGTCCAACAGGAATCATAGAAATATTATCAGTATTATAAGCAAACCTATCAATAACTTCAGTCCCAACATAGCCTTAAATCTCTACAAAACACTCGTCAGACCCCAAATAGAATACGGAATCACCACAGTAGCACACGCCCCATGTCACCTTTTTAAAAGAATAGATAATATAAAGGCCAAGGCTATTAAAAGCTCCAAGCACACCGAACAGTTATACCTTCGTAATAACCACTGAATTATACTCAAAAGAAAGAGCAGAATACCTCACGGCCAAAGAAATTGGAAAGCAAACACACCTTCAATATCTAAGCAAAAACAAACGAGAGAAAACACAACCCAGCATAAACAGTTATAGTTACATATACCACAAATACAAACACCATCTCAATAAGATTATTCCAACCAAAAAAATCCATTAACCGATAATAACTGGCGATATCAGAGCACCTTTCCAAAATTACCGAGAAATCAAAGAGAATAAACTTAACGCAATCTTCCACAATCATATTAAAAAACAGATAGAGCATAATACAGAAATTTACACTACAGATGGAGCTAAAAATATGTTGGGAGTAGGAATTGCCTTCACCTATTACAATAAAAACATCTCTAACACGTTCAACATTAAAGACACCACAACAGTGCTAAACGCTGAGCAAATAGCAATTAGCTCAGCGTATGGTCAGTCAAGGCCATAAAAGGCATACGTCCATATGGCCTCAGTAAAGGCCATATGGGAGATTTTTAAGAATTACCCCTACAAGCCATACACGCTACAATGGGTACCTGGACACAAAGGACTGGAGGATTTTGCACTTACTGACAGCAAAGCCAAAGAGGGCATACTAACCGACGAACAAATCGAGACGCACTGGGAACTAGACGAAATATTGGATGGAATACAAAAGGAAATAAAAGACTCTTGGCGTGCAAAGATCAATAGACAAACAGAAAACTACCAACAAAGCGGTTGGAAACAGGCTTATAACCTCAAAGGCGGCAAACCATGGTTCTATGGCTAAAATTTGTCAGGAAGATCAATCAAAACGATTAACAGGCTTCTTACGAACAGAGCCTACAACAGGGAAAGACTTTACACAACCAAGCAAACAACTTCGAACCTATGTTAACAACTTCGAACGCATTTTTAACTGCACCAGATATAAGGAAATAAGGACAAAATATAAGCTTGTCAAACATTACAATAAAATCCACAACCTATTAACCACAAATAACATGAACCTCCTGGGGGAACTGGATGCCTTCCTAACAGAAACGAACATCATCATCTACAACCCCCACATTCCTATGATTTAATCACTCTTTCAACAAACTTCCTCCAACGTAAAACGCATTAAAGAAATAGCAAATGCAGATATATCAAGCACGAAACTAACATTCAACATCAACTATAACCATACAAAGAACGATAAACGCTGGCCAGTGCTACAGTGACAGGACCAATATCATCGGTTGTTTTTAACCGATCTGTCCGCAGGTCTTCATTCCGAACCATAGCGGTACAAACAAACCCGAAAATTCCATCTGGAAAATGAAAAATCACTCGAGCCGTTCTTCTCGATTCTTACGAGTCGTTATACGAGAACGAGCTCAAGCCTCTAATAAAGAGTTTTCTTTTCGTCAGCTAATTGAAGAGCGGTGTTTACAACCCCAAAAGAGTAAAAGGCTTTTCTCTAGCAGAAGTCCTTGTCAAGACTTCTAGGATAAAAAAGAATTTATTCCACAAAAGACATTTTACATCCGAGAAAGCAGGGCTAGTCAGACGAGAATGAAATAGTGGTTTCAATCTGTAGCTTTCCAAATAACTTTTCACTAGATGCATCGATTTTTTCGAGGTAAGATGACAGCATGAGCTGAATTCGCTCGCAGTATAGCACGCAGTACAAAAGGCGCTTTAGATCGCACTTAATAAACAATATCGTCTCCAAAACATTAATATTCGGCTTTGAAGTCAATAGTGCTGTCTGACATAGGGTATTGGACAGCATAGGTTTGCATAGGGTAATTTGCTTAAAGCTGTCATCAGAAACCTGTATTTCCTCAAGGTGTCTGAAATTTGCATCGTTGCAAACGCAACGCTGTTAAATTTTTCCACTATTTCTTTTTAGTAGATGGTCAAAATGAAATGGAAACCTATAGGAGTGGAAAATATTCAAATATGCGAATAAAATTTTACGTCAAATTATCCAAAAAACAGTCAAAATGTAAAAAAAATTGGAGACCGTTGCATTTACAACGATGCAAATTTCATACACCTATTTCCTCACCAGTGCAATGTTTCGCTATGTAGGCTTGTAGGCGTTTCATTTGGTATAGAATTTGGTTTCTAAATATCTGAAACATATCTATGGGCTTCAGGCGAAATGAAATGTTTGAAAAGTCAGTGACTTGTAAATTTGACTTGAGTTTTGTAAATTCTTCTTGTATTTGACACGATTCTTTGTCCGATAGTACGTTTAACTCATAACTGTAACCGATGCTGGCCTTCTTCCACGTTCTTCATTATATTTTCACAATCGCTATTTAGATCGCCTACAGCAATATTGGTAACTTATATCGATTATGCATACTTCATAGACCTTTCTGTAAATTGCTGCTTAAAACTGAAAAGCAAAGCTTCCGCAAATAGATTGCGGGAGTATAAAACAAACCATCTTCGACGAAAGACAAATTAATTTGCATTTGTGAATTTTAACAAACCATGAAACAAACTCAAGAGGAAGACTGCTTCTGGTTAGCCTTATCGAAAAGCAGGGCGTATTTATCGGCTGAAGATCTCGAGAGCGTAAAGTTCTGTTCTCCAGCAATCTTTCCGTTACCAGAAGGAAAGACAGGTACTCAAATGAATTGAAGGCGCCATAAGGCATAGAATTTCTTTTTTCGTTGGGAGGTGAAGGCTATTTACGCCCTGAGTGTCGGCCTCCCAGTAGCACACATCAACTGAACTACCGACTAAACACCTACCCTGTAACACCGAGCACCTAGGCTGGAACTGTTTGTCATATTACATTGGACTAGGCCTCTTACCTCTCGCCTACCGGCACCTTCGGATTCGAAAGATCACTCCCTCAGCAGGGATGGACAGAAAGGAGAAGGATTACTGAGAGAGTGAGCCCTCTTCCCTCGACGATGTCCTTCTTCATAGTGAGAACGGCCCGAGCGTAGTGCGACACACAGTTCCATTTGTCTTTAGACAACAGCATCTTCTACACCAGGGTATCTGGAGAGATCTCCCCTATTCTCTCCCTGAGATGTACACGTCGTCTCACCTACCGTTCGCATGTGAAGAAGGTGTGACAAGCATGATCCGCAATCCCCGGGCAAAACATGCAGTCTGGGGACCGTGACTTTCCCATTTTGTGCAGGTAAGACTGAAAACACCCGTGTCCGCTGAGAAGCTGTGTCAGGTAGTAATCAGTCTCGCCATGCTTTCGATTGAACTCTAGGTTCCTGATTAGTCGCGCGGTCCACCTGCCCCGTGTTTCATTTACCCACTCTTCCTGCCACAGAGCGAGAGTCCGGCGTAGAAGGCGTATAATAACGAGACTCAGTTCGAAGTTATAAACGATTTTTCAGTGGTTAACACTTTCCAGTACACATTTAATGCTTTAATAAAAAAAAGTGTTATATTTCGCTGTGAAAATGTACTCGTTCACACACCCGTTACCAAAACCCAAAATTCCAAATGTATCCGCTGATATTCAGTAATTCAATACGCCGGATAGCCAATTTTGGACTTTTTCTATTCCTAAACTAAAAATATAAAATATAATTTTGGCGATTTTTCCCTGTGGACAAAGTGTTAGTTACAAAGGGTTCATAAATGAGCACGTTGGACCTTTGAATTGAAGTAAAATAATAACTACCAGTGATATTCGTTCGATTTTGTATTTTCTTTATAGATGTTGTTAAGTATAATTGTTAAGTATAAACCGTATAATTGACTTGATATCTAATCTATCATCTAACAACAACAAATTGGGAAAAATTATGACAGCGTTGCGTTTGCAACGATGCAAACTTCAGACACCTCTTTCTCACACATACCGGGTGGTTCGTAAATCGTTTGAGAATTTTCATCGGCTTAAATCTCGCATTTTTCTTTGTTCACGAACCTGTTTAGCTTGAAATGCGCTTGATCCGAAAAATGATAAGTTTATGAAATTTGAATGGGCTTAAAAACGGCCCTAAAACCCATTTCGCAAAAGTTTGAAAAAATATCAGAGCACTTTTTGAATAGTACCGAGGCTGAGTGTGAATGGTATTGAATCATTTTATAGCCTTGAAGTTCGTATTGATGGGAAAATTTCATACATTAAATCAACATATGATTTACCGAATGTCGTAATCAAAATATAAGTTATTGCTTAGATATTAAGAGGACTCAAAATGAACATTATTCTTAAAATTGAAAAAGTGAAAATCTTCGGAAACTTCGTTTGTAACGATAAAAACTCTCCGAATTATTTATTTACCTAATAATTATATTCCGTATGTAATTCCACAAATTATTTGCCTAATAATGATTTATAAACAATAATTATTTAAAAAAAAAAACGTATCACTTCAATGAATAAATTTAAAAAGTGCAATTTAAATTATTTCGTGTATGAAACTTTATTAGGTACTTTTTTGAAACTATGCCTGGCTGTGTGCTTGGTTTACGTTCGTAAAGTTAACATCTCTATATTTCCATGTAATTACAATAATAACTGCCATTTGTAGTGAGCTCCTTTTTACATTGAATTTTTTATTTTCTAAATTGAAATTCAGAAGCCGACTATCATAGACCATTCCATTATATTATTCAAAAGGAATAATCGATTGAAAGCAATAGGGGCAATTATTTAATAATTTGATAAAAGTTTTTGTATTATGTTCTAGTTCGCTGATATGGCTATACAGCTCCATTTGACAAATATGATAAGCTTTTTCGAAACCTATCTCTAGCTCTGACTTTGTCACGAATGATACTGCACATTGTAATCGCTGTTACTATATGTTTATTCGTATTTTTTTTATCTAATTATATTTTATAGTCGTCGTGGTTGTTGCTATTTTGTCCATTATTATGATGGTTATTATGAATTGTTAGAGGTTGTTCGCTTCATAAATAATACAATGCTACTAGCCTAGAAAATACAACAGAGCTAATTATGCATTTACTACAAACCTGTGCTTTATAATCGCAATAACCTTAATAAAAGTGATTTTTTCTAGCTTCTGAAAATGAAAACTTCAATCGAAAAAAGATCGGGACAAATGTTATCTTATATCCAAGAATACATGCTATAATAGACATAACAATGAAGAAGGAACCATATGGGCTTTTTTGTTCCAAAAATAAAAAGCCTCAACCTGAAAATGGAAAATAATAAGAATTTTTTTCATATATACAAAGGACGGCTAAGTCCGCTGCCTAAGGTACTTAATGAAAGAAAATCTATTGTTTCTATTTTTTATTTTTGAATAGAATCTCCCTAAAGTGAAATACATTTCTCACATCTGGCATACAATGCCTTTAAGCCAACCAAAAAATATTCTGTATCTTTCTCTTCAAAATGACGATCAACCGCAACTTTTATTTCGTTGTCATCTGCAAATCTCTGGTCCCGTAAGTCCCTTTTCAAATTGGAAAACACGAAAAATTTGCTAGATGCTTGGTCTGGGCTATATGGTCTTTGCTAATTTGCACTTCTTCAGCAATCTGCCACAATGGAATTCTTCGGTCGGCCAGAACGATTTTTTCGACTTTTCGGACGTTTTCTTCGGTCAGTATCGTGACAGGGGGGCACGGGCGAGTGTCGTTTTTCCAGCTCTCTCGTCCTTGTTGAAATAGACGGGCCCAGTTTTTCACCATCGTATATGAAGTCGCAGAATCCTGAAGAATCGATGATATCTCTTCAAAAATGTCTTTCGGTGTATTTCCCTTCTTTACAACGAATTTTATCTCGGCGTGGTGTTCAAAATTCCGAGGATTTCCACATTTTACTGACATGGTGATGTTAGTTGTTCAATGAATAATTGAACTATGAGTGCAAACTTTATTAGTGATTGCTTTTACAATACTACTGAGTATCGCAACTAGTGACATGAGTAACAATCGATAAGTACCCTAGCAAGTAACAAGCTAATTACTCATCGATAAGTATTCTTCGCCGTGAACTTTTCAGCCGCCCCTCGTAGGTTATGCGATCTAAATTCTATACACTTTTTCCAGTTTTCCTCTGTGATTGATGGGTAGCACTCGATCCACAGCTTAGCTTTTGCTTTGCTTTGAGGCTCATTGAACATCAGACACTTATTACTACCTGGCATATAGGGCAGATCTCCGGGTTTCGGATCCTTTAACTTGCTTATGCCCAGAATTGATTGTAGCAGACCCATTCTTGAACATTATACTTTCTCTGTTTGCGTCTTGCTAAATAGTAGTATTTTTTCAATTTTCAAACAAAAATATTTAAAACTCCACCATTGTGACGTCATTTCCGATGGCGCCTCGGGAAAAAGGTGCGTCCGCGTTGTCAGCAGAACCCATGACAGGATCATGTAAAGTGAAAAAAAAATTCTTGTTTTAGTTTAGAGCATAAACTATAACTTGGACGAAGGAAAAAAAAGAAGTGAAAATTACATTTTTGGCAGACATTTTTACAAAAAAATGCAAATTTTGGTCAAATTTTCTCTAAATTTTTTGTTTTTTATATAGTTATAATTGAATAAAAAAAGAATCCTTCGTCAACGTTCTTGAGAATTTTATCTCAAAGACCATTGTAAAATTTCATCAAGATCGGTTGAGTAGTTTTCGAGAACTTTTGACAACCGATTTTGAAAAAACAGTTTCGAGAAAAACGTGTTTTAAGTTTTGAGTACCAATAAAACTGGGGAAAAAAATTTTTTTAACCTACATTAAATCGTCGATTCCTGGGCCATAAAGTAAACAACCTGCAGCAGCTGCAATGTCCAGGGCATCCTTTTGCTCCTGTCTATGACGAATCCTGGCTTCGCGAGTCGCGCATGCAGATTTTTTGATTTTCACACGATTTTCATCAGCATTTCGGGCATATTCGTGGGAATTTCGGCCAAGTTTCAAATCCATTCCATGCATAAATAATAATAAAGCTGATGTTCTTTAATTAAAAGTGCAAGCAGCGACTAATGCAGCAATATTAACGATTTTTGAACCAGCAGGAAGTATTTTTGGAGTAATCTTCCAGACTAACTGCTTCAAGCTTTCATTATTATTTTGTGTGAAACCACCAACACACCGTGCCAGAAGCTCATCCTTACTGAGATCTTCATATATAGGTTTTATTGCAGTCAAAACATCATCTGCCAATACAGTATAATCATGTTTGAATGATAAAATAGTGTTTGTAGCCGATGCTCGCTGCCAGGCGCACCAGGAGTCTGGACCTTTTGGGCAATTTCCGTGCTTAAGATTTTTGTCTGTAGAGCTGTAGTGGTAATAATTAGCCCATATAGCATCTTTCTGCCGTGTTCAATTTGTTTTTCTAAGACTCACATAATTTACACATAATTTAAGAGCATTTTACAAGCACATCCAACACTTTTCCCGAATAATATCCGATTAGTCAACTCACACCATATAGTGATGCGAAGCCACGCGAATTTTCTACATGATAAAATATATTTCGGATCACATCGTTCACTACTACCACAATTTTGAATCCCAGACCGAATTTCGAGTATTGTTAAAAATCCAATTTTCCACTACACAATTTTTCTTCATCTTTATTTTTAATAATGTTAGAACACCGCAAAAAAGATGAGAGTGTGGAAAAATCTAAGGCAAAGTCTATAATTGAGTATTGGAGCGTGTCTTCCTGTGACAAGTGCTCTTTATCGTCACTTTTTAATTTTTTGCCGACGTGCTCGTGGAGGAATCATCATCAATTTTCGGATTGAATGACTGTCTCCTTTTCCTTGGTCTATCTTTTCGCTTAGTGCCGTCTGTTAACTGAGTTCTCGAAAGTTTAGACGTTTTTAAATACATTTTACAACAGACACTTTGGATAACCTCAAATGAACCTCGTGATTCAAGAAGTAATCACCAACTGAAGTATTTCAAACTAGTTGCCCTTAGAAAGTCAAAACAATAGACAATAAAAACAGACAAACAATAGACGAGCAGCTACGGCGCTCGGAGCCTAGCTGACCTCGAGCGCGCACCTTCACAAGGCTGTATTTACGAAACTTTTATTCGGATCGACCTGAAAATTTACGACAATATTCTCGAAAGGTTTTAGAAATTTATAAGAAATTAATAAAAAAATCGATTTTTTTTGAAACTGCGAAACCCATGTAACCCCTTATGGAATTTAAATTCTGCGTTAAAACTAATAGTCACAACTAAAACCTTAACCTTACGCAACAAAAACCTTACGAAAAAACTAACTTCAACTTTTCGATTCAATTAATGATACAAATTTCAACAATTAAATGGCGTGACAGTATGTAATTATGCTAATCATAATCATACGTTGATTTAGGCCATAGTCAATGTGAAAAGCAAAGGGTTAGTTGACATGGAAAGTATTTGTTTTGATGTCGAAATAAGAGTTAATGCTAGTGCTGTTGGTGATAGTGTTCTGTTCGCAATTGCTAAGATATATAAGTGAAGATAGAGATGACAGTGTATCCACACATTAGGCCTGGCTATCCCAATGAAAAAAAGTTAATTACCGCCACACTTGGTGTCTCTACCGGACATTATTCTATATATAAGAACCTTTCAATTGGTTGTTTTCAGCTTTGAATGTCAATCGTGAATTAAGAGGCCATTGGAGCTGTAGCCCCCTTTGTTATGTAAGACTTTGATTGGAAAATTTCGTATTAAACCAGCTTGCCAGGAGACATATTGACTGGTTTTGCGCTTTGATCTAAGAATTGCTTTTGTGATCTAAGAATTGTTTGTAACAGTTTTGAGGCGATTCTCAAATCACAGGTTAAGAATAGTTTACCAGAATATTGTATATTTATCCATTTAATAGGCAAACCGAAAAAAATAGATTCTATAGCACAATACCTCGAGAGCTAATACCAGTATTTGAACCACAATCCAATTAAATTCTTTGTTCAATCGCTGGATAAATCAATTCATATCGTACAAAATTAGCCACGAAATAGATCACGCCATGGCTTTGGCTACGCCTAATTATTGCTTGTCCATTTAAGAGTAAATGTTCTTTTCCATCAGTTATCAACGGCGATCAACATTGGCATTAAATCATTGAATTTTGGTGATAAGCAAGCGAACCCCTAACAAATGGATAAGTTGGAACGCTACCTTATCGATACATCAAGTGAAATAGTCACGAAGTATTGAAAATAGAAACTAATAGCAATAATACACAAAGGTAAGGGTATTATAGGGAACAACTAACATATGCGTGTGTGTTAAAAATATTTGTACATAGTGAAAATGGAACTAAAAAGAACATGTACAAGCATTACATATGGTTCAAGAGGTCGGTTCAAAGATATTTTTATCTCAAAATTGAATAAAATTATAAGACCAGCAACTGAAAAACGAGGTCCTGCGTTGTTTGGCTTTCAGATTTTTCTGTCAGATTTGGCTGTCAGATTTTTATGTGCACACACACACAATACAGATTCATCTTTTTAAATTTTCGTGATTCACATATTCAAAGTCGTTTATACTTTTTACTCACTGTTGTGTTTTTCCAAACGAAAAAAAAAAACCTTGAAGGAAATATATACTGCTCTGATCTTCCTATAAAATATATAAATGAAAGTCAGAAACGTGATCTTTACTTTATATAGTGCAGGAAAGTCGAATCAGAATTGTGTTTTGCTTGCTGGTCATTTAAATTTTAATGAAGGCTTAAACTGGGCATCAAATAACAATGTCCATATACTATAAAAAGCAGACATAAGTTTAATTCATTCAGTCACTTCAGAAGCTGTTCGTCTAATTGGCAAATGTATGCAAATTTGTCGGGCTATTGTTAGTTTGCTTGCATTTAAAGTTAGTAGGCAGGCATTTTCGTTCGTCGTTTTATCTCTAACGAATTTTAATGCTTGCTAAAAGCTTAGGTAGTGGTGCAAATAAATTGATGCGTTTGTTATCTATATGTGAAAGGAAATTCTGTGAATGGCAATCAACGCCACAAACTAGCTAACTTTTTTTGTCTCACAAACATGTAGATAACATTATTTTTATTATATGCTCATTCTGAACACTTCAAATTCAAGTGTTCAATCATTGAAGACTGTAAACATAAGCATCAAATTAAAAATTAAAAAAATTATATCCAAGGAGCAATTCGTACATCTAAATATATGAGAAGGTTTACGCGTCAAAACCAAAAGTACTTGCTCTGTGGTGATCTTAACGCGCGTCATAGGTTTTGGAACAGTGTTCGAGCTAATAAAATAGGTCAATGTCTGTATGAAATGCTGAGTGAAGGGAATATATTTATTCACTTCCCGACCGAACCCACTTTCTATTCGCCTCGAAGTGCCGGATCTACCCTAAATATTATATTAGGTGATGATAATATTGGCCCTTCAGACATAAGAGTATTACAAGCGCTATCATCTCCTCATTTACCAGTGCTTTTCGCACTAGACCCTAAAGGAGTTTATCGCTATAAATCACAAGACTTCCTCTTCAAAAAAGCTGACTGGAGGAAATTTCGAAGACATATTAACGACAGTATATCGATTTCGCAAAATACGTTTAATTCTTTGAACACACCGCATGCGGCAGATGAAAAAATCTCCGAATTTAAGCAAACTATTTGGAGGGGTATAGAATGCAGTGTACCCAAATCTAATGCCAAATATACAAGTTTTGAATTAGATCAGGAAGCTCTGAAGCTTATTCGTACCCAAAATGACCTTAGAAGACTGTGGCAAAGATCTAGGAATCCGGCCTTGAAGTTAGGCGTGAACTCACTCACTACAGCAATTCGAAAAAAAATCTCAAACCTACGGAATCAGTACTGGAATCAAATGTTCCAGAGCTTAGATTTTAACTCAAGGGGACTTTGGCGGTTAAATAAAATTTTCAAAAACAAATCCCACTACCTGCCCTACCCACTTAAAGACGCAAGTGGTCAGCAGACTTACTCTTGTGAAGAAAAAGCAGAAATGCTGGCTGATAAATTTCATAACTACAACAAAATCTCAAACAAAAGGCGCAATCATTTCATAGAAACAATGATAGATAACTCTGTGCAAAGTGTATCTAACACATCAAACTTGCCCCCCGGCGCCTACATCAAGACCAGGGAAATAGTTAGGCAAATTAAAAAAACTTACGAATCAAACAGCTTCTGGGATCGATGCAATTCCTAATTTTGTGATGAAAAATCTGCCAAAGAAAGGGATTGTGCTCACTTGCCTCTTATTTAATGCTTGCCTCAAACTATCTTATTTTCCACTCGCCTGGAAACAAGCTGTTGTAGTACCTCTGCTAAAGCCTGGGAAGTATCCGCATGAGCCAGAAAGCTACAGGCCAATAAGCCTTTCACCAGCCTTTGGTAAACTATTCGAAAAGCTAATTCTCAAAAGACTCATAGACTTCGTGGAAAATGCTAACATACTTCCTAACTTTCAGTTCGGTTTCAGACACGGCTATTCAACGGAGCACCAGCTGTATCGCGTCTCAAAGGACATTAAGACAGCCCTAATAGAGAAGCAATCAGTTGGAATGGTCACCATCGATATTAAGAAAGCGTTCGATAGAGTCTGGCACGAAGGTTTACTTTATAAGCTCCAAGAGTACAAAACTCCAGCATACATACATAATTTGATAGCTTCCTACCTCAAAGACAGGTCATTTAAGGTAAAGGTCCGAGATAGCACCTCTACTGTAAGAAGCATCCCTGCTGGTGTTCCCCAAGGCTCATGTCTGAGCCCTACCCTTTTCAATATCTACACCTCCGATCTCCCTACAAGCGAGCACTGGCAAATAGCTGCCTTTGCGGACGATACCTGTTTTTATACTTCAGGAATTCACCCAAGTACAATAACAGCTAACTTAAAGAAAATGCTTGAAAAAGTTTATCAGTGCTTCTACAGGCAGAAAATAAGCATCAATATTGACCAAACTAAGGCAATATTTTTCACTAAAAAACGTAAACGTTCCTTGCTGCCTAATCTTCCGATTAACTTTTTAGGACAAGCCATACCATGGTCCGAAAATCGACAGTATCTTGGGCTAACGTTGGACAAGAAACTCATGTTCAAAGACCACATTGAACGAATAAGCATTAAAGCATTTAATTCTGTACTTCAACTGTATCCACTACTCAACAGAAGGTCCCAACTGAACATAAAGAATAAGATGATAATTTTAAAAATGGTCATTCAGCCTATAATATTATACGGAGCGCCTACTTGAAGCCAATGCGCAAAATATTTGAAATCAAAACTTCAAGTCACTCAAAACAGGTACTTAAAAATGGCGCTAAATAAGCCTTTTTATTTCTCATCACGCAAATTACATGAGCTTGCTAATATTCGCCCTATCAATAAACTCGCGCTCTCACGCAAAAATAATCTACTAGCTAAGGTAGAACACGCTTCGAATCCATACATTCAAGCACTCAGGATTTAAATTAATAGATTAACCAGAGAGATCATGCGTCCTCAACCGAGTAATGATAGTTATTACTAAGATCCAAAATAGTATGTAAATAGGTTTTAACATAGTTAGTAGTAGTTTAAGTTAGAGTTAAGTTTAAAAGAGGTTTTTGTTGTATTTTCCTCTACTATTATAAAGATATCATATGAATAAGAAACATTTGTGATACAAACAGAAAAAAAAATGTAGATGCAATGAATACCAAATTCAAAACTCTCACTTTAAGTATCAGCTTAGTCATGTAAATTTTTTAGAAACAATAAAGAACTTATTAAATATAAAAAAAAATATATGAGTATGTTTTCAGATAGGCTCAAACTGAAAGCACTAAGACATTTTTTTGTTGCTATTTTTACATCGGCGTTCTTTGCTAGGTGTAACACAGGTCAGCATCCAACGCTAGCTTCCTGTGGATCTTTTAGTATTTACAGACATATTCTCTTACAGAGACTAGGAAATTCACTCATTTCCGTGGTCGTCAAGTGCTCCAGTTCTATTCTCTCAAGTCGCCCCAGCACAAGTAGTGGTTACCAGTAAGGCTGGGACTATCTTAAAAAAAGGTACTTTATACATATCTCTTCCCCGTTCTATTCGTTTGACGTCTCGACTCAAGAAATTGTAACCCTTTACTAATTCTTCGCTTGTAATTTACTAAATTGCCAAAAAACAGCAATTTTGAAGGAAAGATTAATAATTTAGGAGGATCAGTTCGTCATAGATATATTAAAAGAAAGTAGGAAACACGAAATATTATTTAATGTACGGAATTTTGCGCAATGTAGCGTTCAAAAAGGAATTACGCTAATGACTGGCATACATGCAGAAATAAGGGGCTTTTTGAATTATATTGGCATATTGGAAAATATGTTGATCGCAAAAGCAGTGAAAAATACCAACAACAGGACCCAAAGCATCACGAAAAGAAAGATGATCACAACCGTTTGTTGCGAATAAAATGAACTCGTGTATGCCAATGAAGTCCCACGGCTCATTTTGTAAATAAGTCGTCACACATCCAACAATCTACCTCTTACTATCTACTCCCATGTAGAATATATTTCTGCTATCGACGACGACTTAAGGCATAGGAAATCTATGTCTACACCATATTAAGGAGTCATAGTCAAAAGGCCCGCTTGTTCACTTGACTGTGAAGACGAGAGAATCGGTTTTTCCATAGTTTGTAACACCTCCACCAGCTTTATCTGCAAACGAGAGTTTCTCAATTTTGTTATGTTCACGAGGTTGTCCGACAAGGATAGTTTTTGTCCTACTATTTAACTCCGTCGTTTACCCTCCATTTCTTCCGTTTCGGCGTTCTGCCATTTTCGGTGTGTGGTATCGTCTTGGTTTGAAAAAACGAAGTCTAGCTCGAAGTAATGTGACCAACAGTTCTAGTTTGAATTCTCGCAGAATTCTAAGATTTAGGTCTAAACTTTCTCTCGAAGAATCTAAGATTTAAGAATTTTAGGATGTTTGCATTTTATCTTAATTTTTTTAATATTTTCGCCAAAATGATTTTCCAACACGAAATTGAATTTGAAATAAAAATTCTTTCCATCCTGCTTTTATTCTTTGGTTTTCGTTACCATCACATAACTTCCTCAATTCACTTTTCACTTGCATGTGTAAGCTTACATAGTTTATCATCTTACTGCACTGGAAGCAAGTCATGAAATTAGTCCGGCTTATCTTTATCATTAATTATCGATTCCCATGTGTGTAGATATGAATTACCTACACAGAAGGTTAGCCGAGCTTATCATCACTAATCGTATCAAATTTCATTACATTGAACTTGCCCAACCAAGCTCGAGTTCAGAATGGATTATCATAGCCAAAAGCATTTTAAATATAAATATACACTAGAGTATAATTCAATTTAACATAATAGCTACTATAGAAAATAAATTGGACATCTAATTATTATCAATTACACACCCAGGAAATGATTTTTGTTTCGTGCATAAAAGGTTGTAGTACGTAGGATATTAATCTGCTACTATTTTACACATCGCATCATTCGACATAATCTATGCGTCTATACGTAACTTACTTCACATTAAATCCGAAAATTCGTGTTTTTTATTGCGATTTGGGCTGATTAATTTGATAAAATGGGGAATATTTGATACGTTATCTATATTATTAAATTTTGACTTATTGTTGAAACACTACATAAATGTTACGTAAAAGAGAGATTACAAATGCCAACAACATAAGCCACGATTATAACGTATAAATTTTTTTTCTTCGCAATCCGGTTCAATTCATGCCTTTAATCCCCATCCAGGTGAAGATCTTTTTCTCGTCAGTGTGTCCTGGAGCCGTTCTGACTGACAGTTTTTTGCAATAAAACTTTATCTTATAACTCTGGGTAGCTTGGGTCCGCCGGGCCTTGCTTTGTGGGTCTCGAGGACGCGTTTCGGCTGCATACAGCCATCTTCAGCTCGTTCTGGTGTCTTTGTCGCGGTGTCCATCTTTTTATATGTGAAACTTTTATCGGAGGGGTAGGTCTGGTTAATTAGGTGTTAACGAGGGTCATTAAGTTTGGGTCTTTTCAGGATCGTGGGATTATCGTTGTCGGGTTCGTCGCGTTTTCTTTTTTTGACAAGGATTGGGTCGAGGACTGAAAATATTGTGTCGGAGTTGGTCATTATTTGTTCGTTGATAATATTTCCGTGGGTTTTTTTGTGTTTGTAGATCTCTAATTTGTCTAGTACGTCAAGTCTAAGTCCCTTCTTTTGTTTGTGTAGTAGCGTCATTGAGTTTGCCATGGTATCACATATAAAAAGATGGACACCGCGACAAAGACACCAGAACGAGCTGAAGATGGCTGTATGCAGCCGAAACGCGTCCTCGAGTTGTGGCCCGGCCCGGCGGACCCAAGCTACCCAGAGTTAATTTTGGCCTGCGGAAACACCAAAACGAACTTTATCTTATAAGTTTGATTACGATTATGATCGACATTTAATTCTAATTGTCGTCATTTGACTGAAATCCCATAAGGACTGCGACATTTATTAGCAGATTATAAATAGATAAAGTTCAATAATGCATGAAATGTTACTTTACGGGCATATATTTTTCATCCTGAATTTGTTACTTGGTGTTTTCTGTTTCATTACCAATATCTGGCTACTAAAAGGTACATTTTAGAATGCATTTCGAGAACGTGTCAATGAATATTCTCTCTTGCATCTAAGACCTGCAACTCTCGCTTTCCTTTTTCCTAAAAACTGTATATGATAATGTTGGCGTCTGTTCCCTCTTATGTAGTTGATACTACGAAAACTAAGAAAATGAATTATGACAAATTTTTCTATTAGCCAACTTAAAAGACCCCCAAACCTTAAATGCGTGGCTGTTCAGAGAAAGAGCTCTTGTGACGAAAAAAGTACACTGCTTAATAAACTAATCTAATAGATAGATTTATTTTTACACACATTACATTCGTCACAAAACAAATTCAGATATATCACCAGTCTTATCATTTCATACATGTTTCCCACTATGCATGTATCATCAAAAAATTGCAAATGTCAACAGTATTTTGGCTAAAATTGTGAATTTATTGCATTTTTACTTCGTCTGAGTCATGCAATAACGATTCGTAATAGGGTCAATAGTCTATCGGCTTGAACCGCCCTTCCTATGAGGGTAAAGGAATGTCCAAGTATAATAACTAGAAATATTTGGAAACATGTAATTGATATAAGTGACTGCAAAGGTAAAGGGCAATCAAGATGTTTTTGATTTTTCAAACGCGAATCCATTATGTTACAAGTATTCGTACTGCATCTACGACAATCCTAATGAGATTTCATTTTTAATTATCACTAGGGGAAAAGTAAGCATGAAAATTAATGAAAGGCTCCGTGTTGTTAATGTATATTTCATTATTGTTGCATTTTCAATGGAGTGAATTTATAGTCTCATACATAATGTTAATGTCATTTAAACTAGTTGGTTGGGTTTGAATTTTTAAACATGTTTGAGGAAGTTTCTGCCATTTTAATTATAAGCCACCACGGCACCAGCACAAATAACGAATAAATGAATTAGAAATGTAGCTAGTCTTTTGATTGGGGAGGTGCACTGGCAATTGCTGCCAGGATGGTAAATAATGTTTCCAATTTTTTTTTCTAATTTCCATGCAAAGAAATTAGAAGAATATCAAAATGTTGTCATCCGTTTAACCCTTTTGGAACATCTATATCACTTTGAATTTACCTTAGTTTGAACTTTTAACATACGAGGGTTGGCTATTAAATAACGAGACTGCGCGCCTAGAGGGGTGGGGAAAAAACGAGTAGTGCGTTGGGTATCTAGATATATTGTCTATGCACGTACCAAAACACGTTCTCGTCACCATTTATGTATTTGTGCAGTAGCGGTTTGAAACAAACGTGTTTTTTTTCTCGTGCCGAAAACCATGTGTGACGAAAAACAGGAGCAACGTATCAATCTCAAATTTCACGTTAAATTGAAAAAAACTCCGACTGAGTGGTATAAATTATTGCAAGCGGCCTATGGGGACAATTCTCTATCTCGTGCGCGTGTTTTTGAGTGGTGTAAGCTCTTCAATGAGGGCCGAGAGAGCACTGAAGATGAACAATGCCCAGGTCGCCCTGTCACTGTTTCAACTCCGGAAACAGTGACCAAAATCAACCAAATTGTGCATGCAGCTCGTCGATTGAGCATCCGGATTATTGCCGAGGCTGTAAACGCCGATAAAGAAATTGTTAGACAAATTTTACACGAGGAATTACAAAAACCTGACTCCTGACCAAAAGCTCTTGCGTCAACAGGTCTGCTCAGATTTTCTTGAAAGGTTAAAAAAAGATTCCGGACTGATTAAAAACATTATTACTTTGGACGAAACGTGGATTTTTCAATACGATGTTGAAATAAAGCGGCAATCGATGCATTGGAAGACGCCTAAATCGCCCAGAATCAAAAAAAAACAAGGATTTCCAATCAAAATTCAAGGCAATGTTGATCGTTTTTTCGACATTAACGGTATCGTGATGACTGAATGGTTTCCAGAGGGTCAGACTGTTAACCAGACTTACTATTTGTCAGTTTTGACAACACTGCCAAAACGAATTCGTAAGAAACAACCCGAGTTGTGGAAGAACAACTAGTGGATTTTGCACCAGGACAACGCACCTGCCCATAACACGCTATCTGTGAAGCAGTATTTGGCCGGTAAGCGCACTCCAGTGCTCGAACACGCGCCGTACTCGCCAGATTTGGTACCGTGCGACTTTTTTTGCTTCCGAAGATAAAATCTGCTTTGAAAGGGACCCGATTTGAGTCGATGGAAGCGGTAAAGCAAAAACCGCAGAGCTCCTAAAGACCCTCAACAAAGAAGACTTCCAGCACTGCTTCAATCAATGGAAAAAACGTATGGAAAGGTGTGTTGCGAGGAAAGGGGAGTATATGGAAGGGGAGCATTCGAATGTAGAATAATTTTTATAATAAAACCCTTTTTCGTAACCAGTCTCGTTATTTAATAGCCAGACCTCGTATACTTGTCGTAACTTTTTGAATTAAAACCGATTTCATATCAGAAAATTTAGATATCTTGAATATTCTACAATTTGTGTATAGAATTGAGTTTAAATTAAAACTGCAAGGCGTTCAATGGGCTTGTATGGGATTAATTTGAACAGAAGCAATTTTAAAAATCATCTAAAGGTGCCGACCATCTTCTACTGTATAGCATTATAAAATGCACTTATTTTGAAAATACCGTTACGTTCTGCAAGAGTTAATAGTAATCTACTATTGTTAATAATATATGAAAACTAGAATAAATTAGAATTATGCCGTACTTTTTCGAAGTAGAAAAGCGATTAACCTCTTATCATTAGAGATGTGAAAAACATTCACCTTGACTCCACATATCTATCATGTTCAAAATTGCTTATCTGAACTAATCGAGTTGTTGAGTTGTTAATTGCAACACAGATCCTTATCTTGCACGAAGTTATATACCAAATAATTTATACCATAAATTGACTTGACAATATAATACTTTTTTCGAAAAAGGCGATTAAAATATGGTGGCCTTATATTGAACAAAATATAATCCAAGCAATTAAACTCATAAATTTTGTAAAGAAGAATGATGTCAGTGCATTACAAAGTTTAATGTTATATCAAAAAATTATTCTTATCTGAGATTAATTGATGAGTTCAGACGTATACATACATATACAGGGTGTCTGGAAACTCTCCTACACCAGGTCATCATATAAACATAATAAAACAGTCTAATCATTATTTACCAACCGAAGTGGTCATCCTAACGAAGAAGAGAATCCCCAGAGTACGCACTATCAGTATAGGGGACGAGCTGGTCGAATCGAAATCAGCAGTAAAGTACCTGGGCGTCCTGATAGACTCGAAGTTGAGTTTTTCCTAACAAATCAGGGCAGTAGCTGACAAAGCTGCAGCGCGTGTGACGGCACTCACCCGATTAATGGCCAACATAGGGGGGCCCACCACATCAAGGAGACGACTCTTAATGAGCGTTGTGCAGTCACTTCTACTCTACGGATCAGAACTGTGGGGCGACGCTCTCAGCAAGGAGTTACACCGGAAGCGGTTGGCACAGGTGTAGAGACAAGGAGCACTGCGAATCGCATGCGTATACCGAACGGTCTCCGGGGCGGCAGTGCAGGTAATCGCAGGGGTGATACCCATCACCCTCCTTGCGAGAGAGCGCAGAAGTATTTACCTGCGCAGAGGCGAAGATTGAAGAGAAGAGATCACCAGGGAAGAGAACAGTCTTGGGAGCAAGAAACAAGGGGAAGGTGGACTGCACGTCTGATCCCTGACGTGAGGCCGTGGTTCAGTCGAGTGCATGGTGAGACCGATTTCTACTTGACCCAGCTCTTAAGCGGGCACGGTTGTTTTCGGTCCTACCTGTACAAAATTGACAGAGCACGGTCTTCCAACTGTGTGTTTTGTGCAGGGAAACCGGATGACGCCTGTCACACATTCTTCTACTGCAAAAGGTGGAGCCAGCAGCATTGGAGAGCTCTGTCCGGAAACTATCGTCGGAGTAATGCTGAAAACAGTTGACAATTGGAATTGCGTGGCGCAATATGCTCGGGCAGTGCTAATATTGAAAAAAGCTTTATTGGAGCGATGGGAGGCATCGGGGATGGATCTCTTTTCTAGCACTTCCTTCCTCTCCCGTCCTTCCCGTTTGAGAAGAGATTCCCATAATACGAAGGCGCCTCTAGGCGTAGGAACACGAGGCCTAGCCCGAAGTAATGTGTCAAACGGTTCCAGGCTAGGCTCTCAGGTTGACAGGGGAGGTGTTTAGTGGGTAGTCCAAAAGCATTTTGCGTCTGGGAGTCCCACACTGTCCAATCGCACCAACTTCGCAAACTCTATAGGGACAATGAAGTATTTCTAGTTAACTTCGTTCATATATTCAAATTCTGAACCGAACTCATTGAATATACTATCATTCCAACAATTAAGCAATCAAACTCGTACGCAAATACTACGACCAAAAGTTAAAAAATTAATTGTGCTTCAATTAGATGTAATTACTTAATGTCAATCATATTCAGTAATACTTGTGAAACATGTCCGTACTCGTAATCCCAAACATTGATAATTTACTGACTATCATTTTGAGTGGACATTGCAAACAAAAGCTTCCTTAAATAAATAAATACTACTCGTGCTACCACGATCTCAAATCTCTTGCCCTATTGCAGTACAGTGCTGTTATATAATTTGTAGGTACACCATAAACCTCTTGATCCACATACATGATTCTTTTACACTTATAGTCCAACAAAAGGAAGTGAACAGCAACCCACTAGCATTGGAGCACGACATGTTTTATTTCTGGGACAGAGACAGAGAGAGTGGTATATCCAGTTTTGTTGCTTTGAAACAAAAGTTCTTGTAAATTTGAAGGGACATACAACACATTCATATCATTTATTCTATCTATTTGTCCATTTTAGTCATATACATAGTAGGTTGGTAATGTTTATATTTTGTGCCCTGCATGATAGCCTAGCTTTTTGTTCTTTTACATTATTCAGATTCTATTGAAACGTTGAGGTGTTCTTGTCGTCCTTTTTGATATGTTTGTTTGCTCGGATATCATAGCGGCTTCGATTTTCCGATGACGCTACGTTTGATAGGAGCAAAAATAATAATGTATGCGGATCGGACATGTTATGTTTAAACAAATAGAAGGTGTCAGCTTCAACAGAGTACTACTGATGTGTGTGTGAAACGAATCTGACTATTAAAAATCCTTTTGAAGGGTATGCTCATATTGTTACAATGGCAATGCTTTTTATTAAAGTTTTGTAATTGAACATTTTTTAAATTGATTTAAACATTACACACGCTTTTATTAGTATAAATTTGAGCCAAATTATATAGCCGCCAAACAGTTCACTTTAAGTTCAGCAGAGTACTAGTCAAGACAAGGCCACCTGATTTTGAGACCAAATTAATAAGGGAAATTTTAGTGCGTTGACATGCGCATATCACTTCTTTATGTGTTGATAGTCCGATAACGAAGTACTTGTGTGGTACTTCGCAAATCGAAGATCCATAGTGTATAAAGCAAATGTTCTAATTGCTATATTATGCGGATTGTTCTAAAAAGTTTCTTTTCCCCTAAATTCGCCATTGGAGAATCCTTTTGGCAACGTTAGACTCGACCTGAATTGAGAAGAATTTGCTTTAAATACTGAATAAGTAGATAAATGTCTTGGATATGTGTAATGCAGAAAGGTCGGACAGATGGGACGCAGAATTATGAAAAGTTTCTTCCGAAGTTGTGTTTTGAGGACATACTGGAACATTTCTTACCTGTGTGCCCGCATTAATCTTGCACTGGCACCGAATTGAGTTCTCACGAGTTTTCACCCATACTCCGCTTACGATGAACTTCTAAATTAACCTCAAACTTTAAGCTAACTAGAGGGATATAAGAATGTTGCCGTCCGTTTAACAGTTTAGCAGTTTAGGAACTTCTACTTTCTTTCATTTTGTTTGAACTTGAACGAAAACGAACGGCGTAACTTTTTGCGCTGAACTTGCACCATCGGTGTTGGTGAAAAGGGGTTTCTTCTTCAGGATCAAATTGATGAGTCCAGGTAACATTCGTAGTGATAAATTGTCTCAAAATCGGTCCGGATCAACTTGAGGATTTTCAAGATTTGTTTTTCAAGGTGCAATTCGTTGAATTCGTTGCTCGACTAATAAATCCTAGCTACCCAACGCGCTGAAATCGTGTTTCCATGAAGTTTGTCGTTATATTCCCTTTGAATCCTACTATTTAAGTTTCTAGTAGCACCAATTACATGTGTGATGGTACCTTCCGGCCATCTAACACTATAACATGAATTTTTTGATTAACTGATGTCAATTTTTGCGAACCTCGTATTTTGTAGATGTTCTGCCAAGCTGAAACTGCGTGTAACTATAAAATATGGAGTAACCGAGTACCCCAGTGTTCTGACCAAGTGGGCATATATGTTGGTCGTGAAATTATTTTGTGCAGTTTTTCTCCATTTGCGTTTAATTGCTCTGACTTCGTTCACCATTAAATGTAATTGTTAGCTATATCATTATAAATATATGATTTTTGTACCCATGACTAGAAGATATGTGGAAGCAACTTTAATTCCTTCTAAGTTTATGGACCACTTGAAATATTGAAAGTATGTTGAATCGCCCCTCGTATTTCTCTTATCGATAAACTAGATTTGGAAAGCGTCTGACTTGGTAGATAGCTTAATTTTGAAGCTCAAAACAATCCTGGAGTAACGAGATCTTCTTGTTAAATTTTTTATTTACAGGAGCACGGCGATCAGCCTCGATTCAATGTGATATGCCCGTTTATTTTCTAAAAATCTCATTCAAATTTGCGATGCAAAGCAAAAATTCAATCCAATATCATTCCCACTAGCCATTATAGGTATAATAATCGCTCTAACAATAGCTAAACATTAGATGAATTTTTTTGAATGCCGTCCAACAATGCATTCAGTCGCCACACGGTCCCCATAGTGACTGTGAATGATGTGGAATTTTCTTTTCTTATTCTTGTTCTCCTGCTCCTATTGTAATTGCGGTTCTCGCTTCGGTTTCTCATACAGCTTGCCTCCTGCTGCACTAGCAGCACTAGCAACACGGCACTAGCCACATGCATATCATGTTATTTAATGTTATATGAGGAAAAAAAGCCCAAAGTAAGGATATCTAGCAGTGCAGTGGAGGATCTATTATTTCAAGAGGACTGCTGACGAGTGGCTCCCATGTACATATTTTGGGGTGGTTGAGGTGAAATATGCATGTGCATACAATGGAAGCGTTGCTGCATTTCTGCTAAAATGAAACGCTGGCATGCTCATGTGAATGTTTCTACATAATAAATGAAAGACGATGCAGTAGGCATTCTAAAGGACTCAAGTGCACACTACATGTTGGACGCTTGCCATGTCCCCAATTTAACTAAAATGCTCATGAAATTTGTCCGTTGATTTGACTTTAAACAAGGGGCAGACGACGGAATTCGAAGATTTATGAACAAATAAGAAACTTCACTCCACCTCAATTGCAATGACTTTGGGTTTATAGTCATATTTGTTCCAAATAGCCTCCAAATACCCGAGCGATTGCCGTGATAAAAGTATTATTCCATATTATCCTGCCAATAGTAATTGGTATTCATATACCTATGTCGTATTATAAGGAGCATGTATGATAAAAGTAAATAGATAAAGCAAATTGAGTACACGATGGAACTCTTCACACGAACAGGACAAGTCAATGTCGGCTCTACTGCAGCTACAATTCATTACCTAAGCTGGGAAAAACCATTACTTTGCAATAGATCGATACGGTTCACAATACTGAGATTTGCCAATATTGCAGCAATGTCAAGCAGTCTTCGTAATTGTTGTTGGTCTTACTGGTGCTCTCAAAAGCTGAAGGTATGGGGTGTGGGGAGTTTGAGTTAGCTTTAGGTTGTTGCATACGCTCGAATCGAATCGCATACCAAATAACATGTGAATTCCATAGCACTTCCTCATACTAAACGGAAGAGGAAGTCAAAGTGTATATTGAATTTGCCGTTGTTATGAATGTATAGTAGATTTTATAGGATTGGTTACGCTGATAGATAGATAGATAAAAATTTATTGAGTCTTTATACGTACACGTCATTCTTAACTAGCTACGGCAAATGTTTGACAGCAACAAATTGTCAAACAGCTTTTGAAAAACTAAAATCTGGTCGTAACCGATTCTTATGCAAGATTGGAGCTGTAGTTTTATTCATCTTTTGCTCGAAAAGCTTAAATTTGATTGTGATTACAATGATTCTTATATTAACTTATATCTAACTTATCCTAGTTTATTTACAATTAGAGTTAGTGGTCTGATGAAATAGGGAAGTAAATCTGAAGGGGTTGAGGAGCAGAGGCTCTTCGGCTGGCTTGGGCTCTCTATTATCTCCGGTGATATTTGCCGACCCGAGCCTTTGAGATTGGCACAATGAGTGCCGTGTGTTCACCCGCGGTCTTCTGGGCCAGGTTGGATATAGAAGGGTGGCCTATAATGTGACGACGCATCGAAGGATGTCATTGATGGCAGATTAGAGTAGAGAAGTTTGATGGGGGCTAGGTAGGCTGAGGAGGCGTTAAGCGACATGTTCCGGTGATATAAGTCACGTAGAATAGCTTCGGGGTGATCTGACCATCTACTCTGTCTTTTGGCACTTGTTTGGATCATATAATTAAGGATGGGTTGGATTTTTATTTCCTCGTAAAGTATGCTGCTGCGGTAGTACTTTTTATTGTGCTTTCGATATTTGGACAGGCACTTTCTAAGCATCTTTCTTTCGAAAATCTGCAGTTTTTCAGCGACAGTAGGGGAAATCGTTAGCCAAACCGGGAAACAGTACGATATAATGGGCCTAATCAGGGTTTTGTACATGCGCAGTTTTGTGCTGAAGCTAACTGATTTAGATGAGAGTAGTGGTGCGAGCGCTGCAGAGGCTTTGGTTGCTTTAGTAATAGTCGTGCGTGCGTGGGGTTGAATTTGAGGCGGTGGTGGAACAGGACACCCAAGTATTTTATAGTATATTTTAGCGGCGTGGGGGAGTTGTCGATACGTAGAGTGAGTTCTCTACTCTCTGAAGGTGCCAATCGGTGATCTTTCCCGGAGGCATTGCGAAAACAAATTAGTTCGCATTTTCCGGCGTTAATGGATAGCGCCCATTTTGCGAAGTAAAATGTGATGATCCTCAAGGCTTTCTGAGGGGAAGGGTGGGAGGCCAGTACGATGATGTCATCTGCGTAGAGGATAGAGGGCGGTGGGGCGAAGGGGGGTACGTTCTGAGTAGGGGCATTTAAAATACTTGTTGGCTGGGCCATGGGGATATCGTAGAGGAAGAAGTTAAAGAGATGCGGTCCGAGAATGGATCCCTGTGGGACGCCTGAGTTCACACTAATTAAGTTTGAATATGTGTCCGCTATCTTTACGGAACAGAACCTTTCGTGGAGAAAGTCAGTTATGATGCGTACGACCGGAATCGGGCATTCGTTTATAAGAAGCTTATAAATAAGTCCATTTGACCATACTGAATCGAATGCTTTTTCGAGATCAATGGAGCATGCCACGGTTGATTGCTTCATTCTTATCCCGGTCGAAATTCGGTCGTGTAGCAGAAGCGCTGCTTGCTCCGTCGATAACTTCTCTTGAAATCCGAATTGCTGGGCAGGCAAGAGGGGTTTGGCAAATGGTTTGAACGAGAAGAGTATGATCTTCTCTAATATCTTCCCTAAATTCGAGAGCAAAGATATTGCCCTAAATTTACCTATATCTCCGTTTGAATTTTTTTTCGGGTTAGGGGATTAGAATTGCGGTTTTCCAGGCTCGAGGAAAGTGTCCGTTGTTTATGCACTGGTTTATAATGCAGGTGAGGGGTCTAAATAGGGTGGCGGAGCATTTCCTTAGCACGAAGTTGGAGATTTCGTCTCGCCCAGCTGACTTTTTGTGGTTTAATGAGCTTAATGTGGAGAGGACTTGGTCGGGCGTTGCAAAGAAGCATTTGAAGGATTCGTTTGAAGGGCATATAGCTCGGTTCGTGGGATTGGTTACGCTGTGAGGTTGTCATATGCGATTTCAATTGATAAACTGTCCGGAAAATGTATTTTGATTTAGAATGTGGTGGAAAAGGATAAGATGCATATTGCACAATATGGTACCGCATTTGATATGCTTTTAATAATTGTTTGTATTCATTCTCATTGTAATTTTATTTTCCATTTTTTATGTTCATGTGGAAAAACATGCTTACTACGGACTTAGAACTAGAACTACGGATGAAATGTAGAACTAGTAACTATGTAGTCAGTCCCAAAAGATTTTTGTTAATTGTGAATTTTAAATACTTGACTGTTCGTTTCCATGTGGTTTGCTCCTTCTCCTCCTCTTTCTCTCTGTTTGGTAATATTATAATGAAACTTTTTGTTGTCCTTCCTTCTTGATGGAAATTACTTTGCAGTATCTGAGGTGATCCGTTCAGGGTTTCACAAAACAACTGGAACACTTAGAATACTACTACTACCAAGAAATATGCTGAATTTACGTTGTACAATCCCAAACACTTTTTTCCTACCCAACACTCTTTTCCGAAACAATTTCAATAGTCAAATGCATTTTATTTGGACAAAGATTTTAATTTGAAATTTAAGTTTACAAATGCGTTGAATTTATATTTTTAGTTCAATCGTAGCGTAGACTATAAAGTAAAAAAATTTTATCTATTCCTCTTGAATCCTTGTAGGTAATGTTATGCACATGTTAGGCGAAACTCCACGTATCAACGACACGATGTTTATATGTAGTGAAAGTTTCGACGATACTCGTTTATATATACAAAACCGTCCGAAAGATGAATACAACGATCTTCCAATAATTTATTTTGTTACACCTACATATCCACGACGAGAACAAATTCCAGAATTGATAAGACTTGGTCAAACGTTAATGCATATACCACAATTACATTGGATTGTTGCTGACGATTATGATGGCTGTAATAATTTCCTAGATGTTAATAGATTTGGTAAGTATGTATCAATTGACAAATATATACAAAAATATAAGTCCTTTTAACTCCTGCCTATCGATTTCCAATTACCTCACATAGATTTGTAGTTACCTCACATATTTCGTGTAGGTTTTAAATGTTGAAAGAATTGTATTGTATGTTAAAATACCGTCTATGTTTGCAGAGATAAGTAGGAAGAAAAAGGAAGATGCAGGGTTAAGCTTCTTTTCACATGACAAAATAAATAATAATCTGATCAATGCCCTTGACAACGTGATACAGCATAAAATATACGAAAAAAAAACTTTGAATTGTGCATGAATGAATTTATGACACAATCCCCTCAAAATCATAGCCTTTCTTCTGAAAAGAGATGAAAACTTTCCCTGTAATCATGTGTCTTATTATTTACCTAACAAATCGCTTTGCCATCGAAATTATTTGATTTTCATTAGCAATATTTCGGTGAATTGTAACAATCAAAAATGTATACTTTATCGTCTGCTATTAAATTCAAATGGTTGCAGCAAATTTCTCTTTATTCTCTAATTTTTACATTAATTTATGATTGGTTTTTATTATAATGTATGGCTGAAAAATAATTAGACTTTATATCCAACTACCCCCCGATACGTATTAAGTATTTCTAATTGATTATTAAAACGTTTTCCTTTTTATGTTTTCAGCTTCCATTAAAAGCATATTCGAGTTTGTTAGTTACCAATTCAAAATTTAAATGCATTAGTTTTTCACTTGAAAAGAATACTGATAAGGCGTTCTGGAGCAACAGCTAGTCAATAAATTAAATTTCTCTGGATAAGTTGAGTTTAGTTAGCAACATATTTCGATATGAATTGAAATCATCCAATGATTTGTATACAGCTTTCATTTTAAGACCTTACGTGTCACTGCTTTTTCGTATTATAATTTTTCGAAGGTTATTTATCCAGTCAAATTATTTATTAAGCATATCATCATAAAACCTGATAGCAAAACGGGGCAACTGTTTTACTTGAATGATAAAATACCTTAGCATGGAATGATTTATTTGCATCATTAAAATTTATTTTCATTTGCAGGTATTCCATATACTCATATCGCTAGTCCTATGCCAGATGCATATCGTTCCATATCACCAAGCCCACGAGGTGTGGCGAATCGTCGGGCAGCCCTTAATTGGTTACGGCAGAATAATAAAAAAACTGGAATTCTCTACTTTGGGGATGATGATAATACATTTGATCTAAGACTTTTCAACGAAATACGTGATACAAAAAAGGTATCGATGTTTCCAGTAGGCTTGATTGGATTATATGCTGTAAGCACGCCTGTTGTAAAAAATGTAAGTATTTCAATGTAAATAATTTAGCACTCATGCCACAGAGTTGATAGCTATCAACTATTTAAACTTGTTTCATTGCAATCAATAATTTAAAACGGTTTATAAATAATTCATGTAATATGAAATTATATGATTCGTGGAATAATACAACGTCTCTTCATTCATTTGAAATAGGGCAAAGTTATTGGATTTTTTGATTCATGGCCAGCAAAACGGAAATGGCCTGTGGATATGGCTGGGTTCGCAGTGAATCTAGAATACTTTTCACTTCATCCCAATGCAACAATGCCATATCGGGCGGGCTATGAAGAGGATGCATTTTTACGTAGCATATCCTTGAGAATGAATGATATTGAAACGAAAGCAAACAATTGTACGGAAATCTTAGTATGGCATACTCAAACACAAAAGTCGAAGGCACCGATGGTACGATTCGAGTCTCAGTATTTAGAATCGGATAAATCAAATTTGGGTGCATTATTTCGTGAGCTTGAATCGATGGGTGTAAGTCATCAATCGGATTCAGCAGGTAAGTGATTTTTGCAATCATATTAAAACGATTCAATTATTCATGATTTGCACTAAATGGCATAAACACATTTTTTTTATTAATAATAATCACTACTAAACACTACTTAAACGTATAAAGTCATCATACCATAGTGTCGTTTTATGTGTTCTTTATCTTTATAATTTTGATTAATATGTCACATTCTTTTTATGAGAATACTTTAAATTATGTGTTGATAAATGGTTCACAGAAAATCGCATCATCAACATTACATAAAACATAATATTATTATGTTAAGACATATTTGGTACTGATATTTAATTTTTTTTTGTCTGATGCTATTTAGCCAGAGTTATAAGGATCGTCTGTTAAAATAGAAAAGGAAATTCTGTGAGGAGAGATAAATGATTCATCCTCGTAGTAGGAAAATAGTTTCAATTAACTCTGATGCTAGTGATGACAATTTTATCCTTATTCAAATTCATGTTCAATCAGAGTTTCACTACGTCGGCTATTATTCCACAAAATTGTGTGAGCTTTGATACTCAATCATGGTCATACCTAATCATCTGAAAAACTAATCTCTGTAGATTGCTTTGGAGAAAATAAAATGTACGATCTTACATTTAAGAATTCACGGAGAAATATCCCGCTCGGCGAAACTGATTTTTCACTTTGAAATATTCGGTCGAAAGTGCACATTTGTTGCAATATGGTATTACTTTTTGAATACACTCGTTATAATATTCAGAATTTGATATGTTTAAATCAAATGTGTAATGATTTGGTCTATGTCCAATATTCCTATTTGCACGTACTTTTGCTGACAATTTTCATAAATCATTTTGATGACTATTTGCGGTTTGAATACAAAATACGAAATGCTACCGATGACATCGTGTTCATATCTTCACTAGTGAAGCGTTCATTACTAGACACCTTGAATTGAATTGAAACACCTTCGAAGCTATAGAGCTAGTATTCAATTGATTTTGAACTGGAAAAATTTATTTGGTAAGACAGTATCTTTTTCCCAAGGCTCCTTAATTTTATAGGGTATATAAAAATTAGTTGCAGTGAGCGGATCATATCATTCAGATATTACTACAGAGAGTCAGTGGTATTTTTATTGTACACACTTTTAATATCGCGGTATGCATCGACTAGTTCAAACAATGTTTCTTCAGACCTTTATAAATACTAATAAAACATCAAATTAAAATTAAAATCCAAACCATTTGGTATTAAACATAACTCCTTATAACGTATAGTTCACACCTAGCACAATGGATCTTAACACTTTTTATGTGATGGATGAAATAATTAATTCTACTTTATAAAGTTTTGCTAAGTTGATTAGGTTTCTAAAGCGTTTAAGCTAAAAAACGATCAACATTTGTATAAATAACTTGTCTACGTTCCGACTATGACATCGTGAAATTGTGCCACTTAAAATTTTTCGTAATTCAACTGCTTATAAAGATTAAAATTCAAACCAAAACATGTCGAATCTTGGATACCATATCACAAATACATAGAAATTTTAAACAAAACTGGTTGATCACCGTTGTCATATAGATTTCAAAGAAGTACTTTCGAATCGGTGAACTCAACTGATCGTGTCTTACACTAAACGGAATGAACATGCACAAAAACAAAGCGCTACTATTGTTCTAATCTGTTCTCATAACTTTGTTTTCCCAGAACAATAAAAATCGTTCGAACGTAGTGTAAATGAAGGTGCATAAAGTGTATACCAATTCAGGAATATCAGATGTACAACTGACAGATATGCAAACTTTCACAACAATTTACTCATATTTTTCCATTATCAAAATGTAAAGTGAACATTATTCATATATTTCTAATTCATATGATTCAAAATCACATTCCGTTGTAGAACCCAATAATTTCGTTCTTTAATTCTTGCTTTAATTTCTAACACCTGTCACACTTCCATTGAAAAATTTGACTAAATTATGAAATGCATTTAACATGGTATAAATTTTTTTTTATTGCAGGCATTAAAGCTCAAATAAGCAAAGATGGTAAAACGAAACCATTTAGTTTTTTCTTTCGGTGAAATTCCGTAGTGAAAATATAGAACATATGAATTTTCGATACTTTTTAAAAAAGTACACTATTGTAATTGAACCACTATCGAGAGATTACCTTTCAACAATAATCCATTTACTAAATACAAGTTTAACGTATTGAAATGCGATAATACTTATTCAGTGCATGAACTAGGACAACATGAAATCAAAATACAATGTATTCTCATGACAAATAATTTAAAAATACTATAATTCTGAAAACCTAGAACATAGAAAAGTAAATAACACAAATGAGATTTTAAGAAGTTAGTCAAGCTTTCTAATTTATTGGCTCTTATATATAAGACTCCTATAAATTATAGTTTAACTTAACGAATCAATTTAAAATTTTTGTTATTCATTATTGGAATCAACCGTTCGAATTCCAGTAAATCGGAAAAAAAATTGTTAACGATCCTATTCATATCTAGAGATAAGGCAGTTACATTGCCACTTTTGAAATAATGCAGTTTGTTGTTAATTTTATAGTTAAAATTTCCAGGCATTCAAGCCACAACCCCATAAAAAAATTTAAATTAGCTCCAGGAAAACAATGAAAAATTGATAAGCGTAAATGTAGCTTTTAATTAGTTTGTTTGTTATCAAATTAGTAATTGTAAATTTTATTAAATACGATTTCGTAATGCAAATTGAAATTTGTATTAAAAGTTCATTTCTGTTCCAATTTAAAATCTTTCTTTAAGTGCTTAAGAATGACGTTTATACACATATAGTTTGATTCGGATAATATTGCTTTTAATTAGCATTTTAAATTGATTAATACTGTGATATTAAAACTAATTAAATGTACGTTAAAGAAAATAATCAAAAATTAAATAAATCTTCAACAACTAAATTAAATAGATCGAAATAAAAATGAGCGAATAAATTATTTACTAATATGGCATGGCAGTAATTAACTAACTTGGTTGGTTGATTTTTTTTTTCTACAGAAGGACGCAAAATGGTTGTAATTTATTAATAACAATAATCACTTTATGGCTTTAATAGTTGTTAAGTTTAGTGGCTTATCAATTTGTATAGCATCAGATAAAATGTTGATTCATCATTAAAATTAGTATAGGAATGATACACAAATGTAAATTGTTTATCAATGATTTTGTTGATGTTGGTTATTTGTTGGTTTTACCTTAAGTTATATCACAACGAACCTTAACACTTGCTTAGATCAACTAACGAAGATCGAGTAGTCTTTCTTTCGTAAGGTCGGGTGAAATATACAAAAGACAACTTTTTTCATAATATGAAATAATATTGAAATAAAAATATCTATTGTAATAGATCCACTTGTTTTGATTCATTTTAAGAAAGTTATTTAGCATAACATGGATTCGGTTAAGGGACGTGGTAATGTCGATGTAAAACATAAAACTGTCATCAGTAATTTTGTATCTACAAGTGATATGCCAACGGAAAAGTTTAGTCTCTATTTTAAAAAATTGCGGAAATACATAGCATCTGATGATATCTCTGACTTATTTCTTGCTGACACCTCTATTTCCCCAAAAACGTTTTTTGAAGAAAAAAAAACCGGATGCCCTGGGGTTTGTAAGGCAAACAGCTTTAAAACCGGCCAAATACTTTTCTTTGTAAAACAAAAATTCAAAATGCTTGATCAGGAAAGCTTGCTTCATTCGAAATCTGTGATTCTTTGATGCAATCATGCGCACTATTCTGTTATATCACCTCTTAAAAGCAATTTTTCGGATTATCATGTCATTAGCAAAGTTAAGTAATAAAAGTGGCAAAAAATTTATATGAATTTTCCATCACACTTAACGTTTC
This sequence comes from Stratiomys singularior, assembly GCA_954870665.1. Lineage (NCBI taxonomy): Eukaryota > Metazoa > Arthropoda > Insecta > Diptera > Stratiomyidae > Stratiomys > Stratiomys singularior. Next base: position 109,172,792 of record OX940879.1, on the reverse strand, counting down.
CTTAACCTTGTCTTGTCTCTCATAAGCAACCTGGAAGTCCTTCAAGTCCACCTGGAAGGCTTGTGAAAAACAAAAGGTGATTGTAGTGTAGTTTACCAAAAACTCGTATTGTTTTGTTCGTAACATAAAAGTTTTCGTAAAATCAATCAAAATTATCAGGGTTTATCTTTTTTTGACGTTCGTCCTATTTTCAAGTAGAATAGAACTTAACTCTGGCCTAATGTTAAAATAATGTAGAAGTGAGATTAGGACGCACAAGGTGGTATGAAAAGAAAGTATCGACTGTCTAAGGTTGAATAAAATTATTATTCGTTGACAATCTTTTCAAGAATATAATGCCAGGAATTATTCACGTTGGAAGGACTGGAAATATGGTGTTGAGCAGAGTTGAAGAATCCCAATCAGCCTGGACCAGGAACTCGAGGTGATGATGATCGCCTACGGTCGCTGAGAATCTAGGGAGAGTATCCAGGAAGCAGGAATACAGATAGTCTGGCAGCTGGTGGCTAAATGAATTAAGAAAAGAAAGAAATGTTACAGAAACTGTCTTAGCGAGACAGTCAAGTCTGATAACAGGTTAGATGTTCTAATGAACGAACTCGCATACAAGTTTGACACCACAGCAACGCTCTTAAAACCACATAGGATTATTATCTGTGTGGCATCAACCTGTATGGAGACTGTAAAAGATGATTTTCTTTGTGATTATCACGAAACTTTCCTTGTATTTATCGTGAGATAAACACGTTGTGATAATCACCTGAACTTTGTGATATGTATCAGCAAGAGGAAGGCTACCAGAACGTGGAAGCCACAAAACGATGCTTCGATCGACGATGATCTAGAGTGACGGCCTGGAGATGCGCAAAGCACAAAACACTGTTATTTGCTACACAGCACACACGACCGATTCGCACAATGAACACAGAGATAATGTAACATCGAGGAAGACTCAAGAGAGACTATATGAGTGTAATGTTAACAGCTGAAAGTAATAAAATAATGGAAAACCCAGAGCTATTTAGATAGCTCACTTAACGTGGAAAAACGCGTGGCCATGGAGGTAGGAAGGATTAGCACAGCAATAAAAAAAAGGTGCAGCGCACGTGTGGCGCGTTGAGTCGCCAGCACAAAGAGTGAATTGTATGTGGATGCTGATTATTTTATTTTTCATTTTAGCGCTAAGGATTGAATGAATTTTACATGTTTTTTAAACACCTAACCTTTTGCACACCAACCGTAAAATTTCAATAACCTACCAAAATCCCATGCCATTTTTTATGAAAACTACAAACTTTTATTCTTGCATTTATTACATTGGTATATCTTATTAAGTTTTTGTAGCCTTACAACACATAAAACAAATTTTTTTCTATATATTTTCTTGTATGATGTGACACTGACGAAAAACTTCGAGATGCATTCTGAAAATGCACACCTCAAAATTTTTCTTGTCGTTTAGCAATAACATTTCAAGGAAACTGTTCAGTGGATTCGTTGTTCGATTCAGGTGCCTAATCGTCGAAATTGAATGATTTAGATTTTTTGTTGTGAACTTTTTCCCATTAGAGGTTAAGTATCATTATTCAATACGGTCAGTATTATAATTTATTTGTGCAATTTTGCTGCAAGAGATTATTGTTTACAAAGTATCTGTATATTTTGGTTTAAAGTAATGATTCTTTGAGTGAGTGATTCCGTGAGTGAATATTTTTTAAACGTTGAAAATAAGTCAAAATACTCGCTCCGGGGAGGAACAGCATTAACTTTGAAATTATAGAGCTAGCACAAACTACAAACAAAGCAAATGCGCTCCAACGATGCCACATAAATCTGTATAACTTCTAGTTCGTTTCTGGGTTACCTTTGTAGTTTTGATGATTTCTAAAAAAGATTAATATTTCACATTGATGTTGCTATTAAAAACTGAACTTTTGACATTCCCGTTGATACCACTCTATACGTACATGTAACGTGCGCGAAAAGAGTCTGCGGGTGGATAATCATTGGTTGAAATATATTACGATGCACTTACTGAAACCCGATTCAAATTATTTAAGGGACAACACCACTGTGACCCCCTGGTTTTTTGCCGTTTTTCAAGAATTTTTTTTTTTGTGAAAAAAAAAAACATATTCCAATTTTTTTTGTTTTGTTTCTTGTTTATTAAAGATACATAAAAAAAATTTTTTAATTTTTCACGCCCCATGGTGGCGGTGGGGAAGCTCCCGCGTCATGTGCTGTTGTCTCTGCATTGATCCGCGGCGCGCAGCAGAACTGTCTTCATAGTCGATCTGAAAAAAAATACCGAGTGTTTTCGTTAATAACATGATATTTTGAAAAGAAGTACATAGGGATTTGAAAAAATATTGATTTTTAAAAAATAGGTACGCTTTTGAAATTTAAGGTCGATTTTCGAGCCAAATTTCTCGTGGAAAAAAGGCTATAACTTTTTTTTTTATTGAGATATCAAAAAAATCCTATGTACTTCTTTAGATAATCTAGTTTTATTATGCAGTCCAAATTTGAAGTCGTGTCGCACTCAAAAAAGTGGTTTTGAGAAAAACGCGTTCAAAGTTTGATCATTTATGTGATAAATTGGAAAAAAATTTTTTACCTTCGATTCCGGCATCATATAGCTGGCCTTCAAGAAGCAAATCAAGGTCCCCAGCATCTTTTCTCGAACTTGTAGAGGCTCTTCTTGCCTCTTTTGCAGCATCCGTGAGCGAGCGCGCCTGCTCGATCCGCGTTGCGTCGGTTTCAACGCAAAAATTGAAACAGTTTGGCCGATGGTTACCCTCAACGTCTCCATAACTTTCACTGTTTTTTTTAACTTTGCACTTTTTTACAATGGCCGCAATCGACCTCGATTTTGAATCCGAGTCCGCGCAAACTATTTTCAGTAAATTTTATATCGCGATCACACACTTTGCACTTCACTAACGTCGATATAATGTTCAATGCATGGAAGAGGTGTACTATACGATAACCAAAATCTTTAGTAACCGCCTCCAAATCGTCCGACGATTTGAACTTTTTCGCCGACGTGCTCGCATTCTCTGCAGAATTATTTTCAGAGCTATAACGGTTCAACGGTTCACTCTTCGCCGGATAGCTCTGTTTCGTACCCTTTTTCCCCGCGTACACTTTCTCGTTGTTCATTTCGATAAGCAAAGAATAATTCTGAGCGTTCGATATTTGTAAACGAAACGAAACGGAGCGTTTAGATGCGAATAGCGTGGTTTCTATTTGTAAACTGACGCTATAACGCTATCCCTATACCTGCCTTGAAAATTTTTCAACTATCGCTACCTATATCTTTTTTTGAAACTATATTTATAACAATAGTCGGCTTTTGTGAAGGGAGACAAAAGAATACCTGGGAATGACTCACAGGACTATAGGGAAAGGCCCGGTATACCTGCCGACCGGTTGAGACGCGCACCTGGCTGAGGCGGCGCGGGACCCCGAGTGTCACGGAGCGCTGCACCGCTCCACAAAATATTTAATATCTCCGAAAATAATTATTTTTTCGACCTGGGACCAACGGCATTCTATTCTTAAATGTATTTCAGATTTTTCTAGATGGTTTTCAAAAAATCGATTTTTTGAAGCCGTCACAGTGGTGTTGTCCCTTAACAAACGCAGATTATTGAAGAAAAATATGCTCAGAAGGATAAAACTTTGGCACCCAGCAGGGGGCCCCGAACTCAAAATATGCTCAGTTTTTTGGCGACTGATATTAGATATGCAACGAAACGCAGCTTTCTGTTCGCAAAACACGATGAATCCGAATTAGCCTCAAATATTGATTTACTTTACAATCAATACCCATCGACTTGCGAAACTAGTCAGATTCCAACGATCCCATATGCAATATGTCCTAAATGATGAACAATACCAACTAGAAAACATTTAGAATTCTCTTCAACTTCTTGCTATACGTAGCGTGTTACAAATTAACAAGTAAATTTGATTGTAACAAGAACTCAAGTAGGTTCAAATACAAGTTTAAACCGAATTCCTAAAAGAAAGCACGACAACGACGCAACTAGCAAAGGATACAAAAATGTTTAATGCCGACTAGTTCAGTTAAAATACCAGATAATATATAAACAGATAAAACCGAAATAAGTCGAAAGGATCATTGTTACATAATCGTATACTCTTAGGAGCATTGAACCTCTTATTTAGCTTTAAAGAAAACAATTTTTCTAGATTAAAATTTAAATTTTATTCTCGCTGACCTGCATTGATTTTCATTGCACAAATAATACTGTGAGTTTCTTGAAGTCTGCATACACTCTGAAAAGCTTAAAATAATTTGGCTTTTAAGATTATAGAATAATTCATTGAAATTGCAAGTGCGATAAAGTTCACTTGTTGTGCAAGCTTGTAATAAGTTTCTGTAACAATGGCATTGTCTCCGTGGTGGTTTGGTTTGATGTATCTGAAATTGATTGAAACAATTATTATTTCTAGATCAATTGCTCAATGAAAGCTGGGATGAGATGGATCGATGAATTATAGATGAATTTAATGTACGGGATGTCAATTGTAAGTTCGTTGGCTGGCGGGCAAAAATCATCGTTTAATTTTGAATATATAGGTTGGAGTTACGATCCTTGATGAGTTCCTTCTATTTCATATGTGAAAAATCATTTTTCTTGAAATTATTATTTCGAAACTAAATATATCCACTGACGGTACCGTTGAAGTTATTTTCAAATTTTATTGTGAACATTCTTCTAGATTTCAGAGCATCAAATTCGCCTTTTTTTTACTTTTTTGTATAATTTGATCCTCCTGATGAATGGAGTTGAATTATGAATGACTTGCTGGTGAATATCGTGAAGATTAATGATTTGAATAGTAATCTCAATGAAGAGATAACTACTTTCAAACATATTCAAGCAAATGCATTTCTTTCTACAGCATGCGCATTCTATTATGTGCTATCTAATACTGAAATCATTAGAGAAAATAATGAAACAAGTCATTTTCCTTCTTTCATAATAACACTTTAGCTATTGTGGATCTATTTTATTAGGACGAATTTAAAACAAATGCAGCGTCTACAAAAGTATAAGACAATATACAATAAAAAACATAATTCATACATAGTATGTTGTCGTTTCTTTACAGAAAAATAACAATGTCCGGTTTAATCCTTGTGTGCATGTGTATCATCATAGTTTATTTGCTTTTACACAATAAACTTGTAACAAAACAATTACTAGAGAAGATTGGGGTAGTATTATTTTCTTTTTTGTTGCATTTTTCTTTTATTCACTTCTATTCTAACCACTTTCGACAATTATATGGCCTCGTCATTCATTTATTTCTCTATACAGCAATATATATTTATTCATGAAAAAACATTTAGGCGTTAAAAAATATAAATTTATTGTAAAGTATCAAAAATTCTTTTTCATTATCTTTCAGTTGTTTTCCATAATTTTATTACTTTATATATTATTTGTTTCACTCCTAAACTAATAGTTGATGCACTTTATCTACTTTGTATAGTACTCAGTCGTATTTGTTTTAGAAGGAAGCAGTGCTAGGTAACCGCCTAGTGACAATGATAAATGAATTTTTATTTTTCGCTCTAAATGAAATTGATGAAAAGCGTGTGATGCAATTCAGATTCTGCTCAAAGTAAGTTACTTTTGTGTGCGTAAAGAAAAAGCGATTATTTGAATTTACAACAGGTTAATGATATGATAAGGTTTCTATAATTTTTAAAAGTTCGAATGCCTGCTTCACGTTTACAGACATAATGAACGGAACAAGTACTATTTCATGATGGAAGTTTAGATCTTCGAAATGTTGAACGAAACCAAAGTTCATGGCTTAAAAACAATTTATTACATCACATTGTAGCAGTTTTTTGTGAATTCATTTTCCCCTTTGTTGTTTTTTTTTTTAATGATTTTCACAATTTGGTTTGATGGTATTTTGAAAAATGTTTATACTAAAACATGACTTAACGCAAATGTACATCTCTACAGCTCCGCTAATTCTTTGGCCTCGGTATCCATTCGGCTAGTGCTGAATTCAGTAAACGGAGGGAAAAATAAAATGAATTAAATAAGGGATCTGCCCGGATTGATTCTTGTACAAAATTAGGGTACACTCTCTATTTAATTTGTTTCTATGTGGAATTTAAACAGAATATATTGTACTTTGGGAGCCATTAATTAACTCTGCTAGTGTCAACTTAGATGAATTTAAATTTATTTACAATCAAATGCTCCCATGCAATAATGCCGTTGCTGACTATTCTGCCCTTATCATTAATTCCACCTTCTTAATTGCTTTTAATTATTTACAACTCGGTTGACCCCAATTTTGTACGTCTCGTTAACTCGACCATATAACACTCGGTCCAAATGTTTAAAAAACGAAAACTATACCTTCTTTTCCGTTGTTTCATTATTATGACGAATATAACCGCGTTGATAGCAAATAGCCCCACTATGAGTATCGATGGTACAATGATATCTTTTTTTTGATAATTACAAAAATATACCATGAAAAAGGAAGTTCGGAAAATTAGTCAAATCAGTTTGTTTTAAAATTGTGCAAAAAGAAATAGAAAACAAAAAACAAACAAAATGCAACATATGCTTACTCGAACTAATAAACAATAATATAAATAATAATAAAATGTATATTACCGAATACAGTATCTGTTTCCGCATGGCCCATTTCTGCGCTGGTTGTACTTTGAGTTTTATGTAAATGATAATTTATATCGGAAACAATTCCACTGCCAGATACTGCGTCCTCTTCTGTAAAATTTTAACAGTGAATTTTCATTGATGAAAATGAAGGTGCTTTGAGATGCATGAAAAAAGTGCTCACTCGATTTAAAAGTTAAATAAGCAAACAAAAGTAAAACTATTGAACTAAATGAACTAAGATTTTAAACACTCGTTATGGCCGACTATATTTGTAAGATGGGTGCAAGACAAGCGAGGAAACACATTAAACGTTGCTTGTATGCTAATCAAACAAATCACGCTAACAGTCCGCTGCGAATGTATTTCCACGATAAGTTATCAGCCCAGTTGGAGCGCGTACCTGTTTTTTTTTCAACTTCCTAATCCACCAAGTTCAACGTATGGAGCCTCACTGCGGAGATCACCGTCTAAATGCGATAAAGCGCCTCTGCTTCATGCATGACAATACAAATGTGTATCGTCACATGTACTTAATAAATGCGAGTAGTTTGCTTGCTTGCTACTAGCTCCCCGGATGTGCTATATATTTGTTTGCAATTATACTAAATAAATGGTGAGGAGAGAGATGAGTGCATAATATTGTATACAGACGACTGCATAAATTCAACCACTACAACAATAAATTCAAATGTATCTCAATGTTAACTTGAAAGAACGCACAGTTTCATACAAACAGTAGGATCTTGTACTCTTATTCCTGGAGGAGCATACGAAATGAGTAACTGGTTTCTTTCGAGAAGTTGCATTAGACACAATGGAGGGACTGCGGCCCTTAAACGTGGCAGCTCTAGAAGATGCTGCAACCAGTTGCGACGAAATATAAACAAATAAAGTAAAGATTCATGTGTTTGATGAGATAACAAGTTTGTGAGGATCTTAAATATATGATGGTAGTTTAAGGTGGAATTATATTTGGTACCATTAAAATCTAATTTGTTCGGTGAACACATCAAGGGAATTAACTAGTTTACATTTTATCGTGCAACTTCTAGACTTAGAAGACCATTCTGATAGTTTTGTGAGCATATTAGAAGATCTTATTGAAGTTGTTGAAGCAAGTAAATATTAGTTAATCAAAGAAACTTTTCATTGTGGATTCACTTCTCGTAGAAATAATACAAAGAAATGAAATTAAAAAGAATGAAATATTTTTCAAAGTCGGTTGCAGTTCTATGCTTGTTTAAACATTTATCAGTGAATTCCTTGATAAATAAATCTTTATTTTATTATACTACGTGCAGATATAACAATCAAACGAAAATTAATTTACTGTCAGGGTTTACTTGTATGAGTTGAAGCATAAATCAGATTATCATATATATATTTATTCGTTTAACAACTTTTAAAAACAAAAAAAAATTATTCAATGCTTGCAAACAACGTGATTCATTCCTGGATAACGTTGAAGGACAGCATAATGCCAAATTTCCTTGCAAATAAGACAAACACTCAAATCGTTCGGACATTGCGTTCGTTCCCAACGTAACATGAATTTAACGCATTTAACGCAAACAATAAAAGATTGAGTGAGGTTGTTTAAAAATACTTCTAGGGATAGAAGGCGACACCAAATCGGGGCGCGAAAAATCGTCATTACGGAAGAAAACAGCCAAACTATATTTGAGGATCGTACTCATTTTAGGCAGTAAATAATAAAGTAATAGGAATAAGCCACTTAGCTGTGAATAAAATGTAAACGATCAACATGGTTGAGTTATAACATCTTTAGGAGTCAACTTCTTTTCAGGAATGTGACTTAAAACTTTGTTGGTGCAAAGTTTGATGATTTATTACGAAATTTATAGGTTGTCCAGGTCGTACTTTATCTTCCAAATCAAAATTTCTTTTATTGAATAGGCAAATTCACTCTCGTTTGCTCGTTTGGTAGAAGGTGGAACAGCATGCGGCAGGACTTGTGGGAGGTAATGGGAGAGCTTTCTCCAGACAATCTGTTCGGAGAAATGCTGAAAACTTTCGACAAATGGCCCTATGTCGCACATTACTCTCGGGCAATACTTACAGCAAAAAAGTGACCATGGGTAACCTTGGGCGCGGAGTCTAGGGGGGGTCTCCTTTCCAGCAGTCCTCCTCCATCCTGCCCCCTTCCGCTGGAGGGTGATTTCTCTACGCTGACAGCGCCCTAGGGCGAAGTAAAAAGAGGCCTAGCCCGAAGTAATGTGTCAAACAGTTCCAGGCTAGGATCTCTTGACAGGGGGGGGGGGGGGGGTGTTTAGTGGGTAGTCTAGTAGTATGCGCTCCCAGGAGTCCCACACTCCGGGCGTAAATTGCCTTCACCCCCAACCCCAAAAAAAAAAAACGCTCGTTTGCTCAGGTAGAATATATACCACTTAAACACGGTGAACTCTTGCTACAATTTCTTTCATTTGTGAGCTAAGGAAGTAACACTCCCCACAAATACGATTTTCCAGATACAAACACAGCAATATATTCTGTTCCAAAAATCATATTTAGCATTTAGCAATGTTGCCGAGAGTATATGGTGTTGTATGTGTGATTATAAATACTTGAATATCGTCGTCTTTTTATGAAACGCTACAAATCATTTTCAGTCTCTAATAGACTAATAATTTTTTTTATATGATTAGTAAACTAAAATCAACTTTAAGGCATTTATGGAGGTTTAGTAAAAGATGAACTGTTGCAGTCTGAGATCTCACATTGACTGGGGAGGAGTTTAGTAGGAGGTTCAGGAACCTTTCACTGCTAGGAGCAAATATCTACAATTTCTATTTTATAATAAATATCATACTCAGAAAAACAGTCGAAGTAAGAGGGTCCCCGATACGAAATATTAAATAATAAGAAGAAGCTTTAGTAAATATAAAATACTTGAATAATAATTATGATTCAATGCAATGTTTATAGCAAGTCTACTTAAGTGAGGTCTAATCAAGGCTTTGTTTGCTGTTATTGAATCAGTTAACCTGAAAATTTGCAGGATAGCGAAAATGAGAAAGTAGAAAATTCAGGCTATGCTGAACAAAAATTCAATGGACAAAAATAATGACTTCTTACGAAAGGAAAGAACAGAAATGATCAATTTTTTCTTCAAATTTTTTTCTATGACCTCAACAGCTGCTGAGTACTTACAGCCATGACGATCTGCTAAGTTCTGTGGCACTATCGATGATTATATCGATCAAAGCTTTATTATTGATATTGTTTCAGCCATGCCATTAAATCTCTCGGTTATATACAATTTTATTTATAGCCCTACTCTGTATACTTTCAAGCAATAAATTTCATGAGTTAGCACGAAACCCTACACTAATCGCTTCTTTCGCACAAATAATATGTGCTGAGAAGAGCAAAATATTTCTGAATGGTTAAAATAAACGGTCTCATATTTTTATTTATTGATATATGTTATCAACACTCTAATATTCGTTTAAAATATATTTTTCGTGAAATTTGATAATAAATGACAACATAAACAATTCAAACATTAATTACATATTAAATCCAAACTTCAAGAATTAATAAGAATACATGTTTTGACTTGACTATTTTGCTGATGAATTGGATTTATTGATATGTTTCATTTTATTTTCCTCCCACTGGAAATAAGCGCAGAAGGCTCAACCTTCTTATCAGTCCATGTAATTATCGATAAGACCATGTTGCGCATGACCCATTTTTTTCTTTATCATGACAAACCCAAGAAATAACCCACTAAGCTGCCATGAGGGTTAAAATGATTACAATAGTTATAAAGTAAACACAATCAAAAAATTCAAAACGTATACAATCTCTCGATGCTACTTTACGGGCAAGGTGTCACTTTCAAGCAATATTATTCGTACTCTGTTGCAGGCTCACGACTAATCCTTCCGATGGATTTATTGCTTTCAAAAATAATTGACAATTAGAAAAGCAAAATTTAGTAAGCTCTTCGTAACGTAATTAATTTTGAAATTAATCTGTGACATGTTGTAAATTAAACCGCCTTTTTTCGTCTTTAGATAACAATTCGACGAAAATCTATCCGCGTATTGGATATCTCTGGTGAAAACCGTTTCGTTTTGTTTGAAATTTCGATAAACCGACGTAATGGTACCTTAAAAGTTGCCCTCTACAATATTTTTGCATTTCGAAATGGAATTTCCTTGCATTTATTTAAAAATTACAATACTACATGTAAAACAAAATCAAGCTACAGTTTGAAAAATAATCCAACAACTACCAAACTTTTATGCATGCAACTTTAAGCAAGTAAAACAAATTTCCTAACAACAAACGTTCTATCGACATTTTTTCTAGAGTCACTGTCACACAAGTGTTACGACAGGCATACACATCCAAATTCTCTTATCAGCATGTTGCAGTAATATCCTGATGGCTACAATTTCCCCTCCTTAAACTGTCAATGGCTAAACACATGGTTTGCATCTGCAACATGCGTTCTTCAATTTTTAAATTCGAAACGTGCGCGATTAGGAAAATTGCCAAAAATACGACAAAGGGGGAAAACAGGAAGAATCACCGATAAAAGTCAATTTTATGACTCATGCAAGTCGCATTGTTCCCAAACGGCAGCAAACAACAGTGCACACAGTGTTCTACTTTGGAAATATTAACTTCTAATTATTTCTACACTATATTCAAGTTTCAATCACATGCAATTAGAGTAAAACGTTTTCGCAAAACTAAAAGAAAACACTTAAAAATTCATGAAATAATCAGACGCACCAGAGCAGAAAAAAAATACTCGCGCGAATCAAACAAACAAGATACGAACAGCACAGGATTTAAAACGGAACAGGACGTCTTCGCTTACCCACACAGTCGGGCACAGTATCGTTCCAGATGTGCTTGTCGGTGCACCACAGCTGGCGCGTGCTTATCGTCGAATCGGGAAATACGAAGGACGGTTCACACTCGAACGTTGCCAACGACTTGTTTCGCTCGACGAATCGCCCGTACATCGGGGGCGATGGTGTTAAACATCCCAACGCTAAAATTAGAGAAAATCTGACTCAAAGGGAATCGACAAACGGGAATGCAGGAATGCAAAATCAAACATATTTTGTCGCCGGTTTTAATGCGCATTGTTGCTGGTGGTGGTCATATTACGTGCGCAAAAGAGATGGGAGAATATGAATTCGGTTGCGAGACATCTGTTGGAAAATAGACGCGGTAAGTGTGACTTTTTGTCTTGGATTTCCAAGAAATGTTTGAGCTTTCTGATTTGATTTTGTTCATTTGAAACGGAAATGGGTTCAATTGGTCTGCGATGGCAGGTGTGAGACACGTTCTGCATGTTCCCCTCAATTATCGCAAAATATTCAATAACTAAATTCACTGTTTTTCTATTATTATAACAGAAACTTAATTATTCAAATAATTTACCTTGTTGGAGAAATGTTTGAATAAATCGAGGATCGTAGCTGTGACCTAATCAAATGAATACAATTACAAATCAAAGCATTGTGATATATTTTGGAAGGATTAACTGTTTAAAGACGGACATTTTTTGGCGATTTTTCACGTCCAATTTTTTGTCGTACTGGTAGCACAAGCTCTTGTCGTACTAGTAGTAGAAGTCGTTGCAGAATCCCAAAAACATTCAAGATGGTATATTACTGAAAAATGCCTGCCCAAATTAGCAAATGAAAAAAACTCAAAAAGTAATGACAACAAAAGTCTACGTACGACTGCTTCATTCGGCACGACGGTGTTGTTGGGCTTAGTGAAAGACGGGACGTGAATATTGCGAGTAGTAAAGAATAAATTTCGCCGAAATGAGTTCAAAAAGGAGAGAAGTTCCAGTAGCTGTTCGAAAAATAATAATAAAGTTAAAAAGTGAAAGTAAATCTTTAAAAAAATATCGCGGAAACGCTAGGATTGGCAAAGACAACAGTTCAAACAATAATTAAAAACTTCTACGATACTGGAAGTTATGAAACCAAGCCAAGATCTGGTCGATCTCCTGTTTTCAATGAGTGCAATCAACGGGACATCGTTAAAAAAGTAATAGCGGAACCGACATTAAGTGCCCGGAAGGTTACGAACGATCTTGAAAACTCACTGGGAATTAAAGTTCTTCCAGAAACTGTACGACGCTGTCTTAGAAAAGCTGGATTGAACAGCAGAAGTCCCCGTAAAAAGCCTTTCATAAGTAAAGCCAATAGGGCCAAGCGCCTTGAGTTCAAAAAGTATTATAAGATACATGAAAGCGACCCAGACTTTTGGAGTAAAGTTATCTTTACAGACGAGTGTAAATTTAACGTTTTTGGGAAGGATGGCAGGATCAAAATATGGCGCAGACGCAAAGAAGAATGGAAAGTGAAAAACGTGCTTCCTACTTTCAAACATGGAGCTGGCTCTGTTATGATCGGGGGCTGCATGGCGGCGAGTGGAGTTGGTAGAATACATTTCATCGAGTGTACCATGGATCGGTATGTCTACTTGGATATCCTAAAAAGTAGCTTCTTGCCCAGTGCTGATGAACTAGGATTGGGTTCGGGTTATATATTTCAACAGGATTGTGACCCGAAGCATACTTCTGGAATTATCAAGGAATGGCTTCTGTACAACGTCAGGAAACAACTCCACTCTCCTCCTCAGTCCCCAGATCTTAATCCCATAGAATATCTATGGGATGAACTGAAACGACGTATCCATAAACTGGGAGTACGCACCAAGAATGACCTCAAAAAAGCACTAACAGAAGAATGCGTGAAAATTCGACCAGAATTCACAGAGAAATTAGTCAGTTTAATGCCATCAAGGTTGAAAGCAGTTATAGACTCCAAGGGCGGGCCAACAAGATACTGAGGTACATACAATTTCACAATAAAGCAGTCGTACATAGACTTTTGTTGTAATTACTTTTTGAGTTTTTTTTCGTTTATTGTATTTAAATGTCAATTAAGTTAAAATATTTATGTTTTATGAGAACTTTGTTAATTTTCATTAACTAAACATATATATATCAAAAACGCCAATACAATTTTCTGTTGTTTTCATTCGAATTCTACATATTTTTTGGGGGTACATAGACTTTTGTGACTAAGTGTAGCTCTATTAAGTTGGCAATAGTCAAAGTGACGTTTGGTTCTGGTGCATGTACCACTAGGAGGGTTAGATTTCAATTTTGCTCTACTTGTGCTGTGGACGACCATTTCAATCATGATGCCTAAACTGGAGTGTTGATTAGTATTAAGGACATGAAATTTTGTATGAAAGGTAGCCAATCCACTTGTTAGTCGGTAGAGATTGGCCTCTGAAGCTAAAGATATTTGCCAGATACATGTATCCATTATGCAGGTATTTAGATGAAAAATTAATGTTGTAATTTAATTTTATTTATGTTTAACTCGGTGTATAATGTTAATTCAGAAGAATAGCCTAGCGTTTAAGAATTTTATCTATTTTCCACAGAAGAAATACTATTGCAAAAGCACCCATTCAAGTATATAAACGTAGGTTTCACATTTTCTGGGAAAGGCACATTGTGAATACGACAGAACCTATGTTTTCCCTCTTAGTTCAAAGTAATGGGTCTAATAATCTTTTGTTTTTAAAAAAGCATACTTATAAAATGATGTATCAAGTCATTCATGGTATATGCGTTTTTTTCAATTTAATTTGCTCATTCAACACAAATATGTTTCCTTTGATTCTTTTGAAGGGTTTAGTAACAAAAAAAGTCGCTAATATTCGAATTTGAATATTGTAGTATATTATCAGTCCATTTCTAAGAGGGAATCTGATCGCTGAATGATCTTGAATTTGTTTTTCTTGTTAAATTAAACAATGAAATCTACTCCAACCGTGGTGGTTTTGGTTTGAAGATCGCCAGATGATTGCCATTTAATAAGTTTTTTTTAATTCTGTTGAAAACCAACTTCTTTGTTGTATAGAAACTGGGAAAGCCTAATTGGATCCGAAGTTTTAGTTAGATGCATCGAATAAACGGCATTTTCTGAAACAAGAATATCTTGTTCCCTTGCCCGGTTTGAAACCGGGAGAAAATTTAAAATAATTTTTTCACTGGGGGGGGGGGGGCTGTTCGGTGGTATTACGGATGACTCCCTAAGAAATTTCATGGAAAAAACTATGCACATCTTTGGGCATATATTTAACATATATTTAACAGGCGATAAAATTTTTTCGAATTAATATACTTCTAAACCTCCACACCCCTAATATTTTATATAAATTTAAAAATTTTATAAATTTAAAAAACGACTATCCTCATAATGTTTTAATTGGTTTTATGCTAACAGAGCTTTAAAAATACCCTTCAAAATTTATTGAACATTAACAACGTGGGGGCGAACCTTTTAACTCATTCTCGAACAGACCCCATCTGGCGATTAACAATTGAACCTTTAGCTGT
This sequence comes from Stratiomys singularior, assembly GCA_954870665.1. Taxonomy (NCBI): domain Eukaryota; kingdom Metazoa; phylum Arthropoda; class Insecta; order Diptera; family Stratiomyidae; genus Stratiomys; species Stratiomys singularior. The sequence goes on along the minus strand of OX940879.1, from coordinate 109,157,678 downwards.
CTCTATACTATACTTAGCTTGACATGCTTTATTTTTATATTTCGCATACTTTACCGGCAAATGGTTATGTCTATTGCCATTGAGAGATTTTTGAATGTTTATCATATGTTCATATCATATGTTATGTACAAATTTTCTACCAAAAACTATTGTTTAAAGCTTTTGCATACGTGGATAAGTGACTATAGCATGCTTTTACCGAAAAACACTAAAAAATTTGCTGCGTAGAGCGATATGTCTCATGACGACCTTTTCCTTAAATTAAGTTTGCAAATCGTTGCGGATATTAGATGTAAGGATGGCTTAGAATTCTTCTATACCATTCAAAACTACACTTGATTCTGGAATAAGATGAACACTATGGTCTAGGTCTGCTAAAGCAATCGTACCTATCTCATTTCAACTTTCACGCTTTCAACGAACTATCTTAATGGACGCTCGGACTATTTTACAGCATATGCTTACACAACATAAAATCGGGTCTAAATTTATACACTTCAAACGACAACGGATTCATTTTCTCTTCACAAATAGGTGCGTACAAATAAATGTCTGGTTGAGAAATCATTCACTTACCCGAATAATGTATCAGTACGCCTCGTTTTGGGTATGCGAATTTCGTGGCCGCCTTCACAAGTATCTACGGAAAAATTTAAAATTATATTTTTAACAAGCAACAACATATCAAATTAATATAAATTAAAATATTTTCTGAACAAATTGGATGTGAAAGAGTTACCTCAACTTGATTTGAAGTGCTCACTATTTCAATAGGCCAGTTTGGCTCTTCACAGCTTTTAAAAAGATTCTTGCCCGTCTGCAAGTCAACAATTTGTAAATAGTCTTGGCAATTCTTTTCAGCTGTAATGCAAATAAAACAATAGAGTTAGAAATAACATCAAATGGAATATAAGGACGATTGCAATGAGACAACAAAAAGATGCGTACTTCTCAATGATATATCTAAAATAGTCAAACGTATCTTTTGTGAGACAGGTGCCAGTATCTTCCATTTACACTCGCAGTCTCCAATATAGAATTTCGGATATCCTGGTGTCATGGTGAATCCTTGTGGCTTGGGTGGTCCGTAGTGTGTTCTTTGAATGCTCTTATATTGTTTTCGTACTGTTACGCCGTAATACCCAGGATCTACACTCTCCTCCGAGTCATCATCGTCCCCATCAGGCGTTTCATCTCTATCTGCAGCATCATCTCTACCGTCCTCTCTTTCACCATCAATTCGCCCGCCTTCTTCGTAATCAAAGCTACTTTCATCAACTCCATTCACCACGGTCGTTTGCTGGTTGCTTGCAGCTTCCATTGAGAGCTCACCAACTGTAGGCGCTGCTGTTTCAATATCCTGTTCATCAGTTGTTTCCATTTCCTCTTTACGTTTTGGCGACAGGATTTCACTATCAAACCGTTCTCCAATCGTGACACCTGGAATAGTATAAACATTTGAAATTAATAGATATGTTGGTTTGTTTCAAGTTAGACTCCACAAAGTATCTACTTTCTACAGTTGTCATAGAGGAATCAGCAGAAGCAGGAATATCTTCTGTTGCAGGTAGTTGTGGTGGTGGTGGAGGAGCGGCAGTTGTTGTAATAGTTGTTGCTATTATCAATGCTGGTGGTATAGTCGACGGCAAAGGTAGATGCGAAATTGATGATTGTGACGTCGTTGATGGGGAGGAGGATGACAAAGTTGAATTGGCAGTGGTTTGTGATATCGGAGGAATAGAAAAAGAAGTTGAAGAAACAGAAGTAGTTGTCATTGATGTTACGGATTCATTAGCAGTGATATTATCGAGTATCCTTGGTTTAGGGAACGTGACAAAATACTGCTCGCCTTCACGTATGAGTATGGTGATGTTTTCAAACTTACTCAAATCGCCGTTACGGGTTTCATCATTACCTGAAACCCGAACACTATTATCTAAATTACTCAAATACACGGCAGTTGAGCGTGGCACGGGCAATTTGGATTCTTGATGTGTGCTCGGCTCAAATGGAAAAGGAGATACTCCTTTCGCACCGGCTGCCTCGTCAGTTCGAAAGTATATTTCATCCCCTATTTCTTCAATATCATTGAAATCATCTAAATTACTTGGCAGTATTTTGAGAACTTTGAAATCCTGCAATGGAGGTAAATACATTGTTTAGCAATTTTTATAGGAACTTAATTAAGTTTATATCTCACCTGAGAATATATGCCTTTTTGCTTTTTCCGTGCCTTTTGTAACTTTTCCGTTTTGCGCTGTTTAGCCATTTCTTCTTCCACACTCGGAATAACTTCAACATCATCTGCCGTCTTAAGTATTTTCACAGAATGGAAGACTTGATCACGTGGCTGAACTCTAGCCTCAGCTCGCGGCTCACCTTGAACTTGTCGCCTTTTCAAGGAGTTGTCATGGCCGATAGTCAAATGTTCATTACAATAGTGATTAGTATGATAGTCTGTAAGTAAGCATTGGAAGGAAAATTCATTTGCGCACGCTTTCAATTAGGTCAAGTGAAAATTAATGACAACCAAACGGCTCCTAAAAGAGTGAGGTGTTTATTAAAAGCCTGCGACTGTATACTATTTAGACTGATTTAAACACATCCTTGCCAGTACATTTCTCACTAATTGAATCCAATCGATAAGTTCACATCATTGTAACATGCGCATTTGTGATGATTCTCACGAGATTATGGCTTTAAATTTGTTGTTACCATACATCATTCAATGATCTGTGTAAATCTTATTCAAGGGGGATCATTGTTATCCTTGGAAAAACAAACATTCATTAGAGATAAATGATTCAATAGCGAGGGGAAAAGCAGTGCAACGAGGAAATATGTACATATACTCGTGAAATAGCTTTTCTCATTAAAAAAGAAGTAAACTCAGATGTGCACAAACATCTAATTCATTTTCATAGAATGTTTCTTTTTCTGGGTCTTTATTTTGAATAAATATGTATTAGCAACTAGAATTTTTGATGGTATTGGGAATTCACGAACAAACACCATGCATAATCCAATCCTAATGCAACACGTGTTGACAAAACGTGCCGAATTATTCGCGCCGAAGATTTTCTTTATGCTTGTAGATACTTTGATGAATCGATGGTAGATGAATAATCAATAAATTTTCTTGAAATACATATTCACTTTTGTATTTTCTTTATTCATAGTCTCTATTTTATTGGTTTGTTTATCAATGAGCTAATTATGTACTGCAATTTAATTTCGTATAGGCCTTGATATTTCAACAAAATCCTTTACATGAGATTATCTTTTTGCATGAAGCTTTTAGTTCATTGCTTGTGCCATTGGATTAATTTTAAAATATATTAATTGCTCACTAAACTGGCACGCTTGGGTTATACCCTGTAGTATAACTCTCAGCACTACACTGTCACTGTCTCAGTAATACACTCAGTACTACACAGTACTACTCTCTTGCGAAGCTATTAAAACTTGAATTTCGAGCGGGTTGCTTAAACTATTTATCCATTAATGCCCATTTGGATCGTAACATTTTCTCCAAATTATTCAAATGTGACCCGTTTGTTATTTTGCAAACGATGAATCAACAAATCCACATCCTACAAGCAAGGGCGACAGAAGACTTCCATCATAATTTCATCTATTAGAAGGTTTGAGTTTTGAAAGCTTTGAGCTAACCAAATGGAAGATATGAAATACAGTAAAACCCGCTTAAGACGATTTCTCAGGGACCCTACCAAAAACGCATCTTAAGCGAGACAGCGTATTATGCGGGATAGAGAAAATAATACGTACTACATATTATTATGTATTATGTTCTAATTTTGGCATATATAGGGATAGAGAAAATAATACGTACTACATATTATTATGTACTATGTTCTAATTTTGGTATATATAGGTATTAAATTTATAAATTACATTAAACAACATTTATAAATTACATTAAATACGTAGTGTAATTATAATTAGATTATTTAAAATAATCACTTATTTTGGTTTGACAAAAAGATTTTGATGCATAAGCAATTAAAAGATTTTCAACATAATTCAACTTTTGCAGTGCGTCTTCGCTTTGATCCAAAAAGGCTACATAGCGTCTTAAGTCATTAACAGCTGATAATGCCTGGGCGTTTGACAAAACTGGAGTTGACTCATCTTCGTTTTCATCATTATCACTTAGGGCCTCGTTTTGTGTTTTATTCACATTCTCAATAAGATCTTCAATTGATTGAATTTCGTACGGTGCTACATTGTCATCAATGGAACAATATCCAGGAAAACCCTGCAGTATCTCGGGTTCTTCTTCTTCCAACACGACGTCAACCACGTTATTTCTGAAACCTGCTTTCTTGAAACAATTTTGAATGGTTCCAGGCTTAATTGCTTTCCATGCTGCTGCAATGTTTAGAACCGCATCAATCGCATCACAGTCAAGGGTCGTTTGCTGTCTGGGTCTTCCATTTCTTGAAGATAGCGATGTATCAGTCTTGTCCTGTAACCTTGCTTTAGGACCTTTATAATTCCCTGATCCATCCGTTGTAATTTTCTTGTCGCGTTTGGAGGTAAGTAAACAAGCTTGATATTCTTGAGTTCAACACCTTTAGGGTGAGCGGGGCGGTTGTCAATGAATAGAATTATGCGTCTACATTTAATCTGGAAATGATCATCTAAAGCTTTTAACCAGTCAATGAACCGAATGCCGGTCATCCAAGCTCGAGATTGTGCATCATATGTTACGGGGAGCGATCTTACATTTTTTGGAAACAACGCGTAACTTTTCTGACCAATCAGAATTGGCACAGGCCAGGACAGTCAGTCCCTCTTTACTTACTTTACCACCATGACAAGTTTGTCCCTTGAAAACATAGGTTTTATCTGGCATCAATTTAAAAAATAAACCAAATTCATCTGCGTTAAAAATGTCTCGCGGTTAGTAATTTTGCAACAATTCGGGAAGTGTTGCCATCCATGTATCAACATCTTATTGTGCCACTGTCTCCGATTCCCCACTGATTTGACGGTACACAATACCGTTGCGATTTTTAAAACGATCTATCAAGCCATTTGAAGCGTTAAAATCAGTGATCTGTAAGCCTTCAGCAATTTTACGCACTTTCTCGCATATTATCGTGCTTGATGAAGCCATTCCACTAAAACTTTTTCCAATTTATCAAACTTTCCTACCTTTTGCTTTTTTCTCTGCACACCTCCCAATCTGTATTTTTCTTTAATTTCTTCTCTATTCTTTAAAATAGTACGTAACGTAGAAACTGGTAAGTGAAGCTCAGCAGCTAACTGAGTTTGATTTGTTGTTTGTGATTTTTTATCGAAAACTTGCAATATCTCAATTTTTTTTTGAAGTGACAATGCCTTTCGCTTAATTGTAATCATATTGTAACAAACAAATGATACACTATTACAAAAGAATCAGAGCGCGCGCGTGACACAACATGTCAAGTCAACAAAAGACGAACGGTAAACGTGCGGGCGAGGGGCCTTTCTGGGGGCTCGCGTTAGCGCGCTCGGTTAGACCTCTCGGCTCGGGTTCGGGCGTATCAAACGGGATGACGAATCGTATTAAGCGTTAAGAAATGTATGAAAATATGTCTCAAGTTGCAGAGACTGGCGTAAAGTGGCGTATTATGCTAGAAATCGTATTAATCCTTTGCGGTTGGAAGGCGCCGCTCGGGCGCCACGGCGATTCGCGCCGCAGGTCGGATGTCGCCTGAGCGGCAATCGGTGTTTATGTTAGATTTCGTTATCTCTAAGCGGAGGAACGCAGTATTGGTGTTTGAAAAGGTTCCTTTGCTATTGATATTCTTTTGTATGAAGTGTCGAATTACAGGTCTTAACGGAAATAAGATAATATTAGTAAAAGATCCTTCTAGGACTGTAGCTCTGTGTGTTTTCAACCTCATTTGAAACTGGACGATCGCGGCGAAAGTATCTAGAAAATTTATATCGTGTGGTTTTGTTCGTACCCCGAGAAAAATGGATATTACAAGTGAATTTAGTTCCAGCGACGATGACTTCTGTTTTGAAGTACTCCATGATAAAATTGATCGCATTAATAGGAGCATGTGTGATAAAGAATGCGAAAGCAGTGATGAAAGTGATGATGTGGTAGTGGGTGTAAGGAATCGAAAGATCAGAGTAATAGACAGCGATTCCGATAGTGACAGTGATGCCTCACAACCGGATCAATCGGAATGGACACCTTGTGACGAATCAACGGAAATACCACCCAGGATAAATTTCGTTTCCGGCGAAAGACCTGCAGGGCCATGGGTATCCGCAAATGTCATAGAGCCTTTGGATTTTTTGAAGTTGTTCTTTACCGAGGAGCTGGTGGATCAGGTAGTATCAGATACAAACCGCTATGCTTCAAAAAGTTAGAAGGAATGGTGCTATCGTCACGATCAATTTGGCACACGTGGCGTAATATAACAAAAGAAGAATTTTGGGCGTTTATAGCAGTTATAATAAATATGGGGACAATGACAGCGGCTAATCTGAAAGAATATTGGTCAGCGGACGCTACTAGCTACATTCCGTTTTACCCAAACACATTTTCAAGAGAACGGTTTACCCAAATTTTTTGGATGCTACATGCAGACATATTTTCAGCGCAACAAAGCCAACCCAGAACACGTTTACAACTGATAACTGGCTACCTTCAATACATAAATTCAAAACTTCTGAATTATTTCACACCGGGCAAAGAGATTTGTGTCGATGAATCTGTGGTAAAATACAAAGGACGGGTTTCATTTATTACTTATAACCCTAAGAAACCGACCAAATGGGGCATTCGCATTTACACATTGGCTGATTCTGGCACGGGATATATTTGCGGAATTCTACCGTACTATGGCAGTCTGACAACACAGTCATTGATAAGACCGGACCTTCCGGTTTTAACAAGAATACCACTGCATTTATACACGACGCTGTTGAATAAAGTTCCTGGTGCGCAGGGGCATCATATGTTTACAGACCGTTACTACACCAGCTACATTTTGGCGAATGAATTACGCAAACTGAAATGTCATTTGACCGGGACAATCTTACCTAATAGAAAAGGGTTGCCAGATGCAATCAAAAATAAAAAGCATCTTCCAAAAGGAAAATCGATGGTAGCCTACCGCAAAGATGACAATTTAGTTCTAGCGTGGAAAGATAAAAGAATTGTTACGGTATTCACAAATTTTTATAATGCGGCAATGAATAACGTCAAACGAACACTCCGTAATAATGTTGAAACAGTTGTTAGAAAGCCCGATGCTGTAATAAATTACACAAAATTCATGGGCGGCGTTGACGTGGCCGATCACTATGCCTCGACATACTGCTTCATGCGAAAATCATTGAAGTGGTGGCGCAAACTATTTTTTTGGGGGCTAGAAATTTGCATAATCAATTCATATATTCTATACAAGCTAGTCAAAAAGCAGAGAAACGAGCAGCCACTGAATCATTTACAATTCCGCAAAATATTAGTGAAGCAGTTGAAAGGAGATTTCCGGCAGCCGCGAAGAGTTTCAACATCGGCCTCCAACTCGGATGAGATTCGGCTCAATGGAAAGCTCCACGTAATGCTTAGCGGTGCAAAGAGAGACTGCAAAGTTTGTTCAAACCGAAACACACCTGGTGGAAGACGCGAGACGAGTTCCTACTGCGATACATGTCCACAAAAACCAAGAACGCATCTTGGACAATGTTTTGTAAATTATCACACTAAAGTACAATACAGAGATTAGGTTTGCGATATTATATTCTTAAAGATGTAATTATAAATAAATTGTTATAATATAACGTTTTCCTAGAATAATTTATGTATAAGATTATTTTATTTTATCTTTATACGACGCTCGGCAAAATCGCGAAAATCGCGTCGACCTGCCACCTCGCTGGCCGAAAAAGTCACCGACCGCAAAGGGTTAAGCGTGATCGCCTTAAACGGGTTCTACTGTATATATAATATAAAAAATAAATTATTATGTTTCAAACCAATTTTCGAATATTTTAAGATGTGAATGATTAGTTGTTATTTCTGCTTAGCTGCATTAAATATTTACTATATTTACGATAGTTATCACATTTGCTATAGGATTATCAATCGTGAGCATATTCAAGCACACTTCTATGTAAAATATCAAAATTGATGGTAACTTGGGGTTGAGTTTATAAGTACAAAACCATTGTTTTGTTAAATCAATTCTCTACTTTCCAACAATGAATGAAATCCTTATCAATATTAAAGTGTCGTAACCAATTCAACATCACACTGCACTCGCTTTAATCTGCAATTTTGCCCTTGATTTCATGCATATTTTCATTGGATATTGCAACAATATACATAGTAGCTGACCCTAAACAATTCAACCCCTCAAACAAATGTCAAGCTTATGTCATTCTGCACATTTGCACACATTTAAATTGCTTTTCCCTGGGGTTGTAAAATTCATTTAGCTGCAGAGCAATTAACACTTTTGCAAATAAACCATGTCAGCATGTGGAATAACAATATAGTATTCTGGGTCAAGGACGAGACTATGCTAATGTGTTTATTCTCCAATGGGTTCCATGTGAAATCACATTTATTCAGGAATTACCATTTGTTTGTCCATTAATTCGTGACTAGATGAAATTTTTCGCCTTTTCTATTTATGTAATAAACATACGTCGATCAATCAATCATTTTTAGGTTTCTTACGTTATACTACACGCACATAAAAATTTCATCAGATATCATAGCTGAGAACCAGCTACGGCAGGTCCAGACTTTGTTGTTGATCAGCAATCCTCCTGCATGCATCCCTTCTAATGTTATAAATATTTTAAAGAAAAGAATAGAGGTATTTGCATGAATGCTTGAAATGAGGCTACTCCCGTGAACTGTGACCGCTTAAAGTGCTTTTTCCTTTATATTTTCCACATTTCCAAGGAGCTCCCATATACTTATATAGTCTTTTTCCGACGTTGAATCGAAAGGTTCATGTTAAGTCTATCTATTGTCTCCCAACTCGTATCTCATATGCGTGCACGAAAGATTAAAGTGGGTTAGGTCAGGGATAATAAAGTGTTTTCTTTTTATCTACTGCATAAGCTGTTATTCCTTTAGTATTGATTTTGGATTTTGCTATGAGTTGATTTTTGGCATGACTTCCTCGCTTGCCTTCTATAAGGGGCAAACACGTATTGTGCCTCAAAAATTGTAGCACTTTGAAAGTGAGGTCAAATGGAACAATCTGTTTATAGCGTGATACGAAACAGTTTGATTGGTCGATAAAATTGAAAAAAATCGTTTGCTTGGACTTTGGATTCGCTAAAGTGTTTTATTGGAATCCTGGTTTTGCGAAATAAACATAGGCACCTTTTTATAGTTCTGATAATAATTAAATCTATCGAATGAACGTATGACTGTGTTATTTTGTTGCAAAACGTTGCAGCTGTTCCGATTGTCTTCCAAAAAGTCCATTCCATTTGATCCATTCAGTTTCTTTAATATTCTCATAAACTCTTCCCTCAAGGATCATATGCATTGAATTCAGATTATTTCACAATTTTATCCCTTGTCGAAGTATACACAAACGAACATTTCAGTGACTTTATTATTATTTCAGCAGCTCCAAAAACTTCCTGCATCCCTTCATTCGTCACGAATGGATACGGTTCATTGCACATTTAACAGACAATAAATTCACTGGAATATGCTATAAATCGTGGTAAAAAGGGAGCACCAGGCACTTTATTTTCATATGGTACGTATATAGATATACATAGACTCTATATATATGTAATGCAGTCAAGATGGTTGAATTAAGGCGAATGGTTTGAAATTATTGAAGTGAACGGCAAAACTTGTGACCAGTAGTTGTCCTGGAATATTTATGTTCGAATCAAAATGAAACTGCATGTCCTGTTTGAATGGTGAGTTGTACATAAATCCTGCATCAAACTGTAACTAATGTGCAATTTGTTAGGAAGTGTATTAGCGGTGATCCATTTTTGCAATGCGGTTGCTTGCTATTATGCTATAGCGTGTGTCACGCATTTGTATCCTTCTAAAATCAAACTGGACGTGGGAATTACTGATAGCACGGGTTAACGCTGTTTTATCATTAATCATGAGTATCTTGAATGAAATAAATTTGATTGCTGTTATGAAGAACTGGCAGGGGCTTTCCTAATAGCACTCTTCGTATCATTTCTTTTTTTTTTGTCGCCGAAGTAGCTTTTAGAACCCAAATCAATACTGAGGTTTCACGACGTCAAATAAAATTCTAATTCCATTTCCTATGCAAATTCCTATACACTAAAATTTGTTACCAACTTCTTATAAATATTACTCAGGAGGCTGAGTATCATTATCGTTGGTGTTCAGAAAAAGGGAACCCATATAAAGGGTCTCCACCAATTTCTACTCTGCTAAGATCCTTTCCTTCATCTGATGCAAGTTTATGTGGGTGTGGGTGCAAAACAAATAAAAATCTGCCATATAAAACGAACAATTTCCAAAAAACTGTCTCGTTGCATTTCGACTTCATTGGGCATCATTATAATAATGATTAAAATATAAAGAGATTATATGAAATTCCCTTTATTTTTAATTGATCACTCTGTTTTATGGTAACTAACTGCTACCATATTGAAAAATCTCACAGTTAGTGAGACAAATTACAAGCTTCTGTTTAATGAAACCTATTAACATAAATTGCCAGCTGTAGAGGACCTCCTACATCATGGCAGCATTTACATATGCCTAAGGCTGAAAATTGTGTCAAGATTCGATTTTTTCATAGGTAACTCACTTTCAATTTCACTCAAAAGAGTGGGAGTGTAGATAATTATGTTCGGTTTGAGTTTTCTTTCGAAATGTGATAGTTAAAACTTTCCAGATCAATTGAAATGAATATATTTCATAACTGTAAAATAATTTTAAAAATGATATAGGCGGAAAATAAAGGTTAATCGTTCAATAGCAAGTACTTTATGCAACCATAGTGAACGGGTTAACTTTTTGTTGAGAGTGAATTAAATTAATGTCGATTAAAATACTGAATCAACATCCATTCATCGAAAAACCAATATCAAATAGACAACCCGTCTTAGTCCTTAAATTCATCAGAAGAAGACTCAATATTTCCCTAAATGTCAGACAAAGCTGGAACAGGATGCGAAGTGGCAACCAGTTGTGAACATTTCAATTTCCTGATACAATGTCTCTCGGAAATTGAAAGTGTTTTTTTATGTACATCTCTCATTTTTAATACAATTTCCATAATGAATAAATGAATGAATGAACGGCTGTGTATAAATTTGGTAGTTGTGATGAGGTTGTACCAAGTATATTTGTCCCACTGAAGAGCTCTCCAAAAGTACTACAGATCTTCCGCATTGCACTCAGTCCTTATGTTTTCCCGCTCGCCGGCATATCAGCGCATATGGTGAAGAGTATGTGCACACGTTCGTAGATGCAAGCAAAGCAATGCTTCATTGAGTTTCATCCCTCCAATGAAAAGTGATACTTCCGTATAAGTAAACATCTTTAAAAATTTACGTGTAAATAAGGTCATTAGGTTATATCTCGACTCTTATAAAAATAGAATGAAGAGTTAGATCTCATATGTGTTATACTATGTGTGAATTGAATCGTGTCAGCGTTCCCATTTTTCGTAATGTCTTCGTTTGGATTCTACCCCACGATAAATTGCTGAGTGAATTAATTCAAACAAATTGTCGTGCCATATATCAGTCAGTCAGATGCTTTTCTCTAACAAACTGACTCCTTAGCATTAGGTCATTGCCGTTTATGAATGTTTGCATGCCAAGCGGCTGACTTTATTAAGTCAACGTGTGATATGGTCAGCTGAGCGTGAACCTATTGAAAAGGTATGCAAATAGTCTGAGGTAAATTGGACGACAACTGCATTGCACAACCAGGAATCAAGCAATCCTGGATAAAATACTATTTCATCAGGATATCAAATCATTTGTTATGTACATATATGTGTTCATATGTGTATTTTGGGATGAAAAAATGAGTGCAAGTTATTCAGCCCCCTTACCAGCTGCATGCTAAGAGAAATTATATTTCTCATGATTTCGTGTTTCCGTTTCTGCCTTAAATTCCTTTGGGGTTAAAAGCATTGGGAGGGTGTGTGGAAACTGCCTCTCTTTTCGTGTTCGGATTATGGTTCGGTACGAACCGTAGTTCCATCAAAACAAACTAAATTAACTAACTAACTAAAAATTCCGATCAAAACTAACACGATGTTTGTTAGTCCAAATTACTTAATTAGATGGAGCAAGGTATTTTCAGACCGATTTTTTTCTTGGCATAGCAAATCAGCTTTGTCAAAAGCTGATTCGGTTATTCTGTAAAATTCCTTTAAACTGGGAAATTTCCAGTTGTCTGGAAACGAGGGGGAATAGTTACATAATAAAAACTTATTTCTGCGCGTCATCCCAACCTAACACATTTGGAGTGTGTTGATTACTTTCTTACTAAAAACATTTTTTTTTTTTGATTTCAAAAAAATTCACCTGTCTGATGCTGTTTTGAAATTTGAATGCATGTGAAGAAAAAACGAAAAGAATTGTCTCTATACTTGCTTGATACTAGATTCTGCAGGGATTCGTGACGAACGAAAATATGTGAAGTGTTTTCCAATATATTTTTTTTTTTTGAAAAAGTTATAAGACTTTTATTGAAAAAAACGACGTGGGGAAAAGGTACCAAGCAGTTTGTGGGTAAAAGAACCACTTGTGAAAATGGAGACAACTTAACGATAATCTTTTTTTAGCGAAATGCCCCGTACGTACAAGAGGAAAAATGAAAAACCAAATGAGGCCAACATAAAAAATGCCCTGGAAGAAATAAAAAATGGCGCCAAGGTCAGTACGATGGCAGAAAAGTACAACATCTCTCGTGGATTGTTGAGGTGCCGAATAAGAAAAAAAGAGGAGGATAGGATTTGGCATCACAATCAGGTATTGTAAAATTCATTATTGATAATAACATATAAATATTACAACAATCAATGATTATTGTTGAAAATAATAATAGTAAAATGATTATTACCTATTATAGATTAATAATAAAATAAAAGTGAAAAAAAACATAGGAAATTATATGGAAAAAGGATAAATGATACAGTGGAATTAATTTTGAAACATTTATAAATACTAATAAAACAATAAAAAATGAAATTAAATGAAATATAATACAAAATAGGTAAAATGTTAATTAATGCGTTCATTTTTTTGTAGATTTTTTTCCCACGACCAAGAACAAGGGTTGGTAAAGTATTTGATTAAAGCCGCGAATATGTTTAATGGTTTATCGCGGACTGCGACGCAGCGTCTCGCCTACGAGTACGCGATGGTACTGCAAAGGAAAGTTCCTGACAATTGGCGCGGGAAGGAGCCAAGAGAAAGTGGTTCCGCTTCCAGGGAGTGGTTGTTCGGCTTTATGGCGCGGCATCCAACGATATCACTCCGAAAGTCTCAAGCAACAAGTTTAGGTCGAGCCACAGTGTTTAATCAGCATAATGTTGACAATTTTGTTTTACAAAATTGAAGGGAGTTATCGAGAGGTTCAACATTGAGCCAGCGAATATATGGAACATGGATGAGACTGCTCTCACAACAGTACAAAAACCAATCGCAGTCCTTGCACAGCGTGGAATACGAAATCTAGGATCCAAAACATCGGCTGAACGAGGCGTCTTGGTTTCTCTTGCTCTTGCCGTGTCTGCAGGTGGAGTGTGCCTGCCACCATTCTACATCTTTCCCAGAAAAAAATTTAGGGATGATTTCCTCGCTGCAGCTGGTTTCGCGGCTGGTGGAGCAGCCAACCCCTCCGGATGGATGACAGGAGAGCAGTTTTTGAAATTCCTAAATCATTTCAAGAAATATGCTCGTGCAACAAAAGATTCAAACACGCTCTTAATATTGGATAACCACGAATCCCACGTAACAATCGCTGGTTTACAATTTTGCAAGGAAAACGGAATCATTGTTCTATCTCTTCCGCCACACACCAGCCACAAGCTGCAACCTCTAGACAAAAGCGTGTTCGGACCGATCAAGAAATTTTATAACGCGGCGTGCGATAGTTGGATGCGAATGCCACAGAATGCTGCGAGAACTATCACCATGCATGACATCCCTGGAATCGCTCGCGAACCGATCCAAAAAGGCGCATCGATGTCGAATATTCAATCAGGTTTTCGTGCGACTGGAATTTTTCCGTTAAACGAAAACATATTCACTGAAATTGACTTTTTGCCTTCTGAAATCACGAATCGTAAAGAGGAAAACATTCGACCCACGACCCCTGAAAATTCTTGCGAGGAAGAAGAAAACAACTCTACCATTGACGAGACCATTGAGGCTGTAGTTACTGTGGAAAATATTCGCCCTTTTGCAAAGGCTCCCCCACGAAAGCCAACAAATAGAGGACGGAAACGCCGTAAATCCGCAAATTTAACGGACGAAGATGAAATGGAGGCGCTGCGCGTACAACAACAAACAGCTGCAGCGGCAAGAGTAGAAACAAGAATTTTGAAAAAAGTTGCAGCCCAAAAAGAAACGACAGAGCCAGAAAAGAACCTACGCCGCCACTCCAAACGGGGTCTTCCCAAAAAAGTGACGAAGAAAGCGACTTCAATTGAAGCGAATATTGTCCATTTTGCCTTTTACTTAAAGATTTGTAGTTTTTCAACAATAAAGCATATTCAACAATCATTTTTTGACAATTTTTCATACCGTATTTAGTTTTAAAAAAAAGTGGTTCTTTTACCCACACCATGGAACAAAAAAGCCAGATAACAAATTTTCTTTAAGCAATTGTATCTTACCGAGAAATGAAGTTTCATAACAATTTACCATCACATATTGTTGTGAACAATATGTGGGAAGGGAACAAACTTTCAATATTGGGTTGGGATTTACGAATATTCCTAAAAACGCATAATCTAGAGCACCTCAGAGGAAAAGTGGCTTTTTGACCCCACCTTACCCTTTATATAAATTATTTTTTTTTTTTGGGGTTGTGGGGGTGAAGGCAATTTACGCCCGGAGTGTGGGATTCCTAGGAGCGCATGCTACCAGACTACCTAGCCTAAGACTCTAGCCTGGAACCGTTTGACACAATACTTCGGGCTAGGCATCTAGGCCTCATATATAAATATTGGTAAAAAAGTTTTATAATAAAAAATAAATAATAAATAACAAATGATTTATGTCTACATTTTAACAGAGTTATACTTCCTGTGTTATAAAATGTTTCTCTTTAATTTGGTGGCTTTTTTTTAGTAGATTAGTTTTAAACAACAGCAGTAGTGCATTGACGTTTTAAATTTGGGAATGCATCGAAGCATGGATTGCTTGTCTTAATATCTGATTTTGCTCAAATAAACATACATGCGAACATTTTGTAAATAACTTCTAAATTTGCAACTATCGATCTGAAGTCAGATTCTAATTGGTTAAAAATAAAAAGATTTTACAACAGACTAACTAAGCGATAATTTAGACATTTTTCAGTGATTCGTGATTACTGCACAATTCGATGCGATCATATCAAGGGGATAAAATCAGGTATAGTGCTAGAACTGTCTGAATTCTACAGTTTTTGTTAAAACAATTTTCTTACTATTTTAAGATAGCTTGTCCGGCAATGAAAACGTCCGGCAAGCCATATATTACGCACAAACTCAACTGGATGTTTGTGCGTAATATCTGTTCCAAATCACCTATTGTTTTGTTCTGTCCGTACAAATTATGCAGACTGATATTACAAATTATTTTCATTAAATTTAAACGTTGCTAAACTCGTGACCTACAATCAAATTCTAACGACTCGACGCTCAGTAAACTGAGTTATAAATAAATGATTGAAAACTTCAAAGCAAATTTAACTCGTTTAAATGACGAGGTGAATATTTTCAAACATTTAGTATTGTACACACAGCTCCTTTTATCCCAATCAGCTTTTAAAGTTCATTGATAACATTAATCGGAGTGGAAACATCGTAATTATGCGATTGAGTACCACACACATATGCTCGTGAATATTCAAAAATGCTCCAAGTGTAAATCCAAGAGAAAGGGTGTGTGCTTTCATTTTTCAAATCGTTCACAAACGCAACTTGATTGATCGTATTCTATTTATAGTGAATGATAAATATTCAAAATAAAAGAAAATTAATAACGTTCGAATTGTGGATGTTACTGTTTGTAGTGGCATACCGCCACTATCCTTAAGCCACACTATTCTAAAGTAAAGCAGATGTTGAAAATCTCATAAATTTTCTCATAGCTATCTTAAAGATTTCTCAGTTACAAACGAATCATATTTAATTGATTATAGGACGCAAAACAAAATTTCATAGCTTTGATGTTGTACTCGTATGCATTTGTAAGAATTCGAAGTTTCAAAGGAAAGATCCAAATATTATTTCAAGGCTGTGACATCATGCAGCGTTTTGTAAGTTTTCATGGAAAAATTATAAATATTTTACATATTCGTCGGGCACTTACCATCCATGCAAACATATTTAATATAAACTAATCCGCTATCCCATAAAATGGCCAATGGATCGTCAGCAGCATATAAAAAGCTGCAATGGTTTTTTCCGGAGCATCTGGAATAAAAATTTAAGAAGAACATATAAAGTTATAAACTTACATCATTTAGCAGACTACAGATAGGTGAATTTGTTGAATGTAAACAATAGGAAGAAGATTGAAAGCATTTAAATGCATAATAAACATTTTTTCGATGAACAGGACGCGTAAATGTACCCGCTTGGAAATTACACGAATTTACAGAAAAAAAAACAAACATGAGGAAATAATTTTTAGATAATGGATTTCACAGATGCTTCCAAGCCTGTTTGAGTATCTGAATAAGTAAGGAGGCAATTCTTTCATCCAAAGCAAAAGGTACATATCTACTGTTGAAATGCTAAATTGCTTGGTACTTTTTCCATTCTTTTATATTATCATTATTCTATTTAAATAAAATCCAGCACTTGTTTGATTCATTAACCTTGTGAAATATTTTCAATTGTAACGACCCATATATCCCAAACAAACTACAGAACAGCTACTAATGTTAAAAATCTATTTGCTCTTGTTGCAAAGGACAAATGGAAATGGTCATGGAAAGTTTCAAACTTTTCGGAGTCGTAGTGCAGTTAAACTAGTATCAATGGATTTGTCGACATTCGCATTTTAGTTGCAAGATGGATTAAGGTAAGGTTATAACTAAAAGGATCCTGTTCAAGTTGCCTGTAAGAAAGTTTGGTGATTTTTGGATTTGCTGGATAACTTTAACTATTTAACTAACGTTACGTACGCGTGATACGCACACAAAAAGTACTTGTGAGTCAAAATACATATTTAATATTGTGATTTAAAATGTCGGCTTCAAATTCCAAAATAGGAAAAAAGGGGAACAATTATAATGTATCTTTCATAGTGTACATTTTTTGTTATTTGTTTTTCAGTTTAAAGGTACTTTCAGTTAGAGTTAAAAGCAATGTCAGTTTAATGAAGAAAAGAACTACATTTAAACATACAGAAGGGATCTGTTCAGTTAAAATCATCGCAATAGGTCGATGGAAGATAGGAAGTTAATAAATAAACGGAATTTTTCATTGATTTAAGTGTTTGGAAGTCCCTTAATTTGGGTTTTTCCTGTTTTTATGCGTATAATCATATTTTTCCCATGAAAATAATTTCCTTACGCATTCATATGCTTGACTTTTAAATTCAGTGTTCCAAATCAGAAACGACTTCAATTCGTCGGTATTTACTATTTATTAAACATATGCAAAGTAACAAAAAAAGTAAAGTAAATAATTAACGAGGATTAATTTGACCTCTCGTAAATAATATTTCATTTCGTAACGAATTCGTAGAAACCAAATACTCATGAACACATGCCTTAATTTGCCCATTCGTTTTATGCTCGTTTCCGTTTGCTGCCTTAAACAATTTAATGTTTTTTTTGAGCGTTGATTTATGTGTTACTGAAATATGATTTCCATATATACATTGTTCTAACGACTTCAATCTTGCATCCAATCCACGCGTAAAAATTCTCATCTGACTTCTTAATTATATGCTACTATACTATACTACTCCCAACCCACCTACAATAAAATTATATGCGCAAAATAATTAACGACCCGTACCAAACTACTCAGTGAAGAAACGTGCACTTACAGCTACCTTAACGTGCTAGAATTGTAGAATGTTACCATAAAAGATCCATCCGCCAAAGTGGAAGTAGTAAAGACTGTTAAGGGCAGAAGTACACATTGGTTTTTGTCCTTAAAATATTTACAAAGGAACGAAAGAAAATAGCTCTATCATTTTCTAGCCATCACCATATTTAACTTCTTATTCATATAACAAAGAACATCTTGAAAGATAATTGTGAACATCAAGCAATGTCGTGCACGTATGATACTACGTATATCTCGTTAATCTTCGACTCAAACGTTTGTATCAACTACTCGGTACAAGTGCAATACTGAGATTGAAAATTCAGAAAAAAATATTCTCTTCAGATCTCCATAAAAGGACATGAAAACGATTCAACTGCTGCAATTTATAAATTATTCATGAGAAACTCAACAATATGTTCCTTTCAACATCATCATCATCGTCGTCGTTATCGTGGACTATATAATGGAGTCAATAAGAATATCGATTGACTGACAATATTTCCTTTCAGTCTTAGGATTCATAATCTAGCTTGTTCAGTTGCTTCAGTTTGCCTGAAGGAATGCCACGAAAGTTAGCAATTTGCGGTGGCTAGGAATAGAACTATAGCAAACAGAGGGTTGAAACAAGGGAAAATATAAAAAAATTGAAAACAATTATATGAGAAGACCACATTGACTGTTAAATTTGGTGTCCTTTTTCTCTTATTGTTAAATGTCTGCATTCAAGTTTAAAGTTTTTAATATGTTACATTGCAAAATCCTAATCAAGCTTCAATATTATTCCTAACTAATCTTTGAGCCCGAATATGTAGAAGCCAAGGAAATTGCGTATAAACCATGCACCCTATGAAACAGTGGCATTTTACTTCTATTTTACTTTTTGCTTATAGTTCGTATCTACTTTACTCTTTTAAATATATGTTTCAACATATTTACTATACCGAACAAACTCCAGCGTGTATGAAGGGGTTGACAATGGGTCCAATGTAAATAGATCCCAAAAAGCTGATATTCTTACTCAGTGAATGCTTACAAACTCGTTAGAGGCCTAAGACAAAACAGGATAACAATATTGTCAATAGTCACCTATACACAGAGACAACGAACTAATGTATTGATATCTTCGGACTTGTTATTTAGGTAAACATATTCGTACATGTAATTATATCCCTTGGAATAAGGAATAAAGTACTTAACTTGCCAAGGATCCAGAATAAAGTCCACTAAACCTAACTATACAAAAACCCAGTACAAGTTTTGTTACTTTGATTTGATATTTTTCACTAGTGCACGTTCGGGTTGATGGTTTATATTTGTTACCAATCGACTGCGATCCAATTCCATTCGGAAAATATGCGTTTAAGCTGAAAGGTGAGTTGCCTGGATTGAGGACACGCTTTCCTTATTGCCGGGAAGCTTTATGACTTCCTCGTTCAATATTTTCAGATTTATGACTTTGTTTTGTATCAAATTCCCAATGCATTGTGGTCTCAAATTCGAATCAAGAGGGTGGCAAAAGTGGTCACTGAAGGTTGGTTATGTTGTTTGAAAAGACAATTTCGTCTATTTATAGCTTAAATGTGAGTTATGTTGACAGGAATATTAAATTTTTAAATTGATGAACTACGCCTGTAAATGTAAGGGGATAAATGTGATACCATTTATGAAACAAAAAATAACACTGACAAATTATGATTTACATCAAAGCAATTTGATGGACGGTTGTGTATTTCATCGATACAAGCAACCATAATTTTGTCTTAAGTTAGATTTGAAGAATTGAAGTTCTACCGACAACCATCTGAATTATATAGACTACTGTAAATCCAAGGATTTTATGGATAGCTAATTTACAATGACGGATTTACGGCGGTAGGAAGAATTTATTGCTCCGATTTTTACTCGGAAAACAACTGATAATGGGAGTCAAGCAAGCTTTGATGTAAAATATTCTTATCACAATTTTACCATTGAAATTCAGTTTGATGAAAAAAAAATTTGGACTAATAGGTGTACAAATATGATTTTTTCTGCTTGAAATATGCATTTATTTGAATAACAGAACGAATGAATTCAATAATCAAAGTATTGGCCATCATTAGCTACGACTTTTTCCCATCTTTCTGTCAATTGATGGATTCCGTCCCAGTACCACTTCTCATTTTTTGAGGCTAACCACTCATCAAGCCAATTTTTAACTTCTTCGTAAGAATGGAAGTGCTGCTCCGAAAGTCCATGCTGCATCGATCTAAACAAGTAGTAGTCAAAAGGAGCCAAGTCTGGTGAATACGGCGGGTGGGGCAGAACTTCCCAATTAATGTTTCCCAAGTAGTTCTGGACAGGTATTGCAACATGCGGCCGAGCATTGTCATGTTGAAAAATGACTTTATCATGTCTTTGGTGAAATTCTGGTCGTTTTTCCTTAAGTGCGCGGTTCAATTTGATCAGTTGTTGTCGGTAACGTTCGCCAGTAATAGTCTCACCAGGTTTCAGCAGTTCGTAATACAAAGGTCCTTACTATCCCGCCAAATATACAGCAAAGTCTTCTTTCCATGAATATTTCGGACTGGTTGTGTTGTTGATGGCTGGCCTAGATCTACCCATAATGTTTTCCGCTTGGGATTGTCAAAATAAATCCACTTTTCATCGTCAGTAACGATCCGATGCAAAAAACATTTTCTTTTCTGTCTGGCAAGCAAAATTTCACAAATGGTATTTCGCCTTTCGATGTCTCTTTCTTTGAATTGATACGGCACCCATTTTCCAGCTTTTTGGATCTTTCCTATGGCTTTTAAACGTTGTGAAATAGCTGCCTGAGTAACTTCCAACGCTTCTGCCATCTGTTTTTCAGTTTGTGTGTTGTCTTCATCCAATAATGCTTGCAAATCTGTATCTTTGAATTTTTTTTTGGTAGTTTTCCACGGTCTTTGTTGCTGACATCGAAATCGCCAGTTTTAAATCTTTTAAACCATCGTTCACAAGTGTCTTGGCTTGGAGCATGTTCACCATATGTTTCCACTAACAATCGATAAGTTTCTGCTGCCGTTTTCTTCAAATGAAAGAACGCTATTAGACTTCCCCGCAAAACCTCTTTTTCTGGCACGTAATTTGACATTTTTGAAACGAAAAAAAAACTATGTTGTTTGTACAATCAAAACCTATGACATACTGGAATTTGTTGACAGATGCTTACCCTCCAAAACGCCATACTAGTTATCCCCGACACGAACCATATGTAATGGTTATGCCATATGTTAGTAAAATCCACATTTCATATTTATACACCTAATATAAAATTTAACATTGAATTGTATCTCATCATCTCAGCTTCGATATCTAGTACCTAAGCTGAGCCTTCACAGGTTTTCGTCCAAGTTCCATTTCAATCTTGCTAGTAGTAATTTATTTGAAAGCATTTATCCACTCTTACGTTATAGCTACATTTATTTGCCATAAACGTCTTAGATAATGAAACAGTTTATGTTGATAAACAGTGAAATCAATAATTCGATTTCAACCTCCTTGTTTTGATTATCGAATGAAAGAGAACAAGTTCACACCAGTTTTTCACTTAGAAACGCATTGTTACTTAATAACTACCTATTAGATTGCATTCCAGATAATTTAAAGATATGTGAAAGCTGGCAACCTACTATTCAAATTATTGTCTTCCTTTAAAATTTGCCTAAAACCCTACTTCTTTTTTAAAAGGTTCTTTGTATTCTATTTGATGTATGTATGTATTTGTATGTATTTGAAATTTACTTTCTAAATGCTTCCGTTTTTCTTCGATGCTTCTATTCAAATACTAGGCCAAGCAAGTATTGTATTGCGCTTTCAAGTCCTCTTTACAAAAAGGGCTCGTTTCGAAGTCTTTTATTGTTGCCTTGGAAGTACGACATGATCTAATACAATGGATTATGCAGCTGAACTAGATTGTACTATCTATTCACTTACATGTCAACAACAAAAATTAGCAATATCGCTTAGCAACATTTAAAAAGGTTAAAAGTGGAGTTTGTGCGAATGTTGCTTACTATTTATCCAGGAATGAAAGAATGGAAAATGGGTTTTTTGCCTTCTTTCTTTCCAACTCCATTTCGCTTGATGTCAACCATATTTCAAATGTAATTTGCTGTGAAAACAATGTATTACCGCAACGGTGGATTATCTAAGGCGATGAATTTAAGGATAAGCATAAAACATACCGCATATCTTGCACTGAGCAGTCGAGAAAGCATTTTCAAGTGGAAAGCAAATAGGGGAGTCAAAATGTTACACACATACAACAACGTTGAAAAAGAAAAGAAAAATAATGGTTGAATGAATTGCAGGAAGATATAGAGCGTTGTTTGGAAGTTGGGAAATATCTTCGCAAGGACAAATCATCTGCTTCTAAATATCCCCTCATTTCGTAGTAAGATGAGCTGCTAAGCTACACGAGTGAGTGTAGACATAAGCTTCGCAATTTTCCTTGCGGTAAACGACAGTTTCATTGCAACGAGATGGAGAGTTTGTTAAGCTTGTCGAAGTTTTTCGTATGAAGGCTTTGGAATTTGCATTCAGGAATTTGTTCTTGTTAAGCTCATATTAAATATTTTGCAATTTGCGTTGCTAGAGAGAAACATAGGAACATCAATTTTCTCTCCTGTGTGACGCTTTCACTTAAAACTTGCAAACATATACGGTTGCACTTCAAGAAATCAAACTTTTCCATTAAACATCGTAACCAGGGAAAACTTCTTCGGTTACGTCCTACCCTCACAATACAGATTCTCAACCAGAAGTTGCTGTCTTGTTAGAACAACTACCTCCCTCGTATTGATTCTTTTATATTTTGGACAAGGGCAATGCAACATTCGGGCCAGGGTCGAATTTTTGTGAAGGGTGAACTTCTTAAGAAATGCCACGTACATACTTTTATATACAATCTATAATATCGAGTGAAAATAAAATTTACCGGCTAAAAGAAAGTGAATGTTTACAGAATGCGGATAAAACCCCGGAAGAAGGTGAAACATGGAGAAGGGAGCTTGAGTAGTTTGGCAAGCCTATGCATCGTGGTCCATTTCCGTTTGAGATAATTCCAAAGAGGGAGTCATAGCCGTAGTATACGTTATACGGCATGTGTTGCAAAGATTTTTATTAGAGTTGAATTTTTTATTGGCAATATATGATTGTAGAAAGAAGATGGGAGTAAATAAGTCTAGCAGGATATTGTAAATTATTGAAATAAAAAAGTGGAGAGACGTCCATTATAGCCCCTTAAAAACAAGAAAAATAAGTGTTAGATTATCTTACACATCATTAGAAAAATGCAATTCGATATCCGTCAAAAAACACCAATGGAAGATTGTCTAAGGAACAAAAACCAGGAATTATTTATAGCTCTTAGAGAAGAACTCGACTTATTACTGATGCAAATTTTATTGAAACATTAGACTGAATGAACGCTATAATGTTTAGCTATATCCATACGCCTGATTTCATGTTTATTTTAAAGCTTGGCTCATTGAATATCAGATGGGGCGTTTTTCTTAACTGTTTCGAATTCCTGTATTAGTTACTCTGTTACTATAGCCATTGAAATAAGAAGGAAACACATGCTTTGGTGCACATCATCCCCAACAACGTTTACATAAACGATCGCTTGAATTTGTAACAGCCTTTCTAAAAAGTATTTCAGAACAAAACTCTGAGATTCTCCAAAAAAACTATTCTTAAATCTTACAAACTCCACTACACTTTGGCCGTCGCAAATAGAACATTGATGGGTCAAACTCTGTCGGAAAGGACAAAGGTCAGGGTATATCAGCCCTTTTCGTTAAATTACAAAATTTTTACTTTTGTGGCTGGTTTTTGCAAGTCCTTAACTGACACTAAGCCATATAAATTTTTAAAAGTGTTCAAGGATCATGTGAATACACAGTATGTCGGAAAAGTTCCCGAACTTATTTTGTAGCGGTTTTACGAGTGGCGCCACCTCTTGGACGACAATGGTACTATGTTGATACACACCTCTGGAGTGTTTCAGAATTTTTTCACCAGTATCCGTTCATTAGTTGCCGAGATAGACGTGCTTGAGTGAACGTGTGTTTAGTACCCCTGTGCAAGCTCTACGATGGATGAGAAATTTGAACATCGTGACGCAATTAAATTCTGCTATAAACTTAAAAAAAACTTTCGCGGAAACGAAAATAAATGATCAATTCGGCTTACGGTGAAGGTGTAGTGTCGCGTACAACTGTTCACATGTGGTTCAGTCGGTTCAAGAAGGGTAGAGAGTCGTTAGAAGATGACGAGAGAAACGGCCGGCCGTACACAAAGAATTTGTGCCCCCAAACACCACTATGAATGCTGCGTATTACGTAGAGGTGCTAATACGTCTGAAGCGCCGGATTAATCGCATCAGGCCCGAGTACAAAGAACTGGGATCGTGGAGTTTGCTGGATGACAATCCGCCTGCTCATTCTTCGAACATTGTAAAGCGTTATCTCGCCAAAAATCAGATCCCACTCATCAATCACGCCCCATACTCGCCAGATCTGGCTCCAGCCGACTTTTTCCTATTCCCCAAGCTAAAAATGGCCTTGAAATGACGATTTTTTGAAGATGTACCGAGCATTCAAGCGGCTTGCACCGAGCGTCTCACAGCGATAACTTCAGAGGAGTATCAGAGAGGCTTCGAATCACTCATGAAGCGCTCAAATGAGTGTATATCTAGGGAAGGGGAGTATGTTGAAAGTTAAGTGAAATAATAAATAAATAATAAATTTCTTTAGATGTAATTTTCGATTATTTATTTCAAAAGTTCGGGAACTTTTCCGTCATACTGTGTATATTATGTAGTATACGCTCATGTCAACCATGAATGTATCTAATATGCTCATGGTTTACAACTGATATGAAACTTAATGGAAAAACCATTAAAAATTAAACAAAACCAATCATACCCGCCTCCTTGAACCATTGTCCTATTAATGCAAAAAAAAAAACTTCGTAAATATACAATCAGATTGGTCAGCTAAAACGTGAGAAAGTTTGAAGCTATAGAAGAAAAACAATATAAAAATAAATAAAAAACAACAATGCGAAAATGCATGCGGTCTATTTCAAAATTGCGCTGATTGTCGTTTGATTCATGGAAGAAAGAAGTTTCCAAGGATTTTTAAATCATATAAAAATTGCTCGATTTTCTGAATTTTCTAAATAGAATTTTAAAGCCAAGATGAAGACACACATTGGAAACATATGCGGGTGCAGCAAATTTATATTGATTCAATTCTAATTTTCCTTTTTCAAATCTTCACGAAAGGCCACATGAAACTCAACTGACACGTTTAACAAATTTAAACACTTCAATTACTTTAGAATCGTTTTGGGCTCGAAATTACATGGATTCTGAACGATTATGCGTTCCTAAATGTTATACCATACCGCTGTCAATTGTTTTAATGTGTTACTCTTAACAGACAATCCCAAAATATATGTATACCTTTAAACGGAAATAAATTATACGTTATGAATAGCAATAATATTTTCCATCTCCAATTGGCGCCCACACTGTCCCTTAACTGGACTTAGAAATATTTGTAAGGCTTTTCCTGGACAAGTTTGGGCTCCATTAACGTATCTTGCATATTAACGTCATGCAATAGAATCAATATTTTCAAAATCCAATTTATCGAAAATCTATTAATACGTGTCCTCCGCGAAACACTATCAAAGCATGCATGCGGCGATAATTCACCATAAAGACATGCATCGCGGCTCAAGTTGTTAACACTTATTACATCCACTGCAAGTACTTTCAATTCACTTTCGGAATATCTAATAAGCCAGCATTTAGACAGCCGACAATCATTTTGTGGCTTTAATTAATCAACAAAGTAAAAACAATGCAAAATGCTTTTTCGTTCCGAAAGTGGATACTTAATTGTTTAAAATGTTTCCAATACAATCTTGCAGTGCATCTGATGCGCTCTAATCATTTTCCTTTATTGAATTTGGTGCTTGGCTTTCAAACCATTGAGGAATCCATGAATCGAGTATGTTGTTTACTATTTGATCCCATAATTGAGTGCGTAACATGCCCACACGAATACGGCGCTTCCTGGCCGGGGCCCAACTTCCAAAATTGAACAGTAGTAGGTCCCAATAATAATTAGATACTAACTATTCAGTTAGACGCTTATCGATTGAAGAACTTAACAACTGACACGGATCAATTGAATAAATTATGTTATTCGATTTAGTATCGAGGATGATTAGTCGCCCGCGTGTCTGTCTTAAGGGAAGGGAACAGTTTCATGCATGCTATATATGTGGCCGCCTATCATTGTAATGAGTAATTGTTTGATCTTTTTACGGATAGTTTAACACAATCGAAAATAGTTTATTTTTGGGTAGATGCAATGCGTATTTGAAGGATTAGAGATTGGATATAATGACCTTCACTATGACGTAGTCTGGTCTACTTTCAATTCTCATGCCAGAAAATTTTGAAAATTCATGAAGTCCAAATTTTGATATTGCCCATATGGCGTGGATATCTTGATAACTCTTAGAGTTGAATAGCTAAGCTGTGCGGTGATATCTAAATAAATATGGAAACATACGCACACTTGCATTGTGAAGCCGATTGATTGCTTATTAGAAGGCGGAAGGTCGAATGAGTAAATAAGTTTATTCATATTTAAATTATATGGATGAAGTAGCGAGGGATGATATGATTGTAATTTGAATGATTATGCAAGAATGTTAGTACATATACAAGTATTTTAATTTAATCGTTGAAAACTTGTTGAATGCCAAACATTATTTCAATTGAAAGCATTCAGGGACTGTAGTACAAATAAGTCGTACTCATTCTTCCAACACTATTTTCCCGCGAAACGAAATACAGCGGAACGTTTACGCACCATCTAATAAAATTTAAAAGCGATACTATCTGTTATCATCTCTTTGCATTCTTTATTTCAGTCATTATCCTAATGGGCGTTGCTTACAAACTGAACACTAGAACTATAAGTCAGTTGTAACGTTTCGTCCCTTCTTTTTATATTACAACTTCTATCCACCGTTTCGTGCCAGTTCTTTTCAATTAAAACTCATAAATTTTGAGAAAGCAACAGCAGACAAGAGCACCATGAAAAGTCATTGATGGAACATTTCTCCCCCAAATTAACACACGGCTCTTGTTTTCCTTGACCGTCGAAGAGGACGACACCCGTCAAAGTTACAAGTTACTCAACCATGCTTATCACGTTGGTTTCATCGTAAATTTGTTGCAATCATGCATACGTTAAAAAGTGCGTTTCACGTTACAGCAATTTTGACCGCGAAAATGATAGAGTAACGTCATAACAAAACGTAGTATTTAACACTTTACTCTGCACGGAAGGACTATCATTATGATCCGAGTTAGCCATTTAATTAAAAAGTGGAACTTAAATCCCTACGCCACAGGTGGACTAGGAATGTCTATAGATACACATGTGTGTAGTGTGATATTTTTTGGAGGATACACATTAAACATTAATGTTGTTTATAAGATGCAGCTGCCCAAATAATTACAATTAATTTGTCGGGGGGTCTAATCGCTCATTTTCTTTGAGCGATTACAAAGTTACATAATCATTAAAAATTAATCTATTCAATTAAAACGTTTCGAGAAGTCATTTGATAGAATTTTGTATTGACTTTATTATGCATACAGACGTGAACGCGTCTCCTGATTGATAGTTTAAATAATTTATAATGATCCAAAGCAGCTTTAAAATGCTTTTGACAAGCTCATTATAAGTTTTTAAATAAGAAGATATATTCTTTCGCGATAGACGAGGTAATGATAATATTAAAAAATTTTCACAAATCAATAATATTTTCCTAAAAACGCAAATAAGTTTAGTTTTGAAAAAAAAAAAAACAAATATAAATATTTCGGAGGTTCCTCCTCCTTCAGTGTGTGATATTATACCTCCGAAATATAATAGGTGTATAAATATGAAATGCGGATTTTTTTTGCTTGAAATATGCATTTATTTGAATAACAGAACGCATGAATTCAATAATCAAAGTATTGGCCATCGTTAGCTACGACTTTTTTCCATCTTTCTGTCAATTGCTGGATTCCGTCCCAGTACCACTTCTCAATTTTTTGACGCTAACCACTCATCAAGCCAATTTTTAACTTTTTCTTAAGAATGGAAGTGCTGTTCCGAAAGTCCGTGCTGCATCGATCGAAACAAGCAGTAGTCAGAAGGAGCCAAGTCTGGTGAATACGGCGGGTGGGGCAGAACTTCCCAATTAATGTTTCCCAAATAGTTCTGGACAGGTATTGCAACATACGGCCGAGCATTGTCATGTTGAAAAATGACTTTATCATGTCTTTGGTGAAATCCTGGTCGTTTTTCCTTAAGTGCGCGGTTCAATTTGATCAGTTGTTGTCGGTAACGTTCGCCAGTAATAGTCTTACCAGGTTTCAGCAGTTTGTAATACAAAGGTGCCTTACTATCCCACCAAATACACAGCAAAGTCTTCTTTCCATGAATATTTCGGACTGGTTGTGATATTGATGGCTGGCCTGGGTCTACCCATTTTTTTCCGCTATTTTTTCCGCTTGGAATTGTCAAAATAAATCCACTTTTCATCGCCAGTAACAATCCGATGCAAAAAAACCTTTTCTTTTCTGTCCAGCAAGCAAAATTTTCACAAATGGTTTTCGCCTTACGATGTTATTTTCTTTCAATTGATACGGCACCCATTTTCCAGCTTTTTGGATCTTTCCCATGATTTTAAACGTTGTGAAATGGCTGCCTGAGTAATTTCCAACACTTCTGTCAACTGTTTTCAGTTTGTGTGTTGTCCTCATCCAATAATGCTTGCAAATCTGTATCTTTGGATTTTTTTTTGTGGTTTTCCACGGTCTTTGTTGCTGACATCGAAATCGCCACTTTTAAATGTTTTAAGCATCGTTCACAAGTGTCTTGGCTTGGGGCATGTTCACCATATGCTTCCACTAACAATCGATAAGTTTCTGCTGCCGTTTTCTTCAAATGAAAGAAGGTTATATGACTTCCCCGCAAAACCTCTTTTTCTGGCACGTAATTTGACATTTTTGAAGCGAAAAAAAAACGATGTTGTTTGTACATTCAAAACCTATGACACACTGGAATTTGTTGACAGATGCTTACCCTCCAAAACGCCATACTAGTTATCCCCGACACAAACCATGTGTAATAGTTTTGCCATATGTTAGTAAAATCCGCATTTCATATTTATACACCTAATATAAAATTTAACATTGAATTGTATCTCATCATCTCAGCTTCGATATCTAGTACCTGAAACTGAACTTATTTACGTTTTCAAGAAAATCTTATTGATTTGGAAAAATTTTTGTAATGGCGCGAAACGACGAGATAACGATGAATAAAAATATTGTTCCGCACGTGACGCATAAAAATGTCGGAAGAAAGTTGGTGAGAACTCCACTCCTGCCGATAATAAATGCACATCTAATAATTCTCACTGATGGCGTTTTGCACAAGTTTCTGTTTTTATTTAAAAAATTTTGATGTGCTTAAAATTTTCCTTGACAAGAACATCGCAAGACTCCCACCTGGACACATGTATTTTCAATGGATAGTGATATCCGCTGAAAACAACGTATACCACGTACGATGCATTGGGCAATCTTTGAAGATTTTCAGCTTTCTTATTTTCTTACATTCTTGTCAATATTGAATAGTTGAAAAAGGAGTTGGAAAAGCCGCAGAGGCCCTTAAAATCGAAGTTCGTTTTGGTGTTGCCGCAGGCCAAAATTAACTCTGGGTAGCATACAGCCATCTTCAGCTCGGAGAATGAGCTGAAGATGGCTGTATGCAGCCGAAACGCGTCCTCGAGACCCACAAAGCAAGGCCCGGCGGACCCAAGCTACCCAGAGCCCTTAAAATCCTTACAAATTCATTAAATCGGGTGTGTAGCACCCGGGACAAACCTATTCGATCTGAATTGGGTAATCTCTGCAGCAGCAAATACAGAGACTTATCCACTTTAATTAGTAAAGTAGTATCCCTATCTATATGATACTCTGGCCTACAAAAAAATCTTACTATGTCCTTACACTTGATTAGGCATAAAATAGGTGATAGTGTGGTAAGTAAATGAAATGAGTGTACTTCACCACAATTCAGTATAAGATGTTAATGTACAATTGATTTAAACAAACATTTCTTCAACACAAATAGAACAAAATAACATTTTGTAAATGACACAATAACAAACAATAGGTTCCTTATTTCATTTCAATACATGCGTTTAGTTTTATCATGTGAAGGTCTAATTTAGTACTTGAATGAATCATACCTTTGTCATTGTCACACCTTATATGACTTAATTTCAAAATTTATATTCATTTTGTTTCGTCTAATGTCACCTTAGAGAGAATTTAAAATTTGACATCAGAACTTCTAAAATGAGTTAATTTTGGGAATTGAGTGTAATAAATATCGATGTGACTCAGCGGACACTATGTTATCATGAAGTTGTCATTCACATTGGCAACCTAACTCGATCACATTGAAACACTTTTTTCTCTAATTCTATCACAAAAGCTTTTTTCATTCAAAAAAAACTATAGGAAGTATAAAAAACTCTTAAATCTCAACGAAATGACCGTTTGAAAAATATCCGAACACATAGAAATGTCATTCACAAAGCACGTGAAAATTTTATCCCTTTTCGTACAAATTTAATTCATTCCTTTTCTTAATTAAATTCAAAAGGCAACTCATGCGACATTCCTACACGAAATTGTTCCTATCTGAAAATATTCTGCAGGATATCCAACATGCCAACAAGTTCGCCCAAAAGTTAAAGTAAACGTTCTACTGTTTATGGGTAGGAAGTTTTACCAACTCTCTCGAGGGAAATGTAATCCTGGAAAGCCCAAATAAACACTAGCATGCATTTCTTCAACAGATAACAAAAACACCACTGTAAAGAAAAGTGTGTGATAAAAGATATTGAAAATGTTTAGATGGGGATACCTGAGTTTGGAAGATAACAAGAAATGTGGCAAAAGTCATATTAATTTTTGGTAGTCATAGATGTGTTTCCTGCAAATAGAAGCGAAATACTTGTATAGGATGTATTTCACAGATAATAGTATGCAATATATTACAATACTCTGACTATCAGTAAAGAGTTTCTTAACAGGCCAAACATTATAGGTCGTGTCAATTGATAAATATGGACACGTCCAATATGTTGTTGATTATATTCGAAAACAATCTCTTAAAGAGACAGGCAATAAAATGATTTTTAATTTACAATATAGCCTGCTTAATGTCTGACAGCATAAAATGCCGAATTGTCATGATTGACGCAATATGGACCATATTCTAGCATAATTCCACTACAGATAACAGCTTAAATCCGTCTATCAAGCAAATTTCCATGAATTTCATGAAATTCTAATGGAATTTCGAAATTCATCCACAGTCCAGATTCATTTGAATCTAAAAACATTCAAGCTGGAATGTAGTGTAAAATGCTATTTGATAGGCATTTCTCGTAGTAGACGGGATGAATTACAAGGCAATTAGCACGTATTCTGTACTACATTCACGTACCTAATGCTGAGTATCAAACCACCCAATATGTGCTCCTGTGGAATTACATTTTGGTTAAGAGTTAGAAAAGCTGACGCTCCCTAATTATAAATGATTCATATTTTATTTAATGCAATGTTGAATCTTAGAATGAGTATAGTAGTAGTCCATGCAAGGGGGAAGATGTAATTTAGGAATTGTGCAGTAGTTTGGGGAGGAAAACATAGGGAGACCGGAAAGGATAAAGCGAATATATTATATGCTCGTTTCATGGTGGACAATACTTCATACTTTCAGTATAAATGGACAGATGGCTTTTTGCTATAATGGGAAAGTTCGCTAAATAACTAATGGTGTTACCACAATCAGGAAAGTAACATATTCCCTTAATATTTGGAAGACGGATAATGATGTTGATGATAAATGCACGACAAAGTAGTCCGTATATCATTAATTATTTTCAACTTACCGTTTATTCAAGAGTTTTCGAATATTGTGCCTGGTATCGTTCTGCTTCTTGAGTGTTTCATCAATTTCCAATCTTGTTAATGTACCAATTTTTCTCTTTTGATCTGGACAATAACTGCGCGATTCATAATATTTACGATAACGTTCTTCACTACTACCGGCACGATCTCGCATTTCATAATCCTCAATTGAAATGTTTCGTGTTGCAATCACTACACGATTCGTTTTCGTTTCCACAGCAACTTCATTGGGATCATCATCCGATTCGGGTTCTGATAGTAATGCGCGACGGAATCGTTTTAAACGTTTACCAAACTCTTCAAAATGTTCACTAGGTGATATTTGTCTTAGGAATTTTACAATAAGACGCTCCAAGGAAGCTCGTAACGAAGTGCGTTTTTGTTTAGCTCCTATTAAATAATTAGCATGCGGAATGGTTTGAAAATTTTCTGGATTATGTGTTTCTACATCGACTAGTTCTGCATTGGAATTAATATCACTTGCTCGCAGCGTTTCAAGGAAACGACGAGCTGCTTCGGTTTCTGCTGATCTGGAGTTGACTTTTTTAGCACTGGAGCGATTTCGTATCAGCCTGAAATGGGAAAGAAGACATGTAAGAATTTCTAGGATATTGCCTGATCAGTAGCGTTTGAATTGTGTTTCCTATACTACAATTTCAAACATTCTTTCCTAACAATATATAACTGACTGAAGTGACTAGCTACTACAGTGATTGTTTTTAGTTTTGGGTGATCTTTTACCTATTCATGATAATAATATGTATTTTTGACTACTGCTTCCATGTGGAAGCCTTGAAAAAAAATATTCGTCTTATTCTAAACAATCAAGCAGCTCCTGTAATGCATAGATGCTATTAATGTTTTGAACATTCATAGTCAGACATAAATTTTCATAGCAAATTTCATTGGACCGTGGCCCAACTCGGATCTCTTTTTCCTCAGCAATCTCTCTGATAATCGAACTGTGATTTGCTTGCAAGATGGTGTTGAATTTGCTGACGATAGTTGAGTTGGTAAAACTTCGAATGTGTTCAACGTCTTTTCATCGATCGTCGTCATCCTTGGAACTTGGAACCAATTCGATTTATAAAAATTCAATTTAAGGCAGTGTGATTTTCAGATTTGTTTCAACTTCGTAGACTTTCTTACAGAATCACATTGTACATATATCAAAACAGACAAATTTTCAAATTGTCTAGACGAAAAGTTTGTCATAGAAAAACTCCTTGAACTACGTAAATCTTTACCACAAATCGATATATCTGCTTAAATAATTCTCACATTTCCCCTAAGACATTCGTTTGAATAAGCAAATACATCAAGATATCTTACCTTTTCAAATCGCCTTTCAAGCATTCCTCTTGCGTGCAATTTGGCGAAAAAGTCGCTTGCAAAATGGCTATTTTCGAGTCCAAATGACCACATGTTAGTCGGATTTCCGAGTCGTAACAACCCCATTCCTCAACAATTTCTGCAAAAAGTGAAAAAGAAAAACAAGGATTGCATTAGATATGATAAAAAAAAATATTAGTGTATAGACCGTCATGTGTATAAGCACTAGCACAAATTATTCTATGTCGACCCTACACGCCATTGATGCCAAATTACAAAAGAATATGTGCAATTCCGAAGGGATAAATCACGATATGAAAGAAACGCGGTAGGGTCTGTCTATGCCAATCTCGCAAAACAAGTGAACTCGACAATTTACTTGCCACATTCAAATCGGCCGTGGCGAATTGTTAACACCCCAGGGTTTGATATAAACGATAAAGGAACGACCGAATGGAGGCACCCCGTCTCTGTCAACTACGTCAGCTACAACTAAATTTGCCATCCATTCATTTTCCTGCACTCACTACCCTTCCTTTCATGTTCAAATGTTGTCACTTACAACAAATTCGGTTTTGCTTTGGAAACTCATGCCTAGAAGCTTGATATATGCTTCACGGAAAAAAAGTCAGATAGTAACTAGATATCTTAATAGAAATGACTACGATTACACTACGATCAGGACTTTGCTGGTAACAATTAAAATATCTTAAAGGACGCGACAAATTAGCACAAGAAGCTACGAAAATTTTAAATCAGAGTTCTTTTGTTGCAGATTGATTCATTAGTTCAATATGCAAAATTTTCCAAGATAGTGTTAAATGGGGCGAAACCGTGACTTATATGTAGAGCCTTTGGTATTTTAGGACCGAATAAGGGTGCAATGTTGATGCTAGAGGGAAAATGACTTAAATTTCAATTGGTTTACGTTTGTATAGTGACAGTATTATTGTTGTATACGGCACAGATTAACTGATGTAAGGAAGTTTTTTTGCATTTTGCGGATGTTGAAATTGAATGTTTTTCCGGCCCTATACGATGAAAACATTTTTTCATTTTGTTGTTACTTTCGGCTGCCATGTTAGGTGAATTGTCGCGATCCCTTGAGCATCTGGTTTTTAATTTTTGCACGATTTTGCAGAGCGTGGTGAAAAAATGTCCCTTAAAAATTGCTTGTACATATTTTCCTTTTGACACAATTGTTTTTTTATTATAATTCACATGAGGCTCTCATAAGGGAGCGATGTTTTTGCAAATCCTGAATTTGCTAAGATTCGTGTTTCAATATTGCAAACGCTAATCTCATTGTAGAAAAGCTTTGGGCGTTTTTTGTGTTTCTTGTAGCATTTTTCAAATCAATTATGGCAACCGGAGGCATCCCGAAGATACTGATGCCCGGTATTGACCGAATATCGACCCATACTATCAAATTGTTACAATATGAGATACAGTGTGTTTCATTTTGCAGAAATTTATCGATCGCATTTTTGTTAGCCAGGATGTACATGATTATTTCTGATATGTCAATTCTAGAATTTTGTTTGAACAATTAGTGATTAAATCTGATGTTTAGGGTTTAGTTTCATCGAATTTCTCATTATATGAGAACCTGTCATAACTTAAAAAATTTTCTGGTTTCTTACTTGTTTTTTTTTATTACTATTCTTAACGTCTGTTTATTTACCCCACAGCTGCCTATTCCAAAGTTCGGCCCTTAATTAGAAACGCCTCGAAGTTGGGTCAAGCTATTTCAATTATTAACCATTCTGTTTATAAGTTTTCCTGCCAAATACCTTTGAAACATTCAACTCAAGGAACTATTACAAGCCCTTCTCAAGCAATCAAATAAGTAAGCAATAGCAATAAGTAGGCTTTCGAACGCACTTATGCCAGGACTAAAGAGGAACGTACTAATACAATTATAACCAAGGGAACATTCTTTTAAGAATGCTGTGTCAAAGCTGCTTTTCGAGGACGCGTTTATTTAAATAGGAAAGTTTACTGCCCGTATTCCTGAAGAAGCTCAAAAAGCCAGCCCGCTCATTATTTTCACGACATTATTTAAAAATATAAAGAATCTAGACAAAATAGTTTCATTGGAATAATGAGTTCTAATAGTTTCGCTGACTTAAATCTGTCGACATAATCATTTCTAATTATTCAAACGTTTA
This sequence comes from Stratiomys singularior, assembly GCA_954870665.1. Classification (NCBI taxonomy): domain Eukaryota; kingdom Metazoa; phylum Arthropoda; class Insecta; order Diptera; family Stratiomyidae; genus Stratiomys; species Stratiomys singularior. The sequence continues at coordinate 109,121,826 of OX940879.1, read as the reverse complement.
AACTTGTTAATGAATAGAATAAATTAGTGCAACAGACAGCCACAATGATTGTGACGTAATTACTAGACTAATTTTTCACGCAAAGTCACATTTCATGACTTGGAGTGATTATTACTCTCAAAGTTCAATTGAAGTGTTTCGCATTCAAACAGAAGGATTTCTACTTGATTTTAGAGGTCCACGATCCAAGAAAACATAGCGTGTACTATAATGATATAAAATCACAATTTTTTTGAAAGTTTAAGGAGGATTTAATAAAATTTGTGTCATTGATATTTTCCGGTTGGCAACTATGTTTTGGCTATAAGTGGACAAAAAGATAAAGAAGCACTCAAATGCGACCGTGAAACTATCGATTTCTTATGAACGAGGATTGTCTCCATTTTTCACGTGTTCGCATCCCTTTTTTAACAGTTACTTAGAGAAGACTTTTGACAAATTCATGACAACCATAGTAGAAACGCGCAGGGTAATTTATTTTTTGAGTGAGGATTAGAACCATTAACACTGTTTTAAAGGATTTTGAACATTAATTTCTTTGTTAAACTCAGCGATACTATGAATTCATTTCACACTCCCCATATTGGCAATTTCTACTTAAACTTGTCCTAGATCGGTCCATCTATCTACTTTTGCTACTGTCTATTCAACCATCTAATCTTAATAAAAGTTTCAAAGATATCATGACTCATTCGATATCCTCTTCAAATATCATTAGCTATTTTGATTTTCCTTTCGAATTATTCCAACATCAAAATCTCTCATTTATCAAGAGCAATAATATACGCCTTGTCACCGCCTACCACCTACAATCGTGCTAGTAAAATGCATTTTTGAAACGCATCATTTTTCATATTTTTCCGCTCTTCGAATAAATTTATTTCATCAACATTTTGCTGGAGGGGAATCACTGGTAATGATTTCATACAGCTCACTGTTGTATCATATACTCCCAAATGTCCCTTATTTCATTATATCTAACACACGACAGTTTGTCTTCTATCGAAATACACCCTTTGTGTTTCGGTTTTCGGCGAAGGTACGGTTCTGCATTGATAAAATAGAACCATCTTATCTGCTTCTTACATATAAAGATTATCTCACTATACACACGTTTGTGGATTTACTTCATGCATCCCATATTCATTTTTCGACATAAAACTAGCGGGAAATGTCAAATATATTTATAATTGGCACAAGTTATATTAAATAAATTTTTCTATAAACGTAGAAGCAAAAAAAACATAGGTGAGCAAAACGTTTATTTAGTTCTAATTTAATATACTTGTATCTGAGACAGAAGTCTGGAAAAATTAAAAATATTGAAAAATCCTTCTATCAATTTTACTTAGCTCTGATGGTTACTTCTGAAACACGTTAATCTTGCACTGTGCATCGCTGTGGATCCTGGAAATCTGGATCTTGTGAGGTGCAAGCAGCCTCAAAACCATATTTTCTTTGCAACGCGCTGGCTAAGCCAAGGCTTAATGTTCTAATTCTTAAACGAAATTCTCTTTCAATTCGAAAGCTTACAAGAATTTTTAAGTTAAAGCCCTTAAAATTATACACAAGGGAGTGAGATCTAGCAATATTTTTGGCCCGGAGACATATCCACATCGGCTCGTCATTTTGATTGTATCAAATCAAGCAGAAAATGCTTTAGAAAGGAAAACAAGCGCCTATTAAAATCATTGTTCATAAGAAATGTTCGTCCTTGTGAACTTTGAAAAATGGTGTATATTGTCTTTACAGCTGAAACAATCAATAATGACTGGATATCTGGATATTGTTGATGATGGTTTTTGATTCAGACGTGAATTTTGTCCTTTAGATGACTTGTGATGGAGGTGCTTGTTGTAGCATCCATTTTAAAATGGTCCTCCTCTCCGAAAAATTTGAATTTTTGTACAAAATCACTACAACGCCAAAATCCAGACATTTTTAACCTAGTATATCCTCCTTATGGGAATGAAAATGTGGAAAAAGGATTCTTTTTCATTATTCAATTCAATTGTCAATTTTCAATAGTTTTCGAAGAGTTATCCCTACATATACCAATTGATGTGGATTATCATGTACACAGATTTCGACGAATTCAATATTGTTATAGATTCTTAGGCATTGTGTTCAGCCCTTACGCGGAGCTTGTTGCTGAGCTTATTTCCAGATTTTCAAATCAACTGTTGAACCCAAATGGTTTTACACACGTCAACCAGCCCGAAAATTTTCTATCTTTAACAGCAGTAACTTGACAAAACCGATCCCACTTTAAAGTGATCGCTGCGATTGCCAACCCGTTTGTCCACAAGTCCTTTTTAATATTTTGACTTGATAGCGTACGAAAAGGAAGTTAAAATACAAATTCTGGTACATATAACTCAGTTTATCCAGGAGCCGGCTCTAGGCAGAAAGTTATTTTGCCGGTTTACATGAGCTTCTGGTATTTTTCTAGGTGACATTTGTATTTATTTGTTTCCTTTTACATACAGTGGCTCACAGCTAATTTCAGCCAACACTGTTTTCAGATTTTGAGAAGGTTTAACTTGTAAACAAAGGCAGGTATCAAGGGACTTGAAAAGCAGAACTATAAACAAAGAAATATAAATTTAAGGAGTGAAAGAGAAATTCGGAGAATATTTGTTCTCCTGTAGTAAGGAAAGAAAAAGAATTTGTCATCAATAATTTTGCTCACAGCTTATTTCAACCACATTGCTTATCGAGCATTAGAGATCGCTTATTGAATAAAATTGCGTTGTTTTGTTTCTCCTATCGTTTTTCTCTATCTTTTTGGTAATTTGTTAAAGTGTTTTGAGTTTAATTTCATCAATCGTTTTAAAGAAAAAAAATCTTTATGATAATGGGACGACGTACCACTATTGAGCAGCGTAAATTGGTCCTCCGCCATTTTGAAAATGGCAATTCTCGGCGGAAAATAGCAGAAATCGTAAATTTAAGCGACGGGATAGTGCAGAGCATAATATCGCGTTTCATACACGAGAATCGAGTACATGATAAAGGCAAAAAAGCACCAAACAAAATTTTCAATCCAACCGATGAGCGCTATATCGTGCGTAAAATTAAAGAAAACCCAAAATTATCAGCACCAAAATTGGCCATCGAGGTTAACCATGAGTTGGGTAAGTCATGTAGTGCTGAAACTATTCGCCGAGTTGAACGAAAGCACGACTTTAACGGCCGAGTTGCTTCCAAAAAACCTTTCATTACCAAAAAACAAATCAGCAGTGTCGTTTTGCTTTCGCGAAACAGCATCTTTCTAAAGATATGAGCTTCTGGGGCAAGGTTTTATTTTCGGATGAGTCAAAATTTAATATTTTTGGCTCCGATGGACACAAACCTATGTCTGGCGTAAACCAAATAAAGAGTTGGAAAACAAGAATTTAAAGACAACCGTGAAACATGGTGGTGGAAGCGTCATGGTTTGGGGTTGTATGTCGGCTGCCGGGGTTGATAATTTGGTGTTCATAGAGGATAACATGGACAAAACAATGTACGTCAATATATTAAAAGAAAATTTACTACAAAGTGCCCGAACACTTGGCATAGAGTCAGATTTTTACTTTTACCAAGATAACGACCCTAAACACAATTCAGGTATTGTTCAGACATGGCTCATTTTGAAATGCCCCCATCTAATGCAACCTCCAGCCCAATCACCGGATCTTAATGCGATTGAAAATTTGTGGTCAACTTTGGAGCTAAACATCCGCAAACATCAAAATTCCAACAAAACTGATTTAAAAAAAGATTTGTTAGAGGAATGGGCGAAGATCACCCCCCAAACGTGTCTGAAGCAAGTAGAATCCATGCCAAAAAGAATGAAGGCGGCGTATGATAAGAAGGGAGGCCATACTAAGTATTAAAATTTAAATATAATGTTAAAAATATACAAGAAAGTATTCTTATTGTTAACTGGTTGAAATAAGCTGTGACATTATTTCCGTAACAATTTTGAGGTTTTTGCATGCAAGTTGCAAAAAAATTATGTATGAAAATAAATTATGTTCTTTTTTTATACGTAAAATATAGATCTACTAATTAACGTTTAACTTTTGTTTATATGTGTTTTTGTTTAAAAGTTATAGCCTCTCAAAAACTTGAAAACGTGTTGGTTGAAATAAGCTGTGAGCCACTGTAAGTTTTTTTCATTATTTAATGCTTACTGGGACATATAAGAAAACTTCGAAACAGTCTTAGAATTATAACCATCTCGTCAGCAAATATGTTGCATACTAGTATGAGTTTACCAAGATTAGACGGTTGAGTTTGCTATCCCAGTTTCTCAAAAGGACAACTATCTCAATTCCACAACAGTCCCATACGAAATCCAATTGATTTTTGGGTTTTTTTATTTGGCGAGAAAAACTCGAAAAATAGAAAACATAACATGCTTTAATCAACGTATTTACATGTATTTGCGATACAAAAGAAGTGATAGATGATTTTACATGCATTTAGAAAAGTTTATCGGCATAATGGGCTTCTTTGGCGGGCTCATATTTAAGCATCTAACAAATCATTGACTTACCTAAATCATAAAGATATCTTAAAAATAAATATTTGCAGGCTTGGGGATCAATCAATCTCATATTGCTGAATTAGTAGAATTGATATGTGAATTATGTCTCAACCATGATACAGATAATTAGATGCACTCCTTAAGACTCGAATTCTTTCAAATCTATTCCTTCCTTCACGAAATCTATCGGTTGAAATTATCATTTTATATCTTAAAACTTATTTCACTCATAATTCCAGCATGCAAACTGATGTGACTGCAAACTTCAAACAATAGATTTGTTCGCGTATTGAGTTCAGAACATAGAATATGCTATATACAATCCAACATATCATCCAACCCCATTATTGCTACCTACACTTGATTTCTAGGCTGTTAAAATTAACGTAAGCTTTATTGCTGCAGATGAAAACATAATTTTGTACCTTGCACTCAGGCATTAAATCCGCTTTATACAATAAAACTCGTCCTCTTTATTACATTTTTACCCTAGCTTTTCTGGTCGCATGTGCGCCTGAAAGGATGTTTCAATTTCGAATAATCTTCATGAAAAACACTCTCGTCTGCTGTCGACATCATCACTTCAGCTTTGGAAAATAACGTTCTAAAAGCCTTATGTAATATTCGGCAAAGATAAATATATGTCCTGGCAACAGGAAAGTAGCAAATATCTCATAGAGATGTTCTTATAGATAAGAGCACAGCTGGCAATGGAGTATCATTTATTTTTCCAAACACATGTACACATTAGTTCGAAAAGACAGAAATGCAGAAGACAAAAAACCACTTGACGACAAGTGGCAAATAGAAGGATGACTTCATACAAGTATAACTTACCTATTAAATTAGGTGATCCTAGGCAAATGTTTGATGATATGATAAATCCTATACAATAGATTGTTGCGCTTACTACAAATATGGCATTCATATTTGAAAATATTCTACAACGATGCATTTTTATCTAAATTTAAATTGATATTTGGTATTCAACTTTAACTACAAATAATTTTTTTTTATCCTACTTTCTTTTCACTACAGAATAAATTATGTGTAACGATTCAAACTTTTAACACACTTCCGTAAAGAGGCCACGCCGCGAACTATATAATGCACTTTTTTCCAAAATACACAAAATTGCATAGAGCTTGCGTTGCACAATTCTCCTAATATCGAACTACATTTTTTCGGCAGCTTACAGTAGAACACTACGACCGATAAGCTCTCCTTGCGAGTCCTTTATTAGTGAATTCTTACTGCCGTAGAAGCACTTGAACATCGTCTTTCCGTTTGTCATACCGAAGTTTACCAATTCGAGCAACATTATCACACGCACATATTACCAAGCGAGGATACATTCGTATGCCTAGTCCTTGAACTTTAATTTCCCCAAGAAAAACAGAGCACTTTTATTTATTCGCGTAATTGCTTCCGTAATGATTACATTTATTTCAATGTGAGCTTGATTTCACGTAACAAACTGTGACTCATACTAAACCCGAAAACAAATGAAGAACGAAGTTAAAATTTGCAAAATCGCACCAGAAGGAAGAACTTTTCATAGAAGTGCTAATTTATAATACCCAGGCGATTGTAGCACAACTTCCCTCCGCCAAGTTTCTGCTCCAACTGATGTCTGATTCTTGTGGTGCAGCACTGTGTCACTGTTGAGTTCAAGTTAAATCGACACCCGCGCACCGAATACAGCACACCAAAGTATCTTTAGCGGAACGTACTGTATCTTATTCGAAATTGTGCGTGCGCACTTCCAGGGGAAGTCCCCTTTAGATGTGAGCGCGACCGAAGGGACCCTTGGTATCAATAGTAACATAATTCCAATTGATGACCGGCAGTTGTTATTTTTCGTCGAATTTCCACAGCGGCGAAAACCATGTCATCTGGTCTTCAAAAGTGCATTGAAAATGGAATCTACATTTCGGGGAAAGCTCACCTGTTACTACGAACAAATGGCTTTCGATTTTCCATTGGATTTGAGTACACTAGCAAAAATTTTATGTTCGAGCTGGAAGCAAAACATCCATCTCCAACCTTCCCCATGCTGTTCGAGTATAAAGTTCCCAATTTTCCTGAAAACTCCAGAAACATTGACCCACTGAACCAGAGAGGGTTAAACGTGAATTAATTATTCATCCGTGCTGAGTGCACTTGAGTCTAATCGGAAAATGTGGGCTAGCAAGTCCAGCGATGTAAACTTTATGCCCATCCAAGCTTTCTCGCGGGCAATGAGCAAATTAATTGCTCTGCGTGTTCATATGCTCGTGCATGTGCGGGAATTTTGATTTGTTTGTATCCACCTGTTCGTCTTCCTTCATATCGAAGTAAACAGTGAATTTCCGTGGTTGAAATGCTAGAAGAAAAGTAAGAAAATTGCTTGAAAAAGAAAAACGCAGATTTAGACAATGCAAGCTTACGTAAGGATAAAAAGCGGGTAAGCATGTTTTCGATGTGGATTCTTCAAATTTAAATTAGTCAACAGTATTGTCGAAAATGAAGCAGTGTCCACTTTCGATTTGAAAATTTTATTATCTTTTCTTTCATTTACAACGCTTGTGCGAACTGACTTCTCAGTGAGTTCTTTCGAACAGTCAATGCCTGGCAGCTGGTACACTGGTATCCGTATTGTTTCAAGTATATTTGCTTATATTGTATTGACCAAGTCGTGGGCGGTTCACAATTTCAGAATTTTCAGCAAGGAAGTTACATATAAAAAACATTTCCATGCATCTGCAGTTAATTTGCAAGATGCAGATTCAGGTGAAACTGACACCGGCTGGAAAACATTAGAATCGTTTCTAGGAAATGCTAAGAAGCCAGACGCAGGTGTCAGCAATTACGAAACTATAAATTTGCTATGAGGAGTAACCTCTCTCTCAGTTGTCGCCTAGCCCTAAGGTACAGTAATCGATGTTAAGATAAAGAAAACTAAATTTAATACAGTTGTTTTTATTTCCGGTGGAAATTTTTATTTTTTCGTCCGCTCGACTACGTAATTAGGATGGCTGCCTCTTCGAATGCTGGTCACCAATTTTTCTGATTTTACGTGGTATTACTTCAAGGACGAAGAAACTGAAAATATTTGTTTCAATTAGATTTTAATTGCTTCTTAATGCCAGTAATACAGACGGCTATATCATGATTTTATTAAGAAAGAAATTATTATTTTATTAATATGACAAGGATTGGTTCCCGTTTTAACCTAAAATGCACCATTTTTTTGTTTTGAGCGAAAAAAATCACAGTTATGTATTCTAACATGTAAAATTCGGGAAAAATAATGAAAAAAATCAATTATGTCCTAATGTCTTGAAAATTCGATTTTTCCTGTATGTATCAGAAATGATACTTTGGCCTTTGGGGGTAGTATTAAATATAGAAAGTTCAAGTCAATTTATGCAGTACAGTTTATTGTTATTCCTATTTTGGTATTGACAAAAGTAATTCAGTTCTTTTTCTCTAGTAATAAGTATCACAACATTTATTACAATCTTAATTCAATTATGAAAAAATAAATAAATCATTAGTTATGTTCTAACATTGTAAATAAAAAACTCTAATTTAGGCCTTCTTAGTGGGGCAATAAAAATTTATTGGTGGAAATCTTTAAAACAATTGTTTCCTTTATTGAAACAAAGTGCAACTCCGCACTTTTCACAAATTACATATGTAAGCTTTTTGCACCCTGGCATTTTGCATCTGTTTCTACTTTCGGTGTAATGGCACCAATGTCCTATATTATCAGTACGTATTGGTTTCGGGGGGATGTAGCTCGTTGGTCCTCTCAATTTTTTCGCCTGAATTTCATTCTCAATATTGACCAGACTTTCTCTACCTCGTTTAGATGTAACTACGCAGTCAGATTTGCACAAGCATTCTGCAACTTCAAATCGAAATTCCGCCAAGTTCAAAAAATTTTCCTTCTTGATAATGCAAGCTTTTCTATATAGCAACCAACTATTCACAAGGGTAAGGTCAATTAAATTATAAAATAATCGTAAGTACCACTTTCGCGTTCGAATCATTATTTTATATCTTCCGATCAAACTGTCTAGAAGATCAACACCACCCATGTGTCGGTTGTATTCTTTGACAATCGAAGGACATGAAATTTCTACAACTTTTTTTTTGTTTTTTGTCGAATCTTTGAATTTTTGCTAAAGGTAATGCGCCGACACAATTCGACACCGATGTGACAAGTTTATTGTCCTTCCACGCAACAGTTGTAATATCTGTGCCATTTGCATTAGAAACGAATTCATAAATACTGCCTCTTGGATCCTTTTTTGTGTCAGTGTCAGTAGGCAATTTACAATTAGGAATTCTATTCCTTCTTATTGTCCCTAAAGAAAATATACCCATGGAAGATAAGTAGGAAATCAAAGGTATCGTCGAATAAAAGTTATCAAAGAAAATTCGAAAATTTTGGTTTTTTGGGACGTTTCGAAAAAGCCGGACTACAACATTAGTACAATATTCCAAGTCTGGCTCTGTTGGTAGTGTCTTTATATTGGATCCCGTATATATTTCAAAGTTATAAGCATATCCACTGACGCCGCTCAAAACTAAAAATTTGAAACACCATTTATGGGGCTTCATCGGCAAATATTGTTTGAGATAGTGCTTCGTTTTTGTTGAACATATTTGCTCGTCCACACACAAATATTGTTCGCATGGTATGCCTGCAAATTTAGCATTTCAATAATCCAAAACAGGCCGAAGTTTAAACAATCGATCAAAATTGTCATTATCCTTAGGTTGCATTTTTGAATTATTGTTGAAATGTACGAATTTCTTTACATTCTCGAAATGCTTTAGGCTCATCGTTTCTTTGATATGTGGCACTCCAAGCTTTGTAGTCCAATAGCATCTTATATTGGGTAAGTGTATAACAGACATGAATATACATACCCCCAAATATTTTTTTACATCTGCAGCCTTGAAATGGTTTGTAGTACCTATATCTTTCTGTTTTGCATATACGTTGGACTCTTGTACAATTGAGTTGATCAATTCATCATCAAAGAAGTATCGGAAATAATTGTAGGGACTTTCTAATGTCGATACCGATAAAGGCAGATTACTGTCTCCTCTGAACTGCTTTTGCTCTTCATTTAATATAAGGTTTTTTTTCTACCAAATTATATTTTTGAAAGAATCTTTATAATTTTGCAATTCACGTTCATCATATTCTTGATTTAGACGTTCATTTTCAGTCACATTTACTTCCTCTTCTAATTCATAATCAAAAACAATTGGAATGTTTTCGATATCGAAGTTTTCTTCATCTTCAGAATGATCGAATTCATCTTCGCTAACATCACAATTGTCAATTATAAACTGCAGCTCATGCGGCTTCAGGGGCCTTTCGTTTTCACCTGGGTTCATTCTAAATATAAAGCAAAGACCACTGTAACATATTTGATACATACCACAAAATTCCCACTTACATCAAAAGCACTGCTTTTTTTCTTATGGAAGCACCACTGACACAATCGGGAGATATTCACAAATATTATTATTTTTTTTTCAAAACTTAGGGTCGATTACGAACACCTAAACAAAATCAAACAAGCACGACCAAAACCACTGATGAGCTCCTAAGTGTCACTTCTTCGCAAAATCAGAAGTGCCGTTATCATTGTCGCATTTCTCTTTACAGTCTGATGCAAAATGGTTGGAGCTCTTTGTTACAAATATGATGAAATTAGCGTTGTGATGAAAGTGATATTCTATGCCGATTAATATTGATTTTTCCAGTATGTATCATTTATGATACAAAATGCATTTTAGAGTTAAACATCATCTTCTCTTTATTCTGTCTAATTTAAGCAGCGAATATTCATCTGTTTTGAGCAGTAAATGAAAAAGGATTCAGAGATAATAGTCAATGAGCTTGTACTTCATCAATCAACGTGAATCGTACTGTACCCAGCGACTTTTTATATGCGGGAGTTCAATTTATCGTGGAGGACTTAACACGGTAGCTATCCTTTTGATTTATACTTGTTAACATACATATTACTTATATTATGTTGTACTTTTAGATTTCACCATTCAAATCAATGTTCGAAATATTCTTTGGTTCAAAATAGATTACAACCAATTCGCTATATTTAATGTTGGAGAGGAACTGGTACACTAACAATGAAATAAGTATAAAAGACTCACAGTTGTGAAAATTGTGTACCACAATTAAATAAGAATTCAATGAATCTCCTTCGGTACAACCAACGCTCGAAGAAATGAATTCCTCCAACAAATGCTAAAACTATAACTGATTGTCGGTAAAATTCCAGCAGAGCTAAACACAGATATGGTAGCAGCAATGCACAATACGTCATCCATAAAATGATTCAAACATTAGCTGTCAGAAACGCAAATTCTGAGACGAAACCAAGCTTTCAGTAAAGCTCTACAGTATGCAAAAACGATAACGGCAGGATTGTCATAATTGGATCAAGGAGATATGAGCTAGCGCATCTTTTAAACACTAACACCAGAAACCGTCCGATGAGTGTGCTATAGCATCACCAACGCGAACAATAATCATGCGCCGAGCATTGACGGGATTCTAGTGGAAATTTTAAGATATGGCGGAAGCATTGCTCCAAACATTATTTCTAAACTGATCCGATGAAACGTTATCAAGGATATGGCACGGGAATGGTACTCATCCATTTTAATTGCTGTTAACATAAAAGGAGAATAGCTAAATGGGAAAGTTGAAGAGCCGTACTACTATTCTGGACAACTTATAAAGTATTCATTAAGCTCCTTGAATGCAAAACGGCTATTCACGCTAAATAAGTAATTGGAGCATATCAAGGGTCTTCTTAAGCTGAAAGGTCGGCTACTGGCGAACCTTTACTAACATGCACGTTCTATATGAACTCCAGAAAATTTTGTCGAGCCGATACTAGTACTATTCAAGAACATAAAATTATTTACATTTAAAAATAATTTTATAAATGCCTAACTAAAAAAATTGCAATTTATAGAAAGACCGGTGTTCGATTAGTTTTCATAGACGCACAAAGCTCACAGACGCACAGTTCTATTAGAAATTAAAACGACTTATGCTCGAATTCTTGATTGATTAGAAACTAAATTCCATAATGAAAAGCTCATGCATCCAAGTAACAATTACTACACGAAATTGTTCAAACTTTATCGAAATGCCAAATTAAATATCACATTCTCCATGAATTACAAATAGTGTTCATAACCAAAACGTTTTCCAGGTATAACTTCAACGTCAGAATAACAACGCATTGTTGTTCGTTCATTCACTTTTTGTAATACTCAAACCAAAAACTAGTCCTCATAGAATTAGTTAAAAACTTCCGAATATATGTTGCAATCTGTGTAGTTTATTGCTTCGCAGAATCTTCCATATTCATCTGTTCTATTTATTTTGAATTATTATTAATGGGAGATATAATGGAAATGTTACTTTCAGTATTCAAATTAAGAAGCAAGATGAGCTGTGAAAAATTGATAGAAGAAAAAAAAATAAGAATTCAAAATCGATGCAATATGAAAATGATTGTACCGAGCGACAACAATACGATTGATCTTAAGAAATGGCTGAACTTTCTGTAAGCATTAATTTTTTCTATAATTCAATGTTTCACGCCAAATCGACGTTTATTTATTTTATTTGGGTTGGGGGGGTGAAGGCAATTTACGCCCGGAGTGTGGGACTCCTAGCAGCGCATGCTACCAGACTACCCACTAAACACCCCCCCTGTCCAGAGATCCTAGCCTGGAACCGTTTGACACATTACTTCGGGCTAGACCTCTTTTTACTTCGCCCTAGGGCGCCGTCAGTCTAGAGAAATCTCCCTCCAGCGCGAGGGGGCAGGATGGAGGAAGACTGCTGGAAAGGAGATCTCCCTAGAACCCGCGCCCAAGGTTATCCATGGTCACTTTTTTTGCTGTAAGTATTGCTCGAGAGTAATGTGCCACACAGGTCCATTTGTCGAAAGTTTTCAGCCTTTCTCCGACTAGATTGTCTGGAGAAAGCTCTACCATTACCTCCCACAAGTCCTGCCGCATCCTGTTTCACCTTCTACAGTTGAAGAAGATGTGACATGCGTCGTCCCTTTCCCCCGGACAGAAAATGCAGTCTGGGGACCGTGATTTACCAATCTTGTGCAGATAAGACTGAAAATACCCATGCCCACTAAGAAGCTGGGTAAGGTTATAATCAGTCTCACCGTGCCTTCGATTTAGCCACGATCCCACGTGCCCTATAAGGCGGGCAGTCCAGCGGCCATTGGAGTCGCCTTCCCATGACTGTTGCCACTCGAGTATTGTGCGCTGCCTCTCCTCTCGGTTGACAGCATATTTTGAGCCCTCCACTTCACGGTCATAAATTCTCCGTCGTTCTCTAGCAAGGAGGGCGATGGGTATCACTCCTGCGATCACCAACACCGCCGACTCAGAGACTGTGCGGTATGCAGACGTAGCCCGCAAAGCTCCTCGTCTCTGTACCAGGGCCAAGCGCTTTCGGTACAGCTCCTTACTTAGAGCTCCGGCCCAAACCTCAGAGCCGTACAGTAGCACTGACTGTACAGCACTCATGAGAAGTCGGCGTTTGCTCGGTGTGGGCCCACCGATGTTGCACATTAGTCGACTCAAAGCTGAGACGCCTATCGCGGCCTTTTTCGCCGTTGCCCTGATCTGTTCCGAAAAGCTCATTTTGGAATCGATCAATAGTCCCAAATATTTTATTGCAACTTTAGACTCAACAGTCGCATCTCCGATCCACAAAGGAATTACCGTGGGAATTCTTTTCTTCGTGAGAATGACCACCTCGGTTTTCTCTAGTGCCAAACTGAACCCGCGGGTGATTTATTTTCAAAAATATTGATTTTGACTTAATTGAATTTCGGGAAAGCATTTCGTACAAATTAAACACATGTAGAATGTAATATGTAATTAACATGTAATTTTATTTATAATCTTTGACCTTTCTACTAATTATTTTATTTATATACCGTCCAAGTATCTTATCGAGTTTCCAAATTCGGGGTCGTCTGTATATTTTCTTAATTTTTCTTTGTTAGCTTTCAAACCTCGCTTGCAACATAAAACATTTCGATTATTTCATTACTCTAAGAAAGTTACCAATAGATAACTATGAGTCCCTCAAAACTACTTGTGTCGAATACAAGTTCCCTGCGCGAACAATTAACAATTTCTTCACTTCACGCACTTTGTGAGTTATTCAACTGTTTTCCGAAGAAATTATATTATTTAGGATGTCACTTATAGTGGAACAAGTCCAAAGAACGGCAACCCAACTAGGAAGCCTGGCCCCTTTTCAGTTAACTTCAGCACTGAAGAACTTCATCAGAAAGCTCACAGTGAACACGAGAGATACACTGCTTTTCAAATCCAGTAAAATAATTGTCTATGCAGGTGACATCCACATCAGATTGCGCTCATTTTCTTTGAATCAGCAATAAAGGAAGTTCGACTTAAACGCGAGCAGCAATGTTAGAAAAATAACGTTAAAGCTATAATGTTGATGAATACATAAAATGAAATAGAATAACTTCAGATGTGTATGTGCATACCTCGGTATGCAATGGACGAGGGACAGCAAGAAACTGTTGAAATTAAACGAATAATCTAGCTCGAGAATAGACAATATTGTCAGTCCCTATAAAAATAAAAATGGATACCTGCATACCCAGGAAAACGAAGTGTAGTATGTACAAGTGATTAATATGGTCTGTATTATGCTACGGATGTTTAATCATGGACTCTTACACAAGCATTCGCTGAGCGGATGCTAATGAATGCTAAACGTTAGTACTTAACTTATATGCGAAGCGCTTCTGAAAGAAGAGTCCTGAGAAAACTTATCGGAACAGTACGAGGTTAACTGGCAAAACAGATGCAACAACTAAATTGCATGAAAAATTCGGTGATCCCGTCTGTGAAGCAATAAAACTACAAAACTCTACGGGAAACTCTTATCTGGAATTATATTGTAAATGACATTGAGTTGTGTCGCAATGTTGGGTTGACTCGGCTCTCTAGTCTACATTCGCTGTTCCCTGTAGTTTACATTAACTGTTATTCTGTATCGCAATCTACTTACATACTTCACCTATAATTCCATTGCATGAAAACCATCTTTAGTTTTGCCTTTTCTGCTTATTGTTATCAATGTGCAATCTTTCTAATAAACAATCAACATTGACTAAACAACATTACATTAACTAATTAACATTACATTTTGAATGCTTGATATCAAAATGCACCTCATGAAAACCAGCATAGTCAAAAAGGTGAAAAACCTCTATAATGTCCACCTGAAATTGTCCCGACTCTATTATGTTTCATACTAAAATAAATTGTGTCGAAAATTTTCATTAAGCATTTTCATTCATCAATGTTCATTCATTTTCATTTCTTTCGCTTTGTGTCTGTCCACAGTAACAATACACAAAGTTCCAATCAGACCTCAAAAAACAAACAATTTTTGTCACTTAAATTTTTCTAAAAATCCATCGAAAAATTTTCTGAAACTGATCGAAATACTAGGCGCCCAGAACTCAGAAGCAAGTAAATCTATTCAAATTTTTTTTCGATACATCCATTCACCACTAGATGGCACCCAAACGTCCGAACTGAAACTTAAATTTTTCCGAAAAATAATTATGAAGGTTTGTGCATTCGCTAATTAAGTAAATACTTTCTTGCATATTTCCAGGCAATTTTTTAAAATAGAGTTTAGTAATGTTTTCGCCTCTGAATATGTAAATGAAAAATTCACTTCGCGAGACCCTTACGCCTCTGAATATGTTAAATATAAATTAAATTAATTTAGTTAAATAAACTAAATTAGCCAGGACGAAACCATCTAGAGAAATCGAATTAGACAAACGTTATTGTCTGTTATTATCTGAACAAATTGTTTATAGAAAATTGGTATATATTTGCACGAAATGTCAAATTCGGTAACAAATTTGATATTGTGAGGTTTTTATTCTATTTTTCTTTCAATTGATATTTATAATTTGATAGAAAATACTGCTGAGCTTTGCTGTTGCTTTTATGTTACTTTTCTGCATTGTGATAGATCGCATTCCATTTCTGACGTATGTTCGATGTAAAACTGTAAATCGCTAAGATATTGATGATGCTACCAAATCAACTTCTTTCACATTGTAGACACATTTAGTTTCCGAAGTATTCGAAGCTTTTTAAGGTAACTAAAGTCCCGCGGGCAGAGTAATTCTGCGGAAACCAACCCAAAAACGTTTTATTCAAATTGCTGCAAGCTGGTATTCTTTTCTATGCCGAAAATCCGCTCAAACGTCACGCTAATAAAGAATAAGACGGACATTTAATTATCGATTTCTAGGGACTACTCACAGTAAAGCCTACTCAACGCCTTACCTCGTGCACTGTGACAAGTGTCTTGGCTTTCGCTTCAGTTGTCCGAGGGCTGCCACTAGCATAAACCTTCTGTTGCTCGATGACAGATAGCGAATTTAAAATTTCTGCAGTCTGCCGTATGGAAATGTCAAAACAAAAATACTATAACGTGATTTACGCGGGATTAGCTTTCAATTGTAAATGGAGAAACATTGAATGCAAAGTGAATGTTTTTAATTACTGCCAACAGTTTAGTTTGATAAAATAAAACTGAATTTCTAAGTGCTATTCGGGGTGTGCAAAGAACTTAAAATTTTCTATTAATATCGTCAATGGGAACTCGAATTAGTTGTTCACATCTAATGAAAAGTCTATTTTTATAACATTATTTAATAGAAAGTCTGCAAAGAAATGTGTACAAGGTCAATGCCACAAATTATTTATTAATAAAAAATGATCTAACCGCTTGTCAATTTGATTTCGTTACAGCAAACTTTACGTGTTTGTGATCAGTTTATTGCTGTTGAACACTCAAATCAGCGGGAGTTGGTACTCAATTTTTGATTATATATGGCCTAGGAAAACTGGTGAAGATTTTAATAAAGAACAACCAAAATTTCGGTTTGATTGTCTAAACAATTCATTGTAGCTCGTCTTGTCGGTGAAAATGTAGAAAATACGCCAAAAGTGCCTTTTGAAATAGGCGATTGCGATGATCAGTTCATTACGGATGCTTCGAAAGCGCTTGGGCTAAAATCGACCGACTTGGATTTCTGCCAGCAAAAGGTTGCATTTAAGGACAATGCAAAGGTCAACGACAATTCACTTTATTTCCTGATTGCAGATAATACTGTCATTGCGAAATTCGTGCCGCTCACTAAACAACGAACAGATTGGGAAACTAGCGATCCTTCTGATGAACTGTCAGCTGCTAGCCGAAGGACAAAGAAGTCTGGAATGCACAGACCGAATGAGCCTCGAAGAGTGTACGTCCTCATTGTCCGGCGACATACGACAGCTATATTATGGATACCAGCATCGTGCTAAGACAATGTGTCTATTGATTCGGCACGATCAGTTTCGCGCCTCAGCCGAAATGACTGTGAATCGATTGATGGAAGCTGCACAGAACAGTATAAACTACATAAAGGAATTAAAGAAGAGCCACAATGAGTTAGAAGAAGGTGCTTTGCATGCAACGGAACGCATCCAGGACGGTAATGCAAAACTGCTCGACCAACAACAAGATCTATTGAAACTTCTTGAAAGACAACGTGTAATGGCGGCTTACAACATGGAATCCACGATTCGAGAAAAAAGCTTGTTGAAAAATGCTCATGTAGAGGTTTGTTCGCTAATTTCGGATCTAAAGACTCAAATTAGTAAGTGGAAGAGAACTGCATTTTGTAGACAACTAAAATCTGTTTCGCCTCTTAGAGGGTGGCCTGTCTGATTTTCAAGAGCGGAGTGATCAGGCTCGGGTCGTTTACGATAATCTTTTGAACGACATCGTCCAACTTCAAGGGACGGCCGAAAAAATATCCATTCGGCTAGATGAGGCTAGCAATCTGATACCAGAACAAAGCAAACTCATCAAAAACGAACTGGAAGACACTGTCGCTCGATTGCGTGAAGTCAATGATGTAATCGTTAGTTTGTCGGCTATTATGAAAGTATTCCAAGACGGCTATAAGGAGAAAGTGCAGTGGGTTCGACAACAAATCGGCGGCTCAGAAGGTATACTTCGAGAAAATTCAGTTTTTGACGTGTTAATGCATGAGCAATCCAAAATTCTAGAACTTGTAATAAAACAAATTTCGGCAGCTATTATACACGTCCTCTACTTGTTGGTGGGGATGCTGTGTTTGATATTCGTTAATAGTGATATGTCCAGCCGCGTGATCTTCTTAGCGTTGGTATGCGTGAACCTCATTGCAGTCCTATGTTGCTTTGTTCCCCTGGATGTAGCTATTTTGACGCAAATTATTGCACTCATCTTCGGAAGTAAGTTGCCCCAAAAAAATTCTGCGAGATTTCTCACTCTCCTCTTCCAGTAAAATATGCTTACAAATATTTGAGGCAATATGATCTGAAAAAATATTTCGAGATGGGACAGACAAAGGCCGATGAGGACGTGTCTGCAAGTCGCCACATAGAAACACTGAAGAGCACAAGGCCCGGTAATTTCACTGATATCCGTACTACTCGCAGTGAAATGACTACTATGCGAACGGCATATCAGTTTGATAGGAATAGTAACGGTGAGCTGGATCACGATGGTAGTGTTAGCTCGAGAATTCGGAAGCAATACTTTAACGAAAAGAGAACACCCACATCTGCAGCACCTCATACCCAGCTCAGTACAGGAGATGATCAAATCTCGGATCGGAGCAGAAGGTATGTTTTGCAAGTTTTTTTTTTTCTTTTTGTAAATTCATTTCATTCCAAGCTCGACACCATACTCAACAAAGTCATACACAACGTCCGGTGGCAGCCGTTGTATAGCTGCAACAGCTCGTGGAACCCAGTGTCAATTAACAGCTGTCTTGGGAACATCATACTGTAGGATCCATGAACGACCGTCATATGACATTCTAAACCCTTAACAGGAATTTACTGAGATCTCATCGGCAATTAAAGACATATTTAAGATTAATCAATCCCACTTTGTCGATGAAACGGTTAAGCATTTGTATAAGATTCTGTTCAATTTTGTTTAAGTTGGTTAAATTAGTGCTGTGACGAATTCTTTTATTTTTATCATGTTGTTTTTGTTTTATATGTTTATGCCGTGTATATGTGGTGAATAGGAAAAAATATATGGACGATTTTTGCAACAATTATTAAACGATAATTATTACTTCTTCCCTCGTTTAAAATAGGTGAACAAAGTTATAGAAATTCTTTTTAATTATTACATCTTTATGCGATTTCATCCGGCAAATACACCAACATCTAAGCACAAACAAACTAGAGAAAACACAACCCAAAATAGATAGAGCATAATACAGAAATCTACACAACACATGCAGCAAAAAGTATGTTTGGAATAGGAATTGCCTTCACCTATTACAATAAAAACATCTCTAACACGTTCAAAATTAAAGACATCACAACAGTGCTAAACGCTGAGCTAATAGCAATTCTGGTGGCACTTCAAGACAGCGTAACCAATAACAGATGCAACATACATATCTACACAGACTCAACCAAATGCCCTACGCCAAATAGGAAAAAACAAGGATCAAAAGGCAACTGTAGAGGCCATATGGGAGATTTTTAAGATTAAATCCTATAAGACATACACGTTACAATGGGTACCTGGACACAAAGGACTGGAGGATTTTGCACTTACGGACAGCAAAGCCAAAGAAAGCATACTAACCGACGAACAAATCGAGACGCACTGGGAACTAGACGAAATATTGGATGAAATACAAAACGAAATAAAAGACTTTTGGCGTGCAAAGATCAATAGACAAACAAAGAAAACTACCAACAAAGCGCCTGGAAACAGGCTCATCACCTCAAAGGCGGCAAACCATGGTTCTATGGCCAAAATTTGTCAGGAAGATCAATCAAAACGATTAACAGACTTCTTACGAACAGAGCCTACAACAGGGAAAGACTTTACACAACCAAGCAAACAACTTCGAACCAATGCACCTACTGCAAACAGGTTGATGATATAGACCATCGCATTTTTAACTGCACCAGATATTAGGAAATCAGGACAAAATATAAGCTTTTCAAACATTACAACAAAATCCGCAACCTATTAGATGGAACTGGATGCCTTACTATCAAAAACGAACATCATCATTTAAGACCTCCATATTCCTATGCTTTAATCACTCTTTCAACAAACTTCCTCCAACGTAAAACACACAATAGCAAATGCAGATATATCAAGCACGAAAATAACATTCAACATCAACTATAACGATACAAAAAGCGATAAACGCTGGCCAGTGCTACGGTGACAGGGCCAATATCATCAGTTGTTTCTTTAACCGATCCTAAGGGGGAAAAAAATATTCCATTCCCGCACGATTTTCTGATATTTCCAGTTTAATTTCAGCACTCGACACGACTCGGAATTCATTGTGAAACAGCTAGATCTGAAAATTTTACCAGCAAGCTAATTACGTGGTCGAGGGTCGAGCGGACGAACGAATAAAAATTTCCACCGGAAATAAAAACAACTGTTTTAAATTTATTCTTTCTTTATTTTAACACCGCTTACAAGTATTGTATCTTAGGGCTACGCGACAACTGAGAGAGAGGTTACTCCTCATAGCTAATTTATAGTTTCGTAAGTGCTGACACCTGCGTCTGGCTTCTTAGCATTTCCTAGAAACGATTCTGCAGGTGCATGGAAGTGTTTTTTTGTATGTAACTAGCTTGTGACAGATTGTTGAACGTTTCGATCGAGAACGTTATCAAAACGATCGTTTAACCTGTATATTTCAGACACTTTTCTTGCAACTCGTTGCCGTAACGTCTAAGTCTGCACGATGTTCCAGTCGACAAAAATTCCTTAGAACATTCAAATGTCAGTCCGGCGAAAAGCGACGTTCCCACAACCATCAATCGTCTGGTCACCTAGTAAACATAAAATACTAAACGCATGGCTTTACTCTCGGACAGTAAGTCGGCACTGCAGGCGCTTACCTCTAACCGCGTAGTTTCACAACTGGTGAAGGATTGTAGGCAGACCGCAACAACCCGAGTATACAGCGGTGTACAGGGAAATGAAAGAGCGGATGAGCTAGCGAGAGCTGGAACAGCCGACCAACGTGCCACTAGAATAGACACAATTAAAGTGCCATTAGCAACGGTTAAAAAGGGAACTAGACGAAATCCTCTGGAAAGAGACAGATACGGCTTGAAATAACAGGAACGACTGCAGGATAAGTTAAGCTCTTTTGCCTCACCCTAATAAAAAGAGGACCAAACAACTCCTGGGGAAAAACCGAAATGGCGTTAGAACATTGGTGGCAGTATTAACGGGCCATAATCTTCTAGGTCAACACGCCAAACGGAAGAAAGTACAGAACACTTCCTCCTAGATTGCCCGAGCCTGGCCAACAAACGCCTTACTTGGCTGAGGTGTACTGGCGTAACAGAATTGGAACACTTGGCGACCACAGAGCTGGGCGAACTCCTTGGTTTCTGGCGGACGACAGGATGAGCCATCTGTAAACAATAGTACTATACGTGGAGAGCAAAGGGCCGATGCTGGCCTATGCTATTTCCAGCAAGTGGACCCCAGTACAATAATAATAATGGTAATAAATCGCATGGCTTTGTCTTTTTCAATTTATATATTTTTCATTTATTTTATTTCTGTTTTTTTTATTTTGTTTTTGTTTCATTAAATATATATATATCATTAATTATTTATATATATATAATTCACTACAAATTGTCTTCTATCTTTGACAAATACACTCTTATTCTTTCTTTTTGTTGAAAACATACACACACTCCCTTTGACAACTGCAAAACAATGTGTGATACACATAGGTTTAATATTTTGTTTGCTTATTACTTTCTATTGTTATATTGTAAATAAACAATTTCACGGCTTTTGTAATCGGTTTGATTGAGTTTCGTCGGAATTTTGTTTTTCGCTACTATCCTTTCGATCTAAGTATAACACAAAAAACAATTCTCACAGCTTTTTTTTATTAAAGAGTTCTCTACGGCGATTAATTTTCTTTCTATTGATAAATTGATTGTAACTATATATTCACAGTAATAATTAGAAAAAATTATGAAACGTCCGACGGAGAAGTAGAACAAAGAAATTATTTTTATATTACTTTTAAAATGCTATTTTTCCATTCACTTGTCTATTCCATTCTTTCGATTGTATACTGTTTGTTTGTTTGTTTGCTGTTGTGATTTCAAGAACGTCTCCAGTCGAGTGTGTTTTTATTTGTCGCATTCAATTTCTTATTTGTCTAAGGTGAAACAATTTGATTCGATTTCATTCACATTCTTCATCTTATTCTTTTCAGCTGTTATTGGTTGCTCCTCATAAACGGTTTTCGCGCGAATATTTTACATATTTTTTTTAATTAAATATTGTTTTGTTTTTTCTTCTTCTTTTTTTTTTTGGAATTGCATTTTATCTCACTTGAATCACTAGCTTCTATATAAAAACTCAACATTTAACATTTTTCTGTTTTTTTTTTTTCATTTCTTTTTTAATAATTTAGTTTTAATAATTTGATTTAATAAAAATTAAAAAGTTAATTTTTAAATATTACAACAAATCGGATAGCCCTTAGATCCGACCAAGATTTAGTCAGACCACCACCAACCAACTCACTTTTTATTTCTGTAAGAAAAAAAGAAACGAAACGAATCTTTCACTTAAATGTTCAATTTTCGTTGGATATTGGGCAGATAGGTCAAGAGGGTAGAAGAAGAAGAAGTAGAAGCGGATTGCAAAATAGAGCATTTTGATTTTTAGACTGACCTACCGCATTACTTTATCCATAAGCGTATTAATTCGCGTTTCCGAAAATCCAGGAACCAATTTATGTATGATTTCTTTCACAAATAGATCGCTAACACCGGGGCTGCTCCTTTCAGCCAGCTCGAAAGCTGATTTCAAATCGACCATATCTAGGGAATTTGGATTTTTGCTAGCGTAATGATACTTCCTTTGAAGCTGCAATTGTTACAACAAATTGTTTTCGTAAGTATGGTTTACTTTCGGGCGGATCCAGGATACACTTACCTCAGACAAAAGTGGAAAAATAAAATTATTGAGGCACGGACTATTTGTTTGCACCAACCGACTTCCGTTCTTCGTGTTTTGGGCCGTTAATTGGTTCGTTATAAGCGCTGTAATACTGCTTCCGCTATGCTGTGATGTCACGCATCCATTGTTTCCATTATTCCCGTTATGGCTATTATTTGTTGTTGGTGACGATGGCGACGACGATGCTGTTATCGAAGATGACGAGGTCGAAGACGTGATATTTGTTAAACTGTCTTTACTACGTCTCAAGCTCGATGATTGTCGATCGTCCAGGATTTCGCTGCCTCTATGATCCAACTGTGAAATCTAAAATAAATTGATATTGGTTAGTATATATGTCCTGAAATCGGTCGACTCTGCTCTGGGTATATTCTAAATAAAATGCTCACATCTTTGGATGATCGTTTTTCCTGTTCGCGCTGCTCCTTCTCTCGTTCCCATTCAATTTCTCGCTGTCTGTCCAATATATCCTTGTCACGTTCTCGATCTTTCTCCTTATCCCGTAATATTTGATCTTTCCTACTTGAACTATCCTTTGCAACACTTGACGGCGACAAATCGCGCTGTTGTTGCTTAACGGCAGGTTGTGATTGACTTTGTTGTTGCGTACTTGATTGTTGTTGTTGTTGTTGTTGCTGCTGATGTTGTTGTTGTTGTTGCGTTGTACTTCCTGCTGTCGTAGTTGTAGTTGTCATTTTGTAATGATTTAAATTGGAATCGCGACCAGCCTGCTGGCCACTTGGTGGCGATGATGCAAGGGTCGTTTGACCAACTGAAGACGATATCACATTTGAGCCATTGTGGTGAATTTTGTTCGGTGATCCAAATGTTTCATGATCGAGAACACTAGCTGCTGTTGGTTTGCTATTTGTAAAGTTATTGTAATGCATACCCTTGACAGTCATTATCCACGGCTCATCCATGTCGCTGTCGGGTTTGGATTCCTCCCTGCAAACAGTGGAAATCAGTAAACAACCAAATTTTTATTTACGCATCGAATTTTAATATAATTTTTTAAATTATTCACTTGAAGTAAATTAGAAATTAGAAATGAAGCAGATTAACGCGATTAATTAGTTTATAGTTCAATAGGGAGACGTCTGAGTTGCCAACATACATAAAAATTGGCAATAAGAATGCCCATTGAGTCACATAACGCAGTGACAAGGACTGTAAAAGAATTGATAGTTGAGCAAAAACTCGAGGGAAATTCAATAATTGGTGGGACTAGTGGTTCGAATAACAGATATCAGCATGAGGGTTTTGCGAAGTCCATTGAAGAGGAAATATCGATTTCAGTCCGTGAGCAAGCAAGTTAGGAATTGCAGAAAAATGTAGCAAAGTTTGACAACGTGATAGAGACGAACAGTGCAAAATTAAAAATAAAAAAAAAACAAAGAAGCTTGAAACAACATAAAAACACTAAATGTGCTGATTCGGCGATCTCAAAACTTATGTCAGGATTATCGCGTCCCGGAAACCCGGTACTGGGGGCCCTTGCCATCAATGACGATGAAACGAACACGCAATATACAAGTCTTCAGAGGCTCTTTTCCTGCCAACGCGACAATCATTGACAATTACAAGAATACATTAAAGAATTAGAAAGAAAGGTGGGAAGAGCTCATGCTGGTTTCGAACAGGACGCCCCTACCGCTTCTCGCCAGGTGCAAATTTACAGGCTGGGACGCATCGATCGGCACTACCAGCTCGATCGATGCCGTCTGTTTATTTTACTTGCTATTATTGCTCTCAGCTTGAACTTTTCCTGTTTCCAAATTGTCTTTGGTGAATTTATTAATTCTAGAGACTTTTTTGGCAGATCATCTTATCCTTTCTCACCAAAAAAGCTTCTAGACATTTAAGAATGTTTGCAAAGGAGTTCCTTACCATTTTTTTTATGAAAATGTGCTTATATTTTTACTGCCACCTTATTGTGAAGAAGTAAAAATTGGGTAGTATCGGATGAACTTGAGGGTAAAGAGCCCAAGCAAACGTTTCAGAACTTCACTTGTTTGAATTTATTGATCTTTTGCTTACAAATATTTTCTGAATATATTGTAAATTTGCTCAATCCTTTAAGAACGTTTCTAGTTGCTATGTTTCTTAGTTTCTGTAAGCTGTGTCATAAGGTGCTGAAGGATATTGTGGGACATATTAATGTCGAATAGAAAAATAAATAAATAAACAATTTTTTTTTTGTTATGACACATTCAGATATTGGTTAACCGCCGTCAAATATCCGATTGTGGTGACTGTTAAAAATCCGGCTGATAAAATCTTCATCATTGTAGACATGATGAATATAGATAGCTATATGGATAGCTTGAAAAAGTTAGCATATCATCGGAATGAAAGCTTTGAGCGGAAGCAAGACCATATCGAAAAAGAAATAGAATAGATGCGTTAAAATATACGAAGCGAATTGTCGTGCACTGTCCGTAATTTATTTTAAGTCATGACCCAATGTAACTCGTGGGTAATACTTTATTATATAAAGTGATTGCAAAAGAGTAAAGACTTAGGGAAATGGTGAGTTCCAAACTCAAATAGAACTAAATTATACATGTTAACATTTAAAAATAATTATAAGACAATTGGCCCGATTTTAAATCGGAAGGAAAATCCCTATAGCTGGAAAACAATCAGGATTAGCGGGACAGCTGAACCTAATTAGTTGGTCAATAGGAAAAGAGTGGACGGGAGCAAGAAACGAAAGGATTAAAATGCATTCTATTCGCTGTAACGTTCAATGTTTTTAAGTTTCCGTCAATCGAAAATTCCCAGCGTGAGAGACGGAGAAAGAACTTAATTACTAGCAATAACACTCTTAAGACTATGCTTTATTCGGACAGAATTATAAGTTGAAATTCATAGATAGAAAAACTTTAAGTAAATGTTTTCAAATCACTTACGAGTCTGAATTTTCCGATTCCGTTTCGCTTTCTTCGCCCTTTTGCGACTTCCATTTCTTATATCGATCGATTAAATCAATTAGATACGAATTCTTCTTAGCCTTTTTGATAAATGGAAATTTAAGTAGTTCTTTTGCAGTCGGTCTCTATAAAATCAATGAATAAATTTATAGTATTTTAAAATGTCTGAAGAGTTATTTTGAAGACTTACGTTTTCAGGATCTTTGTTGAGGCACGCTTCAACGAAATCTTTAAATGGCTTCGTATAATTGCCTGTCAGCTGTGGCGGATTATTTTTCGGAATGAGAAATAACACACGCATCGGATGTAATTCCGAATTTGGTGGTTCACCTTTTGCCAATTCAATTGCTGTAATTCCTAATGACCATATGTCAGCTTTTGAGTCATACATCGATTGCTTAATTACTTCCGGTGCCATCCAAAATGGCGTGCCAACAAATGTATTACGTTTGGATGTTGTATTTGTTAGTTGTCCGGCCACACCGAAATCCGCCAACTTAACATCGCCCATTTCACTTAGCAGGACATTTGCAGCTTTAATATCCCTATGCAATTTACGTTCTGAATGCAAATAGTCTAAACCTTTCAGAACCTCACGTAGTATGATGGCAATGTGCATTTCTTCGAATGAGCCCGCTTTCATCAGATCTAAGGCGGACCCACCACCAAGGTATTCCATTATAATCCATAATTTTGTACCCTGAAAATCAAAGGACATAAGGGTCAAATGTATAAACAAGTTTGATTTTAAATTTTGTAAAAATTGTCATTTGCTATGCTGTTGATGATGTTTTTATAAAGTTATTGATGGCGCAAAGTTTGTGAACGTTGATAAATTATGGGAAAATCGAATGTGATCATATCATTGGTTTAAAGGAAGTTGTATGTTTTTGAAGATTTATGAAATCAGGCATTCGTACTGCTAACAAAGGTACCGCTCATGAGTTATTCGCTTTTCTTATTAAGAATAAAAGCGGGTTCACTAAGAGAAGAATATCGTTCCTTCACTACGCATAGACCCTCAAAACACTTTCGCCGCAACTACTAGACACGATATAGGTTGCGCCGACGTTCATATAAGAAGACATATACATGGTGTTCAGAAAGTACCTCAAGTTTTGCGTACAAGCTGCCTCGACCACGACTGTAACAGGCAGTTCCTGAAGAAAAATCCCAGGCTGCCTGCTGAAACCCTTTTTTGCTTTTTTTTTGTCAATCGTAAAAATATGAATCAATTCTTCGTGTTTATACCAATTTTTAATTACTCGTTCGATTAAGATTTCGTTAAAACTTGCTGTTTTCATACATTTACTTATTAATACTAATGGATATTACTCAGAAGAGTAGTTACTAGGAGAGTAGATACTAGAGTAGAGTAGAAATATTCTAATTGCGGCTGATGTCCTGATCTGATGAAGAATGAAAGTGGAGAACTAGAGAAACAATGCATACATTCTTGTAAATAATGATTGAACAAACCAATTCTTTGCTAGGATTTTCCAGAAAACTGGGTGCTACCTTTCAAATCCAAAAAGGAGTGCGATTATATCAGATTCGCAAAGATTAACTTCATAGTTGATAATCTTGCCAAATTTGCGATTCCGGTGATATTAAACTATGTTTTTTGTTGAACTTCTTTGAAATCACTGTACGTTGAAAAAGTTTGAAAATTTAATTTTTATTTTAAGCCCTCGGCATACAAAGTGAAAAAACTCCTCACCCATACAAAGTGGAGCTAGATTTACCCCATAAAATTTTCTGTTTCTGTTCTGTGCATGTATTGAATCGAAATATGCGCAGAACGTCAAGCTAATGTAAATCCCAATACGTTTGGTTGTGTTGTTTTTTACGTAAAATTTGACGCATTTTAAAAGTCTTCGGGTTAAAATATCCCCACGTTGTATGTCGAAGGTTTTTTTTTTGGGTTGGGGGGTGAAGGCAATTTACGCCCGGAGTGTGGGACTCCTAGCAGCGCATGCTACCAGACTACTCACTAAACACCCCCCTGTCAAGAGATCCTAGCCTGGAACCGTTAAACGGAAGGTTAAACATCCAAACTATTACGACGTATGGGCTCCTGCATGCGACTACGACACGACAAAAGGAATAATGTGCGACAGCTTCTATATGACCAATAAAATATCAAATCTGTCCGCAAAATAAGTTATCAAATAAGCCACGCAGCCAATCAGACTTAAAGGTCCGTAACGACGAGCGAAATTTATTCCTTATGCCAAAGTGCAACGTGTTTTGAATTATGCCCGAAAATTTTCTATGATAAACGATTTTAAGCTCTTCAACTCCGGGCTGAATATAGCAAAAGATTTGTAATTGAGTTCCATACTATCTTCATGAATAATATTTGCATATATATTAAGGGTCTGTATTTTAGGTAATGAGAATAAATCCAGAAAACAAAGTTTATTGCAGATATCGCTACATTTCCCTAGTATTCTTCAAAGGATGTTCCTTGAGCATCTACACACTTTCGGAGGCGTGCCATCCATGCTTCGTACGCTCTCTGGAAGTGCGAAACCGAAACATCCTTCAGGGCAATCGTACAAGCTGCTTTAATAGCATCCAGAGTCCCGTGGAGGCGTCCTTTGAGAGCGGTTTTCACTTTGTGAAAGAGGGGAAAAGTCTGCAGGGGCGGTGTCGGGGTTGTACGGAGGCTGGGGAACCACTGTGATGCCATTTTTCCTTAGATACTCGGTAACCACGAAGCAGGTGTGCTTCTTGGCGTATTGTCATGACACAGTTTCCAATTGCCGGCAATTTCTGATCGCCCTCTTGTCACTCGTCTCTTCAATCTTTTCAACACTTCAACGTAGAAAGGGTCGTTGACAGACTGTCCTTCAGGCACAAATTCAGAGTGGAACACACCCTTCTTGTCAAAAAAAAAAACAACAATCAGCATTGCTTTGATTCTGGACTTGGACATGCGAGCTTTTTTTGTCGAGGTGATTGCGGGGTGTGCCATCCGGAGCTCTGCCGCTTTGTTTCGGGGGTCGTATTCGAAGAACCAACTTTTGTCCCCGGTAACGACGTTGTGGAAAAACTGAGAGTCCTCTTCAACGCGTTCCAAAAAATCTTTCGAAATTACTTCACAGTTTTCTTTTGCTCCTCCGCCAAATCTTTCGGGACGAGCTTGGCGCAAATTTTCCTCATCCCAAGATCCTCGCTGATAATTTTGTGCACCAGCAATTTATCAATTGCAAGGTTATCCGCAATCATGCGAACACTTAAACGCCGGTCAAAGTTCAGTAGAACTCGCACACGTTGTTCGTTGTCTCCTGATCTTTAGGTCGATGGGCGACCTGCACGCAGTTCGTCCTCCACACTTTCCCGGCCTCCTTCAAACATTTTGTGTCACCTTTAAACTTGAGCTTGTGATAAGCTTTCACTGCCGTGCGCATGTCGAATTATTTCCACCGTCGACGCGCCTGATTTTCCAAGGTGAACACAAAATTTAATTGCGTAAAGCTGTTCCGTAGTTCGCTGCATTTTTTAGTTGCACACATTTTTTAAAGACGTCAACGTCGCGAGCGATCATCCCTCAACGTAAGCCAGCAGACGGCTACCGCTTGTACCGTGTTGAAGGTTAAACCCCCCACTACTCCCTCCGGCCGGTCCAATCGCGTTTTGATGCAAAATCGGGTCAGGACAAAAATCTTCTCATTACTTAAAATACAGACCCTGTATTTGAGTCGAATTGTTGCCTGTAATGAGAAATGAGTCCAATATGATAATCGTGGACGTTGGAGATTGTAGTTAGACACTAATGAATTCTAGAAGCTTTTTTGGTAGGTCATATAATCCTTCCTCACTTACTACTTGTAAGTGACTTATACCATTGTTATGCTGACTTAGCGAAGATTCATATGTGCGGAAGCTTAGTGTTCAACAATCTTGCGGAAATTTTAAGAAAATCAATCAATTTACAAAAGGACGCTACGCTATATTACGTGATAGCGTCAACCAACACGTTGGAAAATTGACAAAACTGCAAAGGTTGAAGTTGGAACTTCTTGTACTCACTGGACCTAGGCCCAACTGATGACCATTTCTCCCGAAAACTATACCCAGACACGTGACTATAACCATGAAGCGCAAGGATACTTTCAATTTTTTATTTGGTGATTCTAAAACGAATAAAAAAATATGTAATAAAACAACCAACAAATAAAATAACCGCAAGAAATAGTAAAAATTCAATAAAATAACAACGTGACGATAATTCATAAAGTGATAAAAATCAGCTCCAACAATGCCAAAAATCAAACCTTGAAAAGGAATTTTTGCTGGAAATTCCAAGCGGCTAACCCAAAAGCAAGAATGTTCATTTAACTTTCGTTTTATGCATCCCAATCCATTTAAATTTGGAACGACCTTTAGAAAAAACATAAACTATTCGCAGATTTTATGAAAGACGAACAAGTTTGTCCATTCACTGCTATTGCCGCTCATTTGATTCACCTGTAGAAGCTTTTAACTGCTTTTGTTTGTTCTCAAATCCGCGAAATCTACAGTCTTTGTAACACTTAAAAATGCCTCAAAGATTTGGTATTTTACATTTCGCTATGGCATGAACGGTACGGTTTGTGTATGCGCTACATGTGAGTACTTTGAGCATGTCATACGTTAGCGTTAAACATATCAGCGTAACCTGTTTCAGATGGCATGCTTAAAAGTTATCAACTAATGATGTAACATACCTGGAATCTTTGCGTTTAACGTTGTTTTATGGTTAGTTAGGGTTCTGGCTGTAATATTAATGCGCCAAACCACTAATCGTTCCTGGAATAGAAATCTTTGTTGCGTACAACAAGACATGTTAACAACAGCCGAACACTATTAGTAGAAATTTTCGATTGAATCAGTTGACTTCGACTGTACAGTTTTATCTGCCCCAGATCGCGCCCTGTCGAATTTTGTGTTAGTTCTTATCAATATCTTCGTTCGTAAGATCACCTGAGTAAAGGTAATTGCGTTCGAAGTTGTACTAAAGATGAAACCAAGTGTTAAGCCATAGGATGTCGACAAGCAAGTTGTAGCTTCTAAAAGGGGTTTTGTTTTCATCGTTGCGGCTTTTCATATCAATTTCATTTGCCGGAGACCACTTCAGGTCGCAAGCTGAGTAGAAAATTTAAATTTTGTTGACTATGTAACACGATAGGGATATTTTGCATTACATTTTTTTTTCATGCTCTGGTTTTTCTCCTGTTGCGCTACCTTTCCTAAATAGCTTTATTGGATAGTGACCGAATGTTGTCCTACCTATTTTCTTGCATACAGTTTTTTTTGTTTGCACGTTTAGAATACTAATTGTTAGTACGCATCAGTTGTAAACTACGTGAAAAATTACAATGAGTATGTTGGGAATGTCAGAATTTCACATGTAATAGCTTAACAACTTTGCGAATTCGGAGTATTTACAAGCATAAAATGTACGTTCGCTTCTTTAAAATGTAACGACTCGTGGAAGTCGCGTTTTGCAATTCAAAACAGGCGAATTTCATCGTCGTCGACATTCTTAGCCTACTTGACATGATAACGTCAATCTCATTTCATGTTGTTAACGTGAAATGAACGTTAATTTGAATTTAACACAGTAACGTTGTGAATTGCAGAAAACTTTCTTGCTCCTAGACATTAACACGCCCATTATATCATGATGAAGGATCTGAGGAAAGGTACAATGAATGAATGGCAAATCCCTATGACAATAATCATGTCGACCTATTTTATGCATTCAATTCAAGATCTTACAGGTACTTGTATCGTTGAACAGAAGAACCCTGTTGTGATAGGATTAATTTACTAATCCTTTCGAGACGCGGTCAAATGATAAGGGATATCTTTTTGTTGAATAATGAACTCATTTTTTTATTAGAGCTTCATTATTTTAAGCAGCAAAAGTATTATTCAAAGCATATATGTATATTAATAGAGAGAGCGTTGATATACTTTTCCATTTAGGCCTCAATGAATGTGTTTGGCTATCTCTTCGCTTCGGACTATGCTAGAATCAAAAGATATTAAAAGTCAAAAAAGGCGTTGTCAGGTATGTGGCCCTTAAAACTAATGTTTGCCTATGTTACACCTTGAATAAATCTGTTGAAGACGACTGGCTTAGTACGATTCTTGTCTGGAAATGAGTTGATCTATCAATGCTTAATTGTACGATCTAAAACTATACTAGCTAAGCATTCAAATTGATAGTTCTTAGCAATATCTTACCAATTCCTTACCAGTTCCTACCAGTTCCTTACCAATAGTTCCTACGATTTCAGCCAAACATTTCTTTTGTTACAAGAATTTGAATATCACAACGGTTTTCCAAGAATTCACCCCTTTATTTTGTTTTGTTCTGCCAAATAATTCCCTCCTTTTGTCAACAAACGCTGGTTTCTACTATTCCAGGTATGTCAAAATCGTGAAAGTTGAACGCAAAAATAACTGATGGATGCAACTTCCTCTTTAAAGTTATCATGCATAGAATTGTAATCCTTAGCAGCTTCTGACAGAAGGCAATAGAAAAGGCAACACTAGATTTTAAGAAGGATTGCGTTTTTCTTTCCCACTGCTTTGTGCTTATGCTATGTATGATAACTTCAAAAAATAAATTTCGATGGCACTCAATCAAAACAAATACCGGCTTGTTTTGTGAAATCCAACAAAGCTAGCATCAATTTTGATTCGAAAGTCCCTATCACTTAGACGAAATAAGATGTTTTATCAAATTTTTTGACAGTTATTAAGAAAAAGTATAAAAAATATTACACTTTTTGGTTATTTTTCCAAACTGTTAGCTTACTTATTCTGTTTTCTTTAGCATCTCATACAGAACGAGCTGGTCTTGACGTGATTGGAGCATCCTTGTTTGCTGAGCAATCCTAGTCTGTTTTGAAAGGTAAACCGTAGAAAGCCTTCTTAACTGGAAACGGATTACCAAAGAACGGAAATAATCAAAACACATGATTCGCAATGAAACTTTATTACCTTCAATCTACGAGGGCCGGCTGAAAAGTTATGAGCCTAGGGTACCCCCACTACCGCTGATTACTTGAGTGATAAGTTACTAGTTGCGTAACATCTAATGAGTATATAAACGAACTTTTAGGTAAGTACCATCATTACTCTCTGAGTTATTAAATAGTGAACATCACCATGTCTGAGTCATTGCTGCACTTAAGGAAATTGGAGTACCGCGTTGTCATAAAGTTCCTTGTGAAGGAAAGAAAAACGGCTAAGGAAATTTTTTGAAGAAATGTCTGAGGTTTAAGGAGAATCTGCACCATCATCTGCAACAATCAAACGTTGGGCTCGACTATTCAACAGGGACGAGAATCATTAGAAGACGATCCGCGCTCAGGCCGCCCATACATAGCAGTCACGGATGATAACATCGCCAAAGTCAAGAAATTGGTATTGGACGATCGAAGAATAAAGATGTGACAGATACCTGAGGAGTTCAACATTAGTAAAGAACGAATTGGTGACATTTTGCAAACTCATTTGAGCATGAGAAAAGTGAGTGCGCGTTGGGTTCCAAAAATGCTCACGCCACGTGACAAGCAGCGGCGAGTTCAAACATCACAGGAGTTTTTGGACCTCTGTAAGGACAACTTGGAAGTAGTTTGCAGGCTCCCAGCGACTTCTTTCTTTTTAGTAATTTAAAGAAGGACTTGCGGGGGCGGAGATTTGGAGGTGAAGACGAATTAAAGGCGGCAGTTGATAAGCATTTTGAGGACAAAAACGAAAAATAATTTTTGGATGGGTTCCAGGCTTTATATAAACGCTGTGAAAAATGTATTGAACTCGACAGGGACTACATTGAAAAATAAATTTTTTTTTGACATTTATAGAACAAATGGTTCTGCTGCTAATGTTGCGGAAGAACTGCCAATAAAATTGCCATGAACGGCCGTAAAATATCAAGGAGGAGATAGGGCGCAAATACAAGTCACTGACAAACTCAGTTTCTTTGCTCATCGCGAATTCCTTTTTGCTTACAAAAATTGTGCGCTTACAAAATCTTTGTTTCGTTTTATTCGATTCTACCACTAACATCTCAATCCAGATATTCAATGATAATTGGTTATGCGTCCTATTACGCCTATTTGTATATGCGATAGAATTTTCGACAAAAAAAACTTACAATTTTCATTACTAATGAACGTACTATTGAAACGGAGAAAAAATCAACCTATAATCGTTGAACTTATCTATTTCCTCTGGGTAGCTTGGGTCCGCCGGGCCTTGCTTCGTGGGTTTCGAGGGCTGGTTTTGGCTGTATATAGTCATCTTCAGCTCGTTCGAGCTGAGAGACGAGCTGAGAACGAGCTGAAGATGGCTGTATACAACCGAAACGCGTCCTCGAAACCCTTGAAGCAAGGCCCGGCGGACCCAAGCTACCCAGAGTTAATTTTGGCCTGCGGCAACATCAAAACGAACTTATCTATATCATTATACAGTTTTCATTAAAAAGAATACCCACGAATAAATTATGTTCGTGAAACACTCAATCTAAAACCATCAATTTCAATAGGTAGAATGCAGACATCTGCCACAAAATCTGTCACGTGTACGCATTTAGCCCTATTCAAAGTGAAGACATTTCGGTCTTTTATCCGTTCTACCTTGTGATGATGAATTAAATTAGTCTTAGGCAATAGGGAAATTTTCAAATGCCCATCAAACAAAAAGCTTGCAACGCTAACTATTTTCGTAAATAGTCCCAAACATAAATCGATATCCTTCGTTTCGAGCATAAGGCTCCCGCATCAAATTAAGCTGCCTGTTTATTTTATACTTATGTAGCTTGCTGTGAATCACGAGTGTTACATTCAGCCCCGAAAAGTCTTATCTAAGGCACAACAACAATATTAACCGCTTTATATTTAAAAGGATCCATTCTATACTCGTCTCGTCCAAAATGACTTTACGCTTTGCTCCACACGAATGAAATATATTTTTGCGCACACATAAAACTGAAAATCAAAAGCAGAATGCAGTCATGTGGAAGATATTGAGAATTCATCACGTAACCTCGATAGAATCCTTTTTAAACATACACATCCAATGTGGAACTTTTCAAACTCCCAATGTTGTTATCAGGCTACTTTTTGATCATTTTACACGTTTTTATCAAATGGATGGGAGAATGGAATAAGATAGTTGCTAGTTGAGGACCATTCTGAATGAGATATATCCTTTTCTGCCAATCGTTAGATAACATGCCCCAAACCTATCTTTGCACACGTTCAGGCTATCTTATTGGTAGTTATTTTTATTTGAAAGTGACAAGCCATGCAATTTGACAATCAGATCAAGCTAGATTTGAGTATGGGCAATGTTCGTGCTTGTCAATGAATATATGAATAGTCACAATACACGTACTCAGTAAGTTTTTTCAGATACATAATTACGAGTTAAGAATATAGAAAAAAGCATATATCTCCGTCGAGTTTTTGTTTTATTACCATGACACATGGTGAAAGGACACACAAAAAGTATTCATTACGAAATTGATTTTCAAGCTTTTATGAATGCTTAATAATTAATGTAAACAGGCTTCGTTAGTGGCTATTAGTTTTTTTTGTATTTATGTACAAATTTAACAAAACTAAAAAGCTAAACAACGTGTCCTTTGTTCAGCATATTACCAGATGTTTGTTAAAAGATAAGTTTTATATGAATTTCGTCTCCACTTGATTAAAACACGAAAATTAGAAGTCTGAAAATACTTTTTTGTTTGTCAGTTGTCCATTATCCTTTCAAAAGCATATTTTGTCCTACAGAGCAGAGATGACCGTAAAAAAGAGCAATTATTTACGTTGTCACCATGTTATACGTTGACAACTTCATTTCCTAGTTTTCGGGGACTCTCGAAATTCCATTTTGTATCCAATGAAAGGATGTAGTCATGGAAATTGAAATACATGTCGTTTACATACGGTTCGGATGATATTGCAACGATTTGAATGCGATATGGACTATGATTATTTTTCTCTATATTATGTTTGCATATGTTAGATATGTCATGATTATTTCACACAAGCTGTTTGACTTACTTTCAAATAGGATCCATAATATTTTGTGACATAGGATGAATCGCACTGTGACAGTACCATAATTTCCTGTTGAATATCTTCAATTTCATCTTCGGCCTCTTCTAAATCGATAATTTTGATCGCCACGACCTGCAAAAAAAGAGAAATATATGTTAAATCGATGTTTGTTGTTGCGGCTGTAGAATTAGAATACCGGAGAAACAAAATATGTCCACAAATATATTATGTGCATATATTATTGCCTATTGAATCATATAACAATAAAATTGGCACTATATATTACATCGACTACATAAAGTACGATCTAGAACTTCTGCTTGAGACATAATTTACTACTTACGTTTCCACATCTTGTTGATAAAAATAAATAAAATTATTCTAGACCAATTCATGATCGAAGCTGGACGATGACATCTTCTCAGCTTTTCAGAATCATCTCGAGGTCTACATGTATAGACCCTGTCATCAAGACATCAATGGTCTTGACATCAAAGGTCTAATGTAGCGCAAAGCTTCTGTTATGCAATGTATAGCACTTCTTCGATAAGCGCCAGACTTTACAAGATTCCCTTTGATTTGGCTCCCCAAAGTCCTCTTATTATCTTATTTAGCAGAGTGCACCGATGAAATTCCATTCTACGTGGAATTTGTTCCAAGTGGAAGGACTTGACAGTAGTTATGCTATGAATATCCACTGAAGCAAAAGTTCGATGAGCCTTTCTTAGTTACCAGGAACCACACAAGATCAGTTGCTTGAGATTTTAGCAAAAGCATAGGCAAGCTAGTGATGGGAATAAGCTGTTCACAATATTACCAACCTTACCCCTAACAAGCTGTTGGATGTAGGACATTTCAATGAAGGTTAATAAGGATTCACATGTAACTTAGCATCGGTTACAAATATTCCAACATACATTTATGCCCTGCAAACTAGCCATTGCGACCACACCACTTACCCACGATATTTGATTTCCAAGTTCTCTATCTTACAAAGCTCGCTTTATATGTTACATGGCTTTCATAAAGCTTTCTGTGATGTCCCTTGGAAGTTTAAGCGCTTTTAAAGCGGTTACGCTATGCTAGTGGCCCAAAATGTACATAGAAAAAGCAGAGCAGATGCCATGTGAGAACCGTGACTAGCACATGCTGGCACGATAGCTTTAAATATTATATAATTTTTCATGAGTTGCTCTATCTCTCAAAAGTATTAAATTTGAAGAATTTTTAAAATATGCGTTTTTTTGTCAGACAAGTACATTTTTATTTGACATCAAACGTTGCCCATAGAGCTGCTTCGGAAGTTTGGACACGTTAAGCTCACTGGTGATTGAATGCAGTGAACATGAATGTTGTAGTCCGAACTTTTATTCTATAATTTGGCCACGGAAACTTTAATCATGGATTGTGAGGATTTCGATATTTTTTTAATAACATTTTTGAGATTTTCCCTCACTCCATCGGTACATAAAACTCGTAGGATACTCTCCATGATTGTTGACCGTTTGTGAGATTTGATTTGAATGACTCTTAGATACTTATTTTGTTAAATTAAATACGAATGGTTCATGATGAATGTATGAAAATATTGAAATCAGCTTTGGTAAGATTTGAAACAAATGTTTGTCGATTCTTTTTACCTTTTTTTTAATTAATTTTATTAACACCGATTGCTGTTAAAAACTACACAACCTAATTATCATGCTGAACTAATCAGAACAAAAATTACACTAAACAATTGAGGCCTTAATTGATATTTTCATTTGATTTTCATACTGAAATGT
Organism: Stratiomys singularior; assembly: GCA_954870665.1. Classification (NCBI taxonomy): domain Eukaryota; kingdom Metazoa; phylum Arthropoda; class Insecta; order Diptera; family Stratiomyidae; genus Stratiomys; species Stratiomys singularior. Next base: position 109,084,306 of record OX940879.1, on the reverse strand, counting down.
CCCATGAAAAAACAATGACAAAAAATATGCATTAAGGCCAGAAATCTTTTCTTTTTACATATTTCGAAAGTATAATACCCAAAAGAATATACTCACTAAGGGAAACCCCGAAATAATCAATAGTTGCGGAATTAGCGCAAATAGTGTCGAGCGGAGGGACAGATTGTGGTCAGATGAATAGCGAGTCGAGCGCTCGGACCGTTAGAAGCAGAGCAACCCTTGCTTTACTCCTTTTGCTGTACTCTCTTAGCAACCTTTGCTTTCTAATTTTACTTTTTTTTTGGCCAGGCAAATTTTTTTTCGGGGGACATTATCACTACAATTAATAGTTTTCACATGTTGAAATTTTAAACGCGATTATCTCGAAACTACATTTTCAAAAACTGCTCGTGTTGTAGCTCAAAAAGTTATCGACCGATTTCGATGAAATTTTGGGAGATTACTCTCAGTAATATTATCGGAAGGATATACCTAAAATTTGAAAGATAGCGTGTAAATAAATAATTTTTTGGGGTCAAATATGTCGAAAAAAATGGTAGAAAATTCGAACTTTGGAGTAAAAAGGCTCCCAAATTTTCGATTTGACACTTTTTCATAATTTTTTTTAGGTATATCCTTCTCCTTAATATGTCAGTAAATGAATGACACTTGTTAAATTTTTTTCGGATCAACAACAAAAGAGTGACAACTGCAGCACTTTTCGATGTCACGGAAAGCAGGCGTCCGAAACGTCCCTAATAACGCAGCCATTTTTTGGTAATCTCAAGAAAATAAATGTGTCACAAACTTGAATGCCATAATAAAGTTATGACAAAATTTGAAAATGATTAGATTATTTTATACCCTCTAAAAAAATCTCGAAATATACCTATTTTTCACGCTTCTAACGGGGTTTCTGGCCTTAAGTTTGTTGTCTGAATCTGTATCACTTCTGACGTAATAAAAAAAGCGGGCGTGTCAACAACAGGCCAATTGAAAAGTTCCCGGTCTACCATAGTAAAACACATTTTTTAGGCAAAATTCGATTTTATTATTCAACATAGTTGCCTTCGAGGGCGATACAGCGATTATAGCGATCTTCCAACTTTTCGATACAATTTTTGAAGTATGATTTGTCTTTAGCTTCAAAATAGGCCTCAGTTTCGGCGATTACTTCTTCATTGGCGCTAAATTTCTTTCCAGCGAGCATTCTTGTGAGGTCTCAGAACAACAAAAAGTCGCTGGGGCCAGATCTGGCGAATACGGTGGATGCGGAAGCAATTCGAAGCTCAATTCATGCAATTTTGCCATTGTTTTCATTGATTTGTGACGGTGCATTGTCTTGATGAAACAGCTCTTTTTATTCTTTAAATGGGGCCGTTTCTTAACGATTTCATCCTTTAAACGATCCAATAACGCTATATAATAATCGCTGTTGATGGTCTGGCCCTTTTGGAGGTAATCAATGAATATTATACCTTGCGCATCCCAGAATACTGATGCCATAACCTTGCCAGCTGACTGTTGCGTTTTTCCTCGCTTTGGATTCAGTTCGTCGTGTGCAGTCAACTCAGCTGACTGTCGATTGGACTCGGGAGTGAAATGATGGAGCCATGCTTCATCCATTGCCACATATCGACGCAAAAGTTCAGGTTTATTGCGCTTAAACAGCTTCAAACACTGCTCAGAATCATTAACACGTTGTTGCTTTTGATCGATTGTGAGCTCGCGCGGCACCCATTTTGCACACAGCTTTTTCATGTACAAATATTCGTGAATGATATGATGTACACGTTCAGATGATATCTTGACAATGTCTGCTATTTCGATCAACTTCACTTTACTGATTCAAAATTATTTTGTGAACTTTTTTGATGTTTTCGTCGGTGACAGCCTCTTTTGGGCGTCCACTGCGTTGGCCGTCTTCGGTGCTCATTTCAACACGTTTGAACTTAGCATACCAAACAATGATGGTTGATTTTCCTGGTCCAGACCCCGGACACTCTTCATCAAGCCAAGATTTTGCTTCAACTGTCTTTTTTCCCTTCAAAAAGCAATATTTTATCAGCACACGAAATTCTTTTTTGTTCCATCTTTTTTCAAATAACAAAAGTAGCTACACTTGCAACGCAATATCTCACAAACTAATGGTCGGACTGCTGTCAAATTTTGACACGTATCGTTTGAAGGTTGGTACTAACTAAAAATCATATGGATTTAATACTAGCACCGCCATCTGTGTGTCAGACCGGGGTCTTTTCAATTGGCCTGGTAAACGTACTCAAAACAGATTTTAGCATGGATGAGCGTGGGCTCATAGTTTAATAGGAGTTTTGAGCGAATCCTCAAGTACAAATCAGGGTAGCAATTAATTTGATTTGCAATGAGTAAATGGTACTCCACGCAAGACAATATTCACAAAAAATTCAAATAGACCATCGAAATTCATGGGTAAGTTCAGAAGTATTTATTTTTCATGGAAATACTTCAGTGGGAAATAATTTCTCCATTTAACTTACTTAAGTCACATTATTGTTCCCATTGTAATTACGAGCATTAGAGTGATGGAGGTCTCAAAACAACCCAACACATTGCTTCCGTGTCTGGAAACAATTCAAGATGCTTATCTTCATTTCATTTAAAATGCAAATTAGTTGTCGTTAATTGGCAGTCCTTCCCGTACAACATATATTCAAACAACACATAAATTTTGCATAAAATGGTTTTAGCACAAGAAAAGAAACAACACCAACCTAATTACCAATATAATTTATTCACACAATTTGACATTAAGACTTTTACCGTTTTTCTTGCGTATACTTTGTAAGAAAATTTTTTTTTTATCTTCTTGCATGAAACTAACAGGATGATGGATGCAATAAAAGTTGATAAGTAGACGTCAGACATGTTGAGTGTATGCTTATAACTGGTAAATTACATATTGAGTTTCTAGACTAGCGATAAGATCTTATGTATATGAAAATATGCATACAATTAACCAGATTATAAGATTTTTGATGTGTCTGGTAGCTGTGGGAATTTTCAGTTTCTGACGGAACGACAATGATCCTTGAAAATATAAAGCTGGTAAAAATCTTCCAAGGACAACTAGCATTCAAAGTTCAATAATGAAAGGGAATTCTTTGATAAGCGAGAATTCTTATAAAATATTTTTGAAGATCTTTAAAACGAAGATATTACATAGTTAGTCTGTACTTTATTTTCAAAAATGAGGAGTTTTGGCCCCTGGTGAATATAATGAAAATGTATGTTGATGAAAAAAAATAGCTTGGAGAAAACATGAAGTTTGTTGCTGCTAGTACCTCCGAGCGTACTATCCGTATGCCTTTAGAATAACACACGTGTAATATTGTCCATCTTAAAAACAAAACATATTTTGAAGTTTTCGACGATTCGAGATACTCAGTTTGACTATCTGACTGTCATCAATCAGTATTAATTATATTCATGAGGGTCACCGTCTAGTCTAGAAAGTGATTTGAGTAATCCTAAAAATATTTTGGTCTGTTTTCAAATAAATGCTTCATGTTTGAAATACGGCAAACAGATTTAGTTTCCCTTCCTTCTATTTTTCATACTCCATTTTTAAAAGCCGCAGTAGTAGCACTACTTCTACGAGACGAACGTTGAGGAGCGGGAAATTAATTACAATGAATTAGTTTGACGAAATGTTCAAGTTACGTTCTATATTATATAACACTTATTTAAATTGACGCTCGCTTCATCGTCGTGTGACCTAAATCCGTCAAAGAAATATTAAGACCCTTTTAAAGCTTAAAAGGGTTAAATTTAAATTTTTATATTAAATTAAATTTAAAACAAATAAATTAAATTTAATATAAAAAATTAAATTTATTTTTTTAAATAAAAAATTTAAAAAAATAAATTAAATTTTTTATATATAAAATTTTTTTATTTATTTAAATAAAATTTAAATAAATTTTTTTTAAAAATTTTATTTAAAATTTAAAAAAAAATTTTTATAATTTAATAAATAAAATTAAACTAACCTTAAACTCATTTATAATTCATATTCCGTGCTTAGAAGTATTTTTTTATCAACCATATTGAAAGAAACTTAACTAAAATTCAATTTTATGTATGTTTATTTGATGCAAAAGAAGTTTTTCTCACCTGTTGTGTTCTATTGTCAATGCCTTTGAACACCTCACCGAATGATCCTTTTCCTATTCGTTCTTGCTTTGTGAAAATCAGCTCCGGATCCACTTTCTGCAAAGAACAAATGAACAATGATTAGATTTGATGCTTTTCATTTTATGATTATAATAAATAAATCATTTTATGTTTATAAATCATTTTATGATTCAAACTAAACCTTAAGATTTATACTGTGTAAGAAACCTTTCCATGAGTTATTTAAATTTATTGCCTCCGTAGGACATTCGTTCTGTCAACTAGAGAAACCCCGAAATTTGAATTTTCTGAAAATTATGAGATTTTATATAGCAACCGAAATATAGGACAAGTCCACAGAGTTTTCAAAGCAATCAACCTCAATAACAGGCAACGATATGAATGCAAGTTCTAAATGGCAGATTTGCCTTTGTTGAAAGTAAATACTTGTTCCAATTCGACTGAGAAAGGGAAAAAAAAAGGAAAGAATAATGTGGACTTGCTTTCAAATTGAATATTTAAGTACTGTTTCAGAGCAAAGATATTGCTCACTTCACCTGTCACAAAGTGGCGCACGGAAGTTTCCAGAAAAGATTTCGTGTATTTTATGGCCACTTTTACAAATGGATTAAGTTTGTGCACACACACACACAAACACACACACACACATTAAGGCACGAAAGTTAGACGGAGGTTGGATCATAAATTTTGAAAAGTTTCAACACGAGATGCTCTCCTTTGTGATTTGGTATTTGGTGGGAGGTTGGATAATGATTATTCAAGTTAAGAACGCGTTGCCAGGACCTGCTTAAGGCTGAATTAAAAGTAAGACGAATGTTGTGGCAATCTTTTAACAATAATCTTTTGTAACTCGCATTTGTAACGTTTTATTTTAGCACATATAAATAGATTTAATTAAAATAATTTCATTACATATTGCTCAAATTGGTGCAAACAAATATATCCGCTATTAACTCATATACACAACTCATTCTCATTCTACTCTGTTACAGACCATATGTCCTCCTATCCGTACGATTGGAAAGTTTCCGGTTGTATTGTTTCATTTTCTAAGGTGACATAAAAATGTAATGAAGCATAACGTAACGATAACCTTCCCAGATACCCTAGCCACCGATTGAGAAGAATACGACGAAGAATAATAAAATGGGCACGACAGTTAAATTTTCCGCAAAGGAAAACAATAGAGCATGATTCCCATATAGACGAAGAGGCGTTTTCCCATCATCATCGTCGTCTTCTTTTTCTTTTCATTATTATTTAGAGATTAGATGTAGAGAATAAAACTGTATGCATCAAATACTTTTTGCCATGAATCAAGGACATTAAGAGCAGGCTATTGTTCTATTAACAAATTTTGTGCACATTCCATATGTTAATAAAATCTGATTACCTCATTCATAATATATTTTCCGTGCTTTTTATTTCAATACGATGGGAAATTATAATACATATGAGATATGGAGCACTCAGTGGCATTGAAACGTTAACGTCGTCCTGATGTTTCATAAAATCAAGTCAACAAAGACGATTTTCAGGTTAACAAGCTTAAGGAAATGCTTTGCTCCGATTTAATTCCGTTGGGACGTAATATGACATTTTCATAGGCACATAAGCCAATCTGAAAGGGATTTTAGAAAAGAAAAAGCTTTTCCATAATATGTAATATGGTTACTTTTATTCATAAAGATGAAGCTGTTGCAGAATTCTTCCTCCCACAATTATTTGTCGGGCATATAGAAAGCTTCAAACAACGTAAATCGCAAAAAGGATGGGATTGGTCACCTGTTACTTCTTTTCATCATAAGATGAAGAGCAACGCGAAGGAATGTTGATTTGATTTAATATAGGAAAATAGACACAAAATAAGGACGAAAAACTAAATGAAATAACCTTGAGAGGATACGTGGCGTTGTTCATTGTTAATTCCAAAGTGTGAGCACGTATGCAAGAATACATTTTTAATCTTAACGTAAAAACGCTAAATTATACAATCTACTAACAGTAAGAAAAGAAGATCAGAAATAAATAGAAAAATATGTACAGGCAGTGATTAATTTATTTTCCCGATTTTATCAGACTGAAATGATATTGCTAAAAATTTTTATTTCATTTTGGAAATTTCATTTGTTAAAAATAGTTGGCATCGATTTTTCTAAGTATTAAAACTTCTGAATGCATCGATCGTTTGATTGATACATACTACATCAAAAAGTAAGGTGAAATTGTTTATAAAATTTAAATTCTTTATTTATTCTTCGAAATCGATTTCATCCCTTTCAAAGTATTCTAATCTCCCTCCGTTAAAACGCACTTTTGCCAACCCGTCCTCGAAGCAGTTAGAATTGTCTTCCGGTATAGTCTTCAAGAACTCCTTCGATTCTGTTTTTATCACCTCAATCGTGTGAAAACGGCGTCCTCGCATTGGCGTTTTGAGTTTGCTGAATAGCCAGAAGTCGTACGGAGCCAAATCAGGAGAAAACGGTGGTTGCGGAACTATATGAGTCGAGTTTATGGCAAAAAAGTCGCGAAGAACCAATGTACAGGGTGGCTGAGACTAAACGTTACTAACTTCACTCTGCTGTCATTTGTGTAGTTGTCATTTTTGCGCGTCAATTCACTGACAGATTGAAGTTTGGTTAGTTGTTTACATGTGGTCAAAAAATAATTGTTCTAAATTAATATCTTCATAAAAAAATCGCAATGGAATTTAAACGTAATAGTGTAATTGCACTGTTTTTGGCTAGAAATTCACAAACAGCAATAGTTCGTCAGCTCCAACATTTGAATGTGAATAAAATGTTTGTATATCGAACCATAACTCGATACAACGAAACTGGTAGCATCGCTAAACGCAACAGAGGCGGTCCTTAAAAGACAGCAACATCAAAAGAAATGATTCGAAAGGTGAAGAAACGAATCCAAAGTGCCAATCAATTAGCAGCACGTCTGCATGTTTCACGATATAGCATTCAAACCATATTGAAAAATGAACTACATTTGAAGCCCTACAAGATACAAAAAGTTCAAGATCTTACGGAGGCACAAAAAAAAGTTAGGCTTGAAAGAACACGAGCATTGAAGGCCTTGGCCGAACGTGATGAGATTCGAAAAATTGTCTTTTCTGATAAAAAAAATTTCACCATTCAACAGTATGTGAATAAACAAAATGATCGTCTGTGGTTAGAGCACAAGTCCAACGATAATTTGAAAGCAAGTGTTGCCATGCGCAAACAATCACCAGCTTCTGTTATGGTTTGGGCTGCAGTAACTGCGGATGGATCTCTGATTTTCATCGAACAGGGAGTCAAGGTAAACCAAGAGGTGTACCGCCAAAAGATCCTGAACGATGCTTTACTACCTTGGGCACGTAAACACTTTGGTACGAACCGTTGGACGTCACACAAAGCTCGAGCGATACAGCAATTTTTACAAAATTGCGTTCCGCGGCTGATTTCGTCGAAAGAATGGCCACCATATTCACCGGACTTGAATCCCATGGATTTCTCCATATGGTCCATTTTGGAGAGTAAGGTGTCCACTAAAAAATACGAAAGTGTTGATGCATTGAAGTCAGCTCTTGTTCGAGAATGGAATAAAATTCCGCAAGACCAGGTTCGGTCAGCATGCAATGCTTTCTATAGAAGACTGTGTCAAATAATCAGAGCCAAAGGAGGTCATTTCGTGCAGTAACATGTTTTTCATAAAATGTTATATGCTTTTAACATATTCCACGAAATTTCAATAAAAAATTATCAAAATTTAAAAAAATACAGCGTTTTCATTTGGTAACACTTGGTCTCAGCCACCCTGTAGTATGACATGGTGCATTATCGTGATGAAGGAACATAGAGTTGTTCGCCCATAATTCCGTCCGTTTCAGACGAAAAGCTTCACGCAAACGACGCATAACGGTCAAATAATATTTTTTGTTGACAGTTTGGCCCGGCGGAAGGAATTCATAGTGCACCACACCACGATAATCAAAGAAAACTGTCAACATGACCTTGATTTTTGATTGACTTTGCCGTTATTCTCAGGATTGGTCGGTGGTTTCTGGATCGTATGCGTAAATCCAAGTCTCGTCTCCAGTAATGATGCATATCAAGTGGTCCTGATAGTCAGACAGCAAAGTTTCACACACATCACAGCGACGCTATTTTTCCAAAAAAATTGAGTGATTTTGGCACCAATCAAGACTTGACGCGTTTGAGACACAAAACATCTTTCAAAATGATTTGAGCTGAGCCAAATGATGAGCCAACAAAATCTCCCATTGTAAAAATCGAAAAATTCACTTTTGGTTGTTTACAAAAACACGTATAATTCGGAGATAAGTAAACCTTTTGACAAACAGACGTTTGGCAAGTGTCAGAGACAATCTTACCAACCTAGGCAAAAAAATTTACCTGCCTGCCTAATGCCCGGGAATTTTAAATGACAATTCCACCTTACTTTTGATCACAGTAGTAGGTATAAAAAAATTCTTATCGCCTCCCATCACCTTTCTAGTTTGGAATGACTTCTTGCCGTAATGAAATTGAGGAGAACCACAGAAGCTAAAAATTCAACTAGTATTGATGAAATAAAATTTGTTTTTTTTTTTATATTTTATTCATTTAGCCGAAAATAAAGAAGCTGAACGATGAAAATTGAAAAAAAGTTCGTATCAGGGTAAATGCTTTATTGTTTGTCGGTCGTGATGATGAAATGCAAAAAAATATTTGGTTTGAAATGCATTTTAATCATATTGGCATAGTAAATATTATTCTTATATATGTTAAATTTTTCTATGCAGTTTTGATGTAACTATTGAAGCTGTTTTTGTCTTACTGATCTAATGAACAAAAAATTGAATTTCAAAATCAACACATATTGAAAATTTAGCCTGTTTCGGGTACAGTCAAAATCGCCCCGATTGTCAAATATTAAATATGATTATAACTCCATTAAATCAAGGAACGAGAAATAGTGACCAAATCGATTGATTCTTCTTTAAATGATAATCGATGAGAATTTTGGGATTGAAATTAATTTTTTGCCACTTAACAGTAGCACACATATACGAGCATGTAAATACTATTTGAGCTGTATGTTAACTATCATCAATCTTGGGGACTAGGAGGAATATAGGAACTCGCTATACTCCATATTTGGTCCGACAGGAATGGAATCGCTGTTTTAATTTGTTCACTGTACGAAATTTCGTGTACCATCTTTCGGCAGTGTATCATCTTCGATTTGTGGTTTTGTCCTGCTACAGGACGCAACCACACGGAAACAAAGGGAGCCGCAGTCACAAAGAAACAGACAAGAAACAAAAGAACTCATTTCAACAGCCATTCGAAAAAATTATGTTCAAAAACAAGAATGTCTGGTGACAGCTGTGATTACGTAGGATTTTCGAATTAAACATCCCCAATTGAATTTCAGTCGATTTTGAATGGCATCAAGTTTTCCGCTGTTTAAATGCTTAACGATATTTTTTATTTTACACACGTATTTCAAATACGTAAAATTGCATTTTTTAATAGGTGTATAAATATGAAATGCGGATTTTTTCTGCTTGAAATATGCATTTATTTGAATAACAGAACGAATGAGTTCAATAATCAAAGTATTGGCCATCGTTAACTACGACTTTTTCCTATCTTTCTGTCAATTGATGGATTCCGTCCCAGTACCACTTCTCATTTTTTGAGGCTAACCACTCATCAAGCCAACTTCTTCGTCAGAATGGAAGTGCTGTTCCGAAAGTCCGTGCTGCATCGATCGAAACAAGCAGTAGTCAGAAGGAGCCAAGTCTGGTGAATACGGCGGGTGGGGCAGAACTTCCCAATTAATGTTTCCCAAGTAGTTCTGGACAGATATTGCAACATGCGGCCGAGCATTGTCATGTTGAAAAATGACTTTATCATGTCTTTGGTGAAATTCTGGTCGTTTTCCCGTAAGTGCGCGGTTCAATTTGAATAGTTGTTGTCGGTAACGTTCGCCTGTAATAGTCTCACCAGGTTTCTGCAGTTCGTAATACAAAGGTCCCTTACTATACCACCAAATACACAGCAAAGTCTTCTTTCCATGAATATTTCGGACTGATTGTGATGTTGATGGCTGGCCTGGGTCTACCCATGATGTTTTCCGCTTGGGATTATTGAAATAAATCCAGTTTTCATCGCCAGTAACAATCCGATGCAAAAAACCTTTTCTTTTCAGTCTGGCAAGCAAAATTTCACAAATGGTTTTTCGCCTTTCGATGTCTCTTTCTTTCAATTGATACGGCTCCCATTTCCCGTGGCTTTTAAACGTTGTGAAATGGCTGCCTGAGTAACTTCCAACGCTTCTAACAACTGTTTTTCAGTTTGTGTGTTGTCTTCATCCAATAATGCTTGCAAATCTGTATCTTCGATTTTTTTTTGGTGGTTTTCCACGGTCTTTGTTGCTGACATCGAAATTGCCACCTTTAAATCTTTTAAATCATCGTTCACAAGCGCCTTGGCTTTGGACATGTTCACCATATGATTCCACTAATAAGTTTCTGCTGCCGTTTTCTTCAAATGAAAGAAGGTTATTAGACTTACCCGCAAAAACTCTTTTTCTGGCACGTAATTTGACATTTTTGAAGCGACAAAAACGATGTTGTTTGTACAATCAAAACCTATGACATACTGGAATTCGTTGACAGATGTTTACCCTCCAAAATGCCATATTAGTTATCCCAGACACAAACCATATGTAATGGTTATGCCATCTGTTAGTAAAATCCGCATTTAATATTTATACACCTAATATGTTTCTAAAGTATATTTTTTTTGTAATACATACACAAACCCTTTGCCAAGGTTAGAACACCAACTGACAGTAACTCAAACTCGTTCACACATTGATTTGACCGTCAAAATTCAGTGGAAACAGTTCTGGTTGTGCTATAGTATGGTTTTTATGTTACAGATTATACTTGGTATTCAGCCAACATAATATCAAAAAAGTGGTTGTTTTTTGCAAGTATAGTGAGGGTTTTTTTTCCTTTGCAAAACAGTGTACATGTGCACGAAGAAGTGCAATATGTGCAAACGGTTCATGCAGAAAAATATGTATGTTTACACGGTCATATGATTGCTTAACTTATCCCACATATTTAATGATGATGACCTCGTCGTATTTACTGATTCAATGCAATTAACAGCTAACAGATGAGTTTCTTGCATTACGAATACAAGAGAAATGTGAACGTTGCTATGAATCCTAATGGGTTTCGTGGGTAATATAGAAAATAGCTTGGCTCTATATGACTAGCTGAAATCACTGGGTACATTTTCGGTGAATTACTATTATATTGAATTACTATTGACAAACTAAACAAATCAATCTCTGCTTTACTGGCGGATTACTTTCAAAAATAACTCTTGGTTGGTAAAACCAATAACGCTCCGATAGTAAAAAGCCTCAGGACATAATTTTGGCACAAAAACTATATCTTGATAAAATTGCAACATTGAAAGTGCAATTTACCTTGTTTACAAGTGCGGAAACTGTTTTAGCGTAACTTTTCAGTCTCCTATTCCAACACACAATACACTTAATTTAAACCTGCCATCAAAACTGTTGAATATCCAATTACCCAAAACGACAGGTAACACCAAACGATTCGCTATTATCATAAAGTCTTCGGCAGACATGATGAAGATAACACAAGAACTCAGGTTGTGAATAATTTTTCAAATCAAATTTTTAATCATTACTAAATTATACTTTGACATGTTGCAGCGCCAGGAGAAAGTCATAAATGAACGTTGCGAATTCTCCTTAACACTATTCCGCAACATTCCTTTGGCCTCTCTTTGGGTAGACATCAGTCAGCTTGTCTGCTACTTCCGCGTTAACAATTTCTGAGTGAATTGAGGCCCAGCTATGTAGTTCAGAGGTCACCATAGTTGCTCAGCCCAGACGTTCAGCATTCAGTTGAAGCAAAGAAATTAATAAAAACTTCATCAACTTCATTATGATCAAATCTGATTTGCAGCGAGTTTGCATCTAGCGTAGTTCAAACGAGCATTGAAGATGAAAAAGCCTGAAGTAGGTTGAAGCCGTTTCTGTAACGTGTATGTTGACTACTCTTTACTCGATGGAGCAGCCCCGTCTAGCATTACTTGAGCTTCAGGCAAGTCAAAGTGAAGTTGTTATAAGAAGCAAAATGGGTTTGATATTGCTGGAGGAGGTCGCTGGGATAGAAAGATAGCTGCCTCGCTAGATGGATGGATGGATGTGTCCATGGATAGTGAGACTTGATTCACATCACACATATCACATGTAGCGAACAAGCGGAGTGATTAAGTTGAATTTATTGCACGTTTCTAGCATAGATTCTCGCAGCTCGGAATGTTATGAATGCAATGCAGCAAATATTTTTTCTCGCTTGGCTTAGAGCCATGTTCGTACTTTAGTATTCGCTCATCTACCGCAAATTTAATGCTAATATAATGACGGTTTCTTGTCAGCTGTTGAATGATATGTATGAGCTGTAGCTACTGCTGACACGAGCGTTTTGCTCGTAATGCAACAATTTTTTGTCGCTTTGTAATACATCGTGTTATGAGTTGAATTCTCATTCTGGCAGACGATATTTCTGCACACCAGATCTACTAGCGATTATATAATCGCTTTCCGTGCAACATTCATCGATAATCTAGGAGGCAACTTAATATGTTGGCGATGGGGGAAGACCGTGGGTTTTAATAAACTCTCGCTGATTAAATTGCAGATTAACTACTTGGTTATGCTATGTATTATGCCAACACGAATGCTCACCAAAGCAGAATCTTCCAATGTATTTTAATTAATTAAGAACAGAACATAACCCACTCTTTTCCAAGTTGATCGTATTTATATATACACAAAAGACTTAATCGTTTTATTCTTTACGGACTCACGTACCTAAATTGCTTATTGTTGAATAATATAATGTGTAGCAATCGTAGCCAACATGAAATCGGTTACATTTATATCCTTCTTATGCTTATTCGTTCTTTTCTTCCGAATCTTGAGGCCAGAGAAATTATGAAACTTGGATGAGGCGTGGGCCATAATGAGTGGGAATGGAATTTCTGATAAGATATCTACCTTAACAATCGCAAAATATCACGATGAATAGCTTCCACTCTCCAAGCAATCAATTAAATTTTCATCATAATCTTATCAGCGGAGAAATTGCTCAATTGAAAACTATTTATGACTACCAGTTTGTCCTTACATCGCTGTGAGCAATGTAAACTTATCTTCGACGAACATAGTTAAGAAACACATTCCCTATGTTATCAATGACTTATAACATCTACAACAAAACGTTTGCCCGTTCGATTAATATCGAAGCGAACCAATAAACTTTCAGTTGATTTGATTCCTTTCTTGTTTATTATCAGATGTTTTAAATTCAAACAGTCCGAAGGACAACAACAAACGGGAATTGCCATGTGGATAAAATTAAATGAAAAAATCACATTTATTTCAGATGATGTCATTGCACAAATATTTCAGAGCTGTTTTTTCTGGCGTCAGCGATTGCAATCTCAAAGTGAGAGAAAGAGTAATGAACGTTGTTTTCAGTAGAATAAATACTTTGAACGCAACTTGCGATCAACATCTTCATAATAATCAATGAAACATCTGCAAGTTATTAAATAAAACTATGCAACATATCCTGTTGACATCATTCGGACATTAAATCCATTTGTTTTGGTTAAAAGTTCATAAACATCAAATCGACCAAAATCACAAGATTGCAGTTGACAGAATTTAGGGTCACTGAGACACTGCACATATATCCTAGAATCAATGCAAAGATGTTCCACAAAAGTCGCAGCAATTGGGAATGACTTGCATGTAGCCTATTTTGTATAATTGTTTGGCACTGTGCCATTATTTCAGAGAATTCACAACAAATGTAATCGCTTCGGAAGTTCATGGTATTCTTGTTCTTGTATGAAAGTAGTGCAGAGCATGTAATTGGAAATGTTGGCATTGTTTTCTGTAATTACGGAGAAGTTTATTAATAGCAGTTGAACCAGAAAGGAAAATATTTCGTCGATTAAAAGTTCGTTTTGTTTCTGATTAAACTATGTACAACATGACCCATTTATAAAGATTCATGCCAAAAATTAACTAAAATTTGTACAAATTAATGTAAAGTATTTGCTTTTAAAATAATTACCAGCCACCCAGAAAAAGACGAGCATGAGGCCAAATTGCAATGTTTTCAAATAAATTATGAAGGGGCCAGCACCATGTTTAAGAAAAAGGGTTATTTAAGATGGAGACAGCGATTATCTGAGTCAAGGAAAATGGAAACATGGTCTTTTAGAACACCTCACGCAAGGTCACGGTTCAAAACAAAGGGATGTCTTTTCTTTCTTCACACCAGTAGCAAGTTATCGCATCAGAAAGCCTGTTAAGAAAATCTTATCAAAGGTCGTTTGGGGTCAGAGTGTGTGCCAACCGCAAATAGACGCCTGCATTTACAAACCAATCATATAGATAGAAACAACGATTCGAGATGTTTGTAAACATTCTTTGGGACCAAAAAAGTGACCATCATAAGTGTAATATTATAAAGGTCCCAAGCTCGCACATTGCAACTCAAATTTGTATATTCAATTCATTATCAATTTATAGAATGTTTGTTGAGAAGCCTGTAATGATGGATTTCCGTATATACAGTCAGCCTCGAAAGTCATGGCACCTTTAATTGTGCAGAATAACAATAAGTACCATTCAGTATGGTTTTTAATTTTTAAAAGTAAATTACTCAAAATATAATCTTTATAATATCAGCTATATTTTCCCATTTACGGGATTTCAATATTGCATTGCGTTTGTCCATGAAGCCTAAAATTTGTTGCGTAGTACGCAAATGCCGCGACAAAGATCATGGCACTCAGCGGGTTGCTTATTCAATAACAGTAACTTCCAGGAACTGTGTAGCCTGTTGGAAGTAAATATCAATTCGGTGGTCTATCTATTTTAGTTTGAGAAAGTTTTACGTTGATTCAGTCAAGTTTTAAAGTGTTTCGTGATTAAAAAAGATGTCAAGGAAAGAAACAACGTGTGAAGAAAGGAAAATTGTGTTAAATATGAGGAAAGATGGGAAAACTTATGAGGAAATTGGAAAATATATAAAAAGGAGTAAGTCAACAGTAAGAAATATAATAAAACGAAAAGAAATAGAAAACAGAATTAAAAACAAGACAAGAACGGGCCGGCCCCAAGTTTTAACCGACAACGATAAACGGGTTATAATGCGCAAAGTCAAGGTTAATCCAAAAATATTTGCAAGTGAACTA
Source organism: Stratiomys singularior (assembly GCA_954870665.1). Taxonomy (NCBI): domain Eukaryota; kingdom Metazoa; phylum Arthropoda; class Insecta; order Diptera; family Stratiomyidae; genus Stratiomys; species Stratiomys singularior. Next base: position 109,068,818 of record OX940879.1, on the reverse strand, counting down.
AGCCAGACAGCTTCAGTTGAATTGGGAAAGAATTGGGAGTCCATTATTTCATACGAAGTAATGGACTTAGAAGCCGTGTCGTTCGCAAAAAACCGTTCATAAGCAAGGCAAATAAAAACAAACGTTTAGAATTCGCCAGAAAATACTTAAATGCACCAGCTGACTTCTGGAACAAGGTAACTTTTTCCGATGAATCGAAATTCAATATTTTTGGAAGTGGTGTTCGCATAAGAGAGTGGCGTCCACAAGGCGAAAGTTTACTGCCGAAACATTTACATCCTACAGTGAAACATGGTGGCGGTGGCGTTATGATATGGGGATGCATGTCTGCTAACGGTGTGGGAAATATGGAGTTTAGAATAAGCACAATGGATCGATTCGGATATCTAGCCATTTTGAAGAAACATTTGCAAAATAGTGCGGAAAAATTGGGTTTGAGTGGTGGTTATTATTTTCAACAAGATAATGATCCCAAGCATACAGCAAACAATGGATAATCTTTAACACTCCTCATATGCTGGCTACACCTCCTCAGTCACCAGACCTCAATCCGATTGAGAATCTTTGGAGTGAATTGGAAAAAAACTTAAGGAAACGACTTAACATCGTAAGCACAACTGAAGGACATCATACGGCAAGAATGGGCTAATATCAACAATTCATATACGTTAGAATTAGTCCAATCAACGCGAAGGCGCTTGAAAGCGGTAATACAATCCAAAGGATATCCAACTAAATATTAATTTCAATATACTGCTATTAAAAGATACAATTTTCTAATCAAGTGCCATAAGTTTTGTCGCGGCAAAAGTAGAATTTTTGTATAAACGAAGTTGTTTTGTTTTATTAATTTTGTGAAATTCGATTTGTTTTTATATATTCATATTCTATATTAATAAATATTAAATATTTCTAAAACACTTTATTGCCTGCTTTATTCTGCCACTTTATTGTGAGAAATTAAAATGATTTATTGATGTGTTAATAGATGTGTTAAAAATGAATCATTCGAAATATTGCCCATCGCCAGCGACAACTTTTTCCAATCTTTCTGGCAGAGCTCGAATACCGTTACGGTAGAAGTGTTCATCTTTTGAGGCTATCCACGAATCAAGACATTTTGAGATGTCTTCATATGAGTAGAACTGCTGATTAGCCAGACCATGTGCCATCGAACGGAATAAGCTATATTCGGACCGCGCAGTATCTGGGGAATATGGCGGGTGGGATAAGACTTCCCATTTAAGCGTTTCTAAGTAGGTTTTTACGGGTTTGGGAACAAGAGGCCGAGCGTTGTCATGCTGTAGAATGACTTTTTCGAGCCTCTGCTCGTATTGTGGCCGCTTTTCGCGCAGTGCTCGGCACAATCGCATGAATTGTGTTCGATACCGTTCCCCAGTAATGGTTTCGTTCGGTTTCAATAGCTCATAATAAATAAAACCGCCCTGGTCCCACCAAATACACAACAAAACCGTCGCAGCGTGAATATTCGGCCAAGCCAACGACGAAGAAGCATGACCGGGCTGCCATGATTTTCTTCTTTTTCGGTTGCTATAATGAGTCCATTTTCCATCACCCGTAACGATGCGATGGACAAAAAACACCCTTCCTTGTTTGCCGCTGGAGCAGTTGTTCATAGGCGAAAAAAAAAACGCTAAACGTTTCTTGGCTTCAATTCATAAGGAACCCAAGTTCCTTGTTTCTGAATCATTTCCAACGCATGCAAGCGCTTGAAAATTGCTTGGCGGGTAACTTCGAATACTGAAGCAAGCTCCTGCTGTGTTTGGCACGGATCTTCATCGAGCAATGCCTCCAATTCAGCGTCTTCGAAGGTTTTTGGTCTTCTTTCACGCGAACGGTCTTCAACACCAATCACGGCACGTTGTCTCACTTACAGCAGTATCTCCACAAGCTTTTTGCAGCTCCCGATGAGCTTCAGCCACCGTTTTCTTTGAACGAAAGAAAAAAAGCATCACTTCTCGCAAATGACGATTATTTAACATAAATTTCGACATTTTTACATAACCAAAAGTATATGACACAAAAACAAAATCACTTATGTGTCGAAGCGGTTTGTTTACCATATGTCTGAGCTTGATCCATGACGATTTGGTTATGTCATTATTTGGTTATGGTTTGGTGATGACCAGCTTTAGGGATTCAGTCAACCTAAATCCATATAAAAACACGTTGGATACAATGTAATAAAATATATTTATTATCTATGAAAAATCACGTCTATAAAATATGGCGGTTCAATTACGAGAGAGTGATGACAGGAACCTGTCAAAAAATTATATCTTGCCGATCCTTACTTCGTTCCATATTCGATGGTTTCAGTGGCAGTGTCGCCACACTCAGCACTTAATACTGGAGCCATCTCTTGAAAAACAGCGGGAACTTAGTTGCGCACCTAATATATAATATACCGCAATACAGGAAAGTATAAATGTCAAAAGATTGAGATTCTCCGAAATGTATGCTAGGAATACAGTGTACTGGCCCAAAGAGCGTGGTAAGTCTCTCAATCTAAGTTTAGCAGCCGGTTTTTTTGATTTGTCTACATCCAACCTTTTTGCAATCAAAGACAAAAGATTTACTATAGGATTAGTCAGACAAGCATGAAAAATAGGATTGTCGACAATGTTTGTTCTGATTTGATCTAACATCATGTTAAAAAGTTGAATAAAAGACTTCTACTAATTCTATTACAACTACTTTAACTACTATTTGAGTACTCCCTTTCATGTTTGAAGACCGTTTATGAAAGAAGGAATTCTCAAGTTGCTTTTCTATATACTCAGCTGTACTGCATTCTGAATGGCTTGCTATGCGAGTCATTTTCACTACTTTGTTCGACGAGAGGGTTTGAATTTCTGACACATAAAAAAATGTAAATTTTAAACGCTTAGAGTGTATATATCTTATGTTCAAGTACTTCACCTTGTAAGCAAAGTGAAGCAAAGTAAAGTAAAACAGTCAAATATCGATTGATTCGATAAATATTCAAAATGCAAACGTTTATATGACTTTTACTTTGCTTAAAAACTAACAACTTCCGCCTCAACATGCACAAAAAATAGACAAAAATCAATTATTTTGCCATTCAAATCTTCGCTTGATTTAAATCTGTGGGGGTCAAAACTCAATTAGATACACATTGCTCCTATCTTCCTATTTATCTTTACGCAGTACACAAAACATTACTCAAAAGTTTTGATTTAAATAAATATAATCTTAATCATTGACTTTCACCTTGGACTATTTTTTTAAGGTTTTTTTATATTTTTCTTGGATTAATTTCTTTCACGACACATCAAAGGCGCCATGTAGCTTTAATTGAAAGAAATTCCAATAGGATAAACAAATAAAAATCAATTCATTGATAATTTCAACTGGAATAAAATTAACTTTCAGACTTAAATTTTTTATCCGCTTTCCTTGATACAAATCTCAGTGGTTGCACTTTTTTTTTCGAGAAGAAATCGAAATGTGTAAATAATAATCTGAAAAGCAAATATTTGCCTACTACTGCGACTCTGTGGATGCTTGCCGCTGATGATGGAATTTTTCCCGATTAAAATCTATTTTATCTGATGGCCTAGTTGTTGGGCTTTCTTTGAGCATGGTAGAGGCGAGGGTGGAGGTAATTTTTGGAAAAGCATGAGTAGATATGGATGGAAGATAAAAGGAAATATCGATGATGATGAAGAGCAAATTGAATAGATTAAAATTCGAGCCTATAGGATTAGGCTGAGTTCAGCTGGAGCTTTTGGGTTTATGAACTTTATTCAATTTTTGAATATGGCAACCGTGTAGAAAGTGCTGCGTAGTTTCGGGTTCTGATCGTATATATCCTTTTTGAATAATCAATTTACATGAGCAAATTGGAATTCGATGAGATTTTCCTTATGCAGAAAAGTGAATATTTACAGTAAAGTTGAAATTTGATTGCAATCAAATTTGACATGCATTACGTTGTGAAACATTTTTCAAATTAAGTATTATTTAATTTACCTGCTAGCTGATTTCGTTTCGATAAAACATAATAAATCATAGTTGAAACTTGAAGAATGTTTTAATTCATTTAAGATTGCTTATAATAGCGTTTAATTTCTCCAAAAGGGGAGAGGGTTTATAACGAAAATATCTGATGAGCTTACATATTTTATTGGAATGTTTCTTTATAATTTAAAAATAAACATTTTTGACTGCCAATTGACAAGATATTTTTAAGCACCACCATGAGAGATGCCACGACCGATCCCAGACCAATATGCAACGTAAAATTTATTGCCCGTCGAGAGTTACATCAGTAATTTGTCATTTATCACTCAATCTTACTTCTCTCATACGATATTGAGGAAGAAGATAGTGCAATCGTTGCGCTCACTGTGCCATGTTATTATGTCTTCGTCTTCATAATTCCGAAATAATAAACGAAAAATTGAAACAATGATTGCAGAAATCTGCTTCGCATGTTTAATATATTCATATTAAAGGGTGTTTTTTTCGGAATTATTTCTGAGAGAGAAGATTTTCCAAATGAGAATACCACGATAAGTTTTTAGGTCCCATCCCTTATAAACTTATTACGGTTATCTAAGCCGGGGCAAGTATTTTTTCAAAGTCATTCCAACTAACTTACGAGCTGTTTTATAAAAGTGATAGCATTGAACGGGATGAATTTATTCAGGAAGATATAATCAATATTTAGGGGCTTCAAGACAAATTAAATAGTTTTAAACACTAGGTTTACTGACATTTGTGATATATCTATCTCTACGATACGCGTCAATTTGACGCATATTTAAAAAAAAAGCATTTTGCAGAATAAATAATTTATTTATTGGAAAGGAATGGAACATTGTCCATATGGGTGTATTGATATCAAAATGGCAAGTGGTACGGTATTTAATAAGTCCTTTGGTGAAAGTAAAATATTTATATTTTAAAGTTATTTATTTTCAAATGTTGTAATACAAAATAAACGTAAATACTGATAAATTGAAATATTTATTGTGCGCACTTTTTACATATATATTCAATATTATGTGTACATTTTCCACAAACAATCTTCTTGCAATTTCTACAAGTGTATTTACTTCTATTTCTTGTGCAAAATCCGACTTGACAGGTTTGACGCTTTGCTGATGTATGAGGCTCAATATCAAGATCAATATTTTTTTCAATTTCATTTTCTTTCTTACCAGTAAGTTCTTCGGATAATTGAAAAATGAAATCTTTTCTAGATGTATTTGATCCGGTACATTCTTTGTACAGTATCCATGAATTTAACGCTGCCAAATCTAAAATGTTACCTAAAACTTGAAGAGGCCATCGGTTAGATGCAGCTTTCACGGTATATTTTCGCACCATTTGATCAACGATATCGACTCCAAATTTAGTTTTATTGTAGTATCTGATGGTTGCTGGAGTGCGTTTATTATTGTCTTCCAATTTTACATATCTATGTTTAGTGCTTAGTAATAATACCTTCACATTATGCTTGCTTTTATAAATGGTGAGTACACAGTTTTCGGATTTGTAGTGCTCTGATGAATATAATATCATGTTATCCTTCTTACTCTTTGCTGGCCTTGGCAGTTCTCTCTTGTTAGCCCTTATGGTCCCGACTAAAGTGGTTGTTTTCGCAGCTAATTTTTTGGCAAGAGGAATACTCCTTAAAAAAATTATCAGTTGTTATATTCCTGCCTTTTTCTGAATACAGTTCGGCCAGCTTCAAAATCACAAATTCGCCCAAAGGTGTTGTATTCCGACTCTCGTCTTTACCCAAATAAGGAAAACCGTTTATAATATATTTTGATTTTACATCAACTGCCAACCAAAACTTTATGCCAAATTTTTGTGGCTTATTCGGCATATATTGAGTAAATTTACATCGAGACTTCGTAGCGAGCAACTGCTCATCAATGGTGATATTTTCATATGGTTTAAAACATGTTTGACTGTTATTTATGAAATCATTCCATACTTCTGATATGTACGCAAATTTATCAGTGGGTAAACGTTGGGATCTTTCTGTTTTTTTTTGTCAAATCGTAAAAATCGAAGAATTTGCATAAATTCATCTCTAGTCATTGTATTTGCGAAGAATGCAGGTCCCCACTTCTTCGACCACAGAAAAGAAGCTCTCATGGTGCTTGCTTTATAGACTCCTCGAGCAAATAAAAGTCCAATAAAATCAAGAAACTTAGAGGTTGAAAGTGACCATTCAGTTTTCAAAACTCGACGCGCTTCCGCTTCAGTACAACATATGATGTGTTTTACCATTCTTCTAGTAATTAGCAAGTGGAAGGCACTACTCACCTTATCTGCTATGATATTCCGTTCTGCGAAGCCAGTAGGACCATCAATATCTTTGAATATTGTATTTATAGGTGGTCTACCACCAGGTATGTCGTCTGGCAATTTCTTCCAAATTGTTCCATCAAGTGCAATTTCGGTATCGTGAAAAATAGCAGCACTTTGGGATGATTTGAATTTTGTAGCATTTTCCGAATCAGAAAGAACATTTGGCCTTTTTCTTTTGAAACGTAAATTGCGGAAATTTTCCTCTTCACTATCTGCTGATTCCTCTATTTGTACATTTTCATTATATTGCATACTTTCAATTTGTTGTCGTTTGTTCTTACTGCTTTCACCGGAACTATCCCTTATTGGGTCGATTTTGTTTTTCAGAATATCTTTAGCTTTAGAATGCAGTTTGTGCACTGCCTTACCATTGCGTCAATTTAACGCATTCGTAGAGATAGGTATACCACATCGACAACTTCGAAATTCGAAAACGTAAAAGAATATAAATTTTGACAAATATTTGTCTCGCTAAATGGATAATAGTAAGTATGTGTAGTAAGAGATAAATCTAACCGATTTCCAAATTTTTCTACGTGAAATTGTGAATGCGTCAAATTGACGCGCTTCGTAAACCTAGTGTTAAAGCAGCCTTTAGATTTTTCCATGATTTAATTAATTTAATTTCCAACAAATCGAATCAATTAGTCTCTAATGTTTTTGGAACACGGGCAGCTTTTGATTGAATTGTTTAATAATTTCTAGAAGAGTTGAAAGGCTCCATTTTCCTCTTCTTTATTGCTCACTTTTATCGTCTACGAATCCAAAGCATATATGTTTGGTAGCAAATCATTAAAAACTAATGTATATTGCATTGATAACATACTCATATTAAAATTTACAGAAAAGCATTGGATTTTGCCTTTCAGATATTGCTTGCTCAACACATTTTTCACCATTTTTTCATATAAATTTCCTGAAATGCCAATGACATACTCATCACCCAGGTGCTTTTTTTTTCGTTTCATAATCGACATTAAGTTGATTTATTCAATAAAATTTTAACAAGCCACAGAGAAGGCCATAAGACATTAAAATATTTATACAACAACATTCATTTCCATGCTCTGAATAACGGACGGGTATTGAAGTTAAATATTTCCATCGAAATTATCCAAGCTTCACCTTGACCCGAAAAGTGAAGTTTTAACAAAAAAAAAAACTAAACCTGAATCCTTTTAAATGTCATCAGTGCTATCGGAATATTGAACAATGAAATATTATACCATCAAATTTATGATATATCCTCACAGCTCTGATATAAAAAAAAACTCAAAAAATCATGGAGGTTTCGCAAAAAAGAACGATTGTAACTGCATTTTGAAAAGTATCTGTAGTGACGGCTGTTCGCAACTACAGAAATATATCTTTCGTTTCCAGTTCACCACACACTGGCAAACCACTCCATCATTTTCAAGGTGAACACTATCGTGCCACGCTACGGATTAAAGCATTTCTTGTATGCTGCACCCATTATTATTATTATTTCGATTCAGCACCACTCCAAATGATAGCCACAAGCAAACTAGTTTATTAAATTTAAAATTGTTACTTTTCATGTTGTTAACCTTTGGTTGTTTCTTCTTTTTTTTCTGTTCCTACTTCTTTTACCGTCGCTGCACTTCCTTGTGCTGTATGTACTATTAAAGGTAATTACGGTATTTACGCGAACGGCCAGACACATGAATAACACTGTGTGTCAGTAATGCAAGACTTTCACTTGAGCTGGCAACTAATTTTACGCATTTCCAACAATCATTTTCAAACTGAATTTCCACAAAGTTTCGTTGATTGCAGCGAACACAATCAGCATTTCTACCATTCCGCTGAGACGGTTAAAAATTTTCCGAAAGCTAGGAAACAAAAAAGTGGTCATGATTACAGTCGATTGTGACCAACCTTCATATGTAGCAACAATGGCGGAATAAAAATTCATCTATTGTTTAGTTGAAGTTCAATACCATCACGCGTGCTCCTTCGTTACCATCGCCACGATTGAATAGGAGCTTGGATTTGTTTAATGTTCACCATTTCTAGCCAACAAATTAAACTATTGTCTGCAATTACTCTTTGAAATTGCGTGCACGCTGTCGCTGGGAGCAGTTGGTTTCTCCCGTCCACTATACACTCAGCTCCAGCGTTTACAGATAAGGATAAAATTATAAAATTAATGTCATGTCTCGTTCCCATGACAAAATCAACAATTAACTTGTTTGATAAACATCAGGTACTTAATGCATGGCGTGCCAGTCGACTATGTTCAGGTCTACCTAATAAACTTTGCAGGAGACGAGTTCGCTGTACATTAAGTAGACTTCAACGGTTGTCAGGGATGTTCTATGGTAAATAGTTCAAAAGTGTAGGTGACGCAGAGCTAGTGCTTGTATTTTATCAAGCTAGAAATTGTTTTAAAGTGTTGCAGTAACTTCCTTCTTCTTGGCAACTTCCAGCAAAAGCAGAAGTGCTTCACTCATTTCATATTCATCAAAAAGGATTTCACCGTCCATGATTTCCCATGTTAAACTTTAGTCAACGTTCGTAAGAATCTCTGCAGCTAGAGCAAGTTTTTGTAGTATATTCTGGCCCAACGTAACTAAATAATTATGCTATAATTTAAGCTATAGTCAGCCTTAACGCCCGCTTTTATCCTTTAGCAGATAACAAAGTGCAGAAACATCAATGACTCTTCCTTTGGCTCTAAACTTACATAGTTCATTTTTCATTAGGAAAATTCTGTGTGGTATTCGTTGTCTGTTGTCCTGTCGATGCTTTTACTGGTTCTGGATCCAACTAAAGCAGACCATTGCCAACTAGCTATGTCCTGTACGTACTCTCATCGCTCATAGTATTTGCTTTATTCTCAGTGGATCTTTTGTTCTTGGTTACCATAAAGCACAAATATTGGCCTCGTGCCTCTTCCCATAACTACAATATGAATATCCACACATGAACATCAATATGTACTCCTTGAATGGGGATGATGGTATGTGGATGGAAAAGAAACTTAACGGTATCGATCCAACAGTAAGTTTTGATTAAAAAAAATTTTTTTTCTCCGCTCTTTTTCGACCCCACATTCACACATCGATTTTTAAATACAACAAAAAAAATCTCCATTTTCAAGTTGGTATCATCAAATCGAATCTTATGTACATACATAGTAGGTTGTAATGCAAATCCTTCTCAATATTGCCAGTTGCGAAGGATGGGCGTGCTGCTTTTATTAAAACCTAAAACGAATCCACATGGTTTGAGCAGATTAATTAGCTTCAGAAACTGTTAACAATGACAGACAATGCAATCAACGAAACATTGTTCAAAAAAAGGTTGTTTGAAACCTATTTTGACAGTTTGGTGTGTTGAAGTGAACTTTTTGCAGAAATAAAAAGTGTAGTCAAGTTCTTTGCAGAAATAAAAATGATTTTAGTATAAAGTCATTGAGTGATTTGTTTGATAGATGTTTTGAGGTTCACCCTTAACTCAAATTCATCGTTTTCATGAGAAATGAGAGTTGCTTCCGAAATACAGGGTGGGCCATTTAAAGTGGAAGCATTTGTTTCTGAAAACAATATATGAATATATATATATTATTTATTTTTATTTCGATTGTAATTTATTTTGGTTCAAGGAGATATGTTACAGCTATTTGTTGAAAATTATATCGCGTAAATGGCCACCTTTTGCCTTGAGTACAAAATTGTGCCCTTTTTTCGGCGTTTTCCATCGTTTTGGCCAATGTAGCGATCAATATGGCGGCGATTTCACGTCGAATTTTGTCTTTAAGTTGAGCTATGGTCCTTATCAGCGTATACCTTGGATTTAAAATAGCCCCACAAAAAAAAGTCTGGTGGCGTCAAATCGGGTGATCTCGGGGGCCAGTCAAAATCACCATTTTTCGATATAACTCGTCCGGGGAACAATGGTCGTAACAAATCGATTGTTAGTCGACCTGTATGACATGTTGCACCGTCCTGTTGATACCAGAAGCCATTCAAACCATTTTCACGAACAATCGGCATCACAAAATCATTTATCATGGCTCGATAACGTTCGCCATTAACCGTTTTCGTTGCTCCATCATCGTCTTCGAAAAAATAGGGACCAATGACCATATCCGCACAAATACCACACCTAACTGTAATTTTTTGGTCGTATAGAGGCTGTTCCTCAATTAATTGAGGGTTTTCAGTGGCATAGAACCGAAAATTTTGCTTCCATTTAACGTGAAATGTGCCTCGTCTTAAATGATGATTTTTCGCTTAAAGTTGGCCTCGTTCTCAGCCATTTCGATGATTCATTTGGCATAATCGACGCGACGCAGATATTCACGTGGGTTCAGTTTATGTGTCATTTGAATTTTGTACGGAAACATCTTGAAATCGACACGAATTATGCGTCGGAGAGCGGTCCGAGCGATGCCCAACTCCTGAGAACGACGACGAGACGATGTTGTCGTCTCCTCCTCAACACTGGCTCGTACGGCTTCAATATTTTCTTCGGAACGTCTTGTTCGTTGTCTGGATGCATGACTTGCATTACTAACATTACCACAACTCAAAAATTTTGCGTATAAACGTCTTATAGTGTTATCACCGGGAGCACTTTTAACTTTATTTTTCGAACGAAACGCACGTTTGGTTTTCACAATTGAAAAGTTATTTTGAATGTAAAGCTGAACAATTTCAGCGCGTTCTTTTCGTGTGTACTGTGTTCCATAATAAAATTGACTTGGAACGACGCTTCCAACGCGCTATGTCATTAGTCGATCTGACAATTCTGTCAAAAGTTATTGGGTTGCCCGATGCTTCCACTTTAAATGGCCCACCCGGTACATGCATACAAATATAAAAAAAAGGTTCAGTCAGAAATTTTTTTATTTCCTGAAATAAAACTAAAGTCAAATATATTGTTAAATAGATGTTTTAATTCTTTGTCTAACCCAATGATTTTCATTGAATTAACTACTTGTACAATTTATTTCTTGCAAAATGTATCATCAAGCAGTAAAGATTGAAAAAGATTTTGTTTTGTGTACATCCACTAGAGCATTTTCTTATTAATGTTCTTAATTCAGTCTTGCTTTAAAAGAATAGTTGATATCAAATCAAGCGAATGTTACTATAAGAAATTTGATTGGAAGGAATCGATTTGATGCTTGTGAATTTTGAATAATTGCTTTGAATAAAATAAATAAAAAAATAAGAAATAGAATAGAAAATAAATAGAAGGAAAGCAACAAAAATTAACCACTATAAGGAACCTCTTTCGACTCGCAGTGGTTTACCCTGATTTTATGAGTGAGCCACCTTTATCAACTGAAATTTTCGAGTATGCATTACTCTCCCGGCATTCAGTGTAGTACAAATATTGTAATAATACCCTTTTATTGTAAATTTTCAAAGAGAATAGTAGGCATATTTTACAGCACACAGATCTCTTGTTCTAAACAAGTATCCAAGTCACGTTTTAAACAATTCTCTGATGAAAATTGAATAAAATCGCAGTAGGTAGTATTTTCACAATTTTTACATCAAATTTTCTATACAGTGCATGAAGCATATAAAAGATTGCGATTTTACAAAGCTTTGTTTTGCGCAAAAACGTGTAAAGCATAAAAAATTATTTTAAATCCGTGACTACGACATGAGCTAATATCCTACAATGCCAACATTCTGCAGCGCTTTTTTCCATTTTATGGAAAATATATTCAAACAGCTGCTACAGTTCACAAAGGTGTATGTTATTCGAAAAGTGTTCATTTATGCCAGTAGAATTCCAATATCCAACGAAAAAAATAAAAAAACCATTTATCTAAAAGATACTTTAATTTCAACTATAAATGTAAAACAAAAAACATTTCAGTTTTTTTTTTTTTGAAATTTTTCTAAGACACGCAAATCATTTGTTGAGGTGGAAATATTTTGTTTTTGTGGCTTAAAAACCTGGCCTGATTTTTCCGGCTCTTAAGAAACGGATCGAGGATCGTTGGTGAAATTCATACAAATATATTGGCAACCTTTGAACGTTTTTAAACACTGCAAATACTTGGAAATTTACATTGAAATGGCAAGGAAAAGCGTAGAAAATTATCTAACCAATTATTGATGTAATTATAATTTATTATTAACTTGATGTAAACGATCGACCACCATTCAATAAAAATATTGATGCTCAGCTTTTTACGTTAGAGAATTTATTGAAGGGAATGACTTTAAATTTCTCATGCTGATTGTTTCGCAATAAATGTGAAATTAGAAATCAATACGGAAATTATCAGTTGACTTGCTGGTTTGAGTTCACTATAGAAAAATTTTCAATGTTAATCTCAAAGATGCTGTTTTTAATGGTTTTTGAGATTTTTCGCTGGCTTGCAATTGGAATATTTATTGAAAATAAGCACATTATAGAATAGATTAATCTTGGAAAACTCTTGAACTCAAAGTAATTATTGAAAATAAGCACATTAATGTATACATTGTTATGTATTTTCAAAAAATATCAAATGATAGATCAATAATTAATAATTAATGATGAAATAATAATAATCGGGCAGCCCCACGTTGGGCGTCATGTTATGTATTTTCAAAAAAAAATTATTAAACTAATAAATATGTAATTAAGCATGAATAAATAATAATCGGGCAACCGATCGGTCGCACCTGCAGCGAACGAAAGGAACAAGTTTAAAGAGACAGGGTTATTTGAAAATACAAAGGCCGCATAATGGCGGCCGAAGAAAGTTACTTTTAACCGACTAGCTCACCGCGTGGGCGTGGGGGTTACAACATTATTTAAGCCCTGGTCCTTCCATGTTACATACACACACACACACATAGAAAAAGCTTATTCCTTCACATGAGATTAAAATAAAAGGATCAAAAATCAAAAGATGTGAATTGTGCACCTGTGAATTGTGCTGCGCGGATTCTGACAAGCTGCCAATTGTGTCGCGCTGACTCTAATCGTGCTTCCTGTAGCACGAACCTCCACTTCAGCTGGTTTCGGGACTTCACTTGTTCTGCTGCGCTGGCTCTAATCGTGCTTCCTGTAGCACGAATCTGCACCTTAACTGGTTTCACGATTCACCGGTTCTGCTGCGCTTCCGCTAGCACGAATCTGCACCTCAGATGGTTTCACGATTCACCGGTTCTGCTGCGCTACCTTTGATCGAGCTCCCTCTATTGATTGATAGCCCTATTTAGTTCTATTGGTTGATTCTTCAATTGGTTGATACTTCTATTTAAACTCCGATTGATACTTCAATTGATACTTTATTTATACTTCTTGATTTGATTTCTCTATTGGTTGTGTGACCTCTATTAGTTGTGTGTCTCTATACTTCTATTGATACTTGAATTGATTCCTCTATTGGGTATCTCATACCTCACAATTTCTATTCTTTTTATACTGATATGTACACAACAACCTATTCAATCATATCCATAGAAAATTTTATCGGAAATTACCTCTAAGAATTTGTATTTTTGGTGTTTTTTGAGACTTTTTTTCCTGACATTTAATTTTACTCAGACTTTTTTATTTTTTTTTTGTTTGTTCTAAAGAAATATATATATATATATATATATATATATATATATATATATATATATATATATTTTGTTTTTGTTTGTTTGTTGAATAACGCCTACACCTCGGAATACGTAACAACATTAATCTTGGAGAGTATGAAATCATCATTGTATTTTCTATGTTGAATTGATTCCGTCTTCAAAAAAATTATTCTATTTACATGAAGACTATTTATTTTTTTTACTTTCGATTGAATAGGGAGATTTAAGGGAAACAATAGGGAGATTTATTTCTTTATTTTTAAGGAAATTTTGAACCAACCTATGAAGGTATTAAGCTTAATTCTTCCTTCCTTTCTAATTTACAAAGGTTTCCTAGGCTAATACCTTTATCAGATAATTCAGAGGACTTTCTACCAAATCCAACTTGATACTGAACAACGACAGGACACCTTGATCGTAACAAAACGTTACAGTGTCTACGGATTCTATTGGGGATATTACAGATGTAACAATAATAAATTCATGATTGTCTTTTAGAGGAGTGATAGCTTACTCCTCTAAAAGACAATCAAGAATTTAAATTTAACATTTAACATTAACATTTCCGGATATAATAATTTAAATGATGGGTTGTATCCTAGCAAGATAAGTTGTCTATGGATTTTTATAGAATATCCCCAGTATTTCGACGATAAAAACACTCTCAATACTTTCGCATCTAAATTTTCCTCAAAATCATAATGGAATGTATCACAAAAAATGAATATTATGATATTGTTCAGGTATTGTAGATAACATTGTTTCATTCAAAGCCGATTCACTTTAGCGGACATAAATAATCAAGGACGAGAGAATAATACACGTAATTATGTCATCACAACCTAAACCAGATCACTTGTTATTTCTTCATATGATTTTGAAATTCATATTCATAAATGAAATTCATATTCATAACTGGGATTTTCTTTACGTTCATTTGTGAGCCGAAAACGAAATTTTGACAACGTAAACAAAGAAGGTGTACGAGGGTGAGTCAAATATAAACCGGACTTTTTTTAAATACACATTTATTAACAGTAATAATATTCAAATAAGACCTTAATCATTTTTCTACATAGTCTCCTGCACACTCTACACATTTTTGCCAATGTTTTGACAGCTTAAAAATTCCTTGTTCATAGAAAGTTTGAGGTCGAGTTGTCAACCAATTCCGCATGCGCTCCTCAACTACTTCATTCGCTTCGAATTTTTCGTCTCCCAAAACATGCTTTATGGGACCAAACAAAAAAATAGTTGCATGAGGACAAGGCTGGACTATAGGGAGAGTGCTGCAGGGTCTCCAAATACAGTTCAATTAATTTATCCGTTGTCAATGCAGCTGTGTGAGGTTGGGCATTGTCATGGAGGAGAATGATCTCTCTGATGTGATTTTCCCTTCTTTTGTTTCTGTAGGCGGCTTTTGCTGATCCACTTCTGAAGCGATTTCGTGAAAAGTGAATCGGCGTTCACCCTAGATTAGATTTCGAACCGCCCGAATATTATCAGTAACAGTTACAATTGATCTTGGGCCCCGATCGTGAATTTCATTCTCTACACTTTCTCGTCCATTTTTAAATTTTCTAGCCGAATCAAACGCTTGTGTCTGTGAAAATGTGTTGTCACCAAACTACACCTTCAACCTAGCCAAATTTTCGATGGTGAAACGTCTTCATTTGTTAAAAATTTAATAATAATACGTTGCTCAATGGATAAAGGAACCACTTGCTCACTCATGATTACTACTGATCAACTGAGAGAATGAGCAGCAAATCAAGCTAAGAGCCCCCACCCAACCAGACCACTCGGCAGTGTCTGAGACTCATAAAGACAAAAGTCTAGTTTATATTTGACTTATCTTCGTATATGCCAGTAAAAGCTTAAAAATCAGAAGACATTTTATTGCATTAATGAACGATTCATCACATTTCCTGTGTTAGCGATTTCGATTAAAAAGAAGTGATTTGTTGCTTTATAATTACACTCAACTGATTTGAAATAAAAGTTTTTGAAAATTAGTAAATCTCGTTTTAGATTCAATTTCTCACCATTATATAAAAGTACGCAAAGATTGGAGGAAACTAGCCATCTAACCACCTCTAACAAATATTCGACAGTATACATAGATTTTTACCCAATCATAGGTGGCAAGACCTCCACTATTGTATCTTTTTTTTTGTGGTAGGGAGGTGAAGGCTGTTTACGCCCTGAGTGTGGGACTCCCACACGCAAAATGCTTTTGGACTACCCACTAAACACCTCGCTTGTCAACCTGAGAACCTAGCCTGGAACCGTTTGACACATTACTGCGGGCTAGGCCTCGTGTTCCTACGCCTAGAGGCGCCTTCGGATTATGGGAATCTCTTCTCTAACGGAAAGGACGGGAGAGGAAGACAGTGCTAGAAAAGAGGTCCATCCATCCCCGATGCCTCCCAGCGCTCCAATAAAGCTTTTTTCAATATCAGCACTGCCCGAGCATATTGCGCCACGCGATTCAAATTATCAACTGTTTTCAGCATTACTCCGACGATAGTTTCCGGACAGAGCTCTCCAATTTCGCTGAGTAGGACCCCTCGCTGCTGGCTCCACCTTTTGCAGTAGAAGAATGTGTCACAGGCGTCATCCGGTTCCCCTGCACAAAACACACAGTTAGGAGACCGTGCTCTGTCAATTTTGTACGGGTAGGACCGAAAACAACCGTGCCCGCTTAAGTGCTGGGTCAAGTAGAAATCGGTCTCACCATGCACTCGACTGAACCACGGCCTCAGGTCAGGGATCAGACGTGCAGTCCACCTTCCCCTTGTTTCTTGCTCTCAGGACTGTTGCCAATCGCTGAGAGAGGGACGTCTCTCTTCCCTGGTGATCTCTTCTCTTCGATCTTCGTCTCTGCGCAGGTAAATACTACTGCGCTCTCTCGCAAGGAGGGTGATGGGTATCATCCCTGCGATTACCAGCGCATGCGATTCGCAATGCTTCTTGTCTCTGCACCTGTGCCAAACGCTTCCGGTGTAACTCCTTCCTTGCTGAGAGCGTCGCCCCACAGTTCTGATCCGTAGACTAGAAGCGACTGCACAACGCTCATTAAGAGTCGTCTCCTTGATGTGGTGGGCCCCCCTATGTTGGCCATTAATCGGGTGAGTGCCGTCACACGCGCTGCAGCTTTGTCAGCTACTGCCCTGATTTGTTGGGAAAAACTTATCTTCGAGTCTATCAGGACACCCAGGTACTTTACTGCTGATTTCGATTCGACCAGCTCGTCCCCTATACTGATAGGCCGTACACAGGGGATTCTCTTCTTCGTTAGGATGACCACATCGGTTTTTTCCAGTGCCAGCTTGAATCCGTGAGCGGTCATCCAGTCCATTACCCTCCGCATTAACGTATTGAGTCTGAGTTGCGGATGGTCTACTGTGCGTCCAGCGACCAGCGCCGCGACATCGTCCGCATAGCCGATCAAACGTGACTCACCCGGCAGTTCAAGCTGCAGGAGTCCATCGTAGGAAATGTTCCACAGGTCCGAGCCAAGGATAGAGCCCTGAGCGACACCTGAAGTAAGATACTAATGTATACTATCCATGTATACGATCCAAGA
The DNA here is from genome assembly GCA_954870665.1 of Stratiomys singularior. Taxonomy (NCBI): domain Eukaryota; kingdom Metazoa; phylum Arthropoda; class Insecta; order Diptera; family Stratiomyidae; genus Stratiomys; species Stratiomys singularior. Next base: position 109,051,283 of record OX940879.1, on the reverse strand, counting down.
TACTAATGTATCTTGGATCAGAGCTGGAACACTTTTCTTCGACATTTTCAGCAACCAGTGGCTTTTCAGATGTAATTCACATAGATTGTACAACTTATTGTAACTAACATTTTGTTCTAGCAAGTTTTTATGTCCGATAGTTTCAGTATGTTTTCAGAATTAGTAAATTTGGAATAAGTTATAAAAATTGGTGACTCCTGCTTCGGAAAATTAACTTTATTCTTTTTAGGTTGAAAATTGCTGTCATTATCTCATTGACGTGTTTGATTAATCGAAATATCCAAAGAACGTTTCATTTGCGTCCACAGGGTTTTATTCACGAGAAACTTGCATGTAAGGACTCCTAATGAGCTAATTTTTGCTGATTGTTTCCAAACAAAACATAACTTCTCCCTGAATTTCATACTCATTCGCCGAGCAACAGTCAACTTTCCTAATGATTTCCTCAATTATTTCGGAATCATTATGTAATTATCTGAAACTAATTGGTAGCCAGTTGAAATTATATGCACCATGATTAAAAGTTATTTTTATATAGATATCTCCATTCATTTTGCCAACATATTCTCCGTAGTGTCTTGGTCGTCGCTATCAATTTTATTAAAATAAATGTATCTTTTGCGTTGCTTTGCACCAAGTTTGAATAGTGATAAGTCAGTACATAGTACAAGGCGTGATGACGATAAAATTGCGTGTGATATCAACTAAGGTGTGTTGATAAATAAATTTTTGGGTCTTTATATTTTGCAGGCGGTTTTTTTTTTAATCCTGCGACCGAACCAATGATGATGTTAGATTTTTATGATGGTGATGATGATGGCGGTGATGTAATGCGACAAAATCGTATACCTACAATGATGCTGGATACGTGACGCGAGATTTATCGATCTGGCTACATCGGATCACATCATCATCTTTGAGCGATGCTATTTTACCATCCAGCTAAATGTCGGCAAATTCATTACTATCGCCGTCACTGTCATTTTCGGCTTCACATAGGAAGACGTGCTGTAATACCAGAGCGTGCCTCCTGAGATACAATCGAAATTGAATGTTTCTTAAATTACAGAGTGCGGGTGCTAGCACGAAGTTGGATTGTAGATTCAGTGGGCGGGCCAGTCGTTGGCGAAGATTCGGGAGGAGTTCCGGATAGGGCTGCAGAAGAGCATTCCATAGCATTTACACCAGCAATGAGGACGTTCTGAGACTTGTGCAAACGATTCTGACTGTGCTATATCGCCGTATGAGCACCGTCAAATAATCGAGCTTTTAAATATTATTCTGTGCTGGTAATTGATTTCCCGTGTTAAGATCAATAAAACGGAAGCCAAGACCAAAATATTCTCTGAACTAACAGCATTGGTCAACAATTAATCAAATTCGTTTGACGATTTGATTTTTATGGCGCCTCTCACATGTTTCTACAGTAACATAGCCGCGAATGGATATCGCAGTAAACGATGAAGACACTTAATACCCCCAATCAATATATGATTGGTATACGAAAATTGGATAACGGATGTAATATGCATAAATTAATTCACATACACATAAAAGCGGCAAATAGCATTCTAACCTTAACGAACATCCCACGAATAAACTTAAGGAAATATTTAAATTAAAAGGGTTTTCATTCCTACGTTTATTTCGACCAGTTATACAAAGTTATTGCCAGGAATTATACGGGAATCTCATATTACTTACGTAAATTTACCGTGATTTGTTTGTACATACCAAGAAGCTAATTTACATATTGACTCTGGAAATTTTAAAAATTCAGTTTATTCTGCTTAATAATTCTAATTCGGGGATAATATTTGGCTGTTTGGTTCGCGTCGAGAAATGGAATGTGGTGTTTGCTTGTTGGGAATATCTTAAATAAATGACCGCATATATTATTTATGGTAATTGGAAGGTATAATACAGTTCCATGCCTGTTTTAATCGTGTTTCCGTTTTTTTTTTTTTAATTCAATAAAACGATTCACATTTGAATTGAAAAGTATCTTTCGAATTGAAAAATGTAAATCTCATTTGAATCAACGTCGAGAGTAGAAAAAGTGAGGTAGCTTATTATTGGTACCAAATAGTAGGTGAAAGTAATACAATCTTGCAATGAACAGGCGGAAGCCACGTTTTAGGTTAACGTTAAAACAGTCAAAACTGTGTAGAAAAAAGTCAATTTTTGGGAGCAAGGCTCATTCGAATTTTTCCATATACTTACTGTGAATTTACTTTAAACTAAATTGCCCCTATAAAAAGTTCTTTCGATGTTCTGAAACAAGGATCATATAAATTGTTTTATTATACTATACATCGTTTATGGCGCACGGGACAGGAAAGGTAGAGCTCATCATTTTTTGGAGGAACGTTTGATCTACATACAGCCTTTATTTCAAATTTTTCAGTAAAATGTTTGTTAACGTTTCGACTATACACGGAAAACTAAAATAACAATATACAAATTATGAGGATATCTGCGATGTAAGCTTATTGCTTTCAAAATTTAGAGAATATGCGACAGCATTCATAACATACTGATTTATTCAAAAATGGATTGTAATTTTGTTGAAACTAACAAGAACCTTTCAAGATATCAGATTATTGTTTTAGATTTTCAATAGAATAAAAAAGTTCAATAGAATAAAAACGTACCAATTCGCTAGGACTTTGCCTAAGACTAGCTCCACTCATTTTTCTTACTCCTCCTCCACCAATCAGTCCGCCCATTGCATTATTTCCATTCCGAAATTGTAATCCACTTTTAGCATTCGGCATGAATCCATTATATCCATAATTTGGTGTATCATACATAGAAGCAGGACGCGGTCTTAACCCTTTTGGACCATCGCCACCACCTCCCACACCCATTGGACTGCGTTGATTTATGAATCCGCCATGCTCTTGGGGGATATTCGGAAAGGATGGCGAATGTGTAAGATTCCTTGTGGATGCTGAAATGTTATCATATTTTTGCCATCGCATATTACTTGCTGCATGCCCAGGATGCGGCAACGAATATGAACTACGTTGACCAGGAATATTGAATTTGCTTGTACTACTCGGCGGCGGAGGATATTGCTGATAAAGATTTGTATGAACGGCCGCCGCGCTGGATGATGTATTATTTGAATTATGATCTCGCCACATCTTCATCGTGGTAATTTATTAATCACAACAATATTGATCGCGAAACAAAATCAATCATTTAAGTATGGCACTTGGAAATGTGTTTTATTTTTTTGTTGCTTTTGGCTGCAAAAATTTTCGTAAGGTGTTTTACTAACACTTTTCACATATAAGCACGTAAGAACGGATATTTCGTATTTCACTCATTCACTTTTTGCGATTTTTCATTATCTTCGCCTACATTTTCACGAAATTCGACAGAAACTGGAAATGAAGGCATTCTATGTTACGAAAAGATGTTGAAGCAACAATTTCACATAAAATCACTGGATCGGTGATGCACTATTGGGGACACATATCACTTTACGAATATGCTGCTGCATATATGCATAATAACACGGACAGAATCTTAGGGAAAACACACGCAGACCCTCTAATTTTTCTCCTGAAAATATTTTCTATTTTTTGCTTTCTTTTCTCGAAATGGAACCGAAGACGTCGGAAAAGAAAAAAAAAAAACTCGTATTACAACGATCTAGCGCGGTTTGAGTTTCACAATGAACTGAGACTACAACGAAAACCCAAGGAAAAATGAATCTGAGAGCTCAGTGCTTAGTTGTACTCCGTGAGTCATTTCACATATCCACAACAGCCAACAGGTAAGGTAGTCGTGCATACGAAATAAAACTTAAAAACTTTAGAAGACAAAAAAAAAACGAAACAATAATGGTATAACTTAGATTAAGGCGACGAATGCGACAACGACTACTACGACGACGACCACGGCGACGTTGGTGAATTCGATACCGCGGACTTAAGAAAAGGCTAGAACAACAATGGTGTATGAATATGGCGCTTGATTTCAATATTTACACTTTAGCAATTTTAAATAGCGGAATCAGAACCCACCAAGCGAAACAGCCAAAGATACTAGATAGTGTGCAACATACACAGTGGGCTCGTATGTTAACCAAACACCTACGGTTTACGGTGATGAACGTAAAAGGTAGCAACGAGTGGAAGAGTTGGAGTCAGTTGCTTCAGCTCGCGAGTTGGGAGATGGATGGCTCTTTATTACGAAAACGTGCATCAAACTTGTATGCATGTTGAGACTTTCAAAATTGTTTAAGGTCGAATCGAAATGAAAAAGAAATATTTCAAGTTACAATGGTCAACTTTGATTTGGTTTTACTAGCAAAATCCAATTTTCTTTCGAAAACGATTGCACATTTGGCTGTTAGTTCGCTCCAGGCCGATTTAATTTCAGAATTTGACAATGAATCAAAATAAAGCCAAAGTAAAAGTACCCGAAAGAGTTTGGTTGCTGAAAGTCCGTAGCTAATGGACGTTGCAAAAACATGAAACAAGATTTTCTACCACTATTTCTTTACGATTTTCTATTAAAAAAAAAACCCTAAATTTACTCCCATCTCATTAAACCATAAAGCCAACATCCAATTCTAATTCTCATCTACTGTAGTATCAACAATTGAAACGTGACGTGTATAAAATTTTCCAAATACTTTATAGACATGTGTGGGAGTTACGAGTAGGTAACAACAAACACCAGGATAGTTGTAAGTCAAGATCTAAGAAGGTGTGCCTCTATTCAGATATTTTAGAATACAAAGGCGCACATGACAAAAAGAGGTAGAAAGGAATTTCGAAATAGAAAATTGAAAGTGTTAATGCTGAACGTAGATAATTCCAGTTGAATTATGTCTATTAATAATATAATAATATACTTAATGTATCTGCGGGATTAGATTAAAATTGACGATTATAAATAAAAAAGTGTGGCATTATGAGTATTCAGAAACTGAAAGTACTGTCAAGGTAGTATAGCACTTGAATTGGATATCGCGTTGCAGTTATGTTCAAATTGCTATTCCTTGCAGTTTAAGTTCTCTCTGTTTTGGCAGCTAAGCCAGGCGTTGACCTTGCAACATTAGCAACTGTAGACTGTGTTATTTTCAATAGGATAGTCACATTATTGTTTGTAACTAATATGATCATCCCCCCATGGGTGCTACCTTGTCGTGGTGGGGGGGCTTGACGAGGTTGCCCGTCATCCAGACGCGTGATCAAGTCACTAAAAGTACCCACCAAAAAAAAAATACATGATGAGTGATAACAAAAATAGTAAATTAGGGGTGGGGATATACACCCCGACGTGTGAGGGAGCCTCGAACTCATGCGGGCTTCTCTCCAGCATTCATGCTGGACCTGATAACGAAAATTGCTGCTGACAGAAGTGAGGAAGAGCGTCTAACAAGGAACATAAGCGCTATAATAAAAGTGATGAGAAATTCAACGAATGTCCAAAAAAACGTGAACAAGGGCATCAAAAATGGAATTGACGAATTGGAGGACCTCGTTGATAGGATCCAGCACTATCGCCGCAGGTGGCTACGGGCGGAGAGTGAATTGAAAGAGCTTAAGAAAGTTCCAGAAAATAAAACTCCCTTCACCGAAAATGCTACTCCTCTCGTAAAAGGCAAAAGGGCGGCATGTAGTCCACTTAAACCTGACCGTAGGAAAAGTGCGAAGGGGCCGATAACAGTCGAGACAGGAGACAACAGTCAAGGGGAGGAGAAAAATGATGGCTTTCAATTGGTGCGCTCTAAATCACAACAGAAGACTGCGAAGAAGATACACCAAGCGATAACAAAAGATTCCAAACAGGCGCCCGAAAAGCAAGAAGCCACGAAACACAGCGCAATGCCAAAAAAGACCAGGAACAAGCAGCGCAGGGATGCTTTACTGATCAAACCTGCAGACGGGAGAACTTACGCTGAGGTCCTCAAGGAAAACAGGCAAAATGTGGAACCCGAAAAAAACGATGTCTGTATGCGAACAGTAAGAGCGACCAGAACAGGCGGTCTCCTCGTAGAACTCGGAGCGGAATCCACCGACAAGGGACGGTTCAAGAGCGCTATCAATGACCTCCTGGGTTCTAAAGCTGTTATCTCGACATTACAGCCAATGGTGTCTTTGGAAATAAGAGACCTTGACTGCATTGCGGACGCCAAAGAAGTAGAAGATTCCATTATGCTGATTCTTCCTACGGCAGAGAGCTTTAGGGTAAGGCTAACGCCTACCAACCCTAGAGGACAAAGGGCGGCAATAATAGACATCCCAGAGAAAGACGCTGTGCAACTCCTGGCCAAGGAGAAAATTAAAGTCGGCTGGGTTGTGTGCAGGATACGTCGGAGGGTAGCCCTAACTCGATGCTACATGTGCCTTAACTTCGGACACATCTCCTTGAACTGCAAGGGGCCAGATCGAAGCAAACTGTGCTACAGGTGTGTCACTTCCAGCCATAAGGCGAAAGATTGCCCAAACGAACCCAGTTGTATCTTGTGCAAAGATAAGGGACGGAAGTCTGAAGATCTGGCTCTTATCCCAGGAAGTGGTAGGTGCCAGGAGTTCAAAGAGGCACTAAGCAAGAAACGAGCAAAGAAACGATTCAAGTCCTGCAAATCAACCTACACCGTAGCTCAACCGCACAAGATTTACTAGACCAGGTTGCAAGAGAGAAAAAAGTTGAATTGTTGCTGATATCTGAGCAACACCACAACAAAGAGGAAGCTGGATGGTATTGTAATCGATCCGGCACCGCCGCCATCTGGGTACGTGATAGGCCTCTACCCACAGCTCGGACTTGCTCCAGCGGAAATGGCTTCGTGCTCATTGGGTGCGCCGATTTGACATTCATAAGCGTCTATTTTACGCCGAATGAGTCAAATTCATGTTTTCAGAGCAGGCTCGATGAACTGGAGGAAGCTGTCTCGAGCACGGTAGGCCGAATCCTTGTTGGCGGTGACTTTAATGACAAGGCGATAGAATGGGGAATGCCTCTTCCAGACCCGAGAAGAAAAAGAATCCTAGAAATGGTGGCTAGGAGGCAACTTGTCATGAACGTTGGGAACACACCAACTTTTCGACGGGGAGGCTGCTTGGGAACTATACCGGATGTGACATTTGCTTCGGAGTCCTTAGTGCCTAGGATACACAGATGGAGGGTACTGAAGGACTACTCGGCGAGCGATCATCAGTACATTGCTTTTGCAATTGGCGACTGTGCTACTCGACGCGTAGAAACCCAACCTTCAACTGTAGGTTGGAATATATCTAAAATAGATGTCGACGCGTTCGCTGCAGCTCTTATGAGAGGTAACGGGAGGAGCCTCAGCATGCCTCAGAGCCTCAAACATGGTGAACTCCACCATGAGGCTCATCAAGAATGCGTGCGACTGCTCTCTACCCAGGCGACAGCCTCGACACAATCAGCCTGCTTTATACTGGTGGTCGGCAGAAATCGCCGAAAAGCGGAGAGAATGTCACAAACTCCGCCGCGAATCTCAACGTTTAAGAAATCGAGACGAGTCACACTCTCGAACGCTGGCATACAGGTCGGCTAGAAAAGTCCTCCGTAGGTTAATTAACGAAAGCAAGGCTCGCTGCTGGCGCAACCTAGTTGAGGACATCGACAGAGACCCTTGGGGGCTGGGTTACAAGCTTGCCATGCGGAATTAGGGGCTGCAAGGAGGCCCTGTGTCCTTGAAATGGAAAAAATTGACCAGATTGTTCGAGCGCTTTACCCTATGCATCCTGTTCGTCCCGATGATTCCGATGTTGAATGTCCTGGAGGATGCCCACTTTTTAGCGCCATCGAGCTGGATGATGCGGTGAAATCATTAAATTCGAAAAAGGCCCCAGGGCCAGACGGTATACCAGCGGAAGTGATACAGCTTGCACATCAACTTTGCCCTGACAAGCTGCTCACCACTTTCAATGCCTGTTTGCGGCAGGGCGTGTTTCCAAATTGCTGGAAAGAGGCGAGGCTCGTGCTGATCCACAAGGGGAAGGGGAACGCGGAGCAACCATCTTCATATCGTCCCCTATGTATGCTGAACGCCGCTGGGAAGGTACTCGACAGGCTCATTAGAGAAAGACTTGGAGAAGCCATTCGAACTGCCGGGGATCTGTCTCCTCGGCACTACGGCTTCAGGGCTGGTCGATCCACAATCGGTGCAATAGCAGAGGTAGTGAGCGCGGTCCAGCTGGCAGAAGCCCACAATCAATACTCGAGACGAATAGTACTGCTCATAACTCTAGATGTGAGAAATGCCTTCAACTCTGCTAGATGGACAGATATTCTTGGTGCTCTGGAATATTTCAGGGTGCCGAGGTATCTGATGCGGATATTGAAAGACTACCTCAAAAATCGGAAACTCATCTATGACTCGTTGGGAGGCCGGCGAAGAATTGATTTGACATCAGGGGTCGCGCAAGGCTCCGTTCTGGGCCCGGACCTCTGGAATGTCTCGTACGATGAGCTTTTGAGGCTGCAGTTACCGGGGGAGTCGCGCCTGGTTGGCTACGCAGATGACGTAGCAGAACTAGTCGCCGGACGTACTGTCGGACAGACGCAGCTCAAACTGGATGCGGTAATACGCCGAGTGAGCGAGTGGATGACAGACCGTGGGCTTAGCCTAGCGCTGGAAAAGACCGAGGTTGTCGTCCTCACTAAAAAGCGAATCCCTCGTGTTATGCCGGTTCGGGTGGGGGAAATGATCATCGAGTCAAAAGAATCAATCAGATACCTTGGCTTGATGATTGACTCGAAGATGAGTTTTTTCGAGCAGGTTCGAGCGTCAGCAGATAAGGCCTCCGTGCGGGTATCGGCGCTAAACCGCATTATGGTCAACACGCAGGGGCCAACCTCGAGCAAAAGACATCTACTGATGAGTGCAATGGAGTCAGTGCTCTTGTATGGCTCCGAGGTTTGGGCTGACGCTCTTAGTAAAGAGACGTACCGAAGGCATGTGGCACAGGTGCAGAGGCAAGGAGCTTTGCGGATAGTGGCTGCATACCGCACTGTCTCTGAACCTGCAGTGCTGGTAATCTCGAGGGTGGTCCCAATTAAGTTACTTGCAGACGAACGGAAACGTGTATACTCACGTAGGGGGGAGTCGGCGAGAGAAATCGTCAGCCGAGAGGAACGGAGAAGAACCCTTATCTTATGGCAGCAAACACGGGAAAACGAAACGCGAGGCAGGTGGATCGCACGGCTGATAAGTGACTTGGGGCCGTAGTTCTACAGAATGCATGGTGAGACTGATTATTATCTGACGCAACTACTCAGTGGTCACGGGTATTTTCAGTCTTACCTGTATAAGATGGGAAAGACACCATCCCCAACTTGCGTGTTCTGCCCGGGGATGACGGATGACGCCTGCCACACGTTCTTTACGTGTAATAGATTCACAAGACTCCGTTCGCATCTGTCGGAGAAAATTGGCGTAATTTCCCCAGAAAATGTAACGGGAAAAATGATGAAATCAAAGGACAATTGGAACTGTGTGTCGCATTACGTACGGAAAGTACTCATCATAAAGAAGGACATAATGGATCGCTTGGCAAGGGAGGGAACATCTCTGTAACGCAATATTATAATTACTAATCGCAATTTCTTCCTATCCATCCGTGAAGAAAGAGAGATTTCCCTAAGCCATGTCCCTGACATCGCTAAGCGATGATTAATGAGGCCTAGTCTGAAGTAATGTGACAAACAGTTCTAGGCTAGGTTCTCGGTGTGACAGGGGAGGTGTTTAGTCGGTAGTCCGGTAGCGGGGGAGTCCGACACTCAGGGCGTAAATAGCCTTCACCTCCCAAAAAAAAAAAAAAAAAATATGATCATGAAATGAAAAATGGAATTTGATGTTAACCCCAAAAACAAATATTCCTATTTCTCCAGCGAAAAAAAAAAACAAAAAAAGGCTTTAAACCTACAGGGTGGGCCATCTAGCGTTTTAACTTTGAACTATCTATATTTTGACATTGGAAAAATCAAATACCATTCGGAAAGTGACAGATATTCAGTAAAAAGTATAAAATTTACGAAATGGGTCGCGATTCGCTAGTTGAAAACTGGGAAATACCGAAAACTGTTTTCCAAAGTGGTTAGGCTTCAACCCAAACTGTGAGAAATTTGGCAAAAAAATGGACAGACAAAAAGTGCCGTTCAGTTCAATTTTCGCAACGATTTGTCAAGCGTGTGCCTGAAACTGGCTCGTTGGTGAATAAACCAAAACGTCAACATTCATTTCCCGCGAGTTCAAACGAAAATATTGCGACTGTGGCTGAAAGTGTTAGTGAGAATCAATCCACCTCAACTTACCGTTGATCGCAAGAATTGAACATTCCACGAACAACTTTGCGACGAATTTTGCAACAAGACCTCGCTATAATGCCATATAAAGTTCAATTGGTGCAGCAGCTGAAGCTACTTGACCATCCGAGCCGTCTACAGTTCGCAGATAGGGCGGAAGGTCGTTTGACCGAGGATGGTCAATTTTAACGAAAAATCATCTTTTCGGACGAGGCTCATTTCCACCTCGGTGGTTATGTTAACAAGCGGAATTATCACATTTGGGGCACAGAAAACCCGCACGTAATTGTTGAGAAGCCAATGCACCCAGCACGAGTCACTGTATGGTGCGGATTTTGGTCTGGTGGAATCATTGGCCCATTTTTCTTCGAAAATGAAGAAGGAGCCGCCCTAACCATCAATGGTGAGCGAAATCGCGCAATGTTATCCGAATTTTTCTTCAAGTAAATTGAAGAGGAAGACTTGGACAGCAATTGGTTCCAGCAGGACGTCGCTACGTGCCATACAGCACACGCTACACTCAATCTTTTGCGCCCTATCTTCGAAAATCGCATAATCAGCAAATGAGGTGATGTGAATTGGCCTCCCAGAAGCTGCGATTCAACGCCGTTGGACTATTTTCTTTGGAGAGCTGTTAAAGATAAATGTTACGCCAACCATCCAAAAACAATTCAAGATCTAAAGAACGAGATTCAAGCTGCTGTTGCTGCCATAAGGCCTGAAACCATCGAGAAAGTACTCCAAAATTGGGTGGATCGGATGAGCTACTGTAAACTCAGCCGTGGGGGTCATTTGTCGGAAATTGTTTTCCACAAATAAATTTCATAAAATAACCTTTCAAATAAATGTTCAACCTTTGAAAAATATCAAGTCGTGTTTTTTTTTATTGACTTTTTCAATTTAAAATTTTATATGGCCCACCATGTAGTTTGATTTGTGAAACGAATCGACAGGAAGACAACTTAACCAACCAATTAGAAATGCAAAAAAAGCAACCAATGTTTCTCTTTGACGGAAGGACCAATCCATACCAATCTTTTTTTTACTATTGTTTTAAAAATCTTTCAAAATTTCGAAAATTCAGTTGGTTATCTAATTACTTGTAATAAATACACTGTAGACTCTATATAACGACATTGAAGGGACTGTGCATTTTATGGCGTTATAGAGAGTTGCCGTTAAATGGAGAGAAGAAAAATCAGAATTAGAAAAATTAAAAAGTTTATTTCAGAGTAGTGTTAGTAGTTATGTACATAAAAAAGAATCTTATGCTATTGCGTATAGTCTGTTATTTTTGTCTGACATCTTTTGCTGGACCAGTAATTTTGTTGTATTTTTTTTTTACTTATTTTATTCATATCTTGCGATATTGAGGCATCCTGGTGATAAAGGAAATAATTTTCCAATCATTCAGCTGCTTTCAGAGCTTCTTTAATGCTTGGCGGAGGCTCAGGCTCATCTGTTTCATCTTCATCTCCTTGCTCTTGATCCTCAGTTTTTCTCACTGAATCTAAAATTTCTTTGTCTGTGAGTGAAGCCGTGGTATGCAGGCAGCCGTCTACTTCGATGTAGGTTTGAAGATTTACCGTCTTTCCTGCCGTGTTAAATTGTTGAATCCACTCAGTTAATGGAAGTTCGTCGTCACTATCAAACTCAGATTCTGTTTCCACCTCATCACTCGTGAAATTGGTAAAAAGTCCAGCATGTCGAAAAGAGTGCTGTATAGTTGTGAGTGTCACTTCTTCCCAGGCTTTAGATAAAAAATTTACTGCATGCAGCATATTAACACACGTTTTACCCTCAGACTCAACTAGCTCCATCAATAATTTCCTTCTGTAGTGACCCTGGAGGCTTTTGATCACACTCTGGTCCATTGACTGTAAGACACTAGTCGTATTTGGAGGAAGGAATGCCAACTCTATGTTTAGAAGATTTGATATAAACGGGTGGGCAGGGCAGTTGTCAACAAGAAGTAAAATTTTTCGTCCCTTTAATTCTGCATTCCACTTTCGCACTTCTTCTTCAAAAAGTTGACTTGTCATCCAAGCTGATTTATTAGCTTTATACGTCACTGGCAATTTTTTAATGTTCTCAAAACAGCGCGGATTTTTCGATTTGCCTATTACCATTAGCTTTTTTTTCTGTGACATCCATATTAGCAGCCACAAGCACCGTAATACGTTCCTTGGAAAGCTTTCCTCCCACACACTTTTCCCATTTAAATTTCCGAGTTTTATCTGGCGTCAACTTATAGAAAATTCCTGCTTCATCAGCATTGAAAATGTCATTTGGGGCGTATTTTTCTGTCAATTTTGACCACACTCTATTAATCCAATCGTGAGTCATATTCGTATCAACACTTCGTGCTACCCTACTTATTTTACCATAGTTGATATGATGACGTTGCTTGAATTTTCTGAGCCATCCTTCTGATGGTTTGACAGAAGTTAAACCAAGTTCTTCAGCAAAATTTTCCGCTTTAGCTTTCACGAGCGGCCCCGAGATAGGCATATTATTCTGGCGCTGCCGGTGAAACCATAGGAGTATAGCTTGATCCAAATCTTCGTATTCAGAACTCTTTAATTTTTTGAAAGATTTCCCCTCGCCCTCAACTTGGAGAATTTTTTTTTATTTTTCCATTTTGTAGACAGGGTAGAGCGACTAAATCCAAAGCGTTTGCCAACATCACTTATCTTCTCTCCCGTTTCTATTGCGCGTATCAGTAAAACTTTTTCGTCAATACACAGTGATTTTCTTTTACTAGCCATGTTTACAGCTTGGAAGTTTGTAAGCAACTGGGAATAATGATACATAGATAAGGTATAGATGATTCATGACTCCTACTGATTAGTCATGTTCAAAAACAGTCTACACGTGCAATGAATTTCTTAGAAAGTTCGGTATGCATGATGCCAACAGTATAGTTTATTGCGTGCTAGGATAACACAGCAGCTGCGCAGTTTTTACTAATTTTAGCAACTTAAAAGGTACTTTTTATTACTCAATTGTTGTCGTTATTGAGAGTGGGTGTGATGCTATGTACAGTGTATCATTGTATGGTAGACAAGCTAAACCAACCAAAGTCGATTGATTTCGACGCTGTAGAGGGTTTGTCGTTAAATCGAGTGACGTTACGTGGAGTTAACACTGTATGTTACAAAACAAACAGTAAAAGTGGTTAATTTATTTGAATTTTATGAGTTAACTTCAGTATGATTTGATGCTTCCAGTTCCATCATTTGATTGCACTGTGAGTGATTGTTAAGTATGGTTTGTAAAATAAGTTTGAACCGCTGGTATGGACTTAAAAACTAAATATATGCACCTGACTATGTAATTGTTTGTTGGATTGAAAGGAGCATTACCACTTTGATGAAAAAAAATATTTTAAAAAATGCATTGAAATAATAAAAAAATTTGTTTATCAGACTCTAAATTTCAATAGAACGCTTTAATGAGAAGATTTGAATAATAATAAAAATTGTTGAGTAACAACAAGAATTTCGAGATAGTTGAGGCGAAAAGCGAGTTCTATGGAAAAGTCTTTCTTACACGATCTACAAAATTGATGTCAAAAAATCGACTAAAAACTTCTACCATCAATTTTGAGGGTTCTTTGTAACCGTTGTCTAAATCCAAATTTGAGGACCACTTTCTTTATACTTGACATCATTTTGACTTTCCACTTACAAAAATAATCCAAAAATTGGTCAACGCCCACTTCATGTTTTCTGGGACGGGATATGTCTGTCAATATTTTAGCGGTCATGGAATTCTCAAGCTGTGCATGACATACCTTGAATGTCAACAAAATATTTTGAAAAAATATTTCAAAAATTGTTATGACAATTTAGAGATCTGTTTTAATCAGTTCATACATGATTAAAAACCATATTTAGCATTAGAATGGAATAAAATATGGAGTAGCGTGAACTAAGGAGGACTCCGTGGAGGTTTTCCGTGTACTAAATTGAGAGCGAAACAGATTTTTCAATATTTAACGTTCTACGCAAGCAAAGTACTGCTTCAGTCCTTTTAAAATAACGTTATGAAAACCATTCTTTGAATGCCAACTGTTGATGTTCCAATTGCTTCACGATATCCAAAATGTAAAACGATCAATATATTATCACAGGAAGCTACCCCAGAATAGATAAACTAACAATTGATCATCGAATCATGCGTCGTCTGACAGCTATTTAAAATGCATAACACGTGCAAGTATGCTATTATGGAACGCGCAAGTAATGAGTATGCAAGAATGAAGAAGTTTATTATCTTCATGAAATTTCATCCAGGTGGTTGACTCAAGAATATTGCTGCTAATATATTCACCGCGCTCCGTTTACCAGACGCACTTAGTTTCATTATCATGTCATGATTCAGAGTTTTATGGACGACGTTCCTATAAATGAAATAATAAAGTTTATCTGGCGTTGGTAGTAAACTTTTCAAGATTCTACATTTTCCAACTTTTTTTTTTATACAGATCTCAGTTGATGACTTCATTCGTACTGTAAGTGATTCTGCAGCATGAGTTGTACTCAACTTCTCAATTAATTAAAAAACTTTTCAATGTGTTTTAAACAATTGTATAATACATCGGAATTCAAATCGTTTCATATACTTTTTCCAGCACACTTTGTCGTTGGCTTTACTTTGCAAATCTTGTTCTTGCTATTAAAAAATCGACTAAGCTCACCCATTAAGCGATAACTTTACATGAAAATGCGAAAAGCAAAATTTTGCAAATAGAAATCTAAAGAAAGTTTAATGTCACTTTATGTTCCCTGAACCCTTTTTTAACATGTAGGATAATGGAGATGCTTCAGTATTTTAAATTTCCCACAAAACATCATTAATTTAACTACGAATTTCGTAGATTTTCAAGAAGACACACACATCCTCATTACACCAATAACTGTATAATATACGTATAAAAGTTCTATGGATCAATATGTTTGTCACATGACACATATTGAAAGATAATTACTATATACAATAGGCTCGCGATAACATAAAGTTCAATCACTTGATCATGTCATTGTGATAATATCAAAGTCAGAAATCGCTTCACAAGACAAACTCAAAGCTCATTTGTTTTACTCTAAATATATATTTGACATAAAATTTTTTGGTTTCCAATAGAATTGCAGGTCGTTAACTCAACTATGAGAATCATTACATCCGCCTGCAGGTCTTCAATGTCCCTACGAAGACCCCGGCACAGCAAGCCTCCAGTATACTGGTGGTCACCTCAAATTGCCGAAAAACGAAGGGAGTGTCACAAACTACGACGCAGGACACAGCGAGCTCTTATATTATCAACAGCAGCAAGGCCAGCCGCTGGCAAAACCTAGTGGACGCCGTGAACAGAAACCCATGGGGCCTGGGCTACAAAATAGTAATGCGGAAGCTCGGTGTCCAAAGGTCACCTCGCTCATACAAGGCAGAAAAGATGAACGAAATCGTGCGGGCTCTCTTCCCTATCAACCCCGCCATCGTTGAAGCCCTTCACTATGAAACACCAACGGATACTATATTTTTCACGAAAATAGAATTGGAGAAAGCAGTCTTGTCTATGAAGGCCAGAAAGGCTCCAGGACGAGATGGGATTCCAGCTGACGTGCTACAAATGGTCTTCCACTTTTCCCCTGAACTGCTCCTCCGCATGTTCAACGCATGCCTGCGCGAAGGGCTGTTCCCAGAGTGCTCGAAGGTTGCGAGACTTGTGCTCATTACGAAGGGAAAATGTGATCCCGAGTCACCAGCTGCATATTGCCCACTGTGTATGCTTGATACGGTCGGAAAAGTTGTTGAAAAACTTATCAGGGGAAGACTCGCTGACGTGATTCGTATTGCCGGGGATCTATCTCCACGGCAGTATGGCTTCAGAGCAGGCCGCTCCACCATCAATGCAATTCGAGAAGTAGTGAGCGCGGTCCAACGTGCGGAGTCTCACAGTATTTCCACACGATGGGGCGTCCTGCTGGTTACTCTGGATGTCCGAAATGCATTTAACAGCACTAGATGGGTAGATATTCTGGAAAAGCTAGAAAAGCGTTTTCATGTACCAGTGTACCTGATGCGGATTCTCAGGAACTATTTGAAGGACCGCAGCCTACTCTAAAACTCGAAGGAGGGTAGGCGAAGTACAAATCTTACTTCAGGTGTCGCTCAGGGCTCTATCCTTGGCCCGGACCTGTGAAACATCTCCTACGATGGATTCCTGCAGCTTGAACTGCCGGATAAGTCACGTTTGTCACGAGTCATGGCTATGCTATGCCTCATGTCGCGGCGCTGGTCGCTAGACGCACAGTAGACCATGCGCAACTCAGACTCAATACGTTAATGCGGGGGGTAATGGACCGGGTGACCGCTCACGGATTCAAGCTGGCACTGGAAAAAACCGAAGTGGTCATCCTAACGAAGAAGAGAATCCCCTGAGTACGGCCTATCAGTATAGGGGACAAGCTGGTCGAATCGAAATCAGCAGTAAAGTACCTGGGCATCCTGATAGACTCGAAGATAAGTTTTTCCCAACAAATCAGGGCAGTAGCTGACAAAGCTGCAGCGCGTGTGACGGCACTCACCCGATTAATGGCCAACATAGGGGGGCCCACCACATCAAGGAGACGACTCATAATGAGCGTTGTGCAGTCGCTTCTACTCTACGGATCAGAACTGTGGGGCGACCCTCAAGGAGTTACACCGGAAGCAGTTGACACAGGTGCAGAGACACGGAGCATTGCGAATCGCATGCGCATACCGAACGGTCTCCGCAGGGGTGATACCCATTACCCTCCTTGCGAGAGAGCGCAGTAGTATTTACCTGCGGAGAGGCGAAGATCGAAGAGAAGAGATCACCAGGGAAGAGAGACGTCGCTCTCTCAACGATTGGCAACAGTCCTGGGAGCAAGAAACAAGGGAAAGGTGGACTGCACGTCTGATCCCTGACCTGAGGGTGTGGTTCAGTCGAGTGCATGGTGAGACCGATTTCTACTTGACCCAGCTCTTAAGCGGGCACGGTTATTTTCGGTCCTACCTGTACAAAATTGACAGAGCACGGTTTTCTAACTGTGTGTTTTGTGCAGGGGAACCGGATGACGCCTGTCACACATTCTTCTACTGCAAAAGGTGGAGCCAGCAGCGAGGGGTCCTATTCAGCGAAATTGGAGAGCTCTGTCCGGAAACTATCGTCGGAGTAATGCTGAAAACAGTTGACAATTGGAATCGAGTGGCGCAATATGCTCGGGCAGTGCTGATACTGAAAAAAGCTTTATTGGAGCGCTGGGAGACATCGGGAATGGATGGATCTCGTTTCTAGCACTTCCATCCTCTCCCGTCCTTCCCGTTAGAGAAGAGATTCCCATAATCCGAAGGCGCATTCCTTCCTTCAGCAGGCGTGACCTTCCGATATCTGCAAGAATACCGCTGCACCTTTATACAATACTCCTGGAGAAAGTGCCCGGTCCACCGATCGGTACTACACCAGCTTTATCCTGGCTGAAAAGTTATTGAAACTGAAATGCCACTTGTTAGGATCAATACTAACAAATAGGCAGCATTTGCCTAGCCAAATCAAAAAACCAAAATTCGGCAGGAAATCGACAGTAGCATTCGGCAAGCGAAATACATTAGTTTTATCATGGAAAGACAAGAGGGTTGTCACATGCATGACGAACTGGAACAATGCAAGAATGACTTCTGTAAGAAGAATGTTACGAAGTAGTGTTGAAATTACCGTCAAAAAGCCTAATGTTGTAAGTGAAGTTCGTTTTGACCCAGACGCTACCTAGACCTAATGTTGTAATAAATTAAATAAAACATATGGGTGGTGTCGATCGTGCAGATCAATTAGCCGCAACGTACTGTTTTTAAGCCGGGCATACATTTCGGCAATTGTTTCATAAAATGTCATACAAAACAAAATTAAAAAGTTCAATGTTAAACAAATTATCTTCGTAAAGATGTAAAAATACATTAAATTTTAAAATATAAAAGTTTTGTATGTCAGGGTAGAGCGGGGCTAGTTGAGCATAGGGGCAAGTTGGGCAATCGAAATATCTCGCAAACTATTCACCGTACACATAGGCATCGTATGGCGGAAAGAAAGAGTTGCGGGAGGGGTAATCACCACGCGATCGCTAGTGGCGGCTGGACGAACGAGTGAAACACCCATGCGTTTTGTTTATTTTGTGATCAAAAAGTAAAAACGTCGTTTATCGCAAGTTTCGTCTGTATTAGTCAACTGTTATCTGTTTTCAATCAGGTAAGTGTTAATCTTCCAGAAAATTATTGTACTTTTGATATGCAGAGAGGTTCTGGGTATAATTCTTACGATTTTTTTATAACCTCACTTTTTTTTTAAAATTCCGGGTTGGGGTTAGTTGAGCTATAGTTGCTCAACTTACCCCGCGACTCAAACAACTAAAGTAATGAATGTTTTATTTTTTGTTAGGATGCGGACTTACAAGAGGAAGACTACAAGATGTTACACTACTGAAGATTTAAAAAATGCTGCAAAGTCTGTCAACGATGAAGGAAAAAGTGTTTATGCCGTCGCTGAAGAATTTGGTATCAAACGGATGACTTTGACAAGAAGAAGAAATTAAATTTATTTAATTTAATTTCATTTAATTTTGAAGAAATTAAATGATGATGGTGATTCATCCATGGGTTATGCAACACCGAGGCAAGTATTTTCTCCTACATAGGAAGATTCTCTGAAAAAATACTTGCTACAAATGGCATCAATCTTCTATGGATATTCTCCAGAAGACGTCCGTCGCCTTGCCTACGAATGTGCTGTTAAATTTAGCATTAAAATTCCACCCAGCTGGACTGCAAATAAGATGGTCGGAAAAGAATGGCTTACGATGTTTTTAAAACGAAATCTGGAGCTATCCATACGAAAACCAGAACCCACCAGCCTTGGTAGGGCAACATCATTTAATGACCAGAATGTTCAAGTTTTTTTTGAGAAATTAGCGGAAGTAATGGATAGATATGGATTTACTGCGGCAGACATTTGGAATATAGATGTGACAGGAGTATCCACTCTAGGGAACGAGGGACTAACGTTACAGTAATAACTGCTGTATTTGCCCTTGGAAATGCTGTACCTCCTATGTTTGTATTTCCGAGAAAACAGTTTAAGACACACTTTCTTAACGGTGGGCTCCTTGAATGTATAGGAGCAGGCAATGCCAGTGGATGGGTTACAGACAAAGAATTCTATCAGTTTATGCAACATTTTATCAAACATGTGAAACCGTCCATGGAGCGTCCTGTTTTGTTAGTGTTGGATAATCATTCCTCTCACTTTAACGTGAAGACACTAACTTTGGCCAAAGAGAACGGAGTTGTAATGCTGCCCTTTCCACCGCATTGTAGCCATAAATTACAACCGTTGGATGTGTCAGTCTTTGGACCGTTCAAAAAGTATTGCGCTGCTGCTCAAGATGCATGGCTACGAAACAATCCGGGGAAAACCCTTACTATTTATGATATACCAAAAATAGTCGCTGATTCGATGCCGTTTGCTCAGACAAGTATAAATATTGTTAACGGTTGCCGAACAACAGGCATCTTCCCGTATAATGCAAACATTTTTGGTGAGGATGAGTTTTCACCATCATTTGTAACCGATCGTCCTGAACCAGAAATTATCGAGCCGGAAAAAGATCATCCAGAGCAAGCTGTGATGTCCAGCACTGACCCTAATCCTGCTCCTTCTGCCTCCACCAGCCAAGCTGAACCCGAACCTGGTCCAAGCAACAAAGAAAGCGAGGCGATCGACCTAATACAAGTATTTTCCCCGGAAATTGTACGACCATACCCAAAGGCTGGCCCTAGAAAAGCAGCTAAAACTAACAGAAGAAAGAGGAAAGCTGCAATACACAAAAAAAGTTAAGAAGCCAAAGAAGAACATGGATAAGAAAAGGAAAAAGGGTGGTTGTAAAAAAATACTCCAGTCATGTGAGGAAAGTGATGATGATGATTATTCCTGTCTGATTTGTTGCGAAGGCTATGCTGAAAGTTTACCAGGAGAAAGTTGGATCCAGTGTCAAGCTTGCAGGGAACGGGCACATACAAAATGTGTTCCAGATACTGGTCTTACTTTTGTTTGTGTCAATTGCAACAGTGACAACGACGATTAAGTTGCTAAGATCTTATTAATATATTTTTTAAGATATTTGAGTCTGATTTCAAACAGAAAGACTGAATCTAATCCTGAAGTTAGTCTTAAGATACGTTAATGTTTTGTTGATTCTAGTTTTAGTTAATTAATCAAAGAAAATTACTTTAAGTTTTGTTGTTCTGTCACTAAAAGACTATAAATAAAGAGCTGATTGTCAAACACATATTTTACTTCATCTCTAGTCAACATTGAACCCATGGTTTGGTTAGACATTCTTAGTGCTCAACTTACCCCATACCCTTGCTCAACTTACCTCACCTATGGGATACATTGAGCGTACTTGACTTTCTGCATTTTAACAGCTGTAGCTGTTAAATTCGACTTGTTACAAAAAAATTGCTATGGACACTTTTGCTAAGGGATAAATTACTAATCCATCAAGCCGCATAACAACTCATTGAGACTTATTATTGAGGAGCTATATCCGCTCAAGTGAAAAATTGTTCAACTAGCCCCGCCCTACCCTAGAGTATGGTATTAAGAGGTGGTCAGAAACAGCGTAGCAGAATTCACACGGTCAAATGAAGTCTCGAAATCAAGCAGAGGTGGTCAGAATCACCGCATCAGAATTCATACGTTCAAGTGAGGTCCCGAAATCAAGCAGAGGTTTTCAGAATTAGCGCAGCATTTCACTGAAGTACCGAAATCAAGCTGAGATTCATGTTGGAGGCAACAGAGGTGGTCAGAATCCGTGTGTGTGTGTGTGTGGTTGACGTGGAAGGAGCAGGGCTTTCATAATATCCTATAACCGTCATGCCTGCGCGGTGAGCTAATCTGTTAGAAGTAATTTCCTTCGGGCGCCATCATGCGGCTTTTGTGTTTTTAGGAAAACCTGTCTTTAACCTTGTTCTTTTATTCGCGCTGCAGGTGCGAGAGTCAATTAATTACATTATTATTAATTATTCATATTATTTTTTTTTTGAAAAAACATCACAGGCTTTTATAAATCAATAAATCCTGAATAGAAAATTGGTTGCCGACCGTTTATTCAAACTTGGAGCCATCAAACCGAGCCTCATGCTACTTCACTTTCGGTTCCATCCACTTATAATTCTTTTCATTCATATGTGCCTATGAACGCTTATACGATTTTCAAGCCGCATTGCATCTATTTTTGTTCAAATTTAGTCACAGGTCAATAGTTTGAGTTTTATCTCATATTTGAAACTCAACGGTCGAATACATTATTCAAATTCATTTAAGGTAGAATGGCAAACTCAAATACTGGTTATATCTGTGGTATTCTGCCTTATTATGGAAGTCTTACCACGGAAAAATTGATAAGGCCTGACCTTTCGATATCTGCAAGAATAGCGCTGCACCTTTATACAATGCTCCTGGAGAAAGTGCCGGGTAGTCAAGGACACCATATGTCCACCGATCGGTACTACACTAAGTTTATTCTGGCTAAAAAGCTAGACAAAGAGAAGAGGGTTGTCACGTGCGTGACGAACTGGAACAATGCAGGAATGACTTCTTTCATTGACTAGAAACCGCCGTCTAGAACCCTGCTGTTGTAATAAATTAAATAATAATAAATTAAATGTAATAATATAAATTAAATGTTGTAATAAACATATGGATGGTGTCGATCGTGTAGATCAATTAGCCGCAACGTACTGTTTTTTGCGAAAAGCATTGAAATGGTGGCGTAATAGTGGCTGTTTTTTTTAGGGGCTTGAAATATGCTCAATAAATTCATATTTACTTTATAAAATAACTAAGCAGCAGAGAGGAGAACAGCCGCTTAGTCACTTGAGATATGTCGAAACCTTAGTTCCTTTCACCAAAAGACCAGCAAACACCATGAAAACCTTTCACCTCCAGCTGTGAAAACGACCGCCTAAATGAAAACAGAAGTTAAATGAAAGAAAGGAGTCTAACAGGAGTTAGGAAGGATTGTAAAGTCTGCTCTCAAAGAACTAGATATGGCAAAAAACATCAAACGACATACTATTGTGATACTTGTCCAGATAAGCCGGGCGTACATCTCGGCAATTGTTTCATGAAATATCATACAAAACAAAATTACAAAGTTCAATGTTATACAAATTATCCCCGTAAAGATGTCAAAATACATTAAATATTAAAATATAAAAGTTTTGTATGTTACTTTGCGTGTGTAATCATTTTATGTTAGAGGTAATAAGGTCACCAAAAGCGCTACGAAACGTCTCGAGTTGCTGGTTGGTCCGCATGGAAGCGGCCTCGAGCGCAAAGAGTTAATTATTATTTGGAAATATTTCATAAAATGTAAACAAGGAAACATGAATATATCTGACGCTTTCATCATATATATTCATATAGTGCAAATCCTCGGAACAGTTTTTTTTGGGTTGGGGAGTGAAGGCAATTTACGCCCGGAGTGTGGGAATCCTGGGAGCGCATGCTACCAGACTACCCACTAAACACCCTCCAAGAGGTCAAGAGACCCTAGCCTGGAACTGTTTCATACATTACTTCGGGCTAGGCCTCTTTTTACTTCACTCTAGGGCGCCGTCAGCGTAGGGAAATCTCCCTCCAGCGGGAGGGAGCAGGATGGAGGAGGACTGCTGGAAAGGATACCCCCTAGACCCCGCGCCCAAGGCTATCCATGATCACTTTTTTTGATGTAAGTATTGCCCGAGAGTAATGTGCCACACAGGTCCATTTGTCGAAAGTTTTCAGCATTTCTCCGACTGGATTGTCTGGAGAAAGCTCTCTCATTACCTCCCATAAGTCCTGCCGCATCCTGTTCCACCTTCTACAGAATCCTCCGAACAGTGGAAATATGTAACATCTTGGAAGTCAGAGCGGACATTACTTATTGACAAATCAAAACTTATTTGTTCGCTGGAAATTCGATAGTAAATTCATTCATGTCGAAACGCTTTGCAACCAACGATGTCTTCAACAGTCAGAAGGTGAGTGGTACACGCTATAAACATTCCATAATTTGTTTGGATTTTTTTTTTCACGAATTCCCTCCAATGCATTGCCCTCTTGAACAACCTTCCATCAAGTTATACGCAATTTCATCTGCATGATGGTATCGTTTAGAGTAATGACATTTTCTTATATATTATCACCTCATATACACATCTCTTGACAAAATCATATCAACAAGTTGTTTGCCTCCTCTTTTGCGTAGATAGATCCGTCGAGTGTTATTAAAGTGCTATTATAGCACAGCACGGTACGTCTTAGCGCTGAGGTATGTTCTGCGCTAGCGTTGATATGTTAGAAAATGCTTTGTGCAAATATTCCACCTGTAGTAATCTTCTGCGACAAACAAACGTGTTAAACGGGCAAACATAAATACGTTTGAAAGTATTTTCATTAGAGCATGTGTAATGTATGTGCATCATCATATCTTGAGTATATTTCGCAGTTATGTTGACAGAAGACATTATCTAATCATTGTATATCAATTTATTCTTTGATTGTGTATGGTACACAGCAAAGTTTTTATTAGATATTTGTAATTTGAGACCGTGGGCCAACGCCTTGAGAAAATTGTATCTGATAAGCATTTATCAGTTCATTCTTGGGAGATTTCTTATTTTGCGCACTCAAGAAATTCAAATATTTTTGACTTTTTAAATTGGAAGGGACTTGTTACCACTTCATTTAAACACTTCGACTTGGAGTGACAACGACCCTTGATGAAATAAATTTTTGATGCTACTATTTTACGACCAAGATACGGTTAGCATCCATAATGGAGTGTCTGAGATAGTTTTACAGTGAATACCTGTCACAACCATCTCTATATAGCAGTTTGCCTTACATTCCTGCACACGAGGGTTAAGTGAGCGTTCCAGACTGACTACATTGATTCAACTCTAAAACCAAGAAATTCAGATTGAGCACCATTCAGTATCCAAAAATAATATCGGCTAATACAAAAAAAGAAAAAAAATATTTAACACTATCCAGCCATGTTATCTGTCCTCTGCATCTACGTGTAAGTTACGCACGACCTTGCATATCTAGCACGATAGCAAACTTTTTAAGATATATGACAATTATTGGATTCACAACGTTGTTGTTGTTTGCTTGTCGCATTTGAGATCGTAAAAATATTTTAATTCTTCTGCTAATTTTTAACTTGTTATCAACAAGTTAAAATGACACATTATACATTTTTACATCATTGACTTAAGTAATCATGCGGAATTATTCTTCGAAACTCATAATTACACATACAGTAGCGAGCAAAACTGAGTGGATGATTACTGCTGCTGTATGTTTTGTTCAGTAAAAACCTCAATACTCAACCAAATCGAATAAGACTTTCAAAATTTACTTATTTATTGATCTTGAAAAAAAAACATTCATTACATTTAAAAAAAAAATAGAAGAAGGAAATTAATAGCAAAAATCAGATACAGCCGCATCCACTCAGTTTTGCACGTTTTGTGCAATCGAAAGAGAACGACACTAGCGATGCTCAAGCTAACGGGTATTTACCGCTAATCGTTTAGGTTTTCAATATAATTGCATAACCATTGTTTTCAGTTTGTTTTCCTACGTTTTAAGAAGTGGGCGAAGTGAAGTCAGTGAAATTAAATAAATATGTAGAAAAAATCGTTTGAAGTTGAAAATAGCATCGTACTAATGACAAAAAATGGTGAGTCATCAAGGAAAATTGCAAAAAAAAAAAATTAAAAATAAGTCAAACCACTGTGCTTGATGTGATATGAAAGAGACGAAATGCTATCGGAGCACCGAACTTAGGCGGCCGTCCAAAGTTACTTACGGACTCAGAAGCACGCCTAATCATACGGGAAATGCAAAAGGACCCTAGAAAAACACCAAAGATGGCTTCGGAAGGACTAAACAAGGATGTCAGTGAATGGACTGCGTGTAGAGCCTTAAAGAGAATCGGGTTTGAATCAGCAAAAAAAAAAGAAAAAACCGGCTTTGTCCGCCAAAAACATAAAAGCTCGGTTAAAATTCTGTCGAAACCACAAACATTGGACTGTTGATGACTGGAAGCGTGTGATTTGGTCCGACGAGGTCAAAATAAATCGTTTCCAGTCCGATGGAAAATCGTTTTACTGGCGACGACGTTACGACTCAATTCAAAAACACCATGTGAAGCAAACTGTTAAGCATGGTGGAGGCAGTGTGATGATGTGGGGTTGCTTTACATGGTGGCATCTTGGGCCACTCCATAAAATCGATGGCTTTATGAAGAAAGAGGACTTTCTACACATACTGCAAACGAATTTGCCCGATTTCGTAGATAAAAGCGCTTACCTTTAAGAGGAAGTACTATTTCAGCAGGATGGTGACCCAAAACACACTGCAAAAATTGTCAAAGCATGGTTGGCCAATCAAAAATTTTTGAGAATGGAGTGGCCTGCTCAAAGTCCTGATCTCAACCCAATTGGAAACTTATGGGCAATAATGAAAAGACGATTAAAAGCTACGAAAAGTCACCGAAAAACTTGGACGAGCTGTGGCAACGCACTCAAGATGAATGGAAAAAAATTCCAAGTGTAATTATTGAACACCTTGTCAAAAGTATGCCCAAACGTATAAATAGCGTCATTAAAAATAAAGGATTGTGGACCAAATACTAGACTACACGAGTGATTACCATTTTTTTGGAAGCTTCACGAAACGTGCAAAACTGAACAGATGTGTTTTATTTGTAATTTTTTCCTTTTTTAAAAAAAAGTATTTTTTTTCTTTTTTGAAATATTATGTTTTACATTTCATAAATGAATAAAAAATTGAAAACTATTGATTTTTTTTAAATTTACTTAAGTATTGAGGTTTTTATAGACCCAAACACGCAGCAGAAACAATCATCCACTCAGTTTTGCTCGCTACTGTATGTCTTGCCTCTGGAATGTGGTTTTATGCATTGTCGGTTGCGAAGAAGTACATTGAACGTTGGAGGACGGTCTTAAAGGCAATGTTTTTTGTTCATTTTTTTTGGTAGGATCGATTGTGTAAAGCTTATGATATAGCAAACAAATTTGTGATTAGCCTAGACCTTTCACTTTCAAACATCAAAGGTCAAAGGTACGTTCTATTGTTAAAAGCGTGGATAAATGCATCCTTTACGGATCTGATTACTACCTGTAGGAGCAGAATGGAGACTTTTAATCACTCATTTATTGGACAAATGATGGACATTTTGTTATTTCAAACTATATACCAAATCGAGAAACGTATTTGATGTTAACTAAACTGTAACATACATTCAAAAGATTCTTTCAATTAATAAAAAACCTTTAAAATTAAAACCGATGGGCGAACTTTGAGGGAAACTTAGAATTTTCTTTTATTACTATCAAGATTGTTATCCTTTATCTACAAGCCCACAAACGACATCTCTTTCTTTTTTTTCTAGGGCGTAACTAAACGACAACCAAAAGTCCATGAATATCGATTAAACCAATATTCTGGTTTTTAAACGAACTTAAAAATATCTAAAAGTCATGTGATTTTAAACGGTTATTTTATGCAAATTTCCAAGAATCGAATATGGTCTTATGAATTCAAATACTGCATCAAAGAATCCAAAATTCCAACGATGAATTCTGGATTTGATATTTGATCTTGGTGGTTAGTGACCGCTTCTTATCAACGATAATAAATTGTTTCA
Organism: Stratiomys singularior; assembly: GCA_954870665.1. Classification (NCBI taxonomy): domain Eukaryota; kingdom Metazoa; phylum Arthropoda; class Insecta; order Diptera; family Stratiomyidae; genus Stratiomys; species Stratiomys singularior. Next base: position 109,024,170 of record OX940879.1, on the reverse strand, counting down.
AATGCAAGATGTTCACCATAGAAACAAATCAAAGTCGAAGAGGACGACGTTAAGAAGACGAACATGTTGCGTACGTTGAAACGTGTATTTTTATCCTGCAAAGTTATGTATGGTTATAGCTATATGATAAAACAGTAAATGGCCCCCCTGGAAAACAATTTACCAAAAACATAATATTAGTATTGGACGACGCGATACATATGTCAAATATGGATTCAACTTTAAAAATGACAACTCGAAAAATTATTAAACTTGCGGTCATACTTGAACAGTTGAAACGAAACAAAGTAAATGATTCTATTACCAGTTCATAACATTCTGACCTATAGTACCTATAATAGCATTATATTACATATTTTACTATTAAAGCGGCTTTATACCAAGGAAATTCCAATGTCAATCAGCTCTGCATTGGTTTTACCATAAAAACAAGATGTCATAATAGGTGTATAAATATGAAATGCGAATTTTTTCTGCTTGAAATATGCATTTATTTGAATAACAGAACGAATGAATTCAATAATCAAAGTATTGGTCGTCGTTAGCTACGACATTTTCCCATCTTTCTGTCAATTGATAGATTCCTTTCCAGTACCACTTCTCATTTCTTGAGGCTAACCACTCATCAAGCCAATTTTTAACTTCTTCGTAAGAATGGAAGTGCTGTTCCGAAAGTCCGTGCTGCATCGATCGAAACAAGTAGTAGTCAGAAGGAGCCAAGTCTTGTGAAAACAGCGGGTGGTGCAGAACTTCCCAATTAATGTTTCCCAAGTAGTTCTGGACAGGTATTACAACATGCGGCCGAGCATTGTCATGTTCAAAAATTACTTTGGTGAAATTCTGATCGTTTTTCCTTAAGTGCGCGGTTTAATTTGATCAGTTGTTGTCGGTAACGTTCGCCTGTAATAGTCTCACCAGGTTTCAGCAGTTCGTAATACAAAGGTCCCTTACTATCCCACCAAATACACAGCAAAGCCTTATTGTGGTTGTGATGTCAAAGTCAAAGACTGGTTGTGATGTTGATGGCTGGCCTGGGTCTACCCATAAATTTTTCCGGTTGGGATTGTCGAAATAAATCCAGTTTTCATCGCCAGCAACAATCCTCTGCAGAAAACCTTTTCTTTTCTGTCTGGCAAGCAAAATTTCACAGATGGTTTTTCACCTTTCGATGTCTCTTTCATTTCAATTGATACGGCGCCCATTTTCCAGCTTTTTGGATCTTTCCCATGGCTTTCAAACGTTGTGAAATGGCTGCCTGAATAACTTTGAAATGGCTGCCTGTGTTGTCTTCATCCAATAATGTCTGCAAATCTGTATCTTCGATTTTTTTTGGTGATTTTCCACGGTCTTTGTTGCTGACATCGAAATCGCCACATTTAAATCTTTTAAACCATCGTTCACAAGTTTCTTGGCTTGGGGCATGTTCACCATATGCTTCCACTAAAAATCGATAAGTTTCTGCTGCCGTTTTGTTCAAATGAAAGAAGGTTCTCCGACTTCCCCACAAAACCTCTTTTTCTGGCACGTAATTCGACATTTTTGAAGCGAAAAAAACTATGTTGTTTGTACAATCAAAACCTATGACATACTGGAATTTGTTGACAGATGTTTACCCTCCAAAATGCCATATTTGTTATCCCCGACACAAACCATATGTAATGATTATGCCATCTGTTAGTAAAATCCGCATTTCATATTTTTACACCTAATACTTATCATAGGGTAAGGATTATATGAGGGTCTAACCACTTAAACAGGTAAAGGTTAATGAGATTCCGCAACAAGACTTGAGTTTATGTTTTATGGACAAAAGATCCTTTGTCGATTTCATGATTGCATTAGATGACACTAGAACAAATGACTACTGCAAGATTGAAAGAACCGACCGTGATCATATACCATGAAAAATATAAACTGTGATTCATTGATAGGAAGAAAATTAAGGACACATTCTGGGTTTTCTTTTTAAGATAACCAGGGATAGGTGCGAAGATTACAAACACATTATCTACTTACTCGTTTATCAATTTTAGGTCTCATGCAGTTAGCTTAATTACAAAAAAGGCCAAGTGAAACTCTTGTCGAAATATTATTCAAAAGTGGGGAGAGGGTCGAATAACTTAATGATGAATGTTAAGAAGTCATTTTATTATAATTTGATTTAAAATTCATCGGCAATGAACTCCACTCATTTGTGTAACATCAAATCTAGAATTTTCTGCTTTTCATCACATTTTCATATTATCAATTCAAATTTCACGTCAAGTTTTTCCATCCCTCCATTATTACCACATCAAATTTTGAAACGACCACCACTGATGGTGAAGCGATGCACAATATTTACAAGAAAGAGAGCGTGCTTTTCTCATTACCTTAACATAAAACATATAATCTTCAAAAAGGTGATGATGATGTGCGGTTTATGATTTACACGGTACCACATCGAGTGCTTTTTGAATGGAGAGTTGATTAAGGAGCTAATTTAAAAGATACCTTTTACCGCGAACATAACCATCGCAGCTCACTCTTATTACGAACTAGGCTGTCGAAGGCTGTAGCTAAAACTATGCGATGGGAAGGGAGGAAAATGGGAGATGCTTGTGAGTACAGTATCAAATTATGATAAGCCTCTGACAAAGTGGTTACTGTAAATTATTCAAGGATATTTTTTTTTTTTTTTTTGAGTAAAGCACTTACACTAAGAGATTTAGCGAGGTGATTTTTGAGAATGGAAATCATAATGGGGATGGCACTTACGCGCAACATGAAAGAACACCTGACGGTATTAACGTGAACTAGGATCTTATATGGAGGAAAAATTGCTGTTCACGGATTTGAATAAGAAGTTAGTTTCATGTACTTACATGCCTGCGAATTATAAGTTAAACTTTTGAAAATATAGCTAGAAAGTTTTCTTAACGAATTTTGGAAATTCCATTTCATTTGCTGATTACAATTCGTTGTCGGGAGAATACGAATAAACTGTGTTCCAAAACTGATAATAACCATGCTTGAAAAATTTTAAAAAATTCTGAAAGACAGTGTTTTTTCGGCGCAAAATATCCAGACAGCTGGGATAGGGAAGGAACGAGTGGCAGGGACTGGTATTACGGCTTTATGCGTCACCACTCCAAATTGACGTTGCGCACACCGGAGCAAACAAGCTTGAATAGAGTTAAATCTTTCTCAAAAACGAATGTAGATGAGTTTTATCGTCATTTGAATTCCGTTTTGTCCGAGTACCCATTCGAATCAGCCGACATTTGGAACATGGACGAAACGGCGTTTTCAACTGTGCCTACAAAGATTGGAAAAGTTAGTTATTTCCCAACGTGGAGAGAGAAGAGTGGGCCAAATTTCGTCAAAAGAGTGAGGAGCAATGATAACAATGGCCCTTGCAGTTAGCGCCGAGGGTAATTTTATCCCACCTTTTTTATTATTCCCTCGGAAAAACATGCAGTCCACGTTTATGGAACATTCCTCGCCTGGAGCGGTTGGCTTTGCGAATGGATCCGGATGGATCCGGATGGATGCAACAAGAAGAATTTGTTAAATTCCTGCAACATTTCGTCTTCAAAACCAAATGTTCTCAGCAATCACCAAAATTGTTGCTCCTCGACAACCACTCTGCTCACCTGTCAATCGAAGCATTGGATTTTGCAGTTGATTCCGGCCTTACATTACTCTCGTTTCCACCTCATTGTAGCTACCGCTTGCAACCGCTCGATGTTTCGGTCTATGGTCCCGTGAAAGCTTATTACAAGTCACAATGTAACGCGTGGCTGAAAAACTACGCTGGAAAAGCTCTGGAAATTCGCCATATCCCCAGCCTCATTCGAAGCACATTGGACCTGGCCCTGACACCGCGAAGCATAAAATCTGGATTTTTGGCCACGGGAATATGCCCGTATAATCGGGACATTTTCACCGACTCAGACTTTGTGCAAGCGGAGCTTCGTGGAGAAAATGATCGCGCTGTTGCTGAGGCCGAACCCAACGACGAAGATTTTCAGCGCCGCATTACAGTTTCGGAAATCCATGAAATTACAATGAACCACAGTGTTGCGTCTTCAAATGAGCCTGCAGCATCAACGTCAGGCGTGTCCGACTATTCGTCAATTTTAAATTCGATTGGACTAATGCAAGCTGCTCCGCCGGTGCCAAAGTCTAACCGTGGAAGACGTGCAATGAAAAGCACCGTATTAACTTCACCAGAAAACGTCAAAGACCTGCACGACAAATAAAAAAAGAGAAGAGAGAAAAATCTAAAACGCCCAAGAAATGTAGATCATCGAAGGGTGAATCGATGACTCCAGCGAAAAGAGGACACCCCCCTAAAAAAGCTTAAGAAAAAGTCTCTCCAGAAGAAACTGAAGACAGGGACTTTTGTATCATTTGTCTAAAAGTGATGCCGCTGCATTTGAACAGGCACAACTCTATTGCATGCATTGAATGCAATAGAGAAGTGCATTTGATATGCGCGAACATCACAAGAAGTTTCTTTGTCTGCAAAAACTGTGATTCTGAATAAGATGATGCCAATTTCGAACTTGTATTCATGTGTGGTATTGCTATTTTTGATTTGCCAAAGCAATTAATGCATTTTTCCCATTCAAAACATTTTTTTCCATTACTTTTCGAGGGTGGTCCAACCTTGACATAATTTTTTTTTGAATTGCCCATTAGTTTTCTTCCTTGAGTTGAATAAATTTACTTTTTTGTCAAGAGATTTGTTATCATTTTACCTTCCTTTAGCCGGTCTTGGAGTGTAAAAATTCTTTTTTAAACAAAAGATATGGACTCAAGTCAAAACTATGTCCGACCTTGACGACATTCCCCTACTTATTAGGAATGAGGTAAGACTAATTAAGGATACGGAGTCAGTAAGACACTACCATCATTTTCGGTGAATTTGTTTTTCTCTGCTCATTATATGATTGCTTGACATTGGGCCATCAATTCTTTCTTCATTATGTGCCTTACAACGCTGCTGCCTTGTGCAAGAATATTTCAATTCATGACAAATTTACTATTACTTATCATTTTATCTTTATTTTTCATCAAATTACAAAAGCGTCTGCACGAAATGTGAATATCAAGCAGAGTTATTTATAAAATCATGTAAACTGTAATCGATGATATTTTTTCTTTGATTTCTTCGACATGATAAAATTCCATCGTAAAAAAAATTATTCTTAACAGAAAAAAGCGACTTTTGTTGAAGATAACTTTTTAACGAAGGGTTTAAAATTTTAAACGCAAATCGAAGCAATGGATTTAGTCATTCGTCCTACAAAATGTGGTTTGGAGTGAGCAATAAAATATTTTATAGACGAGGAGTCAAATGATGATGCGTAGTCATATACAGGATATTAATAGCGAGTGCTGATTACAAGCATTCACGATTCGCGATGGAATCCAATAAGTTGATAGTGCTTTATGCATGATATATTTGTTGGCAAACGAAAATTTTCGATGTCAGCATGTTTTTTTTAAGTCCCATCATCACGTGAAACATGACCCTTTACGAATATCTGACATCATATCTATTTTTGCTCCTTTCCCACATATAAGTCATAATGCAACAGCCTTATCAAACTACTGAAAATACCATCCTCAAGTCATTCAATGCCTATTGAGCGAAACAAAAATGGAAAAACGAAGAAGCAGCAGCAACAGCAAGAGAGAAAGTTCCATCAATTTTATTCGCCTCAAGTCACCCTCATTTATCAAAAAAGCTCTTGATAGAGTCATTCATATGAGCTGAAGGATATTAATCAAGAAAATATCTTGGGAAACACCTTGAAAACCATCACATACCTTTCTTAACCATTTGTTGGTTAGGAAATGGCAGGTAGATGCGTGAAGGTGTTTTAGGCCTCTAAGCATAAGAAAAAAGAAAAACCAAATGCTTTCTCACATAATATCGCACAGATATAAATAGTGGGCGCAGCTGAGAGTGGCGCCTTACCGGTGTATTATGACGTTATGTTATAACTCAAATATTTGATATACCTGCCCATCATAAAAGAAATCGAAGAGCATATCATATATTATACTTTTCTGTTCTACTTTCAAGCAAATTAGAAAGTATATGTTGGTTATTTGCATAGACACTTTGCATTTTCTTCACTTGGTAGATGGCCATGGATATGAAGTTCGTAGAGTACTTAGAGCTTATTTCAAGAATTTTGACAAATCTGTCAATTCTACCTCAAGAGATTTTAATATCTCTACCAATCAAATTTAAATACTTACATAAAAAAAAAAAAACCATTGAAACTTATAGAAGCTACCAGCATGTATATACTAATACCTAGGATTAAAGAAGATTCTTCATTTGTCTATTCATAACACAAGAAGAATGCATAATTATTACCGTATTTTGTATTGCGAACAATAAGTAGACCGTTGAAGATGTATTCATGAATAAAAGCAAGTTTCATCGGTACAGGGAAGAGGAGTGACAATAAGAATTGCCTTGAGGGAAAGGTTTGTCTGTTTCCATTCATTGAGAATCTCTGCAGAAAACTAGTGAAATATAGTGGCACAATTTCAAATAGTTCTGCTTTTTCTTTTGCTAATACTTCGTCAGTTCATCACGCCGACAGACCGTTAAACAATTTGAATATGTAGATTATACATATAAATAGTCCACAGTATTCCAACAGCAAGTATTAAGATAAATATAGTATGAGCAAGCTGCCTTTCTACACATTGTGTACATGTGAAACAAAACTGTTTCTCTATTGTACTAGCTACATCTCGTTTCACATTTTTTCCTTGAGTTTTCGCTTTTCTTTGGAAATTTTTATGTCATCTTCCAGGAGTGGGTGAGAAAAGTGGGAAAACATTCTGTTTAATGACGGCTTCCGTTACATACAACACGGAACGTAGAATAGACAATAAACTGAAAGCGGAAAAAAAAACTATCGTCAAATGAGTCCAATTATAACCCTGTACGCGTTACATCCATTCTTGCTCTTATTTTTTCTTCTTAACAAAAAAAAAAAACAAAAAAAATCATAATCTTAACATAAAGAAAAGCTTTCGAAACACAAATTACAGAGGAAAGAAACTTGAGGTCTTGTTTTGCGTCTTGAGCACGTGAAATGGGGACAAATATCTTTGCCATCGAAGTGGCCGTTTTTTGTTATGCTACCTGAAGGGTATGGGCGCGTTGATGGAATCAATTTAATATCAATAACACTAACACATACACAAATGGATGCAATGACACACACTCATGGAATGAAGCACTCTTTCAAAATTCATCAGCAGCAATGATTTTTTTCTTCAATTTTGACGCTGCCGCTTATAGGCAAATTCGACTTTCGACACTGTTGCTCTATCGTCTTATACAGCGCAAAACCGACACATGCCTATGTTTCGTCCATCGATTGCGATAATTGCAGACTAACAATTTAGGCGACCAAAATAGCAACAATAAATAAACGCATCAAACGGATCCCGAGAACAATAAGGCACACACGGCGAGATCTTAGCACTCGGCTATGCTATTATTAATATAAATGTAAACGGGTTCACGTAAATAACTTGCTGAGCAATAAAAACGAGTTACCGCGGCGAAGTTAAAAAAACAACTGGATCTACTGTAAATCTTCAATTCTCTCTCTTCTAAGTATAATTCTTCTTCGTATATATAAATATTTTCTTCGCCATCATCATCATCATCACCATCCAACCAACTGTTGAATGTATTCACATGTATGGCGGCGCATATTGTAACAACAATAATATGGTGATGTGGAGAATAGTTGGAATACCTGCGTGAATGAATGCTAGCCTGACTGGCTCAACTCACCTGGTTAAATCTTGCCCGATTAGCATTGAAAGCACAACAACAAACAATCACTGTTACCTGTTACTTTGCTATACATTCTTTTCTTTAGTTTTTACTTGTTACTTTTTGTGGGCAGTTAAGTGTAATTGTTGGAATTTGCAAATATGCATATAAGACCGAAGGCCAAAGGTTTGCAAGCACTATTACAAGAGGAAGACACAAGTGGAATTGGTGCCAAGATAATAGCAATCAGAGCTGAAGAAATGATTGCAGTTTCCATAAACCTATCAGAGTCGAGCGGTTTACGTTTTCTTCGTAGATACTAAATTGGCTACGAGACTAAATTTCCGAGGGAAACATAGGCTAGATCGACGGTAAATCACCCTTGCAACATGAAGTTTATCTTACAAAAACTTTGTGCGTAAAGACCCTGAAAATTGAAGATAAATTTGCTTTCGCGAAAACCTTTATTTCTTCATAGAAAATCTTCATGTGAGACCATGAACATCAAATGTATCATAGACACTCATATACAGTTGGGGACAAAACTCTCCATACACCCTCAAAATTTCATAAATTTCCTAGAAAATGCACATCTATATGAGAATTTTATATGCATCATTCCTGCAAATGTACCTTTATTAACAGAAATTTTTTTAAAAATTAAAAAAACCAAATTCAGTAGGGACAAAAGTGTTCATACTTTAAGTAATTTAACTGAAAATTCCACATTATTTATATAATTTTATGTATCAATATTTTGTTGGGCCACCGTTTGCATCAATGACAACCTGCAACCGTCTTGGCATTGATTCCACCAAATTTTTAGTGACTTCCGGAGTTATTTCTTCCCAGGCTTGTTGAAGCGCAGTTTTGAGTGATTCCTTGCTCCTGGTGTGAATTTTCGAGATTTTTCTTTTCATAAGTTCCCAAATATGTTCAATGGGGCTTAAGTCTGGCGATTGAGGAGGAGAATACAGCTGCCTTGGTGCATAATAAAGCAACCAGTTCTCTACAAAGCGTGCAGTATGTTTAGGATTGTTGTCCTGTTGGAATATCCAATGCTGGCCAAGACACAAATTGTCCACGGAAGATTGCAAGTTTTCTTCTAACAGTCTTTTATAATAGTATTGGTCCATAATACCATCTATAAAGACCAATCGATCAACCCCACCAGCTGCAATTCCACTCCACACCATCACATTGCCACCGCCGTGTTTTACTGTTGGTATTAAATTCTTCAGTTGCAATGCTGTTCCCTTTTTTCGCCAGATTCTTCCTTTGCCATCATTACCGAACAAGTTGAACTTGCTTTCATCAGTAAATAAAGCAGTTTTCCAGAACTCTAAATCCTTTGCTAAATATCGCTTTGCAAATTCAAGTCAAAGCTGCCTATTCTTTTCAGATATTGCATATCCATGGGAACGTATCATTCTTCGGATGGTTTTAGGGTGAACACACTTATTCGACGTATTAGCGACATGTTCCGCCAATTGCCGACCGGTTACCCTTGGGTTTTTGTCCACCTCTTTTAAGATTATGCTGATATCCCGCCTGGAAAGTTTCTTTGGTCGTCCATTTATTGGCTTATTTTGCACTGATCCTGTGTTTTTAGGCTTTTGAACAATATATTATAGACAGTGGCATGGGATAAATTAAGTAAAGCTCCAATTGCGCGGTATGATTTTCCATTTCTATGTTCAGCAATAATTAAATTTTTTATTTCAACACTTACTTCCTTACGCTTGCTCATTTTTTACTTCCTATGCTCACAGATTATTGAAACAAACTAGTCATTAGATCGTACTAACGCATTTCATGGGAAATGCAACGGTTCTTCCAAGAAAAACAACAGCTAAGCAATGCTATGAAGACCAGAGTACACTATATGATGAATGTATGAACACTTTTGGCCCAACAAAATTTGTTTCATTTTGTTATTTTATATTTTTTTATATAAAATAACAGTTATTTTTTTTCCGAAGTTTTTGGTAGATCAATTTTCCCTTTTCACTTACAACTTATAAGTGAATTATACCCTTGCTAAGCTAACTCAGCGAAGACTCATGGGTGCGGAAGTTCTGATCCAATGTTTCGAATACCTCGATAGTGAATTTAATATTTTATAAAGAATTGTGGAAAGAGCTCAAGCTGGTTTCGAACACGCGTCCCTGCCGCTTCTCATCAGGTGCCAACTCACAGGCTGGGACGCGTCGATTGGCTCATCAGGTGCCAACTCACAGGCTGGGACGCGTCGATTGGCGGCAGGGACGCGTGTTCGAAACCAGCTTGAGCTCTTTCCACAATTCTTTATAAAATATTAAATTCACTATCGAGGTATTCGAAACATTGGATCAGAACTTCCGCACCCATGAGTCTTCGCTGAGTTAGCTTAGCAAGGGTATAATTCACTTATAAGTTGTAAGTGAAAAGGGAAAATTGATCTACCAAAAACTTCTGAAATTGATAAAGCCAGACCAAAGGCAATTTGGAATATAGGAAAAAGTTCAAAGCTGTAGAGCAATATTAATAACTAGTAAATAACCAGTCGACATCCACCTAAGCTGGTAGTGCCAATCGACGCGTCCCAGCCTGTGAGTTGGCACCTGATGAGAAGCGGCAGGGACGCGTGTTCGAAACCAGCTTGAGCTCTTTCCACAATTCTTTATAAAATAGTTATTTTTTGTTATTTTGTTATACTTGTAACTTAAGAAATTTTGGTTTTTTTTTAACTTATTGTTGACAAAAATACATTTGTAGTGAAGCTGCATACAAATATTTTATATATATATTTATTTTCTAGTAAATTTATGAAATTTTGAGGGTGTATGGAGACTTTTGTCCCTGACTGTACATCAATAAAAACATTTTTGCTAGGCCTGCAAAATAATATGCATAAACAAGACATAACGCAGGTGAACAACAAAGTAGTATCTACGCAAAGAATTGCACATGAAACTCTTAATAGGCATCGCGTTTCCCGAATGACAAACAAGAGCTCTACACTTTTTTTTGTCAAAAATGCATAGACAGAATATGGGACTATTAATCGATATTAGGAAAGACTGGAAATGTATCAGCAAAAGAAAATTGTCGGACAAATAATAAAGGACCAGAAATACAGCATGACAGCCAGTGCCACCTCAGTCACCGGTGACTGACACCGACCCTTCCGTTCAGACCGCGTCAGTTACCGATGACTGACAGTATAAAATATGATAATAAAGGTAAAGGGCCTAACGAGTTTAATGAATGCTTATATAAGGATAACCTTTCGAACGGAAATACCTTCCACTATGCTAAAAAACAATGGCCCTAATACGTTTTAAAATTTCCATCGAGTAAATTCTGATTTGCCAGTGTTGCGCTTCGCATTGCTGTACTACGACAGCGGTGCGAGTTATGGATAATTCATATCCTTAACACATATGGCATCCATAGCATAGGATTCGGAAAAGAACAAAATACAATAAAACAATAAAATAACCTTTTCCGAATCTTTCTTGTGATGTTTTCCCAAAACCCAAATGATTAATTCAAAATATTTAAAATACTTTGTAAGTTAATGATAATGTAAGATTCAGAAAGGGATAAAATGCAATAAAGCAATAAAATAACCTTTCTGAATTGTATTTGAGATATCTTTATGGCAGTAAGCCAATAAGGGTCCTGAAATGTGTGAACAATCATATCTCCCTAGTATCTAAGAAGATAGAAATTTGACTTAAGAAATTCAGTTGTAAGTTAACATTAGAAGCATTTAGTTGTACGTGGAATAAATTAATTTTTTGAAAGAATTCATATTCATTATTTTTATTTTTCTTTCGGTTACTTGAAAAGTAACCTTAATTCGCGCGCAGCCTGACGGGGAAGTCGCTATAAAACCGCGTGGCACTCAACGTGTTAATAAACTTTTCCGAACCCATTTCTCGGTAGCTTGTGAGCATGACATTTTTCCTCTTACTCCTTGAATACTTAACACACTCTGTACTAAACCTGTGATTTCTGCAATTTCTCAATGTTTACAATGTGTCAAAGCAAAGCCACAAGATGATTTTTAAATAAGATCCTTGATTTTGTTCCTTCTTACACTTTAACGTGGTCTTTACTTTAACTGCTGCCTACATTTAACTTTTAATTTGAAGATAGAAGCTCAGCCGAAACCCGTTCTCAAAACGTTTCATACCAGTCAACGTAGTGCCAGATGTGGTCAGGAAGGGCAAAGATAGTCTTTGAGTAAAGTCCTTAATGATTTTCATTCACAACCGAAAAATAAAATAAGCATTGGAGTAATAGTACATGAAGTATGCGCTCAGACGCTGTCTGAACTTTTTGCTCTAGATCGTATTAATGAAAATTTAAACAGTTTTGCTGAAACTCGACAATTTTACTATGTGGACTGTCAATCGTACCAGGCGTGTTAGTTGAGATTTGCCGGTTTTACTCATAGATGTCGCTAGACACGTCGTACATTTCTTTGATTTGGCATCTATGTCATATTTTTCTATTGACATTAACCTTAAAAATACACAAGTTACAATCTGCCAAAGTAATAGCGTCATAGTTGTTTACCTCAGTGAACATGTTGAGTTCGTTCCAAGTAAATCGCATTTGCGGCATTCGTTGCTTTTTTTATTTCATCAACAGAAAAAGGCAGTTGAGTCTCAGCGGTTGCTGGTCGAAACTTATGGTGAACATGCTCCAGTGATTAGAACATGTGAGACATGGCTTCGTCAATTTAAAAGGGGAGATTTCAAATTAACGACCAGGATGACCTGGTTCAGCGACAAAGTTCGAACACGAGGAATTGCAGGCGTGATTGGATGAAGACCCAATCCAATCGCAACAACGATTGGCACAAAGACTACATGTGACCCGACAAGCAATTTGCCAACGTTTAAAAGCCATGGGAAAGCTCCAAAAGTATGGAAAATGGGTATAACACCAAACGGAAAATCGAAAAACCATTTGTGAAATGCTGCTTTAAAGGTTCAAAAGGAAATCTTTTCTGTATCGAATTGTCACGGGGGAGGAAAAATGGATTTATTTTGAGAACCTGAAGCGGAAAAAATCAAGGCTTTCACCTGGTAAGGCCGACTCCAAGGCCAAATCGCTTTGGCTGTAAGACAATGCTCTGTGTTGGGTGAGACCAGTCTGGTGTGGGATACTTCGAGTTATTAAAACCAGGTGAGACAGTGAATACGGATCGCTACCGACAACAAACTATCAATTTGAATCATGAGTTGATGGAAAAACGGCCGGAATGGGCCCGAAGACATGGCAAGGTTATCCTAATAACATGACAACGCACTGTCTCATACCGTTAAAGTGGTGAAGAGCACTTTAAATGCATTGAATTGAGAAATATTATCGCACTCGCCGTTCTCTCCAGACCTCGCCCCGTCCGACCAGTACCTTTTTGCATCGATGGGACACTCACTCGCAGAGCAGCGTTTCGCCAATTTTGAAGAAGTCGAAAAATGGCTCGTTGAATGGTTTTGCGTCGAAAGAGAAAAAGTTTTTTTTTGGAATAATATCCATGATTTGGGTGAAAGATAGACAAAATATGGTAGAATCCAATGGTCAATACTTTGAATAAAAAATTTTTGAGATTCCCTTGAGAATTAAGTGTTTTCTGTATTGAAAAATCCGGCAAATTTCAACTAACATCCCTGGTATGCACATCGTGCGAATGTTGTTAAATTTCTTTGAATATTATTTATGATTGTTTGCATAGATCGAGTCCAGCATGTATGTACTTACCCGTTCTTTAATGATATTCTATTGGTAAAAAAGAAGTATCGCTGGACAGGATTAAGTAGCAGGACATTTGACGTAAACAGTTCGTTATGATAATAAATCCGATGTGGCCAAGCCCAAATAAACTAAACAAACTAATATTTTTGAATGTTTCTAGTATCCATATTTGAATTTTGAAAATTTTAAAAATCACATAAATAGAAATTCAAACATGTCATAAATGAAATTACTCACGGAGAGTATATTTCTGTACTATAAAAATGACCATTCAAAATATAGTTATCAGCTAGGACATATTTCTAGTAAAAAGTAATACCATATTCCTGTATATTGTACTTCATAAAAATTCAAAAAATTATATCAAGTCTCTTTTATAGGGATAACATCGATTTCTATCAAACATTATGATAAAGGAACTTACTCTTCGCCTTTGCATCAAAAGTTATTGATTTAAGTTTTTCTTACCTGAAACGATATCAAAATGAAATGTTTCAATATTGTGTATGTTCTTTTAGACAAGGTAAGATATATTGAAGGATATTCTGAACTTTAAATGAATGATATATACGAGATTTGTTCAAAAAGTATCGCGATTTTCATGTTTTTTCAAAAATTATTTACTTATTCATGAATATCTATTTTGTCCCCTTCATAGTAATCCCCGTCAGACATTATACACTTGTGATAACGTTTTTTCCAATACTCGAAGCATTTTGAAAAATAATTTTTCGTGATCTTGTTCAGCTCCTCCTTCGATGCCGTCTTTATCTCCTCAATTGTGGCGTAGCGTCGTCCTTTCATGGGCCTCTTCAGTTTCGGGAACAAGAAATAGTCACAGGGGGCCAGATCTGGGGAATACGGTGGCTGCGGCATTGTTAGAGTGTCGTTTTTGGACAAAAATTCGCGCACAAGTAACGATGTATGAGCAGAGGCGTTATCATGGTCCAAAAGCCAATTTTTGTTCTTCCACAAATCCGTGCGTTTCTGGCGGATTGCATCTTGCGAATTGCGCATTAATTGAAGGTAATATTCCTTATTGACCGTTCTACACAACGGCAAGAACTCATAATGCACCACGCCCCTGCAATCGAAGAAAACTGTCAGCAAAACCTTCACATTCGACCGAACTTGGCGTCCTTATTTCGGTCCCTCTGAGAACATCTTGTACCACTGATAAACGTTGCTTTTGTCCAAAGTAGCTGCGCCGTATGCAACAGTCAACATTCTGAATGCATTCGCGCACTTTAAGTTGTTCCTCACACAAAATTTAATACAAATTCTTTGATCCATTTTTTGGGGTAGACGAAAATCGAAGACAAGCCATAACACGTCCACGCACAATAACTATCAAACACTGACTGGACATTCAACATGGCCGAAATTGTCAACATAAGTGAGGGTCATGAGTACCAACAAAGCGCCACCAAAAGATCAAAAATCGAACATACGTAGCCCGCGAAAATTCAAAATTCGCGATAATTTTTGAACAAACCTCGTACATTTGATGAATGAATGAAAAATATATGACAACGAAAGCAATTAATTGACATTGTTCTGTGCAAATACGTGCTTTGCTCCCGCCTTAGATTGATTTTCTATCTATATATCGTTACTTTGAATGAAAACTCCCAAAATACATGATCCGAATGAGATTCGCTCTAAAATACGACTAAAGCAGCGGCTCATACTTCAGTCAAACAATTTATATTTAAGGATTTTTTTTAAAGAAAACATACTTAGATTTAAAAGTAACTTTGATGAAAGGTTGTATTTATTTTTTATTTCATTCATTAATTTTTTATTATTATTCCTCCCTTAATGGGAGGGCCAAAAATTTCAATGTTAAATTGGCCAATATGGTAAAATTTTGATTCTATCAAATCTAATGGCGAGAAGTTGTTTTGAATCCCGCGTCAATAATTTCGAATCCGATGTCAAAAACCTTGTAATCTTGGGAATGACCCAGGTTTGTAGTTTTCTAACAGAGGCCTAACGCACATTCGCGTATTGATCAAATTTAATTTTTAATGACATTCTGAAGACTTTATTCTCACATTTTCCCTGTTCTTTCTTCTGTAGCCCTTTCGAAATCCTGTTGAAAGCAGCCCTCATTGAACACCACCTATCGGCATCTGTACAATCAATATCGTTTTATTTGCTTTAGAAACAATTCCCTATACATTTATTTAGTTCAATTACTTTGAAAATCGCCAATTACTTCCTTCGTCTCTTCGACTCTCCCATGCTTGCTCACTACATTTCATCCCCATTCTCTGAATAAGAGCCAACTGTTTGTGACAGAAGGCTGAAATGAGAAATTCCACGAAGATGTGAATAATCTGTGAGCCCGATCCTTTTTCCACGAACAGCGAGAGTTAATGGTTTTATTCAATTTCGATGTACGAATATTTATGTACTATGTCTGTTCTAGTTGTTAAGGTTTAAGGAATGTGAGCAGTTCCTTCCAGACCTTCCTACCATCGTTTCTTTCCTCCAACATTCCAGGTCAGGCACGAATACCGTTCCCAGTCGGAAATTCAAATTCTTTATTCCTTTTTTTTCCATTTTCTACGGTACATTGCCACCTCGCTATGCTGAATTGATATTAAGATTGTTGGAAGTTTATGCATTTCGTTTAGCGTGGAAATGACGAAGCAAAAAGGATGCTTGGTTATATACCTTAAAAGGCCTTTAAGATCTTTAAGCATTTCAGTCGAGCTTAGTCCGTGTTGGCTCGTTTGCCCATTGCTTACTCAATCTTCATGCTGCACTTATTCAAAATCAGGGTAGAAGGCATGGGGTTGGAAAGTAAGTACAAATGTTTCTTTTGCCGTTCTCTGTGATAAACGACACAACTCGCTATGGCCAAAGAACCTTTGAGTAGTTTGCATGCTTCACTGTCATTTCCGCAATCCAAGTGAAAAGGGATTTTATTGATGGCAAGCAGAGAATGAAATCCATTACATCGATTTTTTTCTTTCTTCGCGTTATCGGCTGGTTTTTAATGTTAACGGTGAGAAGGAAATAAGGAAGTAGCAAAAGAGAATTTAGTTATTTTACAGAAGGGATGTTTCAGCGAAATTTAGTGCGGTCGGACATGGAGTATTGACTTTCAGGCATTTAAAATATGGAATATATTATCATAAATTACTACGTTTTGCGGGTCTACACTTTAATGTGGTTCGGTCTTAAAAATTAATTGCTTCAGATAACTTTTTGCATGAAATGTCTGGGACAATCATGCAGAAAAGGACTAGGTAGTGAAGTCAATCACTATCAATCACCGTCAATTAAGAATAATATCTACTTATAGAATAACCAAACCAAAAGCGATCAGGGGGAGAAGACTATTTTGCGCCATGGAATAAGGTGACAGGACAAGTGAAAGAAACTGTCAAAGAATTTTGCGAAAGTAAAAAGTAATACAATGAAGGTAAAAATAAAGGTTTATTTAGGTTTTGTTTATTTTATACCAAAAAAGAGCTACTAGTTAGATGTGCATAAGCTGTTTCTGGTTTCATTTGAAAATCGGTGAACAATTTTTTTATCTCATTTAACTGGTGACATTGAACAATTTTTGAATGTTGAATTGTAATGCAACTTAAGAATCTACTTTATGTTGTATAAGAACTAATAGGTAATTGGCAAGTAGTAAAGTTCTCTCGGGTACCAGAGAAGATGAGAAGATAGAAGAGAAGGTGGACTCTTCCTTTGTGACAGTAAAGTGCAAAGTACACGTCTCCCCACCGAGTGGGGGCCTATGTTCAATTGAAGGAATAGTAATACTGATACGTCATTAACAGACACGGGTTTTCAGCAGGTACGGGAATCTCCAGTCTTTCGGAGTTCAGGCTTTCCATAAGGCTAAGGGTGTAAAGTGTTGGCTTTGAAAGGCACATAGTTAAAAGGCACAGTTAAACTACGTGCCACCGGTTATTTCTATATCAAAGGACATTTTTGATAAATATCGGTGTAGAGGAAATAGAAGTTAATGTAATTCCTTTCCAAGCAGAAGTTGTAATCGATTTTGCTGTTTATTATTATAATTTATATCAATTAGAGTTTAATCACGACTCTTAAACGCTTAAAGGTTTGGAAATAGGTTCGTTTGCTTTAGAATCCATGTGATATTGACAAAATAGTAATATAAAATCCGTTTTCAGTTTCTTTTCCGATTTAGATACTTAGATATTAGTAGCACTCAACTTGCTATGAACAGGCATAAGATCACAATGTTCCCAAAAGAATATTCAACTTTCTATTAGGTGTATAAATATGAAATTCGGATTTTACTAACAGATGGCATAATCATTACATATGGTTTGTGTCGGGGATAAATAATATGGCATTTTGGAGGGTAAGCATCTGTCAACGAATTCCAGTTGTCATACGTTTTGATTGTACAAACAAAATAGTTTTTTTCGCTTCAAAAATGTCAAATTACGTGCCAGAAAAAGAGGTTTTGCGGGGATGTTTAATAATCTTCTTTCATTTGAAGAAAACGGCAGCAAAAACTTATCGATTATTATTAGAAGCATATGGTGAGCATGCCCCAAGCCAAGACACTTGTGAACGATGGTTTAAAAGATTTAAAAGTGGTGATTTCGATGCCAGCAACAAAGACCGAGGAAAACTACCAAAAAATTCGAAGATACAGATTTGCAAGCATTATTGGATGAAGACAACACACAAACTGAAAAACAGTTGGCAGAAGCGTTGAAAGTTACTCAGGCAGCCATTTCACATCGTTTGAATGCCACGGAAAAGATCCAAAAAGCTGGAAAATGGCTGCCGTATCAATTGAAAGAAAGAGCATCGAAAGGTGAAAAACCATTTGTGAAAATTTGCTTGCCAGACAGAAAAGAAAAGGTTTTTTTTGCATCGGATTGTTACTGGCGATGAAAAGTGGATTTATTTTGACAATCCCAAGCGGAAAAAATCATGGGTAGATAAAGGCCAGCCATCAACATCACAACCAGTCTTTGACTTTGACATCACAACCACAACAAGGCTTTGCTGTGTATTTGGTGCGATAGTAAGGGACCTTTGTATTACGAACTGCTGAAACCTGATGAGACTATTACTGGCGAACGTTACCGACAACAACTGATCAAATTGAACCGCACGCCTGAGGAAAAACGACCAGAATTTCACCAAAAGCATGATAAAGTCATTTTTCAACATGACAATGCTCAGCCGTATGTTGCAATACCTGTACAGAACTACTTGGGAAACATTAATTGGGAAGTTCTGCCCCACCCGCCGTATTCACCAGACTTGGCTCCTTCTGACTAGTACTTGTTTCGATCGATGCAGCACGGACTTTCGGAACATCACTTCCATTCTTACGAAGAAGTTAAAAATTGGCTTGATGAGTGGTTAGCCTCAAAAAATGAGAAGTGGTTAATGGGACGGAATCCATCAATTGACAGAAAGATGGGAAAAAGTCGTAGCTAACGATGGCCAATACTTTGATTATTGAAATCATTCGTTCTGTTATTCAAATAAATGCATATTTCAAGCAGAAAAAATCCGCATTTCATATTTATACATCTATTAATACAATGCTAATGCTAATACTTCAACAAGAATACGATTTTTATGTAATCGAATGCAAACTAAACTTGTGCTCTTCACTTTTTTAGAAACTTTAGTAAATACACATATCCTCAGGATAGAAACAAACCAAGATTCAAGTTGAATGACTTTTCGAAAACATAATTGCAATATGGGTCAAAAAAGTCGAGTCAAAAAGCTCATATTAAGGCTATTCTAAATAGTTTTTCGCTCTCTGTCACCAACTATCAACCCCTAAGCTTCATTAAGATACGTGGATTATATATGAAAAAAAAACCGTTGCTAGTTTAAACGATTGCTGGCTGGTCTTTTTCCGCGTGCATTACGAAACTAGATAAAAAAAACTATGACATCAATTTTATTATGCATATTAGCGTTCTTGTTCTATTTTAAAGCAGCACTCCTTCACGCTCTGTAAATTGTATGTTTGTCAAATACAACACGACTATCCCTATCGTTATGCATCCTTTAATTATCCTTCTAGTTCTTCTAGATAAATAAAAAGAAATACACACTCGAAACCAGTACTGTACGTGATATAGGAGGTGACATAGAAATGTGCATGTATAGTGAAAATAGTGAAAAGGAAAACAATAATTAGTACCGTAGATAAACTGACATCGAGGACGAAAGACTGCAACAACAAGGGAATAATTTCCTCACTCTACGAGCATATACGAACGTAACAAGCTCATATCTCTATTTATCTTTTTCATCGTCTTGGTCTTACTCCAGAGACCGAACAACATGAAAAAGTCGCGACATAACAAGGAGACATAAGACAACTGCAGTAGCTATTCTTATGCCAACTTTCATCAACTTCTATATTCTCTATATGTACAGCGATTATGTATAATCGGACCGAAGCGTAAGGATACGTACGGATGTATAATTTCAAGTATGCCGCATTCTATGTCAAGGCAAAAAAAAAACAGATGAAGATGGTAACATACCGACGCAAATATTCTAGCATTTATATCTTTTTTTGTACAAGTATTGTAACTCCAAGGCAAATTCCATTTAATTTCCTGAATTGTGAGGTTTAACGTTATGAACTTCAGGGAAATGAGCCCCTATTGCTATCAGCTTCATTCTATTCTCCAATGCGAATGCATGTACCAGTACGTGATGGTAAAAGTAACCAAATTATGAGAGTCCCACAACGTAAATTTCATTGAGTAACTTTTAATTAGTTCACTTACTTTTCATCTCTGAACGGACTTGAATAGAAAATTTTTTAAGCCAAGTAGCCATTCAAAGGATTTATAATTTTTTTTATATTTTGGAGCTAAGTATGGATATCACTTCGCAAACTGTTTATAGAGACAGCA
Organism: Stratiomys singularior; assembly: GCA_954870665.1. NCBI lineage: Eukaryota > Metazoa > Arthropoda > Insecta > Diptera > Stratiomyidae > Stratiomys > Stratiomys singularior. The sequence continues at coordinate 109,003,698 of OX940879.1, read as the reverse complement.
CAAATCTGCGAAGGCTCTCAAACTAAATTAATTAATCAACTCTCCAATCAGATTGATTCACCGGAATCCTTTTATAAGAAAAGCGACGCCTTATGGAAAGTTTTCTCTCAAGGGGTTATTTCGCAGACTTTATAATTTTATCTGATGCTGGGCTAAAATTATTTATAATTAATAAATAAATTGAGTCATTAGCTCTTCGCATTATCACATGTTATTTCAATGCTGGTGTCAACGCTGCTTCATATTAAGAAACGATTTGGCAAGTAAAAGGATGAAGTGGTATTCATTTCAGCAACATTTATAAAATGCACAGACAGACACGTTATTTACTTTTTGAGCATACAAATGAATCAGTTTGAGCAAATTGAAAGTTTAATCAATTCTTATCCTTATTTCCTAAGAGGCATTCTCTGGGCTCCGTTTCTGTCTTAACCATCATCCTTTCTAACCAGATCATTCATGTGCAATATATTTGTTCTCTGGGTTGCTGAATTATTGGTAGTTAGTTGAAGAACGCACCAACATTGAGGACAAACCATGAAGATGAAAATTACAGCACAGAGTTCTTGGCTCGGGGATCAGTGCAATGGTGGTATGATGTTGATGACGGTATGGTGAGTTTGGTTGTCGAGAATGTGTTTAGAATTAATTAGACGGAGGAATCGTGTCTATTTGATTATACATTTAGAGCAAGATGGCACAGTGAAGAATGTTGGATGGTTCCTACGCTCCTGCTTATATTATCTGTTTAGTCTTAACATCATATCAAAGCAATTTGTGTTGTTCTTTGAATAGAAGAAAAATTTACATGAGAACTTCAACGATAGAATACAAAGTGGAAGTAAATATTTTTTATTATATGCGGCTAAGAAAGGAATTGAAAATTGTTGAGTTTTGTATGAAAGAGTGATATTTATTTTGGAAAACTACTGGCAAAGAATTAAATTAAAGTTTCCGGGGTTTAACGTTTAATTTAAAGGACATCTTCATGTTGAAGATGTCAAGGACATCAAGGGGTCAAGTGTTTATGGTTATTATTCGAAAGGAAACGGATGTAAATTGCTTAGGTTGCTAGTGGTCCTTGAAATTAGACCACAAACAAAGGCACAGTTCAACTTAATCTAAACATTTCTGGTTTGTGATAACAAGAAAGAGGGATAAGGTGGACAGCTCGAGGCAAATATGTAATTACACTTCAAGGGATAAATGCCAAATGAAAGAAATTTTTGATTAGTCTAAGTTGCATGTTATGCACAAAGCGTCATATCACTCTGTGAAAAGTATTCTCACGAAATAAATGTTAAAAACAAGGCATCGAGTGTAACTATCTAAAACAATGAATTATCGACTTTTTTAAACTGAATTCATAGTTTTGCGACCATTCGAAAATGCCAAAAATGCTGATACAGTTGTCCTTTATTTTATTTATTAGTGAAGACGGAACAATATACAGTGGTGGACACCTAAATAGAACACTATCCTCGCAGGCTGTTCAATTTAAATTTCCTGGAAACATGCAGCGAGGAATCGAATGTTTACATTTCTTATCGCATGCTCACATATGTGAGAACTAGTTTTGAGCATCTTCTGAAAATACGCAATGCATCTTCACATTGCATTGCGTATTTCAGTGTAAAAGGAAGTGTTTTTATCTGGTCACCTTAATAGTACCCGCTTGGTTTTAGTGCATCGAAGTGAATTTTCTTGACCAATAACAAATTTATTTGAAAGTAAGAACAGTTAACATTAGTTTTTAAAAAAGTTAAATATTTAAAAATATTTTTGAAGATGGGAAGAGGGCCACATTGCTCCGAAGAAAAGCGTGAGATCATCTGCAGCATGAAAGACAGAGGTTCAACAATTACGGAAATATCCAAGCAGCTGGAGTGTTCGCGGATGGTAGTTTACAATGCTTTACGTCATAAGGATCTCTATGGAAGTGCCAAAAACGTTCCGAGAGCTAAAAGTCCAAGAAAAACAACAACAAAAGAGGACAATATTATATACAGAGCAAGTGTCGCCGACCCCTTTTCGAGCTCCAAAGCGATAAAAAGCAGTGTTCTGAATGATAGCAATATTTTTGTGTCAGATAGAACAATTAGAAGGCGTCTGCAAGAAAAAAATCTCAGAGGATGCATCGCTAAAAAAAAAACCACTTGTGACAAACAAGAACTTAAAAGTGAGGAAATCGTTTGCAAAGGAACATCTAAACAAACCGATAAGTTTCTGGAAAACTGTGCTGTGGAGTGATGAATCCAATTTTTGCAGGTTCGGATCAGATGGCAAAAGGTATGTTTGGCGTCCACCTAACCAACAACTGAATCCCAAATACACACAGAAAACTGTTAAACATGGTGGCGGAAATGTGATGGTGTGGGCTACTTTTTCCTGGCATGGGGTGGGACCAATAACCAAGATAGATACGAAAATGGATCAACACGTCTACAAACGAATTCTTGAGAACCACATGATCCCCTTTGCGGAAGAAAATATGCCACTGATATGGCGTTTTATGCACGACAATGATCCCAAGCACACTTCTCGTCTTGTGAAGGGTTACCTTCGTGATAAAAATGTCCCCGTTTTACAATAGCCCGCCCAGTCTCCTGATTTAAATCCGATCGAGAACCTGTGGAATGATGTCGAAACTCACATAAACAGGGTGAAACCTAGAAATGCTGCTGAATTGTGGGACCAAATTCAGATCGCCTGGAGATCTATTCCTAACGAACGCTGTCAAACTTTAGTGGAGAGTCTGCCAAGGCGATGCTCAGCTGTGCTTAAGAACAAAGGATTTCCAACGAAATATTAATTTATACGGTCGCTTCAAAATATTTTTATTATAACTTTACTGCAATGCAAATTTATGTACTATTTATGTGGCCACGCGTATTTTAATTAGTGTGTTTATATTTTTTTACTGACAAACAAATACAGTCATCATTTCACATTTTAAATAAGCTTTTATAGTTTCAATAAATAATACATAAGTCCAAAATCAGTTGTTTCATTAAAAACTGAAAAAATTCCCTTTTATTGATAGAAATGCAAGAGTTCTATTTAGGTGGCCACCACTGTACATTGCTATTCAAATGTTTAAGAAAACGTGCAAGTGGTACAGACTAGTGCATCCTGGAATAACGATTTGATGCGCTTTTTGAACTTGTCTCGTAAACCAAAGAAAATTTGATAAGTAGCGCTCTGGCCATGCAATAATCAAATCATTTTGACATGATCTTCTACTTCTTATTAACTTGAATTTACTAATATGTGTGCGGTATCCAATGTAGAGCGACAATTTATAATAATGTGCTACGTCAAAAAAAAAATATTCGTGGGAAATAGAAAGTTTCTTAACTAAATACTATTTCCGTTAATGTATCATGTATGTAAATATAAAGGAACAATTATGTGAAAAAAAAAACAAAAATCATGGGCTATGTTTATATTTGCTTATAGTTAACTCGGATTATCGTCTTTTGAATTTATATTAATTTTGTTTACTACTTTACTTAGCTAACGAAAGTTGCCATACTTCAATTTAATTAGTTTGAATCTGGTTAAGCATCATAAAAACCTACAAGCCAAAACAATATATTCAAGAACCTTCTACCCTCCCAAGGACTACGGTAGTAACTTTAAAGTTTTTTCGTGCAACGTCATATCTACAATAGTTATAGTTCCTCATTTAGCAAGATGCGAAAGTTAGAAGTAAACACCCTTTCACCGAAGCGATGTGTCTGTCTGGCATGTTATCGGTACCGCGAAAAATGTTATTTTTCTATAAACCAAAGCAGTACCATGCCAATTGAAAAGTCCCCGGTTTGATACACAGATGGCGGTGCTAGTATTAAGTCCATATGATTTTTAGTTAGTACCAACCTTCAAACGATATGTGTCACAATTTGACAGCAGTCCGACCATTAGTTTGTGAGATATTGTGTTGTGAGTGTAGCTACTTTTGTTATTTGAAAAAAGATGGAAAAAAAAGAACTTCGTGTGCTGATAAAATATTGCTTTTTGAAGGGAAAAAAAACAGTTGAAGCAAAATCTTGGCTTGATGAAGAGTTTCCGGGGTCTACACCAGGAAAATCAACCATCATTGTTTGGTATGCTAAGTTTAAACGTGTTGAAATGAGCACCGAAGACGGCGAACGCAGTGGACGCCCAAAAGAGGCTGTCACCGACGAAAACATCAAAAAAGTTCACAAAATAATTTTGAATGACCGTAAAGTGAAGTTGATCGAGATAGCAGACATTGTGAACATATCATCTGAACGTGTACATCATATCATTCACGAATATTTGTACATGAGAAAGCTGTATGCAAAATGGGTGCCGCGCGAGCTGACAATCGATCAAAAGCAACAACGTGTTAATGATTCTGAGCAGTGTTTGAAGCTGTTTAAGCGCAATAAACCTGAATTTTTGCATCGATATGTGACAATGGATGAAACATGGCTCCATCATTGCACTCCCGAGTCCAATCGACAGTCAGCTGAGTGGGCTGCACACGACGAACCGAATCCGAAGCGAGGAAAAACACAGCAGTCAGCTGGCAAGGTTATTGCATCAGTATTCAGGGATGCGCAAGGTATACTTTTCATTGATTACCTCCAAAAGGGCCAGACCATCAACAGCGATTATTATATAGCGTTATTGGAGCGTTTAAAGGGTGAAATCGTTAAGAAACGGCCCCATTTGAAGAAAAGAAAGTGCTGTTTTATCAAGACAATGCATGGCGTAACAAACCAACGAAAACAATGGCAAAATTGCATGAATTGGGCTTCGAATTGCTTCCGCATCCACCGTATTCGCCAGATCTGGCCCCCAGCGACTTTTTCCTGTTCTCAGGCCTCGCTGGGGAGAAATTTAACGCCAATGAAGAAGTAATTGCCGAAACTGAGGCTTATTTTGAAGCGAAACACAAATCGTACTACAAAAATGGTATCGAAAAGTTGGAAGATAGCTACAATCGCTGTATCGCCCTCGAAGGCAACTATGTTGAATAATAGAATCGAATTTTGCCAAAAAAAATGTGTTTTACTATGGTAGACCGAGGACTTTTCAATTGGTCTGTTATCTCAACATCTCTCGTCACAATTATTAGGCCGCTAGTGGCCTATTTAGTAGTTTTTCATAAGAAAGTGAGATACAAAAGATGAATTAAACAACATAAAATAAAGATGATAAAATACATTTCTTTAGTTGCGGTAAATGCGTAAGAAAATTTATGACAAAGGAATTGGCATAGTTTAGCATTCATCACCGCTTTGAATAGTTAACTTAATTTCGAATAGGATATTACTCAAGTAAAAGGTTGATACGAGAAATTTATTCTGACTTCAAAGCAAGTATGAATAAACATTTATCATTCATATCAACCTTACCCCATTGTTTCCGTTCTCCTGCTGATGAGGAATGGTCGGACTATCCTTCTTCTTAGGACTTGGTGTATTGTTATTGTTCGTAAGAAATCCCATTCGTCGACATAACATCGAGCGATGTTGAGGCACTGTTGCCGATGCCAATGTAACGGAATAACCGCCATTACTAGCGCCGCTTCCAATACTGCCATTCTTGTTACCACAATTATTATTGTTAACACCGCTGCTCCCATGATTCTTGTTATTGCCGTTATTTAAATTATTTAGAATCGTATTATTTTCTTGTGGTTTACTATTCGCTTTCTGACCATTGCCTGTGCACTTCCCGATGAAGGAATTTGAGATTTCGTTGCTGAAACCATCGGACGACGCTGATTGTGATGATGAAATATTGCTGATGTCACCCCGCTCGTGTACCCCGACAATCGAAGGTGCCGATGGACTGTTGGGTAGAGCACTGGCCGACAACGGGGCCTTCTGGAACACCATGGCAAATCCACTTGCCGATGGCGCCCCATCAGCCCCGTGCACTGTTCGCCAACGGCGAAATATTGTTAATCCGATTTTGAACGTCAACAAATAATTTCTTTCAGTCACTAGTTCATCTACCAGTAGATTCTATCAGCTAGCAAGATATGATTTTCGATATGATACAATTTAGAGTTGCTTGTTGGCAACACTGCACTCTGCATACTTTTAAACACATCATAACAATAGTCATAAATAACTGCATACAAGCACTTCCTTTTTCAAGCTCCAGACAGTCACACTTTAGAGAGTATGTTCCAGAGTATGGGAAACCTTAACAATTACACTGTTCTGCATAAGGAACTAGAAAACGGGCGAACCAGAAAAAGAGCCAGGATATTTATTTTACAAAACCGAATGTTTTTGAATACAGATTAATAGATAAACGGAAAAAGTGGACTAGAAAAAACAGTGACCGTCTGGGGGTAGCCAAACCAGAACCAAGCCAATAACCTCCCCCGGATCGAGAGTCAGAAAACCTTTCTGTTGAAACCTTCACGTTAGCAAATACACAAGACGACTGAGCCACATTGGGGTTATTTCCTTGAATCTTGCTTGGGGGTTAGTAAATGCATATAGTGTGGAGCAATGTCTTTAGTTCTTCAGGGGAGCATTGTGTTTAGCGCATGGGTCCTACTGATTTTTCATTGACATTTTCATGCAAGAGCGCCATATCGAAGAGAGTGCCAGCAGCGAAATATACAAATGTTTCACTGACTCTCGTCAAGGTTAACAAAGGGATTTTGTAATTTCAAAGAGAAATATTGATACAACTAGATAAATACCACAGTTTTGCGGAAAGGGATTCGGAAGGAAAATTGCGAGCGAGGAAAATCGAAATAATGTTTTCAATGTCAAATTTAGCATATTGTTTAGGTGGGCGGGTGATGTTGTTTTGAAAGGCGAGTCATGTTTTTCGAAGGGATGAGGCGAGTAGTTTTTTTTTTGTGAAAATTATTCAATACAATGTTAATATGTGAATTTCTGCACTTGTAATGTTTTAACGCTACTAAGGAAGCCACAAAAAATGGTATTTATTGCAATTGTATTACATTTAATATTTAATGTATTTATTTTTGTTGTTACAAGTTTGAAGTCACAGTGAAATGCAATCAGCTGAGTTGAGCTTTTCTTGACTATATACACTTTATATTTTTGAAAGATTCCCCGGAATTATTTTCATGTGTGTTTATTGATATTGCGCAACGAGGAAATACTGCTAGAATAGTGCTTATTTAGAATTTTATTGTTTGTTGGTCTTCGAACAATGATTAGCTCTGTATAACAATTTAATATCGATTATATTGCGGAAACATATACGGCGAGAATCGTTGGAAGGTCTATCAATTTAACAATTCGCATTGAATAGTAAAATAGTTCGAAAACAGATAGAAGTACCCTTATAAGGAAAAATTGTGACAGATGTTTGAACCCTTTGCATTCGATTTATTTTCAAAGTTGTTGCGTGTCAATTTGTTATTATTTTTAGCTAAATGAATTAAAGTACTTAACAGTGGTAGAATTCAACGTATATTTATTTCATTTATTATTCCGCACATCCATATTAGTAAATTCAAATTCACTGTCATTATCCTGACTGACTGCCACTAATCCATTAAAATCCATTTTGAGGGGGAAATATATAGGTGTACTGAATTATACAAAGAGAACAAATACCGTGTACGATTTACACTCGACTAACAAAACTTGACAAGATATTACTGTGTAAGATCTCGAATGCCGCAATGTATTTTACAGTTAGTTAGTGTTATTGTCTACCGACATACATTAGTATTGCCACCTCCGCCTGTGTACCATCAGTGTGACAAACGAGTTGTCGAGTAAATTAGTATTGTCACCTCCAGTGTGACATACGAGTGCAAAGGGTTAACAAGAATACATTTTGCAAAGGTTGCTTATGATAAATTCTAGGACGAACGTAAAAGACTAGGGATCGACGAGCTTTGTCACACTTGCAAAACACTTGAGTTGATCTTTTACGATGGTTTCTAGAACCAATAAAAAGACCATTTTGTATTTATGTTCATGCAAATAATTCTTAAACGCTATTTGATAATTTATCATGAGTAGGTGTCTTTCGAGGATCTAGTTGTCATGATTGTAGGACTCAGCGATATTAGCTTTAACGTCGAAAATCTTGTATTCCCGTTCGATAGAAATTAAAGCCGTCCAAGGCACGATACATTTCTAGGATTCAGAAACGGTCCCGGTATTAATAAAGCGAGGAAAGTAATGTCTATAATTATTTTGTATAGAAAAACGTGTTATGTTAAAAAAAATATTCTTCTTGTTTTTGTTGTACTATTTAATGTTCAGCCGTATTTTATTGAATCAGTCGATACAAAACAATGAAAATTATGTTCCAAATAACTTTAAAGCTTAACATTTTCAAATCGGGATGGAAATTTGAAATCTAGCATGGTAAAACATGTGTGACAAATTTTTCACATTAACTTCAACTTTTCACCACTATGTTGTCACCTACTGAAAAAGCGCATATTTTCATTATTGGTTTTCATTCAAAGACTTTCTATGGAAAAATACAAAGGAGAACAAACTCTCTAAAACAGATATATATATATTTATATATATATATATATATCTAATGATTCTTTACTGATTTAACTTATGCACAGAGTTCTGTTGACTTTTTATGTCTAGATATTTGAAGGAGACTTCATTACAACTATTTTAACATAAAATTTATACTAAGTTCATGATAATTTATCGGAGTAGTACTAGTAACTCCGCCAGATGGTCGGACATTCTTGGCACATTGGAAAATTTTTTCCGATTGCCAGGGTATCTGATGCGGATTTTGAGGGATTACTTAAAGGACCGCAGTCTGCTCTATGACACACAAGATGGGCGGCGTAGTATGGAGATAACGTCTGGTGTAGCGCAAGGCTCCATACTTGGCCCAGACTTGTGGAACGCTTCATATGACGGACTATTGAGGCTTGAGCTGCCAGATGAGTCGCGCTTGGTCGGCTATGCAGATATAGCAGCACTGGTCGCCGGACGCACAGTCGATCATGCGCAGCGCAGACTGGGAATGCTAATGCGTCAAGTGAGGGAATGGATGATCACCCGCGGGTTCAGTTTGGCACTAGAGAAAATCGAGGTGGTCATTCTCACGTAGAAAAGAGTTCCCACGATAATTTATTTGCAGGTCCGAAATGCGACTGTTGAGTCTAAACTTGCAATAAAATATTTGGGACTATTGATCGATTCCAAAATGAACTTTTCGGAACAGATCAGGGCAACGGCGAAAAAGGCCGCGATAGGCGTCTCAGCTTTAAGTCTACTAATGTGCAACATCGGTACATGTCACACCTTCTTCAACTGTAGAAGGTGGAACTGGATGCGGCAAGACTTGTGGGAGGTGATGGGAGAGCTTTCTCCAGACAATCTGGTCGGAGAAATGCTGAAAAGTATCGACAAATGGACCTGTGTGGCACATTACTCTCGGGCAATACTTACTGCCAAAAAATGTACCATGGATAACCTTGGGCGCGGGGTCTAGGGGGTCTCCTTTCTAGCAGTCCTCCTCCATCCTGCTCCCTCCTGCTGGGGGGAGATTTCTCTAGGTTGATGGCGCCCTAGGACGAAGTAAAAAGAGGCCTAGCCTGAAGTAATGTGGCAAACGGTTTCAGGCTAAAGTCTCTTGACAGGGGGGGGGGGGGTGTTTAGTGGGTAGTCTGGTAGCATGCGCTCGTAGGAGTCCCACACTCCGGGCGTAAATTGCCTTCACCCCCCAACCCAAAAAAAAAACTAGTAACTAGTTCCAGAGGAAAATTTAACAAAAACCCTTACTAGGCTTACATCTAACTTATAACTAACTTTATCTTATAATAATTATGACCTAAAATATAAACTAATTGTTCTAAGCAGATCAATGGTTGAAGACACTTGGTCTTGGTTTTTGAATATCGCTAAAAGATTGGATGAGGGGATGAGGGGAGTATTCGGCTTTTTTGAGTAGATTAGCTCTACGTGATTCCACGAGCTTGCTGATAGGGGTAATATTAGCTATTTGGTGTAGTAATCTAGACGAGTAATAGTAAAATTTGTTTAGGGCCATTTTCCAATAACGATTTTGGGTGCCTTGAAGCTTAGCTTTAAGATATTTAGCGCAGTGGTATCAAGTGGGACCTCTGTAGGTTATTATGGGCTGTATGCTCATTTCGAGGATGAGGATTTTATTACGCAAACTCATGTGCGACTTTCGATTGACCAATTGATATAGGGTCAGAACCGACTTGAATGTCTTAGAACTGATATGCTCGATATGGTTTTTAAATATATGCTTCCGATCTAGTTTTAGACCCAAATAAGTCAGTTCTTCGGACCAGGGAATCATTTGGCCTATAAAGTTGATAGGTCTGTTTGGCAGCATGGTGGGCTTGCGTTTTCTACTGAAATATATTGCTTCGGTCTTGTTGACATTGATTTTGATTTTCCACCTGTAGAACAATTGGTAAATTTCGTCTGGATTGGAGATGATCTGGTTAGGATTGTTGTCAGAGGTGTAGAAACAAATGTCGTCCGCAAAAGCCGCTAATTGGCAATTTTGACTTATAGGAATGTCAGACATATATATGTTGTAAAGTGTCGGACTCAGACAAGAGCCTTGTGGAACACCAGCAGGGGTTGTTATGGGAGCGGATGTTGGAACTCGGACTTTCACGTGGTATGTTCTGTCACTCAAGAAGGATGCGATTAGTTTCAGCAGGTAAGGAGGAGTACTACACTCTTTAAGTTTATGAGTTAGGCCATCATGCTACACGGTATCGAACGCCTTTTCAATGTAAATGGTCAGTAGGCTAACCGTCTGTTTTCTAGTTAGTGCTACTTTTATGTCTTTGGAGACACATAGCAGTTGGTGTTCCGTGGAATATCCATGTCTGAAACCAAACTGGAAGTGAGGGAGGATGTCATTGTTTTCGATGTAATCCTAATCAACCTTTTCAAGTTAAGTTTCTCGAATAGTTTGCCAAGCGCCGGCAGTAAGCTTATTGGCCGGTAGTTGTTAGGGTCATGCGGGTCTTTACCAGGCTTTAGGACTGGTATTATGCTCCCTATGTGTTTCCAGCAGCTTGGGAAGTATGACATTTTCAGGCAGGCGTTGAAGATATGGCAAATTAGAACTATCGCTTTCTTGGGAAGGTTTTTGATGACCGTAAAGGGGATTCCATCAATGCCAACAGGCGCCTTACCGTTCTTTAGCCTCTTTATTTGCCCGGTTAAATGTTCCGGTTTTATTAGAGCACCGGGAGGTAAAATGGCGGTGTTTTCGACGGATAGTAGTGACTTAACTACTATCACTTCTGCCATGTTGTTGCACATTCTATGGGAGATATTGTGGTATTCGTGAAACTTATCAGCGAGTAATTCTGCTTTCTCTTCGCTAGAATGTATCTGGCTACTATTTTTGTCGTTCAGTGCATATGGAAGATCATGATGTTTACGTTTTCAAATTTTAGTCAACTTCCAGACTTTTCATGCATTGAAGTCAAGGTTGGTGAGTAGGTTATTCCAGCTGTTGTTTCGGAGGAGCTTGATTTTGGCCTTGATAGATCTAGTTAAAGAGTTTACGCCAGTTTTCAAGGAGGCGTCACGGTTTCTCTGCCACTGGCGCCGTAGAGAATTACGTGCTCGGATCAGCTTGTAAGCTTCCTCACCGATTTCAATTGCATGGACTTTTCTGCTATATTTTGGTGCACTACAGTCTATTGCTCTCCAAATGGTGTTTTTAAGCTCCTCTATTCGCTGTTCAATTTTTCCCGCTGAATTTAGAGAACTCGGAGTGTCCACAGCTAAAGAAGTTTGGTCGTTTATGATTGTGCGGAATATACGCCAGTTAGCTTTTTTGAAGCAGTGGAACCGTTTCGACATATGAGACGAATTTGTTACTGCTTCTAATGAGAACATTACGGGAAGATGGGGAGAAGAAAGCGCTTGTAATACAGTGGGTTCCGAAGGGCAGACGTTTACAACCCCTAAGACAAAGTCGAGAATAGATCCGATACCTTGAAGGGAATAGAAGGTCGGCTCTGGAGGGTGGTGAATAAACAAGGTGTTGTCTTGTGGCATATCGTAAACTACTTTGCCCGCTTGGTTGTTGCGTGTGCAATTCCAATGAGTATGCCGAGCGTTCAAGTCACCACAAAGTAGGAATTTGTTATGCGCCCTACAGAAACGCACAAGATCACTTCTCAGATTAGTGATTTTTTTCCTTGGAGAGTTTCGTTCCAGGAAAGTATACACCGTAAAGCTCAATGTTGGATTCAGCTAACATTATCAATATTAATAGAAGGATGGGAGAGGGGAATGCGGGATGGATTTTTTAACGGCTATTGCCACACCCCCTCTCTGAAACAGAGTAAACGTAGTATACAAAATTGCTACCTTTTGGAAAACAATTTCATATGTATTGGGCCGCGTTTTCCTTTTTAAGAGTGTATTTTCACCTGCAACGTATCCATAGCAATTAAGGCCGCACCATAATCGACTTAAAACCATACATGTACAGTTTCAATTGTTACCCACATGATTATATGCAAAGGGACGCATACCCAATCGACAATTTATTTGCATTTCTACCACTAAGCAACAGAATATATACTACGAATGACTTTCAGGAAAGTCATTCACAAATGTTAAAGTAGATAGAAAAGCGAAAACAGAAATGAAGAAGTTAATTTTCAGATTTCTTTCGCTTTTCACCTGCGCTTTTGAATTTCCGATGAGCATGAAAATATTTAATCCATACTAATACCAAATGAATCTCATTTGAATAAAAATTTTATGATAATCGCCTAATGAAATGATCACTAATAAAGTTGGCATTTTATTATCCGCTCTATTGGATCTTTCGTTGGCAGTCTTACAGCATCTTTTGTTGATTCTGAGACACTCCACAATATTTTGTTTGCTAAGCCGGCAAGGCATTCGTCGTATAAGATGAATGCATTGGTTCACAATCTTTCTTCATTCAAACATTGCCCAATCGCTGAACCTACGACTTAGTCAAAATACAAATAGCGCCAGTTGATAGTAGCGTGGTGTCTGTTCACCAAAAGTTTTGCAATCCCTTATAAATATGAATACAACCAACATTAGCATTGACAAAGCTGCTGTATAACAATTTATCTTTATCATTCCCTTTGGCATAATAAATCTCATGGTACAAGTCAGCTTAGCTCAAGATATAAACTCAGATCACAACAAACAAATCAAGAAAATGCATTGGGCTTTGCCATTTATTTAAAGTTTATCTGCCCTCGATATTTAGCTGAAATTGTTATCTTGTTCATGTTGGCCGAAACCTATTGGGAAAGGGAGCCACGAGTTAAAGTGCCATTATGTGTATCACGAAAATTTCGGCTGGAACCAGGCTCCTTTTCCTGGCTGGGTCGTTTGCATCATCATTTTGGCTTTTAACTAAAATTTATGAAAGTCGAATGAAATCAATTTGTAACGATGAGAATTAAGTACAGCGTGCTCTATTTCTTTACAAGCAATAAATTTCCACTAAAAGGTGATCGTGGCGGCAACAATGTCGCGGAGAAAGTCCTCGCCAGGAATGCTCGAAGAGCTATACGGAGACTTCTACTTAGATTTTTATTGTCTACGTCATCTGTCATTAAAGAGTTGTTTCCTTTGTCAGTCAGCCAGAAATTGAAATAATTCGAATTCTCCAATATTTTCTAATGGCTAGAAAGTGAGTGGCATAAATTTTAATAGAATTGTTAGCATTGATTTCAATTGAATTTTAATAGCCCATTGTGCTAAAATTATGACCAATTGATTGGAGGGTTAGCAATGAATGCAAACGTTTCTTGGATATCATTTGCGTGACAACGCATTTGATGGCATTTTCGAATGGACACTTTATTCAATAAAGTTTGCTTCCAATTTAATCATTCTGTATATGGACTAATTGATATCGATTTAGCACCCCAAGAACATTTCTATGTATATCCATGCTCAACTGCTCATACACTCGATGTCGTAATGGTTTTGAAACATATGGAACCACCAAGCACGCAAATAATGAATTAAATATGCATGTTGCATTGTTGTATCAGGTGGTATTAATATCGATTCAATTGAATTAGGTCAAATACAGAATATATTAAAACTAGCGTTTTAATTGAAATGAAAAATGAATTTATTCAGATAAAGGGGTTAAAGCTAAATAGAATTTTTAACTCTCTAAATTCTATCCATCATTAACAATAATATATTTAAAAGCAAGAATCATAGAAAACAAAATCAGCCGCTTCGATTCCTTTTACTTACGATAGTATGAATCACAGCGCTATGTGAATTATGACGCCCTTCACATATGAGTCATCAAAAAAATATGTTGGCTTGTCTCAAAGGTCGCGAAAGTTTCGTTAGTAATACATATGAGTGTTACAATTATTCATTTCAACCAAACGTATTGCTGTTAATAATTGACCCACTAACTCCAATGAATCCAGCGGCTACACTGCAGGAGACCTTCGGATCCAACCTAGCTGGTAGGCAAAGGGCGAGAAGTAAAGCGAAGAGATAACCGAATTTAAAAATATGGAAATACGAAAAGAAGAAGTACCCTCAGTACCCGGCATACGAGGGGGAGAAATCTCCGGGGACCGGACAACTGGCGTGACGACACCAAGCACCAGTTGCCCAGAGCTATTGGGCCAGAAATGTACGCTGAGGGAGCAGGGCGTGCATTTGACGAGTGACTGCAACAAAACAAGTGCAATAGCAGCTACCGCATCCACTGGGAAGACGGGAGCATCAGCCACAATGCTAAGAAGAAAGGCGCAAAGGAAACTGAAGCGTCAAAACACAATCGGGCAGAAGAGCTACCCAATGAACCCTGGCACCAGCCAAAAAGCGGCAGCCAACCACGGGAAACGGAGGAAATTGGCTGCTGCTGCCAAGGAAGCTGCACCACCAACCGCAAAGGAAAAGGGTAAAACCGGACCTAAGCGGATGAGATCAGACGACAGCAACCAAGGCACTGGTAAAAAGGAACGGAGGGTAAGCCCCGAACCCCAAACTCTGGCGAGGAAGTTCTATCGGGACGCCCCAACCAATGTACTGACGGTGGCGGTGATACACTACCTCAAGATCCAAGAGGATCAACTCGCGAAGCTGCAAATCGCCCTGAAGAAGCACTTACGCAGCAAACCAGAAAAAATTCCAACATTCAGAGGAATGAAATCGACAGCAGGCCATCTGACTGTAACCTGTAGCGACGAGCAGTTTCTAGAATATCTAAAGACTGCAGTTGCCAAGGTAAACACCACCCTGAACAAGAAGTTTAGAGTCGTCCCCATAAAGGAGGTACCGCGGTTATGCACCGTATACCCGAAACGGAGCAGACATCACAGGAAGCCTTCGAGACGCTTAAACTACAAAATACGGGGTATGAAACGAAAAAGGTGGCATCCCTTCGCTGAGAAAGAAGTCGCCCAAAAAGGCATGGTCCTGGTACTGGGCATGCGAAAAGAAGACGTCAGCACTCTAAGGGACAAAAACGGACGACTGAGTTTTGGCTTCACCCAGGTGACAGCCAAAGCTAAGGCGACCGAGCCCTTGGAGCAAAAGCGAAAAACCAATGCGGGTCAAATCTGCACCACAGCAGGGCGGCAACAACCAACCTGCTTAAACATCTAGCAGATGGGAACACCGACATAGCACTGATACAAGAGCCTTACCAACTTAATGGAAAGATACTTGGAATCAGTGCAAAACAATTCAAAATCTTTCCCACAAGCGGGGTAAATAAAATCCGTAGCTGCATTATATGTCGGAAGGAAATTAATTTAATTTTAATTTAAGCTCAGCAACATGGACCTTACATCAGCAGTGTTCGACGGAAGGGACGAGCAGGTAACGCTGGCCTCGGCATACCTACCGTTTGACGCTCCGATGCCGATCACCGAATTCCGCACCCTATCGGAGCATATACAGGGGAAGCGAGTCATCATCGGATGCGATGCGAACGCGCAACACGAACTCTGGGGAAGCACCAAGTGCAACGAAAGAGGTGAGCAGTTAGTCAATTACTTCATAACTACTAACCTCAACTTAGCAAATAAGGGTAACACACCGACCTTTATAACGAAAAATAGAGCGAAAGTGGTTGACGTCACTCTAATCACAACAGAGGCATTGGCGGACCTGCACGGCTGGAGAGTATGTGACTCACCTAGCCTGTCGGACCACCAATGGATCACCTTTCAAGTGAGAAGAGGCGAGATGACCCCATTGGTCTAATGCAATCCTAGGAAAGCGGATTGGGATGGCTACACCAACGCTACTAAAAGATATATAGGCCGAATCCATTGAGAAGTTGAAAGGACATCGACAATGAAGTGAGATACATCACAAATATACTGGTCGATAGTTTCAGTGAAATGTGTCCAACCACTACCTTCAAACAAAAAAAGATAAGCAGGTGGAACAAAGAACTGGAAGAGATCAGAAAAAATATTCAAAGATTATTCAGAATAGCTCGCGTCACAAACCGAGATACGGATTGGGAGGACTATAAGCGAAATCTGAAAATTTTTTAAATAGCTGTAAGTAGAGAAAAAAGGAAATCCTGGAATCTTTTTTGAAGCAATATTGAGGGAGGAAACGAGACATCTAGGCTAAGCAGGGCTCTGAAAAGAGAACCCCATGTGGACACGGTGCTCCAAAAGGAGGACGGATCGTGGACAACAAATAGCATAGAACGTCTCAAGCTCCTACTAAACCAACACTTTCCGGGCTCAACGGATGAGGAGACATTTGACTTGATCTCAAGACAAGACTCCTGACTTGATGTCGTCAATTATCATCCCCAGTGATTGTTTCAGATGGTTCGTTTCAGGAAATTTTTCAGAATCGAGCTACGGAGAAGGCGAAAAAGCAGGTTGCAACTGTTTTCGCGGCAAATTCAAACAATCTGACGTTCCAGACGTAATTACTTCAGACATAGACGTCAGACATGCCAGGAGACAATTGATGGTGGATCGGACGACATTGCTTGTTAATGTAAACCCCTCCAATAAAATACTAAAATACATGTTGCTTCGATAAAAACGGTTGTAAACAATTAAAAAATCATTTTGTAAAACAACAAACTTTCCTTCAAATTTTTTGAATCCTTCAATTTCAAAATGAACTTGAAATTGAAAGACAAAAAAGTATATTTGGAAAGTTTGGTAATCACAAAATTAATAATTACTAATCAATTAGTTACCATGTGGAAATCGTATTGATTCCTTTCATTTAAAAGAGTAAATTGTACTTTGGCTTTGCAATGATTATGATCAAAACCACAAATTTTCAAAAATACTTTAAACAAAATTTGGACTTTGACTAATTATCTTAGTTATTCTATTCATATCATCATATCTTGCTTCCATGAGGGCTCGGCTACAAGGTAGTGTGACGCAAGCTCGGCACCTCACGGAAGCCGTGTTTACTTCAAGCAGACAAGATGGACGGCATAGTGCAGGCGCTTTTTCCGACTCATCCTGTCCGTGTTGATGCTGCCCACGAGATCGACTTAGGCGAATGTCCATCGTTCACTAAAAATGAGCTGGGGCATCCGGTGCTTTCTATGAAACCTCGAAAGGCACCAGGACCAGACGGCATTCCAACCGAGGTGCTACAAATGGTTTTCCAAGTTTGTCCTGGTTTGCTACTCAATGTGTTTAACGCTTGCCTTAGAGAAGGTGTATTCCCATCTCGCTGCAAGGTGGCGAGGCTCACATTGATTAGTAAGGGAAAAGGGGACCCCGGGCTGCCATTTACATACCGCCCGCTTTGTATGCTGGACACAGCCGGGAAAGTGTTCGAAAAGCTCATCAAGAGAAGACTCACTGACGTAATTCGTGCTGCAGGGGACTTATCTCCTCGGCAGTATGGCTTTAGAGCAGGGCGATCTACTTCCGATGCCATCATGGAAGTGGTGAATGCAGTCCGTCGAGCCGAAGCGCACAAAACTGACTCCAAATGAGTTGTCTTGCTAGTGACGCTTGACGTCAGAAATGCCTTCAACTCCACCAGATATTCTTGGCACATTGGACAATTTTTTCCGATTGCCAGGGTATCTGATGCGGATTTTGAGGGATTACTTAAAGGACCGCAGTCTGCTTTTTGACACACAAGATGGGCGGCGCAGTATGGAGATAACGTCTGGTGTAGCGCAAGGCTCCATACTGGCACCAGACTTGTGGAACGCCACATAAGACGGACTATTGAGGCTTGAGCTGCCAGATGAGTTGCGCTTGGTCGGCTATGCAGATGATATAGCAACACTGGTCGCCGGACGTACAGTCGAACATGCGCAGCGCAGACTGGGAATGCTAATGCGTCGAATGAGGGAATGGATGACCACCCTCGGGTTCAGTTTGGCACTAGAGAAAACCGAGGTAGTCATTCCCACGAAGAAAAGAATTCCCACGGTAATTCTTTTGCAGATCGGAGATGCGACTGTTGAGTCTAAACTTGCAATCAAATATTTGGGAATATTGATCAATTCCAAAATGAGCTTTTCGGAACAGATCAGGGCAACGGCGAAAAAGGCCGCGATAGGCGTCTCAGCTTTAAGTCGACTAATGTGCAACATCGGTGAGCCCACACCGAGCAAACGCCGACTTCTCATGAGTGCTGTACAGTCAGTGCTACTGTACGGCTCTGAGGTTTGGGCCGGAGCTCTCAGCAAGGAGCTGTACCGAAAGCGCTTGGGCCAGGTACAGAGACGAGGAGCTTTGCGGGTTGCTTCTGCATACCGCACTGTCTCTGAGTCGGCGGTGTTGGTGATCGCAGGAGTGATACCCATCGCCCTCCTTGCTAGAGAACGACGGAGAATTTATGACCGAAAAGTGGAGGGCTCAAAACATGCTGTCAACCGAGAGGAGAGGCTGCGCACAATTCTTGAGTGGCAACAGTCCTGGGAAGGCGACTCTAATGGCCGCTGGACTGCCCGCCTTATAGGGGACATGGGATCGTGGCTAAATCGAAGGCACGGTGAGACTGATTATTACCTTACCCGGCTTCTTAGCGGGTATATTTTCAGTCTCACTTGCACAAGATTGGTAAATCACGGTCCCTAGACTGCATTTTGTGCCCCGGGGAAAGGGACGACGCATATCACACCTTCTTCAACTGTAGAAGGTGGAACAGGATGCGGCAGGACTTGTGGGCGGTGATGGGAGAGCTTTCTCCAGACAATCTGGTCGGAGAAATGCTGAAAACTTTCGACAAATGGACCTGTGTGGCACATTACTCCCGGGCAATACTTACTGCCAAAAAATGTACCATGGATAACCTTGGGCGCGGTGTCTAGAGGGGTCTCTTTTTCAGCAGTCCTCCTCCATCCTGCCCCCTCCCGCTGGGGGAGGATTTCTCTAGGCTGACGGCGCCCTAGGACGAAGTAAAAAGAGGCCTAGCCCGAAGTAATGTGTCAAACGGTTTCAGGCTAGGCTGTCTTGACAGGGGGGGGGGGGGGGTGTTTAGTGGGCAGTCTGATAGCATGCGCTCGTAGGAGTCCCACACTCCGGGCGTAAATTGCCTTCACCCCCCAACCCAAAAGTAAAAAAATCATATCTTGATTAGGTAAGAATTGAGAATCCATCAATTCTGGAGCCACATTCAAAAGTCTGAACAACGAAAAGACTCTTTCTTCTAGTACGAGCAGAGCGAGCAACTGTTACTCTGCAACTGCAGAGTAGACTCTGCAACTACTCCGCGACTATTTCAACATTAAACTATTTATCTTTTACATACCTCGGAGCAGTTGTCGATGTCATCATCATCATCGTTGAAATGCTGACTATTGCCATGTTGTCGTGACCAAGGCATTACATTCGAATTCGACGTGTAGCTACCGTTTCCTAAACTATTTCTCTGCAAAGACCACATTGAATTATGTCCAGATTGTTGTTGTTGTTGTTGTTGTTGCTGCTGCTGTTGTAGTTGATGTTGGCTTGGTTGCTGGTAATGACGATAGTATGACATTTGATGATGAATGTTCTGCTGATTGACGCCACCTATTCCCCCCAGAGATTGCATTGTTTCAATGTTGCTCGATGAAAACACCATATCATATGATATTTGTTTCTTATGAGTCTACTTTATTATTGCCAAAACTTTATAATAACATTCATTAACATATTTGTTTTCAAACACTGTTATAAATTCACCCCATCTGAAATTCAGCACATATGATTGGCTTTCTTATCTTCCAAAATATTTTTATCTTTAAAGTAAAAACACAACAAATCAATTCACTCATTCACTCACTTTTGATTATTCATTGATATTGTGAAGGCATTTTGTTTCACAATCGTGCGAGCAAGGTCTAACTTTTTTTTTCTTTGACATATGCAATTAATTTCTTAACGTTTCACTACACAACTGCATTCGAACCCACTGACATTTTTCAATCAGGATTATATTTTCTTTTTCTTCTTGTATCCAAATTCAAGGCTATCGTTTTTATGTGAAGCATAAAAAAAAGCTGATTTTCTTACAACGTATCGCACCGTGATAAATTATTATGCGTCTTCGTACGAAATTTTAGGCCAATGTTATTTTCAGTAACAGAGACGATTGGAAATTTTGTTAATTATGCACATTTCAAATGAAATTTTGCATATTGAATTCATTTGCCGAACAGCAGGCATTATCGGCATACGAAAAATTATTGAGAAAAACTAATGGGCGTTAATGAACACTGATATTAAAAACTTGGGTTTAATTAATCCACATTTGGTGAGGACACACGGTTGACACAGTGAACTTTCTCCGGCAAATTCCGCAGAATTTTATTACTCCACTACGATCAAACTCAATGATTTTTCAATGTGTGTTGATATTTCTGCATTTATTGCATTTCGGTTTTTTTTTTAAGAATTTATGTTTGGCGAATATTTGTGAAAATATATCCGAAATGCGGAAAATATCCACCAAATTCGAACTCACTTCCAGTTCGTATTGAACTTTTGAACAATTCAACCACTATCGGAGACACGTAAAATTTTAAACTGATCGCACGAACGCGACAAATTTACAACGTTTCTGTTGGCTCAAAACCTCAATTGCAACGATCCTGTTTGCTCTACTATGCATTGCCCACTCAACACTCTTTCTACAGGTGTACAAATCCGGTCTTATTTTCGCATTACGTGACTCGATTTCAACTACATCAAATCTACCAGCGACAACAAACTAGCCGAAACATTAAACCAAACCACATTTAAAACAAAAATAATGGACCTACATAAATAAAACTTGGGGAATACAAGATCACTTAACGGTTGTTGCATGCTGAAGCGTTCATCGGTATCCACCTATCCATCTATTTACCTATCTATCTATCTATTTATCTATCGGTCCGCGTATAGCACGCTTGCCGACGTATCTTCAATGAGCTCAAGTGCTAGTTGGCAATATACATTTCGTATTGAAGATTGTACTTTAATGGATATGACACACTAGGCAAGGTTAGTACACACATTGAGCACACAGGTGAAATGTATTGGTTTGCACATCTCGCCAATGATGTACAATTATCTCAATACGCACTAGTGGGCTCAGTTGAACATATAACGCAATAATCACCTGGACCCCTTAATGGTGTTGTCTCCACCGAATGGCTGTCGTTTGTCTTTGAGATAAATTTCGACACTTTCCCAATCACGGCAAATAACGATTCACACATGGAATGGCTCCCCTATGCACGCGATATCTTTCAACGGGCGGAGGGACTTCGTTCCACGCTTCTATCCTCAGTTCCGTGATTAGAATGGCCACTTAAGAATGATTCTGGTCACGCCAACAACACCCCCTTAGCAACTGAACTATTGCACAAGGTTCATTTCAACAGGTAAGAGCTGGTGAGCCTCTATCAAAAGCCCCACCATCATTCAATGGTTCCCGTTCAATGAATGCTTTATTCTTTTCTGGTCTTTTTTGTTGGCTTCATTTTTCCTCTAGTTCAACTTCCAACATTTTTCCACATATCGAGAAAAGCTATTCGACTCGACCGGACCAAGCAGGAAGAAAGCAAACGTTTACAGGTGTAATGATATCTAGAACTGAGCGTATGCAGTAATAACAAGTACGTAAAGGTCTCTCTCCTCGCTCGATAGATTTGCCGATTCGATATGGTCGATGATGGCGGAAACCTGTACAATTTTATATCGTTTCAAGTTAAACCGCAGGCAATATCAACTGACTATGTGTTATAAAAGTCAGTAGATAATTCGCAGACTGGTCAAAGATAGAACAAGTGTCCACTGAAGCAATGATATGTTATTGAGATTCCAATGAAAAGCTCATTAGAGAAGAGTGGTAACGCGAAGAGCAAGATCCGATTACCTTAAGGTTTTTTCTACGCTACTTGCAATATCTGTAAAGCGTTACGTGAATGCCAGGCCAGTAAGGGAATCGTTGAATGATTCGATTGTGGGAAATGCACGGATTATATTTCATTTGGTTTTTCATTGAAATTGATTTGGTTGTGAGGCTCACAAATTCCACTATTTTCAAGCTTTAGAGTGAAGATTGTTTGGGTATTCAATTGACGAACTCAGCAGTAGATATTTTCGCATCGGATTTGCTTTCTGACAGCTTTTTGGTCCTTCTCGTATGCTACAATCCTCGCTTCATTCCCTCAACGGATTACGAATCCAGAAATATGTTAATCGATTCAATGACACGAGACTACCACATGAAATATAACCTTTTCGCCATGACAATCTAAAGAAAAGTTCTTAGTTATGACTCCCGAAAAACCTGTGTATTTCTTCTTGTCTAACGTAAACAAAATTCGTAACCAAAAATTATTTTGCAAACGTGAATTTGATTCGCTAAACTATAAAAATAAACCTACAGATCACATTTGTAAATAAAACGTATTGGATAGCACTGGAGAGGAAACACAAATCGATGAATTTTCATAATTTTGCCTTTAGTAAACTTCAACACTGTTACCCTATCCAGCATACCTTAAATAAGAGTCTTACACATCCTTTTGAACTACGGGTCATTATACAGAATTTCTTTATAGTTCTCTATAGAGGAACTCCTCGTTGAAATTGTGCGGTGCTGATTTGTTTTTTTTTTTACAAATTCCCATAAATTTTCCTTGGCGTTCATATCAGGACTGTTTCCTGGGCAAGAAAGTAATTTTATGTTGAAGTTCGTTTTGGTGTTGCCGCAGGCCAAAATTAACTCTGGGTAGCTTGGGTCCGCCGGGCCTTGCTTTGTGGGTCTCGAGGACGCGTTTCGGCTGCATACAGCCATCTTCTGCTAGTTCTCAACTCGTCTCTCAGCTCGAACGAGCTGAAGATGACTATATACAGCCGAAACGCGCCCTCGAAACTCAAGAAGCAAGGCCCGGCGGACCCAAGCTACCCAGAGGATATACATAGATAAGTTCAACGATTATAGGTTGATTTTTCTCCGTTTCAATAGTACGTTCATTAGTAATGAAAATTGTAAGTCTTTTTGTCAAAATTTCCATCGCATATACGAATAGGCGTAATAGGACGCAAAACCATTATCATTGAAAATCTGGATTGATATGTTAGTGGTAGAATCGAATAAAACGGAACAAAGATTTTGTAAGCGCACAATTTTTGTAAGCAAAAAGGAATTCGCGATGAGCAAAGAAACTGAGTTTGTCAGTGACTTGTATTTACGCCCTAAAGAAACTGAGTTTGTCAGTGACTTGTATTTACGCCCTATCTCCTCCTTAATATTTTACGGCTGTTCTTGGCAATTTTATTGGCAGTTCTTCCGCAACATTAGCAGCAGAACCTTTTTTTCTATAAATATTTTTATAATATTTATTAAATAATAGAAATGAAAAAAAGAAAACGCGACGAACCCGACAACGATAATCCCACGATCCTGAAAAGACCCAAACTTAATGACCCTCGTTAACACCTAATTAACCAGACCTACCCCTCCGATAAAAGTTTCACATATAAAAAGATGGATACCGCGACAAAGACACCAGAACGAGCTGAAGATGGCTGTATGCAGCCGAAACGCGTCCTCGAGACCCACAAAGCAAGGCCTGGCGGACCCAAGCTACCCAGAGTTATATTTATGTTATTTGTGGTTAAGAAATCTATTGAGGCATGTGGCAAAGTGCATCTTGCATATAAAGTTAATCCTAATTCGGGAACCTGTCTCGGATTGGTGGAAAAAGATGTTGTTCCAATCTAGTTAAGAACTGATCGTGTCGCAAGGTACCATATTAAATACTTCCAGGACCGTCCGCAGATATCATACTCCAGATCATGACCGAGGCAGGGCGCTCGGATATATTCGACAGTTTATTGAGTATTTTTTTGGTTAAAGTCCACCTGTCTTCCTTCTTCCATACTGTGCAAGTAAAGATGCTTTTAAGGCTGAAGCATACCAAAATGGAATTGAAATTGTTCCCGTATTAAGAAATTACAGTTTTCGCCCTCTTATGACAGTTGGTTTCATAATTTTTGATTGAGACTAGAATGATATATTTGTCAAGTTAAATTTTATTACTAAATTTCTTCCATTTTTCGAACAATTTACTTAGGTGGCCGTTAAACAATGTAAGCCGATTGTTTCACATATTAGGTCTATAAATATGAAATGCGGATTTTACTAACAGATGGCATAACTATTACATATGGTTTGTGTCGAGGATAATTAATATGGCATACTGGAGGGTAAGCATCTGTCAACAAATTCCAGTATGTCATAGGTTTTGATTGTAAAACAACATAGTTTTTGTTGCTTCGAAAATGTCGAATTACGTGCCAGAAAAAGAGGTTTTGCGGGGAAGTCAAATAATCTTCTTTCATTTGAAGAAAACGGCAGCAGAAACTTATCGATTGTTGGTGGAAGCATATTCGGAACATACCCCAAGCCAAGACACTTGTGAACGATGGTTTAAAAGATTTAAAAGTGGCGATTTCGATGTCAGCAACAAAGACCGTGGAAAACAACCAACAAAAATTCGAAGATACAGATTCACAAGCATTATTGGATGGAGACAACACACAAACTGAAAAATAGTTGGCAGAAGTGTTGGAAGTTACTTAGGCAGCCATTTCACAACGTTTAAAAGCCATGGGAAAGATCCAAAAAGCTGGAAAATTGGTGGCGTATCAATTGAAAGAAAGAGACATCGACAGGCGAAAAACCATTTGTGAAATTTTGCTTGCCAGACTGAAAAGAAAAGGTTTTTTTGCATCGGATTGTTACTGGCGATGAAAACTGGATTTATTTCAATAATCCCAAGCGGAAAACATCATGGGTAGACCCAGGCCAGCCACCAACATCACAAACAGTCCGAAATATTCATGGAAATAAGACTTTGTTGTGTATTTGGTGGGATAGTAAGGGACCTTTGTATTACGAACTGCTGAAAACTGGTGAGACTATTACTGGCGAACATTACCGACAACAACTGATCAAATTGAACCGCGCACTTAAGGAAAAACGATCAGAATTTCACCAAAGTAATTTTTGAACATGACAGTGCTCGGCCGCATGTTGTAATACCTGTCCAGAACTACTTGGGAAACATTAATTGGGAAGTTCTGCACCACCCGCCGTTTTCACAAGACTTGGCAAATCGTCATGGACCAAGCTTAGACATATGGTAAACAAACCGCTTTGACACATAAGTGATTTTGGTTTGTGTCATATACTTTTGGTTGTGTAAAAATGTCGAAATTTGTGTCAAATAATCGTCATTTGCGGGAAGTGATGCTTTTTTCTTTCATTCAAAGAAAACAGTGGCTGAAGCTAATCGGGAGCTGCAAAATGTTTATGGAGATACTGCTGTAAGTGAGACAACGTGCCGTGATTGGTTCCGTCGCTTCAAAGATGGTGATTTTGGTGTTGAAGACCGTTCGCGTGAAGGAAGACCAAAAACCTTCGAAGACGCTGAATTGGAGGCATTGCTCGATGAAGATCCGTGCCAAACGCAGCAGGAGCTTGCTTCAGTATTAGGAGTTACCCACCAAGCAATTTTCAAGCGCTTGCATGCGTTGGGAATGATTCAGAAACAAGGAACTTGGGTTCCTTATGAATTGAAGCCAAGAGACGTTGAGCGTCGTTTTTTCGCCTATGGACAACTGCTCCAGCGGCAAACGAGGAAGGGTTTTATTCATCGCATCGTTACGGGTGATGGAAAATGGACTCATTATTGCAACCGAAAAAGAAGAAAATCATGGCAGCCCTGTCATGCTTCTTCGTTGTCGGCTTGGCCGAATATTCATGCTGCGACGGTTTTGTTGTGTATTTGGTGGGACCAGGGCGGTGTTATTTATTATGAGCTATTGAAATCGAACGAAACCATCACTGGGGAAAGGTATTGAGCTCAATTCATGCGATTGATCCGAGCACTGTGTGAAAAGCGGCCACAATACGAGCAGAGGCACGAAAAAGTCATTCCACAGCATGACAACTCTCGGCCTCATGTTTCCAAACCCGTTCAAACCTACTTAGAAACGCTTAAACGGGAAGCCTTACCCCACCCGCCATATTCCCCAGATATTGCGCGGTCCGAATATAGCTTATTCTGTTCGATGGCGCATGGTCTGGCTTATCAGCAGTTTCTATTCATATGAAGACATCTCAAAATGTCTTGATTCGTGGATAGCCTCAAAAGACGAACACTTCTACCGTGACAGCATTCGAGCTCTGCCAGAAAGATGGGAAAAAGTTGTCGCTAGCGACGGGCAATGTTTTGAATGATTCATTTTTAACCATTTTTTCACAATAAAGTGGCAATTTCATAAAAGAAAAAAAGGAAGAACTTAGTTGCGCACCTAATAAAATACTTATGGAGTGCAACTAAATCAGAATTGGGAACAAAGCCAACAAGAATTTAAGTCTGACCGCCCATAAAAAAATTCCAAAAACTGAATAATTTGGAGAGCGTTGCGCTTTCAACAATGCGAATTTCAGGAACCTAAACAATTATGAGTAGCGGAGCCAATACAAGGAGAATATAACATACAAAACAATGAGATTATGATAATGAAATACGTTGACTTTCATGGCCAACAAAGTCACGAAAAAGTAACTAATATAAGTAATTTAGTTTAATGACTTCAGCATTTTCTTCCTTTTTAAACTTTTTTGGAAGCCAATGCCAATCATAACCCCATCAATGTAATTCATCACGCCTTTCCAAACAGGTGGTGTCTATATCTTATGGGAAATTACTCATTTGCTTTCAATACTCGTCAAGATAAAATAATTGAGTTGTGACAACCGATGTAATAGCGCGATACATATTGGAGAAAAAAAATATTGATTGGGTGAACGCTTTTCGATCAATTTCTTAACTAAACTTTTTTTTTCAAGTTTCGTTTAATGTGACCTACAGATGCTGTGATATTAAATTTCAAAAATATTTCGCACCAGAACACACAAGAAAAAAATAAAAAGCAATCAAGGCAAACACTTTCCCGAGATGTTTGCTGAGTATATGCTATGTAGGCGTGGCTACCGTTTCGCTAAAATAAAGGTTGGTTCCTTATCTTATCATTTATTTACAAGAATTTTCGGCGAAAATAGCTCAATGATTTCACCGCAGCAAGACAATCGAATATTGTTTGCGTATATGAGTGTAAAGTTTAGATATTTTACCATTTCGTGTTGCATATAAAAACATATGAACATAAAATGCGTCATACTTTTAGATATTCTTAGAAAAGCCTTAACCAGTAAACATTGGCTAAAACAATTTAATTTGGATTATAGAATTTTTATCTAAAGTCGTAGGCAATTTTATTTTGAATATTTTATCACGGTTAGAAATAATCTCAACAGACAAACTGAATGAATCTATGAAAAAAAAACAAAATTTGGTGTATGCAGAAAACTATTTTTCCTTTCGTATCTATTGTTCAATTTATGAAATATTTACTTCGTTTATGTTCGTACTTTCATTGTCAGAATCAACTCAGTCATTTATCTATCTTTTTGTCCGCCATAAACGAAGTAGATTTCAATGCCCCTATTTGTCATCACATACGAGAAATAACAGTAAATAAGTTCGTTTTATTAGCTTTTGTTTTCCTCATAAAATCACGCTAATTAATTTGACAAAAAATCGAATAAAAAAAAAAACGACGATACTTCATAAATTTCACATTAAATCAGTACAGCACTCGTATTCCAAGTATTCTTGAATGCAGTCCTGAATACGAAGAGATTCCTGCCCTCATATCCAATTTTCTGAGCTTGTGCGATAACCGTATTGTATGGCTGATGAGGTGAGACAATATTCCATGTGTGAAGAGGAAGTTAGAAAGTTAAACGACTTTGTCGCAGTGCAGTTTCATATTCAATATATGAACGTGTGAACGTATCAACATCCAAAATATGAGAGGAGATTTGGGTATTATCTAAAGGACGTTATGCATTCATAATATTTATGAGAGAGTGGAACAGAGCAATCATAAACAGGAACGAATAAGAACCCAATTGTGAGATGAAATTGAGATTGGTTAAAGTGTACTAGACAAAGGCTTGGAGTTATGATTTTTTTAACCAAAATATTTGCCTCGAAATTCTCTATTGGAAATAGTTTAATCAATAACTGTCTCATTATATGCGAAATTAATTTCTAATCAAAAAAAAAATTCAAAGTAATACAAGCCTAAGATATATTTCCGACGTACAGCAATAGTAGTGTTAACCGAAGCAAACCATTGTCATATTCTTAAAGTTTGACAACTATCAGCCTTTACGTATTCAGAACATTTTGACGTACGAGCGCTATTTATTTTGTTTTTAGTAACTTGAAAATTCATCTCCGCACAAAATATGAAATCCAACTATGTAGATTTTTGTGAAATGATTCACTACAAATTTCGATGCGGATTATCAAGGCAACAGTGCATTAATCAACTTAAAAATCGACTTTTAGTTATGAAGCTCCATCCTTAAGCATTGTCATGTACCGATACAATGCATTCAATCTGCTCACCGATAAGTTTTGTGGCGGTAACGCAACACAAATTCCCGACCATAAAGTAATAAACGGCAACACACACGCAGAACTAGATTTAATTATCCTGAGCAAATCCTTCCCTACAAAAACCCAATCCAATTTTCCCCAAAAATACCATAAAACAATCCTTCGCACATTACGGACTAATGACTCAACGCGGGTGCAATGAGTCCGGGAAAAACCATGCCAAACAACGTGCTACAAGAGGCCGCAGCTTATCAGCCAGTTTACATGTACGTTCGACTACCTCCGTTCACCCCTGCAGAACCGGCGCTTTGGATTGCAATAATTGAGCGGAATTTCATGGCGGCGGGCATTACAGCCGAGGAATCAAAATTCAACTCTACACTCTCTGCACTCGACACACGCTACGCGACGGAAATCAAGGACATCGTTTTAAACCCGCCAACACACGAGCCATACAGCAAGCTAAAGAGTGAACTGATCAAACGCCTGAGCACCTCACAAGAAGAGAAGACACGGTAACTATTGGAAGGGTGACCGAAAGCCAACGCAATTTTTAAGGGATTTGCGTTCTCTCGGTGGTAATACATTCAACGAAGAGATCATACGCACTATATGGACCAGCCGCTTGCCAGCGCTGACGCAAGCCATTATGGCCACACAGAAGGACCAGCCTCTCGACAAAGCAACCGAACTCGCAGACGCAATAGTAACGCTAGCAAGGAACAGTGATCCTCAAATAGCGCAGGTCACGCAAGCAACATCGCCATTCGAAGCAGAGCTCGGAAAAAGATTCGCACAGCTCACCTTGAGCATGAACCAGCAGATCGAAAAACTGCAGCAGGAAGCCTGCGTTTGACGAATCGCCATCCACGCCCAGGTTTCAGACGGTCGAACTCACGCGATCGTAGTAGTTCGAGATCACGAAATCGTCAGGACGCAGATGGCTTGTGCTGGTACCATTTCAAATTTGGTAATGGAGCGAAGAAGTGCAGAGAACCTTGTAAACTATCGGGAAACGCAGGCGACAATCGCTAACGGCGGCCAGCGATTTCAGCCGAAAAACACGCCGCTTATTCGTTGTGGACCGAGGAAGTAAGAAACACTTCCTAGTCGATACAGGCGCAGATCTATGCGTGTTCCCACGATCAGCAATCCAAAGACCACTCAAGAAAACTGCATACGAACTTGCTGCCAATGGATCTACGATAGCTACGTATGGAATGACAGCGTTGTCACTCGACCTCGACACATTCATGACTTCGGACAAGCACTTCACAACAAGAAAATATTTTCGAAAATCGACCTGGTGAAGGCCTACCATCAGATACCTGTAGCTGAAGAGGACATTCATAAAACGGCAATTACGACGCCCTTCGGCCTTTACGAATTTCCGTTCATGACCTTCGGACTGCGAAACGCCGCGCAGACTTTCCAAAGATTTATGGATGAAGTGCTCCGAGGTCTGGACTTTGTTTTTGTATATCTCGACGATATTTAAGTGGCATCTGAAACCCCGGAACTGCACATAGAGCATCTACGTGAAATATTATAGCAAAATATTATAGCGAAGTGCGGCATAGTCATCAACGTGTCAAAGTGCATATGCGGTACCAATGAGTTAACTTTTCTTGGCTATATCGTTTCCAGGGATGGCATTAAGCCATTACCGGAAAAGGTTGAGACTATTCTAAGTTTCCCCCAGCCTAAAACAGCCAAGCAACTTCGTCGGTACCTCGGAATGATCAATTTTTATAGAATAGGCATGCCAAATTGCGCGCACACACAAGCACCATTAAATGACATGCTGCACGATAAGATCAAAGGAAACGCCCTGCTCCAGTGGACACCAACAGCCGAAGATGCATTCGAGAAAACGAAGCAAGACTTAGCGCAAGCTACGCTTCTTACATACCCCAAAGTTGGCGCAGAAATGGGAGTGGTTTGTGACGTCTCTAACATCGCCGTAGGCGCAGCTCTACAACAACGAGTCGACGGCCACTGGGAACCACTCGCTTTTTTCTCGAAAAAGCTCAGCCCGACAGAGTGTCGATACAGTGCTTTTGACCGGGAGTTACTAGCAATCTATCTCGCCATCAAGCACTTTCGGCATATGCTAGAAGGAAGGATTTTCACGGTCTTCACAGACTACAAACCGCTGACATTTGCCCTCCCACGAAATCTTGAAAAGATGTGGCCCCGTCAAGCTCGGCACCTTGATCTAATCGCCCAGTTCACAACTGATATTCGACACATCTCGGCCAAGGACAACGTCGTTGCCGATGCGCTTTCCCGCATCGAGGATATCGAAGTACCCATCAATTACGCTGAGCTAACAAAATCCCAAGAAAACGATGAGGAATCGAAGAATTTGCTTCGTGGAGGAACGTCTTTGCAACTTAGGCAAGTACATATCCCAGGAACAGACGCACAAATTTTCTGTGACACCTCAACAACGAAAGCTCGACCGTATGTCACACCAGTTTTCAGAAGAGCCGCATTCAAATCGGTACATCGCCACTCGCACCCAGGCAGCAAGTCAACCTTAAAACTCGTAGCACAGCGATTCGTCTGGCCAGAGATTAAGAAGGATTGTCGCGAATGGGTGAGAGTGTGTATCCAGTGTCAGAAATCGAAAACTATCAGGCACGTTTCCGCGCCTGTAGGAAATTTCGCACCACCTTCCACGAAACTTGAACATGTGCATATAGACATCATCGTCATACACTTATCAGAGAAAAAAAGATACTGCCTCACCTGCGTGGACCGTTTCTCACGTTGGCCAGAAGCCATACCGATGCACGATCAAGAAGCTGAGACTGTCGCGAGGACCTTTTGGGAAGGATCGATCAACCGCTTTGGAACACAGCTACGAATCACCACCGATCAAGGGCGGCAGTTTGAATCGAATCTATTTCGTTCTCTCAATCGCCTAGCAGATGCTAACCATTTAAGAACCACATCGTACCATTCCCAAGCCAACGGGATGGTAGAACGTTTTCATCGAGAGCTCAAAGCAGCAATACGATGACACCAGAACGAACAGTGGACCAAAATCTTACCTAGCGTCATCATGGGCATCAGAGCAACCATCCGTGAAGACTTGGGAGCATCTTGTTTCGAGATGATATGTGAACAACTCATGCGTCTTCCAGGAGAATTCTTCGAACCTACACAACCAGACAACGACCCAGCTCCATTCATCAAAGAGTTACGTCGACACTTCGATGGTATACGACCAGTACCAGTTAGATCACACGGTGCACGAACACCTTTCATTTTTAAAGACCCCGCTACAACACATGTTTTCTTACGAAGTGGTCAAACGTGGCGAAAAGACCTTCACCATAAGGATTAGAGGAAAAGATGTCACGGTATCAATGGATCGAATCAAACCAGCGTACACGCTAGAGATGCCTTCAGAAGACCGGGAAATAACCATCAGCAGACAACCAGTTCCACTTACAGAAGCTAATCCAAATCCTGCAAACAGCTCCGCCGCAGGAAGCCCACAGTTGCAACCAAAGAGCAGCAACAAAAGATACCTCGACGATCGGAACGGCGCGTTCGTTTTGAACAACGCTACCAAGCCGGATTTCAGTAATTCGTAACGCACTCATCTTCAACGTGAGTCCATTACTGGCAGGGGGGGGGGGGGGGGGTGATGTGGCGGTAACGCAATACAAATTCCCGTCCATAAAGTAATAAACGGCAACACACACGCGGTACTGCATTTAATTTAATGACTCAACGCGGGTGCAATTAGTCCGGGAAAAACCGCTTGCATCCTAAATTCCTTTCAACCCTACGTATGCCAGGATATATAAACGTGCGAAACCACAGGTTCAAGCAGATCAGAGTCGTCCGCGGGCCCGAGCGGTTACTGTTCATTTTTATAATTATAATAAAAAAAACACTTATTTTACATTCCGTTTTGGTGCATTTTTTATTTTATAGCGACAACTTATAGTTTCATGTCGGTTGTCCAAATAAGTGATCCTACTAGAAAACATCGATGCAGTCAGAAAAATGATAATTGTCATGTAATATGTCGCGAGATTGAGACATCCTTGGGTCTTAGTTCCAACATCGCACACATATATTACATGAACATTTGGTAGTGAAAAAATTTGATCACATTCGATCCCATGTAATTTGAAAATTACCCTGAAAATTTTTCATAAAATTAAGGGAACTACTTGTTGAGAAAACAAAGCATTGGGATTTGTTTCTATTCTTCGTGAAGTTACTTTTGTTCACAAAGGAAACTTATTATCATTTCATAATTGCTTTGAATTTTAATCGAGAGAATGATTATTAACGTATTTTATTGGACATTAATAAATTATTATGAATTATGTGATGTCATTGAAAATAAGCATCTATAAATTCATCGATGATAAGTGGATAAGAATGATTACTCTTGTTATAGTTCCGCAACCCGATATCGATCGTTATGATACCTTGGATCCTATCATATTGATATATCCCCCGTTTCGCAATCCTTTTCCAATAGATTTCGGATGTAAATTTGCGATTAAGTCACACTTGCTTAGCTTATGTTGCTTTGGGTTATTTTTGCTATCTGTCCCGTATTTATGCGATATTGTTATGCTCGAATCGATAAAGCGTAAAAGATTAAATTCAGTGTATTTATTTATTCATGTTTGTGTAATTTTCAACATATATGGTGTACACTATTCAACACATATATTTGAATTTAAATATGACGATGTTAACATTGTAAACTTAATATTAAATGCAAATTTTTTGAATTTTCTCAAATACTATTTATCCATTTCATTAATACCCAAGCGTCATTTTGAATTACTGATTTTTGCGTTCAGTTTGACGATACATACATGATTATGTTTTTGAGAAACCGTCAATTAGCGCATTTTTGTTTTGCGAACTATGTTTCGTTCACACATTTTAAATACGTATGTATCAAGTTAAGTTTAGTAACTAGAAATGAAATTCGATGATCACTCATTAATTTAGTGACACTATTTCTGGTATGTTAGGGAGAAAGACAATACAAATTAAATATCATCATAAATGCATCGTTTCAGCTTAGGGATGTCTGTTATTGTAGTGTATCAACGAAGATTCTATGGGCGGATCAAATATGATTATATCGGGTTAAACAGTTTCCATGTGTGACGTATTTTTCTACATTTACTTCGATCAATAAACTTGGAATCAGCACGAAGTACTTTTTTTACAATGTGCCAGAAAACCGATTTCTGTGTAATTCAAGGGTTTGTATGAGAGCCAAGAAACGCATGAAGTCATCACAAGTGCGGTCATTGGAATACGCAAAGCGAATGCTTACAACTTGCGAGTTCACTTCGACATTTTAGAAAGAAATATTCGAGTACAAGCTTGATGTTTACTTAGCTTGATAGTTTTTTGTTTAAACCCGGATTAGCGCACAAATCAATACATCTCTTCTAAAGCCAATGTAGAGATATTGGTTTTTCCTTGAATGAATCATTTTATGAAGCCACAAATCAAGAGTAATTTTCTCACATCGCGCTCTATATTGAAGAGAAGGAAAGTTGAACGGAGTTCTAGAAATGTTAGTCCTGCGCATAAAATTTTTTTATCCTGACTACCCCCTCCTAAGTCAAAATCATCTATTTAAGAACGATTTGCCTTATTATGTACAGTTCAAATTCACAACAAACTTACCTCAGTCCACTCCATCGTCTAAGGAGAGTTATGTTGCCGGTTGACTGCACTATTTATAGGAGAACTCGAAAACGTTCTGTCTACGCTGCCAATTCTGTTGTCGTACCTCACTTCCGGCTGCGTCGGTGAAAGCTTCACTCAGTTCTAATTCCTTGCCAAACACTTGTAGTGACGTCGTTGTAAACAAACAGCACCACTTTCACACGAAATATCAAAACAGCGCCCGCATGTTAGTCATGAAACGAGAATTATTTCAATTTTAATTAGCGCCTTGACGCGGGACCGCGCACAATTTACAGTCGCGATATACACTTGAGAACTTTCACGTTATTTTGCGTCCTTGATGAGCGTTGCAGAACGAACGAGATGATCATGTGTGGCGCGTCAAATGACGTTTCGAGGAGTTGGAAAATCGCAATCGAATCAATTTTCTTGTTGAACAGGCGGCAATGAGCGCGACGAGTTTCTAATTTTGTCGGTCAGACGGTTTTCCACCAACAAATCCAAAAAGAATGTCAAAAAGGAAAAGCACCAAGAATTAATTACTCGGAATATTACGTAACAAGATTTTCATAACAAAACAAACCAAACACAATGTGATTTTATTTCACCAGACTACTGTGGCCCCCCAACAGTCCGTTCGCGTTGCGTTCTCGGGCTTCTTGCAGCCCGAAAAAAATCTGTTTTTTGCGCGTTTCTTGACCCAGCTAGTTCTGTTTTGGTCCTCGACACTGACTTAACAGCAGATCTGACGTCCACGATCAAATGTCAAGTGACGTACAACCACTATTGCACAACCGCTAAAATTCGCTATTCCTACACTACGCTTAGGGCATCTGGGCACCTCGAGAGCACCTGAGAAATGTCAAGTGCGCAATGGTGTGTGTGTGTGTGTGCAGCTATCAATTGCTGCAATCTGTCCATCCAGTGGAGAATCTACAACAAATCTCGGCTGTTTCTCACCGTATCGTGACAATGATAAATTCACTTGATACGATGTGTTATTCGAGTTATTGTACAATTCAATAGGCGGCTACCATGCTCATCTAAAATTATTGCACTAGGCCTTTATTTTCTGCGCTGCGTAGCACTGCCAATTAGTCTTCTACACGAATAAAATCTTCCATTCAAACACGGCAATTATACTATCGGCAATGCACTCGCGAATGAGCAATCACTTTCCCTAACTTAATCGTGTACGATGCCGTGTCGCAGGCAGTAAACTCGAGGACTTAAACACTCGGCGGGATATAGATTTCCGTTGCAACCAGCACAACAAACTTGGCAAGAAATCGCAATAAAGCGAAAAGACAATACGGACAATTGTCCACTTGAGTGGGAGCCACTGTTTTTGTTTTTAATATGACAGCTTGGCCAAAAACGAGCGAAAACATACGACCTTTACGTGCACACCTGGCGGTGGGAAAGAGACCAATAAATGATATTGTGCAGTGGCCATTTTGGATTTGTTGTCAAATTGAATTCAGAACGATTTGCATATTAGTCAGAGAGAGAAGAATGAACTGGTGAAAGTATAATGTGGCGCTCGTTGCCGTGGTGGATTTTCATCGCGTACTGTTTCCGGTGGTGAAAATTGTCAACTGTTGGTTCCTTTAAAATTATTAATAAATACTCTACTGGAATGCATTTACTTTTTTCGCATCTATTATTAAACTTTGGATTACAAATCAAAAGAATAGAGTCATATTTCCTGTAATCAGAACTAGATTAATTAAATAAATTGAAATAGAATTCGGACAGCCGTTGCACTCAGTGCCATGTATGTATGGGTGGAATGTTAAAAAGGAAACAATCTTGAATACACATTTCGAATGGACTTTCCATTCCTAGAATTTAGTCACATATTTAAAATATGAAGAATTAACTGGCTCAATCTATGAAATACTTTATATAATTACATGACATGTACTTGTTGTAATTCGAACTTCATTGTTTAAGATGGAAAGTTTGAAAGATGATTGAGTTTAATTAATAATCTCAATTTCATGTAAACACTTATTCCATACACTTCAAACTTGCGTCCAATTAAAGCTCTTGTTCTTATTGCTTAGCTCTTGGTGGCTGTAAGGAGCAGTGGAAGGAGTGTTCTTCATTTTCGAGCTTATTATGAAACATATATACAACAAAACACTTCTATAAATTGCGATTGATGGGCTACCTACAAAAGTATTGTGACGTGTTCAGGTCACGCGAACTGTAGTCGGCGTAAACAAAAAGTCGTAAACATGTTTACGACTATCTGCTACCAACACATCGATTGTTCTCGTGTGCGCAAGCATAAACACGTCACGCGCATCAAGTACAACAGATCCCGGTGCAAGCGACTCGACGCGTACACGCGAGAACAATCTGTATGGAAGGTTCTGGGATGGTTGGTAGTGGTATATAAGCGACTACGGCGAGCGACGAGACAAGCAGTTGTGAATGAAAAACGCGAGAGTACGCGACAGTGCGCGCCAGAAAAACTCAAAATAAGAAAAGTGAGAAAAGTGTTAAATAATTGAATTAGTGTTTAATTATGTTGAATAAGTGTTAATTAAATAATTTAATTCATTAAAGTGATTAGTGATTTTAGTAAATTAATCATAAAGTGTAGAAGAAACTTAATTAAATTTTAAGAATTAATTTTAAAATAGTTCGCGAGTGTTTTATTTCACTATTAGCAATATTTGCGAATAGCAAACAGGTCGCGCACCTGCTCAACGCGCAACAGTATTATTTAGCAGTGGAAATGGAAGTCTCACAAAACATATAAATATAAAAGTAAGCGATGATCGCGTTCCTTGAAAGTTAGAATGAAGAAATAGAAATTGCCGTATCTCTGTTCGGGCAAAGAATGGTTACCATAAATGAATAAATCAAACCAAACCATCAATTATTTGTTGAAGATTTCGGGAAAAATCGTGCATGGGTTACTGGAAAATTTCTCCATTACCGGAACAAGATTTCAAGCGGTAGCAGGCGGAAGGAAAGTTAGTCCAGAAAACGATTCAAAAACAGGACATAGATTACGACGAAATAGTTTGGGCTAGATAGAAGCGATTAACAATCCATAAGTAGTGAAATATATAAATTGAAAGAGGCGAAATAAGAGTTAAATTAATAGCTACAAATAAATTTATTCAATAACCTCATTATTTCATTTTGACTAGAAGATTGAGAGGCAACGTAATAGGGAAACTTCGGCAAGAGAAGAGGAAAGATAGAGATGACGATAGGAATAATAAAAAATGACAACAACCGTAATTTGCATTAAGGATTATCGAATACGTTAATCGACATCTACTAGTTGCTGTCTCAAAAATAAAAGATTTAAACACATTTGTACACCTTATTAGTTCTAAGGTTCCCCTGTGGATGGGGGAGGCTAGAATACATCCACAGTAACCCAACTTGTCGTAAGAGGCGACTAATGGGAACACAGCACTGAACCCGGACTATGATTTGACTCTCGACTTTATTTGACGCATGTGGGCTGGCGGCCATGATATTCTGGACCTAGTCGCTTTCTGCGCATTACCGCCGGGGTGAAACCCGTGCGCGAATGGCTCCAGGCTAATATCACGCCGTCTCCGTCCCGATAAAACCTTGGCAGGCCTCAGAGTACGTTCAAAGCTCGCACGATTGAGTTGGTGGTGTAGGTTCGGTTGAGTCGTACTCCCGATTAACGCTGATCTGGCTCTGAGCACCTGACTCCATAAGGGCTGGTGCCAACCCTCGCATGACCTCCTTGCTTGCATAGAAAACCATGGGATCATTAAGGCGACTACACATCCGAGCGGAGATAGCGGCTCTGAGGGGGGACCCTTAAGAACAAAATGAAGAAAAACAACAACAACAACAATAAACAGAATAACGCAGAGGAGACGAACAAACGAGCCGATGAACATAATTCTGACAATCATAACGATTATCTTGGCGTGTTTTCCCGTAAAGGAAAAACCTTGCATTCACCACCACGGTCTCATTCAGCCCCAAGCGGAAGGAGCAGTGATGGGCCGGTAGTAAATGCGGCTCCGGAGGTTTACGACCTCTTAAGATTGCTACTGCTGAATCGACCTCAGTAGGAGGAACGCAGACCATAGAACGTAAGCCCCCGGAGGAGAAAGTCGGCGAAAAAGACCTGATTGTTAAGGAGGTTATCGCGGAGAACCGTTCCGAGGAAGAACGGTTGACTAAAAAATGTTATGCGATACTCAAACGTATGCAAGGAGCGTGCATAAACCAAAAAACAATCAGTAAAGATGTAAAAAATGGAGTGTTTGAGCTCGAAGACCTCTTGGATCGGGTTTGCCACTACAGGAGACTCTGGAAAAAGTTGGAAAGAGAACATCCAGATCAAACGGTGCCCGTTAAAGTCACCCAACCTTTCCTTCCCAGTATCAAGAGGACTGCTGCTAGCCCTCTTGAGAGCGAACAGGAGAAAAGGCGTAAAGAGAACGTTGAGCCAGAAACAGAAACGCCACAAAGAAAAGACGCTTTCCAACTCCTGATATCTAAGGCGGCAAAAAAAATCTGCAAAACGCGAACATAGGCTTAGCCAAAAAACAGTGCCTGTTCAAACAACGACAAAGACCGTGGATAAACCAGCAAGAAAAAAGCGAAGAGCCCTCGGGGACGCCATTCTTGTGAAGCCCACCGACGGAAGGAGCTATTCCGACGTTCTACGCGATATCCGCAAGAACGTCAAGCCGGAGGAAACAGGGACGATTATTAAAACTCTACGATCGACGAGGTCCGGAGGGCTACTCGTCGAGTTTGGAGCGGACTCCTCCGATAAATCGATATTCCGCGACAAAATTAAGGACGTCCTTGGGGCAAAAGCCACCGTCTCTACCTTGGAGCCAAGAGCTTCATTGGAAGTAAGGGACCTGGACTGCATCGCCGATCCGGCTGAGGTCGAAGAAGCCATTCAAAAAGAGTTCCCTGGAATAACTGTATTAAAAGTAAAGCTTTCTCCAGAGAATCGCCGAGGGCAAAGGCTGGCCATACTCGAAGTAACGGAGAAAGATGCTACACAACTCCTGGCCAAAGGAAAAATAAAAATCGGCTGGGTGGTGTGCAGAATTCGCCGCCGCGCCATCCCAGTACGATGCTACAGGTGCCTTGGATGGCACACCTGGCACACCACTTCGAACTGCAAGGGCCCTGACCGTAGTATGCTTTGCTTTAAGTGTGGAGCGCCTGGGCATAAGAAAAAAGAGTGCGTTGAGACTCCGCGCTGTTTGCTATGTAATCATCTTAACTGTCAACCGACAGAGCACCTTCACGTTGCAGGAACAGGCGCGTGCCCAATCTTTAGAGAGGCACTAGCAAAAGTAAAAGCAGCTCTAAGGTGATGATCAGGACCCTTCAAATTAACTTGCACCGTAGCGTCAATGCACAAGATCTGTTAGAGCAGTTCGCCAGAGAAAAGGGAGCTGATCTGCTGCTGCTGAGCGAACAACATCGAAATAAGGCCTCA
This sequence comes from Stratiomys singularior, assembly GCA_954870665.1. Lineage (NCBI taxonomy): Eukaryota > Metazoa > Arthropoda > Insecta > Diptera > Stratiomyidae > Stratiomys > Stratiomys singularior. The sequence continues at coordinate 108,963,587 of OX940879.1, read as the reverse complement.
CCAGCCTGGTTCTCCGATGACTCTCATACTGCTGCCGTTTGGGTTTGTGGCAGCATGCGACTCCAGATCCAAGGTCACGGCCGAGGAGACGGTTTCCTGTGGAGTCGGTGCTCGGGTATAACGATTTTCAGCGTATACCTGACGCCGAATGAGTCAATGCCATCTTTTCAAAATAAACTGGATGCGCTAGAGGATGCTGTTCTGAACACAGATGGCAAAGCACTCGTAGCAGGAGACTTCAACGCCAGAGCCGTTGAGTGGGGCATGTCTCAAACCGATTCCAGAGGGCAACGCATTCTGGACATGTCGGCGAGGACTGGGTTGGTGGTATTGAATACCGGTAATGTACCGACCTTCCAGCGCTGGGGCTGCGAAGGAACAATCCCAGATGTGACATTCGCCTCGGAGTCCCTCGCTTCGACGACGTTGAACTGGAGAGTACTCGAGGATTACTCAGCGAGTGACCACCAATACATCGCGTTTAAGATCGGCGATACCACTCCTCGCTCGTCTCAACGATCTTTCACTTCCGACTGGAACATCAGAAAAATTGGACGTGGAGTCTTTCGTCAATGTGATTCTGAATGGTGCAACGACATCGAGGAGCCCTTCGGGGAGGGAAAGGGCTGGAGTCGAGGGAATGGCGGAGTCAACGATGAACCTTATCACTTCTGCCTGTAGCTCATTTATGCCTCGACCGAGGCCTCGACACGACAGGCCTGCTGTACATTGGAGGTCAAAAGATATCGCAGACAAACGAGGCGAGTGTCACAGACTTCGACGTGCAGCTCAGCGGTCGAGAAACGTAGAGGAAGCATCCGATAGGACAGCAGCATACAGATCAGCAAGGAAAGAACTCCGAAGACTCATCAACGAGAGCAAGGCACGCTGCTGGCGAGAACTTGTGGACGATGTGAACAGGGATCCATGGGGGCTCGGCTACAAGGTAGTGTGGCGCAAGCTCGGTACCTCACGGAAGCCGTATTTACTTCAAGCAGATAAGATGGACGGCATAGTGCAGGTGCTTTTTCCAACTCACCCTGTCCGTGTTGATGCTGCCCACGAGGTCGACTCAGGCGAATGTCCATCGTTCACTAAAAATGAGCTGGGGGAAGCGGTGCTTTCTATGAAAGCTCGAAAGGCACCAGGACCAGATGGCATTCCATCCGAGGTGCTACAAATGGTCTTCCACGTTTGTCCTGACTTGCTGCTCAATGTGTTCAACGCTTGCCTGAGAGAAGGTGTGTTCCTATCTCGCTGGAAGGTGGCGAGGCTCACATTGATCAGCAAGGGAAAAGGGGACCCCGGGCTGCCATCTACATACCGGCCGCTTTGTATGCTGGACACAGCCGGGAAAGTATTCGAAAAGCTCATCAACAGAAGACTCACTGACGCAATTCGTGCTGCAGGGGACCTATCTCCTCGGCAGTATGGCTTTAGAGCAGGGCGATCTACTTCCGATGCCATCATGGAAGTGGTGAATGCAGTCCGTTGAGCCGAAGCGCACAAAACTGAAAAACGGGTTGTCTTGCTAGTGACGCTTGACGTCAGAAATGCCTTCAACTCCGCCAGATGGTCGGATATTCTTGGCACATTGGAAAATTTTTTCCGATTGCCAGGGTATCTGATGCGGATTTTGAGGGATTATTTAAAGGACCGCAGACTGCTCTATGACACACAAGATGGGCGACGCAGTATGGAGATAACGTCTGGTGTAGCGCAAGGCTCCATACTGGGACCAGACTTGTGGAACGCCACATATGACGGACTATTGAGACTTGAGCTGCCAGATGAGTCGCGCTTAGTTGGCTATGCAGATGATATAGCAGCACTGGTCGCCGGACGTACAGTCGAACATGCGCAACTCAGACTGGGAGTGCTAATGCGTCAAGTGAGGGAATGGATGACCACCCGTGGGTTCAGTTTGGCACTAGAGAAAACCGAGGTGGTCATTCTCACGAAGAAAAGAATTCCCACTGTAATTCCTTTGCAGATCGGAGATGCGACTGTTGAGTCTAAAGTCGCAATAAAATATTTGGGACTATTGATCGATTCCAAAATGAGCTTTTCGGAACAGATCAGGGCAACGGCGAAAAAGGCCGCGATGGGCGTCTCAGCTTTAAGTCGACTAATGTGCAACATCGGTGGGCCCACACCGAGCAAACGCCGACTTCTCATGAGTGCTGTACAGTCAGTGCTACTGTACGGCTCTGAGGTTTGGGCCGGAGCTCTCAGTAAGGAGCTGTACCGAAAGCGCTTGGCCCAGGTACAGAGACGAGGAGCTTTGCGGGTTGCGTTTGCATATCGCACTGTCTCTGAGTCGGCGGTGTTGGTGATCGCAGGAGTGATACCCATCGCCCTCCTTGCTAGAGAACGACGGAGAATTTATGAAAGTAAAGTGGAGGGCTCGATATGCTGTCAACCGAGAAGAGAGGCAGCGCACAATACTCGAGTGGCAACAGTCATGGGAAGGCGACTCCAATGGCCGCTGGACTGCCCGCCTTATAGGGGACGTGGGATCGTGGCTAAATCGAAGGCACGGTGAGACTGATTATTACCTTATCCAGCTTCTTAGCGGGCATGGGTATTTTCAGTCTTACTTGCATAAGATTGGTAAACCACGGTCCCCAGACTGCATTTTCTGTCCAGGGGAATGGGACGACGCATGTCACACCTTCTTCAACTGTAGAAGGTGGAACAGGATGCGGCAAGACTTGTGGGAGGTGATGGGAGAGCTTTCTCCAGACAATCTGGTCGGAGAAATGCTGAAAAGTTTCGACAAATGGACCTGTGTGGCACATTACTCTCGGGCAATACTTATTGCCAAAAAATATACGATAGATAACCTTGGGCGCGGGGTCTAGGGAGGTCTCCTTTCCAGCAGTCCTCCTCCATCCTGTCCCCTCCCGCTGGAGGGAGATTTCTCTAGACTGACGGCGCCCTAGCGCGAAGTAAAAAAGAGGCCTAGCCCGAAGTAATGTGTCAAACGGTTCCAGGCTAGGATCTCTTGACAGGGGGGGTGTTTAGTGGGTAGTCTGGTAGCATGCGCTGCTAGGAGTCCCACACTCCGGGCGTAAATTGCCTTCACCCCCCAACCCAAAAAAAAAAAAAAAACACCTTATTAATTAATCACACCTGGCTGTGGACATTACATCAAAATTCCGTTGATGACAAACATTTTTGGTTTTTTTTTGTATCCATTTCAACTAAAAATTGTAAGTTCAAAACCATTTCAAAATGAAATCTAAGGAAAATTCTAGTAAATCCACCTCTACGACATGCAAAAAGCAATTAATAAATGTGATAAAAACGCAATCTCTGGGGGGAAAAAAATCTGTTAGTCTAACAACAAAATGTGCAGTGAGTTCCACTACTAAATTTCTGCCCAATCAAATTAACGCAACGAAAAATGTTAAAATAATGATTAAACTAGAAAGTGACCGTCTGAAATCAAGCGCCATTTCGAAAGGCCAAGACAAATTTGAACAGCCTACAACTGTTGATAAGCAGGATGCTATTAACATTCAGAAAGGAATAGCTGCAATAGAATCTTCAGGTCAGCCGGCAGCGGCAGTAATATCAATAGCACGATATGCACAGCTTATTAAGAAAGCAGATAAGGCGATTGAAGAAGGTAAGACGTTTGTTTATCGGCATAACTGCAATGTGATCAGGACAACTTTCCTGAAACTGGGCTGGATTGAGTTGTCTTTGGGTCATTTGAAGCAGAAGCCTAGTGGCAAGCGAACTGTTACTTACGAAACATTGATGTCAAGTCTCCCACAAAGGACTCAAGTGGAAACACGATCTCATTATATTAGCAGATGTGAAAAATATGTCCTTTCTGCTCTAATAAAACACGTGCCAGTTGGATTTATCTGGACTTCCAAACGAAACGATTTCGATGGCACTTGTCATCGTGTTAATCCTAGTATCATAATGAGTAAATTGCTCAATGTGCCTTTTGTAACCAAGGCAGGTTTGCTTAGACAATTCAGAAACTTAAACTGGATATGGGAGCCTGATGTTGCCGAAGTTTATTACCCTCGAAGTTATATTGCATCTTCCTCTACGAGTAAATACGCATTCATAGAGGATTTCAGGAATACCGCTTGTATAAGCTTTTTAAAATGCACTGTGGATCGTAGTAGACTATCGGGTTGGTCATCTGTATTTCAACCGGACGCTGAGGTTCCTTTTGAGACATTTGAATTTGCCGTACGCCATTGCTATTTACTGTTGAATGCACTCCATAACAATGATATTGATATGAAATTTCCGAACTTCTGTAACGAAAATGACTGGAACCGTTTTTATGTTCACCATCAACTTTTGACGTCCAAGGAGGCTAAGATCCGTTCTGAAAACAGTGACATTGTATCTATTTTGAAGAATGTAACAATTATCCTTGATGCTATCAAATCACACTTGCCACAATTCGAGCTTGACGGCTATCACAACTTATGGATTGTTAAGCCCAGTCTGCAGGACTGTGGAAGAGGTCTCGTTATTATGAACAATCTTGCCGACATCTTAAGCCTCGTTTCGAAGGCAAAGAGACAGGATGTCATTCAAAAATACATCGGTAACCTTGTTCAGTGTATCCAATTAGCATTTTTTTCGGAATATCCTTGAATCTTATTTCAGAGCGTCCACTTTTGATTTACAACACCAAGTTTGATATTCGTCAATGGTTCATTGTAACCAGCGTTCAGCCTTTAGTTATCTGGATTTACAGGGAGAACTACTTGCGTTTCAGTTCACAAATATTTGACCTCGCAACACTCCATGAGTCGATTCATCTGACAAACCATTGCATTCAAAGAAAGTATGCCGTGAGTGACAAAAGGGATCCACGGCTACCGAAAATGAATATGTGGAATTCGCATACCTTCGAAGCGTATCTTCGTCAATTAGGTTATCCCGATAACTACTATCAACGCACTAATGCCGGAATAAAAAAAGCCATAATTGCTTCGCTTTTGGCATCTCAGAGTAATATGCGACCAACTACAAATGCGTTTGAGCTATTTGGCGCCGATTTCGTTATAACTGAGGATTTTACACCGTGGCTACTTGAAATCAATTCCTGCCCTGATTTGGCTTCTTCAACAAATGTAACAGCTCGATTGGTTCCAAAGCTTATCGAGGATATTTTCAAAGGTGAGTCGTTGAGACACATATGAAGAGAATTCATTCCTTTATAGATTTGGGTGCAATTGAACGAGTGGGGTATGAATGAGTACATTTAGAAAAACTTGACTGTCCTGGTATCTGACAGGTTGCACAGGATTGTTTGACGGCCAAAATAATAGTGACATCTTTCGTTGGAAGTTTGAATTAAATAGCGTACCGTTAGCGGAAGCGGGGGAAATAGAAGTGGTGGTGTTATTTTTTTTAAGTAGTAGTAGTAGCAGTAATAGTAGGAGTAGCTATAGTTGTTGCTGTTGCTGACTGGACATAGCAGTAGCAGCAGTGGGGGTAGTGACAGTAGTAGTCGTACAAGTAGTAATAGTTCTACTAGTACTACTACCACTATTAGTAGCAATTAAGGAAATAATCCTTTTAAAATCAATATCATTCTCTTTAGTTGTCATTGATCGAAGAACCAATCCAGAATGTGACGTTGGAAATTTCGAGTTAATTTACAGCCAACAATGGTCTGAAAATAGAGCCAACGACGAATTGAATTTGCATGTTAGTGCTAAAGAAATTCCAGGTCTCACCGAAAAATTATCAAATCAAGAGGAAACTTTCCTAGGTGAACTAGCCAATCTCGAAACCAAAAGCAAGGTGTTGCCCGCAACGGATGAAACTCAACGTAAAATGTATAACCATTCGTTGAAAAATCCTCTAACAGCCGGGAGTTAAAAAGTTGCTCCTCTTTGAAACACTAATTCCGTACTAAAGTCAACACACAACTCGATGATGTATTTAGCGTCCACAACGACACTATTGCATTTTGACAATACAATTCAGATCTGCCAAAACAATTTCCAATATATTTATTCACACTGCGTGGCTGAAAAGGATTTTTAAGGCTTTGCTATTCGTTTAGGTAGTAATAATAACGTCTTTATTCTTTGAAGCCGTACTTTGTATAATTTGTATAATGCAATTTCAAAATAGATAGACAATGAAATAAACGGGAAAACAGACATGTAGTTGTCAGTTTTATAACGAATAAACTTATTAAGCTCAGTATGGATCTTATTTTCCTTTTAGCTTTTTATTAAATTAAATATTTCTAATAAACTGTCGCCGAAAAAAGGAAGAAATAAGTAACGTCCATTTTACACAATAATCAGTGGAACGAAGGAATACGAGGAATACTTTGTACTTTATTCTTGATTCGGAGTTTTTTCAACTTTCAGTGTAACGGTACATAGGGTAAAAGTGGGAGAGACGCCATATGAGGAGAGACGCCATACATTCGTTATCTCGCGATGTGAAAAAGATAGCCCTATACTTTATACTGACAACAACTACTCATCGACGCTGTCGCCATAATGAGTCAGTTCCTGTTCGGCTGCCCTTGAGTGCGTTACGTATTGTCAAGAAATATTTTTTTCTGCGTAATTTATTCCGTGAAAATTTTCAGTACGTTGTGTTTTAGTGAATGCCATAGGTATAGCAAAGATAAGTTAAAGTGAGTACCTGTTTTAATGTTTTGTTCAGTTTGTTTTTAACATTATAAAAATGTGTTCTTGAATCATTATTCATACTGAGTGATATTTTAACTGTATGACGTCTATCCCCCAAAATGAGGAGAGACGCCACGGTTTATATAATGTGTGTTTTACTGTTTAATTTTAAGAAGGTATTTACTATTTTAGAATGCCTAGAAAATATGTAAGGAAGCAATATAGCCAGAGGTCTGTGGACTGAAGAAAATTTAAATTTGGCAATAGAAAAAGTGAAAAAAGGCGAAATATCCAAAAAAGAAGCTCAACGACGTTATGGAATCCCGAATCGAACCTTATCTAGACGACTTCATACTGGCAATACGATCAAATCTGGATAAGGACCTCAAGGTATGCTTTTGATGAGTTTAAGATAAAACGTGGCAATAGGTATCAAGGGGCGATGGGGGGGGGGGGGAATAGTGAGTGGTAGTCCAGTCATTTACACATTTTTTATATTGTTTAGCATCGTATATTAAACGTTTAGCTAGTGCTGGCTTTGCATCTGATAGGAATACTATTTGTTGCCTTGTTTATCAATTTGCTGAGAAATTTGGTATTCCACACAAATTTTCCAAGGAAAAGGAGAAAGCAGGACAACATTGGCTTATGTCGTTTCTCGAAAGAAATAAAGATATTTCTGTACGGCAAGCAGAAGGTCTATCGGTGGCAAGAGCGCAAGGTATGAATCGGAAAGAAGTTAATGCGTTTTTTAAGCTGTTAGAAGAAGAAATGGTTAAAAATAATTTGACTAATAAACCTCAAAACATTTTCAATGTTGACGAGAGGAATTCAGTTAAAAAATAAGCTGGGAAAAGTTTTAACTGCGAAAGGTGCCATAAACGTTCACGTGATCACACCACGTGAGAAGGGAGAAACTGTTTCTCTGATTGCTTGCTGTAATGCTGAAGGTGTCTTTTTACCTCCTGTATTAACAATGAAAGGCGTTAATAAAAAAGCCGAGTTTGCAGATGGCCTTCCTTATGGATCCGACGTTTATATGAACAAGAAGTCGGCATATATAACTTCAGAATTTTTTATGAGATGGTTCAAAGAACATTTTTTACCAAGAAAACCAAAGAAAGGTAAAACTATTTTGATTTTGGATGGTCACCCTTCTCATTTCAATTCTATAGATCTGCTGGACCTGGCCAGTGAAAATGAAGTAATAATTATATGTTTGCCAAGTCATACTACTCAGGCACTCCAACCACTCGATCGTAGTTTCTTTAAGCCATTAAAGACATATTATCAACAGGAGGCACATTCATAGATGTTAAGAAACAAAGATAGGGTGATCTTAAGGTTACAAGTCGGAACTTTAATTGGGCATGCTTGGGGAAAAGCCGCCACTGTAGGCAATGCAGTGTCAGGTTTCAAAGCTTGTGGGATATTTCCCCTGAACCCAAATATCATCCCAGACCATTTCTTCGCCATATCTGATCTAACTGATGTAGCGCCAACAGTACCTTCTGCAAGTGTTACAGTTGGCTCGCCACCTAAACCATCTACGTCAGTCACGCCTGCTAACGAAGAGTCACCTACAAAGCTCCTTGAACATGCAAACCCAATTCCAACACTACTTGCCTCAACAGTAAAACGCTCAACAGTAAAACGCCACTGCAATAATTGTGGGAGGGAAATAGTACGCAAAAAACATCTTAATCAGATAAAATAACATGTATGGCATCTCTCCCTCGTATCATGGCATCTCTCCCACATAGTGTGGGAGAGATAACGGTACATACTCTTGTCGTTAAAATAACTTGGATATCAATAAATTTACCCAATTATTGGGTGGTTGCATTGAAAGTGTCGGTTTAAGGATGACTCATCTGTATACCTCTTTATGCTTAAGTCATTTATGCTGTATTAAGTCTTTCGGAAAATATTGAAGTGTAAAGATGGTCAATGAAATTGTAAAAGTAAGATGTGCTCTCTACTACGAGTTCAAATTAGGTACAAATGCAGCAACGACTGCCCGCAGGATATGTGACGCATTTGGAAACGATATTGTGTCAGGACGTACAGCCCGATTCCGCACCGTAGGATGACAGCCTTGATGACGCAGATCATCCTGGAGCGATGTTTCGGATAAATGGCACAGAGCTTCTTGCCGACATAGAGGACATTCCCCGCCAAACTTTGCACGAATTAAGCGTAAAGTTCGAGGCAGACAAAAGCACAATTAGTTGACATCTTCGACGTTGGCGAAAGAAACGACGGTTTGATCAAGGGGTTCCTCATTAACTTACCGACAACAACAAAATGCAGCGTAAAGGGATCTGTACTTCTCTGTTGTTGCGCAACGAACGGGAAGCGTTTTTGAATCGAGTAATAACGTGCAATGAAAAATGGATTATGTATGACATTAACCGACGCACGTATCAGTGGTTATCGCCAGACGACTCTCCTGGAACTATCGCAAGGTCAAGCCTCCATCAGCCTTGTTCTGTGTATGGTGGCATCACACAGGCATCGTGTGGTATCATCAACCAAAGCATCACAGCTGAAGGTTCATTAGGAATTGCGACGTACGCATGGCGCGCTTGTGAATAGGAGGGGGAGTCTTGTTATTCCAGGATAACGCGCGACCACATACAGCGGCATTCAACAGGGACACCATAAAAGAAATTGGCTGGGAAACTTTACCACATCCACCATATTCTCCCGATATTTCGCCATTACAATTTCATGGATAACTTCATGCGAGGACGACAATTCACCAACCGGGAGGACTGAGAAACAGCATTACCAAATTTCTTCGAAGGGCGAGACAGAGACTTTTATCAAACAAGAAGATATTGTTTACCATCACGTTGGCAACGAGTCTTAGATGCCAATGGTAACTATTCACAAGATAAAATATATTACCTTTTATTTCAAAAATTTACATATTTTACTATGTCCAAAACCGACAATTTCAATGCAATTACCCAATATTTTGTCAGTGAATTTTAAAAATTATTTAAAGTATGGTGAGATAGATACTAAGTTATATAATTTATATTTTTACTATAAATAAAAAGAAGAATACAATATATATTAATTAATTAATCATTCTCTGATAATATATTCGTATCAAATGAAAATGACATGAAACAACGAAAAAAAATTAGATTTATATCACATATGGCGACCATGGTAATTTCACATCACGGACATACAAACTAAGTTAGGACAAAGACTAACTTAAAAATACACAGGATCGATAACACTGGCCAGTGCCACAGCTGCCAAGGCCAATTAATCACTGGTATATATCGGTGCCAATTAAAAAAAAAACAGATTTGTATAAAAAACTTTAAAGGCTGAAAAACATATAATATCTGAATGTCTTTAAGGATTCTATGTTGAATATTATTGCTTTTCAAGACAAGTATGACAGGTGAATTTATCAAAGTGCCCTAAATATTGCTTTAAGTTAAAGAGCTTACAATTAGACGTTTTAACGACCGGAATAACTTTAAATTGTTGGAAATAAGAAAAAATACCTTAATACTTTAACTACAGAAGGAATAGTTTGACCGTTTCCCAATTTTGTGAATAATACCAGCTGAAAATAGGATTAGCTATGGTCAAAGATACCGTCAGTATTATACGCATACACATAAGTATTACGAAGACATAGGCAAACCATAACACTCCTCTGAAAAATTTGAGTTGGGTTTTGCTGCTTTGACAAAAGCGTTGAATGGAAGCACAAAGATGAACTGGTTCAATGCTACTTTAAACTCGCTCTAGATTGAGAAACTTCCCATTGATACAACGATAACGCTGCCCTATTGAATCGGACCGAATTTTAGCAGACGCAGATTATATTAACATCCTATCCAGGTATTCTAAATCTACCACAGGAATCTTTTTAATTATGCACAAAAAAGAAGGTAGGACTACTGCACATGTTCACCGATCAAAGAGTAGAAAACTCTTTTACGTTGCCGTAAAACTTGTAACAGATGAATAAGTCGAAGTAAATATTAAAGACGTATAAAGCCTGCGACAGACGATACCACTTGAGTTAGATCGTGACGTATATGCCTCAGAACGCCTGAAAGTATAAGAAAATTTCTGACACCGTTTATGTTATTATGACGTAAAGAACTAGTTCAAACCGCGTCGACTGACCCAGGCATAAGCTCGCATATAAGATATTCTTCTCAGTTTTGCCAGTCGTTAAGGCAGTACTGAAGAACAAAGCTTCAGGACTGTAAAGCAATGATAGCTCTGCTACGATTGTGAGACTTGGACCATGAGCTATGTATCCGCCTTTATGATCTTTATCTTTATCGCCTTTATCTTGCCGCAGTAGCGGCAATTGCAGTTGTTCTATTAATCCACTTAAATAACATATATTCTTCCTACTTCCTACTACTATTCTCCCTCCTATTAGTACTGATATACTAATACAATTACTACCTTTACTAGTCCTATTAGTAACTCAGTAACTTATACTTATATCCCGGACTCACCGGCGTTATTCAACCCTGTATTGGAAGTATTCCTTAGTAGATTGCTTTGTCAACACTTCTGATAAGTTTCCATACGCCTTAGAGCAAGGAAGGTCTTAGTGCGGCCGTGAGAATTGGTTTATGTTGGAATTTTATGTAGCTAATTTTTCTGTATCTAACAATTGAACAAAGCTCTTCCAGACATTGCCTTTGTCTTCCTGCCTTAAAAAATCGTTCTTGATTATTTTTGTAAAGCTTAAAGGTTGTCCTTTATATATCATGATTAATATAAAGTGAGATCTATTTTCTTTGATCCACAAAGAAAATTGCTTTTCTTTTGAAAATCGCTACACGGTTTTTTGTTTTTTTGTTTTTGGAGTAACTTCCTTTCGACAGAGCGCTCCAAATATTTTTAGTTAATTATTTGTTTATAATTAACTAGTTTGTTGTTATTTTGTCATTTAATTACTGCAATATTTCATCAAAGTCTCTATGAGTGTTCAATAAGTTGTCACTATTGATTCCTTCTTATTCTTCTGTAAGCCTTTTTCGAGGTTTGGCTAGAACCAATTGATGTCATGTGATGTTAAATAGAAAAATTCTTTTTTTCCTAAATTCGTTCTGGTACGATACGAGTGTATGATTGGCCCTGGCTGCTATGGCACCGGTCAGCGTTTTCGATCCTTTGTTTGACAAATTCTCAAATTCAAACGCCATTTATTCTGTCAACAAAGTTTTGAATGCGGACGTGAATTTCAAAAATTGTTTACAACGCGCAAATTTCTACGTTATTTTTTCATAAAAATCTTCGCCTGTTACAGAACTGCATCAACAATGCTCCAAACAAATCCCTTCGAAAATGATCAGTTTTTGTTTAATAGCGATCCTGAATCACAGAAGTTAGAGAAATCGTCATCAGCAACGCAACCATTGTCGGGTCTCGTTGCAAACCGATGCCAGAAGGTCGAGTCAAAAAATAAGTTATTGTCAGAAGAAGGATGGGCTAAGTCTCTCCAGTTTATTGACTCCAATGATTCAATATTAAAAGTGCGCGACTCCGGACTTAAGGCCAGTCTTATAAGCCCTGCGAGATTTCAACAACTTCAAAAACGAGCGAACAAAGCAATGGTGGAAGGAAAGATTTATATGTTTCACGGACCCAAATCAGTAGTAATTCGAGTTTTACGGCAAAGAGGATGGGTTCAAGTGTTTGAAATTCATCATAATGCGAAAAATATTCAGTCTTATTTAGCTTACGAGGAAGCAATGCGATTCCTTACTGATATTCAACCGAAGGAAAATATGCAAGCTTATATCAACCGATGTGAAGAGACAATCCTTTCGTTAATGGTTGCTCATGAGCCAGTTAGATTGGTCTGGCTGAATATGCGATGGCAACAAAATCCAATGATTGCTGCTCTTTGCAGTCCGAGTATAATTTTTAATAAAATCGGTGACCCCTACTTTGCTCCAAAGGATAACCTCGCCAAGACTATGCATCAGTCCAAGTTGACAAAAGAAAACCAACTTTTCAGGGTTCAACTGCCGAGAACGTACTTGCTGAATGATGAACTAGAAATGAGAATGTTTATTGAAGACTATCGAAATACGGCATGTCTAGGATTTGTCAAATACATAGTTGATAAGAGTAGAATACGAGGCATCGGCAGTTTATTTGATGAGATGACCTGGCATATTCCTTTTACATCTTTTGAGTTCGCTTATAATCGTTGTACTGACTTTTTAAAATCTTTACAACACATGGGGGGCACGTCAAAATCTAGTGTATTGCCGGATTGGAGACTATTTATAAAACACCACAAGATGCTTATGTCAGGCCAAGGAAAAATTCAATCACCCTACGACAAGGATATTCCTAATCTCATTGAAAAGTCAAGATGTCTATTAACGAAGATTAAGGATTGTTGGCCGTATTTTACGATGGAAGGCTGTTGTAATGTTTGGATTCTGAAGCCAAGATATTCATATGCAGGAAAGGGTATAATGGTGACAGACAATCTAGACGAAATAGAAAAAGCTGCTGCCGAGGATTATTTAGTGCAGAAATATGTTGGTAAGATCTTTTTGTTCTTAAAATTTAGCTATTTTCCGTTTTGCTATTGTAACAGGACACTTTTGTCATTTTCAGAACAGCCACTGCTAATACACAATGCGAAAGGTGATTTCAGGCAATACTTCCTAGTTACCAGGACAGCTCCTCTCCAAGTTTGGATGTATCTTGATAGTTATGTTCGTCTGAGCACTCAAGCCTATAATTTAAATGATTTCCATCAATCGATTCATGTGACCAATGCAACAATTCAAAACCAATATAAGGTTTCCCCGGAACGTGATTCACGATTACCTCTCTACAATGTGTTGAGTTCTCAGGCATTCCAGAAATACTTGGATACAATTCAAAAAACCAACGAATGGGAGACGAAAATATATCCACAAATTAAACAAGCGATAATTGGTTGCCTTTTGGCTAATCAAGAACATCTCATAGAAAGACCCAACAATTTTGAATTATTCGGTGCAGATTTTATTCTTGATGAAGATTGTACAGTTTGGCTGTTGGAAATCAATCAGAATCCTTTACTGACTTTATCTAATCCAGTTAATTCGAGGCTGTCACGATCACTTGCAGAAGATATTTTTAAAGGTCAATATATAAGTTTCTAAGATATTATGGTACTAATTCCCCTTTCTTAGTCGTTTTGGATCACAATAGCAACAAGCATGCTACAACAGGACGCTTTGAGTTAATTTTTAATCAACCTTTATCAAAAATACCAACGAATAGAAAGTATTTATCAGTGGACGGTCAATATTTTTCTAAAGACGACATACGCAGGCAAATGTACAATCACTTGATTGAGGTTTCGCGGAGCCTACCAGTTGGTGAAGAGAGAAAAAAATTATTGAATTTAAATTAGTCAGTAAACAAATTTTGAAATTAATTACTGAAAACTATTTCCTTGTTAAACTTAAATCGTATTCAACGCCTGCCTACAGGAGGGTGTATTCCCAAAATGCTAGAAGGAGTCGAGGTTTGTGCTGATCAGCAAGGGGAAGGGAAATCCGGAGCTACCATCTGCATATCGGCCCCTATGTGTGCTGAACGCCGCTGGGAAAGTGCTTGAGAAGCTCATCAGAGAGAGAGAGAGGGACTCGGGGAGACCATCCGAACCGCAGGGGATCTTTCTTCTCAGCAATACGGCTTCAGGGCTGAGCGATCCACGGCGCCAATCGATTATAGAAGTGGTGAATGCGGACCAGGGCGCACGAGCCCACAATCACTATTCAAAGCGCATACTATTACTCGTGACGCTTGAGGTAAGGAACGCCTTCAATTCCGCTAGGTGGATAGATATTCTCAGTGCTCTGGAATTTTTCAGAGTGCCGAGGCATCTAATGCGGATATTGAGGGACTACCGCAAAGACCGCAAGCTCGTCTATGACACATTGGGGAGTCGGCGAAGAATGGACGTAACATCCGGGGTGGCGCAAGGTTCCATTCTTGGCGCAGCCCTATGGAATGCCTCATACGAGCTATTGAGGCTGCCCTTACCGGATGAGTCGCGTTTGATCGGCTATGCTGACGACGTAGCAGCATTAGTTGCCGGACGCACTGTGGAGCAAGCGCAATTCAGACTAGGTATGATAATGCATCGAGTGAGCGAGTGGATGATAGACCGTAGCTTTAGCTTAGCGCTGGAAAAAACCGAGGTCGTCATTCTGACCACAAAGCAGATCCCCAAAGTTACACCCATCCGGACTGGCGAAAAGACCATCGAGTCCAAGAAGACGATCAAATACCTTGGCATGATGAATGACTCGAAGATGAGCTTCTTCAATCAAATCAGAACGTCAGCGGACAAGACCGCATATCGAGTTTCGGCGCTCAGCCGTCTAATTGCCAACATTGGGGGACCCGTCGCAATCAGGAGACGCCTACTGCTGACCGCAGTGGAGTCGGTGCTGCTATACGGCTCCGCGGTTTGGGCTGAAGCTCTCAATAAGGAGTCGTACCGGAAGCGACTGACGCAGGTACAAAGACGAGGCGCTCTGCGTGTTGCATCTGCATACCACACTGTCTCTGAGTTCAGTGCTGGTCATCGCGGGTACGACACCTATTGTGCTCCTTGCTAAGGAACGGAGGAGGCTCTACCTGTGTAGGGGAGAAGAAGGCAGAGGGGCTGTTTCATGCGAGGAGAGAAGAAGGGCTCTTGCTCTGTGGCAGGAAGAGTGGGTAAAGGAAACACGGGGCATGGCGAGACTGATTACTACCTGACACAGCTTCTCAGCGAACATTCGTGTTTTCAGTCTTACCTGCACAAAATGGGAAAGTCACGGTCTCCTGACTGCCTGTTTTGCCCGGGGATTGCGGATGATGCTTGTCACACCTTCTTCACATGCAAACGGTGGGTAAGACAGCGTTTACATCTCAAGGAGAGAATAGGGGAGATCTCTCTAGATACCCTAGTGGAAAAGATGCTGGTGTATAAGGACAAATGGAACTGTGTGTCGCACTACGCTCGGGCGGTTCTCACTATGAAGGAGGACATCGCCGATCGCTTGTCGCGCAGAGGGCTAACTTTCTCAGTAATCCCTCTCCTTTCTGTCCATCCCTGCTGAGGGAGGGATGTCTCTAATACGAACGCGCCGCTAGGCAAGACTTAAGAAGCCTAGTCCGAACTAATGTGATAAACAGTTCCAGGCTAGGTTCCCGGTGTGACAGGGGAAGTGTTTAGACGGTAGTTCAATTGCTGTGTGCCACTGAGAGTTCGACACTCAGGGCGTAAATAGCCTTCACCTCCCAACACCACAAAAAAAATTAAATTGTATAGGGTGGTTGTCAATTGGAGCTTTCTTGTACTTATTTGCACCGATGTGGTTAACTTATGTTTGATTCGGTAGCGTAACCTACAAGCATCATAGCCATTTACGGCTACATGGAGGTATTTTTAATAAGCATATTTTTTATAATTTCTATTCGCTCAAAAATATTCAGTTAAAATTATTTCTCAGACCAATCTGAGGCTGGGAGGCGCATGCAAAACAATCCAAATAAATTGTTGTTGTTTTCGCTGGACTAATAGTATATTAATTCAATGACAAGTCGACAACAAAGATGAAAAAGAGGTTTTGGTGTGTTTAATTTTAGTTCCTTGCTGATTCAGATAGTAATGATGATAGGGGCTTATGGCATATGCAGTAATCTTTATATGTATACAACTCAGGACTAAGGTGTCGTGAAACATCGAGTATTATGGTTAATCAAGGAGAAAACCAGATTAAGGATAGCTTACTCCTTAGGTAACTAAGGAGAATACCTAGGTAAACGTGATAGGGAAATATGGAGAATACTTAATAATTATAGAAAATGCATCAAATGAATTCTCTATGCAAAATGATGAGCAATTCTTCAAACCTCGCAATTTTCATCATAGTACCTATGATCCTATAGACTTCATTTTGGCCGTAGACAAAAACAATCGATTTTCAGTGGGACATTTCCGAGTCATAGTCTAACTTACAACAAATTTCTTGTTTTAACAAATACTCATTGTTGTGCGGTGCCCGGCCAAAGACATAAGGATAAAAATAAGAAGAGAAAAACTCCCGCACAATGACAAGCCAAGAAAATAGTCTAAAACAAAATTCTGATAAAATCATGACTAGAAAATCTTCTTATTTATCCAAAAAGAGCAGGAAAATATCAAGTGGCACTGCATCGAAATCAATAGTACCTTTTCAAACAGGATCAAAACTGGAACAAGGGTCAAAAAATGTTTCTATCGATATAAGCACAGCAGGAACGATAGCCTTAAGTGATCGGTATTATAATATTATTACACTGCCACGATTCAAAAATTTACAGAAGCAAGCTGAGGATGCCGTTCGAACGGGCAAAACCTTTCTAATGCGAGCTCGTTGGCCAATAGTGCGGCATATATTTTTGGACCGGGGTTGGATTGAATTGTACGAACAACATTATAATCCAAATCCAACAAATGCATCGAAATTGAGCTATTATGATGTAGTTAGACACCTTCCGGTCCGTCAAAGTGATGAATCTATTCTCAACTATACGCCACGCTGCGAAAGTTATATCCTCTCAAGATTAATTGAACACGCTCCGGTGAATTTCATTTGGTCTTGGGTTCCGAATAAGGCAGATTTCGACCAACAACTCAAATATCCCAGCATGATTATAAACAAGTTGGTTGTCTCACCGTTTGTGAGTAAGGAGTGTCTGACACGTGATTTACGGACGAATATTGCATGGATAGCCAAAGAAAATGAGATTCAAGTGAATTATCCACGCAGCTATTGCACCAACGATCCCGACCAGATAGTAGAACTCATCGAAAACTTTCGAAAAACGGCTTGCATTAGTTTTTTGAGGTATATAGTTGAAAAAGCAGCCAAATCTAATTTGAAACTTATTTTTGACGATAACCCTTCAACGGAAATTCCGTACTCGGCTTTGGAATTCGCTCTGCAAAGATGCTACGAGCTTTTAAACTTCTATAAACATAATGATATAGACTCAGCTCAACAATCTTTGGTTACTGATCGAGATTGGGACCGATTTTTGGAACACTACAGCATGTTAACGCAAAAGAAGGGCCAAATTCGGGCAAATAGAATTCAGTCGGTCGCTTCTATTTTGAGGAATGCAGAGATGCTTTTAGAAAGTGTAAGTCCGTACTGGTCCGATACAAATCTCGATGGAGTTATGAATATATGGATTGTCAAACCGGCTGACAGTATGTGTGGAAAGGGTATTCATATAACTAACAATCTCAAGAAAATTAAGGAGTTAATTCAACCAAGGCAGAAACCTGCGAAGAAATTGATTGTTCAGAAATACTTAGGAGGGTAAATATAATTTCAACTCTTTGCCTTAGTGTCCTGATCAAAACTATGTATTCTTTGCGCAGAAAGACCGTTCACTATTTACGATACGAAATTCGACATCCGTCAATATTTCTTAATAACAAACGTCTTTCCGCTCGTTATTTGGGTATACTCTGAAAGTTACCTCCGATTCAGCACCAAACCATATCGACTCGATGATTTTCACGAATCCATTCACGTAACTAATAATGCTATTCAAGTCAAATATCAAGTGGACCCGAAACGAGATAGGCGACTACCAGATCAGAATATGTGGGATTGTTTCACATTTCAGGCATATCTTCGGCAGATTGGTAAAGGGGATGTCTGGAAGAATCAAATTTATCCAGGAATTAAACAAGCAATTATTGGAACTGTTCTATCGGCACAGGAGAATATGATCCAACGCAACAACGCGTTTCAGCTGTATGGAGCGGACTTTATTTTAACCGAAGATATGGAACCGTGGATCATTGAGATAAATGGATGCCCTAACTTGTATCTATCTACAAATGTTACCAGTCGAATTGTTCCGCAGTGTGTTGAAGATTTGTTTAAGGGTAGCTTAACTCTATGAATTTTTGAGAATAACAATATTTATTAAATATATCGAATTAGTTATAGTTGATAGGAGGCATGATCCTAACGCTAATACGGGTAACTTTGAGCTGATTTACAATCAATCTGTAACACCAAATATAACGACTGCAACCAACAAATTTTCGATTGCGGCCCAACAAATTTCCAATCCAACCTATCACGTACGCCGGGAAATGTATCAACATTTGATACAACAATCGTCAAAAGCAACAAACAGGAGATTAATTTCTGCTTCAACAGTAGAGAAACCATTAAGGCGACATAGTGATATTATTGATGCAAGTGTAAGCAGCCATTTCCAAGATCAACCGTCCAGTTCGACAGTACTCCTGCAAATTAAATATTCTTTTTCCTGTTAAACTTAATGATTTTTAACTTTCAGGCCAATCGGGATAAATTAGAGAAAGTTAAGCAGAATCTGAAAAAAATTGCTCATGGTTCTTAAGATGAGAATTCTGCCAAAAAAAAAATGCATACGAATCGAGAATAATTCTTTACAGATATTTATATTTATTGAAAAAAGTCAAAAGTTAGTTTAAATAAAACTATTAGCGGATGTCCCTGATTTCGGTTATTAAAACTTTGACCATATCGGATCACGCATTGCTGACACATAACCTTCTGACATGGGACTAAGCGCCGTCAATTTTTGATATATTGGATGACCTTTTCACATCCTCTACTATTATAATTTATACTTTAATAGCCGGTTTCCTATTAAATCCATTTTCCTTTTCTAGTTTCGACTGGCTACACATTAATAACGTTGAGGACGTACATTTGCGCGGAGAACTGAGAAAAATCATTTTTACTGGACTCTATTAAAGCTAACTTCTCTCTGCCTGAATAGAAACAAGTGGTGCTCAAAAGACGAAAGGTCTGGTGGTTCGGCGGATTCATTAGAACATTACAACCGCGGTCTCTCAATTCTTGTCGAATTCTTAAAGATGTGTGGCCTGCTATAGTATAGACGAAAAGAATGTTGCTTTTATTCATCGATTGCAGCTGCTTTTTTGAATTGACTGCTGCAGTCTGATCACACAGTTTGGAATTGACTGTTTATCCATGTATTTTTTGTTTGGGAGGTGAAGGCTATTTACGCCCTGAGTGTCGGACTACCGACTAAACACCTCCCCTGTCACACCGAGAACCTAGCCTGGAACTGTTTGTCACATTACTTCGGACTAGACCTCATTAATCATCGCTTAGTGATGTCTTCAGGGTAAGGGAAATCTCTCTTTCTCCACGGATGGATAGGAAGGAATTGCGATTAGTTACTATTATATTGCGTTACAGAGATGTCTCCTCCCTCGCCAAGCGATCCATCATGCCCTTCTTTATAATAAGTACTGTCCGTATGTAATGTGACACACAGTTTCAATTGTCTTTTGATTGCATCATTTTTCCCGTTACATTTTCTGGCGAGAGCACGCCTATTTTCTCCGAGAGATGCGAACAGAGTCTTGTCCATCTGTTACACGTAAAGAACGTGTCGCATACGTCATCCGTCATCCCCGGGCAGAACACGCAAGTTGGGGATGGTATCTTTCCTATCTTATACAGGTAAGACTGAAAATACCCGTGACCACTGAGAAGTTGCGTCAGGTAATAATCAGTCTCACCATGCATTCTGTAGAACCACGGCCCAAGTCACTTATCAGCCGTGCGGTCCACCTGCCTCGCCTTTCGTTTTCCCATGTTTGCTGCCACAAGGTTAGGGTCCTTTTCCGTTCCTCTCGGCAGACGGTTTCTCTCGCCGACTCCCTCCTACGTAAGTATACACGTTTCCATTCGTCTGCAAGTAACTTAATAGGAACCACCCTCAAGATTACCAGCACTGCAGGTTCAGAGACAGTGCGGTATGCAGCCGCTATTCGCAAAGCTCCTTGCCTCTGCACCTGTGCCAGACGCCTTCGGTGCGTCTCTTTACGAAGAGCGTCAGCCCAAACCTCTGAGCCATACAAGAGCACTGACTCCATTGCATTCATCAGTAGACGTCTTTTGTTTGAGGTTGGCCCCTGGGTGTTGGCCATAATGCGGTTTAGCGCCGATAGCCGCACGGAAGCCTTATCCGCTGACGCTCGAACCTGCTTGAAAAAACTGATCTTCGAGTCAATCATCAAGCCAAGGTATCCGATTGATTCTTTTGACTCGATGATAATTTCCCCCCTCCGAACGGGGATAACACGAGGGATCCGCTTCTTGGTGAGGACGACAACCTCGGTCTTTTCCAGCGCTAGGCTAAGCCCACGGTCTGTCATCCACTCGCTCACTCGGCGTATTACCGCATCCAGTTTGAGCTGCGTCTGTCCAACAGTACGTCCGGCGACTAGTACTGCTACGTCATCTGCGTAGCCAACCAGGCGCGACTCCCCCGGTAACTGCAGCCTAAAAAGCTCATCGTACGAGACATTCCAGAGGTCCGGGCCTAGAACTGAGCCTTGCGCGACCCCTGATGTCAAATCAATTCTTCGCCGGCCTTCCAATGTGTCATAGATGAGTTTCCGGTTTTTGTGGTAGTCCTTCAATATCCGCATCAGATACTTCGGCACCCTGAAATATTCCAGAGCACCAAGAATATCTGTCCATCTAGCAGAGTTGAAGGCATTTCTCACATCTAGTGTTATGAGCAGTACTATTCGTCTCGAGCAATGATTGTGGGCTTCTGCCTGCTGGACCGCGCTCACTATCTCTGCTATTGCACCGATTGTGGATCGACCAGCCCTGAAGCCGTACTGCCGAGGATACAGATCTCTGGCAGTTCGAACGGCTTCTCCAAGTTTTTCTCTAATGAGCCTGTCGAGCACCTTCCCAGCGGCGTTCAGCATACATAGGGGCCGATATGAAGGTGGTTGCTCGGCGTTCCCCTTCCCCTTGTGGATCAGCATGAGCCTCGCCTCTTTCCAGCAATTTGGAAACGCGCCCTGCTGCAAACAGGCATTGTAAGTGGTGAGCAGCTTGTCAGGACAAAGTTGATGTGCAAGCTGTATCACTTCCGCTGGTATACCGTCTGGCCCTCGGGCCTTTTTTGATTTTAAAGCTTTCACCGCATCATCTAGCCCGATGGCGGTAAAAAGTGGGCATTCTCCGGGACATTCAACATCTGCATCATCGGGACGAAAAGGATGCATAGGGAAGAGCGCTCGCGCAATCTGGTCCATTTTTTCCGTTTCAAGGACACAGGGCCTCCTTGCAGCTCCTAATTTCCGCATGGCAAGCTTGTAACCCAGCCCCCAAGGGTCTCTGTCGATATCATTAACTAGGTTGCGCCAGCAGCGAGCCTTGCTTTCGTTAATTAACCTACGGAGTGTGACTCGTCTCGATTTCTTAAACGTTGAGATTCGCGGCGGAGTTTGTGACATTCTCTCCACTTTTCGGCGATTTCTGCCGACCACCAGTATACAGCAGGCTTATTGTGACGAGGCTGTCGCCTGGGCATAGAGCAGTCGCACGCATTCTTGATGAGCCTCATGGTGGAGTTCACCATGTTTTCAGCTGAGGCTCCCCCCGTTACCGTCATAGTTTCACCTCTCATAAGAGCTGTGGCGAACGCGTCGACATCTATTTTAGATATATTCCAACCTACAGTTGAGGGTTGGGTTTCTACGCGTCGAGTAGCACACTCGCCAATTGCGAAAGCAATGTACTGATGATCGCTCGCCGAGTAGTCCTCCAGTGCCCTCCATCTGTTTATCCTAGGCACTAAGGACTCCGAAACAAATGTCACATCCGGAATAGTTCCCAAGCAGCCTTCCCGTCGAAAAGTTGGTGTGTTCCCAACGTTCATGATGATAAGTTGCCTCCTAGCCACCATTTCTAGGATTCTTTTTCTTCTCGGGTCTGGAAGAGGCATTCCCCATTCGATCGCCTTGGCGTTAAAGTCACCGCCAACAAAGATTCGGCCTTTCGTGCTCGAGACAGCTTCCTCCAGTTCATCGAGCCTGCTCTGAAAACATGAAATTGACTCATTTGGCGTGAAATAGACGCTTAACCAAGTCAAATCCGCGCACCCAATGAGCACGAAGCCATTTCCGCTGGAGTAAGTCCGAGCTGTGGGTAGAGCCCTATCACCTACCCAGATGGCGGCGGTGCCGGATCGATCACAATACCACCCAACTTCCTCTTTGTTGTGGTGTTGCTCAGATATCAGTAACAAGTCAACTATTTTCTCGCTTGCAACCTGGGCTGGTAAATCTTGTGCGGTTGAGCTACGGTGTAGGTTGATCTGGAGGACCTGAATCATGTCTTTGCCCTGTTCTTGCTTAATGCCTCTTTGAACTCCTGGCACCTACCACTTCCTGGGAGATGAGCTAGATCTTCAGACTTCCGTCCCTTATCTTTGCACAAGATGCAACTGGGTTCGTTTGAGCAGTCTTTCGCCTTATGGCCGGAAGTGCCACACCTGTAGCACAGTTTGCTTCGGTCTGGCCCCTTGCAGTTCAAGGAGATGTGTCCGAAGCTTAGGCACATTTAGCATGGAGATAGGGCTACCCTCCGACGTATCCTGCACACAACCCAGCCGACTTTAATTTTCTCCTTGGCCAGGAGTTGCACAGCGTCTTTCTCTGGGATGTCTATTATTGCCGCCGTTTGTCCTCTAGGATTGGTAGGCGTTAGCCTTACCCTAAAGCTCTCTGCCGTAGGAAGAATTAGCCTAATGGAATCTTCTACTTCTTTGGCATCTGCAATGCAGTCAAGTTCTCTTATTTCCAAAGAGGCCATTGGCTGTAATGTCAAGATAACAACTTTAGAGCCCAGAAGGTCCTTGACAGCGCTCTCGAACCGTCCCTTGTCGGTGGATTCTGCTACTAGTTCTACGAGGAGACCGCCTGTTCTGGTTTCTCTTACTGTTCGTATACAGACACCGTTTTTTTTGGGTTCCACAGTTTGCCTGATTTCCTTGAGGACCTCGGCGTAAGTTCTCCTGTCTGCAGGCTTCTGGCCTTCTGGCTTTTCGGGCGCCGGTTTGAAATCTTTTGTTGTCGCTCGGTGTATTTTCTTCGCAGCCTTCTGTTGCGATTTAGAGCGCACCAATTGAAACCCATCATTTTTCTCCTCCCTTGACTGATGTTTCTAGTCTCGACTGTTATCGGCCTCTTCGCCCTTTTCCTATGATCAGGTTTAAGTGGACTACATGCCGCCCTTTTGCCTTTTACGAGAGGAGTAGCATTTTCGGTGAAGGGAGTTTTATTTTCTGGAACTTTCTTAAGCTCTTTCAATTCACTCTCCGCCCGTAGCCACCTGCGGCGATAGTGCTGGATCCTCCAATTCGTCAATCCCATTTTTGATGTCCTTGTTGACATTTTTTTGGACATTCGTTGAATTTCTCATCACTTTTATTATAGCGATTATGTTCCTTGTTAGACGCTCTTCCTCACTTCTGTCAGCGGCTATTTTCGTTATCAGGTCGTTCTCAGGCGAAATTCTGGATATACTGTCAGCAGGAGGGTCTTGTTGTACCCATGTTGGAAAGGATCATAATACACGACTCTATATATACTTGTATAGTCCACTGAACACATGGTACCTCCTTCTTTCGCGAAAATCCTCGCTTTTCAGCCGTTTAAGAATATTTACCTACATCGCTTCGACTAAGATCCCTTCCGCACACTGTTATAGCAAATTGATCAGTTTGCATGAAGAAAATCTTTATCAAGGAGGTACACAGGCTTCAATAAACGACTTTCTTGTGCCTGACTACCGCTCTGAAGACTACGTCAGCATCGGCGGTGGAGATTATTCTCAAGGTAATGACCATCGAGCAGCAAAGCAGTAAGAATCACACCACGCACATGGCGTGAGATTCATTTTCCACTAGCCAACTGTCTTTTAGTTGGCTATCTTCAGATTCTCAAATTTATGGACAAGATGGTCCCGTCAAGTAGAATGTAACTAGATAGAATTCAAAACTGTGAAAACTCAAAGTAAAAAACGGCGCAAGATTTACTCAGGACAGAGTGAAGTGTCATAATCAAAAAGGAATGCTTTATAACAAATCAGAGAATCAATGTTACACAATTTTTTAATTTGCACTGGGTTATACCAGTTATTAATTGCCAGCCAGCAATTATCGATCCTGTGTATTTATAAGTTGTAGTCTCTTTCCTCAGTTAGTTTTTATGTCTGTCACATGAAATTATGTTTTGGTTTTGATATTTTTGAACCAGCTTCTGTAATAAACGCTACAAAGTTTCTAAGAAGCTTGTTAAGTCTTGGGTCATTAACATTTTTAAATTTGTAGAAGAAATTGGTATTTTACCCTGATCCTTTGAAATTTTGTGCACTGAAACAAGAGATGATCTGTTGTGTCTGAGTTGTCACAATACATGCATCTATCTGAAGTCCTTTTATTTGCTTTGGAAGAGCGTGAGTTTATTGTAGGCCCTGTTGGTCATAAGTCTATTGATAGTTTTAATGTGTTTTGGGGGTATATTACTATTATAAATCAATGTTTACTGTTGTTGTTGAGGTGGTTTGCGTCTTTCTAAATGCAAGGTGCGTAATTGCTAGATTTTTCTCTCATTCTCTTCCTTTATTACGGCGATTAACTCATCCAGTTCGAAATGCGCTTCAGTTATTCTGTGATTCATTACACCTTCTTTGGCTTGTAGATCAGCTATATCGAGTTGATTGATGCCTACGTGCCTTCTGGGATACAGATAACTCAGAAGGTTATCTCTGGGTATTTATTAACTGAGTCCCATATATCATACGTTACTTTCCTTTTTCTAGGTTATTTTCTTTGCTATTAATTGCATTATTTGCATCTCTAAAAATTAGTACAGTTTAGGATCCTGAATTTTGTTGTTTTCAAAGGCTACTAGTAATGCATATAGCTCTGCTTCGGTGATGGTAACGCTATATCTTACATTGGAGTTGTATGTGCTATTACATTTAAACCTAATGTCCGTTGCAAGATGGTTTTTAAGCAGAAAGAGCAGATTAGTCTGCAAGAGTTGGAGCAGTTACAATCTTGCAAGAGTTAACATTAACAAAGCAAACGAAAAATGCTTCGAATGCAATGACATCAGTTCTCGATTGAAATGAGGCGAATCAGATTGATTCGCATTTGCTTAAAATGATATATAAGGGGCTCAATGCTTAACTCAACCACATTCATAATTCGTTTCAATCTCAATCAAATTATGTGGAACAAATTATGGATTGGAGCTAACCGAGTGTTCGTTTTTCTGAAATCATTATTTTTATCAGTCATTTGACTTGGGCAGACAAGGAATTGAGACTATTGAAAACGGTTGACGATTTCCTAATTTACCAAATGATGTAACACAAATTTTAGTATAACTGATAAGACATTGGCATCAAACCGAATTGAATGAGTGCTTTTGAAAGAACTTCCCCTGGTCAGGAAGTAATAAACTTGTGATTTGTTTTCTTTTTGTAATTTAATTGAGTCCTTAATCTGCTCTGAGTTCACGCCTCATATGATATTTGTTACACTTTTAATATTATAAATGCGATTTATATCACAACTTCCCCACGTACGTCATTTTTCAGATTTATTTTCATATAAACGGAGAGAGATACATTTTCAGATCGCTCCATCAACGAATCGAAAGGGGTTTCATGATGTCATGTTAACTATTAGTAAGAATAAATCAAGAAAGGAAATGTATAAATACCTGATTGTTGCCCGCGCTATACCGATATTTTTTATCACTATGCTGTTCATATTTACATTCATTTTAATAACGTCACTATACGCGGAATATTGTACGAGTTCTTCTTCTTCGAAACCAAAATATAGCAGAAAACATAAAGGTACATGGAAAGAAAGGATAGAAAGTAATAATTATAACAATGTATGAATTAAAACATAGTACTAATTATAAACTAAAATAAATACAAAGTAAAGATCGAATTTAAGCCAGTGAATATTATTGGATGCCTATTATTTGTTAGTTAATGTGCGTCATACGAATGCATTGATAAAACTTGGCACACATATGCATGTTTATTTTCCAAGCAGTTATTTAAATATTAGTATTCATGATAACATCTTAAGATTAAGTAACACCAGCAATAATGGAGCTAAAAAATTCAATTGAATTGGCGCGGCTCCATGAGGGCAGCGTAACAAAGATTATTTTTGGTTAAATACGTAATGTAAACACAGCATCTTCTAACACTTGGACGAATTAATAACAAATAAAACGCCAATAAAGTCAAATTCTGAAAAAAGCAATCACAAATCGTTTTTATTATTGAATTTAGTACATGAGTAATGAAAATTATTTAGCCTAAATAAAACATCCATCAATTCTTGTCGCTTTACTAATCTTTTATTTATTTAATAGATAAAAAATAACTTAATCACTAATAATCATAATCATATTTGCGAGAGGAAATATCCTTATTTTATATCCATCATTTAGTTGAAATAAGATATGCGTAGCTATTGTATCGCGTTTATATATCCACCTTCATTTCGCTTGCAACCGAATGATTTGTTTATGTTTTTTTTTCTTTTTGTATTTTTCGGGAAGAAGATAAGTAAAGCATGATCGTGTATAGTTTTGTCATCATAATATAAAATTTTAATGGAAATTAAACGGAATTCCAAATATCGATTGGTTGAAACATTCCATTTATCAACTAATTTATCTCGTCTTTGGTTTCGACAGGGGGAGATGCGCCTCCATTCAACACGAATTGCGTTCAAAACCATTATTTATTGCTTAAACGCAACGATATCATACAATCTTTCGATTATACGTATTGTGAGACAAACACACTGTCTGTTATAATATTGCTTAGCCAAACGCATTTATAACACGTCCTGGTTCACGCCATGAATTCATACGCTGACTGGACAATGCGACAAATAGCAGGCAAATAAACATCAATGGGAAATGATCCATTAAAGCTCGAAGACCAGGATCGCGAAGGGCTTATTTCAATTATTCATAATTATCATTGCTGGTGAAAGAGAAAGATCTGCGCTTATCTCCAGCACATGTTCATGCTCTTGACAGAGAAAAGAATAATATACAAAAGAGGAAATAGCTATCGAACTTTAGAAATCCTAGAAAGAAATGTTTGGACTTTTGGTAAAAATTAAGCTAAAAACTAGGGCGATTTATACAAGATTGCTAAATTAGCACACTCTCATCGTTAGTACGCATTCGGCGTAGACTCACGATACACCCGGCTTTAAACTAAACGAAAGTTTCGGTCGGGAATTATTTTTGCCTAGAATCATTTTTTGCTCTTCTTTAATGCGCTTTTCCTGCTCTTTACGCATTCTCTGACGTTCCTCGTCCATTTGTCGTTGTTCCTCGATAATTGCTAAACGTTCTTCGGCCTGTGAACAAACAATTCATGAATAAGAATAAATGCGAACGCTTAGATGTGGTGTTGCTTATATTTAACACTTACCAATTTCTTTTGTGCTTCTTCAATCTTTCTATTGTTTTCGGCCAAAATCAATTCAAGTTCTTCCCGCTTTTTCCGCTCTTCCTCCTATAAAATTTCATTATCACAATTAGTACTATACCAACAGCAGAATTCCAAATGATATTTACGTTTGTTTGTGCTTATATAATACGCCTCATCATTTTTACACATATGTCAATAGAATGTAATTTCATATTGGAACAAGAAAAAGAGGGGGAAATTCTCATTGTCAAATATCTGAAAGAAAATCTCGTTATCTACTCACTCCTTTTAAGTGTTTTGTCAACGTTCAATTCTAATTTGCTTATATCATTATGCACGTCACTAAACAAAAATTTTCCCGTCTTCCTTTCAAGATCCTTACTTTAAATGCTCAAACGAATAATTATGTAAAAAAAACAAAACAAACTAAAAACAAAAATAACAATTCTGTGTAATTTATAGTTACTTTTTACTGCAATAAATTAAATTAATAATAAGAATAATACCTGATGCCGCTCACAATTATTTCTAAACGGTTTAAATAGATTTGTTTAAAATTGGTTTTTTGCTAGAATCCATAACTCGTGCCTTAAATGGATCATAATAAATGATTTATTCGTTTTGATGTAGGTTCAATCAATCGTGCGTTTAAATCTGTTTGAAGGGCGTGTTTAAATATTTCGGCTGTGTTACAGTCTGTGTCAATTTACAATCATTTCAATCCCGATACCTAATCGCTCCACTTTGACCAAACTATACAAAACTAATGTATTTATTTGATCGTTGATTTATTTCAGAAAAATCACACACAAAACACTTTTAGCAACAATCATAGGCTAAGTCCAGAGTATGTAAGGCATGACATGTAGTGGTCTGATTGTACAAAACGGCATATGATCGATATCTCTGTAAAATAGCACTTACCCGATTGAATACTGTACATCCACTTTAGCGAATTGAATCAAAGTTACAAAACACAACAAAACAAAATCTAGGTGTGCCTAGTTACTAAGGAATTTAGACAGCAACAGTGGATTGCGAATGTTTGTATATTCAAGTACTGCAAGTCAGTACATCTTTCCTACGTCTATGCGAATGCAGGAAGAAGAGATTGACTGAAATCGGCAGTCCCGGGAAAAGTGAAATATTTTTGAAAGAAAGGGTTCCTTTTTTCGGAATTTGTGACTTCCGAAAATTTCTGTATAAAATCTTCACATTCTTTCTCTTGATTCATTTCTAAACCCACTCGGACTGTTTTCAAGACTATTTGACACGCTTCAAACTGTTTCAAAACGAGTTGGATAATGCAAATTATTGTTTGTTTACTTAAAAAAAAAACAAAAATAACGTGTGAGGCCAATCATCATAAAACCCATTTATTACGGCTCTGCTTCACCATTTAACTTTAAACACGATGCATTGTAGGATGGCTAAGATACTGCTTGCCCGTGTACATGCTATTCCCGTTCTCCATATGAATCCGCGTCTCCGGCGATCCTTGCTGTTTCCGAATTCACGGAAATAGAAAACAAAACAAATCGGGGGAGCAACATTCAGTCCCCCAATATACAAATCAAATCGGTGCTTTCACAAACAGATAGCGAGAAAGCAACGTATCTCAGCTTCTATTAAATGCACTCTTCCTTCTTTATTGACGGATTAAGCTGCTAAAAGCTGAAATTCTTTGCAGAAAGCGAAAACAAAACTGGTCTGGCGATATCATAGAAATAAAATCATTTCAAAGTGGAAATACAGAATATGTATGTAGAGTAGGCGAAAAAAAATTATATAGTATATACATATGCATCACGACCAGTTTGTTATTTCGATGTTTTTTTTTTTTATTTTTTTTTATATATATATACTTATGAGGGAAGTTGGTAGCGATTGGTTTGAGTTGGAATGGTACGGAAAGGACTTGTATATGAGATGGATGATATTGGGATTCACACATTCATCGTTGCTCACACCTACCTCGCGTTTTCGTTCTTCTTCGCGAATTTGCTCGCGTCGCTTCTCCAGCTCCAACATCATTTCGCGTTCCATTTGTTTTTTCGCCGCTTCAACTCGACGATTCACCTCTAGATCGATTTCTTCTTTTCGTTTTTCCAATTCTTCTTCGACGCGACGTTTCACAAGCAGCTCAATACGTTTGGCCGCTTCTTCTTCAATGATCTGTAAAACAATGGAGTGGGAATTATTGACGGAATGTACTTTTTAACGATTTCCAAGAGTTGCCTACACGACACTTAACGCAGTTAAAATGAACTAAAGACTAGTAAAGTAAAAATGAATTTAAAAAATTAACAATGAAACAGTAGACTTCAAAACGAAGGCAATCGATAAAAAACAAGAGAATTACGCAAACAATAAACACAAAGTATGAGTAAAGAAAATGAAAAAATGATTAAACTAAATGTAAATGTGGAATATTTCGAATTTATAGCAAGTTGAATTTGCGGAAAGCTTTTAGTTTATGCTCTAATCACTGAAAGAAGACATGATGCAGGATTCCATTGTCCTGAGCAGAAATGTGACTCAACTACTTTGATGACGCAACCACGCATTGGTGGTTTGACGCAACTACTTGAAAACAGGAAAGCCATGGCGAGGAATTTCCAGACATTTTTTTTTGGGTTGGGGGGTGAAGGCAATTTACGCCCGGAGTGTGGGACTCCTAGCAGCGCATGCTACCAGACTACCCACTAAACACCCCTCCTGTCAAGAGATCCTAGCCTGGAACCGTTTGACACATTACTTCGGGCTAGGCCTCTTTTTATTTCGCCCTAGGGCGCCGTCAGTCTAGAGAAATCTCCCTCCAGCGGGAGGGGGCAGGATGGAGGAGGACTGCTGGAAAGGAGACCTCCCTAGACCCCGCGCCCAAGGTTATCTATCGTATATTTTTTGGCAATAAGTATTGCCCGAGAGTAATGTGTCACGCAGGTCCATTTGTCGAAACTTTTCAGCATTTCTCCGACCAGATTGTCTGGAGAAAGCTCTCCCATCACCTTCCACAAGTCCTGCCGCATCCTGTTCCACCTTCTACTGTTGAAGAAGGTGTGACATGCGTCATCCCGTTCCCCTGGGCAGAAAATGCAGTCTGGGGACCGTGATTTATCAATCTTATGCAGGTAAGACTGAAAATACCCATGCCCGCTAAGAAGCTGGGTAAGGTAATAATCAGTCTCACCGTGCCTTCGATTTAGCCACGATCCCACGTCCCCTATAAGGCGGGCAGTCCAGCGGCCATTGGAGTCGCCTTCCCATGACTGTTGCCACTCGAGTATTGTGCGCTGCCTCTCTTCTCGGTTGACAGCATATCTTGAGCCCTCCACTTTACGGTCATAAATTCTCCGTCGTTCTCTAGCAAGGAGGGCGATGGGTATCACTCCTGCGATCACCAACACCGCCGACTCAGAGACAGTGCGGTATGCAGACGCAACCCGCAAAGCTCCTCGTCTCTGTACCTGGGCCAAGCGCTTTCGGTACAGCTCCTTACTGAGAGCTCCGGCCCAAACCTCAGAGCCGTACAGTAGCACTGACTGTACAGCACTCATGAGAAGTCGGCGTTTGCTCGGTGTGGGCTCACCGATGTTGCACATTAGTCGACTTAAAGCCAAAACGCTTATCGCGGCCTTTTTCGCCGTTGCGCTGATCTGTTTCGAAAAGCTCATTTTCGAATCGATCAATAGTCCCAAATATTTTATTGCAAGTTTAGACTCAACAGTCGCATCCCCGATCCGCAAAGGAATTACCGTGGGAATTCTTTTCTTCGTGAGAATGACCACCTCGGTTTTCTCTAGTGCCAAACTGAACCCACGGGTGGTCATCCATTCCCTCACTTGACGCATTAGCACTCCCAGTCTGCGCTGCCTATGTTCGACTGTGCGCCCGGCGACCAGTGCTGCTATATCATCTGCATAGCCGACCAAGCGCGACTCATCTGGCAGCTCAAGCCTTAATAGTCCGTCATATGTGGCGTTCCACAAGTCTGGTCCCAGTATGGAGCCTTGCGCTACACCAGACGTTATCTCCATACTGCGCCGCCCACTTTGTGTGTCATAGAGCAAACTGCGGTCCTTTAAGTTATCCCATAAAACTCGCATCAGATACCATGGCAATCGGAAAAATTTTTCCAATGTGCCAAGAATATCCGACCATCTGGTGGAGTTGAAGGCATTCCTGACGTCAGGCGTCACTAGCAAGACAACTCGTTTGGAGTCAGTTTTGTGCGCTTCAGCTCGACGGACTGCATTCACCACTTCCATGATAGCTTCGGAAGTGTATCGCCCTGCTCTAAAGCCATACTGCCGAGGAGATAGGTCCCCTGCAGCACGAATTGCGTCAGTGAGTCTTCTTTTGATGAGCTTTTCGAACACTTTCCCGGCTGTGTCCAGCATACAAAGCGGCCGGTATGTAGATGACAGCCCGGGGTCCCCTTTTCCCTTGCTGATCAATGTGAGCCTCACCACCTTCCAGCGAGATGGGAACACAACTTCTCTCAGGCAAGCGTTGAACACATTGAGTAGCAAGTCATGACAAACGTGGAAGACCATTTGTAGCACCTGGGATGGAATGCCATCTGGTCCTGGTGCCTTTCGAGCTTTCATAGAAAGCACCGCATCCCCCAGCTCATTTTTAGTGAACGATGGACATTCGCCTGAATCGACCTCGTGGGCAGCATCAACACGGACAGGGTGAGTTGGAAAAAGCGCCTGCACTATGCCGTCCATCTTATCTGCTTGAAGTAAATACGACATTGCAATAGTAAAGACATTGCATATAGTTCATTGTATTAGTGATTTATAATGAAGATTGAATTACCCCAACTCAGATTTTTTCATTTTTTTTTATACAAAAATGATGGCGAAATATGTTCATCTTTGATTCTGTGTACTACCTCATCGCTAAAAATTTTCAAGACCTCAATGCCATCTGAAGCCTGAAACAATGGCCCCTGAAAATATGAGCCAAACAAGCGAGACAGCCACTGAGTGGGATCACCCATAAGTGGAATCAACAAATAGCATAACGCTGACCTAGAAAGTCGACACGGAAACAACTCAGTCAGGTTAACTTAATCCGTATGAATTCCAACAGGAATTGCATGTGATAAGAAGGAATATGGAGAATAGGCGACTTTAGATTAAAAACCAAAGCTTTACGGCTGACAGACATCAATCATAAAAATAATATTATGTTCCGACACGGACGACACAGAGCATTTCGCTCCTTCGAACATTCCAAGGTATTCCCCACTGAAGAAGAAAAATTCAACAGTTCTTTAAAGCGTTCTCTGTACTCATACGTTATCTCAGCGGGAGATCCATTAGATTGAAAATTGAAAAATATAATAAAACATAAAAAAAAATAAAACGCAGTGAAAAAGAGAACAAAAAATAAATAAAAAAAAAATCTTTGAAAAATCAAAGAGAATGAACTAAACACAATCTTCCACAATCATATAAAAAAACAGATAGAGCATAATACAGAAATTTACACCACAGATGCAACAAAAAATATGTTTGGAGTAGGAATTGCCATCACCTATCACAATAAAAACATCTCTAACACATTCAACATTAAAGACACCACAACAGTGCTAATCGCTGAGCTAATAGCAATTCTGGTGGCCCTTCAAGACAGCGTAACCAATAACAGAAGCAACATACATATCTACACAGACTCAACAAATGCCCTATGCCAAATAGGAATAAACAAGGATCAAAAGGCAACTGTAAAGGCCATATGGGAGATTTTTGAGAATAAACCCTATAAGACATGCACGTTACAATGGGTACCTGGACACAAAGGACTGGAGGATTTTGCACTTTCGGACAGCAAAGCCAAAGAAGGCATACTAACCGACGAACAAATCGAGACGCACTGGGAACTAGACGAAATATTGGATGAAATACAAAACGAAACAAAAGACTTTTGGCGTGCAAAGATCAATAGACAAACAGAAAACTACCAACAAAGCGCCTGGAAACAGGCTCATCACCTCAAAGGCGGCAAGCCATGGTTCTATGGTCAAAATTTTGTCAGGAAGATCAATCAAAACGATCAACAGGCTTCTTACGAACAGAGCCTACAACAGGGAAAGACTCCACAAAACCAAGCAAACAACTTCGAACCAATGCACCTACTACAAACAGGTTGATGATATAGACCACCGCATATTTAACTGCACCAGATATAAGGAAATCAGGGCAAAATATAAGCTTTTCAAACATTACAACAAAATGCACAATCTATTAACCACAAATAACATGAACCTCCTGGGGGAACTTGATTCCTTCCTATCAGAAACGAACATCATCATCTAAAACGCCCATATTCCTATAATTTAATCACTCTTTCAACAAACTTCCTCCAACGTAAAACACATTAAATGAATAGCAAATGCAGATATATCAAGCACGAAAATAACATTAAACATCAACTATAACGATACAAAAAGCGATAAACGCTGGCCAGTGCTACGGTGACAGGGCCAATACCATCGGTTGTTTTTTAACCGATCCTAAGAGACACGACAGGGGTTCCGACACGGACGACACAGAGCATTTCGCTCCTTCGAACATTCCAAGGTATTCCCCACTGAAGAACAAAATTAAAGAGTGCATTAAAGCGTTCTCTGTACTCATACGTTATCTCAGCGGGAGATCCATAAGATTGAAAGTTGAAAAATATAATAAAACCGCGGTGAAAAAGATTATAACAGAATAACAAAAAGGCTTCTAACCATCCCTGACCACGGAATTCCGATCAAAAAGTGTGATCCAGCGTTTAAGATACAATCTTCGCCTGGATTATATTTCGAATATATTTCGTTACATTTGATAGAGCGAAAGTCTTCAATAAGGTCTAAAATTTGGGATTCTTACGCCAAACGGATGAATCCTAAATGACACTACACATCATGCTCATTATTGACTCATTAAGGGATTGCAAAACTGTTCCGTGTCAGAAATCGACAACAATCACTCAATGCTGCGAAACCATTAGAGCTTAAAGGATCACCTCTATCTCCAATCGTATAGAATTTATTCACTTATGATATTTCTGCGCTGTCTTCAAAGTGTAGAGCAGCTCTCTATGTTGATTCAACCTGTATTTTTTCCAAGGACTAAGTCCAAATTAAATCAATCGAAACTTCAACGCATATTAATACAGTGAGCGGCAAAAGAAAGTAAAAACCAACTTTTCATCTTTAAATTGTTAAATTACAAAGCTATTATTGACTTGCCATAAAAAGTAATGTTAATGAGTTTACTACTAAACTATTTAGAGATTGATTACTATTAAACATGAAATCAAAACAAGTGGCAACATTGCACAAATGTCACCAAAGTGGAAATGCATCAGATTTTACGCATCAAAAAAAAAGTAAACAGTGGTAACACTTACTTCGCTTCTTTTATATTTCGGGGAAGAACCTTAACTTTTGGTGACAAATTTGTGCTGTTCGCGTGCTTTACTTCACCAAAAGTCGTTTTAAGCGCATTTGTTCTAATTAATATTAAAAATAAAGACGTAAAAGAAAATAGTTTCACTATGGGAAAGCAAACATCGCCTGATACTCGGAAAATTATAATAGACTCAAAAGAAAAAGGTAAATCCTTGCGTGAAATTGGCGAAATCGTGGGCAGAAACCACTGCACAGTAAAAAAAATTATTGATAAGTATGCCAAACATCATCTCGTTGAAGATTTATCGAGATCTGGA
This sequence comes from Stratiomys singularior, assembly GCA_954870665.1. NCBI lineage: Eukaryota > Metazoa > Arthropoda > Insecta > Diptera > Stratiomyidae > Stratiomys > Stratiomys singularior. Next base: position 108,927,814 of record OX940879.1, on the reverse strand, counting down.
CACCCAAAGCGGCTTAGTGGTACTGAAGTTAGAGCTGTAGTAAGAGAAGTAAGGGCATATCCAGCCTCAAGTGCAGTTAAATTGTCAGAAGACATAACGCAGGCATCAGGCAAACCAGTAAGTGCAAGTACAGTCAGAAGAGCGCTTCATAAAAATGGTGTACATGGAAGAATACCACGGAAAAAGTCATACATGTCCAAGGCGAATCAGAATATGGACTTCGCTAAAAAAAAAAAAAATACAAAAACGAGGCTCCATCTTTTTGGGAAAACGTATTATATACAGATGAGAGCAAATTCGAAATTTTCGGCCCCCAAAAATATGGCGTGCTAAGAATGAAGCCTTCAAAGAAAAGTGTGTTACCAACACTGCTAAGCACGGTGGCGGTTCAGTTATGGAATGGGGGTGTATGGCGGCAACTGGTGTTGGTAATCTTGTTTTTATTGACTCCACAATGGACAAAATGGATTATTTAGCCGTTTTGAGGGACAATGTTCCCCCAAACGTCGAAAAGTTAGGCTTGTCTGGAAATTGGATCTTTCAACAGGACAACGATCCAAAGCATACGTCCAAAATTGTGAAAGAGTGGCTACTGCACCGGACTCCTAAGACACTTGATCATCCGCCACAGTCCCCAGATCTTAACCCGATCGAGCATCTGTGGGAACACCTTGAAAGAAAAGTGAGACAAAGGGTCATTTCAGGCAAAGCCGACTTAAAGAAAGTTATAAAGAAAGAACGGAGCCAAATCTCCCCCGGTGTTACAAAAAAACTTGTCGCGTCGATGTCTAGAAGACTGAATGAGGTGGATAATCCTCGTCAACAATTTCAACGAACGTATTCAATTAAAAAATAAAAACAATAGCTTCCTTTATTGTTCGTTTTTTATTTTATTTCTGCAAACACTGCAGGTTTCGGAATATACACCTAATCCATCCTCAGTGCAAACTAACATATCTTAGTTACTAATCCTATCTACTTATACAAGTTTATTTTCATATTTTTATTTTTGGAACAACTATCAATCCTTGATTATAAATCAAATAATTAATTAATTAATTAAACTAAATGAGGTGCTTAGGTCCAAAGGAAAACAAACGAAATATTGAAAAATTAAATATTGAAGTTCTGTTATGTTTTGTTTGGTGTTTACTTTCTTTTGACGCTCACGGTATATCTTTATACACCGTTTGGCAGATGTAATATTAAAATTAATTTGGAGAAGACACAAACAGTTTTCAGTACAGGGAAGAGTCAACAAGCGTTGACAAAATATACAGCCAAGAATGAACGAAGTTCATGGGAACTTAGGACATTTACAAAAAATTTGACACGACAACAAATAAGGATCCTCCTTGAATGAAGGTAGCTTGGCATACAAAAGCGACACGACACGTCAGCATCTAGAGGCAACATTGTATCTTTATGCAGGTAGGAAGATGTTCGGCACACGCTTAGTGTAATCCGATCGGTCCGGTGACCGAGCTTGCTCCATTTCTTTCGATCGTATTTTTGTCTGTAGCGTAAAACACGGAAAAACGAAAGTTGAAGAGCGATCAGGCCAGCGCTATTGAGCCTAAGACTGATTTATGGTAGGGTCCTCTCGAAGACGGTCCGCTACAGTGTAAATCTGTGACGCAGACCAGGCCGTGAACCATTGATGATTCCTGGTCGAAAATAGCGTATCTGTCGAGTGACTAAGACGCCTATTGTTTGTTTATTAGTCCACATGCTGACGTTAGAAAAACGGTACGACGTCGTCCTGCCTAAAAATTCACTATCTGAACGCTAATTCATTTGGCCACGGAGTAGGGAAACCAGGGATGTTTTCTGGTAAGAGGACTGTAACGAACCCCACGGCACTTACTCCAAAAATTTTGTGATGTTAAGATCTCTAAAAAGTTACCTCTGCGATATACGTTTGCCCAGTGCCAAACCGATCCTTCATTTTCAAAGTCGTTCACGCTAGAATATTTCTTTACCGTAAAATGCCAGAAAAAGTAAAAATAAAAGTTACGAAAGGAGTCGATTTTCGGATGAATTGGACCTCACGATATACGGAAATAATTTGATTCAAAGTGACGGGAAATGAAGATGGATATATTGATACTGATACAGCGATGTAATAGTCCACCGAAGACGAAAGGTATGGCGTATCGAATCCGATGATGACGCAAGCACCTCAATGGGAAATGATGACTGGGTCGACGTTACGGAGGATGGTTACAGGCCCTATCGAATCAATTTTTCCATTTGATCAAAAATGACAGGTCCGCAAATTTTCTCTGATATTTTGGAACCGATCCAATTTTTCAAGCTGTTTTTTCACGGACGAGCTGGTTCATGATATAATAAGAGAAACGAATAATTATGCAAGATCCGTGTTGACATCAAAAAATCTTAGCAAAGACTCTGTATGGCACACGTGGCATGATGTTGATACAGATGAATTCTGGGCATTTATCGGAGACATCCTGAATATGGGTACAATGTCTCTCGCTAATATGCAAGAGTATTGGTCTACGATGAATAATAGCAGAATTCCCTTCTTTTTGAGTGTATTAACAAGAGCTCGATTTCAACAAATATTTTGGATGCTCCACCTAAAAACACCGGACTCAAGTAGCACGGATCTAAACACCCGCATACAACGGGTCAGCATTTTTTTGGAATACCTGGATTCGAAATTTTCAGAATATTTTATTCCTGGACAAAACATTTGTTGTGTAGGAATCCATAGTCCAGTTTAAAGGGAAAGTCTCCTTCAACACTTATAACCCTATTAAGCCAACGAAGTGGGGTATAAGAATTTATTCGATGGCGGACTCAGAAACTGGATATATTTACACCATTTTACCTTATTATGGAAGTCTCACATCACAAAACCTTGTTCGTCCAGATCTACCAGTTACCACCAGGATTCCGCTTCATCTGAACCAAAAACTCTTAAATAATATTCCCGAGGCACAGGGTTATCACATATAGATATAATAGATATAAAGGGATACTGGTATAGTACCTATCACCGATAGGTACTATACCAGTATCCCTTTGGTAGAAGAGCTCAGGAAAATGAATTGCCACTTAACTGGCACTATAAAAGCCAATAGGAAAGGTATTCCATCGGCCTCAAAAAAAAAAAAGTTTTCCGAAGGAAATACCTTCGCCAGCAAAAAAGGGAATGTCATGTTTCTAGCCTGGAAAGACAAAAGAATCGTTTCCCTCTTGAGCACGTGGAATGATACTGATATGGTGGATTCAACAAGAATTCTACGAGGAGGAAAAGAGGTTAACATTGCGAAGCCTAATGCAATTACCAGCTACACAGCTTCTATGGGCGGCGTTGATCAATACGCATCCACGTATTGTTTTTTACGAAGATCCCTTAAGTGGTGGAGAAATATGTTTTTCTGGGTCATGGAGGTGTTTGTCATTAACTCCTATATATTTTATATAAAACTATAAAAAAAAAATCGAAGTGAGAAACCGTTGACGCACCTAAAGTACGTCAAATTACTGGTCGATCAACTGGTTAACAAATTTCCGGCAACAAAGGTCGAGAGCGTCAACTTTTTCGTCTGCGCCTGCTGAAGTAAGGCTGAACGGGAAGCTTCACGAAATGCGGAGGGAGAAAAAACAGATTGCGTTGTGTGCTCCAACAGGCAGAAGAAAGGCGAAAGACACGAAACCAGCGAATATTGTTATACCAGTCCTGGTAAACCACGAATGCATCTTGGGGATTGTTTTTCAAAATACCATTCATTGAAAAATTTCAAAAAATAATTGTCATTTTTGTATATTGTTATATCTTTTGTATTGTTATATGCTTTTTATTTTTATTATTATACTCTTGTATTGTTCTATTCTTTATGTTTTGTTTTATTCTTTATGTTTTTATTGTTGTAATTTGGTATTGCTACATTCTTTATATTATAATTTTGTTAATAAAACAAAACTTTCAAATGTATGCAAGCTTTCTTTAATAACAAGGCAGGATCTTTGACCTTTCTCAGAAGCGCGGTCGCAACATTGTAAATACTATCAGATTATCGGATAGGTTATGGTTAAAATCACCCGGAGCTCGCAACATTGTAAATACTTTCGTAGCCGGTGGTAGCTCATGGTCATCCGGAGTTGCTGGAACCTCATTTCAAAAAGCGTCCGGAGTGCAAAGGGTAAAACGACATCAATTTATGATAATTCTGTTTTCTATCAGACGACATTAATTAAAAAAGTAGCGCTCAAGTTCTTTCGTTATAGGAAGAATTTTAGACATTTTTGGCATATTAAAGAAATTCATAAGGGCTTGAGTATTGGGACATGAAGTCGCGTGGTTTAACGTGGACACCTACGGTCACCATAGACGGGGTGGAAACAATGTGTCAATCACCACCCTTAAGATCTGAAACAAGTTTTAGTCCTAGGTTCCAATTTATTCAATGGATTCCCGAACACAACTAGTGAAAGCTTACCCTACTCTCTATTCTTCGAAACCAAATCAACCACGTTTCAGCCAAGGATAGGCTCCACACCGTGTGTGGGTTGACAGTAATGTGTCATGGGCGTCCCCCAACAAGTGGTTCAGATAAACCTCTAGAGTATTGGGACAGCTGCGATAAAGCACTACAGCCCATGGTTACCTCGACTATGGAACTCTGTTTGATGTGTTTGAAGCTGATTTTGAATGTTGATTCGCCGTGTTGTTACGTAGTACTTGCTAATGTCAGTACACGTATTGATACAAATAATGTATTTGCGACAATTCATCAAGTGCGAAACTTGATACATGAAGTTAAGCATGATACCAACCAAACCAGTTTATATGCGTTAATGCGGTAAGAGGGTGAATGATAATTATTGTTATAACTGTACTCAAAATACGCGCCCTTCTTTGCTATAGATAAATGCCATAGATACATGTCATGTGTTACTTACTAATAAAGTCATTCCGTTTCTGTCATTCAACCAAACACGTTGTTTTATTTTTCACACCTAATAATTAAATAATTATTACAGATTATGGGCCCAGGCCATTCCTGTTTCTTTATAACAATTTGTTTCTCGCGACAGTGTGTTCTAGTAATAGCAATAGTTGCAGTAAAGAGACTATATAGTTGTGCGTGAAGTGAACTGAATGTGTTGCGGTTGTGCGTAATGGCGTCGAACTCAAACTATTTAGTTAGCGTGCCTAGAAGGCCGTGAAAACTATAGCGAGTGGTGTTTTGCGGCAGAAAACTTCCTAGTGCTAGAAGGCACGGTAGGAATCATCAAGCCTGAGCAAGGACAACCAACGATTTCAGAAGCAGAAGATGCCAATACCCGGGCAAAATTGATTTTAAAAATAGATCTATCGATTTACGTACACATCAAAAACGTGAAATCTACAAAAGAATTGTGGGATAAACTGAAATCCTTGTATGATGATTCGGGATTTACGAGAAGAATAAGTTTATTGAGAAATCTCATATCAATTCGTCACGAAAATTGTAGTTCAATGGAATCCTACGTAACTCAATTAGTGGAAACGGATCAGAAATTGGCAGGGACTGGCTTCAACATCAGTGATGAGTGGATAGGCTCATTATTATTGGCAGGATTAACAGAAAATTGTTCGCCAATGAAAATGGCCATTGAGCACTTTGGAATGCATATTACAACGGACGTCATTTAGTCAAAGTTACTTGACATGGAATCGGGAGTGCAAAGTGACAGTGCTGCCGTTGGTAGTTTTCATCATAAAAACAAATCGAGTCAAGCCAGGAAGCATGACCAACCTATAAAAAAAAAAAAAATAAAAGGCACGTCAACGTCAATGATGGCGGGCAGGTGTCAAAATCGAAAACTGTCAAATGCTTCAAATGTAAGCAGGTGCGACACTATCGAAATCAGTGCACAAATAATACAAATTGCAAAGAAATGGACAGAAAACAAACTAATGCATTTAGTGCAGTGTTCCTAAGTGGTGTTTACAACAAATCTGACTGGTTTGTTGACTCAGGAGCGAGCGTGCACTTGACCATGAATGAACATTGGATTCAGAATGCGTGTTATGAACAAAGTACGAAAGAAATTGTTGTTGCTAATGAAACCAAAATGCCCGTTATATGTTCCGGTAACGTGTGTATTACTACGTGTACTGATGAATTCAATTTTGATGTGACAGTGGAAGAGGTCATGTGTGTTCCAAACCTCACAACTAACCTATTATCTGTAAGTCAGTTGATAAACAAAGGGAATAAAGTGAACTTCAGAGACAATGGTTGGAATATTAGTAGCTACAGCCACGTTATTCAATGGGGTGTATAAGCTTAATACACCAGTATACCTGTCAGCTGCGACAGTGTTATCTAGTGATATATGGCATCGAAGACTAGGCCATGTGAACAGTACTTATCTGAATAGAATGCAGAATGCTGTTGAAGGTTTTTCCATTGATGAGAAGGCAGATATTAGCAAAAGTTCCTGTATAACATGTTGTGAAGGGAAGCAAAGCCGTTTACCTTTTACAAGCAGCGACAACAGAAGCACTCAGTTACTCAATGTGGTGCATACTGATGTGTGCGGACCGATGAAGAGTGTCTCTCTGGGAGGATCAAGGTATTTTATAATCTTTGTTGATGATTATAGCCGTATGATTCATATTTACTTATTGAAAAATAAAAGTGAAGCTTTTCAATGTTTTAAAAATTATGCAGCTAAGGTAGAAAATTCACTAAATCTAAAAATCAATGTGTTACGCAGTGACAATGGTACTGAATTTTGCAGTAGTGAATTTGAAAACTTCCTGAGACAGAAAGGCATAATTCGTCAATCAAACCCTTATACACCACAACAAAATGGGTAAAGTGAAAGGATGAATCGTACTCTCATTGAAAAGGCTCGATGTTTATTATTTGACGCTGATTTGAAAAAGGAGTTCTAGGCAGAGGCAACTAACACTGCTGTATATTTACAGAACCGCAAAGTATCAGCTGGCTTAAATAATAAAACCCCTTATGAATTGTGGACTAATACTAAACCTGATATTAGTCATGTGAGAATATTTGGAAGCACAATAATGAAACATGTACCTAAGGAGAAGAGGCTAAAATGGGACAAAAAGTCAGAAGAGTGTATTCTAATGGCTTATGCTGAAGATGTAAAGGGATATAGAATCTATAATCCTAAAACCAAGTTGGTCACAACAAGCAGAGATGTTATTATTATTGAGAAAGATTTGCAAGCAAGTAATGTCATTGTAAATGAAAATATTTCAGAAACTCATAAAGATAGACAGGAGAGTTTTAATTCAGAGGGGGACAGTTCACTGTCAGATGATTCATTCACATCTATAACCAACACTGATGATCCTACATTTGTGCCGAGCGGAAGTGAAGACTCAGACAGTTCTAGCAGAAGTACGAGCAATGTAGTAAAGAAGTTACCTGTCAGAGAAAGACGTCAACCAGAATGGTATGGTTTTTCAAATATGTGTACAGAAACTAACAACATATCAGAAATTAATGAATTATCATTGGAAGAAGCTCTAAAAGGCCCAGAAAAAGAACATTGGTTACGTGCAGCGCAAGAAGAATTACAATGTTTCGTGGACAATAGTGCTTGGGAGCTTTCTGATGCCCCAAAAGGTGCAACGGTTGTAAAGTGCAAGTGTGTCCTAAAGAAAAAGTGTGATAGTGAAAATAACATTTGTTACCGTGCCAGACTAGTTGCTAAGGGATATAATCAAAAAAATGGTATTGATTACAATGAGACTTTTTCCCCAGTAGTTCGACATACTACCTTACGATTATTATTTGCTTTAGCTGTGCAATTAAATCTAGATGTTAAGGCCCACCTAGATGTTAAGACTGCGTTTCTTAAGGGGAAGGTAAGGTATTAAAATTTTTTTTTTTTGCATTTTTTGTTTATTTTTTTAATTGAATGCATAATATGTTAAGAATATTGTGTCAAAATTTCAAGTCGATTGGAGCAAAATTGACGAAGTTACGAGTATTTTTATACCTGTCGGATTTTAATCCCTACCCGACCCGAGCGCGCTATTGTTACCTGGCAGAAGTTTCGCTCTCTATATAATACCTAATCTTACCGCCCTGTTCTATTTATAGAAATTTCGACTTAAGTACAAACGTCCTTATATCTGTACTGCATATTTTGTCAGTGTAGAGTATAAAATTTAGTGTAGCAGTAAATATTCTATCGAGTAGCCGTGCACGTGCGTTCCTATTTTCGCATCATTTTAGCTCCGTTTTCATTAACTTTTGTGTTAAATTGTTACTAAAATGCCTAAAAAAAATAAAAGATCTGATAGACAATCAGCTGGTTTGAGATTATATCAACGTAGAAAAGTTGTACCTCCGCAAAAACGTAAAAACGAAGGCATTTCAACAAGAAGCGCGTCAGCTAACAAAATTAAAGTGACCGTTGAAAATCAAGTTACGGAGGATCTTGAAAAAAATTATAGGATAATTGATTTTTTATTAGTGTTTTCAAAAATAGCTACGCTAGTGAAGTGTGTGGAATGTGATGGAAAAGTAAATTTTCATTCGACTAAGAAAGAAGGTCTTGGATTTAACATCAAAGTGTCATGCGAAAGCTGTAAACAGATTACAAATGTTCCGTCTAGTGCAAGAATAAACTCTGGTATTTTCGAAGTTAATTATCGGTTTGTTTTCGTGATGAGGATATTAGGCCTTGGATTAGTTGGCTGTGAAAAGTTCTGCGGCTTCATGGATTTGTCTAGTAGGTTTGTATCAACACCGACGTACAATAATTACGTGAAAAAAATGTGCTCGACTGTAAGAGAAGTAGCGAATCGATTTTTTTATCTGCTACAAAAGAAGAAAAAGCAGCAACAGCCGAAGATAAAAAGACTGAAGATGCCGACGAACTCACTGTATCAGGCGACGGAACATGGAAAAAAAGAGGCTTCTCATCTTTATTCGGCGTCACCTCGTTAATCGGTTACTTTACAGGCAAAGTTCTTGACATTTTTGTCAAAAGTTCATACTGCCATGAATGTAAAACTTGGGAACATAAATTAAACTCTGCCGAATACAAAGAGTGGCATGAAGCTCATGTAAGTGCTGGAAAGTGTCGGGCAAATCATACTGGTGCAGCTGGAAATATGGAGGTCGAAGCGATAAAAACCATGTTTCAACGTTCGGTAAAGAATGTTGTACGATATCGCAACTATATCGGCGACGGTGACTCTAAAGCTTACTCCTGGTTAGTGAATTCTAAACCTTATGGTGATGATTTTTCAATAGTGAAAAAAGAATGTGTAGGACATGTTCAAAAAAGAATGGGCACTCGTCTACGTGAAATAGTCAAAAATACCGTTGTAGATATTGAAACTAAGGCTGGAAAGAAGATCAAAAGAAAGATTCTGTCTGGTAAAGGGAAGCTTACGGCCAGAATGATTGATAAACTGACGGTATACTACGGTTTGGCTATTAGACGTTACTCTGATTCCATGGAAAATATGAAGAATGCTATCTGGGCAACGTTTTTTCACTACAGTTCGACGGACGAGAATCCACAGCATAAAAAATGCCCGAGCGGCGCGGACTCCTGGTGCGAATGGCAAAAAGCTGCAGCTGCTAATGCATTGGATTCGTTCAAACACACGTACAGTGCTCTTCCTGCGGATGTTTTGAATGCCATCAAGCCTATTTATGAAGATCTGAGCAAAGATGCCCTCCTGGAGCGATGTGTCGGAGGCTTCACGCAGAACAACAATGAGAGTTTAAACCAACTTATTTGGAAAATCTCACCGAAGCACTTGGGTGGAACCTCTGTCATCGTTGAAATTGCAGCGTATGTGGCAGCCAGTGTCTTCAATGAAGGTTCTTTTGCTTTACTAACCTTCATGCAAGACATGGGAATCAGTAGTGGATCAAGTGCTCATGACAGGGCGCGATCAACTGACTCCATACGTATAAGCCAAGCAGAGCAGGAAGCTGAGAGACAAATTAAAGAAGGCAGGATTCGTCGTAGACGGGAGCAAAAAGGTGCTTTAGACATCATGGATGATAGCAACATCCTTTATGGACCTGGCATTGATGATTCAGTGTGAGGTAAGCCGATAAAATTTGCTTATGAACGTTTTATACCAGATTTTTTAGTGTTGAAAACTTTAAAGCGTTTTCCCCAAAACTCACGTTTTCAAAGTCGGTGCCCCTCCTAACTTCAAAACTACTGCACCGATCCTTTTGAAATTTTGAACACTATTTCTGTACATAATTTATGAGGTAACGCTGGAGAGTTTTTTTCAAATTTGTTAATAATTTTTATTTTACAATAACAAATTAGCCGATTTTTTTTAGCAAAAAACGCGTTTTTCCCTTCAAAGTGTTCCAAAAAAGTGAAAAATTAAAATTTCGAAAAACCCTCCCAGCGTTACCTGGGGAAAACTATTATCTAACGAATGAACGTTGACTTTTTGATTTCAGATGATCCAGCACCAAGTTATGAGGGACACCGCGATTCTACTTTTTTCCAAGACACGTCCGAATAATTGCTGCCATTGCCGTGTTTTTTAATATTTCTTCGTGAAAATTTTATACAATATTCTTCAAATGTCATACTTTAATGTACTATTGGTTTTAATAAAGAGATTTTAACTGTGTCGTCACGAAAAATTCACAAAAACATGCCTTGTTTCGTACGAATTAACCTTACCTTCCCCTTAACGGAGAATTGGAAGAAACCATATCTATGGAAAGGCCTGATTGTTTTGAATGTCTTAATGATGATAAATCCAAAGTTCTTAAATTAAAAAAAGACAATATATGGTCTCAAACAATCTTCTAGGGCATGGCACAAGAGAGTTGATAATGTTATGTTAAGTAATGGTTATAAAAAATCTAAATTGGAACCTTGTTTGTATACAAAATTAGTGAATGATCTCAGGACTATAGTTACTTTGTATGTAGATGATTTTTTCATTTTTTCAAATGATAACACAGAAATGTCATTGTTAAAAGAGACTTTAAGCAGTCAGTTTAAAATTAAAGATTTAGGGCATATTAAACAATGTCTTAAATAATATAATTACTTTGAGCCAAGAGAACTATATTGATCAGTTGTTATATAAATTTTATATGTCTGACTGTAAAGAATTTGATACACCCATGGAGGTTAAATTGAACATTGTGAATAGTAATGATGTAAAAAGTAAGAATCCATATCAACAGCTCATAGGGAGTGTTGGTGAAGTTTTGTTTTTACCGCTATATGCGACCACCATCTCGGAACCGGTGCACTAGTGCCCTCTTAATACATCTCTGTTAGTTCTCTTTGTAACGCCCTTCAGGCAACATCGCTTTCGTTTCTTCTGATAAATAAATAAGCATTGTGTAAAACATATTCGAGTGTTTTTGCGTTAATTTATTGCCGCCTAAAAACCTCTAACAGGTTATGGGCCCAGTTTGCCCACACTGCGAGTTTGAAACAATAGAAAGCGAAAATCGTGAGATCGTAAAAACAGGGAAGAACGCGTGTGTGCGAGCGCCATTTTTGTCTCGAGAAGTTTCCGACGACAAAAGGCACGTCTTTCCGGAATTTCGGGAGTGATCTCACACGAGAATGAAAAACGAATTCGTGAGTGTTTCGGACAATATAACACGCGGCACGAATTAGGTTGGTTGCGAGTGTAGTTGGACATGAAACACGCGACGCAACGAAGTGGAAAATCGTGAGTGTTTCGGACAATAACACGCGACTGAAAAACATAAACAATGACTGTGCGCATTGAGGCATTGGACCGTGAAAATTATGACACGTGGAAGATGCAAATGCGCGCCATTTTGGTAAAGAACAAAGCCTGGGGACACGTAAGTGGCGCCAACATCAAGCCCGAACCAGCGGCCAGTAACGCGAACGCAGCAGCAATCACCGAGTGGGAAACCAACGACGAAAATGCGATGTCGGACCTGATCCTGTCGATTGGTAAATCGCAACTGAAGTTGGTCAAAAGCTGCAGAACATCGCGTGAGATTTGGCAGAAACTTGAGAACACGTTCCAGTCAAAAGGACCGGCTCGTAAGGCCACTTTGTTGCAGAGTCTCACTCTGAAAAAGATGGGCGAAGGTGACGACGCCCGCGAATACCTGAGCGACTACTTTGACTGTGTCGACAAGTTGGCTGACATGGACGTGGACATCAACCCCAATCTACTCGCCATCTTGATGCTGCAAAGTCTTCCCCCCAGTTTTGGGGAATCCGGATTACCGTCGAAATTTTGGGCAGAGGCCATAAACACCGCCAATTACCTGAGGAACAGATGTCCCACGAAGAAGCTGGAGGGGAAGACTCCATTCGAGTTCTGGAACAACAAAACTCCAGCGGTCCACTATCTGAGGGATTTCGGGTGCAAGGTGTTTTGCCTCGACAGAACGCCAAATAAAGACAAATTCAGCCCACGTTCAAAAGAAGCAATTTTTGTCGGATATTCGGAGCAGTCAAAGGGCTATCGAATTTGGCTTTCGGACACCAGGAAGATCGAGGTCACGAGAGACGTCACTTTCAGAGAGGATCTGAAAACACCTGAACGCGAGGTGGAGGATTTTACTCCGCCCTCTAGCGCTCCAGGGGAAGATTTCTCAAGGTCAAGTGATGACTTCATTGACGTAGAGTTCCAGTTGGGATCCATCGACGCGGCGAACAGCGAGATCCAACCGGATGAGGTGGGAATGAATGACGAAAACGAGTGGGATTTCCCCTTCAGAGGTTTTTCTCCAGTTGGTCGAAGTTCACCGGAGTCCGACGATGGTTTGGACCCGCCGCGTGAGGCTGATGGAACGACACCTGTGACGAGACGCGGACGACCACAGATCGCGCGAACCGGAAGACGCGGCCGACCTCGAAAGTTGTATCCCGTCCAACGAGAGGAAGAAGCCAATGTGGCAGAAGTCTCCGTGTCGCAAGCCATCACTGGACCTGATTTAGCGGAGTGGATCGCCGCGATGACTGACGGAGCGGTCTCGCTGATAAAGAACGGTACGTGGAATCTGGTTGAGCGTCCCAGCGGCAAGCGAGTAATAGGCAGCAGATTTGTGCTCCGAAACAAGCCCAACCCCGACGGCACCATCAACAAGAGGAAGGCACGACTGGTTGCTCGAGGTTTCGCGCAGAGACCGGGAATTGAATTCCACGACACATTCGCACCTGTCGCCCGACTTAACACCATACGGACAGCGGTGGCCGTGAAACAGGGCCTGAAAATCCGTCAACTGGACGTCAAAACCGCGTAACCAAGCGATCGGAAGCAGATCCTTGCATGTACTTTCTCGGACCAGCCGAGAACAGAACGTTCATAATCATCTATGTTGATGACATTCTGATTCTGTCACGTGACGACGCCGAGATCGACAATGTGTGAGATGCCCTGAATTCGAGGTTCGAGATAAAAGATCTGGGAGAAGTGAGGTACTGTTTGGGCCTCGAATTCGAGAGAAACAACGGGCAGGTGAAGATAAGTCAGGCGGGCTACACCGAGGAAGTACTGGAGAGATTCGGGATGGCTGAATGTAGGCCGGTTTCTACGCCGATGGAACCGGGGACGAAGCTCGAAAAGGTGGACGTGAAAAACGGGGAACAACTCGCTGACGTCCCTTACAGACAGCTGATTGGTGCCCTAATGTACTTGGCAGTAGCAACGAGGTCGGACATCGCATTCGTGATGAGTCACCTCTCCCAGTTCAACGACTGTTACTGTGAACCGCATTGGCAGGCTGCGAAGCGAGTACTGCGGTACCTGGCCAATACACGCGACCTTGGACTCGTCTACTCAAACACTGCAAATCCTCCCGATGTGTTCGTCGACGCCGATTGGGCAAGCTGTACAGTTGACCAGAGATCCTATACAGGCTTCGTTTTCATCGTGAGCGGGGCGGCTGTGAGCTGGGAGTGCAGGAAGCAGCAAACCGTGGCGTGATCGTCAACAGAGGCCGAGTACATGGCCTTGTCGGATGCCAAGAGAGAGGCCATCCAGAAGCGAAGACTCCTGGGAGAGTTCGGCATCAACCTGAACACGGTCGTAATGAAGAACGACAACTTGGGAGCGCAAAAGTTGACGACAAACGGAATGTACCATTCGCGGACAAAACACATAGATACGAGGCATCATATGATCCGGGATCACGTGGAGAAGAAGACGATACGGGTCGAGTATACCCCAACGAACGAAATGCCTGCCGACGTGCTGACCAAGGGTCTGTCGAGGATGAAGCACGAAAATTGCACACAGAGCCTTGGTTTGACCCCACGCAAAATAAGCGGCAGGGACGCGTGTTCGAAACCAGCTTGAGCTCTTACCACCTTTCTCAATAATGAAATAACGTTTGAACAAATCTGTTCTCAAAACTCTTCTGAAGCAAGCGCATCGATGTATTCACTTCTCCGTCGTTTCCTATATCGTGCGGGCGGATCATTCAGATGCTTCAATCATAGAAAGATCATCAGAATGGAATCAAGTTTTAGAGCTAATTAAATGAATGTTCCTTGTGACTTTTTTGTGCACTACACTGTCCTCTTATCAAACATGGACTCGCAAACGCTTTGCATAACTACAACGGATTGTATAGCAGAACTGAAATTCTTTCCTTAGAAGCTAGAGCTTCTCCACAGCTTCTATAACGCGGTAGAAAGGATCATCTGCACAAACTAAACGTCTTGTGAAGAGCCAAATACCAATGCTGACCTAAGCTGGATTAAGGTTTGTACGTCTTAAAAAATTTGTTGAACGCTTACAATAAAGATTTCAGGAAATCCTTCACCAGCCGGTAAAAAGAAAGAATTTTAATAGGAAGGGACCTAATGGTTTTTACGTTTTAGTTGTAAATCAAAAGTCGTAATCAATTATTTTGGATATTTGGGACAATCATTTATATTTGACTTTGAACGTTATTTTTTTATTTCTAAGAGTCAAGAGGTCGTCTCTTGGATCCTTAGATGATATGAAATTTACATTATATGCTCATACTAAGATTGACTCATGTCCTGGGGAAGGTATTCTAGGTCGCTACTGACCATAGATTCGATGACTCATACGTCTTAATGTCTACATTAAGCACAGATTTAAGCCAACGACATACCTTTTGTTCGGCTTCCTTCTGCCTCCTTTGACGTTCCATTTCGGCTAGTCGTTCGACTTCATCTAATTTTTTGCTTCTCGCCTTCTTGCGATGTCTTCGGCTTTCATTCACACTTGACACACTACTACTGCTCGAGGTAACCGAATCGGATCTCCTTCTGTAATATTCATAAAAGTTGTTAGGCATTACACCGTTTGGGTGCTATAATAGCCGCAAGGATATTTGCTTCCACGAATAAACTATGCAATGCTTATCGGTAAATGTTCTAGTTCAATATATTTCATAAGGTTAAAGATATCACTCGAAAATTCTCCTGACGGCATTAAATCACTTGCAACTCCCTCAGACCAAATTCACCCCATGCTTACCTCGACTTGGAGCTGTGCTCGCGACTACCGCGTTCACGATCCCGATGTTTGCTGTGCGAATGTGAACGACTTTCCGACCGATCGTGCGATTTACTCTTCCTTTTATGTTTACTTTTGTGATGATGATGATGATGCCTTTTCACGGGACTCCGACTACGAGATCTAGATTTTCCCATCTTAATTTTTCTTGCCCCCGTTGAGGGAGACTATAGCAAATGTAAAAATGCGATTAGCTGGTATGGCGATTAATTTACCGCCACTGATACAAAACCACTGCACGCCGTTTAGATTTCATTAGCTACTTCGATTGCTAAACATTCATGCACGCTAGATGCGTTCGAATAATGTTCTTCAAGGATTTATGTCACAGGAAACAAACTGCGGGCTAGCTGCGGAAAATAACCACGTACGGAAAATAATGATGGCTGCGCTGTCAAAATGTGATAATTGGATCGAAAGAGCGTGAAGGTGGAGAAAGGCGCGTTTTTCGTGCAGTTTGGAGAGTTGATATTTGTCCGCGCTAACCAAGAGTTGTTTGAGTCTTGGCTGCTGGTTTTGCTGTTGTGTCCTGGGTTGTGCGTCACGTGTGTTACGGATGCGAATCGAAGGATGCTGCAGAACTACAATTATGTGGAAATGGAATGTAGCACAAACCAAATATCACAGAAATAGATTTAATTTTGTCCTAACGGAAATTCAGTTGCTGAATAAACCATTCGTTTGTGGCGGTAGACATGATAAATTGGACTAATTCCAATTATAGCCGCATTGGGTCCATCTTTTTAAACGTTTTTGGAAATGACGGATCACGCGCCAAGTTGAAGCATAGGAATTGCATCAAGGAATTGCTCACACAACTGTTTATAAGTTATGTGGTCGCAGTAATTTTGTGAATTCAACTCCTTATACTCCAGCATTCATATTCATATCACTCGAGTAAAAAACCATGAACTAAAAAATAATTTTGTAATATTTTTTTTCCGGTAAAGCATAAACTCCTCGAAAATATTCAATCTCAACTCAATCCGCAATCGCACGCACTCTAATTCCAATGAAAAGAGTACCGTGAACATTTTATAACATTTATGACATGCACCAATTTTGAAAGTTGAGCAAATTAATTTAACTTGGCTGTTGCACGCGATTTCCACCAAAAATTCAGTTTTCGCTGGCTTTTGGTCAGGTTTTTGCGCCTCGCCACTACTTGAGTAACTTTTCTAAACGAAATTTGGATACTCTGAAAATTGATGCGAGCTTCTGTGTTTTGCGGTTACATTTGGTATGCGAGTGTGTGCGGTTAAATTAAATTAAATGATTATAAATTGGATGTAATTGCGAGTTCAGCACCATATTGCCGGTAGCAGAGTTTAGTAACTCAAGAATTTATCATAATTATTTGTTTGATGGGATCAGGATTTTTTTTTTATTGCAGGCCGCGCTTTATGTTCGGAACAAGGAGAAATATAACGTGATTTTATGATGAGACTGGGTAAAGTCGGTGCTGAAAACGAGTTCAATGTTTTTCGTTTAGAAATTTTAAATTTTTTAAGAACGTTAGACGAATACTAGCTGAGGTCGATTTAATCAAGTTTCTCGGTAATTTTTTCAATATTACGTTCGTTTTTAATTAATTAATTAATTACTGTTGGGGATAGTGCACGTCAACCCTTACGGGTTTATTGTGCCCCCGCTTCCGGTGCGCCTAGAGCGCCTCAAGCAGATCGATCTTCCTCAAAAAGTCAATGATTTGCTTCGGCCTCAGGCGTCCCAAATCCTCCTCGACAAGGAAGCAACTTCTCAGCCTGTCTCTTCTCCTGCGGGACAGCGCGTCGCAGTGTGCCAGCAGATGCACCGGTGTCTCCTCCGCAAGATCACAAAATCTGCACTCATCATTCGCTGTCAAGTCCATCCTTTTGAGATGCCCTCCAAGTGTGCAGTGCCCCGTGAACATCCCAGTCAGGACCCATAGCTTTCTTTTATTCATTTCGATGCACGCTCGAAACTTTTTCTCGTCATAAACGTCGAGGAACAGCTTCGACATTCGAAGCCCTGGAAGTCCATTCCAGAGCCTACAGCATTCTCTGTCCTCATTTTCCTTTAGGGCCCTGTGAATGAGATTCATTTCAATTGCGCTAAAGGGTTCAGGGCCGATGGATGCTGTCGATGCTCCTTTCCTCGCCAGTTGGTCCGCTTGCTCATTACCCTCGATACCTGCGTGCCCTGGCACCCAGTATAGGGTAACTCAATTGCCCGCACTCAATTTGTTAAGTGCATTGTAACAATCTAGAACCATTCTCGATATAATCACCGGGGATTCTAGTGCTTTTAGTGCTGCTTGGCTATCGGATATTATAGCTATAGTTTTGTCTTTGTATCCTCTGTCTATGCTGAGTCGTGCGCTTACAGCAATGGCATAAACCTCAGCCAGAAATATACTTGGCATACTTCCCAACGGTTGGTAGTATTTGGTGCCAGGTCCAAATAGTCCAATTCCCATTTCCTCAGATGTATTGGAACTATCCGTATACCACTTTATCGCATTCCGTCTTATGAGGTGTATATTGGATTCAACGCTCCATTCCCTCTTGTCGCTCAGCACTACACTGAAATTGTTGTGAAAGTTGAAAGTCGACGTCATGCGATTCGACGGTGCATATATGAAAGGGGACACCTTCGCTAGTTTAGCGTGGTCCTTGTGCTCAATTATGAGGCCATTTTCTCTTCCTTCATGGAAGATTCTTGCCATTGTAAATGTCGCTACTGTTTCTATCACCAAATGAAGTGGCGATAGGTTTAAGATTTTCTGGAGAGCTGCCGTGGGACATGACTTTATGGCTCCGGTGATACAGACACATGCCTAACGCTGAACTCGATCGAGTGCAAGCCTCGTCTTGTGTTCTTGGATTTTGTCTGCCCAGGCTACCGCTCCATAGGTGATGATTGGTCTCACCATCATGGTGTACATCCACCGCAAGATTCCCGGGTTACCCCAGAACTTGCCTGTCATGTTTCTGCACACCATCAGAGCCCTGACAGCCTTTGCAGACACTGCCTTAATGTATCCGTTCCACCCGAGCTTGCCGTCCAACAGCAATCCGAGATACTTGGTTTCATTTTTATATTCAATCTCCGTTCCATTTAGATGTATGGTGCGAAGTTGGTCCATATTTCTTCTTCTTGTGAACGGCACCAGTGTGGTTTTATCGGGGTTAAGCCTTAGACCTATCTCCTGGCACCAGCTGTTCACAATTCGAAGTGCCCCCTGCATTATATCACACAGTATCCCTTCGAATTTTCCTCTGGTTAGAACTGCTATATAATCCGCATACGCGTCACATATCGCCCTAGCTTCTGACAGTCTGATTAAGACTTCATCTGCCACAAGAGTCAATAGTAGTGGTGAAAGAACACCTCCTTGTGGGCATCCACGATCCGTATGTACGTTGATGGTGCTTGATCCCAATTTACATACGACGGTTCGCCCCGCCAGTGCCCGAGTCAGCCAGCGAATAAGGGTAGGATTAACCTCTCTTTTCACTAGCGCCCTCTTTACCGCACCATGGCTGGTATTGTCAAAGGCCCCTTCAATATCGAGGAATGCACCTAGTCCTACCTCCTTGTATTCTAAGGATTCTTTGATTTTGCTAGTCAACTCGTACAGTGCGGTGTCTGTTGAGTTTCCCGTCCTGTATGCGTGTTGATTTGAATGTAGTGGGTATTTTGATAGGTGAGTTGTCCTAATATAATTATCCACCACCTTCTCTATCGTTTTGAAAATAAACGACGTTAAACTAATAGGTCAGCATGCCTTTGGATTAGTTTTATCAGCTCTACCCACTTTGGGTATAAATACCGCTTTCGCCTGCCTCCATGGCTTTGGTATACATCCCAATGCCAGGCTACTTCTAAAGAGGCGTATCAGGTGCGATATAAGCAGATTCTGTCCCTTCTGAATAAGGGCTGGATACACCCATCTACTCCCGGTGATTTAAAGGGCTGGAAAGAGGTTAAAGTCCACCTTATACGTTTTTCCGTACAGATGGTCGCAACCTCCTTCCATTCCGAGCTGTTTGGTCTTCGTTCTTGTACCATCTCGTCAATTCCTTCATTTATTATAGCGCTTCCCGGGAAACGGGTTTCTATGAGCAATAGAATGCGCTCCTTTTCATTTTCCGTGAAACTGCCGTCACTTTTCCTTAGTGCAATGTTAAAGTTATTTCCCTGCTTAGCCATGGCTTTGTGTAGTCTAGTTGCCACAGATGTTTCTTTAACATTCTCGCAAAAAGATCTGAAACTGTGTCGTTTTGCCCTTCGGATTTCTTTCCCATAGTGTATTAGAATTCTATGGTATTCGTCCCAATCGTTGGTACGTTTTGCCTTATTGTGAAGTTTCCGCACCTCCACTCTAAGTTTGGCTAGTCCTTCATTCCACCATATGGGTTCTTTGTTCCCCATCATGACGCGTTCAGGACAGCTTTCCTCAAAGGCATTCACAATAGCCTTGTTAACTTTGTCTACAGCATACTCAAGTCCAAGAGGGTTTTTGGGGGTCCTTTTGATAGAGACATGCTGGAGATTTTCCCGCAAACGGGTTGTGTACAATGCCCAATCAGTGCGTCTTGGGTTCCTGGTGATGATGAGCTCCATCCTCAGCCCCTCCATGTCATACTTCAAAATTTTATGGTCCGACATGGAGGTTTCCTCGAATACATGCCATCTTTTAACCAAGGAGTCCAGAGTCATACTACTGATAGTAATATCCAGTACCTCCTTGCGTATTCTAGTGACAAACGTAGGTGTATTCCCTACGTTCGTTTAGTCCCTACGTTTGTACGTTCGTTTACTGAGGGCGATGTGTGGATTGTTATCATAGGACGGTGTGTTTTACTCGGAGGTCTTAGTTCTTCGTCGGGGACAAATCATATCATTAAATTTCTTTATCCAAATGAAGATAATATAAATTATTATGAATGGAGACTGTCTACGAGGCAACCCTTGCATGAATTTGATGGCTAAAATCATGCCAGCAATGTTCCAGCTCATACAAAACCTTCCATATGAATCGTAAATTGCTCCGCAACTTCCTTTCAATTATGTCGGCCTATTTGCAACTGTTGCTTGAATGTTACTAATGGCAAAACGGATTACGCTCCCCTTTATGAGTTGCTCAAGAATCTCGTTTTTAAACGGATAAGAGTACGCACTGAACTGCCAACGCATGCCAAAATTTATTTGATACAAATCAAAGAAATTATAAACGTCCTGCTCGAATTTGAAAAAATCCTTCCACTATCTACATCCTTGCGAAAATAAAAACACGTTCGCGTGTACCAATGGAATGAACCCAGTTTTTACTCGGGTTTTTTCCTGCGACCACTTCGAATTGAAACAGATCCTTCTTAAAGATATTATTACTGTCGAGGACTCCAGTTATAAACAACAACATTAATCGTCGTATCCTTAATTATCAGTTTGCGCTGAACTAGAGAAAATCTTTGCGGGTTTGCGGTCAATTTTCCCCGCCATATGCTCTAATCACTTGTAACGAAGGTTCAACTTTAGCAGTTGAACTTCTGTTCATCGTAAAATATGTTCAGTCACTTTGAAATCTTTTTGATGTGTGGTTTCATTGAGACAATTCAAAACAATATAATTATATATAAAAGCAATCTTATTGCTTCATATTCTACGTCTGGGGAAAGCTACCCAGCACGCAATAATTATTGTTTTTGACGAACTCAATGATGTGACAGCAGCACTGAGTTAGTGTGGTAAATATTAAAGTATAATCCACACTTTAATAAGGATGCTAAATTTTACAGTTACCCATAACGAACAAGATTGCACAGAAGCGGCAGCAGCAATTTTTTGGAATGCTTCGAAAAATAGTTAGTTAAAAATTTATAATTGTAATGTTTTGTTTTTAACCAATTCATTCTGCAGTAACGAAGGGAACAACAAGGAACTTTTAAACGCATACAAAAAGGAATAAAAAAAAATTAGTAGTCTCTTATTTAACAATCAAAGTTACTTGAAATAGAAAACAAAATATGTAGCTTCTTGTTTGACCACCAAAGTTGATTGCATGAATTATATGTTGACATTCAGCTCCTCTACATGTCTATTAAATCTATACATAATATAAGTAAGGATATCAGATCAGAAAGGTCCAGTCGATAGTCAGATGAGTTATCAGCAATGCAAAAGAATAAAAATGTGATACTGCTTGTTCCGCTTGTGCCATATTTATCTGATTTAGGACGTGTGGACACTATTTCGACTCTATCGAGACTATAAAAGTCATGCCAAAAAGGATCCTTAAAACTTTTTCGAGAAAAAACGTTGTGAAGCATTTGGAGACGATATTGTGTTAGAACGTACAGCGCAAAGATGGTTTGTCCGATTTGGCACCGGGGATGATAGCCTTGATGACGATGGTCATCCTGGAGCGATGTTTCGGATAAATGACACGGAGCTTCTTGCCGACAAAGAGGACAATCCCTGCCAAACTTTGCACGAATTAAGCGTAAAGTCCGACGTAGACAAAGGCACCATTAGTTGTCATCAAAGAAACGACGATTTGGTCAGTGGGTTCCTGATTAACCGACAACAACCACAACATAAGGATAATATAAGGATATGTACTTCTCTGTTGTTGCGCAACGAACGAGAGGCGTTTTTGGATCGAGTGATAACGTGGGATGAAAAATGGAATATGTTTGACTAAAGCCGACGCACGTATCACTGGTTATCGCCAGACGACCCTCCTATAACTATTCCAAGGCCAAGCCTTCATCAGCGGTTCTAACCTTGTTCTGTGAATGGTCATCACACAGGCATCGTGTGGTATCAACTGCTGAAACCTGACCAAAGCATTACAGCTGAAGGGTACAGTCAGCAATTAAGACAAGTTCATCAGGAATCGCGACGTACGCATGCCGCGCTTGTGAATAGGAGGGGAGTCTTCTTACTTCAGGATAACGCCCGACCACATACAGCGGCATTCAACAGGGATACCATAAAGAAAATTGGCTGGGAAACATTACCACATCCACCATATTCTCCCCATATTTCGCCATCACAATTTCACCTTTTCCGGGCGATGGAAAACTTCATGCGAGGACGACAATTCATTCAACAACCGGGAGGCGTTAGAAATAGCATTACCAAATTTCTTCGATGGGCGAGACAGAGACTTTTATCGAACAGGAATATATTCTTGACCATCACGTTGGCAACGAGTCAAAAATGCCAATGGTAACTATTTTCAAGATTAAATATATTATCTTTTATTTCAAAAATTTACTTATTTTACTATGTCCAAAACCAGCAATTTCAATGCAACCATCCAATAAATATGGATTTTTAAGGAAAGTAAACTTTTAAACAAATTAAGCGCATTTCTTGAATTCGGTATTGAAATCGTGTGTAATTTTGGAGCATTATATTTGATTACTAATTGACGTCATATGCATACTTAGAATTAAAATTGTTGCATTTTTGATATTTTTCTTCGATAGTTCAGCTCATTCCCTCTCGCTTTGTGTCATTGGATTGCGCCGATTTCAAAAGTCATTTGGCAAAGTGGGTTCTTTTTATGTAATATTTTATCTTTTTTTATTTATCTTTATCTTTTATTTTCGAATATGCTTTTGCTTCACGTAATTAACAATAAGTCTTCACAGCTTGTTACAACTAATATGTAATGCCAACATCATCAAATAAAATTAAAAAAAAAACAAATTATTAAAATAACAAATAACAAAGTATTGCATTCATTTTGACTTGTCTGAATTATCTGTCAACGGATACAGTCTCAGCCGAAATTTGTTTGATGCCTTAATTATCTTTAATTTGATCCGAAAGAAATGAGAGAAGGGGCCTTTGAAGTTGTTTATGGAGAATGGTACTAAGCGATGCAGATGAACCACTTTCATTTACACCCTTCGATCGAAACAGTACTGGATGCAGTAGAGAATATCGCTTAACCTTTTAATAATCTGCCTTTATCTCTATTATTCAACATGAAGCTAGAAGCTTGCAACTTAGTTTATTCAACTTTCAAGTTTCATCTTATTCAAGTTTCCATTTGTCTTTTCCAAATCAATAAAAACGTTTTGAATTAAATTGAATTCATTGGGAAACATCTTAATATGCCATCAAAAACAGCCATCTAACAATCATTTTCCCATCTGATTGGGATGTCTCATGTTTTGTCATTTTTACCCAACAATTGACTAAGCCTCAATAATCTGCGCTCTAAATCACAACAGAAGACTGCGAAGAAGATACACCAAGCGATAGCAAAAGATTCCAAACAGGCGCCCGAAAAGCAAGAAGGCACGAAACACAGCGCAATGCCAAAAAAGACCAGGAACAAGCAGCACAGGGATGCTTTACTGATCAAACCTGCAGACGGGAGAACTTACGTCGAGGTCCTCAAGGAAATCAGGTAAAATGTGGAACCCGAAAAAAACGGTGTCTGTATACGAACAGTAAGAGCGACCAGAACAGGCGGTCTTCTCGTAGAACTCGGAGCGGAATCCACCGACAAGGGACGGTTTGAGAGCGCTGTCAAGGACCTCCTGGGCTCTAAAGCTGTTATCTCGACTTTGCAGCCAATGGCTTCTTTGGAAATAAGAGACTTTGACTGCATTGCGGACGCCAAAGAAGTAGAAGATTCCATTAGGTTAATTCTTCCTACGGCAGAGAGCTTTAGGGTAAGGCTAAAGCCTACCAACCCTAGAGGACAAAGGGCGGCAATAATAGACATCCCAGAGAAAGACGCTGTGCAACTCCTGGCCAAGGAGAAAATTAAAGTCGGCTGGGTTGTGTGCAGGATACGTCGGAGGGTACATCTTCGGACACATCTCCTTGAACTGCAAGGGGCGAGATCGAAGCAAACTGTGCTACAAGTGTGGCACTTCCGGCCATAAGGCGAAAGACTGCCCAAACGAACCCAGTTGCATCTTGTGCAAAGATAAGGGACGGAAGTCTGAAGATCTGGCTCTTATCCCAGGAAGTGGTAGGTGCCAGGAGTTAAGCAAGAAACGAGCAAAGACATGATTCAAGTCCTGCAAATCAACCTACACCGTAGCTCAACCGCACAAGATTTACTAGCCCAGGTTGCAAGAGAGAAAAAAGTTGACTTGTTGCTGATATCTGAGCAACACCACAACAAAGAGGAAGTTGGATGGTATTGTGATCGACCCGGCACCGCCGCCATCTGGGTACGTGATAGGGCTCTACCCACAGCTCGGACTTGCTCCAGCGGAAATGGCTTCGTGCTCATTGGGTGCGCCGATTTGACATTCATAAGCGTCTATTTCACGCCGAATGAGTCAATTTCATGTTTTCAAAGCAGGCTCGATGAACTGGAGGAAGCTGTCGCGAGCACAGAAGGCCGAATCCTTGTTGGCGGTGACTTTAACGCCAAGGCAATAGAATGGGGAATGCCTCTGCCAGACTCGAGAGGAAAAAGAATCCTAGAAATGGCGGCTAGGAGGCAACTTATCATCATGAACGTTGGGAACACACCAACTTTTCGACGGGGAGGCTGCTTGGGAACTATTCCTGATGTGAAATTTGCTTCGGAGTCCTTAGTGCCTAGGATACACAGATGGAGGGTACTGGAGGACTACTCGGCGAGCGATCATCAGTACATTGCTTTCGCAATCGGCGACTGTGCTACTCGACGCATAGCAACCCAACCCTCAACTGTAGGTTGGAATATATCTAAAATAGATGTCGACGCGTTCGCCGCAGCTCTTATGTGAGGTGAAACTATAACGGTAACGGGGGAAGCCTCAGCTGAAAACATGGTGAACTCCACCATGAGGCTCATCGAGAATGCGTGCGACTGCTCTATGCCCAGGCGACGGCCTCGACACAATAAGCCTGCTGTATACTGGTGGTCAGCAGAAATCGCCGAAAAGCGAAGAGAATGTCACAAACTCCGCCGCGAATCTCAACGTTTAAGAAATCGAGACGAGTCACACTCCCGAACGCTGGCATACAGGTCGGCTAGAAAAGTCCTCCGTAGGTTAATTAACGAAAGCAAGGCTCGCTGCTGCCGCAATCTAGTTGACGACATCGACAGAGACCCGTGGGGGCTGGGTTGCAAGCTTGCCATGCGGAAACTAGGAGCTGCAAGGAGGCCCTGTGTCCTTGAAACGGAAAAAATGGACCAGATTGTTAGAGCGCTCTTCCCTATACATCCTATTCGTCCCGATGATGCAGATGTTGAATGTCTCGGAGAATGCCCACTTTTTACCGCCATCGAGCTGGATGATGCGGTAAAAGCTTTAAAATCGAAAAAGGTCCCAGGGCCAGACGTTATACCAGCGGAAGTGATACAGCTTGCACATCAACTATGTCCTGAAAAGCTGCTCACCACTTTCAATGCCTGTTTGCGGCAGGGCGTGTTTCCAAACTGCTGGAAAGAGGCGAGGCTCGTGCTGATCCACAAGGGGAAGGGGAAGGCGTAGCAACCATCTACATATCGGCCCCTATGTATGCTGAACGCTGCTGGGTAGGTACTCGAGAGGCTCATTAGCGAAAGACTTGGAGAAGCCATTCGAACTGCCGGGGATCTGTCTCCTCGGCAGTACGGCTTCAGGGCTGGTCGATCCACGATCGGTGCAATAGCAGAGGTAGTGAGCGCGGTCCAGCAGACAGAAGCCCACAATCATTACTCGAGACGAATAGTACTGCTCATAACTCTAGATGTGAGAAATGCCTTCAACTCTGCTAGATGGACAGATATTCTTGGTGCTCTGGAATATTTCAGGGTGCCGAGGTATCTGATGCGGATATTGAAGGACTACCACAAAAACCGGAAACTCATCTATGACTCATTGGGAGGCCGGCGAACAATTGATTTGACATCAGGGGTGGCGCAAGGTTTCGTTCTGGGCCCGGACCTCTGGAATGTCTCGTACGATGAGCTTTTGAGGCTGCAGTTACCGGGGGAGTCGCGCCTAGTTGGCTACGCAGATGACGTAGCAGTACTAGTCGCCGGACGTACTGTCGGACAGACGCAGCTCAAACTGGATGCGGTAATACACCGAGTGAGCGAGTGGATGACAGACAACTAGCGCTGGAAAAGACTGAGGTTGTCGTCCTGACCAAGAAGCGGATCCTTCGTGTTATGCCGGTTTGGGTGGGGGAAATGATCATCGAGTCAAAATAATAAATCAGATACCTTGGCGTGATGATTGACTCGAAGATGAGTTTTTTCGAGCAGGTTCGAGCGTCAGCGGATAAGGCCTCCGTGCGGGTATCGACGCTAAACCGCATTATGGCCAACACGCAGGGGCCAACCTCGAGCAAAAGACGTCTACTGATGAGTGCAATGGAGTCACTGCTCTTGTATGGCTCCGAGGTTTGGGCTGTCGCTCTTAGTAAAGAAACGTACCGAAGGCGTCTGGCACAGGTTCAGAGGCAAGGAGCTTTGCGGGTAGCTGCTGCATACCACACTGTCTCTGAACATGCAGTGCTGGTAATCTCGAGGGTGGTTCCTATTAAGTTACTTGCAGACAAACGGAAACGTGTATACTCACGTAGGGGGAGTCGGCGAGAGAAACCGTCAGCCGAGAGGAACGGAGAAGGACCCTAACCTTGTGGCAGCAAACATGGGAAAACGAAACGCAAGGCAGGTGGACCGCACGGCCGATAAGTAACTTGGGGCCGTGGTTCTACAGAATGCATGGTGAGACTGATTATTATCTGACGCACCTACTCAGTGGTCACGGGTATTTTCAGTCTAACCTGTAAAAGATGGAAAAGACACCATCACCAACTTGCGTGTTCTGCCCGGGGATGACGGATGACGCCTGCCATACATTCTTTACGTGTAATAGATTCACAAGACTCCGTTTGCATCTCTCGGAGAAAATTGGCGTAATTTCCCCAGAAAATGTAACGGGAAAAATGATGCAATCAAAAGACAATTGGAACTGTGTGTCGCATTATGTACTGACAGTTCTTCTCATAAAGAAGGGCATGATGGATCGCTTGGTGGGGAGGGGGGGATCTCTGTAATAGCAATTCTCTTTCTTCCTATCCATCCGTGCAGAAAGAGGGATTTCCCTTAACCTGAAGGCACCGCTTAGCGATGATTAATGAGGCCTAGTCCGAAGTAATGTGACAAACAGTTCCAGGCTAGGTTCTCGGTGTGACAGGGGAGGTGTTTAGTCGGTAGTCCGGTAGCGGAGGAGTCCTACACTCAGGGCGTAAATAGGCTTCACCTCCCAAACAAAAAAAAAAGCCTCAATAATCAAAGGAAGCAATTTAGTTCTTCCATCCTGTAGCTTTCTAAGACCTACGTTATTCAATGTGGATAACACTGGAATTGTTGGAAAAATTTGCCAATTAACAATTTATTTTGAAGATAAATTTTAAATGACGCATATTTCAGCGCAAAAACAAAACTTCCTTTGAAACAGCTATAGAAAGTATGTTCTCCATGACTTGAATCTGAAAAATCAAAGTTTTTTTTCGAAAAGAGCTCACTGGAAGCTGTGATCGAGATGACGACTAACTGACTCGAATAAAGCTATCTGACAATGAGTGCCGTATTGAAAACTCTGCAGGATATTAAACTGATTACTATAAACAATCGACTGAGCACTAGCGGAAACAGTTCTTCTTACATTGGCAAGAAAAAAGACTGGACAACATTTAAAACCTGACTTTCCATTCAGTAGTTTCAGGCTACTTGTAACACCAATTCTTTTTCACAAAAATCGATAAAAAGTTCTCCCCACTGATTAACAATCTAATTTAAATTTGCCACTTGATTTCTTCGGAATCCGAAATGGAAAACAACTTCATATCAAATTACCTAAATTTTATCGATAAAATGTCGCACCAAGCCACAAATTAATTAGAGTGAATTATATTTATGTTGACTCGATTAAATAAAATTTCACTTCGAATTATCATCGAATATCAGCGTCACTTGATGAATCTCAACTAAGCTTTACTCGTGAACATTTTCAGAAGGTCCTTGTCGTTTCACGAGCAGCCAATTTGTATTCAAGTTTGTAATGAGCTATAACTATGTTTGAAATGATCTCATGAAAAATCTGAAGCATATTTTTTGTTCCCCAATTTTCGGTCGATAATTAAATTCAAGATCGATAGTGTATCTGATAGCAACCTTAATTGATGGTTCTTTGGTTAAGTATCTGACAGCGACAAGATCTTTTCGTTGCAGATACGTTTCGGACGTAAACATATAAAATTGAAATTGAGGATTGAAGGAAGATATTTTCGGAAAATACGGAATTCGGTTATAAATAAACGATAATCAAGCCAAAATTTGGGAACTTCAAGTAAGCAAACGTAATTTAAAACAATATCAACATCTTGAAAAAAAATTTATTGTATCTTTCTAATCCATGAAGCGCGATTATCTATCTAAATTCTTCATACCAATGAGTAACAGCAGTAGGGAATTGAGCTTATCGAATTAGTGGCCATTGAATGCTTCCAAATGTTGATTTTTATAAATTAACAATTCCAACAGCTTTCATGACTCCAACCAGACGAATGTATCGCTGTAATTATCACCATCATCATCTTGACCATCATGATTACCTGCCGTATCGGTCATCAAGCTTGAAGCTTTGCCGAAAACGATCACCACCGTCAGGTAGAGCTGTGTTGCCTCCGGGATGTGAAATTTAGAAGCAATAAAAATCTTTGTATGATAATTAGCAGATATAATCGGAAAGAAAATTGACCAGGTGATGATCACGTCAATTACTTTCTTAACTGAGAGCTGTGAATTCATAGCATAACAGCTCTTGTTGATTCGTTAGGAAATTTATTATTTATTTAGGATAGTGATAGGAGCACACAGCAAATAAACTTTCTTTGTGTGTATCCACTCTACATATGATTTGAATATTTCGATCAAAGTATGTTGCAGCCGGAAATTAGCATAAATTCATTGGATAAACGATCAAATATGCATATAATATTCTGGTAATCAAAAATTCTACCTAAAGCTTAGTCATATATCAAACTTTTACTGACATATGAAATATGTCGATTCGAATCGAGACCCGTACTTTCGGACATGTAACATATATGCTTGTCTACAGTGCGTAACAGTTTCGTTAGGATAGAATGAAGGACTTAGAATTAAATGTTCTAGGTATGGTTGTTTTTCATTATTATTAGCTGCACTTATTATAAATATTTTCTTATATTTACATATGTACTTTAATAGAGGCTTGTATAGATCGTTGTTTGAATCGGGTTCTGATTTCAATTGCTTTTATTGGGTATGGAAAGAAGTTTCCGACGTTGATAAACAGATGTCCTTACAGATAGTATTTTAGTGTCTGTCGTGTTCTTGGAGTTGGAAGTTGTATGCGTAGGCTCACGAACACAGTAGTCGACATTCCTTCAAAGTGTGAACGTCGCTTTTTTCTATTGTTGAAAATGTCGACTGTCATCATAAAAAAGCTGTATTTATGGGAAGTCTTAGTTCATTATTACATTCTCGAGAAGAGTGCCAGGGAGACTTATCGTATAATGCTCGATGATCATGCTCTCTCTGAGACAATTTGCTGAGAGTGATTTCGGCGTTCTAAAAATGGTGATTTTGACGTGACTGATAAAGATCGCGTAGAGGCACGGAAAAAGTTTGAAGATTCATAACTACGGGCATTGTTGGATGAAGATTCAAGTCGAAGCCTAGAAGAATTGTCGCAGGAGTTAGCTATTGACAGATCTAACGTCAGTAAGTGCTTGCACGCCATGGGAATGATCTAAAAAGCTGGGACTTGGGTGTCGCATCAACTGAGAGAGAGAAACATCGAACGGCGTTTGTTGACGGCGTTTGTTGACCTTCAACGACAAAAAAGCATGCATTGATGCATTTCATGCATTGATTAGTGACAAGGGCTGAAAAACGGATGTACTACGACAACCTTAAGTGACCAAGACATTGAGTAATGCCTGGTGAGTCAAGTCCATCGACGTCAAAACGGAATTTTCACACTTCCAAGGTCATGTTGTGCATCTGGTTGGACCATTGTGGCGTCATCTATTAGGATCTCCTGATGCCGTCTGAAACAATCACTGGGCATGTGTATCCACAGCAACTCATCCGTCTAAATGAAGTTCTGAACGAGAAACGGCCACAATCGAATGACACAAATGACAAGCTGATTTTCCTGCATAAAAATCCAAGGCCACACGTAGCCATCCCGGTCAAAAAATATTCGGAAGGTGTGAATTGGGAAATCTTGCCCCACCCACCATATTCTCCAGACCATGCTCCTTGGGATTTCTTTTTGTCTCGCTACATGCAATAGGCCCTCACTGAAAAACGATTTACTTCTTATAAATGCATCACAAAATAGCTCGAATTGAGCCATTGAAATGAATCGAAGGATGAGGATTTTTTTCCGCTGAGGACCATCCACCTACCAGAAAGATGGGAGAAGGTCACAGCTTCAAATGGTGCATACCTTGAATGACGTAGCTGTATTTATTTACTAAAAACTTTGTCGGAAAAACGGCGGAAATTTATTCCGCCCAATACCCAATAAAATAAGAATTTAGTATGTAAAGTTGCAAAAGAGTTCAAAGAACCCAGCTTTGAAGTTAAAACCTAGGCTCAACCTCATGACCGTCCCAAGCCCGTGTAAATGGGAAGGGGAAATGGTGGTTGAATTTGTTGTCCTAAGAAGCTGAAATGAAACCAAGTAGGGAAACTGAAAGGTGGCATGACGCGGAATAAGACTTTGTCTTTGTTGAATCTTTGATTGAGTGAAATTGTTGTAAAGAAGAAATGACGACAGACGTTATTTGGATCGAAATAAATGTTGTACACGTCTAAATTGAATTATGATGAAACCGAACTAATGAGGAAACCTTAGTATGAGGGGAGAAGTGAGAGGGATGTAAAGGATTAAGGTGGCAGTTGGAAGGGATCTGAATTGAGCAAGTACATAAGACGTCACCAATGTTTTTTCTATTTACCTCTAGCCCATGGTGCACCGAAGGAAAGTGATTTACCTAACCTTTTTACCTGACAAAATTAACCGCTATATTTTAGATGCTGGAAGAGTTAAACTGATGACTTGAAGATTAGCGACGAATGAGGAGTCGAAGTTGTTTATGTCGCTGAAGGGAGGTCGGACTGAATTTAGTTCTGTTGACGTCGCCAAATGGGATTCCAAATGGTGGGGAATCTGGGGCGTACAGAGTGAAAGCTGAGGGAAACCGATCTGATGGATAATAGCTGCTGAGATGATTCGATGGACTGATCGATGATTAAGGACTAGAATTGACGAGAAGGATGAAGTAGATGGATGAAAAGCTGACAGACTGAATGTAGACTGATGCGTGAGTGTATGGTGAAATAAGATAAAGAGAAGTTTGATGTAGTTTAATGAAAATGTGTAGTTAAAGAAGATGATGAATAAGATGTGAATGAAGTAGTAATAATTAGAAGATTTTTGTATAAAAATTGATCAAGAAGATCATGAAAATGATGAAGAAGATTATCAAATAAAGAAGATACTGATGATGTAGATATCTGATGTAGAGATCTTAGAAATAATTATGAAGATTTCAGAAGGAGAATATATATAGGATATAGGAGAAGTTCAAAGCTGTAGAGCAATATTCATAACTAGTAAATAACCAGTCGACATCCACCTAAGCTGGTAGTGCCAATCGATGCGTCCCGGCCTGTGAGTTGGCACCTGATGAGAAGCGGCAGAGACGCGTGTTCGAAACCAGCTTGAGCTCTTTCCACCTTTCTCAATATTAAAATTATGAACATGTTCCAAAAGAAGATCACGAAGAGAAGAATGTAGAAGATGGTGGAGATGATGTTGTAGACGATGTTGAAGATGACGTTCAACAAGATGTTTTTTCAGAGTACGGCTACTGTACGGCTCAGAGCCGTACGGTAGCACTGACCGTACAGCATTCATGAGGAGTCGGCGTTTGTTTGGTGTGGGCCCACCGATGTTGCACATTAGTCGACTTAAAGCCGAAACGCTTATCGCGGCCTTTTTCGCCGTTGCCCTGATCTGTTCCGAAAAGCTCATTTTCGAATCGATCAATAGTCCCAAATATTTTATTGCAAGTTTAGACTCAACAGTCGCATCTCCGATCTGCAAAGGAATTACCGTGGGAATTCTTTTCTTCGTGAGAATGACCGCTTCGGTTTTCTCTAGTGCTAAACTGAACCCGCGGGTGGTCATCCACTCCTTCACTCGACGAATTAGCATTCCCAGTCTGCGTTGCATATGTTTGACTGTTCGCCCAGTGACCAGTGCTACTATATCATCTGCATAGCCGACCAAGCGCGACTCATCTGGCAGCTCAAGCCTTAATAGCCCGTCATATGAGGCGTTCCACAAGTCTGGTCCCAGTATGGAGCCTTGCGCTACACCAGACGTTATCTCCATACTGCGCCGCCCATCTTGTGTTTGATAGAGCAGACAGCGGTCCTTTAGGTAATCCCTCAAAATTCGCATCAGATACCCTGGCAATTGGAAAAAATTTTCCAATGTGCCAAAGAATATCCTCCTCATTCGAGCCAATTTTTTTCCCTGGAGCATTTTTTTGAGATCAGCAAAGAGCCAGTAGTCGCTGGGGGCGAATACGGGGGTTGGGGAAGCAAATCAAAGCCCAATTCGTTCAATTTTGCCATTGTTTTCATGGACTTGTGTCATGGTGCATTGTCTTGGTGAAGA
Source organism: Stratiomys singularior (assembly GCA_954870665.1). Taxonomy (NCBI): domain Eukaryota; kingdom Metazoa; phylum Arthropoda; class Insecta; order Diptera; family Stratiomyidae; genus Stratiomys; species Stratiomys singularior. Next base: position 108,894,619 of record OX940879.1, on the reverse strand, counting down.
AGGATTTTTTTCTTCTGCATGGGCGGTCGTTTTGCTGCGATTTCCTCCTTGAAATGTACCAACAAGTCAATGTAATAATCACTGTTGATCCATTTTCCTTTTTCTAGGTGGTCAGTGAAAATCACGCCATGTGTATCCCAAAAAAACAGACGCCATGAGTTTGCCAGCAGACTGCTGCGTTTTTGGACGCTTTGGGCGGCTTTTGCCAGCCATGCGCCACTCAGATGATTGCCGATTCGACTCCGGAGTGAAATGATGTATCCCTGTTTCATCCATGATCACGTATCGACGCAGGAAATCCTTTTTATTGCCATAAAAGAGCGTTAAACAGCTCTCTGAATCGTCGACTCGTTGCTGTTTTTGTTTCACTGAAAGCAATCGCGGCACCCACTTGGAAAAAACCCTTTTTTTATGCTCAATTTTTCATGAAGAATTGTAAATACGCTTCTAGATGATATCTGTGTCATTTCTGCAATCTCACGGACCTTCACTTTGTGATTTTTCATTACAATTTTTAACCATTTCACTGACATTTTCTTGTGTAACGGCTTCCAATGGCCTACCCGAACGTTCCGCATCGTTTGTGTCCGTACGATCACGTTTAAACTCAGCATACCAACGACAAATCGTTGGTTTGGATGGAGAGGAGTCCGGGTAATGTTTTTCAAGCCATTGCTGGGCTTCTACGGTGTTTTTACCCATTAAAAAACAATGTTTTATCAACAAGCGAAACTCGCTTTTTTTCATTTTTCATACAAATTACAAAGTGACTTTACTCTAACCTCGACAACTCTGCTGTCTGTGATCCGATCGACGTGAAATTTTTACACGTTTCATGTAAAGGTTTGCACTCTATGGAAACGTGGCTACTAGGCTACAGTTTGGTACTACTAGCACCATCTCTGGGTAAGTCTCGGGACTTATTGAACGATGTGTTATACCAGTATAATCATGAGATAAGACTTTTTGAAGCACGAAAATTGATAATCTAGTCTGATTCGTCAATGTTTTATGACCTTCTGATTGGATGTGATTGATATTCTATACGTTATAAAAAGGGATGGATACATAAGTTAGCCATCAGGTTTCATCAGGTATTGTTAGCCATAATGTTAGGTTCTAGAAAGGTTTTTGATTAGCAATGGAAGTCGAAGTTTCTTAATAATGCAAAAGAGATTAATCATTTATACACGTGAATTATTTCGTTGCCAGATGGAATCTTCAAGGATGCCAAGTATTTCGGCTTGCAAAATTTTACCATTCACTGTATTCTCACCACTAAAACAGGAATATCAAAGCTCATTCCTGTTTTAGAAATAAATATAATATTAACAGCTTTCAAACACGTCAGATTTGAATAAATTTGATCTCATGAGTGGCTAGGATGATAACGATAATAATCAATTTCCATAATAGGGTACAACTTCATAAGCACCAGAAAGAAAGCACATCTTTCTTCTCATATACGTAGCGCGATATTAAACTCCTGCATTAACACATATGTATGCAGCCTTTCACAGAAATGGTGGTAGATTTCACAAACTTAAAATTTTTATAACGTGTTAAATATTTTTTTGATATTCTTGACACATCACTATAACCTTTAAGCCGAATATGCTGTTTTGTCGTGAAAGCTTTGATATGTTCCTATATATGCAATAGATACAGATACATGAGTGGCAGGTTACTTATCATATCAAATGAAATCTATCACGGCAGATGAGAGATGAATTTTTTTTACGAGTTTCTTTTACTCGTGAGAATTCTTTGGTCGCTTTTTGTTTAGTTTTGTATCTAGTCGGTAGCTAAAGATACTTTTTTAATTTAGAATTTCAGGTGAATGAATTGGAATTGGGTTGGAGGCTAATACGAAGGTTCTCAGTTGTTGGAAGCTAAGATAATAAAATCGTTGAAGGATTTTTGATTTCGATCTTATCAGCGAAAAAAATATTTATGATGAGATATTTAATATTTTATAGTTGTTTGATATTGTTAAGGAATTTATTAAGAATTATTAATAGCTAATTTAAAAGCAATAATTTGAGTATTGTTCGCTCGACCGTTTACAGTTGTTTACGATTAATAACCAAGATCTATTAACAATTCTAATGAATTCGAGCGAATGGGGCGTTCTCTTAAGATCAGTTTGCATTTTATCTAAATTTTCCTTGGCATTTCAATCATATCCAACTGCATTCTTAATTCAACTCATTCTCTTCATTGGAATTTCCTAGACAGACTTCTTAACAAATTGTCGAAATTCATACCCACTGGTGTAACTCAATATTCATTGATGGCATACCACGAAATAAATGTTCACGTTGTTCTGTGGCTGCACCCGATGTCACGCTAGCGGCGGCGCTGCAATTCTTTACCTAAATTAATTTGTGTCAATTTCATGAAATAATATTAAGAAGATGGAGAAAACGAACTGAGTAGCCAGTACCTGGCAAACAGTGCCTAACAAGTTAGCATAGTAGTTCCTACATAGCTCCGGTATAAGGTCTCACAGTAACAAGTAGACCTCACAACGATTCCGACACCATTTACAAATGTGCTTGGAAGGCATCTTTTGGCTCGGATTCCCTAGCTGCATGCGTTTCGCGCATCTTTAAAACAGCAACAACAGCAACATCTTTGGTCATTTTTAGCTCCTGGTTATATTCAATTTCTCACTATTATCTTTGATCTAAGGTCTGAAGGAGTATCATACTTAATTGTATGCGTCTGCATTGGTTTTGTTGATGATTATGTATGTTGTAATGTAGGGAGTCGGACATGACAACTAGGAATTGAATAATTTCGTTCGTTTTTATCTCAAGTGAAAAATCAATATTAAAATAAAATTTGGTTTTGAAATTTTATGTTCGAATGCAGTTATTAAAATCGACAATCTGTATCTGCGAAATATGGAACGAACTTGCCACGCATCTTATAGTCCCGGTTGGCATTTTGTGATCATATCCTTCTTGGAAATCTTCATTATATAAACAGGCTTTATATTTGCAAATATCATTCAATCGCCTTTAAAACCGATCGTTAATGACACCTAATAAAATTTTTATATGACATATAACTTGGTATAGCTTCAGTTCAGTAAATTAAAAGCTGTTGAAATTTAATGTTGCAATAAACATTGCATTTAACACGCCTCTCAGTCAAATTCGGCAAATATTCGAGTTTCAATCAATAATTTTGAATATTTTATTAGTTTTTAATCTTAACTTCTGATTTTTCAAAACATTTACGCAACCTTCGAACAATAATTTGGTGAAAAAAAAACGTGTTTGTTGAGTTTAGGGTAATCAATAATTGTTGAGAGGATGATAAAAACTCACCATCTGGAAGATGATGGTTTATTTTCATATATTTAACACGTAAAGGAAAATACTAACTAAACCACAGTTTAAGTATTCATGTTTTGTTTGAAAAAAATAAGACAAAACTAATCAAAACAAATATGGCCTTATTAACAACAACCAATTTTTTCCGCCCAACAGTTCTATTTCGGGATATGTCAGTCTAAAAAATATGATTATGATCGTTATGCTATCGTTCTCATTTTATTTGCAATCAGTACAATTAGGAGTGAAATACAGGGTTATCCAGTTCGTATAGGAAAAGTATAACCCTGCCATTTGACATCTGTCAAAGTTAAATGTCATTCAAAATGTGTTTTTTTTAGTTGAAAGTTTGCCATTTAGAAATATGAATCGTTTAACAGTCGAAGAACGCGTGAAAATTATTAAATATTATTATAAAAATGGTGATTCTGCTGTATCAACATTTAGGGCTTTACGAGCCGATTACGGTCGACATAATCGACCTACACAGCAAACAATTTCGAACACAGTGAGAAAATTTGAAGAGACTGGATCGGTTATTGATATTGCAAGGCCTGTGCATCGTCGCAACATTCGTTCTGCTGAAAATATCGCTGTCGTTGCTCAAAGTGTGGAGGAAGACCCGAATTTGTCGATTCCTCGACGTGCTCAACATTTGGGCTTGTCTTACGGGTCATTGTGGCGGATTTTGCATTTGGATTTGCATCTCCATCCGTACAAAATCCAACTCACTCAAGAACTTAAGCCTCAAGACCATACACAACGCAGAATGTATGCGAATTGGGTGATTGAACAACAAGCCATTGATAACGATTTTTCGAACAAAATTTTCTTTAGTGATGAGGCTCATTTTTCGCTCTGTGGCTACGTCAATAAACAGAATCGCCGCATATGGGGCTCTTAAAATCCTCAGGTGATCGCAGAAAGGCCTTTGCATCTGGAAAAAGTGACCGTTTGGTGTGCATTATGGCCTGGTGGTGTTATTGGCCCGTATTTTTTTGAAACGATCAAGAAAAAGCCATTACAGTCAATTCTGACCGCTATAAACGGATGTTAACCAATTATTTTTGGAGAGAAATTGGAGAATATGATCTGGAGAACATGTGGTTCCAACAGGACGGAGCCACAAGCCACACAACACAGGCGAATCGAGCACTTTTGCAAGAGAAATTTCCAGGACGCGCAATTTCGAGATTGAGTGATGTCAATTGGCCCGCAAGATCCTGCGACCTAATGGTTGCTCCGCGTTCCCCTTCCCATTGTGGATCAGTACGAGCCTCGCCTCTTTCCAGCAATTTGGAAACGCTCCCTGCTGCAGACAGGCATTGAAAGTGGTGAGCAGCTTGTCGGGGCAAAGTTGATGTGCAAGCTGTATCACTTTCCCTGGTATACCGTCTGGCCCTGGGGCCTTTTTCGAATTTAATGATTTCACCGCATCATCCAGCTCGATGGCGGTAAAAAGTGGGCATTCTCCAGGACATTCAACATCTGAATCATCGGGACGAACAGGATGCATAGGGAAAAGCGCTCGAACAATCTCGTCCATTTTTTCCATTTCAAGGACACAGGGCCTCCTTGCAGCTCCCAATTTCCGCATGACAAGTTTGTAACCCAGCCCCACGGGTCTCTATCGATATCCTCAACTAGGTTATGCCAGCATCGAACCTTGTTTTCCTTAATCAACCTACGGAGAAGTTTTCTGGCCGACCTGTATGCCAGCGTTCGGGAATGTGACTCGTCTCGATTTCTTGAACGTTGGGCTTCGCGGCGGAGTCTGTGGCATTCTCTTCGCTTTTCAGCGATTTCTGCCGCCCACCAGTATACAGCAGGCTGATTGTGTCGAGGCCGTCGCCTGGGCATGGAGCAGTCGCACGCATTCTTGATGAGCCTCATGGTGGAGTTCACCATGTTTTTAGCTGAAGCTTCCCCCGTTACCGTCATAATTTCACCGCTTAAACACTGTTTGCGACATGTAGTAAGGAGAAGATCAGCTGCAAGTTCAGTGCAGTCTTGAAATTTCAGATGCTTAGAAGCCCTTGATGACAACTTCAAGCAAAGTGTAACCAGTAAATCGCGCTAACGCCTTGAACAGTGTACAAACCTAAAGGAATTCGACGCGAATTTTCACGATGCATTCATATTTGTAAGCAAAACTGTTTGAACTTAGGAGATAGAGATACATGTACCGAGAAATGTAAATTATAATTCCCTTCAAGTTTGCAATAACTACTAATGACCTACTTATACTATTACACCGGAAAAATTATTTTCACGTACATTTAAGCTCAGAAAGCGAACCATCGCAACCTCTCCACTTACCTAAGTCGTTTAATTTTTACGCTCTCTATCTTGCAATGCTCACTACATTCTACATAGGGTATTCGTGTCTCTTTCTTTTTGGTGGTCCTCCCGAGTGTTAGCACTTTTTGGAGGTTATGCTATGATTTCAAATTTATGGTGTGAATAATTTCTGATGAATTCGAGGATGCAGATAAAAGCGAAGTAATACTAAACACCCATGAAAGTCGATTAAAATCAAACTCATTGTTCAACCAAAAAGAACCCTGAATATTAATGAAATCTAACCCTTATTATGTTAGAATTTTCAAACGGCAGGTAGTACGTCATATTTTATAACTCACTTTCATAATAACAATACGGGATATACCAGAGATAATAAAGGCTATATTGATTTGTCGATGTGAAGCAGGAAAATGAAAAGTCCTCTGCCACTTTTTGCCAAGTGCCACTTTTTCCTCAATTTTAACTTGTGCATCAGCTACAGGCATATACCTCAAATATCAACTAGGAAAAGGAAACGAACCTTTTTGTAGACGTTCGACTCAGAAAAATCGGCGACCTGGTGAAAAAGCATGCAGGATGCTTGCATGGTGTCCTGAATGTTGCATTTAAATGATATCCAACTAAAACTACATTGATTACGCAGTGTACAAGCCAACTGAAAGAATGATACTATACATAAAATTTTGAACAAGGTAGTAATAAGGATAAACGTTCGGTAGACAAAAGCAGGAAATATTGGGAGGATCCGCATGTAGCTAGCGGAACAACTCTGCCAGTCATCAAAACTTGGAAAGTCTGGTTATTGATTCTGGCAGACGTTCAACTAACTAAATGTCTCAAAAGAAATAAATTAAGTTTTTCAAAATTTACAACTTATTAATTACTAGATCGTGAAAATACCTTTAATTTTATGCTAAAACAAATAATAAGTTCAAATATATGACTAAATAAGTGCTAGATAACTTTCTTCTATTGCGCACCTCCCGTTTAAAACGAAATGTTACCTATGTTGTTGGCTCATATGTTGACTAAGTAACATTTAAGCACAACTTATCGGCTTTCAAGTGATTGTATTTTCTTAATCTATGAATTAAGTATTATCTGTAGGTGTTAGAGTTAGTGTTACCAAAAATTTGACGTCAAACAGATATAATAAAAGCGAAATTTTAAAAGCCTGATTTAAATTTAACCTTTCTATTCAAAATATTGCCAAGAAATATTTCGCACGTGACCGAGCATACTATTTACCCTTTGAATATTCATTTAAGTTTTCAAAATAGACATGAGATGGCCGAACCTCCATTATTAGCAATAAACATTTGTAAGCAGAAACAACAAGAGAAAAAAAAACACGACAGAACAAAGACATAATGACAATCTTTTGTATTCATGCATATAATTTCACACTTCAACCGCAATTCGATTTTTTGATTGAAAGAGCACGAGCAACAAAGAAAAAAGAAAAACAGGAGCAAATTCTTTTACAAATTCAAATTAACCCATCCAGTGTCGCACGACGCCCAAACAAATCCAATCTGAAATGTAAGCCATGAAAAGTTGAGCACATTGTCTTCGATTAACGCGAGCCAAGTGGACAGGTGAGAATATCATGTTGTATCGGTAAATTTTTTCAGGTGTTTTATTATTCTTAAGATCACCCATCACCGATTTATTGGATGTCGTCATTTTCATTTGTTTTCATGTGTTTCACGCCTCGTTTATCCGAGCCATGTCGATTCGTTTGGAGTCTCTTTTACATCCGCAAGCAACAAATCGACAAAGAAAATCTTCCTCTTGAACCGAAGGAATGGTTAAGTTACGTTTGCGGACACGAATGAACCACAACGAGACAGAGATATGGTATCAACAATAATAACATCGTCGTCATCATCGTCATTAGTAGGAGCCCAAGACACTTTGAAATTGATGAAATCAAATCGTCTTAACTTTTCTTACAATGAAATAGAAGGAAAAAAACAAACGATACATATTACTAATTGGGTAGATCCATTAATCTTACGAAGCGATGTCAATTAGCGGCCGCGATAAATAAATGTTTTGTTTCTGATCCACAGCTCACACCTTTACAATACAACTACAGAGTTTCCATTGAATTGATAAACTTTTTTTGGATAATTTTTTTTTAGCTCAAGGCTATATTGGAGTTTGCAATAGTAGCAGCAAAAAAAGGTAACTTGGAGTACCGATATACACCTTAATTTTTAGGTTCTGCTGGTCGAAGCTTGACAAATCAGAAAACTTGGAAAAACCCTTCGAATAACACTTTGTGCATTTCGAATTAGCTTGTAGAATTATTGAGTTTCAGTAGCGAAATTTATCATTTGTGTCACTTGCGTTAACATTTCCAGTATAAATAAATTTGCAAGAAAAAAATATATAAACTTTCCTTTTAAGGAGAATATAGATTTATGTTTCGGACAGGTATTCCGGAAGATTTGACGGTTATGGGGTAGGGCAAATGAAAAAGCATCTAATTATTAAAGTAATATTTCTTGTGAGTAATTTCACGTTCTTATTCTCACTATTCTTCTAAGAAATTGCATGCGTTTGTTATTATTTGATAAAGAGTTGATTCTGTCGCTTCGAAGATATTTCAAACTGCTAGTTGCTACTACTACTACTACTACTACTACTACTACTACTTATTGCGTTACTCGTGTATCCAACCGGCGCCAACTATATAATCATACATGTAGAACCGCTCGAAAATCCAAAATAATTCCTGTTTTGCTTGGAACGAGAATGTGCACGTCTGTCGTTGAGCCGAAGTCGAACCGAAGAGTGGGAGAAAAATGAGTTAGTCTCGGAACGATCATTGACGCGATCGGATGTTTTTTTCAATTTCTTGTAGTTCGAGTTTTCATAAGATATTTTTATATCGAGTATATTTTATTTAATAAATCATTATCACATATCCTAATCGTTGTTAGGGACCTTAAGTTGTTCCTACATTTGGGGGCTCGTCAGGGATTATTTTCCTGATTTCGACACTTGTCTAATTTCTTTTCAATCATTTCCACACGATCTTTGGGGGGAAAAGTCCAGGATTCGAACCATTGTTCTAATTTTTCTAACAGCTTCTACTAGTACTGGAAGTTTGTTCTGGGTCGAATGGAATAGAGATTCGGTCGCATAGCTATCCAATTTTTCTTGCTCCTTGTTCGCTGCATGCAAGATTGCATGCTTAACTTGTTCCTACATACAATACACAAGTAAAGAACATGCAACGCAACACTTTTAAGCAGAAAGTGACTCAGGGCTATCAGCAGTTTTTGAAAGAAGGACCATGGAAGATCCTGATGAGACTAGATACCATAAATATTGCGTTCAACACTACTTCAGGAGGAGTTGTTTGTTTCATTGTTGTCAAGGAATATTACCGGTTACAAAGGCAACAAATTACCTAAAATTAAAATTTTTTTCTTGTTTGCTTTATTATCGAACCTTGTATAACTTTTTTTATTTTACAAGTACAATATTCTAAATTATAAAAATTTTCTTTTTAAAGCTGAAGTTGACAGCTAAAAAATGATAATGTTCCATGGCCCGGGGTTAATCTCGAAATTAACAAGTCCCTAACAAACAATTCAAAAAGATTTTTAAAGATGATGGCATCTTACATCGTAATTTACCACCTATTTTAAAATGATTGTTTTGCAAAATAAAATGGTGGATATGTGAAAAAGTGGTTGTAAAAATCACGTTTTTCCCCTTTTTTTCCCTTTTTCAAATATTTTTCTGCAGTTTTCTAGTAAATTACGATAGAGGACATTGAAACAGAACTAACTAAAAATTAAAAAGATACGTCTTGTGGTTGCGGAGAAAAAGTCTGGGCCGATTGAAAAAAAAAACACAATTTCGAGCCACCAATCGCCTTAAAAGTTTATTTTACTGTTTATATTATAATAGTTTTAAATAAATCACGTTTCAACACTTACAATTGGTTAATCAGCAATCCTTGGTCCGTGTAAAAAGAGTCCCGAATCAATGAATTCTTGCTGTTCCTCTTTCTGAGCTGTTTGCTTTGCCAAGGGAGCTTCCTTCGACGCCGTTTTACTCGCTTTGTTAGCCATCCCAATTTGCTCTTCGTCTTTTTTTTTTTAATAATCGTAGGCAAAATGTCCAATTATGCACCCCATTACCTCCAATACCTTCAAAGAGACGTTCTTTCTTCATTGAACATGGCTAAATAGCAGCCAATTTCGTAACTTCGCGTCCCACAAACGTGTGTTTGAGAATGACAGCCCAAAGAGTTTTGTTGTCCCTCATTATTGTTTTGGGGATGCTTTCCCAAATATCGTTTAAGTAATTCTCCATCAGTAAGTTTTTCAAAAATCGGCTTAAAATATTCTTGGACCTCCGCATTTAAGGCTGGTTTATGTGTCTACGGACTGCCTTGCTTCTGCGTCTTCAAAAGCTTGCACCAATCCGGATTGCAATAATCGTGTTGAGGATTTTCACCGGTCGAGATTATATGGTAATATGCAATCCATATTTCCTTCTTCATATCGGCTACAAAATCTGGATTTTTTGGGATAGCTATTCCGTAATATATTAACAAATCCTTTATACCTTTGCCAGTCAAGTCTTGCGTTTTTACAGGTAAAGGGTATGGCGGATCCCATCTAGTTTTTCTTTTCTTACGTGTTGTTGCAACCTTTTGATGCTTTTTATCTTTTTTCGACTGCTTTTCTGTATTTTTTCTGCAATTTTTTTAATTTTTCATGCTTGGGTTATCGTTTTTTAACTTTTTTAAGATGACGAAACATACATTTGCCGCCATGTAAAACACACTCAAGCTTCTTAACTATAAAATCGTCATAGGGCTTGGCCTCAGATAGATTTATAAACGTTGCTGAATCCCCGTTACCCATGTAATATGCATATTTAATATTATGCAAATTAATGGAACTTTTAAAAATTTCTATAATGCCTTGAACCTCCATACCACCGGAGCTACCTTCGTTATTAGCACTGCATTTTTCTTTATGCTCACTCTCGTACCATATGCCAAAATCGACACCATTCAACTTTTTCAACACAATCTTGCAAGTTTTACATACTTTTGATGATACGAAAAAATCTAAAACTTTACCGGAATGTATACCAATCACAGTCGAAACGCCGAGTAGAGAACTGAAACCGCGCTTTGACCAGGTTCCGTCAATCGAAACCACCAATTCGTCTTCGGGCATTCAATTTTCTTTATGTTTTTGCTTTTCTTCTTCACCAGCTTTTTTAAAGCAAATTTTACCGACAAAACTTGCCGCTATTTTAACATTTTCTCATATTCCGTAATAGGTTGTTGTAAAAAACAGGATGTCATATCCATGAGTCAGCAAATAAGATTCAAACCATTGATAACGATGCCAATCAATCGCATAATAAATATAATGCGCCGGTTAACGTCAAATGATGTATTTATCAAAGGAGTAAAATTTATCTGTCGGTCCTCACACTCACATTCAATATTTATTTTAAATTATTTTGAATCCTAGTTAAATTTCACATCTTTACCACACGTTTTACACTGTAATATACTCGCCAATGTCGAGAAAACGACAAATGGCGTATGGCTATCGTCGAGTTTAACGTCAAAATTACTTGCTGACAATTGACTTGCAGAAGTACTCGTGAATATTGTACTGTTTTCAGCTGTATGCTGATTCCCTTAAAATTCACAAGATTTTCTCACATTCCTTGCTTTTATGCATACGTTCCTTTTTTCCCTTTTCGATACGGATTTTCGCCCATTTTGAAAATATCGAACGTTAGTGTACACTTCGAAGTATAAACTAAATACGTTTGAGAAAGCCGACACTGAGGTATATTTGTAAATATATGTATGTAAATCAAAAAACGGTGTTTTGGAGAGAGGAGAAGCGCACCTGCCGAAACTAATCTAACCAGTTGTCGTGCACTGGAAACGAGCATGCACAAAAACTGCTACCAATTTCTTATTTTTTTGAATTTTTATATAAAAATTTGGGAGATGATTTCTGAAGGTATAAGGATTCAATAAATGATTAAATAAAATAAATCAAAAACGATTTTTTCAAAATTATAACCGCTAATAGTCCCTTAAGGATCTGGTAGGTTCCGTTCATGGTTTTCCGTAGGTATCTGTCAATATACGAATTAACTTTACGGCTGAATTAGCAAGAGAACATTTATGTGTTAACCTTTCAGTCAGGCTTTCGATACACATTTTCGAAGTATCCTTCTTTCAAATATTTCTATTTCTTCTCCCACTATCGGTGAAATAGTCATCCAAGCTGGGAAGGAGTAGGTGATGATTGGCCGGATTAAAGAGATCTGAAGGAGAGTAGAGATGAAATTAATGCTGCCGCTCCTTTAGCTCTGTTTACAGCTTTCTTTCTGTAGGGGTTCATTTTGAACTTATTAGTGAAATTCACGTCTAAATTCTTAAAAGTGTCCTTAGGCGATACTATCTTCCCCTCAATGCTCACTCGTATCGCCTTGATTTGTTGGACTGCTAGTCTGTGTCCTTTCCCGCTAACATTACGGAAGCATATTAACTCAGATTTCGAGGCATTTATTGTGAACTCTCAATTTTTTAAGTAGCTTGCTATTTCGTCAACTGCTCTTTGCTCCTTTTCTACAGCGAATATGGGCAGTGCGTGACTGGCTAGTACTAGTATGTCGTCTTGCAAACATAATAACCTTCGAGTTGCAAGACGGGCTTTGGTTTCTACTTTCAAGGTTGGCGGGATTCGGCACATCGTGAATGAAAAAATTAAAAAGGTATGGCCCGAGTATGGATCCTTGTGGCACCCCTGATAGGATGGGTGTTGGTGTTGAAATTTGATGAGCGTTTTTAAAAGTTAACGTTCTGTTTAGTAGAAAGTTATCTATGATTCTTGTAAGGGGAAGAGAGCAATTTGAAGAGATGAGTTTGAATCTGAGACCGTCAGTCCAAACGGAGTCAAATGCCTTTTGTAGATCCAGTGCGCAAGCGATCGTGCATTGTTTTTTGCGCAAGTTCTGAGTGACCGTGTCGTGCATCAGCATTATTGCTAGTTCTGTGGACTTCGTATGTTGGAATTCAAACTGAAACTCTGGGATCAGGTTATTGGAGAACACTTTAAAGCTACAAAAGATGATTCTTTCTAGAACTTTACTTATGTTAGATAGCAGCAAAATAGGTCTGAAGTTTTTAATGTTACCATCGCAATGTGGCTTTGGAATGAGAACTAGCTTGCCCAATTTCCAGAATTGAGGAAAGTAACCATTATTGATGCAGTTGTTACAGAGGGTCGTCAATGATTTCGCAACATCTGCTCCCCACTTCCTCAAAACTTTGTTGGGTATGCCATCCAGGCCAGCGGAGGTCTTGCTATTCATGCTGGCTAGGATCTCTTCAACTTCAGCCTGATTAGTGAAAAAGTTACCAAAGATATTATGTCTTGGTGACACTGCCTTGTTGGTATTGGAGAAGATGGTTAAATATGAGCCCTGGTATCCGATGTTTCTGGCTTTAACAGAGGAAATTATCTCCTGTGTCCGGGCTCCGTTCTCGGTATAGGTTACTGTACAAGGAGGAAATTGCTTGGAGGTTTTTGATTAACAGTAGAAGAAGACTGCCCCCCACTTTTGACAGGACGTCTATCAATACTGAACTTTTCTTCCTGTCGTCCTGTTAAGACATTTATTTCTCTAAAGACATCCGAAGACGGGCTTAGACTGTTCAGTCTACTTTGGTAGTTTTCGTTAATTTCCTTTCTCACTTGCTCCCTTATTTTGTTGGACATGGCAATGATTTTCGCTTTGAGTGTGAGATATTCCTCACTCACTCGGTTATAATGCCTATGAAAAATGCGTTTTAGCCTCTGGAGTTTGCTTTTTTTCTCAATAATAAGGACTAGTGTATCCTCCGTAAGGCATCTGTACAGCATTTGCTTTGGTGGCTTTCTGGGGGCATGGTAGTCCATGCAGCCTTTTATCGACTCAGAGAAGTTTTTGATGTGGTTGTCTATTTCTTGGTTAGATAGTATTCTATTTGCTGGAGGGATAGGGGGTAAGAAATCTTCGAAGTCTTAGTTAACTGTGTCCAGTCTACGTGGGCATAGGAGTGAAATTGTTTCGGACTCACGAAATTGGTCTCTATATTTTTCAGATTAAGGGTTACTAGTAGGCCGTAGTGATCGGATATTGATGGGAAGGTTGAGCAGTTATAGGAAGTAGAATTTCGAGCTAACATATTATGGGATACTATCAAGTTATCAAGGAAGGAACTGCTTTTTGGGCATGTCGGAGTTCCTGCATTTATGATGTCACACGTCAAAAAAGCGTTCGAATAGTACCACTGATGGAGACTTTTGCCATTTAAGTTCCGGCTAGAGTCCCCCCACTGATCGTGCCTTGCGTTCAGGCTCCCACCCATGATGATGAGGTCATAGTCAGAAGCTATATTCAAGATCCTATCGAAAAATGTTTGTCTAGGATTTCCAAGGTTCCCTGAAATATATACTGAACCAATGAGTATTTTCCCACGATTTCCATTGGTTCTCTTTGTATTAAGTGTAGTCAATGTACTCTTTGTGTAGTCAATGGTTATTTGTTCGACCGAAAGGTTATCGCGGTGCAGAATTGCGGTTCGTCTGCCCGAGTATTTCCTCCTGAGAATTTGGTAATTGTCCACACGGATCTTGTTGGCCGATTTCAGTATATTTTCATTTAGAAGTACTATGTCTGGTTGCATTGATTTTGTTCAATAAGAAATTAATATATTTTTTTTTCCTGGGAGACTAGGGAATTTATATTTAGGCAAATGGATATCAGCTTATTCGCCCCCATATAGGTATAGCTCTATGAGTGCAATTGGTTTGTCTTGTGCTGGTGTACTATCGTATTTTTGCCAAAATTCTGCGATTTTTTTAGGAGGTCACAAGGACACATTCCTAATACAAGTAAGGTTTTTTGTTAGAGGCGGTGAAAGGGGTTCCCTGTGCTGATACCCTCCGCGGCGCTTCAGCATAGAGTCCTTTCGTGATTTCAGCGTAAGATATGCTTGATTGGATTTTTTTTGATTTGTGTTTTGCGAAGGGCTGGGTCTGTAGCCGGGAGCTGGGGTGGCGAAATTTGGTTGTTTTGTTTTTACAGACGCTATTTTTTCCCTAAGCCTTTTCATTTCGGGGCATCCGGAGTAGTTTGCAGGATGGCCTTTCTTTTTGCAAAGGATGCAGACGGGTGGCTCATTGTGCTTGTCTGTTTGCCGTCTTGGACACGCCTTATTGCTATGTCCTTCTCCACAAGCGACACATCTTGAATGAAAGGCGCAGTTTGTCGATACGTGGCCAAACCTCTGGCACCTCAAACATTGGAGCATTTCACTCCTTTTAGGCCTTATCCAGATTGCCGTTTGATTGAGTATATACCGTACCTTCAGAAGGCGATGGAGATCATCTTCCTGTTCTACGGTCACTCTATAGAGGTCTAAGTTCACTAGGTTTGCTTTGGACCAACCGGTGGTCAATAGCGAAACGGTGCATGCTTTTATGCCGGGGCATTGATCCTCAGTATCCTCTTTTACTTCCTTTATCCGAAGGCGGAGTCTACTCCTCTGAGGGTAGCAGAGTATCTTCTACGTTCTTTTGGGGTGAAGGAGTAACCTTATGCGTTTGAGTTTCGTATTGTCTTAAGCAGTTTCTCATGGGTGGCAACGTCATCCACTATAATTTTCAGTTTCTTGACATTTAAACGCGTGACTCTGTATTTGGTTGTTGGGTTTTTTTTCCATGATTGTTTTGATCGTCATGGCCGAAATACCCTCTACAAATATTGTGGGACACCATGACGATTTTTTTGGGGGAATGCTTGCTATTGATGTGTCTTTTGGCGGGCTCTTTGAGAGTGGCGAAAATGGATTTTCACTCTGTTTTGGGGGATCTCCACTAGAAGCGGACAACTTACGTTTAAGAAGAAGTTTCCCCGTCGCTGTTTTAAATTCTTCTACCTCCTTATTCATTAGCTCCACTTCGGTGCGGTCGACTTTAGTTGTTGATCCTTGTTCCATTTCCATTGATGATGCAACTTCGATTTCCTTGCGGGCGGCTTTCGTTCGGGGTGGTCTTACTGCTTCCTCATTGGCGCCTTCCGACCATCTTTGCTATGTTGGGGGCTCACTTTGTTCGTGTTCCGCCAGTCTCTTCTCGCTTTTTTAACTTTTATGTTGATCAGGCTCTTCTTCTGTCCTTTCGCCTTTTTAGATTTCACTGTTTTGACACTTCGTCACACTAATAAGAAGTCATTTAGTATGACAAATTTAACGTAAACTATTAAACTTAAACAATATATTATTACTTAAACTATTTGGTCCTTCTCAGCAAGATCTTATTCCAGATACTTATGCATCTTACACTCAGCAACGAATGATTAGACCATATCAGTACAGACTATGACATTATAGCCTGATTGTAAGTCATATGACCATCATATTTCTTTTCTAAACCGTCTTAAATCAATAAATTTAGAGGCGACCTCAATTGAATAGATTTTGCGGAATGATTGAATGTGTGTATTGCAGTAGCGAAGTAATAAAAGGTAAAGTGGCATTGTATGACGATCGCCCACATATCGCATATGTTAGTTATTTACATATCTTAATGTATGTTTACACGTATAACCTATTCAGATGCAAGTAATGACTTGAGTAGCTGTAACGTGCTGTCTCCTTAGTTTGCATCCGTAAAGAAGCATTAACGGTGTGCAAAGCCTTAAAGGATGGTGAATTTATATTAGGGTGGCAGACGACATGCTTCTACGCCCACGAATCTTGGTGAGAGAGAAGTAGCGTCCGTGTTATGGTGTTTATCTTTAATATGCATGCCAACTTATTTTAGCTTTTGATATCTTTAGAATTAGCCATTGCAATATGGGTGTGAGTATCTGTTTCATGATAAACTTAAAAAAAAAACGCAATTGGCTAGGATAAAAATAAATTTTCTGGTGAATCTTTTTCCTAACATCTCCAAATATATAAAGTCATTTGAGCTTAGTAGAGGGTATGAGTTAAATACTGACAATGACTGGAATAGAAGCTAATTAAATCATATTAATCCGATTTGCGTTGCAAATTTAAAATTATCTCAATCAGGTGCTGTGTGCGCAAATATATTAATCAAATAAATTGCTTTCGACTTCGTTCTTGTTCCACCCTTTCTAATCTAACATGTGAAGGTGATATTTACTCGCTTTTGGTATCATACCCGTCCCTAAATATCCCAGTTGTATACTCAACTCTCGACAGTTGATTAGGTAATGATATGTTCGATTCTCCATTCCGTAAACGTTGACTTGTGCTTTCGGTATCAGCAATTTGACAAGAACATTAACCACATATGCCACGCATTGAATCAATAATTTTCATGTTAAGCCGTAAAAGGCGTGAAATTTCAAAAGTCGACGAATATCTTCGAATGTTTCAGGTAACACTGTGGACCAGATCCAACTGATATCACAGCGGGATATCGCGACTACTGCTCTTCTTGGTACACATTATTGCTCTTCCAACCTAGACACATCGCCTGCTACCCTGCAGGTTGCAGGAGAGACACCAAGCAAAGAAAAAAAAAATAAAAAGATCATAATAAGAAAATATCTGTAATTTTCAATGTTGCGATGCGAGTATCTTTCGCAGAAGATATTTATATATTGAGCAGGCGTTTTGTTAGTCATTCATTGAAAGTGATTGGGAAAGATCAAAGGAAAAAATCTAATCCATGGTGTTTTGTATCTTCTAGTTCTACCTTCCCGATACCATTTGCTGAAGTATAAATTGCAGACGCATGTCCTTATAAAATATATTGCACTTGGTCAGCAAGTAATTTTTTAAATAAACTGCCACACTTGCAAACTGGAAGCCTGAAATTTGTCACTTCCAATTTGTATCGTGCGAAATTCCTTCACGTAATATTATTAACGTTGTGTCCCTCTGCAGCCTGTTGTTGATATTTCGATCGTATACGAATAAGATATGGTTGTGTAACTAATCAAACCACGGGTGGTACACCATCAGTTGCGGTATATGCGAGGAAGAAATTTAGTTAAGGGATCAGTAATGTATCTATCGATATAGTTTGTGTATAACTATTAATTATCACATTTTGAGCAGAAAAATGGCATTCCAGTTATTTTTAGGACACGAGCGGTCAATTCAATTAATTTGAAATGGTCACGAGGGGTTTTAATATTTTTTTTTGCTCTATTTCTAGTAAAAAAAGCGTTATTGATTGCCGGCTTTTTGTAAGGTATAACTCACGTAAAGATGGAAGCTACTCAACGTTACACTTTCAAAATGACACACTTTAGGTTATTTATTATCCGCAAGAGTGAGATTTAAACTGACAAGCAGATCAAATTACAGTCGAAAGCGATGTTCCGCGATTGATTTGTTTTTTGTTCAACAGTCTCCAAAAATAATTCAAATTAATAAAAAAAAAATTACACGCGCATAAAATAATCTTGCAAATTGCTGAAATTCAATATTGACTTTCCTATATTTCAGTATGTCCAAAACGAAACGTTATGAGGAAGTTAATGGATGGCTATTGGATGATTCTGTACTGGTCTGGGTCAGAATATTCGGAATCCATCGAATGGACAAATTCGTTTTCATATCAGAAGCATTTACCCCATTTCTTTGATCGAAAAATATCATAATTGATTTCGTCCAATGAACTTATACCAGAGGAAAAGCGATATGCTCCTTTTAGCATAGTAAAATTCAACTAGTGTTGGTGAGCTATACCAAAGTATTGGTTTGTCCATTGACGGTGTAAATAAAACTTTTATTAGGGGCTATATGAAAAATTGTATTCAATGTAAATTAAACAAGAACAGCATGAAAACACGCTCCGTATATATAAATATATATTTATAATAGGTGAATAAATATGAAATGCGGATTTTTTCTGCTTGAAATATTAATTTATTTGAACAACAGAACGAATGAATTCAATAATCAAAGTATTGGCCATCGTTAGCTACGACTTTTTCCCATCTTTCTGTCAATTGATGGATTCCGTCCCAGTACCACTTCTCATTTTTTGAGGCTAACCACTCATCAAGCCAATTTTTAACTTTTTCTTAAGAATGGAAGTGCTGTTCCGAAAGTCCGTGCTGCATCGATCGAAACAAGCAGTAGTCAGAAGGAGCCAAGTCTGGTTTAATGTTTCCCAAGTAGTTCTGGACAGGTTTTGCAACATACGGCATTATCTATAGCATTGTCACGTTGAAAAATGCCTTTATCATGTCTTTGGTGAAATTCTGGTCGTTTTTCCTCAAGTGCGCGGTTCAATTTGATCGGTTGTTGTCGGTAACGTTTGCCAGTAATAGTCACACCAGGTTTCAGCAGTTCGTAATACAAAGGTCCCTTATTATCCCACCAAATACACAGCAAAGTCTTCTTTCCATGAATATTTCGGACTGGTTGTGATGTTGATGGCTGGCCTGGTTCTACCCATGATTTTTTCCGCTTGGGATTCTCGAAATAAATCCACTTTTCATTGCCAATAACAATCCGATGCAATAAACCTTTTCTTTTCTGTCTGGCAAGCAAAATTTCACAAATGATTTTTCGCCTTTCGATATCTCTTTCTTTCAATTGATACGCCACCAATTTTCCAGCTTTTTGGATCTTTCCCATGTCTTTTAAACGTTGTGAAATAGCTGCCTGAGTAACTTTCAACCCTTCTGCCAACTGTTTTTCAGTTTGTGTGTTGTCTTCATCCAATAATGCTTGCAAATCTGTATCTTCGAATTTTTTTGGTGGTTTTCCACGGTCTTTGTTGCTGACATCGAAATCACCACTTTTAAATCTTTTAAACCATCGTTCACAAGTGCCTTGGCTTGGGGCATGTTCACCATATGCTTCCACTAACAATCGATAAGTTTCTGCTGCAGTTTTTATTTAAATTTCTTATCAACGCAATAAGTAAATTTGTACAAGTATATTGATTTCTACCCCTATACTTTCGTAAATCACCACCGATACTGACCGAAAGCCACTCTGTTCATAACAGCTGACTATACTTTTGACAGATAGTAGAGTAACGTAAACAAATATTACTACAACTGATTTCATTTTATTATAGTAACGAGTTTGATCGCAAAATTAAAAATTAAACACATGCACACGAAATCTTGAATATCCGCGGGCATAATTAATACAATTTTTACCTGAAAAATGATTTCCTACGAAGACGAGACGGGTTGTTTTGGCAACCTCCGACACAACACTTCATTTTACACGGTGAATGTTCTACAATACGTGTTTGTCACACACCACTTTGATAATTTTACACTTTTTTATACTTCACAATGTTTTTTTTTTATTTAGTCCGCTTGGCAAATTATTTCGCTAAGTAAATTGTAAAACACTTTAATTCAGCGCGACGAATACTTAATGATTGACAAATGTCATTAGTTGACAGCAAGCGCCAGTTGCATGTCTTTTGTTCTCATTAACGTTGTCTTGTTCTTACATTTTCCCCTTCGTTCGATTTTACTACGCTCACGTACAGTGTTTGTGTGCCATATAGCTCTTTCTTTAGTTTTAGTTCATTGATTTTGCCACATGGTAATCGTAATATTGTAAGAAAATAATTGTCCTTAACAATCAAGAAACAATTGAAGCGATTTACACATGGGAAATGTGTCTTTATATCTAACTGCCACTATGCGTGAAAAGAAATTCGTTAATCCGATTTTATGAGAAACTCACCAATAAGACTTTGTTTTTGATCAGAAATATGATTAAGACTAATAAAAAAGAGAATTCGGAGTCAATACATTGGTGATTTAACACAAATCCAATAGAAGTGCTCAAGATGTTGCACTTGAAGATTGTGAAGATCGCTATCGCAGTGGTGGTTCTAAGGAAAGGACCGAATGTAGAGAATAATAAACTCTCGATAACAAAAAAGCTCAAATTCTTCTCTTCATCTTACCGCTGATGCTTCACTAAGATTCAATTATTCATAATGCATAAACGCTGCATAAGATCACATCTCTCGCAACTTACTAAGCTAAAGATGCTCGTGAGGTGCATCTAAATCAAAGATAGATTTCGATGCTCGTTACGGGCGAAAAACTAAAGAAAAACTTAGAAAAATGAAAACTTAGTAAGTTTATGATTTCTTATCAATAGATAAGGGGAATGTTGTTCAGCCGCATCAAATTTCAATGTTTTGTGGTTCGAAAAGAATTGCGGAGTTTCTCAATCTCATTGTATATTCGGTATCCGAAACGGAATTTATTTATTAGTTATAATGCAATCGAAATTTTACATGATGCCCCTTTCGGCGACAATATGCATCCGATTCAAGACGATTTCTCTGAAAAGCAACAATGAATCTCTCTATCACGATCGTTGTCCACAACCAATTATTCGCAATCTGTCTTTGTTAGATCCTTGCAAATATAGGATTCCGAATGGGAATTTTTCGAGCTGAGATCAGTTGGATTGAAGTGGCGATACCATCTTCCAAGGAAGATTGCACGTATTATGAAATTTAAGTCAATCAAATGTAAATTTTTCGATGCTGTGATCTCTACAAAATTCCGTGAGACCAATGATCAATAAATTTTCAGATGAACCACAAAACGAGACTTAAAATCAATGGTTGATCTGCACACGATCTTACTGGTAATATGAACCCACACAACTATTATTGTCAATAATGCAATTATCATTATTGCAAATGAACATGTTCCTTTTTTTTGCATTGCATTGACATGGAGCCATGATGGTCTTATCTTCAGTAGCAAAACCATTATTTTATTGCTTGTCCTGTTTTATATTCCAATATCGCCTTTCAGTAATATCTTTTATTTAATTTTCCTGTTCTACGGCTAAACGACCAATAAACGACACATTGAGCTTCTGATTTGCATTGTATGCACGGACAGGAAAAGTGTTGAACGATTAGTAGATGGGAATCGATGTAAGGAAGCAATGTCGAATCAGTTAAATATATATTTGGGAGCACAGCTCGGAAAACGAGCAGAAGGAGATGGCACACTTATTGATTGTGAAAGGGTTTGTAAAGTTTGGTTTATCCATTTCTAAGGTCCAAGACATAGTTTATAAAAGCCATTTCGAAAAACGGGTGCGAAAAATGTAAAGTTCTGCAGAAGGAAGCGTTGAAACATGGATCTGTCATGTGCGCCTACATATTCTCCTTTCTCAAAAGGAATTCTCGCCATGATCTAACGTTAGCAGTCAAATAGATATAGTCTTATTCGTAGAATGGATACCACCTTTACACGTCGAACAATTTAACGAAATCGTCAAAGTAGCTTGTTCGGCTTGCGGCGCTTTACCTATGACTTTGTGGTGTTATGCCGCACTTAAAATTCAGAACATGACTCCATAAATATTAAAGTGTTTTACAAGTCAAATAACTTTCAAATATGGAAGCAAGTTTTTTTCCGTAGTCGAAACTAAAAGCAGCAGATACAAGGCTGGTTTTTTTGTGGATACAAGCAGTTCCAGCATCCTATAATGGCGAAAACGGCTAAATTTATCGAAATATACCAAGATATCGGATTCAAATTTTCGAGCGACTGCAATAATAGGATTCATAAATTTCAAATCGCACCTAATTTTTTTCTCCTCTCATATGTAATTTAATAGAATGTTCAAATAATTTATGCACATTATTCAAAAGTGTTGGCTGATACGACGGTATATGATTGCATGGTCCAAGGATATTAATTGCTTCCAATTAAGCTATGACGGCTCGAATTCTCACGTTGGTATTTATTATAAATAATTAATTCATAGCACCACTAACAAATACAAATGTATCTTCATTTTCAATTTATGTTCAGTTGTATCTTTAAGCTAAACATTTGTAAGAATAAGAAGTAAAAAAACGGCAAAGAGGCCTTGACTGTGCTAATGTGTTAATTACATGGCATAGATATTTTTAAAACACCTTCAGTTGTGCTATTAAGATGTCGATGGGACTAGCTTCTTCAAATTCTCGAAAATGTCTGATGTCTCTGTTAAATTGTATCGATAAATCACGATAGGACATTTGACACGTTTTCGGGTGAGAATTTAAATATTTTCGAAATATATTTTCTCATGTTTCAATGCTCGGTTTGATGAAAATGTTATTTCGGCGAGATAGTATGTGGGTTCTTCCCTACTTGGTTGGTTTTTTGGGGGTTTTTAATTTTGTTTAAAGCACGGTTTGATAGTGTCAATGCATTAGGTTAGACAAAAAATGAAGTTGTAGTGAATTTGATAACAGGAGAAACGTATAATGTTTAAAACATCGGAAAAGTGAATATGTTAAATTGTAAGCTGGTTATTTATGAGTTTAACTGAGCATGTTTCACTATCTACGAAATTATACGAAGAAATGTGATATTTTAGGAAAACGAAGAAAACAACTACAAATAAGAGAATAAAAGTTTATTTGTGCAGCAGCAATCGATTCAGAAAATCACGTCAATCTTAATATTTTTTGTATATTGTGTATAATATATAATATTTTTTCATTCTAGCTAGTCAAGGATCTGACAATAACCATATTCAGTTAAGGAGCAGAACACAGTAGTTCAAAGAAACAAACATAGCATAGATAAGGCAAGAGAAAAACCAAAAAAAAAAAATTGCAATTAATAAACAAGCATATTAACAGAATTCTCGATAAAATTATGAACCGATAAAAATGGGAACGAAAAGATCTGCAAAGTCATTTGTACGTGATAAAAACATCAAATTTAAACATTCACCTCGTTTCGCAATCAATTGTCAGCTTAGGCTGTATGTAACAATATATTTTTAATATTTCTTTAACATTAGATTTGTCAAAGGAAACAGGAGACCAATGCAAGAGATGTAGCAGCCCTTGGAGCTGTGTCTCAACACAGAACTTGGGAGATAAGGATTACACGCAGATAAGGATTTCCTTATTTCCCGGCTATTCCGTGGCCACTCGGTTATTTGTAAATGAGAACTCGATACTGGTTGATACCATTGTTGCGAGGACTATGGGAAGTAGCTTTTGCAAAGAAAGAATTACGTCAGCTTCACTGTCAGCTAGAACTACGGAGTGAGAAGTTACAGGGCTCAAATTGCGGGTATGTCCTTCGAGTGAAAACCATTTTGCAGCGTAAAATTTTGTTACATTTCTGTGGACATTGAAACATTCGAAAATCGATTCTTGGCTAAGAATCCTAAAGACGGAAAGATATATGTTTATTTTCGACTTATTTTTGTTTTTGTGATCGTTACGTCCCGAAAATTGTAAAACGAATGAAAGTTTCGGCAACTTTGAAAAGTGCAACCATCATATCCAGCCTATCCAGATGTATGAAGTGGTGAATTATGAAAAGGACTCGAAAATCGATTGTTAATGATGCTGTTCCCATTCAATGGATTAGAAGAATATTTTGTGCGGGAGACGTTTTTTTAAGCGATTGTATTCAGTGAATTCTAGGTACTCTGCACTAATATAAGCACGATCGATAATAAATCTTCCTATTTTTGCGAAATATCGATGAGAAGTAACGAAGATAACGAAGAAGGAGATAACAGTAACGGTAAATACAATACAATACAATAAGTTTATTGATGCCTTACAGTATTAATACATGTCATGTCATTCTTAATAAATTCTACGCTCTGGACACAGTTTTGTTATTTTAAGTGACTATGTACTTTTGTAGCTTCACTATGTAATTTTCAATTGATTGAACGACTTTTACTGGATTAATTTGCGACGAGTAAATTAAGGTGTCGTCAGCAAATTGGATGATTTTGGTGTTTTCCTCTACTGTCGGAATTGGGATTTCTACTCTGTATATATTATACAATACTGGACCTGTCACTGAGCCTTGCGGCCCACCACATGAAACAGACTGTTTCAGTGATTTTTTTTTTCCTGAACGGAGACATAGAAGGTCCTATGACAGAAAAAGCTAATGGCAATTCTAATTGCTTTATTGGGGAACCCAAGTTGAATCAATTTAAAGATAAGTCTGTCATGCTAAACACTATCCAAAGCTTTTTCTAAGTCGAGAGCACAAGCAGCTGTGGGAACGTTTCTAGAATTGAGATTTGACACGACATCCACATGAAGGCAAGAAAATTGCATTTAATGTGCTTAAATAGGCTTAAATCCGAATTGGTGCTCTGGGATTAATCGTTCTTGTTCACCGTGTCCTGTTAACATGTGGAGCCATACTTTGTCAAAGATTTTTCCTAAGTTGGAGAGCATTGAAATGGGCCGAACGTTCGAAGTTAACGTTCTCTCCTTCCGGGGAAGGAGAGGCCAACCTTGTGTATTGGAATGATTTTTGCAATTTTCCATTGATCAGGAAAGTAACCATTGTTTATGCAATTGTTGCAAATTATGGTTATGAGCTTAACCATGGAGGTTGGAATGTGTTTTAAAACATTATTTGGTATATTATCAGGCCCACTAGACTTTTTAGTATTTGGTGTTAGAATTAGCTGTGTCAACAGTTCTGAACTCATGAATTGTGATTGATCTCGTGGGTGGTTTGCCGGGTTGACTGCGGAGAATACAGTGAGAGAAGAGGGATTGGCTTGCTTGTACTGGGAAACTGACTTCAGAACACTTTTGGAGTGAGTAGAGTTGGAATCCGGTGGCTGAGAGTTTAGTTGACAAAGGAAATTTACAGCGAAATCGTCAGCCTTAGCTTGAGGCGTGTTAACCTCTTCATTAACAATAACCTTGTCGGCAGAGCGATTGAATTTTCTAGCTAGAATATTGATTTCTTTAAACATGCTGGGGCCTGGTTTTATGTTTTGTAGGCATTCTATGAGTTGTTTTTTGCGATAGTTATGGGTCAGTTCTCTAATAATCATAGAGCTGAGGCCGTTAATCCTCGAAAGAATACTCTTATAAGTAGCATTTGTCCTGTTCCCATACCTATGGTATATTTTTTTTAATTGTTCTCTCCATTGATGCCTAGCTTTTAAGTGTATTACAATGCCTTCCGGGAAGGCATTGTGTCTGAATTTAGATGGATGGACGATTTTGGAGTTTTTGTCAATTGATTGCTGGATGACAATTGCAGAAATATTAACAAGACTGTCAATTTCTCTATTGCTCAGATTTCGGTCCTTGGGAATGATGATAGGTTTAAGCTTCAACCTGATGTCTTCCTGTAATTTAGACCGATTCGTATGCTTGAATAGATAGCATATGCTTGAATAGATAGAAAGCTGGTTGGTGGTTGGTCAAGTTTGATGATCGACTGGATTGCAAAATGATCGGACATAGCCGTATGTGTAACGCAAGTAGCATTCGGTACAGAATAAAAACAATTTTCCGACATCAGAAAATAATCCAGAATTGAAGAACTACTGGGTCTTGTAGGTGAGTTCGGAACGACAAGCTCAAATCCAGCTAGTTGGTTGCTTGATAGAGTCAGTTATACAGGATTCTGACTTTCGGGTTTACTACCGAGTCTCCCCACTTGGTGTGCCTGCAGTTGAGATCTCCGGCAATGATTATATTTCGATACACCAATGTAAGGTTTTGGAGCACTGCAAGATCGAGTTTCAAATTTCCTGCAGAGACAAAGGCAGGTATGTAAACAGAGATGATCAGGATTGACCTGGCGTCCTCTTTTTTAACGAAAGCAGCAACAGCAGTGCAACAGGTGAGGCCATCAATGGGAACTTCCTCAAGGGCCAAGTGATTTTTTATTAAAAGAGCTGTACCAGTGAGTGCGTCATCCATTAGTATGTTATACCCTGTAAATCCTAATATGTGTTGCTTTCTCAATCTTGTCTCCGAGATGCAACAAAAGGTTGCCTTATGGGAATCCAAGATTTTTTATGCCGCTGCTCTCTGTTTGTGAGAGACAAGAGAATGAACGAGCGTCAAAAGCCAACACTGGAGTTCCAAGTTCCATTACTGGAGCGACAAAATCAATTTAATTGACGTTATCTTGTCCTACGCAGACGTATTCAAGGCAATCACTGCCTTAAGTTCGCAAACATGATTTCTGCGAGCAGAAGGTGGATTTAGGTTTGGCTGTTGGTTTGGATTCACCGTTTCAGCATCTAACCCTCTTGCGATTGCTGCGAAACTTACACCCGGCTGAATCACGTGCTGAGCTGGCTGCCAAGCTGGGCGCCTTGCTGCTGTTGTAGTGGTATGGACCGGTTTATTTTGGCGAGCCTGCATTTCCTTATATGCTAGGCACGATGGTAGTTAGCAGGGTGTCATTCTTGTCCGCAGTTGCAGCACACAGGTGCTTCAGATTGAGGCTTTGAACATTTCTCCCTATCGTGAGAGGATGTGCATTTAACACACCTGTGGATGACAGTGCAATTTTCTGTAACATGACCAGATGTTGACAGTTGAAGCACTGCACCATTTCTCTGTTACGAATCCTTTCCCACTGGATCCATTGCCTCAGGATATATTTAATTTTGTGGACATGTTCCATGTCCTGGCCAGGTCCGAAATGAACCATGAAAAGATTGGATTGGGTGACTTTTGCGTGCTCATCACTTTCGCGGAGCAATTTTCTTTCTCTTGGTGGAAAAAAATGCGAGACGGATTTGACTTCTATTGAGCTCACTTCTGATAGCCCATCTAAGATGTCACGGGACTGAGTACTTCGGTTCAGCCCTGTAATCAAAAGAGTTTTCGGTCTAACACAGACCAGCGTGGTGATCGAGGCATGAATCCCGGTGCTTCGAATGAAGTCAAACGTTTTTCAGTGATCTTTGACTGATGCACAAAACACGAGCGAATTATCACTGTTCGTATTTTTCACGTTTACACTCAATCTCTCCCTTGAAAGATCCTTTATCAGATTGGAGACATAGTTTCGTAGCACGTAATAGGTGGAACCTTTTCTTTTTTTCCAACCGATAAGGAAGGTTGGGGACTAGCACTTTTGTTGGGGACACTGACTGCACAATTCACCACTAGACCAAATTTAGTTTTTGAAATACCACTTACCTTTGGCTTACGTTGCACGAAATTGAACGTATCCACAGTTGAGTGCGGCTCTAAATTTTTTCCTTCCGTCCGTTTGAACACTCGTTCCACTCACTTTGTTTTTGTCTTCTGGATGATTCTGCTCGTGTATCCTTTTTTGTTCCTTCTTCGTTCACATCGTCATCTTCGTCGTCCATATCAATCTGCAGCAGATCATATGGGTTCACTGATGCCGCTGCAACTTCGATGCCCTTCTCTTCGTCTGGCGTTTTCGCTTCTTTTCGTCCCCATCAAGCCGTTCCTGCAATTGGATAACCAGCAGCTCCAGCCGCTTGATCTTCGCATAGGCCGGCGCAAGTTCACTTGCCCTGGCCGCCTGGCAACACTCCTTTTACCGCCTTTAGAAATTATAACAGATTTTTTATTACGATCAGTATTATCAGCTCTTTGTTAGCCTCGGCGAGGAATTAAGAGCTTAGGCCTCGGTTCGTTCAGTGATGTTGGCCTACGTCGATTGACTGAGGCAAGTGTTCGCAAATAAGATTGCCGACGACTATGTTGCTATGGTTATCGTCTTTGGTATCCTCGATGTTGCTTTCTCGACGTCCGCAACTCGACTCACACGCAGTAACGGTAAAACAGCGAAGTAGTGAAAACTCGTTGCGCTAGACAAAACAGACACAACTTTGTCGATTTTATGAAAAGGAACATAATTTTTTGCTCACTCACACAAAAAAAAAAGTACCCCAAAGGCATAAAAGACCCCTACATGCTTGTGTAAACGACGAAGCTATAAACAAGGACACTTAAGACTGGCAAATTCAAGACACAGGACGAAACCACACACCGAAGTTTGCACACCACTGAAATGCATTCGCGAACGGTACAAGGACGAAGACTGGGAACGATAGGACTTCATTGGAAGAACAAAAAAAAAAAAAAATGTAATATAGCGAAATATGTCTAAGAGCCAAATCATGCAGTTCATCTAAACTTATTTTATAAGGCTGAATAAAATACAAAAAAGTTTGAGAATTTTCTAAGACGTGTGATTACGAGTTCCACAAAAACAAAAATATGTTGAGAACATTTAGCCCATTTGGGGATCATATAACATCTATGAATGAAGCAGAGTTTGGCTAGTTCTGTAAGCCAATGGATTTTTTTGCAGTTGATTCCTGCTCAATAAAGCTGGAACGATGCTTTCTTTGAAGCCTTTTCATCGAAGTCTCGTAGCCTGATTATCAAATTCAAACATTGGAGGGAAGAATTTTGGAGAAAGAACTATTTAAAGTTGAGGACAAATTAGTTTAGCAGCTATAAAATTATAGCCAGTCAATGATTTCGGGTTCTGATGCACCAACATTTGACGATACCAAATAATATTTGAAGTTTACGATCTAATTGCTAGAAATGAGCGCTAACATACCCAAAAACTTTTATGTTCCCTTTTTTTTTTCAATCTATCAAGAAGAAATCAGATACCACCCATCAACATCACAACCACTAAACGATGCATTTGATTTCGGTTCTAGTCTGCATTTTACGATCAATTAGCGTAATGAAAATTCAAATATTCGTATTTATAAACCTAAAAACCATCTTTTTTTTTTCGTTTTTCCCGCAATCGAACAATATTTTTTCGAAGTTTTCTTTACACCCAAAACTTTATAGTCACCACAAATCAGCTGGTATTTATGCATGTATCAATAAACAATATAATAATCGTCTTGCGATTGGTGTTAATACTCCCACATCAGTTGATTATTTTGTTTGATTGCCTTATTTGATAAATTTTAGAAGAAATTTTATCGGTTGTAAAATCGTGTCGATTTAGTGAGGACATAAAACAACAGTTTGATTTTGGTATTTGTTTCATCGATTTCTATCGGGCTGTGATAATTTTGCAGTGGATGGTAGAAAGTTTATTTGATTACACCTTTTAACATTTCATTGAATATGCAAAACGTATGTTGATCGAGTGTTGGTTGTATCAATTAGCAGTTTTCGAATGGTGATGTGTGTCAGCGTTGAATTTGATCTAGCCAGGACTATTTAATGAAACAAAGTTCTTTCCGGGGAAAACAAGATACCTACCCTTCACTTTCCATTCTGTATAGAAATTTTCGATGCACTGTTGCATATTAATGGTCCGACAATAATACCAGACGATTTTTATGAAATTTTTTTTGTGTTATTAATGCAATCGCGTAGATGCATGTAGATATTTTCAGCGATCTTGAAGGCTAATTTCTATTCGCAGGATGAAAAGGTTCAAATTTTTCAACGATATTTAAAACCAAGTGTATTTGGAAAAAGTAGAGAATACACTATGTAAGTGTGAGGAGCTATTGGGAGTCTACTGCGAACAAGATGAGCGTCCATGAGCGGTAATGAGAATATCTCCAAGACGGCATCAATGCGGTTCTAAACGTCAAGTTTGAATGACCTATTCCATAAATCAGCATCACCCAGATAAGTGCAAACTAAAACCTCCCCACAGTTGCCTGTCTCGTTGACATCCAGAAAGCTTTCGATTCGGTTTGGCAAAACGGTCTCGTTACCAAACTTGTTAGCATCTTCAATTTTCACCCGCACCTCAGCAAACTCATTTTGTCCTTACTGGCTAACAGAAAATTCCAAGTAAAACTCCCGAACGCTCACTCTCCCTGGAAATCAATGCCAGCAGGCATCCATCAAGGTCCGGTTATCTCTGCCACCCTCTTTTCCATTGACACTGCCGATCTTCCACCTCCTTCTCGGTCGCTCTCATCTATCCACATGCTGAAATATGCTGGCAATATAATCATATATCACTCAGCGTTAAGTATTGCGCTATGCCAGTTACGCCTCAAACACTACCTCGACAACATCCACAAGAACTCAATAAAATGGAAGCTGATTCCCAAACCCTCGAAAAGTGCGAGACTACAGTCATACATGGCAAAGCTCGCCTTACCAACAAAGCCACATCTGACAAATTCGAACTGCTCCTAAATGGAGAGAAAGTCCCCGCCAAACTACAAGTAACCTACCTTGGCATCCTAATTAATCAAAATCTAACCCCCCCCCCCCAACCCTCATGTCACAACTATCCTACAAAGAGCTAAAGGAGACAATTTAAAGCCCTCTCCACCCTCATGCACGTTCGCATCGCGCTCCCCAAAAAAGTGAAGCTCCTCTGCTACAAATCCCTCATTCGACCACTAATCACCTTGGGTTTCGCCTTCTGGTGTGATCTACCCCCATCTCAAATGGAGAACATTCACCGCAAAGAGAGACAAATTCTCCGCCAATGCTGCGGAATCTTCAAACAGGAAGACGACCCCGAGAAGCACATATCCAATCAAATCATTTTCGAAGCAGCGCAAATTCGAAGAATAGACGCAGTCCTCCCTGACTAACTCCTACGGTTCCTCGGAAAATTGACCTATCATATGAACCTACTAATCACACAAATCATCAACATGCTGTTTCAACATGTTCAACATGTTTTGACAGTTTGTAGGCGGGGGCTGGACGGTAGTTGACGATGGATCTGATGGGGATGTTGGGCTTGTGAAGTTTAGGTTGTGCTTTGAGGAGTGGTGTTGAAGGGTTAGGGTCTATGTACCGATATTTAGCGTTCGGGGGTATGATCAGTGGTGCTCGTAGACACGGAAACAGCCATCAACAAGCTACCCCAAGAACAACAGGCACACGCGAGACACAGAGCATTGGACATCCTACAAAAGATAAGGACAAACACAAACAGGACGTACCAGAAAAAAGACCAAAACACTCTTAGGGACATAAAGGAGAAGCAAATCAGCAACCAATTGACCGTAACAAAGGCCGACAAGGGGCAGACAACAGTGATAATGAAGACAGCTGACTACATTGAAAAAACAAAGGAATTCATCAACACAAACGGATACACCAGGGCAACCAGAGACCCCACGAACAAATACCAAACGGCCATACGGAATGCACTTTTACGAGCACCACTGATCATACCCCCGAACGCTGAATATCGGTACATAGACCCTAACCCTTCAACACCACTCCTCAAAGCACAACCTAAACTTCACAAGCCCAACATCCCCATCAGATCCATCGTCAACTACCGTCCAGCCCCCGCCTACAAACTGTCAAAACATCTAGCATCTGTACTGGTAGACGCCCTCAATCTTGAAGACGTATACACCATCAAGAACAGTCAGGAACTAGCCACCTCGACCAAATCTTTAACACTGAAAAACAATTATCGGCTTCTTTCGTTGGACATCACCAACCTCTACACCTCCATACCCGTCGATGAAACGCTGGATCTCGCAAGAGGAAGAATACAACTGAACAACAGCCGACGGTTCACTGAAGAACTGGTGAACCTCGTCAGGATCACACTCCAGCAGAACTACTTTAAGTTCGACAACAGCATCTACATTGCAGAAGACGGACTGGGCATGGGACACCCAATATCATCTATAATGTCCGAAGTTTTCCTTCAAAGCATAGAGGAAGTACACATACCAAAAATAGTAGAAAATATAAGATCGTATACTACAAACGGTATGTGGACGACTGCTTTATCATCATCGACTCGAACGCGGAAGACGAACTCCTCACATACATGAACAACATCCACCCCAACATAAAGTTCACAATGGAGAAAGAGTCAAACAGAGAACTCAACTACATGGACCTAACCATCATACGCAGAGAAGCCCATTTGGAACACAAAATTTACAGAAAACCGACTACTACAGACCACACCATACACGCTTCATCTAACCATCCCATCCAACACAAACTAGCAGCATACAGATCAATGGTGCAGAGACTACACTCCATCCCTATGAATTCCAGCGACTACACCGACGAATTGAACAACATATATAAGATAGCCGACAATAACGGATACAGGAAACGTGATATAAACAAACTGATTGCACAGCAAAAGACGAAAAAACGCCAACCATCAGACGAACCGAAGGAAGCACATAAATGGACCACATTGACGTACGTAGGCAAGGAGACATACCAGCTAGCAAGCTTCTTTAAAAAATACAAAATACATACAGCGTTCAAAACCAACAGCAACATCGGAAACAAACTAACACCGAAGCCCAACAGCACACCAACATACAACAACAGCGGCATATACAAACTAACATGCAGGGACTGCGACATGGTTTACATAGGAAAAACGACACGGAAACTAACAACTAGATATAAGGAGCACATACGTTCGTTTACACATAACAAAGCAGACTCCAACTACGCAACACACCTACAGAATCACACACACGAACCCGATACCATGGCAAACTCAATGACGCTACTACACAAACAAAAGAAGGGACTTAGACTTGACGTACTAGAGAAATTAGAGATCTACAAACACAAAAAAACCCACGGAAATATTATCAACGAACAAATAATGACCAACTCCGACACAATATTTTCAGTCCTCGACCCAATCCTTGTCAAAAAAAGAAAACGCGACGAACCCGACAACGATAATCCCACGATCCTGAAAAGACCCAAACTTAATGATCCTCGTTAACACCTAATTAACCAGACCTACCCCTCCGATAAAATTTTCACATATAAAAAGATGGATACCGCGACAAAGACACCAGAACGAGCTGAAGATGGCTGTATGCAGCCGAAACGCGTCCTCGAGACCCACAAAGCAAGGCCCGGCGGACCCAAGCCACCCAGATTTAAATAAGACTTTAGAATAAGTAAAGACTGTTAGAGATAAGCAAATTTAAGAAATACTCTTGTTATAATTAAGACAAATTATGGACTAACGCCAATAATAAAATGTTGTTTTAGAAAAACAAAAATGTTGTTTCCAGGATGCTGGATCTCACCAAAGCATCATTAGAATGTTGTCGAAGAGCATTTTCATATATAATCACTATGAAGAGTTTGTCGCACGAGAGTTGTTTTGCAATTTTTGAATTTCGAAAAAGTCAATCAAAATACTTCGAAAAGACAGAAGAACCTCTAAAAAATTTACTTTTCCATTTTTTGAATTTTCCAAAAAACCCAAATATCTTTTGTTAAATAAACATATATATATATATATATATATATATATATATATTTCGGGAGTGAAAGTGCTTCCTTCTTCAGTATTTTTTTATCGGGGGCCGGGGGCCCTATATATATATATATATATATATATATATATATATATATATATATATATATATATATATATTTATTTATTTATTTATATTTTTATATTATATATATATATATATATATATATATATATATATATATATATATATTTCGGGAGAAAAAGTGCTTCCTTCTTCAGTGTTTTTTAAATAGAAGGTAGCACTACTACTCCCGAAATATATTTATATATGTTTATTTAACAAATAAGATTTGCGTATTTTGGAAAAATTAAAAAATGGAAAAAGAAGTTTTAAAGGCGGAAAAACATCGAGAAACGAAGATCTCTCAAAATGATTAACGTCGGTGTATGAGGTCAATACTAATCGATTTCGACTAGTTCGAAAGTCGAATCATCTCACAGAAGCTGCTTATAAGTGGCCATGGTAGTTGCATTTTGGGAACGTTATCGTTTATATTCCCCTCCAGTAAATTTTAGTCTACGGGTTTTTAATGATGCAATATATCAGTGAACCATTTTGTCTCTAAGCGTGGTCTTTCAAGTGCTAATGTTCTTCATAACAGGAAAAATGTTATAGGAATTCGAAAGCCTCACAGAAATCGCTTTATTAAATTGTAGCCACTATACATGATAACTTGGCTTCAATCTCTATACAATTTAAATGATGTCTAGATCTAGATCCTGCCGTTGAATTTGAATAAGACTACTAAGAGTAACTTGACGAATGTAGACCGTAGTTCTTATGAGCTGACGGTTAGAGGTACCCTTTGACAGCCTCTCATTGACTTCTCCATGTTTCCTTGATGTCCTGTGTCAATCCGAACGTAGTTGAGTCCCACCTCGAACTTTCACACTTAATTTTGTAATGCTTGAAAAGTTGGAGTTAGTTTTGAATTACAAAATTTTAGTTGAGCAAAATGTTTAGTCCAGGAATCCTTATTCTGATGGTACTCGCAGACGCAACCCACTCCAGTAGACGTACTCCAGTGGATAACGCCAGCATCCTAAATCTTTATTGGCCGGTTTCGCGTTTAACCATCCCCAACGAAATACCTGCACTCGCGGTCAAGTTGCGGCCTCCTCTAATGCTAAGCGACTTATCGTTCACCCTGTTTATTATATCTTAGCGATAACACATGAAAAACCCTGTGTAAAAACCGCATGATAGCATGCAATGTATTTTATTTAGATAGAAGGTTCAACAGGCTCAAGGAAAGATTGTCTAGCTACCTTAATAATTTTTTATGAACTGTCTAACTTTGGTTCCTTTTAACTCTTGATTCTGTGTTATTTGGGCACAGAGTAATCTGTGACTGTAACTTTGAGAATAAAGCAAGAAAGCAAGAGAACTTTGACTTTAACTGAGTCTTGAAGAGGCGTGAAGTGCTTTTCGAAAACTGAACATGTTTTCTGATGACAGGCCTCTGACACCTGAAGCAGAGAATAAAACATTTATAAAGGCTCTGATCTCATCATAATCTTTCGGTTATTTATACTTGCATTGAACATTTTATTTTCCATAAATTCTTATTTAAGCACATAATCATATGCAAAGCGAATATTAATAATCTATTTTGTGGCTTTTACACTTGAAATATCATCTGACCTATAAAAAATGTCAAGGTGCCGTTCTTGATTGAAAATTTGATATGTATGATAAGTACTAATAAAATACAAACTTATTCCAAGGGAATAACAAATATTAACTAATAAACATGTAACAATTCGAGTGCCCCTTAAGTTTGTGGTTGTGTAAAATTTTAAATACAATTTATTGTTTAATTTTTTTAAATTTCCGCGAATTTTCGAAAATTTATTACCAGAATAATGTAATAAAGAGTATGTAAGCGGCTATCAAAAGTATTACTCGTAAATATCAACTTTACGATAAAAATGTGCGTGATGCATGAATAAATTCGAAGGCTCAACTGGATTGCAGATTTAATGAATTTAGTTTAATACATGTCGTACCACACGAGCTTTCTATTTATCTAAAATAAATCGATGGAATGTGATCGTTATTTGTTTGTAAGTTCCAATCATGGTCGGATCACGTTCGAGTGACATGTGAGAGCCTGTGAGAAGTGTTCATTGGGGCAGATTAAGCAGGATTCAAATCAACCTATTCATAAATCTCTACCAAATAATGAATTAAATTCACAATGGTTTCGGAGTAACCGAACCTTCTCATACTAGCGGCAGATGCTGATTAAAATACGCCATACATAATATGTACGATGCATATTTCCTCCATTATACTATCTCATTACATAGCTAATTTCATCGGTACTCGCAGATCCTTGCACAATCTAGACAATTTTTTCTCTTCTCAAATCAATAACGATGTATCGTCTGACGCACACATCATTCTCCGAACACAGGAACAGCATAAAATATGACCGAAGCAATCTAAGGAAATTACTTTACGTATGCAATGCACACACGTATATGCAAAAGGTATCGAGGCTCGACTTTATAGAAGGATACTTCAAACATGAAATGCATTCTTAAGTAGTTCCTTACTGTAAAACAAACCTTGCAGGTACAGCTATGCCATTCATAGGTGGTAGGTTGTGCAGTGTGCTAAGACTGCTTCAGCATGTCAGGCAGGTTGGAAAATATCAGGACAAAATCTAAGGTTGTGCGCCAAGTTAGGGAATATGGGGATCGGGGATGAGTTGGATAAAGCGATGTTCACAACTTGGCAAAACCTTGTGCATATAGATAGGGTACTACATTGCCGAGTAGAAAATATCAGAATACTTGACAAGGAACGAAAAGCCCAAGACCAAGCCCAAAGTGCTCCAAGGAATCTTTACAATATTCCTATTCTATGCATGTAGCAGTGTTGCATTGGAGTACGAACTATACAATATATTGCATGTGGAAGGATTGCTGCAATCATTGCATATATACAAACATTGATATACGGACAGGATACCAACGTGTGACACAGGTCGCCCTCCTTTCAGAATCCTTTCAATTCAGGTGAGTTACACGTGTAAATATTCTTAAACATTTAAGCGGAATTGAAGTTCTGACTGAGGTGCTTCAGTGTTTCCCTTTTTTCAAACCACAGGCGATTCTTGAGCGTGTATAGTTGGATAGTTGGATGCAGTTTTAGATGTGACATGGGAATTTTTTAAATATTTGATAAGGTCCTAGGTGATTTACAGTTTCAGTTGTTTTTGCCAGATTGAGTTGTACGAGTATGACGGGAATGAAAATTTGAATAATGGTGGATAAGTTTAGAATTTGTTCAATTCGGTCGTGAATGATGGTATTGTAGGGTGTGTGAATTCACGGTCTGTGAATTTAAAATTTAGGCTTCAAGTTAACAAAACTTTTCTGACAGTTTTATGAATAAAAAGGAGTTGTTCGTTCGCATAAGTACTAAATTTAAAGGATAATATGAGATGCAAACTGATAAATAAGGAAGGCTTTCCTTATCTGTTGATAACACAGTTTTTTTTTGTTTTTTTTTGGGAGGTGAAGGCTATTTACGCCCTGAGTGTCGGACTCCCCCGCTACCGGACTACCGACTAAACACCTCCCCTGTCACACCGAGACGGACGTCGGACTAGGTTAAGGGAAATCTCTCTTTCTCCACGGATGGATAGGAAGGAATTGCGATTCGAGAGAATTGCGATTATTAGAGAATTTCGTTACAGAGATCCTCCACCCTCGCCAAGCGATCCATAATGCCCTTCTTTATAGTAAGTACTGTCCGTATGTAATGTGACACACAGTTCCAATTGTCTTTTGATTGCATCATTTTTCCCGTTACATTTTCTGGCGAGAGCACGCCTATTTTTTCCGAGAGATGCGAACGGAGTCTTGTCCATCTGTTACACGTAAACAATATGTTACCCCTACGTAAGTATACACGTTTCCGTTCGTCTGCAAGTAACTTAATAGGAACCACCCTTGAGATTACCAGCACTGCAGGTTCAGAGACAGTGTGGTATGCAGCCGCTATCCGCACAGCTCCTTGCCTCTGCACCTGTCCCAGACGCCTTCGGTGCGTCTCTTTACGAAGAGCGTCAGCCAAAACCTCGGAGCCATACAAGAGCACTGACTCCATTGCACTCATCATTAGACGTCTTTTGCTCGAGGTTGGCCCCTGCGTGTTGGCCATAACGCGATTTAGCGCCGATACTCGTACGGAAGCCTTATCCGCCGACGCTCGAACCTGCTCGAAAAAACTCATCTTCGAGTCAATCATCAAGCCAAGGTATCCGATTGATTCTTTTGACTCGATGATCATTTCCCCCATTCGAACGGGGATAACACGAGGGATCCGCTTCTTGGTAAGGACGACAACCTCGGTCTTTTTCAGCGCTAGGCTAAGCCCACGGTCTGTCATCCACTCGCTCACTCGGCGTAGTACCGCACCCAGTTTGAGCTGTGTCTGTCCGTCTGGCCCTGAGGCCTTTTTCGATTTTTATCAGAAAAAAGTCAACTTTTTTCGTTCTTGCAACCTGGTCTAGTAAATCTTGTGCGGTTGAGCTACGGTGTAGGTTGATTTGCAGGACTTGAATCATGTCTTTGCTCGTTTCTTGCTTAGTGCCTCTTTGAACTCCTGGCACCTACCACTTCCTGGAATATGAGCCAGATCTTCAGACTTCCGTCCCTTATCTTTGCAAAAGATGCAACTGGGTTCGTTTGGGCAGTCTTTCGCCTTATGGCCGGAAGTGCCACACTTGTAGCACAGTTTGCTTCGATCTGGACCCTTGCAGTTCAAGGAGATGTGTCCGAAGATGTACCCTTCGACGTATCTTGCACACAACCCAGCCGACTTTAATTTTCTCCTTGGCCAGGAGTTGCACAGTGTCTTTCTCTGGGATGTCTATTATTGCCACCCTTTGTCCGCTAGGGTTGGTAGGCATTAGCCTTACCCTAAAGCTCTCTGCCGTAGGAAGAATTAGCGTAATGGAATCTTCTACTTCTTTAGCATCCACAATGCAGTCAAGGTCTCTTATTTTCAAAGAGGCCACTGGCTGTAATGTCGAGACAACAGCTTTAGAGCCCAGAAGGTCCTTGACAGCGCTCTCGAACTGTCCCTTGTCGGTGGATTCCACTCCAAGTTCTACGAGGAGACCGCCTGTTCTGGTCGCTCTTACTGTTCGTATACAGACACCGTTGTTTTTCGGGTTCCACATTTTGCCTGATTTCCTTGAGGACCTCGGCGTAAGTTTTCCCGTCTGCAGGCTTGATCAGTAGAGCATCCCTTCGCTGCTTGTTCCTGGTCTTTTTTGTCATTGCGCTGTGTTTCGTGCCTTCTTGCTTTTCGGGCGCCTGTTTGGAATCTTTTGTTGTCGCGCGGTGTATCTTCTTC
Source organism: Stratiomys singularior (assembly GCA_954870665.1). Taxonomy (NCBI): domain Eukaryota; kingdom Metazoa; phylum Arthropoda; class Insecta; order Diptera; family Stratiomyidae; genus Stratiomys; species Stratiomys singularior. Next base: position 108,855,511 of record OX940879.1, on the reverse strand, counting down.
GCAGCCTTCTGTTGCGATTTAGAGCGCACCAATTGAAAGCCATCATTTTTCTCCTCCCCTTGACTGCTGTCTCCTGTCTCGACTGTTATCGGCCCCCTCGCCCTTTTCCTACGGTCAGGTTTAAGTGGACTACATGCCGCCCTTTTGCCTTTTACGAGAGGAGTAGCAATTTCGGTGTAGGGAGTTTTATTTTCTGGAACCTTCTTAAACTCTTTCAATTCACTCACCGTCCGTAACCACCTGGGGCAATAGTTCTGTATCCTATCAACGAGGTCCTCCAATTCGTCAATCCCATTTTTGATGTCCTTGTTGACATTTTTTCGGACATTCGTTGAATTTCTCATCACTTTTATTATAGCGCTTATGTTCCTTGTTAGACGCTCTTCCTCACTTCTGTAAGCGGCTATTTTCGTTATCAGATTGTCCTCAAGTGAAGTTCTCGGTATACTGTCAGCAGGAGAGTCTTGTTGTTGTTGTTGAGCATCATTGTTTTCGCCTTCCACGTTGTTCAGTATATGACTTTTGATGGCCCCCGGAGAATGGCACTTCGGATCGATGACTCCACTGCCCGAAGCCTCCACTACGCTTCTGGTATCGTTCGCTCCATCGCCTTGTGCAGGAGGAATGTTGTGGACAAGCACCTTTTTCGCTGTTGCAAAGCGTTCGATGGAGGTTTGCTTGCACGATGTTTTGTCGCTGCCTTGATTAGGCTTGGCTACTCTTTGAGGCGGAGTTCGCAGTAGTTTTAGCCTTCGGGCGAACATGCTTACGTCGTTGATTTTTTCACTTGTAATTTTTGATTCTTCAGTGGCCGAGTGTTCCACCACTGAAAAATGCCCTGGCGACTTATCCCCAGCATGTATGCTGGCGAGAAGCCCGCATGAGGTCGAGGCTCCCTCACACGTCGGGGTGTATATCCCCACCCCTAATTTATTATTTTTGTTTTCACTCATCATATATTTTTTGGTGCGTACTTTTAGTGACTTGATCACGCGTCTGGATGACGGGCAACCTCGTTAAACCCCCTCCACCACGCCAAAGTAGTACCCATAGGGGGGGGGGGGGAAACACACAGATAACACAGTTTAGAAATTGTTAAATTTGCATTTATGTGAACACCATTAAATAGATACGAATTGTATAATGAAATTTTCATTTAGTGTTCTGTGTCTAAATGAAAATTTAGAGGCAGGACATGAATGTTCTGATCGTATGACTAACACGACTATCACACCTGATTCCGCGTATAGAAACCAAGCGCAAGTAGGTTCTAGTTGTATAATTTAGGTGAATCGATTTATTGAACTGTGAACGACTTCATAAATGTTCCCCGAAATTGGAGCTATGTTTTTCTTGGACTTGTTTTGAATAGAAACTAAATATTTTATAGGGAGCGTTATTCAAAAGTAAGTTATCTCTGCGGCACCATTTCTTAAATATATTTTGGACACCAGGTTATAAATTTATGATATTTTCAGTGATAACAATTAGTGCTACATCAAATACATCCATTTCCGCCTAGCACTTTCCACAAGGGTCATATATATACTACTCGTGTATGCACATATATATATTTTTTCTATCCCCAATATCACTTTAATCTAAAATATATGATTCTTTTAATGGAAAATTCATGAATAACTATTTCAGATATAACGTGGGATCATGACATCATTATAATAATGTTCCCGTGTACAACTTAATTTCTATCACGGATAATAAATGGTTTTCTTCACACGCAGCCTCTTCTTTGCTGCATATTATCATGCGTTTGGACCAAGTTGGAACGTTTCGTTCGTTTTACAAAGTTTGGATTTTAGGCGTGATCAAGTCACCAAAAGTTATCGGTGGATAAACAGGTGGTCAGTCATCCGGCAATTAAATCTACTCTGCGAGCATAATTTATATTGATTTTATTCACTTTGTATCAGAGTAATAAATTTGGCTATTTCGCTTGGAAGTTTTATTTTAATGTTTGTTTTTTTTACGTTATTTTTGGATTTGCTTTAGTTGCCAGTGCTTTTTCTTGTGCCTGGCGATGTCAGACGAGTCTACCTAAGATGAATGATGATAATTTGAGTACAAGACATACGGCGTAATTAATATGGAATTTTCAAAATTAAAAAGAATAAAGTTATCTTCAATACTTACTCATAGGATAATTCTCCACAATTTAATCCAAAGTCATAGCCGTATTAAGAAGCTAAAAGAAAAAAAAAATAAATTTCCGTCAGTTCGTTTAAGTTTTTTAAGTCGAGGAATTTCGGTATTTCCTGACAAGGCAACGGGCGTTTTTTTTTTGTGGAAATTAGCATGCATATAAACAGGATGCCAAACACGTAGGCACGCTAACACTCAATCTTAAGTTCTTATCTCCTCTGTCTCCGTCATATCCACCAAGTGGAAATGTGTAAAACCATTTCATTTACACCTAATGTTAATTTCATGTAAAATTATTCCGGATTTGTTGGTTTTTAATTTCATCAAAAATTTAAGATGATATTATACTAATGATACTTTTTTTTTTCATATACCAAATCAAAAACAAAACTGGTCCCACTTGCTTTCTTAATAAGATCGAAACGACTGTTGTGATCAGCTTTTGATTGTGACTTAAGAGAAAAATCTTAATCGTGTCGGGAATTTGTTGTTTGTGATTTTAAATGTTGCTTTAAATTTAATGAAACAATGATATGGTGCCAGAATAACTATTCTTTAAAGGTAACATTTTCGAATTTTAGATTTTTTTATTCGATTTTAGTTGATAAGATATGTATCGTTTTTATTTGGTTTAGTTGTAAAGAAGAGTGTGAATATTCAATTAATTTGTTGGAGATTTTTAATATTGTCAGTTCGTTATGAAATTTTCGAGTAGTCTTTGTGAATTGCATCAGGATAAGTTATGATACTTGTGATTTTCAAAGTATGGCGCCTTTAATTGATTATGGATGGTATCCAGCTACTTGCAGAACAACAATATGTTGGCCCATACTGCTGAATTGAAAATATTCAGAAAACAAGGGTAGAATTTTGAGTGATTTAATCGCTTCTTGTTTGAGAGCTTTTGATTGAATTTGATGTGTCTTGCAATATTTGTTGGGTGCTGTATTCCGTAAATTACATATTTTGAGTTTTATTTGGATCTGCCTCATTAGCCATATTATTTATCTGTTGTGTAGATATAAGAGTACAACTGAGTCAAAAAATTCGTAGCAAGAAGTACGGAAGATGTTAAAATCACACATTCTGCTTCCTGTTTGATTCTTTTTTGTCATGAAGCACAACCCACCTGCCAACTCAACTAAACGAAAGATGAACAATATCGAGCGTTTTTAACTGCATGAAGGAAATAGCCTTTTCCGTTATAATATTTTAATTGATATATATAAAAAAATATTTTGTGAAAAATTGTTAAAAGTTAAATTTATGACGATCATTACCTCACGTTATATGAATGTATTAAGCATTTTAATATCTATCATTAAAATTTGATGGTTTTATGCGTTTTTGGGAGTAAAATACATATTCGAAATGTAACAAGCAAATTGAGGTTATGTGTCGGTTTTGTTGTAGCTTAAGTTAAAATTCGTCATTCCCTCACAGTCATTCCCCCACTGCATTTAGGAGTGAGGAATGAGTGAGGGAATGATTTATCCAGTATTTTGCGGTTTTTTTAGATTTTTTATTTATTTCTTGCAACTTGTATTTCACGGTATTTAATTTAAAACAGGTGCATGTATGTGGAAGCAAAATGGCACGACAAAAGAAGTTGAGTGATGCAGAAAAAAAAATAAAAAAGAAAGAGTATGATAGAAAAAGGCGAGAAAAAATGAAAAATAATACTGAATCTTTAGAAAAACTGCGGGAAAAAGAAAGATTAAAATATTTAAAGAAAAAAGAGAAAGGTCAAGTTAAACCAGTTATTAATATGAATGCTAGAGAACTTAGACGAAAGCGAAAACAATGGAAAGAAAATAGTAAAGTGTATAGGATTAATAAAGCCATAGCACACGAAAATTTACAAAGAATAATTGATGATACACCTCCGCCAAGTCCAGTATCAGTTGTGCAGCAAATTAGAGAAGATGTAGCTGCTCGAAATAGACGACAGATGCGAAGGCGACGAGCTATTTTGTATGCAAAGATTGCAAATTTGGAAAAAAAATTTGAAGAATGCAGTAAAGTTCAGCGAAAAATATAAGAAGAGATATTTGAGAATGAAAACAAAAAAAAACTGACCCCGAATCGCCTGGAACTAAAGTAGATGCGCTTCTAAAGAATGTAAACGTTCGTGAGAGTGTGAAGAAGAAATTACTTTTTGGAGAAGCGTTAACAAGAGATCTAGAGACTAGTTACAAAGATCTTGGAAAGAAACATGAAAAAAAGAAAAAATATTACGAAATGTTGAAATTGAAATCATTGCAGAAATATAAGTTACTTCATGCATCGAAACATTTTTTTAAACATGATACTTTCAAAAGACAAAAGCCTCGAAAAATAAGCGATAAAATGATGAAGGTAAAGGACGATGTAATTAAATTTTTGGAGAAAGATGAAAACTCAAGGATGTGCCCGGGGAAAAAAGACTATCTTAAATCAAAAAATGGTAAAACTAAACAAAAGCGTGTTTTATATGATACACTTCAAAATTTACACAAAAAGTTTTTAAGCACGGTCAATTATAAGATAAGCTTATCAACCTTTTGCAGATTCAGACCCTTTTGGGTTACTTGGCGAAACGTGAATACCCGAAATACTTGTCAATGCATACAGCATGCCAATATTCAATTGATGATATCTAAATTGCATGAAGTCAAAGCATTGAAATTTCGTAACGTGACTTCAATTTTAGCGACAATAACCTGCGATGTGCATTCCACAAAATGTCTATTCAGGGAATGTTCAACCTGCAAGGAACGCTCTTTGGAATACTATTTACCAATGCCTAATCAGTTTGTGACTTATCAACATTGGATTTATGAAGTCAGTTCATTTGAAAAGGATGGGAAAAAAATACAGTTCGTAAACCCGTGAAGAAAGAGTATAGGGTTAAATTGAAATTGCTTGTTCAAAGTCTGGAAGCAGCATTACCACTTTTTTTTTTCACATATTGGCACTATAGCACATCAATATCAGGCCATTCAACATATAAAGAAAAAATTAATAATAAACGAAATTTTAATTCATGTAGATTACAGTGAAAACTATTGCTGTAAGTATAACGAGGAAATACAAGCTGCCCACTTTGGTGAAGGAAGGAAGCAGATAACAATGCATAAAGGAGTGCTTTACTTGCGCAAGGATAATGCAATCAAACCTGTATCCTTTTGTTCTCTCTCTAGTGACAATAGACATGACACAATGGCTGTTTGGGCTCACTTGAAACCCATATTTGAGTGGATAAAAACACAACATTTACCTATTTCCCGATTACATATGTTGAGTGATGGGCCTGTTAATCAATACAAAAATAAATTTATGTTCGAAATGGTGTGTCGCCATCTAAAAGATCTCTATCCAGAAATCACATACTTTTCATGGCATTATTCTGAACCCGGGCACGGTAAGGGAGCGCCTGACGGTGTCGGTGGAACCCTGAAACGGACAGCTGATAAAGTCGTGGCAGAAGGCCATGATATCGTAGACCTGAATTCATTGAAACCTATCCTTCAATCCAGGTGTCCTTCTATTTTATTGTTTGAAGTTACCACAGCAGATATTTCGCTGATGGATGATCTCATAAAACAGTCCAAGACTATTCCTACTTTCCGGGGAACACAAAAAATACGCCAGTTCGTATTTTTTCACAACACCTTACAGTGCAGAAGACTTTCATGCATAGATTGCGAAGAAGTTTGTACCCACTATCATTTGGGGTATTTTCAACAACAGCGCAGTAATCGATTTACTAAGAGGCGTAGCAAATCCCCTCAAAAGTATATAGAATTGGATATAATGAAGGATAATTACCAACTGTCTTCAGCGTCGTCTTCGCGCATTCAAGATCATACTAAAATGTTAAAAGAAAATGATACAATTGATTTAGAAAATGAGGGATCTACTGTTGTCTCCGACAGTGATAAGAATGTTACCATTGGAGATCATGTCCTGATAAAATGGGGCACGTCAAAGTATCCCGGAGAAGTTCTATCTGTTTTTGAAGATGGTTTGATGGTTAGGTGTATGAAGCAAGGTGTGAAGTTTTGGAGATGGCCTAATATTAAAGATGAGCAATTATATAAATGGGAAGATGTGATACAGAAAATAAAGCCACCAAAGTTAGTTAAAAGGGGGAATTACGTTATTACAGAGTTAGATGACTCTACAAGCGATGTTAAAATTAAGATTGAATAACTCATTGATCTCAAAGACCAAAAAACTCTATGAAAAGACTTATTTAGGTTAATATTAATAATAATTAATGCTTAATAAATAAATATGAAGATGTTTTAATTTAAGTTTTGGAGAAGTGCTAAGTACAAAGTTTAAAAATAAATAGTAATAAGTATTTAAAAGTTAAAAACATTTGTTACCTCTATAGTGAGTAGTACTCGTATATTTGTTATTTTTTTGGGTTTATATTATATTTATGTTGGTCATTTTCTATAAGTACAAAATATTGTTTATGTTCTATAAGTACAAAGTTTTGAGTTGATTTTCTTTAGAATATGATATTTCATTGTTTGATATATATTAATAAAAAATATATAATTTCTTTCATTTGTACATGTTGTTTTTTTACTATAATATAATAATAAATCATTCCCTCACTACGTTAATCATTCCCTCATTTCTTTATTTTTTGAAACCTCATTTTATATAGGTTATATACAAAAATATGGAAGATCAATACCCCTGGACAGATCTCTAAAAGCAACTTTTCTGATCTCCGCGAAAAAATATCTAAGTTTATAAAAAAAAAAAAAAATTCAATAATATCCCAAATTTCGAGATTTCATAAGAAATACCCAAATATAAATCAAATCACTCCCTCGTTAAATAAATATCATTAAAAAATGTATCATTAACAAATTAAGAGAAAAATATGAAAAATTAATAATTTCACATTTAAAAAAAGGTTCAGTTCCTAGCATGAAGACATGCGTGATTATAAAGCTTTCACGTGTGTTAGCAAGTTTTTCTTTCGAAACAGAAACTCTCTTTTAAAGTGAATTGATCTAAAAAGAATCGAAAACAAGAAATGTGCATTAAATGTAGTCTCTCATTTCAAAATATTGCCTCATTTAAAATAATTGGAGCTCAGATGTAAGTTTGATTATACAATACGTAAAAAGCCTGTTTGTGTTATTCAATATTTTAAGAAACAATTTAATTTTATTCTGTGTGAACTACTGGGAAATCTGTGTTGTGCGTATAAAATAAATCAGAATATAACGTATATTGATTTTTCTTTTGATTTTTCTAAAATACCTTCCAAATATTTTTCAAAATCGCTCATTTTCAGTGCATTGAATTATTCTTAATAATTTCTTCACAAATGCTTCTCCCAATCAACAGCAATTAGCTTTGATATGGCCAAAGTACAAACAAAAACAAAAGACTTCGATGCATCACTCAGACGAGTAACCTTATAATTTGTACACGAATTAGAGAACATTTTACTACGAAATTCCAACTGCGTTTCATGCTTTAATTTCTCAGACAGCTGCTCACTAAATATACATGTTGGCAGTTTATACTTCAATTAATTTGTTATCCAATTATAAGGTCCTATCTGTCTGTGACCTATCTGCATTGCATTTAAAGGGGGTGCAATGCAGCGTAAAGATCAAAATCAATTACGATCTTGAAAAAAAGATGAGAATAGAAAATCAACCACAAAGAATATTGACAAAATAGCATAGACACAATTGGTGCAGCTAAAGGGGGATCGCTACTTATCTCACATGTTGCGTCAAATAAACATGTGAACCGATCAAAACAAACATAAGAAAAGATCAAAATCAAATTAAACATTACTGCGAAAGGGTCCACGTTTTGAGATTGATTATAATGATTCGATTTGGGTTTTTTTCCATGTTCGTATGAATTGTTTGTGAATAAGTTTTAACTGATCATCATATCTACGATGATGATACTTAACTAAGCATATGGTTACATTGAACGTATCTAACATACCCGGCCTCATATTGCAGCAATTGTGACTTAGTAACCTATATCAGTGCATGCTACAATACTCGGGATAGGCTGCACTGAATCGTTACTAATTCTGTTTGATGTGTTTTGTCATGCAAACGTCATGGACTAAACAACTACATATTGGTCCGCGTGTGGTTTGTTTAGGATATTTATCACAGACAGCGCGTTTGTACCCTTTTGAAGTAACATAGATTCGCGTTTCTGATGATGTGTTAGAAAAGACTGATCAGGCTTAGAGGAGCCTTGTCGGTAATAAAATAAATGTTAAAAGTCTACCGAATGAATTGGATAATTGTCGAGAGAAATTGCAGTTCAAATAAACTAAGAATTATTAAAGCACGTAAACAAGTTGTCACCTCATAACTGTGCGTTATTTTCAAATGAATCTGAACCCTCGGTAAAATCATAAATAAGTTTCAATTTCGATTTGCATATTTTATCCATCTTGTTTAACAATATGATTCTCTTCACTATTAGCAAACACGCCGACGATTGATTTTAACACAATCCTATGGACCTCAAGGTGACACACCACACCTCAAGTGTTGCATACATGTTTGCCAATCTGCAAAAGGAATGGAACACCAGCATCAGCGATCGCGTCAAATGTGTTATCATTTTCAAGATACGTATGGCAAAACACGTTCTGCGATTTGGTATGATCCATAAAAGAGTCGGCATGGGTGATTTATTTTGTTCTTGCGTGTTTTACAGGTGGTGCCGATAGTTTACATCTCGTGTTTGTGCACCCTGATTTGCGTATTTTAATGGGCGACTTGATGCCTTCGTGGCGATGCGATTTAAAATCGTGAAAAGCGCGTGTTGTTAAAATTACGAGGAAAAATTGATAAATTACGCCTTGGACACGTATTTCATGTACTGAGGTAGTCACTGGATATTTGTTGAGTAGTTTAAAGAGAAAATTTCAACGCTATGCAAAATTTATCTTAGCTGAGTTTGTTTAAATCCGATTTCTCGCTTAACAAGATTTAAGTAAGTTTCAACAACGGAAGTACAATCTAATTTCTTTCTAATTAGATATAGATATGAGTTTTGAAAAACAAAAAAATAAAGCTCGAACAGAAAACTCCGAAGACCTTACATACTCCTTGTTTCCAACGAAAAGAACCTTCAAGGTAAGACCGCAGTGTTAAATATGCAAAACCTCATGAGCAATTTGTCAACATGTCTTCCTGAAAAACTACAGGTTCGACTGCAGTAAATGCTCATTTTTCAAGTTGCATGCCTGCATATCAATAACATCTTAATAAGTCCTAGCACGGCAACCGATAGTTTCTCGCCGCTAATCTCCACGAATTCCACGGAAACGAACGTACTGTTGAGCTTCTTATCTTGCCACGAATTCGTGTTGTAGCTGTTGCACGGAGAATTTATCATCAACCAGGCTGGCACACACCTGGTCTAGCAATCTTCGGCCCATACACTCAACGTACTTCCAGAGTAACATATTTTTACAGCCGCATCACATCTCACACATCTCGGATATGATCTTATCTGAACATTTAGTGAACGATCACGTCGTGGCTAAGGTGGAAATGTTAATTAGCGTTAATTAGTTGATTTAGTTTTCATTGAAGAACGTGTGTGAAATTTTTAATAAAAACCATACATTTATGACTTGTCACACACCCTAAACAGCGATGTATGATCTCTGGTGGTTAGCGTTGTCGTTTCCGTCCCGATCGGTGTATGGATCATTTACAACACGTAGATTTTTATCAAACATATTCGAGTATGTTGGGATGCGATGCAGGGGCCAATAAGTGTCGTCAGCGATGAATTATGACCCCAGCCAGTGGGTTAGATGGACTAACATAAATTTCGGAATAAATATTCAGGTTTATCGGTCGCTTCGACGTTGCCGTGCATGAATGGAGATGCGATGAAACTTTTGACGAGGTCAAAGATGGTTTTGTCTTTTCATAATTTCTATTTTGAATATATCTTTTATTTAACAGTATTAGGTTAGGGTAAGAGATCAGCCGCGAGTTCGGTAGGGTAGTCAAAATCACGGACGGTATGATCTTGGCTGCGTGGTATGTGCTTTGAGTCTACATGAACTGTTAACATTATCTTGGATGAGTTGAAGCTTGTGCAATGTGTGCACATTCCAGTGGACGCTTGAACATTTGGTTATTTCTTAAGGTGACAACATACTTGGACGATTCAATGTTCTTGTGATGGTGCTGAACAGTTCTTCTGTTCACCGGTGAAATGACCAATCCATCTGAAATCCGATTATAAATGCATACGATTGGCCCAACACATCAAGCGCAGTCCAAGCTCACGTGTGACCTAACAGTTGGAAAAGCTAAACGGTTTTTTTTCTTCACATGATTAAGATTCACGATAGAATTTAAAACCTAACATTTTAAAAATAAAAACAAATGGGAATTAATATTTATATTTACCTATTTTGGGTTACATTTCATATTTTATGATAGAAACTTTAACTTATTTGCATACGTTTGCATAGAAATCGTTTATTATTGATTGCACATAATTTCAATTTTGATTTTTGTGAAAGTGAAATTTTTGTTGTTGTTATATTGATTTATTGCATTAGCTTTTTCAACATTTTGCGGAACACACTGAACACTGAGAACAAGTGCATAGTAAAAGTTCATTTTTAGAAAGGTAGTCAATCAAAAAGTGATGGTCTGCAAGAGGATGCAAACATAGGTGAGGTGTAGTATTATTTTTCAAATTTTCTTATACGCCACAGTTAAAGTCTTGGAGGAAGCATGATGTGAGTAAGTTATTGTAAAATCTAAAAGGTATTCCCCGCATAAAGAGAGACGATTCAATAAAACAATCACAGAACCGTCGGCTATCGTTATAAGCCTAAATTTAAGTCTGAATTTTATACCATGAAGATTATTAAAACCAGGCAAAATCCATTGTAAGCTAGCAGAGCAGTTTTTTTCTCTGGCAATTTCGTTTTGGTCTTCACCGTGATTTCAATAAAATATAAAAAGTTATCACCTTTTTTCTATTGCATTTGTTAAACTATTAGGGGCATAAATATGAAATGCGGATTTTACTAACAGATGGCATAACCATTACATATGGTTTGTGTCCGGGATAACTAATATGGCATTTTGGAGGGTAAGCATCTGTCAATAAATTCCAGTATGTCATAGGTTCTGATTGTACAAACAACATCGTTTTTTTCGCTTCAAAAATGTCGAATTACGTGCCAGAAAAAGAGGTTTCGCGGGGAAGTCTAATAACCTTCTTTCATTTGAAGAAAACGGCAGCAGAAACTTATCGATTGTTAGTGGAAGCATATGGTGAACATGCCCCAAGCCAAGACACTTGTGAACGATGGTTTAAAAGATTTAAATGTGGCGATTTCGATGTTAGCAACAAAGACCGTGGAAAACCACCAAAAAAATTCGAAGCTACAGATTTGCAAGCATTATTGGATGAAGACAACACACAAACTGAAAAACAGTTGGCAGAAGTGTTGGAAATTGCTCAGGCAGCCATTTCACAACTTTTAAAAGCCATGGGAAAGATCCAAAAAGCTGGAAAATGGGTGCCGTATCAATTGAAAGAAAGAGACATCGAAAGGCGAAAAACCGTTTGTGAAAATTTGCTTGCCGGACAGAAAAGAAAAGGTTTTTTGCATCGGATTGTTACTGGCGATGAAAAGTGGATTTATTTCGACAATCTTAAGCGGAAAAAATCATGTGTAGACCCAGGCCAGCCACCAACATCACAAACAGTCCGAAATATTCATGGAAAGAAGACTTTGCTGTGTATTTGGTGGGACAGTAAGCGACCTTTGTATTACGAACTGCTGAAACCTGGTGAGACTATTACTGGCGAACGTTATCGACAACAAGTGATCAAATTGAACCACGCACTTAACGAAAAACGACCCGAATTTCACCAAAGACATGATAAAGTCATTTTTCAACATGACAATGCTATACATAATGCCGTATGTTGCAATACCTGTACAGAACTACTTGGGAAACATTAATTGGGAAGTTCTGCCCCATCCGCCGAATCTACCAGACTTGGCTCCTTCTGACTACTATTTGTTTCGATCGATGCAGCACGGACTTTCGGAACAGCACTTCCATTCTTACGAAGAAGTTAAATACTGGCTTGATGAGTGGTTAGCCTCAAAAAATGAGAAGTGTTACTGGGACGGAATCCATCAATTGACAGAAAGATGGGAAAAAGTCGTAGCTAACGACGGCCAATACTTTGATTATTGAATTCATTCGTTCTGTTATTCAAATAAATGCATATTTCAAGCAGGAAAAATACGCATTTCATATTTATACACCTATTATAGTTTTCTTTCCACATATTGTAGTCTCGTTTCCGTGGTGATTTGTATTTTGGTGTCCTTTAGTGTTAACTTCTTACGTTTTTTTCCTGTGACACAAAGCTTTATAAGTGGATTTTAAGGAACAGTAAAGAATGCAACTGGCCTTCACGTCCGCTTTGGTTTTCATCCATGGAAGTCAGTAATCAATTAACTGAAAATCTACGAAACAAGGAAATGAACTGATCCTTCATTACCCGAATCGTTGACAAGTCAACGAAAGGAAAATCTTAAAAGTTGTAATACCACATGTCCTTCAGTACCAACTTAAGATACAAACGCAACTTAACTTAATTTTAGGGAAACAAGAAGTCAATAATGGATTTATGAAAAATCCAAAAGGAATGAATTGTACCTACTTGCATCAGTCCCACAATTCATGGGACATAGAACCATAAATCATGGCCAAATATTGGCTTGTTCACTATCGAAGAGGAAGTAATACTTGACATGCAGTTTACAATGTCTATTGTATGTCTAGCAAACCGTCTCGCAACAACGACATAGTATCGAATTCATGTCAGGAACGAATTCCCAAACTGTCTAATTGATCGCTATTTATATCGACAAACCTCTAGACTAGATGACTTGCCGTCATTTTAATAAATCAATATCGCAGATCAGTTTCAAGAAATGTTCGCTACACGAACAGAGCTCATCATGGAAATAGCAACAACAAATGCGAACAATTACAAATAAAATTATCACTATGGTTGCCTAATCAGACGTTAAAGTGTGATTGAAAAAAAAAAGAAGAAGAGAGAAATCCTAAAAAGCAGCAACAACTTAATGAAGATGTAATCAAAATGATGGCAATGGCGGTGAACTTCAATGCGATCAACTCTTTCATGTTCCATATACATATTAAGTACTTTTGTATACAACGAACAGATCTCTTGTGGTCGGTTCTCCTTTCGCAGAAGGTTTATTTTTCAAATTTCGATTTTCATTTTTTTTTGCCTTTCATTTCTTATTTGATTTTTTCTCTCTCGTTACTTCCAACACATCGAACGTCCATCCAACATATCTGATTCGAAAAATTCTCCCGTATTGAAATGTAATCAAGGTAAACTAGACACTTGAAGAGCTTTTTGATCATGCGCCGCATATACACGATCGGCAGATGAAAATTTAGATGAGAAGATAGTCCACCTAAATACAGGGTACTTGACGCGATATACAAGGCGCTGTATAACTTCATTTTCAAAGCGAATTCTCGGTTACCATTTTGCGCTCCGGTACCACCTTCTGAACTTTAGAGCGGTGGTTAATATACGAAGCGTGATATGAACTATTAGCAGGTTTAGCTTCACCGATCAACTGATAGGGGTATTACCGAGATCATCACTAGAGTCTATGGTGGGTTGCACCTTTAACGGGAGGTTGGCTCTATAGTTTCTGGTCATCCTCCTTTTAAGATAGCATCTTTTTCCATAGACCATTACTAATTGAACGTGATCGATTACGAAATTGTTTGATCAACGACCCCATTTAAATGGAACGATCAAGAGGATTTGGATGTTTTCCATGTTCCGCGTCGGAATTGCAGATATGGAATAGTGGTCAGGAGTGTGAAAGCGTAGGCGAGCAATATCAATACCAGTAGTAGTGAAAGCTGTATCAAGTATAAAACCCACGAAAAATCCATGAAAGACTCGAAAAACAAAATCCCAAATTAAACGATAGCCGCCCATTAAATGAGCATCTATTTTTTTTCGAAAATAATTAGTTTTTTTCATTGTATTTGTCGAAGAATATCTTTAATCCTAACGGGTTACCCACCGTGCAATATGATTAGATGTGCATTCCGTATCAAGGTCATGGTTTGAATGTTCACCGCTAAAACCATGCGAAGCTTATCTACTGCGTTAAGGTTTCACACCTTTTGTTGAAAAACAACCTATCGGACGAATATCTTTGGAAAACGAGGGAAAACCATGCCGTCCGCGCTATAAAATTTTAATTGCATCTCATTATTTCAGTTAGACACTGAAATATATATATATATATATATATATATATATTGTACTCTTTGCCAGTCATCTATTCAGTATGTGGAACATTGGGCATATGCAAGAACTACTTTTCACGTGGCACCTGCTATTATTTGTTTTTTTTATTGAGAATTACACAGTGTGACCAATAATTATGAGTTTGTATGTTGTACTTGGGAGCACTAGCGAACCCCTTTGCCAAATGCAAGGTGCGAAAATGCTAAATCATGGAATGTAATAGCTAGTATAAGGTGATAGGTTGTACCGAGTGAATTCATGATGTGGAACGCGTACGAAAATCAATGAAAAAGGAATCAGTTCAATTGGAGGTGAGATACATATGCATAGTTTTGTCGGTAGAGAATTCGACTAGACTAACTATTTAATCATGCTCGACTGTCACTAGTGTCAATAAATTTCATTTCGAAATAGAAACTTTAAGAAAATTTAGCATTAGTAGGAGAATTCAGTTGGTAAGAAAGCAACAAATGTAGCATGTATGGCATATAATTCAAGTTTTGGCTTTTATCTTAATTCGTTTAAACAGAGTCCTGAAATTTTTTAGCATCTTATCTTAACTAGTTTAAACAGTGTCCTGAAATTTTTTTAAGCATCTTATCTTAACTAGTTTAAACAGAGTCCTGAAAATTTTAAGAATATTTAAAGCTTTCCATGATGTTACAGCACGACCAAAGCCTGCCCAAGCAACACAATAGAAACTATGATTTATTACATAACACGCCAGTACGTACATAAGATAATGCATCCTATCAGCAATTGTTCCATATACATCCCCCAACGATATTTCTTGTAGGAAAACATTTTTCTTCATCTTCCTTCTTGATTCTGGATGTGATCACATCGTCCTCTAAGTGCACTTTCGAAATGCATTAGTACTCTTATGGTCGAATGCTTCTGGATTCGCTCGATGACATTCGCCAATACACGTTTGTATGTGTGTCTGTAATGTATCACATATGAGTTTGCAAGTTCTTTCACCATACGAGCATGAAGCACTCATTACATAGATACATATGGACGAGAGCTATACATACAAATGAATGTAGGGTACGTGATGGACTTCCCGTTTCCGGTTTCCGGTTGCCAGAAGTCATCCATACGATATAACATATATGCAAGTACCTATGTTAATCATTAATGGAACAATCTCTATTTTCTCATTATTGTCAACTTGTGCATACTTATTTGCTTTGCAGGTCATATGTAAAGTTTTATTGCATACGTCTTGGATGATGTGAAAGGTACCTTCTGACATCGCCTCATATTGTTGTTATGATCATTATAATTTACGGCACTAAAAAAAGGTATAATTTAGTTAACAAGAAGAGCTAAAGGATTTAAATTATTTTAGGGGTTTCCGAATGGTAAAATGGTCCACTTCAGCATGGAAGGCTGTATAACGCACTTATACAGATATAACGCATTATACAGATTGATTGCATTATACAGATATACCAAATTGAAAGAAACTGCAAAGACTTCGAATAATTGCATGTATAAATTTGCATTGCACAATTCGCTTGCAGAACTTGCATGTGATGATGTCTTATACTCACCTCATTTCGAGATTTAACGCTCCCAGCAGGATTTGGTTTGGTGATTGGTTCAAATCGAGCTTAACCTTGATTATGACTGAGGGATGCATCCTCAGCTAAAAGTCTCATACTACCCTTTCGGCGGCTACTCAGGCACCATAAGAGTGAGAGTAAATTGCAGAAGAGGGCAAGAATCAGGAATTCATTCCTTAACATACTTTGAAAAATGAAACCAGGAGATGTGTGTTAATTGAAGCTAGTGTTGCCACTCTTGCTTCAGTTATATTTTCTGGGGCTATTATTGCCCAGATTCAGCACTCAGTTTCGTTGTTGTTCTGTCTATTCAGTTATTTGTCGTAGTGATTTGTACGTCTGTTTAGTTTGATTCGTCGATAATCTTAGGATATCCACGGTAGTATTATCATGATTGTCAATATTGTCGAAGAACTTAAGAGCTTTGTCCCGTATGTACAGTAGCGAGCAAAACTGAGTGGATGATTACTGCTGCTGTATGTTTTGTTCAGTAAAAACCTCAATACTCAAACAAATCGAATAAGACTTTCAAAATCTACTTATTTATTGATCTTGAAAAAAAAAAAACATTCATTACATTAAAAAAAAAAAATTAGAAGAATAAAATTAATAGCAAAAATCAGATACAGCCGCATCCACTCAGTTTTGCACGTTTTGTGCAATCGAAAGAGAACGACACTAGCGATGCTCAAGCTAACGGGTATTTACCGCTAATCATTTAGGTTTTCAATATAATTGCATAACAATTGTTTTCAGTTTGTTTTCCTACTTTTTAAGATGTGGGCGAAGTGAAGTCAGTGAAATTAAATAAATATGACGAAAATATCATTTGAAGTTGAAAATAGCATCGTACTAATGACAAAAAATGCTGAGTCATAAAAATTAGTTAAACCACTGTGCTTGATGTGCGAAAGAGACGAAATGCTATCAGAGCACCGAACTTAGGTGGCCGTCCAAAGTTACTTACGGACTCAGAAGCACGCCTAATCATACGGGAAATGCAAAAGGACCCTAGAAAAACACCAAAGATGACTTCGGAAGGACTAAACAAGGATGTCAGTGAATGGACTGCGCGTAGAGCCTTAAAGAGAATCGGGTTTGAATCAGCAATAAAAAAGAAAAAACCGGCTTTGTCCGCCAAAAACATAAAAACTCGGTTAAAATTATGTCGAAACAACAAACATTGGACTCTTGATGACTGAAAGCGTGTGATTTGGACCGACAAGGTCAAAATAAATCGTTTCCAGTCCGATGGAAAATCGTTTTACTGGCGACGACGTTACGACTCAGTTCAAAAACACGATGTGAAGCAAACTGTTAAGCATGGTGGAGGCAGTTTGATGATATGGGCTTGCTTTATATGGTGGCACCTTGGGCCACTCCATAAAATCGATGGCATTATGAAGAAAGATGACTATCTACACATACTGCAAACAAATTTGCCCGATTTCGTAGATAAAAGCGCTTACCCTGAACAGGAAGTACTATTTCAGCAGGATGGTGACCCAAAACACACTGCAAAAATAGTCAAAGAATGGTTAGCCAATCAAAAATTTTTAAGCATGGAGTGGCCTGTTCAAAGTCCTGATCTCAACCCAATCGAAAACTTATGGGCAATAATGAAAAGACAATTCGGAAACTACGAAAAGTCACCGAAAAACTTGGACGAGCTGTGGCAACGCACTCAAGATGAATGGAAAAAAATTCCAAGTGTAATTATTGAACACCTTATCGAAAGTATGCCCAAACACATAAATAGCGTCATTAAAAATAAAGGACTGAGGACCAAATACTAGAATACACGAGTGATTGCCAATTTTTTGGAAGTATCACGAAACGTGCAAAACTGAGCAGATGTGTTTTATTTGTATTTTTTTCCTTTTTTAAAAAAAAAAGTATTTGTTTTCTTTTTTGAAATATTATGTTTTACATTTCATAATTGAATAAAAAATTAAAAACTACATTAATTAAAATTAAAGATTTTTTTTTAATTTACTTAAGTATTGAGGTTTTTATAGACCCAAACACGCAGCAGAAACAGTCATCCACTCAGTTTTGCTCGCTACTGTATATGTCAATTGTCTCTAGTCGTAGTTCGTTATGAATGTCAATATTTCTTACCTACCATGGATATCCGAAGATTCTTCTGAGAGCTAGATTCTGGCAGGACTGACGTGCTATTTTGATAGTTTTTGTCGTCTGACAGAAAGCAGTATTGCCGTAGAGTAGCGTTGGTCGTATTATTTGTTTGAAAATGAGGAGCCTGTTTTTTTATATTTTACTTTTTAGATTTGATTAGGGGGAGCAGGGATGCAAGGATACCAGTAACTAGTCTTCGTTTCGTTTGTATGTGTTCCGTCCAGGAAAGTCTGTTGTCCAACGTTAGTCCGAGGTATTTGGCAGTCTTTTTCCATTGAATGTCTTCGTCTTGTGTAGTTAAGAGTGGTGGTCTTTGGTGTGGTTGTCGTGTGATAAATATGTTTTGCGTTTTGTCTGTGTTGATTTTTATCTTCCATTTACGAAAGTATCTCAAAAGCATGTTGACGGACTGTTGCAGTTTTAAAGTGATGACTTCTGCTTGTCTGTATGTATCGAAGTATAGTCGGCATGGAGAGAAAGTTTAACATTCGCGGGGAATTGAGGAAGATCTGTCATATAGATGTTATAGAGTATTGGGGACAGTGGCGATCCTTGTGGAACTCCAGCTTCGATTGGCCGCAGTTTGGAGAGGTGGTTATCAATTCTGACGCGGAAACTTCTGCCTTGGAGAAAAGAGCCTATCCTTTGAATGATAGGCTGATGATAGGATAGAATATTAGTCCCGTATGCGAGACTTTATCGAATGCCATTGCCACGTCGAACATAACAAGGCCGGTGGATTTCTTTCTGTTGAGGCCATTTTGGATGTGTTGTACTAGCTTAGATAGCTGGAGTTCTGTAGAGTGTTGTGGCGTAAAGCCAAATTGTTCCTCTGGGAAAATTTTGTTCTGCAGAACGACTTCTGATAATCTGTGAAGTATTGCCTTTTCCACAATTTTACCAAGTGAAGATAAAAGACTAATATGTCGCCAGTTCTGGGGGAATGTGAGGTTTTTATGTGGTTTTGGAAGAACTGTGACGATGGCAAAATTTTTGAAAAACATATCAGGGGAAGACTCGCTGACGTGATTCGTGTTGCCGGGGATCTATCTACACGGCAGAATGGCTTCAGAACAGACCGCTCCACCATCGATGCAATTGGAGAACTAGTGAGCGCGGTCCAACGTGCGGAGTCTCACAGTATTTCCATATGACGGGGCGTCCTGCTAGTTGCTCTGGATGTCCGAAGTGCATTTAACAGCGCTAAATGGGTAGAGATTCTGGAAACGCTAGAAAATCGTTTTCAAGTACCAGTGTACCTGATGAGGATTCTCAGGAACTATTTGAATGACCACAGCCTACTCTACGACTCGAAGGAAGGTAGGCGCTCACGGCTCTATCCTTTGCCCGGACCTGTGGAACATCCCCTATGATAGATTCCTGCAGCTTGAACTGCCGGATGAGTCACGTTTGATCGGCTATGCAGACGATGTCGCGGCGCTGTTCGCTGAAAGCACAGTAGACCATGCGAAACTAAGACTCAATACGTTAATGCGGAGGGTAATGGACTGGATGACCACTCACGGATTCAAGCTGGCACTGGAAAAAACCGAAGTAGTCATCCTAACGAAGAAGAGAATCCCCAGAGTACGGCCTATCAGTATAGGGGACGAGCTGGTCGAATCGGAATCAGCAGTAAAGTACCTGGGCGTTCTGATAGACTCGAGGATGAATTTTTCCCAACAAATCAGGGCAGCAGCGGACAAAGCTGTAGCGCGTGTGACGGCACTCACCCGATTAATGGCCAACATAGGGGGGCCCACCACATCAAGGAGAAGACTCTTAATGAGAGTTGTGCAGTCGCTTCTACTCTATGGGTCAGAACGGTGGGGCGACGCTCTCAGCAAGGAATTACACCGGAAGCGGTTGGCACAGATTGCCAGACAAGGAGCAATGCGAATCTCATGCGCATACCGAACGGTCTCCGGGACGGCAGCGTTGGTAATCGCAGGAATGATACCCACTACCCTCCTTGCGAGAGAGCGCAGAAGTATTTACCTGCACAGAGGCGAAGATCGAAGAGAAGAGATCACCAGGGAAGAGAGACGTCACTCTCTCAGCGATTGGCAACAGTCCTGAGAGCAAGAAACAACGGAAAGGTGGACTGCACGTCTGATCCCTGACCTGAGCTCGTGGTTCAGTCGATTGCATGTTGAGACCGATTTCTACTTGACCCAGCTCTTAAGCTGGCACGGTTGTTTTCGGTCCTAACTGTACAAAATTGACAGAGCACGGTCTCCTAACTGTGTGTTTTGTGCAAGGGAACCGGATGACGCTCGTCACACATTCTTCTACTGCAAAATGTGGAGCCAGTAGCGAAGGCCCTCACTCAGCGAAATTGGAGAGCTCTGTCCGGAAACTATCGTCGGAGTAATGCTGAAAACAGTTGACAATTGGAATCGCGTGGCGCAATATGCTCGGGTAGTGCTGATACTGAAAAAAGCTTTATTAGAGCGCTGGGAGGCATCGGGGATGGATGGGTATCTTTTCTAGCACTTCCCTCCTCTCCCGTCCTTCCCATTGGAGAAGAGATTCCCATAATCCGAAGGCGCCTCGAGGCTTAGGAACACGAGGCCTAGCCCGAAGTAATGTGTCAAACGGTTCCAGGCTAGGCTCTCAGGTTGACAGGGGAGGTGTTCAGTGGGAAGTCCAAAAGCATTTTGCGTCTGGCAGTCCCACACTCAGGGCGTAAACGCCTTCACCTCCCTACCACAAAAAAAAGTGAGAGTTCTGAATTTGGTGTTCATTGCATTTACAGTATTTTTTCTGTTTGTACCACAAATGTTTCTTATTCATATGGTATATTTATAATAGAAGAGGAAAATACAACAAAAACCTCTTTTAAACTTAACTCTAACTTAAACTACTACTACCTTTGTTAAAACCTATTTACATACTATTTTGGATCTTAGTAATAACTATCAATACTCGATTGACGACGCATGATCTCTAAGGTTAATCTATTAATATAAATCTTCAGTGCTAGAATGTGTGGATTCGAAGCGTGTTCTATCTTAGCTTAGTAGATTATCCTTGCGTGAGAGCGCCAGTTTATTGATAGGGCTAATATTAGCAAGCTCATGTAATTTTCGTGATGAGAAATAAAAAAGCTTATTTAGCACCATTAATAAGTATCTGTTTTGAGTGACTTGAAGCTTTGATTTCAAATATTTTGCGCATTGGCTCCAAGTAGGTGCTCCGTATAATATTATAGGCTGAATTACCATTTTTAAAATTATCATCTTATTCTTTATGTTCAGTTGGGACCTTCTGTTGAGTAGTGGATACAGTTGAAGTATAGAATTAAATGCTTTAATGCTTATTCGTTAAATGTGGTCTTTGAACATGAGTTTCTTGTCCAAAGTTAGCCCAAGGTACTGCAGATTTTCGGACCATGGTATGGATTGTCCTAAAAAGTTAATCGGTCGATTAGGCAGCAAGGAACGTTTACGTTTTTTAAGTGAAAAATATTGCCTTAGTTTTGTCAATATCAATGCTTATTTTCTGCCTGTAGAAAAACTGATAAACTTTTTCAAGCATTTTCTCTAAGTTAGCTGTTATTGTACTTGGGTGAATTCCTGACGTATAAAAACAGGTATCGTCCGCAAAGGCAGCAATTTGACAGTGCTCACTTGTAGGGAGATGGGAGGTATATATATTGAAAAGGGTAGGGCTCAGACATGAGCCTTGGGGAACACCAGCAGGGATGCTTCTTACAGTAGAGCTGCTATCTCGGACCTTTACCTTAAATGATCTGTCTTTGAGGTAGGAAGCTATTAAATTACGTATGGAGTTTTGTACTCTTGGTGCTTATAAAGCAGACCTTCATGCCAGACTCTACCCAAAGCTTTCTCAATATCGATGGTGACCATTCCAACTGATTGCTTCCCTATTAGGGCTGTCTTAATGTCCTTTGAGACGCGATACAGCTGGTGCTCCGTTGAATAGCCGTGTCTGAAACCGAACTGAAAGTTAGGAAATATGTTCCGTGAACATAACGGAGCTTTGCCCCAACCTACACGCATACCTCCCAGGACGCTCAACAGAGACGGCACTACATGAAGTCGCACGCAGAACCTTGCCATCAAAGATTACACTTTGACGGCTTTCATTGATATCGAGGGAGCCTTCAACAATGTAAAAACAGAGAGCATAGTAGCAACCATTCAAAGATATGCAAAAGACCCACATCTTACTAAATGGATGACGGAACTACTAGCTAAAAGGAAGATTACAGCCGAAGAAAACGGCGTAACCTTGAATAAATGGATTAACATGGATACACCACAAGGCGGCATAGTATCACCACTTGCCTGGGTACTCACAGTTAACCAAATAGTGGAAGACCTCAACGGGAAGGGTTTCAAAACGATAGCGTACGCTGACGATATCGTTATACTGATAAGTGGAAAGTTCCCATCCCTAAGAAACCATATCAGAATTGATGCAGACCGCACTCTCACATCTTTTTGAGTGGGCGAAACTAAACGGACTGCGCATCAATGTTGACAAAACGGAGCTTACGCTTTACACAAAGAGTCGTAAGCCGGAGACATATACACCCCCGACCAGTGACGGAAAACATATCAGTTTAGTAAACAAGGTGAAATACTTAGGAGTAACCTTGGACAGTAAACTAACTTGGACTCCACACATGGGAGCAGTCAGACGGAGAGCTACAGCGGCGCTCTTCACAATGAAAAGACTAGTGGGGAAAACCTGGGGAATAAAACCCAAAATTGCCCACTGGATCTACTCAACAGTAGTGAGGCTAATAACCACCTACGAGGCATTTGTTTGGTGGCAGGCATTACAAAAGAAAACCATTGCAAAAGAGCTAGAGAAGATCCAGCGGATGGCCTGCCTTGGCATCACAGGTGCCATTAGGACTACACCAACTGCTGCAATGGAGATAATGCTTAATCTCATGCCACTCGACAAATTCATCTTCAGAGAGGCATAACTTGCAAGCATCAGATTAAAATTCACATATGAGCTATTGAACCACACACACAGGGGCACGTATGCATTTTGGACAAAATGGAGAGAATGGCCCCCTCAAGCAAAAGGGAGCTGGATAAAATTCAACCAATATTGGACACAACAATTCCATACAAAATCAACATTCCGATCAGAGAAGCGTGGAAAACGGTGCAGGATTTCAGATCTGGAAGTGAGATCATGATCTACACCGATGGTTCCAAAACGGATGAGGGAAGCGGCGCCGGAATTTTTTTCCCAGATCACCCGCAACTCAACCGAAGTTATAAACTGGAGAGCCACACCACTGTTTTCCAGTCAAAAGTGTTTGCAATAAAAGCGGCTATAGAAGCGGCAACAAACAACCTTAATGGAAGTATGCAAATACTCTCGCACAGTAAGTCGGCACTGCAGGCGTTGGCCTCTAACCGAGTAGTTTCACAACTGGTGCAGGATTGTAGGCAGGCTCTCAAAACCGCAACAACCCGAGTAAATGTAAAACTGACATGGGTCCCTGGACACAGCGGTGTAGAAGGAAACGAAAGAGAGCTAGCGAGAGCTGGATCAGCCGACCAAAACGCCACTAGAATAGACACAATTCAAGTGCCACTAGCAACGGTAAAAAGGGAACTAGACGAAATTCTCTGGAAAGCGACAGATACGGCATGGAATGACAGGAACGACTGCAGGATAAGCCGAGCTCTTCAGCCTCAACCTAATCAAATGAGGACAAAACAACTCCTTGGGAAAAATCGAAATGGCATTAGAACATTGGTGGCAGTATTAACGGGCCATAATCTTCTAGGTCAACACGCCAACTGAATAGGAATCCAAACGGATGACACCTGCCGTGCTTGCGGCGAGGAGGAAGAAAGTACAGAACACTTCCTCCTAGACTGCCCGAGTCTGGTCAACAAACGCCTTACTTGGCTGAGGTGTACTGGGGCAACATAATTGGAACACTTGGCGACCACAGAACTGGGCAAACTCCCGGGCTTCTGTAGGACGACAGGATGGACTATCTGTAAACAATAGTACTACACATGTGGAGCTAAGGTCCGATTTCTGACCTATGGTGATTTGCAGCAAGTGGACCCCTGTACAATAATAAAAAATAAATAAATAGGAAGTATGTTGGCATTTTCCGCGAAGTCTGTGAGTCTTTTGAGAATTAGCTTTTCGAATAGTTTACCAAAGGCTGGCAATAGGCTTATTGGCCTCACTATTTATTAATCGACAGAGTTTTCGATTGTTAGACAGCATGTTTATTATGCGCATAATCGTGTATCTAAATTTCATTTAGGGTGGTTAATCGACGTGTTTATTTGCACGTAAACTGCACCAAGGAGCGTTAGAAATGCTTAAGAAATGTTTTTCTTCTTTAGGGAAGGAAACGCGGCACCCAACGTGACTACATCGACTTTGTGGTTTAATATGCATTCAATATGTACATACATCCTTTTTTGACATATTCACAATTTCCGCTATATT
This sequence comes from Stratiomys singularior, assembly GCA_954870665.1. Lineage (NCBI taxonomy): Eukaryota > Metazoa > Arthropoda > Insecta > Diptera > Stratiomyidae > Stratiomys > Stratiomys singularior. The sequence continues at coordinate 108,830,792 of OX940879.1, read as the reverse complement.
TCTCACGATACATCGAAGATCATTCGGCACCGTTTGGATAATTTTGGAGATGTTACTGGTAGTGCGCATTGAGAACATTCATGGCCTTTCAAGTTGGTACGGCCGCATTGAATTTAAGCTCGGCAAAAGTACGGACTCCCCACACGTCTAAAATATTTTTCATTTTCGTAGGCATGCTGCCTTTTAGGAACCCATGTTTAATGATGCCTCGATACTCAACTTTTTCCAGTTCCGGAAAAACAATGATGTTGACTCAGGCAAGCGATTGTCAAACAACAGCAGCGCGTTCATAATGACCGAAATCCTGGTGAGTACCTCTGAAAAAATACACTGCTTCATGTAATTATGCTCTATTCAAAAGTCAGATGGTCTTGGCTTAGAACTGAAAGTTTCAATTCACTTTAGATATTACTTTTTTTTATAAATAAAAACAACTGTCTTCAATAATCATTTATACAATTATATGCTCCTTTTTGGTCACGAGAAATCTTCAAAAGTTTTAGGATTGTATCTACGCATATGTGGTATATTAAAATTTTCCCAAGCATACCTTATGCACCCTCTGTTGCATGCCATAATCGCCGAAATACAAATTCCCTACTTCACATTTGCTGTTTGGACCCAAGGATATTATGTTAACTTTGCCATGTTGTACCACGGGCGATACAGCTCCCTGTACCATAGCTTCGCTTGTCTTTCTCGTTGTTTACGTCTTGCACATTATGCAAATAGTAGAGTTCGAGTGCCTTAAAAGCATGAAATGATTGATGAAAGTAAGATGACTATTCAAATGTTGGTTTGAAACATCGCAAAAGGATTTTTTTCGAGAGAATTCAAAATAATTACTTAATTCAGCATTTCATCCTTCGCTGGATATTCTTTTAGACACATTGAGTAGTTGTATCTTATATATAACTTTGTGATTTTTGTGTCCTTAAAACTTTGCAACGCTTTTTACATTGAATTTGAAACGAAAAACTGTACGCTGAACTTCATTTTTCGCGGAAAACGCAACGTAATAAAATTGCAACACTTTTGGTCCTAGCAAATTTCAAAAGGCAGACGAAAATATTGCAACCATTTATGTTTATTTACTAGCTGTTACACATGTAACAAGACCACAAAACAAGTGACCTTAATTTGTCTATTAAAACAAAACAAAAAAAAAAAGAAACACATACAACATTCAGACATTTGCCATCTGTTACAACGAAAGTCACCCAATTTGTTCTCAGTGTGTTATCTTATAGATACTAATTCCCAAAGGTGGTCACGCTGTACATCCTACAGGCAATAACCACTAACATATATCTCCTTATACCTTGAGCCAAAATCTTTTCACAGAAGGTGGCCTCGACTAACTTCGACGTACTACGGGTAGGAAAAGTAAAAGAAAATTTTTTCCTCTCTTATTTTTCACAGACCAGCAAATGAAAAATAATAGAAAACTCAGCAAGATGATCTATCAGCGACACTTCACTGGACACATATGTGCCTCGGAGAATGACGGGTCTAGGAAACCTTTAAGACCTTTGGTAGCTGTGCTAGCCAATACGGAGACGATTTTTAAGATTTCTCTAAAGTTCCATTCATTTGAGTGAGTATCGAATGGAAAACCTTCAACAGAGACTTGTCGGTGCCTCTTTTCTAACGGATTATCGCATTGCACACACCCCATGAAGCCCGACGGAGTGCAGAATGATTAATTATCTTCATGTATGAAGTATTAGGGATTCGAAGGTCTTATAATTAATGGATTTCACTAATTAAGTTTGTAATTAGTTCTACGCAAGATCAACATTCTTGAAGGTTACCGCAACTATTAGATGCTTTGGCGTACGGCATAATGGTGTTGTGGTGATAAAGGTGTTGAAATTTTTTAAGAAATTTTTACTACTATTTGTCGTTTCATTAATTTGTATTGGGTCCAATGATGTAATATGATTTGATATCCATCTACGCACCGTTTGGGTTATCCAGTCCCTTATTTTTTGACTTTCTATCTATTTCTTACACGGTTTATTTTACGTATATTAGCAATTTTCTGGATCATACAATTTTGTGGTAGCAATTCAGATTATAGCAAGTCTACCTGCCCGTATTTGTTAGGGAGATGTAGCAATTCTTTGAAAAGTACTTTTCTATTCAACATTCACCGGATTTATTAGTTCTTTCATTGGTCGCCGTGAATCTATGTCTTTCTCTGTTCGTTGTGAACATTTTCCAATTTCCATTCCGTGAAATGCTCGTACGGAATCCTATTACTGTAGGTAGTCCTTGGATGACACGAATAAGTATTTTGCACACATCACGTTCATCTCCTTTTTGGCCGTACTATCATGTCTTTCGTATCTTGTGCGTATTTCAGTTGAATTATCGGCGAATAAAAGAAAAGCCTAATCTTTCCTTTCATGCCACAGAAAGTCTTATGCCTAAAGACAGATAATGTGTAAAAAGAAAGGATGAATCAAAAGGATATCATTCGGTCTTTTGCATATGTCAGATTATAGATTACGTTTTGATTTTCAGTTTTCTTTTTTTTTAAAGGTCTTTGCTTTTTGCCTCGTTCGAAGAAAATTTAGTTTTTGCGATGTTAAAGAGAGTTACGATTTAGTTTCGGATTAGATGCACTTGATGTACTAGCAATGGTAACATTTATTCTCTTTCTTGAAGAATAGGGAACTTATTTACTGTCGAAAAATGCAGAAACAATCATAGAACAATTTCTTTCTCGTCACTTGGTTGGTACAAAAATATTTTCAAGATAAATGCAATGGTCAAAGAGCTCGAGCATCTTTATTTGTAGCATTTTGGATGAAATGGATTTAAACATTTTCAGTTAGATTTCATCAATTTCGCGGTATATTTCTAAGAAATCAGGTAGCACTTCTTTTATTATAAGTAGCCGAAATAATTAAATTAATAAAAGTCGAGTTGATTGCATTCATATGAGTACTATTCACTGGATGGGTATGTACACAATTTTTAATTATACAATTCGCTTGGTTCTGAGCAAGTCTTGAGAGTTGTACAAGAGGTTCGGTGGTAAGCTGAAGTTCATGTTGAATATTTCTATCTCGCAATTAAAATCTTCGGATATGAAATAACCCGTTAGGTCTTGCTACTAAGCCCATACCAATCGCACGACTCCAACAAGTGAGTCCACCTTTTCAGTTCACACATGCAAAATTCATTCTATGTACACATGTGTATTAAATCTGATAGCAGGATTGTAGCAACCACTTCAGTTTCTAATGTCTTCCTATCTTATTTCATCCAAGTGAACAACTCTAGAACCAAATGATCAAGTAGTATGCCCTCATCATACGTAACTAACATTGATTCTATCTTGCAAGAGCATCTATGGTCAAGATACGCACTACCCATTGGATAAACATTCCACCGACCAGAAAAATAATATTCATGTTACGGATCAAATATAGAAAAATTTCCAGGTGTAAATAATTGAGCCGAAATTTACCTCAAGCTGAGCCATGAAGAACTAACCAGCAAACTCAGCGATGCGATAATATGTATCTAATACTTACCCATGTGTATGACTAATATCTTTTAGCTGCCGAATGTTCATACTCTTTATCTATAATAAGTATACGTATCTGTTTCTCCATCATTAGAACATGCTGTGTTTGGTCTGTTATTATTATTTGAAGGCTAACTTAGTAGTTGGTTTTTTGGTTTAGTTGATTTTGATTGGGTGAACTTGCCGCCTCGTGTGTAAATATGCGTAGTGAGAAAGTGTTCACGAAAAGAATTATTTACAATGATCAAACATTTTCTCAGGGAATTACAAGACAATAGATTTGTTAAGTGTGTATAAAGATGGTCTTATGGCATCCTAATTTGTTTAATATGTTAATGAGATTTTCGTTTTCGAGTTGACTATGCGTTTCAGATTACAATATCAAAAATTTTGCTGAAAGCTTGTACCAGTAAACGTAAAGTTTGTCCTACCAAGCATTTTTTTAATTTATAAAATGTCTTTTTTTAATAAATAAAATATAAGCTCAAAGAGTTTTTGAGTCGTTAGTGAATCCTTCATCGCTCTTCGATGATCTCTTAGGTCAATAATGGTCTTCGTTATTGTTGACATAGGCTCTGGCCTCAGTGGGTTGATCGCATGTACCGCTGCATATATGAAACCGTCGACGCAATGATCCTCCATTTCATAAATTCATACAGTTTATATACAGTGTAACCTCCATAATTGCAACCCCCGATAAGTGGCCCCACGTTGGGCGCCAATTATTACCACCTCGCAATTTGTTCAATTGCCCTACAAGAGTGTTTAGAGGAATCCATCTCCGAGGTGGGGTTATTTGGCTCCACTCCACTATTTGGGCGCCACTCCTCTACCCCAATAAGCGACCCCCAGCCCTTAGAGGAGATAGGCTGGCCTCGGAAGCCGGACACTCACAACCTCTGGTGGATGCTTTGCCACCACCACGCTTCAAACGCGTCTCTCGCGATAAATCTGCCGCGTGCCCAATGTCGCGAGCTGTTCTCACCAAGAGTCTTAACTAAGTTGCTGGATTGAAAATTATTTAATATTTAAATTATTCAATTACTTAATTTATTCAATATTAATTATTAAGGGTAAAAAAATACAGGTTTTAATTTTAAAACAATGAACAAGCTACTCCTTACTTATACCCAGGACTTACGCTAAATACAAGAAGTACGGCGGGGGCCCCCCAGACGAATCGTGCTCCTCGATGGATAAAAAGACTCGTCGGACTGTGGTTCTCGTTGTCATGCACTCCTCGACGGATGGGAAAAAAAGAAGTTTTGCAACAGCCAATATTTATCTATTGTAGACTCTAAAGTTGAAAAACCACAATTTTGTTTGCAATTTTAAGGTCGAAATCAATTCAAGATCGTTATTTTAAAATTTCTTACCCTGTTGTATACACTCACAAGATATTTATTGGACGTCTAGTGGCAGAATAGTATTTTCCGGTACATCCCCCAATACGGGTGCTTGTCAAGTGGTATGTTCATGTGAGTTTCGTTTAAATTTCGTTTTCTTACGTCGCTCGTGTGGTTTATTTGAAAATGTCGGGTAGAAAAGCACATAAGTTCCTATAATTTAAAGATAAAGCGCAAGGTATAACAGATTTCGAAAGTAGGGCATCTATTGCCGCTTTATCTATCAAATACCGTGTCAACAAATCGAAAATGAGCCGTATTATGAAAAACCAAAACAAATTCAAAAACTTTGTGGCCAATGCGGAATTCGGAACCGATAAACGGAAAACGATGCGCCAGTCTGAATTTCCGAAAATGGAGGCGGCGTTGTATATGTGGTTTTTGGATTAACGATCAAAAAACATACCGATGTCTGCGGAATTGCTGAAGGAAAAGGTAAAATTTTTTCACAATAAAATTCGAGAGAATTCGATTGGATTCAATTCAAGCAACGGTTGGTTCATAAAATTTAAAAAGCGACACGGGATTCGGTTTCTCAAAATTTGTGGAGAAAATCTGTCAAACAATGCAGCTGCGATTGACCGATTTCTTGAAAAATTTCATTCCAAAATCAAGGAATTGCCGAAAGCCAAAACCAATATACAACGCAGATGAGTCTGGCCTGGTCTGGAAGCTTCTTCCAGAACAAAACGTTGGTGAATTTCCGGGAAACTTCAGCACCTTGACGGAAAACTAATAAGGACAGGATAACTTTTCCAGCATGTACAAATGCAACCGGAACACATAAAGTTAAGATCCTAGTGATAGGTAAGGCCAAGAATCCCAGGTCATTCAACAATGCTGGAGATCTTCCTGTGGTGTACAAAAACAGTGGCAACGCTTGGATAACGAGATATTTATTCGACGACTGGTTTCATCACACACTTGTTCCAGAAGTAAGGTTTTCAATTTCCGAAATTAAATTTATTGATTTCAACGGACTTTATTTTGCTTTAGTTTCGCAGATTTCTAAGTGCTCAGGGACTTCCACCAAAAGTACTTTTACTGCTTGACAATGCTCCATGCCATCCAAAAGATGACAAGCTTAAAAGTGATGACGGTATGATATCCTTAATGTGCTTCCCACCGAACTGCACTGAAATCATACAATGTATAGACCAAAACGTGATTAGGTTGCCAACATTTTTATTTACAAAAAAGCTTGTTCGCCCACATTGTAGGTTCTGAGAGATCGGGCACGGAACAAATAATTAAGGGAATAAACTTAAAATACGCCGTATGTCACTTATCTGGAGCACGGGCGAAGGTCAGATCACATGTTCTTGAAAAATGCTGGAAAAAATTAATGATACCAGTCTCTGATTGGACGGAAAAGGATGACGTTCCGCTGAGTATCAAAAGACCAGAGATGTAGCGCATGGAAGATTTAACAGACTCAATAGTTGATCTTCTGAAACAAATTGGGCCTGATGCTAATTTGAGATCAGATGATATTGATAATTGAATAGTAGAAATTGGAGCTGAGATTTGTTTTGAAGAGGTAGACGACGATGAAACACAGTCAGTTGACGAAAGCACGTTGGAGATAAGAGTGAACAAGATAAAAAAATGAAGACGCAGTACGAAGCTTCAACATTTGTATTGAATGGTCTGAACAGAATAACGAAAATATTCAGGATATAATCGTTTTGCAGCAATTGAAAGAGAAAGCTCTTGTGAAGCAAGGCAAGAGCCAGAAGCAGGCAACACTTTTTAATTTTTTTGAGAAAATCTGAATACATGTGTTTGAAAAATATAAAGGTGTAAGAAAAGTTTTTGTTGTAGTTATTCTTTTTGAATTAAAATGTTTTTTTCCAATAAAAATAATTTCATTTGTGTTAATTGGTTGTTTTTCTTCACAAAAAATACTGACTCGAAAATTGCAGCAAGTCTGTGTTTCTATTAGTTGCAATTACCGATGTCACACTGTATTTCGAAGTTCCCTTAAAGGGGATATTTGATTTAAGGGCGAAGCTCTTGATCAAGGCGCAGAAACCAAAGCGTAACCCCTTAAAAGCAATAAAACATAGAACAAAGCCCCAATTTCACAGCATTCCACTCTAATTTCTCAGAAACATTGGTTAGAAATGGCTTGTTAGAGATGGGACATAACGACAAAGCCGCGTCGAGATTGTAATTCTCTTAAATTTTGTTTAGGAACGCAATGACACTGTTAAGCTATTATTTATTTATTATTTATTTATTTATATTTAAGGAAAACATTATTTGCCCATAAATTCCCGATCTCTCCACTCACCGCCGGCGTTTAATTTGTAAGCACCCCATATTGCAAAGCTTGCTTTATTTCCGAAATGGGGTATGCATGTCTCTTTCTTTGTCCCTTTGATCCTTTGGACTGTTAGCGCTTTTGCGTGGCTATGCTATGGAGGAAACTTTTTCTGTAATAGAAGGGCTAGTGGATCCCAACAATTGTTGGGATGCTCTCACTTGTGACACGACAAACAAACAAAACAGGTTCAAAGAATTTTACCAGCTTAGTGAGACTGCAATAGAAGAGAGAGCAAAATGCATTCATCAGAAAATTGGTCATCTTTAATGCAATATTCTGTTTTACAATTTTCCTTTTCTCCACGTTCGAAGCGTTAAGGTTTGATGGTGCTGTACAATCCGATGTAAAAGTGTATTGAAGGATCTATAGTCTTCTTAGGTCTATCTTAAAATTGACAAAAAGGATCTTTAGTATGGTTGTCAGGTATGAATTGAGTAAAAATGGAGCAATATACTGATGGAGTCCAATATTTCCATGATGGGACAAATAGAATAAAATCGGCAACATCTGATATGTAGGACCTGCATTCAAAATGCATAATTTTCACATATCAATTTGTTTATTACGGGCAGACACTAATTTTATGTACGTAATTTTCCGGGTAAACATCGAAAAAAAATTCCGATTCGGGGTCGATTTGAGCTCTACTTTCACAAGGATTTCTCGTTTTTCTAATATTCTACTCCCTTCATTCATCAGATTTGTACCAACAGCCGAGAATAAGTGAAGGCAACTGTCGCATCAGGCAGAAGTGCCCATTTTAAGGCTGTAATAATCCATAAATGTAGTATTGGAATGTTTCCTTTATTTTCAAAAGAACGTGCCGCCAATGTTCTTCATTGCAAATGCAAATCGCAGAGCCTTCAGAAAATTCCTATGACAAATATTCAACCAGGCCTAGAATGACCACGTCGGTCACATACAAAACAAACGATTAAAATGAAGGGATACAGACTATGGTTGCTATGCTCATAAACCTTTTTTCAACTGATCAGCAATTTCAATTTAGAATTCACTGTAAGTGGTTACCCATAACGCCTACAATGATATGCTACCGATTTTCTCCATTGAACAAAGCAGACAACAGCAGGCTTCGGTTAAATCGCTAAGACTCATACGCGACTGAAAATTAGCTTTGAATGATCTCCTTGATCACATGCGAAACGAAGAATAAAAAGGAAAAGTGCCGCGTAGATCAGAGAAGAAGCTTATCAACTATTAATTTTACATTTCGTCGGCCAATTTTGGTCCATTTCTCCGACAGATAGTGGAACTTCAAATGTTGAGTTCTTGAGTTTGCCCATCTTTGTAGAGTTTGTAGCCATCAGCCGAGTTTGCCCATCTTTCGGTAGAGCCAAACCTAAGAGTAAAAAAGGGAGTAAAGCTGGATGTAGCTTTAGTTCTTTGTTCCACACAAGAGACCTCTTAAAAACCTCACAAAAGTTTTTTACCACCAGAATCGAAGAGGGAAGCGCTTGTCTAAACTCAACCTTTAAGCATGGTCAACACAGAGATCTACATAAAAAATCTCCTGAGATTACATTTGCACAGATTTACCAGAAAACTTCCTGCAACTTTATCGCAGACCTTGCATCCTCAGGACACTACTGTCAAGAATATACTACCGTAACTTGAATGAAGTTAACCAGAAGTGTGAGCAGCAGATTCCTTTTTTATTCTCTCTGTTTACATCCTTGTGGACGACAGCTTCGTTGCTGGCTCCATTGTGAAACATTTTGCGATGGTTTTTTGAAATAGAAAAAACAAGTGAAGACGCTGCAATATCAACTTTTGGTAGTCTTCACAAGAACTTCTGACTGACTTCATTCACCGATTTCAATCCTTTGAACGCTCCTCTTGGCAGCACTCTTCTGGTTTGCCCTGACAGACTGATCGCAAAAGCGAGAAATTCCAGAAGACGAGCTGATATTTATTGGACTTCAATTGTTTTCTTGTGTAGTCGTTGTTAACAACTGCAATAACATTTGCTTCTATGATCAATAATGGAAATGATGTAGTCGTTGCTTGTCCTATATCTCTTTTGTCCAATATGACCAGATTACTTGAAACAGTAGTCTTTCAAGGTATCACACAGTTCTTTGAAGAAGTAAGGATTATTTTGCAAAGAGAGTTCAGCTTGAAAAGAGCTAACTCAACGGTAGACGGGTTGAATGTTTTCTAAGCCAGTGTAAAAAGAAATTGGTTGGCCAGAAAGGGCGCTGTAGCGTGCCTCATCGATGTATAAAAAGCCTTTTATTCAATTTGCGTTATCTATAAACGAATTCAATAAGGCTTTCCAGTCAGTGTTACAAACAAGGAGGTGATTTCATGAGAGGACATATTGACTGGGCATATTGACTCTGGGTGCTACAAGAGTCTATCCTAGGCCCTTTCTCTGTAATATAAACGTCTGATATCCAGGCTGTCAAAGATAAGTTCAAATCTGGGTAGAGGTGAATCCCTTCATTGATGATTTATGATTCATAAGTAAGGACATTTGAATACAATCCAAGCTTTGCAAGAACGATACTGCAAAGACGTTTACTTGGTGCTACTAAAAATACAGCGTACGAAAAACGAACTGATCTTGTTCAAGAATTCACAAGAACTTTATGGACGTCGAACAAAGGGCATAGGTGATACCATTGTCAAATTAAACGGGCAACAGCTGCTGGTGCACGGAGGCGGAGTGGTTTTGTTTTAGCGGAGTGGCTGAAGGTGTTTTCCGCATTTTCAATGCGGAAAACACCTTCAGCGTTCACCTAGATTTGGTTTGGAAGAAAACTATTTATGCATAACACCTTCTTATGTCTCTTTTAAGGAAGCAGTCGGTGATCAGCAAGCGGGTGAAGATTGTTACTTGTGAAACTTTAATCAGACCACTCAGGCCAATTATCCTTTACGATGTCCTTATTTGGCAGGCAGCGCAAAATTACATGTGGGGCAACATGAATTGTTGGTGCGAAAAATCTTTCAGGACTCTTTAAGTGGGAGTACGAACCGTCATACTCCAGTTGATTTTTGTACCGGGAGTCAGCCAATGATATAGCTATCAATGGACAATTTAGAACCCTTGAAGACGTCAACATGTATCAGCTCCTTTTTTTATTTTCCGTGAAAACATTTCAATTACTTTCATTACGAATAAGTTGATGAAATCATGCTATATCAATCAATTGGAGGCGTGTAGTTCAGTCAGGACTAAGTTCTGCTCAGGTATTAAAAACCAATAGCATTCAACTTTTTGTCGTCATAATCTTCCACCTATTTTTTTAAGGGATACTTTTGAGGAACATTATTTCCGTTTAAATTCATATTCATATGAAAATGTTTAGATTTTGATGAGGCATACATTGAACATACAAAAATTATTGGAAATAGTGAAATTGAATTTAAATTTCACGAAAGAAGTTCTAGAAATTCGGCCAATCGTTTATTTATTTTTTTTGAATTTAGCATTTGTCTACTCCTTCGCTATGTCTACCCTACAGTGAAAACGAATTGAATCTAAAAAAAAAAGTAGCGTGAAAAAGGATTCAAATCCCGAATTCTGACAACAATTTCCCGTCTTCACGGAAGAGATTGTATCCAAGCAATTTAATGCTTTCACCTTTACCTCCATCCAACCAGTCGTAACAACATGAGAAACATCCTGTTCAGCATAATAGCTTCAGGTATTATGTGTGTATGTGTGTATGTGTTGTCATCAGGTAATGTATTAAAAAATTGCTCGCTAACATAACCTGCCACTGATCCGGACATATAAATACGAGCTATCACAATGTCAGCAGGAAGACCGATTTATTTATATTTTTTTTGAGTCCTTCAGCATTCTGTCATATGTGCAAGAGGTATTTTGGAGGAAAGAAATTGCGAAAGTTTTTTTTTTTTTTGACGTGTCGATAGAAAAGTTTATTTTTTTTTTTGATGCGAAGATGTGTACGGTAAAATTGAATATGCATAAGTATATGTGGAGCAAGGACGTGGCAAGTAGTATTAGGTAGATTTTAAGCCATCGGCAAACGCGTCAAAGCAAAAGAAGGAAGCAAAAAAAAAACGAAAAAAATTTGGTAGAATGGGTTATTTGGACGAAGAGGGAGAGACGAGTGCATCTTTTTATATAATGACAAGCAAGTATTGAAGATTGAAGCGTGGTGTTGCTATGAAAGAAAAATGAATGCGTAAAAGGTGTCACGTGATGACAAATGACTTTAATCGAGTCAATTGTGTGTCACGTGACACACGATAAATTACATTAATGTATGCTGTTACTGATCGGTTTTCACTTTCATTCTTGTATGTGCTTTGATGTATGTTCGGGGAAGTGACCGAGGAAAGGATATGACACGCAAACATTATGCTAAATATATTCAGGGAATGAAAACACGTACGTGTACATCAAAGTTCGAGTTAATGACGTTAAAAATGTTTTTCTCGGAACAGGGGAGTATTTTTCTAACATTGCAAACAGGTGAGAGGATATATTTTCATTTGGATTGTAGGATATTTTGCAAAGTTGATTTTATCTTAACTTATTATATTCTTACTTTTAGTTAGTATTCTCAAAGGGAAAAGATTTCAAATTTTAGACTTTCACTCTGAACCTCTAGTGAAAAATAAGGTTACAACAATTGAATCTTGTTTTCCATTGAAATTTTTACTTTTCTAAATAATCCAATTCATATAGCAAAGGTTCCGTAGAGCGTAGCGCATTTTTAAACGATATGGTAACGTCAACTTTTTGTGAATAAAGAAATCTCCATGGCGTTGGTCAGTGCAAGTGTGATCCCTTTTATGGGGACATGTACGTGAATTTGCCGAAAATAAATAAAATTAAACTTAATTTCTACCTGTTATATCTCAGCATCTGTCTGCAATTGTGGTTTAAAACTAAGCCTACATTAAAAAGAAGGAACAAGGATAATATACAAGGTTTAAATTTTAACTTAAGTGGATTTTTTATTTTTTTTTTATATTTCAGAGACTAACAAAATACTAAATTCAACGGTTTAAATGCGGATTTTCGGTACCAAATACCCGGAAACTGCTGCAGTTATTGCATCAAATTTGTATTCTGGGCCTGAAACACATATGTAGCAATCTCAAACTATGAAAGAAATATTTAAAAAAAAATAAAAAAAAATAATAAATAATGTTTTTTGAAAAAACAAAAGCACAATCAGCAAAAAAGGGTACTTTTGTAATATCAAAAGGGCTGTTACAGAGATATATTTAAGGCTAAGATAATAAAGTTTCGTGAGTTTGGAAAATATATTGATACTCAAAACCATCATGCAAAATTTAGTTGAGATATTTTGACGGGTTTGTATTTTTGAGGTACCTGAATATGGAGATATTGAGGTTGCGGGAAAAGAACTATAGATTATGCAAAATTTATGTACAAAATATAATTTTTACAAAACTCCAAATTTTGGCCGTTTTAAATTCGACGGAAATATGTCAATCCTTACATTTTTATAATCAGGAAAGTGCGGGCTTTCAAATGAGCCATAAAACAAAAAAGTAGATTTCTAGCTGCTTTTCACGTACATGTCCCCTTAAATAAAGGTAACTTTACATACTTTTAAAAACGTAATCATGAATTGTTCTAGATTGTCGTCGTTAAAAAACATTGTGAAGTCCTTCCGCGGTTAAAAGCGAAGGGTTCAAACTTTTTTCGATCATAGAAAACTTCGCGGCGAAATATCTTAAAAGCACAGGCTCGAAATAGTCTGTAGAGCCTTGACGATTATTTCGATAAAAAATAAAATATAAATGGGTCGTCAATACTTTTAGTCAGTTTTACTCGTTGCCTGATTATTATCTGTGATTTTTCACTTGGACTCATCGGAATTATGCTGAAAAGTGTCACCATTGACCATAAAATATTCTCTATTTTTTTTCTCTTTTAATTCTCCTTCTGTTAGTTACGAAAATACTTTGATGTAACCTTTACAAAGGTAAAGGTAGATACGAAAATACTATGATGTAACCTTTACAAATTTATAGGTTACATCAAAGTAACCGTGAAAAAATGTTAATACAGCCGGACGAAACCCGGCATGGTGCTGATAAAGGATTGAATGATGTATTCAGACATTAATAAAGAAATGTCATATTTAACTTAAGCTGTATTGGATATCGCACAATGTTATGAAGCCCACATGGTTATATGCAAAGTATCGTAAATGAAGACAATATCTGAAAAATGAAAGACAATTCCGCAACATGTCTTTGTCTTTATTTAGAAATAGTTTGATCATGGCTCTTGGTCTGAATGAAAGCGAAAAACGAGACTAATTGGAGCAATAACGATGTAATGGTTAGAAGCATCTGACATTCGACAGAATCCTTTAAAACGATAATCCAGAATTGTGAAATATCGATAAGTAGAGAATAGTCCAGAATTTTCAAGTATCGATAAATATAGTATCGATAAATATAGAATAGAGTATGGTATTAAGAGGTGGTCAGAATCAGCGCATCAGAATTCATACGTTCAAGTGAGGTCCCGAAATCAAGCAGAGGTGGTCAGAATCAGCACAGCAGACGCAGCATTTCATTGAAGTACCTGTTCAAAAACAAAACATTGATGCTTCGAATTACAGATTTTTCAACCTAAGCATAATGTATCTCATCTTGGAGTACAATGTGAATTCTTCAGCTAGTCATAACAGGATCAGGTTAACTTTGCTGATATGAGAAAAATATTTTTCCTGAGGAATCCACGATGTACAGATATGCACTTGTGCATTTTCAGCGATATGCTCGCATGTTCCCATAGGTAGATGTTAGATCATGGGACCGTGCTGCTATTGCTGACTAATTAGTAAAGTAATATAAAATAGAATTGTTGGTAAAATAAATTTGTAATTTGCTCATTAGAATCCGAAGAGTTTCATTCAAGCGAGCTTGACCACATTTTCATCTGAAGATCGGTATTGAACCGTAATTCATTTAAAGAAGGAAAAAAAGACAGATATTGAATCTAGCTTTCAGATTAGAATAAATTCCAGCGGCAACAGAAAATACTTGAGTCGCTATACAAACATTTTTGGTGACCCCAACGTGATCTTTCACGCAATCATTTTGAAGAGAATATTCTTCCCCGATCAGAATTTTAAGAGAATTCGTTCGGTATATTATCCTTATGTTGTTAGCTTTTTTTGTTGGTGCTGACTAACTGCTCTTGAGTCAATTATAATGGAAGAATTGGCAAGAGAACAAAATCAAACCGGCTTTGAGATCGAACGATTGATCACCAATTACCGCAAGGATGGGCCTACGCGCAGAACAGTGGGGTATCTTAACAAGAGGCTTGCCGAGCTAAATGACACCTGGCAATATAAATACCTAATAAATACCTGGCAATCAAACTTTACCTGGCAAATGGAGATTCATGTTGGAGGCAACAGAGGTGGTCAGAATCAGTGCAGCAGAATTCATGTAGGTTGAATATTTTATTTTTACTTGCTTTTAATGAATTATTTCTAAATATTTACTATATTTCCATCAAATATATTTTTTGAAATGAATCAATAAGAATTTTCCGTGAGTGTTTGTGTGTGATCAGGGCTTTCATAATGTCCTTTAACTCTCACGCCTGCGCGGTGAGCTAGTCTGTTAGAAGTAACTTCCTTCGGCCGCAATTATGCGGCCTTTGTGTTTTCAGGAAAACCTGTCTTTTAACCTTGTTCCTTTTTTTCCTCGCTGCAGGTGCGAGAGTCAATTAATTACATTATTATTCATTATTTATATAATTTTTTTTTTGAAAATACATCACAGGCTTTTATAATACAATAAATCCTCAATAGAAAATTGGTTGCCGACCGTTTATTCAAACTTGGAGCCATCAAACCGAGCCTAATGCTACTTCACTTTCGGTTCCATCCACTTATAATTCTTTTCATTCATATGCGCCTATGAACGCTTATACGATTTTCAAGCCGCATTGCATCTATTTTTGTTCAAATTTAGTCACAGGTCAACAGTTTAAGTTTTATCTCATATTTGAAACTCAACGGTCGAATACATTATTCAAATTCATTTAAGGTTTTAGATTTCAGCATCATGCCATACTTCCCTACTTCCGACCAAATAGAACGGAATACCTTAAAACTAGGAAATACATTCCATGGAAAACATAACGAACGCATTGGAAAATGCCAGATTAGAGAACAAGAAATAGTTGAACGAAATACAAAAAAAAAACAGCTCCAACAACAACATTTAATTCATTCATATGTAGGTACATATGCCACACTCCAACTTATCAGTGATTATAATGTGTCAACTCACTTAAGTGCTTTCTATCCGATTTGGTGAACTTTTCCTAAGCAACTTCGAAGATAGCTAAGTCAGCATAAACATTTAAAAAAAAAAAAACACCCCGGGAAACTTAAAATCAATTTTCTTATAAATATGGAGGTGACATTTTTGTCGGTGGGTGATGAACTGATGATGATTTTGAGATGCTGATACTCTTTTTGATGACTATTTGATTTGATTTGCGTTTTAGCCAACCAGCCGATAGCGAAAGAAAAGAAAAAAAAAAAATAACATCAACGGGGCCAGATACAGATACTTGGTTGTATCTATAATTTATGCAAATGTCAATTTAAGCGCTGTAATTTTGGTGATCGTAAAATGGCAATAAAATTCGAAAAATATCGGTGTGGCCGGCATTGAAAAACTCTATGAAGCGGATGGTGGCATTTTTATTTGCATTCTATGTATGTTCGGCGGGAAAAAATCAGACCGCGAGCGTTGATATAGAAAAAACACCGAAATACTGTCTAAATAGCATCGTTTAGATGAGAATTATTAGAGATTTTATATGCTTAGTTCCATTATTTTTATAGGGTGACTATTTATGGAATTAATTTTCAACTCTGAAATGTTTAACGCTAGCAGTATCGTTTTTTTGTTTTTCTTTCTCGGCATCAACTCCTGCTTATCTATCTCACTTGGAAATTTTACTAATCCCGACGACTGGAACCACATCGGCCGGAGGAAAGTTGACAAATTCTTCAATTATTTATGCCCGCTTTATGCTAATTACTGAGTGATTTTATGACACGGCCATCATTGAACACTCAAGTTTGGTGGTTAAGCTTGAATTTGAAAGGTAACAGAAAACCCGATAACGACGATGACATGGTGAGAAAACCGCGATCAAATCGACGGAAGAAAATCAGGTGTCCGCCTTTTTGTATACCTATATATATTAAATCATTCATTTTAATGCTGATTCGTTAAAGTTTGTCGTGACAGGTGTTTATTGCCCACTTTGTATTTATCTGTTTTTATTATTTCAACGGATAAAAACTTGAATACTAAAATGGCATAAAAAACGATGTTTGTGGGTGATTTAATCAGGTGACAGACGTGTAAGACACAAGTAGATAATTCAATGATTGCATTGTCGTGCGCATATTACATCCGTATGTTCATCCACATGTGCCGTCTTAAATGGATTACGCGTCTTTCTTTCATATCTACTTAGTTTTTTTTTTTTTTTTTTCATTTTTCAACTGGAATATTTCCGATATCTTTTCTCTTTTCGGCCGACGAATGGAAATTCAAAAGAGTGGAACACGATTTCTTAATGCACCGTTTAACTCACGACATATGTTGAAAGAACTGTACAAGTGAAATTCGTATGACATGTTGATTGGACATAATTGGCTTATAATGTTAAATCTGTGATTATAAAAGCGATCCATTCCGCGGATGACAAATTTGAGTTAAGGGAATTCGAGCATTATTGGACCTAGACTAAATAATTGTTTATGGATGGTTAGCATTGAATTGGAGGCTCGTGCTCCAAGTTGGAGATGAACGAACTGAAAAAGTTGAAATCAGAAACTCATTCCAGCAATAATGTCACAGGCCTTTATTGCGAATGCGACAGAGTAAATCTTCTAAATTGAGCCTTTTTCGTTATCATATCAATCACGCTCTGAGACCATCTCTGGTCGCGGTAGAAAAGGGAAAGTATGTATCCGTAGCTACTCTACCTCTGTAAGCAAAAGGGAAAAATTTTGGTATTATTTAGACTCCTAACTGAATTCGTCATCCTGGTGTGGAGCAAATTCATATATATTCAGGTGTTATAAAGTGTTCATATCATAAAGAATCGATCTTCCCAAACCTCCATCACTTTTTTGAACCATTTTATCAAACAGGATCATCGATAGAATTTGAGAAACCAAATGAGAAACGTGAAAAGCTCTCACACCAAGTTGGCTAGGGGCTACATTTTCCAAACCCAATGACGAACATTCTACAGCAGTTGTTCGCTTCTTGTGTAGAGAAATTCCAACTTTAACTATTACTCCTCCCTGTTATTTTTTTAAGGTGGACGCATATAAAGACCAATTTCAAAATTTTCAGAAGAAGTTCAATCTCTTTTGGTGGGACAAGTTAGACATATGAGTCATACTCATAGTTTTCAAACATAATTATACAAGGTCTGTCTCAAAAAATTCCCGGAATTGTTAAGATTAAAGAAAACTGGTGTTTGCGAAATTTTCTTTTCACCATTTTGCACCTGATCAACAGCATCCTGACACTATTTGCAGCCAATTCGCGGCTTTGTGGCATCCGCATTTCATGAGTTATTAACGATTTACCACTTTGCAAGAAGCCATCTTCCACCGGCGCTGGCGGCCCAACTCAACAGAATACTCACTTCTAAATTAGATTTTTTTTTTGATTTTTTATTCAAAATGCTATGTTTTTTTTTTTCATCTTGACAAATATATAATTCGGAAGTAAATTGCTCCCTTCTTCAGTGTCAATTATTTTCTCAAATTCATTAAAAATTAGACTGTCAAAAAAAAAAGACAGACTGTCAAAAATTAAAAAACATAGCATTTTGAAATCGAAAATCAAGAAATAAAATCTAATCTTTTGAATATTTTCGGCGTTTCATCTAACATCCATCATTGACGTTGTGTCAAAATTTCATGACATATGGATGAATAGAACCCAAGTTATTACGCTCTTAGTGACAGTCCTTATGTAGCACCGGTTGAAGAATGAATTTCGAACAAAGAGCGAATATTAAATTCTATTTTAAACTCGATAAAACGGCGGCCCAGACGCATCATATAATGCATAATACTTATGGTAGTGAGTTTTTGTCCCATACCTCTATTTTCGAGGATTTTAAACGTTTTAAAGAAGGCCGGGATGTGCTGAATAACGACAATAACGACATTAACGACAATTCTGAATAACGACAATTCTGGCCGTCCCAGATAAGTTGTGAACGAAATGAACGTTGAATTTGTGCGTGAATTTTTTGAAAATGAGCCAAAATCCTCATTGCGTTACATGGAAACAGAGCTTAACATGTCCTGTGAGTCGATTGATCGCATTTTGACAGAGCACTTTGGCCTCATACAGATTTGTGCACGTTTCGTTCCTCCCAAGCTGACCAAAGACCAAAATTTGCTTTACATTCAACATTGCAACAACTTGATTAAGGAAGACAAAAACGATCAAAAATACCGAAAATCCCTTGTAATGGGTGACGAGTCGTGGTGTTGTCAATATGATCCCGAAACCAAGCGACAAAGGGCCGAATGGCAACGTCCGGATGACCAAAAACCTAAAAAATCACAGTTGGAGAAATCAAAAGTCAAATCAATGTTGATTTGTTTTTACGATTCCAAGCGGATTGTCCACAAAGAGTTCATTTCACAAAGCCATACGGTTAATGCTGTGTTTTATCTTGGTGGTATGGAGCGTTTGCTTTCGCGAATACGTCGTGTTCGGCTGGATAATATCGTGAATGTGCACGTGGGCGTTTGTTACTCGATAATGAGTCGGTTCATCATTCAAAGTTTGTGACGGAGTTTTGACCGATTTTTGACCGAAAATTGCATTTTTTCCATCAACCACTCGCCGTATTCGCCTGATTGGGTACCATGTGACTTTTTCTATTCGGAAAATTACATTTGATCATGAAAGGAAATCGTTTTGCGAACATTGAAGACATCCAAGTGTCGACGACCGCATTCTAAACATGATATCAGAGATTGACTTAAATAAATCTTTTGACACGCTTACAGACCTTGCAAAGCCATGCAGAGAGGCCGAAGGAACTACTTTGAATAAGATAAATCCGAAACCATTCGTAGTTTTCTTTATTCTTGATCGATCCAGGATATTTTGTTGAAAAATATGAATTAATACAAACCGACTGGAAAATTTCGCTGTTCATTCGATTGTTCAGATGTGTAGAATTCGGGATACGCATTTTAGCGTTTAGCTTCAAGCATTTAGCTTAATTTAGCTGCAAGAAAACTCAATTTTGGCACCTTACGATCTACGATCTTCACGATCTACGATCTTCACGATCTAGCATCCTAAATGTCCAACGGCTGACCGATCCTTTACTCTCAATGTACTTACAACTTTTTAAATTAAATTTTAAGTATAAATCCTTTAATTTATTTAATCACCAACATGATTCTTACATTCTAAACATTCATAGAATGGAAAGCGTAAATATTTTAGTAGCTAATAATTATTACTCATTATCAATTAAACACTGAATTCATACGCTTCAATAATAACATCAAAACATCATCGAAGGACGTCAAATAAACCGATTCGTTTCAATATCGATAGCCTTAAAATTCTTGTCACAAACAAACAATTTATCATGAATCCTTCTCCCACTAATTATCGGCTCATAAATTTTTCTACAGTTTCGTGGTTTTTTTTTGTTCAACCAAACAAAATCATCCCGAACATGGCACCCTCTTGAGTGGTTAACATACTCAGATCATGTGCTAAAACATATGTTCAACTTGTTATCGGGTCATTTCTAATAAGTAAATTTCAAGATGTCTAGGCGATTTGTTTTCATTGAAAATGAGACGTGTAGCAATCTTAATGATGCAAAGCGACATGGACGACAAAATCAGTAGTAAGTAGTTTACGTTTAAGTGTCCTGAAACACGTGCTCTAGAGCAGGAAGAGCCTACTACGGTATTTTACTGTCATTGAGCATTGATTACTACAATTGACAGAAGATTGAAGGATGGAAGTCGGGTTTTTCATTTTCGGAATTCAGGATCAGATAGAAATGAAGAATACCAAATTATCAATCATTTGTCCTAGATCAAGTTTTGAACGTCCTGACGCGTAGTATTTAGTTGGCTAGTAGCGACGGCAGTATCCTTAGCTTTTGTCTGAGCCTAAGAATTCGTGTTAAAAAACGGACAAAGGATATCTATTTATGAGGCATTGCGCTATGAAACGAACGAGTCTAATGGGCATAATACAGTACTTTAATACTTGAAATTAATACGAACGTGGAGCTGCAGATTGTGAAAGCATTGGATATCACACGAAAAAAGTTGTCGACGCCATGGTCAAATCGAAGTTTTGCCAATCTTGCAGCTTTTGGGAGAAAAAAAAGATTAAGATCCTGCTTGTTACGATGAATTGATGGAAACACACGTGGAAACTTGCACCGTAAACCACGTCGGTTCCGCAGGAAAGATGGGAACCGACGGAATCACCGCAATGTTTCTCCGATCGGTAGAACTGCACGGAGTTAAATACGTCACTTCCGTCGGGGATGGCGACAGTAAAACGTTTAGGGGATTGCTTGAAGTCAATCCCTATGATGACGTTACTGTCAAAAAAAAAAAGAATGTATTTGTCATGTCGAAAAAAGAATGGGAATCAGATTGAAGAATATGAAAAAAGGATCCAAGGGACCCAGAGGAAAAGGGGCAGACAAACTCACATATAAAGCGATCGGAGTACTCACTAAATACTATGGCCTTGCTATCCGCCGTAATTCACATTCTGTGCAAGCCATAAAGGACGCGATATGGGCCACGTATTACCACAAGAGCTCCGTGGATAAAAGACGCGGATGGGAAGTGTTCACCAAGAGAAAACAGCTGGTGTACGTGGCGTAAAGCTGAAGCGTCGGATACTTTGTTTTTATATAAGCACAACGTTCCTCTTAGTGACACTGTTCTGAAAGCGATCGAGCAAAATTACAAAGACTTGTCGTCGGACGATTTGCCCGAAAGATGTTTGGGCGTTCATACTCAAAACAGTAATGAGTCAGTTAGTAGTATGACTTGGATGCGTGCACCCAAACATCTTCATTTTGGCGCAGATGTGGTCAATATTGCCACGGAATTAGCAGTGATTATCTTCAACGAAGGCGAGGAATCATTGTCAATTGCCATGGATCTCATGGCTGTCCGGATTGGTGAATTCGCTGAGAGCTGGGTCCATTCACAGGACAAAGCAAGAATCGAGCGCGCGGATAAGCAGGTGACCGAGGCAGCGAAAAAGGCCCGGATTGAGCAGTGCGAGATGTTAACGGCTCAACATGAGCAGCTAAAAGAAGAGGAGGGATGCCTCTATGGACCAGGCATTGCCGATTACCGGTAATTTTTAACACATTTGTGTAAACACATTACAAAACTTTAAGCGCGTTTTTCTTGAAAACACGTTTTTAAAAATGGCTGACATTCTCCTGACCGCTGTAATTAACTTATCGACCTGAAATTTGAAGAGCATACTCAGAAAATATGTCTTCACGGAATGACGAATCGTTTTTTCGATAGATACATTTTTACATTTGTTATTTATCTTTTTATGCAAAAAAAAAAACGCGGAAATCCAATTTTTTTAATTGCAGCCATTTTCGGAAATTTGTACTTAACCTTTTCACTCCTATAGTCGGGCCGGTAAGGCTCTCCCGTCATGCTACGAAATGCTACGAAATGCTACGAAATGTATCATACAATGAAAAACTTGTAAACGAACTAAAAATTCTATATAATTATGAATCTTTGTAGAAAATCTATTACGTAAAAATAAAACAAATTTTTTACACTACTATATTTAGCACCCAGAGTAGAGTCGGGTCCCTACCACGTAGCAGTGAGAAGGTTAACGAAAATGCCGTCTGACATTCCATGACCAAAGGGTCACCGATTGATAATATGCTTTGAATTTGTGTTTGAAATTAATAAAGCGGGGGCACTCCTACGATTTGAGGACCTGTTTTTGCGGAGCTGCAACGGCCTCCATTTTGGATTTTTTTGAAAAAAAAATTTTTTTTTAACGTTCTTCATATCATGAATAAAAGCAAGAAAAATACCACACTCAAAAAACTTTACTCGATTCCTTTAAAACAAAATATAATGTAAACACCTGAAATATGGCACTCCAAGGATAAAGTCTCCCTTAAACGATAATAAAGTCCGATTTTCATCTAGATTTGTTGGTACAAGTTCTCAGGTTACAATGAATTTTTAATGGCTTAATTAAGACTAAGAACATATTATTGTACTTTTGGACCATGCAGCCCTTACCTTTGAACCTTACTTTTCCCTTTTGAAGAAGCAGCTTTCCTTCTTTACGCGATTTTTTTTTTCAAAAAATTAACGGATGCAAAACGTGCCCCTCCCTGCGCTTTTTAAGTTGTTTGGGCAAAGAAAAAGGATTTGATGATTAGGTCCGGAAATACGATTGCGGAGTTGCAGTGACAATTTGCATTTAACCATGTGTTGAGCGAACGGATAAAAATATTTTTTATAAAATATATAAAAACATGAAAGCCTATTGAGCAAAAATAAATAAATATTATATAATATAAAATACATATAAAAATAAAAAAGTATTTCTGTAGAATGCATGAAAATTTTATTTAATTTAGAATTTAAAACATTTTTAATAATTAATTTCTTTAATTGAAATAATTGTGAAGTATATTATGTAATAATAGTTGGCTTCAATACATTCAGTTATGAGTATACAACCGAAGGTTTTGTTCATGTACAATAAAGTCGGTGTTAAGAAGATTCTTACGATTAAATAACCGCTTTCAATCAACGAGAACATTTGAAACGTTCTTTTCGAAGTGATCTCCCCATAAATCAAGCACATTTTCGATCCAATTTCGGGTGGTTTTTTTCGCAGATCCAAAAGGACGTGCTTGCAATTCGTTATTTTTGAAACGATAGAAAACGATCATCAGAAAAATTCGATGAATGCAGCGCTCTAATTTCCAAAATCGTCAATTCGGAGCAGAATTTTATAGTTGGCTCTCGTAGTACTACAAATTCAACTTGTCTTTAAGTGGCTAAAAGACGATGATGACGCACAAGAACTACCCCGGTAAGAAAAAACCAACTCACACCAAAAGGGGCCGAATGTTTATTTTGATTTTGGTATAACGTTGGCCAGACGTACGGTCATGATACGTTCTAGTTGACAGTAGTCCATGAAATATCGACGAAAAACTAATATTATGCTGGTAAACACTCGAATGTTTCCAGCATCCAATTACACCCTCATAAGCGAATGACATGATGGTTAAAATTTCGGGGAAATGAACACGGAGGTACCTGGAAATTAGAGTGCAAACAAGAGGGTAATCTGTGTCGATGAGTATGACATATGAAATTTGCAGATTGATCGCGGAAAGTGCAAGTTCAGATTTGTTTTTCATTTAAGGCGGGCGTCCGAGAAAGATTCTTCAAAGCTTTCGAAATTCTATACGAAAAAATTACTTTGAAAATGGGTTCATAGTACTTCATTTCGAAAATGTTATACCATGTACATAATTAGCAATTTATAACAGTTTGATTGGATCTGAAAAAAATTCACTCAATTCTTTGGTGCATGTCCTTAGTTGTTTTTGTTTTTGTCTGGAACGAAAACACCATTTATCTATGGAAAATCTTCCGGCTTGGCGCGTATCAATCATTCTAAATGATCGTGACAGATTTTTAGCAGGATCACAATCTTTTCAAGACTTTTTAACAGTTTGTACAAATTCAATGACTGGCGAGAAAACTTGAAAAAGAGCGACACGCTCGATAATAAAAACAACATAATACGCAGGCACCATCAAGACCCATCTCGGAATCAGTTGAAGATCAGCCGCCTTACCTTAAAAAGTTGGTGTAATCACTTGTATAAACAAAACTAAATTCTTCTCATCGGTGGGGAGATACTTCTTTGATTGTACCGTTCGCATGATTAATCGGGACGGAAGGTCGCATTACAACGAAAATCTGCCTAAGTAAATTTGGATCATTGGTCTCAGAAAAGGCGGAGAGTAACACCTCAAAGCTGCCGATCTGAAGAGGATCAATATAATGTATCTAAGGACCGAAAAACGTCGATCGCACTCTGATATTCATCTAATAGAGATCTCTACCAGATCAAGTAGTGATCGCGCGAAATCATGGTTGTAATGGAAGCTTCGGAAAGGCCTAATAAAATTTCTGTTAATGGCACTTGGACATAGATCACCACAGGGATGTACTTGAGAAGAAGAAGAAGAAAAAAGCTGAAGAACAAGATCCAGAAGAGCTTTGTCTTGTCTGATGGTGCTACTAGGCGTCACGGTCAGTATTGAGCAGCAAATTTTTGCTTTTTTGCCTCAGGTCGAGTTTATTAAGGTTACGTAGACTGAGGTTAATTGCAATTTTTGTGGTTTTTGGGGATTTCTTGAATTGTTGATAATTTCACTGAAAGAATAACGTGCTAATGCAAAACATTGTTATAAGTGGTTGTGGATTTGTACAAACGAACAGCCAAATCAAATGCAATCAGCTGAATAGATCGCAATCGAATCTAATCCAACCCTGCGCTGCGCTTGCGGTTTCCTCCGTGGACCAAACGATCCTCGTATCAAATGCCGCGATCATTATGTCAAAACTCAACACCGTGAATTGGCATAAATGTCAATTTCGAAAATATTTTAGGCATGCTTCATGCCCCGTAATTATGACACGTTCGATTACCAGTGAATGAGTGACTCGGTGAATAAGTGGAGATTTCGATGCCGGCAGCATTTTGAACATAAGTAACAATTTTTGAACTTTAGTGTGCTGTTTGACTTGAGATCTATCTGCATATTCCAATGCATTCACATATCATGGCTGTTGGATAGTTTACCGGTGACCAGCATCTCAATGACGTCGAAAAAAGAGAAGAAATCGGGAACATATATGAAAAAAATGAAAGATGCCGCACACATCTTCTGTAGCAAATCAAATTGATTGACAAGGATTTGTGCACATTGATTAGAAAAAATGATCCGAAAGAAGTGATCGGAATTTTTCCCAATGCAAGGCAGGTGTGAAAAACTGTCTTAAAGATGGAGGACGAATGATAGATTGATTTATTGGTTCGCATAGGAGTGGAGTACATCTCAAAATATTTTAATGCAATGGAATGTTATATAGTCTAGTTAAAGTGAAATACAACACAAGATGGTAATAAAATGGAATCGTGCATTGCAACTTAGAGAAGGATTTTATGTCCTTCATGAGAACGATATTTTCGAGAGAATCCACAATTTTAAAATCCAAATTTCATTGTAAGAATTGCTGGAAAAGCAGCAGAACTCACATTGTATAAATGCCTGGTAATCTTTGACCTGAGGTACATCCATAATTAACTTGATTTTGTGGTGAAGTTAATTATTCCGACAAAAATATGTCCAACGAGAAGAAGAACATCCAAAAAAACTTTCGAAAATTTAGCGCCAACTGACAACTTGGGCCTTATTTTCTATGACGTTTGAAGTAATGAATTTTACTTATAGTTTCGATTTCAGTAAACTCTTTTCGTGTAGTGGATGGTTTAACATTTATGCAGTAATCTTATTGTTCTGCAGGTTAAGCGTGCAAATCTTAAGCCGCTTCAGCAAATCGGTTTATTCTAGGAACTTCAACCAACCTTAATGCTGAAAGGATCGCCGTCTTTTGTTCACTAGTTGTTTACCGCGATCGTGAATCAAATAAAAAATTTGATTTGCAGTGATTTAAATACAGGATTCAGTCGGTTTTTCGTATATCAGGCATTATATTATCCTCTCAGCATTAAATTATCCTCTCAGTATCGCTGTTGTGAGGAGGGGCGGCCCTCGTCCGGCGGTTGCGACGGGGCTTACCTACCGCGACTGCTGCCAGGGGGACGACTGATTCCGCAAACGTCACCGGCGGATCTGTGATCCCTGCAGCATCAACGAAGCTCGCAGAGAGAATGAAACGGGGTACAACAGCGGTTCTAGGATGGAAGAAAGAAGCTTATCAGGCCACCTTGCCGGATGAGCTGGATCTCTAAGTCTTGTAAATAAGCTCTGACAAGGACTCCACAGAGGAAGAAACGGGGCTCGCACCCGCATTTATCCAAAGGGTAATGAACGAGGATGTAACAGGTGAACCTTCATCATTCCAAGGCGGCTTCGGCTGTCTTGGTACGAATGTTCACAAAACAAAAAATAGGACTAGCACTGATCCAAGAACCCTAGACACATGAGAATCATATCAGAGGCCTAAACACTCGCGATTCCATTGTACTCTGTGCAGAGGCGCAGGATCCTCCCAGAGCGGGTGCTATGATAAGGAAAAACATTAACTTTATATGTCTTTCAGAATACTTAACACGGGACTTAGTACCTCTGAAGACCTCTATTATGGTCAAGAGTAACACCCGTGACATAGTTATTGCATCAGCCTGGCATTTTCCAGGAGATGCGGAAAACATTCCACCACTGGAAGTACAAAGGCTAGTAGCACATTGTGAGAAAAACAATATTCCACTCTTGATCGGATGCGATGCTAACGCCCATAATGAGCTTTGGGGAAGCACTGACACGAATCAAATAGGTAGTGAACTATACGAGTTCATAATGAAATCAAACATGATTATCCACAACTAGTTTGTCACTAGAATACGCAAGGAGGTACTGGATATTACAATCAGTAGTATGACTCTGGACTCCTTGGTTAAAAGATGGCATGTATCCGAGGAAACCTCCATGTCGGACCATAAAATTTTGAGGTATGACCTGGAGGGGCTGAGGATGGAGCCCATCATCACCAGGAACCCAAGACGCACTGATTGGGCATTGTAAACAACCCGTTTGTGGGAAAATCTCCAGCATGTCTCTATCAAAAGGACCCCCAAAAACCCTCTTGAACATGAGTATGCTGTAGACGAAGTTAACAAGGCTATTGTGAATGCCTTCGAGGAAAGCTGTCCTGAACGCGTCATAATGGGGAACAAAGAACTCATATGGTGGAACGAAGAACTAGCCAAACTTAGAGTGGAGGTGCGGAAACTTCACAATAAGGCAAAACGTACCAACGATTGGTACGAATACCATCGAGTTCTAACACACTATGGGAAAGAAATCCGAAGGGCAAAGGGCCACAGTTTCAGATCCTTTTGCGAGAATGTTAAAGAAACATCTGTGGCAGCTAGACTACACAAAGCCATGGCTAAGCAGGGAAATAACTTTAACATTGCACTAAGAAAAAGTGACGGCAGTTTCACGGAAAATGAAAAGGAGCGCACTCTATTGCTCATAGAAACCCATTTCCCGGGAAGCACTATAATAAATGAAGGGATTGACGAGATGGTACAAGAACGAAGACCAAACAGCTCGGAATGGAAGGAGGTTGCGACCATCTGTACGGAAAAACGTATAAGGTGGGCTTTAAACTCTTTCCAGCCCTTTAAATCACCGGGAGTAAATGGGGTGTATCCAGTCCTTATTCAGAATGGACAGAATCTTCTTATATCGCACCTGATATGCCTCTTTAGAAGTAGCCTGGCATTGGGATGAATACCAAATCCATGGAGGCAGGCGAAAGCGGTATCTATACCCAAAGTGGGTAGAGCTGATAAAACTAATCCAAAGGCATGCTGACCGATTAGTTTAACGTCGTTTATTTTCAAAACGATGGAGAAAGTGGTGGATAATTATATTAGGACAACTCACCTATCAAAATACCCACTACATTCAAATCAACACGCATACAGGACGGGAAAATCAACAGACACCGCACTGTACGAGTTGACTAGTAGAATCAAAGAATCCTTAGAATACAAAGAGGTAGCGCTAGGTGCATTCCTCGATATTGAAGGGGCCTTTGACAATACCAGCCATGATGCGGTAAAGAGGGCGCTAGTGAAAAGAGAGGTTAATCCTACCCTTATTCGCTGGCTGACTCGGTCACTCGCGGGGCGAACCGTCGTATGTAAATTGGGATCAAGCACCATCAACGTACGTACGGATCGTGAATGCTCACAAGGAGGTGTTCTTTCACCACTAATATGGACTCTTGTGGCAGATGAAGTCTTAGTCAGACTGTCAGAAGCTGGGGCGATATGTGACGCGTATGCAGATGATATAGCAATTCTAACCAGAGGAAAATTTAAAGGGACATTGTGTGGTATAATGCAGGGGGCACTTCAAATTGTGAACAGCTGGTGCCAGGAGATAGGTCTAAGGCTTAACACCGATAAAACCACACTGGTGCCGTTCACACGAAGAATAAATATGGACCAACTTCGCAACATATATCTAAATGGAACGGAGATTGAGTATAAGAATGAAATTAAGTATCTCGGATTGCTGTTGGACGGCAAGCTCGGGTGGAACGGACACATTAAGGCAGTGTCTGCAAAGGCTGTCAGGGTTCTGATGGTGTGCAGAAACATGACAGGCAAGTCCTGGTGTAACCCGGGAATCCTGCGGTGGATGTACACCATGATGGTGAGACCAATCATCACCTATGGAGCGGTAGCCTGGGCAGACAAAATCCAAGAACACAAGACGAGGCTTGCACTCGATCGAGTTCAGCGTTTGGCATGTGTCTGTATCACCGGAGCTATAAAGTCATGTCCCACGGCAGCTCTCCAGAAAATCTTAAACCTATCGCCACTTCATTTGGTTATAGAAACAGTAGCGACATCTACAATGTCAAGAATCTTCCATGAAGGAAGAGAAAATGACCTCAGTATTTGGCACAAGGACCACGCTAAACTAGCGAAGGTGTCCCCATTCATATATGCATTGTCGGATCGCATGACGTCGACATTCAGCTTTCACAACAATTTCAGTGTAGTGCTGAGTGACAAGAGGGAATGGAGCGTTGAATCCAATATACACCTCATAAGACGGAATGCGATAAAGTGGTATACGGATGGTTCCAAGACATCTGAGGGAATAGGAATTGGAGTATTTGGGCCTGGCACCAAATACTACCAACCGTTGGGAAGTATGCCAAGTATCTTTCTGGCTGAGGTTTATGCCATTGCTGTAAGCGCACGACTCAGCATAGACCGAGGATACAAAGGCAAAACTATAGCTATAATATCCGATAGCCAAGCAGCACTAAAAGCACTAGAATCCCCGGTGATCACATCGAGAATGGTTCTAGATTGTTACAATGCACTCAAAAAATTGAGTGCGGACAATAGGGTTACCCTATACTGCACGCAGGTATCGAGGGTAATGAGCAAGCGGACCAACTGGCGAGGAAAGGAGCATCGACAGCATCCATAGGCCCTGAACCCTTTAACGCAATTGAAATGAATCTCATTCACAGGGCCCTAAAGGAAAATGAGGAGAGAGAACGCAATAGGCTCTGGAATGGACTTCCAGGGCTTCGAATGTCGAAGCTGTTCCTCGACGTTTATGACGAGAAAAAGTTTCGAGCGTGCATCGAAATGAATAAAAGAAAGCTATGGGTCCTGACTGGGATGTTCACGGGGCACTGCACACTTGGAGGGCATCTCAAAAGGATGGACTTGACAGCGAATGATGAGTGCAGATTTTGTGATCTTGCGGAGGAGACACCAGTGCATCTGCTAGCACACTGCGACGTACTGTCCCGCAGGAGAAGAATCAGTTTGGGAAGCTGCTTCCTTGTCGAAGAGGATTTGGGACGTCTGAGGCCGAAACAGATCATTGACTTTCTAAGGAAGATCGATCTGCTTGAGGCACTCCAGGCGCACCGGAAGCGGGGGCACAATAAACCTGTAAGGGTTGACGAGCACCATCTCCGACAGTAAATCAATCAATCAATCAATCCTCTCAGCCAAAAATAAACAGTGATTCTCAAGGATTCAGATGAAGTTAATAGATAAATGGTTGAAGTATAGACCAATTTTGTTGAAATGCACAATCTGTTCTTTCTCTATGGGGTTTCTCTTTTATAAGTTCCCTTTTTTATTATTTATTGATAAATAATTTATCAAAACATTTATTTTAAACACACTGCTTTACGTAGTAAGGACATGCATCTTGAAATATTTATTGATTCAACGTGTTTCACGTTAATTAAAGAAAGGAAAAGTAAATGAAACTATTTTAAAATTTCAAAAAGCTGATTCCTCACTCAAACCCGAAATCAATTAGTGCGGACAATATAATCTGCTCTAGTTTGCACGAAGAAATGGAGACTATCATTATTCACAGGTTACAATCCCTTTTACGAGTTTGAGGGATCAAAAATCAGATGACATTTTGATTTTAAGGCACACCGATTGCTTAATTTTCTTTCGACAGTGACTAAATCATTGAATTGCGTTGAAAGAAATTCATAATTCATAGTGAAATGGACATCCCATTAATCGTCAAAGCCTACATATCCTTTTTCGCTTCATTTAAACATAATATTCTATCCAACGCAGACCAAATTATTTTAATTGCAGAGTAGCAGCATGGCAATGAGCTATGCATTTGCTGAGTATATTATTTATGTAAGTATGACCCGTTCTGCGGGATTGTATTCTATATATGCTGAGGGTAAAATCTCACAAGGATCAAATTTCACTGCGACCGCCATTAAAAATAGACGATGCATTTGTGAGTGAGTTCTCAATTGGGTTTTGAACAAAAGAAATGAATTCGCTCATAACGTACGCAAAACGGAAATAAATGCCAATCTCAGACGAAAATATTTCGTACGTATCATCTGTTTTTCTTGGAAGTTTTTAATCCTGTACTGTTGGAACTATATTTTTACTCGGGACACGATATGGGCTTGCGGCGACTGTTTCCTGACAAATGATTTGAGCACGTCAAATTGTTTAATGAATGATTGACAATAATTTTGTCTGATTTCAAATTCGAATCGGAAATATGCACTTGGAGGTGGATTTGTCCAAGCTGAGTTAAACATGTATTTTCACAATTAATTTGTTCTTGGCTAGGATATATAAGATTTGCGTGTCAAAGACATAGCAACTGAATGCAATAGGATTGTTGTAGATTTTTTTTAATGTTAACAATAACTTGAATTGTGCAAAAAGAGAGGCTCGCTTGATCGCGTTCCTAATCTTTCTTTTAATCTTTTTATAATCATGGATAATCTCCCAATCATGGAAATTCAGCACTAGATAGCAACTAGTCCAACTGAAGTCAAGTCCATTTGATAGCTTAATGCCCAGATATATTTTGTATAACTCATGGTAATTTAATTATGAGAGATAAAAATTTTCGCCGAGCTTTATCAATCGGATCAAGTGAATTTCCTCAATTGCAGTTTTCGTGTCTTGGGTTTTAGATAGGATTATTTTGCATGAGTTTATCATGAGGGATTATTGCAATAGATTGGAAATCCTTGATATTAATTTAATTATTTTATTTTTCTTTCAAAGTTAATTAATTTAAAAATAAAAGTCCTGAGTGCGAACGACGGCTTGATTTTAAAGGTATACATTATTTTTCCGAAATAATAACTGACTGAAAGTATCCTATGCGTATTTAACGCCTTGAAAAAATCGCTTTTCTCTTCCAACCCAGTCCGTTCAGCTTCAAACAATCTTCTATTTCAAGTTGATTTTTCCGACACTTCACATTCTACGACATGCGGCTTAACCGAAGAAAATCAAATTTATTCATCATCATCATCAACATCCCTATGTACAAGGTGATCATAAATCACTGTTCCGAGCAGATTACCCATGCGAAAATGAAATGAAAGGGTGTGACACCCCCAAGTACCATTCAACTCAAACGCATGCATACGTCTCTATTGGTACTATGAACGTGGTAGTAGTATCGCTTCTCAATCTCAGCCTCTATTACCCATTTTAAAAAGGGATGTGGCTGTAGGTCGACCTTCGACTCCCGAATTTCCTTCCTGAAATTTAAAGACGACACAGCAAGCGAAAGGGTTTCTTAAAAAATTTTTCAAGTACTTTCCATTTTGTGAACTCTGTCCCAAAGACGAAAAAGAAAAGAAAATTCAATTGCAATCTCAAAAAAAAAAACCCAGAATGTGATTGAAACGTTGAATGATTATCACCCACTTTTTGATTCCATCGTCATCCCCAATTCCCATGTTGGGCATAATGTTTAGTGTAATTGAAAGTACCTCTTGATCCTCCTACATGATTAAGATGGTAGCGGGAAGTAAATAGTGGTTGCACGGAGAATGGGTTAGAAACCGACGTTTCTCGCCGTTGTCATCGTCGTCGTGACATAATCCTTGATCCCAATCGGAAGGCTTGCATACGTCCAGGACGATAAAATGTATGTAGTTACGCATGATGACGACGACGATAGTTTTCAAACATAAGGGTGAATAAATTTTCAGCTTGAGCCCTTTTTTTACACGCATCGATCCAAATGGCCCAGATGGATTTTTCAAATCATGTCACCGGATTTCGAGTGTTCGAGACGAAAAGATTGAATATATTCAGTGTGGTTAAGGG
The DNA here is from genome assembly GCA_954870665.1 of Stratiomys singularior. Lineage (NCBI taxonomy): Eukaryota > Metazoa > Arthropoda > Insecta > Diptera > Stratiomyidae > Stratiomys > Stratiomys singularior. Next base: position 108,797,992 of record OX940879.1, on the reverse strand, counting down.
GGTGGATATGTTTTCCTAGAATCACTTTTAGCATCATAAATTCATCATCATAAAATTCTTTGTGGGAAAAAGTCAGACGCACGCTTTGTTTTGGCTTAAATATTTGATATTTCTAAATTGAAAATTATTTTAGTAGTGGACTGGGTTTGCCAGATCATGCGCAACTAGGTATAAGTATGATAACTAACAATATTTGTTGGACAGATAACAGATTTCTTAGATAACAAATTTTGGTGCCACTATATTTTAATGCCAAATCAGTACGTGTATGCTTCATCAAAGTCCCGGAGTGTGGATTTAATGAGTATAGTAGGCGTCTTGTTTCACCCTAAATTATCATGAAAACAAAGACAACAATTTCGTTGTTACTTCATGTGTGAAATTTTAACAATCGTCAATTTGTCCAAGAAAACATATCACATATCTACGTAGAAACATCCTCAATTTTCTCAATCCTCATCCTCAAACACATTCACATGCAAGGTGAGTCGAAAGATATAAAGAATATTTTATTGGAACATGCCAGCCCTGGAGCGACAGGTGACTGGGGAGGTTGTATTGAAAAATTCCTTCAGTCCAATTATACGATTGTCAGTGGTAATCCGCTTACAGATATTCTACATTTATTGGACAAGATAAGTGATAGCACGCGACAATGGCTCCTGGCGTTAAGAAATGTGTGAAAACGTGAAGTCAAATTTGATTTTTCTTGACAGTTGCACGCTTTGAACGCAAGAATCTAAAGGACTGGTGGTTAAGCTATCGAGTTTATTTTTTGATATTTAACAAATTACATGTTGTTTTATAAATAAAACACAATTGTTTTAAACTAATTAGGAATTCACTTAAGTGAAAACTCGTTTTAAAGATTTTTCAATATTTGCGAAGGCTCCTAAATGTTTCCTTGCACTGGTAAAGTTTAGAAACTATTCTCAGGAAAAGATAACCTGTATGGAAATACGAAAACACACAATTTCAAATCAACTCCCCACGAGATAAAGGTTAGTCAAGACGACTTAATGTTTTCATTGCCATAAATCAATTAATAAGATACATGGAAATTACGAGGTTTGTTCAAAAACTATCGCCAATTTCATGTTTTTTCAAGAATCATTTATTTATTCATGAACATCTATTTTGTCCCCTTCAAAGTAATCCCCGTCAGATATTATACACTTGTGATAACGTTTTTTCCAATCCTCGTAGCATTTTGAAAAATCATTTTTTGTGATCTTGTTCAGCTCCTCCTTTGATGCCGTCTTTATCTCCTCACTCGTGGAGTAGCCTCGTCCTTTAATGGGCCTTTTCAGTTTGGGGAACAAGAAAAAGTCACAGGGGGGCAGGTCTGGGGAACACGGTAGCTGCGGCATTGTTAGAGTGTTGGTTTTGGCCAAAAATTCGCGCACAAGTAACGATGTGTGAGCAAGGGCGTTATCATGGTGCAAAAGCAAGTTTTTGTTCTTCCACAAATCCGTGCGTTTCTGGCGGATTGCTTCTCGCGAATTGCGCATTACTTGAAGGTAATATTCCTTATTAACCGTTCTACCCTGCGGCAAGAACTCATAATGCACCACGCCCCTGCAATCGAAGAAAACTTTCAGCAAAACCTTCACATTCGACTGAACTTGGCGTGCTTTTTTCGGTCCCTCTGAGAACATTTTGTACCACCGATAAACGTTGCTTTTGTCCAAAGTAGCTTCGCCGTATGCAACAGTCAACATTCTGAATGCATTCGCGCACTTTAAGTTGTTCTTCACACAAAATTTAAAACAAATTCTTTAATTAATTTTTTTGGAATAGACGAAAATCGAAGACAAGCCTAAAACTCGTCCACGCACAATAGCTGTCAAAAACTGACTGGACATTCGACATGGCCGGAATTGTCAACGTGAGGGTCATGAGTACCAACATAACGCCACCAAAAGATCAAAAATCCAACATACGTAGCCCGCGAAAATTCAAAATTCGCAATACTTTTTGAACAAACCTCGTATGATAATAGTCTAGGGTGACTGAACTTCCACGGTGAGTTAGGAAATTCGGGTAAGTCGTATGATATTATGGCAGTCATAGTTGCAGTACATAGTTGCAGAACAAAGCTGAAACGGAAAAGCAGGAAGAATACTGATACGAAATAGAAAATAAAAATCATTTTATTGGTAGGTCTAAAAAGTATTGAAGCCCATTTTTCTCATTTTTCGATTGAATATTTCTTTTATTTAAAATGGATTTTAATATTTATATTTTTTTTAATCATTTTTTATCAATTTCTTACCATTATTATCTATGACCTTTTGCTGTTTTTTTGGGTAGAGCCATTATTCCATCTGGGTAGAACTTCTGTGGTTTATTGACGAAAAACTTGGCCAAGTGATTTTCACAGTCCCTTTCTGAAGTTGACTTCTTTTCATTAAGGAAGTTTTGCAGAGACTGAAACAAAAGGTAGTCTAATGGGGCAATGCTAGGACTATACGGTGGATGCATCCAAACTTCCCAGTCAAGCTCGGTCAATTTTTGCCAGGTCATCAAAGATATGTGTGGTCTGGCATTGTCATGATGGACAAGACAACGCTTTTTCTATTGATCAATTCTGGCCGGTTTAGTTGGATTACTTGTTGCAATCTGGTTAATTGCTGATAGTATAGAGCCGAATTGAGTGCTTCGCCTGGTTCTAGCACCTCATGAAAACCAATTGTCTTCCAGTCCCACCATACACACAACATAACCTTATTTGGTGTTAATCCTTACCTTGAAGTCGTTTGTGATAATTCACCTTTATTTGACCATGATATTTTCCGAACGACATTCTCATATTTTACCATTTTTTCAGTTCCCGTAATGATTTGCTTTAAAAATGGCTCGATTTCGTTGCGTTTTATTAGTATCTCGCAAATGGAAATTCGGTCGATCAAATTTCTTTGTATTAATTCATGTGGCACCCAAATGTCGAGCTTCTTTGTGTATCCAGCTTTATCTGGATATCCAGATTATCCACCAAATTGTTTGGTGATGGATAGTCTGTTCCATAGCAGTGATGGATATTCAGTTCCATAGCATGTGTCGGTCTCCTTCAATTTTTTGTAAGATTTCATGGACTTTTTCAGTGATTGGTCGACCTGAGCGAGGAGCATCTTTGACATCAAAATTTCCCGAACGAAAACGGTAAACCATCTCTTGTCTGTGGCTTATGATAAAATATCTTAACCGTAGACACCACAAATTTTTTCACGAGCCTGCGATGCATTCTCACCTTGATCGTAGCGATATTGTAAAATATAATGAATTTTTTCAGAAATTTCACTCTTTTTTAAATAAATACAACTTTTGAAACTTTTGAAAACTGTCCACATGAAAATTGTAGACTGGAATGTCACCTTTCAAACGCACGCATGTCATGTTGACTCAATCTGATTAGTATTGCCCGATATATGACAACGCACACCATCTAGTGACAAAAAAGGCGCGTGGGTATCGTGGATATCTTAGGATCCTTCAAACATTATTCAATTGACGAATCAGTTTTATCGTTTCAGAAACTCATCGAATCAGTAGCCAACAGACTGACCAGCAGATTTGAAATAATTTAACCATTTAATCAAAACTTCATTTTGTCAAAACACTTAATTTGATCGTATAAAAATTATTAGTAGTTAATATTTTATTTTTATTTTATTAATAAAAGTTAAATTTTATGCAGTTAAACTTAATTCTTCAAATTCTCAGAATGATATAAGAGTAGGAAAGACTTTAAAGGAATCTCGTTAAGCGATTCACTCGAATTCACGTTGGGACTGTCCATTCGACAGCTGAGGTAGAAGGTAGAAGATTAGGTGGATTAGGTAGAAGTCATTATCCCCATGCTTTTGACTGATAATAGGTGTATAAATATGAAATGCGGATTTTTTCTGCTTGAAGTATGCATTTATTTGACTAACAGAACGAATGAATTCAATAATCAAAGTATTGGCCTTCGTTAGCTACGAATTTTTCCCATTTTTCTGTCAATTGATGGATTCCGTCCCAGTAACACTTCTCATTTTTTGAGGGTAACCACTCATCAAGCCAATTTTTAACTTCTTCGTAAGAATGGAAGTGCTGTTCCGAAAGTCCGTGCTGCAACGATCGAAACAAGTACTAGTCAGAAGGAGCCAAGTCTGGTGGATTCGGCGTCAAAGGTCCCTTACTATCCCACCAAATACATCACAAAGTTTTCTTCCATGAATATTTTGTACTGGTTGTGATGTTGATGACTGGCCTGGGTCTACCGATGATTTATTCCGCTTTGGATAGTCGAAATAAATCCACTTTTCATCGCCAGCAACAATCCGATGCAGAAAACCTTTTCTTTTCTGTCCGGCAAGCAAAATTTCACAAATGGTTTTTCGCCTTTCGATGTCTCTTTCTTTCAATTGATACGGCACCCATTTTCCAGCTTTTTGGGTCTTTTCCATGGCTTCTAAACGTTGTGAAATGGCTGCCTGAGTAACCTATGTCTTCGCAGATCAACTCGTATACTTTCTCTTGCGAGAAAGACGAAAGATACCATTCCTGCAATTACCAACACCACTGACTAAAAGATTCCACAAGGACAATCCAAGACGCTCCTCGTCTCTGGACCTGCAAAAGCAATTTTCGGTGCAAATCTCCTTATTGAGAGCTTATCTCCATATTTCCGCTTCATATACAAGTGCAGATTGTACGACACTGATCAAGAGATGCTTTATTGTTGGACTTGATCCTTCAACATTGGCCATTAGTCGTCTGATTTCCGAGGCCGCTGCCGCGGCTTTGTCTGTCATAGTCCTTATTTGCACCGAGAAACTCAGTCTATCGGTACCAAGTCTATCAGTTTTATCAGTTTCGACTCGCATATATATCCCTGACACTGATGGTTTTTACTCAAGGGACCCTCTTTTTTGCCAGGACCGTTTGTTTCCTTTGTCTTTGACTAGTTCGGTTTTCCCACTAGGCTAAATCCATCAGTGGTCATCCAGTTTGATCTATTGCGCAACCAGCGACCAGTGCTGCAACATCATCCGCATAGCTAATCAGTCACACTCCTCCATCAGTCGGATTCTGAGCAGTCCTTCATAGAAGATCTTCCACAAGTCTGAAACAAGGGTGGAGCCTAGGGATTAGAATCCTCCCTTGACTTTGCGACGTGTCATACAGCAGACTACGATCTTTTAGATTACTTCGAAACTGCGATCCTATAGGTAGTTCGGAAGAGATATCATTAATATGCTCTTATTTGAGGCACCTTTTTCCGTGTTTTAGTCCTTTAGATTGCATCAAACTACGGATCCATTCGAAGCTTGTTGGGTGCACTTTGTTTCTATCATTATTTATCACATAAATTTAAAGCTCATTTCACAGAAATAATCCGACAAAGAAACGTTTCTTGAAAATGAATTGCTTTTAAATGTAGCTGAAATAGTGTCGGAGTTATTCCGATTCTTTCATTCAAACATTAGATACGATATAATTAAAGCCTCTCAACGATAAAAGAGGTTATGCTTCGCTTTGACAACATATTTTCTACAAATTGTAGTTTGTTATTTCCCCCATTATTATTTTCGCACCTAAATTAAAATTATAAAAAGCGTGCACTGCACATTAAAAGGAAATTTCCTTCATTACCAAAGATCCACAGAAAAGCAAACGAAAAAAAATAAAACGTCGGAATCATTAGAACACATCATCGTTTACTGGTCGTATCCTTTTTAACACAAACCATTCACTATACACAGCATGCCAATATCAGACGTGAAAAGGAAACATACATCCTTCGTGATATGGCTATTCGTTATCGTAAATTGCAATTTGCCACGTCATTAAATGCACTTTCCCACTAATCCTCTTTTTTTTTTGAAATTTTTCCCTTTACTTTTCATCGCTTTTTCGGATTCAATTCGTTTACAACTCTTTCCATGTGAAGACATGTCACAACTCCATCCTTTTTTACTAGTCGTCGACTCTTTACCATCTTTCACATTCCATTCAATTAACCAAAGCAAGACTTTATTCGCAAGACCTCCTACGCTAAATGCGTCAACTGCACTCGGTATTTCTTTCCTATCTCGATCCTTTCATATGCTTTTAAAGATTCCTTTTTTGTTTTGATATCGAGAGAAAAGGATTTTTTTTTCTGAAAATGAGAGTGTGGGAGTGGAAAAATGGTCTCCAAGTTTGTTTTTTTTTTGTGTTCTTGTACAGCTGGCATGCACTGCTGGAGTTAAGACAAAGGATACTACATTTTCCATCGCCACGTCCATTGACTACATGATTCGTTAGACTGCTTGCATCATCTTGTGTTCCGTGGAATAATCGGCATTTCACGTTGCTTTTCTTAATTAAAGATTAGGAAAGCGAGTGCTTCTGAAATTGATAAATAGAGAGTGTAATTCTTCATATCAAATCTACATGAGGCGATCGCAACGATTTTAGTCACTGCTAGCAGTAAAGGAAGTATTTCGAGCCAACTCATTCAGTGACGAACCTTGAAGGATGTTTTTGGACTTGAAGTCTCTCAATCACAAAATATTGTCCCATTGGTTCTTAAATGCTTGTCATATTCGAACGTGTATTGAACTTATCCTTGGACGACTAAATTTAGAGAACCTTGAAAAACTCAAAATATTCTCAAATATCCTTTTTATTGGAAAATATTTGCGGCTATGCAACTCTTATGATTCGGATTCATTGTGATGTTTAGATATTTTTTTGAAGTTTAGATATGCGTTTAACAGTTTATAGTAAAGATTTCTCGAATCCTTAGCACGCTATTGTTTCGCAGACCAACATTTGGAAACAAATAATTTAGTGGAGTGAAATGATTAGTATCAGGTGCAATGCATTTCGTTTCCTGCTTATCTAAAATTGATTACTAGATAAATTTCGAGTTTTTTTTCCGAGTTCAGGATAGAATCAAGTAAGCCCGATACAAAAACGACCGCCAGAGATTTCTAAGCTCAACGAAGTTTCCACGAAGCAAATAATTGCAAAGAAGATTTGCGTTATATTAACCACAAATCCACACCGAAAACCTCATCGTAATCCCTTTGATCAAGTGCCGCGCCGGCATTTTCATGTATTAAGAGAAGATCATCAGCGGATCATATACGTATGTACAAAATTTCATGCGAAACTAACATAGGATCCAATGGTGGTGATGGTGGTTGCCGATGTACTTGGTAAGTATACCAAGAACAACTACTCTAGAAAATAACAAAAACAAGTGGTGATGGTGGCAGTGGCGGCGGTTGCTGTTCATTAGATGCGACTTATCCGAATGGTACTTGTAAAGTAGATACAGATACTCAATTCACCGGAACCAGATAGGATGGATAGCTTGAGTAACCAACAAACCACTCGCGTATTCATATGAACTTCACGGATCATGAAAACCGCTTGATCAGCTACCGGCAAGACAGTGGCTGATTCTACCATTAATAAAGAGCGGTGGCCCAAAACTCATCAATATGACCGTAAAAGTAATCTTCACTTGCGGAATAATTTTTCATAATTGACATACCTACAGGAGTCGTGGCTGCTGCAACCGCAGAAGATATGAACTACAGTTGACGTGGAAGTAACAGATGGATGTGCAGGGTTGAAGAATGTTGAATTTCTTGCGGGTTGGAAGGTGGAAAATGATTTGACCAAAATTAAGTGTGGTCTTTTCAATTTCGTCAGGCTGTTGTGAGGGATATTTGGCAAAAAGCGCTTACGCGTACGCCAGAAAGTTTTTAATTAGTGGTTTTCACAATGAAATTGAATTGTACTTATTATTCAGTTGGGTGCCTGCTGACCGATTGTCGAGTATCTCTCAGGCCAGCATCAGTTGTTGGAGCCTGATGGAACATTTCATTTATATGGGTTCGGTCCCTTGGCCTGTCACAATCGAGGTTAAAAAATAAATGCTGATATTTTAATGAAATTCATTAAATATTTCAAGCTGAAATATGTTCGGTCCAGTTTTACGCGTTTTGCAACAAGTGACGTGAAAGTGACCTTTAAGTTAAGGTTGAAAAATTTGTATCTGAAGAGAAGTCCGTGGAAAAATATCAGGGACCCGACTTTATGAATCACTTTCTATCAAATACAAGCGTTTGCATTTAACTTATTCGAAGTTTCCTAATATAAATATCATGTGAGTGCGTTGAGGTGTTCGTTCAGCAATATTATGAGTAGAATTCGGAAATAAACAGCCCTTATTTGTTCTCTAAGTCACCACCTGAATCAAAGTTCTGGGAAAACGAGGGGCCATTGACAGATCGCATTCAAGTGGCACTCCAGTTCTGACAAATCGTTGTCAGGATTTCTAAATTAATCTTCAGATTTCGGGCAACATGGCTATCGGGCAATAGGTATTGTACATTAAGATAGAGCCAAGAAGTGCCCATTACTGACTGTCACACATATGCTTCATATATTCCTTCTATATATGAACAAATAGAACTGTATTTATTTTGATTGTCGCTTCAATAATGTCATCCTTATATATGATCGTTGGCTTGATGACAGCGTCTGTACTATGGGCACAAATTACGATAGTATTCATCCACTGAAAAACGTAAAAACATAGTTTTCAGTCAAAAAATAAAAAGTTGATGTCGGCATCCCTAAAGTATTCCAAATTTGTAATCAGGGCACAGGAGGAGTCGGTGAAACCAACCGATCCATTTCTCTCTATCCCAAAACTATTCGTAGAAAGAAGAGGTGGTGGGTTCTTTTTAACAGTATGCTGGATCTATTAATTGCTAATGTATGGCGTTTACTTCTTTCGAGCAACTTCGATTCGAAGCTAGACCATCTACAGTTTCACCATTATATAGTGAACCATTATTTGAGCCGATCGTGATCAACCACCGTCGGGGATCGGGGCAAACGAAGGAAGGACAAGGACAAAACGTCGAACGATCAATTCGCCATGGAGGAGGGGTTTCAGACGGCACTATCCAAAGCTGCCAAGAAAGCAGCTAAAAAACCGGCCCTAAAGTTGAAAATCGATAAAACTCCATAGGAACCGAAATTCAATGAATCATCGCAGATAACCCAAGAAACAAAGGTTAAGAAGCGTCGAAAATCTATTGAGCAGGCATAGCTGGTTAAACCTACAAGCGGTAGATCGTATGCGGATTTCATGCGTTAAGTCAATGGAGCGGTACTGCAATAAAAGCTATACGGCCAACTCAGTCAGGGGAGCTCCTTGTTGAGTTCGCACCAGATGCCAAAGACGCGTTCCGTGACGCAGTCAAAAGAGCCCTCGGCGAAAAGGCAACTGTAGTCTCACTTGAGCCTAAAGCAATACTCGAAACTAGGGTGCGCTACGGATCTACCCAAAATAGAAGACGCCTTAAAACGCGATTTTCCCGTACTGGGCGAGACGGAAGTCAGGTTGGCCAAATCAAACAACAGGGGTCAACGCATGGCCATAGTCAACCTCACAGAGAGGGAAGCAGAAAAATTTTTAAAGCAGAGCAAAATGAGAATAATGTGGCTTATTTTTCGGATACGGCGAAGAGCCAATCCTCTCTGGTGTTTCAAGCGCCTTGCACACGGCCATACCGCACAGACATGCAATGGAACTGACCGAAGCTCCTTGTGCTATAATTGCGGCAAGATAGGGCATAAAAAGAAGGAGCACACAGAAGAGTCACACTGTGTTCTTTGCCAGGCGTATGATTTGACCAGATTATTTGAAACACATTCCAGGCAAAGAGAAGTGTTGGGTCTTCCAAGAAGCCTTAACCAAGGCTAAAGCACTTCTGCAATGATTCGCATTCTTCAAATCAATCTGCATCGAAGCATCATCGTCCAGGACCTGCTCGAACAATTTGCGAGAGACAGGCAAGCTGACTTGCTGTTACTGAGCGAGTAACATTACACCAGACGTTCCAATCTGACGGATTCGGTACAGCCGCCTTCTGGGTATGGGACAGCGCTCACCTTCAAATGCAGGATCGGTAGCGAGGAGTTGGTTTCGTTTGCGTTCGGATGTCGGGAACAACACTCTTTAGTGTATACCTAACTCCAAACGAATCGCTGTCATCCTTTCGACTTAGGCTCAATGCTTTGGAGGACGATGTTTCGATTATTGAGGGTCATGTGTTTGTCGAAGATGAGTAACGCCTATCAGTGTTGGGAACGCGCTAGTTGAATCGAAATCAGTAGTAAAGTACCTGGACGTCCTGATAGATTCGAAGATGAGTTTTCCCAACAAATAAAGACAACCGCTGACAAGGTTGCGGCGCGTGTAACGGCACTCACCTGATTATTGGCCAAGATAGGGGGGCCCACCACATCAAGGAGGCGACTCCTAATGAGCGTTGTGCAGTTAGTTCTACTCTATATGACGCTCTCAGCAAGGAGTTACACCGAGATCGGTTGGGACAGATGCAGAGAAAAGGAGCGTTGCGAATCTCATGCGTATATCGAACTGTCTCCGGGGCGGCAGTGCTGGTAATCACAGGGATGATACCTATCGCCTTTCTTGCGAGAGAGCGCAGAAATATTTACATGCGCAGAGGCAAAGACCACAGCGAAGATATTACCAGGGAAGATAAAAATTGCTGGGAGCGGAGCGGAGCGGTTGGCACAGTAGCAGAGACAAGGAGAATTGCGAATCTCATGCGAATATCGAACAGTCTTTGGGGTGGCAGTGCTGGTTATCGCAGGGGTGATACCCATCGCCCTTCTTGCAAGAAGGCATAGAAATATTTACCTGCCCAGAGGCGGAGACCACAGCGCTTGACACCAAATAAAGTTATGCGGTGTGTATGGTTTGATAGTAAGGATATTGTTATCATGAGGTGCTAGAACCTGGCCAAACACTCAATTCAGCTCTGTACTTTCAGCAACCAGATCGCGGATACCAGACAATGGCAAACCACGCACATTTTTGATGACCCGGCAAAAATTGACTGTGCTTGACTGGGAAGTTTGGATGCAACCACCGTGTTTGGATGCAGACCTTGCACCATTAGACTACCATTTGTTTCGGTCTCTTCAAAACTTCCTCAATGAAAAGAAATTCACTTCAAAAAGGGACTGTGAAAATAACTTAGTCAAGTTTTTTGCCAATAAACCACAGAAGTTCTGCACAGATGGAATAATGGCTCGACACAAAAAAATGGCAAAATTTCATAGATAATAATGGACAATATGTACTTAAATAAAATCCATTTTAAATAAAAGAAATATTCAATCGAAAAATGACCAGAAAAGGCTTCAATACTTTTTAGACTTACCAATATTTAAAATTTATCAGTCAAATTCGGTATACCCGAATATACTGATTGATCATCTTTCAGACTCTACAATACATATAATAGTAACCCCGTGCAGAGAATGGTGTGTTCATTGATCTTTTATCTTCGAGTCTTAAAAATCCTATGATCTATCATTCGATACATTTGACAAGCTAGGATGAACCAATCAGTATATTGTAGGCTTTGAAGCGCTTCGTTGATGACGAAAATAAGGTTAAACATATTTCAAAAATGGAAAACTCCGTGATTGGATTTGAATTATTCTTGCACATAGAATTCGTGAACTTTATAATAAAAAAGTAAATAAAATAAATCAATTTACAGTTATGTATAACCAAAAAGGATCAAATGCTAAGACGATGATATAGGTTACCATGGTATATGTTAAAAAAACACGATAAGGACACTGAACAGTTTTAAATGCTGTAAGAGGTTTCTTTGCAGATATTTTGTTTTTAAGCATCCTGATCCTGGTTTTAAGAAAAAATTCGGCTTTTGTGACGTCTAGAATGCTATACTAGCTAGTCTATGTTAAATGTCTGGGGCAGGTGAATGTGTTATAAAAGTTTTTGACACCAACGTCATAGGAAATTTTCTCTTTTTCAAACGTTGACATGATTATGACGTCAAGAACTAGTTCAGACTGTTTCGTCTATCTCGACCATTGGATCATGGTTTTGAGATACATTATCAGACTGTTGTATCTGTTTTCTGTGTCAGACAAATTAAGACATTCCTGGGAGCAAGACACAAGGGGAAGGTGGACTACTCGTCTTATCCCTGACCTGAGGCCGTGGCTCAGTCATGTGCATGATGAGACCATTGTTTTCGGTTCTACCTGCACAAAATTGACAGAGCACGGTCTCCTAACTGTGTGTTTTGAGCAAGAGAGTTGAATGACGGCTGTCATACATTCTTCTCTTGCAAAAGATAGAGTAAGCAGAGCGGTGACCTCTTCAGCGAAATTGGAAAGCTCTATCCGGAAACTATGGTTGGAGAAATGCTGAAAACCGTTGACAATTGGAATCGCGTGGCACAATATGCTCGGGCAGTGCTGGTACTGAAAAAGGCTTTTTTTGGAGCGCTGCGAGGCTTGGGGATAAGAGTATTTCTTCTCTGGCACTTACTTCCTTTCCCTTCTTTGCAAAGTAAATCAGAGAAAATTATTTACTTTTGTCGAACTTGTCTCATACATTTGTTTCAAAGTGGCTTTTTCGCAAATTGGCGCGGACTTTGACTCATCTCGTTCAGCCTCTTTTCGAGTTTTTTGGTACTGCAGGACTATTTCATCGATTTCGAATGCTCCGCGCAATATTTCGGAGCTAATTTTCAAATTCGAATTTTAATTTCGGCTTGGTATACTAGGAAAAACAAGACTGTGTGAAACGTCAATATCTTCTGCAGCTATTGTCAATCTCATGGATTTTCGCTTTATTTTAAAGAATCGTAAAGTATTCCTGACCATATTTTACTAGCCGAGCTGGGTCCTTTTACTTGAAAAACCACCCAAGATTCGGCCGCTGGCTCAACCCTTCAACTTGACGTATATTAACAGTTTTGTGATTATTATCTTCGCAATTTAAAATCGAATTGCAAAATTGAAACTTTGGTTCTTTCTAGCTAAACTCACAACTACCGAATTTGTAGATTAATTTCACTCGATGTACGTCTTATCTTCCTGTTTTCAATTCAGTAGCTCCTTTTCCACGCATCTTTGTGATAATATGACCCTTAACCAGAGATACTAAAACAATGTTCTCAAATTATTGAAGCATTCGATCAGATAACTCCTGAAAATTCAGCGGCGCCATATTCTAGATATTCAATATTTTAGTATTTGTTAGATGTTAAATGGTGAATACTAGGAAGCTTTTTGCATGACATTCTGCATATATTCCTGCTGCCACACAAAGTTTATTCAAATTAATTGGTGATGACCGCATAGCTAAAATTGATTCATAACTTCCAGTTTCAAGCTGAGCATCCAATTTTTTTGTTGTACTTCAATGACTGTTTCATGCCACTAATTTTTTTGAATTCTTTTGGTCTTTTCAAAAAAACAAAACTTCGCACATTGGCTCGTAGAGGTTGCAATCATCCGGCAATGAGGAGATCTTCCACTTTCTTTCCAATGACGTCGCTCCTATCATAAATATTGCATTAAACATGCGACATTCGGGTCGATTTAAAGATTCTAATTTATAAGATTTAATTTCACAAGAAAATTAATATTCACCCGCAAAATATCAATGCGTCTAAACATTTCAAGAAATTCAAATTTATACATTCACATGCCGGATCTTCATAATTTCAACATAAATTTTTAATAAAAGATTAACTAATTAGAATGAATGTGTACGAATGGAGGCTAAGTATCAATATTTCACGGTTTCGAAACGGTTATGCGTATTTATTGATAGCGCAATTTCGTCTAAATCCAAATCAACCGCTTGCATGCGGAAATGAAACGTGCCTCAATAAAATATTTCACGCCATTAAATGTAAATTTTATTCTGAAAATTTTGCATTCTATACCTTCTCCTCGATTTGATTAAAATGATGAGCAGGAGGAGGAGGAGCGGGACCAGGAGGTCACAACCGTCAGAGTGACAGATTGTGTTTTAGAAGAAAAGTGTTTTAGCTAGGAATGTAATAGGAAACACTTGTTTAGGAAAATTATTATTAGTGGTCAAACCGAAGCCTAAGCCTTTAAATTCTTGCTGAGGCTGGAAAGTTGCTGAACATCATTAACTATTAATTAGAATATCATTAGCTATCAATTAAGTTGTCTGGATGGGATCCGTTTTAATTTAACCCCGCATCCAAGCTCTGTTTTGGAACTAGCGGGAATGGGTGACGTTGGAGCGGAGGGGGAGCTCTCCGCGGCAAAAGTTGCTTTCACGCGGAAAGCCAAGAAAAATCAACAAAAGTTTTGTGAAAAGTTTGGAGGGAATGTAAGGGAGCAGATCTTGCCAGACTTGCTAGCAAGTTGCAAGCTCCAACTAAAATTATCTTCAACAGGGATGACGAGTAGCAGAGGAGGATTTTCCCACTACCGAAGAAGATGCTGTAGCTGATTTCAGTAGCGAGTCCGAGCAAGAGGAGCCTGTGGAGACGGCCCAGGAAGATCATTCGCATCGGAAAAGAACAATTGTGTCTCCAACCCCAGAGCCCACTTCTAAGCGCTCAGTAAGCCTGAGTGCAAAGAACTTTCCCGATCTTCACGTTGCCGTTTCCAAGGCTTCGGCAAGCGTAAGAAAACACGAAATTCCACCCGCCTCATTGCGCAGGATAGCTGTCGGAGCTAAGAAAAGTCCGCCCAGCGTAGCAGCAATAAGGAAGCAAAGAGTTCCTCCTATTGTATGTTACGATCAAAGCTTCCTGCAATACCCAAAAAAACATAAGCAAGGACATTAGGGACGGTATTTTAGAGCTTGAAGAGCTCTTAGACCGTATCGGGCACTACAGACGCAAATGGCTTAAAGCGGAGGAAGAGCAAAAGACCAGTACCTCAGTCGAAACGCAAGTTATTCCTGCGCATAGCGCTACCAAAAGAGTTGCCAGTAGCCCAATCCAAGGGGACCGAGACAAAAGGAGGAAGGACGAAGCAGCGAACAGACAGGTTACGTCGAATGATGGATTCCAGGTAGTGGCTACCAAGGCCACAAAAAAAGCGTCCAGAAGGCTCTTCCTTGAAAAAGTCACCAATGATAAGCTCCTTCCTGGGGACAAAGGAAAAGATACCCCAAACAAGAACCACGAAGCAAGCCACGCCGCAAAACCCTGAGGCATGCACTGCTGGTCAAACCGACGGATGGGAGAACTTACGCAGACGTTTTGCGGGAAATCAAGGGAGCTGTAAGACCCGATGACACTCAAACTGCCATCAGAACCGTCCGGCCAACCAAATCTGGTGGCCTCCTTGTAGAATTTGGACCTGAGACAACAAATAACGACTCATTGAAAGATGAAGTCAAAAAGACTCTAGGGGAAAAGGCAACAGTAGCTTCACTTGAACCAATGGCCACCCCCGAAATCAGGGACATTGACTGCGTTACGGACAGGACGGAGGTGGAAGAGTGCCTCAAAAAGATTTCACCCAAATTAACTGGGATCAAATGTCGACTAACCCCTGAAAATAATAGAGGGCAGCGCATGGCCATAGTCGACTTAACCGAGAAACATGCCGAAAAACTCCTCTGCATGGGCAAAATAAAAATAGGTTGGGTGGTCTGCAGAATACGGCGAAGAGCAGTTCCTCTCCGCTGTTTATGCTGCTATGCTTGCTAGGCACGGCCGGGAAAGTGGTCGAGAAACTGATAAAGAGAAGACTTGCTAACGTTATCCACACCACTGGGGATCTTTCTCCATGGCAGTATGGTTTCAGAACGGAACGTTCCACTATAGATGCAGTCGCGGAAGTGGTAAGTGCGGTCAAACAGGTGGAGGCACGCAGTCGATCCAACCGTCGGCTAGCCCTTCTAGTGACGCTGGACATAAAGAATGCTTTCAACTCCGCTAGATGGCCGGATATTCTGGAAGCCCTGAAAAACTCTTTCGAAGTTCCAGAATATCTGATGCGGATAGTCCGAAACTACCTGAAGGATCGCAGCCTGATCTGCAATACGGTGCAAGGTTGTCGGAGAATGCTAGTCACATCAGGTGTGGCCCAAGGCTCCATCCTCGGTCCGGACTTGTGGAACGTCTCCTATGATCGGCTATGCAGATGACGTTGCGGCACTAGTGGCTGGTCGCACCGTCGATCAAGCGCAATTAAGGCTGAATATACTAATGCGCCGAGTGGGGAGCTGGATGACCACTCACGGGTTTAACCTAGCTTTAACATGACCAAAAAGAGGATCCCCAGAGTAAGAATGGTCCAAGTCGGGGACGCATTAGTTGAGTCGAAACTATCAGTCAAGTATCTGGGCTTGCTGATAGACTCTAAACTGAGTTTCTCGGAGCAAATTAAGGCAACGACAAACAAGGCCGCAGCAGGGATCTCGGCAATTAATCGACTAATGGCCAATCATAGGGGACCAAGTCCAACAAAAAGGCGTCTGCTAATGAGTGTAGTGCAATATACGTTTCTTTATGGAGCAGAGATATGGAGTGAAGCTCTTAACAAGGAACTGCACCGGAAAACGGCTGGCACAGGTTCAGAGACGAGGAGCACTGCAGATTGCATCAGCATACCGTACAGTCTCTGAGCCAGCGGTGTTAGTAATTGCACGGGTGATACCAATCTTTCTCCTTGCTAGAGAGCGCAATAGAGTCTACTTCCGAAGGCACAAGGGTAATAAAGAAAAAGTTGCTCGTGATGAAAGACGATGCAGTCTCGACGAATGGCAACAAACATGGGAACGTGAGCTAAAAGGAAGATAGATCGCGCGGCTCATCAAAGACTTGAGATCGTTCCTCAGTCGAACGCATGGTGAGACTGACTTCTACCTGACCCAGCTACTGAGCGGACACGGTTGTTTTCAGTCTCACCTGCACAAGATAGGTAATTCACGGTCTCCAGATTGCATATTCTGCATTGGTGTGAAGTATGACCCCTATCATACTTTCTTTTCATGCAGAAGATGGGACAAAAAGCGCGGTGATCTTGCCGAAAAAGTAGGAGAGCTCCATCCAGATAACCTAGTCGAAGAGATGCTGAAATCATTTGACAAATGGAATCAAGTCGAACATAATTCTCAGGCAATCTTAGTAATAAAAAATGGCATACTTGACAGGTTGGAGGCATTGAGGGTGGAGGGTTTCCTTCTCTAGCAATCCTCCCCTTCTTTCCCATCCAACTGGAGAAGGAATCCCTGTAACTCGAAGGCACCAAAAGGCGTAAAATTGGGAGGCCTAGCCCGAAGTAATGTGTCAAACGGTTCCAGGCTAGGCGCTCCGGTTGACAGGGGAGGTGTTTTGTCGGTGGGAGTCCGACACTCAGCGCGTAAATAGCCTTCACCTCCCCACCCAAAAAAAAAAATTGTATGTTACAGGCTGAATCTTAGGCGCTTTTCAGGGAAAGAGTTGAACGAGCGTGTTAGAAAATCGAGCTCGAGGCCTCAAAATTTGATGTAATGGTTAACAGTTCTACATGAACATCGTTTTACCGAAAACGATAGAGGACCATAAAAGCCTTTTTGATTATTTAAAATGGGACAAGGTAGCGTGTTACACCTATACACTCCCAACAGAAAATAAGCTGACCCTGTTACTAAAGGGTGTGCACTCTTCCTATGAAGACAATGATGTCAAGGAAGAACTCCAAGCCATCCTAGGGGAATATGTTTTGGGAGCCAAAAGGTTCTCAACAGTGACGTCAAGGTAGGAAAAGAAAACTCTTTCATCTTTCCTTATTCAATTTAAGCCAGAATTTGACGTCAAAAAGGCTATGAGTGTAAAAACGCTCCTACACCAAAAGGTAGACTGGGAACGTAGCTTAAACATGTTGCTTCAAATTGCGGTATGCAATCTCGTTGCGTCAAGTGTGACAAACACCATCAGTCTAAAGACTGTCTGATTGAAAAGCAAGAGGGTAAATATGCCATTTTTTGCGTAAACTGCAGTGATAAAGGCCAACCCGCGAGTTTCAGGTGCTGTCCTAAGGCCAAGGAGGCTGAGGAGAGCAGAGGAGACGTGATCTCCTAAAGAAAAAGAAGGAACGAAGGGATTTTGTTACTGCTTCCTTGAAAAACACCATCCGAATCGGATTCTCATTCGCTAATATAGCAAGGGGTGCAGCAAAGCCAGCTGCAGCTCAGCCTGTATGGCAAGCTAAAGCAAATAGTAGTCAACAGCGGCTAAAAGACAGAAATCCTGTCATGAATAACGACTGCAATCGATTCTTCGGGTGTGACTTGTTCATTCTCATACGCAAAGTGGATTCATTCATTTCAAAATACAAAAAGCTTACTAATCTGAGTGAGAAAAGGCGGCGTACTTAGACTTCACCTTCAAAATCTGCTGTCGCGATGAGCTCTATTAAGCTCTCTATCGTTAACATTTGTTCGCTAGCTCCACGTTGCAAAAGGAACTCTGTCCAAGAATACTTGGATATGCATAGACCAGATTTCTTGTTCATTTCAGAAACAAGACTGAAAAATAAACACAAAGTTCACTTGGGGAAATATAAGGTCATAAGGGATGACGACCCAGATGGAATCCTTGGAGTAGCTATGGCTTTCAAGGACCATCCGAAAATTCAAAGACACTGTCTTCCAAGTCTGAAGTGTACTGATTTCATGATTTTAAGCTCAGTTCTGGGAGGGTGCACATTTGCATTTGTAGGAATATGCGTTAAACACGGATATTCGGGAGGGGATCTCACTGAAGACTTGGAAACAGTATCCACTTTGTGTGAAAAATTTGATTATTATGCGATAGGGGGTGATTTTAACGCAAGACATCCTTCCTGGGGTATCTAATGGATATGGATATCTGACGTATGGATATGGAACGGCTCTGTTCAACTGGGTGCAAGCAAATATGGATCTCATTTTGATTGCGCTGAACGAGCCCACCTTTCGAAGAAGCTCGTCAACGATCGATTTATTCATTGTGTCTGCCGACCTGGTAAATATCTCTCACAGCTGGAGGAATTTTGAATGTGGAGTCATCGACGCCAAATCTG
Organism: Stratiomys singularior; assembly: GCA_954870665.1. NCBI lineage: Eukaryota > Metazoa > Arthropoda > Insecta > Diptera > Stratiomyidae > Stratiomys > Stratiomys singularior. The sequence continues at coordinate 108,779,089 of OX940879.1, read as the reverse complement.
AACATCTTTTGGTAGGGTGTAAAGCTAGAGGTAGCAGAACCTGAATTCCTTATCCCATACAAGCGTATGGACTGGGAACCAGTTAGTGCTGACGTGAGTGGAAAACTTGACGATATTCCAATCAGCAGATCGAAAAATCTCACAACCACCGAAATCGAAGAGGGAGTCGCTTGCTTAACTTCAACCCTTAATACGGTCATCTCAAAGATCTCCATAAAAAAAAATCCTCCAGGAATTAGGAGCTCCTCCTGTAGGAATTACAGGACATTTTGGAGCTTCATCGCAATCGTAGCACTCTAAGAAAACTACCCTCAAGAATATACCATCGCAACTTGAATGTAGTTAACTGGGAGTACCCTCTCATACTCTCCCTTAATAGAATGATTTCGAGAACAACATCTGATTTTGCCAATGAAAGATTTGAACAGAACCTAGCAAACATCAAACCCGGTGCCTGTATGTTTCTCCAAATAAACAAAATAACTGGCTGTAAGCGCCTGAAAGGAGTTCTCACTTATAATGGATCCATGCTCATGGATGACAAAGCCGTTGCTGACTCCATCGCAAATCACTTAGCGACAGTTCTTCAAGGAGAGAAGGCAAGTGAGAACTCTGCTTTCAATTCGTTGGTTAAAAGAACTTTATCAACGTTTGACAGGGACCATAAGAACCTGTGCTTGATTAGATTTTCCGATTCGAATCCGTCGGACGCTCCTATTGGCAGTACCCTGTTTGTGAGCACTGAGCGACTCTGGATGCTCGCACTTGAACAAACTTCCAAAAATTGGCTGGGGCTGATGAAATTTCAAATTTTTTTATAAAAAAAACTTGCATAAACATTTGCTACTTCCCTCAGCAATGGAAATACGCCAAAATATTTGTCATTCCGAAAAAGTCCGACAGTACTGACGTAGTCGATACTCGTCCAATATTTCTTCTGTCCAACGTAGGGAAGTTACTGGAAAGAGTAATCCTTCAAGGCATCCCACCGTTCTCTGAAGAAGCAGAGACTGTACCGGAAAGACAATTTGGCTTTAAAAGAGCTCACTTAACGCTAGACGCGTTGGTTGCTTTTCAAGCCAGTATAAAAAGAGTTGGCAGGACAGAAGGGCCGTCGTAGTGTGCCCCATTGATGTCGAAAAAGCCTTTGATTCGGTTTGGATCGACGGACTTATCTACAAACTCATTCAATTTGGCTTCTTGGTGAGTGTTATAAAAATAGTAGGCAGTTTCATGAAGGAACGTACTGTCTTTGCGGTGTCTTGTGGAGCTAGTTCCGAACCCTTTGGTATCGATTCGGGGGTCCCTCAGGGGTCTATTCTAGGCCCTTTTCTCTTTAATATACTCAGAGATGAATTTGAACCTGGAATCGAAATGAATCTCTTTGCTGATGACTTATTGGCGTGGTCATCTGAGCACAATCTCCGCTTTGCGCGAACGAGACTCCAAAGGTACCTGGACTCGTTAACTGCGTACTACGGAAAGTGGGGGATGAGGGTTAACACTAGGAAAAGCGAGCTAATTGTGTTCAAGGACCCACATCAAAAATATGGACGTCGAACAAAGAACATCTGTGATACCAGAGTAAAGTTAAACGGACAGGTGGTGCACTCCTCCAAGCAAGCGAAGTATCTGGGGGTGATTTTCTATACGAAGAACACCTGCAGTGACCACGTAGACTCTATTTGGAAGAAAATCATTTATGGCTTATATTTGATTTATTTATATATTAACCATTTTTTAAGAAAACTTTGTAAATAGCGATTGTAAATACTGTGAAAAACAAAATCACACAATAAAAATAATTTGAATTTGAAATTTTCAATTTGAGCGAGACCAGTCGAAAAAAAGTAGCCGAAATTTCACGGCAAGATATATCTTTATTTAACCTTATCAAAGAGGGATTTCTATGATGATTAACACAAAATGTTATATTGGTTTGCTCGTTGAGTTTTCGGCACATTTTCTTGTTGTTTTCTTATTTCTTTTCCTGGCATTTAATTGGAGCAATCTGGTGAAGTTCAGCCTTTCTTAGAAAAAAAGTAATGATTTAAGATGATTTCCACACACCTGTTCGTTGAAATGGACAAATTAAAATCGATTGTTATGGTGCTAGTGTTTCAACATCAAGGCGTTACAAAAGAAGGAAGTCAATGTACCACGGGTGTAGCATTCATGTTGTAATAGTTTAAACGTTTTCGTGTTCGTTTCTTAACTTGAAACTGAAAATCTTCCAGTTACGTTCACCTTTAACATCCAGATGAAGTTGTTGCAAGACGTAACGCTCGTTGGAAGAACATTGATCAGCCGAATCATCCTGTAGAATTGAGCCCTAAACGTGTAATCTCGATAGTATGCAATTAACAAGGGTGACATGCACTTATTCATAAGGAGATAGATGGCGAAGAGTGTAAGCACATGTATGCCATGCAGGAATACCTACGAAAAAATAGGGGAATTATCTTATCATCCCAGCAGACAAGTGGAATTCTTAAATTAAACATGAACCGTGACATGTTCGCGATAGTATAGTAATTTTCATGCAGGAGAAAAGTGAGAAAACGGAGTAAATTTTGTCAGTGAAAATTCCTTTCACATAATTGACCTAACTTTGAATCGAGTTATCGCCGCGTTACGTCTTGGCAGTGCAGTCAAATTCTTTGATTTCTATTTAGCTCCTTTCGCTAGTCTACATGGGCCTGAAGACATAAATGCTAAATAACCGTTTATCCGCGAAAAATCTTATTTACAATCTTTGAAACGAAGAAAACTACTTGATTGTGGCTTCGATTACATATGAACGATGCATGTGAAATCAACGTTTACAACGTCCAAATTTATTCACATTGTAGACCTTGTAGAACTCAGTCGATTGCCTGACTAAATCAATTAACCTTAATTTGGTAATTATAGGTTTAAATCTGCTAGTTATAATCGCGTGTTCAGCTCAAGTGTTTATTCTATACACAAAAGGAGTCCAACTAGAGAATTTGTGTTTAATATATGCATCGTTGGTGAACAATTCATTTTCAAATTCGTTATAAACTGTTAATTTTTTGATGCATGTGTAAATTAAACATTGAGTATGCGTGCCATATGAATGTAATAGGATACGTTTGCAAGTATAGTTTCCATATTGGAACATAGTTTGACCTTCCACTCATAACATTGGTAATCCACATAAAAATTAAAATTTCTAAATTGTCAAGACCAAAATAACATCAGATCCAACATCCAAATAATATCTACTATCAGCTAATTAATCAAATCGATAGCCGAAATTGATTTCATATGCTAAATTGACAGTGTCTTGTAATTAATTCTTTTGGACAAGGATTAGCGAGCCTTAATATAAGCACTTCTTCACATTATGGAAAGTTTATAGCTTGTTTTTGTTAACTCTCATCTTCACAATATCATTTGATATTTTTGTGTTGACATTGAATTTATCTGAATTATTTTTACTGGTTTGTGAAGAAATCTAATACTTCAACTATGCTGCATTATTTTTGCCTGTTTGCACGTCATTCGATTTGTTAGTTGATACATTCAAGTTGTTTTCCCCACAACTACAAGAATTCAAAAGTTTTGGTTATAAGTTTTTTCTTTAATGACACTGCGACCTTGTATAAGTTTTCGTGTTAACTTTTGTCAACATCTTTGGAATTGGATCTATTTGTGTAAGAATCAAATCTTCTAAATATTTTCGCTTCGCGTAAGACAAGATTGAAAATTTAAGGCGATGTTAATGAAACGTCTTTTCGAAAATGAGAAAGCAGAATCCGACAATTTTCGTTAGATTCGACCTATAATAGATGAAGGAAATCATGAGAGAGAATCAAATGGGTAAAAATTACTCAGAATAACAGAAATTCAATTCGATTTGATTTAAGGGAGACTTTGTCCTTGGAGTGCCATATTTTCCTTTTTATAAAGGAAACGAGTACAGTTTTTTGAGGGCGGTTTTTTCTTACTTTTATTCATAATACACAGAACGTTGAAAAAATTTTTTGAAAAAAAAAATGGCGGCCGTCAAAGCTCCGCGAAAACAGGTCCACAAATTTTTTCGCGGGAGGTAAGCGGCTAACAACACTGCCCCTCTTTGTTGATCTGAAACACAAATTCAAAGCATATTATCAATCTGTGACCGTTTGGTCATGGAATGCCAGACGACTTCTTCGTCTAGTACAAATTCCCGAAAATGGCGACAATTAACATAAAATCAAATTTTCTCATTTTTTTCGCATTAAAAGATAAATAATAAATGTAAAAATGAATCTATCGAGAAAACGATTTTCTGAGTATGCTCTCCAAATTTCAGGTCGATATGTAAATTACAGCGGTCAGTAGAACGTCAGCCATTTTTCAAAACGTGTTTTCAAGAAAAACGCGTTTAAAGTTTTGTAATGTGTTTATAATTACTGCTAATCGGCAATGTCTGGTCCATAGAGGCATCGATCCTCTTCTTCTAGCTGCTCATGTTGAGCCGCTAACATCTCCCGCTGCTAGAACCGGGCCTTTTTCGCTGCGTCGGTCACCTGCCTCTCCGCGCGCCCGATCCTTGCTTTGTCCCGTGAATGGACCCAGCTCTCAGCAAATGTACCAATCTGGACAGCCATGAGATCAATGGCAATTGACAATGATTTCTCACCGTCGTTGAAGATAATCACTGCTAATTCCGTGGCAATATTGACCACATCTGCGCCGAAATGAAGATGTTTGGGCACACGCATCCAAATCATATTATTAACTGACTCATAACTGTTTTGAGTATGAGCACCCAAACATCTTTCGAGCAAATCGTCCGACGACAAGTCTGTGTAAATTCGCTCGATCGCTTTCAGAACAATGTCACTAAGAGGAGCCTTGTGCTTATATAAAAACAAAGTATCCGACGCTTCAGCTTTACGCCACATACACCAGCTGTTTTTTCCTGGTGAACACTTCTCATGCTGGGGTCTTTTATCCGCGGAGCTCTTGTGGTAATACGAGGCCCATATCACGTCCTTCATGGCTTGCACAAAATGTGAATTTCGGCGGATAGCAAGGCCATAGTATTTAGTAAGTTCTCCGATCGTCTTATCTGTGAGTTTGCTTGCCTCTTTTCCTCCGGGTCCCTTGGATCCTTTTTTCATAGTTCTCAATCTCGTTCCCATTCTTTTTTCGACGTAAATAATACATTCTTTTTGTTTTTGACAGTAACGTCATCATAGGGATTGACTTCAAGCAATCCCCTAAACGTTTTACTGTCGCCATCCCCGACGTAAGTGACGTATTTGACTCCGTGCAGTTCTACCGATCGGAGAAACATTTCAGTGATTCCGTCGGTTTCCATCTTTCCTGCGGAGCTGACGTGGTGTACGGTGCAAGTTTCCACGTGTGTTTCCTTAATTCATCGTAACCAGCCGGATTTTCAACTTTTTTTTGCTCCCAATAGCTGCAAGATTGGCAAGACTTCGATTTGAACATGGCGTCAACAACTTTTTTCGTGTGATATCCAATGAGAGATCAAAACCCTCTCTTTTTCCACGTGCCATCTCCTGAAAGGATGAACTGATCTTCCTATAGGAGTGTTACTGTAGTACGCCCGTACTGTTTCGGATGATCTTTTGTACCCATTCGAAGTATATTGCGCACAAATTTTCGATAAATTACTTGAAAATAACGAATAACAAAAAATACATACGCTACGATGTTTTCGATTTCAATGCCGAAGCCAGACTGAAATAACCGTTGCTAAATGGATAAAGGAGAGAGCATGGACCCTATTCAAAGGTTTCTAAGCAAAGAGGGCTCTGCAAACCTGCGTCAGACGCGCTGAGACATGGAGGAACCCAGCTAGCCGGGCGCCCTGCTGAGACGGTCAGAGCGCGTTGACGGTGTCAACATCAAACGCATTTAACATATCGTGAACGTTCAAAATTCGGGAAATGCTTCGACAGATTTATTTCTACTTACATGTAGAGTAAGAATCCGTAGTAAAAAAAATTGATTTTTTGATAATTTCAAGGACAGAGTCTCCCTTAAAGCTTATGTGCATTTTTTATCTCAGGCAGCAACTTGATATCGAGAGTCTAAATTCAATGTGCCTGCGAGATATTTGATGGATCTTTGAAATAAAACAACCTAATATAAAGTTATTTAATCAAAGTAAAATCTCATTGCGAAAAATTCCAGTACCCTGAGGAATCTTCAGCTTTCTCTCCCAGAACAAAACTAAGTGATGTTTTCGATAATAAAAAGTTTGAGTCATAAAGTCAAAGTTTACCGTATAAGACATTTTTTTTAACCCACATCCAGTCAAAAAATACTTCTGCATGGCCAAGGCTTCTCGTTTCGATGGTTTAAAAATACATTCTTTCTGTTTAACTCTCAGTCTTTGGCTTAGGTTGAATAATATCTCGTGGATTAGAAAGAAGCTTGAAACATCTTCTTTGGTTAACCGCCATTGGTTAACTTATACAGGTTAACTTATACAGCCAAGAGTATAAGCCGAGAAAAAAGCCATTGAAAAGGATATAAGCTGAGAAAAAATGGAAAATCACATCAGTGATGCCGAATAACCTTTGAGCACGGTCAAGTCAGACAAACAAATAAAGCCTGCTCTTGACAATACTTTCAAAATATATATAATAGAAATATATATATATATATATATATATATATATATATATATATATATGGTTTTATTATCCTTTCGTATAAGATGCGACTCCATGCACACTTTTCTGCATGTAAAAGCCTCTCATGAAAAGTTGATATGAATAGAATAGAAAACGAGAACGAGATTGAACTCAATATTTCTCATTGGTATCTAAAAAATTATTAGTGAAGCCTTTTCTGAAGTACGGAAGTGAAGCAAGGACCCTGACGAGCGAATCCGAAAAGGCAGTGGACATATTTAAGTGTTAAGTGTTCTCGAATACCTGCAGCCCGGTAAAAAGAAGGTTCGGAATGGAAACTTCCCTACAACGATGAGAGTTATATGAATTATTAGCAAAACCACATACGAGGTTTGTTCAAAAAGTATCGCGAATTCCATTTTTTTCAAGAATTATTTATTGTCCCCTTCAAAGTAATCCCCGTAAGACATTATACACTTGTGATAACGTTTTTTCCAATCCTCGAAGCATTTTGAAAATTTATTTTTTGTGATCTTGTTCAGCTCCTCCTTCGATGCCGTCTTTATCTCCTCAATCGTGGCGTAGTGTCGTCCTTTCATGAGCCTCTTCAGTTTCGGGAACACGAAAAAGTCACAGGGGGCCAGGTCTGGGGAATACGGTGGCTGCGACATTATTAGAGTGTTGTTTTTGGCCAAAAATTCGCGCACAAGTAACGATGTGTGAACAAGGGCGTTATCTTGGTGCAAAAGCCAAGTTTGGTTCTTCCACAAATCCGTGCGTTTCTGGCGGATTGCTTCTCGCAAATTGCGCATTGCTTGAAGGTAGTATTCCTTATTGATCGTTCTACCCTGCGGCAGGAACTCATAATGCACCACGCGTCTGCAACCGAAGAAAACCGTCAGCAAAACCTTCACATTCGACCGAACTTGGTGTGCTTTTTTCGGTCCCTCTAAGAACATTTTGTACCACCGATAAACGTTGCTTTTGTCGAAAGTAGCTTCGCCGTATGCAACAGTCAACATTCTGAATGCATTCGCGCACTTTAAGTTGTTCTTCACACAAAATTTAATACAAATTCTTTGATCAATTCTGCAATGCTGCCCAGACCTTCCAGCGCTACATCGACTCAGCACTACGTGGATTAGAATTTTGCTATGCTTACATCGATGACATTTTGATAGCATCGAAATCACACGAAGAACATCAAAAGCATCTGGAAATTACTTTAGGCCGGTTAAGAATCCATAAACGTTGCAAAATGCATTTTCGGATCATCATCAGTAGAATATCTTGGATATCTCATTGATGAAAATGGCATCAGTCCTCTTCCTGCGCGCGAGTTATGTTTTTGATTATTCTCAAAAATAAAAAATAAAATTATACTCTTACGAGTTCTTTCCTTGGAAATAAGAACACTTGATTTTTTTTATGAAACACTTTATTATCTTTTTAACTTTTGAACATTGAATACTAACTGAACTGTATCACTTGACCAACTTGAATAATTGAACTTGAACTATTGCCACCGACTCAGAGTCGTCTCTTGCTTAAATAGTATTATTTTGATTAGGTCTGCAGTTTGCATTTCGCTTGGTGATCGCATCAGATCTTTGTTATAAATGTGCTGAATATGCATAATATTTATATCGATAAACAATTATTGTTGAGTGGTCATATCTTTGTTACAAATGTGCTAAGTATGCATAATATTTATATCGATAAACAATTATTGTTGAGTCATGGATATTTGATATTTTGTTGTGAGTCTTACTTATAATGATTTGAACTTAGTAACTATAATGTAAGTATTATAATATAAGTTTTAATTAAACTTAGTGGTTATATCCTTATTATTAGGATTAGTATTGAGGTCTTGAGGGTTATGTGTAATTCGCGTGCAAAGCATCCTGCAGTTCAGAAAACCATCAACTATTGCGGAGTTACGAAGATTTCTTGGTGCCATCAACTTCTATCGAAAATCCTTGCGAAATGCAGCTGAAATTCAAGCACCACTGCATAAACTTCTCGTTGGCGCTAAGAAAAAGGACAAATCACCAATAGTTTGGAATCCTGAAGCCGAAGCGTCTTTCAGGCAGTGCAAAGAGCAGATTGCAAACGCAACGTTACGACGACACCCCATTGAAAATGCCCAACTGGCACGTAAATGCGATGCGTCAGACACTCCCATGGGAGCAGTGTTAGAACAACTGAACGAGAAAGTGTGGGAACCATTAGGCTTCTTTTCCAAAAAGTTCACCGCTACGCAATGCAGATACAGTACTTATGATTGAAAGCTATAGGGTTATCCATTTTACGCTTGGGAAAGTAAAGCTAAAGAAAACACATAAAATATTCAGATGGAAACGAAATTTTTTATTCAATATAAAGACTGAACCTTGCCATTATACGTGAAACACGACATCATTCAAATGTCCTCCACGGGACCTCTTACAGGCCTCAATCCTTTTGAGGTAATTTTCAATGACTTTTCGGCACATTTCCGGCAATATCTCGGCCATAACTTCACGAATATTGGCTTTGAATTGCTCAAGATTTTGAGGATTGTTCGCGTAAACACGATCTTTCGCATAGCCCCATAAAAAGAAATCCAAAGGTGTTAGGTCGCAGGATCTTGCGGGCCAATTGACATCACTCAATCTCGAAATTACGCGTCCTGGAAATTTCTCTTGCAAAAGTGCTCGATTAGCCTGTGCTGCGTGGCTTGTGGCTCCGTCTTGTTGGAACCACATGTTCTCCAGATCATAATCTTCAATTTCTCACCAAAAATAATCGGTTAACATCCGTCCATAGCGGTCAGAATTGACTGTAATGGCTCTTCCTTGATCGTTTTCAAAAAAATACGGGCCAATAACATCACCAGACCATAATGCACACCAAACGGTCACGTTTTCCGGATGCAAAGGCCTTTCTGGGATCACCTGAGGATTTTGAGAGCCCCATATGTGGCGATTCTGTTTATTTACGTAGCCACAGAGCGAAAAATGAGCCTCATCACTAAAGAAAATTTTGTTCGAAAAATCGTTATCAATGGCTTGTTGTTCAATCACCCAATTAGCATACATTCTGCGTTGGGTATGGTCTTGAGGCTTAAGTTATTGAGTGAGTTGGATTTTGTACGGATGGAGATGCAAATCCAAATGCAAAATCCGCCACAATGACCCGTAAGACAAGCCCAAATGTTGAGCACGTCGAGCAATCCACAAATTCGGGTCTTCCTCCACACTTTGAGCAACGACAGCGATATTTTCAGCAGAACGAATGTTGCAATGATGCACAGGCCTTGCAATATCAATAACCGATCCAGTCTCTTCAAATTTTCTCACTGTGTCCGAAATTGTTTGCTGTGTAGGTCGATTATGTCATACAGCAGAATCACTATTTTTATAATAATATTTAATAATTTTCACGCGTTCTTCGACTGTTAAACGATTCATATTTCTAAATGGCAAACTTTCAACTAAAAAAACACGTTTTGGATGACATTTAACTTTGACAGATGTCAAATGGCAGGGTTATACTTTTCCTATACGAAATGGATAACCCTGTACAAGCCATCTACAGCGCTGTGAAATATTTCCGTAGCATGATCGATGGACGGCCTCTAATTATTAAAACAGACCATAAACCACTTACGTTCGTATTCAATCAAAAATCCGAGAAAGCTTCACCACGACAGTTGCGGCAATTGGATTACATTAGCCAATTTTCGACGACTTTAGTTTACATTGCGGGAAACGAAAACATCACAGCAGACGCATTGTCACGAAACAGCTCAATCACTATGCCAGTATCCATCACCAGCCAAGACTTAGTGGCAGCTCAAAACGACGATGACGAGCTGAAGCAGTTACTTCGAGGGGAAACATCGATGAAATTGTGTAAACTTCACATCGACGACTCGGATACAACAGTATATTGCGACGTATCAACTGCGGAAATCCGTCCATACATTCCAAAAATTTTCAGACGGAAAGTATTCGAAATGACACACAGTTTGTCTCATCCTGGGGGACAAACCACGAAGAAAATAATCAGCCGGAAGTATGTTTGGCCCTGCATATCAAAAGACATCCTCGAATGGTCCAGATCATGTCTCGCGTGACAACGGAATAAAAACGGACGGTATGCAAAACCTTCTACAAGGTCATGTACAAATGCCTGACGCACGGTTTAATCACGTCCATATTGACATAGTTGGACCCTTGAATCCATCAAAAGGATTTCAATACGTACTAACCATCATCGATCGGTTAACGAGATGGCCTGAAGCGACTCCCATCAAAACGATTACTGCGGATGAGATTGCCGCCGCCTTTTACCCAAACTGGATAGCGCGTTTAGGAGCTCCTGCTGTTTTGACATCAGACCAGGGATCACAGTTCGAATCACTCATCTTTCAATCACTAACTCATTTAGTGGGCTGCAAGAAAATACGAACCACAGCTTATCATCCTGCAGCGAACAGAATGATCGAGCGATGGCACCGGTCGTTAAAAGCAGCGATAATTTGTCATAACAGGAACGAGTGGGTCGACATTCTTCCCACCGTCTTATTGGGACTTCGCACCAGTATTAAGGACGAAATTGGCGCAATCGATTTTTTGAAAAATTAACAGTGGTGTTACCCCTTAATAATCATTGGAGATGTATTGCGGGAGGAAACTCTATGATGACACGTTATTTGAAACAAAAAGCAAGAATCAGATTTTAAGGACAAAGTTCTAGCAAAATGTTAAAGATCGAACAAAGTAGTGGCGACGGTCAGTAACAGTCAACATTTCCATTGACCCTCTGCATTCGATTAAGAAAAAGTATGGAAGAATATATAAGACAGCAAAAGAACACAATCAAACCACTAATAAATTACATATAAAATTTAACAAATGATTTAACGTAAAGTTGTCGCTTGAAACAAGGTTCATATCGCATATGCAATTAATTTTGCGTCGATTAAGATGATGATCGTATGGAAATGCATGGGGCAAGTATAATTTTTCACGACACCTTCACCTGTAGCTTCGCTCACGTTACGTGAAAAACGTTTCGGATATCAAAGTGAACTTTGCTGTATCCAAGATGGTTATTTCGGATAGCGCTCTATCAACTTAAAAACAATCATTCCCAATGAGTCATGTCGCTAGTTTTATTATCCATAATAAATCATCAATTTTCGGGTTTAACGTTTTACAACTTGTATTTTGCATATTGTGCCCGAAAACTCGAACACGTTCAACTTTTTCCATGTTTTTGATTAACACGATAACATCTTAGAGTTGATTTCAGCATCTGGAAATGCAACATTTTGCAACAATATGGAAAAACGTGTATCCGAAAGCGCATCTTCAATTAGCTGGACGTCGAATTAAGTGTGAAATGAATTCGGCATATATTGTTTAAATGGCAACGATAAAAGGTTAGTTCATGCATAAATGCATTCCTATTGGAATGTTTGATGTTAACGAGTTTCCAGCTTTACAAATTAGGCCAAGCCATCCGTCCAAACAATCGTTGCAGACATTCTCATACAACTTGCGCATATTAATGTGCATCTTTATTAGATTAACGTTTTTTGTTTTTCTTTTCCTCCATCAGAGATTTATTACACCTTCTATGGCAGCACGATAGCAGCAGTAGAAGATATAAAATCAACAAGAAAAAGAAAAGCAAAAAAACCGAAAGATCATTAGCTTGCATACCCCAGCAACTTTTTCATCACCTAATTGAGAAAATTGAGATGTACACCTCATCAAATTTTAGGTGTGGATATCTTCAACGTTGTGCCATGCCCAGGTCTATCTTGCGATCCTAGTCATTTTGGCTAGATTCGGTATCCCGTGCTTTAGGGTCGCTAATTTATTATTCGTATGGTCATTAATATGGCTTACAGAGATAGATTCGAGATCCAAGCGAAATAGAATTTTTAAACCATTCACCGAACAAGGAATTGGGCATCTATTGCTTGGCAGATTGGATTTGGATTTGATTTTGATTCGGAGGCACCCGGTGGAATGGTGTAGTGTAATCGGAGGCTTTGGAATGTTAGCAGCTTGGAAAAATAAATGAGTTGCGTATAAATAAATTTTCAATTTATGATAGATACTCTCAATCAGTTGAACGATATATCTTTCCGGCTGATTACGGTATGAATTTTTCCTCGTACTATAATCCCATTTATTTAGTTCGTAGTGCCGGGAATTATGTTGAGGCTATAATTAAGGCATGATGGCTAGATGGTGAAAATGTATCGACATTAAAATGAGAAGTGAACCGTTCGGGCTTGAGTATGATTGATTAGGCGAAAATCCATTGAAACGGCTGAAATTAATGACGCGAGGGTAATCCTAAATATTGTGTGACATGAGCTTTTCAGCTTAGAATTTCACTTTGCCCTCGACCAGCATAATTTCAAACACGTGGATGAAAGTTGACGCGTCAAGATCGGGAAAATATTCATAAAAAAATAAGGAAACTTTCTTGAGCGTCCCAAGAAAGTTCAATATGTTGCGAGAAGGTCGGATTTCAAAGACTCAAACATCGCGCAGTATCCTAATTGCATTAAAGCTTGAGTTAGATGAAGATTATTCTCCCACACTGTGCATCATTAAAACATTTAATTAGGCAAATCATTTCCGAAAATAAACTACGCAAATATTCTTCAAAAGTCTTAGAGCTAATTATACGGTAGCAGCGTACTTCATATTCCACGCCTATTGATTGCACCCACCTCACGACTCTAAAGAATCATCCTGCCTCGTGGTAACGATTGGTGGTCGTGTGACTATCCTTTTGATGGTTTGTGGTTTCATTCATTAGCTGTAATTCATATCTGCAATTATATTTTCCGAAACAGTATCAACGCTATCAATACTTTGAGTGTTTTTGAACATTATCTACACCTTCCTATTTCCTGATTAGCCGCAAAAATGAATGAATAGAAGGGTATACTTTGTATATTTACAACGTGCGCACGGTATCAATTTACCTGAACAGCGTTCAGGATAATTATCAAGACATTGACGTCAATTTATATATGGAATCGGCTTATAGCTTTAGCAAGAGATGTTGCCAGAGAAACGTAATATGTGCACAAGGGGTTGTTAGAACTAGTGAGACAACAAAAAACCTGCTCGAATATACTCGCATTTAAAATCAAGATCCAACGTCGCTTTATAAGCGGCGAAAAGAGTAATTTCCAATTAATAAGAAAATCATATCTAACATAGTTTGATTTTTTTTTTTTGGGGGGGGGGGGGGGGTGAAGGCAATTTACGCCCGGAATGTGGGACTCCTAGGAGCGCATGCTACTAGACAACCCACTAAACACACCCCCCCCACCCCTGTCAAGAGACCCCAGCCTGGAACTGTTCGAAACAATACTTCGGGCTAGGCCTCTTTTTACTTCGCCCTAGGGCGCCGTCAGCGTAGAAAAATCTCCCTCCAGCGGGAGGGGGCAGGATGGAGGAGGACTGCTGGAAAGGAGACCTCTCTAGACCCCGCGCCCAAGGTTATACATGGTCACTTTTTTGCTGTTAGCATTGCCCGAGAGTAATGTGCCACACAGGTCCATTTATCGAAAGTTTTCAGCATTTCTCCGACTAGATTGTCTGGAGAAAGCTCTCCCATTACCTCCCACAAGTCCTGCCGCATCCTGTTCCACCTTCTACAGTTAAAGAAGGTGTGAAATGCGTCGTCCCTTTCCCCTGGGCAGAAAATGCAGTCTGGGGACCGTGATTTACCAATCTTGTGCAGATAAGACTGAAAATACCCATGTCCGCTAAGAAGCTGGGTACGGTAATAATCAGTCTCACCGTGCCTTCGATTTAGGCACGATCCCACGTCCCCTGAACGCGGGCAGTCCAGCGGCCATTAGAGTCGCCTTCCCAGGACTGTTGCCACTCGAGTATTGTGCGCTGCCTCTCCTCTCGGTTGACAGCATATCTTGAACCCTCCACTTTTCGGTCATAAATTCTCCGTCGTTCTCTAGCAAGGAGGGCGATGGGTATCACTCCTGCGATCACTAGCACCGCCGATTCAGAGACAGTGCGGTATGCAGACGCAACCTGCAAAGCTCCTCCTATCTGTACCTGCGCCAAGCGATTTCGATACAGCTCCTTACTGAGAGCTCCGGCCCAGACTTCAGAGCCGTACAGTAGCACTGACTGTACAGCGCTCATGAGGAGTCGGCGTTTGCTCGGTGTGGGCCCACCGATGTTGCACATTAGTCGACTCAAAGCTGAGACGCCTATCGCGGCCTTTTTCGCCGTTGCCCTGATCTGTTCCGAAAAGCTCATTTTGGAATCGATCAATAGTCCAAAATATTTTATTGCAAGTTTAGACTCAACAGTCGCATCTCCAATTTGCAAAGGAATTACCGTGGGAATTCTTTTCTTCGTGAGAATGACCACCTCGGTTTTCTCTAGTGCCAACCTGAACCCGCAGGTGGTCATCCACTCCTTCACTCAACGCATTAGCATTCCGAGTCTGCGCTGCGCCAGGATGAGTTGGGAAAAGCGCCTGCACTATGCCGTCCATCTTGTCTTCTTGAAGTAAACACGGCTTCCGTAAGGTACCGAGCTTGCGCCACACTACCTTGTAGCCAAGCTCCCATGGATCCCTGTTCATATCGTCCACAAGTTCTTGCCAACAGCGTGCCTAACTCTCACTGATGAGTCTTCGGAGTTCTTTCCTCGCTGACCTGCACGTCGAAGTCTGTGACACTTGCCTCGTTTGCCTGCGACATCTTTTGATCACCAATGTACAGCAGGCCTGTCATGTCAATGCCTCCGTCGAGGCATAGATGAGCTCCAGGCAGAAGTCGTGAGGCTCATCGTTGACTCCACCATTCCTTCGACTGGAGCCCTTCTTCTCCCCGAAGGGCTCCCTGATGTCGTTGCGCCATTCAGAATCACATCGGCGGTAGTCTCCACGTCCATATTTCTGATGTTCCACCCGGGAGTGAAAAATCGTTGAGACGAGCGAGGAGCGGTATCGCCGATTTCAAACGCGATGTATTGGTGGTCACTCGTTGAATAATCCTCGAGTACTCTCCAGCTCAGCGTCGTCGAAGCGAGGGACTCCGAGGCGAATGTCACATCTGGAATTGTTCCTTCGCATCCCCAGCGCCGGAAGGTAGGTACATTACCGGTATTCAATACCACCAACCCGGTCCTCGCCGACATGTCCAGAATGCGTTACTTTCTGGAATCGGTTTGAAACATGCCCCACTCAACGGCTCTGGCGTTGAAGTCTCCTGCTTCGAGTACTTTGCCATATGTGTTCAGAACAGCATCCTCTAGCACGTCCAGTCTATTTTGAAAAGATGGCATTGACTCATTCGACGTCTGGTATACGCTGAAAAACCTTATACCCGAGCACCGAATCCACACAAAACCATCTTCTCGGCCGTGACCTTGGGTCTGGAGTCGGATGCTGCCACGAACCCAAACGGCAGCAGTATGGGAGTCATCGGAGAACCAGGCTGGTGAGGTCTTATTTCGATGTTGCTTATGTTAGCTCTCTTTTCTCTGGCGAACTGCTCTAACAAATCTTGTGCATTGATGCTACGGCGCAAGTTAATTTGGAGGGCCCTGATCATCACCTCAGAGCTGCTTTTGCTAGTGCCTCTCTAAAGATTGGGCACGCGCCTGTTCCTGCAATGTGAGGGTGGTCTGTCTGTTGAGAGTTATGATGATTACATAAAAAACAGCGCGGAGTCTCAGCGCACTCTTTTCTCTTATGCCCAGACGCTTCACACTTAAAGCAAAGCATACTACGGTCAGGGCCCTTGCAGTTCGAAGTGGTGTGCTCGTATCCAAGGCACCTGTAGCATCGTACTGGGATGGCTCGGCGGCGAATTCTGCACACCACCCAGCCAATTTTTAGTTTTCCTGAGGCCAGGAGTTGTGTAGTATATTTCTCCGTTACGTCGAGTATGACAAGCCATTGCCCTCAGCGATTCTCTGGAGTAAGCTTAACTTTTAATAGAGTTATTTCAGGGAACTCCTTTTGAATGGCTTCTTCAACCTCAGCCGGATCGGCGATGCAGTCCAGGTCCCTTATTTCCAATGAAGCTCTTGGCTCCAAGGTAGAGACGGTGGCTTTTGCCCCAGGGACGTCCTTAATTTTATCGCGGAATATCGATTTATCGGAGGAGTCCGCTCCAAACTCGACGAGTAGCCCTCCGGACCTCGTCGATCGTAGAGTTTTAATAATCGTCCCTTTTTCCTCCGGTTTGACATTTTTGCGGATATCGTGTAGAACGTCAGAATAGCTCCTTCCGGCGGTGGGGTTCACAAGAATGGCGTCCCCAAGGACTCTTCACTTTTTTCTTGCTGGTTTATCCACGGTATTTGTCGTTGTTTGGCACTATTTGTTGGCTAAGCCTATGTTCGCGTTTTGCAGATTTTTTTGCCGCCTTAGATATCACGCGTTGGAAGACGTCTTTTCTTTGTGGCGTTTCTTTTTCTGGCTCAACGTTCTCTTTACGCCTTTTCTCCTGTTCGCTCTCAAGAGGGTTAGCAGTAGTCCTCTTGATACTGGGAAGGAAAGTTTGGGTGACTTTAACGTGCACCGGTTTATCTAGATGTTCTTCTTCCAGCTTTTTCCAGAGTCTCCTGTAGTGTCAGACTCGATCCAAGAGGTCTTCGCGATCAAACACTCCATTTTTTACATCTTTACTGATTGTTTGTTAACATAGTTTGATTAGAGTAACTAAAAAAATACCCGAAAAAAAACTTGAAATCACACGCAATAGTTAAAAAAGTAGAGGTTCTAGACTGGTACCATTTAGAACGCCAGGAGACACTCACCAGCACTAATAATACGGCATACAGACAAACCCAGAATGGATTTAAGGATGAAAAATTTGCGCAAAGGCGCACTAAACAGAATTATAATCAAGTTTGTCGTATGCCAAAATCATAAGTGGTTATGCTGGGTTTTATTGGTTATATTTACATAGAACGTATTTCGACTCCTGGTAGCGTCAGCAGCACACGCTGATGGTGCGGGTGCGAAACATGGGTCTTACCATGAGCACCCGAAAAAATGTTTGACGCTTTAGAAAGGTAGGCCCTGAGAAGTATCATCAGAACAAAATTATCTGTAGACCAATGATGACCAATGTCGTCCAAATTCAACAACGGGTTAAAGATTTTCAATGTTACATGGCTGCAGATACTCAAGAAAGCTTGACACCTCTAGTGGTCTTGTAATAGAGGACCGAAATGCAGAGGAGGCTAGGCAAACTTCCAAAGCGTTTGGCAAACTCATTTGATGAAGCCAGTGCGAAATTGCTCGGACTCCAAAATTGGAGGACGCGTTCAAAACTTCTAGCAACTTAGAGCTAAGGCACCCTGAAGTTCTGTATGATCGCCTGACGTCGTACTAAGTAAGACGTAAAATCAAGACAACCCCTTCACCAATATTTTGAATGCTGATTTAAGTCTTGACAAATAAACCGTTTTACGGTATAACGGTAAAAAAAACTACATAAAACATCGTTTTTCATGTAATTTGCTTATCTTATTTACGGAAAATACATGTTTTGTTTGTAGTTTCTTAAATCAAAACGGACAACAAAAAGTCTTAAAAGTACTCAAATCATGTGGTTTCTTTCTGAAAAACGGAGGATAACTGAGTGAATCTCATCATCATTCGCTTCTTGAAATTAAGAGCCCTGAAGATATTGAAACCCTTATTATAGAGTAGGGCATGAAAGGTTATTGGGTTACGGAACGGCTATTAAAGGTATTGGACAGAGTAAGGTATAAAAACCTGGAAAGTTTAAAAAATCATGGACAAAAAAAATGTTAGTGTCGAGAGCTCGCATTGAAGAAAACCAAAGTGATAAACTGACCCTTTAACCCGCGAAAAGAACTAAAAAGTTTTCTCGTTCACAGATTTTGTCGTCAGCATGCAGCATTCAATTGATACAAAATTCAAGCTCCTTTTTTCAAAATTCTCACAGAAATCCGTTAGTTTTTCTGACTTCCTTTTAATATTTGTTTTTTTTTGTTTTTTCTGATTGTTTTTTTGTCATTTTTTGTGTTTTCTGATTGTTTTTTTTTTTATCGTTTTTTGTGTTTTCTGATTTCTCAGTAGCTAATGCTGAAACTGCAAGTAGTCTTTCCAAGTAACTTGGAGTGTGTTTGTAGTTAAGGCTGAAGAACGGATACTAATTGAAAAGCTTCCTGGCCTTGCGCCGATTCGACTCAGTTGATGAGAATAATGAATGGCTTTTTGGATTATCTAGTTGGAAGCCGCACGTTGACTGAGTCTACTGCAGGCATCACATTTGGGAGGAGTAGGGCCGAAAGGAGCTGTGGAACAATGATGTATATGGCGAGTCCCTCCAGGTTCCTATTTGTCAAGGATTTTCAAGATATCTTGAATAAAATTTAAGCAAATATCTTACCCATTCTAGATTGAAATTAATGTACTAGAGAATAATGTGCAATGTGTGATATATGATATGATATGTAATTTTTGCCTATTCAGAGATAACTTTCAAAAAACCTCATGAAAAAACGTTCCATATTCAAATTTACATACCAATCTTTTGAAATCAACTTTCCATTTCAATTTCGATCAAATGAACCAATCAAACAGATTTTCCCCGATTCCCGGAAATGATCAATATATGAATGAACAACGACACTTAATCATGTCTAATAAATCACGACCCGCTTAATTTACTTCTTGACCAAAATTAATAACATCCCATGACCTATTCATTATATCGACCAAATTAATTTCACAAAATGACATACATGCATATGACTCCCTTCACTATCAATTTAGTACAGTATACCAGCAGTCAAAAACCAACCAAAGTCCAACTGAAAATGCATTCACCTTGATGACAATTTTTGACTATTTATCAATTCATTCAAATAATAATACACACGCGCATACATTCAAATTTATAAACGAGACACAAAAACAAACCACCCGGTCATACATACGCATATGAAGTGCATACATATCATATGTGTGCATACGTGATCAGGGTGCGCGATGATTTGTATGCCATTTGCTAGAGCCAAAATATTTGTCCGTCGTCGGTGATGTGTTGTCCTTCAGGGTAGTATAAGCGAAACCAAATAAATATTAATGGACACTATTTTAGGTCATACGATAGGATATTTGATTTTTGTGCATTTTCAATATGCCACCACCGTGAGTGCAAATACAATAGGACCCCATACACAAAGGACAATGGCCTAGACGAACGAGCAAAGGTCTATGCAATATTGAGTATGCGTATAAAGTACAATTTATAGTTCATGAATGGAGAAGAAGTGACACAGGATTGGGATGTGGGATGCAATATTAAATTTTATTGACACTACCCTGAAATCGTCTGCAAATGTTCTGAAACACTAAACCACATCAGGAAGGACATCGTTGTACTTGAGGGTGATTAGCAAAAGCATTTCCTAATAATTATTTGCTGGTGGCTGTTTGCATCATTAATTTGCACACTATTAAATTTTAATAAGATTTAAATAAAGGCTCGTTACGTCATGTGTGCGAATCATATAGAATTGATTTCGAAATTAATTCGACAATCTTCGAAATTAATTTCTCTGAATTCTTCCTTGACCTTCGACA
This sequence comes from Stratiomys singularior, assembly GCA_954870665.1. Taxonomy (NCBI): domain Eukaryota; kingdom Metazoa; phylum Arthropoda; class Insecta; order Diptera; family Stratiomyidae; genus Stratiomys; species Stratiomys singularior. The sequence goes on along the minus strand of OX940879.1, from coordinate 108,758,831 downwards.
CTGAAGATATTGCTTGGATTGACTTTCTAGCTTGTAAATCATGGCTTACCCGAAAATTCTTTCGAAACACATTGAAAATTTCAGCACAGGTGTTCAATTTCTAAACCATTCGTCATCCTTGCGACGGGACAGTATTCTTCGATTTTTCGGTTTCCAAGAGCGCTAGGCAGGCTTTGAAAGGATTTCCATGTGAGTTCGCAACATGACACTGTAATTTTCACTAATTGGTGGTAGTTAAACATATTTTTTTTGCTAGAGTTCTAGTAGAAAGGACTTTGATGTGGGAAATTCATCAAGTTATATCCTGTTGTGTAGGGTATTTTACGTTTAAAATGCTCTTGTTATTTTATTGATGAAGCAGTTTTGCCCCGAGGATAAAAAATTCAATTATAATTTGGTTTCAACTATTCGCGAATTTATTTGTCGTGCCGAAGTGGACAAGTTAGAAAACAAGACGAGTTCAAAAAATCATCTAATTCCGTAGAGACGAATTGACATTTGTATTAAAAAAAAAATTTCAAAATCGCTTTGTGATGGTACCATCTGAATCAAAAATGAAGAAGGATAACCAACTATCGAGGAAAAAAATTTAATCGCATTTGGAAAATCGCAAAAGGACTTTGAAAATTTTATTAAATATTTTATATTTATATTAAAAATTAAAATATAAAATAAAATATAAAATATAAAAATAAATAAAATATAAAAATAAAAACATTTAATCACAGCGAGCCGTTTCCCTTCAATCTTTCTTAATTTTTTTTGACACAAACCTGAATTTCGCCTGCGAGCCGGAGTTGCTCAGTGTTTGTTCGATTAGCAAAAGAGTCGCGTATCGTCCTTTTTATGCCCACAGGTGTTTGCATCCTGTTGATTCATTGATTTTTTGGAAAGTGCTTGTTATCGCTGCACTCTTCGAACTTCTTGAACTATTTTAATTTAATTTAAATTATCAAAAAAAAATAATCAAATTAGCATTCTATGGTATGGATTTCATGTTTCAGCCGGTGGAAACTAAGATTTGACGTTTCCTGTAACTTAATTTCAACGAAAAAAATAGTGGAAAGTAATGTGTTAAATGAAGAATAGGAAATTCTCAGTAGAAAGTTCCAGATGCGCAAGTTTAAAATGTCCTTTTGTTGTCAAGAGATGGCGCATGAAACCTATTAAAATAACCTGTCAAGCGCAAAGTGCCATTTTGTTGGTAAGACTGCCCGCTACAAAACGTCATATTTATACATATACGAGTTAGTAGTTCATTTTCGTGTTAAACATGTCGAATTTTGAGCCAAGTAAAGAGTATTTCTGGCATGTAATGACTTGCTTGTACAATCGATAGAAAAAGGCATCGGAAAGTCATCGAATTCTTGTAGAGACCTACGGCAATCTTGCTACAACCGTCGAGACTTATGAACGCTGGTTTTAACTTTAAGCGTTTCATTTTCAAAGAACGTGAAAATCGACCGAAAATGTTTGAAGACGACGAATTACAAGCATTATTGGACGAAGACGATACACAAAAGCAACAAATGATGGCGGAACAATTGAATGTCACTCGGCAAGCCATTTCCGATCGCCTGAGAGCCATGGGGAAGATTCAGAAGGTTGGTAAACGGGTTCCACACAAACTCAACGAACGACAGATGGAAAGACGAAAAACTGTGTGCAAAATTCTGCATTTACGCCATGAAAGAAAGGGTTTTTATTTGCATCGGGTTGTAACTGGCGATGAAAAACGGATACATTTTGAGAATCCCAAACGAAAGAAATCATAGGTAACGCCAGGACAACCATTAACATCGAATGCAAGACCGGATCGTTTTAGCGGGACTCAGAAGGGGGGAATCAGAAGGGAGCAGTGTACTACGACTTTCTCGAACGAGACGAAACAGTTAATACCGACCGCTACCGACAGCAAATGATCAATTTAAACCAAGCATTGATCGAAAAACGCGCAGAATGTGCTCGCACACACGGCAAAGTCATTCGGCAGCATGACAACGCTCCTGCACATTCAGCCAAAGTGGTCAAAGAAACGATTTCCTCGCTTGGTTGGGAACTCCTGCCCCACCTGCTGTATTTACCAGACCTGGCGCCTTCTGATTATCACCTCTTCTCATGGTAGGACACACACTGGCGGAACAACACTTCAAGACTTTCGTCGAGGATGTACAAAAATTGCTCGATGAATTGATATTAATGAAATTTGAAGCTTTCTGTTGGAATGGTATCCATAAATTGCCCGAGGGATGGATAAAATGTGTAAAAAGCGAGGACCAATACTTTGAAATAAAAATGTTTTGCCATTGTTCTTAAATAATTGCATTTTTTTCATGAAAAACAAACGACATTTTAAACTTGCGCACGTGGTAGGTCGTTCTGGTGCATGAGCGAAAATAGTAAGAATTACAAAGATCTTTGCGAGATAAGCGCGTACAAACAGTAGTAGGTTCTCTTTAAGTGCGTTTAAGAAGCAAAGTGACTTATATTTACTGAAGATAAGGATCTTCGTGTAATCCTCAAGCTGACCAGCAATTTTAATGGGGTAATGGTCATTCGCTCCATTCGTGCGACATCACCATTTCTACGAAGCAGAAGAGAGGTATACACTAAAATAGCATGCCAAAACAGCTTCTTAATCATAAAAATATGAGCTCACTGCCTCATTGCTTCGACAAATTGTTGCATCATTGACTTTAGATCTTCCACATTACAAGGATCATCACCGCATTCTTCTATAAATTACCGAAACGGTACAAGAAATTTAACTGGTATAATTTTTTCTACACATTCACTCAATGAACTCGATGATGAGTTTGCTTAGGATCAAAAAGTTCATAACCGAGAATGTATCTTTTCTGATTAGAATTTTGATTTCGGAACGATTTGGTGGGTGTGATGACAAATTACAATAAAAACACAAAAAACAACAACTTCATTATGGTTACTTGGCAAAAACAAAGAGTCAGGTGAGGCTTTTCCTACCTTCATATAGTGGCCAAATCAATCTTCTGATATTACGCATGCGTGGTCGATGATAGTTAGAATAGATGTTATGAAAGATTGGACCTATATCAACTGAGATGAGGAAAACGGTCGAGTTGATGGGGTGATGATGGTAGGTTGTAATTTATTCTAACATGCATGCAAACAAATTGATTGGGTAACTAGTCAAGCCATCGAAGCAGTCTCGGATGGCTTAATTACAAACTGAATTATGATTACAAACGAAGAAAATCATCGACAATCTTTTACTGTTTCCTTCGAAATGGTTACACAATATATTAAATAAGTATGTTAATTCATAACATCCAATTATTTCCATTTCATGCAATTCAACAGCAGTTAAAAGTTATTTTCATGATAATTACCACCAACGATTTATGCAGTCATAGAGAAATAGCTACTGAAAATCAAATGGAACATAATCATTAGGTAAACAATCAGAACAAAGGAGTGCAACGTTAAGCCCCGAGGACTTTTCCCATCCTAATTTGTATTTGTCGACGATGAAAAAACAAACAGCCGTGTATTTGGTTAAGGAAAACAGTTTAAATCTTGAAAACTTTGCTGCAGCCGAGGCAAAATTTCTCCTCGGGCAGAGGTTTCCGAATGAAGAGTTTCGAGCGGAGAAACACTTTAAAGTTTATGCAACCACAAATTTTTACTTCCATCGAGAATTCATGATGGTCAACATGCAACCGTGAATCATAATGAGATTCTTAGCAATGAAATTCAACATGAATTGAAACTGAACAAGTAACAAATCACTGATGGAGCACTCTTATAAGTTTTCATACTTCCGAAGGACATACAAGCATAAGTAACCGAATAACTAAGAACGCATTACGTACATGTCGCGTATGTGTACATCAAGCAATTGTAATCCGATACAACTGGGAATAAAGAGCATTGCAAATAGTGCGATACGGATTGCAATAAAACTTAGGGCGATTTGGCGGTTTCTCCTCTGTCCTGCTCAAACAAAACAAAAAGAAAAAATAAGAAAAAAGGTTTCGGAAACTGCGGTTTTCCACTCTCATGTAACTAGAGGCTTAGTACAGATTTTCACTAACTCAATTTATTCGGATACATTCACCCTAAAGAATGACGGAATTGTTTTAAAAGGAACCCTTTTTTTTTCTTAAACAAAATATCTTTGCACACGCTCTCTACTGGATAAATACAATTTTCATCAGATGATCAGATGATATGTCTCAAATTCATTTATCTTGTCGCTATGTGATTTGATACAGTTTTCGAAAAACTATTCAAGCATTACAAACGATCTGTTACCCTTCTTCAGATTTTTTGTTTGCTCGGATCGATAAGACACCGGGATGAAGAATTGCGTTGAGGTATGCGAAAGATAAATTACCTCAGGCGATAAATATAATCAAATCTCAATTAAGAGACATTCCCTTGTTAAACGAAACGACTCGTTGCAATGATAAATTTCCAGTACTTTCGACAGGCGTGTGATATTTTGTTTTCGAAATGTTACAAAAACCGTTTCGAATTCACTCAAGTGTTACATCAATCACTTGAGAATAATAAATGTGAGTCCTTAATAGAGTAAAATAAAATAGAGTAAAATAAAAGGATATGCAATGAGATGGGCTGAGATCTAAGTGAAAACAGGACTGTTAATGTTCTTTGCTTTGTTGTTTTACGATACTTCCGAATCGGCCCTCTTTTTAAACTTACTTTTCGCTAATTGTTGCACAACTTCCAAACAAACAGAATTCGGAATAGAAATTTCACTCCAGTACAGTGAAAGAAAAATAGAGTTTAACTTACGCAGCTCATCTTACTTCCTTCATCGCAACCATAGCGTAACCACTAAAGAGCGCTAACTCTTCGTACAAACTTCCAATCTAAGCGCGTTAGGTACCAAAATTGTAGATCCATTGGTATATGTAAGCAAAACATGTTGGAGACAGGATATAGTGAAAAAGGAGCGTAGAGATGCGAATAATTATATTTCTCCGCTCATTGCAACAAAGCATCTTTATCCCAATTCTTAAAAAACAAAAAAACTCGTTGCTACCCAACAGCTACCACACAATCTCCGTTCATTCCTGCCCTGAACAGATGCAAGACTTTATACACAAATACCTGACTGCAATGACAACTGACTAATGAAATCATCCCACATTTTCAGTTGACAAGCCGGTCCTTTATTCAACTGACCAAGCTCTCCTCATCTTCAAAGCAAAAATCTGTTTCAACCTACACTACAACTAACCTACTATCTCCTGTCTTCTAAACTTTCGTAAGCCCTTTAAAGTGGTATGGCGAAACGGTCTGATTCATAAAATGTTCATTAGTTTCCACTTTCACTCTCATTTATTTTAGCGAATACACTCGTTTCGTACCGAACAAACATCATCAATCAACATGGGCGACACACTGTCTCGTCTCTTTCCAAACGCATCCGAGATCCCACAAGGTTCTATTCTTTCTACTCCCCTGTTCACAATATATACTGCCCTACTCGGTCGTAACTATAACCAGCTCTAATGGAACGTCTCCGTGTTAAAACCGTCCGATTCTCCGCCACAGTGTCAACATTTTCAAACATGAAGATTTCTAACACTTATCAGAAGGTATGCTGTGGTCAGAACCATTTCTAGCATAAAACAAGTCTGCCAAAAAACTATCCGACCTTTTTTCAGAAGGAAAAAATTGACTTATCTGTCGTGTTGGAAAGCTAATCAAAACCTCAAACTTGTTTTGCACGGTTCGAAGTATTGCGAAAAAGCCTTATTCGGAAATCAGTTGCTTTCCGATAATCTTTAGAATTTGCGTAACAGCCAGAAGTTGCAGGACGCGATTCCAGCAGAATAAGAAGTCTGTTGAAACATATGAGTTTGCTCATTTGTTAAAATGTCAAAATTTTGTGCGAGACGCGTGGTGGAATATTATCGTGATGTCTTGCGAATCAACAAATATTAGGCTTTTAAAAAAAGGGTCGGACATTTGTTTTTGGGTATTCAACAAATGAATCCTTTGAATTATTCACAGTCAAAACTGCAGATGTTGGTGTAAGCGAGCAGTTATTCGTTTTGATTTTTGTTAAATTTAAAACGAACAACTCTCTGGTGGAAACCTATAATCTGATTTGATGGACGTACCAGACGGCACCACAGCCTTTTCGAATTTGAACTCAAAAAAGGGTTTCGTGAAGATGTTTTGAGCCTGTTTTGAGATGTTTTAAGTTAGCGAGGTGTTACACTTCGCTAAGGCTCGGTGCGGTGTTGCAGAAATTTTGTATAGTTTCATAATCATGTATGGAACATTACTACATCATTTCATATGCGAGATAAAGAACAATCAAGACAATGGACTTAAAAGGGAAAACTGAGACCAAGGAGACAGGTTTGCAGACAAGGTTATGGCGTTCATTTTTTTGGAATGGGTTCGGGATAATTTTCATTGACTATCTAGCAAAGGACGAAGTCTCAATGGCGAGTATTATTGGAGCTTATAGCAACGTTCGAGCGCAGACAACAAATCAAAACCTTCGGATACGGCTTTAAAAGAAAGCGTTAGATCCTTACGAGAATGCAACAGCTTACAAAGCCTTTATTGCAAGGGCCAAAACTCATGAAATAAAGTTCGAATATCTTTCTCATGCATCCTTTTCGATAAATTTAGCAGCTTCGGATAATTTTTTGTTTCTGAACTTTAAAAAATTGCTCAGTGGTTAAAATTTTTCCAATAATGAAGAAGTGTAGTCGGCCATTATTGGCTAAAATGAGGAGTAAGGCGGGTCTTATTACAAAAATGGCATTGAAAATCACTGGAGAAAGTGTATAGGGCTGTAAGGAGATCATGTAGAAAATTAAATAAATTTTTTTCCAAAATTTTTCTGGTCTGGTACACAAAAATTTGGAATAGGATCAAATTCCATATGAAGGTGTTGGTGTCCAAAAATATGAGCTATAAGAACAAAACTAGAGATGAATAGAGAATCAGAGATTCAGTCACTCAAAGTTAGTAAAAAGTAATTACAACAATTCATGCAACAGAAAACAATGTTTGATTGCATTGTCCAGTGTGATAAAAGTAACAAAACACTAGAGGACCACTCACTCATCAGTCTATGGTCAAAAATTATGGTTCAAAAATTGTAGAGTTCATAGTTTCAGGTGCACAATGCACAATGAACTCTAATTTAAATGGCCTACCGATGTAAAATCACTTTGAAATACATTTTAATCCCCGTTGCATTTCATACAATCCAATCATAGATGTCCTTCCAAAATCAATTTACTTGAATGTTTTGAAGTAAACTGAAGCGTTGTGATTAAAATGCGAACTAGAATGTGTCGAACGACAATGTGAGTACTTTTTACATTGAATATTCGCTTAATTCTCTCAAGACAACATGCTAAGGATCAAAATTTATAAAGGGATGATAAATTATACGAATAAACATGGAAATTTCAGGCCTGGACAATACCTGCACTTACGTTCAAAACAAAAATTTACTTTCTTATTCAAGAATCAGTTTTAAATCCATATGCATCTATAAAATTTGGTTAAGATCATATTCGCCATAAATATTCCGTTAATATACTGATGATCATTTGATGAAACGGCACCAACGCGAAAAGAATCAATGAATACATCACCGCTTAAAATAAACCGAAAAACAGGTTAAAAAATTTATTTATTCTATCGCCCAAGAATATCTATCTCGAATGAAACGAGCCAAACTCATTAATGTGCACAATTGATACTAAATATCAAGGATCTTGGGCTATAAAAACAATATAATGCATACGAAAATTTCAGAATCGAGATGAAAATGATACGCTGACGAGGCTGAAGAAGCTTCAAAACACATTTTGATAGCATTTTGATTGGACGGATTTGTATTGTGCCCGTTCCTGCTAATGGTTGATAATGAGCTAATCTAATTGCAATTAGATATTGTTGTAGTGTGAAATATCTTATAAACTGACGACTTTAATCATGCCACGAAAAACAAATACATAAATTATGTAAAATTAAGCTACCGCTGGAATGGAACACCCGTGGAGAATGTCGAAGAGCTTTAGGCATTGCAGATAATTTGACGGATTTTTATGGCGACCGTTGCATAAATTTACCAGTCTCGAGTGGAAATATCATTTAATCAACTTATTAGCATCAGAGATTTGAGGTAAATTTCGATAATATGTTGCACGATATTCATTGTTTGATTAAAAAGAAAATCCTACAGGATTTTGTACGATTTAAAAATCGTCCATGCTCTAAAGTATAGGACTTCACTTGCATTGTGACAAATGGCATTCAATCCAACCAGGATAAGGAAGCGACACAAACCTAATTCTCAATTCACCTTCAGCACGCCAGCAACCTCCGATGCACACATTTCAGAAAATATACGAGCGATTCTCCCGAAACCTCGCAAGGATAATAAATCTCGCAGTATGAGCCTTACAACTTCCTGGAATTCATGTCCTTTCGACATTCTTATGCTCTTCACTTAACGTCGTACCTTCCCATTCAAATATTTGCAAATGACCAAACAAATTCGTCGCTCAGGGGGAAAATGAGGTTTTTTTCCATCATATTTTTTTTCGAAAGTGTTTTTGCACTTTTCAATTTTCAGGGCGTCGTTGTTGTTGTTGTTGTCGTTGCAAGAAAAATCTCAAGAAAATAATCTTTAGTGCATCATTTAAGCAGTTTTTTGGTCCACATAATGGAAAAGGATGCTGGAAGCCGTTTTTCTGGGTAAGATAACTGTCATTGTGTTTCCAAGTCTATATCATTGAATACAATCAATTATCCTGTCAAAGAACTAAATGACTGTTCCAGTTTGAAATGAAATCGGGTTTAAGGTAAAACAGAGATTCCTTTAGCAGCACACCTGACAAGGATAAGTGCAACGGGTAGGGTAGTTAATAACCCGCTTGTAATTCAGTGTGTTTGGGTATTAGGTAGACGTTGGGACGCCTGAATTGTTTTTATGATTAAAAATTCGCCTTGAGAGCGCCGAATCGTCTGTCTTTAGTCCGAAGAAATATACGTTTTTCGATTTATTTGGACTTATGGAAAAAAATTTTTCGATGTCTGTTCATCCGAGGAATTAGTACTTTTTGAATTAGCCAAAGGATAAAAATGTAAAGATCCAGTTCAGGGCTCTTTCTAGCGGAAACAATATACTAAGTAGGACCCTGTTTTATAGAACGAATTTAGGTTAGAATGTTATTTGTAACCAGTGTACCAATGAAGCTGACTTAAGACTGCATTGTGTGATCCAAATGAAAGTACCTGTCATAGTCAAACCGGCTGAAGTGAATGAAATCATCATGGTGTGCTATTTTTGATTTTGCTATCATTCGCACAATTTCACTTACTTAATTGTCGTAATCAGTTCACATAACTACGTGACAATTGTATATTTCATACATTTACAGACAACATGTCACTAATTTTTGGGTTCCCACTTAAAAATGAAAGCCAGAAGCCATCACCAAAGTAGACCCATATTGAGAGAGTTTCATTTTTTAAGTAATTAATTTTTGGTGGCAAAGTTTAACATGTGCAAATTTTTACCTATTTCGCAATCGATTTCATCATGCCCAAAAAATTCCTTAATAGAAACCTTCAAATTAAGACTCATTGGATGTGTACAAAACTTGAAAATTTAATAATTTATTTGTTATTAACCACTAATAAATTTACACTTTATTTGTTATATAATCACTATGACTTGTCTCCAACGAACTGGCATTTGCTATATCTCTCTCCTGTCTAAAACTTTTCCCTAAGCCCCGAGAAGGTTACCCTAGGTTACCCTCTTTCCACAGGACTACCAACTGAGGAAAGATCCTCTTGAGTGTCGTTTCCTCTTGCCAACAGCGATTGGAACAAGTGCTAATCTGTTTAATAAGATCAGGAGAATATGGTTGGTGGACTAACAGCCTAACTAACTCCGCTTCGATGGGTGTGAGGTTGAGTGTCTCCTCAACACACTCATCGGAACAGTCCCAAGCCTATGTAAAGGAAGAGGGTAACATTCCTACGCAATGCTGTCTTTACAGTCAATGTAACTTCAGCCACGTAGGAATCTAAGACGCCCAACAACCTTGTCTCCCCTCCTTGCACGTATCCATGTAGAAACAACGCGATCTTTATCCCTGGGCACAATATTTTTATTCTGATAACGTAAACTTCTTGTTTTCTTTTCCCACTCTCACTACAAAACGGTCCCACTGCTAAGCAGGGTTAAGGCTTTTCAGTGGACAAGTCCACGCATATAAATGCGGGGGCCGCGCTTGGAGTAAGTTCAACTGACATGTATGACTCTGTTTACCACTGGTCATGTTTTAGGGGTAAACAAGAGACTGATGTCTGCTGAAATGAAGCAACAGCTCGAGGACTGTCCTCCTACACTGTAAAAGGTGGAAAAGGACCCCAAGCTAAGGTGGAATAGCATATGCCGATGGCTGAGTGGCCAAGGGGTACTTGGTCCTCAATATGCGAACTCCGAATACCGTGAGCACCTCCGGTTTCAAATAAGACCCTTACCTCGGTATGTCGGCTCTGCTGGCGTGGACAATTTTTCCGACTTACTCGTGGGACCAAAAATGGAACCGAAATACAAAAACAAAAACAAAGACGAGGTGATGGATCCTTTTAAGGGTCGAAGCAAGCTGATGCGAACACCACCAAGCTCAGAAAGGGTGCGGGAAAATGTCACCGCAACCCAAATCCAAACCGAGGACATAACACTCGATATGGATAACCCTTCCTTTGGAAGGGATCCCCAAGAGGGGAAGAATACCTCCATAAAGAGGAAACAGAAGGGCGCAAGCAAAAGGGCAAAAGCCAAGGCGAAGCGTCAACTAACAAAACAGGGAGAAACGGCGGAACTGCCACCCCAGCCTCCCAACAGAGAATACCTCTAAGTGGAAGGGGAGAACAGGTAAAGGTCCCCCAATCCCTGAAAGTACAGGGGGAACAACACCCCAAGTACAGCCACACAAGAAGGAGAAAGTAAGTCTCAGATGACTCATTACCGCCCAGAGGAATTACCTCATTACCGCCCAGAGGAAATCCTGGTGGGCGAGATGACCCACTAAGGAAAGAACTCAGTGGTGCGCGAGTAAAGTGGTATCAGCGATTCCTAGCACAAGGAATTAAATCTGAGGAGGCTAGGAAGATGGCAGAAGATCGGAAGCCGGGACAAGGAGGACCAAATCACCCTGCTTCGCAGGGGCGGGATAGGAAATTTGCACCGGAGCCGACTGCAAAAAGCGAAGGATTGGGGAATACAGCACCTAACCCGGTTGACCAGAGGAGGAAGGGAGGCAGAGACTCGATAACCCACAAAAGCCAATAATTAAAGCGACCACGAATACCGACAGGTACGGCCGGCGGGAGCAACGAAACACCCGTTGAAGCTGGTACCAGTTACGCAAGCACACTAAAAGTGCAGCGTGTAGCAGTGGTCGTAAAAGAACACCCGATGCGGACGCTCACAGATGAGGAACTTATTCAACTTGAAGACGCCATTGCATGGGAGATGAAAAATGGCGATGATCTCCATTTTGAGGGTCTGTACTTCAGACCAGGGATGCTCCCTCTGGGCTGCGGGAATGAAAGTACCGTAAAATGGCTCGAGGGAGCAGTTTCAAAGTTAACCGCTTTGGAGGGAGTAGAATTATGTGTGAAGAAAAAAAAAAGCAGGGTGGCCAGCAGAGGCTCTACTCAGAACGCTGGCAGCCTCGAACATAGGCCTCAGTACGAGACAATGGAAGGTATTCAGCGTACGCGCTGAGGGAAACGGTCAATTGCTGACCGCTGTAGTTGATAAGGGTTCAGCCAACTTCATAAACAAGCAAAATGCCTTCCTAAGATAAAGGTGGGGCAAAATAAATGTACGTGGGCTGAAAAAAGTGGAGACAACCTCTACGGCTTCAGTGGGTGCGAGGCGGGTTGCATCTCCTGGGGCTATTGTGGTGGAGCCTATTCCTCCCACAGCGATTGCAGTGGAGCCTTCTCTGTCCATGACTGATGCAAGGGAGCCCGGCTTTCCGGTGGCGGTTGTAGGGGGGCCAGCCGCGGTCGTGACCAATGTCGGGGAGCGTGTCCCCCTCGCAGTGGCGGCGATGGAGCATGCTCTGTGTACCGCTGTTAGGAGGAGGAGCGGTGAATGCTGCCAGGGGGACGACTGATTCCGCAAACGGCTCCGGGGAGACTGTGATCCCTGCAGCGTCAACGAAGCTCACAGAGAGAATAAAACGGGGTACAACAGCGGTTCTAGGATGGGAGAAAGAAGCTTATCAGGCCACCTTCCCGGATGAGCTGGATCTCTCAGTCTTGGAAATAAGCTCCGACAAGGACTCCACAGAGGAAGAAACGGGGCTTGCACCCGCATTTATCCAAAGGGTAATGAACGAGGATGTAACAGGTGAACCTTCATCATGCCAAGGCGGCTTCGGCTGTCTTGGTACGAATGTTCACAAAACAAAAAATAGGACTAGCACTGATCCAAGAACCCTGGACACATGAGAATCGTATCAGAGGCATAAACGCTCGCCATTCCATTGTAGTCTGTGCAGAGGGGCAGGATCCTCCCAGAGCGGGTGCTATGATAAGGAAAAACATTAACTAAATATGTCTTTCAGAATACTTAACACGGGACTTAGTACCTCTGAAGACCTCTATTATGGTCAAGAGTAACACTCGTGACATAGTTATTGCATCAGCCTGGCATTTTCCAGGAGATGCGGAAAACATTCCATCACTGGAAGTACAAAGGCTAGTAGCACATTGTGAGAAAAACAATATTCCACTCTTGATCGGAAGCGATGCTAACGCCCATAATGAGCTTTGGGGAAGCACTGACACGAATCAAAGAGGTAGTGAACTATACGAGTTCATAATGAAATCAAACATGATTATCCACAACGTAGGGAATACACCTACGTTTGTCACTGGAATACGCAAGGAGTTACTGGATATTACAATCAGTAGTATGACTCTGGACTCCTCCATGTCGGGCCATAAAATTTTGAGGTATGACCTGGAGGTGCTGAGGATGGAGCCCATCATCACCAGGAACCCAAGACGCACTGATTGGGCATTGTACACAACCCGTTTGCGGGAAAATCTCCAGCATGTCTCTGTCAAAAGGACCTCGAAAAACCCTCTTGAACTTGAGTATGGTGTAGACAAAGTTAACAAGGCTATTGTGAATGCCTTTGAGGAAAGCTGTCCTGAACGCATCATAATGGGGAACAAAGAACCCATATGGTGGAATGAAGGACTAGCCACACTTAGAGTGGAGGTGCGGAAACTTCACAATAAGGCAAAACGTACCAACGATTGGGACGAATACCATAGAATTCTAACACACTATGGGAAAGAAATTCGAAGGGCAAAACGCCACAGTTTCAGATCTTTTTGCGAGAATATTAAAGAAACACCTGTGGCAGCTCGACTACACAAAGCCATGGCTAAGCAGGGAAATAACTTTAACATTGCCCTAGGGAAAAGTGACGGCAGTTTCACGGAAAATGAAAAGGAGCGCAATCTATTGCTCATAGAAACCCATTTCCCGGGAAGCACTATAATAAATGAAGAGATTGACGAGATGGTACAAGAATGAAGACCAAACAGCTCGGAATGGAAGGAGGTTGCGACCATCTGTACGGAAAAACGTATAAGGTGGGCTTTAAACCCTTTCCAGCCCTTTAAATCACTGGGAGTAGATGGGGTGGATCCAGTCCTTATTCAGAATGGACAGAATCTGCTTATATCGCACCTGATACGCCTGTTTAGAAGTAGCCTGGGATTGGGATGTATACCAAAGCCATGGAGGCAGGCGAAAGCGGTATTTATACCCAAAGTGGGCAGAACTGATAAAACTAATCCAAAGGCGTGCCGACCGATTAGTTTAACGTCGTTTATTTTCGAAACGATGGAAAAAGTGGTGGAAAATTATATTAGGACAACTCACCTATCAAAATGCCCACTACATTCAAATCAACACGCATACAGGACAGGAAAATTAACAGACGCCGCACTGTACGAATTGACAAGTAGAATCATAGAATCCTTAGAATACAAAGAGGTAGCACTAGGTGCATTCCTCGATATTGAAGGGGCCTTTGACAATACCAGCCATGATGCGGTAAAGAGGGCGCTAGTGAAAAGGGAGGTTAATCCTACCCTTATTCGCTGGCTGTCTCGGTCACTGGCGGGGCCAACCGTCGTATGTAAATTGGGATCAAGCACCATCAACGTACGTACGGATCGTGGATGCCCACAAGGAAGTGTTCTTTCACCACTACTATGGACTCTTGTGGCAGATGAAGTCTTAGTCAGTCTGTCAGAAGCTGGGGTGATATGTCACGCGTATGCGGATGATATAGCAATTCTAACCAGAGGAAAATTCGAAGGGACACTGTGTGATATAATGCAGGGGGCACTTCAAATTGTGAACAGCTGGTGCCAGGAGATAGGTCTAAGGCTTAACCCCGATAAAACCACACTGGTGCCGTTCACAAGAAGAAGAAATATGGACCAACTTCGCACCATATATCTAAATGGAACAAAGATTGAGTATAAGAATGAAATTAAGTATCTCGGATTGCTGTTGGACGGCAAGCTCGGGTGGAACGGACACATTAAGGCAGTGTCTGCAAAGGCTGTCAGGGCTCTGATGGTGTGCAGAAACATGACAGGAAAGTTCTGGGGTAACCCGGGAATCCTGAGGTGGATGTACACCATGATGGGTAGAGCAATCATCACCTATGGAGCGGTAGCCTGGGCAGACAAAATCCAAGAACACAAGATGAGGCTTGCACTCGATCGAGTTCAGCGTTAGGCATGTGTCTGTATCACCGGAGCCATAATGTCATGTCCCACGGCAGCTCTCCAGAAAATCTTAAACCTATCTCCACTTCATGTGTTGATAGAAACAGTAGCGACATCTACAATGTCAAGAATCTTCCATGAAGGAAGAGAAAATGACCTCAGAATTGGGCACAAGGACCATGCTAAGCTAGCGAAGGTGTCCCCATTCATATGTGCATCGTCGGATCGCATGACGTCGACATACAGCTTTCGCAACAGTTTTTGTGTAGTGCTGAGTGACAAGAGGGAATGGAGCGTTGAATCCAATATACACCTCATAAGACGGAATGCGATCAAGTGGTATACGGATGGTTCCAAGACATCTGAGGGAATGGGAATTGGAGTATTTGGGCCTGGCACCAAATACTACCAACCGTTGGGAAGTATGCCAAATATCTTTCTGGCTGAGGTTTATGCCATTGCTGGAAGCGCACGACTCAGCATAGACAGAGGATACAAAGGCAAAACTATAGCTATAATATCCGATAGCCAAGCAGCACTAAAAGCACTAGAATCCCCGGTGATTACATCGAGAATGGTTCTAGATTGTTACAATGCACTCAACAAATTGAGTGCGGACAATAGGGTTACCCTATACTGGGTGCCGGGGCACGCAGGTATCGAGTGTAATGAGCATGCGGACCGACTGGCGAGGAAACGAGCATCGACAGCATTTATCAGTCCATAACCCTTTAGCGCAATTAAAATGAATCTTATTCACAGGGCCCTAAAGGAAAATGAGGATAGAGAATGCAATAGGTTCTCGAATGGACTCCCAGGGCTTCGAAAGTCGAAGCTGTTCCTCGACGTGTATGACGAGAAGAAGTTTCGAGCGTGCATCGAAATGAATAAAAGAAAGCTAAGAGTCCTGACTGGGATGTTCACGGGGCACTGCACACTCGGAGGGCATCTCAAAAGGACGGGCTTGACAGCGAATGATGAGTGAAGGTTTTGCAATCTTGCGGAGGAGGCACCGGTGCATCTGCTGGCACACTACGATGCACTGTCCCGCAGGAGAAGAGACAGTTTGGGGAGCTGCTTCCTTGTCGAGGAGGATTTGGGACGCCTGAGGCCGAAGCAGATCATTGACTTTCTAAGGAAGATCGATCTGCTTGAGGCGCTATAGGCGCACCGGAAGCGGGAGCACAATAAACCTGTAAGGGTTAACGTGCACCATCCCCGACAGTAAATCAATCAATCAATCAACAGCCTAACTCCGTTAATTTTGCCTGGACAACCGCATACATGCGCCTTGTCGCATTGTCGTGGTGAAAGATGTTTCCGCGAAAATTGACTAATGGCATCACTCGGTGAAGTCACTCTAATCACTGACGTTACAAGTCCAAATCTAACGCTTGATTTCGTTCCAGAAGCTCCCAATAAATAACTCCGCGAGAATACCACTAGCTAGACAATAAGGTCTTCCTTAGATGGTATAATGGTTTTGAAGTCAATGCTTTGCCACTTTTCATATCCAATAACCATCCGTTGGATAAATTCTGCACTAGTTGGAGGAACAAAATGGGAAACACAATATAGTGGTTCTATGGACCTGGAACCACTACGATAGTTCTACGAAAGGGTATGTTATCACCTCCTTTCATAACTTTCAATGGATTATTGTCTTTCATATCCTTAAGCCGTCCTTTCGTCGCTGATCTCCTAACTATCGTTTTTCCTTACGATAGCACTGGAACCACTGCTGACATGATCGTTCTATAAGCACGTTTTCCCAAAAAATTATTATTATTATTATAATAAATTTGGTGATTTCTTTCGACAGTTCAGTGTTTCATTTCAACAAAACACTAAAAACCAAACCTATGCAGTGCATGTACTCGGTGCAAGTTCAGTGTATCAACGTAAAGTCATGATTGCGTTGACACACAGTGGCAGCCAAAAGACTAAATCCTACAATTTATACTGAGTTTCTCAGTGATTGGAAGCTTTAATCAAAAAACCATTGATGCAGTTTTTATCATTATAGAAAATACATATTTTTGAAAAACAAAAATAAAAACTTTTCATAACAAAATTAGATAGAAATTCATGAAAACCACAAAAAAATGACGTGACAAAAGTCTACGTACAGTCAGTGTACTGGGAAACATAACAGCATTTTTCTAAGAACGTATTCGTTTACTTGTTGTGCAAGTGCAGTTACAACACTTTTATAGTTTTACGCTAGTTTTGAAGTGTAAGGTCGAAAAAATGTTGTCCGGGAAAGAAATTTGCAGTCATATGCGAAAATTGGTTGTTCAATATAGAAAAGATAATAAGCCGTATGGTAAAATAGCGAAACTATTGAAGTTAAAACAAACCACGAACTGGTCGACCGAAAAAACTGTCACGGAGAGACCTCAGCCTAATTTTAAAGGAAGTGGGCAAAAATCCCAGAGCAAGTGTTGCAAATTTAGCGAAACATATCACACAAGATTTTGGCCGCCATTGTACATTCCCACTGAATATTTGAAATCAATGAATCCAAAAATTAGTTAAAAGGAGCGAAGCAAATACTAGAGGCCCAAAATTGTTAACAAAGCGAAATAAGAAAAACGCTTTGGGATCAAATGAGTCTGATCAACATGGAAACAGATTAATCCAAGGGTTTCCAGATAGGACAATGAATTTAAATATTTACGTAAATTGACTTCGCGTTGAATATACCGAGAGATTATTGAGTATTTATCGGCCCGATATTTTGAAAGTCGCAAGGCATTCACGGCGCAATCATGTGAGCAGATCGTATCCTTCGCGTAGGAATAAATCGTGCTAAAGGCTCAAATCAATATTTAAGCTCAATTTTCAAATGGTTTTAATATTCAGTGAAAAATTAATCAGGCCAGGTAATACCTAGCGAAGCTTCACAACTATCAATTTTCAGTTGATTGCTAGGGAATATTCCTTCCTTGCATAATTGGTCACAGAGTTAATAAAGTCTATATTACCCGTGTCCTTATTAAAAACAAAACCCAAAAAAATTATTTTCTAATAATTACCGATCGAAACTAAGATTCCCAATTAATTGACCATCTTTCCTCCAGCGCTCTGTTCCCACATTAGTACCAAATATGATTTTACATTAAGATATGCACAATTATTTTTATCGAATGTCATGCACGATAAGTTGCAGATTTTCATTAATGTACTACCAAAGATTCTTATCGCAACAAACTAATGTCCATTTTCCTTGATTTCCGGTTTTCAAATTCCCACATACATTATTCTAATCATATTGCATTCGAGCGAATCATGGTCAGCGGTGCCATATCCTTTTGACCGAGATACGATCACGAAACCACCCCTACTGTCCACAAATTAGTGGGAAAGGGCCAAAAGACTAGAAATAACTCAAGTATTAAATGAACCTTGTAGTATTCGGGCGCAGTGAAAACTGAACAAACAAATCTGAAAATATAATCAGAAACAATTGCGTGACCGAAAAAAAAAGAGAGTCAAAATGTCATTTCGCTCATGTTCATGATTTCATCGAGGAGTTACACAAGACGAACGGACACCTTGATTTTAATCACCCTTTACCGAACAGGGAAGTTTTTTGAGGGAAACTATAATTATAGATTGTCGAATATTCCTGCAGTGTTTACTTTTCGACCCTTCTTATTACTGGTATGTGCATAGTAATGGTTACAGTGCATGGTGTTTGGATTGATATTCGTTGTACGTTTCAGAAGGATATTCGAGTAAGGGATAAAGTTCCCACGGAAAATTCCAGGAGAAATAAAAGTTCAATGTTTCGTCCACGCAAGCAAGCATTTCAGATGTTTAATGATTTGGAATTAAAATGAACTAGAAGTTACAGCTATCGATCTGATCCTGTAATGCATGACCTTTGGACATTTTGAACGCTATTTACAAGGATTCACCCGAAAATGTTTACTACAATACATTGACTGTGAGGCGGAAATAGCAGTTGAACTCAAATAATGATGCGTATCCTGCTGGCTTGCACCTCAGCTAGACTTTCATCTCGAATCTACAATTCACAGCTGTAGTATGAACCATAAGTCAAAGATTTTGTTTTTTACTTGAATTAGACTTGTGGTGCTCGTGAGGAAGTTTACCGGTTTACCGTTGGTTTACCGTTACCACGTGTTAAGATTCCTGAGCACAGGAATCTTAACACGTGGTAACGGTAAGGTTCCTGTGCTCAGTAACCCTAAGTTATCTGAGGGTTAAGTTTTCCTGATTTTTGAACAGAGCTTCATTCAAATCAGACACATCACGTTCTAGCTAGATATCACTCCGTGTTGGGAGATGACAGTAAATTTTCAAAATCCTCTCTGAACTTTCATTTCAGATAAGCCTCTCCCCGAGTGTAATTTTAGGTGGTCCAAGCAAAAGCATCAGATTTGATTCAAGTATTTTGGCGCATATGGCGCACAGGACTATGCATTCTACTAAATACCTTTGTTCTGTCAAAGAGTTTTGACAAAGATTGAAAAATTGAACTGCCAACTCTCCTAGTGGCTTCCAATAAATCCTTACAATTTCTCATTAAACAAACCAACATATCACAATGGTGGCCACTGAACTCATTCATAATTCGGACTATTTTCTCAATTTGAGCACGAAGTTTTCGGTTCAAATCCCTCTTCGTGCTTACCTCTGTATCACATTTCAAAAGAATCTACGCTGTTGTCATTTTATATACCAGTGATTGAAATCTTCTACGCACAAGAATCCATTCATCATTTCAGTGGTCAACAATACTTTCATGCAGATTATAATCTCCGTTCTGGCGAAATGTCATCTTGACAATATTTTCAACACTGTACTCAACAATTTGACAATCTATGTTGCTCCAATAGCTGGTCTTACGCACGAATTTTGGAAATTGTTCATTCAAAAATAAAAGGGCGAGAATCCATTCTTGTTTCAGGATACACCTCAAGTTCAATGTCCATGATATCATGATATGTCCATAAATCTTCTTCTGAGAAGAGCGTTTCTGATGACGTTTCAGGGTATTCCCTGTGTGAATTTTGAGCAATTGATGTCGAACATCTTAGTTTCTGGTTTGTCTTGTCCACTGGAAACCACATTGTCTGTAAATTTCGGTAATGGAATTGTATAGCAATGAGAGGACTCTATAGGCTCATTTCAAAAACTACAAGAGCGGTTCAATAAGTTACCCGTGTTTGACAAGAGAGGGCGTTCATGAGGAAAGTTGGTATTATCATCGTGTACTGCCATCTATCGAACGACGATCAAATAAATTTCAGACTGAAGGCCGAAATACAATACCGCGAGACGACGATAGGTGAGCGCGACGAGAGTTTCGCAGCAAATGTCAAGAGCTTTTCGTAACATGCATTTGTATGCGATATCGTACAATGATTGCGATGCGTCGATGCGAGGCGGGAAATATTCGGGAAAACGAAAATTTCTCGCAACGAGGTGCGTGACGTTTGTCAGATGCAATATGGCGCTTGAATAAAATTTGAAATTCAAACGCGTTAATTGGTTTGTATGTACTAGGGTTATTCTGAAAGAATTTTCAATGAAAATTTCGTGAATCCTTGTAGGGGCTATTATTTGCTAGACGAAGGAAAAATCCAAATTCAAAACTTTTAAAAAATCAAAAACAATTTCATGTGAAACGTCACCTATTTGACATTTGTCATATGAACATTATTGTTCCTCGCATCGCGTGCATTGTAAATTGAATGCATTGCGTGACAACGAGGAAAAATCTCGTTGCGCTCACGGATCGTCGTCTCGCGGTATTGTATTTCGGCCTTGATTGAAAGGTTAGTTTGAATTTAGCAGCCATTTGAGGAGGACGTGTTTCGTGATTATCGCTAAGATGGAAAACGAGCAGTATTGTGCGGTAATTCGCTTTTTGTTTTTGGATGGAAAAAAATGCGAGGAGATAAAAGGAAAGTGGGATACTGTTTATCAGGCACTTCGCAATCTATGACTACAGTTAGATACTGGGTGAATGAATTCAATCGATGGAAAACGACAAGAACTCCCGGCTGAAGTGATTACCGAGCAAATCATTCAAAACGTCTACGACATGTTTCTCGCTGATCGACGAACAAAAGGGCGCAAAGTAGCAGCGGCCGTAGGTGTGTCGACCAGAACCGCATTGAATATTTTACATGATAAGTTGGCGATGAAAAAATTTTCGATGACGATGGACAACAAGCAGATCTGGCAATTAACTTCAAACAAGTGTTTCGAGCAATTCAACCGAGATCTGAAGGAGTTTTTGCGGCGAGTTGTCGCCGTTGATGAAACCTGGAATCATCATTACACACCAGAAACTAAGCAACAATCAAAACAATGAATTTCTGCCGGTGAGTCTGCTCCAAAAAAGGATAATACGGTCTTATTCGCCGGAAAGGTCATTGGGACAATTTTTTGGGTTAAGAACGGCGTCATTCTCATGAATTTTTAGAAAAAGGCAGAACGATCACTGGACAATGCTACAGCGAGTTATTAGACCGCTTTGACAGAAAAATTGAAGGAGAATCGGCCGCATTTGACGAAAAAGAAGGTGGCGTTTCACCATGATAACGTATCAGCACATTCATCCGGAGTTGTCGCCACTAATCTGTATAAATTGCGTAAGGAATTGCTGCTGCACTCACCGATTTCCTCCAATCTGACTCCCTGCGACTTTTTCTTGTTCCATTAAACGAAGAAATTGCTCGCGGGAAAAAAATTAGCTCAAACGAGAAAGTCATTGTTGAGACAGAGGCATATGTTGGAGAGTTCGACAAATCCTTTTTTGGAGGGGTTAAAAATGGCCGGAACGTTGGAAAAAGTGTATCTTTAAAAAGGGACTATGATGAATAAAAAAACAATTTTTTGGAAAAAATTGTGTCTTCATTTGTGATACGGGTACTTATTGAATCGCCCTCGTATATTTAGGATAAGATCAAATTTGACCAACTGCTAGATTTTCTGAGGATTTGATTGTTTCGATAATTCCTTCAAAACGTACCCTATTTCCACTTTAACGCTTAACTTTAAATAGAAATACGATACAGATATGTTCTGTCTCTTCTGATACTTCTGCGTTAAGGATATGGATTTTGTGGATACTCTGCTATTCTCGTTAATCGCAATGAATGCCTGGCAAGAACCAGAAGATTTTTTAGCATGTGCTCCTTTTGTAAACCTGTGCCTGAAGTTTTGATAGCACAACACTAGCAAAAGGAGTCCGTGGTACTATACCTTCAACAACATACCCTCTTTCTCCTACGAATTACTTAGTGTTTGTTAATCTGACAGCCACACGATATATAAACAGAAACAGAGACCCTACAGGAGCCAACTTTCATGATGACGCGTGATTTCTATACCATCAACTTCTTCTCTTGGTGACAAGTGTGTTGGATGGAAACCATGGTTTTGACGGACGAACGCGAATGTGATATCAGCGTGAAAACTGTGAGTCTATGTTACCAAGAGTTTTCAACGAAGAAGAGAAAGGAGAACAATACTGGACGAGTAGCTAATGTTGAGCTACAGGAACATCATTTCTCTGGAGTCTATCATGTAAGCAATTGATCTGCTGTCGTCAAGAGCGAAAGCTTTGTTAAGAGTAGCTTATGGAGTATGTCTCATTTAGGGCCAAAAAATTCAGATCTCTGCAATTCGGCTCTGAAACACATTGTTTTAAAGATATCCACTAAAAATACAATTATAGGGTCCAGCGCATTTCATCATTCAGTGAGATTACGAAAGTATCAAGTATCTTTAAAAACAATAACCACAAGAAAATAAATGCAATCCTTAACATCACTGGAATCTAAGTAAATGGAGTGGGTTGTCTGAAGTCAGTTTTAAGCCGTTTTAAGCAATCGCTACACCTGCTTTTTCTGCAATAAATCAATTTACACGCTACGCCGATGGATAGATTGGGATGGAGGCGTTTTCTGCAACCTCTTACCCCGACGTAATATATGATTTCAAGTGGCGCTTTGGTCAGCAATAAAGATGACCACATTTTTCAACAATTGACTACTCGATAATTCTTCACATATATCACACAATTATGCGGTACGAACAGTTGCTGGAATCCATTGGATTACAACCATCATCCATCATTTTCGACTATTGTTACACCTACATGTTTCTACCCTATAAATTTTATTGCAACACTTCGTATTGCTTAAATTGCTTGTTTAAATTGCAAAATAGCAAAGACTATCACCCATCGGTGGTGTATTGTAGTTTGTATCTTGTATCTTTCCCACGATATTGCCAAATTCTCGCCAAGCTGACGAAGCACTTTATTTTCGGTTTGAATTTATCATAAATCAATAAATGTCATCATTAGATCTGAATAAAAAGCTGCACATATAAAAATCCTGTTCGACTCAATCCAAGCTATGATGGAATACTCAAGAATGGACATTGGGTGTATGTGATTTAGTTTCACCAATCACAGATTTATTGGTGGAAATACACTTGAAAGCAAAGCGACAAAAATATATTTCGTTGACATCATCTGAAACATAATAATTTGCACTGAATTTGAACTAGTTTTTTGCTGGTGAGTTGATTAAGCTCTCGATCTACCAATCTCTGCCTTACAAATCCCGAGAGGATATTTTTTTCTTTACACCATTGGCTTGACAGCACAAGAAGGAAGAGGCGGTGCGAACAAATTAATACAATAAAAAAACTTAAGTGATTTTCAATGTCAACGAGTTGATATTAGTTATAATGAAAGTTTAACTAGATAATTTACAATTTCTGGCATTTTCCGACAGTCAGTGTTTGGTTGTTGACGTTTCACGCTTTTTTGCAGACTATACCTAAATGCTGCGATGAAAGATTCATATCCCACAATCGACATCCGTGATTTATTGAGACTCGTTTGTCGAACTACGTAGCAAGTATTCAAAACATTGGACTGGTGGATTTAGTGATCGAACGTTTGCATGATTTTAAAATTAATAATAAAACTTTGTTTGTCGCTCATTATCGGTAACATCATCTTCGTCATCACTATCACATTCATACCACCGTCATATGATATTGAACTGAGTTCCAATCTTTTTCTTCAAACCAACGAACGAAACACTCTGACAGACTGATATATTTGCTGATAAGCTTCTGATATTTTGGCAGCTTCAATCGTTCAACCTGTCGCATATCGGCGTTTTTAGATAAAGTGATATCGTGGCTCAAGCGTTTATTTCAATTTTACCAAATAATAAAATTATAAATTTATTGGAATTTTAAAGATGCGATAAATAATGGTATTAATGACAGGAAATCTGTTTCTTGTTGCTCGACGATAGCAAAGTTGTTTTCACTTAAGATGGAATTATAAAATCACTCTACAAAATTGTGTGAAACTGAAAGAAAAAGATATTGGAAAAATAATACGAAAATTATAACATGTGAAGCAGAAAGGATGCGGAGATAATTTGAAATTGACATCTCTTCAGTATTTTTAGTCACTTCAGTTAATTTGGTAAAACTATTCACTCTTCAACGGACCCTGATAGTTTCATTTAATCACCATAACAGTTCACCTATGTATATCCCTAGAAACAAGGTAACGGGCAAATTGAAAACATTCCCTACAACACCTACAAGGGAAGCAAGTCCATATGAGCTCATACTTCTTGTGCCCTAAAACCTCGCGACCAGCCACCATGCAAAAGTAACTCTGGAGACCCAAAAGTCATTCATTGTACATCTGGACTAAGATAAGTCATCGAATGTCTTGGAAGACACTACTAGCTCCCTATACCTAATTCCTTAACAAACAGCGCCTCAGGCATGGCTCTGACAATTTCTGAAGGGCGTTCTGCGACTTTTGGCTTAAGGGGTTACATGGGTTTACTCGGGCGAAAAAAGGTCAATTTTCAACAATTTTTTTTTAGGCATAAAAAATAAAATATTTTATTCAAACTTTTTACTGTCTTAATGATAATTATTTGAAAAATAATTATTTTTTCATTTTCAAAGAAAATATTTAAAACTCCGCCATTGGGACGTCATTTCCGATGACGCCTCGAGAAAAAGGTGCGTACGCGTTGTCAGCAAAGCTCATGACCAGATCATCTAAATTAAACAAAAAACAAAATCCTGTTTTAGTTAAGAGCATAAACTAGAACTTGTACGAAGGAAAAAAAGAAGAAATGAAAATTACATTTTTGGCAGACATTTTTACAAGAAAATGCAAATTTTGGTCAACTTTTCTCTAAGTTTTTGTTTTTTAAATAGTTTATAATTTTAAAAGTTTCTAATTGTGCTAATTGAAGGAAAAAAGAATCCTTCGTCCAACTTCTCGAAAATTGTATCTCAAAAACCAGTGTAAAATTTCATCAAGATCGGTTGAGTAGTTTTCGAGAACTTTTGACAACCGATTTTGAAAACACAGTTTCGAGAAAAACGTGTTTGAAGTTTTGAGTCACAATAAATCTCGGGGGAATAAAAAAATTTTTTAACCTACACTGAATCGTCGATTCCTGGGCCATAAAGTAAGCAACCTGCAGAAGCTGCAATGTCCAGGGCATCCTTTTGCTCCTGTCTATGACGAATCCTGGCTTCACGAGTTTCGCTTGCAGTTTTTTTTTCGGCTGCGCACACACGGTTTTCATCAGCATTTCGGGCATATTCGTGGGACTTTCGGCCAAGTTTCAAATCCATTCCACGCATAAATGATAATAAAACTGATGTTCCTTCATTAAAAGTGCAAGCAGCGACTAATGCAGCAATATTAACAATTCTTGAACCAGCAGGAAGTATTTTTGGAGTAATCGAGTTCTCGAATGCATTTTCAAATAAATTTCACAACAGACACTTTGAATAACTTCAAATGAACCTCGTGATGCAAGAAGTAATCACCAACTGAAGCATTTCAAACTAGTTGGCCTTAGAAAGTCAAAACAATAGACAATAAGAACAGACAAACAATAGACGAGCAGCTACGGCGCACGGAGCCTAGCTGATCTCGAGCGCGCACCTTCACAAGGCTGTTTCTCCGAAACTATTATTCGGATCGACCTGAAAATATACGACAACATTTTCGAAAGGTTGTAGAACAGACAAATGCATATTCTCTTTGTAGAGTTTCAACGTTGACTTAGATAATGTCAAAATCTCATGACATTCGAGCAACCCCGTTTTCAGTTAACACGTTTGTAGTGACGCTAACTCTGAAATCTTGTAAACAATGGGGAAAAAGTGAGTTTCGTGTTTTGATGAAGTTTTGTTTTTTGATAGGAACAAATAAACAAACTGTGGCTTGATAAATGTTATAATATATTTCACCAATCCCCCCAATCCCAACCTTTCAATATTGGTTGAGTGAATTTCGTCATGACCATGCGAGAACCAGTGATGGCAAACCAAATAAGGCATTTAACTTGGAAAACGTCTATAATGCCACGAATCTTGTATTGAACAGTCAGAAAATCAAATTGAGTGGGAAAGCTCACATGATTAAGCACTACTAAGAAATGTGTTCGATACATATTTCATGAATATTGACACATGCGCGCGATTGGTGCCGCGTTTCCTGTCAATTGTCCAGAAAAACAACCTGTTTGCCTTTCAAATCCAAGTCGCCTTTCCTTAATTTGGAGCTGTTTCGCCACAATAAAAAGGAATTTGCGTGGCGATTTGTCACAATAGACGAAATATGGATTCAACATTTCACGCCTGTGTGCAATGGGCAGTCGACGGAATTATTTTCTCTGTTGAAAGCCGAAGGAAGCTCTCGAAGACGCAACAATGAACGGGCAAGGTTCTAGCCTGCATTTATTGGGATGCGCATAGTCCAATCTTCAAAGACTATTTTGAACATGGGAAAGCAATGAACAGATTATATTAGGATACATTATTGGTTCGATTGGACGAATCAAGACTAAACGAGTACGCTGAGTACCGCTGAATTCACTTAATTTAGCCACTAGGGACTATAACTTGTTTTGAAAAATTGGCTAGGGGGTAGAGTTTTTATTGAAAAGAGGAGCTCGAGAAGAAAACAAATACGTGTTTTATAAAGTTCCTTTAGAGGAGCTTAAGGCACACCACTACACGAACTACATAGAAATATTGGAAACTCGTGACATCAAGTGCATTACTCTATATGGAGATTATGTCGACGACTAAAATCCTTTTTTCACTAAAAACATCGTTTTTTTCATAACCATGTCAAAGTCTTTCAGCCCATGTAGGATGGGTTTCGTTGGAGGGTTTGAATTCTGTATTTTATGTAGCATTGGTCGTATTTGTTGCTTATACAGTGGCGAGCACATGTGGATACATGTTAACCAAATTTGGCTTAAAATATTTGTAAAATCCTTAAAAATACATTAATCGATTTGAAAGGTCTGGGCTTAACCCGACTAATTCGGGTTAAGGTCTGGGCTTTGAGAAGGCCACTGCATTTTTGTAAAACTTTGCCTAATGAGCCACTCCTTAACGATTTTTGCCGTGTGCTTTGGGTCTCCATCCTGCTGAAAAATGACTTCATATTCTGGGTAAGCAGATTCGTCTACAAAATCTGGTAGATTAGACTCTAAAATATGAAGATATTGTTCTTTCTTCATAGTGCCATTGATTTTAACCAACGTTCCACCAAGTGAAGCAGCCCCACACCATCAAGCCACCTCCTCCATGCTTCATGGTTTCTTTCACTTAATGCTTTTTCAATTTTTCATTTGGGCGGTGCCAGTAATACTCCTTACCATCGGACTAATATCGGTTTATTTTGGTCTCGTCGGACCAAAGTACCCTCTTCCAATCATCAACGCTCCAATCTTTGTGCTCCTTGCAAATTTTGAGACGGGCTGCAACATTTTTCTGTGACAGTGCTGGTTTTTTTTTTCTTAACTGCCGCTGTTAGTCCGATCCTGTGAAGAGCTCGGCGTACTGTCTACTCTCTTACGGGCTTAATGGCAACTGCAGCCTCTTTTGGTGTTGTCTCCGGTTTGGTGGTCATGAGGCGCTCCATAGCTCGAGCGTCTCTATCAGTTAGCAATCGTGGTCGCGAAGTAAATCGTGGTCGCGAAGTAAATCGCGGTGCTATTTCAGGTTTCAAGAAATATTTCAGGTGCACTGACATTGCGTCTCTTTCTTACTAGAAGCACGGTTCGGTGGCAAATACCCAGCGATTTAGCTATTTGACGTGCTGACTCGTTGCTTTTCGTCATTTCCACAATTTGATTTTCTAAGTATTCCGGTATTTTCTCCATTTTCGCTTCAAAATTGAAATACTCACAGAAAAAGTAAAAACGCGTGACTAATCAAATCGAACTTTTATGATTTACCGTGTAAAACACTATTTAGCACAACGTAAACACTCCAATTGCTGTGAATCCCGTTATTAAGGTTTTTTTTTTTCGATACACAGATCAGTGTTGCAACATAGAAGAAACGAAACGTGCAAAAGTGGATACATTGCCCATTTCGATTATTTGTTTTAAAATCTAGACTGAGCTTATAAGTTATAATTTTGTTCATTATTTATTTCACATAGATATTAATAAAGAATTCAACTGCAAACATTTCAAATCGATTAATGTATTTTTAAGGATTTTACAAGTATTTTAAGCCAAATTTGGTTAACATGTATCCACATGTGCTCGCCACTGTATGTACATAATTTCAGGTTATGTTTTCAGTCTCGCGAATATTTTCGATTTAAAATGAATATCAGTCGCTAGAATATCATTTGTCTTTTGTGCATTTCATCTCCTCCTTTAATTCTTCTGCTTATACTCATAAATTCCTTTTTTTCTAACACTTAATCAGCCATATGGGTGTTAATAAGATTCTTGCGGAGTGTCATCTCCTTATTTGTACCCGTTTCATAGGCTATCTAACAGCTAGAAGAGTAACTACAGCTCCATCCAGTAGCTGGGAGTTTATTAATATCATCCGGCTCTAATTGTGTTAATATACATTTTGAAATTTAAACCGCGAAAAGCAGTGATTTGGTTTGATAACGTTCATATTTAATATTACTCTCCGAATGAATTATCAATAGTTTGCTGTGAAATCCCCTATTTATACGTAATAATTTATTCTGATAACCATAATTTGAAAAACTTCTCATTAAACACAAACCCTCGTTTCAATGATTGAAGGCTTGAACAGAAAAAATAAATCCCCTATCCTTTAGATGAACTTCCTTAAAAATTCTTACTAACAGGACACGTCTTATTAAGCCACCGTATGCAGTTATTAATTGCATAATGCATTTGTACGTGTATTAAGTATAACAAGCGCAGTGCAAGCTTCTCGACAACAATCTCCAGAACTAAAATCCCTTCTTTAAAAAGGATCTCGTCTTATACCACTTGAAAATATGTTACAGAGGCTAGCGTAAGGCAACGATTGCGACGCACGCAGCTGGGCTGAATAGTTCATACAACCATGATCGCCACCCTACTCACGTGCATGTATGTATCGAAAATCAGTAAGTTTGACATGACAACAAATTCGATACGATGACGTCATGCACTTCAATCAAAATATAAACATAAATATTTTCACCCTATGCTGATACGTTTCTAATACGCACCTCAATGACAATATTCAGATAGAACTGTATCACATGTGTAAGGCGTAAATAGTTAAAAAGAAAAACTTAAGATATCGAACGTAAAAATCACGATTTTATATCCTTGAAGAATCCTGTTACTCTATCCAAGTGTTGTAATTCCGCGAAAAACTCAAGTAGTTCCACCAGATTAATTTATATGTACAAGCATGGTGCGCATTTATGGCAGCTGCAAAATTCAATCCTGCCCACGTTCCCTCCCGACCACCCTACATCCTTTTTTTTTTTTTGACAGCCATAAGAAACATGCATGAGTTGCTGAAATACAATGTGAGGTGAACGTAACACCGAATGGTGCCCTACACACATGCATTGGCCAGGTGTCCCAACCGGGTGTAGTGGCATGTTATGGATTGAGCCTTGCGTTACAAATGAGCGAGAAAAAAAATCTCGATTTGATTTTGAAGTCCCAAACACAGTAGGGGTCGTTTGACAACAGGAAAATGTGTTACCAATACTAGCGAACATATAGAAGCGTAAACGCATCAAGTAAGAAAACAGCTGCAAATCTAGCATCCTTGTAATAGTTCAGATACGTTAAAACAAAGGTGCTTCATTAAATTAGCAAATAGTTGAGTGACTAAGGGTTGCTACAAACTGATAGTAGATTTAGTTGAAAATTTTCAATTGGCAACACTACTAGAGTCATAGCTTCCTGAATGTCTACCGACTACGACGGCGCAAAATGCTTTCGACGAACCTTGACGAACAAAAGCGTAGAATAAGGACGACAATGAGTGCTGAGATTTATGCAGAACCCCTACTGATCTTGGTGTACGTATATAACACGTCCTGCGGTGTTGATTTCGGATGGAACGTTTCCCTCTCCGGTCGCTCGTTTGCCAGAAAGTGTAAAACACAGCGAATCCTTTCGAACTGTTGCGACAGCAGTTTAAATTCACCTCACGGCTGAATGATTTTGAAAAGCCAATAGGATAATAAATGTCGCACATGGAAACCGTTAAATAGATTGCATTTCTTTTTTCAATTACCCTTAGATTACGTTTGGTCTAAAGTTCGGTGGGCGGACTATTTAAACCTGTTTTGATTCGATATGGTCTGATATGAAAATTGAGAGGTAAGTGATCCTGAAGTGGGATCAATACACTCGCATGGATATATTCAACTTTATTGAGTACATTTTTGTATTGATCGCACAGCAAAATTACATTCAATGCCGTCAATTGCTGAATCTTAAGGACGATCTCTAACTTTCAGGATAATAACATTTAAATTCAATTTTTTCTAGGCTCGATTCAAAGGAAAAACTGCAATCCTTCTGTAATTTTCGATTTTCCAAGTGATTATTTGCCTTTCAGGAAGAAAATTATAAGCTGCATACATGAATATGCTGAAGGCACGTGACTTCCTAGACGCATCTCATCATAAGAAAAACCTGACTCAGTTCTATTGTCAGCATATGTTACCACGTATGCAAATTTCTGATCGTTCACCTTCGGCGAATTCCATTAGTTTGTTGTCATTGCGTACTAAATTGATATTCTTTTGTTTTCCCATTTTTTAATGAATATTTATTAACGCTCCGATTTGCGTTTATCATAGATTATAAACATTGATTTTATTAAAAAGCAAACATTACCGTTTTCTCCGGAAGACAAGACGAATCCGAACAATTTATACAGAGGAATCCTATCCGACTTACCAATGAAACTGAAGTTAAAATTTTCAGGTTTCTTGCAAATCTATTTCAAAGTTTTTGAAATGAAGCAACAACAGGGAAAGGAATCTTTTTTCAAACAACGCGATTTGATTTAGGGTGTTATAAGTAAAGTATTTAGATTTCACCGCCATTCTATGCGTTCCTGGTGTTGCGCAAGAGCCTCGATTCAGCATCCTGGTGCAGTTTTCTGAATAAAGTGATCGCTAGCTGAGAATTTATCTTGTTTCATTTTTGAACGGAAATAGGACGTGGTTAAGTCTAAATGGTTTTTTTTAAATCAAAATTCATTTTGTTCGATAAATCGCGAAATTTATATACAATTGTGAGTAATCCAAGGATAGCATGAAATGAAATCTTGCAGGCAGAAGTAGGTCCTGTTTCAAAAAATGAAGAGATTTCGTTGTTTGTTAATATAATTATACAAATAAATGCTCCTCCAAATTGCAGGTGTCAAGGCTTCAATGTCAAAACAAGGCTCCAGATCGGCTCAAAGCTCTACATTGTGTCAGTGACATGTATGTGGAACTGCATTATTGACTTTTCAAAAATTACAATCGCACATTTTAGGAAATCGTATTGAATTTTTTACGAGAGTTTGTTTTTTGGTACCCATGCTATTCTCATACTTTTACACTTGTACTCACTAAATTATTTGTGTCACTCTTTACAGGAGTCATTTTAGAAATCATTTTTGGTGAGTTAAACGTTATATACGGGAAATGAAAGTCTACCTATTGCTGCTTCAGCTAACATCACAGTCCCAAAATCGTCAGTATGTTACCCTGATGAATCTGAGGTCGAAACAGAACTTAGAGTTGAGAGTTGCGGATGAAGAGATGGTTTCCTATGGATTTGGTGTCCTGGTAAACCATTCTGTAACGTATGTACCTGGCATGGAACAACCAAAAACATCTTTTCAGACGAAGTTCAACTCTGCTGTCTCAAGACGCTGTATGGAGCACAGAAGGCCATGTTCTAGCCGGGTGGGGACGGGTGTAAAAAAGCCCTTGAATAGGCAAACCTCAGCCAAATCCAAGGCGCAAATGAATCCTGAGGATGGCAACGAGGGTGGAACCAACCGTGGTGAACACTGGTAAAATTTCCACTATTCGCGGCTTGGTCTACGTGGGTACTATCCCGAACGTGACACGTGGCTCGAAGTTTCTATTCATACCACTGGAGAGTTCCAGAAGACGATCAAGACTCGGTCAATAATCATCAATACCTAGCATTCTAAATTAACAAAAATGTTCGTGTACAATAATAGGAAGATGGACGTGGAGACGTGCGTCAACACGCTCACAAGGCGCTCAACACCGCTTGGATCTTAGTAAAGGACTCTGGTTGCTGATTAAATGGTGAACTCTACAAATGGCACCATCTAGTCTGCTTGTAACTCATCTATATCTCACCGGAGACCTAGACATGGCAAGCCTCCGATGCACTGGTGGTCAAATTAAACTGCCAAATAACGAAGGGATTGTCACAAACTCCGGCAAGAAGCTCAACAAGCAAGAAACCAGGATAAGGCATGCGTCAGACTTGCATTATATCGCTCGACCAGGAAATATTGAGTATGGGAATAAGTTTCCGCCGTTGGAAGACAGATGCTATGTTAGTGTCTGCTGTAGTGTTCTTAGAATTAAAAGTTGTATGTGTAGTCTTACGAACGCAGTAGTCAACATTCTTTCAAAGCGTGAACGCCGTTTTTTTTTTCTCGTGTTGAAAATGTCAACTTTCATACCGAAGAAGCTGCATTTACGGCAAGTCTTAGTTCATTATTTCATTCTCAAAAAAAGTGCTGCGGAAACCTACCGTATAATGCTCGATGTTTACGATGATCATGCTCTATCTGTGACGATTTGCAGAGAGTGGTTTTAAAAATGGTGATTTTTGGCTCGACTGATAAAGATCGTGAAGGGGCACGGAAAAAGTTTGAAAATTCATAACTACGGGCAATGTTGGCTAAAGATTCAAGTCGAAGCCTAGAAGAATTCTCGTAGGAGTTAAATTTTGACAGATCTACCGTCGGTAAGCGCTTGCACACCATGAGAATGATCCAAAAAGCTGGAACTTGGGTGCCTCATCAACTGTGAGGGAGGCACATCGAATGGCGTTTGTTGACGTGCAAGATGCTTCTTCAACGACAAAAAAGAAAGGGTTTCATGCATTGAATTGTAACAGAGGATGAGAAATGGATGTGGTACGACAACCCTAAGCAACCAAAATATTGGGTAATGCCAGGTGAATCAGGCTCATTGACGTCAAAACGGAATATTGACTTCCAAGGTCATGTTGTACAACTGGTGGGACCACAGTAGCGTCATATATTACGAACTCCTGAAACCATCTGAAACAATCACGGAGGGTATGTACCGACGGCAACTTATCCGTCTGAATCGAGCTCTGAAGGAGAAACGGTCAGAATGGCATGACATACGTGACAAGCTGATTTTGCTGCATGACAATGCAAAGCCACGCGTAGCCAAGCCGGTCAAAAAATATTTGGAAGGTATGAATCGGGAAATCTTGTCCCACCCACTGTATTCCCCAGACATTGCTCCTTCGGATTTCCATTTGTTCCGGTCGATGCAATCGGCCCTCACTGGAGAACGATTTACATGTTATGAAGGCATTAAAAAATGGCTCGATGACTGAATCTTACGAAGGATGGGGATTTTTTCCGCTGAGGACCATCCACTTACCAGAAAAATGGGTGAAGGTCACAGGTCAATGGCTTCTAATGGTGCACACTATGAATAACGTGACTTATGACGTGATTTTCTAATGTTAAAATAAACTAAAAACTTTGTCGAAAAAACGGCGGAAACTTATTCCCATACCCAATAGTTTCGGGAAAAAAGGCCTGTATTTGGCAGGACCTCAACGATGACGTGACCAGGGGCTTGAAGCGCCTGGTCTGTCAAGCAGAGGCAGAATAGGAAGTACTATCGTACTATCCCAAGCAGAAGATTGATGAAATAGTACAGTCTTCCCCACATATTCCATCCGTGTTGAAGTTGCCCACAGAATAAGACCAATATACTGACCGCTCTTCACAAGGAAAGAACTGAAGTAAGGTGTTGTTTGTAAGAAGTCGAAGAAAACTCCATGGCTAGACGGTGCTGCGGCCGAAGTCTTGCAACGGGTCTATCAATTTTGTCCTGATTTGCTGTTGCTGATTTGCATTATCTTTGATTCCTACTTGCGAGAAAGGGTTTTCCCCGAGCAATGAAAGATGACAAGACTAGTGCTAACCAGCAAGGAGAAGTAGAGTCCCGATTTATTTAGAACATACTGCCTATTGTGCATATTAGATACGGCCAAGGAAATGCTCGAGAAACTCAAAAAAGAGCGACTAACTGACGTTATTCATGCAGATGACGCCCTTCTTCACGGCAGTTTTAGGGCAGGACGCTGCATTATAGATGCAGTTGCAGAAGTGGTTACTGTGTTGCAACAAGTGGATGCAAGCTGTCGGTCTAACCGATGTTAACTCCTCCTAGTGATGCTGGAAATGCATTCAAATTAGTTCGAATGCTCGATGCCCTGAAAGGCTTATTTCAAGCACCAGAATATCTGACACGCGTAGTCTGGATTTACCTGAAGGATCGCAGTCTGTTCTACGACACAGTGGGGGCTTCAAAAAGGATACTTGTCACATCGAGTGTATTCCAAGGCTTGATTCTCGGTAAAGACTTGTGGAACATCCTTTATGAAGGACTGCTTAGACTCGAATGCCTGGAGGAGTCGCGCTGATCATCCACGATTGAAGCAGTGGTCACACAAGGGCGCACAGTCAAAAAAGCGCAATTAAGGTGAAACGTTTTAATGCATAGGGTAGGGAGCTGGATAACCACTTATGAATGCAGCCTCGCGCTACAGAAACCTGAAGTGGATATTATGACATAGTGAAGGATTCCTAGAATAAGAATGATCAGTGTCAGGGATACATAAGTATAGTCGAGTCGCACCTCGGCTTGCTGATAGACCCTATATTGAGTTTCTTGAGAGAAAAAAACATGACAACAGCAGATAAAACCGCGGGATGAGTCCCGGCAATCAGCCGACTAAGGGCCTATGTTGGCAGACCAAGTCCTACAAAAAGTCAACTCTTGATGAGTTTCGTCCAATCCGGGTCTATGTGGAACGAAACTCTCAGCAAAAAGCTGCACCGAAGGTGGTTGATGCAGGTGAAGCGACAGGGAATGTTGCGGATTGCCTTAACATTACGGCCATTCTCTGAGTTTTTTGCGGAGTTGATAGTCGCAGGAGGGACACCTTCATGAGTGACCCTACTCATCCATCTCCCCCGCTAAAAACGGAATCCTGTAGCCTGACATAGAATAGGGAGGCCTAGTCTACAGTAATGTGTCAAACGGTTTCAGGGTAGGTACTCCGTACATCTACTCAATCGATGTGTCCTGACCTTTCTATTCAAAACAATCTGCATAAACCTGACTAGATGGATTCATTTCAGTGTGAAGTAAGAACCAATTTCCCCCTTACAGTTACCCGCTTTGAAGTGGCGAGCGGGCCCACTAACTCCAATGAACCCAGCGGTTATACTGCAGGAGACCTTCGGATCCAACCTAGCAGGTAGGCAAAGGGTGAGAAGTGAAGCGAAGAGGTAACCAAATTAAAAAACAATGGAAGTACAACAAAAAGAAGTACCCTCAATACCCGGCATACGAGGGGGAGAAATCTCCGGGGACCGGACAACTGGCGTGACGGCACCAAGCACCAGTTGCCCAGAGCTATTGGGCCAGAAATGTACGCTGAGGGAGCAGGGCGTGCATTTGACAAGTGACTGCAACAAAACAAGTGCAATGGCAGCTACCGCAGCCACTGGGAAGACGGGAGCATCAGCCACAACGCTAAGAAGAAAGGCGCAACGGAAACAAGCGTTAAAACACAATCAGGGAGAAGAACTACCCAACGAACTCTGCAACCAGCCAAAAAGCGGCAGCCTAACAAGGGAAACCTAGGAAATTGGCTGCTGCTGCTGCCAAGGAAGCTGTACCACCAACCACAAAGGAAAAGGGTAAAACCGGACCTAAGCGGATGAGATCGGACGACAGCAACCAAGGCACTGGTAAAAAGGAACGGAGGGTAAGCTCCGAACACCAAACTCTGGCGAGGAAGTTCTATCGGGACGCCGCAACCGAGCACTAACGGTAGCGGTGATAGACTACCTCAAGATCCAAGAGGATCAACTCGCGAAGCTGCTAACCGCCCTAAAGAAGGACCTCTTCGAGCAATTACGCAGCAAACCAGAAAAAAATGCCAACATTCAGAGGAATGAAACCGACAGCAGGCCATCTGACTGTAACCTGTAGCGATGAGCAGTCTCTAGAATATCTAAAGACTGCAGTTGCCAAGGTAAACACCACCCTGAACGAGGTGTTTAGAGTCGTCCCCATAAAGGAGGTACCGCGGCTATGCACCGTCAAGGTATTTATACCCGAAACGGAGCAGACACCACAGGAACCCTTCGAGACGCTTAAACTACAAAATACGGAGTATGAAACGAAAAAGATGGCATCCCTTCGCGGAGAAAGAAGTCGCCCACAAAGGCATGGTCCTGGTACTGGGCATGCGAAAAGAAGACGTCAGCACTCTAAGGGACAAAAACGGACGACTGAGTTTTGGCTTCACCCAGGTGACTGCCAAAGCTAAGGCAACCGAGCCCTTGTAGCAAAAGCCAAAAACCAATGCGGGTGAATCAAGCAAATCTGCACCACAGCAGGGCGGCAACAGCCAACCTGCTGAAGATGGGAACACCGAATTAGCACTGATACAAGAGCCTTACCAACTTAATGGAAAGATACTTGCAATCAGTGCAAACCAATTTAGAATCTTTGCCACAAGGAAAGTGGGAAGGAAATTAATTTAATTCTTCTACCGCAGTTCAGCAACGTGGACCTTACATCAGCAGTGTCCAACGGAAGGGACGGGCAGGTAAAGCTGACCTCGGCATACCTACCGTTTGACGCTCCGATGCTGACCACCGAATTCCGCACCCTATCGGAGCATATACGGGGAAAGCGGGCCATCATCGGATGCGATGCGAACACGCATGACGAACTCTGGGGAAGCACCAAGTGCAACGAAAGAGGTGAGCAGTTAGTCAATTACTTAATAACTACTAACCTCAACTTAGCAAATAAAGGTAACACACCGACCTTTATAACGAAAAATAAAGCGGAAGTGATTGACGTCACTCTAATCACAACAGAGGCCCTGGAGGACCTGCACGGCTGGAGAGTATGTGACTCACCTAGCCTGTCGGACCACCAATGGACCACCTTTCAAGTGAGAAGAGGCGAGAAGACCCCATTGGTCTTTTGCAGTCCTAGGAAAGCGGATTGGAACGGCTACACCAACGCTACTAAACGAGATATAGGTGCACACCAGGCGAATCCATTGAGAAGTCGAAAGGACATCGACATTGAAGTGAGATACATCACAAGTATACTGGTCGATAGTTTCAGTGAAATGTGTCCAACCACTACCGTCAAACAAAAATAGATATGCTGGTGGAACAAAGAACTGGAGGAGATCAGAAAAAATACTCAAAGATTATTCAGAACAGCTCGCCTCACAAACCGAGATACGGATTGGGAGTACTATAAGCGAAATCTGAAAATTTTTAAAACAGCTGTCAGAAGAGAGAAATGGAAACCCTGGAATCTTTTTTGCAGCAATATTGAGGAAGGAAACGAGACATCTAGGCTAAGCAGGGCTCTGAAAAAAGAACCACATGTGGACACGATGCTCCAAAAGGAGGACGGATCGTGGACAACAAATAGTATAGAACGTCTCAAGCTCCTACTAAACCAATACTTTCCGGGCTCAACGGATGAGGTGACAGAACAATTAAAAAACATGACTCCTTACCGTGGCAACCCCCCCCCCCCCTAAAAGAAAAATAACCGAAGAAAAGGTCCTTTGGGCCATTAATACCTTCGAACCTTACAAATCACCAGGAACCGACAAAGTTTATCCGATCATGCTTATGAAAGCGGATATCACAATAATACGGATTTTAATAAAATATATAGAGTCTCCATATCCAAAGGCTATATTCCTTTGGACTGGAGAGAAGCTAAAGTAGTTTTTATACCCAAGCCAGCAAAAGCCAGCCACTACAAAGCAACGGATTACCGACCTATCAGCTTAACGTCTTTCATGCTGAAAACCCTGGAACGCCTGATGGATGGGGACATAAAAAGCATCGTGAACATAATGGAGCTTTGCCCCAACCAACACGCATACCTCCCAGGGCACTCAACAGAGACGGCACTACATGAAGTCGTAAGCAAAATAGAGAGGAACCTTGCCATCAAAGATTACACCTTGGCAGCCTTCATTGATATCGAGGGAGCCTCCAACAATGTAAAAACTGAGAGCATAGTAGCAGCCATCCAAAGATATGCAAAAGACCCACATCTTACTAAATGGATGACGGAACTACTAGCTAAAAGGAAGATTACAGCCGAAGAAAACGGCGTAACCTTGAATAAATGGACTAACATGGGTACACCACAAGGCGGCATAGTATCACCACTTGCCTGGGTACTCACAGTTAACCAAATAGTGGAAGACCTCAACGGGAAGAGTTTCAAAACGATAGCGTACGCTGACGATACCGTTATACTGATAAGTGGAAAGTTCCCGGAAACCATGTCGGAATTGATGCAGACCGCACTCTCACATCTTTTTGAGTGGGTGGAGGTAAACGGACTGCGCATCAATGCCGACAAAACGAAGCTTATGCTTTACACAAAGCGCCGTAAACCGGAGACATTTACACCCCCGACCATTGACGGAAAACATATCAGTTTAGTTAACAAGGTGAAATACTTAGGAGTAACCTTGGATAGTAAACTAACTTGGACTCCACACATAGGAGTAGTCAGACGGAGACTTACAGCGGTACTCCTCACAATGAAAAGACTAGTGGGGAAAACCTGGGGAATAAAACCCAAAATTGCCCACTGGATCTACACAACAGTAGTGAGGCCTATAACCACCTACAGGGCATTGGTTTGGTGGCAGGCATTACAAAAGAAAACCATTGCAAAAGAGCTAGAGAAGATCCAGCGAATAGCCTGCCTTGGCATCACATTAGGACTACACCAACTGCTGCAATGGAGATAATCCTTAATCTCATGCCACTCAACAAATTCATCTTTAGAGAGGCATCACGTGCAAGCATCAGATTAAAATCCACATATGGGTTATCTAACCACACTCAAACGGGGCACATATGCATTTTGAAAAAAATGGAGAGAACGGCCCCGTCAAGTAAAAGGGAGCTGGATAGAATTCAACCAATATTGGACACAACAATTGCATACAAGATCAGTGTTCCGACCAGAGAAGCGTGGAAAACGGTGCAGGATTTCACATCTGGAAGTGAGAGATCATGTAGTCATCTGGAAGTGTAGATCATGATCTACACAGATGGTTCCAAAACGAATGAGGGAAGCGGCGCTGGAATCTTTTTCCCAGATCACCCGCAACTCAACCGAAGTTATAAACTTGAGAGCCACACCACAGTTTACCAGTCGGAAGTGTAATAAAAGCGCCAACAAGCAAACTTAATGGAAGTATACAAATACTCTCGCACAGTAATTCGGCAGTGCAGGCGCTTGCTTCTAACCGCGTAGTTTAAAAACTCGTGCAGTATTGTAGGCAGGCACTCAAAACCGCAACAACCCGAGTAAATGTAAGACTGGCATGGATCCCTGGACACAATGGTGTAGAGGGAAACGAAAGAGCGGATGAGCTAGCAAGAGCTGGATCAGCCGACCAAAATGCCACTAGAATAGACGCAATTCAAGTGCCACTAGCAACGGTAAAAAGGGAACTAAACGAAATCCTCTGAAAAGAGACAAATACGACTTGGAATGACAGGAACGACTGCAGGATAAGCCGAGCTCATTGGCCTCACCCTAATCAAATGAGGAGAAAACAACTTCTAGGGAAAAACCGAAATGGCGTTAAAACATTGGTGGCAGTATTAACGGGCCATAATCTTCTAGGTCAACACACCAAAGGAATAGGAATCCGAACGGATGACACTTGCCGAGCTTGCGGCGAGGAGGAAGAATGTACAGAACACTTCCTCCTAGATTGCCCGAGTCTGGCCAACAAACGCCTTACTTGGCTGAATTGTACTGGCGTAACAAAATTGGAACACTTGGCGACCACAGAACTCGTGGAACTCCTTGGCTTCTGAAGGACGACAGGATGGACCATCTGTAAACAATAGTACTACACATGGAGAGCTAAGGGCTGATTTCTGGCCTATGCTAATTTCCCCAGTACAATAATAATAATAATGATAATAAGAACCAATTTCAGATAGAATAGATATCATTTAGTTGGTAATTCCCTTTTGAGTACTCAAGAAGGGTTTTATGCCTTCACAAGCGTGCTATGACCTCAAAATTATTCAAGCCATAATTAATATTTTTTATTAAAAACCGAAAACCGTTTCTTTGGCCATCAGGATATGGTTAATTGATATTAATTAATGGTGGTTCCCTTTCTTGAAATGTTGCCGCCAGTTCATGCAAAACCAATTCATAATTTGTATGATGACATCGATACCGATCGTATTTTTCTTCGCATCATCGCAATGTCGTCAGAATGTAAGACGGGAAGCTTAAAAGACGATAAAAACTAACATTTTGCATGGCTGGATGTAGATACGTTTGTGTTAACAACTTCATGCACTTTTCAGACAGCATGCGACCAAAATAAAACCATCTTCATCTTACTCATTGCAGTTACCGAAGATAAGAATGCAAACGAAACAAAGAAAAAAAAACAAAGCAACAGATGAAAGTGCTGCTGATGCTAATGAAGCAGAAAACAAAGGTTCCACTTTGATGATTTTATTTTTATTAAAAAAATTTAAAAAAAATTTAAACAACTTTTTTTCGTACTTCTACTCCATTGCAGGGAAAATGTCTATCAGTGTAGAGTATGTTTGGAGTTGATATACCGCATGTTTTGATGAATATCTTCACCACTTCATCTTTAAACATTTTACCAGTTTTCAACCTACACACACGTCACACATAAAGATGTTTACGATGAATCTCATTAATAGAATGATTTGCAATAAATTATAAATGTTTATGACCTCTGTCTGTTTCGACTAACTGTCTTGTAAGAAAAAACCCAGCCAGGGATATTTAAGACATGGTGATGGGTAGGTGTAGTATTAGCGAAGTTGTAGACATTTTTGAAATATTTTATATACATCGTATTGATTTGGATGGGATAGATTGATAATTGAAAAAAAAAACAGACACACACACATTAAATTGACGAAGAAACGCGTCAAATAGAAAATAATTGGATTTTGAAGATTATGGCTACTGGCATTTGGAGACGGTGTTTTTTTTTATTTATTTATGAATGATTAGGAATCTGTTGTGGGATTTACGAGAAATTGTGTGGAAATGTTGAGGGTGTTAACGGAATTAACAGGAAAATTCTAAGATACTTATGAGAGAATGTTTTGATATCTTCTCAATCTTCCTCGCGACTTAAACAGTAAAGCACATTACTATATAGTGCCCAAATTAACGTGTCGAGGGCTCTATTAACTGCAATAGAATGAATTGACTCCTTGGGCTTAACCCAGCGG
The DNA here is from genome assembly GCA_954870665.1 of Stratiomys singularior. Lineage (NCBI taxonomy): Eukaryota > Metazoa > Arthropoda > Insecta > Diptera > Stratiomyidae > Stratiomys > Stratiomys singularior. The sequence continues at coordinate 108,717,032 of OX940879.1, read as the reverse complement.
AAAGACAAAGGCAAAAAAGTGAAACCGAGCGGTAGTTATTAAATGGAAGAAAGCCTGAAAAATCCACCTCACTACCATTGTGAAAATCCACCTGAGATCAGGCAACATGTGTGAGACGACACCAAACACTTGTTACCCAGACGTATTGGGTCAGAAATACACGCTCATGCGTGTATCTGACGAGCGTCAGCAATAAAACGTAAAACGCTACCAAATGGTGGATAATTGACGCCATTGCTCTTTCAACTTCACGCCCGAAAAATTGATTCTAACGATATCCAAAAGAAAAATGTCCAAGTACAATTTTAATATGTTTATAAATAGATCTCGATTTCACAATGAATACTCTGGTGGGTCGAAAGCATATTTTAATGAATTCAACCCACCCGCCATTTTGAAATTTTGTAGCTTGATCATAATATTAATGACATGCGATTCAGTTATGTGTTGGATGGCAAACTGCACGCACCAACATTATAGGCAATAGATGCCGAGAAGCAACATTTTTCGCCATTGCGTTCTATTCTGTTTTCAAATAAAAAAAAAAGATTCTACTCAATCTGTGGAATTGATCTGTTTGACATTTAATTACAATTTTGAGGGTCATTAACACGACGCGAATTTGCAAGATTCCATTACGATCCACGTTCAGGTGCAGTGAAACACTTTATTACCACGGCTGGATTCAATCGAGTGAAAGTGAAAATAGAGCATTTACGAGACAAGAAAGTCTTAAAGTTATTTTGGTATACAGTGGAATCCGTTTATAATGGTATCGAAGGAAATTGACAAACACGACATACTAAGCGAACGTCATACAAAGCATTTTCGTGAAAAAAAAGCTACCTTCTTCTATATAGGAAAATATTTATTTTAATAGACAAACATAGCGTTTTAAATAAAAATAAAAAATTGCACGTAATACATGTATGCATGTATGTATGTATGTATATTATTCATTTTTTATGTACTTAAGAAATCAGTAATTTTTGTCTGCTTTTGTTTTTTCATTTTACTGTCACAACAGTCTCTAATACTATTGTGTTTAGAAGACATTGTCATGGTCAAATTACCATTTTTAATATTGCTTTTAATAAAACGTGATAATGATTCGGCAGCATTTAATGCCTCTTCTGCGGTAGACGATGAATCTTCCTCGACTTCCTCTTCTCCATAACTTTCGAGTAGTTCCTTAGCATTAATGTCCTGTACGATATTTTCATCGGTGGTTTGTTCGGATGTGAGGAGAGCGCTATCGATGTCAACAAAATCTTCCCACATTTTGACGGTGCTGTTTAGGAATCTGAATTTAGGTTTCGTCACCACAAAGATAAAGGGACGTCATCTTCTTCATCAAATTCATTTTCTACAATTTGAACAAGTTAAACTTCGTGGATTTCAATGAATCTTGCATGTTTGAAATATTTTTGAATGATATTTTTTGACGTTTTATTCCAGCCATCATTAACCATCCAAAATGCATCTAGCACCATTATTTTTGCAGAAGAGTTGTTTTCAGTAGCATCAAGACAATTAATCATTTTCAGCATAAGGTTCTTTCTAAAGTTACTTTTGAGTGATGGTATTATTTCTTGATCTATTGGCTGTAGTACTGATGTTATATTCGGCGGAAGGAAAGCAAGTGTTATAGATTTTAAATCAGTAACTTTTGGATGCCCCGGCCACTTATCAACCAGCAATAAAATGTTTTTCTTCTTCTTCACCAAGTCACGATCCCAATCTCCAAGACATTTTTCAAAAAGGTTCTGACATTAACATAATCGACAGGTAAGGATTGGACACTTTGAAACATCTTGATTTTTGTGACTTCCCAATAACGAGCAATTTTTTTTTTCTCTTTGCCACTCATATTTGCTGCTCCCATGAAAGTTATTCCATCTTTCGAAAACTGGCTTCCACTACAATTCTCACCACTAAATATTAAAGTTTTGTCCGGCATTAATTTGTAAAACAGTCCAGTTTCATCAGCATTAAATACCTCATCATCAGAAAATTGTTTGTGAAGATTAGGCCATACAGTCGTCAACCAATTGGTTGTTGAATTTTGATCAACATACGAAGATTCACACACAATTTTTCCCGCCACAATGTTATGTCAAACCTTAAAACAACCGATCCAGCTTGCAGAACAATTGAATTATTCTCGACTTCCTAAAGTCGTTTAGGTCCTAAAGACCTTAAAGCACGGCATAGACATTTACCTTTTCCTGTAGCATAGGGTCGCTGACGGGTATTCCTTTGTTTCTCGTGATTTTAAACCACTGAACTAATGCTTTATCAACATTTTCTTGTCGCGATTTTCGAAGCTATTTCGGTTTCAAAACATTTGAATTGAACGATTGCTTAATCCGGTCTTGTTTTTTGAAAATCATTGCGATTGTCGATTGCGAATGACCCACGCCAAATTCCTTTGCGAGGGATGAGTTTGAATCTCCATTTTCTAATCTGCGTATTATTGCACCTTTCACCTCAATCGTCAATGTTTTACGACGTTCAGATGACATTTGTTTTTACAAAGAATATCACTAAAAACAAATCCGTGACGTTCAACTGTCAATTACTCACTGAGATTGAAAATAAAAACCAAAACCAAAAAAAATCATGGCGGTCACAATAAACGGACAAAATTTATTAAAAATGGGTCATAGCAAGTGACATTTCACTGTAAGCGAAGTCATTATATCTGGCTTTGTAATGTACACAGAATTTTTATGTGAAAATCAAACTTCGTTGGGTAGTGACGTCCAAACAGGCGGTTGGTTAATCTTAAGCTTTTTCTTCAGGACCCCAATTCTGTCCATAGTTTCATAGAAGGAGCATAAAACAGAATCAGGTTTTACTGGTCGCAATGATTTAAATTGGAACCTAATCAATACTTCGTTTTATAATATTTTTTTTCGTTTCTTTTGACAATGTGCTCTTCAATTATTATTAGTAGGCTTATTACGGAGAACTAGGTTTTACCAGATGAGTATACTAATGTAATGATTGAAAAGTTAGATAATTCGTGAATTCTATCATCTTCATTGCTGAAGTCTTTACAGAGCTTCATATACAGCTGAGAAGAATGTTTGAAATAATCAACTACTTTCTTCTTTGTGTTCAATTCGATCATTCACTTTCATTTTGACAACTGTTCTGATAATTTTGTTCTGAAATTGGCGTCCACAAGGAGTATCCGATACTGTCATATGTAGGAACGAACCTGTCACTGAAATACTTTAAGATAGTTGGCTTGATTCCCAATCATCTTGCAATATTTTAGAATATCATCCTCAGTTTTTCCAATTTTAGATACATGAGAATTTTATGAATTTTATCCATTTATCCAAATATCAAATTCAACGTCCTCTGATTTAAAATTCTAGCACTTCAAACTGGTTCGTATGTTGCCAAGCAAGCATTCAGAATTAGGCTCGGCAAATTATCTCGACGACAAGCTTGCAAGGAATTTGATTGTCAAAAGATCTGTCAAAAAGTTGTAAATAGATTTGCCGAGGCTATGAAAAAGTGAAATGTTTGGTTTGCTCTTTTCGAAGACCAAAGCCCGAAAACAGCCAAAGGTGAGAGTATACTACTGTGATCAAAAAATAAGATGAAATTGTCATTTAAAACTCACGGGCATTCGGCAGGCAGGTAATTTTTTTTCCTAGGTTGGTAGGACTGTCTATGACAGTTTTCAAGCGTCTGTTTGTCAAAAGGTTCAATTATCTCCGAGTTACACGTGTTTTTGTAAACAACCAAAAGTGAATTTTTCGATTTTTACAATGGGTGATTTTGTTGAGCAAACAACTTGCATCGAATTCTGTTTGCGCAACGTATATTCTTGTACGGAAACGTTGAAAATGTTGCGGAAGGCCTTTGGTGATAAAACTATAGCACAAAAAAAAACGTTTATAAGTGGCACAACGAGTTCAAAGCGGGACGAGAACGAGTTGAAGACGAACTGTGCTCTGGACGACCATCAACGTCTACCGACGAGGGCTACGTTCAAAAAATCAAAGATTTGGAGCTTGAAAATCGTCGATAGACTATTAGAGACCTCGCTGATAGTGTTGGAATATCATTTGGCTCAGCCTAAAACATTTTGAAAGAAAGTTGTATGTCTCAAACGCGTCAAGTCTCGATTGATGCCACAATCGCTCAATTTTTTTTTGGAAAAACAGTGTCGCGTTAATGTGTGTGAAATTTTGCTGTGTGACTATCAGGACCACTTGAAATGCATCATTACAGGAGACGAGACTTTGACTTACGCATACGACCTGAAACCACCGACCAACCCAGAGAATATCGTGCAAAAGGTGAAGCAAGACTGAAAAGACAACGGCGAAGTCAATCAAAAATCAAGGTCATGTAGACAGTTATCTTTGATTATCGTGGTGTAGTGCACTATGAATTCCTTCCGCCGAGCCAAACTGTCAACAAAAAATATCATTTGAGCGTTATGCGTCGTTTGCTATTCGTGAAGCTATTCGTCTGAAATGGCCGAAATTATGGGCGAACAACTCTTAGATCCTACATCACGATAATGCATAATGTCATACTGAATTGGTTCTTAGCGACTTTTTTGCCAAAAACAGAACACATAAAGTTCCGCAACCACCGTATTCGCCTGATTTGGCTCCGTGCAACTTCTGGCTATTCAGTAAACTCACAAGGCCAATGCGGGGACGCCGTTCTGACACGATTGAGGAGATAAAAACAGAATCGTGGAAGGTCTTGAAGGCTATAACGGAAAAAGACTATTTCGACTGCTTCGATGACTGGAAAAAGCGTTGGCAAAAGTGCGTCTTATCGGACGGGGATTACTTTGACGGGGATGAAATTGATTTGGAAGAATAAATAAAGAATTTCACCTTACTTTTTGATCACAGTAATATCTGTTACATTCGAATAATTTCACCTATGAAATGTCAACAACTACGCCATTATTTTTTGTTTTGTCCAAAAAAAACTTTGAACCCAAAATAAAGTCTGGCTGCATTTACTGTTTTATTGATCCTCCAGTCATTTCCCTGCAGCTAAACAGTAAAAAATCGGGTCTGGACAAAAACTGAAAAGCAGTGAGCATACAATTTTCACATTCAGTGAAAAATAAAATTGAAAATAAAACTCAGTTGCAACAAAACAAAGCGGCAATGGCCGGCCAGATGACGATTATTTTTTTTTTTGTAAGTTCGTCAGTACTTCATCCATTCATTTATGGTTTACTTACGTAGTACAGCTAGTGTGTGTGTGTAACAGATGTAAATATTTAAACTTAATTTCAACTCGTTGCAAAATTCATTTGTTCAAATACGTTCCACACAAATGTAATTATTTGAGAAAATACAATTCATACGATCCAGTTTCATATGGATATGACGACGTAATTTCATCAATAAAATTCCTTGACATTAATATTTAATTTTTCTTTTGCATAATTTCCCTCCCTTCCGCTGAAATTCGTGTGCACAGGGTTGTTGGTTTGCGCGCGATATACTTAGTTCGTCACAGACGAGTGGATGTTCAGCTGAAGTTACTGTTTGTCCCACATATTGGATGATGCATAAATAGTAACAGATGAATTTATTTAGATACTGTGAAAAATACGCGCGGAAAATATTTACTTGAAAACTGTTTCTTTTTTGATATTTTCTTTTGTTTTTTTGAAAAACTCAACAAATTGGATTGGAGATTGGGGGTGCAGGTCATCGGCCAGGTGAACTGATTCGAAGGTGGTTTATTCATTGTAAAGTTGTGCAGACATTTGCTGTATTGTTGTATATTTTGTTTTTATTAACGAAAAGCTTAAGATGAGGCACCGAACTCCAGTAGTTATTTTACTAAGATTTATCATCGTTCTTTAGCGAAAGGACGTTAACATGAAAAGAGGCGATTACTCTCAACTTAGTGAAAGTGATACGAGAGATCTCTTAGCAATTTGTCGTTGCGGCGATTTTCTTCATTCATCAGTGCAAAAAGGGATAATATTCTACGGAAATTCTTGTGCCCATTAATATTAGCAACAAGGAAAATGCCGTTAACATCTTATGCAGAGATTTCCAATGTGGATAATGTAGAATGTAATTAATTTCAATTACAATGCGTGACGTAGTTTATAGAGCAACTGGGTCTATTCATGTGGCGAGGGAGAGAAAATCGACAAAACTACATAGTCCGTAAATGAATGGAGAGTGCATGGAACGTGGTCTTGGATATGAGGTCTATCTGCGCACGGACAATGGACGATGTATGCTCTACGGATGAAACAGACTTTGGCATACCCCCAACAACATTAATGACTCAGAAATGGGCCTAACCGGAACCGGACGTATTATCTGCGCTAACTACGTACGGAACTGAAAATTTTGTTACTCGGCTTCGGTTGCTGCCCTCCTAAGCCGGCAAATCTTTCCCTTTAATGCTGTTGCCTTCCATACACTTGTAAGAGCCAACACATATGAGCACACAATATATGGTCTTTGTTCTATCAAATATTTCGTAATTCACAAAAGTTAGGGAGCAAAAGACTACGGCCCAAAGTATGTAGCAGACATGTCTCGTTGTCGCGGTATTGCTGGAAAAATATCGTTCAACCATAGATACGATTGCAGATGGAGCATATCTGCATAATGTGACATACCATGTATGTCACAGTTCCGTGGTTAATCGGTGAGTAGCGGAATGTTTAATTAATGACAATGATGTGATGATGATGCTGATGGAGAGGGAGTTATGTGGCAGATAGTAGCGAAAATTTTATCTTTATTTCGTTATCATTATATGGAAGTAAGGGGAGGGGGAGGGGGAGATGGGTACTTTTTCTGGGTATTGACCTCTTAAGGTGAACAAACCGTAACAATGAAATCAGTTTTTCATATAAAGTTGTTGGTTTACTGGAACTTATTTTCTGATATTGTAATGTGCTCGCTACCAGTTGATGCCACTTATTTATCATAAAAATTTAATAACATATCGCGAACATATAGTTAACGTATTTAAATTGATAATTTGATATTTAAAACGCAATCAAAATTTTTGGATTTAAGCAAGAAATATTCGAAACAAGCCAAACAATAAGCTACATGGGATATACATCTATCCTCGGAAATCAGAGTACTTGTTCCTTGATACAAAGTTTAGAAAATATTGTGTAAGCTCAGATAATTTATCTCGAAATTCACAAATATAATCAGTCAATAACGAAGCATATTATCCTAAATTAACACATCCTTGAAATGCTGGGGGTCGTTCCGTAATATGTTTTCTTAAGATTAAGACATGTACACTCTTAATTTCCCTCTTGTATCAGGAACTATTTTGAAGTAGAAAATATTTCACACTACAAAAGGATAAAAGGATGTTCGAATAACGGTAAACAAGAAGTGGATATTGTTTTAAAGATACCAATACCTAAAGATAACGATACCTAAACGTTGTAGACTTTCCGATTAGTTAGTAACATTTATGGGTTGGTTTTCCGACAACTATATGACTAACTAAAAATGGACCCTTTTTGTTATTTCTATAACAATCACTTCGATTAGAGATCGAAAGACAAATTACGAGTAATCATCCATGAGTGACAACTGAAGCCATTGTCCCCTGGAATTCCTCAGTCATTTAAGATTTCTTCGCTTCGAGAAAGTAGACGAAACTTATATAATGCAATGGAAGCGTAGATCTTTATTCAGCAATCTAAGTGAGGATATTGACTAGTGAGGATTGGCTTTATACTACTTTGAATTTAAGTGTTAATATCAAATATAATTTTAAAATAGGGTTACTTATAAGATTGAACGAGTTGCAATTTAATATACAATAAGGTCTAGAAAGAAAGGGCGTTGTTTTTAAATATTTATTGCAATTGCGATGACAATTTGAGCCATTTGAGCTTCTTTTTACTAGTCAAAATTGCATATCACATTCCCCAAATTCCTTCCCGCATTTTAACATTTGACCAAAAAGCATCTTTACATGGCCAAAGGATTTCACCATGATGAAAAACAATTAATAAACGCTTGGCGCCTTTCCTGGGCTATAAGGATCCATTTAAGCTCCCAGGGCTTATGGTTTGTCGCTCGAGACGTCATTGTGGCATTGACCATTTAAAACACTAGATCAGGATCGCTTAAAACATGGTAGTACTAATCAAAACAGAAGACTTAACTAGTGGCGGTCGTCCTTAGGAACGGTCTGAGCTTGATAACTGAGTTTTAAGAGAATCGGTCTAAGAAGCCTTCAATTATTTCATTGGAGATCCCAAAAATCAGGCCGGCATTACCGAAACTGCTACAGTTTCAGTATGCATCATTATTATGAAAACGTTCGCTTGGCTAAATTCACAAAATCTATCATCGATTGATAGCAAAACGTTTCTCTTAATATAATCAGTCGTGATTATCGACTAATCAGTCATCAATCATCAGTCGACCTCATCATTCCTCTTCGTGCAAGCTTTATACAATTATACGTTTTAGTCTGTCCTTTATAATCGCATCCGTAAGGAGCTACTAAGCCTTACCCATGTAAGGAGCGTTACATAGTTCCGGGGATGGGCATACGACTACAAATAACGAATGACAAACTAGTCTAAGAAGCCATTTCTAAAGAAAAATTAGGTCATAGGAAGAAGACGATGTGATTGGACGGTGGCAAAAATAAAAGAAATCTTCAGGATTGATTCTTTTCCGTTCATCTTCTAGTTTTGAGTCCAATAACATTATTTGTCTTACCACCGCTGAACGGTGAGGACTCTCTCAGGACGTGTTTCGACTTTTTGCTTCGAGCCATTTGTATAATGGGCAGATGATGACGACAAAAAGCCCCGAAATGCATCATTTTCAGCAGAGCCCGGCAAACACAGAATACCATATAATTTCAGCCTGTAGTTACAACAAATTCAATTTAAAAGAAAGTTTTTTCTTTTAACAAAAATTATAGTTTGACTTGTCAAAACTTCAAACTTGTCAAAACTTGACAAAACTTCAAATCCTCATAATCTTCAAACAAAGATAATTATTAGGTGTATATATATGAAATGTGGATTTTACTAACAGATGGCATAATCGTTACATATGGTTTGTGTCGGGGATAACTAATATGGCATTTTGGAATGTAAGCATCTGTCAACAAATTCCAGTATGTCATAGGTTTTGATTGTACAAACAACTTCAAAAATGTCGAATTACGTGCCAGAAAAAGAGGTTTTGTGGGGAAGTCTAATAACCTTCTTTCATTTGAAGAAAACGGTAGCAGAAACTTATCGATTGTTAGTAGAAGCATATGGTGAACATTCCCCAAGTCAAGACACTTGTGAACGATGGTTTAAAACATTTAAAAGTGGCGATTTCGATGTCAGCAACAAAGACCGTGGAAAACCACCAAAAAAATTCGAAGATGCAGATTTGCAAGCATTATTGGATGAAGACAACACACAAACTGAAAAACAGTTGGCAGAAGCGTTGGAAGTTACTCAGGTAGCCATTTCGCAACGTTTAAAAGCCATGGGGAAAGATCCAAAAAGCTGGAAAATGGGTGCCATATCAATTGAGTGAAAGAGACATCGAAAGGCGAAAAACCATTTGTGAAATTTTGCTTGCCAGACAGAAAAGAAAAGGTTTTTTTTGCATCGGATTGTTACTGGCGATGAAAAATGCATTTATTTCGACAATCCCAAGCGGAAAAAATCATGGGTAGACCCAGGCCAGCCATCAACATCACAACCAAACAACTGTCAAGTCCGAAATATTCATGGAAAGAAGACTTTGCGATGTATTATGTGGGATAGTAAGGGACCTTTGTATTACGAATTGCTGAAATCTGGTGAGACTATTACTGGCGAACGTTACCGACAACAACTGATCAAATTGAACCGCGCACTTGAGGAAAAACGACCAGAATTTCACCAAAGACATGATAAAGTCATTTTTCAACATGAAAATGCTATAAATAATGCCGTATGTTGCAATAGCTGTCCAGAACTACTTGGGAAACATTAATTGGGAAGTTCTGCCCCACCCGTCGAATCTACCAGACTTGGCTCCTTCTGACTACTACATGTTTCGATCGATGCAGCACGGACTTTCGGAACAGCAATTCCATTCTTCCGAAGAAGTTAAAAATTAGCTTGATGAGTGGTTAGCCTCAAAAAATGAGAAGTGGTACTGGGACGGAATCCAACAATTGACAGAAAGATGGGAAAAAGTCGTAGCTAACGATGGCCAATACTTTGATGACTGAATTTATTCGTTCTGTTGTTCAAATAAATGCATATTTCAAGCAGAAAAAAATCCGCATTACATATTTATACAACTATTAATATTTATTAAAGGTTGGAGCAAAAAACGTAAGTATCACTTACATAGTCGTAGAAACCTTGCAACGACAAAATGGAGGATTAAGCCACAGATTGTCCTTATTGGGTGCTTTTTTGAACACGAATTGTGGAACGATAGGAAATATATGAAGTCTGAAGATGAGAAGTCCACAATTAAAAGAAGAAAAAAACTAATTAAACCAAAGAGGATCATACCAAACCACTGAGCAGACGGTGAAAGAACAAGACTCTACGGTGAGCGGTGCGAATGATAGGCAAAAGTCTGACTTGTAGCTGTCATTCAGGAGAACCAAAATCCAATGCAGACTTTCAGAAACAGGTGCTACAAAACTGGAAGATCAATGCAAGAAGCGAATTCTATAGGCTACAGGCTTCAGTTTACAGGAAAAAAATCCATGTATTTATTCCGAAATACTGTGAAAGTTTTTTGCAGTGGATTATGCATAATGCACAAACAAAAGTTGGACTCAGGCGACTTTTAGGGAAAATTAGGACCACTTTTTTCAAGTCATATATGTCAGTAGCAACGTAATTGATTGAAGCAACAAAGGGACTGTCTTGGCTGTGAGACAATTCTTTGCCTTTTAAAGGCTTTTGCCCAGAAATACGAAACAAAACGCATATAAAAAAAAAGCTAGAGGAATTTTTCGGCACTAGGTTGTACCTATAAATTCAATGACGAATCAACTTCTACTAGTGTGTTTGGACTCACAAAATTAATCTATAAATTAAGACTTAAGAACGACTTATCAGAAGATCATGTATGGGAAAATTTGATTAAGGTTCTCGAATGGGATAATGCAAAAAATTGACTCGTCTGAAAGAGAAAACCGTGTGCAGAAAAGTCAAGTAGATACTCAACACCTTCAAACGCGCAACCACTAAGTTTTTGTATCAATTTCAAGCTCACAATCCATATCTCCCGTAAATCAGTATCACTTACAAACATGTAGACGGCTGGATTACTTAACGGCTATCACAAGATAAAATTGGATTTATCCACATAAGTACATTACAAATACGCATTCGTATGTGTTGGCATTTATGTAACACAGTTGAACCTGAGAAAATCGAATATGATAACATTGAGACACATTGAAATTCATGTGAAGACTACTGTTTAATTCTTGGATATGTACACGCAAAACTTCATCCTTTTCGCTACACATTTATGTATTTTCATTTCTAGTCAACTTTGTATCATTTGTTGGTTCCTTCTCGATTATCTCTGATTGCATTGCTCCGTTTTGCCGACGACACTCTCAGCTTACCATCGAGCCCAGCCAACTTGATTTCATTGTTGGGTCTAACTGCCTTTGACCATGCAATCCACTAAATTAGCCATAAATAAAGTTGACATTCATAAATGAGCGTAAATCGCTACCATTCTCGTGGATACATCCAAGATACAATCAAAAATTGTTTGCTATACATACACACACATATGTAGCACACATGAAAGAGTATCCTTATGGATGCCAGGTAGCGAATTGTATGATTGCTCGTATGCACAATATTGCATATACTCATTTAAAAGACATTCATCATCTGCATCAGCTACCCCAGCTGCAGCAACCCGTCTCCAATTAAGGTAGTAATGGATTTCGGCTATCGGTCAATGGTAGAGGAGCGATTCTAAAGAATTGAATCCCTCTCGAGGGTCCCAGGATCACTCGAGATTCATTTAAATGGGATTCCATTTGGGCATGTATCTCTGATTCAGATTGTTTGCTTTTTAGATACTTTTCGATTTCATACGCGTTGAACAAATCATAGGATAGAATCTCTGTTCTGATTTGATCGAATTTTAATTCGGGACATTAAAATGTTAACTACTTTGCCTAACGCTTCCTTGGTCTTTCGTTTATTAAGTGGCATTGAACTGAGGTTTTAGGACGTGTGTTGCATTCTCTGTCGAGCGATAATCTTGATTTTTCATGATGCGGTTAACATCCATCGGTTTGAGATGCCATAAACTGAAATCTTCATGATTACGCAATTATCACGTCATCAAGTACTAAATTTCATATGTGCAGAGCACAGTAAGCCATAATGCTTCACATTAGCTACTAGTATTATTTCAAGATCCATCCAAGTGGTTTTTTTTTCATCCTATCCTTCGAATCACTTTTCGCTCGGGTGATCTCTGGTCTTTCTGTCTTGACGATTTTCTTATGTCATTCATGGATAGTTGCGTTCCATTGCGTTGATACTTCACGCTCATTCCACGGTGTTGCAACTTGATCCCCGCAACGATTAAGAAGAACAAGAAGACGAAGGAGTGGAAACTTATCTCGGCACGTTATTTATTTCCAGATGCATATGCACCAGATGTATATTTATTATTTTCACATGACATCGTGTGACATATCACCTGTACGTGCATACGATTCACCTGAAAGGATGAACAAGATGATTTAGTCCCGATCGTCATATTCTTATAATTGTACGCTATAGATATTTGACGGTTTACGATCTACAGCCAAACTACTTTTATCGATATGTAGATTGGACGGATGTCGACTGATGAGCCTGCGAGCAAGAATATTGGTAAGAACGTGATCAAAGTTTCTCGGTATCCAGGCGGCCGACATCAGTAGCCTATAAAATATATCGAAAAAACCGCAGAGGTTCAACGTGTGATCTGGTGAGATGATCTTCAATCGATCGGAAGAAAACGTTTAAATCAGAAAACCACAAATATACGGCGAACTCATAACGTGCAACACACCTTGCAGATTGGTGGAATTAATTTTGAAAATTGATTTGATAGTTGCAAAAATGAAATGAGTTTAATGACTTTATTGGCGAATTAAGTCGGCTCAGAGGTTTCATTAATTTAGAAATAAATGAAAAATTTAAACTTTTGCTCAGGTTGGTTGGTTGCTCATCTACCTGTCGATAAAAATATCCTTTTGATTTGATTGAAATCAAATTAGCTGTCATTTTTGCATTGATATACGGAATTAACGAGTTGACTTGAAGGGCATACTATAGGCTCTCAAATGCAGCGACAGCAACCGCCAAACTTCAAAATGGTTCACCAAGATCAATCGCATCATTGAACGCAGGATGTAGAGATCCCGTTGACTGCTCATATCTCACGTCATTCCCGTTTATCACCTAGGTACCGAACACTTTTAGATTGTCAAAAAACTATGCAGAGTTAAGTTAGCATAAATTCGGTTTAAGACAACAAAGTTCTTGAGGCTTACTTGCAGAATAGTTATTTAGGTGCGTTTTTATCTTGCATATGGCTTTGAAACATTTGAAATGGAGACCACTTTCCGAGGAGATCAAAAAGTCATAATCGGATGGAGCCAGGTCTGCGTGGTACGGAAAAGTAGTTATAACGTCCGAATCAAACTATAAGACTTCAAATTCTGGCCGTTTTTTGGAAGTTTTCAGCTAAGTACCGACTTGAGGTAGGAGTTCGAACTACACTAAGCGTTTCCAGTCCCACCAAACACACACAGATAAACAGTTTGCAACAATTGAAGGTTTATTTTTCTTGGGCCTAGTGCATTTTCGATGTGCCTATCGATTCGAAATTCAGGTCTCGCCTCCAGTGATAGAACTCTATAAGAAAGGATGAATTGCATGTCGTTGAAGAAGCAAATCACAAATAGAGACACGGTTCATAAGGCCGGCCTCCAAAAATAGGTGAGGAACACAAACTTTGTATCGATTCGTATATCCAATCTAGATTAAATGCTTATGTACTGTTGTCTTGCGAATATCAATAGCATCTGAAAGCCCACGCGCACTTAATCGCGCATTTTCAACGAGCACAGTCTTGACAAAATCCATATACTAATGTGGCCAATAAATAGTAAGACTTTGTTCATAATTTTAAAATTCCTTATCTAGCCGTCATAATCAACTTCGTCTTCCTCAAAGTAATCCTCCCCCCCCCCCCCCGGCCTCTGGTACCAACATTTTAACCAATCCCGGAAAGAGTTTTTAAAGTCAATTTCCGGAATAGCCTTCAATGCGCGTAGCGATTGACGTTTAATGTCTTCAATTGGCTCAAAATTGTTTCCCCGGAGCGGTCGTTTGAGTTTGCTGAACAGCCAGAAGTCACACGTAGCTAAATCCGGCGAATAGGGTGGTTGTGGAACGACATTAGCTGAAATTTTGGCGAAAAACTCACGAAGCAGCAATACAGTATCGGACGGTGCATTATCAAGGTGCAAAAACCAAGAGTTGTCAGCCCATAATTCTGGCCACTGTTTACAAATAGCTTCGCGCAAACGACACATAACACTCAAATAGTATATCTTGTTGACAGTTTGGCCGATCGGAAAGAATTCGGAGTGCACCACATCTCGATAATCGAAGAAAACTATCAACATGACCTTGATCTTTGACATGCTTTGACGTGGTTTTTCCTCGATTTCAGCTCACCTTTGGCACGATATTCAGCCAATTGATCGTCTGTTTCCGCGTCGTTAACATCGATCCAAGACTCATTGCTAGTTGTAATACGTTCCATGACATCGTGGTAATCGGGAAGCATAGTTTCACAGACGTCAACGCTGTTTGTCAAGAAAATTGAATGATTTTGGAACCAATCGTGCTTTCACTTTTCTTCTAGGCACAAATGATCTTTTAATATGGTTCTCACTGATCCTCCCGATATTCCAACGATGCCAGTAAGGCCTCTGACTGTCAATCGTCGATTTTAGAGCACACATTCCTTGATTTTATTGACGTGTTGATCATCAGTTGATGTTGATGGCCGTCCTAGAAATGGTTCGTCGTCAACGCGTTATCGACCCTCTTTGAACAATTTGTACCAGTCAAAAACACTTGTACGCGACATACTACAATCACCGAAGGCTTTTTGCAACCTTCTGAATGTTTCGGCACAAGAAAATTGATTCGGCACACAAAGTTTAATGGCTTGAATAATTTAAATCATTGTTAAAATTCCCAATGCAATTTTTGTACTTCAGTAAGACAAGCCGATACTAAACACTAATGATTAATTTGATGTGACATTTGGCACAGATGTCACTGACAGTCATACCAACCTAGAAATTATTTCGATGGACGGTTTTCCGGGCGAAATTTAAATTAAAAAGTTTTACTATTTTCACCCACAGTAGTATGTCGCTGCTGGGAGGCCGCTGCGGTTTTTGCAACATTCTGAATGCAACAACCAGAATTTTGATTCGGTACACAAAGTTTTATGAAACTTCTTGGTTAAATAATTTCACTCATTGTATAATAAAAATCACCAATTTTGTACTTCAGAAATACAAGCGGATACTAAACACTAATGATTATTTTGATGTGACATTTGGCACAGATGTCACTGACAGTCATACCAAGCTAGAAAAAAAATATTTTGACGAATGAGTTTCCGCGCGAAATTCAAATTATAAAGTCTTACTATTTTTTGCCACAGTAGTACGTCGTTGCTGGGAGGCCGCTGCGGTTTTCAACTTTACACTTCAAATTGCCAGCTCTAAATTTTTTAAACCAATTGCGGACGATCCTAACTATCAGAGAACCAATCCCGCAAATGGTTTAAGTCTTTACGGTAGTGTGTTTTACACTTTTGTCCTTCAAAACATGCTGCGGATGCTTTTGAATATTATAAACGAATTCTAAATTTAATACTAGAAAAAAAATTTAGTATAACTTTTTTTTCCAAAAAATATATTTAAAAAAAAAATATATATTTTGTCAAAAAACTATTTGACAAAATAAATTAGTGATCTATGTCCTATAAATTCATTGAAGATATAGTCAGGCACGAGATATGTTTTGGGCCAAGAATATCGAGATTGCATTATATATAAAATGCAACCAACATCCAAGATACATTGTGACAAAAAAGTACCCGGAAATTGTAAATAAAACGCAAAATATGTAATTATTCATCAATATTCATTTCGTCGCCTTGAAAGTAATCTCCATCAGATGCAATACACCTATGCCAACAATTTGTCCAGTCCGCGAAACACTTTCCATAAGCACTTTTCGGGATAGCCTGCAGCTCCTTCAGTGAATTTTGTTTTATCTCTTCGATCGACTGAATACACGGGTTCCACGGAGCGGCAATTTCAGTTCGGGGAACAGGAAAAGTCACTCGGAACCAAATCCGATGAATACGGTGGTTGATCGATGGTATTTATTGCATTTCTGGCTTTAAATTCGGTCACAATCGTGGCTCGATGCGATGGTGCATTATCATCGTGTAAAATGCATGAATTGTTCTTCCACAATTCCGGCCGTTTTCGACGGATGTTCTCACGCAAACGCCTCAATACGGCCAAATAGAACTCCTTATGGACCGCCTGTCCCTCCGAAACGAATTCATGATGCACCAAACCACGAATATCGGAAAAGCAATGAGCATCTCCTTGATTTTTGAGTGGCTTTGGCGTGGTTTTTTCGGTTTCGGCTCATTTTGTCCCCTCCATTCCGATGATTGTTGACTTCTTTGCATGTCAAACTCATACACCCATGTCTCATCGCCTGTTATAAGGCTCTCCATGAATGTGGGATCGGAATTCGCACGACGAAGCATGTCCAAAGAGACCTGTTTACGGTACTCTTTTTGAAGAAAATTCAACTTTATCGGGACGACTCGAGCAAGAACGCGTTTCATACCCAAAATATCCACCAAAATCATTCGAACGGACATGGCGACAGAATTCGAGCTCTCTTGCCATCTCTCTAACACTTGCATGACGATTTTCAAGCACCATATTCTTAATTTTTTTTAATGTTTCTCTCAGTTGAAGAAGCCGAAGGTTGTCCAGAACGAGCCAGGTCTTCAACGATATCTCGACCGTCGTTGAAGGCTTTGTACCACTTGATGGCTTGTGTTTTTGATAAAACCGAATCACCGTAAGCCTTTTCCAACATTCGCAACGATTCCGCACACGAAATTTGTTTATAAACACAAAATTTCAGGCAAATACTTTGTTCAATATTTTTATCGATACTGAAAATCGCAACGCACTACTGCGGTGTACCGACTAAAGCAGCTGCTGTAAACAAACTGGTTGACAGATCGCGCTCATATTGGCATAGTTAATTAAGAACAGTCCTGCCAACTTAACAAAATACATTTGTTTGAAGTATCATTTACCCGGGGAATTTAAATTACAATTTCCCGATACTTTTTTGTCACAATGTATAATCAAAAATTGTTCGCTGTACATACACAGATGTTGCACGATAGAATATTCTTTGGATCACAGGTAGCGTAGGATGCCAACGTGATCAAGCACTAAATTTCATATGTGCACAGCACGGAGCCCAATATTTTGGGCCAAGAATAACGAGATTGCATTACATATAAGTAAAAAATTTAACGATGCATATAAATCTATAATTTATGAAATATATTTTACAATGCAGAAAGAGCTTTTTTGTTTTTTGAAAACAATCTGTTTGAAATCCAGATAGAAAGTGTTGAAAGTTGATTAGTTTCCGTGACTCTAAATTGGTACAAGACATTTATTCTTCCTGGCGTTACAATGAGTTAAGCCCAAAAGGTATAGCGTACTGAAGTCTTCACGCGGAATCAGTTGCTCCAGTTTCATCAAACTACAACGCAAGCTATTGATGTATTAGATCTTGCTTAAGAAATAGATACCGAAAAAATTCAAATTATATTATTTCTTAGCCAACACTGCGAGACCACCTGAACTTATGTAACTGGCTCGCAAGAAATTGTGGTTTAATAATTTCACGGGTGTAACCCTCATCGTTTTTTGTCATTATCGAAATCTTTGATCATTTATCATTATTCGCAAGCTATCTGCCATTTGAGTAAAAAGAAAAAAAAGGAGAAAGAAAACATTGCCACCAAAGCTTGGGTACGTTGCCACTCACATACACCCCATCGTATTCATGTTCGCAAAGTCATTGCAAATATACGCTCGTACAAGAGTTGGTAGGATGCCGATTTCGCTGAAAAAAAAACCCCCGAGAGAAATCGCGAGTAATAGGCACTAATTGAGTAATAGGTCCACTAACAAATCATTCAAATGGAAGTCGTCGTTTCGTCTCTCCAAGGTAATTAGTTTATTGATAAATTGAGCGTATATGTGCGCGCATGAATTGCTCGATTCGACAAACCAACGATGGCAATGACTGTGATGATGAGATTGGTGAAGCCTTTTACTGACTTTTACAACGACATCAGCCACCGCGATGGCTTTGAACGACGACCCATGTTCATTTGCACAGTTCATGCACTTTGCACTTCCTTCCTTCTTTCCTTACAGCAACCAACAACCATCCCAAGTGAGTTTTCTAGGTCTCTGCAACGAAAGCAAAACTTGCTGGATACCCTCCACGGCGAGTGCTTCTGACTTGGAAATTCATAAACTTTAATATGCAAGTAAATAAGCACAAACATATAGTGAAATCTCCTAAACTGTGTATGTATCGTTGGGACTATTTAAACTTGCAGAAATCTTCGTTTCCTCTCCAATGACAAAGTTCGTTTCGTCCTTTCTCAGTTCTCATCAAGCGAGACTAGAAGAAGTTTTCGAGAAACTTTACTTGCACCTTGTTGGTTTCTTATAGAAAGGCGTACGCGTGAAAACATAGTATTTATTAGTAGGAAGACTTTTGTTTTTGTTGTTCTATCGCCTGGGAAAGGACTCTAGCATGCACACATCAAACGAAGCGTGTGCCATAAAATTAAGTTGAAATAAAATTATAATACAAGCATTCTCAATTATGACTGTGCATTATTTTCGTGCAATTAAATTTAAGATTTTCAAAAATTATTGTTTGCCCTTTTGTATGAAAGGTTTTGGATGGGGTTGGAAATGGTATTAAGGGTAAATGTGTGCATTTGAGTTAAAATAATGCATTGAAAATGTGGATCTTAGTAATGTCTAAAGAAAGATGAGAAAGAAAACTCCAGGATGACTCTTTAAAGATTTGTACAGGTTGCTTCTAACTTTAAATAAATTACACCCTAACCAACTTCACAGGGAGCACCCCTCATCTTGCGATACCATGAATTGCAAGTTTATACCACTTATATTTTCCCGATGAAAATTAATGAAATTTATGGCACGTAAGATGTCAAAACCGCAAAAATTGCAGATAAAATTAGTTAACGCAACTGACGGTGTATGGGGTTGCAATGCATAAAGGAAACAGTAGGGAGTTTACTTTGCACGGGACTAATTTGAGAGAGAAAACATCTCATCGATGCTAATAAATAAGAAAAAAAATATATGTATAAGTGCTCAGTCATGTGTAAACCATTAAAAAATGAATGAATGGACCCTATGGAAATGTGTCACGTAGGTTTAATGAGTAAGATGATTTTATTGTATTTGATAATTTGAATTTTATCAAGCGAGGCGTTTATTCTAGGAAATAGTTCCAATCGGTTTCTGCGATATTATCGACTAAAACAAAACTTCAACTGGAAATTTGAAGCCAAAGATACAACTTAGGATGCAGCCAAGGATATTTGAAGTACGCAATGAAGCATTCGACAGTTTGAGGCTTCTCCCGTTTAACATCTGCATATGCAACTCCTGAAATATATGTTACAATGCAGAAATAGATACGGAAACATACAAAAAATCGCACCGTTCAACGGGTGGATTCGGGACGATTTCATGTCCCGAACAAATTTATCGATAAAATCCAATCTTCAAAAATTTTTATTGGGAGTACAAATTAATTCGGTCCGTTTTTTTGTGGTCAAAAATGCATTTATTTCAAAATAAAAAGAATTAAAAGATTAATCAAAGTATCGTCCATCGCTAGTTACTACTTTTTACCACCTCTCAGGCAATTTTTGAATTCCCTCTCGAAAAAATGTCTCGTCTTTTGAGGTGATCCAAGTTAGAAGCCAATTTTCGATTTCTGCGAATGAAGTGAACCGATGACCTACCAAATCGTGCTGCATCCGTCTGAACAGCCAGTAATCAGAAAGAGCAATGTCCGGAGAATACGGCGGGTGCGGCAAAATATCCCACTTGAGCGTTTCCAAATATTTTTTCACGACTTTTGCGACATGAGGCCGAGCGTTGTCATGCAGGAGAATAACTTTGTCATGTCTTTTCTTGTATTCCGCCCGTTTTTCTCGTAATGCACGGCTCAAACGCATCAATTGCAGCCTATACCGATCGCCCGTTATGGTCTCGCCAGGTTGTAGCAGCTCATAGTACACAACACCCTTTTGGTCCCATCAGATACACAACAATACCTTCGAACCATGAATATTCGGCTTTGGTGTTGATGTTGAGGTCGATGGTAACGATTGACCGGGCATAGCGTAGTAGTTTTTCTTCTTGGGGTTATCATAGAATACCCATTTTTCGTCCTCAGTAATAATTCAATGTAAAAAACCTTTTCTTTGTTGCCTTTGAATCAGCTGCTCGCAAGTGAAAAATCGCCTTTCAATATCTCTCAGTTTCAGTTCATAAGGAACCCAATTACCTTGCTTTTGAATCATTCCCATGGATTTTAACCGTACAGAAACTGCTTGTTGTGTCACTTCTAAAGATTCTGCAAGCTCTTCTTGCGTTTGACTCGGATCTTCATCGAGCAATGCCTCCAACAGTTTGTCTTCGAATTTTTGTGGTTGTCCAGAGCGAGGCTTGTCTTCAACGTTGAAATCTCCATTCTTGAAACGTCGAAACCATTCCCTACATGATTTATCAGTTGGAGCATTGTCACCATATACTTCCACAAGCATTCGATGCGCTTCAGCTGCACTTTTCTTCCAATTAAAACAGAAAACTAAAACCTCCCGCAAATGCTGCTTAGTTAACACAAAATTGCTCATAATTAACAGAGTGAAAAACAAGGTTTTTTAAAAAAAAAACTCGAAGCAATATGAACTGAATATTATTGACAGATGTCTAACCTTTCTAAAACTATCGAGATCAGCTGTTACTATTCAATGTTCATAACAGCCAGAGCCATCTTTTGAAAACGGACCGAACTAATTTGTACTCCCAATACTCCCACGTAAATTTCCTTAAAGGTACATAGCTTTAATTAATTTCCATAAAGCGTTAAAAACAGAAATTTAAACGATAATACGAACCTAAAGGCAATTTCTGAAGAGTCGACAGAAAAACAGGAACGAAAATTCGAAGAATTTGTGCTTTGGGTACGTCTAATTATGAATAAAACATGAAGATCCGAAATTCCTTTGGTATTTTTTTTTCTGGTTAGGAGGGTGTATGCGTTTTAAGGGTCCCATGGCTGGGTGTGAATCTGACAACCCAGCCCAAGGTTTGACAGGTGTCAGATTCGAAACCAATTGGTTGTCAGATTAACCAATTGACCCATAACTTCCGGCCAGGTATAGTTTTGTTGCGCCATCAGACGCCTTCGAATTGGGATTCCCTCTTCTAGCGTGATGGGAGCGAGGAAAAGGGATTGTTAGACAAGTGATCCTTCAATATCGACGCCCTCGGTTACTGTGAGTCTACTTTATATTTCAGGGCTGCCCGAACGTATTATATCACATGGTTCCATTTGTCAATTGATCCAAGGATCATCGCGATCGAACTGATCAGGTTGAGTGAACTGTAGAGGTCCTGTCATAGCCTGCCCTAACTTTTGCAAGCAAAAAATCTGTGGCATGCGTCTACTTCTACGCCTGGGTCAAATCTACACTCGGGGGGTTCGTGAATTAGCAATCTTGTGCAGGTCAGATTGAAAAACACCCATTCCGGCTCAGAAAATGCGTCAGGTGAAGTTAGTCTCACCACGCCCTTGATTAAGCCACTTTTTCAAATCCGGGACAAGCCGCACAGTTCACCTTTTTATCGTGCAATTAACCCATGACTCCTCCTAATCGTTGAATGAGCACTGGCTCATCACAAAGACAATTGTCTCTCCCGAATTTTCGTGTTGACACCGGCAAATGTCACGACGCTCCCTTGCAAGGAAGTCGATAGGTATCACGCCTGCAATGAAACTCATTTTATTAGGCTTAGTTGTTAACTCCCGGAAAGTAAAGAAAAGGTTTAATAATGAAAAAAAAAATATTCGGATTTGGCTAGATAGTGCTAGAAGTGAGACTACCCATTTTTTCGAGAGACCATAATTCAAACGTTCTTTTGTACAAGCTCTAAAATTTTTGTGAATCTTCAATGGATTGAAATGGAATTTCTTTGCAACGATAATGGTAACGAGTTTGATTCAAAAACTTTTTGCGATTTAACGCATGCATCGACTGAGGCACAGCTACAGCAACATACTCTGAATAAACAGCAAGAACACTATGAAAAAAATGTTGCAATGAGGAGGAAGGAACTGCAAAGGATCTGTTAAGGAATGGTTAACTAATGTTATTTTCAGTAGGAACTAAAAAGGAAATTTCGATCATTGGCTGAAAATGAACCAGGAGTTGGCACGAGAACAGTGAGAAAATGACTAAGAACAGCTCTCCCGAAGCTACTAAAACATGTAAAGACGAAACGTACAGCGACAAAATTCGGTGATCCAATTGGAAGGGGGGGGGGGGGGGGGTGTGTAAATCTAGTCTTTAAACAAGAAACTTCTACTTACCAAGAACAGTATTTGAGGTCGGCTGAATTTCCGAAAAAAAACTCAAAAATCTCAAAAACCACGAATTCCCCGATGACAATGCCCGGTGTGAAAGGCTTTGGGCAGAAATCCTTATTACGAATGAGTTGTTGACTTTACTGTATCCAATATCCAATCGACAGAATAGAACCAGCGATCCCGCGAATTTTTCCCCGTAAGACAGACTCCAAAATTTTGTTTCAAAGTCATTGTAACTGACGGGGTGAACAGTCGCACAAAAAGGCATCTTCATTTCAGAGCAAGGAGTGTCTGTTGCTGAATATTCCAGGTTAAAATATTCTCCCTGTTTTTAAGTTCAATGCCTGACTAATCGCGAACAACTCAGGGATGGAAACGAAGTGATTTTAGTGGATGATATCGTCAAGAGGAATACTGTATGAAAAATTTATGAGGCAATGAGGAAATCCAAAAAAAAACTGAGCATTTTTCAAATTTGTCAATTTTATTGTCTGATTTTGAATGTCAAAATTGATTATGCTGGTCATTCTCCTAATTTAATCCATATCGAAAATGTGTCGTCTTCCATGTCATTCAGGACCGAGATCATAAAACTGACAGCTGCTGATTCGAATGAGCAAGTTGAGTGGAGTTGAGCGGAGTGCTGATGGGCGAATCATATCTTCTTTTTAATAACTGTACCTGTTCAATTCGATGCAAGGACATGATATTTTGGAAGTCAAACACGAATATCTCATGAATGAAAGGGGCTTATCATAGGATCAACAATCAAATGTCACTGAAGGGCTTACGTGTCATTGATCAATGGGGAAAGCATAATTTAATCGGGTCCTGTAGAAAATCAACCTATTTTCGTTTTTTTTTTGTGTAAACGATTGAGCGTCATGCAAAGTCAATGAAAGATACATTTTGCTCTGTCAAAACTAATTGAAAAATGAACAACTTAGACATGTTACATAAATTTTTTCTTATATTTTCCCTTATTGTATATTAGTTAAATTCGTAATAATATCTGTAAACAATCCCCATTTTTGAATTAAATTTGGAGATTATCTTCAGAAATTTTGCAATTTCAATCACGTTACACCCACTATGCAATTTTATTACTGATCTAGTAGTCTGACTGTCTACTATGCAAATTACGAAATATCCTTAACCGAAATCTATCGTTCCATTTAAACTTTTCCAGATCAATTCTTAATCCTTACATATGACTCCTGCAGTCAACTTGATGTTTCAGACTCCAGCATATTCAATGGATAAACTCATCCTATTAACGTGTCACCAATTCAAAATATATGTATGTTTATGCGATGTTTAAAAAGTCATAAATTAAGATTAATATTAAGGAAAGTGCTCTTGTACGGGTGTTAGTGAAGAAGCTGTTCATCTCAACAAGAGAAACTTAGCATAGATACCATATGTTGATTTGAGGAGCACACGTTTTTCGTTTTTTTTTCGCAATACACTGTACAAATGAGGAATGAACGAGACCGTAATAACGTGCAACGAAATAAGGATTGTGTGCGTCACGGCTGGAAAGGAAGGCAGAAATGGCGAAAAATGCGACATAATATGCAATTGTGTTCGGGTTTATGCTTAAGTGTGCCTGTGAAAAAGCACTACGGAAATGATAAGTGATTATTGTCCTCAAATAGCATAGACGGTAGTTAAATATGCAGTGCGAGCATTCGAATGTTGATCTTTGTCTTGATATTTTACTTTCCTTATAGTCACAGACATTCTCCTACTCAAACCTCATCTCGTATCGGCTCAATCTAATTATTCCAATGCATTCCCCTAAGCCAATAGAACAAATTCTTAAAATAACCTCTCCATATGCAACATCCTTAATTATACCACCGCAAAAACAGCACTCAACCATCACCCTCAAAAGCTTTTGAAACGTCGCTTGTCATCGATAAAAACCATTTATCTGACAAAAAAATCGCTAGAATGTTGCAGAAATTTGAATTTCTGAGTACCTCACTCAGCGTAAATAAGTTGAGCACGGCCTATCTAGGAAAGTGCCAAGTCATACTTGCAATATGACTCGCTCGTTCGCCATCATTCAGACTGGGTGAATAATTTTGCATGAAATTTTCCACGGAAAATAAAACAAAACCCTCCGAAACGAAAATTCCAACGATATATGATGCACATTCGAAATGCACTTTAAAAATACCACACACTTCAGTTATTATTGATGCATTGCGCCACACCAACAGCAAAGAACAGTGGGCGTGAAGGATTCTGACGAAGAAAAAATAAAACTGTTAACACATTTCTTCATTTATTTGCGGGCAACTTCTTGCATAAATTGTACCATCATCAACATGACAACATAATAACAAGTTTGCTACCAATACTACTTGGTAACCAATTAAACGCAACTTGATCCACAAAAGTACTCTTAACACAATCAATACAAATTAGGATTAGATAGCCACAAAGTGGCAAAGGAGTATGGACCCTAGTGTAATGCTATAAATCGACCAGTAGGCCAAGCATGGAATGGGTAATATGTGATAGAGTACATACGCCTAATGCTTTTATACTTTCATTGCTAAGCAATACCCATTAGTCCACCCTCTGTGGTAAGTTGTCAATTATTTTCCATTAGCGATTCTCAGAGGGTACATTGTCGAACGACCTATTGAGGCAAAGGCTTCAATTTTGGGTGGCAACTAGAATCAACATCACACTTGTTACACATATGTCACCAACGAGGCGTATAAACACTAGAATTTGTTTTCATGTATTTAATTATATTAGATTCGAAAGATTGTCCGTATTTTAATTGAGATGTATTACTTTCGAGGATAATGAGGGTGACAGAAACGAGAATTTCGCGAGGCCCGTTTTCAGTCTCGTTTTTGGAGAAGGATTAAGATGAAATAATCATGCAAATTCTTAAAAAAAACATTGAAAAACTTATCAAAAGGCGATCCAGGACTACTTGAACAATCCTCATATGTTGCGTATCATTTTTGCTTGACACCAAAAGATCAACATTTAACTTTTCTTAGCTGTTTGCGGTATGTGTCAACACTTAAAGGACTTTGGAATGGAAAGTTTTCAAAATTTAATGCTAAATACTGTCGATTGCGCATATACAACGCGAAAATACCGTTAGTAACGTAATGCTACTTAATTTATTAGGTTGCTGCGGATGAAATGGCCGATTTACTAATAAATTTTTAAACAGCCGTAACTTTTTATAAAGACAATTTATTCAATCAAAATAGATACCGATTGACACAACACACTTTTCCCAACGAGATACACGTACATTTATTCCAGTTTTTTAGAAGTAAGAAACTCCCCGAAGGTATTTTTGACAGCAGCTTCATTATTAAATCTTTTCCCTGTCAAAAAGTGATCCAAATGTTTAAAGAAACGGTAATCTGTTGGTCAGAGATCCGGTGAATATAGAGGGTGAGGAAAAGTCTCATAGCACAACTTGTTTAATGTTTGGACCGTTGTTCTCGATATATGAGGTCGTGCGGTATCATGAAGCAGTATCACTCCATTCCTGTTGACAAGCCTAAGTCGTTGGATTATCAATTTCTGATGCATTTCATCCAGTTGAGCACAGTATTTATCAGCATTATGGTTTTCACATGTTGCAGGAACGAATACAGGATAACTCCAGCTACAGACTACCAAACAGTTACCATTATTTTCTTTGGATGAAGGCTTGATTTCGGCATGTGTCACATCGGCATTTCACCATTGGGCCGATCGGCGATGATTATCGTAGAAAATCTACTTTTCATCACACGTCACAATTCGGTGCAAGAACACTCCATTCGACACGTCATGTTTTGCTCGGTAAGTAAGATCTTGTGGAACCCATTCGTCAAGCTTTTTCACATTTCCAAAATTGTTGCAAGTGGCGGCAAACTGTCGAATTGTGAACCCCAAATTTCTCGGCAAGGTCCCTTATGGTTTGGCGGGGGTCAGACTCTACTAATGCACGCAGCCCGTCGTTATCGATCGATTGTCCTGGGTGTCCACGTGGCTCTCTTCCATGGTCCATATCTCCGGATCGAAATTTTTCAAGACACCGCTGAGTAGTTCGTTCACTAACTATATCAGTCCTAAATGCGCTGTTGGTATTCCTCGTTGTTTCCGTTGCATTGTGCTCTCATTCAAATTCGTATAGTAAAACTAGCCGTTTTTGATTCCCTTCCATGTTCACTTTTACCTTTTTGTATTTACGATCACTATGAAGTGCAAAACAAAAATGACTTCCTAAACCAAGGTAGCAGTATTTATACTTTAATATGTCATACCATTCGCGCCGCCTTGTGCCAACAGAACACACTAAAATTTATAGTCAACTTTATGTCATTGCTAAGTCGGCCGTTTCATCTACAGCAACCTAATAAAACTAGCGATAAAATCAATGACCATACAATGATCGAATTAAATAGCGTCCGTCTCATAAGAAATTCTACACTACACGTCAAAAAATTTGGCAAATTACAGAAAAGAGTTTCATTTGGCGAGATTGCTTCGAGGTTAACGATACAGAAAGAACAATCCTTTAAGATTTCTTGGTATTTCAGTAAGCCATGATAATGGTTGTGGATTTGTTTTAGTCCAATACTGAAATGCGGTGATTAAATTAATCCATGAACCTTACAATTTAAGAGATAACAATGTTTAAAGTCAGAATTCACGGTCATTGCGGATTCAGCAGAAACATATTGAGGTGTAAGGACTCACATTCTTTGTGGTAAACGGATGACGTTTCCCCAATGTGGGAGAGATATACGGAATCATGGCCAAATAGTCATCTCCTCAAAATCATAAAAACCGAAACCAACCAGCTGATACCAACATAACTTGGCGCTAGTTTCACGTAACCCTCGTGCACTGTCAGTTCGTGGGACGCGCTGGAGACGAATTGACGTGTGATCATTTCACGTCATTTTGATGTAATGTTACGTGTTGACAGCAACCCTTATATGACTAAATCTTTATTTTTATATTTGTGGTATGGAGTAATGACAACATGTTACCTTATCAACTCTCTCATCAGGATTTATTTCCAGACAATATGATTCACAACATTATCGTGATCTTAATTGCCCATACTACCTAACTTTGATGGAACAGTGTATTTTTTGTTTGTAGAACCCTAAATTTCGTCCTAGGAAGACAAGTAAACCTAACTGGTCAATGGACCAACGAGAAAAAGAAGTAGAGCTCATGGATGACGAAAATTATTCAATGAGATAAGCCGCGAATTCCATGAACACTCCAATTTCTAGTCTTCAAAAAACGTACCCAAAGAAAGAACTCAGCGCTGAACAAGCTCTGGACAGTTAAACTGTCTATACGCCTGTAACATGAAATGAAAAAATGAAACAAGAACATGGCCAATATCTTCTACCATAGAGGCCTCAGAAGTGGGCATTCTACAGTAGATCAAATATTCTCAGTTAAGCAGGTGCTCGGAAAAAAATGCTGGAAGCATACGACAGAATTGGGCTGTATTAAATCACGCTCGACTTTGGTGTTCCAATAAAATTAGGGTCCCCTGATCAAAGTTATAATGCCCAACACAGAGACACAGGTTTTGAAACTGGAACCAGGATTGAAAAAGGGAGGTGGACCAATTTTCTTGATTATTTTTCTGAAAAATATGATAACAAGGACAACGGCTGATAACTCTGGTAGACGAATACTTAAATCCACAAATTTGCTAGGAGTTGCTGTCAATATTATGGCATGATCGATCTCAGACGCCAAAGACGCATTATCAGGTCTAAAATCTGATGCACATCAAATTGGATTACGAGAAAGTGAAGCGAAAATTAAACTCTAGATTCAAACGAGAAAAAATGCTCTAGCCCAATAAAATGTGACAGTAGAAGACTGCAACCTTCAAAAGCCTTATCATACATAGTTAAGCAGAACTAAAGTAAAGTTTAACATTATTGTGAAAGCGTAATCGTAAGGACAAATTTAAACAAAAAAAAAACTTTTTTTAACTTAAAACTTGACATATGCTACATTAAAATAACGAAAACCTACTTTTAATTAAGTATGTGCTGATAAGAATTAGAAGTCGCAAAAGCTATGGGGAATGACATTTGCTTAGTGCGACAACAAAAGGATTTGAGGATGCACGAGTTTCTGATAGAAGTTCTACTCTTGTTTAAGTGAAAGTTCTCCTATAGGACGGATATTACAACGCATGTGATTTCTGACTAGAGAAATCAAACGGTTTATTTAGAACCACTTTGAGACATCTGTGTTGCAATATCTGTAGCTTGCTTGTCAAGTAATCTGCACATGACCCTCATGCTGAGGCTCCGTATTACAATATAGGCTGTATGACTATTTTGTTCAACAAAATTTTATTTTTATGACTCAATACAGATTTCCGGTTCAACAGAAGGGTATAATGTTCGAAGTCCTCACACGCAAGGAATCGGTGTGATCGCTGAATGTTAACTTTTTATCCAGGAATAGACCTAAATATATTATATTATGGCACCGTTGAATTTCTTTGCCTAAAAACTTAACGTTGGTTAGGTAGTTTGTAGGCGTTTCGTTTCTTAGTGGAGTAGTTGGTTTTATCAATTTTTATTTTGATTTTCATCGTCAAAGGAAATATTAAAAGACTTTTTCAAGGAATTTCAATGATCTCACCCGGATCCGATGATGTTTGTATGCAGGTATCGTCAGCAAAAGCTGGTTAGCACTGACATGTCTGCTGTGAAAATTATAAATAAAGTTGGACTGAGATACGAACCTTGAGGAACTCCAGGTGGTACCCTGTAACAATTAGATTCGGACTCACGTATTTCTACGTGGACAGTTCTGTCGCTCAGAAAGGGATCAACCATATTGATCAAATAAGGTGGCAACTCAAGAGTAACAAGTTTGTAGAGAATACCTCGGTGCCAAACAGTATCGAAGGCTTTTTTAATGTCTAACAAAGACAGAGAGTTTATGCTTAAGTGCTGATTATATTTTACCCGATACACAACAAAGTTGAAGGTCTGATGAATAGATGTTGCGAAAGCCTTTTCAAAAATTCGAAATTTCAAAATTCGGGAAGATATTGCGAATTTCTATAAAGTCCGCTAATCGTCTCAGGACTAGCTTTTCAAAAAGTTTTTTCAGGGTCGGTAACAAGCTTGTAGGCCTATAATAAGTATACAAGTAAGGGTCTCTGCTTGACTTGCGAAGAGACATAACTATGTCATGCTTCCATCGTACTGGAGAATAAACCAGATTGAAGGAAGCATTGAACAATTGGCTTATACATACTATTGTTTTCATTTGTAAATTTTTCAACTCTTTGTTGGGGATTCGCTCGAAGAAAACCTGTAGCTTTATCGGGTTTCAAATTTCGAAGCAACTTTGCTATTTTTTTGGGCTTAACTCTCTCAGAAAGAGGTTTTGTAGCTGGCATGGAGATAGTTTAACATAATTACTCATCATTGAGTCAATGATTACGTTGACGTGACCAGATGTTATGAGAATTTGCGAAAGTATTCGCTAGGAGTTCTGCTTTGCCTTCGCTGGGGTGATTTTTACGGTATACTCGTTGGGTTCCCTTTCAACCTTCGATTCAGTTTCCAAAATTTTCGAGTCATATTCAAGTCTATTAAACACAGAGTTCTATGGCCTGTTCCGAAGAAACCTTATCTTTGAAGTAATAGCAAACGTTACAGCTTTTGTAAAACCGTCTCTCAATTTTTGCCATTTTCGCTTTAATATATTTCTTTTTTGGATTAGTTTGAACGTCTCATCGTTCAGTTGAATACTTTTGAAAGATTTTGATTTCGTCGTCTACTTTCTCAATCAAATCTATGGGGTTGTAGAAATGTCTGTTTGGAAGAATATTTATTGGAGACATTATTGTCTTTGTTCATACAAGAGAAAGTCTTCGAATGTCTTTTAGGAGTAATTAGAAGATTCAATTTCGAAGAACGCGGTAATAGAGCTTCGTAGACAAGAGAGCTTCGAAGAGAGCTTCTAGGTCCAAATAAAGGTGACAATAAATCGAAATGAAACATTAGCCCTGACGAGCGAATCTGAAAAGGCAATGAAAATATTTGAATGCAAAGTGATGCGGAAAATCTATGGCTCACTAGTGCAGATTACGTTATAACTATGAGTTGTATGAATAAATTGACGAACCAACTTTATCGACTTTCGTAGAGCTACGCAATCTGCAATGGGCAGGTAGAAAGAAAGGAAGAAATTCGGCTGCCTTAAAGAGAACTAAAGGGTAGTTCTCTTGGAAGAACTACCCTTTAGTTCTCTAGAACTAAGGGTAGTTCTTCCAAGAGAACTGGAGACCGCTGGATCCCTGGAAGACCGAAAATTTGATGGGAAGCCACGTTAGACACTGCCACCTGAGGTTGGTTCAGGTGACCAACTGGAGAACGGTGTAACCCAGCTTTGGGGTTAGAACTTCGGTTCTACCTCATGACGGTCCCAAGCCCGTGTAAATGGGAAGGGAAGATGTCAGTGGCGTTGGTCCTATGTTGAGTTGAATCGTTGTTAAACATAATTGACGACAGACGTACGAAAGAACGATATATGTTTGTGAAAAGTCTGCGAGTTAGCAAGTTGATACCGAAGTATGGAAGGAGAGTTGTATGAGAGGAAGGAGTTGCAGTCGGCAGGACCTGACTATAATTAGTACCGAAGACGTTGCTTACGACCCTGCCTGTAGTGTACCGAGGGTAAACGTATAGCAGCCTAGCCGCTGCTGTTGATTTATATTTGTGAAAAGTCCGTTGAAAAAGCTGAAACCGTTGTATGAGAGGAAGGAGTTGCAGTCGGCAGGACCGGCAGGACCAACCTAGCCGCTGCTATTGAACGTGTGAACTGCTGAACTGATGAACCGAAAGACCGAAGTAAAGATGTAACGGACGAATAGTGAGGATTCGAGGTCTATACTGCTGAGGAGTGGTTGATCTAACGAGTATCATAGGAAATGAGAAAGTTAAGCTAAGCTGAACCGAGGGGTTATAGCAGCCGAGCTGAATTGATGACCATGACGATTGACTAATTGATTTTTGACTGAGATGAAAGCAGGTGTGACTGACATTGATGAACTGCATGTTGACTGTAGTGCAAGTTTCTGATGTTCCGAAGGGAATCGTTGATTTGCCTGAGGATGGTGGAAGAATTGAGGAAGTGATGAAGTGGAAGAAGGTGAAGATTGATTAGATGTACAGAAGAGTTCTTTATGGAGTTGACGGAAGAGTTGAATGGAAGAAGAAATGTTGTAGAAGAAGATGAAAAAGAAGGAGAAGAAGAGGAAGAAGAAGTAGAGGAATGAGTACAGTGGAAGAAGAAGATTTAATGAAAGAATCTGAAGGTGTTGAAGTAGTGTATTGGAATCGATTGGATTAAAGAAGAAGATAGATGGAATTGACGGAGAGATGAGAAACTGATGTATAATTGTTGGTCATGATGTAATTGGTGATAGTGATATATGTTGTTTGACTGAATGACGACGTTGAATAACTGAATGTAACTGAATGAGTGTCATGTAGACGAAGTGAGTTAAATGTTGTTAGCAGGTCGAAAAGCTCGTATTGCAACATCAATTATGTTGATGATATGGATGCGAGACAAATATACCTGCTAAAGATGTGAAATAGAAACCATTGAATATTTGTTGCAGTAAATGTTGTTCCTATGTTGTGACTGTGTTAACCCGGACTCTATAGACTAGTGCTATAGGATCCGGGTGAACGCAGGGGGGCTGACGGTTTAGGTTTCGGTCTGTTCCATTCAGTCTTTGGAGAGTGCCAGCCCCACGTACCCGAGGTATGAGAAAGGGCAATCAGTTCCGTGTGCCTGGAACAAAAACTGAGAGTTTTTCTCGGACAGTAGAGCAGCGGAACCTGATTAGAGGTTATCTGAACCACGGGTTAGGGGGACGCCCATGACAGGTTACTGTCAGCCCCCTACACGGCGAGGAGCCTATCCTTGGCTGAAACGTGGTGGTTGTGGTTTCGAAGGCTAGAGAGTGGCGAAGAGCACTCACCATTTGTGTACGGGAATCCAGGTAGCTTAAATAAATTCGGACCTAGGGCTGAGACTTGTCTCAGATTCTAGGAGTGATGGTTGACACATTGTTTCAACCCCGTCTATGGAGACCGTGGGATTAAGCCGTACAAGACAGGTGTCCACGTTAATCCACGAGACTTCATGGAGAACGGTGTAGCAGAACCATGTTGATTCGAAGAAATTAATGGTACCGTCCCATACTGAGCTTAGGCTGTCGTACCATCGTTAATGATAATGATCACAACACTACTCCTGAAATGCATCTCATGTGTGCAAGTATTGGTGTGCATTCCAATTTGTCTAGCCTCGCAACTGGACCGTATTTATTTAAAAAATCGAGTTAGCGCCAAGTCACGAATCTAATTTGTTGCTATTATTCAAACTAATGTATGCAAGCGTCTGGGAACCTTCTAATTCTGCACGATTGAAATAAGAGAAAATACCACATATGGCCATAAAGAGCTGCATGGGAATATTTGCTTTAGAATAAAAAAAAACTTTCATCTTTCACTAAAATTTGAGATGAATTCACTATGATCATGCTAAATACCCTAACGTAGTGGCACAAAGAGGATATTGAGTGAGTGAAAATGCAGAGATAATTATTTTCCGGTTCTTTTCAGCATCATATTGGAAATACTCGTCAATTTTGGATTCAACTAATTTCTTTCACAATCGACCCATAATAAGAAATACTGCACGTCTGATGTTAGCATGAATATAATCGTGAGAATTACTGCCAAATATTTCCAAAACTCAATGGTCACGACACTTTTAAATCGTTTTGTCTGCTCTCCTTACATTGTATGCATGATTATCGAGTTTCCTTCTAGGAGGCAGACGAAGAATGAGAAGAAGAAAAAATTGAAACGTTTAGTATAATTCAAAACGTGCGTTTCGTGTGGCGATATTGCACCAATAGTGATGGAGGATGTTTTTTTTTGGCAAGCTCTCCTTGAAGAAAATAAGATGCTTTCAGTTTTTGAAATGAAGTTCCGGTGGTAACGATTTGTTTACCTCACGCACAAGCCAGTAGCCAATATCCTCATGTATCCTTTATTTATTCCATCATAATTGCAGCCACTTGGGCCAAAAACCAATAGTGCTAACTGAAAAACGTGAAAACGATAATCGTCTGCCCATTTTGCTCACATACGTACAAGTACGAAAGTATGTTGTTGGCCAATTCTTCGACATCCTGTTCTTAAGACGATCATTATAAAAATTAAACAAATTAAGATGTCAAAATTAATCTTTGTTTGAATTTACATATCAAAACCCCGAAAGCTATCTTTCGTCCGAGTGCTATTTATTTTCTTAATGTGAAAGGCCGTCCACGTTATTTCGATTGTTGCTGCCACGGGGTATTAGCAGCCTTCAGGTTTTCTTCCTATTTTTTTTTCTATCCGAGCCCATCCATCTTCTCACTACATAACATACATATCTAGTTTTTGGATCATCGTGTACAACTAATGGTTCTAACCAGTAGAATAGATAAACTGTTTGTGAAGAAAAAAAGTGTTAGACCATGTATCATTGCCGCATTGGTTAGTAAAGGTAACGGCACGAAAAATAAAAAAATAAAATGTCGATGGATGATGTTAATGTCTTAATTTTAGATTAAGAAGCGAAAAAGGCTATAACGAACACCGATAGTTCACAACATTCCGATTCAAATCAATTTTTAAAACATTTTTCACGATATTCTCTGCTGTTCATAAATCAGCTGAGCGTAAAGTTATGTAGATATCTGCTACAATTTATATCCAATGTCCATGTGAACAAACTTGGGATTTCGTTGTTGTTGTTTTTTTCTTTCATTTCCGACTGATCGCAGCGACAAATATTGATCTGAAGTTCTCCCTCAGCAGTGTAAGAGCTTTTCACCTTAAGGATTTATGTTTGTTTTCAATGAAATTCAACATAGATGCTAAAGACTGGCCCGACAATCTTCAGGCTTTCGATATTAGGGAATTAACGGAAAACATTAGTTTGATTTGTGACGATAGTCACTAGTTCAGGTTTAAGCTTGAAATATTATCAGATATTATCAGTTTCACCTTACATGACCCGATTTAATCGTTTACACCTTTCCAAAAAAAGACATTGAAGCCTTTTGTAGAGTCGAACAAGTAAAGAATGAAAGAAGGTGATTCAAACTGTCGTTAATTGCTTATTGGAGCGATTCAAAATTTTATTATTCAACGACGTGGCTTCGTTCGCTTTTTTCGTTTGAAAAATTAACTTGTTTTTTTTTTCTTTTTTTTTGTGTGATAGTACAAGGATTTTGGTACTATTTCTTCTTGTTTTGACACCATCATCCGCCTTGATTTTTAACCATAAGTCCACTAAGGTCCAATGTAAACGCAAAATTGACAGAAACGCAGGATGGATTTTCCGTCATCTACTTGTCATTTTTGTAGTTAACATTTCGTCATTGGTCTCTATGCAGTTGTATACAATTGAGCAACGAATTAAAGTCAGTTAAGAGCACAATAAAAATGGTGCAAATATAAAGAATACTTTTCAGGCACTTCCTGGTGTTCCAGTCGTCATAAACGCTCAAATTAAACATCAATCGGTCGTTAAATCTGTAAATTTCAAGCCCCACTCCATGTTACTTTTTGATTTGCCTAAAACTTAACTGCCTAAAATGGTTTCCAACATCAGAAACTCTAGGCGTTGTATAGGACAGTGGGGGGAAAAAATATGTATCTTTTCTACCAGGCATTCTTTTGCTTCTTCCATCGAGTTTCTTGCGGCCGAGTCGCTTTGAAGGCCGTGAAAAAAAAATCAAAAGTGAGGAAGGACGTTCAGATCTATCCAGTTATCCTATCTGGAAAGATCTGACCCTCAAAGTTCATCTTCCATGGGTCTTATGACCAGCTTAAATTCTTTGCGCTACCATGCAACTAAATAATATAGAGCTCAATTCCTCTGCCAGTATTTGCAGCAAGCTTTTGGTTCCTGCAAAAATTTCGGCAAAGAGATTTTCTGGGAATTCGCACCTCGGTTTTCATCATTTTTCGTTTTTCCAAATGAATTGTTCGTATTTGAATTTATTGGAACTATGGTAATCATCATTGTCATCTTTGTATTTAATCTTCATGAACTTACACCGACAGCTAATAAGGATATCAGCAAGTCAACATATGTTGGATAGTCTAAAAAGTATTGAGCCTTTTTTGTCACTAAACGATTTTCGTTGTCATATATTAGGCAATGAGGCAAACTGAGGCAATGCGTTCAAAAGGTGACATTCCAGTCTACAATTTTTATTTGGACAGTTTTGTGTTTCGTCACTCCTGTCAAAAGTTGTATTTATTTAAAAATGAATGAAATTTCTGAAAAAACCTCGTTATATTTTACAATATCACTACGATCAAGATGACAATGCATCACAGGCTCGTGAAA
This sequence comes from Stratiomys singularior, assembly GCA_954870665.1. Classification (NCBI taxonomy): domain Eukaryota; kingdom Metazoa; phylum Arthropoda; class Insecta; order Diptera; family Stratiomyidae; genus Stratiomys; species Stratiomys singularior. Next base: position 108,680,692 of record OX940879.1, on the reverse strand, counting down.
AAATTTGTGGTATCTACGAATAAGCTACTTTATCAAAAGCCCTAGCCAAGAGATGGTTTGCTCGCTTTCGTTCGGGAAATTTTGATGTCAAAGATGCACCTCGCTCAGGTCGACCAATCACTGAAAATGGCGATGAAAGCATACAAAAAATTGAAGAAGACCGACACATAAGCAGCCATGCCATTGCTGAGGAACTCAATATCTATCACAAAACAGTTTTGAATCATTTGCGTAAGGCTGGATACACAAAGAAGTTTGACGTTTGGCTGCCGCATGAAGTAACACAAAGAAATTTGACAGACCGAACTTCCATTTGTCAAATGCTAATGAAACGCAACGAAATCGAGCAATTTTTGAAGCAAATCATTAAGGGCAATAAAAAATTGATAAGATATGAGAATGTCGTTCGAAAAGATCATGGTCAAAAAAAGGTGAATCATCACAAACGGCTTCAAAGTAAGGATTGACACCAAATAAGGTTATGCTGTGTGTATGGTGGGACTGGAAGAGAATTGGTTATCACGAGGTGCTACAATCTGGCCAAACACTCAATTCGGCTCTATATTGTCAGCAATTAACCAGATTGTAACAAGGAGTTCAAAAAAAACCGGACAGAATTGATCAATAGAAAGAGCGTTGCCTTGTCCATCATGACAATGCCAGACCACACACATTTTTGATGACCCGGCAAAAATTGACAGAGCTTGACTGGCAAGTTTTGATGAAGACTTTGCCATCAGACTACCATTTGTTTTGGGTCTCTTCAAAACTTCCTTAATGAAAAGAAATTCACTTCAAAAAGGGACTGTGAAAATCACTTAGTCAAAATTTTCGCCAATAAACCACAGAAGTCCTACACCGATGGAATAATGGCTCTACTCAAAAAATGGCAAAAGGTCATAGATAATAATGGACAATATGCACTTAAATAAAATCCATTTTAAATAAAAGAAATATTCAATCGAAAAATGACCAAAATGGCTCAATACTTTTTAGACTTATCAATATTTAAAATTTATCAGTCCAATTCGATATATCCGAGTACATACCATTACTGATTGATCATCCTTCAGACTCTACAATACATATAATAGTAACCCCGTGCAGAGAATGGTGTGCTCATTGATCTTTTATGTTCGAGTCTTAAAAATCCTACGATCTATCATTCGATACATTTGACAAGCTAGGATGAACCAATCAGTATACTGTAGGCTTTGAAGCGCTTCGTTGATGACGAAAATAAGGTTAAACATATTTCAAAAATGGAAAACTCCATGATGATTGGATTTCAATTATACCAGTACGCAAAAGTCGTGAACTTTATAATAATAAACTATTCAAAAAGCAAATAAATTCAATATATTTACAGTTATGTTTGACCAAAAAAGATCAAATGCTAAGACAATGCTATACGTTACTATGGTAAATTTATAAACTAAAACACGATAAGGAACATGAATAGCATTTAAAAGGTTGAAAGTTGTCTTGGCAGGTATCCTGTTTTCAAACATCCTGATTCTGCTTTTGGGAACAAATTCGGCTTTTGTAACGTCTAGAATACTATACTAGCTAGCCTATGTTAAATGTCTGGGGCAGGTGAATGTGTTTGAAATAGTTTTTGACATCAACGTCATAGGAAATTTTCTCATTTTTGAACGTTGACATGATTATGACGTCAATAACTAGTTCAGACTGTTTCGTCTATCTCGACCATTGGATCATGGTTTTGAGATAAATTATCAGACTGTTGTATCTGTTGTCTGTATCAGACAAATTAAGACATTCCTGGGAGCAAGACGCAAGGGGAAAATGGACTACTCGTCTTATCCCTGACCTGAGGCCGTGGCTCAGTCGAATACACGGTGAGACCGTTGTTTTCAGTCCTACCTGCACAAAATTGACAGAACACGGTCTCCTAACTGCGTATTTTGTGCAGGAGAGTTGAATGACGCCTGTCACACATTCTTCTCTCGTAAAAGATGGAACCAGCAGCGCTTGGACTCTTTCGACGTAATAGGAGAGCTCTGTCCGGAAACTATGGTCGGAAAAATGCTGAAAACTATTGACAATTGGAATCGCGTGGCAAAATATGCTCGGGCAGTGCTGATACTGAAGAAAGCTTTATTGGAGCGCTGGGGGGCATCGGGGATCGGGGGATCTCTTTTCAAGCACTTCCTTTCTCTCCCTTTCTTTCCGTTAGAGAAGAGATTCCCATAATCCGAAGGCGCCTCTAGGCGTAGGAACACAAGGCCTAGCTCGAAGTAATATGGCAAACAGTTCCTGGCTAGGTTTTCAGGTTGACAGGGGAGGTGTTTAGTGGGTAGTCCAAAAGCATTGCGCGTCTGGGAGTCCCACACTCAGGGCGTAAACAGCCTTCATCTCCCTACCACAAAAAAAAAGTCAGTTGTCAAAACTGACAAGTCAGTACGGAACTCTCCATGAGTTCCTGAGCGACTTGTTTTCGATTACGTGTTTCTAGTTATCAAGTTTTCTGGTTGTCTTTTCAACAATATGTTATTGAAAACCAAAATTCTCTAGATTGATAATTAAATCGTTTCTTTCATAAGAGCGATTGCTTGCAGTCACTATCCAATATCAATACCTTGCAGAGAACATATTGAAAACTCAGTTATCATTTTTCAAATAAATCATACGCGGCCTTTTGATGAAGCTGTTTATGTGAGATTAGACCACGTCACTATACAACGTAAAATGGGTTTCTCAACGGAATTTGACATTTACGTGGCGACTAAACATAATCTAGGTGGCAGATCCTCTGTTTTACACCCTTAGGTTCCTGTGTCCAGTGAACATTGAAAGCATGATAACCTGCCCAATTGTCATGATCCTCGTCATGAAAGATTTCAAATGCTTAGGACCATGCTTGGTCCAAAACTAGGACTTCCCGCATAATGAAGTTTAAGGATTCGATCGAAGTTTAGTGCTTTTGAACAATTCATTCTTGAAAATTGAAAACACGTTTCTTAGTTTCCTGTAACATCATAGCCATTATATAAAATATAACCAATACGTTAAATAATGGCCTGACACTTTCAGTGTTTAGCAGCACTAAAGCGCTCGAGGTAGTTTGGGCAGAGTGAATATTTGGATCATATTAGACCTTCTTGGAGTTCCTACGACTTTCTTGAGGAACTCTCCTAAATGTTAAACAAAAGCATTGATGGGGTTGAGAAGGGATCAGCATTTGAAATCTTTTATTATTATTATTATTATTATTATTTTATATTAACACCAATTCTACAGAATTATGTTCAGGATGCACGGAGGATGCAGTTCACGATGCAGTTCTGGATGCAGTTCACGGAGCTATGCAGAGGATTCATGATTTAGTTTTCAAAGTAAGTTATTTTTGTTATTTTCTAGAAATTATCGCAGCTACCCTTGAAGCTATAGACGAAATATCCCGAATATTCATTTCAGAATGCGCTATATTTTATATTTTATTGCTTTCTGGGATTTCGGAGAGTTAATTAGTCAAGTTGAGGGTAGCACGACTACAATAGTGAAGGACTTATTGCAATACAGTTTGTTTGATGGATGTGAGTTTTATCCATGCATCCTGCCATGAAACAGTGACTGGCTGCAATTTATTGTTAAAATAAAAGTGGGCTCCATCAGCCTCAATCTTGAGGTTGTGCCACCCCGTGCGTGACTTGTGGTGGCAATTCACGAAAAGAAAGGTTGAAATATCTGAGAGCAGTGGAAGTTCTTCTTGGCAACAAGCCATTGCGTGAATTGTAGACTCAGCATGAGAACTACTGCGTAAGTAAAGACGAATGCTGTTCTTTCAGGAACTTCTTAACAATTTATAGACTTGTTTACCGTTAATTCATTTGTTTATTTCTCGACTAGGAAATTTTTTATCGTTTTCAGGGCGTTCGTATTTTAATTTTTTGGTGTAATTTAAATACTCTTGCGAAAAAGGCCGAATAAATACAACTATTATTCGCCTTTTGTTCAACAGTTTTTGAATAATGTGAGACGAGCCGTCAAAAGAGTTCTTAAACAATTGAATAAGGTTTGAAAAGTTTGAAAAACTGAAACTTTTCATATTAGAATGACGATTCAGAGACACAAAATTCTTATCGATTAACCACAAAATATCTTTCGGGGAAAACGCAACTTTCGTCGAAACAATCTTTATTTTTCACTTACCTGTATCATAGCAGTGTTTCGAAATTGTCTGCATATTCTGTTACCGTATTTGATCGCATACTAAAAAATTTCGCTGAAACGGAAAAAGCAAATAAAAAAAAAATAGGAATTTAAAATAGAAAATATGTATTTACAAAAAATGCATTATTTGTCTCATACATTTTATCATAGATCTTGTCTTGTCGCTAATATTTGTTTAGATTTAAATATAAAAATTTAAAAAAAATTAAAAAAATAGAAAAAATAATTGGCTTTTCACTTAAAATACTAAAAACATAATTAATATAAAATAATAATATTTATTCATTACTTAGCTTATGATTAAGCTAAATTTGATTCATTCAGTCGCTTGATAGCAAACTAAAGTTTTAAGCAAAAACTAAAACTTTATCTTCAATGCGTGTGAAACTTATGAGATTTCTTATTTTTTTTCACTTAGAATATAAACAATATTAGTTATACGAATTCAACAAACATGAAATACTTAAATAAATGTAAAACAAATACCAGCATCCCTTGTCCAATGAATCAGACGCCCGGGGACGGATATTTGGTACAATTAGTTAAATTTTAATGTTTGTCTGGAATTAATTAATTAGTCATAAAACATAGGAATGTAAAAAAAAAATATGATCAAATGACTAAAACAACAACACACTTAATGAAATCATTCATTCATCTGGTTCAGACGTAAATAAAAATTGATTTCACAAAAAAAAAATGATCTTCCCTAGTGTCTAAAATAAATTTCAACAAGATTGGTTTTTTTTTTCTGTTTTCATTCATTTTTATTTTTAAATTTCTCTTCTTTTTCCGATTTTTCGAATGTTTAATTTATCCTTCATCATCTTTAATAATAATAATTCTGTGTAATTATTTGCTTTTACAATTACTTTATTTTATTTATTTATATTTTTATATATAGTAATAATAAGTCTAAAATTGTATTTTTACTTCCGGTATTATTTTCAATTTTTTTTTTTATCATTTTGCTTAGTATTTAAGGTCTATGTATGTATACTCACTTACATGCTCGGCTTGATGGTTTTCTTCATTACCATTATTTTGTGTGTGTGTTTTTAAATAAGTTTTTGTTGTTTGATTTTAATTGATTATACTTTCTAAATTTCTCTTTCTTTCTCTCTCTCTCTCTCTTTCTCTCTGTTTTTATTTATGTACCTTACACAATTTCACGAACTTAGAAACTAAATGAAAATGTTTTTTTATTTATTATATTTATTTATTTTTTTTTTTGTTTTTGTTGTTTAATCTTCGTCTCTTGTTTGTCATGAATTGTTCCACGTTGAATTAAATCGTAGCATTTTATCTACCATTTGAATTGCGTTAGTATCTATACATATGGGAACGAAAGGAAGATATAAAGGGACGTGAGAAAGTTCTGTTTTTATACAAATTAGTCTATGCAGATTGACTTTATACGATTGATTTATTTTCGTTTGTTTGTTTGTTTTCATTTTTTTTTTGTGGCTTTCTTCATTTTTGTTTTTTCTTGTGTCTTTTTTAAATACATACAAGGATGGTTATGTTAATATAGTTCGCATGATACAATTAAAAGTAATTTTTTCGCATTCGACAACATTTCGGTACATTGTTTTGTTCAATTTATCTTTTCTCGCCTAAATAGATTTCAATATAATTTTTACACTTTTAAATTTAAATCACATATAGATTAATTTGAACTGAGATTTTGAGCATTAATTTCAATAGTTTTTCTTCCACAAATTTTGTCATCTGCGACAGGGAAATGATCGTTTTGTTTGGTGCGTTGAAATATTGGAAAAATTCGAGATAAAATAAAAATTTTCAAAATAATTTTTTCTGCTGCTTGTTGCGTCGTATAAAATTGTCAGCGCAATTATTCAAATGAAAACAAAACAAAAAATACTATTTCTACACTTTTTTTCAATTTTGTTTCATGATTTTAATGCAAGCGCATACTTTCGGATCGCATTAACGAGTTCTGTTTTTTTTTTATTGAATTATATAAAGAAAATTATTAAATTTCCATGTTCATCGTCATGTAATGAGTAAAATATTACACTTTCCTATTAATGTAACATTAGACTTAGAATTAAAAAATTATCATTTGCATCGTAATTTATATCTAGATATTATTTATATTCTTAAATGTGAAATATGAATTAATAAAATCGTGTTTGGACTATGTACAAGAAAACAAATGAATTCATTTAATTGTGAAATTTGTTTGTTTGTTTATTGGAGACAAAAAAGAAATTACCAATTTTAAATGAATTCAATGGAATGTGAGCACTGGCTTGGTTTGTCACCGTTTATTTTTGTTGTTATTTGTATACCTTAAAACTTTTTACACTAAACAATTTTACTTGCTAGAATCCTTCTTTTTAATATTTATATATATATATTTTTTTATTTTATTTATAAGTCTCGCTAAAAGTGAAATAAACATATTTTGTGTTGTGTAAGTTTTTTTGTTTGTTCGACTTTTTCTTTGCAATCGCTCAACAGCATTTAGAATTAATATCCTGATTTTCGACACATTTGAAACTGCGAGTAAACTGAGTTTGATGAAAAAAATCTCTTTTCATTTCTTTATGCCTTAAGAGGAAAAGACATCTACGACTGTGACACAGAATTAGCGGTTTTGGGGAATTGAATGGATGGGTATCTTTTTGTTTAAAGTATCTTTTTGTTCAAAGTATCTTTTTGTTTAATGTATCTTTTTGTCTCGAGAAAAAACGGGAAAAATTAGTGAATCTGTTTTTAAAGCCTGGGAGTAGGACTGTGACTCCAAAACGTAATCAAGCAGAAATCATGACCACAAATGATTCTAATTAAATTTGATTCAAATTGTGCGAACAGCATGGAGGACGCTTTGAAAACAAAATTTATCAACAAATATCAAATTTACGCTAGAAATGTTATGAAATGGTAAATAGAAGTTCACTAGAAGCCTCATATTCAAAGTAAAGCTTCCGATTTTCAATGTAGGATAAATTATTGGTTGTAGGATATTTTTGGGATAAAAAATTCGGGGCAGGATTTCAGCATATCAGCACATATATCAATAACTTTCCTAATTTGAGAGAACACTTCCAACTTTATGTACATACAAACATTGCAAACACCGATCATCAGTCAATTCTGTTCAGTCAGTCCTTCAGTCATCTCCTTTATCCATTCTTTGTCTGTTTCAATTAAGGAAAAAAATCCAATTCAAATTTTTATATCCATTTCACGTAACACATTTTTTCAAAGATCGAAGAAATTCATTGATTTGATATCGAATAAGAAATTTATTGACTATCTTGGACACAAATTAGATGTAATAAAAGTTATAGCCAACAACGAAGGTTAGATCGTTGATTTGAAAGAGAGGGTAATAAAACTACAAAGTGCATATCATGTCAACATGTATTAAACCCTTCATTAGATATTTAGATGGTCAAGCCTAAATTTTTATCACAAAAAAAGTTTATGGCCTATTCGATGTCAATCAATCTAATAAAGTAAAGTCGTATTTTATTATTCAAACGAACAAACTTACTTGAGATTAGGAGTCAAAAGCTACCGGATTGGTATAAACTAGACTATTGAAAAATGGTTCTGTTCGAAGCATTTGGATTAATCCTTTAAATTCATTGCGGATGTTCTCTTATGATTCTCGAGCGAGTTGGACAAGAAAGTGAGGACAAGATGCATATGTTATCGATTGCAAGCTATATTTACTGCTTTCGATTGAATTTCCACTAATTTACAACGAGCCTTCTTCCACTTTAGAATTCAAAAGCTTTTGCCAATTTCGAATTTAGTAACTACTATCAATTTTGAAATTGAATTTGTCTAGTTAAGGTTTAGAAAAAAGGGGGAAATTGAGGAACAGATAAAGTGAAGACATAACATAAAGTGGATGGGAGTATGTTTACTTTGCATTTGTTTGGTTTCAGTTAGATATACCTTCTATCAAAAAAGTACCGGAAATTTATTATTTAAAACGCCCGCGCTGAATGTAGGAATGTAGGTAGGACTGTCATTCATTATTATGCCAAGTTTGAGCGCGATCTGTCAACCACTTTGTTTATAGCAGCTGGTTAAGTCAGTCAACCTCGTTAGCGCGTGCCGATTTTTAACATGAACGAATTTATTGGACAAAGCCAATATTTGCCTTAAATTTTATGTTGCAAACGAGATTTCTTGTGCTGACGCATTAAAAATGTTGGAAAAGGCTTGTGGTGATTCAATTTTATCCAAAACCCGTGCATATGAGTGGTATAAAGCGTTCAAAGAGGGCCGTGAAATCGTCAAAGACGTGCCTCGTTCTAGACGATATTCGACCTCTCTAACCGAAATTAACGTCGATGTAGCGATGAAAATTGTCGTCGAAAATTGTCATGCTACCGTAAGACAGATAGCCACCATCCTCAAAATCTTTCACGAGTCTATTTGTACCATTTTGATTAAGCGTTTTGGACATGACACGCCTAGCTGCACGGGTCGTTGCAAAAGAGCTCAATTTTCTTCAAAAACATTACTCTGAACAAGTCTCTTTGGACATGCTTGAACACTCGAATTCCGACCCAACATTCATGGAGCGGATTATAACTAGTGATGGATTATAACTAGTGATTGACACTCTCAACAGTCAACAGGCTTCCGAATGGCGCGCTAAAAATGAGTCGAAACCGAAAAAAGCACGTCAAAGTCGGTCAAAAATCAAGATGATACTCATAGTTTGCTTCGATATTCGTGGTCTAGTTCCCCGTGAGATGGTACAAAGAAACAGACAGTGAATAAAGAGTTTTATTTGAGCGTACTAAGGCGCTGATATGGCGGGATTCGGAAGAAACGGCCGAAATGATAGGCCAACAAGTCGTTGATTATTCACAACGATAACGAGCCGTCGCACTGAGCTACAATTGTGGACGAATACAAAAAAAACTCAATAAACGAAAAAAAACGAAAAAAACTCAATAAACATCATGGATCAATCACTGTACGAGGTCTGTTCAAAATGTACCCGGAATTTTTAAATTTGGCGGGCCTGGAGAGTCCGATTGTCAAAATTTTTTGTCTTGTGTTTTATTGTGTTGGTATACATGCCCCTAAAATATGATAAAATTTTCAGCTATATACACTGTTTACTTTGTGTGTAGTAGTCGCTAAGGTTCGACGTGTTTTTATGAGCTCGGCGATTTTTGCTAGTTTAAACAATGGAAGAATTGAAGAGTCAAAGAATTTGTATTAAATTTTGCATAACAAATGAAATAAAGTGTAACAAAGTGTGTGAAATGTTACAAAAAGCCTATGGTGAGTCTACTATGAAAAAAAAACAAGTTTTTACGAGTGGTATAAGCGCTTCCAAGATGGCCGCGAAGACGTTGAAGATGACAAACGCTCCAGTCGACCCAGCACGTCAATTATCGATGAAAATGTGGAAAAAGTGGAAAATATGGTTATAAATGATCGCCGAATAACAATTAGGAAAGTTGCTGATGAAGTTGGCGTAGTTGGTGAAAGTTTTGGGCATGAAACGAGTGGCAGCAAAATTTATTCCAAAACTGCTGAATTTCGACCAAAAAAACAATCGCATGAACATCGCTCAGGAGCTGTTAAACATGTTAAACATGACGTCAACGACGATCCAAGTTTGCTTGAAAGGGTCATACCTAGTGATGAAACATGGGTGTACGGTTATGATGTCGAAACCAAAGCACAATCGTCCACCTGGAAGCATTCAACGTCACCAAGAGCGCAAAAAGCACGTCAAGTTCGATCAAATGTCAAGGTTTTACTTACTGTTCTCTTCGATTATAATGGCATAGTGCATCAAGAGCTCTTACCACAAGGTCGTACGGTTAATAAGGAGTATTATCTTGAAGTTATGCGACGTTTGCGTGAAGCAATCCGAAATCTGAATATCTGGGGGGGGACTACTTTGAAGGGGACCACATTGATGTAGACGAATAAATAAATATTTTACTTTTTTTGGGTACTTTTTAAACAGACCTCGTATTCATCTGCTTTAACTCCGTGCGACTTTTTTCTGTTCCCGAAACCAAACGTGTCACTCAGTGGAACACGTTTCGAGTCAATTGAAGACATCGAAGAGAATTCGGCGCGAGAATCCCTGAAAGTTCTTATAAAAAATGTTTTGAAGAATGTAAAAAAAGGGTGGCACATGGGTATAGCCTCGTATGGGGAATACTCTGAAGGTGACAAAATAAATTTTGATGATTAAATGTAAAATGTATGTTTTATATACAAAGTCCCGATACTTTTTTGATAGAAGGTGTAGTCCGCGAGGCGTTTATACAGCAACTGTTCATGTTAAATGTAAATCGATTTCCTTAAAACTTTGCAATCAAATTTTCTCATTATTTAATTCCTTTTGAGTTAGTCTAATTTTTCCTTCAGGCCGAACGATTACTTGGTTTTGCATGTCCGTCGATCCAGGATTTGGTCAAGAAGAGTTTCAGCTATTTATAGTCGTCTTTTTTGAAAAAAAACGTCGTCTTTTTTGAAAAATTTATTCGCTCTTATGGGAAAAGAGCAGCTAGTCAGGTGCTGTTTTCAGTTTATTTTTCATCATTGTTGCTGTCCTTTTCAGAACAACTGCGTGTTTGTACCGGCTTCCAAATTATGTTCATGTCTAACAAAAATTCAGTCATACATGAGTTCCATTAACACAGTTTTATATTAGCATAGATGGAAACAAAATTTAAGGAACTTATTCCCACTTGTCGTAGGAAACGGACACGGGGATGATTTTTATAAACTTGAATACCTTATCTTAGGTCTTCGAATACAGAACACTTTGGTATCATCGGAATTCTATTTGAGAAATTTCCAATCGTTTCACTTTGCCATTTGGTGGTTTCGTAGGAGTTCTACTAGAAAATCTGAAGACTAGCCAACTGGGTTTTATAAAATTCTAACTAAATGTCCTTCCTTTGTACACCTTCAACCTTTATAAATACTTTCGATACAAGATTATATTGTAATCTCAAAAAATTTCCGACCTGAGCACGCGCAGCTCAATTATCAAAAATTTCTAATAAATTGCTCGAATTTTCACGCGCTCGCAGCTTTACCGAAAACAATCGAAACTCGAAATATAAATTAGAGACAGATTTTTAAGCCACGAATCATTTCAATGCTTAATCCCCAACGCCTAAGGACCATATAAATTGTTGACTTATTCTCGTACAGCTGCGGGTTAGAAAAATGATTTATTTACTTTAAAATTCAAATACGAACCGTTAAAAATCATCTAAATACAAAATTTTATGGTTATTGGATCGTTTTCTAATTAACTCATTAAACACAACTCTTTCAAATTAGCGCTCAGTTAAATTTTTATAATCATACCCGCAGCGGACGGAAAAGCAGTCATCGCGGAAAATGAGTTAGTGTTCAAAAATACAAAATAAATGTTATATGTTGCGTTTCGCGCCGAACAGATTCAAGCTTGAAAAATTAGATTTAATATTTAGATATGCGCATAACACTTTCGAAATAAAACAATAACACGCTTAATGGTCAGGTGTTTTATCTGTTCGAGACGATAAATAATAAATTACAAATCCATTTAACGCTCTTGGCTGGATATATATATTTTTTCTATGAAAATGCAAATGATATTTACTTAAGATATTTCGGGCCCAATAACCCACTAATGAATATGAATTTTCACTTGAATTATTGTGACAGGTGTACAAAGAATTTAGGCCAGGCAAATGAACATCTAAATTTAGTAAATTTAATGTGCAAATAACATCAATTACTAGAAGATAAATTTAGAATATCTAAAAGTGTTTGTTTTATCGGTTCAGTAGTTCAGTATACATCAGATAAAGTCAACTAGAATCAATGAACCTACAAAGCAGTTGGAGAATTATCGTTCGCTTTAGTTTCAAATTTTTCGCCTGTCAGGATACTCTTTGCTACCTGGGAACTCAGCAGTTCCTGCGACCTAATCTCTTCTAAAATTCTCACCTAGCCTTGCCAAAGAGGGATGGAAAAAAGAAATGATAATTATTTATTTTACAACCAGTCCCTACCTACTTACGTACACACAACCCAAAGTGTATAAGGACCAACATGTCCTTCGTTTAATCTAAATAACCTGTTGCAATTTATGACCGGAGAAAATCGGCTTACGAATAAAACAAACTACTACTGTAATACACTTGAACCCTTTCGAAGGAAATATTTGGAAATGCTTAAGAGTTCGTCAAAATTTTCAATTATTGAAATATTTAAGGGTATTTAACTTTAAACTCACGGACAGATTGTTCTAAGAATGTCAGAGAAAAATTAATTTTTTCAAGGTGAATTCGTCCAAGTCTGTTGGTTTATAACGTTCAGACGTTGAAGCACCGACTAATGCATGAGATTCTTGCAGAACAGATTTAAGGATTAAGTGTTTTCACAAGTTTTCACAAGGTTGAATTGTTAATCTAGATTGAAAATGGTTTTAAGACTATTAAAAATTTTGCAGGATATTTTAATACTTTATAGTGATAATATGATCATATAATAACGTCAGAATAAGTATTATTAATATTTTTAATCATCACGAACTCCTTTTATAAAGGTCTCATTTAAACCTGAACGAATTATTACTACATTTGAAAATATATCCTGCCGGAAATATTTATATCCTGTACTTTACGAAAAGTTTTACTATCAAATCTAACTTGCTCATTAAAAACTAACTACATTGGCATAAACTAATACAATGAAAACAGATACTGCACCATCCTGACAGCTAATTTAATGGGTTCTCTCACAAACAAGGAGTCAAGCTGGCATTTAACCATCCAACACTCACTCATATTTTGAGTTGTAAGTATTGGATGTGATGGCGTTTTGTTACTGGAGGAATTAAAGTTTCGCTAATATGTCCTATAAAGGACAGCTTTACTGGAAATTTCAGGGAAATATCTTAAAATTGAAAAAAAAAAAACTTCTAACACTATTTGAAAACATGAAAAAGATTGTACGACAAGGATTTCTTGATAAATTTGAGAATTGGATCGTCACTGGTTTCACGGTTTTGAATATAAAATGCTTCAATTTTTATTGATTTATTGATATTTGCATGCCGACGGGTGTCAAGTTGACGGTGAAAGCAAAGAAACTCTCCTGTTGCTTGGCAGGATAATTTGCTAGCTATTTTGATGCTGAATGATTTCAACATGAGAACTTGAGGGACAACGCGATAGCTACTAAGAAGGCGTTTGACTTGATGATTTATGATCGCTGTATGTGGTTCAAATATGACCACCAAAACCACCAAATGATCCTTTAAAAGCAACTGCTAGCACTATAATAGAGAATTACCTTGAACACTTAAACGGATGCGTTCAAATCCTTCACAAATTCATGTTATTTGGCCTATTTGAGATATAAAGATTCGTTTATCTCAGCTGAAGATACTCTAATGTAATTAGTTAGCTACACATTAAATTAATATAAAAAAAAAAGGTGCCGCAATGAAATTTCAGGGACGAGTTTGAGTATAAACTATATAGTAATGTAGTAACAGTAATCTAGTGCGTAATGTAAATCAGAAATAATTGAAGTTCACGCAATATTATTGCTGGTAATGTTGGCACTAATCAAAATTGTAAGTTTACAGCGTATATGTTGCCGTTCAATGCGAATTCCCAATTTGTTGAATTTTTGATCAACCATGCAAATGTGTCTTTCGCTAAACTAAGGAAAAAGAAGCCAATTTTTATAGAACAGCAGGATTCAAAACTACAAAAGTGCAAGCAAAGATCAAGAAACGACTCATATGTATACAAAAACGCCACCCACAATTTTTTCTCACACCTCCTGAGAAATTTTTAAGCGGAATCGAAATATTGCGATAAATCATTGTATCACCAACAATAGGACTAATGCCAATACAAAGCCTTAAATGCTTCTGATCTAATTGGTACGGATCGATAGCAACCGAAAAATATGAAACGACAAAACACAACACTATGAAAGCATGGCGCTAAATCATTTTGTGAAATTCAGTAGGGCTCATGGCCAATCAAATCTATTTATATTGAATTCTTACAACATTTCTTTTCTATTCAATCGATTACACAACAAATAAAATCTTAATTAGCGTGGGACTCTGTTATAAATTTCCCATCATCGCTTATTTCGTGATCTAAATTCATCTATTTTGTCTGAGATACACTATTATCGCCTCCCAGACAATATATGCTCGACAATTTTCTACAGAATTCTATCTGAACTAAAACAATAGATAAAATAGTCACTAATCACAATCAAAGTGAAAACGATTTGCACGGTCCAACCAATTTAAAATAATCCTTAGCGCATGAATTGAATAGACATGATATCGAATCTATTAAGACCGTTTGAAAAAAGTAGAATAAATTATCAAAAGTGCTTTAACACAATGTGATCACTGGCTCATCTGGCAGAGTCTAGACTACTTACAAAATCATTCACACACCAAAAAAAAAAAGGGTCATAAGAAGCGAAAAACTAGCAAAAGAACCCACTGAAGATACAAGCGAAAATTCCAGCGTCTTGTGAGGTGACTAAGTCTTTTGTTTGATGGTGTGGAATATTACGATCTATTAAAAAAAGATGAAGGTGGTAGATAAAAGGTATAAATACCGTGCATGTGGGATTATTAGCAAAACGATTGTAACAAAACGAGAAAAAAAAGTATCGTCTTAGCCGACTAATATGAGCTCAACCGCTTCCAAATTTCTCCCGGCCGACACATTATCGACGCGAAAGGAATTTTGGACACAGTATTAGATACTCATTAAATATTCAAAATTTTAATTCAATCTTTTATAACACGGGAATAAATTTCAAATTTTTATTGTGCTTTATATGACCACAAAACGTAAAAGTTAAACACATAAAGCAAGCACACCGACAAGGCAATGTGTGACTTTCGTTGAACACTCTGGTAAAACTGTCCTAACAAAAACCTCGTCAAAAATTCTATTAGGACGCAAATGAAAGTGTGGTTGGTTAATTAAAAGCCCATGAAAGTTTGTATCTTTTATCTGAAAAGCAACTTGAAATTCTCGGAAAAAACAAACCAACCAAGATGGACCATCGATACATCGGTAAGTATGCATTTAAAATGCAAAATTACTTCTTATCTAGCATCATATCCCGATCATTTCTCTCTAACGGTTATTAATGCTATATGTTTGTATTTATTTATCGATTGTTTTATGTGTTACGCTATGCTAAGATGTAAATTTGAAAATTTATAGCACACATATCAATAATACGATGGCTGTGCCGCCGCCGTAAAATCAATGTAAAATCATTGTTTACGTGACACCAAACTTCGCCTTCGATCAACACTTCCCGGTTAAAAGAAAATGTGAAAGTCGAGATGGCGTTAATTACAGTTATTTGAAGTTTTCAAGCCTTTTCGTCAAGAAACGGATCGAAACGATTTTTTTTTTTCGCCCTCGCCAAAAATTGGAAAATCGCACAAATTACAACCCAGCATCCAACCCATTTCCTAGCAAATCAATTAACACCATATGCTAACATTACAAGTAAAGTGGATAATCCATTTATTCTTTATACTTCAATTTTACACCGTTCCGAAAAGAATATCTGTATCTATTGTTTTTATCGTGCGCGCCCGATGAAAATATCGGGAGTATGTTATTGGATGCAATTCAAGTGTGTTGTCATGTTAAAAGGCGTAAAAACAAAACAAAAAAAAAACAGGAATTTGGAGGGTACTTTACAAGTTAAGTTTGCTTGGATATATTTAGATTGATTAGTGCATTGGCACGTGAGGAATTATCATTTCTTTCTGAAGTTTCCATGTTATTGCTTGAAGGCATATTTTAATTACGGCCACGTCACGGAGACGACTAGTCTGAGTGAATATTTTGGATAAAACAAAACAAAATGGAAACTTTTTTCGAAACTTAAAATTTGCCAATGGGAGAATTCGTTGAGAAATATTCCACGATAATTTATAAGTATAGAAAAAACTTACACTTCCCTCTGCTTATAATTTATCTTTGCATTGCAATTTTGTTTTTCTTGAATTTATCTACAATATTTTACGGTAAATATCACATACGAGATGTACCGGTGTGAGCTAATTTCCTTAATTTCTTCCAGTTTTCAAAGAGAAAGGAATAAATCGTCGTCAGCATTGCATAAATCCAATTATATCAGCTATAAACGTATTTAATGTGATATCTGCTTCCTTTCAACGTCAAGAATTGAGCGCATATGTCTGTGACACAAACTAAAAGCATGGAATTCAAGGACTTTTTGTTGCCACTAGAACTTTTCAAAAAACTGCTTACAAAATAAGCGCTCTTTGAATAAACCCTGCATCTAAATAACACGGAATGCATTTTCTGCGGCGAATATTGTCCGAAGGACACTAACAAATGGGGTGAGATCACAACTGAGATCAAGAAGAAATACTGCAGGAATGACGGTCAGCCATTATCATCCATATCAGGAAGTAAGCAGATAAAGCACCGAAGAAGTCTTCCACAGAGGGATGCCATGATTTTCTACACAAAATGATAAAATTTCTGAAAAACACTTCAAAGTGGACTAAGACCTTATAAAGGATAAATTGACGGAGGTTTTTCAAGATGGGAGCTTTAGAGCTGGAAAACCAACATATTGATTAACTATTTACAGTTAATCAAGCCCTTGACTTGGCTACAGCTGTCCGCCAGACCACAATTTCATGGTCTTCAATGAAAGATCCAATAATTTTGACAGAGACGAACTGTACTGAATTCTGTTCTATTTCAGGATCAAAATGATTCTCTCTTACGCGAATGGGTCCTTCTAATGGCAATGACAATGTTATCAACAAAATCACAACATTGTTCTTCTGACATTAAAGCCGAATCAGAGTAGTCTAGTTGCGTGAATCTACCTAATTTGAGAGTAAGCCATTACACCCACCCTACCTGGTTGCAAAATTTCAAGAGCTCTCGAAATATAGTCAAATTCTAGTCCGTCAAGATGAAAACACAAATTTGTGTTCACGTCAACGACTTCTGCAAAAGGAATACAGCTAGAACCCAATAAAGAAGCCAAACGGGTATGTCTAAATCACTGGAAAAAAAAACCGAATTCAAATCCTCAAACCGTCAAAATATCATTTTACGTTCAAATGACATTGGACCCAAAGAACAAAGAGTTCAGCGTAAAACAAGAGCGTTGCGCAAGATTATGGGAGACAAGAGGTTATTAGGCATCGAAAATGAAGTGATAAAAACAGCTCGTCTGCAAAATTTCCTATTCATTTTTGACAGTTTTCACCGAAAGTTGTGCATACAGAGGAAAGTGAAGATAGTAAAATCTTCGCTAGCCTTCTACAACCTTGCCGAACACATTTGACAGACCAATACTCTCGTATCTCACTACGGGCTACACGAATTATTTGACGAGAAGGACGTTTCAATGGTTTTAAACTGCGGAAGCTACATTGGACTGGTCATGCACAATAAATGGAGGATAACCAGATACGTAAAACGATAACTGTCAAAATCAAAATGGAGCATCAACGCAAGTTAGACAAACCAGAAACTTCTGATGCTGGAATGCCTGAATTTGAGGACTTATGAACCAAAACGATCATATAGAAACAACTTCAAAATACGCGGACCCGAATTGGGATACAGTCCGGCGTAAATGATGACGGAAAAACGTGCGCAAACCAGAAGTTGCAAAAAATTATGTCGTACTTTTCTCTTTTCAAAGTAGCGGTTTCTTTCTTCTTTCGTCACGGTTTGTGATTATGATGGAATAAGCCTTTTCCGCGTATGCTAAAGTATTTTCCATCAAATCCAGTCCAATTCAATGGTCTCAATCAACGTCTAAGCGTCAATCTTTCTTTGGACTTCAGAGTTAAGCCTAGCGTCAAACTGAAATTCCTTAAAAGTAGAAATCAAACCGCAAAATTGCGAGGATTGTGTCTAATCGAATCGCAAAGACAAATTATAGGCGCAATAAGCGATCGTCACGCAATCGGTCCTTCGAAAAATTCACATCAAATCATTGCTCATAAGAATAACTTTTTGACAATGTCAAAAGTGAATTTTTTCTTCAACTTTTAGCTCTGCATTCACGCCAGGCTTAAGAATAATCAAAAGACTTTATCGTCCTTGAAAATAATTCGTGGTAAGAAAGAATTCCATTTAGAAGATGGAAAGGAGTAGGAGATTTCATTTGGAAAATTGTTTTCATTTTCAGTTTTTGTTGGTGAAATCAATTTTGGCGGGAGGACGTTGGCTCTACATTTTTTGATCATCATCACGGAACTGCAGTCTGATGTAGGTTTCAGCTTGCATTTGCACGTCTTCTGTATAAACCGTATTAGTTCACATTAGTCTGTATGCAATCAAGGTTTTAACTGCAACAAAATATCTCAATAAAATTTTAAAGAACGCGATAATAAGCTTCTGGATCAAATAATACGTTCCAGATTTGAACGGAGGAAGGATTTGAAATCGAAATTTAGTCAATTTAGTTTCTGACTCATAGGAAATCAAAAATTATACACTAAAACCTTCAGTTTGGTTTATATGTTACACAAAAATAACATTTTGATTATGATTTGGTATTCACAAAGGAAATATTTTAAGATGTTTTAAGTCCTGACTGAAATACTGTTGCAGCGCAATCAATTCTTTTGAAAATATTTTGGAAAAATGTGAAAATATTCTGTTATGATTTTGTCGAGATGAATAGTATTCATATTTTGATGAACTCAGTCGAGCGAATAGCGCCAAAAATTTTGAAACGGTAGAACGAAATCACACATCGAAGATGGCACACCGCCGAAACGCACATGTGAACGATACAAGGAAACAGACGGGGAACGACGGAATTTCGTTCGCAGAGCGAAAGCAAAACTTTTGAACATTTTTTCAAGCATTCAATCATGGAAGATCAATCGCACAGGACGAACAAATAAAGTTTTCAATAATAAAGCAATGGCGGCAGAACGTTTTTTCTCCCATTTCATCTGCGATTTCAGATGATTGATGCCAAAAATCTGGCGCCAACATATAAAATTTCAAGCGAAATTTGCAATTTCACCGATTATTGATTAAAAATTGAAATTCTGCCACTTATTTAATGTTCATAGTATAAGTGCTATTGGCGCATCATGATTTAATCTGTAAGCTTGGGGAATAAGTCAGCTCAGATGAAAATTTTAATGGGAGTTTCTTCAGGGCGTGATGCTTTGAGCTGTTTGTTTGTTTTTTTTTTGTCGTCTAGCGATATCAATTAGCATAAAATCTTCAAAATATTCCTTTCCATCCTCAAGCACTGAATGCATATTCAAATGTTTTAAGGCTGATCCAATCGCCAATCAAGGCTATCTCCTACTTTCATATACATACGTTTCAATATGTCACAACCATATGTATGTTATCTTAAAATTCATGCTTTCATATTCCAATTTGATATTCAATTTCAGAAAACTTTCAAATGCTGACGATTTTTTTTTATTTTTGAGCGTGTCAAATTTGAAAATCATATCAACACACACACGCACAGCCGTTATCATGTGTTGTGATCTATAGCATTTCAACACTCATATATCAATCGAATGAAATTGTTTGTATGTTTATTAAAAGTTTACCGTTGTCATTTCTTTGGCGATAATTTTTGTTTTTTTTTTTCTGCTTGTTATCTTTGCTATCGAATTTTGTTAATATACGAGCGGTATATGGACATGTGAATAACACCCGCACCCACACGCACACAGACACACTCAAAATGAAAATTTTATTGAGAATCGAGCCGAAAAAGCAGGTTGATTATTCCTTAAGCATTTTCTAAATAACAATAACAATAATAATAATAAGAATTATCGTATCAAGAGAATATTTGACGCCGCATTTATCAGGTTGATATGATGGCTATGATGATGAGACCGATCGCGATGGTGCCGAACGATAAATGCTGGACCATCATCATAAATAATCGATAAATTTCAAAATGGACAAGCGTGAGAGTAGAATGTTGAATGCATTTAAATCTGATTTTTATTGTTCAGTGAAGCAGAATAATTTTTTTTATTTGTTCGCGAATATTTCTTTCTTTAATTCTATTTTGAAGTCAAGTACTAATATGGGGATTGCCAGTTGGGTTGCACTTCACCCGGCGAACGGTATTAAACGCATTGAGAATGCAACAAAAAAGGTGTCTGAGGTCTGCACGATATCAAATATTTTCACTTTTTGGTTATTCTGAGATGAAAGTCAATGATAAGTCCAAATTGCGGACGAAATTAACAAAAATTGAAGTTTTTGTTAATTTGAAAAAAAATTTGAATAAATTCAAGACCGTTGCATTTGAAACGATGCAAAGTTCAGGTACGTAACAAAAGTCATTGCAGATTTTCACTTGAAACGGTCCTAAAATTTGACGTTCATACATTAACGAGTAACTTTCCGGAAAAAAACTAATTGAAAGGATATTGTCGGTTTGGGAATTACGTTTGAAGGTTTAGAACCCATTGGGCCGCGTCATACATTATCAGTTTCGCACAAAATATCCAAGAAATAACATCGCTTTGGTCAGCTGTCAACTCAGCACAAGTTTTATGACAGTTTCAGGAAACTTCAGCTAAAGGAGTTGGTCGTTCGCTGAAAGATAATTAAAATTCCACAAGCTAAAGAGAATAAGGAAAATCAACGCATTGCAAATAAACGAAACAACACTCTAAAGACAGCGCCGGAACGAAACTGTAGGGAATAGGAATGTCAGATAATCGTTGCATTATCCCTTCATTACTTGCATTCGAAGTCAAAAGTTACGTAGTCTGCGCAATTGATAAAATATTTTAATTCTCCTACAACTCTTTCAAACTCAATTTATACTAAGAAGATCCGGAGACTCCTTTTTACCAAAAGCAAATATACTGAGGAATACCACTCCTTGATTCCTGAAAAAAGTTCTTAAACGACAATTTTTGACAGATTTTGACAAAATTTAGCCCTACTTCAAGTCGAGATGCATTGACGTTTCTGGTTCGATTTAAATTCATTGCGAAAGCAAACCAGTTAAGAAATCAAGTTAGGTTAGCATACATGTAGCAATTTTGTGACTATCTTTTATTTTTGAAATTGGTTTTGAAAAAATTCATCAAAAACGAATGTCTCAAATCAACTCTGCAGTAAGTTTCTGATAAGCTTTTATTTTTTCAATTGTTTTTAGAAAAATGCATCAAAAATGAACGTTTCCAATGGACCCTGCTGTATTTTTTCTTTCAATTGTTAAAATTTAAATTTCGTTGATTCCTACCAAACATTTTTGTATTGTAAATTTTGACTTAAATTTTGTAATTTTCAACTTCCTGCAAACTTTCGAAAATGCATGTCAAAGAATTTGACTGGGATGCAAATCAAATAGGAAGGCCAAATAGCCTCACGATACGAATCCTTGTAATCAAAAATGTATCTTTTTTCAAATCCTTTCCCTCAAAATCGATCCTTAAACTTAAAAAAGGCTTAAAATATTGTTTGAATGAGCAGACATAGGGTTGGTTGGCTTCCGACTTGGTTTTTGCTGATAATATAGTGAAGAATTCGAACTCTTGTAATCCCCCATGTAAGAAATCTCCTTTTCATATCAAATTTTTGACCAACATTTATCGAAAATCAACTGAATTTGAACATTCAGTTGATTTTGACAGACTGAAAATTACTACAGAAACGCACGATGAGAGACTTTGTACGTGCTTATGGTATAAAAAATCTGAAAAGTTTCCTTTGAAATTGAAATTTGTATAATTCAGTTCAAAACAGACATTTTTGCTTTCAAATTTGAAATTTTTCATTTCTTTGAAATTGAAATTTGTATAATTCCGTTCAAAACAGAAATTTTTTCCAAATAAAGGTTGAACAAGTTCAAAACAGGCATATTTTATGAGATATAACAGTTGTTCAATAAATTTAGCAAGGATGTGTCTAAAAAGTGATTGAATTCGATGGATACATTATCTTTTATCTATTACCTTTGTCATTATCTATTATCTTTGAGAATTTGTTCGAAACCAGAGCAGTATAAACAGAGAGGAATGAATTAGGTTGCACGAGTGACGAAACACGGAGGAGGGAATTTGACAGTTCACTGATTAAAATTGATATTAGAGAGAATTAATTTTCTGGTCACGTAGATTTCTAGGACAAAAAAAAAACCATGGTAAAGTGTTTATGTTATGTGTTTATGCTTTCTTTTCTTTTACAGCCGTTGTTAAGGTTTCAATCACTAAATCAGATTATTCAAGCAACACGAGCCTAGAAAGGATATACTAGTACATCTAGCCAACGTTATGAGGATGGCAACATTTGCATTTCGTTGTAGTAGAAATATAAAAATTTTCAAGAAAATTGTTGTAAACGTGGCCTTAAAAAAATAGTAAAATTCATGCTTCAAGATTTTTGATCAATTTATCGGATTTTGACATTAAAAGCCTCCAATTTCAGAATATAAAATAAGGATCAAAACAAGGTATAAATAAATCTAAGCAACTGATATTGATGATATCAAAAGAAAGAGTTTTTGTTTTGGTCTGGAACAAAATTCTTGTTAAAACTAAATTTAAATATTTCAGGCGTTTTGACAAATATTTTGAAAGGCTATGGGGGTTCTGCCACTGTAGCTTGGACACTGTTTTCAAAATATCACAAATAACCTAAATTTTCTGCCAGTTTCAGGGACACATTTTTTTTACTTCAACCTTATTTCAGTCCTTGAATGTGCCATAGATGTTAAAAATCATAACGTAAAACATATGGAAAACATTTAACCCTCGGAATCTCCTCCAGGCATGCCTTGTCTGTAAATAAATTCCTTGTTCTGTTTTGACTGTGACCTGAAACAATTTTCCGGTCATTCGAGTTCAACAGAATTAACTAGCAAGTACCTAAGTTGGTCAGAAGCATGAACATCTAGATTAATACACAAAAAAGGACCTCCAAAAGCTAGTTCCACCACCAGTGGGAATCACTGTTTCCAGTGAACTCAGAACACGCTGCATACAAGATGAGGAAATGCGGTAACCGCTAAGAGATCCGCGTTGCCGATAAAACTACAATAAACTCGTCCGAAATTTGGCTTGCCGCATTTCAAACTTTTTATATCCTTGCAACTGAACTGAATTTTCAAAACAGCTTTTCTGAATAGTTTTTTGAACAGGATTAAATGCAGTTTGTGTAGTGCTCTCGTAAAAGTATGTTCTTGAGAGAAAAATATACACTCTTTTGAGTGAAACAACCAGTAAAATAAACCAAAAAAAACTATAGGGCACGATGTCTGCTAAAGGATACTAAAACAAACTTTCAGAACAAAGCCGGAATTTTTGATTTTTTTTTTAAATGTGGACAGCTTCTGGTTTTTTTACTTCTTTAGACATTCGGCTTTAGACAGTCAGATATTCTTAAGGATGTTCCAAGAACGCGGTCGAGGTTAAGGCAGCATTGGGAATCCAACAAAACGGGCGATCCAGCGGATAGGCGACCATCTGTCAAACAAGATTCTCTTTGGTGAATGCAACTGAGACTTACCAATGATTCATTTTGATTTCATCAGAATTGGGATCGAATTGGGATCTAAAATTGTGTGCTTACGATACGTAAGTCGTTTGATTTGAAACAATTTTCAACCCTGATCGCTATTCTGACAAGCTGGCGTCAAAATAGTGCCAAATGTAACTCAGAACTCAAATTTCTTTTCTTTAAACAAAAATGTTCTGTAGCTTATTTTCGTAACTATTTGATGCCAGTATAAATCGTTTGAAAAAAGGTCCACAATGCGTTCACAACCGATTCCTTTTTTGACCAGATTGAAGATTGCATCAAAGGACTTGTCAAAAAGTAACCCACCAAAACAATTAACGAACTTATTTTGTATCTTTTCCTGACAATGAGACAATAGAAGAATTATTTAAGGTAAATTGGCCTGACTACAACGAAAAAGTGGCTTGAAACAGACACTTTGCGCTTTAAACGTTGACTTAATATTCTTTCAATCTAGATTTGTTCCTGTCAAATTCTGGGAGGGTCTTCTAATAGTTTACTGAAGCCTTTTTTGCGGTATCAAGATAGTCTGTAAAATTTCATAACAAGTCAATCAGTGTTGGTAAATCAAAGAAAAGAGTTTGCAAGTTCAATGTTTGCAATTTTCAAGTCAAATCGATGAAGGACTAATAAAATCTGGCGTGTGTTCTCTCAAAATTTGGATAGCTCAAATTTGTATAACAATTTTGACAACTTTAAATTTTTTTCAGTAAAATCTGCAAGTTAGTAACTACGAAAAATAGATAAATAGGAACATATTAAAAAAATCAGTCAGTTAAAAATGCAGTTTATCTTTAAAATGATTTTAATTACTATTTACCTTCGTTGACAGCCATAGAAAGGATGTTTAGCTTATGTGGTAGAAAAGAATTAAGAATTTTTCACCATCTAATTCGTATTTCATGGAATACAAAAATCATCACTCGTGAGATGATTTGGTTAGAGATTAAGGGGATTTGCGCGTTTTGTCGAAATATTTTTGGGGCTTTCAATTTTTTTAACATACATGATTTATAACAAGATCGACTCGAAGAACTTGTATTAGAACAAATCGTTTTTGAACCTTCCGTTGGAAACAATTGCAAAGAAAATATCTGACCAAGCATGTTTCATCTTTTAAATGGTGGAAATATCCATCAGTCCTGCCGTATCATGCAATCCACCACCAATCAAATGATGATGATAGTTGCCTGTTGCCGCTGTTGCATGATGATGGTGATGATTATGAAGATGGGTTGCATGTCGGCCAGCATAACTGCCAAGGATTGATGCATGACCGCTACTACCTCCAGCTCCGCCACTACCACCGTTTGTCAATGAGCTGCCACCAACTGCACCACTTACCGGACCCGCTGTCGCGGATGCAACCGCCACCGAATGTTGGGGTTGTTGCGGTGATTGATGCTGTTGCTGTTGTGATTGGGGTTGATGGGAGGACGATTGTTGTTGCTGTTGTTGCTGCTGTTGCGGCGTGTGATGATGATGGTGCTGTTGATGGGTCAAAATATGCGGGGTTGGAGTTGTTGGCGGTGGTGGTGGTGGGCCGAATGTAGCCATTTCTCACATATGTGCCAGCGGCGCCATCGTTCGCATTGATTGCTGTTGATGCTGTTGCTGAAGATCGGGCGATACGCTGTTTTGATAGTGCATTAAGCTGCGCTGGTGTTCCGCAGCAGCCGCTGCTGCCACCGCTGATGCTTGCATACCATCCGGTATGTGGTACATATTAATGAGGTGATTAAGATCGGAGGTGGAAGATTGCTGTGATGTCACATATTCGCGTTTCATTATCAGATTGTTATTGGTCGTTGAACTTTGCGTTGAATGCATTGGTCCCGGCGACACTGGCTCCGATTTAATACTGGAATCACTTGGACTATGACTTTGGCAGGATAATTGTGAGCTGGGCTGTGCTAGGCCGTAGGGTGAGCCAGGTTGTTGTTGCAGGCTACTATATGGCGAACTAGGTTGCTGTAAACTCCCGTAGGGGGACGTTTGACCGCCTGAAACGGTACCGTACATACCGTAGCCAGATGCTGCCGCCGCGTTCATATAAGAATTCAGCGATCCTGTATTGTGCATTTGTCCCATATCGTAGCGATGGTAATTGCCCATGTACGCACTGTGTTGGTTCTGATAGGCGGCCGCCGTTGGATCGTGCATCATATATCCGTTGGGCATATATCCATTTGGAGCCATTTGATACATATCGCGATTGACAGCAGCCGCTTGCTGCACCGCGGACATTGATGTAGAGTTTCGCATGCCATTAGGATCCGCTGATTGTAAGATCGATCCAACCCCAAGTGGGTACTTTTCTTTGTTCTTGGTCAGAGTCTTTGTTTTGCGTCGCGGCCTGTACTTGTAGTCGGGATGTTCTTTCATATGGACAGCTCGGAGCCGCTTGGCTTCGTCAATAAACGGCCGTTTTTCGGCTTCACTCAAATCCTTCCACTGAGCACCCAGTCTTTTTGAGATCTCCGAGTTGTGCATTTTAGGATTATCGGATGCCATTTTCCGTCGCTGACCCCGCGACCAAACCATGAATGCATTCATCGGGCGTTTCACCCTTTCAATATTCTGATTTTTGCTACTTGTGTTGTTATTATTATTGGTATTACCTCCGCTCAGGCCTGAGTGCGAGTGATGGTGGGGGTGCGTTTGTCCTGCCGTCGGTGAGGTCATGTGTCCTCCACCGGACAACACACTATTCGTTTGAGATTGCGGAGCTTGTTGTTGGCTCGGACTAAGCCCGCTAGAATTGTGCAGAGGCGATGAACTATGGGCACTAATATGTTGCTGTTGTTGTTGTTGCTGTTGCATACTATTACTACTATTGCCTAGACTTGTTTGACCGCCGTTATTCCCGCCACCCGATCCACTGATATGTGACGCCATCGACGATGCATGATGATGATGGTGGTGATGGGAGGATAATTGCGATTGTGCTAATTGTGATTGTCCTAAATTCATCATGCCCAACGGACCTAGTGCACTATATGGCGAAGTGCTATGCCCGTGCAAGGCGGACGCATGATGCGGGGGCATGGTGGCGTGTAGTATACCCCCCTTCATGTCAGCTTCCATCGTTAACATGTCGTCCGGAGCGGAATCCCTGTATGCAAACAGTTTGATAATTTTTTTTCAAGTCCCAACCAGCAGCAAGATCCAACTTTAACCGATTAAATCCTCGTCAATGTTGATGGCAGTGAGTTCGTCAAACGGAAAACGCGTGTTACACTACTCTGTTTGTGAACATTGTTTTATAATCTAACAATCAAATACGCACAGCGCGAATGCAACAGATGAAGCATATTTTTATTTTTTTTTTTTTATTTCTTTTCTCGATATCTACTCGCTCCGTACAGCCAGTTTGAGTCACGGGTTCGACAGCACAATTCCAAAATTATACACGATTAGAATGACATACTGGTCTCATAGGCCGCCACTAATTTCAGTAATTAAATCAAGAGGTCACAACGGCACATTCATTGAACGGCACTTTTCATTCAGCCAAACACTGAACTTGGCAGACAGAAGAGCAACACAGTGTACATTAGCCACTATCTTTCGCACTAAACTTTTTGGCGGCTTTTTTAACCGAAACTTATTGTTTACGCATCTTGCATTCAAATTTTCCCACTTGTATCAAATTGTTTTGGAATTCGCGACGAATAAACAAACGACTGCCGCACAATTGACTCGAATTTTCATTGGAAAACAATACGCAAGGACAAAAAATAAAAAAAAGATTCGCACAATAGAACAAAAACCAACAACGAGCGTACTCGCGTTTTTCAAGAAAACACTTTGATTCGCAGCAGCACGATAAGCGCAACGACTTTAATTCTGCTCCTTGGACAAAAGAACGATTTACTATTATCGGAAGATACTCGTCTATTGAATAGAATCGACGGAAATTTTTTTCAAGAAAAATTATTCTCCAATTTTACTCAATGAAACAACAAGAAAAGCCCGTCGTCACGAAATATAGAGGTACACAGAGCAGCAAAAATACCTCCACACAGCGCTGAATTGAGCACCTTTCTGTTTCCAGTAAACGTTTGTGAAACCTGTTCGAGGTGCCTACCAAAAAATTTCACGACGACAACACCATCGCAGCTCACTGTTGAGGCCAAAACGAGCAAAACGCACACGTCCATCGAGACCCCATCGGCGGCTAAAATAAAAACCAGATTCGCTCGAAAAGCAACTCGTCTACGGCGGCAACAACAAAACCCACGGCACACCAGCCCAACCACAGTAACGCACGCTCAGCCAGCCTCGCACACATGCACACACGTGGCTGGCAGTGCTGCCTCGGCTGCTCGTCCGAACGGCGAGTGAAGGCGCAGTAAAACCCCCTACCAGGCGCCGTGGAAGGGAGAGACCATACCTACTCGGCAGCCTTGCCCTCTCCACCGTCAGCCGATACACACGCCTTACTTGCAGCCACTTGCATGTGCTCCTATACACATGTCGGCTGGCATGTACATAGCGAGGCATGACGGAAGCCAGTCGATTTGATGGGTCGCGCGAACTGGTTACTTTCGCCTGGGCAATGTGTGGACCGTAGTTAGTGCGCAAGGCATGGGCCAACCGGCTGTGGTGGTGGCAATAACGGACCAATTAGAAGGCGAAATTGTTGCGCAAAAACATGTTCGCTCGGGAGGGTGGAGCTATACGGCTATTTCGCACCGAGCACCGTGCATATCGTTACGTTAGGGGATTGGGAAGCCCTCACACCACTCGAGGTTCCACCTCACGTGAGCTGCCGAGCGACTAAAGGGAATACTACCCTTAGGTTGTTACTTGTACATGGCGGTGGTTTGTGCTGGGTTGCCAAATTGTCTGCCATGGTCAATTTTCATCCTAACTCACTTGCCCGCGTTCAATCGTTAATCCCGTAGGGTGCGTCCTCGTGAACCCTATCGCATTTTATCGAAACCGTAGTATGGCTCTGGTGGAGTCTAACGGGCGCCCACTCTCACCTCGCTCACTCTCGTGCGCGATTGTCAGTAATTGCATAATATTTTGTGATTTGATTGATACACGGGGTAATAGGAAAGCACTTTTGGAGCTTTTTAAGGATTTTATTAGCAGAAAATTATTTTTTGCTGCCATGCTGAATTTCCGATAACTTTTCGTGATGAGATGTCATTAAACGCGGGGTCGTTAGGTAAGAAAAGGGATCAGGAGTCAACATAAAGTCCGATTAAACCGTTTCTGAATGTATCTTGTTTGTGATCTCAGTTATGATGAAAATTCACGATCTATCAACTTTTTGCTGTAATTTCCCTCCCTCCTCTTTGGCTTTCGTTGACAGTGAACCAAAAAACTAGGTTTTTTGGCGACAGTTTCTGCTGAGACAGTTCCAAGCGACAATGAAAACTTTAACCGCTACCACTCTATGATGATTTCGCCGCAATGATAGTCACATTTGAATATGCCGCCCGAAAGAATGCATGTCAACAAGTAGTAAGTTCTTTGTTGAAACGGGGTCTGCACACGCCGGTTGTAGCATCGTTCAGCGCCCAACACACAAAGACAGTTCACCTTTCGGCAATTGTTCGATGTTTATTGTGCGCATTTATCTATACAATTCCGTCGACAATCATAGGGCGAAGATATCAGCTTCGACACTCGAATATCTATCAACGACCCGACCCAGCCACCCTTGGATTTTCCACTGGAGGACACGTTCTCGCCAACCTCGAGCGAGAAGAGAGCAAGCTCTCTCTCTCTCTCCCGACTCTCGGCGGCACAAAATGTAGCAGTCGGTCAGCCAGTCACTTTTTTGACGTCATTTAAACAATTTTTATTTTTTTTTTTTTTTGTTAACATAAAAACTACTTACATCGATATTCCCTCCGCTACACTACCCAGACCATTGTTATTATTACTTTACTGTAAAATACTACGGACGCAACCTCACCTCGACCAAGTCAGGTTTTGTTAAGAGTTCTAGGCATACGCCGCCTCATGTCTGGGGTCTCATCGCTGTTGTCTGGTGGCGATGGTGGTGATGGTGGTCCTGGTGGATGAAATGGTGAATTGTCCGGCATGGATGGTGATGATGACGATGATGAAGCTGATGATGATAATGATGGTGTTTTTTTTTTATTTATTCTTTGGCTATTGTTATTCGGATGCATGTACAATACTTTTATGTATATGTTTGTTTTGTATGCTGGATTTGGCTGGCATGTGGGTTTTAACAATTTCCACGGATGATGACGCGCAGGGAATGATCCTAACAATGGGAAATTTTGTAAGGTGAAATACTGATACTGTGTCAAGCACTTGTATGGTATGCGTACATTTTTACTCCGACTGAATCACGTCTGTTTTGGTTGTTACAATTGTTTGTGTTGTATTTTGTTCTTTTGTACGAGCACAATTGACGGTGTGGAATGCATGTTAACGCATTTTTGTGTCAGTAGACTAATCAATTCAACAAGTTTAGCAGCATTTGTCCGGTCTTTTTTCAACTGTTGTAGGTGTTGTGTTGTAATCGATAGAGACATTGACACGTTATGATGCTGATTGGACTTGAAACCTAATCCTAGATAATGTCGTGATAGTGATAAAACTACTAAAATGACAATGCAAGACGTATTCACCTTTCCACTGGGTCTCAAATTTTATTATATTCTGAAGCAAATATAGTAAGTCCGGGATAGTTGGACCATGTTTTTCTAAAGCTATTTTTTCCGAAATTTTGCAATGTCTCGGATAAGTTTTATATTTTTTTAATAAGTATATATGTCTTTAAACAATTGTAAGGAAGTTTGCAGTTGTTAAGCTTATCACACCGGGAGTTATGATGTTTTTTTGGTTTTGTCCAATGGTCCGTCTATCCCAAGCATACTCGGGTTAGACGGACCACCTAATAGGGATTGATAAACCTCTATTTTACGTGACTAAATCAGGATATAACACAAGAAATACATGTTATCAAAGGTATAAAGACTATTTATTCCAAGCTATAAAGTTAGGGTATAGAGTTATAAACTATTTGATATGACTAATAGATTTGACAATCAAAATAATTAAAAAATAGAGCTAGTATAACTCAATTTCTAGAAATTTCAATCATTCAGCAGTCATCTTGTTTGGAGGATCTTGCTTTCCGCAGTAATCGCATTTATCCTCGAATCTTGTACAGCCTTCATTTGTCCATCGGGAGCATGACACACACTTAATCCAATCTTCATCTCGTTTTGTTTCGTTGTAGTTCTCTTTACACCATACACAGAAATCTTCATCCCAGTCACTTTCATAAACATTCTCGTTGCAAATTGTGTCGATATCAATATCTTCGAGATCTGAGGATGACGTTAGTTCTTTTTTTCTTCACGTTCTCTTACATTTATTGATCGTTGTTTGCATATTGTTCTCATTTCTTTTCTCTAGCTTCTTTTTCTCCTTTTCTCTTTTCTTTTCCTCTCGGTCTTTCGTTTTTTTCCGCCCTGTCTTTCTTCTTTTCTTCTTTTATTTTAATTTTTGACTCTTTCTCATTTTTTTTCTTTTTCAGAGGAGTTATGTTTTCTGGCGAGCTTAACACTGTTGATATAGTTTGAACTTTTCTTTTCACAGTCTGAACTTTGTTGACACACGGCACTGGATGTAGTTTGTCCAATAACTTTGAAGGGGTCACAATTTCAGATTTATTCTGGTGCTTTTCAGAAGGTCCAGGTAAAGGAACATTTTCGAAGCTTCTTGAGGAATTAGAACCTGCCACAGCAACATCATCACTTGGGCTATTAGGACCAGCAACAGTGGCATCATTTTTTGAACCACCGGAACCAGCAACATCAACACCAGTCATAACGTTTTCGAAAACAAGAGACGTATCTGCAGGCCTGGAGTCCATTGATTCTGACAAAAAAGCGTAGTCTGATATGGCATCAGGTTCAAATGGAATGATTCCACACGTTCTAAATCCACTTATTCCATTTTCTGCGTTTGCTGACTTACCCCAAGCTATGCTAAGAAGTGCACCAAACTGCAGTCGAGTTATCTTCCTTGAAGGGTTATTGGTCACATACTTTGAGCAAGCAGAATAATAGTTCATTTTTAAAGACTTGAAGAAAGCGCGGTCTAATGGTTGAAGCCAATGACTGGTGTGGGGAGGAATGCTCATCAAAATTATTTGATTATTTTCTGCAAACTCTAGCATTTCAACGCAGCTAGTGTGTGATGTATGTCCATCTAAAAGAAGAAGCATCTTTCCTGCTGGTTTTCTTGGAGTGAAATGGTTTTTCAGCCAATCAAAAAACAAATCGCTATTCACATAGCCAGACTTTGGCGACATTTTTACTTCAGCGCCAGGTGGTAAACCGTCACAAAACTCCTGCTTTAGGTTCTTTCCTTTCATTATACAAAAATGTGGTAAGAATGTATCCTCTCAATTCACACTTGCCAATACTGATATGGTTTCACCATTTTCTCCTGAAGTAACAGAAGTTACATTCTTGGAACCTTTCAAAGAAACTTCCTTCCCTGGTTTGTTATTTAGATGTAAATCTGTTTCGTCCATGTTGAAAATGTTGCCATGTTTATCTTTAAGACCATTTTCTTCCAAAACATTCTTTAAAAGGTCAAAATATGTTTTGACATCTATTTTATTTAGACCTTTTGCTCTCGCAATAGACACACCTTCAGATTGCCGAATGGACAGTTCAGGATTGCGAACAAGAACGGAAGAAAGCCAGTCGTAGCCTGCTTGCTTTGTTTCATGATTGAAACTATGCTTCAATTGCAGGTTTTCAGCTAAATAGTAAGCCATAGAACGTACTGAGTCTCTGGTTGGAGTAAACCTCCTTGATTGTAATTTTTTTTTTCATTTTTAACTCCTAGCAATGAGGAACCTTTACTAAAACTTTGTAGCTTGATGCGTCTTTTCAAAGTTGTTTTCGGTATTCCAAACACCTTCGCTGCAGCATTAACTCCCATTTTCTTACTTTCAACAGCTCTGGCTGCATTTTCCAAGCTACGTTCAGACCATTCTCCTCTCCCAGACATGCGTTTTCTGGTATAGAATGTAGGCATTTTCCTATAACATAAAAAAAAACCAACGTATCAGGACACACCTTTGTGTTTAAAATAATCAGCTATTAGATAAGCATCATTTAATTTATATTACAAGTAAAGTCCTAATAGGAAATATGGTCCTACTATTCCAGGTTCTTTTCAAGTGTGCCAACTATCCCAAATGTCACTGATCCGTCTATCCCAAGTGTCAGGGATAGATGGACCAGCTACTCATTCAGACAAACAACGCTACTGGAGCACCATTTTAGGTTAAGACCTTAATCAACTATACAATCGAGCTATAGCATTGATCTTACGTCAAAATCAATTAAACTAACTTAACCACATAGTAATAAAATCCAGTGAAAAATATTTTTCAATTCACCAAAAGAAATAAATAAAGTTTTTTTTTCCTAAAAAACATGTGACACTCACGAGCAAAACTAAACGTGTTAACGTCTGCACGAGTAGAAAAATACTAGCTAACGAATGCGGCGCTCCTGTGACAGACGAGCGAAATATTCGAATGGTCCGTCTATACCGGACTTACCCTAACTCTTTTCTGAGGAGAAAGTGACATGCAAAATCCCTAGACTCAAATTTAACATGACTGGCGACGCAAAGGATGGCTATCTATTTTCCAGTGAATCAAACATTGTAATTTCGGGGACATCGTTGCACGAATTCATCAAAATATATTTTAAAGAAAAGATCAAAACTAAATTGTAAGGAAAAAGGAACCACATTTGCCAAAGTGGAACGAAATGCATTGACAATTCGCCTAAGGAGTTCCCAAAAATAAATACAAAATTTTGGTGAAAATCGAGACAAAAGAAAATGAATGATTAAAATACGGAAAAACATAATTCATAATTTCTAGGTACACGATAATAAAATGCGTTTTCATTACAGAGCCCAGTGTTAGAATTAATCAAGGTTTGTTGAACAGTTGGTAATATTCATATGAAATTTGGGTTGAACTTAGAGACACAAAACCGTCAATTGTGAAGAAATCAATGTCAAAAATTCAGGACCACGGAATGAATTAGAGTAAATAACCTTCAATTTAGTTTTTGTTAGGAGCCATCGTCTTTCTCTAACCATTTTGAAGACTGGTTTGAACTTTCAAAAAACATTTCAGGTATGGATACGATAATTGTATCGATAAATATTTGATGTTAGTATTATTATTCATAGTCATATTCATTAAGGCTGAATGTACTAATGCGCCGGGTGGGGAGCTGGATGACCACTCACGGGTTTAACGTATCGTAAGAGAAAACCGAAGTGGTCATCCTGACCAAGAAGAGGATCCCCAGAGTAAGAATGGTCCAAGTCGGGGACGCATTAGTTGAGTCGAAACTATCAGTCAAGTATCTGGGCTTGCTGATAGACTCTAAACTGAGTTTCTCAGAGCAAATTAAGGCAACGACAAACAAGGCCACAGCAGGGGTCTCGGCAATTTGCCAACTAATGGCCAATCATGGGGGACCAAGTCCAACAAAAAGGCGTCTGCTAATGAGTATAGTCCAATTTACGCTTCTTTATGGAGCAGAGATATGGAGTGAAGCTCTCAGCAAGGAACTGCACCGAAAACACCGGGCACAAGTGCAGAGACGAGGAGCACTGCGGATTGCATCAGCATACCGTACAGTCTCTGAGCCAGCGGTGTTGGTAATTGCAGGGGTGATACCCATCGCTCTCCTTGCTAGAGAGCGCAATAGAGTCTACCTCCGAAGGCACACGGGTAATAAAGAAAAAGTTGCTCGCGTAAAAGACGATGCACTCTCAACGAATGGAAACAATCATGGGAACGTGAGCTAAAAGGAAGATAGACCGCTCAGCTCATCAAAGACTTGAGATCGTGGCTCAGTCGAACGCATGGTGAGACTGACTTCTACCTGACCCAGCTACTGAGCGGACACGGTTGTTTTCAGTCTTACCTGCACAAGATAGGTAAGTCACGGTCTCCAGATTGCATATTCTGCATTGGTGTGAAGGATGACACCTGTCATACTTTCTTTTCATGCAGAAGATGGGACAAAGAGCGCGGTGATCTTGCCGAAAAAGTAGAAGAGCTCCATCCAGATAGCCTAGTCGAAGAGATGCTGGAATCATTTGACAAATGGAATCACGTGACACATTACGCTCGGATAATCTTAATAACGAAAAAAGGCATACTTGATCGGCTGGAGGCGTCGAGGGTGAAGGGTTTCCTTCTCTAGCGATCCTCCTCCTCTTTTCCATCCAACTGGAGAAGGAATCCCTGTAACCCGCAGGCGCCAAGAGGCGTAAAATTGGGAGGCCTAGCCCGAAGTAATGAGTCAAACGGTTCCAGGCTAGGCGCTCCGGTTGACAGGGGAGGTGTTTAGTCGATAGTCCAGTAGGTCCACTGGGAGTCCGACACTCAGGGTGTAAAAAGCCTTCACCTCCCTACCCAAAAAAAAGTATTATTATTCATAAAGAAACAACTATACATAGATTTTATATAAGATGTCACAATTTCACTTTCATATTTGAATACTTTTTAGGATCTCATACTAAAATCGTTGTTTTTTTTCCAGGTATTGTGATGCTGTCAAAATATCAGAGGGGAGTCAGTTGCAGTCCTGCGACTCCGCAGCGATGCAAAGAGCAATCGATGCCGTGAAGAAAGACGGAATGTCTTATCAAACGAGTGCTAAAACTTACAATTTGCCTAGAAACATACTAATTTTTACTTAGAAACGTCGTGTACTACTAGGTGTATGCAAATGAAAGTGCCCTCTGTGTTCCAATAGCTAAATCTACACATGTATGAACATTCAAACCGTATCGACTGTCATTTTTTATGTTTTCGGCATCTGTCAACAACATCCAATTCATAACATTACAAGTTTCAAACATCAACGAATATTTTTTTGGTATTAAAAATGTCGATTTTTGTGCCACAAAGTGCTCATTTGCGGGAAGCATTAGTTTTCTGCTTTCATTTGAAAAAATCTGTGGCTGAATCTCATCGAATGCTTGTAGAAGCTTACGGGGACCATGCATTTAGTAAATCCAATTGCAAAAAGTGGTTTCGAAAGTTCCGTGATGGTTATTTTGATCTGAGAAACGAAGAACGCGGCCACGCTCCGTCAAAATTTGTGGATACCGAATTGCAAGCATTGTTGGATGAAGATGATGGCCAAACGCAGCAACAGCTCGCAGAACAATTAAATGTTGACCAATCAACCATTTCTCGCCGTTTAAAAGCCATGGGGAAGATTTTAAAAGTCGGTAGATGGGTGCCACACGATTTGAATGAAAGGCAACAAGAAAACCGAAAATCCGTTTGTGAAATGCTGCTGGCCAGGCAAAAAAGAAAGGGTTTTGTGCATCGAATTATCACTGGCGATGAAAAATGGATTTATTTC
Source organism: Stratiomys singularior (assembly GCA_954870665.1). Classification (NCBI taxonomy): domain Eukaryota; kingdom Metazoa; phylum Arthropoda; class Insecta; order Diptera; family Stratiomyidae; genus Stratiomys; species Stratiomys singularior. The sequence goes on along the minus strand of OX940879.1, from coordinate 108,644,487 downwards.
AAAAATCCCAAACGTAAAAAATCATATGTCAGCCCAGGCCAAGCGTCCACATCGACTCCAAGGCCGGATCGCTTCGGAAAGAAGGCCATGCTCTGTATTTTCTGGGATCAGCGTGGCGTTATCTGGTATGACCTCTTAAAAACTGGTGAAACTGTTACTGGTGCACGCTACAATCAACAATTGACCGATTTGAACAATGCCATACGCGATAAACGGCCAGAATATCAATTGACGTACGACAAAATTATTTTCCAAGATGACAACGCATCGCCACATCGAACATTGGTCAATAAAAATTTGGTAAACGCTTTCGGCTGGGAACCGCTAACCCACCCGCCTTACTCACCAGACTTGGCGCCTTCCGATTACTATTTGTTTTCATCGATGGGACACGCACTGAACGATTCACGGTTCAATTCCTACGAAGATGTCCAAAAATGGCTCGATGACTGGATTTCATCAAAAAACCAACAATTTTTTTGGCGAGGCATCCATTAGTTGCCTGAAAGATGGGAAAGATGTGTAGCTAGCGATGGCAATTACTTCGAAGATTGAATTTGGAACCATTTTTCGAAATATTTTTGAAGAAAAAAAGGCACTTTCATTTGCATACACCTAGTACCATAAGTAAAAATCAAGACTCCACTGAAAATTAAAAATTATAAGGCCATTTACGAGCTGCTTTCAACGAAGACCTAGATCAGCAGTTTGTAAATTATCTCTTGGATATGGAGGAACGTGTTTTTGGAATGACTGTACCTGACTTGCGCAGCCTTCCATACCAACTTTTTTAATTTAATGGACTGAATACCGCCTTGTGTCATTGGAATTGCGATTCAAACTGTGTTTGTGGTTTTGAAATGTCGAAAATAGTGAAAGCTTATTTGACCTGGAAGTATCATTTTTAGGTCCACCGAAAACCCCTGCATCTGTGATTGCGATCGCAAATACTGAAAAATAAAACAAATCACAAGATGAAACGCCAAAAGATCAGAGTTTTTCAATCCTGATTTTGACTTTGACAGCACCAAAAGCTCAAAACATGAGAGCATTTGTCAAATTTCACCCCAAACAAATCAGTGGCAATATTGTGATTTAGCGGCCGTTTGTTTTAAAAGATGGGACTAACCGAGCGTGGCACACGCTTGATTACGAAAGCAACAAACTTTTTTTTCAGTTTGCTTTGCCTTTTCAGACCCATCTGAAAACAATTGTCTTACCAAAGGATTCTTCAATTGAATGCACTCACACGTGAGGAACATGAAAATTGTGCTTGTCAAAGAAGACATAAAGAGGCATATTTGCATACAAGCGAAATCTGATCATTGAAAATTTGATCGAGCCGCACCTTAATAGGAAAACTCACGAAAATATAATGAAGAATAGAAAAATTATTGCCTGCGTAATCGATGTAATCAAATTTATAGGTAAGCAGTTGCTTGCAGACTTCACGGGGTGCTGCGAATGGGGTTTTTTGACCGCTTGGTGACGGTATTGTGAATGTATTCCAAAACTTTTGACCCAAGAGGCACCTGCCGTCAATTTAAATTTAGGCGCATTCAGTTTCTGACTTCAAATTGGTGATACCATTAACTACGGCGTCAATAGTGAATTCTTGCGGAGGAGTTGGTGTTGCTTCAATTTGGGCAAATGTGGGCCAAAATAGGATATTGGTCAATGACAAGTTGCTTTGGTAGAAGAATTCTTGGTCGTGCTTAAAATACAAAAGTAACAGCTTTTGCAAAGATCACGTACCAGTCTTCTCTCTCTTCCCAGGTAAAAATTACATGATCTGCAGAAGTGACACGATGGAAGCTGCGTTCACTGCCAGTAATGGTAACGACAGTCACGGCAATAATCCTGAAAATTTACTTCTTTTAGCAAAATATAACGCAGATCTGAAGAAACACATGCACAAAATGTGTGTTGCTGACTACCGTGCCTCAAAACTGGAAAAACTACTAAGTCGTGGCAAAATTGTAACTATAATCTCAAAAAATTACTTTGGAACATCTGAAACATTCCATGTCTAAACTCACGAAAGGAAACATCTTGTGAGAAGTTAGATTAATAGGGATATTCTCGATACAAATTGACACCACTCAGGATATCAGTTCACAGGAAAAATGCCCGGTGATTACCAGTTTTTGTTTTTGAATATTTAAATCCAAGAGAGATTGTTGGTTATAATAAAATGTGAAAAAACTAGCGACTGCGGCTTCAAAGATCTCGATTTTGCCATCCTGCAAAAAAAATTAATATCGATATAAAAAAAATGGGTTCCACTGTTCCACTGATGAAGCAGCAACTTTGACAAAAAAAAATAAAGACAGTCGGTGGATTGCAGCTGAAGCACCGGAATTGGTCCATGTATGGTGCAATGCCTAGATTTTGAACCTAGTCATTTGTGACACTGTCAGCAGTCGCATCTCATGCGATTGTTTCTTTGGTCTTTTGATTAAAATTACGGTATTCTTCAAGGAATCGTACATTAGAAAGGATATTTGGGTGAGCAGATAACAGAGAGCAACCCCTTTTCTTGATGATTGTGATAGTTCTCGAAGAAATCGAAAAAAGGTTCACGATCGAAACTTGACGTCCGATTAACAGCCAGATCGTACAGGGAAGATTTGATGAACTATGAAGCAATACTTACATCCTTCTTATTGCGTAGAATATTTGAGACAAGAAAGCAGTTGTAAAAATATCTTCAACTCAGTTCATTAGATATACAAAAAGCCTTCAATTTGGTATCAATAAGGACAAGCTAGCGAAATTGAGAGACAACTTCGAGGAAATCAAAGAACAGGCAGACCAATGTATTGAATGGACAAATGATGAATTGGCACTCTTATATTGAATGCAGCCTCGCAGAAGGAGAACGTTTTTCTAGGAGAACTAGCAAAGTTTCATTTTCCTTAAATTAATCAAAAATAGATTGAGGAATTCAATGAATCAGGAAAAACCTGCACAATTTTTATGAATGATGGTGCAACGTTATAATGTGCCCAGTCCTTATGAAATATATTTGATGGCGTTAGCTTTCCTTTTGTTCCAAGGCCTGAAAATTCTCCGGTTCTGAACATGATTCACAATATGCGGTGCCTCTTGAAGTTCGAAGCTTAAGGCTCTACAAATTCTATTACTTCCACTGTAGATATATTAAAGGTAGATATACTACAATGTAATATGTTTCTGATTTATTTCAGGATTTTTTTAATGTACAAACACATTTCCTTTCGAAAACTCGTGACTCTTTCATCATACTTGCACTCACGTTATACCAAGTCTGACCTCCATATGTTGTCACTGGCCGAACCAGATCCTTAAAGCAGATTGTCTTAACACGTCTGTCAACGCATCTGGAGTTGAACAGTTTGCAAAGGAACATGAAAACTTGCCGCGCCTAATCTAGCATGATTTTTAATTGTTTATTGTAGTAAAGGTACTGATCCAGATGAACACGGAGGTATCGTACACAGGATTTATGCGACATTTATTCTGAGCTCGGTCTCCAGCCAAAATGTAGAAATCTTTTCAATTGCTTCGTAGATCCTGTGGATTTTGAAAATCGTTGAAAATTGACCTTTGCAAGTTCACTTCCATTTGCCAGTTGTCCGTTTACAATTGGAAATCATTAAACATTCTCAGAAGAATCCTTTGGACTGCCGAGGCATTTCTGTCGGTCGTCTAAATTATCAGCAGGCATGAGCAAACACAACTAATTATCGCGTTGGTGATACATTGAAATCAAAGGTTACGATTGTAAATTGAGAATCATTACAGCGCAATTACAATTCCTTCCTGTAGAACATTCAAGACCTTAATATCGCGTTTCGTCAACAGACCTCAATCAGTCACAACTTACTTCAATGCACATCATGGGGATGAGGAGCCGGGGAAGTTTATCATGGAAGAGTTTAAAAATTAGTCCATCTGGCGAAACCATATCGAAGACTTTGTCCATATCAATGAGGCACGTAACATTCATTCCCTATTATTCAGTACCTAATAGATGTCCTAGGTCGGAATCCTCAATATGGTTGTTTATTGCATTATTCAGTATCACCGCTGATATAAGGAAGTGATATATGGTTGGTAGCTTTTCACGCACGAAGCACCCTTCCCTCCTCACCAAAATCGGGAGCACCTTAACCTTTTGTCAATCGTTCGGGAAATATTCAGCCGATATCAGGAATGTTCCAGCTCGATACAACGTCGGATGTTAGTGCTTCATTGACTTGAAAAAGAGGTTGGTCCAGTCTTGACTTGAAGTCGGAAACTCTCGCTTCAACAATTTCCGCGAGAGCTCGCGCCTCTCGTTCAGGATTTGGTAGATGAATTAATTCATACCAGTGATATCAAGCGTTTGCATTCATCACATCAAAATTTTGTTTCCATTATTGTCCGGATTCGTCGTGTTGATATTGATATCAGTCCTTTCTAGAGTATTCATTACTGCTAGTGACTGATTTTGTAGATTTATTCATGATTTCGTGCGAATTATGTTGTTCAATTTCGTAAGCACGTCATCTGGATCCTTTCGGCTAACAACCCTCAGTTTCTTCGCCCATTTTTGCTGACCTCGCGTCTGTAGAATTGACGGATTAAGTTCCAAACATGCTTAAGGTGTTATGCCACGGAAACCATTGTGGGTTGATCGTAGGCTTGAAACCAGCGATAAATATTGTTGACACGTTGACCGCCTCGCAAAAATTTAAGCAACTTTCGTGTAAAGTTATGAATAATTCATTAAATTATTTTGTAGAACCCAAAAGTCCCGACTTTTGTTTAAGGTATTGAAATGAAAAATTAAGGTTGCGTCAAAACTATATTAAATGTGCAATCGTTCCTAACTTAAACGTCTTAAGCGTACTGACAACATTCAATTGCACAATCAAGTCAAATCGCCGTATCAAATCGTCCCACTTCTGACACCAGTCTAGTATGAGAGCATAAAATCAAGCAAACGAAATTAACTTTATCAAAGCCTAGCAATCTATTGTTTCATTACCTAAAGCGCTATAAATTTGTGTTAAATTATTTTTATATTTAATACATTGTAATACATTATGCTAAAAATTTATGTTACATTGACGTCAGTATAAGTTGAAAGTAAATATTGGAATGAATACCGTTGATATGAAGTACATCAAATGCTTTTCTAAATCAGATTTAAACCCCCAAAATCGCTCCTTGGATTGACCTATTTCAAAGCCTTCAGGGCAGGATATTTTAGTTGGCATAAACTCTGAAAATTTTATCTCATTCAGACAAAACTCAAAGAAGACATAACGGTACATCGTATTATCTCGTAAATATGTAAAATTCTACTGAAAACATGTTTTTTCTTCAAATTCTTGATTTTTGAAATTACAAACATATACGTCATTTATTCGGGAGAATTTTTCTTCTAGTTTGAAGCTGTTTCGAAAATTCTGATTGTCCGAATCGCAACGAAGAACAATGAAACTTAAAACGTTCAACTGTAACACAATCCAACTCGATCGCGTGGTATTAGACGTAAATCCGATCCATATTTTAGGAAAACGTTTCCGGCCGTTTGTTGTGGGTTGATTCCAACTCCATCGTCAGTAATAATTGCACTTGTTGCTGAATCAACTTTAAACTCTTCCGCAGCAAATTTTAATAAGGCCACGAAGGGTGTTGTCTCAGGAACACTGAATACTTTGTATCTAAGTTTCGGGTCCGTTGATAAGGTTATCTTGAATTTTACTTTCGATGCACTCGTACACATATTGGTCAGTCAAAAGCTTGTCAAAATATTTGACATTTGTGATTTTTTGAATTTTGAAACGTAGGCCACTGTGAGTTCAGGTGACAGTTTCAACGAAAGGTGTTTTAGAAAGTTCTAAGGTTTGTCTAAATGAAAAATAACTTAATGTTGGAATTTTAGAGAATGGATAAAAAAAAATATTGTTTGCTCGTTCTCTAGAGAAGGTTTGAAGATTAATTTCAGAATGGTAGAAAGAAACCGAAAGCGGACGGGATGAGGCTCAAAAGAATGAAGAATAACATGTATACTATTAGTTTGGAAACTCCTGGGCCTCAGAGTTGCTCAACAAACTTGTTTCTAGACCAAAGACATCCCAAAATCGGTTATGGGTCTTACATATGATTTATCCGCGCTGTGATATCTACCACCTGTCGATAAATGGTTTGATTATTCTCATTGAATTTGCAAGAATATCTGCACATGTACAATTCCAAATAAGACTGTGAATATATTCGTATATTTTAAAAGAAAAAAAAATTGGACGTCAAGCCACACGTGTCAAAGTTGATCAGCATCTATTATAGCCTGCAAATCAGTTAGAGTAGATCCTCCATTTGTGTGTCATTGACGGAGTTTTCCGAATTCATTTTAGTGACCTCGACGGACAGGCCTACATTGAGAACACAAACCATTGACTCAAATTTGAAAATTATCCAAAAAGTATGACCTTTCCCTAAATCTTTACCGATTGCGGGCATACGTCTGTTTTTTTTATTATTAATCAGTGAATTACCTGGCGGCATGTAATCAGTTTATCACATTTTCAAAATTATGCAAAACACCATACCACTGACTGTGAAGAAAACTGGCACCTAAGTTAAGCTGTTTAGCCATTCGCCACGAATATCTAATATTCTTATCAAGATTTTTGCCGGTCGTGGGTAAAACCAAAAATATTCCAGTCATACAACTGATATTCTGACGGAGAGCTTTTGATAGAAAAAAAAACAACAGCAACAACAACAAGAAAAAAAAACATGCATTAAGAAAAATTAATAAGTTTTTTTGTGTGTGAAGAAAATACAGAAGAAAAAAAAAACAATCCAACGTAAGAAAACGATAATCAGATAAAAGAAGATGTTCACCGAGTTTCGAGGGAATTATACGTGGAAGCTTAGGGATTCAGAACGTTCAAATACAATCGAATCAGATTTATTTTGATATCATTAGATCGATCGTGATGGAATTAATGCGATTTCGATCGTTACAAGTTGTGTAAGAGCGATTTGTTGTTGAATTTTTTTTTTTCATGAAATACAGGAAAACTACGACCATGAGAATGACGCAATAGATTGAAGTAGTCGCGGCTTAAGTGGATATCCTCGACTAGACTCAAATGGAAAATTCAGTTGGATGTTCCACAAGTTGAGGATATGTCGTTGCAACGCCACTGGCGCGGTCGATTATCTGTTCCTCGAACGGAGGAATCATCAAAAAACATTCCAACTGATAATCGCTTATCACCTTGGAAAGTTATTAAGGTATCATCTCACACATTCCTCCTGCTGTTTCTCAATTCCACATATTTATGGTCAATGCCCCAATGGATTTATTTTCAATAATATCATGTCTTGGACCAATGGCTCACCGATGGATGACCATCGAAATAGTCATAGTCCACGAGATTGTGAGTGGAGATGGAGCCGCGCGGAATGGATCTTGCGTAATTCATTCTGTAACTGATCGCAGCTAATGCTGCTGAAGAAGAACTCGAGGAACTGGTTGTTTGGAGATTACACATTCTAGATTGCTAGAAGAAAACGAACGACGATAACTAAACTATTTTATCAAGCACGTATCGAATTTTAAAAGGATTTAAATATTGTTGATAATTAGGTGTTATATGATTTCAGTCTCAATTTAAATTTGCGTTGGAAAGATTATGCGTGGTGTGGTGACGGGTAGGTAGGAAGGTATCAGAATTTTTATTAAACACATTATAATATGTGATTAATGGGTAGTAATTTACCAGCAGAACAATGGAGACGGTTGGATGAAATACTTTTAGCGAAAATTAGAAAATAAACGATTATTCTCGTCTTCCCGATCGATGATAGCTTCACATTATTCATGACGATCATATCACCTTACATCATAGGCTCGGTCCGTGCACCTGAAACCTAAACTTATTATATTACAAACCATCTTCACATTGGCAAGTCACTTTCCCACGAAATCGCAGACACAGATCAAAACTCTTTGATAAATTTTCAATATTTCTCAATGGTGCAAGCGGATTTAGTCGTCTAGGTACTCACTGTCTTTATCGATTTCAAGTAGGAAATTAACCATAGCTCACATGATCCACAAAAAAAAAAATAAGTCCCATGTCCTTGTCTTCACAAGACAACCTCAATAACCCTCTTCAGAAACGCTCATTGAGCAAATTGCACAGGAAATCGCTTCTAGGGTTACGAACAGGAGCGATCCGAGCACAGTAATCAAGATTACCGATGTTTTTTTTTTCGTTTTTTTCCTGCTGGATTTTCCATTGAAATCCTTCATCAACCAACCAGTTCAGGATGTACGTATTCGAGCTGCTGAACGATAACAACAATCGCAACAACAAAGCAGTCAATCATTTGATGATAGGTACAGAACGTCTTCAGGTAGAAGTAGGTTGGACCACATAATCATTGTAATAATGATCGGCAAAGAATGGTCTCCAAGTTTGAGACGTCCTGTTTCTAATTGAAGGAGAGAGACAGAAAAAAAAATTAAATTACTACTGAATGTTTTACTGTAATTACCAAAGAGATGCGTCAAGCAATTGTTTGATAAGTCGTAGGATATTCAAACAAGCAAAATCGGGGGCGGATATACTTTTCATTTTTATGGATGATTTCGTGTTCAAAGAAAGTATAGAAAAAATTAAGCAAATTTAAGGAAACTCCAAAAAAAGTGTAATTCATCTGAGTGAATTATATCGTGATTGCTAAAGTTCATTCCCTTAATTTAACTCCCTAACTCGCGATCATTTGAACCCTGTATAAATTTGAATTTTGAACAAAAATCGATCTCTTCATGGATAAAAAAATAGTATTGAATTCCTTCGATTTTCAACACAGGATTGTTGTATCGTTTGGGTGAATTTTATTTACAATATATGATGTTCAATGATAATCTTATAATCTTCTTTCAATGGCAATTTACTTGACCTCTCGACCTTAGTTGAGCGTAACGTAGGGTTTCTCTGACCTGGAAACTGGAATTGGCCCACCCCCAAAATGCTTTTCATGCTTGCAGTGCATCAACTAATTAAATTTCATCCAATTTTAAAGCTCGTCTTCTCACGTCGTAGTTCGCTAAACTTTTTTTGCTGCAAGATTCTAAAATTCTTCATATAAATTTCAGTATTGCTTGTAAACTGTGTTTCTTGTATTTTATCACTTGGCACAAATTAATGTTAAGATTTAATGTAAAATTGACCGGTAGATACAAGGACTAGCCTTGAAGCTAGAAGTACAACAGGATCTTTTACTTTTACAACATTAATGCAGCCAGACGCGAGGGCTCAACCGCAAAATTAATGTCCAAATTTACAAGCCAAAAAATTAACAACAAAGTCTCACCAGCTCATGACGAAGTATCAGTAAAAGTTTTTCATTTGCAACAAAAAGGACGACGTTTGTACTTATTCCAAAACACGGAAAAATACAAACGATCAACATTCGTCGACGGATCATAAATGAACAGACAAACACTTATTCGGACAAAAGTGTTGGAATAAGCGTAAGAAAAAATCAATTTAAAAAGTTCAACCCTTTTTCAGATCAACAGTAGATAGCAGCAGACATATAAAAATAAAAGGATTAAAATACGAACGCGGTTCAATAAATACCCGTGTTTGACAACAGAGGAGGTTCCTGAAAAAAGTTGGTGTTATAATCGTATACTGCAATGCATCAAATGACGATAAAACAAATTTCAGACTGATTTATAGGTTAGTTTGAATTTAGCAGTCATTCGAGTCAGACGTGTTTCGTGATTTTCGCTAAGATGGACAAAGAGCAGTATCGTTCGGTAATCTACTTTTTATTTTTGGATTGCAAAAATGCGAGAAGATAAAAGCAAAGTTGGATGCTGTTTATGAGACACTTCGCCATCTGTGACTACAGTTAGATATTGGTTCAACGAATTTAAACGTGGGCGAACATTCGTTTTTGATGAGGAGCGCCCAGGACGCTCGGCAGACGTCATTATCGATAGAATCATGATTTTCGCTGATCAACGAACGAAAGTGCGCAACGTATCAGAGGGCGTAGGTGTATGGGCCGGAACGGAATTTAATACTTTTCATGTTAAGTTGGCAATGAAAAAGTTTTCTGCCCGATGGGTACCGCGATTGCTGACGGTTGAGAAAAATTCATGTGGCTGTTAACTACGAAGCAGAGTTTGGAGCAATTTTAACGAGATGTAAAGGAGGTTTTGCTACGATTTGTCAGTGTTGATGAAACCTGGATTCATCATTATACACCAGAAATTAAGCAATAATCATTACAATGGAATCTGCTCCAAAGAAGCAGAATACGTTCTCATCTGCCGGAAAGGTCATAGCAACGATTTTTTGGGATGCGAAAAGCGTCATCCTAATGGATTTTTTTAGAAAAAGGAACAACACTGGACAATGCTACAGTGAGTTATTGAACCGCTGCGACAAAAATTGAAGGAGATACGGCCGCATTTCGTGAAAAAGAAGGTGCTTTTTCACTATAATAACGCGACAACATATTCATCCGGAGCTGTCGCCGCGAAACTGCATGAATTGCGTTACGAATTGCTGCTGCACCTCTCGTTTTCATCGAATCTGACTCCTTGCAACTTTTTCTTGTTCCCTAACATGAACAAATGGCCCTCGTTGCTCAAACTACGAAGTTATCGCCGAGACAGAGGCGTCTTTCGGAGAGTTCCTCCACAATCCTTTTTTATGGAGGGGTTAAAAAAATGGTAGGAACATAGGAGAAGTGTATCTTTCTAAAAGGGGACTTTGTTGAGAAATAAAAACAGATTTTATAAAAAAATTGTCATTTCGGACACGGGAACTTATTGAACCGCCCTTGTAGATGGAACATAATTTCGGATTTCAACCAATAAAATTATGCATTATATGCGGATTTCAACCACTAATATTATTTTATTATACATTTATACTTGATAACGCTCCGTAGCCTACCATTTTTTCTCTGACACTTTACTGATCGGAGCCTTTGGTAACCTAAGCAACAATATAACTTGATTTAATCGTTGACAGCAGTTATTTCTGTAAGGATTCCCTCCTTTCTTGAAAAGTAAGTATCATGGCATCATGTCGGAGACTTCAATCGGAGACATATATTTCTTGGTAGTGATATATACTCTGCAAATGAAATTCAAATCCGGACAGCGTCTTTGCCATGGAACATCGATGCATTCAACGTCGAACTCATCAATGACTAGATAAATTATTGCAGGTGAACTTTATATCTTTTTTTTATACTTTCATAATAAGGTAGGTACTGCAGGAATCTTGCGAGCAAAACACTTTATTTTACGAGAGCATTGGGGTTGATAATCAAGACATTGAGTCAAAATAACTTTGTCTGAGACTACAATTCCTGCGCTAAGAAAAAAGTGTGAAAAAAACACGCAAAATATCACTAAAGCAATTCAGTTGTGCAAGTTCCTTATAAAAGGAGGTGCCTCATCCATGGATCGAACGCCTTATCAAAAGCAGTTGGGCTTAAAGAACGCAAATTGAAAAAAAAAATACTAGAAACACCAAATCGACTTCAGATAAGACTTCGTTTTCATGACCAATTACACGAATATTTTAAATCCAGTGGGATAGTGATAATTGAGTTAATTATTGAGTATAACTTCTTTAATAGATTTACAGTGAATGTCCTGATCGACGCCGGTTTTTTCGCCAAAAAAAGGTTTTAGAAGATAAGACCCATTCCTTGATAATTCTCATTAAATTGCTTGTCAAATTCTGACTAATTTACTGGTACTGACAGCATCTGTCAGGCTAATAGTGCCAATCTTCTTTGAAAAACCTTGACAAAGTTCTGGCTCCTGATGAAATTTGGCAGGAAGGCGTGATCAAAGCCATGTTGAATTCTTCCAACTTTATATCCAAGTTCGGGTTTGGATCCTGTAGATCAGTTCGTATTTGCATATTATTTTATTTTTTATCGAGATCCAGACAGAAATGCACAAACAAAGAGCTGGTAGACTCTTTGGAAGTGTGATTCTATGTGGAATGATATAAATATCCTCACCAACTTCTATTGTACTTTGAGGCAAATGCATCCTTGATATTAACAAGGAACTTAACGAAGATGCCATCAAAAAAAACATATTCATTTAGACAAATCAATGTCATTCTATAGAATCCTGTCAAAAGATAAATTACATCATAAGTACTCAGAATCAAATTGCCAAACAAACGAAATCTGGCAACACCATCAACAGCCTTCCCAGCAGAAGCCTCAACAAACGCAGACGGAAGTTAGTTCTGACAGGCGTATTTTCCTCAATGCACGTGGCCGCCCATACAAAAAGCAAAAATCAAAGTGAAATCACGATGAAACCAAGAAGAATAAAAATAGTCTGACATCCTTCCATACCACCCCTTCCATTTTCATCATCAAGATTCCGATTTTTCACATCCAATCCAACATAACAAACAGACGCCTGCTTGCTTGTCTGCCTGCCTGCCTGCTTGCCTCGTTGCCTTCTTGCTTGCCTGCCAACCAACTTGCCGTAACTTACTCAGCTGAGCTGTCAGGATAAAAGAATCGAATAAGAAACGACAACATTGCAATGTCATGGCTATGACACATCATCAAAATGTTCTTATTTTAACTAAATATGTATGTCAGCCACCATTACAGGATATCAACTTTTGCTGCTATGTATTTTGGTTAGAAGTGTTCGAACGTAATGACAAGGATTCCCTAACCGGAATTCATGTGCTGGACATCCCGAAAGGACTTCACTTCCGCTGTTGTGTATTCATATTTGCTTTCGCTCTTGTTTATCTGTTTCATCTTTCTTCTTGCCGCACTTGTAAAAGTTTGATAAAATAGAACAAATCCAAAATTCATGTTTGCTTTCAATTCTGTAACCAACATATAAAATTTTGGATATCTGATCCAAAGTTGAATATGTTGAGTGTAACGTTAGATTTGAATGTTGGTAACCTACGCACATTTCAAACGGGCAAAAAGTCTAGAATCGAAAGTTTTCAGTTTTGATTTACTTTATGTGACAGGAAAGGAAACGGTAGGGGATGAAGTAGGATGTGATGATACAAATAGAAATCATCATAAAGGAACGATAAGTTTGATGGCTACAGTTTCGCGATTAAGGATATAACCAGGTGATTCAGGATGTCTTTTGATATGTTTTCATTTTAAGAGTGGCTGATTTAGGTTTTTATTCGGCAAATTTATTGCACTTTGTATTATGATTTTTATGTCCTGTCTATAATTGAACATTTATGGTAAGGATCTCATGCCAATTATCTAGGGGGCAAAACGTTGGTCTCACGTTTCAAAAATAAAGAAAGTTCTTAATATTTATCGGCCAAGTTTAATTATTTTTTAGAACGAAAACGAGTACGATGCAATAAACAATTTTATATACGGGGCCTGGTTAGATATTTATGGAGTTTGCATGGTGAAACATCCTTTTTTCCATATTGTCTTAACTTTGTAAGTCATTTTCAAATTATTTAAACGAAACTAGCACCCATTCCAGTGGCATACAGTAACAAACCACCTTCAAAAATAGTTTCTGCAGTACTTTGGAGTTAGAATTTTCTCAATAACGTTTCAGGATTGGTTTTTTTTTTATTTTACTTTTGTTAAAAATTGGGTTCTTCATTTCCGGTGTGAGATCATTCAGGATTTCTAACTGCACGGAGTTTTGATTGAAAAATTACATGAATAGATTTTTGATTTTTTTAGAAAATCTGTCAAAAATGTAGCAAAACCGTTTGACTTGCTGACTATCCATGACCATCTTATTGGCTCTATAATTAGTTACCAAACAAGAAGTAGGAACTCCTCTACGAACAAGAAGTTCCATAGAGCTCTTCAAAATTCCGTTCTTTTGAAAAAATTTGAAATCCTTACACTCTTATCTCAATACAAATTATTTTCACAATTGAGATGAAATGTAAGTATTTGTACTAAATCGAATTTGTTTCTGGCACGAACGAACTCATTGCTTTTTCAAATTTGAACAACATAAGGAAGAAATGACATTGACGTAAACAGATGAGAGCCTTCAACTGTTTTTTAAACATCCTCACAAAATCTGTTTGCAGCTCGTAGATCTTAAGATGACTAAATAAAGATACACAAATTTTTTGACAGGAAAACTAGGTTACAAAGGGATATACAAAGGAAACCTTTTAAATTAAACCTTTAACCTTTTAAATTTAACCTTTGATCTTTTTAAATTTATATACGTACTTTTCAAACAAAAATAAATAACCCTTCAAAGTACTCCCCACCGGCTCTAATACATTTGTCCAATATTTTATTCTATCGCTCAAGACCTTTTTTGAAATTCATCTTCTTTGATCCCCAGCATCGCCTCTGTCGTTTCTTTCCTCACTTCAGCAATGTCAGCGAAACGCTTTCCTTTCATATTTCGCTTCGTTTTGGGGAAATAAGAAATTGTAGCAGGCAAGGTCGGGAAAGAATTGGGGATGAGCCGTATGGGCCATGTCATTTCTGGTCAAAAATTGGCGTACAGACAATAGTCCTGTCGATGCGCTGGTGCAGTTTCGCAATCCTTCCTCAATATCCACGGAGGATGCCTGATTAGATGTCTAATCCTTTGAAAGACACTATAAATTGACGACGACTCTAACACCGAACAAGGAAATCGGCATTGTTTTAACGTTTGATTTCACGTGACGAGCAGTTTTCGGGGGCAAGTTTGATTGCTCATTCAGGGTCTTAACGAGTCTTAACTGCGGTACCCTAATTTGTGACCTGTGACGACCGTGAAAAAAATCAGATCATTTTAGAACTCTGCTTTCAAAGCATAGCACGAAGCTTCCACGAAACCTTGTTTTTATTCAGCAGCCAACATTCAAGGCACGAATTTGGTAGAGACTCTTATCATCCTTCATTTTTGCGTTGAAATTCACTAAACTGAACTTCAAGCCCCTTCAGACAGATACACAATTTCTTCAATCACAATTTCTTTCTCATCAATTTCTCCAAGATGGCTTTGTGACTTTTTTCAACATTTTCGTCGGGTCGGACCGTCTACTGACGAACCAGAGGGACTTTTGTGGGCAATTGTCACCACCCAAATACTCGAGTTTGTTGTTGTCAAAAACAACCCAAAAGTTGTCAAAAACAATCCAAAAAAAACCCCAAAAGTTGTCCTTGCAGGCTGTTTTTAACATTTCAAGAGTTTCTGTGCTTTTTTTTCTTAGCAAAAAGCGAAACTTAACAGACGAGCACTGTTCAGGAGAAGCAGTCGTAAAACGACGAGGACACTAGACAATTGTCACTAAAATACAAACCCAACGGAACTTTCTTTACCATTGACGCGTAGCTTACTGACTCGGGAATGGTGGCTCTGTGCACCCCCAGTAGCAGAACGCGGTCTTACCTACACTCGGCCCGCCTAAAAATCAGTTCGGTTTCCTTTCCTCCGTAAATCCTCGTATATATTTCACCGAATGCCTACATACGTATTTTCAGGCCAATCGTCGTCGGGCGTCCAGTTTGTGAAGTTGATTTGCAACAAACACCTCAATAAGAGTGCTGTCATGATAGCAAGCATCCTGCAATATCAGACAATTTATTGTAAATATCCAGAGACAAAACGGACAGGATACTCTGTTTAATACAAATTCTAGGAGGCTTAATTGTTTATATAAAAGACGGTTGGAGCAGAAATTACCTGTAGTAGAGTATGAGTAGACATTTTATGGTTATTCAGTAGCAGTTATGGTAGTAGTAGTAGAAATAATGTTGTATTTTTAGATATGGCTGAAGTGTCAGATGTCTTCGTTGCTGATTTCGTTTCACTGTTTACTAGTGGTACTACCTCTACCACTAGTAGTAGTAGTAGTAGTAGTAGTAGTAGTAGTAGTAGTAGTAGTAGTAGTAGTAGTAGTAGTAGTAGTAGTAGTAGTAGTAGTAGTAGTAGTAGTAGTAGTAGTAGTAGTAGTAGTAGTAGTAGTAGTAGTAGTAGAAGTCGTAGGGACAGTAGTTGTAGGAGTAGTAGTAGAAATAAGTTGTCGTTGTACTTTGAGCTATAGTCGGAGTGTCAGATGTCTCCGTTGCTGATTTCGTTTACTAGTGGTATTACCATTACCAATAGTAGTAGCAGCAGCAGCAGCAGTAGTAGTAGTAGTAATAGTAGTAGCAGTAGTAGTTGTTGTAGTAATATTAGGAGTAGTAGAAATAGTAGCAGGAAGAGTAGTTGTAGGAGTAGTAGTAGAAGTATTAGTAGTTGTAGTAGTAGTAGCAGAAGCAGTAGCTGCAATATCAAAATATCGGTTGATGTGGGATTTACAGGGGCATCTTCCCCTGATTCCACAAAATAAACTGCAACTACTACTCCGACTACTCCGCAATTGACTTCGTCAACGTTCATTTTCAGTAATGCTGCGATCAATTGAAATTTTTGAAATTTCCCCGAATAATATTGCATTCAATGTGTTCAGAGACAATTGATAAAGTGATGAGAGTTCGGTGTTATATTTTCTTGTCGAAAAAAAATGTTTCTGCCAAAACGACGTCACATTGCCAAATGGCTCACAAAATGACATTCAATTTTGAAAGCGCTGTAAACAATACATCATAAAATTATGTCATTATGATTAATCCTTAAAATTCTGAACTCATTAGGACGTACACGCTTTTTAGACTTACTTTTGTTCTATTGCAGCAAATACTATACTCCAGTATTTCGTTACCAAATCATAATTCGCCAATCTTTCTAGCACACATAGAATGTTACTAACGAAAATTACTTTGACAGTTGGTAGTTAACATTACAAAAACCCATGCATACTTCACGATTTGAAATAAAAAAAAAAAAAAAACCACCGAAAGCTGAAAACCTACTGAGAAGGACCTTGTGAAAACAAAAGTCCTCTTAATTAAATCCACCGAGAATTGTTCTGATTGCACTCAAGGGGATGATCTTCTGACGTTTTGTTCCACCTCCTTCTGTGTTATTTTTTCTAGTTCACGAGCTGTTGAGCACAGACACAAGGGGGACTATATCGGAGTGAAATTCATGTAGGTGCATATATGCATATGTCAATGTATGACTAACGACGCCAGTTGGTGTTTATTTTTTTTTCGTTGCTTCTTTTCTCGTTGTTGAAGCCTTGCGTCAAGTCATCTCTTTGGCAAAAGATATGAGCGACAAGCGAGTAATCTATCGCCACCCAACCATAGTCAAATATAGAGAGAATGGGTGATGAGTATGTTCAAGATTTTTTTTTCTTCACCGGATAATGCGTTGTATAAATTTGTGGAGTGTCTCGACAGCAGGACATAGACATTGAGAAGATGCAAAGCATATTCGGTATTGAGTATGTGAGGGGGTAGTTTTGAGCATTACGTCAAAATCAGCTGTCATTACCATAGAGCTAGATTTTAGTAGTGACAAAATAAATTCCCGGTTTCGTTTGAATTTGGATGAGGAAGTTCATGCATGCACAAATATATACGTTTGAATGGCCAAAGTTTAGAGCCATAATTTTTCCAGATAAAATACATGTCTGCCTAATTTCCTGAAATTGCAATTAATATTAAAAAGCACCCTCTCCCTCCCACACTTAAATTCCTGTTCTCTTCTTGAATGCATTGTTCTCAATACTTTATTATGCAAAAAGAAAAGTATATTCGGTAGTTAAAATATTCAAACTATTGTGATGAATTCAGATTCGAAGCATTGGTTCTATATGATATATGTAGATGTTTGAATGCACTATAAGTCATCTGTCACTGAAAAAAATATGGTCCAACATAGGACATTGACAGATCATAGCCATGTTATCTTCTTGGTCCCGAACGAGATGTTTCTGAAACGCCTAACATTAAACGATACAACATCAATCCTTTTATGAATCCTTGCAAATTGTAGCCCTTAAACAGTTCACAGTTCTCAGGACCTCATTACATCACCGAAACTCTGCACTTCTAACAACATTACAACATTCAAACATGTATTCTATGAATAATATACGAATAATTGTCTGCGTCCCTTTGAAGGACCACATAAAATAAAAGTGCAGACTTGTAAATATAAATTAATAATCAGATTGGTTCATAAATGAAATTTCAAGAGGGTGACGGTGACCGTGTGAGAGTGGCGTTGGTGGTGAATTAAGAGCACTCTCGGGTGGTACAACAGGATTTTGATGATTGTAATGTGAGTAACAAGCGTATTATTAGAGGCAAGATGAATTGCATCATAGAATAATATTTAAACCGCGCCCAATCATTCCAATCGATGGGGTGGAAATAAAGAAAACGGTTTCTTCTAATTCGCAAATGTGCACATGCATTGCAACAGCGCTGACATACGTTGATTTGTAGTGTGGAGGGTTTTTCGTTGGTTGATTTGATTTTGATTTCCGGCCTAATCCTATCATTTAGTTAACCTTTATTGTTCAACTTGGACGATTTCAATCCGGAGTGAATGCATGAATCAGGTCTGATTCAGGGGGTTTCGTGGGTTTCACTAGGAATTAATTAATTGAATTTGTTGATTGTGAAAGATATGAAAGGATGTGTATTCATATCTTATGAACTTGTTAATAAGTTGTCAATATTTACAAAAAATTGACGCTGCTTGGGGGTGAGGCCATTTCGGGAAAGAACTTAAACAGCACTTCATCCATCGATACAGATGTGTCTGTTCCTTCCTGTCCATTCAGTCAAAAAATAATTTTACGTACAGGACACTTTGTGAGACTGATAATATTTCAATTCCAACGAAAAAGCGGCGAGCGTTCTCGTGTCTTACAAACAAAACAATGTCATTCTTTAATTGAGCATTTTCACTTCTATGAGTATAAGGTTTCTATACAGCAGTGAAAAGGACGTAGATGGCGTTTAGAGGGACGAAATAAATGCAAATTGTCTATTGTATTCAATATAATAAAGTAGTTTTCAGGTGAAAATCAATTCAAGGAGAGCTCATTCAAAGTGTTTATTCAATGGAATTGTATGTTTCTCATTGTATTTTGTGTTTTATACTCTTACATGCCATAAAAGTGTGTTTGGATAGTGTTAAATGAAACAAGTTTAAAAATTCGCGGAAAATTTTTGCCCCAAGATGATCAAGTGAGAACGATACTTAACGTTATTTGATGCCCTGAACTACAATCTTCAATCCATATGTCAAAATTAGTACTAGCTTTCGAGTTCACGCATGGTGGTAGTACTGCATTCTTATGACAGCTGTCAGCAGTAACGTTGCATTAAACATCATTTAGAACTTGTTTTAAGCGCTGCGATTGTACTTCAGAGCGTTTGAAAAGGCAGAAAAAAGTGTTTTTGCACGTTTGTGAATGTTATGTGCTCGCAAAACGCGGAAAAATCATGACAAATAGCCTCAAACATCCAGTATTTATGTAGTGCTTTGATTTGCTGCAGTAAACACTGACAAGATATGGGTACCGATATTGATTTGTAACAGAGGGCAGAACAAAGCTGTATACTTTCCAAAAAGTCTGCTTTTAGGTTTCTTTGCCAGGTTTATGGAGAAAACAAAAATTCATGAGGATAATTTCTCCTTATGTTCGATTAATGTCCTCAGTATAAATGATCAAAAAACAAGTATAAATAACCCGACATACGCGGTTTGTTCAAAAAGTATCGTGAATTTTGAATTTTCGCGGGCTACGTATGTTCGATTTTTGATCTTTTGGTGGCGTTATGTTGGTACTCATGACCCTTACTTATGTTGACAATTCCGGCCATTTTGAATGTCCAGTCAGTTTTTGACAGTTATTTTGCTTGGGCGTGTTTTATCTGTCTTCGATTTTCGTCTATCCCAAAAAATGGATCAAAGAATTTGTATTAAATTTTGTGTGAAGAACAACTTAAAGGGCGCGGATGCATTCAGAATATTGACAGTTGCATACGGCGAAGCTACTTTGCACAAAAGCAACGTTTATCGGTGGTACAAAATGTTCTCAGAGGGACCGAAAAAAGCACGCCATGTTCGGTCGAATGTGAAGGATTTGCTGACAGTTTTCTTCGATTGTAGGGGCGTGGTGCATTATGAGTTCTTGCCGCAGGGTAGAACGGTCAACAAGGAATATTACCTTCAAGTAATGCGCAATTTGCGAGATGCAATCCGCCAGAAACGCACGGATTTGTGGAAGAACAAAAATTGGCTTTTGCACCATAATAACGCCCCTGCTCACACATCGTTACTTGTGCACGAATTTTCGGCCAAAAACAACACTAATAATGCCGCAGCCACCGTATTCCCCAGACCTGGCCCCCGGTGACTTTTTCTTGTTCCCGAAATTGAACAGGCCCATGAAAGGACGACGTTACGCCACGATTGAGGAGATAAAGACGGCATCGAAGGAGGAGCTGAACAAGATCACAAAAAATGATTTTTCAAAATGCTTCGAGGATTGGAAAAAACGTTATCACAAGTGTATAATGTCTGACGGGGATTACTTTGAAGGGGACAAAATAGATATTCATGAATAAATAAACAATTCTTGAAAAAACATGAAATTCGCGATACTTTTTGAACAAACCTCATATAATCAGTGTCGATGCCAGTTTCATATACACACAGTGATCCAATTTATCCAAGTATAAGTGTAAAAATGCGCTTAGAATTTCACCTTGATAACAGGCTAGTAATGAAAGTGATTTCGTTCGTTTTCAAAAAGCATTTAATTTCGCAAATTGGGCTAGGTGATTTGATTTGCGATTTCGGGGCGAAGGCGTGATGAGCGACTAATGTTGGACTCTCAAACAGACCCCTGTTAGTATAAACGATCCATTTCGATCTCTCTTCATTTCTTATTTGTACTTTTCAATTCAATAAATGGCCGGTCTTGATCCTACAGCGCAGTTTGACAAGTAACCAACGAGTGCCTGAAAATGTTAAAAATATTTGTGCCCAGCCAAAACACGGAAAATGACGAGACATTGTTGCATCAAATGGAAAAAGGGGTTTGCGACCCTAATGCCTGGTACAGCCGACGCCGATTGAACTAGTTCTTCACGTCATAATAACGTTAACGTTCAGAAAATATATGAAATTTTTCTGATATTGACGTCATTATGATGTCAAGAACTAGTTCAAACGGCGTCGTGTGTCCTTAGCATTACAATGGTGACGTCCGCAATAACTGCGTCCAGTGTGGCTTTTTTTATTTTATTTCTATTGTGAAATTCTTGAGTATTGAAATTTTTCTTGAATATCACAAGGCCGTATTTTCATTGACTAGTTTTTATGGTGTTTGATTGTGTTATTGACTAGTTACGTAACTGAAAATACAAACTCTTTACTTAAGGTTAAATACACAGAGCAAATCAAATAGAAAATATCCTTGAACAAACAGATATGCTGCACCATCAATCAAGGAACCCAGGCTGTTAGTCAACTTACAGTAGAATTATAAATGCATCCCAAAACTGACCACTTGAAATCCTTTTCCCACGTCACCATTTAATTTGACGAGTGGTCTTAGATAGACGCTACCAGATCAACTCATCGAATTTAGGTAATCGCATGCATATTTCACCATCAATTCCCATTCTTCATATCCACTTAACATAAATCTCAATGCAAAGATCATCATATCGCGCGGCACTACAATAAATTTGATACGCGTCCGCGGCTATACAAAAGCTTTCGAGGGTCATATTTTATCGTTCAGTAAACAAGGACATGCATTTAATCAGGTCTCGACTATAATGTCTATTTGCGCGCTTCGATACCCTTCAATTTTCAAAACCAGAATTACTTGTCGGACCTGTAACCGCGACGTAAAGGACTCACGTTATCAAATCGCGAAATACCGATTTCGTTGAAGACAACGTATAACGCGATGTCCATGTCCTTTCGTGAGTGGCCAACTTAAAGACCGAGCATAATTTTCATTTTTGTTTTCTCTATTTTTTTTTCAGATGTAACATTTTATCGAAACTATGCAAGAGGGAAGGAATTATTGAAAACAAGTACTTTCGCGGGGTCGTCACCTCACGTCCTTTTTCACTAGAATTTTTTCATTCTTCCCATGTGAAAAATTTCATTTTGATATCGCCTAATGTGCGTTGCTGTCAAAATAGAATAATACCACGCCGTAGCAGTAGATGTGTTTCGTGTTAAGAAGCATTTGGGAAAAATAGAAAGAAAAAAATTATATATATAAATACACGTGAAAATTTATAAACAGGACTTGGGTGATGAGGGAAAATCTTTCGATGGAATATTTCGAATCGCCATAGGTAACCAACCTTTGAGTCATTAGGGGTTTGATTAATGGCCTGAAGGACACACCGCGAGTGAGCCGCTCGTTATTCCTTTTTGTGGAAACCTAAGGACCGCGCCATGCTGTCTCGCGAGAGATTTTTTGTTCTTTCAATGTTCCCCGTAGACCAGAATCAGGCAACATGGTGCGCGGTGTGGTCCATCAAGGGATACCTTGATCGCCGGGAGAAAATAAATTAAAAACCAATTAAGTCACTGCTTCGGTGGAATGTTGTTGGCTCGAATCGTGTTGGAAATTGCTACCACATGAGAGATGAAAAGTTCAATGAAAAACTGGTTGCAGTGCACCCTGAGAAATCAATCATCTGATGTTGAAAAACACATCAGACAGCACCAGTTGTGAAAATTCAAGGACGAAAACTCTAATTTCGAATGTTTATTGTAAGAATTGATTAAATAAATTTTGAGTCGGTTGCATAATTCGTAACGACCGGACTCGATTCAAAATTGATGAATTATTTTCGCGAAAAATGAAGAACTCGTGTGAATGCAAACTGATTATATCTGAAATCTTTGAGCGCTCACGGCGTTGGCGTTGGTTCTTAAATCTTTCAATCCACCTCATACATTGCGCATTCCTGAAATGAAGAAGACAAAAACGTATCTACCTGGTTGCCAAGTTCTGAAAAATGTTTCAAATCACGTTTTTTTTCTGAAATAAATGGAAAAATCTGCTGTTTCACTGAGGTAGACATCCCGGCGTTAGGGAGTCCTGCACCGTAACTCGCCCGACCAATAAAACTATACGGTCTATACTTAACTTAGTACCGCAAACAGTGTGTCAGAGGACATAAATTAAATGCCTAGCCACCTCTTGAGCTAGGCAGTCGTAAATTGTTGTGTTTTATGAGCTCGACTGTATCCTTACACATTTCTCGTAGTGCATACGTGTATGGTTTTATAGCTGGATGACAGGGTGTTTCGTTGAAATCCCGCAATAAGATGCCGAACCAGTTTTTTTTCTTCTGTGATCGCGTGAATAATTGACATTCGATATACGCATATAGAATGCGACTTTGAGCAATTCATAGTTTTTGTGGGCACGTCCCCTTTTCGTTGGCACTTAATCAAATTTCATATTCGTATGCGATAATAGCAGTTTCAGCGAAAGTCTTTCGAAACCCACATTCGGAATCATATATATATTTTAGCAACCACACATTATGCAGGTTTGCTTTTATCTTATCAATTTTTGTTTTTTTCCTCACTTCATTCGTTACAAACAACCATAAATCAAAACACCTTAAAATGTTCGACCTAATGTTACACTGAAACGTCGTTGCTGTATTCTAGGACGATTTCAAACCGGACAGTTTTGCTATAGGTCATAAAAGTTCCAAGAAAAAATTTTTTGGATAGTGGGACACTCACGATATGAGTGTAGTTGTTGCACAAAGGATTTCACAGGCCTCCTAGACAGACAACGGATTTCCAAGTGCATTGTCGTCGTCATTTCGAGCCCAAAAGTTCTGGACGAAAAATCTCAAGGAAGAGACCAAGGTCAAGAAGACTGTTGATGGGCTTCATGTTGGGTTGCAAGTGTTGATGGATGTTAAAGTTTTATTACCCGATATATTTCATAATTACCGGCTGAGTGATTCGTTGGGATTTGTGTCGACGTTTATTGTAAACTTATGATTTGTGTTGGAATTTTAACGATCAAATTTGTGATCCGTTGGGAATATGGACGACACTTAAAATTTGTGACCAACTCCGACCAAATGATTGATTTGAACCCATTTTCACGGGCATATTTTCAAACACCTTTTTACGTCTTTCTTGTACATATTTATACGGCCTGGATTTTACGTTATTTATTTGTCTGCACATACTAAACCGTTTTTTAGAGGAGATTATACGGACGCTTGCTTGTCCTTTTTTATCCAAATACCGGTATATGAGATATCTTCAGGATGTGATGTCGATTTCTCACTAATTTCTGAAGGTACAAAAAGGGAGCAACTGGTGGACAAGGAAGCAAGGACAAGGCGAAGACCAAATGGAAAATTATTGCAAAAAATCTACGATTCACTCTTCAGTTTGTTTTCGTTTGCTAACTTGATTCCTACAATTCTTTGGATGAGCGCCTGCTCTAAGAATCGTAAATTTTTCACATTTTATGTTCGATTGAAATAATATTTTAGGTGTTGGTCGTTTTTTAGGTGTTTTAGGTGTTGTTTACTTTCTTTTCATATATCGCAATTATGGCACCTGATTTGCCAAACCTCATCGATTTTCGTTGTCACATGAACGCTCATTGCTGAATGGTGAGGTTTTGGTGAAAAACAACAAGACAATTTCACTTTACGCGGGGTCGTCCTCAGAACACGATCTCTTGCCACTTCTCCTATTTCTGGAGATGAAAACTCTGATGGAGAGACGTCTCCCTCTTTTTTTAATTAAGATTGACTAATATTGGAAGTTCGAGCAGGAGTCAAGGAACTCTAGAAATTTTGTGAATTCCTTGAAACGATTTTCTGTTGTTCGTCCTTTCTCTTTGGCTCATTCTACAGCCTTTTTTGGCATACACAATATGACGGAAAATTGAAAATTACATTTAAAGAAATTCATTCCAGTTAACTTTCAACAAAGTCCCCTTCCCTAGATATACACTCATTTGAGCGCTCCACGAGTGATTCGAAGGCTCTCTGGTACTCCTCTGAAGTTATCGCTGTGATACGCTCGGTGCAAGCCGCTTGAATGCTCGGTACATCTTCAAAAAATCGTCCTTTCAAGGCCATTTTTAGCTTGGGAAATAGGAAAAAGTCGGCTGGAGCCAGATCTGGGGTAGAGTATGGGGCGTGATTGATGCGTTGGATTTGATTTTTGATAACGCTTCACAATGTTCGAAGAATGAGCAGGCGCATTGTCATCCAGCAAACTCCACGATCCTGGTTCCTTGTACTCGGGCCTGATGCGATTAATCCGGCGCTTCAGACCTTTTAACACCTCTACGTAATACGCAGCATTCACGGTGGTGTTTTTGAGTCTGGCCTTTGGAGTCGAAGTAAGCGATGAGCATCGTCTTTACCCGTGACTTTTGTTGGCACACTTTTTGAGTCCTCGCACGGCCCGGACTGAGCCAAGCGGATGACTGACGCTTCGTGGAAGGATCGTATTGAAAGCATCAAGTCTCGTCTCCAGTCACAATTGAGGTTAGAAAGCAAAATAAAATTTTGACACCATTGGATGCGAGTTTATTTCTGCTCTGGTGTGAGAAAGTGCGGAACAAATCGAGAGTAGACCTTCCTACGGTTCATTTTTCCTTTCAAAATCAACGCGACGCTATCCTTGCTCATGTTCAGTTCGTCTGCCAACATTCTGAGAGACATGTTGCAATCCTGCTTCAGTAGCGCGCACACGCGAGCCTCGTATTTGTCGGTAACAGCTGTTGACGGCCGACCGCTTCTCTCGTAACCTTTTAACGACTCTCTACCCTTCTTGAACAGACTAAACCACGTGTAGACAGTTGTACGCGACAGTACAACTTCACCGTAAGCTAAATCGATCATTTTTTTCGTTTCCGCAAAAGTTTTTTTTAAGTTTATTGTAGAATTTAATTGCGGCACGATGTTCAAATTTCTCATCCATCGTAGAGCTTGCATCGGGGTACTCAACACACGTTCACTCAAGCACGTCTATCTCGGCAACTAATAAACGGATACTGGTGAAAAAATTCTCAAACACTCCAGAGGGATGCAGCAACATAGTACAGGTGTCCTCCAAGAGGTGGCACCACTCGTACAAGCGCTATAAAATAAGCTCGGGAACTTTTCCGACGTACTGTGTATGTCACCTTGGGAATGTTGCTTCGAATGAAATAACACCCTATGGTCACACCGCCAAAACGTGTCTAGAAACGAAGCAAAAAAAAAAATGAAATATGGTTCGGAATAAAAATTCAATAAATGTATTCCTTGACGGAAAACCCATAGCAAATAGCGTTATAGTCTAGAAGTGATTCCAAAAAAGAATAAAGGAAGATTCTGTCATACTTTTCAACTCTTTACTTTGAACTAATATGAACAATTTATCACAGTGAAAGAGCAAGTGTGTGGCGCATGGGCATATAATGATTCGCAAAGGCTTTTCATGCGATATTTCAGATTGATTATGCTGTAACACCCCACAGAGTACTTTAATGATCCTTTTTGCCCCTTTCTCTCTTTATCTCTCTTTCTCTGTATCTTCAAGATTTGACGCTTGTGGAAGCAGTCTCAACATTTATTCAGACCATTTTTGTTTTGTTTTTTCTTTCTTATTGAAATTATCATAATTATTTCGCCTGACAGTTTTCCGGACGCTGCAAGTGACCAGCCTACTGAAATTTATGCAGTTTTATTATTTTTGAATAGAATATTTCGAAATGGAAATCGCTCTAATCATTCTTCGCAGGGTCCTCGGCTCCAAAGCATTTAATGCTTTTTTTTATAATTGAATCAAATTATCGAAAGACGAAAGACTCAATCGAGACATTTTTGACTCGACTCAAGATTCATTTTTCTTGACATCATCGAGAATTCAAAGCGGAAAATGCATGGCGATTGAGTGGGAATTTGAATATGCCAGAGTTCAGTATTTATTTGAAAATCACTACAAATAGTAAATTTTTAGGTTCCTGTCTCTACTAGAATTGTATGTTCGCCTTGTTTTTATCGTTTTTTTGTTCGCAGGAACAACAAACGGTGCCCTATTGCCTAGCTAGCATAAAAACTTAATAGCTACGTGAAAATCAATAAAAACCTTCCAATATATTTCGACAACTTTAAAACAATTTTATTCCATCAATAGGCTTACCATTTCGATGGTTGCCTTTTCTGCTGTCGCCGCATTCCCTATTATGAACGTCATCCCGACGAACGTTTATGCTGATGATGGCTACAAACCGACCAACCATTTTGGAAGCAAAATTTCAAGTCCATTCGTGTACGAACTTCGATAAACGGATTAAGTGCCACCAATCCAATTTCGGATACAAACAACAAGAGAGAGGCGGACAATTTCTCTCTATTTATCCACCATCAACGGGCAACCGGATTGCTCATCCTTTTTCAAAATCATCATCTCATATCGTTGCCTGCGCTACGAGCTCCATCTAAATATGCCAGCCATTTCAATCCCCCTTTCCCCCCAGAGTTTACGCCTCACATCCTGGAAAATCGAAAATATGGCGCTAGCGAGACAGGCTTATATGCACTAGTGGAGAGTTTAACGAAGTTCAGAGGACACATTGGATTCTGTACACGCTTCAGGGACATCTTTAGCAAACATTTTTGTTCGTTGTCTCCGTGATGAGAGTTCTATCACTAAATCCACTATCGCACACCCTCAAAAGGCCCCCGCTTGGACTATCATAGCAGCGCCAAGCAATGGTTATAATTTTAATTAAAAAGTAACTGCCGTGCTAGTGAATTGTGCTGACTGACCTGTCTATCTCGGGGGAGAACATGGACCCATGCCACTTGCAGTTCTGCGCGAAGATGAGAGCTGCCATGAGTTGCCCGAAATCGAATCCAGAAGCTAAAATATCCTTACCGTCGCAGCGAGCGTTTCACAATAGATAGCACCAATCAGCCGTTGCAGGACATTCGTGGAATGCAAATGCAATAGGCGATAAGTGCTCTCCAATTCATGAATGGCAACTCATATGGTTTTCGGATCACTTGCCCGTTGAGACTTTGGTCATTGAGAAACGGAAGATGACTATACTTGCATCAATTGTCGCGAGAAAATCAGATTATGGCATCCATATCATATATATCCCACTTGCGA
Source organism: Stratiomys singularior (assembly GCA_954870665.1). Classification (NCBI taxonomy): domain Eukaryota; kingdom Metazoa; phylum Arthropoda; class Insecta; order Diptera; family Stratiomyidae; genus Stratiomys; species Stratiomys singularior. Next base: position 108,616,412 of record OX940879.1, on the reverse strand, counting down.
ACGTGTATGGGCGCGGATAAGAAGATTAGCCATTTCGCGGCGGCTGTCTCCTGCCTAAGAGTTCTAGCCATCGTCACAACATTCAGCAAACGGGAGCCAAGAAAAGCCTAATTGGCGTCAATTGATTTCGATTGAATGATTCCACTTTGCTGCATCTTTATTATGGAGGTATGAGATTCGGATTGAATATCAGCCATCGCATCGAAAACGACACTCGTGACGAAGACGATATAACGCCAAAGCCATACGAGTATAATTGTGTGCGCGACAATGAGGTCCTTCATCCAGCATCTTGTTCTCAGGTTCTGTTAAAGAGGCGCATGGATGAAGACACTTGGTTGCCGGCAGCAATGAGGCCGATATATTCTCGAAACCAAAATGGAGACTCTTGTCAATGTTTAGAACGTACTTAAAGATTTTTTTCTTGTGGAATCACGGATTCAAGTAATTGAAGCGATGCACATACGTTGTTGTCGCCATTCCCGTTTGAGTCTTAAGTTGATGCAATGAACGGAAGTACTTGATGGATGCATATTGTTCGAAGCGATACTAAAAAAAAAATGTGAACAACCTACTCGTAACGCAACACAATGGCGAGCGGCAGGCAAAAGTTCAGTCATCTTTGCAGTTGAGGTAGACCGCGACTATGTATGGTTGGGATTTAAGAATTCGCTTTCTTAAAGCGCGATGCTATTGTGAAGGTCCATTGAGTTCAGGTTGATTGTAAGCGGAAAATTCAATCTGTTCCAACCCCTTTTAGTAAAAGGCTTCAGGTTCTTCGTTGATAACACCTATTAGTGGCTCTTTACTATGAAGAAAACAAAGATATCCTGGCAAATAACATACAGAAGCGGGATTATCACATGTAAAACGTGTTACCCTACAACTAAATCGTATTGCTCGCAGCTTTGCATACAAAGGGATGCAACAAATATTTGATGTTTCAATCATGTAATTCAACTTTTCGACCACGAATAGTAATGGTCTACCATTACCGGAACGACAGTCCGTTTTCGCTTCCTTTACACGAATAATACATCGTCGCATAGAATATGTTAAAATCGTTATGAATATCATACTTTCGGTTATTCTCTATATCCGAAAAAAAGTAATTTATTTCCAAAAAAAAGGGAAAAGTCCTGCGGTAGTTGCTCTTGTTGCTTACTAGCTCTACTCCCATCCTTCTACACGCCAAGGGTAAGACTTTCCACGTAAAAAGCCTCGCCTCGTTTGCTTTTTATGAATGTACCTTTTTAGCAATGTATCACTTTCCGGGTATACATGCTTTGTAACTGGCTTACTTGGCTGCATGAACAAAGTACATGGAATACCATCATGTATCCTTGAAACGTTTCTACGCTATATTTATTGTCGGTAATCATGTGGACAATGGTCGTTGTGCGTTTGAGAGCAGGAAGAACGATTTGGAGACAAATATTGAAGACTGGTACAATTCGTCCGGGGAACGATGTAATGAAAGATCGGACTGAAATTGTGTCCCCTCCCGGAAGGCAATAATAGAACGGAAAGAGTTTTATTGAGATTTTATTTTATTGGTTGCTATAAATTTCAACAGCTGACTTGTGGAAATTTGATGTAAGTGCAATAGCTGTATGTATAGTTGAATAATAAATCGACTGTATTTCATTTGGATATAATAAGCATGAGAGGACTGTTGCGATGGGATCGTAGCGACTGTCATGGTAAACGTACCGAAAATGCACATATCTGAGAGCTTATTTTGATAAGGATTTTTCAAGTATTTGTTGGAATGAGTCCATCCATGTAACAAGAACAAAGATCTTTGTAACAGATATTTGTTCTTGTTACAAAGAAGAACCAAAAATCTTTGTAACAGAACAAGACTGATAAGGCTGAAAAATTATCATGCCATCGACAATTATGACGAAATTTTCCAGTGAGGACCAGAGCAAGTATTTGAGTATATCAACTCGCTTATTGCATAATTTTGATTTTCATCTTCAAACAAAAAAGTTTCGATCCGGCCATAAGCCAAAGGACCACACTAAACAGCAATTCGATTTGGTAATCCTTTGAGGATTTTCTTCTGAAGATATCATAAAGTTTTGCTTATCATGAATGATTTCAATGAAAAATGTGATTTATACGAAAAAATTAATTTCCCCCGAATCCTGAATCGGCTTCAAACTGTTCGAAACCATTATTCAGACCAGGTGTCTGCAAAGCTTCAGCAGCTGGTATGAGTTTTTAAGTCAGTGGCAGCTAATAGGTCTTCATATGGAATATTGTCTGATCTATATCTGAAAAAGCTCGAAGTCCTGACGATTGCGTGAAATAGAAGGATTAAAATTGCCTCTTATACTCTGCGTTAACGCTGCTACTCTACTCTACTCTACTCTGAGCGAGAAGTTTTGCGCAGAGAAGAGTTTGAGCTTCTATTGCTAGTATGGTTTAGATAGTCTTCTTTTCTGGAGGTGAAGATAGTTTAGATAGTTTCCTTTCCTAGAAAACGAACAAAACTAAGAAATGTAAAGTGTTTATAGCATGCATTTACCGAATTCACATGCTAATTCAATAAATTCAATTCATAATGTGAGCCATCTTAGACCATTTGTAGGTGCGGAAGAAAGAGAGGTTACTTTTACAACACCCTATTGTTATTTTACCCCTATCACGTCCATTCCTAATATTTGAAAATTCGGTCAGGAAAAGGAGGTCTCGGTGTAATATTGTAATTCCAGGCTAGGATTCCTAGACACTAGGGTAAGTGCTTATCGATTGGCGTATAAGCCTGGTCCTGCTGATTCCCTGCAGTCACTAAATAAATGCTTTCTTTTGTGAAAATAAAAAATTCGGAATTATTGTCATTGTACCAGGCAACCACAAAAGTTCTTTCGATTTTTATCTGTCAAAATAAAAAGCTCACCAATTGCAAATCATACATTTATAAGCGGGGAAGTAGTCACCATTTGCTTCGGTGACCTTCTGCCAACGCTGTACAAGATCATAAGTGCCACTTTTATAAAAGTTCACCATCTTTCACGCAAAAAAAAAAACAACTTTATTTCGTTTTCGACATCCTCTCTCGTTCGGAACAGCTGATTTCGCATAAAGTTGTCCAGGGCTCGGAACAAGTGGAAGTTCGATGAAGCGATGTCAGGAGAGTACGGCGAATGTGGAAGAATTTTCCAGCCAAGCGAGTTGATCACCTCCACAGTCATCTTTGCTGTATGCGGCCTGGTGTTGTCCTGATAGAACAGAACACCTTTCCTGTTCACCAAAGACGGTTGTTTTTTTTTTTGCAAGTACCGCTGCAACCTTTCATAGCTGGGCCGAGTACACATCTTTATTGATGGTTTGGCCGCTCGGGAGGAACTAAAAATAAACGACACCGAACGAGGTCCACCATACGCTCAACATGACCTTTCTATGGTGAAGATTAAGTTTGGCGGTCAAATGGGGAGGGTCATTTGGTGTTAACAAATGGTACGTTCACTTCCTACTATCATAAAGAATCCATTTTTCATCACATAAACAATACGGTCGAGAGACGGATCCTTCTTGTGATAAGAGAGCAGCGATAAGCATTTGGTGAGCTTCTGCTGTTTGTACGCGGCGGTCAGTTGGTGAGGAACCCAATTACTGAGCCGCCACGTTTTTCCAAGTTGATGCTGGTGTCGACGAATGATTTCATCGGATACCTTGAACCTTTCCGCTAACTCCTGGCATGTTAAACTTGAATCCACTTGGATAGCCTCCTTCAATTGCTCGTCGTCGTATGAAGATGGCCGACCGGAGCGAGCTTGATCATCTAAGATCGTATCACCACTTCTGAACATTTTGTACCAGATTTGTGCCGTACGCTCTGTTACTGTATTCTGCCCAAACACACTACACATTTTTCTGGTCGCTTCTGCATCGTTTGTGCCTAATTTAAACTCGTCCAGTAAACAAGCCGTAATAACCGCGTTTTACACCGACATTTTCACTACTACCAAACACCATTTCTGTCGACTAGATGAATTCGTCTACTAATGTCAATAAGCACTACTGGATGCGCTTTCCGGAAACCATACAAACGCCCTCTTACGGCAAATGGTCGTGTCTCCCTGGACATTCGAATGTGTCGCCTAGCGTAAATCGAAAGAACTGTTTTGGTTACCTGGCATATTGCGTTTGTGCTTAAATCAATTCGGGAACGGCATGGTAATGATTGAGAAATACTCAAAATTTTGATTGATTTAACGCATTTTGGACTTATAAATAGCAAAAATAAAAGGGTTTGAATCCCTATGGGCTGCGATTATTTTATTTACTTCTTCTTCTTAGCACTACAGCCCCTCTAAGGCCTTGGCTTCCTGAATTTCATTCACTACCAATTCAGAACATCACTCACCAATTGTTTAATGGACCTCGAAATTTTCGCAATTATTAAGCTTTTATATTCTAAGCAATTTTAAATTATGTTAAATTTTTTTTTTGAGAAACAAGTTTGGAATATTTGAATTATTTGGAATATAAATTTGAATTTTTGAACAGCACGCGCCTTAAATGATGACAGCGAGATGCCAGAAGCAATCACATTATTTTCTTTTGTTTTCCTGGAAAAAAACAGCCAAAACAAAAGTTACATTGCATAAATTTTTGCATAGATCACTTTGATAGTCGTTCTAGTGTGAAAAGAAAATTATCTTCATTAACTGAAGATTAACGACCGCAATGTTGTTACATATGTTCACAATTTGCATGTCCAACGGCCAACGGAAAGTGTTACTTTCTTTTTGAAAATTTATGTTATGTGTGAAACGTGGCATATTACCTATGCGGTCATTTCGCTGGTATCGAGCACCTGTTGAGAAGAAAAAAAAAATAGCAACCATTTGCTAAATTTATGTGTTATCTCGGAACAGAAACACAATCAAATGTAGGTTATCCTGACTACAATGAACAGCATAAACGTACCTTTGATCTTTTCAACCCAATGTTGTTCATATTTCCTAATTCCACTCGAAAATCGCATTTGAGCATAATCCATTGTCAGGATTTTTTGATTCTGCTAAACAATTTTAATTGTTCAATTGCCCCATATCGTCACATTTTACACGATTCATCAATGAATCGGTTTAGCACATGTGAAAGCAACAATGCCTTTGGCTTTGACTAGCCTAGGTATGAATAACATGCCGTGTATATGCTATGCTATGAATAAACATGTTGAAGAGGCGCAAAAGTGGATATGAAAAGGTGAATGGAAAAAGGAAACACGAGTTGATAAAAACGTATTTATATGTTCATCTACACAACAATTTGGTGTTAGGTATTCATCGAACATTTCTAAGATTTCTTTGTAAAAATTTCGATATACCCGTACGTGTGATATGTGTTTCGTTCACACATGTTAGAAGGCACCCAACCAATTTATAAATAAAATTGCTTTTTGAGTGATGTATACCGGGTACTGAATAAAACAATTATTATCATTCTTTGGATTGTTGAAATCAATTCGTACGGTTATAGGAAAGGAAAAATTGAAAAGAATGTTAACTTGTTTGTAGATATAGTAACGACCTTGATCCATTTTACTTGTTGGGATAGATTATGTGATTCTTGAGCGACTTTTCCATAATTGCCTAGAACAAACATCATAGGGTGAATGTAATTCAGAGGAGTTTTTGGATAAATTTTTGAATCGAAGATGGCAGACAAAGGTGCGTTATGTTTTCAACAACCTCAGTGAAATATATTTCCTTTGAAACTTTCATTTCAATTGAAAGCAAGGATAGCTTGACTCTTCGTTCATCGTAGATCGGAAGTAACTTTTTATGATTTTTAAGCTTGGAAACTGTTGTTCTTTGACGCCAAATAGTTTATTAAACAAGCCAGTTTTGTATTTGGCAATCGTCCTTTATTTCACTGTTTTGGATAATCAAAAGCGAATAGCCTGTTCTCGACAGTTCGGGAACGGCGTAACCTTTCTTGTTGTTACAATATCTTTCTTGATTTTGGCGGATTTTCACAGAGACTTTCTTTTACAGTTCGAACGCCAATTTCTACCTTTCTACAATACAATTGCTTTCTTTCTCTGTTACTCTTTCACTCTTTCAAGTTTCTCCTCATTACTAAGTTTTGACAGTTCTAAAATTTGAGGTTGATGGATGGAAAATAATTAATCACAACACTCCTCCTTAATTATTTTACAACGCTGACTTTCAAACAGTTTTCTTGGCAATAGTTTTGTGAACATATCGGCAAGCTGGTTGGCACTAGTCGTTGTTTCTGTGTGTACCATACTATTGGTCCTCCTCTAATGACAAATACTCCGGTGGTTCAGTGTTTTGTCTCAGGATCTCCGCTTGGCATCAAAGGAGATGCCAAGGTTTGGTGTCCCTTTCAGGTACTGAAAAATTCTCTTCACCGTTTTCCAGTGACTCTTTGACACTTTGCCTTTGCATTGAAGCGACTCAGATAGTTGACAGCTATCTGAGTTGACAGTTGACAGATGTCAGGTCGAGAGATGGTGGCCAAGTAGAGTAGACTTTCAATTGCTTCTCTGTACGGGATGGTTGGTGATATATGTTGATAATTCTGTTTGTCTCGTTCGTATGTCATCATTCCTTTCTCCATGGGAGTGGAGCTTGGGGTTGCAACTGTCTGACTTGAACCGTTTGATGATTTTGTTTGTGTACCTGTCTTGGCCCGACAAAGATACCTTCTTTTCCAACTTGAATTTCCATTCCGAGATATGCAAACTTTTCTTGAGCCTTCTTGTTGAAAGTGATTTCGAACTTTTTGTTTATGATGTCCAACATCCGATAGATTTCAGCTTCATCACGACCTGCAATGAGCCCGTCATCCACGAATAAAGTCATCATAATCGACTTGTCTCTGTTGTAGAATAAACAAGGATCGTCATCACTGCTTACAAGTCGAACATCCTTCTCAAAAAATGTTGAAACTGTGTCGTGCCAATTTTTTGGTGCTTGCTTCAGTCCATAGAGACTTTTCTCAAGTTCGCAGACGTGGTTGGTGCCATCATCAACCCCTTCCGGTTGTCGCATATAGATTACCTCCTCCAGCTTCCCATGCAAGAAGGCTGTCTTAACATCAAAAGCTACGTGCATCATCTTCTCGGTGGCTACATGACTTAGCATCAAACGAATTGAGGCATGACGAGCGACTGGACTGAATGTTTCAGTGTAGTTGATTCCTTCTTCCTGTTCAAAAACTCTTGCTACCAGACGTGCTTTCAATCTTCCATCGGCATTTTCACGTAATACCCATCTACAAGTCAACGGTTTGACGCCTTCAGGGCATTTAACAAGTCTCCACGTTTTCATTTGCATCAGTGAATCAAACTCTTCCTGCATTGCACGCTTCCATCCTTCCGGGCTTCAGACACAGGGATATCTTCTACTTCCCCTATCATCGCCACGTTGGCGTTTCTGTTGTAGAAATCGAGAACGAAATCCTTCAGTCTTCCTGGCTTCAATATTTTACTACGATCTCGCAGTCCTTCTCTTCTTTGGTCTTGTGCATTCTCATCTTCCTGCCTTGGTGTTCCTTCATCTTCGTCTTCAGTTATCTCACCTTCGGCCGGTTCTTGTGTCGTTCCAGTTTCATCCGTCTCTTCATTCACTTCTTCATTCACTTGTCCACTGTTTTGATCTGTCTCTGACGATTGGGTGTTTGCTGACTTCACTGGCTTTCCTCCTGACTGATAGCCCCCTTCGCTGAAGGTGACATTGTCCGAACAGATGACTTCTCTTTCTCCAGGTATGTAGACTCGATAACTTGAGGATTGTAGATCATATCCAACGAAGATTAATTTTCTTGACTTCCTGTCCAAATTCTTTCTAGTCTGGCTCGTGTTCAGGACCCAACAGTCACATCCGAAGATTCGTATTTTGTTGATGTCAATGCGACGACCGTACCACATATCAGCTGGGCTTTTCCCGGCGACTGTACTTGTCCCTGTTTGGTTCATTGTAAACACTGCATAGTTTACAGCTTCTACCCGTAAGATATTTTTCAAGTTCCTCGCATCCATAGCTGACCTTGCAGATTCCACAATTGTTCTCATCTCCCTTTCGATTCTCCCATTTTGTTCTGGAGTGTGAACATTCGAGAATGTGTGCCTGACTCCCACCTCCTCCAGAATTTTGCGTGTGGTGGAATTGTCAATTTCTTTTCCATGATCAGATCTCAAAACCTTCACATTTCTGCCAAACTTGTTCTCAACTTCCTTCAAATATATCCTGAATTTGTCTGCTGCTTGATCCTTGGACTTCAGATAGTAGACGGTTCGAAAGTGCGAGTAATCATCCTTGAACATTAGAAAGTACTTCGCCCCTCAAATCGACCTTTCGTTCATTTCTCCAAGATCTACATGACAAGGATAGTTTTCTTTGCAGTAGGCTAAATACTTTGCACACGGTTTTCCTCTGTGCCCGGTTTTTCATGTGCCCTTTCAGTCCACATTTAAAACAAATGATTGCAGCGCCCCCACTTGGTTTGTCTGGCTTCTTGTTGTTGTGCTGTTTCGTTTTCTTTCGTTACTGCATCACCAAGGCATTATTTGATGTCGACTCACTTGACTCTTCTTGTGCCTTGATTCTGTCTTCTTCAAGTCTCAGCTTCTCCAGGAGGTTGGGTATGGTTCGTTGATTTCCTGTTACGTTGTCCCAAGATGTGCGAAAATGGTACAGATGAGGTGGCAGAATTGATAGCATACGAGTCATTGCCCATTGTTCATAGTTGTTTCCATCCAGAGAGGTTAAATCCTCGGCGAGTTGTAGAATGTCGTTGCAATTTGCAACAGCTGATTTGGAGTTGTCAAATGTGTAGCTGAAAAATTTTCGTTGCAGACCTTCGATTTCATAGTCTGACTTTTTACCATACAAGTTTTGCAATTTTCCATACATTTCAAGTGCCGTTGTACAACTCAAAATCTTTTTCGAGATAGCTTTACTAACATTTATGCCAATGACGGTTTGTGCCTCAATATATTTTTCAACCCATTCAATTACATCCTTTTACAATGTCTGTTTGTTTGTCGCAGTTTATCTTCATTGACTCAATTTTACTTGCGCTTTGACGTTGATACTGCTCACAACTTGGTGCTCTGGTGACGACTGCTTGGCTGGACACACGGCTGAACTCGCTGAGTTGTGTTCGGTTTGGCTGAACGACTTCGCTGGCACTTACTGCGACTCGACTAGGCTGGTTCTGCTCACTGCGACTGCTCTGACTTTGGTTTTTACGTGGGCTGCTCACTGCGACTTGACAATGACAATTTTCCAGACTGACTTGACTTTTTTTTTGATAATTGGCGTGTCTGACTTTTGGGCATGAACTGGGCCCATAACCTGTTGTTCTTTAATGCCAAATAGTTTATCAAATAAGTCAGTTTTGTATTTTGCAATCGTCCGTTATTTCACAGTTTTGGATAATCAAAAGCGAATAGCCTGTTCTCGACAGTTCGGGAACGGCGTAACCTTTCTTGTTGTTACAATATCTTTGTTGATTTTGGCGGATTTTCACAGAGACTTTCTTTTACAGTTCGAACGCCAATTTCTACCTTTCTACAATACAATTGCTTTCTTTCTCTGTTACTCTTTTACTGTTTCAAGTTTCTCCTCATTACTAAGTTTTGACAGTTCTAAAATTTGAGGTTGATGGATGGAAAATAATTAATCATAACAGAAACACTTCTTTGATGCAACAGAGACGCAAATGGGCAAGAAGTATTGGAGTCTAACTGTGTTAGACATCCGAAGAATGAGAGCTCAGTAGCTAGTAAAACGCACAGTGGATTTTATGACACTTTTATTTACGAGTTTTAAATACAAGATTCTGGCGGTTTCTGGTCAATTTGGGACGACAGAATCCTGGTTCCTTTGAGAAGCCGTGCTTGGAATTTCACAATCCAGGCAGGCAAGAAACTTTAGACAAACTGATATACTGGGTAATGATTCCGTGAAGTCTCAGTTTATTATGAATTGGAGGATTTCTTGAGCTGTCCAGTTGGCAGCATTGTCCAATCTTGTGTCGGTGGCAAGTAGATGCCTACGATCTGGCTTAATTTCCTGCAGAACCTGCTCTTCATCAAACTCGTCGTAATTTTTAATCAGTTTGTTTACTGCTATAGCGAGAGAATCAACAGAAGCTTCCAATATAAATTTTGTTTCAACGATTTGGAAAATTCGATAAATATCTTTCATGGCTTTCGGATTTTTTGTTGCAATCCTCCGTATATCCCTGACATTGACGCGGTATTGTCATAACGTTGAGCTCTGCACTACGCAATATCAAAGCAAAGCAACGCAAAAATGGAGAAAAAATTTTTCTCCATTTTTTGGGTTCCTCGTTTATAATTTTCAAATTATCTCGATGAATGGTTTTGTTAAGTTGCAGCCCCATAGTCAATGTTTTCCATGTTTCTAAATCCGAAAGATGTCCAAGCGATTATTCGTGGAGCGATACTTTTGGATTCCATTTCTACCACTGACAGAAGCCGGAAATAAATTTATTAAATTTATTTTCACCCCAATTCCAAACAGTCGGCAGCAAAAACAGTATAATTTCTTTGTTGATGGTGAGTAAAGCCTCCATTTCTTTAAATAGTTAGCCCCTTTAAATGTGAGTAAGGCTATGATGAAGTTAAGTAACGATGTGTTCCCTTAGTGTGTTCACCTGGTCCATCTAAAGCGTCAAAGGGCCCCTCTTTCTTCTGGTATACTTCGCTATCCTTTTCGTCGATTGAAATTCTCATATGCTCTGTAACAGGTATTAAATCTAAGCTAGATACACTAGATTTAAAACTTGTTACAGAGTGTGCTAGATACACACAAACATTTTCTTTTGCAGTAGATTCCTCATCAGCGAGTTTATCATCTTGCTTTTCAGTATCATTTACGTCAAAGTCTTCATTGATATCACATACAGCAGACTTTTCACCAACATTTGTAGTCTCAACACCAATATTTTGTGCACTGGAGCCAGATTCAACAGTTTGATCATCTTCTTTGCAAAATTTCTTTTCTTTACCATTGGTGAGATATTTTGATAAAGATACAGCAAGTGATTTTGCATTTTCAGACTTTAATTTATGGAGCTTTTTTTTCTGAGATCCAGATGTATGCAGCTGCAAATTTTAAACTGCCTCTTATTTAGTTACTTAGCATGTTGTAAAACTTTTTAAGAATATGATTAAAGAACTGCTCATGATTTGGAGGCTCCCCAAGGACCCAAGGCCCGGGGCGGACGGAGCCCCCCTTCTTTGTTCGCCAGTGATAGAATGTCTTCCAATATTTCCTTTTTTTGAGTGTAATAGGTCCCACTCTAGCGTCGTCGTTCTGCTTTCTTTGACCCACCTAGAGTCTCCCTGCATGTCAAGTCAACTGAGCCACATAGCATCGAAACTTCCAAGATGAGTTTTTTTTTTTCAAAATAATTTTATAGCACTCCTTCAGCTCTCGAAATATGCCTATAAAACTAAATACTATTCAGGCTTTGACCTCACATGATTTACTTATCTGTCAATATTTATAAAGAATTTCATTTTTCTTCCCTACCTTCCCGGTTTTCTTGTTGCAAAAGTTCAAAATGCATTTGACTCGTCCAACGCCAATGTTGCTGCAACGATGAGAATGATCCTTGAATGATCTCTGCTACTAATACACCAGCTTCAGTTTGCGATTCAGGAAACGAGTTGAGCTACACATGTCAGAATAAATTACAGAAGACGAAGGCTCAGAAGCCGATCAAACAGAAACAGGATTATTTGACGAGAAAAGGAAGAAGAGAAAACCTCAAAAACAGAACAGAAATCAAAGTTTGCAATTTTTAGAGGATGAAGAGAAAGTACCAGCGGTACGATTTTATTGCAAAAGATAAGTAGACGAATAGTCTGTTTAAAGTCAAAGACTATCAATCGAATTACGAGGAAAACAAGCCAGAAATGCCAACCCTCTCTACAATACCATCAAAACTGAAGTTAACATGACAGTCCAAATGTGCGCTGAATTTATCACGGCCCATTACATACCGTTATTAAGGGTCAAAACCCTAATACCGTGAGCTGACAGATAATTTTATGTTTATCTTAACATGGTCCGTACAAATTTCCAAAAAGGAATCGAACGGGGTATCACCTGGTATCAACAGTAATGAGCATCTTTAGAACTCAAATTTACCAACTTATGACTTGACCACAACTATTCCTATTATATACACAATTATTTTTTTTTCTATGCTGCGAGTCCGTTTGGGGGCGTTTTTTGGCGTTCAAAATGGACCTGCAACATCTCCTTTGCCAAGAGTCTGAGAACGAACAGATGTTATAAGTGTTAAATTAGGAAAGTGAAACTTATCAACCGATCTGCCTGTCCTATGAATAACCGTGTTTGATAAATCTATTAATTGGCTGCACTGTCAAAATGAACACCGACGGTTCCTACCCCGCTTTTAACAAGGAATACATAACCAACTCCACCCGAAAAAAAGTTTGTGTTATCCTCTTGTGAAACTTCTACCATCCAACCTTATATTGTGCCAAATTTACAAGCATAGTTTGAATTTAGCTTTCTTTTGTGTATAAGCAGTATTTTTATCCTTTTGGTTTCATTTTGTTTTTTCTCGAAATCATAAAATTGTGGTATGGATCGAACGATTTCAGATTCACGGTCCTTGTCAAGATGACATTTTTGCACAAATTAAATTCTTTTGCTGTTTTTTGTTTGGGTCTTTCAGTTCTTAGTTGCAGAGTGTAAAGAATCCATTTCGAAAATTGGAAATTTGGTCCCTTTTGGTTGATTTCCTGTTTGATAAAAGCAAAAATGCAAACCAGACGTCTGAATATGTTACTAGAGTTTATGGTCCCGATACAGTAACAGCTTAATACACGAAATTTCGGTTTTTTTATATTTCATTTGGATAGTTTTGATGTTATGGATACAACCCACACTGGTCGTCTTCTTGTCAAAAATGTCGATAAATTCACTGAGGTAAGCGAAGCTGACCAGTATAGTAGTACTGTAGTAGTATAGAATCGTAGTTATAGCGTCGTCTAGAAGGTAAAGATCGACTAAAAAACAATTTTAAGCTATTTACAGGGAGCAGAATTCAAAAAGAAACTTGATGCTTATTCGCCGCATTAACAACAAAAACCATGATGTGTCAAATTTCAATCTGCGAAACCTTGGCCAAACGGATGGAAATCTTTCCATTTCCTGAACGGAAGATCAGTGGGGATGAGAAACATACTCATATACTCATATGACAGAATTATGCGAGATCGATCGTGGTCAAAGTTCGGTGAACAAACCAGGAATTATGGCAAAGGAGGCTCTGCTGTATGTTTGACAGAAAGGAATCATTGCTTTGAGTTGATTCCAAACACTTTTCCAGGTTCCAGGCTAAGAACGGTTCCAGGCAAGGCCCTCCGGTTGACAGGGGACGTGTTTAGTCGTTAGTCCAGAAGGTCCACTGGGAGTCCGACACTCAGGGCGTAAATAGCCTTCACCTCCCTACCCACAAAAAAAAAACACTAAATTTGATTCTCTACTGTCAATAAATGGTCCATTGCAAGCTAGAGATTGACCACAAAGGATTTCGGAAGCGGAAAGGATTTCAGGAAGGCAACACACGTTCATGGTGACTAACCACATACGTCGGGAACTTGCTGGGGAAGGTATGATGCATCTACGATTTAGTCCGAATCAGGCACCACTTAACTGCTTTGATGGGGACAACATTGTTGTAAGAAATAAATAAAACAAAAATTTTTGTGAATGAAAAATCACTTTCATGGTTTTTCCCACACGTTGTAAACTAGATTCTATCATACTGATCAGTAGTGACACGAGGCTAACTTTGTGCACAAGAACAGAAATGAGATGATAACAACGAGTATCAGCACTACACAAAGAGTCCTTGAGTGAACAAACAAAATTGTTTAAAAAACTTTCAATTTAGTGAGTATGGTTGTTCTTGCAGCTTTTTATAGGCAACAATCTAAAATATACCAAAACTGACTGGTCAGCAAATTGTTTCTCTAACTTCTAGCACACAACGACCAAAAAAAAAAACTGTCAAACTAATTGTGCTAATGATATACAATCATTCTTGAACTTACTCTAACATATAATTCAATCTTATCTCATAGTGGCCTAAGATTTAATCAGAAAATTGGCCACCAATTGTCCACTGGATCCAATTACCAATTGAACATGGCATTTACGTGAGGCCGTTTAGGATGACAATTTGCACGGATCTTTTTCATTTGGCAAATCCAAATTACTTCGAGATACATATCTTCATACAAACTACGTATATAGCATACACGCAAATATCACTGTCGAGGAGATATCTTAGCCACGTCTTCTTGTTTCATCACAGCAAAGAACTTAATACTCCCACGAAAACGCTAAGAAGATGCTGAGGCAGTGATAAGATGTCGGAAATTTATTAGAAAACTCGTTGCTGTCGCAGTCGTTGCTACTGCCGTCTCCTACACTTGCCATTATTATCCACCGCCTCAACCCTCTCAACATGATATCCCTCTTGGAATATGTCTGTCCCGGCGAATGTAGAAGGATACACTCAACTGGCCGCTATGGTTCCATCTTATTATCCGGTCGCCATATACCATATACCTACGTTCTAGTGGATTTGTCGTATCTATTACTCCATGTCTTCGTCGTCGTTGTCTGGGGCCGCCAGTTCAGCCAAGACGATGGCCAATTGGTTGAGCAAAGAGTGATATGGAATGGACAACAATCGTAATTGCGAAAAGAAATTGCTTGGACAGTTATTAAGAAAGTGCACCATCAGCGCTCTGTCGGTTGGCGAATTGAATTTATCCGGTTGGGAGACAAGAAAACCGAATAAGGGATCCAATTCGATAGAGAATGGTGCAATTAGAGCGAAGACAGCTATGGAAGTTCATGTCTAGTCGAAATGCATTTGACTGATGTCTTGCGAGATTCCAAAAAATAAACTGATACCTGTTGTTTTTGCTAACAATCTGTTTCGCTAATTTAATGCGAATCGCATCACACCTTTTCTCATTCTTGCTGTATTTCCAGCCATGATTCTTGGCCCACCATCTCGGCATTCCATCGACCCCCAGCTAGATTACCTTAATTGGTCATTTGGCCAACGTTCAAGCTAATATGTATGTGGAAATATTCAATCGCCATCTTCAGAATCGCTGGGTTTGCAGGATGTGGTTGGTTCATGTGTGAGGAACTCCCTTTCGACTACACCACTCTGATAAGTAGAGAAAGACACATCGTAGAGATTGGCTAAATGTTTGCTTCTTTATCGGAGCCGCTGGTATATTTGGTTTACCCAAGCCTATAAGCGTTCTATATATTCTGGTCGTTAATTGATGGCAATTTGTACTTGTCACCGGAGCTTGGTCAGAATGATGAATGACTTTGGGGATGTGTTTGTTCTTTTCAACTTGACGGAATGTGTAATTTTCGCCTTGCGTTGGATGAGAAAAGTAAACAGCAATGTTGAATATGTAATTAAGTTTGCATATCTGTCGGCAACTTCAATGTTAAAACGTTTCAGTATCCAAAAGCTGATGTGCTCCATCATTTTTTCTCTTCTACGAAAATAATTACACAAAATTACAAGAATACTTAGCGGTTTTGGACTTGCCAAGCTAATAGGTTGTTTGTTCAGTGCTCTCTTGAAACCTTAGAGCAAAATAAACTATCGGTTACTCATATTTCCGAAAAAACGCATAACACTATCGTATACTAAATCAATATTTTCAATAGCAACGTAAATCAATCCACACTCGTTTTGGGTGTGAAGGTAAGGATCTTGCTCGGCAAACATCTGAAAAAATAGTTTCCTTTCTTTCCTTTTTTTTCTCCGAAGTTTCTAGGAAAATCTTTAGGATTTCAATGTCAGATTTAGTTGATTCAGCTGCTGTATAGGCTCGTGTCCTTTTCAATAGAAGACGAAAAATTTAAGCGACCAGGTGATCGCAGGACAATAGGAATGCCCATAAGACAATCAGTGCCTTTTCGCCTGGATATATATATCGAGATTTTTTTTACCTGTTTAAAATCTGATTGTTTAAAGATGTGTGAGACGTATGCAACTGCAATGCAGGATCAACAAGTTCGCTGGTCCAGTGTTGTTTAAAATAATTTTTGCATTGAACGTTGGTATGTTTTGTGTGAAAACTGCAGACTATATACCAAATTAAAAATTTGCAAAAACATTACCCAGTAAACTATAAAAAATATAAAGCAGTATCATAAATAAATGAAAATAGATATCAACCTCATAAAGAGTGCGAAAAATGGAACAATTAAAATACAAAGTATGTCTGAAAAGTTCCCGGACTGGTCAAGAATAAAGAAAACAATGAAAGATTTCGGCAAAACAGATTTATTTTATTCAAAGTAGCTTCCTTCGGCCTCTCTACACCACTTCCCACGGTCTATAAGCGTGTCAAAAGATTTATTCAAGTCATTCTTTGATAACCTGTTTGGATTGGCAGTCGTCGACTTTCGGATGTCTTCAATGTTCGCAAAACGTTTTTCCTTCATGGCCAAATGTAATTTTCCGAACAGATAAAAGTCACATAGTGCCAAATCAGGCAAATACGGCGAGTGGTTGATGGAAAGAATGCCATTTTTTATCAAAAAATCAGTTACACCATATTCCACATTCACGATATTCGATTCGAACACGACATATTCGCGAAATCAAACGCTTCATAACACCAAGACGAAATTACACATAGCCCAGCATTAACCGTTTGGCCTTGTATAATGAACTCTTTGTGGACATTCCTGTTGGAATCGTACAACCAAATCACTTTTGACTTCTCAAACTCCAAACGCTTGGTTTGTCGCTTGGTTTCGGGATCATATTGATAAAACTACGTCTTGTCACCCGTTACAATGGATTTTCGGTCTTTCGTTTTCTTTTCCTCTTTCTTTATCAAGTTTTTGTAATGTTGAATGCGAGGCTATTCTTGGGCATCTGTCAGCTTGTGTGGAACGGATCGTGCACTGATCTTACTGAGGCCCAAGTGCTCCGTCAAAATGCAATGAATCGACTAACGGGATATATTAAGCTACATTTCCATGTAACGCCATGAAGATTTGGATTTTTTGATTTTTAAATTTTCAATTTGATTTTTAATAAATTCACGCACAAATTCAAAGTTCAAATTCATTTTTCAACCGATGACACAAAAGTATTGTCACAAAAAGCGTAATGTAATGGGTTCTATTCCTCCGAAAGACATGAAATTTTGACACAACGTCTATGATGTATCGATGTTAAATGAAATGTCAAAAAGATCGTAAAAATACCACCACCATTTTTCTTTATTCTTGACCATTTCGGGAAGTTTTGAGACAGAAATTTTGTATGTCTTATATCAAAGGGAAAACTCACAAAGTAATAATTAATTTCGGTTACTAATCAAAAAATTGTCCAGGTCTACCTACGAAAATCGAAAATGATATTTTCCCTAAAAAATAAATAATTGAACTTTCACAATGCATCTTCACTTAATAATTGGGGACACAAACTTGTAAGGATTAATCAAACTCATATCGTTCAGTAGAAAATACAGCTAAGAAATTATAAATAACTTTAAATGATATTATAAATTACAGATTCGATTTTCAGAGCCATTATATATTTTCGTCAGTACTTGAAAATTGATGCCTGATCCTTTGAAACTTTTAAAAATTGTTCCATTTTCAAATTTTGATTTGATCTATACTATCATTGATCTCCAATATCATTTGATTTGATCTTATTGTCCTCACAGGATTGCAAGTACTCTTGTTTAAAGGTCTAAATTGCAACATGTAACATCTTGTTCACTTCCCTCGTATCACATCAAGAACTTTCCAAAAGCCCTTGTTAAGACACTGTTTATGGTTCCTTTACTTTCAATCAATACTTTATAATTTTTAGATTTGGATATTGTTCAACGCAACATCCCTTTACATGGAATTCAAGTCTGCACATTTTGAGTTTTTGGTGGTGTTTTGACAGACTCTAATTCTAAGATCAATGTCATTGTGTCAATGTGATCAATGTGACATTTCTGCCTTAAATTTTATTTATATCCTTTTTCTTGATCTCCTTGAAATACCAAGTTATACCAGCAATGCTTCCATCTCTTTAGCACGTCCAAATATAACTTTGAATAGTTCTCCGCGAGATAATTTTGAAAGTTGATTGGCTCCTTATTGAACAAAAATGGTTGTCAATTGAGTGCAATCTGTATATAAGGTTTAAGGTATTACATTTCTTTTGCATGTTTTAAATTTTTTTTCATTGAATAAGAAGAATATTGTGAATATTAAGATATTAAGAATATGAAGAATATTGTATCAAAATTTCAAGTGGATTGGAGCAAAATTATCGAAGTTACGAGTATTTTTATACCTGTCGGATTTCAATCCCTACTCGAATCGAGCGCACATGTTTCACTCTCTATATAATACCAAATCTAACCCACCAGCTCTATTTATAGAAATTCCGACTTAAGTACAAACGTCCTTATACCTGTACTGTTAATTTGTCAGTGTAGGTAGAGTATAAAATTTAGTGTAGCAGTAAATATTCTATCGAGCAGGCGTGCACGTGCGTTCGTATTTTCGCATTGTTTTCGCAGCTTTGTATTAAATTATTACTAAAATGCCTAAAAAAAATTACAAGATCTGATAGACAATCAGCTGATTCGAGATTATAACGACATAGAAAAATTGTACCTCTACAAAAAAAAACGTAAAAACGAAGGCATTTCAACAAGTAGCGCGTCCGCTAAAAAAAAATTAAAGTGACCGTTGAAGATCAAGTTACAGAGGATCTTGAAAAACATTGTAGGATAATTATATTATAGGAAAAAATGAGCAAAGATGCTCTCCTGAAGCGATGTGTCGGAGGCTTCACGCAGAACAGCAAATAGAGTTTGAGCCAACTTATTTGGAAAATCTCACCAAAGCACTTGAGTTGAACCTCTGTCATCGTTGAAATTGTGGTTGTGGCGGCCAGTGTCTTCAATGAAGATTCTTTTGCTTTACTAACTTTAATGCAAGACATGGGAATCAGTAATGGATCAAGTGCTCATGACTGGGCGCGACCAAATGACACCATACGTATAAGTAGAGCAGGAAGCTGAGAGACAAACTAAAGAAGGCCGGATTCGTCGTAGACAGGAGCAAAAAGGTGCTTTAGACATCATGAATGATAGCAACATCCTTTATGGATCCGAAATTAACGATTCAGAGCAAGGTAAACCGATAAAATTTGTCTATGAACGTTTTATGCCAGAGTTTATAGTGTTCAAACCTTGAAGGCGTTTCCCACACAACTCACGTTTTCCAAGTCGTTGCCCCTCATAACTTCAAAACTACCGCCGCGATCCTTTTGAAATTTTGAAAACTATTTCTATGCACAATTTGCAAGGTAATGCTGCGGCCGAGTTTTTTTTAAATTTGTTAATAATTTTTATTTTACAATAACAAATTAGCTGATTTTTTCGCAAAAAATCCTGATTTTCTTTTCAAAGTGTTCCAAAAAAGTAAAAAACTAAAATTTCGAAAAATGCTCGCAGCAATACTTGGGGAAAACTTTTATCTAACAAACGAACTTTGATGTTTTCATTTCAGTTGATCCAGCACCATATTATGAGGGGCACAGCAATTCTATTTTTTTTTCCGAGAGACGTCAGAATAATTGCTGCCATTGCTTCATACTTTTTCGTGAACATTTTATACAATATTCTTCAAATGTCATACTTTTAACAACTATTGGTTTTAATAAGGATATTTTGACTGTGTCGATACAAAAAACTCACAAAAACATGTGTTTTTTTCGTACGAAATAACCTTATAACAACATCCCCCCTCCTTTACGGGTAAAAAGAAGATGATTTTGGCTGGATGTCATGATTAAAGAGGATGTTCAAACGGATGAAGCCATAAGTCGTGAATTTTTGACCACACGTGTAAATGACAGCAGTTTAGGTCACATTTTCATGTACAAGCTCAACATTTTAAGGCAATAAATGTTGGCGCGAAGTCCCTGTAGACAGTATTTTTTTTACATTTTTAAAAAATTTTTATAAAACAAATGATTGATGAAACAGAACGCACCCGTCAGTGCACCGCACAGAAAGCACCCGTCAAAGATGGCTGAAAAAGGAACAGAAACCCTTTTAGACCGCTCTGGTATAAAATCAAATTTAGAAATTTTGAAAAATTTACAGCAGCCTTTTTGAAATATTTTCGTTAGATACTCGCATCTAGTGAAAAATGCAGAATTTCATTATTCTTCAAGACGCTGAAGAGGCCGTAAAAATTATTTTTTTATTTAGACGACTCACAAATATGATGTTATCCTGATTTTTGGGGTCTAACACCATTAAATGTTCGCAAAAATTGCAAATCCTTCCACTCTACAATGACTCAAAATATTCGCTTTGTCTATGCAGAATAAGATCGTCGTTTATTCATCCCTATTTTTCCGCCTTACACTCGACAATCAAATTCAGACTATAGTCATCATTATTCACGTGTATTTCTCTGCAAATCTAATAAGATTTTCATTAACATACACCTGAGGATCTAGCACTGGATTTCCTCTACAATTTCATCCATATATCGATATAATCCGCTAAAATACTAGTCAATTCATAAGTTATGATGACTATGTCAAGGAAGACATTGAAGCTACAGAAGAGGAAGACGCTTCACACATAAGTAGCATGGAAAACTTACTATACAAGACGGTGTAGCATTGAATATTTGGCGGCATTTTGATTGAAGTCGCCATTAATGGTCATCGGGACAATAGATAAATTCTTTCTTCTTTCTTTCTTCGACATCAACGTCGTCTTTGCGGCTGGCCACTACTCAATGTTAATCTGCAGCAGAAAAAAAACACTAAAAAAAATCTGGCGAGGAAGCGAAAATATCTAAACCCAAAAAAACGAAAAAAAAAAATCCGTCATCTTTGCTGGACCCACATATACCATGAGTGTTCAGAAGAAAAAAAAATGCTAAAAATCATTAGCGCTTCATACCACTAACATTCAAATTAAATATCATTTGTTGGATTGAAGTGATTTTTTGATGGTATGCGCAAAAATGATAAATTACCCTTGAGAGGTTCCCGTGCCGCGTTCAAACACGTTGCGCACTCATTACAATACTCTATTCTATGGCACAAAATTAATGTTACTACTTCAGCACCTGATACTTTCCTCGTAAAAGGTACCAGAACGCAACCTGTGCTGTCTTTATACATACCAGCTGTTGAAAAAGGAGTACAGATATGTGTGTGGAACGTGTGTCGATAGTTCAAATGCTTCTCAGCTATGTAAAACTGATCAACGTTCGACTGTGCTACGTTCAACGTCTTGATGAAGTGAAAAATCTCTGAAGATCTTGAAGAAAAAGATTTTAAAAAAAAATCAACCCGATGATGAAAAGAAGAAAAATAAAAGTAAAAATATTCCGCAGAATGGCTAATCTTTCTGCCGTAATTTCTTGATTGATGGATTTCGAGACGTATCGATCGTCATCGTCTTTTCAAAGAACTGAAAATGAATTTTTCCAATGAATTCAATAAAAGCTAATCTAGGTTTGAGGGCGAATGTGGACGTATTTGAGCGAACCTTTAGTTGGCGGAAACAATCGAATCGTAAAATAATGAATTCTTTCGAATCCTCCCAAACGAAATCATATGAACCCAATTTTCTCTTATTAACCTCAAATTTGTAGTTGTAAATTAGAATGTGATCTACTCGGACAGCAAAGAGGACACAGCTATAGCCTAAGTCTGCGAAACTCGAGCCTTTCTTGCAAAATATGACATTTTGCCTTTTCCAATTATGAGTCGGAGGCAAGTACAATCGTACAACCCGAAGATACAGCGGTCAAAGATACTTGAAAATTCATATCTTAGATCACGTAAGATTAAGTGTGTTAGAGCTTAACAAATCCATTAACAATTGCTTCAACTTCCACCTAGCCAGGTGATACTTACTAAAATTACTTATAAATTGATTTATATCGATCATTAATCACCCGCACTAAAGGTCGTTAATATTTAAATATTTCGTAGTAGCCGAATCTTAATTGTTATATTACCTGTTGACCTTAATTAAATTATTTCGCAATTTTTTTAAGTATATAATAGGTGTGTAGCATTAAGATTTTATGAATGCGGTGAGTGGAAAAAGAAAACCGGAGGATAGTAAGCATGCCATAATAAATATTGAATCAAATTCGTAAGAGTATGTAAAATATACCATAATAAATTTTGTATGTGTCAGTGTTTGACTTTAAAAAGGAGACAAATTTCGATGGAATTGTTATTTGATTTCAAGTGCCGAAGAAATTTGTTTTACTCTCTGTCCAAAAGGACTTTCATAATTCAAGGTGAATTAAACAGATTAAAATTAAAAAAATGGATAAATGACAAGTCTCGGGCCTAACCAAAAAAAAAAAAACCACGGTTTCCAGTTTTTTTTTCGATTTATTTCTCAACGTAATCCTGAAGCATTCATTTATTTTTGAAATATCAGTGCTGTAATTTAGTATATTTTCGACACTGTATATAATCTTTGATTGTTGTTAGTTAAAACACTTAGTAGCTCTGTTTGTACGGATTTCTTTTTTTCAAAAATCCTAGAATGTGTTTTTGTTAAAATCCCCCTTTCTCATCAAAACCCCGTAATAATTTCCTGTGTCTATATCCCATGCAGATCACCTTTAAGGCTGTATGAGAAGTTCTTTGATAACATGTCTTTATACTTTACTAAATATCATCCCCATTCTAAAATAGTATTATGTGGCGATTTTAATCTTCCCTTTGTCGAATGATCATCTTCGTCTATGCCAACGATTTGTTCCACAGATCTTCTTTCAATGTCTCTCTTATCTTATCTCTCCCAATGTTCGATGTCACAGTTCTATGATGTACATAATCCTCTTGGCCGTTTACTTGATCTTGTTTTCTCGAATGTTCCATTTCATCACCTATCAATAACTCCCACCTTACAATCCTATGTTTCTCCTCATCCGCCATTATCCCTTGACCTAGCCGTTGCGCCTTCTACACCCGGCAAACCTGTCCCGATTCCTAAGTTCAACTTTTTCCAGACAAATTATGATGCATTGAAAACTGAACATCTCTCGACTGATTGGATTGCGTTGTTTGATAATCTGAATAGTGTCTTCTTATTAGATGTGTTACTCCTTTTCTACCCTCTCACCGAGCAAAACAAAAACTGTGGATTACTAAGCGTGTACTTGTTGCTCTGAAAGCTAAAGATAAGGCTCGCTGTTGTCTTGAATCGTCCGGTACTGTTGAAGCAAGGACGTATTTCTGTTGAATGCGCTCTATAGGTACGAATGAAATCAGAGCCGCTTTGAAGAGTTATTTCGTCAGCTTGGAGAATGCACTCGGGTCCAATAATACAAAACCTTTCTAGGCCTACATCAGGTCACTAAAATCTTCCAGTACTATTTCTGGTACATTTCACTGGGACGATCTTGTTGTATCTACTCCCGAAGATATTTCGGAATTATCCGCTTTTTCTCCTTTTATATCAACTGTTCTTCCCCTTACCTTTGCCATCGAGAATCCTATTCTTCTCTATCTCTTGTGTACTGACCCTTTTGAAGTCGAAACAATCATTAACTCCATTGATCCTTACATAAGTCCTGGCCCTGATGGTATTCCAAACATATTTGTTAAGTCTCTAACATTCTCTCTGTCAGTTGCATTGTCTTTTTTCAATCTCAGTCTAAGTTCTGGTGTATTTCCACTACTTGGAAACAAGCAATTATTGTTCCAATTCTTAACAGTGGACATGTCCAATTATCAACCTATATCCCTAATTTCTTGTTTTCCAAAATTACTGGAACATCTTGTGCACAACCGACTCTCTGCTGAATGGCGTTCAGTTATTGCTATTGAGCAACATGGCTACCTTAAAGGTAGCCATTCTACCACTACTTATTCAACTGTATTTATGAACGACATTGCTGAGCCTTTGAACAGGCAGTTCCAAGTCGATGTGAAATTCATGGATTTGTACAAGGCTTTTGTCACTGTCAATCACCATCTGCTACGTCTCAAATTAGAGGCTCGTGTTCTTACCTGTCCCATCGTTCCTGTTCTGTAAGTCTCTACGGCACAATTTCGCCCCCTTTTTATCCTTCATCTGGTGTCCCCCAAGGTTCTATTCTAGGAGCTTTTCTCTTCCTTCTTTTTATCAATGACGTACCATCTGTGATCTTCTCTTCTTACCTCCTGTATGCTGATGATTTTAAGATCTATCGGTCAATTAGGTCACTTCAGGATCATCAGTTTATACAAGATGACTTGACCGCTCTCTCCAACAAGTGTTCTTCTAACTTTTACGTGTTAATATTCGTAAGTGCCACAAAATGACTTTGAAAACCTCACCAATTTGGTGAGAAAATACAAAACCTCACCAATGCGCTTTACTTATATGTTGAATGAAAAGCCTTTCTCTGTTGTTACCACTTTTAAAGACCTAGGAGTTACTTTCGACCAAAGCCTTAAATTTGACGCTCATGTCTTTTCTCTGGCTGCATTCTGAGGCATGTTCATAAATTCAATAATCTTTCCAATACTGTACGTTTATTTGTTTGATCCGTCTTCTCCTAGAATATTATTCTGTAGTCTGATTTCCCCGTTATTCTTACCTCATTTCTAGGATTGAATACGTTCCACGTAAATTTACTCGCTTCGTGATCTATAATCATAACATGCCTTGTCATCCTTATGAGTCCCATTTAAATCTTCTTCGTCTTCCTTCGTTGGAGTCACGTCATACCTTCTGTGACCTGTGTTTTTTGTATCAACTTTGTCACCACCAGATTGATAGTAGTCTTTACGCTGGTTTATTCTTTCGACAATCTCTGCGTTCAACAATAATAAATAATCTGTTTGTGGTCCCATTTGCTCGTACTAATATCTACTTTTTCTCGCCATTTGTTCCGTATTCCTAGAACATATAACGACCTCGAATTTGGTCCTTTTCCTTTAGTTTTTAAGTCTAGGTTAAGAGAATTACTTCTTTCTAATTGAACTATTAATTCTTATTGCTATTTGTTTAATTCTCTTTTGTAATTGGATAGTTTGTCTGTAAGATAGAATATAAATAATTAATAAATAAACAATCTTTTGATTTGACAATGGAACACAGCGTCAACTAGTAAACAATGATCCATTTAAAATTCTCAAGCAACAAACATTCCGAAATTACTACTTTATTACTAGTGTGCGGTTTTCTACCACAAATACTGCTAACGCTACTACAACTTCTACTACTACGGCTACTATACCACTACCACAAGTAGTACTACTACTTTTAGTTGAGACCCCATCGCCCGATTTTAATTCGAAAATATTTGACAAAATCATTAGGCAAAATTGTAGTTACCACAATCTACGATAAAAAAATTCCAATGTGTACATTAAACGAATTGAAATCTTATCAAGGATATCATCAAAAAAATATCCCCACTAACTTTCGATTCATTTATACTTTGTTTCACATCGTTGTGTCACAATCATGCAGGAGTACATCGTACAACCCATAAATGCAACAACACTCGCTCGTGTTCTTGCACTCATCACAAAGTGAGATTGTTGACAAGTACTTGAAAGTATCCTTTAGTATACAATAGCAATAGTATTAGCGAATTGAACAAGTCCGTAAAGCCGTTTCACTAGTCGAGAATATCTGCACAGAATTCACGTTAAAATGTATCCGAACAAGGATATTCAGCCTACATTGACATCTACCGTATGAACATGCATCCATACGATCATGAGTGACATCGGATATAAGGATATAGGAAACTTATATAGGCGACTATTGGCTAAGTTGTTTGGTTACTGTTTGCGTGCTTGTTTGTTTATTTGTTTGTACGTGCAATGCAATTGTAATATATTGACTAAAGATACTTATAAACTTTGAAATTCTTACTAATGTGTTCTAGTCTTGTCCCTTGTCTGCTTCAATCAAGGGTTACAAGGACACTTTAAATAAAAGAATGGCTATGTGTATATTCATTCAATTCGAATCGATGCATGTACGATGTGTGTTTGTCACATTGTTGAGAATCGAATAAGTGGCAAACAACTTTATATTGCTCTTGACAAACTGTTACATTTGAATTGATTACTTGTTTGTTGCAAATATCAACTTCGTATGCATTTGGATTCCAAGATGATTCAAGAGCTAGTTGGTAGCTATTGGCGATTTCAATCTACTTTAAGCGGACAGGAGCGGGCTCAATAAATTACTGTCTGAATAATAATTTGTTTTGACCATATCAGCACTGAATAATATGAGAGGAATTCAGGAGTAAAAACAATAAAATTCGGAGCAACAATGGAAATCCTTTTTGCAAATGCCATGATTAATTGCAGCTTCTAGAACGGATATTCCAGCAAGTAACAAGCCTGAAAGCTCTTTCATTCTTCGAAATCGAGAGCTCCGTCTTCTGATCTCGAACAATGGATCATTACTCACTGAACGAGGTCCAAATATTTTTTTATCGAGGATCACACAAGTTAACCCACAATGAGAGCAACTGTTGACACTCTAGAGAAAAGTAGATATTCCTCACTAACATTTTTGACGATTTCGTTATAACTATTGCGCTGAGGGCGTTTAAGCGGCTACCTATGGTTTGTGATGTATTCCATTGTGCAGGCGACATAAAAACAAACAATCCAAAAAAAGGCTCAGTAAATCAGTAAAAAGTAAGGTTCAGTAAAGTCTTCCTAGTAGTAAGTAATTTACAGTAAAGTAAATTCCTTGGTACGCTTTTGAGAAAAATTTTCAGTCAATATGATTCACTTGTTTGGTGTGAACGACTAGCTATAAGAAAGAGAGTAAAATGTTGTGTAAGAGAGATGAATGCTTTGGTACTGACTTTGAAGATTTTATGGTACAAGTGAAGAATTTCGCTAGACATTACAAGACACTGAATGATCTAGCAGAGAAAAAAAACCGTTATTCGACTTCACGATAAAATTGGAAATAAAAGATTTCTAACCTGAAAATTTTAACTATTAATGTGAGATCAATAGTTTCCCATAGAAAAAGACTAGAACTGGAGGAATTGCTTAGAACTCAAAAACCGAATATTATACTTCTTCAGGAAACTAGGCTCAGAAAAAGAAATCGTGTATTCTTTAAAGGTTTCGATTTGATAAGAAATGATGAGGGACGTGATGGTACAGCCATTCTGATTAAAAGTTGCTTTCAATACAAGCAGAAACACTTATCCAACTATACCAATGAAAATTTACCAATGCTGGAACTAAACGTAGATGACGGGCGGCTTCTTCTTGCCTCAGTATATTTCAAGAGAGATGAACTGTCAACTGATCTACTTGACAATATCTACAGTCAGTTTGGAAGTAACTCCTCAATACTTTTATGAGGGAATTTCAACGCTGGACATGCTAATTGGAAAAATTATTCTAATAATAATAATGAAATTACGTTAAATAACTGGCTTTCATACACACATGATATATATAATGTCAAACAATTGCATTATTACTCGCCCAGTAGAATGGACAAGAGGTCGTACTCGTATATAGACTTCTATATTATAACAGAAGACCTTATCACTCCGCAACTAGCTCTGAACCCCTTTTTTAAAACTATTGATTTTGAGTCCGACCATCTTGCAGTAGAGCTGCAAATTAACCCCGGGGTTGTCCACCATAAATCACCAACGTATGTCTTCAATTATAAGAAAGCTGACTGGAAAAGTTTCAAAAGGGAAACTCTAAGTAATATCAAATCCAATTTTCCACCAACATATAGAAACCTTATAGTTGAGAAAATTGATGAAAGCATGCGCACACGAAATTCAACCATAGCAATATACCGAAATACAAGATACAAAAAAACAATCAGGTCATCCTTGATGATGAAACTTTACACATTATAAAATTTAAAAAACATGTAAGGAGGATATTTCATAGAAGTGGCCGAAAAAATGAAACCCTTAAGCAACTGCTAATATGTATCAATGAGTAATTGGAGACACGAATCAGACAGCTCCACAGAGCTGCATTCAAAGATAGAGTCAGCAACATCAAATATGGACCTGACTTCTTCAAGGAAGTCAAAGCGTTATCAGGAAATCGGTCCAGAAATACATTACCATTTTTAAGATGGGGCTGACTCTGAGCAAGATTGTGCAAATATCTGCGCAAAGTATTTTGCAAATGTACATAATCAATCCTCAGCCGCTATAGATACTAATGAATGCAGTGATGAGGCCGTGCTGCAAAATTATAATTACATGTTGAATCATGCACGCTTGCCCAGGTTTCATTTTTGTAGCACATACACGTCTGATGGATTAGCACAGAATCCACCTTCATTGTACTTGGATTTCATTACGACAAGATATGTGGAAGATATCGTCAAAGCACTTAAACCAAAAAATTCCTCAGGCTATAACGAAATCAGCAACAAAATTCTTAAGAAACTTCCTAATGTTTATGTCAAATATTTGACTATTATTATAAACAACTGCATAAATCTATGCTATTTCCCCATTGACTGGAAGGAAGCAATGGTTGTTCCGGTACCAAAACGCAGTAGCTGGGCTACCTGCCCATCATCATACAGACCAATATCTCTACTTGCATGCGACAGTACGATCTTTGAATATATTATCAAGGACAAAATCCTAAAGCATTGTGAGAAGGAGAATATATTGAGTGAGCGACAATTTGGTTTTTGCAGGAACAAATCCACCTCCCAC
This sequence comes from Stratiomys singularior, assembly GCA_954870665.1. Lineage (NCBI taxonomy): Eukaryota > Metazoa > Arthropoda > Insecta > Diptera > Stratiomyidae > Stratiomys > Stratiomys singularior. Next base: position 108,587,589 of record OX940879.1, on the reverse strand, counting down.
GCACTTATAACACTTGCTGAGGTTGTTAACTCCGGATTCAGAAAGAAAAATACCACCCTTGCTTGTGCAATAGACATAAGCAAGGCTTTTGACACAATATGGATAGCTGGTATTATTTTTAAAATGAAAGAATTAAAATTTCCCACCAATTTATGCCATCTAATTTTGCATTACCTAAAACAAAGAAGTATGAGGGTTAGATATAATAATGTCTTGTCGAATACGCTTGACATTAAAGCAGGGATACCGCAAGGGTCTGTATTGGGCCCAATATTATTTAATATATACCTATCAGATTTTCCGACAGATAATCAAGCTAGGGTTAAAAATATTCTATACGCGGATGACACCATCATATATTCTTCTGGACCTTCGGTCAAACTATTAACTAGCAGGATTAATAACTATTTGGTGTCAGTTACCAGCTATCTTAAAAATTGGAAGTTAAACATCAACACCGATAAATGTGGTGGTATTGTTTTCAGGAAGTTAAGGAGACACATCAGGCCAAAAATGTATAAAGATAGTCTCAGCATTGCCCTATATGTTAATAATTGCAAAATTGAAATTATGGAAAAAATGAAATACCTGGGAGTTCTGTTAGACGATACCTGGTCACCTATATCGCATGTAGATTGCACTCTACGGAAGGCAAAATTTGCTCTTTCACGAATCAATGACACATTTAAAATCAGGGACACCAACTCAGAAATGAAGATAACTCTATATAAGCAACTTATTAGGCCGATACTAGCTTACGGCTTTGAAGCTTGGTGTAACATATCATCCAATCAGATGAGGAGATTAAAAACTTTTGAAAGAAATTGCCTATACAAAACACTACCAGTGGAGACAGCCTATAAGCGACTTAGAAATAATGATGAAATCTTTGTTAAAATTAGTATAGAAAATTTGTATAGTAAGATGAAAAAATTTAAAAGGATTGACGAATTTTTACTAAACTCTTTAGTTAAGAAATTTGATAAACTAGAACACTTACAAGATAATACATTTGATCAACATTAATTTTCTAACTAGTTTATATTCGGATTTACAAGACAATTCGGATTTCCTTCTTTTCTGTACTATTTGGACAAAATTGGTCTAACATGACAAAATAATGATGTAATCTTCTATAGAAGGAAATATAATTCGAACGACCTTAGTGTATTAATTAAAGCTAAATAATAATTAAACGCGCATGCGTGAGCCAAGTTTCTAACCTCGATTGTAAAATATTTTTCCCCTCTTCTTTTTCTTTCCGCGTCAACGTTGTTAAGTTGGTTGGGTTTTAGAGGTTTTCCCCATTATAAGATGTCAATTATTTGTCATCTTTGTAAAGTCCCAAATCAAGCAGGGGTGGTCACAATAACCGCAGCAGAATTTCATGGAGGTTTCGAAATCAAGCAGAAGTGGTCAGAAACAGCGCAGCAGAATTTATACGCTCAAGTGAAGTCGCGAAATCAAACAGGGGTGGTCAGAATCACCGGAGCAGGAATCATACGCTCAAGCGAAGTCTCGAATTGAAGCAAAGGTGGTCAAAAGCAGCGCAGCTGAGTTCATACGCTCAAGCGAAGTCCCGAAATCAAGCAGAATTTGACAGAATCAGCGCAGCAGAATTTGACAGAATCAGCGCAGCAGAATTTCATTGAAGTCCCGAAATCAAACAGATGTGGTCGGAAACAGCGCAGCACAATTCATGGAAATTGAATATTTGACTTTTACTTGCTCTGTTTTAATTACTTCTTTTTATTAACTCTAATTCCATTAAACATTTTTTTTTGAATGTATCTAGAAGAAGAATTTTCCGTCTATGTGTGTGAATTTTCCGTGTGTGTGACGCGGAAGGATCAGGGCTTTCATAATGTCCTGAAACCCCCACGCCCGCGGGGTGAGCTAGCCGGTTAAAAGTAACTTCTTTCGACCGCCATTATGCGTCCTTTGTATTTTCAAGAAAACCAGTCTTTTAACCTTGTTCTTTTTTTTCTCGCTGCAGGTGCGACATATGAGTTGCGAAAATTAATTATATTATAACTAATTTATTTTTTTATGTTTTTGAAAATACATCACAGGTTTCAGCAGAAAAATGATTTTCAAATGGCACTTTCTTTCAAGCAAGGATGGGACTCGTTTGAACAAATTTCAATTTTCAAGCTCTCTCTCTCTCTGCCAGTTAGAGAATTATTTAAGTTTCATTGATATGTTTTGAAAACGACATAAGAAACAGCTTAATGTCGCACTCTGTCACTATAAAAGAGCGAAGTCGTTTTTTCGAAGCATTCAAATAATATTAGATGCATTACTAATCACTCCTTTCATTTTGGGTGAGAAACGTGGATCATATTTTCATAATAACTTTGTAGTAAATATACAAAATATACGAAAATATTTAACAAATGATAGAGATAGAATCAAACGACTGCCTCTCCTTTTTAGATATACAGACCCACAGATCAGACAAAAATCTTGAACTTGACATTCAAAGGGGAACTTGAACTACCCAAAGGACCATCCCAGCCACATTGAAATATTGTCAGTTGCAAAAGGCAACAACTTACCACCGTGCGATAGAACGCTTAAATATTGGACGTCCAAGGGAAGATTCAAGGATGGAATAAAGTTCATGCATGGCAGAGGAAAGAAGAATTGGTCCTAAAAAGCGTTCGTGGACAACAGTTTCAAACGTATCAGAATGAAGTTAAGCTCAAGAAATCTGCAGGATTGTCGGTTTTTCTGTTGGAATATCAAAGAAATCTGCTGGAAGGTCTGTTTTCTTTGGCTTAGCTTCATGAGTCCAGAGGAATCAGTGGAATGAAAGTAGGCAAGGAAAGAAGGTTATCCAAAGGCTTGAAACTCGTTTGAATAAGACACTTATAAAAGTATCAATCGTTTAAAATAACTCCAGCAATTAAAAGTTAAATAGCGCTCAATCTTAATCTGATCCAAATTTACAATTAAAGCATTGCAAAACTGAATAGTTGTAGTTGAAAATAACTCTAAACACAAATTGAGAAACTACTATAAACTACACGGTTGAAAAGCTTAAACACTTGCATCACTCATCGTTTGGCTTAAAATTCATTATATTTCTTAGAAACAAGAGTCCTTTTGGTTTATATCTGCTTAATTTATGCTAGTTTTGTTTAATTGGAGCGTCATTGGAGCGTTTTCCTTAGAAATAAGCAATAATAAATCAGTTCACACATTATAAATTTCTGGCCAAGAGATGAACAGAAGTCTCTCAACGCTTCTATATTCGAACGAGCTTCCATATTCATTTGAATGTTAGACTTGCAAGAAGTAGATCCTACAATTTTTCAGACAATATCACGTCTCAAATCATTTCATTAATCTTCAGTTCTAGACCATCTTATCATTACACGAGCAATAAACGAAAATTTGCTAAAAATAAAATCCCTACCTCCCGACAGCTCCTGGCTTCATAAAAACAACAAGTACACTTGCTCCTGATTAAGATAGAGCGGACTGAATCAAGATGGCAACTAGAGAGCAAGAGAAAGATATATGCAACCTCCATCATTTGCAACCTTGGTCCTACTGCTAAATATGCTTAACAAACATCTCTTTTATGTTGACAAGGCAGGAAAAAAATTATTTCAACTTTATCTACCCTCACAAATCTAGATACGCTACTCACTCTTCTACTCTTCTCGTCCTCTTCGATGCTTCACTTTGGCCGCTACCACTCTTCACAGTGGTACACGGAAAGACGTAATCGTTGGTTGATGTTAAAACGTACCGTAGTATCCTTAACGTAACGCGTAGACATGGATAGGTCGCAATTTATTTGCATGAATATCTCCGTTGGAGAAATAAAATTGTTTCGGACATGATAATAAATGGAAGGATCCTTATCGTGAATCATCATCCAACGTCTATGTTTGCGAAGATGACTATCACGTTCACGGGGGAGGAATAAAACCTGCATAAACAATCGCTAATTAAACAAGTTAGAGCTTATGTTGGTGGCGAAGGTCTTATCGTGCGATGGTATGGAGAGCAGTGTTAAAGTTTGAACTATTTTGAATAGTTTTCAAAAATACTATGAACAATCCTTTGTTGAAAAGTACGCATCCATCCGCCAGGAATCTGCACTCGTTTTTAACCCATCAGAAGTTTTAATCAGATGGTACTAGAAAAATTCATTTAACGAATTTACATTTAAATTTAAATGAGCTTATCTTAGATGCTAGGTAAAGAAATAAAGCCATCTTTCCCGCCTTGGATTTCCCCCCGTTCAAGGAGCTGTTCTAACATTCTTCACGGAGTAGCAAACACAAATATTCTACTCCAGTCAATAATCATCGCCGAAATTTATGTATTTTTTGTTCAATGATTGCCGGAAGCAATGCAGATACCTAAACAGGATTTAAAATAAATACAAGAGCAATACGAAAAAAATAGAGCGAATCCTGAACGCTACTAAAAATCTTTCGACGAAAATCCAAAAACAAAAAAAAAAATGAAAAACTGGAGGATTTCGCGTTGAGTTTCGTTCGTTTCACTTAGCTTTTTTGCATCCTTAAAATGCATCCTTTTGGAATTTTGCATCGTAAAAAGGATATTTCAGCATATATTCAAGTATATTGCAGAATATATTCTATTCGTGGTTGCCGTCGTCGTCGAGAGTGGAGCAGAGGTAAATGGCTGCTGTTATCTCATTTTATGCATTAAAAAAAAAAAACACAAGTTCTCCTGAGTCATCATCGTCCATTTCGCATCCCTCTCATCGCCCAGCTCCTATCTACTGCAGGCTACTGACTTTGGTATACACACACCGATTATTGTTGTTGATGTTGCTGCTGCTGTAAGTGCTGTTGTTGTTAGCTTTACTAGTTCGTTGCAATGCACTGATCCTTTTTTTCGAAAGAAAACGGATAGTATAGAAAAGGACCCGGGTGAGTTGTGCACGTTTTTGCATGGACCATTAGCTGATGAGTGCGCCCAATGGATTTCATACTATGTACTAGACTTTGACTATATGAGCATCTATCGAATGTAGCCTTGGAAAACGACGGATTTTTCATGTTATTTATGCAGCTTTTCCTTGCGTTCACTATCTATTTTAAGTGGATACTGTGTATAAAATATCTGCAGTAGAGATTAAGCTGCTTAAGGATGTAATAGCATGCTGCTGTTTTTTTTTTTTGTTGCTCTGGCGTAGTGGCATTCCATCCCGATTAGTTTGGAGCAGACAGTAAATGGGATTAATGAGAAACGACGCTGAGAGGAAAGTCTGGACTTAAATCTTAATGCTAAATAAGAAAAAAAAAATTATCTATCCTCCATCTTCTGATAACTGAACACAGAAAATATCTCAAAATAATTTGATAGCCAAGTGAAATCATTTCTGATTTTCTACTCTTCATGTAATACACAAAAAAAAGTTGATCAATGGAAATTTCAGTTTAGAGTTTTGATTTCATTTAGATACAGCATTCTACTAAGATTTTATTTTTTTACATCAGATCCTTACAATGATGAGAAATATAGGACTCCGTAATTTTATGCTTTTTAATAGTGGGTACAAACTTAATTACAATAAAATGTTTCGTTGCGAAAGTTGTTACGTATTCCAATGTGTAGGCGACATCAAACAAACAAAAAAAAATATATATAAATAAGTAAATAAAATAAATGTAACAAGTAATTGTTTCAGTTAAATTTTTGTAATGCACCCATATTTTTAAGTTAAAAGAAAATCATACGAGATGAAATAGAAGTAAGAATAAAATTAAAAAAAAAAAACATTTATGGTTAAATTTAAGTATTAAGTAATATTTAGTTAAATAATATTAGTAACAAACAAAACAAAAAATAAATAAAAATAAATCCCAGTTAAAATAAAATGCCAGAAAAAAACGTCTCAGAAAAAATATTCCCAGTAGCAAACAAAAAAACCAAAAAAATTTCTTGGAAGTTTTATGCGATAAAATTTTCTATTGATATGATTCGCTGGGTTGTTGTGTACATATCGCTATAAAAAGAATAGAAATTGTATCAATCGGAGTATCAATCGAGGATCAAAAGAAGAATCAATCAATAAAGGAAGCACGATCCGAGGTAGTGCAGCATAACAAGTGAAGACCCGAAACCCAGCTGAGGTGGATATTCGTGCTAGAGGAAGCAGAGGTGTTCAGAGTCAGCGCAGCACAATTGACAGGTGGTCAGTATTAGCGCAGCACAATTCACAGGTGGTTTGATCCTTTTTATTTATTTATTAATATAATATGAAGGAGTAAGCTCTTTCTCTCTGTGTGTGTGTATGTGACATGGAAAGATCAGGGCTTAAATAATGTCCTAACCCCTACGCCCGCGCGGTGAGCTAGTCGTTTAAAAGTAGCTTTCTTCGGCCGCCATTATGCGGCCTATGTATTTTCAAATATCGCTGTCTCTTTAAACTTTTTTTTTTCTTTCGCTGCAGTTGCGACCTATCGGTTGCCCTATAATTATTATTTATTTATTATTTTGTTGAATTTTTTTTTTTGAAAATACATCACATGACGCCCAAAGTGTGGCCCAATTTTTATTTCATTATTATTAATTATATATATTTATTATTTCTTTGAAAATACATCACATGGCGCCCAAAGTGGGGCCCAATATTATATCATCATTAATTATTGATTTATCATTTTATTTTTTTGAAAATACATAACAAAGTTGTCAAACTTCTTAACACAAAAGACGCTCCAATTGATATAGAGGTCAAACTTAAACAGTCCAAAATGAATGGTCCACGCTTAAATGTCCTAAGTTTCCGGCAACTAGCAAAATTTGTGAGCAGTCTTATAGAGATATTACGATCTGCGGTTGAAACACTACAAATAAGTGGTTTTGATATTCGAAAAATCGCAGCATCAAACTTTTTTAAAAGATTGGATAATTTAATAAAATTTAATAATTTTTTAACGAACAAAAGGAGGAAATAGTTATTGGTTTTTTATAAGCAAAGCACAATGATCTTCACCAATGTTGATTTTCAGAGCGGACATCAGCTGATACGATGAACGAGCTCTTGCTTCAAGCTCCTGAAACCTCATAGCAAAAGTTGGCCACGTTTATAACTTAAGTGGATCTTAAAATTATAAAGGTGACCTTACTGAACTCTGAGCATAAAGGCAAGAATCAGACGAGTCAAGGATCAATAAAAATGAGAAAATCACAGAAAATGAGAGTCAGCTAGTACAAAAAAAATTCCAAGATTTCCTAATTTGAAGGGAGTTGATGAACTTAGAAGTCCATCTTGACTACCGAAGTACATCTTGACTAGCTGACCCACAATTTTTCAAGATTTTGATTAGTGCTATCATGTAGGATCGAATTTAGTGGAAATTTTGCATTCTTTTTTCTCCATTTTCTTTCTTATTTTCATTTCAACTAAAGCATCTCTTTTCTTTTTTTTGGTGGTTATCTTGCTCTTAGATTCATGCTAAAATATATAGAACAAATTTAACAGATACAAATATCAAAATTTGATTTCTGCTGCGGACGATTGATGCTTCAGTCAATGAGTTCTCTTGTCCGGAATCCATGTATTGATCCTATGATTGATGAACTACATGTGGAGATCCGTACTTTCAGTTTCATTCACCAAAAAGCTCTGACAAACTGGGTGCAGGCAACATAGCGTAACTAATAAAAAACGCTGACAGTACGTAGGGACAGTAGATAGGAAGAAAACCGAGTACCCCATATTGAAAATAGGACGAGCTTTGCGAGATAGTGAGCTTAGAAATCAAACGACCCAGGTAGGTGGAGAGAACCCGATCGGAGCTTCCTGAGCTCAAATTTATGCAAGTATAACTTTTCCGTTGTGGCAGCAGTCTCGATCTCCTTTGTCCAACAAATTTCGATTCTTCTGTTGCTGGAAAATCGGCCACAAATACCGTTCGATTGGGAGTTTGACAAAGTTTTTCCACTTGTTAGTGATAACGCTAGGGTATGTAACACCGATAGGGTATGTAAGTCATTTAGACTTACATTTCATTGTCACAAACAATGGCTGTCCGCAATTTAGATTATTTGGCAATCAATAATAATTAGATCCTTATCACACACTATTTTCAATTTATAACGGTAAATAAATCTCACATATGTTTTGTCTGAGAAATTTTAATTTCTTACTAAATTTTCTGGTAATTCATTCAAAAGTCATCTTACTTTGTGAGTTTTTCTTCGTGACAGGAAGAATATTCTCACATAATGGATTGAATGAATTGCTTTGAACTATGTCCGCCAACCACCACTTACGCTATACCGTTTCGTATAATATTGCATCGTCATTAAATCGATTAAAAGGATTTCATATGTTTTTTTTTTAGGTAAAAACAACATTCTTCCAATCCCTTAGCTTGAAATTTTAATTCAATATTTAATCATTATCTAGCACCCTCTGATGTTGCTAGCCTAGACCCAACTTTCATCATAGACCCAACTTTCATCATATTGCACAATCTTATTTCCCTGTCCAGAGAGACAGACTGCCACCCTTGAGACCATTTGCAAGAAATTGAAAATTTCACAACCATAGTGAACTATCAATCATCTTTTGATGTTGATGGTTATGTAAAAAATTTTCTGTATGATCCGGCCTTCATACGACCGTTCATCACTGTGTTACACTGTTGGCATCAATTCATCAACTTATGTGGTTTGGGTAAAGGAAGGAGTCGATATACTTCCTTGTAATGTTGTCACAGAAAGATATCGAATATGTGTGTAAAGCTGCGAATATGCGAAAAGGGTAGTTGAGCAAGGTGAGCCAACTGGGTGGTTGAACTTAGTGTGTCTTGAACAGAATAATCAGAATCATCATCATCCAACAATGTTGTCGTCCTCATTGCCATTATCATTGGTACGGTCATCCTTCCGTTTGCTAATGATTGTTGGTTTTCAAATGGTAGCGTTATGTATCTCATAAAACGGTAGATGGACATGTCCTGAGATGTTCAGGTAAACGAAATTCCCGTATATTTGCTGTGATGTCATTCGAAAGGAATTGCAAGGATGTTTTTATGCTGTGAGCTCGTAAAATCCTGTACGGTTTGCTTTGGGGTTTTTCGAATGTACAAACAAGAAAATATCTCTGGATATATGCGCCTTAGCTTGTTTAGTTTCTTCCTTTGTATATAGAAATTTTGATCGTAGTTTTCTGATTTCAGTTTTTTCAAGTAGAAATTGTAGAAAAGTAGAAAATCATTAGTGTCTCCAAATCGGTCTTCGTCAGGCAAGGAAGGGTGACGATTCCTCGTCAAATCCTTATTCCACGTAAGGATTCTGAAATTTTAATGGATATTCCCTTAAATTTGATTGATGCTTTCGTATGAAGTCATCTACTTAATTATCACTCATAAACCACACGCGTTAAAATATTCAAAACCACCCTCGGTTCACATCGCTCACCCAACTAACCAGCCTTCCCATTAAAACTCATTAAGCTTCCGAATTTCAATTTTTCTAAAGTTCACTGTTGGCAATAATTGGAAGGGGATGGTACTTCAAGGATTTTCTAATGGAGCATAGCCGTAAGAGGTGATGCCTGGAAGAGGTGGCGGTCGTTCGTTGCTTCTTGGTGTGCCACGTGCAAGAAAAGTATTCATTGAAAAGATTTCGACCACATCATCATCATCATCGTCATCAACAGCAGCAGCAGCATCATCATCACCATCATCATCCCTCATAAATATTATCAAAATCAGCAACGTTACTATCGCTCCCCGCTCTTTGGACTCATCTCCCTTGAATTATTTCCATGACACTGTCATCAATCGATACTTTAAAACTTAAAGTGCTGAAATTACACGAACTACATCAGTTTATCATCTTGTTTCCTCGCTTCAGTGGACACAAGCCGAAGGAATTACGGTCGTAGAGGTTGGCACCATCGTACAATTTCAACTTGCTGCTGACCTGCTCCCGGGGGGAAGGTGGTAAATTTTCAATTAATTGAGGCCATATCTTAGCGTTGACAGAGTCAAAGCTATTAATGATTGCGGATGTATCCCATTCCTTCGGGTGTAAGGAGAGTTAGAGATAAGATATTTACAAGGTACGTAACAGGCTTGAACGCTCATGAAAACCTTTTCACCAAAAAGCAGATTTTCAGGCCAGCCATCCTGCTTTATGTGGGCTTGTTTTGAAAATATGATTTTATACTGATTGTATGATGCCCAACGCAATGGTAATGTCCGTTTAAAGCTTTATTCCGTCGCCGAAAAATCCTCACAAAACACAAACTGCCATAATTAATTTCGTACTTGACCCAAAGTAACCAGAGTATACATTCAATGTTCTTACGAGAATCGATGACAGGAAGAAACTACGCACTCGACACAGATGCTGTTTTCATTAAAAACGGTAGAATGTTCAGCAAAAATCTACCAAACGCAATTTACGAAAGCCTCAAACTAAGACGATTAAGTGAAGGATCATAAAAAACGATTAAGTCGACTTTGTCAACCTGCATCTACATCAATCGGTAGAAAATAGCAACATATTGGTAACAACCGAAAAGCCTCTTATCATACATACACCAATGATGTGAGTACTGTCCACAAAAAAAAAAAACTCCTTTGAAGTTTCCGGTTGCTTGCGAGGGGATAACACAAAAAACTTGACAGCATAGAGACCAACCCCCCTAAAAAACCAATCAAGATTGCCAAGGCTTCGCTTGATGACATTCCGTCTGCCCTCCGACATCTTCAAAAAGAAAACAAAATCCATGGAGGAAGAAAGAATGCTTCCAATTCTTGTATTGCTTCCTTCGCTTCAGCATAGTTCATTTGAAAGTTATATGGAATTTTCGTTTAACCAATCTATGCTGATGTTATTAGATCACCTTCTTTCTACACTTAGAAATCGAAATAGCTGCTGCGCACATGTCCAGCGTTCATTTGAAGAGCCGCAAGAACGCAATGGTTAGCGCAAAATTAATTTTTCTATCCTTGAATCTACCTATTGCTAGTATCTTGCCATTATTTGTGCTAGAGCACTGTCCAGGCAAGTAGTGATATAACAACAATATTGTCAACGTGCTAACCACCCCACGTGGTCGCTCTGTTTGTTTCGACGTCCTTTATGTCCTCTTTACTCCGCTACAATAAATCTACCCATACTATTTTGCTTGCTCCACAATGATCCAATTTCTATCCCGGCGAATGAACGACAACTCTCGAAAAGTGTGTCCTTTTTGCTGGGCGCAGAGAAACGAATGTGCACCCGGAGAGCACAATATCATAGCCATCTGTTGTGTGTATATGTTTTGTACACTTTGGAAGGATAATTATGGCGATTAAAATCAACGAAAATTTATTAAATTGCATAAATCACTTTCGTTTGTTGAAATTTATAATTATTTTGATTATTGTGTGCTGCCGATGGGTAGTTGTGATGTGGCTGTGTGAAGTGAAGTGTAAAAAACGGGCGGTTGGCTTTTGTTGAAGGAATATTCATAGGATACGATGACGTTGCTAGTCGAGATTTATTCTAAAACTTACTTTGATGTTGGAATGAGAAAAGGGGATGTAATGTTGTTATGGTTTTTTATTTATGAAAGGGTTTATTCGCGGTTGCATGGCTGTTTATCTTTTTAGGATTTAAGGATAAACAATGTATAAGGGTAAAAGCGGCTCCCACATGCAGGTGAAAATAATTGAAAATTTTTACATTTCTTGCGAACGGGATTCACTTAAATTTGGATGAAAATCCCAATTGGCAAGTTGCAATCAATTGCAATTTCAATTATGAAATTCTAGGACGCAGGACGTAAGTCAATTAAAATCATTCATTGAAAGTATTGTAAAGCAAAATGATTTTATGCGATATTCCTATGCACAATTCCGTGTGTAATTCTTTCTAAGAAACGTAATTTTAATTATGTTTTACATTTTAGTTTTATTATAGGAATGAAAGCCAAATGAATTCTAAATTCATGCTTCAATATAAAGTTAACAAATTTTTTGAATTCTGTTTCAAAACTTGATGGCTCCCTTTTGCTTTGCTCACAGCATCCAATCTCTACGGCGTGGATTCAACGAGCTTTCGAGTGAATTCCGATGAAAATTATTCCCATGTCAGGCCCATTGCTTGTTTCAGATCATTTTTGCAAGTTATGTCAGATTTGCGGGTCTTCCTGTCTAGATGATCCTATTAATTTTCATTCAGGTTGCTGGGGGTTTCTATACGTCAACTAATCCTTCGCAATTTTGACAGTATTTTTGGGGTCAATGTCCTGTTGAAACAATCGGGACTGACGTAGTCCCTATTTATCCGCGCTAGAATGCAGGTCTTTTTTCATTGCAATGAATTTTTTCTGCTTGAAATATGCATTTATTTGAATGACAGAACGAATGAATTCAATAATCAAAGTATTGGCCATCGTTAGCTACGACTTTTTCCCATCTTTCTGTCAATTGATGGATTCCGTCCCAGTACCACTTCTCATTTTTCGAGGCTAACCACTCATCAAGCCAATTTTTAACTTCTTCGTAAGAATGGAAGTGCTGTTCCGAAAGTCCATGCTGCATCGATTGAAACAAGTAGTTGTCAGAAGGAGCCAAGTCTGGTGAATACGGCGGGTGGGGCAGAACTTCCCAATTAATGTTTCCCTAGTAGTTCTGGACAGGTATTTCAACATGCGGCCGAGCATTGTCATGTTGAAGAATGACTTTATCATGTCTTTGGTGAAATTCTGGTCGTTTTTCCTTAAGTGCGCGGTTCAATTTGACCAGTTGTTGTGGGTAACGTTCGCCAGTAAAAGTCTCACCAGGTTTCAGCAGTTCGTAATACAAAGGTCCCTTACTATCCCACCAAATACACAGCAAAGTCTTCTTTCCATGAATTTTTCGGACTGGTTGTGTTGTTGTTGGCTGGCCTGGGTCTACCCATGATTTTTTCCGCTTGGGATTGTCGAAATGAATCCACTTTTCATCGCCAGCAACAATCCGATGCAGAAAACCTTTTCTTTTCCATCTGGCAAGCAAAATTTCACAAATGGTTTTTCGCCTTTTGATGTCTCTTTCTTTTAGTTGATACGGCACCCATATTCCAGCTTTTTAGATCATTCCCATGACTTTTAAACGTTGTGAAATGGCTGCCTGAGTAACTTCCAACGCTACTGCCAACTGTTTTTCAGTTTGTGTGTTGTCTACATCCAATAATGCTTGCAAATCTGTGTCTTAGAATTTTTTTTTTTTTGTGGTTTTCCACGGTCTTTGTTGCTGACATCGAAATCGCCACTTTTAAATCTCTTAAACCATCGTTCACAAGTGTCTTGGCTTGGGGCATGTTCACCATATGCTTCCACTAACAATTGATAAGTTTCTGCTACCGTTTTCTTCAAATGAAAGAAGGTTATTAGACTTCCCCGCAAAACCTCTTTTTCTGGCACGTAATTCGACATTTTTGAAGCGAGAAAAAACTATGTTGTTTGTACAATCAAAACCTATGACATACTGGAATTTGTTGACAGATGCTTACACTCCAAAATGCCATATTAGTTATCCCCGACACAAACCATATGTAATGGTTATGCCATCTGTTAGTAAAATCCGCATTTCATATTTATACACCTAATATCTTCAATAAATACCAGATCACTAACTCCTGAAGTTGAAGGCACATCGCAATCATCACTGACCCTCATTTATATTTTATACAATCTTCAGTACGATGTTTATTTGTAAAGTGCGATTTTACTTTCTCAAAATTTTGGAATATTTTCCGCTCTTTTAAAGCTTCAAATTTACTCTCATCCGAGACTAACAGGTTGGTCTAAAAAGAGAAAGCCGTGCTCCTTTATTTCTAGGCGTATTCAAAACTTGCTGAACTTTTTTTCGTTGATTTTCGATAATTATGACTTCTTCCATGAAACTCTGCAATAATACCCAGTGGCATAAAGTACCCTTTGAACTGTACTTGTGCTTATGTTTTCCTCTCACAGACTTACGCATGGATTTTTTCTAACTTGCGTCACTACACGTCCTGCTATCTGATTCAGTTTGTCGACTCTTTTGGACGCCTTTTAGGGTTAGATGTTTACCAAAATACCCAAATGGTTGCATTAATCAAAGGTTTTATTCGGCTGACACATGGCTTTATAGACAGGAGTTTTCCAGTTTTTCCTAATGTTTTTTTTCTCTTTTCCATATTTCTACGATAATTTTCCGCTTTTCAATCGCGAATTATTTTGTCACTTCGGCGCGATTATAATTTTACTCTGAAAAACCTTCAACCGATAAAATTTTAACAAAAATGAAAAAACTAAAAACTTTCGATTCCAATAACCGTCAAAACTTCACTGTGATAATACCAGGAAGGTATTCGCGAGTGTGAAGTTTATATTGACGTGTAAATTCAGAATTTTTTGTTTGAATGGAATAACAGTTTTTAATAATAATCCTTAATTTTGAATTTTCATCCCTCCAACAAAGTTTTGAAGGACTAGATAAAATCGTCTTGATTTGGTCAAATCAACTTGATTTGGTCAAATCGACTTGATTTGAACAAATCGACTTGATTTTGTCAAATCGACGTCAAAATCAAAACCTCAAATCAATATCACAGCCAAAAATTTCTTTAACTTCTTAAGTTATAGTTGATGGAAACACAGTAACAAAGGAAGGGTACGCGTATAACACGTACTATGAGCGATGAATTTATAATTTTCAAAAATTCTGTTGCCAGTTGTTCGTAATATTCATAATCTGTTGAATGTTGTTGGAAAAATTTGGCCCGAAAAGAAACCTTTCCTTAAAAGCCATAACGTAACATCATGTGGAACGGGGTGATTTGCCAAAGCTGTCAAAATCAACAAATCGAGGTCAAAAGGATAATTTCTCCAATCAAAATCATCGAATCCTAGTATCTTAAATATTATCAATGTGCATCAACCAAATACAACACAAATCTTTGATTTTTCTCTTTAAAAATGCAACTTTGACAATTTTCTCTCTGGAGTGTGTGGTGCATGGAGTTAGTGCAATTTACCACTTTGACTCTCTCTTGTCTGTGAGGATTATATGCTCACTCAACCTATCGTGGTCTGTCTTTATTTACTTGAAATATTATTTTGTAATCTAGCGGATATTCGGGTACGTAGAATTTGGTTTTGTCTTCATGGTTCTTAGGAACGCCATGGTACTGTTGTCGTGGTTGTCTATTGTGTCAAAGAGTTTTAATGCCTTGTCTCGTACGTATTTTTTGACTGTCTCTATTTTGATGTCTTTGTATATGTCCGTGTTTCTTACATACCACGGAGTTCCCAAGATTTTCCTAATTATTCGATTTTGGAAGGATTGGAGTGCTTTTTTGTTTGTTTTCGTCGTTTAGTAGAAAGCGAAACTACCGTACAGTAGCGTCGGTCGTATAATCTGTTCAAAGATTAGCACTCTATTTTTCAGACTAAGTTTTTTCCATGCCAGAAGAGGGCGCAGTGAGGATAGGAGGCCTTTGCAATGTCTTCGTTTGTTATGTATGTGCTGTTTCCAAGTAAGTCTTTCGTGGAATGTAAGTCCGAGGTATTTCGCCGTTCTGTTCCATTCTAAGGGTTCGTTGTCGATTGTCATTTTGTCTGTGGATTTTGTTGTAGCTTCCGGGTTATAAAAATGGCTTTTGTCTTGTCTGGGTTGATTTTCATCTTCCATCAGCGAAAGTATTCCAAAAGGGTGTTCGTCGAGCGTTGCAAATTTGACGTTATGACTTTTGCTTGTCATCCTGTAATGAAGATACAGATATCATCAGCGTACAGTGATATTTTTACTGTCCGAGGCAGACCGGGAAGATCTGCCGTGTATATATTGTAAAGGACCGGTGCGATGGGTGATCCTTAAGGGATTCCAGCTTCAATGATTCGCAGGGTTGATAGGCAGTTGTCAATTTTGACGCGGAATGTTCTACCTTGTAGGAAGTAGCCAATGATTTGGGTGAGTTGTGGTGGCAAGTTGAGTTCATGCATTTTGAATATTAGTCCTGCATGCCAGACTTTGTCAAATTCTTTGGCTATGTCAAACATAACTAATCCTTTTGAATTCCTGCGTTCTAGACCTGTTCTTATGTGCTGGAGCTCTGTGGAGTGATTGACTTTAAAGCCGAATTGTTCTTCCGGTATGATATTTTTGTCATACAATGCCTCGGTAAGACGATTCAAAATCACCCTTCTGCGATTTTTGCCATCGACGAGAGGAGGCTGATTGGCCTTCAATTTTGTGGAAATGTTCGATCCTTTAGAAACTTTGGAAAAACACTAATTGTCGCTGATTTCCATGCTTTGGGATATGAACTCTATAATAATATGATAATATGAACTCTTTCAGCTCACCAGAGTTCCGAAGCAGGGAATTTGCATTCCATATGAGAATGGAAATGTGATCCTTTGGTGTCATCAATGTTTTTTATTAGCAGTTTTTTGTGTGGCGGTGAACATGGTTTGGATTATGTTTGCCGTCATTTCCAGCATCATATTTTGGAACTGTGTTTGCATTTTAGCGAACATTAGTTCCATATCTGCGGTATTTATGTTTGAGGGTGGATTTGTGGTTGTGGATGGTTTTGTAGTAGGAGGTTGTTTTGTTTGCGGAGTGCTTGATTGTTGTGCGGCAACTTGTGCGAACAACTTTCTGATGTTCTTTGGATTTCTCGGACATACCCCATAGTTTGCCGGGTGTTCGCCTCCACAGTTTATGCACTTAGGCTTTTCTTCTGCCCTTTAAGGGCACGCGGAGAAGTGGTGGAGCTGCTCGCATTTGACGCAGCGCGACTGTGCATGGCAACCTGATGCGGAGGGTCCACACGGCTGTTGACAACTTTCAAATACAGAAGCTTATTTATAGCGAGTTGATTTCAATCAATATCCGTTTACATAGCTAACCATAGAGAAGTAAACGAAACCACCTTAACTTAACCCCAAGTGAAGAACAACATAGAAAAAAACAGGATATCAAGTATTCTTTTTGCAATTACTCCTCCTCCATTTCTCTGATGAGCAATTTTCCACAGAGTTTTAATTAACCGTGCGACATTATACATTACATCGAAATAATGTTGACACATAAAAAAAAAATTACTAACAAATTCACTGGCTGCGGAATGGATGTGATGAAAAGGATATCAACGTCAAGGTGCATATGAGATTTCATATCTTTCCGGCCGAGAAACAAGCTCAAGTGCAATTTCGGTCTTTGAGATGATCCCACTAAGTAAATCGTGTCTAGTATCTGCATATCGTGGCAGGCTCGAGCTTCGCAGTAGCAGCAACACGCAGAAGTATATTACGTACAAGATTATGTAATCAACGTAACATTTCTCATCATCTTCATCATTTCACTCTAAATTTTTAATGAACTTTTTCATCAACTTCACTGATGTGATGCAGAAGGCAGCAGCATTTGGGGTCCTGGACGGTTGCAATACCAAAAAAAAAGTTAGAGGATGAGAGGGACCGACTCTGGGTTCGCTTTGGCGTTAGCATCTAAGATGAATTTTTGGAGTTCAACATGGAATTCGCCAGATAGCTACACCTTGAAAATAACAATTCCAAAATCCTGATATATGTCTCCAAAGTTCCTTTTCGCCAGCGTCTCCTCTGCAAAATCGTCACGCAAATCTCAGTTTTCATCCGTTTATATTTTGGTCAAGAATGCTGTTACGGGTACTCACAGAATCCTTGTCTTCACTTCCACTCAGCCCTGCGTGCACCAAATTGAATCCTATGCTGCCCACTCGTTACATCTCGGCTTGATTTACACGAACATATATTTGCAAGATTTTCCGTCAAGGACTTGCAATGAAAACACATTGAAAATTAACTGGAAATCGCGATGAATAGCATTCACAACCCTTCAATCAACAAACGATGTCCTTACAAAGTGAATGACTAAGTAGCTTGACCAAATATTATCATTATGTAACAGAATGTTTGCATTTAATGACTTGGAAACTAGGTGAATCGTTTGACAATGATCAACAGATAAAACATATTCTATGACTGCTAAGTACTTGCTCGTTGTAAGTATCCTTTTTTAGGTTTTCCCATCGTATCAGATCAAGCTCGGCACATGCAATACGAAATTTACAAATAGGCGCTACTGCACTGTGGCTGACGATACTGCCCTTGTTTGTTTTGATGCTTGTTTGTTCGTTTGTTTGTTTGTTTGTTTGTGGGCTATTCATCCTGTGTCTTTGAAGAGTGCAAAAATAAAGGAACAAACGAAATGGAAGAGTATCCGAGCCATGGATGTAAAGTGCTCTCTCCTCACCTTTGTCCTTATAATTCAACGCTTTTTTTTTTATTATGTCGAGTATTCTGTGCAGTATGTCTAGTCAAAGTGATTAATCTTCACGACAGGATGCACTTCAGGAGAATGGGAGAGAGTGACATTTCACTCTTACAAAAGCACCAAGGAATCGCACGACACTAGGTAAAGGCATAAATTCAGATCAACTGATGGCGAACGGCGAGAGTAAGTGCGGAAACAAACCAACAAGCAACCAAACGCAAAACTTCAAACGAAAAAATAAGTGAAAAAGCGTTGAATTTACTGTCAACTTTACATTTGTTTTCCCATCATAATATTGCTTATAGTCATTGCACTCGTTGCTTATGCCGTAGGTAAGTTTCGGGAAGGACGAACGGCACAGCAGTGATGGCAGCAGCAACAGCAGCAGTAGCAAGCACTCCAAAGTACAACAGCAAACCATCACATTGTCCCATAAAAAAAAACAACAACACATTTTGTCCCAAAGGAAATGTATAACAGTACTTTAGTAGATCCTGTGTAAAGCTGTTAAAGCGCATAGTCAAGGCTTATTTGTCGATCTTTTGTAATGATGGCGGCAAAGAGAGATGATGCTGTTTGTTTCAGCCAGAATACCTTGAAATCAAAGAGACGGAAATTATTGGTAATCTGTGATGAGATGAAAATGAAAGAAAATCAGCAACGTAAGAGAGATAGATTAGGTACAGGAGAAAATGTTGCCTAAGAGGGATTAATGAGTTTTTCCAGAGCTAATTCTAGATGATAAAAGGGAGAAAATAAAAATGCACTCCTTCAGGATAGCGATTTGCATGAGTGCTGTATGATTAGGGGGCCTTTGATCAGTCATTTGAATGCTATCCTTAACTAGGTGCGATTTAAGTTGACGAAGTAATAATAACGTGTTAATGACAAGTTGCATTGTTGACGGCGTCTTTTTCATGAAAGGATTGATGATCTTTTAGAAATAATACAGGACTTGACCTCAGGAAGTTCTCTCATGGAGTGTGAATCCTTATATATTCATGATGCACCTATTGATTTCTTAAGAAATCAACAAAGGACAACAAAGGCAAAATTTGATTTGGTTTATTTTAAAAAATATGTTTTTATTGGATGTATTTTATGGTTATTAGATTAAGGTCATTAGATAAGCTCGGAGGTATGACCAAATGTCAAAGTCAAAAAGTCAATGTCAAAATGCCAAATGTCAAAAAGTCAAAGTTACTTCGTGCAAGACTTTGGTTCGACAAATTTTGACAAACGGCTGTCAGATCTGGTATAACCACGAGTTATGAGTTTTCAAACTTATAAGTATAAACTTATAATGAAAACATTGTATATCGAATTTTGGATTTAAAAAACCACCAAAGTGACAAGGGTTGATATTTTGCTATTCTGAAGGTTGATTCGGAATCTCATCCCAGATTCTATTACTGGGCGCAACCTCTCAGTTTCTCAACTATTCCACAACATTAAGACTTGCATCACCACTGGCCTCATAAATCCCCAAGCATTCGTTTCCTTCGATGTGAATCTTATATCTGGTACAAACCATGTATATACGCGAGCCACCGAAACCAAAAAAGAATTTCCTTTGAATTGGAGTGTGAGGATACAAAACTGACAACGGAAATACTCAGTTTCAAGGTACGTTGAAATTGATCGATTTGAGACGCGAAAATCTTAGATCTTTGGAAAATCATAACGCAGGGCACCCCAAATTTAGATAAGATCTAGGATCAACGATCTTAGGTCGTGATACGATTAATTTATTTTATTGCTACTAGCTCGTTTTTGCTATGAAACTGCAATAAAAATAGCGTTTCGACGTACAGTGTCAAAAAATGTCAAAAGATTCGAAAACAATGCTGAAACCGATCCACATGAGCCACGAGGGAAAAATGTGATTAGCTCGGGCGATCAGCCGACAAAAAATTCAGAAAGAGGAAACACTAGCACCTCAACATCAACACTAGCGCATCGTTGACGGGGACAACTACCAGCAAAAAACCAGAAACTACGCAAGAGCTTGTATGACCGCCCACCGTATGACTGTAAAGCCATAGAGCAAGAAATTTCAAAAATAATGAATTCTCCCAAAACTCTATTGGTTTGTCCTCTTACAGTACCTGTAGAGCTTAAATTTTTATTCCAGTGATTCCGACGGGAGTTGGCCTTTACGCAGTCCCTTACCCATAGTAGGCATACTAGGAATAAGGTCTTAATTCCAAAACAATGTTGTTTATTAACACCGAATGAAGTATTTTTGTGACTCGTCCAGGATATTGTAGTTACTTTCAAGTTCCACGCCCCCCAAAAAACCACCATCTGTACAATGTATCCATTTATTTGTCGTCTGGGAAATATCATGGTGTTTCTTGGAACATTAGGCGGACGTTGTCAAAACTTAAACGTACAGTAACTTAAACCAGTCAAAATTTACAGCGTAAGGAAAAACTGGGTTGCGCAACGACAAAATGAAAGTTAAAAATAATCATTGTAAACTAGAACGTCATAACAAAGGGATGGAAAATGGTGGTTGGCGTATCTCAACTCTTGTCTCGAACGGACTGGCAACTTGGACAAAATCATGGACGGTAGATACAATTACCTGTGGATGGTTGTGTTTGAAATGCGTCATATTAAAAAAGATATTTTAGATTTTTGAACAGATCCAATAAAGCCAAACCATGCGAAGCTGCTTGAATTACAAAATTGGTGGAAGAGACTTAAAGATCCAGAAAATTACATTAACGACTTTCTCTGAACAAAGACTTATAACCTTATGACAAAGATGAGGAGGCTCTTTAACGCACTAGGCCACTTTAGAATTTTCTTAAAATCGATTTTTTTTGTACTAAAATGTCCGTTAAAATTCATAAATGATGTGCCAAAAGATAATGTACGTGGTTTTTGAATTTTAGTACAAGGCTCCCTGGTCTGCTGGTCCGCCTGTGTGACCGCTCGAGAAAAGGGACGTCAGGGAATTGGAACAGGTATACGGGAGATGTTATTGAAATCATTTGTGTACAGACTATGATTTATGTTTCTTCAACGGATAAATAAAACTCTTGTTTTATAACACCAACTTCATTTATTAAATTCCCGGTATTTCAAAAAGGCCTCACATTGGGTGAAAGGAGATAGACACTTGTCCGTACCTTTGACGCGAAGAACTAACTCTCTTATTCGAGACAATTCCACTGTTATTTATACCACTCGTCGCCTACTTGATTTGATTTCATTCAATTCAAAATATCAATGTCTATTTTGTTTTAATTCAATTGAATTCAAAATATCAATGTCTACTTTGTTTTAATTCAATTGATTTCAAAATATCAATGCCTACTTTGTTTGTATTAATTTGATTTGGTTAAGTGTAACAACTATGCTCGACAAGTTTAAACTTATCTAGTTTAAACTTGTTTAAACTTTGGGTTTGGTTTGGGATTCAAATTAGTAGTGAACTGTGAAAAAAAACTGAGATACTGTTATGAAATAAACCGTAAAATCGTACTTTTAATGCGATTACTTGGAGTTGGTTGGCACGGAAGAAGAAAATTCAGTGCATTCATGGAATTACCTCGGTATACATTTCACTGATTCTATGATAAAATTGTAACAAGAATGTTCACTGCAAGCAATCTAGTATGGTGAGTTAGTGATGAACAGTGAATGATGTACAGCATGGTGAAAGCTGTGGAAGAAGAGAAAACGGTTTCTTCTGAAAATGGACAACATAGAGTTATAGTATCAGGCGATGGTACGTGGAGAAAACGTGGGTTTACGTCTTTATACGGGTTAGTGACTCTAATCGGCAGCAATAGTAGAAAAATCGTTGATTATGTAGTGAATTAAAAATACTGTAAGTATTGTGAATTTTATTCTCAAAAAAAGATACCGAAAAATATGCAGAGTGGGCAGAAAATCATAAAGAAGAATGTGAATCATGCTGCAAAGCTTCAACTCAACTGTGTGGGTATTGGCCGCGAAATCTATTGCAAGTGTTAAAACAGTCTTGGATGTGGCTGCGAATATTGCAGGTTGTGTGTACATTGGCGGGTTTTCTTCAATTTTGCACATAATGAAGGCAATGGACTTGAAAATCGGACCGAGAAGCTACGAAATGTTCCTGGAAATCGACAAAGAGCGTATAAAGCGTGCAGAGAGATCGCTGTCTGAACGAGTAAAATAGGCTAGGAGCGATTCAAGATCATGCAGAAATAAAAACAAGAGCAGGACGATTACCTGGAAGGCCAATTGTATGGTTTAGGCATCGCTGATTAAAGGTTTTAAAAAATTATTCATGATTTTCTACTACTCAAAACTTCAAACGCGTTTATCTCAAAAATGTATTTTTTCAAATCAGACAATTCACAACCGATTTACTTGAAATTATCTTGCGAATATCTTGAGAAATATATTGTTCATGGAAGTACGTAGGAGTTTTTTTTAAATTGCATATTTCATTTGTTATTAACAATTATCTGATGATTTTTGAACATTTTGAGTGTGCTATTTGGTGAAAACTTAAAATATCGAAAAAAAATCTACGCACTTCTATTGTAGTTAGTGTATGAAATAAAAAAACGAATTCGCTATTTGAAATTAAAATATTTAAGGGGCTGTTTGTCCGACTGTGGGCCTTGAAAAAACGAAGACGTTATCGGAAAAATGCTGCACAGCCCCCATTTTGCAATGAATCGCTGCAAAAAACTTTTTGTACACAGTTGTTCCGATACATTATTGATATCTATAATTAGAATCTTGATTTACCCCGTCATATTTCTAGAAAAAAAACTTCTAAAATAGATTAGTTTTTCGGCGTCTACAGTGGCCTAACCCCTTATATACAGGGTGGACCATGTGTTGTTTTTTTTTTATTGTGAAAGAAAGCTGACTTTTTGTAAGAGATGACCGGAAATCTTTATTGACTATAAAAGGTTAGTCTATGGCAATTATGTATGGAACAAAACATCGCACATATGCTCACCGCGGCTATTTTTAACAAGCTCTCATTCGAACATCAAAATTTTCGATGACTTTTTCCAGAATTAGCGTTGGTATGGTCGCAATTCCAGCGCGAATGTTCCGCTTAAGGTCTTGAATTATGCATTGGGGGGCCTTCGCGTATACTTTACTTTTCAATAAACCCCAGATGTTAAACAAAAGGTGTTAAATCACACGATCTTGGCGGCCATTTGATGGCAGAATTCCAGAATTATGCGGTCCGGAAATTTTTCGTGAAATAAGTTGATGGTTTGGCGAGATGTGTGAGCTGTGGCCCCGTCTTGTTGAAACCAAAGATTGTTAGCACCCATAGGATTAATTTCCGGCCACAAAAAGTCCTTTGTCATAGCCAGATAACGTTCGCCATTGATGGTAACAGCCTTTTCTTCAGGGTTTTCGAAAAAGAAACGGCCCAATGATACCGCCGGACGAAAGACCACACCACACAAGAAAATTGCATTTTCGGCATGCAATTGTTGTTCGTGATATTCATGAGGGTATTCAGCCCCCAGATCGTACAGTTTTGCTTATTAACATGGCCACTGAGATAAAAATGAGCTTCATCCGAAAAGATGTATTTGGCTGAAAACCCCTCACTTCTTTCAAGCATCCAATTATTGTAATTTCGACGCTGCTGATGGTCTGCCGTCTTCTATTCTTGAGTTAATTGAATCTTGTATGGATGTAGGTGAAGATCAACATGCAAAATCCTCAAAAATGTGGTCCGAGCAATGCCTAATTCCTGTGAACGATGTCTTGTGGATGTGGATGGTTGTTGACGGACACTTTCACTTATTGCGGCATTATTTTCAGGAGTACGAACCGGACGAGCATGTTGATATGGTCTACGACCCTCTACGGAACCAGTTTCCTGAAAACGTTGAACAACTTTACGTATTCCAGGCTCTGTTGGTCGTGAATGTTGACCAAAACTATCCCGAAGTTTGCGAAACGTTTTTCGTTTTTTTTACAGAATGACCGTTTTCGTAAAAGTTTGCAAAATTAAAATACGTTGTTGTGTTGTTAAAAAGTCCATGTTCACAATTGCCAAGCTTTGACAGTTGATACATGCATACCACACGACAGCTGTCACATATGATATGTCAAATATAGTTAGTTAGAAAAAAACCAACAGATGGACCAATCTGTAGAAAACTCATGAGCCGTAAATAATTAATTTTCGGAATATTAAGGATAAAGATCATTTAATCCTTAAATTAAGAATTAAAGCTTAACAGTTTCGATAGTCGCTAGATTTACATACTTATTTGCAATGGAGCTTAATTTATCAAATTTTAAGTATTTGTATGATGAAATTATGTTGATAAGTTTTAAGATGAATTTCGCGCATGTCGGTGAAACGAAATAAGTCAAAACGTTGGTCTTTCCCAGCGATTTCGGTTAGAAAATTTTTTTTGAACACGGTAATCGCAAAACATTCCTACAAAATAATTTAAAACATTCAAACTTCAGCCTTTAGTATTGAACATATTCATTGCATTCGTATCGCCAGTAATTAAATAATTGCCACGATGTCACCCTTCATACAAAACAAAGCAAAATTAAACTCAATTCAAAATTCCTCCATAATCTATTCACCCTTCGAATCATGTCCAATTTTGATTACTGTCTTTTAATCTCAGCATGATAAAGAAGGATTATGAAAAAAATCAAATAGAAAACCGCACAACTCGTATCTCTTGTCCTGCTGCTAGGCAATTCTAATATTTTCCGACACCCCCTTGCCTAAATTACATTCAATACGATAATTCAATTCAAGCTGAGCATATTGATGCAATCATCTAATCTGTGTGTGTTGCATCCGTTTTGGATGCGAACAGTACGTGTTAGATAAAATCGCCGAAGGGATATTCCCATTACAATGCACAACTAACTTTTTAAATATGCCAGTACTCAATTGATACGTTCAAGTATCTTGTCAGAGTCAGTAGTATATGAAAATCACAACAGAACAGGGAGTGAATCAATCACCCACCCTTGTATTAGTTTTGATAATGATTGCATGATAAACGGATAAATTGACAATCGAAATTGAATCATGTGTGAGACAAGTGTATGGCATTTATCTAATCCAGATTTTAACTTTGCAAACTAATCTTTGTTTCCGTTCATACATACAACAGTTGGAGACGCAAGTTTAAAAATTTATTTTAAGTATGCGCATATCGAATGAAGTAAGTTAAAAGTCGAGATAAAACTGTTGCTTACTCCTGGGTAGATTCCAGCGATATCAAAACAAGCCAAGACGAATGAAGCTCCCTACGACTGTGATCAAAAATTCAGATGAAATTGTTTATAAAATATAAATTCTTTATGTATTCTTCCAAATCAATTTCATCCCCTTCAAAGTAATTCCCGTCCTATAAAACACACTTTTGCCAACGCTTTTTCGAGTCCTCGAAGCAGTCGGAATAGTCTTTTTCCGGTAAAGCCTTCAAGATCTTCTTTGATTCTGTTATTATCTCCTAAATCGTGTCAAAACGGCGTCCACGCATTGGCCTTTTGGGTTTGCTGAATAGGCAGAGGTCGCACGGAGCCAAATCAGGCGAATACGGTGGTTGCGGAACTATATTGAGTTTTTGGCAAAAAAGTCGCGAAGAACCAATGTAGTATGACATGGTGCATTATCGTGATGAAGGAACTAAGAGTTGTTCGCCCATAATTTCGGCCGTTTCAGACGAATAGCTTCACACAAACGACGCATAACGCTCAAATAATATTTATTGTTGACAGTTTGGTGCACAAACTGTCAAACGTGCAAAACACCACAATAATTAAAGAAAACTGTCAACACGACCTTAATTTTTGATTGACTTCGGCGTGGTCTTTTCGGTCTTGCTTCACCTGTTGCACGATATTCTCTGGATAGGTCGGTGGTTTCAGGGTGGTATACGTAAATCTAAGTCTCGTCTCCAGGTCTCCAGTAGTGATGCATTTTAAGTTGTCCTGATTGTCAGACAGCAAAATTTCACACACATTAACGCAACACTGTTTTTAAAAAAAAAAGACATTTGACAGACATTTGACATTTTTGATTTCGATATTTGGTATGTCGAAATTATGATGAATTCCGGGCGAACAGAGGTTCTTTAGGAAGTAACTCAACTTCACCGCCTGTAGAAGGTTTTTTTTCGAAAAGTTAGGACATTTAATTATTTTAATTGTCTATCAAGGAACTATTTTTGGCACTCTCCATAAGCCTTTCACAAAATATTGTCTTGCTTGCATATTTAACCAATTGAAATAAGGTATGAAACTGGTATACGTTGGCAAGCCTCAGGACTCTTAGACATCTTAGATATTTTCTAAATCACAATTGTTATTTTTATTTTTTATATAGTATCCAATGGACAAATAATAATGTTTTAATACTTATATGTGTATCTCAGTCCAAAATGCGTCTTATGGAAAGAATAATTGACGTACATGCTACACAATATGACAAATTTTACAATTGCAGTTCCGCTGTGTTAAGTGCAGCGTTGTCCATGAACCTGGCAAGTGCGGGTGGGGGGAAAATGATGGCAAAGACAAGATATTTTACGTCAACTGCAGGACATATGGACATCCTGCTTCCTTCAAGGGCTGTCCAGCATATGAAAAAATAAAAAAACCAGTGCGCATTGAGCGCGCCCCACCAAGTCGTCCGGTGATTGCCCCGGCTTCAATTACCCCAGGAGTATCCTTCGCAGCTGTTGCGAGGGGTACAGTAGATTCAACACCCCAAAAGAGGGACGAAAGCGATCTAACCGCTATGTTCAAGATCATCTTGGACAGGTTGGGTAAAATCGAGAATACCCTGATTGATCACAGCTCCAAAATCAGGGGCCTTATAAGCACGTCTAGCTATTCTCATGACCAATACTAGACATCTCTCTGCAGTGTTGGCTCGAGATGAACTTCATTTAATAGCGGTGAATGTCAACTCGATAGCGAGTATTTATAGGAGGTCAGATCTACTGGATTTTGCGTCTGAACACAAACCTGACATTATACTACTGAACGAGACCAAACTCAACGAAAGACATAACGTACAGTTCAAGGACTACAACTGCATACGTACTGACAGACCCAACTCGACTAACGGAGGAGGGACAGCAATAATGCTCACACGACACATCAAGTACGAACATGTAAAAAGACCAGAATTCAGTGGATTTGAAAGCCTAGAGTTTACATGCATAAAGCTTGAAATGCAAGGCGGCCAACGTCTCTTTGTTATCTCCGCATATGCATCGAGTACGAAAAATCTGAGTACGAAATTCAGGGAAGAGTTCAGCCTCGTGTTTGAACTTCTTCGACTAGATGATCCCAATAATTATTATGTTCTAGCAGGTGACCTGAACGCAAAACATAGCGACTGGCTGAACGAGTACGCCAATCCACGGGGAGTATTTCTAAAACGATGGATTGATGAGAATCAAATGGAATACCGATGCTAGCTCATCGGGCCGGGGACTCCTACATTGCCTCGATCTGGATCATACTTGGATCTTTGCATAGTTGATTTGCGTCTGAATCTTACTGGCTTGACAGTGGACCACAAACTGCAAACTTTGCACTATGACAGCGACCACAAAGCAATACAAATAAGAATTGCTAAAGCGAACAGCGACTTATTCCTACTTACTGCCGAACAAACATCCAACAAATACAATTACAGAAAAGCAAATTGGACGAAATTCAACCAAACACTAACACAGATACATGACCCACTTGTACAAAACTCAATCAGCTACATTCCGAACAATAGAAACTTGACTAACGACCAAATTGACGAATACATAAACGAAATAAACAAACTGATACTCACTGCAATGGACGAGACCATACCGAAAATCACACCACGAAACAACATGGACCAATACTTGACCCGACGTATCAAAAGACTTAAAAAGCTAAAAAGTATGATTCTGACGCATATTAACAGTATATATAGGAGTTCCGCTGCGAGCTGGCATCCGCATTTAAAAACTCTCAAAGAAATCATGAAGGCTGTTCGCTATCTCATCAAGTTGAGCTTTACTCGTGAAGTAAACCAACAATGGGCTGAGAAAGCGCAGAGCATTCATCCTCAGGACCCGGACGGAATGTTCAGCCAGATCAACGCTTTCTTCAGGTCGAAGAAGCCGGCAACGGTGTCGACTTTGACAATCCCGTTAGAACATGATGAATATAGGATCATGGAAACAGATGAACCTGACAACATTCAACCTCTCATACCATACGAAACTGTCACAAACGAGACAGAAAAATTAGATGTAATTGGTATGAGTATGGAATCAGTCCATCGACAAAACTCAAATCTAGGTAGTTCTCGATTGATAGAAACTGTCAAAAATAAAGTTGAAGAATTCCTGACTTCTTGCAGTCGAGAACCCACTCTCCATTTCAGTGAGTCATTAAATTCAAATATGCTACCACAGAACAGCTTGAATGACTATTTTGTGTCGAAGGAGGATGTACAGCATGCCTTTCGGACACTTAATAACAAAAAATCAACTGGAATTGATGACATACCCAACATTGTCCTCAAACACTTACCAGAACCAATAATGACGGAATTTACTTGCATTTTCAATAATGCACTCAACAACAAATATTTCCCACGAAATTGGAAGAAAGCCAGAGTCATTCCAATTTTGAAGAAGGGAAAAGATCCCAGCGATCCGAAAAGCTATCGACCGATAAGCTTATTGTCGAATGCAAGCAAAGTCCTTGAGAGTTTCTTGAACAGAAATATCAAGAAACACCTCGAAGAAAAAGATATCATCAGCAATAGTCAGTTTGGCTATCGCAGAAGTCATTCTACTATCCATGCTATCACGAAAGTGACGTCAGATATCTGCTGGCATTTAAATGGAGGAAAATGCGTTGGAGCATGCCTCATTGATATGGAGAGAGCCTTCGATACAGTTTGGCTTGATGGACTGATCTTCAGACTCATACAGAATAGGTTCTGTGATGATTTAATAGCCGTACTAGTGAGTATGTTGTATGGAAAAGAATTTATAGTCGAAGTCGGGGGAAATACTTCCAATAGAGTATTTCAGGTTTCTGACGGTCTAAAACAAGGAACAGTGACGGCGCCGACGCTATTCGCGATATTATTGAATCCTCTTCTGAAGTCGTTTGGCTTCAACGAAAGTCCTGCACGGATGATAGTGGCGTTTGCTGACGACTTGATCATATACACTGCAGACAGCAAAGCTTCGGTGGTTCAAGCTGAGCTGCAAAGTATATTCCAAGATGTCCAAACGTTCACAAATGCTTGGAAGATGAGGATCAATGACAAAAAAAGTGAGACTATTTTGTTTCGTGGACCACTGGCAAAGGCCGGCAGAGACTTGAGGCGAAATTGGAAGGATTTCCATATAAAGTCGAATGGCGAACGTATACCGCACAAGAACACCGTAAGGTACTTGGGTGTGTTCCTCGACGATCGCTTGCAGTACATTCAACATGCGAAAATGCAGCTCGAGAAAGCAAGAAGGACATTCATGTCTTTTAAGAGACTTTTTTATGCGAAACACCTGGAGACACGTGTCAAGGTCACATGTTATCAATGTCTCGTAAGACTCATTATAACATACGCGTGTCGCATATGGTTTAACCTGAGTGCTTCCACCATGGAGAAAATCAGGGTGTTTGAGCGAAAATGCTTAAGAGCTTGCAGTGGATTGTATAAAAGAGCGGAATCCGACTTCAAGTATTATTATTCAGATAGGGAACTATACGACGCAGCAGGTACTCCAAGGGTAGACTCTTGCATCACACATCAAGTAAGGAGACATTGTCTGCGTTCGAGTATGACTGATGAGAATATGTGGATCAGTCATCCATATTATCCAAATCAGTTGTACTTTGAGCGATGCAGGGAGACAGGCTTCATACCACCAGAAGCATTTCCTTACTTAGATGGAAAGAGACTTATCGTAGACGGACATGGAATACCTGTTATCTACCACATTTACAGACGAAACACTGACAAGAGACTTATATACGACGGCAGTATAGACACCCACAATACTGAGGTAGACTTACGATATTCGATGCATATGTGGCATAAACAGAGAAACCACCAACAGTATTGGTGGCTGGAGTGAGATCCTAGTGGCCGGGCGAACGGCTGGCGTGTCTATGGCACGCGGAGCTGTTAAATAAACAAAATATCAAATTAGAACTATAGAAAACTTAATAGTTAATATCTAGATTAAGCTCTATTTCTAAATAGGATTAATTAGACTTAAGTTAGCGGTAGTCTTTGAAGTTTTTTTTTTAAATTTTTCTTCAAATTATGAGTTGTAATGAAATTAATTAAGCAAATAATGTCAGGGGACATCCCCATCATATGTGACTGGC
Source organism: Stratiomys singularior (assembly GCA_954870665.1). Lineage (NCBI taxonomy): Eukaryota > Metazoa > Arthropoda > Insecta > Diptera > Stratiomyidae > Stratiomys > Stratiomys singularior. The sequence continues at coordinate 108,556,921 of OX940879.1, read as the reverse complement.
CTAGACCAGAGTGCCCTCAGTGGCCATAGGTTTAAATAGACGTAAGATAGTTTAACCATTTTTTGTTCTCTTTTTTGTGGAAATGTGTAAATTGTATGATACTATATGAAAAATAAAGAGATTTTTTTACCTTTTACCTTAACCTTTACCTTTACCTTACCTACAAATTTTACAACAGCAAAAATTTAATAACAACATAAAACTACTCAGTCTGGCAAGAAATACTCCTCCCACCAAAATTGAATCAGAATATTTTTCACTAATTTCATCATCATGACTCTTTCCTCGTCCAATCTGCAGCAATGAGAGCGTAAGGAACATAAGAATGATGGATGGCAGTTGAATGGATCGATATTGGGTCACGTGGATACTTTTAAGTGAAGACCAACCGAACAATGGTAGGATAGATGGATAGTCAACATGGAGACGAGAATGTATTTATTGGGGGAGATTTCAAGCTCGTCCCGCCAATACTCAGATTGGTAGAGAGAATTCTGAGCGATGACAGAAAAGGCAGGCAAAGCCTTTTAACCGAAACACATTTTCTGCTCGCCATTTTTTCGGATTGAGTACAATAAAAGGGAACAATATACTCTAGGCTGTATTATATCCATCTCATGAAATTAAAGATATCGATTTCAAGCAGTTCTTATGCTTTTTCAGGAACTTTCAATTAGAGAGAATGTATTCTGAAAATAATCTGAAAGCCAGATATCCTGCGAAAGCTCACCTGATGTAATACAAACTACACTTGTATGATCTTTGAAAATACAAGATTAGTATTTGCAATCAAGCAACATAATTGCATGAAAAGTCAATGTATAGCATAAGCGCATCCCTTACACCGCTAGACCAATAAATCTTCAGCTGAATAACGTGAAAATCCTTATCTATAATTTTGTATTGTATATGCGATTAACTTAAGTACTTCAAAAAATCCAACTTTCCGGAAAAATAATATCCCTAAAATGTCTCCGTCATTTGTTCCAGCCTAATAATAATGGCCGTCACCGGGCTCCCCTTGTACTTTCCACCAACAACAACACAACCACCAGCCAAACTCATATCGAAAGCAATCTGAAGGTGCCATATACGCGCCACTCTAAGACACCAGCAGCACCAGCACCAGACACATTTTCTTTTCCATAAATCAAAACTTTTGCCTAATTACTTAATCCTCGCTTTGCCTGGGTGCATGTTACTAAACTTTACGCCCCAAAACAATAGCTGATGCCCAACCACCGTCAAGCAACCAACAATTTCGGCTTCCATGTCAGGGCTGCGGGAGGTGGTCTCCCTTAGATTCGTTCATTTCATTTTCTTACGAACTTCAATGATAGCTTCATAAGATTTATCGCCTTCAACACATAAAGATCGACCTTAGTTTGTTAGCAATGAAGAAAGCTTGCAGAGTATGGCGAATGTTAGTCGACGTCGTCTTAAGACGTTGCTGTTGATTTTCTTCCTTTCTGGAGGAAATCTTCTGTACCGGAAAGCATTTGTAAATTTTGTCGGTGTAATTGTGAATGTGCGATGGAGGTACGTATATTGATTGTATGTGTTTGGAGTTATTGCTGTTTAAGGATTTAGGCATTGAGCACCCTAAGAAAAGTTGTATTTATATTTGAGTTTGAGCAAATTTTCAGATATTATTTTAGTGAGATGGATTAACCGGGAGAGGACGTGGGACTTTTGGTCGTGGAAGATCGTATCAAATATTGCTTTTAGTAACTGATACGACGAGAAGTTAAGATAACTTTTATAGTCCTCAAATCCTCAAAAGTACTTATTTAGTACTCAGGGGGCCTCCGTTTCAGAGAAAACTGTGTTAATGATTCTCAGAAATGTTATCAAATAATTTTAAAGTATCTTAAAATTGAAGAACTTCTAATAAAGATATAGAAGAATTTGTACTGTACAAAGTAGAAACGGAAACATGACTGCAGACAATTTGCTTTCATGGGAATGAAATGAAAGCATATGGAAATTTTCAAGCGAATATTGAACGTTCAGATGTGAGCGCATTAGAATTCGCATAAATGAGAGAATTAAATGGATCACCGAAGCAAAATTCAGCTGTATTTCAACGAAAAGGAATACCAGCCGTTTTAATGAACTTATTGTTGCGCTTTGCCAGGTTCGCGACCTGTTTGCTCTTCGCAAATATTTGCAATAGTGAATTAAACACACTCGAATAGTTTAAAATTAGGTTTACAATTACTTCACTGAATCACTACTTCACTTTTATAAGTCCACCTTTAAATTAATCAATCAATCACTTTCATAAGCACAAACGTGATCACTTTTACTTGTTATTTAATTACCTGACCGCACTATCTTCAACGTGCATTGTCGCTTGCTGCTTCGCTTCTTTCACAAGACTCTCCTCGTCGCTCACCGTAGTCGCTTTTATACAACTACCAACCAACCCAGAATCTTCCATGTGGATTGTTCTCGTATTTACGCGCTGAGTCGCTTGCACCGGGATTTATTGTACTCAATGCAAGCAACATGTTTATGTTTACGCTTTCGAGAATTATCGATGTATTGGTAGTTGTAAACTTGTTTACGACGTTTCTCTTAAGACGAATACAGTGGCGCGTAACCTTTTTTTCCAAACATGTCACACTATCCCCGCCTTATATCTTTTTCGCCCCGAAAAAGTGTCACATTTGCTATCGCCGCGTCTTCCTGCTGATAATATAGGGCAAGAAGGTCCAAGTGCACAATTTTCATTTTTGTCGTAGGTTTCTGGTGTTCCTGTATCTGGTATACCACATCGTTGATTCGTTTGATGATTCCATAGGGTCCTTCCCGATTTGGATGTAGCTTCGGAGATCTGCCTTTTCGACGCCGGGGGTTATATAGCCACACCAAGTCGTCCGGCTGGAAACCAGATGAGTTTGCTATTAAGTCATATATGGTTTTCATGCGATCACTGGTCGACTCTATTTTCTTCCGCACTAATTGGTGTATCTGATTCAGCCGTTGCCTTAAGTCACTTGTGTACTCCGAAATGGGTTGGGGCTTCTCAGGGGGTGTCCCAAACTTAACACCAGCTGGTAGACGAATCATTTTTCCAAAAATGACTTTCGCGGATACTTCTCCTGTCGATGCATGTTCCACAGTTCGGTATGCCATCAAAAAGTCACCATACTCGTACGTCCTTGATCGTCATTACCAGTTGAGAAAATATCGCGATATTTGTTTACCAACTCCGAGGCTTTCTTGAATTGCTCTGGTTATATCTTGGTTGGCTCCTATAAGGTCGACACTAACTCACGGGATTCCCCGGTATTTTGTTTCCTAGCTGGATATTGGCTATCTTCCACTTCCAAAGATGTTACAGTAGAGACAAGCTTACAGCTCCCGATAATGTCTCCAGCTTTGACGTGGGTAACTGAGTCCGAGGTGTTAAGGACTCTAACCGGCACGCATCCACTCTTATTTGTTGTTACTAGTGTCCGTCCTAAAATTAAATTACGCAGTGCCGGTGTTTTTGTTGGCTCAATTAGGTAGGATCTATGGTCTCCAGGATCAACTTCAAATTTGGCCCGTACAATACTCTCGGAGGATTTTGGTACGTCAGTGTCGGCACTTACGACGTGAGATGTTGTCATCATGACCTTCCATTAAGATCTCGACATTCCGCCATCTCAAGACCCGTCTGCCCAAATCCAACGTGAACCTGTGTGGTCTTAGGAAATCCATTCCCAGGATGCATTCGTCTATTATATCGGCAACGAGAAACTCCTGCTGAAACAGTATATCCCCTAATTGTACTTGAAATTGGATCTCGCCGTATACAGGTGCTGCTTATCAAGTTGATGTTCGTAGCAAAAGTGGTTTGCCTTTGGAGAGAAGACGCCAGCTCACCATATCTGGTCGCAATATTGATCTTCTTGCACCAGTATCAATAGTGAGGGTGCAAGGTTCACCGTCGACTTGTCCACGAACACATATATCAGTCTCTCCCCGATGTAGCCTAGACACTATGATGGTGGTGCTGGGGACTTTGATCCTCCTAGCCAACCTCTGCCCCGCGAAGTTGGCTCTTATGCGTTTCCCGACCCCTTGGATTGAGGGGCCTCATTGCCAGGTTCTGTTTTTGGCCTTAATATCCTTCTAGTGGCACATGCCGGGCAATAGCTTAATTTCTTTGGCTGCTTGCAGTTTCGTTGGAGATGTCCTCTTTCACCACAATTCCAGCATATAGGCGCAGCATTCACCTGCGCTTCTTCGCTAATATCAACACGCTCACATCTACATTCTTCCGTTGTTACCTGCCGGATCCTGGCTGTGTTACGAGTGTTTGTTTTGGCAGCTTGGAAGTTTAAACAATATGCTAGTGCGTCCTTTACTGAGCGTTTTTCGGCTAGGCGGACAGCTTGTTGCATTTCCCTGTCTTGCAACGCGATGATGAAAGCCTCCGTTGCTTCATCGTCCCGATGATCTGGGTCGTAGGTAGGGTAAGCCAAAAGTGCAAGCCTTTCAGTATCCTGGGCCAACTGCTGTAGGATTTAACCTGGTTTCTGGATCCACTTGCGCAGCTGCGATCTGTAGATCTGCTTCAGGTGATTACCTCCATACCTCATGTCGAGTGCGTTCATGACAGCGATTGAGCTTGACTGCAACTCGACAGGAACAGTTTGAAGTATTTCCGCAGCTGGACCTCTCAGGGCAAGAATTAAGGCTGTTGCTCGCTGCTGGTTATTCCAGTGATTCGTTTGAAGCGGCAGCTTCAAGGTCTGCTACAAGGCTTCGCAGGTCTGGTAACTGTTCCAAATCTAGTATGTGCTTATCAAATACTTCTTTCAATAAGTTGATGATTGGACGACCTGTATGGCAGGTCGTGTCATCCTGTTGCAAACAGAGGTCTCCTGCATTACGTCGAGTCAATTTCGGAACGTGAAACGTCATTGATCATGGCTCTAGAACAGTCATCATTGACTGTACTGATATTACCAGCAGCACCATTTTTGAAGACATATGGACCAATAATTCTACCGAAGTATCAAGCACACCAAACAATGACTTTCTTCGGATATAACGGTGTATAGAGAACCGCCTGTGGCTGCTCAGAAATCAGCCTAATCGCTGAACAAGATTTTTTTATTCGAAATTCAGGATCTGTAGCAATTTATCCCTTGGGCCCATCCGGCAAATCTACGCCGTGGCTGGTGGACGTTCGGCTTTAATTTCAACACGATTTGGATTTTGTAAGTCCGCAAACCAAGAATCTTCCGTAAAATCTTTCATAATGTTGATCAGCACAGGTTTTATTGTTGAGCACAATGTCGAATGGACTCATTTGGGTCTTCATCGATATTATGCTCTAGTGCTGCTTTGATTTCTCCATTACGCACTGTACGACGTCTTGATTGATGCGTATTATCAGTATGAGTAAACGCGGCGCGGGAATGGAAATGATTAATCGAATTAATTGTTCTGATGGACGGTTATGTCGGTCATAAAATTTATGGAGTGCTCGATGAGTTTTTAGAACAGAACCGTTATTTTTTTCGAAAAAAAACTGCACATCAAAGCGTCAAGCTGTTTATGATAAAATAACAAACCAAACTGACAAAAAATGCATGACAGCTGCTGTACCGCACGAAGCATTAAAAAGTGTTGCCAAATCAATTTTCTATGTCTCTGGCAAACTTTTTAATATATATTTATATACACTCTTTATTAATGTCCAGATCAAGCGATTTTTGGTGATTTGTTTAGTTAATTATATTTCGTAATGGTTTCTTCATCGGTCTAGTTTCATTAGTAGAGAATCGTACGACATCCAAGGAAGTATCAACGTGATAGTCGATTTTGTCGAAGATTTTAAGAGCTCTGTCCCGTTTATATTTGTGAAGTGTTATTATTGGTAGTTCTTTATGCATGGCTATGTTTCTTGCGTACCAAGGATACCCGACGATTCTCCTCAAAGCGAGATTTTGACACGATTGGAGCGCTTTTTTGTTGGTTTTCGCCATTTTCATTGACATGAAGGGGTACTGCTGTAGAGAAGCATTGGTCATATAATCTGCTTAAAATTGAGGAGTCTGTTTTTCAAATTTAATCATTTTGATTTCACTATGGCGAGTAGGGATGTAAGTAGAACAAGCAAGTACAAGCAACTCTAAAGTCTAGCGTTTGTCCGAGGTCTAGAGTTGTTGCTTTTCATTGGATTTGTTCGTTTTGTATTGTTAGGAATTGTGGTCTTTGGTATATTCTCCTTGTGAGGAACATGGTAAGGAGATGAAAATGATCAATAATGGATTTATGTGTGTGTTGTCTTAATCTTCCGTTTGTGAAAGTAGCTTTAAAAAAAATGGAAAAATGGAATTTTGCAGTGTTGTATAATACTTAAAAGCATCATCGGCAATGTGATGTTCGCGTGTAATTTCGAAGGATCTGTCATGTGAATTTAAAAAGTACGGGCAGCAATGGTGAACTTTGTGGGACTTCGTTTTCAATTGGCTGCGATTCAGGTTCAGCCATCGAAGAAAAAGCCTATCATTCATATTATAGCAGAGGGTATAGGGCTTGCTTGCATTTTTAATACAAGTCCCACATGCCAGACGATATCGATTACCTATGCCACGTTCCACCGATTTTCTCCTGTTTCATTCCGGTCATTTTGTTCGTGATGTACTAATTTTATCAGCTGAAGCTCTGTGGAGAGCTGGAGCATAGCAAGAACCCAAATAGTTTTTTAGGAATGATTTTGATTTTTAAAACGACGTCTGACAATCTTTGTAGTAGTTCCTTTTCCAGATTTTCGTCTAATGAGGACTAAATACTTATGGATCGCCTGTCTTGGAGAATGCGAAGTTTTTTTTCTAGTTTTGGCAGAGCTGTGACACTTGTAGTTGTCCAAGTTTTTGGGATGATTTTCCCGCGACCTCAATGAAAGTCTTTTCCACTTTAATCATTATAGCTCCTCGGGACTCAAGATTTAAGGTATTACCACAGCTATCTTCGGAAGGATGTGTATTCACCCCTGATAATCTCTCTGTCGCTGCGGCACAGAATGTAGTCACAATAGCAACAAGTGTCCTTAATCTGACCATAAATGTTTAATGACCACTTTCATAAATTTCCCAGGAATACCTCAATCAAATTTCCCAAATACAGTACAAATCAGTTTGCATATTATTACAAAACTACTTATTCCAGTCAATGTAAACTCAATAAAAACCGAACCGAACGAAAAAGGAAACCTCACCGTCTCATTAAAATAAAAACCATATTTCCCATTACAATTCTTCTCAATAAACGCATTTTCTATTCATCTAGCACAAACAGAGAAATTACTTTCAATTTTCCGCTCAATCAATGGAGCCTACTTGAATAGCTCATAAAAAATACCCTTTAAGGATGTGTAGCATAATCGATTGTCGTTAATCATTCCGAAAATACATACCCAACTCTACGCGAATATATGGAAAATCTCATTGCAGCTTTTCAGCTTCTATTAAAGCAAATAACATTATGCCTTCAAGTTGTAAAAGTTTACCGATTTTTGAGAAATTGATAATAAACATTATAAAAGGACACCGAGACCTATGAAGTATATGCTCCCCACGTAATTTCTTTGTCAGCAAGCACCCTAAATAAATGAGGGAAAAATTAAATGCTTTCTTCTTATTTATCATAAAAATTTATTAAAAGGGCGAAAAGAGAGGCCGAGCCCATGATGCGCCAGGATAAGAAATTTCCATTATAGGGAGGCGCGTAAGGGGGGGCCCTAATGATTCAAGTCATGAATTTGCTTCTTGCCACACAATCGCTTATTTGGGCTGCTATCAATTTTTTTTTGTAGCTTGATACCGTTTACAGCAGCGAAGAAAGAATAAAAACGGGAAAAATATTTTTTTATTACTTCCTGATCTCATGATTGCGCGTTCCTCAATTTCCATTTTCCTTATATACATTTTCACCATGCCGATGGAGCTATTTGAAAGCTTGAAACTTGCCGACTGAAACTTTTCGCCAGGGGATTGATGATTTTTACGTGTCCTGTTTCAAGGGAATGCCAGAATATGAACTCGATTTTTCCGATGGATGTTTTTTTTTTCTTAATAAGATTTAAGTCAGGATGTGTTCATATCCTTGCAAAGTGTAAGTGATGATAGATATTGAGTTGAGTGGTTCATCATTTATGCATCGAAAATGTTTGGTAGGATGCAGTTGAATGAGAAGGAGGAAAGAGTTTGAAAAAGGAATAGCAAAGGATACATGAGCTCTAGAGATAATTTCAGTGGATACAATAGAGAATGTGATGCAGAGACTTGTCTGATATATGTCTCCAGTCCTATTGTCAAAATGTCTAATGAATTCTCAATATTTTTCACGGCGGAAAAACCCCAAATTTCATCGAAGCGAGTAAACAATTTAACGGAACAAGCCCATAAGCCGTCAAACAACAACCGTTTTGATGTCCTTCTTCTTTGCATACATTTTAAACACATCAACATTGCAAAGAAAAACCATGGCTAAATCTCAATCCTGTCCTCAATCCTCCAATCATACTATATCTATACATGTGCTGTTCATAGTAGAATACCACAATGCTTATTTCGTCTTTGTTTCACCAACACCATCTTGTCGCGGATTCCTGCTTGTTGCTCAGTCCTTCAGCGTGTTATATTCAACCGGTTTTTTTGCAGAGTGAAACGATAATTTCCATAAATAAAACCGAATTGAACCTTGATAAAAAGAGTGAAGATAAACTACATTTATTCTGGTTGGTGCTTGCTTTGATTACAGGATTGCAGGGAATTTGAAGAAAGTGAAGCTTAGATTGAAATAGACTCTGTAAAAGATGGTTTTTGGGGATTTTCGAATCATTGGAGAAAGAAATCGGTGATTACATCGATTTTCATTTTCAGGATTTTCAAGTGCCAATTGTTTGCGAAATAACTTTGTAATTTTCTTCTCTTATATTTTGAAATTTATCTTTTTGCTTATTATTTTTTTAAATGTATTCATTTCCTGTAATTTACGCATTATTTGAGTATGTATATTAGGCTAATAAGCACAAGAAAAGAATGTTTATGCTCGAATTTGCCTTCAAAGCTTACTTCGGAGCCTTATTTTATTATTTGTGCCCAATTGAGTTTTCCTGGTTTGAAAATCTAGGGATATCGAAATTTTCATACGTCTTAGACATGACCTAAATAATGAATTCTATTTTACTTCAAAGTTTGTTTAGTTTAAAAATGAAAGAGAGCAACAGGGTTCGAAATAAACGCCAGTGTTCTTTACTGGTGGTAACATAAGCCTCCCAAACTGAATTTTTATTTTACAGAGACTTACTGGTTGGTTAATATAAGCCAGCTAGAAGTCGAACTAAGCTTTGCTACATACAGCAGCTTGAGGTTTCACCTCTGTAGAAGGCGCTTTGGTATATTAATACTACTTACTGATTTGATTAAATGAACGGAGTCCAGAAGATCAATATGGATTCCAAAAAGTACATCGACGCAACTCCAACTAGGAAGGGTCACCCAGCACATTCGAAATGGGATGACTTGCAGGACATCAAAAGTTCCTATAACGTTTCAGTTGGTATGCAGAACTCATCTTCAAAATGTATGAATTCTCTATCCCCCTACCATTAATTCAGCTCACGCACACCTTATTACAAGCTCAATCTTTTAGAATTTGGTTACAAGATCTTCTGTCGAGCCTGCGAACTAATCAAGCTGGAGTTCCACAAGGGTCACCTATTGTACCAATACTGTACAATCTGTTCACTGCATCCATTCGAACGTTTTCTAATTATGTTTGATTATTACTACATGCGGATGAGACTTGCATACACTTTGCTTGAACAGAAGCTTTCACTTCAAAACTGCAACACTCAATTGGAGCAGTGAAAGAAATGCAAAATTAAGATAAACAAAGGCAAGACATAAGCCATATTCTTTACAACAATCAACGATTCCACACAAAGACTTCAACTCAATACCATGGAGCAGAACAGCTGAATGCCAGGAACCATATTAGGCCGCAGGATGACATGGAAACACCTGATATAAAAGAAAAGAATACACTGCCTAGGCATACTCTCTTCCTTCTATACTCTGCTCTTCGCATATCTGGATGCTTAACCTTTAAAATAAGGTTGTCCTGTAAACGCAGATAAACCGAACGACACTACTTTACGGCAGTGCCGCGTTTTGTCAAACAGCGGAGCCTTACATAAAGCGTTCCAGTCCCTTGAAAATTGAGCCTAACGGTGAATTTGTCGAGTTCCACATAAAATATGACACACAACAACTTGAGTCTTCGCTAAGTTGTGAAAAACGTTATGGACAAAAAAATAAATTCTCGGAATAAAATCGGCACAGAACCATAGAAACCCTAAAAATTCCAGATGAAGAATATCAAAACACATATACTCGGCTCAGATTCATAATCAACGACTGAAAAGACTAGAATTTTGTGTTAGAACGTAGTGACTGTTCAACACTCACAGACAGGAATAGAGAAAAGGTTCTTAATCGCCCTGGCTCTACGTGAACCATACTCCAAAATAATTGATGCATCCAGGATGTTTGACAGATGTATTTGAATGAATGTCAAATGTCATTAATCTTCAATTTATCCCTGCATTTGTGCTGAAATTAGGTTCAAACCCACTGCTTTAATGTAATTGGTCAGGCCAAAACTAGACTAGATAAATTAAGGAAAGAATTTAATATATTTTTTTGTAAAAATTTTAAACAAACGTCAAAGCACGAATGCCTAGAAGATTTCAAGCTCGATTATCACGATGGTCATTAATAGTTAAAAAAACACCCATAACTTACAAATCTATGCATAATGATTCCTAACACCAAACTTGAAGAATATCCACTATACAGGAATAAGGACCAGCCAGCACAGAAAAACTTGCAACTTTCAGAAATCCATAACTATCAAAAAAAAAATAAATGAAAAACTTATAACGAGAAAACTTTCCAGCGCTTTTCTACTCTCCACTATACACTAAAATGTACTACCCTCACTATCTCTCATATCATACCGAATGCATGCACGGAAAACTGAAAATTATTTACGCACGGTTGGTGTCATCTAATTATAAATTCATTTTAAACTCGAAAAGAAGTTGAAGTTTTCCGGAGAAAAATTAAAGAGAGGAAAAAAATATATATATAAAAAATAAAAAAATTGCAAAAGTGACAGAGGGACAGAGAGAGAGAGAGAGAAAGATAGGGAAAAAGTTTTAGCTATGCATAGTAGTACGATAGTTGTAGTCGAAGAAAACGAATGCAGCGAAGAAGAAAAGTTGGAAAAGAAGGAAATACGTATAATGTGATAGAAAGCGTTAAAATGAAAATTATATTATCTAAAGGTAAAGGAAATCAGAAAACTTTTAAAATGTTACTTTTAATGATCAAAGTGTGATGGTAGAAAAATGATGTAACACCTTCATGAAAGAGATATTTTTTTCATAATAGGTGTATAAATATGAAATGCGGATTTTTTCTGCTTGAAATATGCATTTATTTGAATAACAGAACGAATTAATTCAATAATCAAAGTATTGGCCATCGTTAGCTACGACTTTTTCCCATCTTTCTGTCAATTGATGGATTCCGTCTCAGTACCACTTCACATTTTTCGAGGCTAACCACTCATCAAGCCAATTTTTAACTTCTTCGTAAGAATGGAAGTGCTGTTCCGAAAGTCCGTGCAGCATCGATCGAAACAAGTAGTAGTCAGAAGGAGCCAAGTCTGGGGAATACGGCGGGTGGGGCAGAACTTCCCAATTAATGTTTACCAAGTAGTTCTGGACAGGTATTGCAACATGCGGCCGAGCATTGTCATATGGAAAAATGACTTTATCATGTCTTTGGTGAAATGCTGGTCGTTTTTCATTAAGTGCGCGGTTCAATTTGATCAGTTGTTGTCGGTAACGTTCGTCAGTAATAGTCTTACCAGGTTTCAGCAGTTCGTAATACAAAGGTCCCTTACTGTCCCACCAAATACACAGCAAAGTCTTCTTTCCATGAATTTTTCGGACTGGTTGTGATGTTGATGGCTGGCCTGGGTCCACCCATGATTTTTTCCGCTTGGGATTGTCGAAATGAATCCACTTTTCATCGCCAGCAACAATCCGATGCAAAAAACCTTTTCTTTTCTGTCTGGCAAACACAATTTCACAAATGGTTTTTCGCCTTTCGATGTCTCTTTCTTTTAGTTGATACGGCACCCATTTTCCAGCTTTTTGGATCTTTCCCATGGCTTTCAAACGTTGTGAAATGGCTGCCTGAGTAACTTCCAACACTTCTGCCAACTGTTTTTCAGTTTGTGTGTTGTCTTCATCCAATAATCCTTGCTTGGTATTTGTTGCTGACATCAAAATCACCACTTTTAAATCTTTTAAACCATCGTTCACAAGTGTCATGGCTTGGGGCATGTTCACCATATGCTTTCACTAGCAATCGATAAGTTTCTGCTGCCGTTTTCTTCAAATGAAAGAACGTTATTAGACTTCCCCGCAAAACCTTTTATCTGGCACGTAATTCAACATTTTTGAAGCGAAAAAAACTATGTTGTTTGTACAACCAAAGCCTATGACATACTGAAATTTGTTGACAGATGTGTACCCTCCAAAACGCCATATTAGTTATCCCTGACACAAACCATATGTAATGGTTATGCCATCTGTTAGTAAAATCCGCATTTCATATTCATACACCTAATATATTCAATAAATTCTTTACAGGAGCCTGAAATGAGCTGCATGAAAAGTTTGAAATAAGTGTCCAAGAAAATCCAATTTTGAGTACTGGTAATTTGGACAATTTGTGCCGAATAAATGCAAATAAAAAATTAATAATTTCTATAAAACAATTGGTCGGATAAAAAATTCAAAGACTCAAATTTCTGTCCGTAAATCATTCTCTGCCAAATTCGAAGTGAAACCTTAAGCATTTTAATAATTACAAACATTTCAAATCATCCTAGAAGTAAATAGGAAGGTAAAATTTATTACTTCGTCAGATCCACCATTTTGGCAACGCATATATTTACAAACATTATAACAAATGCTCGACCGAAAACCTGCGTTTACGCTCGGAAAGAAAGTGCAATAACTGCCAATGAGTCCTTCAAAATAAAAGGCAGAATGTCCTCGAGTTCGCCATCTTCGATACTTCAGTGGAAGAGGTTGACCAACGCATAGCTCCTAGTAATTCAAGGGCGTACTTTAAATATGGCATTATTATAGTACCATCTTCAACGAACTATTAATTCCTTACAACCAAATGCCACCAATTCCAGATTACTCCATTTGAAGCGTTAAATATTTAAACAAAAGAATAATTAAAGTTAGCACTTTACTTAGAGGTAAGTAAGTATATAACTTAGTATTTAATGCATAAGACATTGAATTAAACCATCACAATAACATCCTTTGGTTGTTTATCACGAGTCACAGGACAATTATCATTGATAACGATCCGTTGCCAAACACGATTTGGATCTATCAACATTCTATTGCCTGTCGCAACATAAATAAACGTACATGCCAGAGTCGCCAAACTTACGGAAAATCAAGTGTTGAGACTGGTGTTTATATGATTTCCTATTAGCCTTTAATATGAAACCTCCTCCATCCTTACTAAAGTTTCCGGATGACATTTCGCCGCCATCTCATTCCGCCCATTTACATATCAACATTTACCATGTATGGGATTGTATATATACAATTTTCCACGGTAAATTAATGAATGTGGATCAGAGATAATACCTCTATATATATACATATATACACATATATATATATATATTGCATCGTCAATGACTCTCGTACAACATGCAACACAAATTATGTTAATTTGAATAGATTATGCGAAAATTTATGTTTATGAATGTGTCACATATGATTATTAGCCCATTAATTATAAAACCCTCCAGGCTCATTCAAAACGACTATATGTATGTGGACAACATTAACTACTCTCATATGTTAGCATGTGACATACCATAGCAGTATACACATACAATTATCAATATTATATTTAGTGTAAAAGTGCTATAAGCGGTACCCAGCTATGTCCACATATTGAATATTGTCTCGTTCCATGTGCATGCTTTTGAGGGATGAATTTTCCCGAATATAAATCAACTTCCAACTCGAATCATACGAAACCAGACTTTAATGAGATTCTGGACTTTAAGTACTTTGTCAGTCACGATTCCTCGCTAATGTTCTTTGTTTTCGCATGATATTTCCTCTGACTTTCATTCTGGGGGATATGATTTGCCAAATACACTTATTATCTACGACTACTGTCAGGTGCTCATACAAAACTTGAAAGGAATCAACTCTATTGGTAAAGAAATTGGTATATGTATTGGTAAAGAAAACTGGTGAAGAAAGGACATAAAATTGAGAATCCAGAGATGAATATAACACCTTTATCCAAACCTAATCAAATCAAATAATCAAATTTCAGCCCCAAACATACACAAGTTCGGAAAGACAGCCATCGCGACCTTACCACATATATATGTCCTTTAGTTTTCACGTTTGCCACTTCACATCAGATGACTATATTTGCTATACGGGGTATCCGCGTCTCTTTCTTCGTGATGTCTCTCGGAAGTGGTTATTGTTTCCTTTTTTTTTTCTTTGGTCAAGTTTATTATAATTATTATTATTATTATTACAGATATTCTTGGAACTCTGTAATATGTCACGGGGTCGAAGTATCTCACATGGATATTGAAGGACTATCTCAAAGACTGGAAGCTTGTCTATGACATACTGGGAGGCCGGCGAAGAATTGATTTGACATCAGGGGTGGCGCAAGGTTCCATTCATGGTCCGGGCCTCTGGAAAGTTTCGTACGATGAGTTTTTGATGTTGTAATTAACGGAGGAGTCGCGTTTGATTGGCTACGTAGATGACGTAGTAGTACTAGTTGCTGGACGTGCTGTCGAATAAGAGCTGCTGAAACTGGGTGCGGTACTGCGCCGAGTGAGTGAGCTGATGACAAGCTGTGAGTTTAGTCGAGCGCTGGAAAAGATGGAGGTCGTCATCCTGACCAACAAGTTAATTTCCCATGTTATTTCCATTCAGGTGGGAGAAATGATCATCGAGTCGAAGGAAAATATTAAATACCTTGGCTTGATGATTGACTCGATAACGGGCTTCCTCGTGCAGGGTCGAGCGTCAGCGGATAACGCTTCTGCGAGAGTATCAACTCTCAGTCGCCTTATGACGAATACGCAAAGGACCAATCTCGATTAAACGACATCTACTGATGAAAGCAATGGAGTCAGTGCTCTTGTACGGTCTGGGCTGATGCTCTTAGTAAAGAGCGGCACGGAGGATATCGTTCAGAGGCAAGAAGCTCTGCGGGTAGCCGCTGCATATCGCACTCTCTATGAACCTGCGTTTCTAGTTATCTTGCGGGTGATCCGGATTTGCAGAAGAACGAAAAGGTATGCACTTACGTTGGGAGCGGCAGGGGAGGGGTGATTCGACGAGAGAAGCTGTCAGTCGAGAGGAAAGGAGACGGAACCTAACATTGTGGCAGTAATCACGGGTAGACGAAACACGATGCAGGTGAATCGAACGGCTCATGATTGACTTGGGACGGTGGTTCTACAGAATGTGTGGTGAAACTTACTATTACTTACCCCGTGAGCACGGGTATTTTCAGTCTTACGTTGTAAGATGGGAAAGTCACTGTTCCAAGCTTGTTTGTTCTGGCTGGGGATGACATATGACGCCTTCCACACGTCCTTTGCTTGTGCAAGATGGACAAAACTCCGTTCGCGCCTCTCGGAGAAAACAGGCATGCTCTCCCTAGAAAATGTAACGGGAAAGATGCTAAGATCAAAAGACAATTGTAACTGCCTGTTGCATTACGTACGGACAGTTCTTCTTAGAAAGAAGGGCATCATGGGTCGCTTGGATGCGCAGAGGGAAGGGGGATCTCTCTGACAGCAATTCTCTTCCTTTCCATCCACCTGTTCAGAAAGAGGGATTTCCTTTAATCTGAAGGCGCTGCTAGGCGATGATAAATGAGGCCTAGTCCAAAGTAATGGGACAAACAGTTCCAAACTAGGCTCTCGATGTGACAGATTGGACTCTAGGTGTTTAGTTGGTAGTCCGGTTGTCACTGAATGTCCGATACTCAAGACGTAAATAGCCTTCGACTTTTAACCACAAGAACAAAAATTGTTTATTAATTTTAATTTACTATACCTAATAAAATTATGATTTCAATGGTAAACTTCCTGTCTATAGGTAACTAAGAAGTTAGTGTATTCAAATTGAAAAAAAAAATCAATATATATTTGGATTCAAACGTTGTTCTTCACAAATTAGTGCATTACAACAGCAGATATTTTTAAAATACCAAGTTTCATTAGTTGTGGAATGCTTCTTACATTACATAATCGAGATTTTCAAAACAATAGGAGTTCAGATTAAACTGTACGCCTAGAAATATTGATCAGTTGCACGCGTCCTCCTATTTTGTATTTTAGGGAGATCTCTCTTTCTATTTCAATCGCGACCATGCAGCACTTACATAACTACCCCTACGCATTAAACTTGCCCATTCAATTTTTTTAAGGCTGTCCGTTGACTCCGGTATTCGCACAACATGGTCGCCTATGTAATTTTTTCAGCATATAGTGGACAGGTCCGTAAGGCTGCCTTTATTATTCGTCACTGTCAGTAGGAAGCTATTTATATTTTAGACCTAAAGATATATGAACAACAATTTATCAATGAAAACCTCAGTATTGTTTTTAACAGTATTCTCCGTCAAGACCACTACCCATTTCCATGCCTTTACACCAATTGTCAAACCATTTTTTTTCCAATATATTTTACAAACCTTCAAAACAGGGTTTTTGAACGCTTCAACAGCTTCTTCGTGCGTCGAAAATTGCCGTCCACGTAGTTTTTTTCTGATGTAAAGGAGCAAGAAGACATCGTTCGATGCTAAATGAGGACCGTACGGTGAATGGACCCAATAATTCTATGTTTTGACAGATCGAAATGTCAGTTGATCGGCCAAATGTGTAAAATCCCTTATTATCATGGTGTAGAACGACTTCATGTCATTTTTTTTCATTTTCTTAAACACTTCAGGAAAACAAATGATTGTGAACCATTTAGAATTAAATTTCGTTGAACTGTTGTTGAACTCATTGAAAAAAACGTTATATAAAAGTCTTTTAAAGCATCTCGATAAAAATTTTTGTGCATTTCTTTACACCATTCAATACGTGTATTTTGTGGGCAATTGTCAAATTGATAGGCATCAAACCTATTTTCTAATTTTTCACGGCCAAATGTTCATTTAGTATCTTGTGTTCTAATTCCAGGTAGAACTAATGCCAAAGCATGCCTTAATCTCACGGTATGTCAAATGATGATCTTCCATTTTCTGACTGCAGCGATGTTTTCTGGCAAAACCACTGGTTTTGTACGAACCACACGAGACTTACAGATGACAGTACTGTGTCCACGATTGAATCACGTCTTACCAGTTTTTTACAATGCTTAAGGTACTAACTTCGTCACCGAATGTCGATTGAAGTTTTTCGAGGCACCCTGTTTTGATGGCCAAGACGTTAAAATTATAGTAAATCTTCGCACGAAAGTGTTCACGATTTAATTGCATTTATTCGCCGGGATAAATTCTTCATATTTCTTTAAACAAACCAAATAGCGCTCCTACGTCAAAACGTTCTGAGTACTTACATGCTTAAAAAACGTCAAAATGATTTTCTTCGGGTAATACTTGTTTTGCCATAGGCCGGAAATATAAAAAGCAACCCTTGTATCGCCATACGCTGGCTGGGTTGGGGGATAATTTTTCTGGACCAGCTGCCTTGCAAAACGTTTATCTACTTCATCGATATATTTGTTAGAGTCTACGTTTGACACTTATTGATTTGTCAAAATCTTATCAAGAATTTGTCTATTTTAACTAAGATTTGTCGACGGAGTTACATGGAGCGTGTCTACAAAAAGGACTACAAGCTGTAGTCGAAGAGTTGATTCGGCCGTTTTTGTGGTTCCAACGACTACACCTAGAATTGTAAGAATGTCACCGCTAGTGATTCATGAAATTCATTTAGAAAGATGCAGTTCTTCATTGGAAGAACTCAATGGTTTGCTATTATAAACAAAACATTCGTCTTGAATTCAGGCCTGAAGTAAGAACTGGATATTTCTTATCTTCAAGCGTATTTCATCCCCTAGCTTTTACAAATTCTCAACCTTATTGTCAGAAACTGAAGCCACTTATCACTGATTAGTTACCTCAATAGCCTTTTGTGGTTTCTTCCACCAGCCGTTTCGTTTGCCCCAACCTCCAACCTCAACTGAATACCTATAAATAATCACACACGTTCCAAGATCAAAGGACAAATCATTAATTTCATTATTTCCACAAATCTATGTCGGCTTGGAAGTACGAGCCGATAAACATATCGACATAATCCATATGAAAAGCAATAATTGTCGTCCTCATCTTCACTAAGATATTACCTACATCCCATATTGCCCCATGATATGCCCCAGAACAACACAAATATGTTGTACCTCACATTAAAACACACTCTAGTCCCGTAAATATTAATTTTTTCTCATTCGAATTGTATGGCTTCAAAAGATTCCGAGAAGACAGAATAATCAGGATAAGGTCGGGTTAATATGCCGGCATGCTCTCATATCTAAAACGCGTGAGTTGTGGGCGTTTATAGCGCACATAAGACCCTTTTTTTTCGTAAAACGTCGTTGTTAATTATCCTGTGCAATGTGGTAAAAAAAAACTCGTGCATATGAAGAAGCCAGTCAACAAATAATTTAGATGTTGATGCCGTTGTCGAAAAAAAAAGCAGGAAAAGCCTCCAGCCCCAGCATTATTTAATAGTATGGTCCCCGTGTATGATGTCCCATAATCAACATCATCATCATCGTCGTCATCGCCGTCACTAGGATAAAAAAATAAAATATCGCCATGTGTGCAAAACAATAAAACACCCTGTTAAGCGTTTAATCTCCTTGTCTAGGGAAAATGCTCTCATTTTTCAGCGAACGGATGAGGATTCTTGCAGTCAACAATAAGCGCGAACTTCATAAACGGGTAAGCGTAGTGTATAAGGTTGAATTGTTGATGGTACCTTACAAGGATGCCGAGGACTATCCGATATGAATGACTGTTTAAGAGTTTGAGAGGGTTAAAACAAATGGTTGCGATATACTGGAAAAGTGTCGTCCTGCAAAACAATACTTCACATACTTGCGGTATCTTATCGCACACACCAGTATAGAAAATACTTATGAGTACCATCGAAGCGATCGCCTTCGAATGTTCGTTCATCAAGGATGAAATTCAAACGAAATAAAGCGGTCTATCCAATGCACCGGTCCCATACGCTCAGGATGGAATTATGTAATCAAAGTGAGATTAGTAATTCCGCCTACACTCTCAATCTCGTTTTCTATTTGTTGATGGCAAAGTATAAGGGTCATGCAACTAAAATTGAATGACCTCTAGGGATAAGCAAAGAAAGAAATTGGTAGCGGAAACGTGTATCTTAGGAATTATTTGGTTTCTTTTATTGCAAATTTTTTCCTGTTTTCATTTTATTTTGAAAGCGATTATACGTTGGTTTCCCGGAAAACCGATTAAAGC
The DNA here is from genome assembly GCA_954870665.1 of Stratiomys singularior. NCBI lineage: Eukaryota > Metazoa > Arthropoda > Insecta > Diptera > Stratiomyidae > Stratiomys > Stratiomys singularior. Next base: position 108,537,233 of record OX940879.1, on the reverse strand, counting down.
GCATAAAGATGTTGGAGACGAGAAGATGTGTAGATCTCTTAAATTTTGCATTAAATTAAAATAAATCCTGCATAGTTTTACCCCAGAAAAATTATCTTCACATTTAAGCTAAGAATGCCAGTCGTCGAGACATCTCCACTCTCATACTTCCATTGATTTCTGAGCTTTCCATCTTGCGCATCTCGCTTTAGTTGCTGTATGGATTTTCGCATTTCTTCCTTTCTGATGCCTCTCCGGACTGCCTCTTCTTTTTGTGGTTACCTTATGAGTTAAACTATATTCGCCGTTAAACAGCTCCAACAGCAGGAAATATCGAAACTGTAAGTAAGAGTTTGAGGTTAGAATCCGAATCCTCTATTACAGGAAATCAAAATCCCTAACCCAGGATCTGGGCATCTCTGTTGGAACGTGGGACAGTTACTCTAAATTCAAGAACTGAAACCTGCTGATCATTTATTACATGTACACAAAAGTTTTAAAGGATTTTTTTAAAGATTTGACGCTTTATTGTGTTGAAATTTGCTACAAATTCATTTTTCAAAGTATTGTCCATCGCTAGCCACTACTTTTTCTCATCTTGCTGTTAATATACGGATTCCTCGTCGAAACAACGACTCATCTTTTGAAGCTTTCCACAAATCTATTCAATATTAGTGTTCTTCAAAAAAGCGGAAGTTCTGTTCGTCAATGTCATGCATTATCGACGCAAACAAACAGTAGTCGAAAGAGGCAATGTCCGGGCTTCACGTCAAGTGGGATAGGATTTTCCATTTAAGCGTTTCAAGGTATATTTTGACTGGTCTTGCAACATGTAACCGAACCGGTTTTAACAGTTCGTAGTACACCACGCCAAGTAATGAAGAACTACTGACTGAAATATATGAGCAGAACCTGGCGGCAGCACTCTCGAATAAAAAATACAAGAAAGGGCTAAGAATTGTGTCGCGTCCAATCCGCGAAGGCCCCAACGGGAAATCCAACGTTATTCTCGAATGCACTCAGGAGGTAGCGAATGCATTCCTCAGTGCTGAGAGACTATTTGTGCGTTGTATGTCATATCGTGTAACGTACAGGGATCCTGTTAATGCGTGTTTCAGGTGTCTAGGGTTATCGCTGTTTGTCAACCTAAACACATTGTCTGTGGACGCTACTCGCAGTCGGGACACAGCTCCGGGCGTTGTAACAATTTGCCGAATTGCGCCTTCCGTGGACTTCTTGCTGCGCACTCTATTAGGTCACAGGTGTGCCCTGTGTATGCGGATTTAGTCGCGAGGTCGAAGTCTAGACACTAGTATGACAGTACACAGAATTGTGCAATTGAACTGCGCGAGGACTGCTGCAGTTATGTATGAGTTGGAAGCCTATACGGTGCAGAACCATATAGTCGCTGGCGTATTGCAGCAACCGTGGAGACTTTTCGGATCCGTGAAGGGCTTGCCGCCAGGCATGCATATATATAAATCAGTTGGATCCAAGTCTGCTGTAGTTGTGTCTGATAATAATGTCGCCAGCATGCTGATGCATGATCTTACAGACGAGTATGGTGTTTGTGTTTGGCAGAAGGGTAGTTTCGGTGTTCATTGTGAGTGTTTATTGTGAGTATGGTAGTCCCATTGAGCCCTACTTAGAATACCTGGATCGAGTTCTACCACTAATTGGTGGCAGACCCTGTATCCTTGGAATGGATGCTAATACTGATTCCCCGGTGTGGCACAGCAAGTCTTCCACGCGGAAGACTCGCTCAGTTGTTATACGCCGTGGGGAAAAGCTAGCTGATTTAATACTTGTACGTGACTTATGTGTTTTGAATGTACCATGTGAACTGTCTACGTTTGATGGGCCAATGGGGTGTAGCGACATAGATGTTACATGTACTAGTAGTGCATCCATGAGTGCTTTGCAGTTTGGCTGGAGACTGGTACCTGGTTGGGGGACGAGTGATCATAACCTCATTGAGATCAGTATGACCTCTAATGAGAGGTTGGCTACTCGCCAAGCAGCTAGGTCGTCCTGGAGCCATGGGTCCGAGCCCAATAGGGTTCGTTATGAAGCTCTGGTGCTTTCAGTACTTTCCCCACCAGTGAAATGATAGTACATATACATGGGTGCTATGTGAGAGCAAACAACAAGCTGCTTCGCAAAAAGAGCAAACCAGCAAAAGCACGAATGGCTTGGTGGTCGGTGGAACTTTCTAACAAACGCGCAGAAGTAATGCGGGCTCCAAGGCAATTCCAAAAGGCCAGATATCATAAGTCGGAATTGGTGAATCAGCTAAGGTCGGGTTACAAGAGTTCGGTTAAAGAATACCACAAAATGCTTGCTCTAACCAAAGAGAGGCACTGCCAATGCTTTGTTAGTGAAAATGCTGATGATCCATGGGGGAAGGCATATATATTCTGTCGTGGAGGTAGTGACAAGCGGCAATTCCATGGAGTACGAATTTATGGCAACCCGGCGCCCACATGGATGAATGTTGAGCATCTACTGAGGAGTTTATTTCCGGCAGCGGAAACTGAGACACCTCATGTTGACAGTACTAAAGGGCAGGAGGCATCTCCCCGTCTTCAGTACTGGAAGATGGATGAGTAACTGAGTAGACTACGAAGTCGGAAATCACCTGGATGGGATGGTATGGCTGGCGAGATGTGTAAAAGCATCTGGCGGGCCAAACTAGACTATATCAAGTGTCTACTGAGTAGGTGTTTCCAACTAGGCTCCTTCCCGATGGACTATAAGCGTGCCCAAGTAGTTATACTGCTTAAATCGCCGGAAAAGGATCCAACCCTTCCTGGGACGTATCGAGGCATTTCTCTGCTTCGATCACTTGGTAAAGTGATGGAGCGGGTAATGGTCCGGCGACTCGAGAAGCTTGTGTCCGACTCCTTTTCGGATAGGCAGTATGGCTTCCGCGAGAAGCGCTTCACTAGCGACGCGTGGCTTGATGTCCTCTCCAAGGTACGAGCAAGTCAACATAAATATGCGCTGGGCTTATTTCTTGACTTTAAAGGCCCGTTTGATAACCTTAGCTGGCCTGCAATTTTGGCGAAACTGGTGTCGGTGGGGTGCAAAGAGTTGGGTCTCTGGAAAAGCTATTTTTCTGGAAGATCGGCGTTTGTTCAGAGGGTCTGTGATAGTGTTAATGTGTCAGTTGATAAGGGTTGTCCGCAGGGATCCATTGCTGGACCATTTATTTGGAACCAAGTAATGGATGACCTGCTGAAAGAATTAATGAATGTTTGTTATGTGTGTTCGTATGCGGATGATTTGCTTGTGCTGGTGGAGGGAAATAGTCGTAGGCAGTTAGAGGATGTTGCTATGCGATGCATGGCCATGGTAGAGCGGTGGTGTGGGAGGGTAGGACTCCTGAAAGGAGTACTCAATCCGAGTCGCCCTCCATGGGTAAGATATGAGAGACGTGCTCTCAAGTATGTGACTTTAGTCACATACTTGGGAATTCGTGTGGGCGAGAGGCTGACCTTCTGGCACCATTTTAGGTCCAAATGGTCCCCCCAAATACAGAGCATGACCATGCCACCGTGAATATTCGGCTATGCCCTCGATTTTGCCGTATGGCTGGGTTACCCGTATGATTTTTGCATTTGGTGTTATCGTAATGAACCCATTTTTCATCTCAAGTTACAATAAGATGCGAACATCCCTTTCTTTTTTGCCGTACGAGCAGATGTTCACAAGTGAAAAAACGTCGTTCGACGTCTCTCGGCTTCAATTCATACGGCATCCAATATCCTACCTTCTGGATCATTCCTATGGGTTTTCGAGTCACTTCCAATCCTTCTGCGAGTTGCTCTTGTTGTTCGCACGATCTTCATCGAATAGAGCCTCTCGTTCGACATCCTGAAACTTTTCTGGTCGTCCTTCTGTCATCGGCATTACAATCGCCACTTCTAAAACATAGAAACCAGTACTCACAAGTAGAACTTGATGGAGCATGATCTACATAGGCTTCCTGCAGCACACGACGACTTTCAGCTGCAAGATTTCTTCAAATGAAAGCAAAGAAGTAAGTTATGTCAGTTTTGTTGGCACACAACTTGACATATTCGAAGCACAGAAAAACTACGTTGCTTACACTTCAGAGAATCAACAAATACTGTAAAAGAAAGTCTAATGATGAGGCTTTAAAATGAAGTTGGTTGCAATATAGTCCGAATTGATTTAATTTCAGTGATGCCATCTCTTGAAAATCTTTTAAAACTTTTTTGTACGGATAACATAATGACGAACTTATGTGAATGTGACGTTGGGACAGTTGGTTTCAGATTCCAAGGATAATTCATCGTTCGGAATTAAGCGCATATCTGGCTGAATGAATGTATGAAAACGCAAAACAACAGGGTTTAGTCTGAAAAAGTCAATATTTTCAAGTCAGAATTTTATCAAGACTTATTGGTGTGTTCTCTGAACTTAAGGCGTTCTTAGGACTAAAATTTTTGAAGATGCACATTCAAATCACGTAACGGAAAATGGCAAGCACTGCAGCAATAAATGTTCGTTAAAAGAATAATTTTTAACTAGCGACCAGAATTATAACTTCCAAAGCGGCTCAACAGCCAAACTTTCCAACCCGAATTCCAAATTTTGACATAAGCAATGTTATTTTCGACAAGACGACCCGACTTGTCACCTATTTAGTCTTACTTGAGACTTGTTACTTTAAAAAGTGGCCAGAACGAGTTATTTCTTATCAATGATGGATTACTATATGTCAACTCTACGAGAAAATCGAGCATCAAGACGAAGTAGACAAAAAATATTTAAAAGGGATGTTTTTAGAAATTAATGCCATCATTTCTTCTTCAAAAATAAATCACATCAGATTTTATTTTTTCATTTTCCGTTTGAAGATGCTATGTTTTTTGCAAATATATTTTTCGGGAGTAAGTTGCTTCCTTCTTCAGTGTCAATTATTTGCTGATGATAAATGACATTTATAAGGATAGTTATACTTAGTTAATACAAAGTCCTAAGGTCTAATTACTATTTGATTTTATAGTTATTAATTTCACTTATGCTTACTTAAGATCTAATTAAAATGGAGGTTTATTACCTACGTGCACGGCTAAGTATTTTTCCCCCCTTTTTCTTCACTATTTTCCTTATTTCACTATATCCAAGAGGCCAAAGTATCCATTTCCAAGGTCATCTTTAAGTCTATTTTCGATTGGCTCCCTGATAATCCACAATGATTCGTACACGTCCAGTTTCCGCAAGTTTTTTACTACCTTTACTACCGTGAGATCGTTCAATTCTACTTAGTGTCCCTCGCAAATGTATTTCGCTAGTGAAAATTTGACATTTGTCACGTTTCTCGTCTTATCGCTAAGTGTGCCTCCTTGGCGCGCTTCTCAAATCGGTTTTTAACATTTCGTCTTGTTTTTCTGACATATGCTTTATCACAGTGATTGCAGACGAAGAGCACTGCGGATTGCATCAGCATACCGTACAGTCTCTGAGTTAGCGGTGTTGTTAATTGGAGGGGTGATACCCATCGCTCTCCTTGCTAGAGAGCCCAATAGAGTCTACCTCCGAAGGCACGAGGGTAATAAAGAAAAAGTTGCTCGCGACGAAAGACGATGCACTCTCACGAATGACAACAATCATGGGAACGTGAGCTAAAAGGAAGATGGACCGCGCGGCTCATCAACGACATAAGATCGTGGCTCAGTCGAACGCATGGTGAGACTGACTTCTACCTGACCCAGCTACTGAGCGGACACGGTTGTTTTCAGTGTTACCTGCACAAGATAGGTAAGTCACGGGCTCCAGATTGCATATTCTGCATTGGTGTGAAGTATGATGCCTGTCATACTTTCTTTTCATGCAAAAGATGGGACAAACAGCGCGGTGATCTTGCCGAAAAAGTAGGAGAGCTCCATCCAGATAGCCTAATCTAAGAGATGCTGAAATCATTTCATAACTGGAATCAAGTGGCACATTACGCTCGGGGAATTCTAGTCATGAAAAAAGGCATATTTAATCGGCTGGAGGCGTCCATGGTGGAAGGTTTCCTTCTCTAGCAATCTTCCTCCTCTTTCCCATCCAACTGGAGAAGGAATCCCTGTAACCCAAAGGCGTCAAAAGACGTAAAATTGGGAGGCTTAGCCCGAAGAAATGTGTCCAACAGTTCCAGGCTAGGCGCCCCGGTCGACAGGGGAGATGTTTAGTTGGCAGTCCAGTAGGTCCGTTGTGACACTGGGACTCCGAAACTCAGGGTGTAAATAGCCTTCAACCCCCTACCCCCAACAAAAAAAATTACAGTGATTGCATTTGATTTTGTAGATACCGCTCTGTAGAGGACGCAGTTACGTTTGCTACCATTTTCCAGTCGAAGAGGGCCTGGCATATGTTTATTGTTTTTCGTTTATTGTATTTCTGTATCCTCAATACTACCAAGTATCTGGGTTCTAACAACATTCTGTCATCAACGAGGCAAATGGAATTCCACGAATTCAATGTCCTGAATTTCGTGCCTCAAAGTATTACTGTTATCATCTCGAACTTGACGAAGTCTAAATTTCTGAGTTTCCGAATTGTATTACTTAGTTGCAGTTGCATTGATTAGGTTACACATTAGCAACGCAGGCAGTTTTACGATGAGCTAAATATGAATGAAAACCTTGCACAGATATGTCCAATTGTCCAAAGACATTAAAGTCATCAACGAGTTGTCAGAATAGGTGTTGAAGCATTGTAGCACATGTAACTCTAAGCAGACAATAAATCCAATCGTTTTTAACCATGATTTTGCATTTCGAAAATCCAGTATTGTCAATATTGATATTGCCAAGTGGTTCCAATCAAAGTTTACCACTACCAGGATCTAGAATTTAACAAATTGGGATTACAATTTCGAAGTGTATTTTATTTTAAAAAAGTGCATTAAACTGTGGAATGGGGACCGTGATGATTTTAAGGAGGATCTACCAGTCATCGGAAAAACTACACTTGAAATTGACTCATTTCTGCAGTAAATAAGCTACTTTCCCATGGAAAAATAAATGGGCGTTTAAAAATAAATATATATCTAAGACAAATGTAGGCCAAGTAATCCTTGAAATCGAACAAATTCACCCCGTAATCACCTAAACACCTTTTAAATTTCATCTCACAAATACAACACACAAGGACCAGATGAAAAGACGATGGAGTGCCATCGGTGGTGCCACCATACAGTAGTCAGATTAAAAGCGGATTGGTCTATTGTAAAGAATACTGAAAACTCATACAACTAAACACTTGCTACTCTGCCCCGTGTTTTATAAGTAAAGTGCCCTTTAATATGTGGACCCTGCTTCCAATTTCAATTTCGTCGAAAAACCTACATCTCTATCGGCTCTGACTCAATCTGCTCCTGCCCGTCTCGATAGGTTGAGTTAAGCCAGAGCGCTGGGCATCCTTATTCTCGACAACACACCTCTGTACACACATATATGCTTGTTTTCTCATTGCAGAGAAGTAGATTAAAACCTCCTGCGGTGAACTTAATAAAAGGATCTGAGCTGGATTTTCGGTGCGGCATCTAGAATAAAGTAAGGCTAGTATACGAGCATATACACTACTCAGTTGTAGTATATGAAAGTGGTTCGGCTTCTGTTTCGTTTGCACGTACTCATATGTTTGCCGGTATTTCTTATACATGCATACACACAATACACAGATGATGATGATGATGATGATGGAAGAAATACGAACTGAACTGAACGGATTATACAGACAGAAGAACGTATGGCAGCTTGCTTATATTATCCTGCCACTGACGCTCTGATTTAAGTCGAGCGCAAAAACCAGGAGTTCAGGCAGAGTTTATTAGAATCCACTCAGGCCACAAAAATCCCGGGGTTTCGTTCAGATTGCATACGGTTACTTATATATTTCTCTTCTCTTGCTTGCCGGATCTTCCTTCCTCTAATGAGTTTTGTGGATGTTGCCCTGCTGTTGCTTTGTAGTCCTTCCTCGATACATTTCATAATGAATTTTTTTTTTCTCTTTTTTCGCTTCATTTCCGACGATGGTGACGAGCTCCATCCTTGCTATCCGACAGTCAATGCTTGAGAATATTTTAGTGCTATATTGTCCTAATATTGATTGTTTTACTTGCATCCTCTCTACCAAGGCGACATGTTCCCCAAAAATATTTCAATTATAGGGAACGTTTGCACACGTATGAATTGCGTAACGAGAACTGGTCGTTAAGGTCTTCAGTTAGTGGTACCGAGTGTTTTGCTATTATTTAGGCCATCGTTTTCATTTCAGATCACTTTATACCATCGTGAACAAGATAAACTTGGGCCACTGACCATCTTGAACCTTTTTTCCAACACCACCGTCGTGATTGAATGCCATTTGTAAAGTTTGTTCGACTAATAGCCAAACTTTGTCACCTTTCTCTCATTCAATTTATTACCATGAATAGTTCCCGAGTCATTACCATCATTAACAAATTCTGTTAGACCAAGAAAAAATGACGCCCAAGAAAGACGAAACATTAACCAAAGGCCAGAGTGCAAATTGGTTATGGGCGTCAAATCTGTCAATCAGTCAGCAACCACATACCACATACCAAATACCACACACGGCACAGGTTGAAGGTAATTACTTCCAACTCTATTTGTCCGTCGTTCGTCAGCCAATGCCATTGTGATTGTTGAAATTGTACAGATTGTCGGAAAGCTGGGGACCCGAAAAAATCCTCCAACTCTTCTTGCCAACCAACTCCAATCCATTCATTCATTCATACGTGGCGACTTCCCTGCTAGCTTGCCGACATTGACTTGAGGTACAACTACTAGCCAATATAGTCAAAGGCTAGAGTCTGGTGTTGTCGTCATCATCTTAGCTGAAGGAGTCATGCCGTGATTAGGATTGGATTTAGATTTGCAGCCTGAAGAATTAACAGTTGGGAGAATAATTGATCACGCAGTATGTGTTATGTACGTGTCCGGAAAATTGAGTCACACACAATTTATTGGAGACCCCCGTATTGGATTGGGTGGTAGGCGAGGAAGAACCAAGACGGAGGCTAGCCAAGGAATTATGCTAAAAGGTTCAGTCGACCTTTTGCCGTTTGATTTGCTGTCAGCGATTATAATGAGGAAGAAATTCAAGAGGGAAATTAATTAAGCAATATTAGGTCAAATGTAGATGAAGGTTGCGATGGTAAAAATTTTGGCAATTGATTCGTATGTTGCCGGGATGGGACGTTAGCGCGTGTTGAATTGATCAATCGCCAGGGAAAAGCCTTCACGGATATTATGCCACTCGTTGGAACGATGGTAGATTTTTCGTTTCAGAAGAATCCTTTTTAGAATTATTGGTCAATCGAGAATTCCGATAGCTTTTAATAAATTGAGATTCAGGACTGTTGCTTGTCGCAGATCTTGAGAGTGTCGCTTGACACATTATTTCAACCCCGTTCGTGAGGACCGTGACGTAAGGCCTAATAGTTGCAGGTACTCACGCGAAACACTTCGATTTCAAACCAGCATTGAATTCTTGTTCAATTTTATCAGTGCTCCATTTTTCAGGTGACAATTTCGAATTCCTAGCAGTGAAAAATATTTGAGCTAAGAAGATTTTCTCTCTGATTTGGTTTTCTCTCTAAAACCTAACGATTAAAACTAAAAAGCGATTAGTTTTGGAAGAACACAAAAAGGATAACAAACGGCTCAATTAAAAAAATATTTCACACATGTTTTTTTCAGTGTTTTAACTATATTCAGACAAGTGATGCCGTTTATGATATTAAAAAATAGTCAAACGAAAAATTCAAAGAAAAAGAAATGTTTTTCGGCGTTAGTTGCTATTTGTGACCCGGGCAATTCTGCATTTTTCACACGTCATTAGATGCAGATCAGCAACGTCGTTAACTTACCTTTAAAACTGGAATGGCATAACTTAACACACTTCTTTAGTAACAAGATCTACATCAAAATGCACGTCATAGCCAACTAAAACAGAATTTCAACTCAATTATTGTCACTTACATCAAATTATTAAGGAAATCGATTTTTACCTTGAACATTTCAACAACAAAATTTCCAAAACTAATTACCAATTTCTTTCAAAAATTTTCCATTTAGTCTCATGTCATAGCTGAAATTCAATTGAAAAGAAAAAAAAAAAACAAATTTTCCCATAGCCCCGCATGTTGGTATAATAAAACCTTCTCAAGGATACAAAAGAAGCTTTTCATAGGAAAACTTTTCAACTTATCACGACCATTCATTGCAACACATATCAACACACTTCTAGTCGCAAAAGTCAAAGACAGAGTATATGTTTGGATGTATGCATTGGACGGAGCAAACGAGAAAGAGAATATTAGAATAAGGAGCAAAGTGAAAGCCATTATTGAGGGACTATATGAATGGCACGCGTCAAGCTTCTAACACGCGTGTTTAACTATTAATTAGTTCACTTTTTCTCAGGTCACACCGAAAATGCTCTCCACGTACCGAGAAAAACCATTGAAATCAAAACAGTGGGGAAAATTCCATAACATAAATGTCGAAGCCACAATCCCAACAAATAAAAAAATACAAGTCGAGCAAAATAAAACACGTCGATACGGGAGACTGGAAAAAGTAGAGGCGGTAAATGTTTGGAAGTATACAGGACAAAAGTCGATGACTTGAATTCTTCCACATAGCTAACAGCTATGCATGGATACCTTCTATTGAATCCAGCACGTCCAATAAACAAAAGTTTCATTGCAAGACTTTGTCCTTACACCAAGTGAAAATGGCTAAAGAACGAATTTTCATGAGAATTAATTTATTTTAACAAAGCACTTTAATTTTTGAAGTGAGTTTTTGACCATATAATTATGTAGGATGTCAAAAATGTTGCCGACAGATCTTGTTTCATCCAATTGACCTTCTAGTTTCAAACCAGCTGGCATTCTTACCAAAAAAGGAAACTTTCAATGACATTAAGTAAACTCTAATTGTTCTTTTTAGTACCGCAACGATTGCCAGGAAGTTTTCAATACGCAACCGCAACCAAAGCCTACTTCGTTCTACAAATGTAAATATCCTTTCAAACCGACATATTTTGCCTAAACAAAATGTGACCTTCCTGTTGATATTATCCTGTGAATGCACAGTTAAATCCAACAAAATTCGCTAGAGTAGTACTCGAAATCGAGGTATCATTCTCTTCTTTTTAACAACAAAATACACCGCCAAAAAAGGAGCACCGTTGCATATCAACTTTTCACTTTCTCCATAAGGAGGCACACGCCACAAAACCTACCATCAGCAGTTGTATAGCTCAATTCTAAATAATCCAACAAAAGCATCAAACGCTGAAGAGTTGTAGAGAATAGAATAAAATAAAATACAAGCTCTGAATGCTTTACCAACTTTTTGGATATACTACCCGAAAAGTTTGTTTTTTCCAGAGAAATACTACGAAACGTTGTGATAGTGAATAAAAGTGCGCGTTATAGCGAAATTTCGAAATGAACAACGAAGGACAACTAAATGAAAATTAAGTTATTTCATCAACAGCATTTTTATCATCATCATTGCAAATAATTTTGAGCTTATGTTCTGTTGAAAGGATTTTAACATTCACTAGATAATAATGAAAAGGTGAACCGAAATAAAGGAGGTTAATGAAATCGTCATGAGAAGGTAAGTTCTATTTGGGTTCGTCTAGGCTTTTTCTAGGATATTCTGAATCAAATCAGGAATCAATCAAAACCCGGCTCTAAAAAATCAATCAAAACAGGAAGATAGAGCAATTGGTACTTACTCAGGACTAGGAGAGTGAGGACCACGTTTTTTGGCAATTCTTATGGCCTTACAAAGGAATAACTAATTTCCTTAACACTTGATTCAGGTGTCTGATCCAAATAGTCAAAATAATAAAAAAGACCACTGCAGTTTACTATAATTAAGTTTTAGTATCATTTATTTTTTGAGTTTTCATTCCAAAATGGTATCTTTTGTTTTAATTTTGACAGATATATATTTCGGGAGTAAGTTGCTCCCTTCTTCAGTCTCAGTTCCTTTCTTTGCAAAGATTTGACATAATTGACAATAGGTTGAAAGTGCAATGCACGGGAAGTATTCAAGAGAATATAAGTTTTTATTATTCATATTAGGTGTATGAATATGAAATGTCGATTTTACTAACAGATGGCATAACCATTACATATGGTTTGTGTCGGAGATAACTAATATGGCATTTTGGAGACTAAACATCTGTCAACGAATTCCAGTATGTCATAGGTTTTGATTGTACAAACAACATAGTTTTTTTTCGCTTCAAAAATGTCGAATTACGTGCCAGAAAAAGGGCCTTTGCGGGGAAGTCGAATAACCTTCTTTCATTTGAAGAAAACGGCAGCAGAAACTTATCGATTGTTAGTGGAAGCATATGGTGAACATGCCCCAAGCCAAGACACTTGTGAACGATAGTTTAAAAGATTTAAAAGTGGCGATTTCGATGTCAGCAACAAAGACCGTGGAAAACCCCCAAAAAAATTTGAAGATACAGATTTGCAAGCATTATTGGATGAAGACAACACACAAACTGAAAAACAGTTGGCAGTAGCGTTGGAAGTTACTCAGGCAGCCGTTTCACAACGTTTAAAAGCCATGGGAAAGATCCAAAAAGCTGGAAAATGGGTGCCGTATCAATTGAAAGAAAGAGACATCGAAAGGTGAAAAACCATTTGTGAAATTTTGCTTGCCAGACGGAAAAGAAAAGGTTTTTTTTGCATCGGATTGTTACTGGCGATGAAAAGTGGATTTATTTCGACAATCCCAAGCGGACGAAATCATGGGTAGTTCCAGCCCAGCCATCAACATCACAACCAGTCCGAAATATTCATGGAAAGAAGACTTTGCTGTGTATTTGGTGGGATAGTAAAGGACTTTTGTATTACGAACTGCTGAAGCCTGGTGAGACTATTACTGGCGAGCGATCAAATTGAACCGCGCCTTTAAGGAAAGACGACCAGAATTTCACCAAAGACATGATAAAGTCATTTTTCAACATGACAATGCTCGGTCGCATGTTACAATACCTGTCCAGAACTACTTGGGAAACATTAATTGGGAAGCTCTGCCCCACCCGCCGTTTTCACCAGACTTGGCTCCTTCTGACTACTACTTGTTTCGATCGATGCAGGACGACTTTCGGAACAGTACTTCCATTCTTACGAAGAAGTTAAAAATTGGCTTGATGAGTGGTTACCCTCAAAAAATGAGAAGTGGTACTGGGACAGAATCCATCAATTGACAGAAAAATAGGAAAAAGTCGTAGCTAACGATGGCCAATACTTTGATTATTGACTTCATTCGTTCTGTTATTCAAATAAATGCATATTTCAAGCAGAAAAAATCCACATTTCATATTTATACACCTAATATTTAGAGTTATCCTTGGGGCGAGTCTTTTTTCGTTAACTCACGTCTTAATCTTGACATACAGTTCACTAGGACTTCTCAAGCAACCAGTAACCTTACACTTGGAAAATAAATAAAAACTGACAACGTTGTCTCGCTCTGATCATCCAAAACCCAGTCATTAAAGCTCTATACTAATAGTGTCAAAAGCTGCTGTCACTCTCAAACATCTCATGGGACTTTAGCTTTTATGTTTGCTTAGCGGAATGACAGTTTTGTTTGACAGCATTTTGAGTGAGATCGATTTCAGCGAAATCAATTTTGACTTGTAGTAATTTATGTTGATTCATTCTTGTTGATTATGACAATTAATGTGTGATTAAATCAAGTATTACGAGGGACCGCTGATAAGTCCGCGGCCTAAGGTATTTAATAAAAGAAAATATGTGGTTTCCATTTCTTATTTTTCAATATAATCTCCCTCAAGTGAAATACATCTCCCACATCTCGCATACAATGCACTTTACCCATCCAAAAAAATATTCTGTATCTTTCTCGTCAAAATCACGATCAATCGCAGCTTTCCTTATGTTGTCATCTGCAAATCTCCGGCCCCGTAAGTCCTTTTTCAAATTGCAAAACGGGAAAAAATCGCTAGATGCTAGATCTGGGCTATATAAAGAGTGATCATTCTCTGAGAATTCCGTGTCTTTCAGGGCTTGCCTCGCAACATGTGTGGGATGTGAACGGGCGCGTTGTCTTGCAGAAAGAGCACTCTGCACGTCAGTTTCCCACGTTGTTTCTGTACAATATCCTCGTGAACCTGAGTCAATAAATTTGCGTAATATTGGCCATTCTTCCTGGTTCGCTTGGGTTGGTAGTCGATAAGCAAAATTCCCTCGCTAGATTCTCCAGAAAACAGTAGCCATTAGCTCGGACGCCGACTTATTCACCTTGAATTTCTTCGGCGGCCTTTCTCCTTTTTTTATCCATTGCATGGACTCTGTTTTAGACTCCGGATCATATTGGCGAATCCATGTTTCATCTACGGTGACTTTCCGTTGTCAAATGTCTTCCTTGTTATCGCCGACTAGCTCCAAAAAATCTTTGCAAATTGCGAGTCGCAGTTGCTTGTGGAGCTGTGTTAGCTATTCCGGTACCCAATGCGCGAATTTTTCCTTATATTCAAATGTTCATGTCAAATTTCTCCAACTCGTTCTTTGCTAATCTTCAGTTCTTCAGCAATCTGCCACAATTTAATTCTTCGGTCGGCCAGAACAATTTTTTTGACTTTACAGACGTTCTATTCGGTCAGTACCATGACATGGCGGCCCGGGCGAGGATCGTCTTCACAGCTCTCTCGTCCTTGTTGAAATAGGCGGGTCCATTTTTTTCACCATCGTATATGAAGGCGCAGAATCCTGAAAAACCGCTGACATCCCCTCAAAAATGTCTTTCGGTGTATTTCCTTTTTTTACCAGGAATTTTATCACGGCGCGGTGTTCAAAATTCCGAGAATTTCTCGATTCGGCTGACATGGTGATGTTTATTGTTCGATAAATAATTGAAGTATGAGTGCAAACTTGATTATTAATTGCTTTTATAACACAGCGTGGGCCATTTAAAGTGAAAGCATTTGTTTCTTAAAAAAAATATATGAATATATATATTATTTATTTTTATTTCGATTCTAATTTATTTTGGTTCAAGGAGATATTTTACAGCTATTTGTTGAAAATGATAACGCGTAAATCACGGCCACTTTTGGCCCTGAGTGCAAAATGTGCCCTTTTTTCGGCGTTTTCCATCGTTTTGGCCAATGTATCGGTCGATATGGCGGCGATTTCACGTCGTATGTTGTCTTTAAGTTGAGCTATGGTCCTTGGCTTATCAGGGTATACCTTGGATTTCAAATAGACCCACAAAACAAAAGTCTAGTGGCGTCAAATCGGGTGATCTCGGGGGCCAGTCAAAATCACGGTTTTTCGATATAACTCGTCCGGGGAGCAATGGACGTAACAAATCGATTGTTAGTCGACCTGTATAGCATGTTGCACCGTCCTATTGAAACCAGAAGCCATTCAAACCATTTCCACGAGCAATGGGCATCACAAAATCATTTATCATTTATCATATAACAGTTTTCGCTGCTCCATCATCGTCTTCGATAAAATAGGGACCAATGACCATAACCGCACAAACACCACACCTAACTGTAACTTTTTGGTCGTACCGAGGCTGTTCCTCAATTAATTGAGGGTTTTCAGTGGCATAGAACCGACAATTTTGCTTATTAACGCTTCCATTGAACGTGAAATGTGCCTCGTCCGACATGATGATTTTTCGCCAAAAGTTGGCCTCGTTTTCGGCCATTTCGATGATCCATTTGGCATAATCGACGCGACGCAAATAATCACCTGGGTTCAGTTTATGAGCCATTTGAATTTTGTACGGACACATCTTGAAATCGACACGAATTATGCGTCGGAGAGTGGTCCGCGCGATGCCCAACTCCTGTGAACGACGACGAGACGATGTTGTCGGCTCCTCTTCAACACTGGCTCGTACGGCTTCAATATTTTCATCGGAACGTCTTGTTCGTTGTCTGGATGCATGACTGGCATTACTAACATTACCACAACTCACAAATTTTTCGTATAAACGTCTTATAGTGTTATCACCGGGAGCACTTTTAACTTTATTTTTCAAACGAAACGCACGTTTGGTTTTCACAATTGAAAAGTTATTTTGAATGTAAGGCTGAACAATTTCAGCGCGTTCTTTTGGTGTGTACTATTCCACGATAAAATTGTCGTGGAATGACGCTTGCAACGCGGTACGTCATTAGTCAATCTGACAATTCTGTCAAAAGTTATTGAGTTGCCCGATGCTTCCACTTTAAATGGCCCACCCTGTACTATAGACTGTCGCAACTAGTGACAGATGAACAATTGAAATGTGAAATTTTCAGCAGCCCCTCGTATTGACGACATTTCAGAGTCAACAAATAATTTGAAGCCACACATTAGATCAACTCCGAAGTGATTTTCCTGCGTCCAGAGTCCAGAATGCGTTCATTAACATATTCTGCGCAAAACAAATTCGACAATAAACTAAATATTCCCGATATCGGACCAAGGAAAAGGGATTACATTGTCTGTTTTGACAGGAAAACATCTGATGGCGAACGTTAAACAGCTTATTATTGTCAAATGTTCGTAAATGAGCCAGCAATGCAGATTGGAGTATGTCAAAAGCTTTATCATACTGTGAAATATTATTACAAATAGAACATTGTTTTTTTTTTTTTGCAAATTTATATTAATTAATCATACGAGCGTCGGTTATTGCACGTTTCTGCCATAAAAAAGCGCGGAGTAGCTGGTAGCCAATGTCCAGAATAGTCCGGAGTGCAGAGGGTTAAACGTATGGACGGGCATTGCAAAGTCCTTAGGTCCTTAGGAGCACATTCTTTGATTGTGACTTCTGAAAACTGATGGCATAATTGTTTTGCGTTGTTTAACGTACGTAGATTTGGGACCGAGGATGAGTTTATCGAAAAACGATATGTTTGACTTTTCCAAAGACAACATCAATGTGTGCTACGTCTTCCGGAAAATCTAGTATCTTCCTGCATTCCAATCCAAGAGAATAACCCTAAGAAAAATTCATTTGCTCAAATCAAATAACTATAGAATAGTTTCATATACCCATTAAACGACTGTGATACGAAAACTGATTTTATTATCCAGGATCAAGGATATAAATCATTAAAAAATTATTATACCTCACTGAATTTAACGAGAAAAAAATTGTACGACTTAAGAAAACGATTTTTATTTCACTCTCCTTGCTTGCTGGGCCATTGTATTTGATCTGTTCAACTAAACATCCAGTACCTTGGCTAAAACATCTTAGAATTTCACAGTATTGTCCTTGTTATATTTCCTTTCGGTTGTGTCGCCATAAACAATTTTATTATTTATGGATGTACATATCTTGCATAGATAGTCAGTCGTACATGCTCGTAATGGTTGTCTTTGGTTACATTTGAATCGTAGCAAATTTTAATGCTATACACCAACTGGATATGGATGATGCATGGGCTATAAATTATTGAAATAAATAAATTATGACCTTATGCCGTAAGGATAACTAGCAATTGGGAAATGCTGAAGTTATTCGCAGCAACACATACATCAGTGTGCGTCTTGGTTTTGTATTGTTACGTAGCGGAAGAATTGTTCAGCTGTTAACACCTCGTGCTATTATGGAAATATTTAATTGGTGTGAATGAGGTGAGTTTTATATACTAGTTGAAATTTCAGTTGGTACCAGTGAAACGAAGATGTTTTTTACAAGTCGTTAAGTGATTTCAAAGTTATCTGGCTCGGATAGCAATAATTTGAAATTATCTAAGCATTTGGATTAACATGAATTCTATTTTTCAATAATATTTAGTAGTGTCACGATAGAGTAGTAATAGCAAAAGTAAACAGCAAACAAAGTACCAAACAATGAATAACGGTACAAAAAAATAAGTTGACAGTTGACTTTGACAGTTGATTGTGTACATTTTTATGATACTGCCTTTCCCGCCTAACTGCTCCGTCGTTTTTTTTTTGTATTTTACGGGAAAAGATAGAGAAAATCATCTACAATATTAATTAACCTTCAGAATACTAAATCATCAAACAAATATCCATCTTCAATTCAATCTTTCTTTGCATTGTCATTCTATTAGAAACAGCGGCTGCCTTTACAAGAACACCAACCACGTTTACCGTCGCGTATATTTCACGGATGTCCTTCTCTACGATTTTCCGCGTGATCCAATAAATTATCTTTGTTGGTTTTGTTTCTTGGTTTTTCCCCAAAACACTCTTGTCCCGGTTGGAATTGAAAAAGAAATACAACACAAAAAAAGAGTCCCTCGAATAGATAACCGTGAAACTGTACACAGTATTAGTTCGTTAAGGACATTTACATAAATTCATTTTTGAACATGCACTAAAACCAAACTTCCGGAACAAAGGCACCATAGGTCTTATACTATGCATTCACTTATTCATTCATTCACATTCGGCGTCCACCCCTTTCATGTCCTTGCAAGGAAATTTCAAACCCCGGACTTTCATATAAGCTACAGATACTGAAAACCTGCGAACGACATTACACAGAACCATGCATATTTTCTTTCATCGGATTTTGCGTTCTCCAGAATAAAGTTGTTTCGGTTTTCGCCCAGCTAAAAATATGAATTATGGTTTGTTGTTTTTAACGATGGATAGCTGGAACCGAGTCCGAGAATCTCCCAGCGCCCGACATATGATTTATTGGCTGTGAATTTATGAGCGCGTATTGCGTACATGAGCATAACCCTATCGAACCTTTATAGAGTACAAAATGAAGTATTGGCGGAACGTTATGCTACCGTAGCAATATATTATTTTAATAACCGTGAGATATTGATAGAGTTTCATTAACTGAAGATACTTTCATCGGATAAAAAATAGGAAATCGTTATTTATGTCACTCATGCCAACCGCAACTATGGAAATTGCCTTAGGCAGGACTCATACCCTGAATTCTTATTGCATTGTAGAATAAGCATTGACAGTACAGCTGTTTATTGGTTTTCATAATAATAAAATAATAAAACAGTGTTTACAGTTTGCCTCGAGATTTTTAACCATTATTTTTTTTTTTTGAGATATAACAACCAAATTAAAAAAATAATCTCTTATTTCTTTTTGAACTTTTTCAATATTGCGAATACACATACGCACAGGTAAAGTTCCGAAAATAGCAGTTTGAAGTTCTGCATAACCACGCCATTATCTATGCTTGGGGTTGAAGTTCGTTGCATAAAACTTGATATCAGACATCCTTCTGATACCCACACATAATCACCAGCTTCCATCAATATTATACAACCATAATATGCGAGCACAATGGAACATCACTTATGTCCTTCTCGGTCATCGATAAAAAATGCATTCACCCTCATAAATACATACCTACATATATCAAATGCATACCAAACTTTGGTCGACCGAGTCCTGTAGCATTGCCCCGACTAGCTCGCTCAAAGTCATCTGTCATAGCGGCGAATTGATTTTTGCACGCCGGCATTTTTTATGAGCTGGAAATAATTTTTTATCGGTTTTATTTTATATTATTTTTTTTTACTTGTCGTTGCAACGTTCCTAGCCATCATATCTATGTATCCTGCTTTCGATCACGGAGAATCGTGAAAATGAATTGGGGATTTTCAGATGATTTAGATTTTTTTTTCAGCTCTGTATGGCGAGGCAGAGCGAGAGACAAAGATGTCGTTAAAAAATATATGAAAAATTTTTACTTGAGAAAATCAGAGACCGCGCAACAGTCACTACAACGATTTTTCATATGAGTGTGTGCACCATATATAGACATATATGAATATTTTACGATGACACCATAGCACGTGTTTATGTCACATGAACAGATTTTCTGTGTTGGCCGTTTGCGATATTCTGGTCAGGGTCTATTTTTTTGCGTGAGGATACGATGACGAAGAAGCAGGAATTGATTGACCGGAACTGATAGAAAATCGATGAAAATGATGAACGAAGTGTGAACGTACAGAGAATTCATTGTAGGACCCTCATAAAGTGATTCAGCATTGAATTGCTAGCGATGGAATCAATATCAACTGATAAGTTTTCAACTCATCTTTGATAATAGTTGTTTGTTTTGATCTATAACGAAGTTTTCCTCATTCGGTGACACCTGATCCGAGTTTCATTTATTTAAATCACAACGAAATTTCCAAAGGTTACGTCTTTTAAGGACTATCTTGAAGGAAGTATTATAGTCCTGACGTGCTAGATAAAAACCTAATAATCTTTTCTTTGTCACTTTCTGTGCAGGGACAATGACCCAATATTGATAGTAATTTGGTTCTCTACCACTTCCTTACTGATAGACACGGCATCTCGAATTGTTTAACAACCTTCTCTAAAATTTGTGATTGATTCTATCTTTACAAAACATAAAAATAAAAATAAAACTAAAAATAAAGTATTTTCTTTGAATTTGGCGTTTTTATTTTTGTTCGAATTTTCGAAGTGTTTACCGCATTCGAAATAACCGCATGCTAGACTTGCCATTAAAAGACAAGTCTGTGACAGTCTGTGACAGTCGGTGACAAGTCGGTGACAGTCGGTGACAGTCGGTGACAAGTCGGTGACAAAAAAGAAAGAAATGGAATATATTGTACAGACAGCTAAATTAAATGGTTTCAACCTATCAACAAAACAGAGGATATCGAAAAAAATCTAGAAACGTAGAAAAATGAAGGACAGATCAACACAAACCACTCTAGGCCTCATTCACAACTTTTTGGAAGACCGTGAAATACAATCAGGGCATTGCAAAGCAACTAAGAAATACCATCAAAGAATACAAATTGATACGACTTATAGAGTCCAGCAGCAAATACCAGTTAAGAAACATCCTGGAATTCAATGCTCGAATCGAGTCGAACGCTCGAAATACCAAGAAGTCAATATCGGACAAACAAGACGACTAATAAACACCAAAATACGAGAGCACATAAGTACAGCGGCAGCAACAAAAAGGAAAAGAAAACTGAACAACGCCAGATCAGCCTTAGCCGAGCACACTATTATAAAAGGACATGATATAACAATCGATGTCGCAAAACCAGCAAGGGAAGCAAGGCATACAAACCAAAATCAGGACGAGTTGGCGGATCCCTTAAAGGGTCGAAAAAAGTTGATGAGAACACCGCCTACCTCGGAAAGGGTGCGGGAAAATATCAACGCAACCCAAATCCAAACCGAGGGCATAACATAATACCCAGTATTTATAACCCTTCCCTTGAAAATCCCAACACGGGAAGAATACCTCCATAAAAAGGAAACAGAAGGGCGCAAGCATAAGGGCAAAAGCCTTATGGGAGATACGGTGGAACTGTCACCTCCAACCCTCCCCCCGCTCTGCCTCCGACAACACCTCTGAGTGAAAGGGTAGAGCTGGTTACGGTCCCGCACTTCCTGGAATGGCAGGGGGAACCACACCCCAGGACAGCCATACATGAAAGAAATAGGACGCAGATGATACCACTTCCACCCAGAAGAAATCCAGGTGGGCGAGACGACCCACTAAGGAAGACACTCAGTGGGGCGGGTGTAAAGTAGTATCTGCGATTCCTAGCACGAAGAATTTAACCTGAGGATTACCTGCAAAAGTCATCAATTGAAAAAGCGACCACGAATACCGACAGGTACGGCAGGCGGGAGTAACGAAGCACCCGTTTTAGCTAGTACCAATTACGTAAACACACTAAAATTGCAGCATGTAGCGGTGGTCCCAAGGGAACATCCGATGCGGACGCTTACAGATGAGGAACTCGCTTAACTGGAAGACGTCATTGCATGCGAGATGCAAAATGTAGAGGATCTCCATTTTGAGGCTCTGCGCTTCAGACTAGAGATGCTCCTAATTGGCTGCGGGATAGAAAGTACCGTAAAATAGTTCGAGGGAGAGAGGGAGTGGAATTGTGTGTGAAGAAGGGAGAATACATCCCTAAAGCCCACATAATACATATGTATTGGACCTCCCAAAAAGTGAAGGGTGGCCAGCAGAGGCTCTATACAGAGCGCTGGCAGCCTCGAACAAAGGCCTCAGAATGAGGCAATCGATGGTACGGAAGATTCCCTCAGCGTACGCGCGGAGGGAAACTTCCAACATACCTTCCAACGGGAACGGTCAATTGCTGACCGCTGGAGTTGATGAGGGTTCAGCCAACTTCATCAATAAGCAAAATGCCTCCCTAAGATATAGGTGGGGCAGAATAAAAGTACGCGGGCTGAAGAAAATGGAGACAACCTCCACGGTTTCGGTGGATGGGAGGCGGGACTTTTCCTATTATGCCTATGCCTATTATGGTCTATGCCTACTCCTTCCGCAGCGGATGTGGCAGGGCTGTCTTCCTCTGGGATTGCTGGTTGGGAGACCATTCCTCCCACAGCGGGGAAGTATGCCTAATATCTTTCTTGCTGAAGTCTATGCCATCGCTGTAAGCGCACATTTCAGCATAGACAGAGGATACTAATGCAAAACTATCGCTATAATATTCGATAGCCAAGCCGCCTGAAAAGCACTAGAATCCCCGGTGATAACATCGAGAATGATTCTAGATTCTTGCAACATACTCAAAAAATTGAGCGCGGAAAAAAGAGTTACCCTATACTGGGTGCCGGGACACGCAGGTACCGAGGGTTATGAGCAGGCGGATCAACTGGCGATGAAAGGAGTATCGACAGCATTCATTGGTCCTGAACGCTTTAGCACAACTGAAATGAATTTCATTCACAGGGCACTAAAGGAAACTGAGGATAAAGAATGCAATAAGCTCTGGAATGGACTTGCATGGCTTCAAATGTCGAAGCTATTCCTCGACGTTTATGACGAGAAGAAATTTCGAGGGTGCATCGAAATTAATAAACGAAAGCTAAGGGGCCTGACTGAGATCTTCACGGGGGACTGCAAACTCAAAAGGATGGCAAGAAGAGAAACCCAGTGACTTTTATTTGATTAGGTTATAGACGCAGTATACAAGTTGATATTAAATTAAGCCTCTTTAGGCGTTGAAGAAAACCAAACGATTACGATCGAAATTCGACTTCGAAAATTCGAACTAAAATAAAAACGCAAAATTTAGAGGAAAACTTTTTGTTTTTTTTTTGTGTGTTTTTTTTTTTGAAGGTACAATATTCTTTTCGAAAGCTGATCCATTTTGATATTATCGGAACGAGGCGAATAAACGGTCAAACATTACCACGCACAACGTAACGAATACCAACTCTTAATAAGAAACACTACTTTCAGTCCACCTCCTTAGTGGAAATTGAAACTTAGGAAGCGTGCTTCCATATACTGATACTTATTTGTTGAGCATGCTTTATCGCCTCGCGAATAGTTTCATATCAAACAGTCATGCGAACGTTCACAAACAAAATAAAATAAATTAATTCTTTTCAATTTTCGTGAAGAGGAAGTTACTCTTCGATTTTAACTGACATGTGGCTTTTTATTTTTTCTTAATTTGTGTAAAACTAGGTATTTTTTGTACGTCACAGAATTATCTGTACGATATCAAATGTAATTTGAGTGTTTGATGAGGTTAGACATGGAATTATCTCGTTATTGCGAATTTTGGATACAAAAAGAAATTCTCAAGACGCATTTGTCAAAATTTTGACGAATGAATATTTGGATACATTGTGTTTTGCAGAATCCTGTTTTGATATTCGCTTATTGAAAAAACCAAAAGGAGATTACCACTAGAATTTCAGGGAATAAATTCAAATTCTGTCTTGGTGTTAAATACAAGAGAGATACACATGGAAAAATTGTCTATCAGCACAATCGCTAAGTTTTCTTTGTGCTTGAATTTTTCAACTTCACCCCTAGCGATGCACGAAGGTTACTCCAGTTTTCTTTATGTCCATTTCAAATATCCAAATCCATTACGAAAACGCATCCACACGATTATTATTCTCTCTGTCCTCGAAAACCTTTACACTATCCAATAGAGAATTACCATCCCTTCATCGATAATTTTACTGCATACATAATGCCTCACCATTTTCATATTTGTAATTAGCTATTCTCGTCGTCAAATACGCTCACCATACATAGACTGAATCTCTCTCCTAGGGATAATTTCTCTGCACTTGATGTTCACGCATTTCCCATTAGACTTGATGCACCGCATTACACATCCTGAAGCTTATACGAAAATTAGCCATTTTTTTTCTCTATCTTACGCCGTCAACAAGTCAACACAAGCATCGTCGTTGTCCTTATTGTCATCTTGGTGTATAGAGGCAAAGCTACTTTCATTGTACAAGACCGTCATGGCTACAACAATAATGTAGTCCGTGTTGTACAGGTTGTATCTGAATTTTCTGGGCGTTTTATACATATGACGGTGATGATGCCGAATGATTGATTTCCTGCCCTACCCAAGCATAGATAGATGGACGGGCGGCAACGACTAACTTAAGCTTAACATCTTTCGATATTGCCATCAACAAAAAAATTTCTTTAGCGATATATGATATCCATGAAAGGATTCACCTGTCAAAAGAATACATATAACAAATCATAATCAATGTGTTGCCATTTTGCTTGACTTTCCAGCAGGCTATTTACCGAAAACAGCGAACAGGATTCTACAAGCTGTCAAAGTGACAGTTAGCAAGGAAACTTTTGGAATCTCTGGGTTTTAAGCAAACAGCTTTTGTTGAAAACTATTTTAACAATTACGATCTTCAACCGCTACGTACGAATTGTAACCTTCTACTCAGGATAATATAGAATCATGAGAGTCCTGCAACGTCACAAATGGTCTAGATCCGAAAAAAAATAATTTGCCGCCACGAACAAGAACCAATCAAATAGATGTCGTTGGTAACCCGCTCTGAAATAAGGCAGCTTCTGAGCATACTACCTAAAACGTGCCATTAACCATGAACATAATGGACTGCACTGATATAATAGATGCACTGAAAGGAAAATCGCGCGAATTCACTCAAGAGCGACATTTTAACTTAATGAAAAATGAGCGTTATGCTGCACTAATACAAAACCATGCATGTGTACAATTTTCGAAGTGAAAAGACATTGCACGTTCATTGCAGCTAGCTAGCTGGTTCACGGATTTGTAACAAAAGCACCTTAGGAGTTGCATATACAATACATATATATCCTGCCTACCTGTCGTTATATTATACTCACAGCATTTATTTTCAGTCTATATATACATATGTCTGCATACACGTATTAACCGTAAAATCGACCAAAGATGATTCTATAGCGAACGCGAATTCGTCACAGGACGACATCAACTTGATGCTATTCGGATGACGGTGACGATAATGATGGCGATGAGCACATCATCTAACACGTGCACGGACATAATAAAATGTACTCCTAGAACAAAAACCCCATCTCAGCACATTAGTGATGAGCACTAACAATACAAAGAATATCATGTGCATGAATGTTTCTCAGGAATCCATCAAATCTTCTGATTCAGGACGGCGACATTCTAGGAAATGTTTCCAGCTTTCCTAACGTGATGAATGCTGGAATTATATTGTCTCCTCTCTTTCCGAGTAACAAAAAAAAAAAAAAACAGAACCAGTTTCATGATATAGTTTGTAATTTTCTCGGAGTGCACTAACAGCTTTTGTAGTAGTTGAAATTACTTGTACACAACAAGGATACTTTAAGGAAGCCATAGATAGATTTTTCTCAAGATGTTTCCCATTTAAATCGAGAAATTATAGCGCTGATGAGATGTTTTCTATTATTTAGTTTGTGATTTGTTTGTTTTTCATGCCAGGACTTTTCAGCGATCCGCAGGAGAACGTTTCTTCTTCTTACCACGAAAACCGTGTAAACTTCAAATCACTTGCTTGACGTGGCCAAGAGTAGAAAAGCATCTGTCAAAATAGCAGCAACCTCTGTTAAAATTGACGCTAGTCATGTATACGGTAACCGAAAACCCCTTTAAAAATAATATTTCTATAGAAAATTTACTGCAAACGTTGCATTTACCTTATTCAGGAAAATGCAACGTGAGATTCCCAGAAATGACACATGTCTAATCGCAGACATTGTGTCAGTATAATTGCATTAGTTAAGTTACCTCGGTAGATGACGAAGCCCCCAGTTATTTTTGATCTTAACCCGTTAAGCGCACGTATATACACAAGTTCTGTTAAAAATACAGTTACATTTGTAAAACAAAAACTAAAAGTGTTTCAGTGAAATTATCAACAAAACTGGCGCAGTCGGTTTGATGCGATTATGAAAGGATTCGGTATCCGCGATCAAAATTATCGTGAAATTATAAAAATAAGGATATTGCAAAGCCCTAGGTAGAATCTTAAAAGGATTCGCCCCTGACCTCAATCGAAGAACTGTGAGTCAGCTAATCACTATTAATACGAACTTAATTATCGTGGTATGATATTCCCAAATCGTGATATTCCCAAATTTCGCGATAAAATGCTCGTAGAAGTCTTACAAAGGAAGATCTTACATAGTTAATACACTTTACTATTTATTACAAGTATGGAAACCAATAGCACTTATGCTAATGGCATGAACTATGCAATCAGCATCGGCAACTTTGACAATACAACATATTACAAACAATAATGGGTACTTAACAATTAACATGGGAACTACGGAAATATTAAATGACAGCAAAAATTGACCTTAAGGAATTTAGACAAACTATAAATACTACCATAGAAAACATAGAAAAATTAGGAGTGGCCAACGATCCATTAATGAATAAACACATAGAAAATATTGAAAGCATATTAGAGGCAATTGAAACAAAAGTTAGGCAAAAAAGAGAGCTATTCAATTTTCTAGGTAGTGCTCAAAAATGGCTTTTCGGAACAATGAGTGATGAGGATCGGCAAGATATTGCAGATCATATCCAATCAATACAAATTAATGACGAAAAAACCACAGATTGCAATCAATTCTCATATTACCGAGTCACTTACCAATCTTAAAAAAATATTAGGTATCTAAATATGAAATGCGCATTTTACTAACAGATGGCATAACCTTTACATATGGTTTGTGTCGGGGATAACTAATATGGCATTTTGGAGTGTAAGCATCTGTCAACAAATTCCAGTATGTCACAGGTTTTGTACAAACAACATAGTTTTTTTTCGCTTCAAACATGTCGAATTACGTGCCAGAAAAAGAGGTTTTGCGGGGAAGTCTAATAACCTTCTTTCATTTGAAGAAAACGGCAGAAGAAACTTATCGATTGTTAGTAAAAGCATATGGTGAACATGCCCCAAGCCAAGACACTTGTGAACGACGATTTAAGAGATTTAAAAGCGGCGATTTCGATGTCAGCAACAAAGACCGTGGAAAACCGACAAAAAAATTCCAAGATATAGATTCGCAAGCATTATTGGATGAAGACAACACACAAACTGAAAAACAATTGGCAGTAGCATTGGAAGTTACTCAGGCAGCCATTTCACAACGTTTAAAAGTCATGCAAAAGATCCAAAAAGCTGGAAAATGGGTGCCGTATCAATTGAAAGAAAGAGACATCGAAAGACGAAAAACCATTTGTGAAATTTTGCTTGCCAGACAGAAAAGAAAAGGTTTTTTGCATCGGATTGTAACTGGCGATGAAAAGTGGATTTATTTCGACAATCCCAAGCGGAAAAAATCATGGGTAGATCCAGGCCAGCCATCAACATCACAACCAGTCCGAAAAATTCGTGGAAAGATGACTTTGCTGTGTATCTGGTGGGATAGTAAGGGACCTTTGTATTACGAATTGCTGAAACCTGGTGAGACTATTACTGGCAAACATTACCGGCAACAACTGATCAAATTGAACCACGCACTTAAGGAAAAACGACCAGAATTTCACCAAAGACATGATGAAGTCATCTTTCAACATGACAATGCTCAGCAGCATGTTGCAATGAACTACTAGGGAAAAATTAATTGGGAAGTTCTGCCCCACCCGCCGTATTCACTAGACTTGGCTCCTTCTGACTACAACTTTTTTCGATCGATGCAGCACGGAATTTCGGAACAGTACTTCCATTCTTAAGAAGAAGTTAAAAATTGACCTGATGAGTGGTTAGCCTCAAAAAATGAGAAGTGATACTGGGACGGAATCCATCAATTGACAGAAATATGGGAAAAATTCGTAGCTAACGATGGCTAATACTTTGATTCTGGAATTCATTCGTTCTGTTATTCCAATTTAATGCAAATTTCAAGCAGAAAAAATCCGCATTTCATATTTATACACCTACAGAAACATATAAATAAAGTTACATTACCAATAATTGCTAGTATATTAGTAGTCATCATAATTTATATACTTACACTGTGACAAAAAATGATGTGGAAATTTTCATTTAAATTGCCCGCGTTGAGTATTTTTGAGTATGTAAAGTTTCTGTATGTTGGTAGGACTGTCCGTAATTACTATGCCAAACATGAGTGCGGTCTATCAACTAGTTTGTTTACGACAGCTGTTGAAACCAGTCGACCTCAGTGGTAGTCTGCGAATTTGACAATCGAAAAAAATATTGAACAAAGAGTTTGTCTCCAATTTTGTGTTTTGAACGAAATTTCGTGTGCTGACTCGTTGCGAATGCTGGAAAAGGCTTATAGAGACTCAGTTTTATCGAAAACCCAAGTGTAGAAATGGTACAAAGCCTTTAAAAACGGTCGGGAGATCGTCGAAGATTTGCCTCGTTCAGGAAGACCGTCGACCTCTTCAACCAACGATAACGTCGAAAAAATCAAGGAAATTGTGCTCGAAAATCGTCATGCCAGTGTTAGAGAGATAGCTCGTGATCTCAACATCTTTCGTGAAACCGCTCGTTTGATTTTGGTGAACCAATTGGGCATGCAGCGCGTCGCCGCTCGGCTTGTTCCGTTAGAGCTGAATTTTCTTCAGAAACAGTACCGGATGCAGGTAGCTGCAAACATGCTCGATCGTGCGAATTCTGATCCCACGTTCATGGGACGGATCATAACTGGTGATGAGACATGGGTCTATGAATACGACGCACAAACGAGCCAACAATCATCTGAATGGGTGAGAAAAAATGAGCCGAAACCGAAAAAACCTCGCAAAAGACGCTCGAAAATCAAGACGATGCTTATTGTTTTATTCGATATTCGTAGTGTGGTTCATCATGAATTCGTTCCGCAAGGTCAAACGGTCAATAAGGATTTCTATTTAACTGTTTTGAGACGTTTGCGTGAAACAATTCGTGGATTTTGCATGACGATAACGCACCATCACATCGAGCCACGATTATTAACGATTTTAAGACCAAACACTCGATAAATACTATCGACCAGCCACCTTATTCGCCTGATCTAGCTCCGTGTGATTTTTTTCTTTTCTCCAGACTGAAATTACCGCTCCGGGGAACCAGATTTGACTCCATAGACGCCATAAAAGAAAATTCGCAGAAGGAGCTGAAGGCCATCCCTGAAAGCGCCTATAAAAAATGTTTCCATGATTGGAAAAAACGTTGACACATGTGTATCGCTTCAAATGGAGCATATTTTGAAGGAGATTCAATACATATTGAAGAAGTTTAATATTTTTGCGTTTTATTTCAAATTTCCGGATACTTTTTTGTCAGAGTGTATACTTACACGAAAAAATAAAAAAAACTACTAGTTCTAATAAATAATGTTAAAAACTAATGAAAAAAATAGAATTCAGGAGAATTCTTCTCGGAAGGCGAGGGAAGTCAAGTACATTCCAAGTTCCCGTGATATAAAAATTCTTTTAGACCAAACAAAGTAAAGACAATTGTAATTAAACACTTCCAAAAGTATTTGCATTGCACGAAATTAGAAACTGCCGACATAATGCCAACATTTTAGTCCTATATAAATATGGAAACAGCAGACATAGCGTTAGAATTTTACAAGTATATTAATTGGAGTTAACCTGGCGTTCCAGAGAGAGTTGATCGAGAATCCGCGAATAGTAGTCTAGTCCGTACCGGTTGTGAATTGAAAGGTGCAAAAATCAAGAAATTGTTTCGAATGAATACAAAAGTATTTTTTTTTTAACTCTATAACAAATAAAACACATAACTTGCATGCTGAAATATGAACTGATAAGCCAACATGGTATTGCTCCTATAGACATTCCAACAAGATGGTTTGTCGTCGCAAGGACATGTGACATGAAGAGGCAAAATGTCATCTAGTTACCATCATTGAAACGGAATTTAGATTCAATTTATTGAAACATTGCTCACTTGCAGTTTGTATTTAAATATATAAATTTTGCTTAATCATAGAGCCATTAGCGGTGCGCACTCCACAACTCCCATGGACACAACTTTCTCACATTGACTCCAACGCCGACTCTGCCGTTTCTTATCCACTTTGAAATACTTGAACGTTCGTTACATCTGCGGTTGATCTTTTGTTGCCATTTATGAAAAATCCTCATCAATCGTTCCTTACAGATCATGCCATCAAAAATGTTCTTGATGTTTTCGGTCTACAGGTTTTCATCTTCATCTTAATCGGCATCAGCAACGGCATTGGAACACCTTCGTCTTCTTTTTTTTTTTCTTCTTCGTCGTCGTCCATTCGACATAATTACATTTTAATAAAAATTGATTGCTCTAATGATGACGGGTTGAGTGCGATTTGCTTTCGACTCGATTGCGGCAACTATTTAGATCTTTACTATGTGATAGACCATGTGATGATGAGTGATATAGACGCGACTCAAGGAATCTGTTTCAAGTTAGTAAGTAAGCTAGTGCCCATAGACACTATCGACGATGGTAACGTACAATAATACTCAACGCGTTCCCTTGATGCCGCATCGTGTCATGCCAAACACTTGGAGGATCACAAAATCCTATATAGCATGTTATTAATGACATAATCTCGCCTTCGCCTGTCAATGGAGCTGTCAGACAGGTGATATTTCATTAATTTAATTTTTCTCCAATGTGATTGCTTGCCAACATTAGCAGCGAGAAAATGTACAACGTTTTATCTAGATACATACGAACGCAGTCTATTACAGTATTGATTCCAAGTAACCTTTCGAACCTTCTCCTGTTTCGCGTGCTGTTGGACTATTTTGAAGCGCGGCTTGTAAGGGAGATTAGTACCATCGCGAACTTCTACACTTGCGTATGCTGTACCCTATCGACTTTTTGGTTTCGAATAAAATAGTTGTCGCAGTGTTGCGTCGAACGGAAATCCTTTTCAGGTGGCTTCTAATGAAGGCACGCATTACCAGGCAAGCTTTTTTCATCACAGCCCTATCCTACATTAACCACGTGTAACCGAATCAGCTCATCGCCTTATGCAGGCTTTTTTGCTTATCCATTATCTATTCAGCGCACAACACCTTGGGGCTTTTTCACCCGGTCATGGCTTTTTTGGTAACTTTCATCCTTTGACTGATTGAGCTCTTTCTTTTAGATCAGACTTTGAATGGAATCAACTTTTCTCGTCCGTAGATAGCTGTCGTTTAAGGCTTTGCGTTTCCGTCGAAGTAATATCAGGCCGCTCATTAACATTTATTCAACTATTTAATTAGAGAATGCGATGGAATATAATGAAGATGTTGTGAAGGTCATAGTTGGAACGCCAAAACTAGGTTTCTTGGTGAACGGTTGCGGTAGTGGAGCATCTAGAGCCATCAACTTGAACTTATTAGCCCCAAAGTCAAATAAGTTTATTGGAAACCGACCTTTTGGTTCACATTGCATCATGTTCTTTGAAAGTAGCCTTTTCAATAACCTGATGCCATACTAACATTCCTAATGTCCTCACGTACAGGTGACCTTTCGCTTCAATATCAATGGAAGCGCCATTGATAGAAGCTTCGAACACAGTTCATCACTTAATCCATCTTCTTTTTTTCGGTGCGAATTACATTAATTACAAATGGACTCCAGCTGCGAATCGTTAATTTTCTTGAATGGATTACTTCGGCACATGCTATCACGTCTACTTTCGGGTTTTATTTTTAGATCTGTGTCGAGCAATATTTTTAGTAATTTTCTTATTAATCATGTTTTTTTTTTGTTTCTTCTCTCAAATAACGTTTGCCGAAAAACTTAAAAGGTCGTGGCTTTCACCAAAATAACCTTTTTCTATCGTTTGCAATAGTCCCAACATTTTCACGGCAAAATAGCTCCTGTATTCAAGTGAATCCATGAACCTTCAAACGTTCACGGCTCCTTAAAATAAAAGAAATTTATTCCTCTTCTCGAAACTCCTTGCCCGGTTTTGTAGAAATCTCAAGTTCTGAACAGATCAAGATTTATAGGAAATGGAACAAAGACGCGGCAAAATGATAATAATTTGTGAATGCGAGAGTGATTTTTTGTTGTGGCCAGTATCGTCTCTAATCCTAATCCTCGGTCGCTTTTCACTGCATGCAGTTCTACCTCCACACGAAAACAAAATACGCGGTATTGCGATCAAGATAATATTGCAACCCTCTTTCACCTTCTTTGCATATCATTTACGAGATTGAGTTTCCTTTTTTTTCCAACCTATCTCGCTGTACGGGGAATCCTTACGACGTACTAATCGCGAACAACAGCGAAATAAAGAACGTGATTGCGGACACTGGCGACTGTGACTGCATGAATAATTGAGTGGTTGAGGTCCTTTGGGAGATCTTCTTTTAATCGAAGGGGGATGACCGCGGAATATTTCGTTGTCTTTTCTATTCTCTTGTATTATCTAACTTGTCCAAAGGAATAAACTCGTTTCATTTTTTTTTTTTGAATTTCTACGAGTGAACGTATAACATGTTGTCTTCAAGTCCCATCCACAATCGTCCGGTCCTTCAGTACTTGCCATCCTTGCGCGTCCCATCTGACCGTCCAAACATGATTTACATACTCAATGCTTGTTGCTTGGGTAAGTTTGTACCAGTACAACATAGTGAACATCCTTTTTAATTTGGTGGAAACCAGAATCCCCTTCGCTGGAATTTTCGATCTGATTAGCGATGAGAAACAAAACGCGTTAAGGAATGTAAATTGTACCGCGAAGAAGAATAACGGTCCGTTGTTTAATGGGTGGGAAAGTTGTGCATTCTGCGTGTTGTTCTCATTGTGTTGGCAAGGATGCAGTGGTCCAAAGATTTAAGATTAAAAATCAACATTAGATGCGGCGTTTGGACAAATGCATTGCATTGTTCTGGACATTGATACAATTTATAGGTGCCGGTCCAATACAAACCAGTTGTTGGCGCAACCTTTGGCATTATAAATTAATTTTTTGATGCAATATTGGGGTGGAAAAGTTCCAATTTTCAAATGTAAATGCTGAGATCTTTGATGAAATGCTAGCAAGAGACATCTTTTGTTCGATTCCCTGATTTTTGCTACGATGCAATCAACTAATTGATGTTCTCGACTTGAAAAGATTGAAATGGGATGTTCTGCGCTCAAGTGGCACATGTGCTCGAATTTTAATCTAAGGGTGAAGGAACTTCAACTAAACAATAGATGACATATTTTTGTTTTGTTACGAACAAAATGTATGCAAACTACAAAAATAAAATAATCTCGAATGAGTCAAAATTTCCAACCGACTACAAAGGACTACAATAGAAACATATAATCAAAGTGGGACTAACGTACTAGTAATTAGGTTCAAATCGAACACATTTGGAAAATATTGAACTTGAAGTATATTAAGGGCTTACACCTATGTGAATTTTTTTTTCGATTTTTTATATTTGCTTAAAGTATGCTAACACATCCCTAGAATTGAAATCAAAAAGATCCAAATACTAATATACTTCAGAAAATTTTTGAGAATCAATTTTCTGGAGCAACTCCAATGCTCGAAAAACGTAAAATTTGCTCGCTTTATACTATATAGTAATTAATATACACTGTTAACTGCACATTCCTTCGTAAACGACGCTAGGAGAGCTTCTGTTTACTCGATCGACTACACGCTGCATTTGAAGTTAAAGTACTACAGTAAATCGTTCAATCCAGTCGTGTAGTCCATCGCGCCGAAGCATGTGTCGAGCGGCAAGCCGGTGTTCGATATCGCGACGGATATCGCAGTTATCTTATTGAATGATGGACTGTCTGGCCATCTACGACTCATAAGGATTGACTGTAGGATCTAATTTTTACAATTTCTGCTTAGAAACAGACGCCGAGCGAATAAAGGCTGCTGAGCGCTCAATTTCCGACGTTGTAAAAGAGCCGAGACGCGGCCTTTTAGCATCAAGAAAGTACGAGGAGGAGAAATCCACGGTCTTGGAAGGCCAACTGTATGGTGCTCGGATAGCAGAGTATCGGTAAAAAAATTTGTATGTCGTAAAATTTTGAAATTTCACGACTTTATAAGGTTTTGAAACTTTAAACGCGTTTATCTCGAAAGTTTATGTTTTTGAAATTTGCCGGAAAAGAAACTCTTTCAGTTTTTATCCGATTGACTTGCCGTTATAACTGTAGTCTCTTGATATGATTATCTAGTGAAGTAAACACGTTTTTAGCGATTGGTTTGGTTTAAAAATAGTTGTAAACAATTGAAGCCATTTTTTGGGTCGAAAATGCATTTTTTTTTTGTTTTGTTAAATGGTCGCAATTTTGCGAACAATCGATATTAAACTATTATCTTGTGTACTTCACTAGCAAAACTCATGGAGTTTATGAAAAAATTTGTTTATTGTTTCAGATGCAGATGGGACTGAGAAACTTGTCCGGCCGCGGAACGACTTTTGTAAATATTAGTGACTTTGACGGACACTACAGCCGCCATTTTGTTTTGAATTTAAAATAAAAAATTGTTTTTTGCACTCCCGAAAAGTTGCCCTTTATATTGATATATTATTTATAAAAGCTTATTTTCAAAATCCTTGAAAAAAAATCCTGGATAATGGCTTGTTTTTTGGCCTTCACTTTAATTGATTGGTTTTCTTTTTCCTATTCGGTAGCGCTCTTATGTTTTCTTATTTAGGAAAGTCTTATTTTTTCCATTTACACTGCCTTATTACTCTTCTATTAGCGAAATAACTAATCGGATGATCTTGGAACTTTGCTTTCGCGTAGCCAGCACAATATCTCATATAAGAGTTGAAGGATTGACCCACAAAAAATGAATCCCTTAGTAAAGCTTAATGTACTATTCGCAATAAGAGCGATAAATAAATATCTAATTTAGGTTTGCAAACGAATAAATAATTGAGAGCATTTTGAGAGCCCTAAATTAATTTACAATCAATTCAAATCAGAGATTTGTACTTGGTAATAATTTTTTTTTACTATTTTCCAAAAGTTTCTCAAATTTCATAATTTCGCGTTTATAGTTTGGAATATTTTGAAATAAATGTGGCTTGTGTTATAGCCTTGTGTTGTCCTCATAGAAGACTTCACAAAAAATTATGTTACATCTTTTCATTCTACTATATCCTCATTTTGAGTTCGGGAAGACTGCATTTCTATGCCAGATTTTCAGGATGATTTTAGCAGAGAAGATTTCACGGGAGCTGTAACATTTTGGGATTAGGTCGGAAAGTTACAGCAATATGGAATAATTGCACAGCCGCCATTAAGGATTGAACCCATCGCTACTTTCTATTGGGATTTTAAAATCCTGTCATAAAAATGCTACTTTTAAGCCTATGTTAGAAATCAATTTTTGTCCTTAACGGGTGGAGATCCATTGACCGTAGCGTGCTCGTATTTGAATGTGATAAATGTTAATTCTGGTGGTATTCGTTTTTGTATGTTCAGTATGTTAAGCTGCATGGGTCTGTATTTTTCCAATCATTATGAATTAGAATCGGTTTAAGTTTTAGTTTGTTTCGTGAGCTATAAAATGCTTTAGCTAAACTGATAAATTTAATACTTTTATTCTGTTGATAACAAAGAGGCGTAATTAAATCTTTAAGAGTAAACATTGATGAACTACTGCAAATTTAGTTGCCTGAATAACGCATAACTTTTCAAAGTTAACTGCTCTACTGCCTAATTTTTCTATCGCAACATCCTTGGGCATAGTTTCCTATCTTTGAATTCAGTTATTATTGTGAAATAGATGGTAACAATTGTTCTCTTCAGTAGCGGATGGATATAGACGAATAAATGCAAATGTTAAACTTAGAAAAAACCTTGAAACCTTGCATTACACCTACATAATAAATACAGTCCTTTCGACTTTCAGCCAAACAAAACGTATACGCCACAACTTGCCCAGTCATCCATATTTTCCATTTAATGCCATCCATTTTCAAAACGATGCGTTCTGTTCGCGCAGGAAGACTTTCAAATGGCCTGTATGCCTTTTCTTCGACGCAATATCATCGACAACGAACAAGTAATATTGCTTCCTTTTCAATTATTATTACCCTCTCTGACTCTGTCATTATTGCTGTCTTCATGGAAGGTCAAATTTATTGATGGTTTCCTATGACTTCCGGGGCTCTTTTCCTAGACCACGACTAGCCTCCATTTAGAGTATACAATGGCAACGATGCGGTCACCTCTTGCTCCTTCACGACCAACGAAATATCTACGGACTCGAAGCCCTTACACTCATCTTAACTTTGGAAAAGCTTCAGCATCACTTCTGTTCTAGTCTTTCATTCAAAGGTCATTTCACTGTGTTTGACCCTATGCCAATTTACAAGTTAATTGTTGTCCGGTTCATGGGATTTTATGCGAGAATTATTTATGAACTTTGAATATACGACAGTCGATACTGAATGTTAGAATGATGATTAGGAGGGTGGAATATGTTTGGTCGCAGATACTGAATCGGAATCGGTGTCGTTCCATCCCATCTGCCAGGAGAAAGAAATAAAAGATTGTTATGGATGTCACAAAGAATGCGAATTTATGGAGTGTTTGTTCTCAAGCCTCATTAGGTTGCTAAGAACCGTGCATGCAATCGTGAAGACGACAATTGATTTGAAATTCGATACGTTTTTATCGAAATCATAATGTTAACTTCCTCGCGGGCGACACACCATGAAAATAAAAACTTCTTCAGTATTTCAACTGTTTCCAATTTCATAAGAAAATCGGTGGACTCTTGGTTTTTTTCGAGATGGTTATCGGAATAGTGAAACTTTCTTAATGAGTCAGATGCCTGTCAAGGTAGCGTCAAGATATCAAACAGATGTCTTGGTTGCATGTTGAAATAGAAATTAACGAGAACAAGCGAGAAAACTTAATTTATGTTTATCTTCCAAGTGTCAACAATAAACTTCCTACAATAAACTAATTTTTATATAGTTATATGTAAAATCTCATCTGATGTGCTCGCACTCAAATTTAAGATCTCTATCGCGACTCCATTGAAATCCTTGCCCATACGAAAAGCATTTATAAGCCGAAGTATCACAGAAATTACCTCGCTGCAACTAATTAAGTCCTAGACTAACCCAAAAAGATACTAAAACAATCGAAAACAAATCCTTCTCTCATCCGAATGACTACATTCCGTTCAAAAGAGTTTTTCACTACTTTTCGACACTATCGTTACAAATTCATCCTTTTATTCGATATATATTTTTTTCTCCATCTACTAGTATAATTTTTCTGCGGTTTCTTGCAGACAACTCGTTTGACAATGTTAAGCTGTGAGAAAATCAGAATGTAACAAAAGTGGTAAACCAACGTTACAATAACTTGGTGTGAAAATTCCTATTGTCATAAGAATTGAAATGGAATGTGTTATCAATTGTTGCATGGCAGAGCAGACAAAAAAAAATTGTTCGTTTGCTTTCATTTCTACATCAAAGGTGTAGAATATGACACCTCTGAACTACTTCTATTCGAAGACAACCAAAAAAAAAAAACATCAAACAATACTATTTTAAAAAGGAAGTGGACAAAGATATATAAGGCATACGGAAACTTTCTCAGTTTTCCTTAATCAAATATTGCATTACAATTATCGCGCCATTAAATCTCGATTAAGATGATATGTTAATTTCCATTACAAGCTAGTCGATCCCTTGTCACCGAAATGCGGTCCAGATACAGACTGTTGAAAGGTTTGCAGTAGCCCAAGATGTCGTAAAAGTGTGAACAAACAGGAGAATAGTGAAGGGACACGAAATAAGAACGTTAGCTATGTCAATGTAATCAGAAACATTAAAGTATACGATTTCGACCCCTGTTGGGACAGAGAAAACTCAAGAGTAGTACAAAAAAAAATATCATTTCGAAGATTTCAAAAGGACAATAAGGTTATAAGGACTGGTATAAAATTTGATTTGATCTATTTGGTTCCCCTTCAAATAAAAAAAAAAAAATTTGCATAAATTTCAAGAGGGAAACATGCCCCAACGGTGGCATATTTGGTAATTAACAACTGATTAAATGTACCCAAGGGAATATCTAACAACTAAATGTGTATTGAAGTGCGTCAGCGGGTTGAAATGAGAAATTTGCTATAAAAGCAATGCTAATATAAAAGTTAAGGGCGATTCTTCAAATAATACAGAGGGTAGTAGTTGGACATTTCCATTGCGTAAGGAAATGCCCAACTAATAGGCCTTTATTTTATCTAAACTTTGCTAGTTTTCGTTTTGAAGTAAAAAAAATTAAAATTGAAGTT
This sequence comes from Stratiomys singularior, assembly GCA_954870665.1. Taxonomy (NCBI): domain Eukaryota; kingdom Metazoa; phylum Arthropoda; class Insecta; order Diptera; family Stratiomyidae; genus Stratiomys; species Stratiomys singularior. The sequence goes on along the minus strand of OX940879.1, from coordinate 108,498,651 downwards.
AAAAAGGACATCTTTGAATTAACCTCAATGTTTACTCAGTTCGTCTGTAGCAGTTGAAAGGATTTTCACGAATATACCAAATGGATTGAGATACATTTCGTTGGTTTTCTAGATGTACGAACGGTGATAATATCGGAATCACGTCAAGATTGTGAATTCGACTATCCAATGCAAATGCATTCTTTTCATTCCTTTTTAACTCGTAACGAAATTACCGAGAATCATAAAAATACAGGACAAAGTAGTGAAGATAATTCTGATGTTGATGTTTTTGAAGATCTTTCATAAAGAAAAAAAGCAGAAAAAATATTTTCAGGACCGATAACATTCGACAGGCAGTTCATACCAAAAATAAGTTAAGTATGGTCCTCTGAATGATGTTTCCAACAAATAATACAATCTTCTAAAGTTGCACTAAAGTACACTTCTTTCACTTCATTCTTTGACAGACCGTGGGTTTAGCCTAACACTTGAAAAGACCGAGGTTGTCATACTGACCAAGAAGCGCATCCCTCGTGTTATTCCCGTTCGGGTCGGAGAAACGATCATCGAGTCAAAGTAATCAATAAAAAACCTTAGCTTGATAATTAACTCGAAAATGAGCTTCTTCGAGCAGATTCGAGCGACAGCAGATAAAGCTGCTGTGGAAGTGTCAGCTGTCAGTCGCGAGTAAAAGACAGCTACTTATGAGTGCAATGAGCGCTTTTGTACGGCTCCGAAGTCTGGGCTGATGCTCTTAGCAAGGAGTCGTACCGAAGGCGTCTCGCAAAGTACACAGGCGAGGAGCTTTGCGGATTGCAGCAGCATATCGCACTGTCTCTGAACCAGCTGTGCTGGTTATCTCGAGTGGTGGTTCCTGTTATGCTACTCGCAGAAGAAAGAAAGCGAGTGTACCTACGTAGGAGGGAGCCGACGTGAAAAGTCGTCAGCCGAGAGGAAAGGAGAAGGACCCTAACTTTGTGTTAGCAATCATGGGTAAGCGATTCACGAGGCAGGTAGACCGTACACCACATCATCGACTTGGGGCCGTGGTTCTGCAGAACGCATGGTGAGCCTGACTTTTACCTGACGCAACTACTCAGTGGTCACGGATATTTTCAGTCTTACCTGTATAAGATGGGAAAATCCGTCCCTTGCTTGCTTATTCTGCCCGGGGATGACAGATGACAGATCTTTACATGCGGAAGGTTGACAAGACTCCGTTTGGATCTCTCGGAGAAAATAGGCTGGCTCCCTCCAGAAAACGTAAAGCGGAAAATGATGGAGTCAAAAGACAATTGGAACTACGTGTTGCATTACGTAAGGACCGATCATGGACTGCTTGCCATCTCTCTGACGGCAATTTTCTTCCTTCCCATTCATCCGTGCTGAAAGAGAGATTTTCCATAACCAGAAGGCGTCGCTAGGCGACGATTAATGCGGCCTAATCCGAAGTAATGTGACAAACAATTCCAGGCTAGGTTCTCGGTGTAACAGAGGAGGTGTTTAGTCGATAGTCTGGTTACCACCGGGAAGCCATAAACGAAAAAAACATACCTGAATGGTTGTATCCAGACTCAAAAAATAAAAATTCGACTCATTAAATATAAGAAAAATGTTTAAAATCATGCCCGCAGGTCATCTGCAAAGACAATCATATATGACTCGTGCAGTAGATGTAGCCTTAAATGATCTTATTCGAGGTATTCCAGGGGTCTAGACCAGCAAATAGAAGCCGGAACCAACTATGATATTCTCTGACAAACTCCCAATCGATAAGCTTTTCATTTAATATCCGCATATACGAGGTTAGGTCAATAAGTCCTTAGAAAATTAAACAGATGGCGCGACTAGCACTATTAACGGTCCGTTTTTATGCAGCGGCACTACCGACTAGGTATACTGTGAAGTTGCAGCCGGACTGGTTGAGTTTTTGTATTTTTCTCGTGTATTGAAAAAAAAATTGTTTGATTACAAAAATGGAAAAAATTTCTTAATAAACCTTTTCATATAAAAGGCTTAACAGCAAAAGAAATAAAAAATGAGTTGGATTTAGTTCACGACATATCTGCTTCTTCACTTGCAATCACTTATAACTGGTTAAATGAATTTAAACGTGGTCATATATGAACAAAGGATGAGCTACGCTCAGGACGCCCTGTAGATATGACTCCGCCAGAAATGATCAATAATATCCACGACATGGTGTTAAGTGACCGAAGTTGTAAGTGTTAAGTGACCGAAGATTAAAGTTGCGTGAGATAGTTGAGGTTATAGAGATTCCAAAAGGTAGCGTCGTTTCTATTTTACATGACAAATTGGGTATGAAAAAGATTTCGGCAAGATGGGTGCCGTGTTTGCTCACAGTCCACAATAAACGCAATAGGGTGGTTGCATCTCAAATTGAAGAATTAAAATGCGAATCGGTCGACCTACCGTATTCGCCAGACTTAGCCCCTAGTGACTTTTTCCTATTCCCAAACCCAAACAACGTTTTTTTTTTTCAAATGAAGAAGTCAGCGATCAAACAAATGCTTATTTTAAGGACCTTCCAAAATCTTTTTGACGGATTAAAAAATTGGAGATACGTCTAACCCAATACACTTGGTTCAAGGAAAAATAAAAGGTTCAAGGCTCCAAGGAAAAATAAAAAAAAAATACCAAAAAAACATTGTTTTTTAATACTTTTTTCAAAGGACTTATATACCCACCCTCGCGCGAAAAAGATTTCAGAGCACCCAAAATATTAAATATCAATTTGGGCGAAGTGAAGGGTTTCTGAACATAAGGTGTCACAGACGAAAAAATATATCCCAAATGGATATTGTGCATACGATCTGTAATTACGCAAGTGATCTTCCAGCTTTGAAGCCATACTACAAAGAAGATAAATGAAGAAACGCCTCGAACCTCCTTGCCGAGTCTCTCACAAAAATATAGTCCCAGTAGCAAAAAATAAAACCAAAAAAATTTTTTGGAAGTTATTTGGGATAAAATTTTCTATTGATATACTTCACTGGGTTGTTGTGTACATATCGCTATTAAAAGAATAGGAATTATGAGGTACGGGACACTCAATCAATAGAGAACACACAATCAATAGAGGAATCAATCAATAGAAGTATCAACCAATAGACGGTCAATGGATAGAAGTATCAATAAAATATCAATTGAAGTATCAATCGGAGTTTCAATAGAAGTATCAACCAATAGAAGCATCAATAGAGGATCAATTGAAGTATGAATCTAGGATTAATAGAAGAATCAATCAATGAACTCTCAATCAATAGAGGCGGTACGATCCGAGGTACCGCAGCAGAACAAGTGAAGTCCCGAAACCAGCTGAGGTGGAGATTCGTGCTAGAGGAAGCAGAGGTGTTCAGAGTCAGCGCAGCACAATTGACAAGTGGTCAGAATCAGCGCAGCACAATTCACAGGTGGTTTGATCCTTTTTATTTATTTATGAATCTAATATGAAGGAGTAAGCTCTTTATGTGTGTGTGTATGTGACAAGAAAGGATCAGGGCTTATTAGAGTAGTCTTCTCTCAAGAAATACTCAATTTTAAGCACTTTTCTCACAATTAAAAAATTATAACACTCATATCTAAGCAAGATTTAATTGCCCTTCGGTGACACTTCATTTGACATGTGCAGCCATTATCTCATACCAATTATTGCAGATTGTACGAAGAATCGGCCCGATCAATTAAATATTGGCTATGATCTATTAGTCCATGCAGAAATGCATGGCAACTATTCTATTCCTGCTATAAAATTTGAAGCATGCGTTTAGAATCGAACAGTCACTCCACTCATCTCTTCATTTAATTAATTCGTAGTCAAAATTAAAAACTGTATTATAAGTTAGCTTATAACTACTTCAAAATAGAAAGATCAATTTAGTGCAACTGAACAATCTGCGTCCGAAATGATTCCTCAAACATTTGTTCTACTAAACCACGATTAAAACCGTTTTCATATTAACAAAAGGAGTTAAATTTATGGTTATTATGTATGGCGTGCTAGTTGTTAGTTACTCGTTACGTTTTAAAATTCACATTTATCATCGCAAAGGATTCACAATACCCATTTCCGCCCAGCTACAATCGACAATAATGTTGGCAACATTAGGTTAGAAAACTTCTCGCATAACGCCATACATTTATTGTATTTTCCTTTCGTCAATGATATGTGTAACTTTGCACAATTCCTTGTGTGCATTCATCGCGGTAAGCATCCTTGACTTGCATTCATACCTATTCCAAAGAAATACACACGGATGACACACCGGTCAACTAGTAAAATTCATCACTTAACTTCTCGTGGAATTTCATCCTGTTTATTGTTCGCGTACGTATAAACAGGATACTTGAAGTGCAATACTACGAATGATAAAGTTGAGTTCACACAATTAGTATGGCACGATGATATAGAAAATTTATGTAAAGATTAAACAAAGCATGAAAACTTTCTGATGGACTGGTAAACATTTGTGTTATGCATTTATTAAAAATGTTGACAGTATACCATTTTGTCACTTGATAGGATAAATTTTCTAAACATCATTTACAAAAAATTATCGAAACTTTTAATCAATTATTTCTGTTAATTTATCGTCTTGTCGGTTCAGGTTCAGATTCTGTGTAGAATCTATTCTATTCCATCCATCCATCTTAGTACGAATTTTTAACTAAAACCCAGTTTTAAGATTTATTTTTCGTACTTCTGTATTTCTTTTTGGTGCTGTTTTACACATTTATCAGCTTATAAAAGAAATTCGAAACGATTTTCTGCCAATTTCACGGTCAAAACTCAAAAAACATATTCAAAAATTTTATATTTCCAAAAATTATGCACGATAACTAGTTGTATGGGCTGATTACAAATGTTTGCCCTCTTGTTGCAATATTTCAGGATTTTCTTTCCTTTTAATTACCTCTCCCATTCATATTATATAACATTCAAATATTTGACCGTGCTCAACAAAATACAACAAAGCAAAATAAAGGCCGTCCATTATAATGCATCAAGTCAAAATCAAACACCGAATCAACCAATATAATATTAAATTTACCGTAAGGAGTCAACCAACGTACGGCCAAAAGTTTACAATTCATCTCGCAACCCCTGAATTCAAACTCATCCTTGCGACAAGTAGTCCCGCCATACCACCAGCCTGAATTTATGTTTGAACGCATGTAAACAAATCATAGAAAATTTATAAAATTATGTTTCTTTTTAATTTATTTTGTTTGCAAAACTCTTTCGTTTACTTTATATGTTAGAAGGGCGATGTGTACAGGGTGCATACGAAAGGTGGAACTGGCGGTCGTATGATGTGGACACGGTAACTCAGTAAAACCACCCAAAACATTGGGGAAGTTTCGTTGGTCTAGATTTGGTTTTTGTTCCTTTCCCAATTTCCCCATTAGTAAGAGGAATTATGGGAAGACATGCAGGCGATTTCTTTGTTGCCGTCATCATTCGGGGAGGTCCTCTTTTTTTTCGCTCATGCTACAAGTTCCTTTGAAATTATGTCAACAACATTTTAGATTACGACGAGAAAAATAGTCAACATATGAAAATTGAGTCCGTGAAATATTAATCAATTGCCGGGGGAACTTGAAATGCTTGGAGTCAGTTGCAGTGAACTGCTCAAATTATCAAATGCGTACGCTTCCAACAAGTTTAAAATCAGCATCCTTACTAGGTTCATTTTCCTAGCCATAGTTTAGACTATGATTTAGCCGACCACGGAACATGTAAATGCGCAAGGATCTTTCAAAATCGTTGTCGGAAAAAGAATGGATTCTGACATCTGCTCGGAAGATGGTTTAGGAAAGAGTACAACAAGGATATTGCATGAAGGATGTGATGATCTCGTTTCAATCATACCAAAATATATCAAATCATCCACATCACCATTGCATTTCGTCTCAATTCCCAACACATTATTATAACATCCCCTTTGGAGCGGGACCAATTCGAAACGAAAATTCCTCAACGCTACACGTAATAATGGTTTTATTAAATTTTCTGGCTGGCCACCTTCAGATGTCAAGGAATCAGAAGCCACATATCATCAAACTGCCACCATCATCACGGCCACCCCCGAAAGGTCTATGCCACTGTTTAGTTATACAAAAGAAGGGTGACGTTGAGTCGTCGTCATTCCAACCAAACCGCAAAAACTCTAACAAACTTACAGGTTCAGAGGAATTCACTCACAACATTACAGTCATCAGTCACCTCTGCAAGGATTTCCCTCCGTGCCCATTTCTGAAATATATCGTGCAGAACACAACTGCTACATATTGTTATATATGGGAGGGTGCTGCGCTTAAATAAATGTAGGGTGCTTGTTTGCTTGCTTCTTTTGCCTGCCTACCATACGTTTCCTCTTTCTACATTTTCGCGCTGACTTCAACCGACAAGCGGGTCCACCAACCACAACTTGCAAGTAATCATATATGAAAAATAAATAAAACTTGACATAAGTAACACAAAATAATACAAACAAACGCGTCATTACGTTTTATTGATATGAAATTTAATTTTATTTGGTATAGAGGGTGAACTTGTTGTGATTATTCCCAAAGGACACTATTTACAAGTTGTTGGAGTTTTGATGGTTCCTGATTATTTACGAGGAATAGTGCGGAAAAATGTAATATGAAATCTTAAAAAAATATCTAATTTTAGTTCGCTTCATGCAGGAAGCATCTTTTAAACTCAAATGTAAGGACTAATAATAACTGTGAGAAAGGTAATGAAGCTATTTTCGAGCCACATTTACGCACAATTGAATACATTACCGTGTGGAACTTACTCTATAGAAGAATTATTATGGAGATTAATAATCTTTTCGAACTTACCCTCGTTGTTGATGAACGTGAACTGCAATGAAAAAGATACGGATTAGAAATTGATACAAAGAATTTTTCAAGATACATTTCAATCTTAAAGAAAAGGTACATTGACGTAAGTATGATTGACGGGTTCATAATAATGCAATTCTTGAGCTTGTATAAATCTCAGATTAAACAATCAAACAACTGAATCAAACCGTCAAAACTTGAGTTATAAAACAACGAGTCCTTTTCATATTTTCGCCCAGCATAATTCAATTTTTTTGCAGCTAAAAATGCTGATCAGCGTCGAAATGTTTTTTTTTTTCGGCCAGGATTTGTTTGAAGGAATCTAGTCGCCAGTTCTATAAGAAATGCTCGGCAAAAATTCAAAGAGGAGCTAGGCTATCTGTAGACTTTGATAAGAATGTTAAATATTATAACTACAACTTCTACTACTGCTACTACTACTACTACTACTACTACTACTACTACTACTACTACTACTACTACTACTACTACTACCACCACTACTACTATTACTCATACTAGCTCATAAAAAAACGGTGTCTGTATACGAACGGTTAGAGCGACCAGAGCAGGCGGCCTCCTCGTAGAACTCGGAGCGGGATCCACCGACAAGGGACAGTTCGAGAGCACTGTCAAGGACCTTCTGGGCTCTAAAGCTGTTATCTCGACATTACAGCCAATGGCCTCTTTGGAAATAAGAGACCTTGACTGCATTGCGGATGCCAAAGAAGTAGAAGATTCCATTACGCTAATTCTTCCTACAGCAGAGAGCTTTAGGGTAAGGCTAACGCCTACCAATCCTAGAGGGCAAAGGGCGACAATAATAGACATCCCAGAGAAAGACGCTGTACGACTCCTGGCCAAGGAGAAAATTAAAGTCGGTTGGGTTGTGTGCAGGATACGTCCGATGGTAGCCCTAACTAGATGCTATAAGTGCCTTAGCTTCGGACACATCTCCTTTAACTGCAAGGGGTTAGATCGAAGCAAACTGTTCTACAAGTGTAGCACCTCTGGCCATAAGACGAAAGACTACCCAAACGAACCCAGTTGCATCTTGTGCAAAAATAAAGGACGGAAGTCTGAAGATCTGGCTCATATTCCAGCAAGTGGTAGGTGCCAGGAGTTCAAGGAGGCACTAAGCAAGAAAAGAGCAAAGACATGATTCAAGTCCTGCAGATCAACCTACACCGCAGCTCAACCGCACAAGATTTACTACACCAGGTTGCGAGGGAGAAAAATATCTTGTTGCTGATATCTGAGCAACACAACAACAAGGAGGAGGCTGGATGGTATTGTGATCGATCCGGTACCGCCGCCATCTGGGTACGTGATAGGGCTCTACCCACAGCTCGGACTTGCTCCAGCGGAAATGGCTTCGTGCTCATTGTATGCGCCGATTTGACATTCATAAGCATCTATTTCACGCCGAATGAGACAATTCCATGTTTTCAGAGCAGGCTCGATGAACTGGAGGAAGTTGTCTCGAGCACGGAAGGCCGAATCCTTGTTGGCGGTGACTTTAACGCCAAGGCGATAGAATGGGCAATGCCTCTTCCAGACTCGAGAGGAAAAAGAATCCTAGAAATGGCGGCTAGGAGGCAACTTGTCATCATGAACGTTGGGAACACACCAACTTTTCGACGGGGAGGCTGCTTGGGAACTATTCCGGACAATGTGACATTTGCTTCGGAGTCCTTAGTGCCTAGGATACACAGATGGAGGGTACTGGAGGACTACTCGGCGAGCGATTATCAGTACATTGCTTTCGAAATTGGCGAACGTGCTACTCGACGCGTAGCAACCCAACCCTCAACTGTAGGTTGGAATATTTCTAAAATAGATGTCGACGCGTTCGCCGCAGTTCTTATGAGCGCTGAAACTATGACGGTAACGGGGGGAGCCTCAGCTGAAAACATCGTGAACTCCACCATGAGGCTCATCAAGAATGCGTGCGACTGCTCTATGCCCAGGCGAAGGCCGCGACACAATGAGCCTGCTGTGTACTGGTGGTCGGCAGAAATCGCTGGAAAGCGTAGAAAATGTGAACCCAACGTTCAAGAAATCGAGACGAGTCATATTCCCGAACACTGGCATTCAGGTCGGCTAGGAAACTCCTCCGTAGGTTGATTAACGAAAGCAAGGCGCGCTGCTGGCACAACCTCGTTGAGGACATCGACAGAGACCCGTGGGGGCTGGGTTACAAGCTTGCCATGCGGAAACTAGGAGCTGCAAGGAGGCCCTGTGTCCTTGAGGTGGAAAAATGGATGAGATTGTTCGAGCGCTTTTCCCTATGCATCCTGTTCGTTCCGATGATACAGATGTTGAATATCCTGGAGAATGCCCACTTTTGAAATCTTTAAAATAGACAAAGGCCCCAGGGCCAGACGGTATACCAGGAGAAGTGATACAGCTTGCACATCAACTTTGCCCTGACAAGCTGCTGTCTGACAATGCCTGTCTGCAGTAGGGCACGTTTCCAAATTGTTAGAAAGAGGCGAGGCTCGTGTTGATCCACAAGGGGAAGGGGAACGCCGAGCAACCTTCTTCATATCGGCCCCTACATATGTTGAACGCCGCTGGGAAGGCGCTCGAGAGGCTCATTAGAGAAAGACTTGAAGAGGCCATCCGAACTGTCGGCGATCTTTCTCCTCAGCAGTACGGTTTCAGGGCTGGTCGATCCACGATCGGTGCAATAGCAGAGGTAGTGAGTGCGGTCCAGCAGGCAGAAGCCCACAATCACCACTCGAGACGAATAGTACTGCTCATAACACTCGATGTGAGAAATGCCTTCAATTCTGCTAGATGGACAGGTATTCTTCGTGCGTGTATATGTAAGTGTATGTATGTATACGCATGTATATCAATGATAATGATTGTAAGGGGACCTCCCCATTATATGAGACTGGCCTACACCAGAGTGCCCTCAGTGGCCATGGGTGTAAGTAGAATTAAGACTGTTACCTGTTTTTTTGTTCTCTTTTTTAAAGGTTGTAGTTGTTTTTGTAAAAATTTTTGGGAAAAAAATAAAGATAATTTTTAACTTTAACTTTAACTACTAATACTACTACTGTTACTACTACTAGTACTACTTCTACAATTATCACTGCTACTACTGCGACTACTACTACCACTACTCCTACTAATACTACCAATACTACTACAACTACTACTACTACTGCTGCTACTACTACCACTGCTACTACTACAACTACTACTACTAATACTACTACTACTACTACTACTACTACTACTACTACGACTACCTTCACAGCTATTGCTGAGGCCACTATTGTGAATAGAGCTGCTAATATCAAGACGACGTTTTTAATGTCAATATATGCAATAAACTTTTCTCGCGGAGGTATGAAACGCCTAGCACTGGCTGTCTTCGAAGGATTTGTAGGGACTACAATCGTTTGTAGGCACGTCTTCGATGTGCGATGCGATTATTTCTATAGTTTTTGGGGTTTTCAAGTCAACTTTCTGGCCATTTATTCGTGTGTGAAGGTGAACCTCTCGGATATTGACATTGGAAAACGTAACTTCCGTGAAAATCTAGATTGTTTGATTCACCTTACATAAATATTGCAAGGCTGTATTTCCATATCAGCAACAATTTTCGAAACAAGGATCAAAACGTTTTAGTGAAAGTTCATGTGGCATTCTACCATTCTACTCCGATAAAAACAATTTGGTCTGAATTCAACTTCATAAGCAATTCGATTTTCGTCACTAAAGTGTTGTATGTATCTTGGGTACGTATCTGTATTGACACGTATCTGTGGCAAAAAATTAAGGTTTGCTCAAAATGAAACATGCTTACATTTTAAGTACCATACCGACATACAAAGTCCTTGTACTGAAAACGATGGAACTGGCTTTATCGTCAAAATCAAAATAATTGACTTGACTTGCTGACTCTAGGATTTAATAAAAAAAAGTCAATTCATCAGAACAGTAAACGTCAAGATCGTTTTGATAACATCCCTGACTTCCCTCCCAATTTAAGATTTAGCTATTTTAGCCACAAGCACTAGACAGGCAAACACCTTAACAGCTTCGACTCTTTTTTATGAACAATGCAAAAAAAAAACATCATACTTATATGTACCACATTCTTGTACAAGTACACAATTATTTCGGGAAACGGGGTTGAACTTGGTCTCCAGCAAGAAAAAAAAACCACTCGGAAGTAGCATATACTTTCTCAACAACAAGAAGTCAAAGAAAAAAACGGTAAGAGTGAGCCTTAGATATTTGCATGAAGCTGACGATGATGATGATGATGCCTAGGTAGTAGTTGATGTTGATGATGATGATGACGAAAACGATGAGATGATGACGAGGTCGGCTGCTTTGGTGAGGATATTTCGTTTTGTTGTTATTTTCCTTGTCACGATAATCCTTGTCTGATACTACTCCTCCAGCCAGCTTAAATATCTACCCACAAAAGTACCGACATACCAACGTACATATCATGGTGGATGGGAGGAAAAAATTCCACTGGAAAATCCTTCAAAAAAAAAAAATGTAAAGTACATCCTGAATGATGCAAACGAAAAGCAACAGAAAAAATAACATAAACCGTAGCCTTCAATTCGGTCGCTAATGAGGCAAAAAGATTTTCATTCGGAAACCATCAGGGAAAATCCACTACCGGGAAAACTTGGCTGCTCTCCACCAGCTGATATATAAGTACATAAAACCTCAATGATGATAGCGACACGACTACGCATCGCTACTGAATCATGATAGACTGATTCCCATGTAGAAACTCACCTACACTGATTCGGCGAATGGTAAGAAGTTTCTTTAGCCGATGCACCACCAAAGCTAACCAACCAACCAAACAACAGATATCATCATCATTTTCAACCCAAGGTTTCCGAAGTACTCCGGGGAAAATGATTGTGGGTGAAATTATTTTTTTATTTGAAGGATAATTTTTCAGTATTTTTTCAACCACTCCGCCCGTGCATTTTCTTCTTAGGTTGTTGGATTTCTTGTTATGCAGATGCTCAATGCTGTAAGGTAAATAAACAAAAGGATAGGTATCAGTAGCTCCCCGGTTTGCGAAGAAAAAAAATCCGGAGCCGTTTGATTGGTGTAAATAAATAAATATATTTTGGGAATAGGAGTAACATTTTGTTACATTAACTGAATTTGCTAATAAAACTGATCTGCAATTGACGTTTCTGCCAAGAATTGACAGTTCTGCCAACCCAATTATCTACTGAATCCAATTACAATATTCAAACGTCAATGATCACAGAAAAGCACGGAAACATTTCGAAGGAATGAGATTTAATTAGCTTAAATGCAATATATTAAAAATTTAAAACGTAAAAATAAATAAAATAAGAATATGCCAACATTCCTCAGATATATACGACCACATTTAGATCATTTAATTAAACCAATTATATTATTCAGGGTGATTCACCAAAAGGATATTCGTAGGCAGCAGAATCAAAACACAAACCCGATAGACAATGGCCCCCCAAAAAAAAACATAACTGAAACCTCAATGTCTTTAAGACTAGAACCAGTAATAAGAATCAAGCCCGCTTACAGAAAACCAACGACCTCAGTAAGATTGTCTACTTTTCAACTAACCCTTTGCGTTTACCAGTACCTGAAGGGAATAGGGCTTCGTAAAAATGAAGTATTCATTCGAACCGATATTAAAAGCCTGAGATGAGCTTCCGCGCCATTGATGATGATGACTGGTTAGATTGTATTTTTACTGGAAGAGTGGTTCTTGCGATAGTATATAACCTTTTCGTCAAAATTTAACAGCTTACACTTTTTGAATTCCAAATTGACCGTGACTAATTTTGGTCAGCTGTCAAAGACTGCACTTACAATTTAAGAGCAAAGAATACTAAAGGACTAGAGAATTAGGTATTAATTCAACAATTAGAAAACGTCTTTGACTTTGCTTATCTTTCTTGCCTTTATTATATTCACGTTCCAGTCAAGGTTTGATGAGTGCGGACACAAGCTTTGATATGTTCCTATTAGCTTTGAGAAACATAATAGGCTCAGACCATCACGCTGAGAAAAACCAACCCAACAGAGACTAAAATAATCATCTATCATGCTATTAGGGAACCATCAGTCTTCCTTACAAAAATCATCCCGAAACATATCCACAAACGTTCAGTGGAGGTTTCTCCTTAAAAAAAAGAGTCCCATCTCGTAGACCTTCTTCAACTAACTACTATACATATAAAAAAAACTCAATTTCATACATATAGTAAAAAGGATCCTTGAAATGAATTCTACACGGCACTAGCAATAACAACAACACCACCAGCAGCAACAACAACGATAAAATCAATGCTTTGGCATTGATGTAATGCGATGTCATTAGGAGCGTCGAAATCGGAGAAGCTTCGTTTCCTTCACTATCTCCAAGAGTTCCGTCTCATTACACACATGCAATATCCTTCACGCGTCGTCCTGACATTTAATCACTTCACTGAGTTGACATAGTTGATGATGACGATGCTGATGATGATGATGGAGATGGCGATGATACGGATAGCCTCGCGCATTCTCATATCATGATATGATGATGTGTTATACAAGATGTTAGAAATGAAGATTACAATGATGGAAATGATGACTATACGATATGTTACCATTATATGATGACCATCACACTAATGGCCTGTACCCAAGGATATAGATCTGCATGGATTCTTGAGTTCTCTTCTTGAGTCGCAACGCACGCACGCACAAGAAGGGTTGGCAGCTATTTATAATTTATGATTTATTGATTGAACATTTGGATCGCCAATGTGTTACCCTTGATATGTGCATAGATACATGCACGGTATCCATGCACGTTCTCATTGTATTTTCCGGATTTTGCAAGTATATGGAAATTAATCAGATACTTGGTGTAATAGTCCGACCCCCAAACTGCTGCCACGCTATTTTCAATCAAGGCAATAAAAAATCAAATCCCCGAAAAATCCTTTTTTATCGAAACCATTCCACCCTCTTTGGTTATAGTCTGACACTACCAAAGTTTGTGTCTCATTCTCTTCACTTAACAGTCTCCCAAACTCCTTTCATTACTATAAGCCTGCCTATGTTGCATGGAATTATCTGCTGTTGGCCGCAACAGACACAGCGACGACACCATAGTAAAACGAGGCTCGAATATGAGCCCCATTGTCGACAATCAGAGCAGCTTAACTCAACGTAATCCTGCGGTTTATTTCCAAAGTATCTGAACGAGTTGGTCCTTACGGCAATCGGCTACTAACCGCCACCGAATCAAATTCACACAAATACACCATCAAAGAGTCCTAGGCAAGTTGGTTAGAATGAAATAGAATGATATATTTCACTCGATGACATTAACAACGAATGATTCAAATCCACTTTTTGCATTTTGTTTATTTGCAAAGATATTAAAACGTAGGCAAATAGAGTGTAGTAATATGCATATGTGATTCAAGTATAATGCATGAAAAGCCGGTAATATTTTAAGTGGGCTTTTAAGGTAGACCTGAGTGTTGAATACATAGGGAAGCTGGTGTGGACAGTCAGGAGCAATTTCAGGAATATTATATAAGAAAAACTGATGTACCTTATTAAAGAAATACTACAAGAAATTCTGCAAACAATAGTCAGGTACGGTTAAATACGATTTCAACACAAACATGACTTTCTAAAAATATCTTCTATGCATATCCTTAATCCAGTTTTCTCATACAGCTCGATAAAAATGCATAGTGCATCACTCTCTATGCATTTCATCATTGCAGGCACTTTCCACTTGTTGATATCCGTCATCATAATATTGAAAATTAAATATAAAAATTTCAATAAGAGTTTTACCAATACAATCTATAGGAAAATTGTGTTGGAAAAGATACTTTTCAAGTTTGTAATGATTACCATTGGCTACATTTGAATGACTACGATTTCAGGATCTTATCACTTAGTGACTGTTTAAATTATTTCGAATACACTACATTTATATGAAATCATAAGGCAGTAGCAGAGATTCTGGGGCCTGGCGATGCACGCCACTGGGGATCTTTCTCCAAGGCAGTATGGTTTCAGAACGGGACGTTCCACTATAGATGCAGTCGCGGAAGTTGTAAGTGCGGTCCAACAGGCGGAGGCACGCAGTCGATCCAACCGTCGGATAGTCCTTCTAGTGACGCTGGACATAAAGAACGCTTTTAGCTCCACTAGATAGACGGATATTCTGGAAGCCCTGGAAAACTCTTTCCGAATTCCAGAATATCTGATGCGGATAGTCCGAAATTACCAGAAGGATCGCAGCCTGATCTACAACACGGTACAAGGTTGTCGGAGGATGCTAGTCACATCAGGTGTGGCCCAAGGCTCCATCCTCGGTCCGGACTTGTGGAACGTCTCCTACGACGGACTGCTCAGACTTGAACTGCCGGGAGAGTCGCGATTGATTGGCTATGCAGATGACGTTGCGGCACTAGTGGCTGGGCGCACGGTCGATCAAGCGCAATTAAGGCTGAATATACTAATGCGCCGGGTAGGGAGCTGGATGACCACTCACGGGTTTAACCTAGCGTTAGAGAGAACCGAAGTGGTCATCCTGACCAAGAAGAGGATCCCCAGAGTAAGAATGGTCCGAGTCGGGGACGCAGTAGTAGAGTCGAAACTATCAGTCAAGTATCTGGGCTTGCTGATAGACTCTAAGCTGAGTTTCTCGGAGTAAATTAAGGCGACGACAAACAAGGCCGCAGCAGGGGTCTCGGCAATTAGTCGACTAATGGCCAATCATGGGGGACCAACTCCAACATAAAGGCGTCTGCTAATGAGGGTAGTGCAATCTACGCTTCTTTATGGAGCAGAGATATGGAGTGAAGCTCTCAACAAGGAACTGCACCGAGAACGGCTGGCACAGGTGCAGAGACGAGGAGCACTGCGGATTGCATCAGCATACCGTACAGTCTCTGAGTCAGCGGTGTTGGTAATTGCAGAGGTGATACCAATCGCTCTCCTTGCTAGAGAGCGCAATAGAGTCTACCTCCGAAGGCACGAGGGTAATAAAGAAAAAGTTACTCGCGATGAAAGACGATGCACTCTCGACAAATGGCAACAATCATGGGAGCGTGAGCTAAAAGGAAGATGGATCGCGCGGCTCATCAACGACTTGAGATCGTGGCTCAGTCGAACGCGTGGTGAGACTAATTTCTACCTGACCCAGCTACTGAGTGGACACGGTTGTTTCCAGTCTTACCTGCACAAGGTAGGTAAGTCACGGTCTCCAGATTGCATATTATGCATAGGTGTGAAGGATGACGCCTGTCATACTTTCTTTTCATGCAGAAGATGGGACAAACAGCGCGGTGATCTTGCCGAAAAAGTGGTAGAGCTCTATCCAGATAGCCTAATCTAAGAGATGCTGAAATCATTTGACAAATGGAATCAAATGGCACATTACGCTCGGGTAATCTTAGTAATGAAAAAAGGCAGACTTGCTCGGCTGGAGGCGTCGAGGGTGGAGGGTTTCCTTTTCTAGAAATCCTCCTGTTCTTTTCCATCCAACTGGAGAAGGAATCCCTGTAACCCGAAGGCGCCAAAAGGCGTGAAATTGGGAGGCCTAGCCCGAAGTAATGTGTCAAACGGTTCCAGGCTAGGCGCTCCGGTTGACAGGGGAGGTGTTTAGTCGGTAGTCCAGTAGGTCCACTGGGAGTCCTACACTCAGGGCGTAAAAAGCCTTCACCTCCCTACCCAAAAAAAAACACATATGAAAACGTAAGGAAGTAGCAGAGATGCCCGGAAAGTCTACGTTTCAAAATCGATTCGCAAACTATTTTCATCAAATTCGTAATATTTATTATTGAAACAAGATCATGTACTTTTTCATGTTAAATACTTTGTCCAGTCAAACACCAGAATTGACGCCAAAATCAAATTTATTTTATTTAATCATTTTTTTCATATTATCATCAAAATTTGCGAGAATATGTAGTCGAAAATCCAAAACACTCGGAGATAATTCAAATACTTCACATGTTTCCTGGCTTTAATATTAATCCAAGAAGCGTTGAAAATCTTAAAACATTGTTTCCGCGAACAAAAGAAAGTCAAATTCATAAAACAAAATAAATTATCTTAAACTTTTTTTGTTCCTGATTGTCTCTGTTTACCTTAAATTTAGTTTTCCTTTTACCCACTTCGTTATTACTCTAAAGTATTAAGAAAAAATAGCCTTAAAGTCAAACTCATCCGAAAGAAAGGAAAAAAAATTTAATAAATCTCAATCGACATATCTTCAAGTTGACGAAAATTCTCGTCCTTCGAGATTAGAAGTCAAAATGAATGAAACGAGAAGAAAATATGGCGATTGTCGCGAAAGGCTGGATGTGACAACGATGAAAACGATGATGACGGGAACGCCGAATAAAAAAAAAAACAGGCAAGAAGGCAAAATACAAATACTCTTACTTATTTGTTGGTTGCCTACACCTAGCTCACCACATCCGTCAAACTGCAAACAAGCAGGCAGAGGGGAGCAGGATAGCAGTAGCAAACAAGTAGAAGTCATTGCTACGATGGCATTTCGTAGGCACAATTTTCATTTGATTCTCATGCTGCTCGAAGCTAATATCCTGATGACTCTTAAGATTTCATTGTTAGCCAACGACAGCTAGGGTAATAGGTTGCCAAATTCCAGCAAATTAATTGCAAAGAGACGACAACGACATTCGTTGGCGAAGAAGAAGAAGAAAAAGGACAAGAAGCAATGGCAAAAGATGAAGAAGAAAATGGCGACCTGTTCCTTGTATAGGTCAATATACTTATATATGTTTGGGTACTATACATCTCCTCATACCTAGTGAGGTGATATTCGTATATTCATCCACTCTAGCAAAGTTTTCACCTCCCACTTAGATGCTGGGTGGAAGGACAGATCTAGTTTGACAGGGTGGTAGCTAAGACATATCCACTTCTTTCCATGCGAGCATATTACAACCAGGACTCAGCATCGAAAAGTAACAAAAACTATGCGGTCGAATGGAGGCATTGCAAATCTTCTCCAGCAATGTAATTGTTTGCACAGCGCAAAATCTTCTCCACTTCAGCTTGGGAGGGGGGTTTGGGGGGTTGGTTGATCGACCATGAGGAACGAGTCTCACGGCGCAGAAGCCACCCATGGTCTGTTTACTACCACCTTCCATTGCAAAAAAAAGAAACAAAAACCTTTATCATGGAGTAAAATCTGATGCGTGTTACGGCGAATACCCGTTACAGCCACAAGGATACACTAAACATAGTAATGAGGAGAGCGCCAGCGCACGAAATGATTCAACATTTTTTTTTTTTTTTGTTTAACGCTCAGCCAACTTCTGCTTGTATATATTTTCCTTGGCATTTTTCCCTTTTTTTGCTCTTCTTCAGAAATTGACGTGAAGAAAATGCGTTGAAGAACATCACTAGCTTAGCTACGCAGGAGGGTTAAGGCACTTTACTGATGTTCCATGCTTCGCGAGGGGTGCAAAAATCTCGAGTGAGAGTGAGTTAGTTTTTTTTTTATTCTTTTTATAGTTTGCTCGTACATACTTTACACTCTCACAAGGACTCTTGTGGTTGTGGCTGGATGACTGCTTGTACTTGCCGTGCTCGAGAAGGATTGAAATGTGATATGAGTGTTGTATACGCTCGGCAAAGCTGGTAGCCCGAGTACAATTTTGGCGACGTGCAACTAGGGCGCATAAAACAAATAAATTAGAGATTGAAATAAATCGAAAAGTCCTGGTATATTTTGTTGGGAGTAAACTTTTCAAGAGACCAATTGGCCAGGTGTTCAAGTAGAAACTGAATGTGGTTTATGGAGAGTTGTTCTAAGGCTCTTGGAAAATTGCTCGGATGTATGGCGATGGAAAAATTTTGAAATAAAACCAAAAAAATTGAGAATAAACTTGACTGTCTCTATTACGTGGCCTGATAGTAACCTACTTGAGTTTTGAGCTGGTCATTACATTCTCATTGTTCGACTAAAGATAATTTAAATCCAACCGAAATCTCTGGAATCAAGGTATCAGTGAAATTGACTAACTTATAACAAGGTACGGAAGATACATCTAAAGACTTATTACTTTTAATTGAAAATATATCTGAAATGTAAAAGTGTCGTAGGGGTATGAACTTTTGTATCTAAAAGATATTTGAGCAGTCACCACCTTTTTAAATAATACATTTTTCATGATTTCATGATCATATCACATTGCAGTTTGATGAAAATTGAGCTGATTAATAGAATGACCAAATTATTGGACCAACATCTCCCGAAATTATCTTAACCAGATAGGTGTTACAGAGCTAGCTTCACATCATGCCTTGATGATACTATAGAATTTTTCAACTAGACCAATCCTTTTGACTTTTCCAGTAGTTGTTCTAGGTTATTCTAGAAAAATTATTCAACTCTTATAGTTGACCCCAAGTAGATAAATGTCCCATTCTCTTTATTATTAGGTGTATAAATATGAAATACAAATTTTACTAACAGATGGCTTAACCGCTACATATGGTTTGTGTCGGGGATAACTAATATGGCGTTTTGGAGGGCACACATCTGTCAACGAATTCCAGTATGTCAAAGGTTTTGATTGTACAAACAACATAGTTTTTTTTTCACTTCAAAAATGTCGAACCACGTGCCAGAAAAAGAGGTTTTGCGGGTAAGTCTAATAACCTTCTTTCATTTGAAGAAAACTTCAGCAGCAGGCACCAGAAAAATGGGTGCCGTATCAATTGAAAGAAAGAGTCATCAACAGGCAAAAAACGATTTGTGAAATTTGACTCGGCAGTCAGAAAAGAAAAGTTTTTTTTGTATCGGATCGTTACTGACGATGAAAAGTGGATTTATTTCGACAATCCCAAGCGGAAAAAATGATCGGTAGACCCAGGCCAGCCATCAACATCACAACCAGTCCGAAATATTCATGAAAAGAAGACTTTGCTGTGTATTTGGTGGGATAGTAAGGGATCTTTGTATTACGAACTGGTGAAACGTGGTGAGACTATTACTGGCGAACGTTACCGACAACAACTGATCAAATTGAACCGCACACTAAAGGAAAAACGACCAGAATTTCACCAAAGACATAATAAAGTCATTTTTCAACATGACACTGCTCGGTCGTATGTTACAGTATCTGTCCAGAACTACTTGGGAAGCTACTTGGGAAAAATTGGGAAGTTCTGTCCCATCCGCCGTATTCACCAGACTTGGCTCCTTCTGACTACAACTTGTTTCGATCGATGCAGCACGGACTTTCGGAACAGCACTTCCATTCTTATGAAGAAGTTAAAAATTGGCTTGATGAGTGGTGAGCCTCAAAAAATGACAAGTGGTACTGGGACGGAATCCATCAATTGACAGAAAGATGGGAAAAAGTCGTAGCTAATGATGGCCAATACTTTGATTATTAAACTCATTCGTTCTGTTATTCAAATAAATGCAAATTTCAAGCAGAAAAAATCCGCATTTCATATTTATACACCTATTAAATCTATTTTCAACTCCTGATCATGAAACTCTTCACTAGTCTACAATAAATGCTAACAAACTGGATTAAAAATTTCAAAAAAAAAATAAAGAGGAACTTTCATACTTCAAGCTTTTTCGTGTAAGGAATATTTGATATTTTTTCTAGATCTAATACTAGAGGCGGTCAAAAATCTTGATAGGTGCCCAAGTCTGCTGAACAGCTGGCGTGCGGGAAGGAACTGACGTTCAGATAAATTTCACATTTGACCGTGTCAACAGAATAAATAGTTTTTCGATACACTGATACCTCAACCCTCAAGTGCTGAAAATCATGGAAATTGCCGAGCCATGCTTCAACACTGACGCCTCGACACGATATTCAGGTGATGATCTGTTTTTGGTGAGATCAGTCTGGCATCGTTTATGATGTCTTGCTAAATCTGTCTCATACAATGACAGGTGCGTTATATCGAACACAATTGATGCGTCTGAGCCGAGCATTGATGGTCCACAATACATCGCAATGCAACAAGAGAAAGGATAAAGTTATTTTGTAGCGTGACAATGCTTAAGGTCACCTGGAAAAAGAGATCAAAACGAATGGGAAGTTCTTCCTAAGCCGCCGTATCCTTTGCATGTTTCGCATTACCCTACCATTTATTTCGATCAATGGCCAGCACTTTTACTCTTATGATGAATTGCAAAACTGGCTTGATTAGATCTTATCAAAAGATCGTGAAACATATCCTTAAAAAATCGTCTGAAGACGAGTTTTCGGGACGGGTCGAGACGGAATTTGAATGCTACTCGAAAGATGCAAGAAACAGTAGCAAATAAAAGATAATATTGTGAAACATTAATATAAAACCATATTAACATTAATACATATAATTTTTCCACAATAATGACACACACTTTGGAAAAAACCTGGGACAGCCAAGTTGTGCACCTTTTATTAAACCACAGAAAATTTCGGACCCAGAAATTACAATTATTTGTACCGATGATACAAAGTAATGAGCAAGTTGTAAATTTCCTTACGCCGATAAAAGGATCTTGCAAGCGTTACGTTAAAAATAAAACGAACCATCATAGTTCGGCCCAACACGAGGAAATATTCTCGACTTCGAAATCTCCCGCGAATTCGATGCTAGTATAAAAATAAATGTCCTCAACGAGCTCTCCTCGGATTATTAACCGGTCCGCTTCTTAATTGAGAACGTCTTCATTGACGATCCTCCGAAAGTTAGGAAGAAAATTAACTGGCAAGTTTACCATGACTATCTGGGTAACGAAAGTTTCACCCTTAAATCTTGGGTGCCGACAAACACAGCCGATGATGTCGAAAAAAATGATAGAGAAAATCACAAGCAAGATCACAGTCATAACTCCGGCAAGGGAATAAAATCCCTATGAGCTCCCTTCCCGAAATTAAGGCCATGATTAGGAGGAAGAATATATATCGGAGAAGAGCTAGGAGCACAAGTGATCCCAGACTACAAACGAAAGTAAACCGGTTGACTAACAAAATTCGGGATCAATTATTCCTGTTCTGGAACGAGCAGTGGAAGAGTCTCCGCATAGCCTTGAGCCTGGCCAGAATGCCTTCTGGAAGATGTCCAAATACTTCCGCAAACATAACAAAGCAGTTGTGTCACCCATACAGGGCCCAAACGGGATCAAGTACGACAAAGCCGGAAAAGCGGAAGCCTTTCCAAACACGTTGAAGCTGCAGTTCCAAGACAACACCTTTTGGAAGCAGGACCTTGACGAGGAGGACCACATCGTAAGAAAAGTGAGCGAACTCATGAGAACAGAGGTAGAGGTAGATATTGTGGAAATAACTTGAAACTAAGGACTTATACTGAAACTTAACAAACGGAAAGCCTCTGGACCAAATGCAGGAACAAACACCATGTGGAAATGGCTTCCTCACAACCTTCTTAACATCTTGACGGACACGATAAACATAATTTTCCGGTTACGCGAATTCCCCAAAAGCATGGAAACCGGCTATCATAAGATTATAGCAAAACCCAACAAATCCATGCCTTCCCACAAACTGGAGACCAATAAGTCGTCTCTCATCTGTCTCCAAAGTGGCAGAAAAGGCGCTGCTGGTAAGGTTAAGCGAAGTGATAAGTGCGAAGTGAAAAGCACATTCTCCCCAATCAACTTTTTGGATTCAGAGAACCACACTCTAAGGAACTCTAACTTACAAGGGCGATCCAACATATCAGAAATGGCATGAATCGCAGGAAGTCAACAGGCCTAGTTATGTTTCACATAGCCAAAGCCTTTGATAAAGTCTGCCATTCAGGACTTATGTTCAAAATGCATTCTTTCTCCATTTCCCATCCATAGATACAACTCATTTACGCCTTTTTAAATGGCCGATCTTTTCAAGTTAGAATAGAAGATCACCTCTGAAGCCTGCGAGCAATTCAAGCTGGAGTTCCACAAGGATCTCCCATCTCACCAACACTATACAACCTGTACACCGCAGGCATTCCCCTCTTTCCGAACAGTGTGCAAGTATCACTCTATGCAGACGATACCTGCATATACTATACTTCACGACAAGCAGAAGTCATCGCCTCAAAACTGCAGTACTCAATTGATATAATTCCAGAATACTCCCGTAAATGGTAGATTGCAATAAGCAAAGACAAGATACAAGCCATGATAATTTCCAGATGTCGAGGACAACGACCAACGCAACTTCACATCGACACCCTAACAATATTACGGAGCAGAACTGCCAAGTACTTAGGCCTAAGAATCGACCACAGACTGACATGGAAAGACCATATACGAACGAAACGAGCATACTGTTTGGGTGTATTCTACTCCCTAAATCCGCTCCTTAAGTCAGGTCAACTAAACGTAAAAAACAAACTGCTGATCTTCAAGCAAATAATTAGACTGACATTACTATACGGTAGTACCGCTCTCTGTCAGACAGCCAAGATACACAAAAAAGCGCTCCAATCCTTGCAAAATAAAGCACTATAGTGGATTTTTCGAATTCCATGGTACATTAGGAACACGGATATACACAAAGACTTACGCCTGGACACAATAGAAAAATACATACGCGACAAAGTGCTGAAACTGTTCGACAAAATAGACAAAATTACAAACAGTAGCATGGAATTCTTGAAAATCCCAGTCGAGGAAACACAAAATGCCTACCCGAGCCTCCAATCAATAATAACTGACAGGACTTAATAGAGTTTTGCGTTAAGTTTGGTGAGTGTTCAACACTCACAGATAGGAAGGGAGCTAGAGTGCTAAATTGTACTTGCTCCAAGTATCGCATACTTCCAAGATTTAACAAAACATAGAGTTGATACTGAATTCTCTCCTTACTTACTATCCCCAAGTATCCTTGGGAAACTTTGGATATCAAGATATCAAGGGATCTTCTCTAGAGATATCAAAATTTTGATTTCTCTAGAGGTATCATTTTTTATTTTTCTCAAGACGTATCATAGCAGTCCACACAGAGGACCATGAGAATCATGAAGAATCCGCACTTAATTTGACCTGAACAGATCTGAACTGATAGAATCCTTGGTTACTAACAAAGAAAATTTACCAGTATTGGCCGCGATACCTCGTACTCTGCTCTAAATGGCCATCACAATCATGACTAACTGACAATTCTATTGATTAGACTAATATAAATTTGTTTTTTCCCATTAAATGTAATGTTGGGCTGAAAGTCTAGGCCACCAAGCTGCTACTCTGTTCGAGGACCACAGTTTAAGCTCGAACCCATTGATTTCATTCCGATTATTATCAAATCAATGGCGTCTGAGGCTCGTATGTCCTTATTAGTGCTTAAGCTCATCCATGGTTTGACAAGAAAACCATTCTTTATTAAAATAAATTAAACTTTGTAGAGCCGCCCAAATGCTGAATGATAATCACGCCAATTCCAATCTATGAAAAACTTACCCAAAAAATAAAATTAAATCTTCAATTCGATTCAGCGTACTTTTAAAACAATTCATATCTACAAATTCAGACTTAAAGCTGATACGTTTATCACTTTCTCTTATAGTCAAGTCGTCCCTACATTGAAATATTTCTAATTTAACTTCATTAAACTTTCTATCAGACAATGTATTCTGTTGATTTCATTCGCGCGAATATAATAATTCAAAAGGTTGATTCGTCAAGCCTATCTACATATATATATATATATATATATATATATACAGTAAACGTTGTAAATGCTGACATATTTGTACATATATCTTTCGTTCTATCTATCTATCTATCTATCTATGTATCTATACAAAAGCAAGGAACATAACATTAAATAGGAAGGCCAGGCAAGAGAAGTTTAAAACAGCTTTTACGTATACCAGCGTATTTCATCAATTTAAATCAAAGGAGCAAGAGTGAGAAATATATTTTCCAAACGTTGACTTTGACTGATTCCCTAAGGATTTGATGTAAAATAATGATGTCGTTGAAACCCCTTTTCTAGTTTGTTTTGTATGGAAATAGCGGTGGAGATTTTTTGATTGTTGATGTTGATTTGAAATTGTAATTTAGAGAATTATGTTGCGAGATTGGGGAGTCGGAACAGGACGAATTTCATTGCGAAGACATTAATTTATGCATACAAAAAAGCGCAAATATGATGATGTCACAGCTAATATATTTGCGCCTTTGTTTAGGTTTCAGGTACTTAACACTAAATTAAACGCGTAAATTCGAACTGTGTAATTATTCCATCTTCAGCTTAACAAAATATCCAAATCCGTCTCACTTTAATAATATCCAACAAAACTCAGATACCGTCTCACTTTACAAATACTCAAATACCGATATCACCGACCGTATCTAGGAGTATTCTCAAGTAGGAAAAAAGTGAAAGGATATCAACACGCGATAATAGTAGTTTTAGAGGTTTCACAGACGTTAGCATTACGTTCGCCACGACAAAGAGGGATATGACAGCTTTGCTAGTATCAGCATATACAATACACAAATGCATATCCTTTTTTTTTTTTCATACGAGTAAAGGTGATAACCTTTTGTTAAAGCTGGTGGTGCTTTAGTTGGATTCGCTCTAGAACGGATTCATGTATATAGGACTAGTGGTGGCTAGAATAAACTTTGTCCGGACAGCTCGAAAAAGGACACCCAACAGAACTTGTATAACGCGTTGTGAGAGATAAATATTTAAATCCATATCGTCGTCGTCGTCGTCATCATCATCATCAGGGTCTTCACAAGTGATGATACTGGTTTTGAGCTTGTTTTTTGATACGTACTTAATGCTGTAGGTATGCACAGTTCGGGTTTTTCAGTTATCCAAAGGAAATAGAAGTACGATACGTACGATGTGGTTCGGAACTTGGTCGAAAAATGTGAATCGTCCTGTTGCTCGAAAGCTTATTTGACATTCGATATGGACTCAAATCTAGTGCAAGTAACATTTACTACAAGGGTAAAATTAAAGTCAAGTTAAAACAATTCGTAACTAGAACGTCACTATTACAATCTACTTTGGTTTTATTTTATAGCCATCAGGTATCGTTCGTCAGCGACTATGAATTTTCTATCCAAAATATTTTAATTCAAATTTACTTCTGAATAAATACTTTAATCAGTCGCTTTGTATTGAGATAAAATGTAATTGATAATCATTCCTGCCCAATTTTTCCTTAGTCCAAAAGTCGAAGGGAAATTATTTCAACACCTATGTGTTTGTTACATGACCTATGTAAAAGCCTAAAACTAATTATCTAAAATATAAAAAATTGGTAGCATCATAAAAGGATTCCGGTGTTTGAAAATGTAATTTACAACTTTCGCAAAGGTTAAAAAATTCCCCGATTTCTCTCTCCTAGGTTAACTTTTTTTTAAAAAAAATTATACCAAATTGTGTACGAAATTATGTTGACCGTAGAATTTGTCGACAGCTTTGACATATAACAGCGTATTTTGTCACATCTCCCACTTCCACAAAATCTTCTTTCCCGCGTCTTCCACTGAAACCGACTTTGTGTACAAATTTAACTGACATTATCACGTTAGACACTTTCGAGAACTCAATCCTTATCGAAACGCCAAAGCCTGAAGAAGTTTGAGTTACAAAAATTTTTTTTCAAAAAAAAAATTATAATAATTGTCACAACCGATAGGTCGCGCCTGCAGCGAAAAAAGAACAAGGTTAAATAGACAGGGTTATTTGAAAATGCAAAGGCCGCATAATGGCGGCCGAAGGAAGTTTCTTTTAACCGGCCAGCTCACCGCGCGGGTGTGGGCGTTTTAGGATTTATTTAAGCCCTGATGCTTCCATGTCACATACGCATACACACACA
Source organism: Stratiomys singularior (assembly GCA_954870665.1). Taxonomy (NCBI): domain Eukaryota; kingdom Metazoa; phylum Arthropoda; class Insecta; order Diptera; family Stratiomyidae; genus Stratiomys; species Stratiomys singularior. The sequence goes on along the minus strand of OX940879.1, from coordinate 108,471,936 downwards.
CAGAAAGAGATTACTCTTTCATATTAGACAAAATAAATATATATGTAAATAGAAATGATCAGATAAAAATAAAAAAATATAAAATTTTTAATTTACATGAAATGTGCTGCGCTGATTCTTATCACTTCTGGTTGAATTCGGGACTTTACTTGCTTCTGCTGCGCTGATTCTAACCACCTGTGCTTCCTCCAACACGAATCTCCACCTCAGCTGGGTTTCAGGACTTCAACGAATTCCGCTGCGCTACCTCTGACCACCACTACTTCCTCCAACACTCTTCAATAAATTCTGCTGGACTGCGTCCTGACCACCTCTGCTGCCTGCTTACTATCTTCTTGGCCTCGATCTTAATCAAAATGTTCACTTGGGCTGTGTAATTCAAAGATGTTGCGAGTCGAGGACTTCTGGGGCTAAGCACTTCAAACAGCAGCTAATACTTCTTGATTCTGTTTATTATCCTCAATACTTTAGTCACAATTTCTATCGTTTATTTTGTTTCCACCACAATGCTTAAGTCACAATTTATATCCTTTATTCTCCATAACTTGATACTGGATTTTTATCTCTCTATATCAAAATTTTTCTATTCTACTTATAGCGATATGCTCACAACAAACAAGTGAATCATATCAATGGAAAATTTTCGTCCCAAAAACTATCTAAGAAATTTTTTTTCTACTGAGAATTTTTTTTATTTTGAGACTTTTTCTTACTGACATTTTTTTTTCCTTAGACTTTATTTTATTTTGTTTGTTTTTATGTCGCCTACACATCGGAATACGTAGCAATGTAAGTCGCGAAGACCGCGTCTCGACGTCCGTTATCGAGTTCAACGTACAAAATTATGATATAGCATTCAAAAGTGACCTTTTGCAACGGTTTTCCATAAGACATTTACTTGAGATTACACGGATTTCCTTTAGCATTCAACAAATCCATACCGATAAGTTTCGATTTTGAAGCTTTTCCTCCGTTAGACGCCAAGGTATTTCAAAGCAAAACTCGAGAAGTATTACGACTGACTTGGAAAATTTTTTGGGTCCATTTTTGAACTGTGGGTAACGCAAGGACCTAAGATTTTTATACCAAAGACAACAGAAAAAACAACAACACATATTTTGAAAAAGCCTGTTCCCACCAATAGGTAAGAAATTCAAAGTTCCAAGCTCATCGGCGAAGGTAAAGGCAGTCCTTCTTTGAGGTTCTTAGACAGCAAGCCTGAAGATATATTCGGGGTAGAGAACGATTCTTACGATTTGCCCCATCTTTCGTAGATTGCACCACGAATAAATAAAACAGACTCGGTCAGCTGAGTGTAAACGTCTTATTTCAGTATTTGTTTGACTGTCATCCGAGTTGCATACTTTGAACTGTACATCCTCTTTTTTACCAGAAAATTAAGCCACATACAAGGAAGAGCTCAACTGTTACATATTCATACATCATAGTATGGTTATCGCCTACAGAAAAGTATTTTGGGATAACTAAATGTCAAATTTGTTAATGGTATTCAGGGTTTACCAAACAGACTGAAAAAGAATACTTGACTCGGTTCAAAACCAAATGTAAGTTTGGATCGTGACTATTGTGTTACATGCCTACTATGATTACTTTTTGATCCGCATCGTAGAAACCGCATCAACCTTCTAACCGACGATTTTCAACGGAAAATCGACTGCCAGAACCTTATACTTAGATTATGAACATTCCAATAGGCATGGACAGAGCTCTGAATTTCGCTAAAAATTACTATTAGAGAGAGTTCTTAGTTTCATCAGCTGAATTTTCAAATTACCGCAAGTCAACTAAATTTTCAATAATTGTAACAAAAGCATACGTCAGAACATCTTTGGTCTTTTGGGATTCTAAAATGATACTATAAATTAACGAATCCTCCTATCGAATTTGAGTCCTTACTTGTGAGCACTTAATATCAGCTATTTATTATATCTTCATATGTACTTTTATACCAATTATTAGGCATTTTATCGCATCTGCACCTATGAACATCCGCCATTATGGGCAATAATACTCAAATGAATCTCTCGCCAATGACCCTTCTAATGCTTTCATCGAGCATTAACCAAAAAGACCACCCAAACTCAATAGACAGTAGCGATATTTGTGGTAATTAACCTCTTATCGCATTTAAAAGCGCACTTTACTTAGCCATCCTTCTTGTCTTTTCGGTTCACTAAGCCTACTATAAAATCCTGAGTAGGCCAGCAATTATATTGGATTATGGTCATTACATAATTATATGTCGAGTTTCAAAATTCTCAAGTGGATCTTTTTCCTGTTCACTATCCTTTACGTGTTCCCATTGTTCGGATCGGTGCGTGTTCTCGTTTCACATACCTTTTTATATCCTACGAAGGGATGACTAGACTTTCGCGTGGATGTGATATGGACGTGAAAAAGGACGTTGCGTACCTTTCGCATCGACTTTTACGGACGTCCAGACTACACAGCCGTGTGTAAGAACGTATGCATTTTCAGTAGCTAATTTCAATCACGTTTCCTTTTCGCATCCCGATATTTTACATTCCTAGCCCCGTTGTACAACACAAATGTACACTTTCTGTCGTCATTTGGCTCTCTGCATTTTGTGAGATCAAATTATTGAATTAATAATGGTCCAGAGAGTTTGTGATGTGGGCTTTTTCGGTCCTTACTTTAGGGCCCAGATCACGTTTCTCGAGCACATTTATAAGATGGAGAGATTTCCTTGCAGATAACACGTAATATCTTTGTCGAGTTACTTTAATTTGAGCAAATCTTGAACGAATTCTAAATTCGGTAGCAAGGGATCTCACTTCCAACAGCAAAGTAAAATTTCTCGGACCTAGATACGATCTAGTTGTCAATCTTCGCCACTGAAATCTATCCCGTAACCAACATCAAAAAAGAGGATGCGCGCATCAAAGTAATTATCTGACTTGAGAAATATTGTGTAGTTGGCGAGTTTTTGTGAGGGTTGCATGCATCTGAAAATGCTCATATGCTCGGGGGATGGTCACGTGCATGCAATCGAATCTGATAATTGAGTGCAAAAACCAAAACTGATTTTGGCATAAATTAACAGAAGCCAAACGAGAACCAATTCACCACCCAGAGAGTAAATTAGGAGTCTATCAATGCCATCATCAGCTCATACTCTACGACACATGTGAACCGCCCTGTCGCAGCCGTCATACACACGCTTTGGGGGTAATCTTTAGTCCGTACAAAGCCTTAGTGGGAGTGTTGTTTGATTTCGTAGCATTAGATCTAGTAGATATATGGTTATTCATGAGCCCTTGGTGGTATTCCAATGGGAAATGGGAAGCATATGATGTGATTAATTGATAAAATCAGGACGCGTCGACTTTGGATTTTCATTCAACGTAGGAAAAACAATTTGAAAATATCCTCTAGGAACCTTGCGAATACCTTCCGTGATATATTCATATTGAATCGTTGTGAGGAGTATTTGCTGTTGCTTGCAAAGAATTTTGAAAGCACATTTAGCTTTCCCGATGGTTGAACTCTTTTTACCTTCACGTTGCCTTACTACGGGTGTATTCAAGTGAACGGCTCAATTATAATTATCGCTTAGAGCTGTCAATATAGTGTGCAACCTCGAAGAGTTACCAACCATGCCGCCATCCTCCACAACATTGGCGGGGGTGGATTCGATTAACAATCCCATGGCAGAAGAAATCCACGCGACTGACACGTGTCCGATAATCTGAGTGTATTGGCAGACTCTTAAGGAATATTTCTATATAATATACTTTGCATGCAACACAGCATCCTCTTATTCCTGCTCTGGTCTCCTTCATCGACCTTACTTGCGTTTCATTCGACCGTTGTGTTTGGTTGCGACTTTAAGTGAATTTAAATATGTCGAATGGATTGAATGTGTTGTGACATGCAATTGCTGTCAAATTGGATTAGTGCCAGTCCGGACATTAGCATATAATACACTCTCTGAATCTTACTCCCTCCATTGCACTCCCTCTCAATCTGCCTTTGCCGTTCGTGTCGTCGGCTTGTATAGCATCCCTGAGTTCATGTCCCAAAGGAGGATGTCTTATGCACGTTTTGCGCCTAATGGATTTCCTAAAGTAGTAGTTCAGTGGAAACAATTTAATTTGTTGAAGCTATACGAGCATAAACACGAGTGTCAATGGATTCAATGGGAAACCAATAAATTTTTAAGAAATTAAATTAAAATTTACCTGAAAAGCATATGCGATCGTTTCAAGCTTAAAAAATGTTTGCCTCTACACATGTGATTGACAAAAGCACACTCGCAAATTGGTAAGCACAAAAGGGTAATCCAGGGTTACATGGTTGTAACCCATGCAACGTCAACAGCCCGTTCCTTAAGGAAAGAAGATTTGATTTTCATAAGACTACCCCCGGGCTTAGAACATTGCCGTTATATTTTACTTTTTGCTTTAAAACCTTTCAGTCAATTAATTTTTTCTAAGGTTGGGGGGTGAAGGCAATTTACGCCCGGAGTGTGGGACTCCTAGGAGCGCATGCTACCAGACTACCCACTCAACACCCCCCTGTCAAGAGACCCTAGCCTGGAACTGTTTGACACATTACTTCGGGCTAGGCCTCTTTTCTACTTCGCCCTAGGGCGCCGTCAGCGTAGAGAAATCTCCCTCCAGCGGGAGGGGGAAGGATGGAGGAGGACTGCTGGAAAGGAGACCTCCGTAGACCCCGCGCCCAAGGTTATCTATCGAATATTTTTTGGCAATAAGTATTATTGCCAGAGAGTAATGTGCCACACAGGTCCATTTGTCGAAAGTTTTCAGCATTTCTCCGACCAGATTGTCTGGAGAAATCTCTCCCATTACCTCCCACAAGTCCTGCCGCATCCTGTTCCACCCTCGACAGTTGAAGAAGGTGTGAAATGCGTCGTCCATTTCTCCTGGGCAGAAAATGCAGTCTGGGGACCGTGATTTACCAATCTTGTGCAGATAAGACTGAAAATACCCATGCCCACTAAGAAGCTGGGCAAGGTAATAATCAGTCTCACCGTGCCTTCGATTTAGCCACGATCCCACGTCCCCTATAAGGCGGGCAGTCCAGCGGCCATTAGAGTCGCCTTACCAGGATTGTTGCCACTCGAGTATTGTGCGCTGCCTCTCCTCTCGGTTGACAGTATATCTTAAACCCTCCACTTTTCGGTCATAAATTCTCCGTCGCTCTCTAGCAAAGAGGGCGATGGGTATTACTCCTATGATCACCGGTGACTCAGAGACAGTGCTCGTCTCTGTACCTGCGCCAAGCGCTTTCGGTACAGCTCCTTACTGAGAGCTCCGGCCCAGACCTCAGAGCCGTACAGCAGCACTGACTGTACAGCTCTCATGAGAAGTCGGCGTTTGCTTGGTGTGGGCCCACCGATGTTGCACATTAGTCGACTTAAAGCCGGAACGCTTATCACGGCCTTTTTCGCCGTTGCCTTGATCTGTTCCGAAAAGCTCATTTTGTAAATCGATCAAGAGTCCCAAATATTTTGTTGCAAGTTTAGACTCAACAGTCGCATCTCCGATCTGCAAAGGAATTACTGTTGAAATTCTTTTCTTCGTGAGAATGACCACCTCGGTTTTCTCTAGTGCCAACCTGAACCCGCAGGTGGTCATCTACTCCTTTACTCGACGCATGAGCATTCCCAGTTTGAGTTGCGCATGTTCGACTGGTATATCATCTGCATAGCCGACCAAGCACGACTCATTTGGCAGCTCAAACATCTATAGTCCGTCATATGAAGCGTTCCACAAGTCTGGTCCCAGTATGGAGCCTTGCGCTACACCAGACGTTATCTGCATACTGCGCCACCCACTTTGTGTGTCATAGAGCAAACTGCGGTCCTTTAAGTAATCCCTTAAAATCCACATCAGATACCCTGGCAATCGGAAAACATTTTCCAATGTGCCAAGAATATCCGACCATCTGGTCGAGTTCAAGGCATTCCTGACGTCAACACTCGTTTGGAGTCAGTTTTGTGCGCTTCGGCTGGACGGACTGCATTCACCACTTCCATGCTGGCATTGGAAGTAGATCGCCCTGCTCTAAAGCCATACTGCCGAGGACAAAGGTCCCCTGCAGCACGAATTGCGTCAGTGAGTCTTCCCTTAATTAGCTTTTCGAACACTTTCCCGGCTGTGTCCAGCATACAAAGCGGGCGGTATGTAGATGGCAGCTTCGGGTCCCCTTTTCCCTTGCTGATCAATGTGAGCCTCGCCACCATTTAGCGGGATGGAAATACCCCTTTTCTCAGGCAAGCGTTAAACACATTAAGTAGCAAGCCAGGACAAACGTGGAAGACCATTTGTAGCACCTCGATTGGAATGCCGTCTGGTCCTGGTGCCTTTCGAGCTTTCATAGAAAGCACCACATCCTCCAGCTCATCTTTTGTGAATAATGGACCTTCCACTGAATCAACCTCGTGGGCAGCATCAACACGGACAGGATGAGTTCGGAAAAGCGCCTGCACTATGCCGTTCATCTTGTCTGCTTGAAGTAAACACGGCTTCCGTAAGGTACCGAGCTTGCGCCACACTACCTTGTAGCCGAGCCCCCATGGATCCCTGTTCACGTCGTCCACAAGTTCTCGCCAACAGCGTGCCCTACTCTCATTGATGAGTCTTCGGAGTTCTTTCCTCGCTGACCTGTATGCTGCCGTCCTATAGGATGCTTAATCTACGCTTCTCGAGCGCTGAGCTGCACGTCGAAGTCTGTGACACTCGCCTCGTTTGTCTGCGATATCTTTTGACCACCAATATACAGCAGGCCTGTCATGTTGAGGCCTCCGTCAAGGAATAGATGAGCTATAGGCAGAAGTGATGAGGCTCATCGTTGACTCCACCATTCCCTCGACTGCAGCCCTTCCTCTCCCCGAAGGGCTCCCCGATGTCGTTGCGTCATTCAGAATCACATCGGCAAAAGTCTCCACGTCCATATTTCTGATGTTCCACCCGGGAGTGAAAGATCGTTGAGACGAGCGAGGAACGGCATCGCCGATCTCGAACGCGATGTATTGGTGGTCACTCGCTGAATACTCCTCGAGTACTCTCTAGTTCAACGTCGTCGAAGCAAGGGACTCCGAGGCGAATGTCACATCTGGAATTGTTCCTTCGCATCCCTAGCGCCGGAAGGTAGGTTCATTACCGGTATTCAATACCACCAACCCGGTCCTCGCCGACATGTCCAGAATGCGTTGTCCTCTGGAATCGGTTTGAGACATGCCCCACTCAACGGCTCTCGCGTTCAAGTCTCCTGCTACGAGTACTTTGCCATCTGTATTCAGAACAACATCCTCCAGCGCGTCCAGTCTAGTTTGAAAAGATTGCATTGACTCATTCGGCGTCAGGTATACGCTGAAAAACGTTATACCCGGGCACCGAATCCACACGAAACCATCTCCTCGGCCGTGACCCTGGATCTGGAGTCGCATGCTGCCACGAACGCAAATGGCAGCAGTATGGGAGTCATCGGAGAACCAAGCTGGTGAGGTCTTGTTTCGATGTTATTCGCTCAGCAGCAACGGATCAGCTACCTTTTCTCTGGCGAACTGCTCTAACAAATCTTGTGCATTGATGCTACGGTGCAAGATAATTTGAAGGGCCCTGATGATCACCTCAGAGCTACTTTTGCTTTTGCCTCTCTAAAGATTGGGCACGCGCCTGTACCTGCAACGTGAGGGTGCTCTATCGGTTGAGAGTTATGATGATTACATAACAAACAGCGCGGAGTCTCAGCGCACTCTTTTATCTTATGCCCAGACGCTCCACACTTAAAGCAAAGCATACTACGGTCAGGGCCCATGCAGTTCGAAGTGGTGTGCCCGTTTCCAAGGCATCTACCTACAGGTCGAAGGTAGCAGGTAGAATCGAACAGAAGCTACAGGTAGAAGGTAGAATCGAACAACAAAGGTAGCATCGAACTGGGATGGCTCGACGGCGAATTTTGTACACCACCCAGCCAATTTGTAGTTTTCCTTTGGTCAGGAGTTGTGTAGCATCTTTCTCCGTTACGTCGAGTATGGCCTGCCTTTGCCCTCGGCGATTCTTTGGAGTAAGCCTAACTTTTAATAGAGTTATTTCAGGGAACATCTTTTGAATGGCTTTTCAAACTCAGCCGGGTCGGCGACGCAGTCCAGGTCCCTTACTTCCAATGAAGCCCTTGGCTCCAAGGTAGAGACGGTGGCATCGAACGTACTCTAAGGTCTGCCAACGTTTTATCGGGACGGAGACGGCGTGATATTAGCCTGGAGCCGTTCGCGCACGGGTTTCACCCCGGCGGTACCGTGCAAGAAGCGACTAGGTCCAGAATATCATGGCTGCCAGCCCATGGGCGTCAAATAAAGTCGAGAGTCACATCATAATCCGGGTTCGGTGCTGTTTTCCCATAAGTCGCCTCTTACGACAAGTTGGGTTACTGTGGATGTATTCTAGCCTCCCCCATCCACAGGAGTCATGGTAGTAAGATATAGCAGGAACACACCATTGCCACCAATGCTATTTGAATCAGATGTGTTCAAATGATATTCGATTACATTGATCAAGAGGACGTCTTTTTACCTCACCACCTAAGAACCCCAAGCATTTACAAGGGTATTTTTTTATGTGAAGAAGCTATACAATCAGTTTCTCGGTTGACTATCGTCATCGGAGCTATACTTTTCAGGCAGGAAATAGAGTTGTGTCCTTAAATAAGTAAAAATTCACCTGAACTCCCTCATCCGACCAGAGTCTTCGGTGGGCAGTCAAATTATGGAAGTTATTAAAAAAATATCTTAATATGCACTGAAATTGTCTGAAAAGAGAATATTCTTAAGGATGAGCCTTGTAAGTACCGTTTTCACCACAATTCTCCTATATCTCTGAATACCGCTTGTCAACCTTTTAACTATGAACCAATCTCATCGAAATGATGATGATGTACTCAATTCGATTGGATACGTGAACAGAATAATGTATTGTAACTTCAATAAAACGTTCACTGCGTTCTACTTCTTGCTCTTGAATTAAATTTCTTGCTACCGATTTCGCCTCAACACTCAACATCACCAAACCTAAGGACCTACTACTCATACATCGTTCTCCATTTGCCCTCTCGACAAATAATCCAACAACTTCATATATGACAATCTTGCACTACGACACAAGATACAGGCAAATGGATTTAAGATACGGAATACGTTTCAGATACCGACATGAATACTAACAAACAGTGCCCGAAGCCATTTTCGGTTGGAGATTATTTTGTTTGTTATATGAATCGCAAATACTATTTTTAATTCGTATGGCCCCATCACCATCGTCAACATTAAAATCACCAAAGTCCCATCATCGTCACCATCGTCGCCATCATGAAAATGGATGCTTTTTAGCTGGCTTCCAAACCTCCTGAATCCTCCTGAATCACGTTACACCAGCGAAATATATTCAAGATGGGAAAGGTACCAATGAGTTGTAGGATGCACGTACTCACGTACCCAATGACTGTTCGAAATATCTACGTGAATTGTCTGAAAACCCTTGCATTGAGATTCCGTACGAAATCAATGGGGGCAAGGAATGTATTGGTAGAATTTCAGATTAGCTAATTCTATACAACATGAATAACCACCATCCTACATGCATGCATCCACCAACGATTCACCTCGCCAATCATATGGATGATGGTGACTGCCTGGATGCTAACTGTGGCCACTCGTACTATGTGGAATGAGCAAATTGTTTAATCATTGCTTTTAATGAAGGACAGGACTCACTGGTAGAGTCATTATGTGATTTAATCAGGCATTTGGATTGGGACGTTGTTCAGTAAAAATAGGATTTGCTAAAGGTATACTGTAATTGATTAGAGGTCAAGTGAATTTTAGTTTGTATAGAATTTAATTTCACCAGTCTCCAGTAAGTCCTTTTAGTAATTATTCCCAGATACTCCATTCTCCGGGAATCTAGTCCATGTATTGCGGAAAATACATTTCATATCATTGCATTAGAGTCCAAATTGTGAATAAAATAAAACTCTTGTGATATAATGCAGGCTCAAATGTAAGTTCATAAATGACGTGCAGGAGCTGATCCATTAAATGAAATACCATTAAAGTCTACTGCTAAATTAATCCAAAACAACATTTCTGAATCTGAGCTGAAGTAGGATAATTAAATGGTGTATATCGAACTGGTTAGTATAATTTCTAACAGATTTAAGATAACAATAAAAATGACCTCATGTGGCACTTTTTTAATTTATAATTTGTTGACTATTGATTTATTAAGTGGGTGCACAACCATAATTAGTTTACAAAAAGCCCAAGCGGATCAGATTTCATCAAATCATCAACTTTAATGACAAATCTTTCCTTCAACATCCTTCGAGCGCAAAACGAAGATCAAATTGATTTTTGCGAGCTGATGCACTACATAGCATACTCTTCTTTCGGTGTAGACGATATAAAAACAAGCTAAGCAATGTAGTATTATTTCCACACGACGGGTCGTCCTGCTGGTTACTCTGGATGTCCGAAATGCATTTAACAGCACTAGATGGGTAGATATTCTGGAAGCGCTAAAAAAACGTTTTCAAGTACAAGTGTAAGTACCTGATGCGGATTCTCAGGAACTATTTGAAGGACCGCAGCCAACTCTACGACTCCAAGGAGGGTAGGCGAAGTACAAACCTTACTTCAGGTGTCGCTCAGCGCTCTATCCTTGGCCCGGACCTGTGGAACATCTCCTACGATGGACTCTTGCAGCTTGAACTGCCGGATGAGTCACGTTTGATCGGCTATGCGGACGATGTCGCGGCGGTGGTCCCTGGACGCACAGTAGACCATGCGCAACTCAGACTCAATACGTTAATGCGGAGGGTAATGGACTGGATGACCGCTTACGGATTCAAACTGGCACTGGAAAAAACCGAAGTGGTCATCCTAACGAAGAAGAGAATCCCCAGAGTACGGTCTATCAGTATAGGAGACGAGCTGGTCGAATCGGAATCAGCAGTAAAGTACCTGGGCGTCCTGATAGACTCGAAGATGAGTTTTTCCCAACAAATCAGGACAGCAGCTGACAAAGCTGCAGCGCGTGTAACGGTACTCACCCGATTAACGGCCAACATAAGGCCACATCAAGGAGACGACTCTTAATAAGCGTTGTGCAGTCGCTTCTACTCTACGCATCAGAACTGTGGGGCGAAGCTCTGAGCAAGGAGTTACACCGGAAGCGCTTGGCACAGGTGCAGAGACAAGGAGCATTGCGATTCGCATGCGCATACCGAACGGTCTCCGGGGCGGCAGTGCTGGTAATCGCAGGGGTGATACCCATCACCCTCCTTGCGAGAGAGCGCAGAAGTATTTACCTGTGCAGAGGCGAAGATCGAAGAGAAGAGATCACCAAGGAAGAGAGACGACGCTCTCTCAGCGATTGGCAACAGTCCTGGGAGCAAGAAACAACGGGAAGGTGGACTGCACGTCTGATCCCTGACCTGAGGCCGTGGTTCAGTCGAGTGCATGGTGAGACCGATTTCTACTTGACCCAGCTCTTAAGCGGGCACGGTTGTCTTCGGTCCTACCTGTACAAAATTGACAGAGCACGGTCTCCTGTGTGTTTTGTGCAGAGGCACCGGATGACGCCTGTCACACATTCTTCTACCGCAAAAGGTGGAGCCAGCAGCGAGGGGTCCTACTCAGCGAAATTTTAGAGCTCTATCCGGAAACGATCGTCGTAGTAATGCTGAAAACAGTTGACAATTGGAATCGCGTGGCGCAATATGCTCGGGCAGTGCTGATATTGAAAAAAGCTTTATTGGAGCGCTGGGAGGCATCGGGGATGGATGGATCTCTTTTCTAGCACTTCCTTCCTCTCCCGTCCTTCCCGTTAGAGAAGAGATTTCCATCATCCGAAGGCGCCTCTAGACGTAGGAATACGAGGCCTAGCCCGAAGTAATGTGTCAAACGGTTCCAGGCTAGGTTCTCAGGTTGACAGGGGACGTGTTTAGTGGGTAGTTCAAAAGCATTTTGCGTCTGGGAGTCCCACACTCAGGGCGTAAACAGCCTTCACCTCCCTACCACAAAAAAAAACAATGTAGTATTATTTGTTTAATTTTGCTGAAGCATTTTCCACCATATCAAATATAAAACTCCATTGGGCGAGACCAGCCTTCTCAGTCAGAAGCGAATTCTGCCGAATTCGAACCGAGATTGAGTAGCACCAATTTACCTAAGTCTTCTTCTCGTCTCCGGAACACAGTTCTCTTGGCAACTATATTTTCAGATGCGGGCGCAGGCTACAGCTATAGGATGCAATGTCTGGTTCGTAAGGAGAGGGAAGCTCTCCAAGAGCTCCAAGAAGCTCAGTACAGTAGTTGTCAAGCAGCCAGTGCAGGTTTTGGGGCCACTGATTTTTCATAGATCCTTCGATTTTAATCAGGCACTGTTCAGTGTGTCTATGTGTCCAAAACAATAGGTTCTACTATTCTGCTCGAATTAAAACACAATGTATCAGCTCTGGGTAGCTTGGGTCCGAGCCATTTTCAGCTCGTTCTGATCAAAACGTAATGATCAGAACGAGCTGAAGATGGCTGTATGCAGCCGAAACGCGTCCTCGAGACCCATGAAGCAAGGTCCGGCGGACCCAAGCTACCCAGAGTTAATTTTGGCCTGCGGCAACATCAAAACGAACTACAATGTATCAGTTCCAATAGTTACACTAAATAAGATAAGATCACCAGATAAGATCATATTCATAATTACCATCAGTTGCTAGATCGTAGACCTCAGTTCCTCGCGCCTAACCTCTTCCCATTAGGAACATGGCATATTTAGAATTATATTCTTGTTTACTTTTTGGAGAAAGAAACTTTTATTAGTTAGGGAGAGTGAAATAAATATAATAAAAATAGAAGCAAATGAATTTAAACAAAAATGATTCCATTTGACTCAACGAAAGTTCAACAACTTCCAATTTTCCCTCATGAAAAATAGTTAATCTCTTTGGTGCGATTATGATTGATGTTCTCATTATGATGTAAATATAATCATTACTTACTAAAGAGTGACAATTTACAACTCATTACAAATTTTGTCTTTTCAGAAAAATGCACTTGTGACAGATTATAGCTGTGTCTGTGCTTGCTCAAATTGAGAAGTATGTTAACAGTTTTATTTGCGTGAAAACTTGCAGTTCTTAGACCAAGTCTGTTCCCCTTTTGACACTGGTGCGAAGTTTTCATTGCAGATATTTCAACCATGCAAGTAAAATGAAGACAATGGAGACTACACGCCGGTTTCGGACATACTTTCCCGAAATTTTGAAATGAGTGACAGATATGAACACACTTGAATCGGTCATCTCCACAATGTTCTGAAATTTAAAATAGAATTATCGCCATTTAATAGAGCTAGACGACCCGTCCCTCATCACCAAGTTCAGGGAAAATACATTAATTCTTCTCAAAGGATATGAAAGAATATACTTCCCTCTGAATGAAGAGAATCCTTAATGTGAAAATCCTTAACTTCCAGTTTTCCATCAACAAATACATACCAGTTTTATTAAACTTAATAAAGTATGCTTTGTAGATGCACACAATGAAATAACATCACAATTATAATCACATTTCCCGAAAATCAACCTGCTATTAAACAGCCATAAATTAAATCAAGTACTTACACTGAAGACTACCTGTAATTTCACCCCATAGCCAAAACTCAAAAGGAAACCTTATTTCTGTGCCAACCCAAGTTGAAGCTCAATGTATGTATTGTACATAGATCTAATTTGCGACCTCTTAACGACGAATTCCATTCCCTTTTACAATTCCATTAACTTTGTGTCCAACTACACATAACACAAATTTGGCTTTTCGACACTTGTACGAACGAACCGAAATCCTTGTGTCACCCTTATTCGCACAAAGTAACTGTAGTTTGTATGGGCTCGGTTTTCAGGCGGCTAAAACAAGGTAGCCTATACGTTTGCCCCAACCCTGCATAAACCGATCCAGAAGTGAAGTTGCGGATGAGCTCAAAACTGTCATAGAAGAAAATACGAAAAAATACTTCGCATAAGTTGGATACACATGCTTAACATCCTTGGGACAGGAACCCTCACAGTTAAACATACAATCAAGTTATAGAGGAGAATTCGTCCTTTCGAAAATAACATATTGTGATGCTCTATGTTTCTATCCTCATTTGCGGATGAGTGAATACAAACGAAGGGAGCAACATTTCAACGTTCAGGATTCAGATAAATTTTATAGATGCAATCTCGAAAAATAAGAAGCCTCGGAGATGATGAACATTTCTGAAATGCAGAGAGGGCCACACATTAGTTGAAACTCATAGTTTCAATTCTGTTAAATCGTGATTCGAGAAGAACTTCTGCCAGGACAAAACGCATTAGTGTATGACCCTTCATGCGCCAAAATACTGTTGAACATTATTTGATATGTTTGAGTGTACAGTGAATCTGCTACTTTTCGATCACCCACTTATGTGCGATTCCTCAAGGCTAGCATTCAGAGGGTTGAATAAATTCATGGGACTACTAGAGCAAAAAATAAAACCTAGGGTGTAAATCTGAGTGAATTTAACGTTTGCCGCGGTTGGTTAGCTTAATTCGTTCACAGCCTCTAAATTCAGTTGGGCAAGAGGGAAGTCTACACTAATTGAATTTGATCAACCGAATCAACCAATACAAGGCGTAGTTGGTCAACATCATCTTTATAAAATATTCAAAACCGTACCAGCTGCATTATTGTTTTCTGCCCGAAGCGAAATTTTCGACACTCGCTCAGATGTATCCAACGAAGTATCTTCAGTTTTCTACTTGCCTACCTTGGCTAGGATTCAACAGAGCTTCATTGAGAATATGCCCTAAGGTGTTTTAAGTACCATCGATTTGATTATCCTAACACCACTCCTCTAAAACAAATTCAAAAACGTAGAAGAATCATATTATGAATCCTTTGGATGCTATCCGAATATGCTTGTCAAATTTGTGGGTCTTATTTGTTTCGCAAATCGGAGATTCAGTTATTTCCGACACTCCACCCGCCAGCTAACAACAACCGCAGAAGCAACAAGGAAGTGTATCATCTTCCAACTGTACTGTTCTCCTTGCAGGGATTTGATTTTATTTGACTTTGCCATGATGCGGAATATGTTTTATGTCCAATTTAATTTTTAGATTCGTTAATCCTATGAGAGGTTTACTCGATGAATATAAGGTGGTTGCGTTTCAATTGAGGGTAGTTTGCAATGGCGAGGGTAGAAACCATACGTTTTTAATGGCTATAATGAGGATTAAGGCAATTTATTAGATACAGAAGGCTATTTTTGCGTTTTTGATAGTTCTAGATGGGATAGGCTTATATAAAGCCTGAAAAAAAACCATTCAACTTACTATCACCCGACAATTTCAACCTTTTACGCCCTGTGCATCTACTACCTGAACATTGCATTAAAACATTTCTTTTTATCGGGTCCTGACTACATTCAGAAACGTTCTGCATCTATCACGGACAGCTTTTCCGATAAGCACTCAAATATCGTGATGTTGTCAATTCGCCGCCACGAGTACCATGACAACAAGGATAAACATGACCACGAAATGTTAGCTCCATCCGACAACATGGAATCTACACATCTATCTTTATTTCTCGGTTGTCAAAAAGTTATATTCTGGTTCACAGAACTCAGAGATAAAGCTTAAAAATATATCCGTACTGAAGTTTTACGAGCAATCTATTTCATCCACTACCTCCTGTCCTTCCCTTCTCGCAACATCTGAGCAAGCCAACATATTTAATACTCTGCAGATTGTGTGATAGATGTGTCAGAATTTTCAGGATACTCGTATCCCACTCCCCCAAAAGAAGGACATAAATGGACTTTTTCATAGCTCCAATAAACACCGATGTGATATTAGGCAGCAGATGAGGAATAAAGAAAAATAGGAAAATGTCAATCGATAAGGTGCAAATGTGCGATTTTTCACGAAACACATCCGTTTTTGTAACACTTTACTACACTACTCAATGTCGAACGTGCGTATCGCAAACTAATAGAGCGATCTAAAAGGTTACCCAACATAACATTGTGAATGGATGGATGGGTTAGTAGGAAGCATGTTGATAGGTAAAGTTTTCCATTACGTCATAGCTAGGATACAACTTGCTGATAAATGATAAATAATATACAAAGGGCAAAAAGCGGAACTTCTAAAAAAAGGGAAGTACGCATTCACGCATCCTACTTGCCTATTCATATGTGCCTTAATATACATTTATAGTATGAATATTCGCAGTAGTTGTCCTGAGGGCCTTGAGAAATTTGAACATCACTTGATATGACTTTCATGGTTGGAAAAACTTTTCCTTTCACATATGACGATGATATTGCTTTTCGTGCTTTCAGGACTATAACGAGAGTGTGTACAGAGACGCATGCGACTGGGCACTTTTCCGTAGCACTTTTCATTACAGTTACAGTTAAAAGTAACAACTGACTAATCTGCTTGGAGAAACACAAAAACTGGACAATAAGACTTTTGCGGATTGCTCCTTTTCACAAGTACTTTTGAAAACCGTCAAAAGTGTCGATGTGCTGAATAAAAAATTGTTTCAAAAATTAATTTTCAGAAAAATGACAATAATTGCCGACTATAAAGTTTTGTCAAACTATCATATGTTAAAATATGACAATATAATACCAGGAAGAGATTTGGACTGAAAATACTTTACGATGCTTTTAGCAATTTGGGTAATATCGATTAGAATTAAAATATTCACATAATTCACATAGCAAACTTTTTAACGACTGGTACTCATAAGCAAATTCAAATGCTTTTTGGTGTGTGATGGGAAGGCTAACTTACGCCCTCACCATCAGAATCCTCCTGTCGCGCACCAACTGCGCCACTGACTAAACATTTCCCTTATCGACCAAAGAACTTAGCATTCGAAAAAGGAATCCCTATTTTGCCCTCCATGGCCGCTCTGAATAATAGCAGTCACTTTGCCAGTGGGGGGGGGGGGAAGGGAGGGAAGAATTGATTAAAAAAGAGACCCCTCCACTCTTGACACCTTCCGATCAAACATGACTTTCATTGTGATTAGGATAGCCCGACCGAAGCATACTATCTAGTTACATTTGTCAGCCAACACAGCTCCTATTGCAATTAGTTATTCGGATGAGGCTCGCCTTACGGGCAATATTACTGAACTGTTAATTTCATTTTCTGAAGAGATTGTCTCTAATTCTTCTGATCTTCTGAAAACGAAACTGCCTTCTCCTTTAGAAGAAAACGCCCGGGTTCAGAGACGATCAATAATAGTTGAAATCACTGCATCAGCTGTTGTCCTTGTTTTTTCCGAGCAACTCATCTTAGAGTCGTTCAAATTTTTAAAGATTTTCAATATTTACTCCGATTAAATTTATGACTTCATTAAATCACATCAGTCCTGTCACAACTTTGCTTTCTCACGGCCTCAACCAAAATTCGGAGTTTTAGCTCTTCAACAATAGGCGAATTACAGGGTGGACCATTTAAAGTGCAAGCATCGGGCAACCCAATAACTTTTGACAGAATTGTCAGATCGACTAATGACATACCGCGTTGGAAGCGTCATTCCAAGACAATTTTATCATGCAACAGTACACACCAAAAGAACGCGCTGAAATTGTTCAGCTTTACATTCAAAATAACTTTTCAATTGTGAAAACCAAACGTGCGTTTCGTTCGAAAAATAAAGTTAAAAGTGCTCGCGGTGATAACACTATAAGACGTTTATACGAAAAAGTTGTGAATTGTGGTAATGTTAGTAATGCCAGTCATGCATCCAGACAACGAACAAGACTGGAGACAAATATTGAAGCCGTACGAGCCAGTGTTGAGGAGGAGCTGACAACATCGTCTCGTCGTCGTTCTCAGGAGTTGGACATCGCTCGGACCACTTTCCGACGCATAATTCGTGTCGATTTCAAGATGTTTCCGTACAAAATTCAAATGACACATAAACTGAACCCAGGTGATTATCTGCGTCGCGTCGATTATGCCAAATGGATCATCGAAATGGTCGAGAACGAGGCCAACTTTTGGCGAAAAATCATCATGTCGGACGAGGCACATTTCACGTTCAATGGAAGCGTTAATAAGCAAAATTGTCGGTTCTATGCTACTGAAAACCCTCAATTAATTGAGGAACAGCCTCTATACGACCAAAAAGTTACAGTTAGGTGTGGTATTTGTGCGGATATGGTCATTGGTCCCTATTTTTTCGAAGATGATGATGGAGCAACGAAAACTGTTAATGGCGAACGTTATCGAGCCATGATAAATGATTTTGTGATGCCCATTGCTCGTGAAAATGGTTTCAATGGCTTCTGGTTTCAACAGGACGGTGCAACATGCCATACAGGTCGACTAACTATAGACTATTGTTATTGTGTTATTGTTATCATTGTATTCCGACCATTGTTCCCCGGACGAGTTATATCGAAAAACGGTGATTTTCACTGGCCCCCGAGATCACCCGATTTGACGCCACCAGACTTTTTTTTGTGGGGCTATTTGAAATCCAAGGTATACGCTGATAAGCCAAGGACCATAGCTCAACTTAAAGACAACATATGACGTGAAATCGCCGCCATATCGACCGATACATTGGCCAAAACGATGGAAAACGCCGAAAAAAGGGCACATTTTGCACTCAGGGCCAAAGGTGGCCGTGATTTACGCGTTATCATTTTCAACAAATAGCTGTAACATATCTCCTTGAACCAAAATAAATTAGAATCGAAATAAAAATAAATAATATACATATTCATATATTTTTTTCAGAAACAAATGCTTCCACTGTAAATGGCCCACACTGTACAAGCAAAATGTTACTTTTAAGGGTATCAAAGTAATAATAGTAAAAGGTTCACAAAGCGTCACTCGGTTAATAGGCATCAAACACGGAGTAAATCTAACAAGCAGCTAATGCCGGCTCTAATAAGCTCTTGTTAGTTACGCAAATCTATTTCTATTTGAGGTACTTGAATAAAAACAAAATTAAAGCTTTCGGAATTAAAACTCAATCAAAATTAACCAAATTTAAGGAATTTAAATAATTCAAGCCCACACGTACTCGTCCAAAGTGTCCGAACGGATTACGCATGGAATGATAATCATCCATTGCGAAATATGCGATATAAAGCAACGAAATTTTACCAAACCCATACAATTACTTTTCCCATATACTGTATACACAGTGCAGAGTGAATTTCTTGCGTTTATGGGTTTGATTTGAAGCACAAACGGATGGTTAACTTTTCCGTGAAAACATCACCCGAAGTTTCCCGGATTTCAAAGTATCATGACGATCCTTTAATACGAGAATAATGTTGCTGTGCATGACGACTATGATGACAGTGATGATGACGATGACAGGTCAGGATGGTGGTAAAAAGCCTTCCAGGCTTGCGTCATTACGTGCTACCAAACATATGTCGATTTCACACCCTCACCCTATGGCCGCAGGCAATTTTTCAAGATTGCTTGTTTCTTGCCAAGGGAAGGCAATGGATGAAAGAAAACTCGACTGCTAGTACGTCATTACTCTCACTTTCCCTTGCGGTCATAGAAAGTTAATGTAACGTTTCGACTTTTTATTTTTTATTATTTTTATAGACTACCACATTTGCATTAAGATCTCGCCCTGCACAAAGTAAACAAGTCATGGTTCCATGTTAGCGCCAAATATAAAGCACATAAAAAAGCAGAAATAAACACTTAACCGATACTGTAACAATGATAGTATTTTGTCCAGGCCTATTCCCCCCCGATGTCTCCAATGAACTGAATACTCGTCTCTTAATTGAAGCTTGTGTCGGTTGATTTGAGCAAGAGCGCAAACTAGAGAAGGATATTTTCTTGATATCTTCCTTTTTTTCCTATTCATTTTCATTCTTGCGGATTACAATCTTACACTGATGAGTTTTTCAACTTCAGCTTGGCCGTTGTATCATTTTCATTTACTACCACTGCTGATGTCCTTCATAAAATGTTATTTGTTCCATTTCAAGAATATCCTTCTTGTCATTTTGTTCTCATATTGCTTTCGTCATACAGCGCAACCCATCCGAAATGGAAGGACTTGACTGACTGCTCGGGAAAAACAATTAAGAACGTTATCATAAATTTTTATAAGAGCAACGAAAAACATTGAAGGGATGACGAAATTGAAGGGACTTTAAAAAAAATAGACACGGTTTCATAATCTACTCATTATGCATCGCAGATGCCTTACAATTTAGTGAACTCAAAGCAAATTGAATTAATCAATTGAAAAACATATTTTTAAGTCCACACAATTACGTCCTGTTTTTGGGCATTCCAATCAACTGAGCAGGCTTATGTGGGTAATGATTGTGTTCACTTGACTAGTCCTCAATACATATTTCATAAGCTTTGGCACCCTTTTCGAAGCAAACAACCAAATTCCCACCACACAGCAAACACTTTTAACTATTTATTTAATTAGGAAAAAATCGACGTGACCCTCCGAAAGAGATTTTCTATTCAATTAGCTTTAGTATGAAATCAAAGCTCACTCTGATTTTCCCAACTTAATCTTACAAACGCGTTCTTTTTCCTCTCAAGACCACAAGGACTGGCCATCAGCGAAAAAGATCTGATTCCAACTCGAAATAAAGAGTAAGTGCACATTCAAACGAGGCATGAAGCGTCTAAAGGTTTTTCTGCTTATTGCCAAACAAATGAATGCAAAAAGTAAAATCGCGAACATTTTTTATCAGACCAACTTGTACTCGCATTCGTCCTGTGCAAGGCGGTTGAAATCTTTAGGGTAAAACATTTAACAGATCTTGACCACTCACTTTCTGTGCTTGTTGATTATTCAAAAGAAATACTACAGCGCTACACTACTCTCAATAAAGTTAAAGATGCGGAAATGAAAAGGTAGGAGATTTTTTTTTATTTCCAAGTAAATTATCCTTATCCTTACTGCGGAAGGAAGTTGAATTCTTTTCTATGGCGCTCATGCAGAATGCAAGCACTCTTTACGCAGAAAATTTTTCCATCGTTATGATTTTAATTTTTCGCTTTTTTTTTTCAAGATGAAAAACAAGCTAAGAGCTTTATGATTTCGATTTATTTTCTACGTTTTTGTTGGATTAAATACTGGCTTTCAATGGTAATAAAAATTTAATAATGTCTGCAATATAATAAAGTCCTTTCCCTTACATGTGCCCGTATTTCTTACATATACCAAATAATCAAAAAGAATAATGAGCGCAAATGATTTTCAGGATGAAATATCCTCATCTCACATGTTTATCCCCTCTCTTTCTCTCTCGCTAATCATTTATTACTCTTATTCGCCCGTTTATCGGTTCATTGGTCGTTCACATTATTCCGCTTCCCAGAAATATTCTTCTCTATCAACAGGAGTAATCTCTTCTTAATATCCTTAATTAATTTGGTTTTCCGCCTGATGAAACATCTTACGGTTGGTCTGGCTGTCCACCCCATATTAAGTAACGACGACAGTAGCAACAGCAAGAGGACCGTTGACCTTATTGTGAGCACACATGTGTAGTGCAATCCTTTAATTACGTATTTTCGGGAAGAACTACCGACTCTGCGTGATCGGAAAGAATAAGGGAAATCTAGGAAGCTATTGATAATGGACTTGCACACGTGATTTGATACTATCCAGTATTGGCCTCCATAGCAAGGATGTGAAAGAATTTATTTTGACAGATGGATGGGTGTTTTCATTACAACGAACACAATCAAACAAAACGTGCATAAATGCGATGTTTGCCGATTTTTATTTAAATAGCCAATGAAAATATTTTCATGCCTCTGTTAAGTTTTGTCCTAGTTTCCTAGTTTTGTTACCTTGTTAACTTTACGAGTTGTTTTCCTAGTTGAAAAACGGCTATAAAAGGTCTTGAATGTATCGAAACTCAGGTTTTTAACACATACTTAATTTAAATTCAAACCTTGAGGTAAGTATTTGTCCTGGCGTATGATCACCTTAAATTTAAAAATGACACAACAAATCCTCTTTACCTGATATAAACAGTTAGAAACGACTTTCATTAGAATTGACTGGAATCCCACGTTGGATTGACTTTTTTTTATAGATATCAAAAGTTCAGGATCGACAATTACCAGAACGATACGTCAATTAAAAAAACCTTTTTGAAGGAATCATCTAAAAAATATGTTACTGAAGCAGATCACTAACCAAGATTCCTTTTTCAATGTTGAGACTTTGATTCTGAATAAACAGCTGGCCATTGGTTCTATAAACGCAAAAAGGACACATTTTCAAAACTTATTCTGAGATTTACAGACACGTCCTTGAGCTAATCTTTATTGATTTCAGAGAAACAAAACTCACGTTTCTGGAGTCTCCATCTGCGGTATTCTAGCTCGATTTTGTTTTATAGTTTCAAAGAGTTAATAAAATATGTCAAATGATCAAATTATTTAGAAAACCAGGACAGACTTTTCGGAAGACTTGTTCAACTAATCAACATTCACTAAATACAGTTTCTAGTCAAATCAGGAAAAGAGGATCGCTTTAAAAACAAAGAAATGAGAACATTATTTTCATTGCTTTCAACTATGATTTTCTCAACGAACCCTATGCAAATTATAATTATCTCTTGCAATTTTTTTAATTATACTATTCATTAAATCATTATTTTCGTTCTGAACAGATTTTCAAGACAACAAGCACTTGTGAAGAGTCATTTTCATATTTAAGTTCACTTATTCATTATGTCAAGATTTAAGCATTCTTCTGTCTCGAATTGTCGACAATTTGCCCAGGCTTTCGTTTAACATTAAGCTTACCTGGCCCATACATTATCCTTATCACGTTGGCATGCATGCATCACAGTTTAAGTCAGGTTGCATTGTGTTGATGCTATCAACACTTGTGTTGGCCAAATTAAAATAGCATAAGGATTTTTCTGACTCAAGCTACTCCCCGTTATGAATTACGCGGGATTTTCACAGAACGTACGTCAAATTGTACTAAATTACATGAATTGCTTCTTAATTATATGCAACACACTCTGCACCTCTTCGACTGCATTACTCCCAAGTGCCGCCTTCAATTTTCCGAGTATAGAACGATGGAGCCAAACAAGTACAATAGTGCATTCCCTTGGACTGTTTGGAGCAAGGACAAGTAAGATGCCTGAATGACAACAAATAAATTGCAGGAGAATGCTCAGTGAAAGACTATGCCTGTATTACTCTCTATTTGCATATAAATAACAAATTTTTTTCCTTCACGCCATAGTGACAAGCTACGCTAGAGTCCTAGGAAATTCTAGCACTCAGCATCTTCTTTAAGGACCCAATTAGTTGCCTTTATATACTTAACACACTCCTAGCTCAAGTGAGTGTGGAGTGAAGTCCTAGCTGTGTTAACCATCATCACAATCACGCTCCTCATCAACACCAAGAGTATCCTCCTCCATCTTACAGGCAAATATGTATGCTTAGCTTTCCTCATCTTCCTGACCCTCATTCCTCAGCTCGTTATCACCATTAACAACAACGCAATTTCTGCAGGGTGCCATAGGTAACACCACACAATTTTTTCACTCGTTTGTCGCGTGTATTTTATTTGCGCTCAGCTACCTATCCACCGACTAGCAGATCTAGTGATCTAACGAGTGCTTCTAATGCTACAATTAAGCTCCTTTTGGAACCAGGTGTGACTTCAGAATCAATTAAAAGCTTAAGTGGGCGAGAATGTAATTTATCCCGTTTCCTGCATTAAATAAAATACGACATCCACCAATGAGCAAATGAAATTTCCATTAGTACCACAGGCAGACATAACGTACATGGTAATTAGTTCGATGAAAAGATCCTTGATGAGGATAATGTCTCCCCTTTTGCTAGTTTTTACTCAAATCGATTGATTTGAGGAAGGATCAAGAGAACTTTGTCAATCATTTGCTGATGAAAAATTTCTCTAATGAAGTGTAAAAATTTTGTTTTAACCCGCGAATGACTGCAAAAGATTTTAGTTTAAATGACGCAAACCATAATCAACGTTTACTATCCAAAAAAATAATAAAATGGTCAAATGGGTCTCAGAATTCTTTCCATTATTTTCCACAACTTTATATGAAGCAAATTGAGATTGACTTTTTAACTTTGTTTCGAATATCAAAGCCGTATTGAAACTGCAATCGAAATCAGGAATTAATTTTTCCGATTCAGCAACACCCACCCATGCCTTCCTGGCTGTATAATGAGGTCACATACTTTATAAACTTTTCAAAATTCACATGGCATATAAGTCTTCGTATGCCTACGCCCATAGACACGACGTTTTCACATTTTGATTGTACGATAACAATTTGGCGAATATCCTGAATGAATGTGAAATCATGCGAAACATTGAACATAGACAAAAGCCAAAAGACTCATGTGTGTCATTCGTATGTGAACTGCCATATTTATTGCGAGGTGCATTAATGCATTAGGTTGCCAGTAGAATGTTTCAAAATATTGTTTCGAAAGACAGAAAAGTATGGAACACACTTCGAAATTGTAGATTCGAGCCAATAATATGTAGACTGTCAGATGTGAATGCCTGCATATGTGAATGCATGCATATATATAGCATGGCTCTTAGTGCACGGAATCTGTTCAAATCTAAAACACAACAGGATTGATGTATCAGGCTTACTCCTATCTGAAATATCGGATGATCTATTGGGAATGTTTTGCGTGATTGTCATCTCTCTAGGACTTTACTGCATGTGCACTGACAGTCAGCTACCAATTCAAGCACTCATATGGTTGTGTTATACAAGTATGTACGTCTATCCGGCAATGTGTAGCACTTATTTGACTTTTTTATTTGCACTTGACTATTTTCTGCAAAATCCTTGTCACTAAGAGCTGATGAAGTAGCCGTTGCAGCACTTGATACCGTCACGTCAGGGTGTTTGATTGCAACCTAATCCTCTGTGTAGAAAATATACTAAAAGTCATTTTGAGGTTGTTCCACTTAACACTTCATTTTTTTTCAAAAGAGTCAATGAACGATTTGAAATCGGAAAGCTTTAGGATTGATTATTCAGATGGAACAAACGTGTCGCTGATGAATCCATTAGAGGTTTATATCTCATCATTAGGCAAATACCATCAAATAATTTTCCAAAGTCGAAAAAGCCTGAATGGAATGGATTTCAAATGACAAGGAATTCACGATACAATGTACCCAGCTTCCGAAGTTGTATTTGTTCGAAGGATGATATATTAGTTACAGCACTTACACTCTGTGCAGCAGATATCGGTTTCTAATCCCGCTGGTGGCAGGGACATTTGAATTTGCATTTCTAGTGTTGGAGTATAAGCCCTCCCAGTCGTGATCCCTTGAGGTGTATTATCAACGACAAGCATGATTCGGACATATTTTTTAGGTGCCATGTTTATGTTCCAATTAAGGAATGGGCCGGATACCTGAGAACATGCTGAATATGCCTGCATAAAACCAAAATGGGTCCTCGGGAATAAACAAGCAAGGTCTCAAGTTTGATATACGAGTATGAGAGCTATGATATTAAGGTTACGGTGATCTATTCTTTAATGATGCAGGACAATTCGCTCTTGCAAATGAACACACTTAGATGACGCTCCTTCTTTCCTTTCCCCTCCTTTCTTTTCTATCAGATACCAAAGACGTCTGTCTATTTTCCGAAATTACTGATCGGTACAAGGAGACAAATGTAACTCTACAAGACTAGAGACTAGAGATTCTACTCTTAAGGCACTACAGCACTAATCGTTAGCGCTCAACTCTATAGGGATCGGTTTACCTTGACATTTTAAAGGTATATAGAGATTCAGGAAAAACAAATCTACTAGTTCTTTATGGGTAGTCTAGCAAAGGAGAAAGTCGAAGTAGCAAGCAGCGCAAACATGACGGGAAGGAATCTCCTCTTTCTCGTCATTCTACTATACATTAGACCGTTTTCCATGCTTGCAGGTCTGGTTAAGTATTTCGAAAGAATCATTGTAAAGAAAACACTAGTTTGAGTCCTTGTCTGGCATTTGACTTTTGATAATTGAACCTGAAGATAAATTTATGAACCAATTTCTACTGATGATATTCTCTTAAGTGTTCATTAATTTAGTTTGGCTTCTGTAGCTCTTCAAAACATATGGACATTTTATTTATTTATTGTCACCTAATCGGCAGATCAGCTTGTCATCCCTATTTCTATCCGAAATATTATCCTTTCAATGCTTAGTTTGTATGTTTTCGTTCGCGATCACACGGTTCCCTAGTCAGAAAACTAAAATGCAAAATGTGACTTTGAGTCTCAGAATATATTATACAGAAAATCAAAGTCAAACTTTTTTTTGTTTTGTTGCATGAAGTTTTTCTACTGTTGTTTACTAATTTGGGTGCGCTGATTTCAAATCTATCCTCAGATTTTTTGTAGCAACTCTAGTAAGTGAGATACAGGTACCGTCTTGAATTTACATAAGTAGTCGGCAGTTTCTATCAATAGCGGTGTAACTTAACTAGTTCCTTTATAAATTTCATTATGTCTTCCTCAATAAGGACATGTTTAAATAATCCTGATTGTTTTTGTGTTATTTGTGGAGACTATATGTTCCAAAAATTTCGTTTAAATGTGTCGGACTTTGTGAAAAAGGCATACATCGACTACTTTGGGTTTCCGTTGCCGTCAAACCCTAAACCTGGGATGCCAAGTTTGGTATGCAAAAGTTGTGTTGAATCTTTGCGACTGTGGGCAAACAAAAAAAGACCCACTTTTAAGTACAAAGCTCCTATGATTTGGCGTGAACCATCCAACCATCATGACGACAGTTATTTCAGTGTAACGAAAATCATAGGAATAAACCACAAAAATTGCTCTAAGTGGATATATCCAAACTTAAAATCTGCCATAAGACCAGTCTTGAGTATTAGTGACACATCAACATCACAGCAGCCATGTACATTTTCGGAAAATCCAGACCAGTGCAGCGGACAAACCGAAAACGACGACAGTGGTAGCGACAGTGATTTTGATTGCTACAGTAGTCCCCGACCACTAAATCAAGATGATCTAAATGACTTGATCAGGGACCTTCGACTGTCTAAAACGGCATCAGAAATTTTAGCTTCCCGATTGAAAGAAAGAAATTTGTTGACCAGAGAAACGAAGATATCGTACTACCGTAAAAGGGAAAAGGATTTATTTCCTTTCTTTACTAAAAAAGATAATTTTTTGTTTTGTACTGATATTCCGGGCCTAATGACTGCAATGGGATTAAAAGAGTATAATCCAAATCAGTGGCGGTTGTTCATTGATTCGTCAAAACGAAGTTTGAAATGTGTACTTTTACATAATGGTAACAAACTTGGTTCCTTACCTATTGCTCATTCTACAAAGGTTAAAGAAGATTGTCCTACAATATCTTTAGTTCTCGACAAAATCAAGTACAAGGAATATAACTGGGTTGTATGTGTTGATTTGAAAATGGTAAATTTTCTCCTGGGCCAACAAAGTGACTACACAAAATATCCCTGTTTCCTATGCTTATGGGACAGCCGAGCTACAGCTGAGCACCGAACAAAAAGAGACTGGCCTTCCAGGGAGGCTAGGATTCCCGGTAAGCAAAACGTAATTAATGCTCCACTAGTATCCAGAGCCCGAATTATATTGCCTCCTTTGCATATAAAACTGGGATTGATAAAACAGTTCGTAAAAGCTCTTAACAAAGATGGCGAATGTTTCAAATACATTGAAAAAGTGTTTCCAAAATTGAGTAGTGAGAAAATCAAAGGTGGTATTTTCGATGGCCCACAAATCAGAAAGTTGATAGATGATAAAAATGTCATCAACCATATGACAGCTGTCGAGAAATGTGCATGGGAAGAGTTTGTTTGGGTAGTGAGAAATTTTTTGGGCAATAGGAAGTCTGACGGCTACATTCAGCACGTTGAACAGTTGCTGACACACTTCCAGCGGCTTGGATGCAACATGAGTATTAAGCTTCACTACTTTCACAGCCATCTAGACTATTTTCCTGAAAATCTCGGTGACCTGAGCGAGGAACAAGGAGAGGATTTCACCAGGATATTCGCACTATGGAGGAGAGGAATCAGGGGTACTGGAATGAACATATGATGGCTGATTATTGTTGGAGCATTCAAAATAGTACTCACAATACATCTCACTCTAGAAAATCCAAAAAAAAGGAAATTTTATTCAGAATAAATATATTTAATAAATTTTTTAAACTTATGTGCATTTTCAATGAAAAGCCCTGTCACTTCGTAACTCCAAAACTAGAGCTGCTACATAAAAACGGCATATATTTTTGAAATCAGCGTTTAAAAATTATTCAGATTCATGTAAAAAATCTCATGCAACAGACATGCTGTTTTCCAGTGTTATGTATAAATAAGATAGAATGAAAATTTAAGGATATTGAAAAGAAGTGAAAATGGAATGAAATAGCGGAAGAGTTATGCTTCCAGCGTTCATTAAAGTTGCGGGGCAAAGAACTTTATGAAGCAATATATTCTAGCTTGCAGCTATCGTTTTAACTAACCCACTCATATGTTTAAATTAAAACATATCATTTTTTAAGTTTCTTGTGCGCCTCGACGTATAAAACTACATCTCTAGAAATTCTTCGTGAAAGTTCTATTTAAAGTTCACTTTGAAACGACACTTGCATGTCCTGTCCTGTCCCATACTCTTCACGTTAAGCTTGAAAAGATTTTTGTTTATTATTGTTGACATTTATATTTCGGAAGTAAGCTGCTTCGATATTAAAATACAAATGGTACTCATTAAAGGAGCTACTTAGGGTAGGGCCGAGCTAGTTGAGCAATTTTTCACTTGAGCGGATATAGCTCCTCAATAATAAGTCTCAATGAGTTGTTATGCGGCTTAATGGATTAGTAATTTATCCCTTAGCAAAAGTGTCCGTAGTAATTTTTTTATTACAAGTCGAATTTAAGAGCTACAGCTGTTTAAACGCAGAAAGTCAAGTATGCTCAATGTACCCCATAGGTGAGGCAAGTTGAGCAAGGGTATGGGGCAAGTTGAGCACTAAGAATGTCTAACCAAACCATGGGTTCAATGTTGACTAGAGATGAAGTAAAATATGTGTTTGACAATCAGCTCTTTATTTATAGTCTTTTAGTGACAGAACAATAAAACTTAAAGCAATTTTCTTTGATTAATTAACTAAAACTAGAATCAACAAAACATTAACGTATCTTAAGACTAACTTCAGGATTAGATTCAGTCTTTCTGTTTAAAATCAGACTCAAATATCTTGAAAAATATATTAATAAGATCTTAGCAACTTAATCGTTGTTGTCAATGTTGCAATTGACACAAACAAAA
The DNA here is from genome assembly GCA_954870665.1 of Stratiomys singularior. Classification (NCBI taxonomy): domain Eukaryota; kingdom Metazoa; phylum Arthropoda; class Insecta; order Diptera; family Stratiomyidae; genus Stratiomys; species Stratiomys singularior. The sequence goes on along the minus strand of OX940879.1, from coordinate 108,442,484 downwards.
GTAAGACCAGTACCTGGAACACATTTTGTATGTGCCCATTCCCTGCAAGCTTGACACTGGATCCAATTTTCTCCTGGTAAACTTTCAGCATAGCCTTTGCAACAAATCAGACAGGAATAATCATCATCATCACTTTCCTCACTTGACTGGAGTATTTTTTTACAGACACCCTTCTTCCTTTTCTTATCCATGTTCTTCTTTGGCTTCTTAACTTTTTTTGTGGTTTTATTTTGCTATTCTTCTAAAGCGTTCTTTTCAGGAGTGTTTGTTAGTATTGCAGCTTTCCTCTTTCTTCTGTTAGTTTTAGCTGCTTTTCCAGCTTTTCCAGGGCCAGGCTTTGGGTATGGTCGTACAATTTCCGGGGAAAATACTTGTATAAGGTCGATCGCCTCGCTTTCTTTGTTGCTTGGACCAGGTTCAGGTTCAGCTTGGCTGGTGGAGGCAGAAGGAGCAAGATAAGGTTCAGTGCTGGACATCACAGCTTGCTCTGGATGATCTTTTTCCGGCTCGATAGTTTCTGGTTCAGGACGATCGGTTACAAATGATGGTGAAAACTCATCCTCACCAAAAATGTTTGCATTATACGGGAAGATGCCTGTTTTTCGGAAACCGTTAACAATATTTATACTTGCCTGAGCAAACGGCAACGAATCAGCGACTATTTTTGGTATATCATAAATAGTAAGGGTTTTTCCCGGATTTTTTCGTAGCCATGCGTCTTGAGCAGCAGCGCAATACTTTTTGAACGGTTCAAAGACTGACACATACAACGGTTGTAATTTATGGCTACAATGCGGTGGAAAGGGCAGCATTACAACTCCGTTCTCTTTGGCCAAAGTTAGTGTCTTCACGTTCAAGTGATTATCCAACACTAACAAAACAGGACGCTCCATGGACGGTTTCACATGTTTGATAAAATGTTGCATAAACTGATAGAATTCTTTGTCTGTAACCCATCCACTGGCATTGCCTGCTCCTATACATTAAAGGGGACCACCGTTAAGAAAGTGTGTCTTAAACTGTTTTCTCGGAAATACAAACATAGGAGGTACAGCATTTCCAAGAGCAGATACAGCAGTTACTACTGTAACGTTAGTCCCTCGTTCCCCAGAAGTCATTGCGCCGACGTTGCGCTTACCTTTGGCAGCTACAATTTTATTTGGATACTCCTGTCTCATCTATATTCCAAATGTTTGCCGCAGTAAATCCATATCTATCTATTACTTCCGCTTATTTCTCAAAAAAAAACTTTAACATTCTCCTCATTAAATGATGTTGCCCTACCAAGACTGGTGGGTTCTGGTTTTCGTATGGATAGCTCCAGATTTCGTTTTAAAAACATCGTAAGCCATTCTTTTCCGGCCATCTTATTTGCAGTCCAGCTGGGTGGCATTTTAATGCCAAATTTAACAGCACATTCGTAGGCAAGGCGACGGACGTCTTTTGGAGAATATCCATAGAAGATTGATGCCATTTGTAGCAAGTATTTTTTCACAGAGTCTTCCTGTGTAGGAGAAAATACTTGCCTCGGTGTTGCATAGCCCATGGATGAATCACCATCTTCATTTAATTTCTTCAAAAATCTTGTCAAAGTCATCCGTTTGATACCAAATTCTTTAGCGGTGGCATAAACACTTTTTCCTTCATCATTGACAGCCTTTGCAGCATTTTTTAAATCTTCAGTAGTGCAAGAACATTTTGTAGTCTGCCTCTTGTAAGTCCGCATCCTCACAAAAAATAAAACATTCATTACTTTAGTTGTTTGAGTCGCGGGGTAAGTTGAGCAACTATAGCTCAACTAACCCCAACCCGGAATTTTAAAACAAAAGTGAGGTTATAAAAAAATCGTAAGAATTATACCCAGAACCTCTCTACATATCAAAAGTACAATAATTCTCTGGAAGATTAACACTCACCTGATTGAAAACAGATAACAATTGACTAATACAGACGAAAACTTGCGATAAACGACGTTTTTACTTTTTGGTCACAAAATAAACAAAACGCACGGGTGCTTCACTCGTTCGTCTAGCCGCCACTAGCGATCGCGTGGTGATTACCGCTCCCGCAACTCTTTCTTTCCGTCTATGCGTACGGTGAATAGTTTGCGGGATATTTCGATTGCCCAACTTGCCCCTATGCTTAACTAGCCCCGCCATACCCTACTCTAAAAACGGAAAACAAAAACATTTTATAGAAAAAGCAATATTAACAAAAAGGTCGAAAAATTCGCTATTTAAGTGTTAAGACTTCTTAGAGAGATATCAAGTCAATAGAACTGTCACCACTTTTTTCTTGTTAATCAGCTTTATATTTCTGTATTGTAAAGTTTTTGAAAAATCAAACAAAAAAACCAATATTGGGTTGGAAAAAACAAAAAGTAGGTATTCAATGTGTTATTCCACAGATATCTCAATCTCTACGATCATGCACGTTTCGTGGGTTTTTCTGCTTTTGATGCCATGGTCTGCTACTGCTACAGGCTCCTTAATCAAAAAGCGAACCCTTATGTGGTTTCAATTTGAAAGCTTACTCACTTTATTATAACCACATTATTAGCGCAGAAACAAAAATCAAAAGCAATAATCTAATGACAAATATAAGCTCACTTTCCTTTAAAAAAAAACGTCTCCCCAATTCTACCCTCTATTCTAAATAAAACTCAAATCGTCCATATCCTTTTCATGTTTACAAACTTTCGACATATGTCGCGAAAATACCAACGACATGCTGACGTTAAAAAAGCGTAAAAGTGAAGGGACAATTTTTAGATAGCTCAAATATGATTTCTTCTCACTGGGAGGATAACATCTGAATCCGCGAATCGTTTCTGACAACGATGCATTGCAGTATATTTATATTTATACAGTTGTCTTTGTATATCCATACGTATGAAACCTTCAAGATATTGTAAGCTGAAGAAAATAGGAAGAAAAAAAAAACAATTTAAGTCGCATCCTTGAGGAATGGGAAGGATTTCAAAATAATGTTTTATTTTTATTTTGACAAATGTTTGATTTACTTTTGTCAAATTGCAATCCATTAAGGACACATAATATTTTTGTTATCCTTATGACATCATTCATGCTTCCTGCTTGAGAGACGATGATGCAACCTGAGATGGATGGGTGGATGGTGGAATATGATATTTGGAATGTTGAAACTTTTCAAGTCAATCGTAAATTTAAATTCCTTTACTGAGAATTTATAGTTAAGGTAGTTTGAAGTTTTCGCTGTAGGGGAAAATTGCCACCATTTTCTCTAATTCTGTGCGTTTCCTATCAATTGGAGTACCTAACCTGTGTAACTTTCGACTCCTCGACAAGTACTCAACACAACAAAATCTCCTTGAAGCGACCACAGGAATGCAAGTAAAATTTAAATGCTCAACAACATCGACCAGCCAACAGTCATTAATTATCTCAAACGTGATTGGCATTAATTCATTTCACAATTCATTCGTGATGCGTTGCATTATTTCCTTGCATATCAGTGAATATTACAAATATCATCTCCTGCAAGGTTTGTCGGTTGGGTTTACGTTTATTTACCTGTCTCCCTGCCTATTGATATTTATTACGAAAAGTAAATCACCTGCAGCGTTGTACTAACCAACTAACGTAACAGGAGGCGGCAAGGTGGCGACAAGCGTTAAATATAAAAATAATAAAAGAAACAAAATTAAAGGAAACCAAGAAATTGTGGAATTTATTCTTGACTAGTGTCGAGAGCCCGACGAGCGATTTGTCAAATTCGTTATGCCCCAGAGGCTTATTAATCAGCCGAACAACAGTCAACGAAATGTCGACAAACACATACGCGAGAATCATTCACACAACCATCAATGATAAAGATGATGCCGATCATGATGAAAAGTTTACTGTGATGAGATGGGATGTGATTTTTGTTCACAAATATGTATCCAGACGATGATGACGAGGATGATCGACAACCACAACCACGATGACAACAAATGACTTTTGAAGACATTGTTTGCCATCCACAAAATAAGTTGAGTCAATTCAAAATAATACGAAAATTCTATGTGAAAAGATTAACAATTCGATGTCTTTATGGAGGCTAACGTCGTTAGAAAAGGATTAAAATAATGAATAATAGTTGCCGGGTATGGACAGGAAGTCGGCGTCACATGAAACACTAAAACGTTTTCGAAAAAAATGAATGGCATCAAAATGCAAGCAATGATAAGTTTTATAACCAATTTTATTTGTGAGTTAGTTTATAATTATATATATGAGATAATTTAAAAAGTATTGAGCGTTATTTGTCACTAGATGGTGTTCGTTGACATATATCGGGCAATACTAATCAGATGGAGTCAAACTGACATGCGTTAGAAAGGTGACATTCTGCATTTTCTGCACAGTTTTGTTTTTCGTCGTAGGTGTCAAATGTTTTATTCATTTAAAAATGACTGAAATCTCTGAAAAAAATCATTATATTTTACAATATCACTACGATCAAGTTGAGAATGCATCGCAGGTTCATGAAAAAAATGGGTAAGATATGAGAATGTCGCTCGAAAAAGATCATGATCAATAAAAAAGGTGAATCATCACAAACGACTTCAAAGCCAGGATTTTTTTTGTGATAGGGAGGTGAAGGCTGTTTACGCCCTGAGTGTGGGACTCCCAGACGCAAAATGCTTTTGGACTACCCACTAAAAACCTCCCCTATAAACCTGAGAACCTAGCCTGGAACCGTTTGACAATTACTTCGGGCTAGGCCTCGTGTTCCTATGCCTAGAGACGCCTTAGTATTATGGGAATCTCTTCTTTAACGGGAAGGACGGGAGAGGAAGGAAGTGCTGGAAAAGAGATGCATCCATCCCCGAAGCCTCCCAGCGATCCAATAAAGCTTTTTTCAATACCAGCACGGCCCGAGTATATTGCGCCACGCGATTCCAAATGTCAACTGTTTTCAGCCCCCGCGTACCCGAGGAAATCGAGGACATCACGGAATATTACCCTGAACCAATTATGGACTACGATTCGGCTGATGAACCAAAATTGACGCCTTGCGCTGGCAGATATTATGTTTTGGACATAGTTGCGTCACACGGTAGCACCGATGTGACACTCGAGTGTGAACGGCTCCAATCTAACGATCATACCGTCTCCGTCCCGGTAAAACCTTGGCAGGCCTCGGAGTTCGTTCGAAGTTCGCACCATTGAGTTGGTAGTGTAGGTTCGGTTGAGACGAACTCCCGATTAGCGCCGGTCTGGCCCTGAGCACCTGTCCCCATAAGGGCTGGTATCAACCCTCGCATGGCCTCCCTGCTTAGCAAAGATAACCATGGGACCAATAAGGCGACTACACATACGAGTGGAGATAGCGGCTCTGAGGGGGACCCATAAGAAATGATAGCAAACAAATTAGACACAAAAGAAAATATGTCAGAACAGAAACATTCGAAAACGGATGGACGAAAAGTAGGAAATCTGGTACAACCAGAGATTTTAACAGCATTTGGGTGCAGCAAGAAAACCATGCGCACACCAGAGCGACCAAGAACAGAAGAACAGAACCTCTTACAACCTTGAAGAGACGAACACACGGTAGAGAAAGGCGAAACGATTGAGAAATTTATGATTGTTGCCATCACCATCGAAGTGACTGAAGCACGAGACACAAATAAAGAAATTGTCATGGATTGTGCAGAGGAAGAGCGGCTATACCGTAAAGCAGAAAGGGTTATTAAACGCATCACTGCCATATGCAACGCACAAACGAACCTTAGCAAAGAGGTTAAAAACGGAGTTCTGGAGTTGGAAGACCTTCTAACCCGAATAGATCATTATAGACGCAGGTTGCTAAAGGCAGAGGAAGAGCAACAGGCAAATTCATTCGACAGCGCAGTAGTCGTCCCGATTTCTACTGCCACCAAAAGGTTGGCCTGCAGCCCAATGAGAGGGGATCGGGATAAACGGAGGAAGGACGAGGACAGGACGCCGAACGATCAAATCGCGATTTGAGGAGGGTTTTCAGACGACACTATTCAAAGCTGCCAAAATGGCAGCTTAAAAAACCGGCCCTAAAGTTCAAAATCGATAAACCTCCACAGGAACCGAAATGCAAGGAATCATCACACATAACCCAAGAAACTAAGATTAAGAAGCGTCGAAAACCCATTGGGCAGGCACTGCTGGTTAAACCCACCGACGGTAGATCCTCTGCGGATGTTCTGCGAGAAATCAAGGGAGCGGTAATACCCAAAGACATATAAACTGCAATAAAAGCTGTACGGCCAACTCGCAACTTGTTGAGTTCGGATCAGATGCAAACAATAAAGACGCGTTCCGTGACGCAGTCAAAAGAGTCCTTGGAGAGAAGGCAACTGTAGTCTCACTCAAGCCTAAGGGCACACTGGAAATAAGAGACTTTGACTGCGTTAAGGATCTGCCACCTGGCACCTTATAACGCAACTTCCCCGTACTAGGCGAGACGAAAGTCAGGCTGGCCAAACCTAACAACAGGGGCCATAATCGACCTCACCGAGAGGGAAGCAGAACAGCTTTTGAAGCAGGGCAAAATAAGAATAGGGTGGGTTATTTGTCGGATACGGCGAAGGACCATTCCGCTTCGGTGTTTCAAGTGCCTCGGATACGGTCATACCACACAGACATGTAATGGAACTAACCGAAGATCCTTGTGCTACAATTGCGGTAAGACAGGGCATAAAAAGAAGGAATGCACAGACAAGTCACACTGTGTTCTTTGCCAAGAGTATAACCCGAGACCAGATGATTTGAAACATATTCAGGCACAGGGAAGTGTCGGGTTCTTCCAAGAAGCCCTAACCAAGGCAAAAGCGCTTCTGCAATGATTTGTAAAGCCAGTATTGACACCAAATAAGGTTATGCGGTATGTATGGTGGGTTTGGAAGAGTATTGTTATCATGCGGTGCTAGAACCTGGCTAAACACTCAATTCGGCTTCGTACAGTCAGCAATTAACCAGATTGCAATCAGCAATTCAAAAAAACCGGACAGAATTGATCAATACAAAGAGCGTTGTCTTCCAGCATGACAATAAGAGACCACACACATCTTTGATGACCCGGCAAAAATTGACAGAGCTTGACTGGGAAGTTTTAATGCATCCACCGTGTAGTTTAGACCTTGCACCATCAAACTACCATTTGTTTTGGTCTCTGCAAAACTTCTATAATGAAAAGAAATTCACTTCAAAAAGGGACTGTGAAAATCACTTGGCCAAGTAATTATCAATGATGTAATACTTCAATACGATTTCGCAGTCTGTTCATTCGAAATTATATATTCCAGGAATGATCCCGCGTGAACGACGCTTCAGATTAGCAATAAATGCGAAAGATTTTCAGGAAGAAACCCCAAATATCACTCCCTGAGTAATTTTTGTATAGGAAATGTGACGCATATAAGTTGAGTTCTCCAACTACGACACATTTCAAATTAGCTTAATTCGGTATTACATAGGTCGTGCTGGTAACGAGCTTTACTAACGTTGATGCCAACAATCAATATTCGTTTGTTGAAGCTAATATCCTTGAAAATTTATTTCGATTTTTGCTCATACATGCTTAAAAGTTCATTTAAATCCTCGAAATGTTTTCATATTATCATGTAAAATCGAAATTCAGTAAGAACTTGGAATTAACCTATGAACAAGAATCTATGAATTAAATGTAACACTTTACATAAAAAATAGGCATAAAGATTTTTCGGACGATATTTTCATTAAACTGCTACAATGAGCGCTTTAATCCACCCAGTTAATGTGTCCTTGTGTTAAAATTCAATTTCCAAAACACACAGCGACACAATTATCATCTTCTCTTGTTCAAATTAAAAGTAAATACTTGAAATGGACAGTTGTATTACGCCGAAAGGATTTGAACACTAAATTCAACGAAAACATACTTATCGCATGAAAAAAAAAATTAAATACATTCATTGGCCAATTTCAAATCAGATCTCTTTTCTCGTCAAACAATAGTTTCACAAAAGAGCTGATGAAATCCTTTCTCCTTTTCTTTTCATCCCATATTGCTTTCGCTAGCTTGAGAGCATTTCTAGTGCATCGACGACATTTCGAATGATCGAAAATTAAAATTGAACGATTAAAAATACTTCTCGCTTTTGGGTACGAACATAGCAAATCAGTATTCTCCTTACAGAACAGGACAAGAAAGGAGCCGACAAAGAAATAATCAATAACCTTTTTAGCCGGGTCATAATTGACTACCGAATAGTATGAGTAAATCTTCAACGCCGAACGCAGTGTAATTTTTAATCCTTTGAGAAGTTCCCATTTTTTTTTTTTGCACGATTTTTTCAGTATGAGTTTCATCGACACTAGGACCAAAATAGAATAGAGATTATTTGCTCGAAAGTGATTATTTGCTACAGGAGTAATTGTTGCCGGCAGCTACCAACGTGTTTTCTTTTTGTGATAGGCATGGGAGGACAGGTGGGCAGTTGGAATACAGGTAAAAAAATATTTTGGAAGACATAAGATTCTCAGCGGAAACTTTAACCCCTATTTGCATGATGATAGAATCATATTTATTATTGAATTTGTAACGTAGGAGGGCTATGTTCCCTGAAATATTCAATGTAATCGATTAATTTATAGTCCTTTACATAGACACAGTATAACATATGAGCTCGTCACAAAGGCATTGAACTAGTCCAACGTGATTATCCTCTGACTCAACCCGAAAGGACGGATTAGGTGCGTTTGGGTGGTTTATTTTCTTAAATTCATAGACATGAGTACTCAGAACCAGTTCACATATTCACTCAAAGCCAAATACAATCCCTTGACAATAGGCAGAAGCGAAATCTAAGCTCAATGCTATTTTCATATCCTTTTTTAGTTCTTTCCTTTGAAATTCTCTAAATTGTGTGATGTCAAAGGTGACACTCATTAGCAAGATACAAATGGGCACGTTCGCAATGCCAAAACATGTACATCGCATCTAATCCTCCCTGGACAACTTGTTAAGTTCGTGCCGAATTTGTTGTCTCAAACAAAATCTCGCGGTGCATTCTGTTCACTATCGTTCTATTGCTGCAACTCCTTGAAATGTTCATAATGCACATAATTCAAGCATTTGATAAAGGAGACCGTCTTGCGAATAGAATTCGTTTAAAATCGCGAATGTCTACGACCAAGGCAAAATAAACCATGTAAAGTCACACATCGTCAAGAAAGCCTCTGTTGCACAAAAAACAAAAACAACATAAAACACTGCCAAAGCGCTAAAAATATATTCCGTAAACAAAAGTTTCAAAAAGGACCGGAGCTTTTCTAAATGTGAGTGTTTTTTATTCTATCTTGTGAAGGTTCTCTGAAGCATACATTTTTTCCGCTGCAGGCAACTACCACGGCGTTAGAACAGTCCTTATCGTGATAAACTGACGGTTTCTCCACTCGTTGTTTATTCTATTTTCCCACAGTACCAAACTCAAAGCAAAAGAGGACCTCTTGCGAGAAATCCTTTGATTTACCGTGACTCTAAACTTGCAAGCCACCTAATCATAAATAACATGCTGCAACACTCGACCGTCAGGATTCGCTCGCTTCGTTTCATTTCGTTTCACTTCTCTTTTCTGCATTATCCTACATACAGCATTCTGTTGTTGTTGTTTTTTTTGTTGTACTTATGGTTAGCACGTGTTTCATCGATGTTATCCTTTGTGGTAATTTTGCAATCGTAAAAGACGCGGAAACGAAATTAACGCCACTAAACAAACGTAATTAGTGCGCGGCAATTGCTTATGCGCCGACACCTTCGGACAACAAGGCGACTGTGTTAACGGTGGCTGCATTGGGGACTGAAAAAGAAAACCTTTCTTAGAGCCATGCACTTTTCTCCTTTGATGCAACATGTTCGGCACAAGGAGTATAAATTAGCGTACGGATTTTCTATTTTCATAACAAACATCAAAAGAAAAATTTGCTTCCGAAACAATGCATTCACGCTTGCCATTCAAATTATGTCTCGAGAAATTATAAATATGATGCTTCGAATAAAGCAGCCTTGTTCAAAATGCATGCATACGTTTACTTTTTTTTGCGTTTTCCGTTTTCAATAAATAAAAAGTCTTTAACAGCTGAATCAGTGTAGATTTCTACTAATTGCATTCAGTTTAACACCTCGCTTTACCTTGGCAAGAATTACACATGTTTCATCAATAAGCCTCCTCCTGTCCACACCGTTGCTAGAAAGCAGAAACAACAAAAAAAAAACGTTGGAGCCAACATCGCACCAGGCATTCCTCGAAAACATTGAGAACACAAAAAATCCCAATAACATCTTGGTGGAATGAGTATGGGTCGTGAGGTGATCTGGCGAGTGCCGGTTTTCTTTCATTACTTCGTTAATTTTTTCTTGCTGCTTCCTCCGAAAACCCATTTTTCATTTTTATCGTTAAAAATTAATGATCATTTGTCGTAATTGACATTGCGCCTAATTGTCTGGTGAAGTCCAAGTTCCATACTCTTCAGACTGCGGCAGCAACTTGAAAAGCAAAAACGCATCCCAATCGACTTGCAAAATCCATTAGACTTTAGTAAATTTAGCGAATAAGCTAGTTTTTATGCTGAAATCACAAATAAACTAATGCAACACTAATTTTCTTCACAGTCCAGACTAACGGACACCAAGCGTTTCTTGGGATCGCTAAGAAGGTGCGTACAGTTCCAATTTGCTCCGATCTGCCGGAGTGGTGTGTCATTAGTTCTTTACACGCCACATTTTTTTTTAACCCGCTCTTATTATCTACTTTTTCGCTCCTCTCGTCAACAATCTTTGAATCATCAAGTTGCAAATGACTTAATCATTTTCTCTGTGGGCCTTCATATGATACAACGCTAATGCTGGTAGGATAGCACCGTACTAAGCGTCCTTAAGTTGATTGTTTTTTTTTTTCATGTTTTTCTCTCCCGACCCATTGCTTCTTGGTCCCCACTATCATAATTTATCCTCTGCAGTTCTTTTTACATCTCATTATTCACTTTGCGTTCGTCTTAATGTCTCCACACAAGAATCTTTACCTGTACCCCGTTTAAGGTACTCCAGTGAATTAATTGAAGCCCCATTTGTCATGTCAACAATTTAATATAGTTTTTGGTAGAGTAACCACTGGAGGATAGTTGTAGCTTAATCGGACCCTTGAACAAGTCAATAATGGAACGGAGGAAGACGCGGCAGCTATCAAATTTCAAATCATTTAACATACAGTAGACGATTTTTAGATAAGTTTACGCTTCCTGTTTGCTGCGGAGATTCAATTTGATTATTTAATTTATAGTCATTAAATACTCCTTCAATCGTTTTCGAGGAGCATTTATTAACCATTTGATTGGGCCAAGCCAGTAGTAAATTTCAAATGAAAATCGTTTTAGATGTTTAAAAGTTGCGTAAACTTGCTAAAATATTCGCTGAGAAGTTAACAACAGCCATGGAATTTTCTATAACATTGATTTGCCAATGTGAGTTTTATCAAACTGCAGCTTTGACAGGATTAAGAAGGCTTTATGAGTACCTCTGAATATTAACGGAAATAGTAAAGTACTTTCAAAAATCCTGAAAATTCGTACGAAAGCCGGGATTGAAAATTTGGAAATTTCAAAAGTATCGATTTAACTGTCATCATTATTCTGCTATGAGTCCTGCAGCATGAAATTATAACATAGTGAAGCGGTTTGGAAGTCGTTGCACAGTCATAGAAATACAGGTAAGGTTTGTTCTACAAAGTATGACCCACTAGTAATGGGTACAAAGCCAGGACAGAATTCTTCGTCCTAATATGCTCGACATAGTTTTTAAATGTAAGCTTGCGATCGAGGTCTAAGATCTAAATAGGTCAAATCTTCGGACTAGGGAATCATATAGCCTGGAAAGTTTATGGGAATGTTACGAGGCATGATGGACTTAGGTTTTCCGCTGATGAATATTAACATGGTTTCCTCTTTTTGTTTATTTTAGAAGTACTGATCTGTAGAAGTACTAGTAGATTTTTTCTAGCAATTTCCTCAGGTTGGAGATTATCTGGATTGTTGCCAGAAGTGTAGAAGGAAGTGTAGTCCAAAAACACTGTTAGTTGGCGGTTTTGGCTTGTAGGTAAGTCGGGCGTGTATACATTGAAAAGTGTCGGACGCAGGCAAGAACCTTGTGGAACATCAACAGGATTAATTTTCCCAGCGGATCGAATTTTAACCTGATAAGTCTGTATCGACTTCATTTAGTGACGCCATTTTCTATTCAACGCTGTTTTGATTTAAAATTCAACACTTTTTGGACAAATTTCGCTGCGACCCGTTTCATACCTAAAACATTCGAACAAATGTTCATGGAAGTAGACATGAACATGCCAACATCATCATCATGTCTTTGATTTTAAGTTGACGCTCAGTCCTAACCATTTTTTTAAACTTTTTACGCGTTTTCATCGATTGTTTATGTATTGATGAGTTCCACGTTTTCATCGTCCGGAGTGTTCGCCATCTTCAACCGTTGATAGCCATCTTGGAAACTATCAATAGGACTAGTGAATTCTTGTTTTACTTCAAACAGATTCACTCAAGAATTTATCCTCATCCATGTGTTCCTTATTTTTCTCTCTCTTCTCTCTCTTTTCTCTACTCTCTCCCTACTCTACTTTACATGTTGTACATGGTTTTCTATGTTTCACAGCAAAATTTTTCATTTTTCATTATTTTTACAATTAATTCCTTTACTATTGCCAATAATAATAACGAGAAAATTAAAGTCGGCTGGGTTGTGTGTAGGATATGTCGGAGGGTAACCCTAACTAGATGCTACAAGTGCCTTAGCTTCCGGCACATCTCCTTGAACTGCAAGGGGCCAGATCGAAGCAAACTGTGCTACACGTGTGGCACTTCCGGCCATAAGGCGAAAGACTGCCCAAACGAACCCAGTTGCATCTTTTGCAAAGATAAGGAACGGAACTCTGAAGATCTGGCTCATATTCCAGCAAGTGGTAGGTGCCAGGAGTTCAAAGAGGCACTAAGCAAGAAAACAGCAAAGACATGATCCTAGTCCTGCAGATCAACCCACACCGCAGCTCAACCGCACAAGATTTACTAGACTAGGTTGCGAGGGAGAAAAAAGTCGAGTTGTTGCTGATATTTGAGCAACACCACAACAAGGAGGAGGCTGGAAGGTATTGTGATCGATCCGTTACCGCCGCCATCTGGGTACGTGATAGGGATCTACCCGCAGCTCGGACTCGCTCCAGCGGAAACGGCTTTGTGCTCATTGGGTGCGCCGATTTGACATTCATAAGCGTCTATTTCATACCGAATGAGTCAATTTCATGTTTTCAGAACAGGCTCGATGAACTGGAGGAAGCTGTCTCGAGCACGGAAGGCCGAATCCTTGTTGGCGGTGACTTTAACGCCAAGGCGATAGAATGGAGAATGCCTCTTCCAGACCCGAGAGGCAAAAGAATCCTAGAAATGGCGGCTAGGAGGCAACTTGTCATCATGAACGTTGGGAACACACCAACTTTTCGACGGGGAGGCTGCTTGGGAACTATTCCGGACAATGTGACATTTGCTTCGGAGTCCTTAGTGCCTAGGATACACAGATAGAGGGTACTGGAGGACTACTCGGCGAGCGATTATCAGTACATTGCTTTCGAAATTGGCAAGCGTGCTACTCGACGCGTAGCAACCGAACCCTCAACTGTCGGTTTGAATAAATCTAAAATAGATGTCAACGCATTTGCCACAGCTTATATGAGAGGTGAAACTATGACGGCAATGGGTGGAGCCTCAGCTGAAAACATGGTGAACTCAACCATGAGGCTCATCAAGCATGCGTGCGACTGCTCTATGCCCAGGCGACGGCCTCGACACAATAAGCCTGCTGTATACTGATGATCACAGAATGAATGTCACAGACTCCGCCGCGAAGCCCAACGTTCAAGAAATTGAGACGAGTCACATTCCCGAACGCTGGCATACAGGTCAGCCAGAAAACTTCTCTGCAGGATGATTAACGAAAGCAAGGTTCGCTGCTGGCATAACCTAGTTGAGGACATCGATAGAGACCCGCGGGGGCTGGGTTACAAGCTTGCCATGCGGAAATTAGCAGCTGCAAGGAGGCCCTGTGTCCTTGAAATGGAAAAAATGGATGAGATTGTTCGAGCACTTTTCCCTATGCATCCTGTTCGTCCCGATGATCCAGATGTTGAATGTCCTGGAGAATGCCCACTTTTTAGCGCCATCGAGCTGGATAATGCGGTGACATCTTCAAAATCGAAAAAGGCCCCAAGGCCAGAAGTGATACAGCTTGCACATCAACTTTGCCCTGACAAGCTGCTAACCACTTTCAATGCTTCTCTGCAGCAGGGCACGTTTCCAGATTGTTGGAAAGAGGCGAGGCTCGCGCTGATCCACAAGGGGAAGGGGAACGCAGAACAACCATCTTCATATCGGCCCCTATGTATGTTGATCACCACTGGGAAGGTGCTCGAGAGGCTCATTAGAGAAAGACTTGGAGAGGCCATTCGAACTGTCAGGGATCTGTCTCCTCAGCAGTACGGCTTCAGGGCTGGTCGACCCACGATCGGTGCAGATAATAATAGCAGAGGTAGTGAGTGCGGTCCAGCAGGCAGAAGCCCACAATCAACACTCGAGACGATTAGAACTGCTCATAACACTCGATGTGAGAAATGCCTTCAATTCTGCTAGACAGACAGATATTCTTCGTGCTCTGGAATCTTTCAGGGTGCCGAGGTATCTGATGCGGATATCGAAGGACTATATCAAAAACCGGAAACTCACCTATGACACATTGGGAGGCCGGTGAAGAATTGATTTGACATCAGGGGTGGCGCAAGGTTCCGTTTTGAGCCCGGACCTCTGGAATGTCTCGTACGATGAGCTTTTAAGGTTGCAGTTACCGGAGGAGTCGCGCCTGGTTGGCTACGCAGATGACGTAGCAGTACTAGTCGCCGGACGTACTGTCGGACAGGCGCAACTCAAACTGGGTGCGGTAATACGCCGAGTGAACGAGTGGATGACAGACCGTGGGCTCAGCCTAGCGCTGGAAAAGACTGAGGTTGTCGTCCTGACCAAGAAGCGGATCCCTCGTGTTATTCCCGTTCGGGTGGGAGAAATGATCATCGAGTCGAAAGAATCAATCAGACACCTTGGCGTGATGATTGACTCGAAGATGAGTTTTTCGAGTAAGTTCGAGCACCAGCGGATAAGACTTCCGTGCGAGTATCAGCGCTCAATCGCATTATGGTAACCTCGAGCAAAATACGTCTACTGATGAGTGTAATGAAGTCAGTGCTCTTGTATGGCTCCGAGGTTTGGGCTGACGCTTTTAGTAAAGAGACGCACCGAAGGCGTCTGGCACAAGTGCAGTGGCAAGGAGCTTTGCGGATAGTGGCTGCATATCGCGCTGTCTCTGAACCTGCAGTGCTGGTAATCTCGATGGTGGTTACTATTAAGTTACTTGCAGACGAACGGAAATGTGTATACTCACGTAGGGGGTAGTCGGCGAAAGAAACCGTCAGCCGAGAGGAACGGAGAAGGACCCTAACCTTGTGGCATCAAATATGGGAAAACAAAACGCGAAGCAGGTGGACCGCACGGCTGATTAGTGACTTGGTGCCATGGTTCTACAGAATGCATGGTGAGACTGATTATTACCTAACGCAACTACTCAGTGGTCACGGGTATTTTCAGTCTTACCTGTATAAGATAGGAAAGTCACCATCCCCAACTTGCGTGTTCTGCCCGGGGATGACGGATGACGCCTGCCATACGCTCTTTACGTGTACCAGATGGACAAGCCTCCGTTCGCATCTCTCGAAGAAAATAGGCGTGCTCTCCCCAGAAAATGTAACGGGAAAAATGATGCAATCAAAAGACAATTGAACTGTGTGTCACATTACGTACAGAGAGTACCTCTTATAAAGAAGGGCATGATTTATTGCTTGGGGAGGGAGGGGGGATCTCTGTAACAGCAATCCTCTTCCTTCCAATCCATCTGTGCAGAAAGAGGGATTTCCCTTAACCTGAAGGCGCCGCTAAGCGATGATTAATGAGGCCTAGTCCGTAGTAATGTGACAAACAGTTCCAGGCTAGGTTCTCGGCCTGACAGGGGAGGTGTTAAGTCGGTAGTCCGGTAGCGGGAGTCCGACACTCAGGGCGTAAAAGCCTTCACCTCCCAAACAAACAAAAAATTGCCAATAATATGCACAATGACAATTTTATGACATTGACATGCTTAGTTATAACAAAATTTTAGGAATTTGGTACACACATGTTCAGCAATAGAAATTTATCGCATTCTGGTATCCTGAGCCGTTGAGCTGAGAATTAGTTACACAGTAACTAAAAAGAAAACCTTCCTATGGAATACAGGTGGCTCGAGGTTGGTTTGATTAAGCGCGCTTGTTTGGCGGAATATAAATGTCAAATAGAACATTGTAGGACCTAATATGAGTTCTGATTAATAAACTGAGGGTACAAAGATTCCTTGTACCCGTGAAAATTTAGTCGATGTAAAGTGACGAGAGGTTGTTTTCAAATTTCCAATGAATGACAATGAAAAGAATGCTTAAATAGCAATTTATTGGTGGATTTTAACACAAATTTCATAGACGCAAAAATACGAGCACTAGCAGCAAAAAGAATAAAACAAAATTCCTCCAATATTCCCCACATAAACCACCAAAGAGCCCGAAAGATTTATAACCGACTATACTTAATAATGCGACTACAATTTCTTCTTATGCTACAACCTTTAAAAAAAAAAGTAAAACGATAGACTTTTATTTTCTTCTAACCAGAAACTAACACGAAAGATGAGAAGCAAATCTATTTTTCTTATAAATTGTAGACTAGACGCGTCACTACCACTTAGTGGACGACTCCACAAAGTCTTGTTTTCACTGTTGACCAAATATTTATGTAGCCAAATAATATAAAGGAGAAAAAAAAATTATTTAAGTCTGCTTAGTTTTTCTACCAACACAATAACAAAAAAAAAAAATATAGAAACGGAAGCTTTTGGCCTTTGCTAGAACTATCTACGTACGAGTTTAGTATGTGATGCTGTGATTTGATTTTAGGGGATGGAATGAGTTTGGCAGTCCTTGTGGCTGAAGTGAAATTTGATGCTCTATATGTCGTTAAAAATGTATTAAATTGTTGCGAGCATTCCGAACATGATGTGACCAATCAAGTGTGCAAATATATTAGGATGAATACGGGCAGAGTTTGGATTAAACAGCTCTGATTTTTCTGCTAGAATCTAATTGGCACTATTACATTATCCTTGCAGCAAAATTTGATATGTGTACGTCGCTTCGACATTCGACATGCACAGGAAATGAGATATGTGCATAAATTTCTTGAAAATACCACACCAAAATGTAATTACAATCATTTGATATGATTTATTCCGTACGAGTCTCATAAAATCGTTTTGCCAATAACAAAAGAACCTCCTGTGCTGTTTTGTTCCTTGTATTTTTCTCATATCAATGCCAACCTTATCCTGAGCTAGAGCTACATACCAGGTAATTTTATCGCATTCCGCCCTCATCTTGTGCCCGCGGATTGTGAAGGTGAAACGGATTCCGCTTCGCCAATGTTTCAGTGCATTTCACATGCACACCTGGACGGATGTTGCACAGAGGATTCTCTTGATATGTTCCTTTGTATTATTTGGTGCATGGTTTTCAGATTAAAAGGAAAAGGATCCTGTCATGATGATCTGCGCTACGAAGGATGCGAGAGGATGAGGTTGGCGGTGTAGGTAATGTTCACAGAACAAATGACTGATGAGATTTTTCGACAACTCAACCAGAAAGTGCAGAAAAAAACAAAACTCATGGGTCGGCAAAAGATGGGATAGATGCCGAGAACGGAATGAATTGATGCCATGGAATTTCGGTGCTCATGTAGGAGGATTCCGAGGACGATTCGGGGACATCAGACCACCAGCAACATGCTTGAAAAAAAAGAGTGTGCGCTTCTACAAAATGTCACATCACATTTCGGTGCACATATCCCAGGTAACACACCTATGTATAGTCATGTATGAATGGAGTTTTCGCTGCAGGGTGCCGCGTTAAACGATATATCACTAAAATTGATGGAAAAACGAGGACTGGAATATTCTTTTTTATATACATTTTTAGGACGCTTGCATCCTTGCAACCTGCGGCTTCTACAAATCCCTAAGATTCAAGCGAGAGAATTTCAGGTTCTGTAATCGTAAATTCACTAGCGGTTCTGTTCAACGTGAAAAAGAACTGACAACCACCGGGTTGATCATGAGTATGTTATGTTTTGCTTTGCACTTCTAACGTGTGAGGAAAAGGCTGCCGATTAGTGGATCTTTTAATTTAGTGTCAAAGATTCATTGCGACAACGTGGTATGGGCGGCTGTGTTTGTTTTGAGAGAATGATGACCTTTTGAAAATCGTAGATTTTCGATTAGAGATGACGGTGATAGATGGTTGTGCTACCTTCTGGGAATTGGTGTTTTTGGGCGTCAAACTGTCTATTTCGAACTGAAATTATGGCGGACGGATGGTCACCTAGTTGGAGATGGATAGTCGTCATAACGTCTAGGAATGATGTTTAAATTCGCAAAAGTGTTTGGCGTAATTTAATCTGTAATTTTTTTCTTGTTTTATACTGAAAACTGTTGCAACAATTCGTTTTCACCCTTTCATATGTTCAGTTGAATAATTCACGTATATTTTTATCTTCACATTAATAATAAATTTATTTTGGTCGGTTTTCGTACACGTCAGACAAACCTATTCTATTTTATCTAACAACATCGCATCGTTTTCAATTCAAACATGTCACAAAAGTTTTCATTGGTGCCAAAAGTTGCAATTATTCGCAATTGATTAAACCATGATCAATTTGTTACTCTGCAAATATCACTAGCTAAATGTTTTTCAAAAAAAGGCCCGGAAAGCGCAAAATGGGAATTTTCGGCAATATGTTCATTTATTGAACTTTCAATGTCACGATTGTTAATCAAATTGAGTGACATTGACGATAACATGGTCCTTTTCCGAGGGTATCGCCACATAGAATATATAACAGTCATGTTTAGCTGAATTGCGGACCCAATTTAAATACTATCCGAATATTTTAGCAGATGGAGAATAGAATCGAATAGTTGGTCCTTTGGAGCCAGTACTACTGAGCACTCTTGCTCCAATCTTGTCTATAAGCGTTTCTGCACTCACTGTAACCGAAAATTATTTACTAGATTCTGTCAGTCATTGATCTGATAGTTGGATAAGTTATTTCGGATCTTGCTTCGGGGATCTTGAGGAGTTCCATGATCCTGTTCGAGTGTCTGTCTAGTTGGTCAAAAGCTTTTGTTGCTCTGTTGCGTATGTATTTTTTCTATTGTGACGAGTCTGAAGTCCTTGTGTATGTCCACGAATTATGTTCACGTGTATGTCCACCATGGAATTGATCCAGTCCATCTCAGAGCCCTATGCTATGTTGTCTGGAGTGCTTTTTTGTTTGTCTTCGATATCTGGTAAAATGCAATGCTGCCGTAGAGTAAAGTTAGTAATTAGCCGGATTCGAGGACTGGTTGCAAGGATACGAGGATTTGAATACAGTGCAGTCAGTTTTGTCGTATGTGGTTATTCCATGCAAGGCATTGGTCAATTGTTAGCCCAAAGTATTTTGCTGTCCTGTTCCATGTTATTTGTTCGACGTCGAATTGTAGTAAGCGAGGGCGTTGCCGTTTCATTTTCCATTTGCAGAAGTATTCCAGGAGGATGTCGATGGAGTTCTGCAGTTTAACGTAATAACTTATGTTTGTCGAACTGTGTAGAATATACACGTATCACCTGCGTATAAGGATAAACGCACGTTTTTTGGCAGACTAGGCAAATCCGCGGTGTATAGACTATAGAGGATTGGTGAAATAGGTGAGCCTTGCGGAACTCCAGCTTCGATAGATCGAATGCTTGAGAGGTGACTATCAATCCTGACACGAAAGGTTCTCCCTTGAGAAAATAGTGAATTATTTGTAGTATCACTGGGCATCGAAGTTGATGCATTTTGAAGATTAGTCCTGCATGCCAGACTCTATCGAAGGCTTTTGCTCTGTCAAACATAACGAGGCCTGTCGATTTGCTGCGATTCATTCCGTTGCGTATATCTTGAGCCGCCCTGATGAGCTGGAGTTCAGTGGAATGTTCGGTACGGAAGCCGAATTGTTCGTCATGGGTGATGTTTTCATCGTCGCCTGTCATTGTAGTCTATAAAGAAAGCCCTTCCAACAATCTCGGAAATGGAAGATAGGAGAATAATAAGTATCCAATTTTGCAGAAATCTGTGATCTTTGCCTGGTTTGGCGATGACTATTATTGTAGCTAGTTTCCGCCCTTGTTGGTCCTTCCGCAATTGAAAACTTTGTTCATGATGTTCATTATTGTCGTTAGTACGTTGTCAGAGAGCCATTTGAGCATTGTTTTCGTGATTGTTTTCCAAGCGTCTTTCGTTTGTTCAGTCCTAGTATGATGTTCTTTGTCTCGTGAAGATCCATTGGTTGTATTATGTACTCTTCCTCCAACGGCAACGATTTTCTTTTCCTGGCTTTTATTTAAGTTGCTTCCTCCTCGTCGGCGTCCTCTTCTAGGGAGCTGTTTTCGCGAAATTCCTGTTCTAGAGTGTCCGCGAAAGCTTTTGCCTTACCTAATGTGTCGTATTGGAGGAATTTTATCCGTGGATAGATGGCACAACTGCTTTGTTTCTGGATCAGAAATATTTGGATATCCTCCAGAAGGCATTCTCGCCGGGCTTCAAGCTTTGTAGGAATCCTTCCCATTGTTCGTTGCGGAACTCAAGTATTTGTTTTTGGACTTTGTTGGTTTATCGCAGACTTTCGTTTTCAGTCTAGAATCATCCGTGCTCCTAGCTCTTCTCCGGGCTTGATTCTTCCTCCGTCAGATTTTTGAGGTCCCGAGGAAATCTTAGGAACTATGTTCCCTGGCCGAAGTTTTGTGGCTGTGTGGTTCTCCTTTGCCTGTTTGATTTTCTAAGTAACTTCTCTATCTCTAGCTGTTATTATATCCTTTCATTTCATTCACTAGAGTTTCTCGGACAGCCCGGCGATGTGTTGTTTTCTTTACTTTTAGTGGTACATCTACGAGGACGTCCTCGAAAAGAAAGTGGACCGGTTGATGGTCAGAGGAAACCTCGTTGAGGACTCTGATTCTAATATTGTGCTGAAATTCTCGGGAGATTCAGAAATCGATGATGGTTGCTGAGTTTCTTGCGAAGTGTTTTGGCTCATCTGGGATATGTAAGTTGCATTGTGTGCTAGTGATAAACGTATTTAGCTCAGTCCCGGCTCGGTTGCTTCTAACTGCTCCTCAATCGGGGTGGTATGCGTTGAAGTCGCCTATGATTAATAGTGGGCCTTTGAGGGTGAAGAGAGTTTAAAGGTCTTGTGCAAGTTCCTTATTGTTGTAAAGAGAAATTACGGAGAACTCACACTAGGTCGTTTCTATTTTGATAGCTGTGGCTATCAGTTAGTTAACTGGGGTGTAATGATCTGGTGATTGCACACATTTCGCCTCGTGAGAACTGCTGTTCCGCCTCCTCTACCTGACAGTCTGTCATTTCTGTATAGAGTGTCGTTACGGAAATGGAGATAGATTCCTGGTTTCAGGAAGGTTTCCTAGAGGAGAATAATGACAAATTTATAATCCAGAATAAATTCTTTAAGCTCTCCAGTCCTCTGAGACAAGGAATTTGCATTCCACAAGAGTATGGAAATGCGGTTAATCAGATCCATAAGTGTTTTTGTGGAAGGACAGAACACAGAGACAGCTCTATTTTTATACTAAGAGAAATAGTGGAATGCCTAAGATTTAAGTTCTACAACGAACTGAGCTCGTCTGACTAGATTGGAAAACGTAGAACCAATGCACTGGAATCTTAACATATATGTATACTTCCATAAATCAGAGTGACTCAAAGTCGAAAAAAAAATTCTTAATTTGCTTACAACTGATCCTATTGACCGAACGTTGTTGTCTTTTGCTAGAAAACAAAGACGAATAGAAAGGCACTTTAATAATTATAGAATTTCGATTTTGTAATTGAAATTTCGGAAATAGAAATATTGAAAAGAGGATTTTGTCCAATTGTGGTATGCGTTCAAATAAAAAAAATATTAGGATAGTAGATAGATAGATACATACTCCCAAAGGAGCATTTTAAATATTCGAGTCAATGAACAAACTCTCGAAAACTACGTTGACATTGTTTAAAAACTTGCTGGAAGGATCAGACGATCGTTTCCTCGAACTCGGTCAATTCAAAGCTCGACGATAAAAGATTTTGCTAATCTGTTTGCCACGAGGAAGATTGGTCCACCGTGAGGAATGAGGTAAAAGTGTCTAACGAACTAGACTTCCGAAAATTCAATTGTTCCAGCTAACAAACTCAAAACAAGTAAGAAATAAAAGTCCTTTGTTTCTATTGATTGCAGCTACCATTGTATAGAATATAGGTTCAAAGCTATCTTCATTGCAAATACGTACAACCCAAAGTTATCCCCACGTTGGATCCAAATAAAAAACCAACGACACAGGACCACATTCTCTTCCATATCCATTAGCTAGCATTTATTTATGGTTGAACAAGACAAAATGATCACATTGTATGAATAACTCACGTGCGTGCCTATACATATGCACACGTGTAGTTATCCGTTGAGAATAATCTTATTGAAAGAACTTCATTTCGAACATCGGGGTCTGATTTTTAATAAATAATTATAGGCGTGGGTCGCAGGAAATACGTGAACGTCATTTTTTTTTTCCTAGTAACTATTTATCAGACAAATTTCTCATAATCTCTAAACGATCACAAGACTCCATCAAGTCTGTCATAAGTGTTTGAATTTGGTTAGATCATTTTCGAAAGGACTCAGATAAAATTTGTCAGTTGTTAAGCACGTATAAAACGCTGATCGTTTTGGTGAATATAAAAAGAATGGATGGGAGCTCTGACATCTTTAGTCTTGGTTTTATGTGAAATAATAATTTTATAAATAAAATTAAAATATTTTCTTTTCGTTAATAAATAAAACTTTGCCTAAGGAGATTGCAATCTAATAATTGTATATCAATGGGATTGTGTTAACGATATCTCAGTCGATTCATCAAAAATTAAAAACTGTTGATCAAACGCCTCTCTATAATTTATTAATTGTGTTTGCTTAAAAATTTGTGACCATTGACTTTAGATATGATCCAGGAATTAAAATTTGCCATCAATAGTAATCTGCCTGGAACTATTATAAATCCTCTTGACAAATTCCAAATTATGTCCAGGTGCAATCCATTCTAACAAATGATTCTAAACGAGAATTTTTCAACATTGCACATATATCCTGACAACTTTATGGGGATGATGGTGTACAATCATGTTAGCCCATTAAAAATTTCAAAATGGTACAGCGTCCTAAATCACACACGTAGCCAACATGCAACATCACAGGCACAATTGTCCAAATCCTTTGAATGAATAACCAAAACTTTTTTATACGTTAAGGATGACGAATGGATATTCATTATAAATAGCATGCCAGTACATACCTAAGCCCGATGGCATAAGGACGACACTTTTATCCTTGTCATAGGCATTTCGTGTGGGTGTAGATTTATAATGGTGACGAAGATGAGAATAATGACAATGACGATAAATATTAAAGTTAGCTATTGATGAAATGACCAAGCAAATTCATAAATTTTTTTTTCTTTGCGCTTTGCATCCTTAGTCACGTGGCAATATTAAATTGGGTAGAAATTCGTAAATGAATCGCCCGGAAATATTTTGGATGCATGCGCTGACTTTCAGAGATAAAATTGAGAGACGTTAAAAATATGAAAGATGCAAGCAATTTATTCTTGATGAAATTTGCAAACAATTTACTTTTTGAGGAAGTAGAAAAATAAAGTTTTTCAAAATTCATCGACAAAATATGGATGAATTCTTCCCAGCCTTGCCCAATGATCACCAAAACACGTCCGTAAACTTGAAAAATCATTGTTACAGTCTTTTTCGAGTGTGAAGGGGTGTTTCCCGTAGATTACAGCACACTACACCCAAGCGAAATACCTGCCTTAAGGAAAAATGGGAACATTCAATTTGTCAGAAACATGATTGTGTAGCAAGCCAAAGTCAAGCCACCACACAGCTGCACTTATGCCAAAAAAAATAAAGCCCGTTATCGCTGATTCCACCTGAATACATTGACAGTTCTTCGAACAGCTCAGACTTTTCTGTATTCCTGTGGTGACATTCTATTGGAGGTCCTGGTTTTTTTTGTGGTAGGGAGGTGAAGGCTGTTTACGCCTTGAGTGTGGGACTCCCAGACGCAAAATGCTTTTGGACTACCCACTAAACACCTCCCCTGTCAACCTGAGAACCTAGCCTGGAACCGTTTGACACATTACATCGGGCTAGGCCTCGTGTTCCTACGCCTAGAGGCGCCTTCGCATTATGGGTATCTCTTCTCTAACGGGAAGGACGGGAGAGGAAGGAAGTGCTACAAAAGAGATCCATCCATCCCCGATGCCTCCCAGCGCTCCAATAAAGGTTTTTTTAATGTAAGCACTGCCCGAGCATACTATATTGCACCACACGATTCCAATTGTGAACTGTTTTCAGCATTACTCCGACAATCGTTTCCGGACAGAGCTCTCCGATTTCGCTGAGTAGGACCCCTCGCTGCTGGCTCCACATTTTGCAGTAGAAGAATGTGTGACAGGCGTCATCCAACTCTCCTGCACAAAACACACAGTTAGGAGACCGTTCTCTGTCAATTTTGTACAGGTAGGACCGCAAACAACCGTGCCCGCTTAAGAGCTGGGTCAAGTAGAAATCGGTCTCACCATGCACTAGACTGAACCACGGCCTCAGGTCAGGGATTAGACGTGCAGTCCACCTTCCCCTTGTTTCTTGCTCCCAGGACTGTTGCCAATCGCTGAGAGAGCGACGTCTCTCTTCTCTGGTGATCTCTTCTCTTCGATCTTCGCCTCTGCGCAGGTAAATACTTCTGCGCTCTCTCGCAAGGAGGGTGATGGGTATCACCCCTGCGATTACCAGCACTGCCGCCCCGGAGACCGTTCGGTATGCGCATGCGATTCGCAATGCTCCTCCAATTCGCAAACCGGAAGCGGTTGGCACAGGTGCAGAGATCCTGGTTGACGGTGGGTATAGTATCATTGTATCTATCCTGCACCTCTGAAGGAAACACTAGGAGGATAGTGCTCCCAGAATCACTAAACCGTAAAGGAATTAGTTTGCAACTTGTTAAAAACATTCAAAGAGGATAGATACGATTTGAAGGTGTTACATTAGTCAGTTGAGGATTAAACTCCTATTGTCAGCTTGGGTCCACTCTAGTGTCCGTTTGGGCTAGCTGGCTTGGAAGAAGCGATATACACCGTTTCCTTTGAATTATCTTCACCAGCCGTCCTATTGCTTGCAATAATAACTAAAGACTTCATGACCATTATGTTGAGCTCATAAAGGCTATCAAAATTAACTTTTACTAGGGTAGCAAAGCTTATCGCGCATATGTTTGCCCTGTGTTCGTTTACGGGTTCCAAAGACAAAGAGTCCACAAACATCCTACTAAGTACATCCATCACACGCTGGCAATGCTTTCTTTTGAAGTCCTTTGTATGTCTTTGTATTCTTCTTGCCTGCTTTTGAAGCTCTTTCAATTTTTCTTAATAGGTTGGCTCACACGCCAATACTTCCAGTGGCATACCTCAGATTTTAGGCCTCACATCTTGCAAATAATTTCGATATTATCTATCATAACAGTTTATTATTCAAAAGGATACCCAGATACTTTAGATACTTAATTTAATTACCTTTTTCTCAACTGCCTCTAGTTTTTGTGAATGGATACTGAGTACCCTTGCATCTGAGCCTATTTTGAGTTTACCTGGAAGACTTGTGACAGTCCAAAAAAGTTTTATTAGAAGCTAGTAACTCTTCGTTGACTGCGTCAAGTCAGAAACTTTACTCCTGACGATGGCATGGCGTTTAAGACGCTCATTATAGTTGGCACCCACACGAATGCTGGAAGAACTTCTCCCCGTGACATGCTTTCCCTCAAATTTTTCTCAAGCACTGCCCTACTGCCCTCGCTCCCTGTCGCGTGCTTGCTCTTCCAAGATGTCAAGGTCCGTTGACTTATGGTTTTCAGCACTGCCAGAAATCTCTCATCTATGATTTGAAAGTGACATTTTCAAATACTCGCTCCTCGTTAAGGAATAAAAGCAAGTACAACGACAACTTGAGAGTTTTTAAAAGCTGTTGATAGATTGGCTCCCAGACACCCTTAAAAACCACCACTTTTTTATTGGCTTTCGCAGAGCATTGTCGACTAGGATTTTCTTAAATCTCAAATCCGTTTTAAGGCTTTTAATCATTCTTTCACTGTTGAACATGTCACAACGTTAATACTCATTTAGAATAAAGAGGCTCAAAAACAATTCATTATTGGCTCTACCCATTGTATTGTCTAGAAACAATGAATATCTTAAGTGCTATTTATGCTTCATAATTTTTTGATAGTCATTCATATCAATCCTTAAAATCAATCTGTTCTCTAGGACTCAACATCAAATCACGAAAAAGCTATTGTTACCGACCCATGTGTGGACAATATGTTCCTCTTTTGACAAAAAGTATACAACTTAATTTAAGCTTGAGCTCTCGTTCCGACATTATTACAATTATCATTTTATAATGATATTCTTACAAACCGTTTTTATTTCCATTAGATATATCAAATTATGTTGCACCACACTCCATCCTCGATACATGTCTAAATGCTATGAGATATTTCAAACAGGACCTATTGATGCAGGAGGCTAAGGCGGTTTGTGAAAAATCTCTATAATATTGTAAGTTCCTTTCTTCTTAGCTGCAATATTGAGAAAGTCATACAACTCGAAAACCTGATAGCTTGGAAAAGATTTCGCCCTCTTCTTGTTTATCAAACAGGACGTATTCTATCAACGTAGCTATCCCCTCATGGTAACCCGCCTTGACGTGGCGAGCGGGCCCACTAACTTCAATGAACCCAGCGGGTAGACTCCAGGAGACCTTCGGATCCAACCTAGCAGATAGGCAAAGGGCGAGAAGTGAAGCGAAGAGGAAACCAAATTTAAAAAATATGGAAGTACAAGCAGAAGAAGTACCCTCAGTACCCGGCATGCGAGGGGAGAAATCTCCGGGGACCGGACAACTGGCGTGACGGCACCAAGCACCAGTTGCCCAGAGCTATTGGGCCAGAAATGTACGCTGAGGGAGCAGGGCGTGCATTTGACGAGTGACTGCAACAAAACAAGTGCAATGACAGCTACCGCAGCCACTGGAAAGACGGGAGCATCAGCCACAACGCTAAGAAGAAAGGCGCAAAGGAAACTGAAGCATCAAAACACAATCGGGGAGAAGAGCTACCCAACGAACCCTGGCACCAGCCAAAAAGCGGCAGCCAACCAAGGCAAACCTAGGAAACTGGCTGCTGCTGCCAAGGAAGCTGTACCACCAACCGCAATGGAAAAGGGTAAAACTGGACCTAAGCGGATGAGATCGGACGACAGCAACCAAGGCACTGGTAAAAATGAACGGAGGGTAAGCCCCGAACCCCAAACTCTGGCGAGGAAGTGCTATTGGGACGCCGCAACCGATGTACTAACGGTAGCGGTGATAGACTACCTAAATGAGACTGGTAAGATCCAAGAGGATCAACTCGCGAAGCTGCAAACCGTCCTGAAGTAGGACCTCTTCGAGCACTTACGCAGCAAACCAGAAAAAATCCAACATTCAGAGGAATGAAACCGATAGCAGGCCATCTGACTGTAACCTGTGGCGGCGAGCAGTCTCTAGAATATCTACAGACTTCAGTTGCCAAGGTAAACACCACCCTGAACGAGGAGTTTAGAGTCGTCCTCATAAAGGAGGTTCCGCGGCTATGCACCGTCAAGGTATTTATACCCGAAACGGAGCAGACACCGCAATAAGCCTTCGAGACGCTTAAACTACAGAATACGGGGTATAAAACGGAAAGGTGGCATCTCTTCGCGGAGAAAGAAGTCGCCTATAAAGGCATGGTCCTGGTACTGGGCATGCGAAAAGAAGACGTCAGCACTCTAAGGGACAAAAACGGACGACTTAGTTTTGGCTTCGCCCAGGTGACTGGCAAAGCTAAGGCGACCGAGCCCTTGTAGCAAAAGCGAAAAACCAATGCGGGTGACCCAAGCAAATCTGCACCACAGCAGGGCGGCAACAGCCAACCTGCTGAAGATGGGAACACCGACATAGCACTGATACAAGGGCCTTACCAACTTAATGGAAAGATACTTGGAATCAGTGCAAACCAATTTAGAATCTTTGCCACAAGCGGGGTAAGGAAAGTGGGAAGGAAATGAATTTAATTCTTCTACCGCAGTTCAGCAACATGGACGTTACATCAGCAGTGTTCGACGGAAGGGAAGGGCAGGTAAAGCTGACCTCGGCATACCTACCGTTTGACGCTCCGATGCTGACCACCGAATTCCGCACCCTATCGGAGCATATACGGGGAAAGCGGGCCATCATCGGATGCGATGCGAACGCGGAAGACGAACTCTGTGGAAGCACCAAGTGCAACGAAAGAGGTGAGCAGTTAGTCAATTACTTAATAACTACTAACTTCAAATTAGAAAATAAGGGTAACACACCGACCTTTATAACGAAAAATAGAGCAGAAGTGATTGACGTCACTCTAATCACAACAGAGGCATTGGCGGACTTGCACGGCTGGAGAGTATGTGACTCAACTAGCCTGTCAGACCACCAATGGATCACCTTTCAAGTGAGAAGAGGCGAGAAGACCCCATTGGCCTACTGCAATCCTAGGAACGCGGATTGGGACGGCTACACCAACGCTACTAAAAGATATATAGGTTCACACCAGTCGAACCCATTGAGAAGTCGAAAGGACATCGACAATGAAGTGCGATACGTCACAAGTACACTGGTCGATAGTTTCAGTGAAATGTGTCCAACCACTACCGTCAAACAAAAAATGGGTAAGCTGGTGGAACAAAGAACTGGAAGAGATCAGAAAAATTACTCAAAGATTATTCAGAATAGCTCGCCTCACAAACCGAGATACGGATTGGGAGGACTATAAGCGAAATCTGAAAATTTTTAAAACAGCTGTCAGAAGAGAGAAAAGGAAATCCTGGAATCTTTTTTGCAGCAATATTGAGGGGTCAACACGCCAAAACGAATTGGAATCCAAACGGATGACACCTGAGGGAGGAAACGAGATATCTAGGCTAAGCAGGGCTCTGAAAAGAGAACCACCTGTGGACACGATGCTCCAAAAGGAGGACGGGTCGTGGACAAAAAATAGCATAGAACATCTCAAGCTCCTACTAAACCAACACTTTCCGGGCTCAACAGATGAGGAAACAGAACAATTAAAAAACATGACTCCTTACCGTCTCCCCCCCCCCTCTAACAGAAATAGTAATCGAAGAAAAGGTCCTTTGGGCCATTAATACCTTCGAAACTTACAAATCACCAGGAACCGACAAAGTGTATCCGATCATGCTTATGAAAGCGGATATCACAATAATACGGATTTTGATGAGAATGTATAGAGCCTCCATATCCAAAGGCTATATTCCTTTGGACTGGAGAGAAGCTAAAGTAGTTTTTATACCCAAGCCGGCAAAAGCCAGCCACTACAAAGCAACGGATTACCGACCTATCAGCTTAACGTCTTTCATGCTGAAAACCCTGGAACGCCTGATGGATGGGGACATAAAAAGCATCGTGAACATAATGGAGCTTTGCCCCAACCAACACGCATACCTCCCAAGGCGCTCAACTGAGACGGCACTACATGAAATCGTAAGCAGAATAGAAGGAACCTTGCCATCAAAGATTACACTTTGGCGGCCTTCATTGAATCTCCTCTATCGTATCAAAACGGTGTCCCTGGAGCGGTCTTTTGAGCTTGCTGAACAGCCAGAAGTCACACGGCGCCAGATCAGGTGAATACGGTGATTGCGGAACGATATGGGTTGGGTTTTTGGCGAAATGATCACGAATTGTCCTGATAGTCAGAAATCATCATTTCATACACTTCAACGCGACGCCTTTTTCCCAAAAAATTCAATGTTTTCGATACCAGTCGAGATTTGACGCGCTTGAGGCCCAAAACATCCTTTAAAGCGTAATTGACCGAGCCTTTCGATATGCCAACCTCATCAGGTAGGTCTCCAATCGTTAATCGACTGTTTTTCAACACCAAATCTTTGATTTGTTGGACGTGAGCTTCGTCGGTTGGGGTTGATGGTCGCCCAGGACGCTCTTCGTATTCGAAACGTTCACGGCCGGCTTGGAACTCACTATACCACTTGTAAACATTTTTTTAGACATAGCCTCATCACCAAAGGCTTTCTGCACCATCCTCAACGTATCCGCAGCAGAAAATTGATTCCGCAACCAAAATTTAATGCAAATTCTTTGCTCAACAAATTTCGTCATCGCAAAAAACGAAAAACTCACTTTTAGCAGCTCACAAAACGACGCGTATCTCAAACACTAATGAATATTTTGACATGTAAATTTGGCATAGATGTCACATACAGTTCTACCAACAAAAAAAAATAATTCTCCAAATCCTTCGACGCGCGCAGTTTAAATTCAAATGTCACCTTATTTTTTTTTACTTTACTTTTTACTTTTTTTACTTTAGTTACTTAGGAGTAACTTTGTATAGTAAGCTAACTTGGATTCCACACATAGGAGCAGTCAGACGGAGAGCTACAGCGGCGCTCTTCACAATGAATAGACTAGTGGGGAAAACCTGGGGAATAAAACCCGAAATTGCCCACTGGACCTACACAACAGTAGTGAGGCCTATAACCACCTACGGGGCATTGGTTTGGTGGCAGGCATTACAAAAGAAAACCATTGAAAAAGAGCTAGAGAAGATCCAGCGAATGGCCTGCCTTGGCATCACAGGTGCCATAAGGACTACACCAACTGCTGCAATGGAGATAATGCTTAATCTCATGCCATTCGACAAATTCATCTATAGAGAGGCATCACTTGCAAGCATCAGATTAAAATCCACATATGCGTTATCTAACCACACTCAAACGGGGCACGTATGCATTTTGAAAAAAATGGAGAGAATGGCCCCGTCAAGTAAAAGAGAGCTGAATAGAATTCAACCAATATTGGACACAACGATTCCATACAAGATCAACATTCCGACCAGAGAAGCGTGGAAAACGGTGCAGGATTTCACATCTGGAAGTGAGATCATGATCTACACCGATGGTTCCAAAACGGATGAGGGAAGCGGCGCCGGAATCTTTTTCCCAGATCACCCACAACTCAACCGAGGTTATAAACAGTTTTCCAGTCGGAAGTGTTTGCAATAAAAGTGGCTATAGAAGCGGCAACAAACAAACTTAATGGAAGTATACAAATACTCTCGGACAGTAAGTTGGCACTGCAGGCGCTTGCCTCTAACCGCGTCGTTTCACAACTGGTGCAGGATTGTAGGCAGGCTCTCAAAACCGCAACAACCCGAGTAAATGTAAAACTGACATGGTCGACACAGCGGTGTAGAGGAAAACCAAAAAGCGGATGAGTTAGCGAGAGCTGGATCAGCCGACCAAAACGCCACTAGAATAGACACAATTAAAGTTTCACCAGCAACGGTAAAAAAGGAACTAGACGAAATCCTCTGGAAAGCGACAGATACGGCTTGGAATGACAGGAACGACTGCAGTATAAGCCGAGCTCATTGGCCTAACCCTAATCATATGAGGACAAAACAACTCCTAGAGAAAAACCGAAATGGCGTTAGAACATTGGTGGCAGTATTAACGGGCCATAATCTTCTAGGTCAACACGCCAAACGAATAGGAATCCAAACGAATGGCTCCTGCCGAGCTTGCGGCGAGGAAGAAAGTACAGAACACTTTCTCCTAGACTGCCCGAGTCTGGCCAACAAACGCCTTACTTGGCTGAGGTGTACTGGCGTAACAGAATTGAAACACTTGGCGACCACAGAACTGGGGGAACTCCTTGGCTTTTGTAGGACGACAGGATGGACTATCTGTAAACAATGGTATTACACATGGGGAGCTAAGGGCCGATTTCTGGCCTATGCTAATTTCCTATTGCTAATTTCCCCAGTACAATAAAAATAAAAATAATCACCGTAGCTACTGATAAATTGAACCTAGTTAGAAAATTAATAGATTTTTCCTGCCCTCGAGAAGGATGCGTGTTGAGAATGATAAGGATGAGTATTTTTTATTGGTACTACGTAATTTTTCAATAAATCGCCTTTTCTATGCCTTCTAAAATAATAAAATAAAACTGTTATTACATAAATCAAAAGTTTTTTTTCGGAAAATGGTCAAGATTAGTGGATCTAAAACCAAAAAAAGCCACAACGACAGATGGTTTCATCACGATATTATTCGATTTTATTTGAAAACTACAAATAAAGTTGATTTTATTTCAGTGAAATACGCAATACCAATACTATTTCACTTACTTTCATTTCAGTTTCGTTAAAAACAAATCCAACGCCTCCTCCACCAGCTCTTCCTCATACTTTCCCCGAAGCTAATAAACGAAAGTGACTTTTGGAAATTATACACTTGAAAAACTTAAAACAAAAAGCCACTCTTTCGACGCCCTCGCACCATCAAAATGATAAAGCCGGAAGCAGAACAGCCATCAATGTCAACCAGTTTGAAACTTTACAGTACTTCTGTTTTGCTACTTAGCATTTTAAGCGCTTCCAACTCCTGACAAAATACATTCAAACTCACCTAAAAGGCTAGCTCATATCTACCTACTAGCTAAGGAAGGCTATGGCATGAGCGAACGAAGATGCCAAGGCATTAGCTATATAACAAAGAAAATCACTCGGCTATGTCTGAAGCATCCTTTCAGTTAAAACAAGAGTGCAGTAGGTGGAAAATATTAAAAACAAAACAAGAAAAAAAACAACAACAATAAAATGTGTCTAATGATATCGCAGTGAAGCAGACACCCAGGTTGACTTGGCGCACGACCTGTTTTACTGTCCTCCACCAAAGCCGTGCAGCAAGTTCCTGATGAGGACGAAAGAATATTTTGAATACAAAAAAAAAACCCGTTTTTTGTTTTCCAATTTTTCACACCTCTTTTCACACTTTTACATGCTAAAACGAGATGGCAACGAATGGAAGAAGATGCGACGAATTAGCTTTTATGCAAGACTGTTGCCTCTCAGAATCCTTCCACACTCATCAGTGGATCGCTTTCATGCATGAGTGATCGCCAATGAATTTCCTATCTGACTCCAAGCCAAGCTTAATCGCCTTTATACGAATTGATTTAAGCACCGCTGACTGTTAATTTTATTTTTGATTTGTCAATGAAACTATCAAATGTCCTTTTTCAAGTTTCCAGCGAAAAGGTCGGTCGCTAGTTCATAAGTCTCAGTCGCGCTACTCTTCCAAACACGAGCAATGAGCGAATGACAATGCAATGATAACGCAAACAATACAATTGTTTTCATATTTACTGTTAAAATTGGCTAAAACAATAGGAAAGCTTTTCGCCTCAAGGTGGTCAGTTTCTAAAACAACAAAACGAGAAACAAAAGAAAAAGAGAAAAATTGTAGCACGTTACACTGCCATGCGAACTCCCAAAAAGGCATCCAACCCACAGACGCTGGAAGCCATTTGGATGCCTGCCCGCCTGCTTTCTCGCTCGTCCGCCGAACGCATGGAGACGCGAGCAACCTCCCCCGAAAAGTGAATTGGAGGCGAAATGATTGAAACGTTCGCCCTTGTCAGGTCATAGACGAGCTGTTCAATCTCGAGAATGGCAAATGGTCGTTACTCACTAGTTCGTACTCCATCACCAACTGACGATAGGAAAAGCGACCAAATGCGCTCAAGTGTGCGCAACATTCGAAAAGGTGCGAGAGCAACGGCGGATTGGGACCGGATGATGATATTGGTGTAGTCCACCCCCACCAAGCACAAGCCACGGCACAAATATTGTTTACAAACAACCAAACGTACATACAAACGTTCAAATCTTATGCACACAGGCCCGCAAAATTGCTCAAGCGCACTTGCATGCATTCCAACTCGCATAGCATCCACACGGCCCGTATCGATGGCTGAATTTGGTCCAGCAGTGGATGAAGGCATCCAGCGAAAATGATGGGCCATCAACAACTACTACTACTACTACTACTACGACTTTTCCATCGAGCCAGCCATCGAAAACGCATGCGCTGCGCCGCCAACTTTCAACCAATGCCAAGATGGCAATGGCCACTTTAAACTCACACGATCCCAAGACGTTTCGTGCGTTCTACGATGTGTTGATAGTGACAGAAGATTGATGATAAATGCGATGTTGCCGCGAAGTTGAACAAACCGATTCAGTTGAATTCAACGTGCAGTCGATTCGGAACGTGATTTGTGCGATGAAGGAAATCATAAGGACCGGCATGCACATATAAATAATGTACAGAGCTTGTAAATCAAAGATAATGTCGCCAATTTTAGTTGTTACAATTTTACTTTTTCTTTCTGAATCACTCTAAATTTAACTGGAGTTTTATACTTGAATATGTTATTCCCTGTTGAACATTACTCTAACTTTACAACATAAGTAAAGTATACTTCAATTGTTCCGAATAATTTAAACAAATCAACGAGTACCAGCACAACGTCACTACGAACCAGTGATAACTGAACACCGCTCAGACTAAAGTGTTGAATCTTCAATAAATTCCCGACCTAACGTACTCAAACGATATGTCATACATGCATTGACATGTGTAAGCACAAGGGTTCGAGAATGGACATAAAGGCGAAAGGTGTGATGCGATTAGTTAAGAAAAATGGATATGCATTAGTGCATAATATATGTAGAAGCAAAATAAACCCTGTTAGCGCCATTTTCCCATTACATTATGACCCTACGAAAATATTTCGATAAACGGGGTATAAAAGTAAATACTTAGAAAACCCAATTGACTTTATTCACTATACTGGGCACGCAGGTATTGGGGGTAATGCGCAGGTGGATCAATTAGCTGGAGCTTCACCTGTATTCATATGTCCTGAACCTTTTCGTGCAAATCAAAGACACCGAATTTACATGGGCCTAAAGGAAAATGAGTATAGAGAATACAATAGGCTCTGAAGTAAACTTCTAGTGCTCCTTGGATGACAATGACAAGAACAAGTTATGAACTAAGCTAAGTATCCTTACCCCCCTAATAGGTACTACCTTGGCGTGGTGGGGGGGCTTGACGAGGTTGCCCGTCATCCAGACGCGTGATGAAGTCACTAAAAGTACCCACCAAAAAATATATGATGAGTGATAACAAAAATAGTAAATTAGGGGTGGGGATATACACCCCGACGTGTGAGGGAGCCTCGACCTCAAGTGGGCTTCTCTCCAGCATTCATGCTGGGGATAAGTCGCCAGGGCATTGTGCAGTGGTGGAACACTTGGCCACTGAAGAATCAAAAAACTATAAATGAAAAAATCAACGACGCAAGCATGTTCGCCCGAAGGCCAAATCTCAAAACTCGAAGGCCTCAAAGAGTAGCCAAGCCTAATTAAGGCAGCGAGAAAACATCGTGCAAGCAAACCTCCATCGAACGCTTCGCAACAGCGAAAAATGTGCTTGTCCACAACATTCCTCCTACACAAGGCAATGGAGCGAACGATACCAGAAGCGTAGTGGAGGCTTCGGACAGTGGAGCCATCGATCCGAAGTGCCATTCTCCGGGGGCCATCAAAAGTCATATACTGAACAACGTGGAAGGCGAAAACAATGATGCTCAACAACAACAAGATCCTCCTGCTGACAGTATATCGATAACTTCACCTGCGGACGACCTGATAACGAAAATAGCCGCTGACAGAAGTGAGGAAGAGCGTCTAACAAGGAACATAAGCGCTATAATAAAAGTGATGAGAAATTCAACGAATGTCCAAAAAAATGTCAACAAGGACATCAAAAATGGGATTGACGAATTGGACGACCTCGTTGATAGGATCCAGCACTATCGCCGCGGGTGGCTACGGACGGAGAGTGAATTGAAAGAGCTTAAGAAGGTTCCAGAAAATAAAACTCCCTTCACCGAAAATGCTACTCCTCTCGTAAAAGACAAAAGGGCGGCATGTAGTCCACTTAAACCTGACCGTAGGAAAAGGGCGAAGGGTTCGATAACAGTCGAGACAGGAGACATCAGTCAAGGGGAGGAGAAAAATGATGGCTTTCAATTGGTGCAATCTAAATCGCAACAGAAGGCTGCGAAGAAGATACACCGCGCGACAACAAAAGATTCCAAACAGGCGCCCGAAAAGCAAGAAGGCACGAAACACAGCGCAATGACAAGGAACAAAAAAGACCAGGAACAAGCAGCGCAGGAATGCTCTACTGATCAAGCCTGCAGATGGGAGAACTTACGCCGAGGTCCTCAAGGAAATCAGGCAAAATGTGGAACCCGAAAAAAACGGTGTCTGTATAGGAACAGCAAGAGCGACCAGAACAGGCGGTCTTCTCGTCGAACTCAGAGCGGAATCCACCGACAAGGGACAGTTCGAGAGCGCTGTCAAGGACCTTCTGGGCTCTAAAGCTGTTATCTCGACATTACAGCCAATGGCCTCTTTGGAAATAAGAGATCTTGACTGCATTGCGAATGCCAAAGAAGTAGAAGATTCCATTACGCTAATTCTTCCTACGGCAGAGAGCTTTAGGGTAAGGCTAACGCCTACCTACCCTAAAGGACAAAGGGCGGCAATAATAGACATCCCAGAGAAAGACGCTATACAACTCCTGGCCAAGGAGAAAATTAAATTCGGCTGGGTTGAGTGCAGGATACGTTGGAAGGTTAGCCCTAACTCGATGCTACAAGTGCCTTAGCTTTGGACACATCTCCCTGCACTGCAAGGGGCCAGATCGAAGCAAACTGTGCTACAGATGTGGCACTTCCGGCCATAAGGCGAAAGACAGCCAAAAGGAACCCTGTTGCACCTTGTGCAAAGATAAGGGGCGGAGGTCTGAAGATCTAGCTCATATCCTAGGAAGTGGTAGGTGCCAAGAGTTCAAAGAGGCACTAAGCAAGAAAAGAGCAAAGACATGATTCAAGTCCTGCAGATCAACCTACACCGTAGCTCAACCGCACAATATCTACTAAACCAGGTTGCGAGGGAGAAAAAAGTCGACTTGTTGCTGATATCTGAGCAACACAACAACAAGGAAGAGGCTGGATTGTATTGTGATCGATCCGGTACCGCCGCCATCTGGGTACGTGATAGGGCTCTACCCACAGCTCGGACTTGCTCCAGCGGAAATGGCTTCGTGCTCATTGGATGCGCCGATTTGACATTCATAAGCGTCTATTTCACGCCGAATGAGTCAATTCCATGTTTTCAGAGCAGGCTCGATGAACTAGAGGAAGCTGTCTCGAGCACGGAAGGCCGAATCCTTGTTGGCGGTGACTTTATTGCCAAGGCGATAGAATGGGCAATGCCTCTTCCAGACCTGAGAGGAAAAAGAATCCTAGAAATGGCGGCTAGAAGGCAACTTGTCATCATGAACGTTGGGAACATATCAACTTTTCGACGGGGAGACTGCTTGGGAACTATGCCAGATGTGACATTTGCTTCGGAGTCCTTAGTGCCTAGGATACACAGATGGGGGGTACTGGACGACTATTCGGCGAGCGATCGCCAGTACATTGCTTTCGAAATTCGCGAACGTGCTACTCGACGCGTAACAAACCAACCCTCAACTATGGGTTGGAATAATTCTAAAATAGATGTCAACGCAGCTTTTATGAGAGGTGAAACTATGACGGCAATGGGGGGAGCCTCAGCTGAAAACATGGTAAACTCCACCATGAGGCTCATCAAGAATGCGTGCGACTGCTCTCTGCCCAGGCGACAGCCTCGACACAATGAGCCTGCTGTATACTGGTGGTCAGCAGAAATCGCCGAAAAGCGGAGAGAATGTCACAAACTCCGCTGCGAATCTCAACGTTTAAGGAATCGAGACGAGTCACATTCCCGAACGCTGGCATACAGGTCGGCTATAACAGTTCTCCGTAGGTTAATTAACGAAAGCAAGGCTCGCTGCTGGCACAACCTAGTTGAGGACATCGACAGAGACCCGTGGGGGCTGGGTTACAAGCCTGTCATGCGGAAATTAGGAGCTGCAAGGAGTCCCTGTGTCCTTGAAGTGGAAAAAATGGACGAGATTGTTCGAGCGCTCTTCCCTATGCATCCTGTTCGTCCCGATAATGCAGATGTTGAATGTCTCGGGGAATGCCCACTTTTTACCGCCATCGAACTGGATGATGCGGTGAAAGCTTTAAAATCGAAAAAGTCCCCAGGGCCAGACCTAATACCAGCGAAAGTGATACAGCTTGCACATCAACTTTGTCCTGACAAGCTGCTCACAACTTTCAATGTCTGTTTGCAGCAGAGCGCGTTTCCAAATTGCTGGAAAAAGGCGAGGCTCGCGCTGATCCACAAGGGGATGGGGAACGCCGAGCAACCATCTTCATATCGGCCCCTATGTATGTTGAACGCCGCTGGGAAGGTGCTCGAGAGGCTCATTAGAGAAAGACTTGGAGAGGCCATTCGAACTGTCAGGGATCTGTCTCCTCAGCAGTACGGCTTCAGGGCTGGTCGATCCACGATCGTTGCAATAGCAGAGGTAGTGAGCGCGGTCCAGCAGGCAGAAGCCCACAATCACTACTCGAAACGAATAGTACTGCTCATAACACTCGATGTAAGAAATGCCTTCAACTCTGCTAGATGGACAGATATTCTTGGTACTCTGGAATATTTCAGGGTGCCGAGGTATCCGATGCGGATATTGAAGGACTACCTCAAAAACCGGAAGCTCATCTATGACACACTGGGAGGCCGGCGAAGAATTGATTTGTCATCAGGGGTGGCACAAGGTTCCGTTCTGGGCCCGGACCTCTGGAATGTCTCGTACGATGAGCTTTTGAGGCTGCAGTTACCTAGGGAGTCGCGCCTAGTTGGCTACGCAGATGACGTAGCAGTACTAGTCGCCGGACGTACTGTCGGACAGACGCAGCTCAAACTGGGTGCCGTAATACGTCGAGTCAGCGAGTGGATGACAGACCGTGGGCTTAGCCTAGCGCTGGAAAAAACTGAGGTTGTCGTCCTCACCAAGAAGCGGATCCCTCGTATTATCCCCGTTCGGATGGGGGAAATGATCGTCGAGTCAAAAGAATCCATCAGATACCTTGGCGTGATGATTGACTCGAAGATTAGTTTTTTCGAGCAGGTTCGAGCGTCAGCGGATAAGTCTTCCGTGGGAGTATCGGCGCTCAATCGCATTATGGCCAACACGCAGGGGCCAACCTCGAGCAAAAGACGTCTACTGATAAGCGCAATGGAGTCAGTGTTCTTGTATGGCTCTGAGGTTTGGGCTGAAGCTTTTAGTAAAGAGACGCACCGAAGGCGTTTGGCACAAGTGCAGTGGCAAGGAGCCTTGCGGATAGTGGCTGCATATCGCGCTGTCTCTGAACATGCAGTGCTGGTAATCTCGATGGTGGTTACTATTAAGTTACTTGCAGAAAACGAACGAAAACGTGTACACTTACGTAAAGGGTGGTCGGCGAGAGAAACCGTCAGCCGAGAGGAACGGAGAAAGACCCTAACCTTGTGGCAGCAAATATGGGAAAATGAAACGCGAGGCAGGTGGACTGCACGGCTGATTAGTGACTTGGGGCCGTGGTTCTATAGAATGCATGGTGAGACAGATTATTACCTGACGCAACTACTCAGTGGTCACGGGTATTTTCAGTCTTACCTGTATAAGATAGGAAAGACACCATCCCCAACTTGCGTGTTCTGCCCGGGGATGACGGATGACGGATGACGCCTGCCATACGTTCTTTACGTGTACCAGATGAACAAGACTCCGTTCGCATCTCTCGGAGAAAATAGGCGTGCTCTCCCCAGAAAATGTCACGGGAAAAATGATGCAATCAAAAGACAATTGGAACTGTGTGTCGCATTACGTACGGACAGTTCTTCTCATAAAGAAGGGCATGATGGATCGCTTGGTGGAGAAGGGGGGATCTCTGTAACAGCAATTCTCTTTCTTCCTATCCATCCGTGCAGAAAGAGGGATTTGTTTTAATCCGAAGGCGCTGCTAGGCAATGATAAATGAGGCCTAGTCCAAAGTAATGGGACAAACAGTCCGAAACTAGGCTCTTGGTGTGACAGATCGGACTCTCGGTGTTTAGTTGGTAGTCCGGTTGTCACTGAATGTCCGACACTCAGGACGTATAATAGCCTTCGACTTCTACCGCTAAGCGATGATTAATGAGGCCTAGTCCGAAGTAATGTGACAATGTCCCCTGACTGCCTGTTTTACCCGGTGATTGCGGATGACATCGGACATCGTCGATCGCCTTTCGGCGCAGAGAGAAGGGGGCTCACTCTCTCAGTAATCCCTCTCCTTTCTGTCCAGCCCTGCTGAGGAAGGGAGGAAGGGAATTCGAAGGTGCCGGTAGGCGAGACTTAAGAGGCCTAGTCCGAAGTAATGTGACAAACAGTTCCAGGCTAGGTTCTCAGGGCGTAAATAGCCTTCATCTTCCAAACAAAAAAAAAAGTTTAGACGTCTCATATACACATACACACCCTTCACATACACAACCTTTATCCTCAAATTAGTTTGAAACTTGTTACATGCATTTGTGTGAAAATAACACTCGAACTGTCCTAACATTTCAAATCATTTAGGATTATAATGTGCGCCTGCAATACAGGATACATTGTGAACCAAATAGATAGTGCTGTTTAACACATCCGTATCGATTCAATCCTGCAATGAGTTTTGACCGAAGACACTATCTAAGGATACAAATATCAACTGCCTGTTAACAAAGTTCATTCCCATAAATTTTGTTGATTTTTGATAACGAATCAGTAACCAAATCCACGAGCATAACGAATTATGTTCCATGAGAAATTAGTCAGTTGTGGACATTGGTAAGCAGTCCCTCATACACATCTCTACCACATTCTGATTCAAACGATTCTTGTAGACTAAGTGCAGGACATTTTACACGATTATTTCAAAAGGGAAACCAAGCAAGGGAGTGCCAAGGTCTCGTGCTAACAAAATCATAATATATGGCGGCAATGTCAAAGTAATCGACCGTCGATGTAACCACAAATTAATGCAGTGCTCGATTACATGGTTAAAATTAATGACTAGCTGCGTAGACGCTTAACGTGAGTGGGTGAGTTGATTTTCAAGTCCTACTAATGTCCTTCCTATTAAATTGCCACCGACTCAAGTGGCACTTTAGCTTTGCTCAGTGTTGATTTCATTCCAGCGATCCATCATTTTGTGGACTCATGAGATTGCATGAATATGCATAATATGTTGAAATATCATAAGGGTGAGAAAAAAATAATTATTTCTGTTTTATGTCGTTTCACGGATGCTCGATTCGATATAATGTTTTGTTAATCGATTTGCGACTTTATTTTTGCTCATTAAAACATTTTAAAATCGCATAA
This sequence comes from Stratiomys singularior, assembly GCA_954870665.1. Classification (NCBI taxonomy): domain Eukaryota; kingdom Metazoa; phylum Arthropoda; class Insecta; order Diptera; family Stratiomyidae; genus Stratiomys; species Stratiomys singularior. Next base: position 108,400,768 of record OX940879.1, on the reverse strand, counting down.
TTTCAAAGATTTTCGAATATCTTCACTAGAGGAGTCCAAGTCGGACGAGAAAGATTTCACCAAGAACAACCCCGGCAAATAGCGAAAGGGAAAGTGACTTGCCCCGTTTAGCGTGTTCAAGGCCAAATGGCCAATAAGTGAACTACAATCACTACCGACGGTTTCTATGCGAATAATGCATTCCTGTTGATAACAAATTGATAAAATTAATTAATCTGTCATTCTGTTTCATCATAAACAGACCAAATATGGACAAAATTGGCTAAACAGAATTCAGTCTTCTTGCAAATATCCATCCATAATTTTTACGACTGAATACTCCTGTCTGTTGATCCAGGACCCAAGTATCACTCAAATTGCTAGAACAAAAATATGATTTAAGAACTGCCGCTCATGAAATCTCGTGCGCCATAAGTTTAACCCCAAGCCGTTGCTATCTTTCTCTTCCTGTCTCCTCGACTAGTCAATATCAAACCTCCCTCTACAGCGGATTCAATAAAACTGAACACAAATATCTCTGGGATTTATAGCATATGTTTTGCAAGTTATGTCGTTCGTTATGGTTTTACCAAATAGCTACAACAACAACAACAAAGGTCGTAGAAATGATAGCAAAGAGGATATCAACCAAGATGAAGAAGAACTCTTTAATTCCTTTTTGATATGCTTTCACTCAGGTAACTATCACACGATGGATGGATGGATGGATAGCGTTCGTTCGTATACAGGCAACAACCCTTGTGACCATTAAGAGGACTAAATGACTGATTATCGCTATCACAGACGAGATTTATTGATGTTAATGCGGGTTGTTTTGTTGAATTGCGGAAAGGATGATGAGATTTTTTCCCTTGCGTTTTTGCGCCAGTGGAAGTGAAGTGTAGGAGTGGGCAATGTATTGTAACGAAGTAAATGACATTGAGAATAGTAAAAAGTAGGAAGTAGATGAACATTGGAAATAAATGATGTATGTGCGATTAAGTGAGAAAAAGGGTGAGATACTGTAGGTTCTGGTTGTCAAGATAAACGAGCCTTATCTTACTGACAACAGCGTCCGAAAGAACACGGATGTTAAATAGAATGTGGAACAGAAAATGACAGTATGATCTTGCGTTTTTCTCAACGCAGCTCAATTTCTTATAATAATAAAAATAATTAATTTTCTTGTAGCTACAGTCGGAGTTTACGGGAAGAATTGGGCGAATAAACTAAAGCTAGTGGTAGCTTCTCGTGTACCTTTGATCCTGAAATTAAGGGGCTATGACATGCCTCACGGCGCACATTCTGTAATGAACTGTTGCGTTGCATTAACAATGATAAGAAAGTGGAATTATGATCTGAAATATGCAATTGCAGAATTACTGTCATCTGTTACAACATAAGAACCTCAAACTTTGTACTTTTGAATTTAAACCACAACTAAAAAATGACGGGCGAAGCTTCGAAGAGAGGGTCTTTTTGATAGATAAAGTTTCTATCGTTAGTGTGTGTGTTGGAGTCAAGGGGTGCGACACAAGGCGAATCGACCACTGATAGACCCGATTAGGTCTATGGCTACCCATGCTGCGTAGACCAATTTCCACGGTAGGATCATTTCAGAGCAGCTTGCTCCATAATCGATGCAATCGATGAATTGGTTAGCGCGATCTTAAGCACGGCGGTTGTACCACCATATACCAACATTTCCACACCGCGTGCCGTTTTCTTGGTCACTCCTGATCAAAATGCTTTATTCTGCACTAGATTAGTTGATACCCTGATATCGCTGAACATTCGCTTCAAAGAACTAGAACATTGAATTCTTATTCTCAGGTTTCCTGACACGAGAATCGGACGGATACGTAGACCGATTTACAAATGGAATTCCTCGAGCATTTCTGACAGCCAAAAAAGGCATTTTTCAGGATCCGTAGGTGCCGCGGATGGAGTGATATTTTTGAATAATTAAAGAAGAAAAATTCTAAAGAAATGATTCCTGTATCCAAAAGACAGCTTCAAGCGTAGGAAAACGAAACAAGCCCGAAGTGTGTTTTTTTAAATGCAGGAGTTCAAATAAACGATTCGCAAAACAACTACGTCTCAGTTGCTCATAAAGAAAATAAATTACCAAATAAAACACATCATTTTTTTGATTTAAGAACTGGTAATGAATAAAAGGTTAAATTTTCTTGGAGTAAGAAATAAAACTTAACGTAATTTCTAGGAAGACTCAAAACAGCAAAAGGTGTTAGCAGCAGGCTTGACAAAAGTTAACAAAACAAATATGAAATAAATGACACACATTTACTCATACGAGCAATACAATTGACTTTTCAAGAACTAACCAAGCAAAGATGACTCGATTAATTCGTTTCCACAGCTAATGTGATACTTTCCAGCGGGTCCAATGAAAAAGTCTGAAAAGTTGCTTTTCACTGCGAAGGAGCTGGACAACGCGATGCTCACATTAAAAATGCAAAAGGCGACGGGACCAGAAGTGTTACAGCTTGTGTACCATCTTTGCTCTGACATGTTGCTCAGCATATTCAATGCATGCCTGCAAGAGGGTGTATTCCCAAAATGCTGGAAGGATCAGCTTGTGCTGGTCAGCAAGGGGAAGCGGAATCCGGAGGTACCATCTGCATATCGACCCCTATGTATGCTGAACGACCCCTATGTATGCTGAACGGAAAGTGCTCAAGAAGCTCATCAAAGAGAGACTCGGGGAGGCCATCCGAGCCGCAGGGGATCTGCCTCCTCAGCAATACGGCTTCAAGGCAGGGCCATCCACGATTGGCGGAAGCAGAAGCCCACAATCACTACTCAAAGCGCATACTATTACTCGTAACGCTTGACGTAAGGAACGCCTTCAATTCCGCTAGGTGGATAGATATTCTCAGTGCTCTGGAATCTTTCAGAGTGCTGAGGTATCTTAGCGGATATTGAGGGATTACCTCAAAGACCGCAAGCTCATATATGACACATTGGGGGGTCGGCGAAGAATGGACGTAACATCCGGGGTGGCGCAAGGTTCCATTCTCGGCCCAGACCTATGGAATGTCTCGTACGACGAGCTATTGAGGCTACCCTTACCGGATGAGTCGCGTTTGATCGGCTAAGCTGACGATGTAGTGGCATCAGTCGCCGGACGCACTGTCAAGCAAGCGCAACTCAGACTAGGTATGATAATGCGTCGAGTGAGCGAGTGGATGACAGACCGTGGGCTTAGCCTAGCGCTGGAAAAAACCGAGGTCGTCATTCAGACCAAAAAGCAGATCCCCAGAGTTATACTCATCCGGATTGGCGAAGAGACCATCGAGTCCAAGAAGACGATCAAATACGTTGGCATGATGATTTACTCGAAGATGAGCTTCTTCGATCAAATCAGAGCGTCAGCGAACAAGGCCGCAGATGGAGTATCGGCGCTCAGCCGTCTAATGGCCAATATTGGGGGACCAGTCGCGACTAGGAGACGCCTACTGATGAGCGCAGTGGAGTCGATGCTGCTATACGGCTGCGAGGTTTGGGCTGAAGCTGTCAGTAAGGATTCGTACCGAAAGCGACTGATGCAGGTGCAAAGACGAGGTGCTCTGCGGGTTGCGTCTGCATACCGCACTGTCTCTCAGCCGGCAGTGCTGGTCATCGCGGGTACGACACATATTGTGCTCTATGCTAAGGAACGGAGGAGGTTCTACCCGTGAAGTTAGAGAGGGGTGAAGAAGTTAGAGAGGCTGCTTCACGCTAGGAGAGAAGAAAGACTCTCGCTCTGTGGCAGGAACGATGGGTAAATGAAATAAGGGGCAGGTGGACCACCCGCCTCATCAGGGACCTGGAGCCGTGGCTCAACCGAAAGCATGGCGAGACTGATTACTACCTGACACAGCTTCTCAGCGGACACGGGTGTTTTCAGTCTTACCTGCACAAAATGGGAAAGTCACGGTCCCCTGACTGCTTTTTTTGTCCGGGGATTGCGGATGATGCTTGGCGCACCTTCTTCACATGCGAACGTTGGGTGAGACAGCGTGTATATCTCAGGGAGAGAATAGGGTAGATCTCTCTAGATACCCTGGTTGAGAAGATGCTGGTGTCTAAAGACAAATGGAACTGTGTGTCGCACTACGCTTGGGCGGTTCTTACTATGAAGAAGGACATCGTCGATCGCCCGTCGGCGCAGAGGGAAGAGGGCTCACTCTCTCAGTAATCCCTCTCCTTTTTGTCCAGCCCTGCTGAGGAAGGGATCTCTCCAATCCGAAGGTGCCGGTAGGCGAGACTTAAGAGGCCTAGTCCGAAGTAATGTGACAAACAGTTCCAGGCTAGGTTCTTGGTGTGACAGGGGGAGGTGTTTAGTCGGTAGTTCAGTTGCTGTGAGCAAGCCACTGGGAGTCCGACACGCAGGGTGTAAATAGCCTTCACCTCCCAACCGAAAAAAAAGAACAAAAAGTCTTCAAAATGACAAAAGAATAAATAGAATAGTATAGAATATAGAATAATAGAATTAAATAGAAAAAAGTCCCAATGAAAAGGCCAAAATTAGAATTTTTTCATAAGGTGTATCGATAAGAGGTAAACCACATTCAGAACTCATTATTAAGAGAAAGAAAAAGAGTAGGAATGACAAGAAATCTTTAAAACTGGGTCAGTGGCATATGTTACACACCAGACCCCCAGTTTTCTTGAAACCTTTATTGGCCAAACAAAAAGGCCCAGGTTTAGGAAGAATATTAATGAAGCTGAGTTAGCGTAGAGTTAAAATAAGTGTCACAAGTTGGAGGAAAATCACACGATTGGAGATGAAAACATAGTATCGTTAAAAAGGTGAACTGTAAACTGAACTGGATGCGTATGATAGTTTTTTTCATGACAAAGGAACCCACAAAACAAAGATTAAATCATAACCTACGTAACAACCACTCACCTCTAATGGACGTGATAATTAGAAGCCCAAGGACGTAGACCAAAGGTCCAATGAACGAAAACGCCCACAACAGAAAAACGAGAACTTCAAAAAGGGGCTTAAGAGCAACAGGCTTATAAAGATAGTAGCCTGTAGAAGTTTAGGTGATGAAGGCTAGTGAAGGAAGTAGAAGTTTATGTGATAAAGGATTGAGAGTGCTATCTGCAATACCGCACCGTCTTCACTAAATAAAAAATAAAATAAACAACGAATTAAAAGGAAACGTGCACTTTTACTTATATTTTTAAACTTTTTAAAAAGAAATCTTCGTATAAGCAAACTAGTTGCAAAATGTTATCGAAAATCTCAAATGATACCACAATTTCCGTTCAGATTTTGTTCTTAGTCAGTTTGTAACGCGAGATCGCTAGAACACGAAGGGAATCAACAAATCTCAATAGGATGCTTTATTAATCGCAATGACGTCGGGGATAAAATTCAAATTTTGCCAGCTTCGGAGTTAGTCCTAATTAAATTATAGAAAATAAATGTTGGATAGCGTTCGATCTAGAAAGTGAAAGATAGATGTGGTCAAAACATAATTGTGACCGCAACTATATGACCCTTCAGATTGTAGAAGGTCTGGAGCATTTAATCATGTAAAAGTCACGATGGAATACCGCGAACATGGAAATTTCCGTCAAAACATTAAGTCTTGACACTTTCATTCTCGTGTCCTTAATTACGCTATTAGACTTCATACTTTCCGAAAACTTGCCACCCTGTTGTACCAGGAAAAACGTACAGACGGCCTTTCGTATTGCAATGTTTATTCCTTTTCCTAAATGTCATGATCATTTACCATCATTTAAGAATGTTTTCATATCTAAATTAAATGTCGTAATTCTCACTATAAACAATTTTATTTACGACATGTATTATGTCCTTAAAATTATTTTTTTTTATCTATCAAACTCTCTTCTAATTTATTAGTTCATTTACTTAACACGAGAAAATCACTAAATCATGAAAGTCAAAATTAACTTTTCATATTTCTCTTTAAAGTTTTCAGTATTTTCATTAAAATTTTCTTCTTCACATTTAAGTTCTCCTAATGCTGAAGTTTTCATAGTAGCGATAGGAGCCGTCGTGAGTTCCATGAATCAATGTCAATTCTAATGCAAACCTCCACTCACACGCAACTATACATGCTTACTCGTACATATCTTCGGAAAACTTGAAAACTTTTTCCAATACATTCCCTTGCATTTCTGTCAATTGGCACAATGTTTTCCACAACAGTTTTTCCGAGTTTGTTTTTCCATTTATGTTTCTCTCTCCCGGTTCCATTCAATGGTTCTTTCCTTCCTTTTCACTTTTGATTGATTCGCTCTTCGACCTTCCAGCATTCAAACAATAGATGAGGCGAGAACGGGGCAGTAAAAAGGATATCAATGGCGCATGTTCACCAACAAGAATCGAAGTTTCGATGAGTATTGGAAAACTTTCTCGAGCACTAGCTGTCTCGCGCCTTGAACAACATCGAAAATAGCAACAATAGAGACCCTAACAACAGTGAAAGCGCGACTCCAGCAACAAGAGCAATGGCTGCTCGTTGGAATCGTTATAAGCACAGACCGCCAAGCAAGATTATAAGCATTGGAATATCTGGAATAGGAGCAGCAACAGTGGCTGTGTAGCACAAATAGCGAAACTGGTGAATGGTAGCGACAATAGTCGCATTAAAAAGTTAACAATACACGTATCCAACATTCCGGCATGCTAGATGGCGGCAATGTTGAATGTTGGCTGGATCGTGGTGAGACGAGCAGCAGCCACGAATTCATGAATGTATCCTTTCAAAAGTGGGTTACCAGGTGAATGTCTGGCGGTTGCCTTTCGCTATTCATTTACATTTGAAAGGAGAGCGCGTTGCAGTAGAGTTTTGACGGTCGCCAATATGGTGGGCGTTAGTATTGCAGTGACATTTATTAGAATTTATCATGAACAAATTCGCAATCAGACATCAGTTTGAGTTGAAACCTTTCAAAGGATCCAGCCAACAATTTCAATTGTAGACTTCTGCGGAATTCTACAAGAAATCAATGAACGATACGATTGGATTCATCGAAAATTTCATCAGGTTTCAAGCTAAATTTTAATATTGCAGTAGATTTAAGGAGTATCCTGATGTAGTTTGATTACTGTCAACTATTCATATTAGTTCCTAACAACACAATCAAAGAATTGTGATAAAATAAAAGGGTATGACATTAAATTAACATAAAATTTGTTACCAAACACAGGAATCTTCCTATTGTCATTAGAAAAATAGACTCTAATCCATCTTGCAATACGTAGTTTCTAGTAGTGCCTACATGGATGGGCTTTAAAAAAGTTTCGCATTGATTAAAAAAAAACCTAAATTGAATTCTCCACTCAATAAAAGATGAAAGAACACTTTGCAGACTCGGGCATTGACGATTTATAATAGGGGCTCGGAAAACAGGATAAGAGATTGAAAAGGGGAAAATATCTGAGAGAATTTTTAACATTCGGGTCGCAACAGTTGTTTAAGTGGATCTGCTTGAGAAAAGGACACAACGCATTGTTTTTCATGGGTGAAATGATATAACCACAACAAGATTGCTTATGGAGTCGAACATACAAATGCACACCACATTTAATTCAAATAAACATTGAGACTCCATTGATTTGGGAGTAAAATGATTTAAAGGGTCTTTTAGGCTCACACATTCTTTTGATTTAGCAACGCCAAGCTTTATTTTTTAGCAATGGAAATAAAGAGTTTCTTATAAGCACATCTTTTTTTATCTTCTTTCGAAATATTTTTCATCTTTTTGGATAAAAAGACCTGGAAAGATTTTGAAAGAAAAGATGAATTTCAACATGCATCAAGAAATCTTATGCACAATGTCTTGTAATGATAATGGCTCTCAATTTTTTCATTATGTTAACAACTTGTAGCTATATTGAAAATATAGGTTGCATATAGTGCTTTTTAATTGGAACTTGTCATCATTTTATCTGAAACTACTTCTCATAATTCATTTAAAGAATACTTTTGCTGTTTTAGCAGGTGTTCTTCACCTCCTATTCCTTCGATGATTTCATTGATATAAAATTGCAGCAGGATGTGGTTATCATCGCTAACTACGAGGTCTGTTCAAAAAGTACCCGGAATTTTCGTTTTTTCAAAAACATATTTATTTATTCGACTACATCAATGTGGTCCCCTTCAAAGTAGTCCCCCCCCCCCGCAGATATAATACACTTATGCCAGCGTTTTTTCCAATCTTCGAAGCACTTTTGATATTCACTTTTTGGTATGTCGTTGAGCACTTTCAGCGATTCGGCCTTTATTTCTTCAATCGAGGAAAAACGCCGTCCTTTCATGGGTCTCTTCAACTTTCGGAACAGGAAAAAGTCACACGGAGCCATATCTGGTGAATATGGAGGTTGGGGCATGACTACGGTTTTGATTTTGGCCAAACAATTACGAACAAGCAACGACGAGTGAGCAGGTGCGTTATCGTGGTGCAAAAGCCATGAATTATTTTTCCATAAATCGGGGCGTTTTTTCGGATTGCTTCACGCAAACGTCGCATAACTTCAAGGTAATACTCCTTATTAACCGTACGACCTTGTGGTAAGAGCTCTTGATGCACTATGCCATTAAAATCGAAGAAAACAGTAAGTAAAACCTTGACATTTGATCGAACTTGACGTGCTTTTTTCGCTCTTGGTGACGTTGAATGCTTCCAAGTGAACGATTGTGCTTTGGTTTCGACATCATAACCGTACACCCATGTTTCATCATCAGTTATGACCCTTTCAAGCAAACTTGGATCGTCGTTGACGTCATGTTTAACATGTTTAACAGCTCCTGAGCGATGTTCATGCGATTGTTTTTTTAGTCAAAATTCAGCAGTTTTTGGAATGAATTTTGCTGCCACTCGTTTCATGCCCAAAACTTTTGAAAAAATGTCATGACATGAGCCAATTGATATGCCAACTTCATCAGCAACTTCTTTAATTGTTATTCGGCGCTCATTTATAACCATTTTTTCCACTTTTTCCACATTTTCATCAATTATTGACGTGCTGGGTCGACTGGAGCGTTCGTCATCTTCAACGTTTCCGCGGCCATCTTGGAAACGCTTATACCACTCGTAAACACTTGTTTTTTTTTTCATAGTAGACTCACCATAGGCTTTTTGTAACATTTCATACACTTTGTTACACTTTATTTCATTTTTCACCCAAAATTTAATACAAATTCTTTGACTCTTCAATTCTTCCATTGTTTAAACAAGTAAAAATCGCCGAGCTCATCAAAACACGTCGAACCTTAGCGACTACCACAGACAAAGTAAACAGTGAATATGGCTGAAAATTTTATCATACTTTAGGGGCATGTATACCAACACAATAAAAAAAATTTGACAGTCGGACTCTCCAGACCCGCGAAATTTAAAAATTCCGGGTACTTTTTGAACAGACCTCGTACATCGATTATATGAAAGCTCTGATCGCACGTTTGCCATTTGATATGATCGCCTCTAATAACTTCGACTGTAAGATCTAGATCTCGAATCTGAGATAGCCCTTTCATAGAGTCTTCGCATCATTGTTTAACGAAATCGTCAATGACTCAAAACAAGACTTGAATCTAGATATAGACTTGGAACTAAATTGAATCGCATCCAATTACATTTTAAAGGACATATGGTTATGTAGATTGCAATTTTCCACTCTTTGAAAACCTCCTCGTGTCACTGGACTACAATTATCGTCCATAAAAAACATGGTATGAAATAGAATGCCGGCGTCCCAGGAATTTATCTTGCAGGAATGGACGATCAATGGAATGCAGGAATGAATCAATACCGTTTATGTTAATATAATTGCAATGGTGTATTCCTTGCTGCAATTGAATGTGTCAACATCCCTACTAGAAAACCCAACTTCTGGTTGGAAAGATATTCTGATTATGTGCTCAACAATAGTTTGTTCCTTGAAACCAGTGAACTTCTATTCTTTCCATTGATACACTCACTAAATTGGCTGTCGGAAGTTACTATACCATTACATTTTCGCTCAAAAGCGAAAAGAAGTTTTACGTTTTGTTTTGTCAAATAGAGGTTTTCATTGCCCTTTTTCTTTTACGACCACGTTTTTGGCATTCTCCATTTAACTAACTATTCTGTTTCTCTGTTGAGTGCCGCAAAATCTTTATATACCAGGAGTGTAAGATGAATTTTGCCGGTTTTTTCAATAAAGAAAACACTTTATTCTCAAGAGAATCTCAAAAATTTTTTTAATCAAAGTATTGACCATTGGATTCTACACATTTTGCCCATCTTTCAGGCAAATCATGGATACCATCACCAAAAAAATCTTTTTCTCTTTCAAGGCAAATCATTCGACGAGCCATTTTTCAACTTCTTCAAAATTGGCGAAGCGCTTCTCTGCGAGTGAGTGTCCTATCGATGCGAAAAGGTGATAGTCGGACGAGGCGAGGTCTAGAGAGTACGGCAGTTGCGATATTTCCCAATTCAGTGCTTTTAGAGTATTTTTCATCGCTTTAGCAGTATGAGACGATGCGTTGTCATGTTGTAGGATAACTTTGACATGTCTTCAGGTCCATTCCGGCCGTTTTTTGGTCAATGCATGATACAAATTGATAATTTGTTGTCGGTAGCGATCTGGATTCACCGTCTCAGCAGGTTTTAATAACTCGAAGTACACCACACAACACTGGTCCTACCATACACAAAGCATTGTCTTACGGCCAAAGCGATTTAGCTTTGGAGTAGATGTGCCAGCCTCACCAGGTGAAAGCCATGATTTTTCCCGCTTCGGGTTCTCAAAGTAAATCCATTTTTCGTACCCGTCCCGACAATTCGATGCAGAAAAAGATTTCCTTTCAAATCTTTGAAACAGCATTTCACAAATGATTTTTCGATTTTACATTTGTCTATCGTTCAGTTCGTGTGATACCCATTTTCCATACTTTTCGAGCTTTCCCATGGCTTTTACGGGTCAGATGTAGTGTTTGTGCCAATTGTTGTTGCGATTTGGTTGGATCTTCATCCAATAACGCCTGCAATTCCTCATCTTCGAACTTTTTCACTGCACCAGGATGTTCATTGCCTGTTAATTCGAAATCTCCACTTTTAAATTGACGAAACCATGTCTAACATGTTCTAATCACTGGAGCATGTTCACCATAAGTTTCTACCAGCAACCGATGAGCTTCAGCTTCTTTTTTCTTTAGATGAAATAAGAAAAGCAACGAATGCCGCAAATGCGATTTACTTGGAACGAAACTCGACATATTCACAGAGGTAAACAACTATGACGCTATTATTTTGGCAGATTGTAACTTGTGTATTTTTTAAGGTTAATGTCAATAGAAAAATATGACATAGATGCCAAATCATAGATGTGTATACATATCTCTGTGTGACTATGAGTACGACATCTATGAGTAAAACCGGCAAATTTCAACTAATACCCCTGGTAGAATTGACATATACGAAATATACACTATTGGATATTTTACTGATTTTTGCATGGTATAGATGCCGTTATTATTTTATCTTGACTTCTGTAGTGTCTTCTGTAGAAGAGTCTTGACTTCGACTACAGGAAGAGTCCTGTAGTCTTGACTTCTGTAGTTCTGTAGTGTTTGATTTTCGTTTAGACTTCTGTAGTGACGAGGACATCAAATGAACCTTCAGCCTACTAAACCTGTACAATGGTTTTTGAGTTATCCATACTTATCTTTGTCTCGATACGAATTTGAGTTATTGGAGGTCGATTGTCCATTGAAGTTTCTAGAGTTTCCCATAGATCCTTCAAGGTGCATAACGACACCACTCAAATTAAACATGGAGTTGATAAACGAATTATTATAATATTTTCGTTTTTAATAAAAAATCAAATATGAAATTCAATGGTTACAGAGAAGGAGGAATTTTATTTAAATTCGATAATTTTAACATATTTTTGGGTAGACGTTGTGCACCGTTGATTAAGATACAATTAATTTAAGCCGTCGCACCAACCCAGAGGATTCAAGGTGACATGTTTATCCATATATCCTTTGCTCTGCCTAAGGACTTCTGTTCATTCGTACTTTTTCATGACGATAAAATAAATTACAAATGTAAATCATGCATATCTTGACATATAATTCTCCTCTAATTTCGTTATTTGATTGACTGCTATTGATCATGATCTGATAAAATTGGAAATAGCAACAAAAATTGTATGTAATTAAAAAAATTCGCTATAGTTCAGGATTCAGTAACTTTTCCATAGAAATTACTGATTTAATACACAAATTGTGAATTTAGCAGCGATTTTATTCGATGATATTCGAAATGGCGATGGGCCGATCACTTGGCAAGAATGACAGACGGGAGATGGACCACAAAAATAACGCAGTGGTATCCAAGAGGAATCAAACGACCGAGATGACGCCTAAACATTCGATGGGACTATGATATAAAGAAAATAGCCAGGACATCTTGGATGAGAATAGCTGAAAACAGGCAGACTTGGAAACCAATAAGGAGTCAATATGTAAGGGAGGCTGCACCATAACTCAAAAATATGCTTGATCAAGTTGAATGTGATGATCATGATATAACATCCCATCATAGTTACTACGCCTTGAAAGTATTTAGCTACCTCCTTGTGAGACCATTGCTATCCCAAAGTTACATACCAGACTTCTATGCGCTGACAGTTCGACCTCAGAACCATAACCCAAATATCTCTTTTTGATACCCGAACCGAGGATCTAACTTTCGAAAAAGGCAAGCGATCTACTCTATTATACCATCTGGGCTAAGTAGATCAATATTTGTAATGGGAAAAAGTTATGTTGTCGAACATAGAAATAATGCGAATTTCATCCTTTTCGAAATTTGAGGAATCGTGACGGATTTTCAAGCATTCATTTACAATATTATACGTTACGCACTGACCAATTCAAAAGTTTACCACGATATGTCCACCGAAGCTATACCGACAAAGTTGAGGTACAATATAATAAATTTAGTTAATGCATCCTTCAAAAACAGAGGGGTTAAAGGATTTTAAACAGAACTCAATTATTTATCATAGTTTAACTACTGCTTGACAATTCATACTCGCTCTAATCTCCTTAGATGCCTTAGAATGAAATCGACCCTCAAACCCTAAAATCAGATCAATTATTGATCAAGATATTTCTTATTTTAAAACTCTAAGATTAACTCAAGCGAGCACTACATTTCCTAACAAATCGAAATCAAATTACAGTCTGATGTCATTAGCACAATCGCAGACTAGATAGAATCGACTTTTGGATTTCTCCTTGCCAACAGAACCAACAAGTGAAGACAGTTGTAAACTCAAACATGAGTGGATACGGCAACAAGAATTTGACTCACCACACCTACAAAACCGGCTAGGATACAGGACCAACGGCACACTGGAATTCGTTCGTCGACCAAGTAACAAATGCATCCTCTAGATATTTTCCTCGATGATTTATAACAGTGCACTAACATCCACTGCAGCAACAGCAGCATGTAGTCAATTGCAGTCTCCATCAGGATATATTTGTTTGCTCTCGGAACACAATGCACTACCAATATTATCCTTCCAGAAAATCATCGCCTTTACACCAGCAGCATAGTAACTAATCTAGACTCCCGATTTCCATTAAATACTATGGAGACTGGATATCACTCCACTTACGGCAGCACTTTAGGGAGAGAGTGAATTGGACGCGACTTAATGTGCCCAGTTCCACATCGTGCTATTGATTTATATTTTGGAGCCGTGCATTTGTTTAAAGCCTCCCGGTCAATCTCTTAGTAACAAATATATCAATCATTCAACCAGAAAATATCAGGGTACAGTAAGTATTCACAAGAACACTTAACTCTGGAATTACTCCCAGAGTTAAATGATGTTGGCTTTAATTTTTTGGTATAAATAGAAGTGTTTGTTTAAAAATTAATAAAAGTAAACATGCATATTTGCGTGTTTCATCAATTCTCGCACGTCTCCTTTTCATTTGAAAACGGGTCAAGAAATTTAACAAGTGAAAACTTAGGCATCATCCTAGCATAATGCCTCTGCAATTTAGAAACTCTACAGATAAATAACTCACTTGCCAACAACAATCTTCTGCTCCAGTTCCTATAGAAACCAACCCACATTTTTTTCCAATTATTCCAACTGAAACTTTCCTCACCTTGTTCGTCCCTCGCTCGACTAAGCCCACAAAAAAAACTGTCTTAAGAAAAAGTGTATTCCCAAACCCGTCTGTTCCTTCCCACGTTTCCTTATTAAATTCCTACAAAACTCTTCACGATACCTCCGCCCATTTATCAAAGGCAATTTTCGGTGTATCCCCGAAAAACAAGTAGAAAAGCTAAGAGAATATCCGAATGGACCGAACGAATCTTGCTCTCCATTCTCCATTTTTTTTTGTGTGTGTTCGCTTTAATTTTGTTCGTCTTCATTCGCAGGAATTAACTAAAACTGAGAATGAGCGATGCAGATCTTTCCGCCCTTGGATTTCTTGGGCCATCCACTCGATAAAAACAAAAAGCAAAAGGATGCACGAAGGGTCGACTCAAGTATCCAACCATTCAACTAGCAGCCATCTTCCCAATTGCTAGCAACCAAGGGGAGACGGATGGATGAGTGTGGATAGTCGAGGAGTATGAGACTGGTCAGGGTGGTGGATGCTGGGTGACGTTTCGCTGTTTGGGGAGGCAAGTAGAAAAATCACAACCCAGGAAATCAATAAATAGACCACCGCCCAATTTTCTACCTTCATCCTGGTCTATGCCGGCTTTAGGTTGCTTTGGTCATTCTGTGACGGCGAAATATGAAAGCTTTACGTATAATGTGAACATGCTAAGGGATGAGTTGATTTGTGGATGGTCTGGGGAATGCTTATGTGCTTTTAGTCGGGTAGTTCATTTAGGTGGGAGTAGGTCGAATTATCAGTGACATTTTTTCAGATCGAAATGCTTCGAAGGTTAGCGCAATAACATCAGTTTTTAAGAAACAGACAAAATTAAGGAACAATTTTGATCGAATTCCTGCTGTATACCTTAATTCGAAAGCTGTGACGAGATCCTTAAGAGTAAAAATCGAGAAAGAAAAACTTAACAGGCTAATATTGGATTCAAATAATGTTTGAATAAAACAAAGACAGTGAAAGTTTTGACTACAATCATCAAAGTGAAATATAGAATAAAAATTCAAATTGGACGAAAGCATGTCTTAGACATCCAACTTTTAAGCAACCTGAATGGTGTAAGTCTTCTAGAATGAGAATTGCCTAGTTTCACACCTAGAACAAGACTGTAACTAACTGAATGTATGGAAATTAAAAGTTTAACGAACCCATTTCGAAGGAAATAGACTCGGCTTGAAATCACCGAAATTACTAAAGCGTAAGCTGAGGTTCATACCCTCACCAAACGAAGACCAAATTCTTCTGGGGAAGAGCAGAAACCGAATAAGAACCCTTATCGCATACATAATAGACTACCACCTAAACCAATACTTGGAGGTTCACGCGGACGACATGGCAGCAATAATGATGATAGATAAAGACAAACTCTAAATTATAAAAGCCTAACTCTCAAGCGCTTCAAACCACTGGAGTGCAATCAAGAAACAAAACAAAAAATATGCGGGGAGCTATGTAAAACACCAAAAGTGGTCCCCGAAAACAATAGTCTGTGATGTATTTTCAAAAAAAAAATAATAATAAATATAATTAATAATAAAATAAATATTAGGGCACACTTTGGGCGCCACGTGATGTATTTTCATAAAATGATAAATATATAATTAATAATAAAATATTGGGGCAACCGATAGGTCGCACCTGCAGCGAAAGAAAGGAACAAGGTTAAAGCGACAGGGTTATTTGAAAATACAAAGGCCGCATAGTGGCGGCCGAAGGAAATTACTTTTAACCGACTTGCTCACCGCGCGGGCGTGGGGGTTAGAGACATTATTTAAGCCCTGATCCTTCCATGTCACACACACACACACGGACAAAGAGCTTACCCCTTCACATTAGATTAATAAATAAATAAAAAGGGACAAATACCAAAGGATCAAACCACCTGTGAATTTAGCTGCGCTGATTTTGACCACCTAAGAACTGTGCTGCGCTGATTCTGACCACCTCTGCTTCCTCTAGCACGAATCTCCTCCTCAGCTTGGTTTCGGGACTTGAATGAATTCCACTGCGCTACCTCTGACCACCTCTGCTTCCTCTAGCACGAATCTCCTCCTCAGCTTGGTTTCGGGACTTGAATGAATTCCACTGCGCTACCTCTGACCACCTCTGCTTCCTCCAACACGAATCTCCACCTCAGGACGGTTTCGGGACTTCACTTGCTTCTGCTGCGCTACCTCTGATCACTTCTGTTTACTTCAATACGAATCTCCACCTCAGCTGGTTTCGGGACTTTACTTTCTGCTGCTGCGCTACCTCTGGCCACCTCTGCTTGATTGCGGGACGTTAAGGAATTCCACTGCGCTGCGTCCTGAACACCTCTGCTGCCTGCTTACTATCTTCTTGGCATCACGGGCTAAAATCAGCTTCTTCTACCCATTGATACTCCGATACCTTGGTACTTCTATTGATACTTTATTGATACTCCTATCCACCGATTGTCTTATATTGATTGATTGTCCTATTGATTGATACTTCTATTGATTGATTGCCCCATACCTGACAATTTCTATTCTTTTTATAACGATATGTACACAACAACCCAATGATTCATATCAATAGAAAATTTTATCGCAAATAACTTTCAAGAAATTGTAATCACATTACTTCGGACTAGGCCTCTTTACCTTTGCTGAGCAGCGATATCAGATTAGTTGATCCACCACACTACTCTGCCTTAAAATATATGTCTGTTTTAAAAAATTTAGTTGAGGTTTTGGCAGTAGCAAGTCTTGCTTTCATTGATTAACCTGCGGACTTGTTATCTAGACGTCCTGTATGCCAATATCCAGGAGTTTAACTAATCTATACATCATTTCAACGAAACAATTTAAGTAATCTCTTGAACATTTGGCTTTCAAGCTGCTTAGCTGGAAGTTAAGGCTATTTACTCGCAATACAACCGGACCGGAAACACCTGTCACTGTTACAGCAAGACCTGGCCTAGAACTGTTTGTCACATTACTTCGGTCTAGGCCTCTCAGCCCTCGTCTTGCGACTCATTTCAGGTTAGTAAAATCTTTCTTTCCACAAAGATGCATGGAAGCGATAGAGAGATCCCCTTCCGTCTGAAGTCAAGCAATTCATGCTTCCCTGCTTTATGAGAAAAATCGTCCGCATGTAATGTGATACGAGATTCCAATCGTCTTTATATGTCAACAATCTTGGCGTTATTTTTTCTGGAGAGAGCACGTATTTTACGCGTAGAAATGCAAGCGGAGCCTGGTTCATCTCCCGCATGCGAAGAACGTGCGGCAAACGTTGTGTGTGATCCCCGGGTAGAACAAGCAGAAAGGGAAGCATGAATCTTATTCCTATCTTATGAAGGTAAGATTGAAAATACCCCTGCCAACTCAGTATTTTCGTCAGTCTCACTACGCTGTCTGCAGAACTGCGGCCTCTAGTCGGTGATCAGCATTGCGGTTCACCTGCCTCGCACTCCATATACCCACAGTTCCTACCACAAATCTGGGGTCCTTCTTCTTTCTCCTCCGACGTTAGTAGTCAAGTTTTCGCTCTTCAGCAAGTATGAGGGGACTATTCGGGATAGTATGGGGACTACCCTCGCGATAACCAGCACTGCCGGCTCAGAGGCAGTGTGGTTTGCAGCTGCTATTCGGAAGCCAGCTGCCTGTGTGAGATGTCCTCAGTGCGACTCCTTAGTACGAGGGTCAGCCTAGACTTCGGAGCCGAAGAAGAGCACTGACTTCACCACACTCATGTATAGGCGTCTTTTGATCGAGGTTGGTCCCTCGGCATTAGGTGAAAAGCAACTCAGCAGCAGGCTTTTCCATTGACCCTTGAGAACTTCATCTTGGAGTCAATCATCAAGCCTAAGTATTACTCCCAACTGACGTGAAAAAAAACCTGACGTTATATTTTCTGTAAACAGGAGGAAAATCCAAAACATGCCCTTAACCACCTTAACCCTTTTCACTCTGAGTATAATGCAAATTTATTCGAGTGAACAAACAAAAACCCGCCAGAATAAAGGTAATGAAATTAACTGAAACACCCACATATGAGGGCAGCATGAATATCAGGTCATGCAGGGGTACCGGGCAATGAGCAAGCAGGCGTCTATGCTAACGAGCCAGCGCTTAAACTTGAAATAGATTTAACTAAAATTGTAGACGACAAAAGTTGACAATCCACTGCTTCATTGAAGGACGCAAGGCTATTGAAAATATACACATATCCGGTGCATTAGACAATTTGACACTAGAAGAAATATTCATTGAAGGATAAGCGGACGACATGTTGAGATTTGCTAAACAAGTTAAAATCTACTCAGAAATGTAAGAAGATTTTTCATGTGCTTAATTATTTGTTAAAAATTTTGATTTCGTGTCAGAAGTCATTCGTAAGTATTCTTTTTGTACATATATGTTTATAATTTGATATTATATTTTTATGTTTCAACTTGTTGCTTGTTGTTGTTGCTTTTATGTTGAAAACAACGTGCAAGTTACTACCCATAACCTAATATTTCAATTGCAACGATTTATCTTTCAGAACGGGCAAACCGTTCGTAACTGAGCCACTAATTAATTAAACGAGTCGGAAAAGTTGCAAATTTTTTTCAAAAGTTTCCGTAATGAAAGCCCCAGACCTTTATAATTTGTCGTGATGTAGTGTATGATTTGTAATGGTGACTTTGACTTAATACAAATTTGAATATAAGCAAATCTTCAGTGCATGATCATGAATATTACAATTGTCTCTTCGCGATACGTTTGACTACTTTTCAGGATTCGCCACTCGCTGCAGCTTTAATTCAGCCGAAAGCTTATTCCTATTAGCACCGACCGCAGGCGTCGAGAAGTTCTCAACAGTCAGCAAACTTGCTTTCCAAAAACGGCTTTTCCGTGTTTGGAATTCGTTTGAAAAAGTAATTTCATTTAAGCTCGTTGAGTACGGACACAACTACTAAAAATTGAATATTTCAATCTGACATCTAAATGCCGCTTGACGCAAAACAAAGTGCATCTCCGGCGCTCCCGACAATCATAGAAACTTGCAAATGCTTACCTTTCAAATCCGAAATCATTCCATTTTTCCATATACGATATACTCATTTTTCAATTGCTATTGTTTGTTCATATGTTAAATTATAAATAAATCATTGAAAGACAGGCACTGACGAAATAAATGAGTTTCATCACATTGTGAATTACAAGTTTCATTCTGATCAGAGCAGTTCATGGACAGAACACACAAACGACAAATAATAACCCATTTAGCTGCTGAAATGATCAACTTTAGACAAATTCAAACGCGCTTAAGCTAGAGGCCAATTTAGTATCCTTAATTAACGAAACAACACTCATTAATAGGCGTTTAAATATTATTTCTTCGCGAAAAGCACTCGACACTAAATGAATTGACTAATCTACTTTGACAGCCCGCGCAATTTTACTTCAAATACTCTAGCAGGAATCGACGATCTAATTAGATCCTAGAAAGTTGTCTTCTAACGTCAATTACCCAAGACACAAATCGTGTACACGAACCGGTTACTGTGTGTAACTTTATTTCCGGTTCATCTTTTCTTATTGTCGTCCAGTCGAACTGAATGAAAAACGAACTTCGAGTATTCCATCATCAGACTTGAGACGGTTACAGTATTAACATGTTTGGGATTTAA
This sequence comes from Stratiomys singularior, assembly GCA_954870665.1. Classification (NCBI taxonomy): domain Eukaryota; kingdom Metazoa; phylum Arthropoda; class Insecta; order Diptera; family Stratiomyidae; genus Stratiomys; species Stratiomys singularior. The sequence goes on along the minus strand of OX940879.1, from coordinate 108,380,953 downwards.
AACACTAGTATAAGTTAAATCCCTTTATTTTGGATAAACTTATTGTTATGGCTTCTGGCAATGCCGGGATAAGAAGATGATGATATGGATAAAATATCCCCGGTATGAGCCTTCGTGAGAAGCGAGAAGAACGGCTTAAGGAAATTTCAGTAAGTTTGCCGTGTTTTTGGTTGGCAAGTGAAGACTTGTCGCGGCATTAACTTTTGTTTCCGACGCGAAAAATGCGTCGGGACGTTTCGAGTTGCCACAGTCACTCCCTCCCCAATGACCTTCGCACGTGTTGAAGGGAGTGAAAATGTGACTCTTTTGTTGACGGTAGTAGGTGTTTGGTGCTGATGTTCCGGACTGATGCGCTCTGGTTGAACAACTTGAGAGGACGGCGAAGGTAGAGGTGCAATCGACTGTGGGGGCGATTGGCAAAACTGAAGCGATTGAGGCTGTTGTGGGGGCAACTGGATGTCGGATTGTTCTAGATGAGCCGGTTTGAGATGATCGGTGGAGAGAGTTTTGGCGACACCGTTTACGTCTACGACATAGGTACGGTCGCTAACCCTTTCGATGACTCGGTGTGGTCCGGAGTACGGCTGGTCGAGCGGCTTTTTGATGGAGTCGATGCGGCGGAAAACATACTCGCAGGTAGCCATGTCCTTGAAGACAAAAGGACGGTGTGTGATGTGTCTGGCAGCAGGGACGGGGCGGATGGCTTTAAACAGGCGGCGGAGGTCTGTCACGAAATCCTGAGGGCTGCTGGCTGCTGGAAGTTGAGGAACGAAAAATTCGCCTGGGATCCGTAGTGACGTGCCGAAAACCATCTCCGCAGGGGAGGCTTGCAGGTCCTCCTTAAACGTTGTTCGCAAGCCTAACAAAATGGCCGGAAGTGCTTGCGGCCACGGTGTCTCGGGAACGCATTTTAAGGCAGCCTTGAGTGTGCGGTGCATACGTTCCACCATACCATTGGCCTGTGGGTGGTACGGTGTGGTATGCACGTGGTTGGTCCCCAAGAGGTGGCAGAGTTGACTTAAAAGGGCAGCTTCAAATTGGCGCCCTTGGTCTGAGGTGATCTCCTTAGGTGTACCGAATATGCTGATCCAATGGTCGAACAATGCTCTGGCAATGGTACTTGCCTTAATGTCGCGCACTGGTATGGCTTGAGGCCAGCGCGTGTAGCGATCGATGATGGTGAGGCAGTTTTCGAACCCCTCACATTCGGGAAGCTTAATGAGGTCTACGTGGATGTGGTCGAAACGCCCATCCGGCGTCTTGAAACTCCCCAGCTCGGCGCGGTTGTGGCGATGCACCTTCGAGAGCTGGCACGGTACACATTGCTTGGCCCACCGCAATACGTCCTTCCGAAGGCTTGGCCAAAAGAACTTAAGCGCTACGCGCTTTGCGGTGGCACGGCCACTGGGGTGTGAAAGATGGTGGACTGTGTCGAAGGCTTGTCGGCGGAGCGTGACTGGCAAGTATGGCTTGAGAGCCCCGTTGAATTCAACACAATGTACGGGATTGTCGTCCAATTCCAATTGATGCAGCTTGAGTCGAGGGCTCAATAAGAGGTGCGGTAGTTGGTCATCAACAGCTTGGGCTTCACTGATAGCTCGGGTGGTGATCGTCGCGGGTATTTCAACCGTTTCTACGCGTGAAAGTGCGTCAGCAACGATGTTGTTGTCACCTGGTGTAAACTTCAACTGAGTATCGAATTGGCCTATGAAGTCTAGCTGTCTGCTTTGGCGGGGCGAGGCTTTGTCCGATCGTTGCGCCAGGGCAAAAGTGAGCGGCCGATGGTCAGTGTAGGTGACAAAGTGCCTTCCCTCCAGGATGCGTTGAAAGAATTTGATGGAAGCGAAAATTGCCAGGAGCTCGCGGTCGTACGTTGAGTAGCGCTGCTCGGTTTCGGAGAGCTTCCTCGAGAAAAACCCCAGCGGTATCCAAGTTCCGTCATTCTGCTGCTGGTCCAAAGCTGCGCCGATGGCGGCATTAGATGCGTCAGTGCGGAGAGCCAAAGGATGTGAAGTCGAGAGAAAAGCTGACGTAGCTGCTGCGGTGATGCCTTGTTTGCAGCGTTTGAAAGCGGCTTCGGAGGCGGGTGTCCAAGTAACTGGCGCTTTCTTGGTGTTGCAACCTTTCAGCATTTCTGAAAGTGGCGCTTGTAGCTCGGCCGCATGTGGTATGCAGCGGCGATAGAAATTAAGCATCCCAAGGAAGCGTCTCAGCTGCGAGGAGTCAGCCGGCTTGGGAAAATCTGCGATAGCCTGTGTTTTTGGAGCTGGTGGTCGGAATCCTGTTTTGCTTACTTGATAGCCGGCAAAAACAACCTCGGGCAGGCCGATTTGACATTTGTCCCAATTGGCTTGGAGCTTGGCGGCTTGCAAGAAGGAGAGAAGCTGGTCAAGGTGATGTTGGTGATGATCGTGACTGGCAGAGAACACCAAAATATCGTCCTGGTAGACACGTACGAAGTCAAGCTTTCTCAACAAGTGGTTAAGGGTCCGCTGCATCGTTTGGGCCGCATTCCGAAGCCCCAAAGGCATACCTAGGAATTCAAAAAGCCCGAACGGCGTAGTGACCGCCGTTTTTTCGATGTCTTCGGGGGCGACGGGGATTTGATAAAATGCACGTTGAAGGTCGATGACCGAAAATATCAAACCGTTGGCCTCTTGGATCAGATCCTCAATGATAGGTAATGGGTAACGGTCGGGGCGAGTTTGGGCGTTGAGCTGGCGGTAGTCTCCAGTGGCACGCCAACGACCACCGTCCTTGGGTACCATGTGGAGAGGGCTAGCCCATTGGCTCGATGATGGTCGAATAACACCCCGCTCCAGAAGAAAATCAAATTCTGCTTTTGCAGCGGCGAGGCGTTCTCCTGTGAGACGACGTGGTCTTGCGAAAACCGGTGGGCCTTGAGTGATGATCTGATGGTGAACTGGAAGGTCAGCAATCGAAGCTAATTCGCCGGGTTTCAGAGGCTTCCTTGAGTATTTGGCGATGATCCTTTTGAATACGTCTTCAACGGTGTTTGCAACGCTGAATGTGTTGGCGATGGTGCTAACACTGTGTACTGGTGGAGCTGGGCCAATGTCGCAGGCTGTGGAGAGATTTGTAAGGTCATCTAGAAGGCGTTGATTGCGGAGGTCAATAAGTAGACCATGATGTTTTAGAGCATCGGCTCCAAGGATAGCCGTCTGGACATCTGCAATCACAAATGTCCAGCGAAGTGGGCGGCGTAACCCAAAGTCCAACGTGAGTTGTTGGGTGCCGAAGGTGGCGATAGGCGTGCCATTGGCTGCTTGTAGCTCGAGGTTTTGCTTACGAAGAGGTCTTGCGATGTGGTGTCTCGGGATGATAGAGAGAGCGGATCCGGAGTCCACCAGAAAACGAGTTTTGCTGGTGCGGTCGGAGACGTAGAGGCGTTTTTCCGAGGTGTTGCCGGCGGTGTCCGCTGAGTACAGCGCCGGCGATCCTAGTTTTCCAAGCGCTTAGTGGTGGTATCTGGAGCTTGGAACGAGCAGGGTTGTTTGCATCGCATCGCAAGGGCGCCGTGCTTGCTGTGGTACCAGCAATGTCCCGTACGACGATCTGGTCCAGGAGTGGTGGAGCGTGCTCGTCGTTGGTTCGCGTTACTTGATGATGAGTGCTCCCGCAACGCGTTGGCATTGGCCTTTGGTTGATGGAGCGCTTCGCGAGTCAGGGTGGTCAGTTGTGTGATCGCTAGACGCAGGGCAGCTAATTCGACCGCAAAATGGTCCACGGAACTGCGTGGTGAGGAGATGCCGGATAATGGTGTTGTTGCGCGCGTTGATGATTGAACTGAAGTGGCCATCACTGTTGGGCCCATCTCGTGTGCTTCATCCGCAACAGCGGCAAGCTCCTCCAATGTTTGGTTTCTAATTAGCAATAGCATGCGCCGCGTTTGCTGGGGCAGGAGATCGAGCCACCTGACCCGAAGAACATCGTCGCTAACGCGCGTGCCAGCCAGAGAACGCATATGGCGCAGTAGCTGTGAAGGTCGCCTGTCCCCAAGCTGAACGCCTGTGAGCAGCTTATGCAGCTGTGCATCAGGCGAATCAGTGAGGCGAGAGACGATGGCAGCTTTCAACGCCTCGTATCGGTTGCGCTCCGGTGGCGCACGGATGATGTCTGCTACCTCTGTGATGGTGTCGTGGTCCAAAGATGATACCGTGAGATGGTATTTAGCTGCGTCGCTCATCACCTTATGGACCTGAAATTGGGACTCCACCTGAAAAAACCACAGTTCAGGGCTGGCGCGCCAAAAGGATGGCAGCCTGCATTGGCTGATGGCGTTGATCTCCTGATCCTGTGGTAGGCCTTCGATAGGAGGCACTGGAGGTGCCTGTTGAGGGAGAGGAAACTCGCTGCTCTCTTCTTTTTGCCCGTGCACCATGTTGCTGTTTGCTGCTTGTTGTCGGGGTCACCACTTTGGGATTTAAAACACTAGTATAAGTTAAATCCCTTTATTTTGGATAAACTTATTGTTATGGCTTCTGGCAATGCCGGGATAAGAAGATGATGATATGGATAAAATATCCCCGGTATGAGCCTTCGTGAGAAGCGAGAAGAACGGCTTAAGGAAATTTCAGTAAGTTTGCCGTGTTTTTGGTTGGCAAGTGAAGACTTGTCGCGGCATTAACTTTTGTTTCCGACGCGAAAAATGCGTCGGGACGTTTCGAGTTGCCACACATGTGTTTACTTAAGAACGAGTATGTAGCTTTTTCGTCGTATTCGAAATAAAAACTGTGGAGAATAGTGAAGTCAAATTATTGTGAACAATAGATAACTGTCGACTGTGATGGACATTGAGGAAGACGAGAAGAACAGAAACCAGTAACGAATGCGTTCAGCAGAAGTTTTGATAGCGACAAAAGGCGCTAGAAGCAGTTTGTAGTGACTAAAGTGAATAGTGGGGAGCATAGTTAGCGCAGAAACATCCTGATATCGCCATATTTGCTCTTCAGTTATAAGTCAGGAAGATGCTGCGACTACCAGGTGAACTAGCATTCCAGGAACTATAGCATTCTAAGAAAGAGTGATGTCACAAAAGCGTTTCAAGTACCAATTAAATTAATACCAATTAATTAATTAAAATTTCAATTAAAATTAGTACATTACAGCACTCATAGAGCGAGCTTTACAGCTCAAAATCAAAGTGTGCAGGATTATTGTAAATATGGCACCATATGCATTACCGAATGCGCGAACCTAAATTCTCTATTAACACGGACCTAAGCCAAACCTTACTTGGCCAGCACTTTCCTACACGTAGAAAATGTTTTCATTCAAGACGCAATCCGTTTAATTTTGACAGCGCTTAAAGCTCAAATTAGATATGCAATAGCACTTGGCATTCTGTAATGCGCATGCGATATTTTATCTCGACTTTACGCACACAGCCTAACGTTCCAAATATTATTTCTTATTTTCGTTAGTTCTCATTCACTCTCGTCTCAGTTGTCATTTGTTTTCAAAACAATCAAGCGAAACACAAATAGTGCAATCGATTCCAACACACCTTTCATTCTATACCATCCATACACACACGCATACAAACAAAACAATAGCTCTTTTCCAACTCCTGTTTCTATTTAGCAGCGTTGATCGCACTCGCACTTACGCTGGCATACGGGAGTTGTCCGCGACGGAGGGAAGTAGCGCGAAAGAAGTTTTTTCAGCGACCGAAGACGACGGTATTTTGCCTAGCGGCCTAACAGCTAATCGCTATTGCGAATCTTCTCTTGCCGATCGAGGAGGAGACATTCGAGAAATCATTTTCCTTCCCATAGTATAGCTCGCTCGCAAGCACTTCTTCGAGGCGTCGTAAAATCGGCGACACCGTGATATCACGAAGAGGATTTAATTATCGCCCGGCACTGGATTGCTTCAAGGACCACTCATAGAAAAGGTAAATTGCGATTTTTTTGCAGGATTTTTCGTGCGAAAAGAGCAACCTGAAACCTTCATAGTGTGTGGCATATCGTGCGACTGTACCTGGCTGCGGTGGACTATTTCAGTGCATATGCCTGCTCGTTCAGCTATATGGCCAATGATTGATTAAGTGCAAGTAGTAATAAGTCTCGTCGATTGATTATTTGTGTGAATTGAGCGTAGCCAGGTAAATATCAGTGGAAAAGTGCAAATCAAAATGTCGGGATATCCAAAGTTGAAATGAAATGAGTGAATCGCATGCGACTTGGCGGAATCGCAAGGTTGCGATAGCTTGATAGCGGCTTCCCCAGCATTGAAAGATTTATACGCGGCGAAAAATAGTCGCGACGTCAACAAACGAGAGAGATAACTTTCGAAAAGATTAATCTGCTGGTTGACGACGACAAACGACGAGATCGTCGAAATTTCCATATTTGCAAGATATTGTCTTCCCGGCTAGCTAAGCTGATTTGTTTTATTTCGTGTTCGTGATATGCGTTTTATCACGCTCAATATTGAATGCATCAGCGAAGCGAAACTTTACGAAAGAGACGGGGGTAACGGGATAATTGACATTTCGGTGCTTGGCGTACGTCGACAAATCGTTCACCCCGCCAAGAACGAAAATTCATTGGAGCAACAACAACAAAACGCGCGAGCAGCGAAAAGTGAACGAAAGGAGTCGAGAACGACCACCAGAGGAATTTTCGGCAAATTCGCCTTCCATATTTGTTTTTCACTTCGACGTTTACGACTGGTTAGCGCGAAAAAAAGTGTTGGCGACAGAAAATAATGGAAAAACTGGCGAAATTTTGAACGATATTGTAGTGTGAAAATATTTTGCGTAGTGGCGACTTAGTGCAATTGTTTTTTGGTGGCTTCGCGAGTTGTTGCTCCGTTTAAACTCGAGATAGAAAGGTGAGTTTCCATTTTGTGTATTCGCCGTACGTACGGATAGAAACGCAGAGCAAATCCGAAGCGACTTCGTCACAAATCAGTGAGAAATCCATTTTGTACAAAGTCACTCATTTTGGACTTAATGGATAGTATGGCAAAATAACCGCAAGCTAAGACACTGACTGCGTTTTATTTTGCATGGTGGCTGATTGTGTTTGCGTGCACACAAGTTGGTGAACGATTTCGAAGATAATTTGCGCCGCATCGGTAAGTTTTAAGGCTGCCCTTGCGGATGCAGATGGGGGGCTAACAACGCGTTGATGGTACTGTGCTTATGCAGTCAGGTAACTACGAACCAACCAGCTGCAAATGCTCTCGAGACTGCGAAGCCATCACCTTGTTCGACAACATTGCAAGATGATATGGATGCTGGCGGCTGTAGTGCAATGATTAGAAGCAAGTGATTTCGGGTCATGACCGAAAAGATATAGAAAATACCGTTCTCCCGTATTTGGTGCCATTAAATGAACTCAAAAGTGGCTGATTAAGTTGGGACAGATTCAGAGCAAAAACCAACCAATGGGAACGTCAACAACGGCATGCACCAGACTAACTGCTCGTAAAACATTGCCAAAAATCAATAGAACATAAATATAACGCAAGATATGGCCTACTGAGACAACACCTTGCCCGTGCTATGTCGTACAACTGACGTTTTGTCTGTCCATCAGATGGAAAGTCTTCGTGGAAATGGCTCGGAATTCGCATTTAAGAATTTTTCGATTCTTTCAGCATTTCGGCGTTATGTAGAAAATATTTGTATGGAAGTGAAAGTACGAACGAGTGCATCAGCACATTTTATGTCGAGTAAATTTTAACTGATCACGTGCTAAATATTTTTATTAAAATTATTTCTTTTGAAATTATTGATCAGCACGCCATCGTGCTGGCATGCTATGTAGTTTATTCAGTTGTGATTAATCTCACATTAGGTTTGTGTTTATTATAAGCAGTTTATGTCGCGGTTTGCTCTTCAAATGTTCATCTCTTAAGGCAGTATTTATTGTGGTTATAATGAAAAGGCGCCGGTATTATAGCTAGTATAAATCTACTATATTATGCCCAAAACACTTCAGATACAATAGTTGATTTTTTTCCCATATTTTACAAGAAATGCAATCTCGTCTCTTCGTTTCTACGGTAGAAGCTTAAAAAAAATATTCAAAATGCATTTATGTTTCTAACTAATCAATAAAAAGCCGGTTCAATTTATAGTTTTGCTTTGTTTAATCTGATTATTGAAACCCATAACAATTTGGAATATAATAAAACATTTTTGCACAAATGTAAAATACTATACGATTTCTATTTGGTTCAGTTTTAAAAATTAGTATTGGAGCAACCAACTAATGGCTACTGGGAATTTTTCATCCAAGTAGCGATGTTTCGCGACCAAATTTTAACCTTTTTCACTGCTACGCCCTCCTATAGTCGGGCCGGTAAGGCTCTCCCGTCTTGCTACGCCCCACTCTAGTAGGTCTAGCCTAATTTTCCTTACTTGCGGACCACCCCTAAATTCGGGCAGAACATTTTCAACATTTAGGCGCGAGGCGCGAAAATTCTCAGCACGGGAGGCAAGTTGTAGTTGGGAAAGGCCAGCAGCCAGAGTAGAGTCGGGCCCGTACAACGTAGCTGTAAAAAGGTTAAACAATCAAGACCAACATTATGACCAAGACCAGACCAACTTTTTTATTATATCATTTGGTTTTTCTAATTTCATATTTCATTTTTTGCTCACTCATTTTATTATACTTTTGTAGATTTTTAAGTATTTTATTATCAGTTTCTTTAAATTGCATTTGTGTCTATAGAAAAAACGGCATTTCTAATTTGTCAGCGATCCAATTTGAATTGCATACCGTCTAACCTAGTTGGATTCTAAGTGTGTTTTTTTTTGTTTTCTGCCTCCTTCCACAGTTTATCAAAGGGTTAGAATTGTGGCGAAAGAATTTTTGAAAGATTTTTCCTGAGATAGGGAATTGGGAGATGAAAAATAGAATAGACTGGGAGATGAAAAGAAATTTTAAATATTTTCTAAATAAAATCAGCTTCAAATCAGTCATAGACGATGCAAGTACTAATGAAAAAATCGAAATTTATGATCGCTTCCTTTTAAGTAGTTCTTTACTCTCCATAACTTGCCATCAAAACGTGATAAGATAAGAACATATGATAGATAAGAACAACAGTATCGCTAAACAATAAATGTTTAAGACGTATGTATTTTAAGCCGTGTTTCAATTGAGATGGCGACATTAGGACTATTTATAACACCGCCAAATTAGGATGACTATCCATGGGTGTGTTAAAATTCAAAATCATCTATTTGGTTCTTTAGTTTTTCCCCCAAATTAAAAAAAAAATTATAAGTCAGTCATTGAGTCATTCCGATAAGATATGCAAAATGTGTTCATCGATAGGCCTTATCTTATTGGGATGGTAATTTTCGATATTTGTGATGCATGATAAAGAAAGCATGTCTATTTATTAATAAAAATTGCTCAATAGTTTTCATCGATTACACAAATTTCAGAAGATTTTTGTGTTCTCCATAAATTCATCGTCAGACATCGGTTTTAAATTGTTTTGTTCTTGAGGTTGACATTTCTCTTCCGAATCCTTTAAAAAGTTCCCTCGTAAGTCACTCGTAATTTATGTATTCGATTCTTCCATGTTTTATTGAACTGTCAACATAAAAAATAGGAATAAGAATTTTTCAATAGGAGCCTTCTATGTTTCTTGTTATAATCTGCTTAGTTCTGCATTTCTTTATTTTTAATTTGATTACGTTTTCCCATTGCCCTAAACTTTAAGATATTACCATACACTTCATTTTGTTTGTCACAAACGACTGTAGATGTATTTCAGTTGTGCTCGAAAGATTTGTTGGATAACATAAAGGCAAATGCATATTCGTGTGTTAAGACTATAATAATTGAGTGGTTTCTAAGGAAACCGCAGTAAATCCTATTCTCAGATACGAAGCAGAATTTCACATATGTTTTCTTCTATAGTAACTAATTGCAGTCCTGGATAACTTAGAATAGGAGAGAACCTATAGTCAATAAATAAGAATAACTGGGTGGTTATTTTGGTATACAACAACTCCCAACACAGACGTTTATTCTTCCATAAAATGATATTCAACAAGACATTCCATTATTATCAACAATAAAATTATTGATAATAGATTTCCTAGAACGAAAATCGCTTACGTCCTAACATGCTATGAAACATCTCCTCGAGAAGTGGTTGTTTGGGCTTGCATCCGCATCATGCAAGCATTGTATGCACTAGAATGTTCCACATAAAATTATTTCAAATGTTTTTTCCGAATTAGTATGGTATACACTATGACAAAAAAGTATCCGGAAATTCTCATTTAAATTGCCCGCATTGAGTATTTGAAGTTTCTGTATGTTGGTAGGACTGTCCGTAATTACTATGCCAAACATGAGCACGGTCTGTCAACTATTTTGTTTGCGACAGCTGTTGAAACCAGTCGACCTCAGTGGTAGTCTGCGGATTTTACAATGGAAAAAAATATTGAACAAAGATTTTGTCTCCAATTTTGTGTTTTCAACGAAATTTCGTGTGCTGACTTGTTGTGAATGCTGGAAAAGGCTTATGGAGACTCTGTTTTATCGAAAACCCAAGTGTACAAATGGTACAAAGCCTTTAAAAACGGTCGGGAGATTGTCGAAGATTTGCCTCGTTCAGGACGACCGTCGGCCTCTTCAACCAACGATAACGTCGAAAAAATCAAGGAAATTGTGCTCGAAAATCGTCATGCCAGTGTTAGAGGGATAGCTCGTGATCTCAACATCTCTCGTGAAATCGCTCGTTTGATTTTGGTGAACCAATTGGGCATGCAGCGCGTCGCCGCTCGGCTTGTTCCGTTAGAGCTGAATTTTCTTCAGAAACAGTACCGGATGCAGGTAGCTGCAGACATGCTAGATCGTGCGAATTCTGATCCCACGTTCATGGAACGGATCATAACTGGTGATGAGACATGGGTCTATGAATACGACACACAAACGAGCCAACAATCATCTGAATGGGTGGGAAAAAATGAGCCGAAACCGAAAAAACCTCGCAAAAGTCGTTCGAAAATCAAGACGATGCTTATTGTTTTCTTCCATATTCGTGGTGCGGTTCATCATGAATTCGTTCCGCAAGGTCAAACGGTCAATAAGGACTTCTATTTAACTGTTTTGAGACGTTTGCGTGAAAATATTCGCCGAAAACGGCCGGATTTGTGGCAAAACAATTCGTGGATTTTGCATGACGATAACGCACCATCACATCGAGCCACGATTATTAACGATTTTAAGACCAAACACTCGATAAATACCATCGACCAGCCACCTTATTCGCCTGATCTAGCTCCGTGTGATTTTTTTCTTTTCTCCAGACTGAAATTACCGCTCCGGGGAACCAGATTTGACTTCATAGACGCCATAAAAGAAAATTCGCAGAAGGAGCTGACGGCCATCCCTGAAAGCGCCTATAAAAAATGTTTCCATGATTGGAAAAAACATTGGCACATGTGTATCGCTTCAAATGGAGCATATTTTGAAGGAGATTCAATAAATATTGAAGAAGTTTAATATTTTTACGTTTTATTTCAAATTTCCGGATACTTTTTTGTCAGAGTGTATATATAACTAAAAGTAAGTAAAGCATTGATTTTGGATCTTGCCAAAGCCACGAACACTACAAACGAATTTAACTTTTCTTGCAGCACATTTTGACCTACAATATGTGGAAAACATTTAGATTTTAATATATTTTATAAATATTTTTATTCCTACAAGTATGCTGAAGGTCGATTTCTGAATTTTTCCAGGTACCACACAAGCAACGACACAAAAGACATAAAAACAAAGAGACTAATATATATATATATACAAACAGCAAAACGATGGCCCTAAACATAGCCGTCCCTTTATCAGGTGTCGGTGGGTTGTCACCGATTTCACCAATTGGTCTAGATAGTTGGGAGCAAATTAAAATGCTTGTATCACCGATTGGTAGTGAATCGAGCGGGGTCAGTTCTTTGGATTCGGAAGAAGCTAAGGTTAGTTCTTTTTGGATTGTATTTAATTGAAAAGTTCAGATTTTACGTAAAAAAAACGTAGAAATAAGCGAGTCTGTAGTATATTACTATTTCGAAGTAAATTTAAAACTGTTGTAATGAGATCTGACATTAAAGGGAACTTGCATCAATAGGAAAAATAAATAATTATATCTAGACAAAGAAAAAAGAAAATGAGGTCGAATATACTAAACTAAAAAGCGGAAATATTGTGTAGAGTTGTTCTCGGTGTATTTATTCTTCATTTGTTTTGGAATTTTCGAAAAGATTAAGTGCTTCCAGTTAATACTAACATAGCTGTAAAAATCTTGAAACTCGACATATTTCGGCTAACAGCAAGCCAGAATGTGCTCTTGAGTTCAACTTCAAGTAGATGATAATTGAAAAAAAAAACTATTCCATTTGGAAAACCTGCCACTTTTTTTTTTTTTCTTTCTTATATGCAAACAGCAACAATCACTGCAACCAACTCCACCAGATACACCTGAGGAATTTGAAATAAAATACCAAGGACGTGATATACTCGATTTAGGCGGAAATATTAATCCTGACAAGTGGACATTGCGCTACACATTTTTGCCTGAAAATAATAATATGCCAATGTATTTGGCGAATCGTTCACAGTATCATCGTTTGGGTCCAAACGGTCATATTCAGGATTATTCATTAGCTAAATGCGAACACTGTGATTTCCAATACCCAATAAATAGTGGTAGTAGTTATTTTTGCCGGACATCCGTCACTGTTTCACCGACTTCAACATCGACCATGACTTACACTAGACCACAGATGTATAATCGTCAGCAACAGTTGCAATCAAACATGTTACAACAACAACAACAGCAGCAACAACAGCAATCGCTACCACCACTGCAGAATAATTTGTATCATTCTAATAACAGTAATTTTAATAACAACAATAACTTGTATGTAAACAATCAAATGAATAGCAATAGTTTCCTGAAAAAGACATCAGCAACGACGATCAGTACAGCCGCTACAGCTTGCACCTTATCTTCAGCATCATCTTCGGCATCATCATTTGCCTCATCATCACCAACATCATCAATCTCATCTGGCTATGGTAGCTCAAACTCTATTAACAACGGCAACTACAATAATTTCGGTGTCGGTGGCCTCAGATATCCTCAACAACAATCCCCTCCTCATAATAGTAACAGTATGTTCATGAATAACAGTAGCAATGCAAGTAACATCAAATCAGGAATGGCATCCAACAAATTCAACAATTTCGGTTCATTCTTGAATGCATTTAGCAATAACAATTCTAATAACAATAACAACAACAATAACAATGGTTACATTAATCAGATTCAATCAAACGGTGTTAGCCAGCAACCATCTTACGGTGGCGTTTACAATTATTTCTCCTAAACGCCCGACAGAAATTGCAGTATTGTAATTGCAAATTGTATTTTAACGACTTAATTTGCTCGTTTTCCGTTACTTTCGCGTGTCTCAATCGCATGAAAATCAATAATCGTTTCTTATGAGCTTTGTCCAATGACGTGGTGACTTGAGACTGCGAATGAAATGAGAAACGAACAACATAAACTCTTGGTGTTATTTGTTAACATCATTTGAGGTTTAACTATTGTCTGATTGAACAAAAATCGTATTGCTGATGAGGCGTAAACACAATATTGCAGTCAAACAGTAAAGTTAATTTGATAAGTTGAAACGTGTTCATTGACGAAAATATTAAAATGTACTATAAATTTACAAAAAGAAGAAAAAAAAATTAGAAATGTTTTTAACGTAAGGCAGCTGGCTGGCTCTTGAAGATGAACAAACATATGAGAATTGACTTCCACAATTCCTTGAATGAGTTCTTATTATTTAATTTCTAATCGTTTACGTTATGTTTTTTTGTCTTTTGCTAAGTGAAAAAAATATTTTAGATGTTCTTCCATGCACAAGCTAGATTTTAAGCGCGAACGCTCGTCAGAGAGCTAACCTAGTCTTAAATATGACAAAACCTATGCCAACATCTCATAAACCTTTAGTATGGAAGCCTAACTGATTATTGTTGATAGAAATCTTTCGTATCGTTATTATTATTAACATTAACGTCAACCCAACCTTAAACTGTGTTTCTGAAAACGTAGAAGTCATAACTGTCGCCAGTGTGTTAGTAGATTTGTTATCTGAAGGTTATTTTGTAAAATTCGAACAAAGTAGCGGTGCGTGTGTGTGAAAGAAAGAGAGAGAGAGAGAGAGCGAGAGAATGAAAAATTGGGAAGGAGGGATAGTATTAATAGTCTTGCAGAAAAACCCTTGAGCAATGAATATTCCAGTTACCGTCCTATATTTAAATATAGAAAATGAAACATTTCTTTAGAGCTTAAACGTGAGAGATTAAAATTGCTCAACTTTTGTGATGTTTAACGTTTTATATAGATTTTTCTATTTTTTAACTGAAATTGGGGAGAAATTGAAAAAAAATAATGATTTTTGTTTGAAGAATTGATAAGCAAAACACAATCCATTTAAGTTGAAAATAAATGTTGGCAGTGATTTAAACAGTATCGCCAAAACGGTTGATCAAACCAACAAATAGAATGTAACAAGAAAACAAACATCAAAATTCTTAACATAACAAAATGCTTGACTTGCTTATTTTTTATAAAATAATATAAAAAATAACACAATTTCCTAAAACAAATAACAACTGAGCAGTTTCTTGTTTTTTTTTTTTGCATTCACTTACTGTCGATGGTAACAAAGTTGTATATTTATAATATTTAATAAATAATTTTTCAAGTGCGAAAAAGGAAACATGTGAAGTAAAATCTCTAGTTTTAATAATCATAAGACAAGATAGTTGTGTAAGTTAAGATATAGAAAAAAAAAACATGAAAAACAAAGTCGATTTTAAAATTAATATAAGGATAAAGTAAGCTACATAAAACCAATCGCTGTGTGATCATAAATTTAAGAACTAAATGTGTTGTAGTTGTACATATTGACGACTAGATATATTAAGCATTTAGGATGCAGTAAGAATATTTGTTTAATAAATAAGGAACACATCATAACACAACATACACCGTAGGGAAATCATCATTTGGCCGAATAAGTGGATTTCATGGATAATGAATTCTTTTGTTATAATAAGGAAAAATGCATACGAGTGTTTCTCATACAACAGGGATTATATTCCATCTAGTGCCAGCACTCAAGGTGATTTGCACATAATTAAAAGCTGACCCCTCACGAGCCAAAATTTGATTACAATGGCGAGACAATAAAATCCAGTAGAAGAAAATTGACAAGAAATTGTGATCAGTGTCCCCACAAAGAAACACGAAGAGTGCCGTAGTATGATATTAACATATCGCTTTAAACTCGAATTACTTAATTTAATCTGACCTGTTCAATGTAGTGCATCCTTTTTCCTGTTGTCCAATCTAACATTGCGTGCCTACGAGCCACTGCTGTAAAGCGTGAATTATTATGTACTTTTTATGGGCAAAGGCCCATTATTATTTCCTTGTATTACCCTGAAGGCAATACACAGAATCTAACACTTTCTTTCATAATCCCTGTTTTCACATTCTTTCATCCACATGTGCCTTTTAATAATTCTCATTCCAAGTGTTATCTGACGATATAGATTGACAAAAGAGGTGGACACGAGTCATATTCATAATGTAGCTTGCATTGCTATGTACAAGTCTGCAATATTTCTCGAGTTGAATTCGCATTAAATTGATGTTATGTGTATAATTGCGTTTCGCTAACGCCACTGTTGAATCTTAGAATGTAATTTTAATTGCTGGTATTGATTTATTGATCTAGTGTTGTGACTTTACTCCAAATCAAAACAATGAATAATGAACGAAACAACAATCGCACTCTTGATTTCTGTGATTTTTCTTTAACATTGTCTCAGTTTAAACGAAAAAGTCAGTTGGAGCACGCACATTATTCCTACTCAACTAATTTTATTATAAATTTTCTCGTAAATCGTTCAAAAGAACCTGAATTAACACATAATTAAAGGCGCAAGTACAGATTTTCTTATATTCTAGTCAATTTTTATAGTAAATGGAAGATATTTAAAATTTCCTGTTGCGATTGGAAGAAGAAACAAACAAAAAAAAATAACATTTTCTCGAGTAATGACCGATATAATTGAACTAATTGTTTTGTGAAATATATTTGAGTCTGATTTTGTATCGTATTTTATACGACTTATTAATGTTGCAATCTTTAAAAGTAAGAATTATTTATTTTACTCTTAATATGTCGTTCAATTATATTCTTCGTTGATTCTCTCTGTAGAAAGTGAAAATCCACCCTTCTCGGCCGCCTCTCAATGTGAGCGGTACGAGTATATAGTTTTATTTAAAGTCCTATTTTCATTGACCCTCATTGTGACAAATTAATTAAAAAAAAAAAAAAAAGAAATAGCCAAAATGTGAAGACTTGGTGGTTGAATAGTTTCTGGAAACACCATTAGTAGGGCACCAATAATTTAAATAATAAATATCGCCTTAAAAATTATTATAAGCGTAAGACTAAATTTGGATTTATATTTTCTTAATATTGTTGACAAAATGGGAATTTGCCAATATACCTTCGTTATTGAAATGCAGTAACAATGTGATCTCAAGGTTATCGGTGCGAAAAAAAAACAAAACATTTCGAATGTATTTATTTCAATGCCAAATAAACAAATAGAAATTAAAAAATTGTATTGATTTTGAAATGTGAAAAGATAATCTGCATTTTTCCTTGGTAAAAACCTAGTTTTCGATTTTTGATGAAAAGTTCAAATTCACTGCAGTTATCTTTATTAAGTTTTAAAAAAAACGGACGAAATTCTGAACAATATCTGACTACTAAATGTCTTATGGTTAAAACAAAAGTATAACGTTGGAAATCGGATCCGAAAATATTCTGCTCCTCTGAAAATTCCTGCATTGAAAAGAAACGGCGAGAAAAACAGCTCGAAGGCAGCGGCGTTACTCTAATACAATAAAATAGATTGTGTTAGACTCAAATATGAAGGTGCTTCAAAAGATAGATCATGTACTAGTGTGCTTACATTTAAGATTAACAATAAATTAGAATAAGATATGATAGAATCAGTACCAATGTGCAAACAGCTTTCTTTATCAAAGTAAAAATCAATATCATCGCACATTATCATAACGCTTTGCAGTAAAATCTCTCAAGATCACATCTTTTCGCTTTACGTTTCAAACGCACAAATAATTCGTGTGATGAAGTATAATTAAAGATACGACAGGAAAATGTGGATATTACATTGATTTGATGATAATTGCCATACAAGGCATTAAAGAATGCCTTAGATTGCCAAAGAGAATTTAAAAAACCTAACCAATATCCTTAATAGCAATCATATTAAACGTCTAGTTTATATTTGTTCGCTACTGCTACGATGAGCTCGTTCGGAATGCGTTCAATAAAGACAACGTACAGCAAGAAATTGAGAGAAAATTCGGCCAAATCATCTTTTTCGCATATCTATGAGATTATAAAACTGCCTTTGTAGAGTCAAAGACAATTCAACGGTGTTGTGTCCTTATCCATTTAATATATCTAATAATTATTTTTCAAATGTGATTTGCGGTGTTGTTGAAATAATCTCTTTTCTGCGACTAAAACATACGAACTATTAAAAAAAGCCAATTTATTATAAGATAGATTAAGCGGAAGCTGAAATGTGGCGGTTCTGTATTATTATCTCATGAAAATGAAATTTCGCGTCACCCAAAAATACTGAAAACCCGTTTATTAGGTTGTTCCACATATAGCATCCAATAATTGATGTGAACAGATAATCTTGATATCTCGAAAATAAGTTCCAAATATTGTTTTGCGAACGCGAATCACATGTGTTTGGCTAATAATCTGTTAATACTATTGGTCATTTGTATAAATATCGATGAAAATTGAATAGAAGCAGTTCAAATTTATAACGAATTAAAAACATACACTTCATTTAATACTCGAACCTAACTGACGGACTTTAACGCTTGATACTTGATATCAAACCCTACAGCTTAGTATTAATTAAAGCTTTTCCTGGACAAATCAACACAATGATTTAACAAAAATATTAGCATAGTTCCAAATTTCTCTGTTGCGCGATCGTTACTGAAAATACGAATCTTATCTGACAGAAAATTTAGAGGGGCACAGGAAAGTCATGATGTTTCCTTTTCCTGATTTTTGCATTTTATAAATTTTGTGCGCTGTTTTACCATTTTTTAAACAATAACGAATGAATTCATCATATTTATTTTCTGACGTAATTTTGGAGTTCACTTTTAGATGTACTGGTAAATTTTTTTTTGTGATTTCTATCGATTTCGGTATTCAAAAATTATTTCCTGTGTGCTTAGAGCACATTTAAAGTAATGTATTCAATCTTTTCTACTTACTGCCCAGAGGCCAGAAGTGATTTAAAACTTTTATAGACAGATGAGTCAAACAGAATGCAGAATATATTGCGCCGAACTTTCGTGCTAGTGCTGCGAGATAGTTATTTTGCGAAGGATAACAGGAATAATTTCGAGTTATCAAGATTGTACTCTTGGAATAATATAAAAAACGCTGAGAAAGGTGAATGCTTTCAATAAGGATAATGCCTTTAAACTACCCTTGAATTAGTATAATTGAGCTTATTATTAGGTGTAAACGTGTTGTGACCTAGGGTTAAATATGCAGTAGAGGATTAAATGATGTACAGATAATGAAATTTTAAGCCAGTGCTCTTCTGCATTAATCAGAAGACACATAAGTTAGACTAAAGGTTTTCAGTCGTCATCGCCAAAAGACCAAAATATTCTGGAAAACTAAATGCCATTAGAACTCTGAATTTAGACAATTTACCATCAAAATAACTCACAATAACACGTTTGTGTGATAGAGAGAATACATATATTTTTGATTATTATCGTGGTGCTGAATGGCATTTTCCAAAAAAATAAATAAAGACCATATTCCCATAATCTAGTTCAATCCCTAGCATCAATGGCCTTTTCAGTCTTGTAGCAAGTATCGAATCATCCATCAAATGTACAGATTTTTATCTGGTAACAGAAAACAAAACATACTGGCCCATCAACCATACTCATTTCTTTCATTCATTCTTAGTCAAATGACAATGTACCTAATGCAAAATAGAGAAACAGCAACAAAGTAGACGTGCAAATATTTATAAAATTAAGTAAATATAATTTTAATTTGCATTATCAATAATGTTCGGGAAATAAAACAAAAATGTTTGCAAATATGCCTAATTTACTTTAGCTCGTTTCTTTTTGAAGAACTGATCCTTTTCCGGCTTATAAATTCATTGATGGTATTGAAAAATAATCATGAATTCAGCGTTTCTTACGTCCCTTAGACAAGATTGTTTGTTATAGTAATATTTTTAGAATATATAATCCTGGTCGATCTTGATACAATAAAATGGATGGATCAACGTAACTAGTCTGAATAGCAAAATTTATCACAATTGTATTGATGGCCTGGCATTCATATCGAATTCTCTATGTCCAAACATATACAATTGGGTTTACACACTAATATTATATATTCCATAACCAATAAGAAGGCTGCATTCCATAATTTCACTAAAATCTGCATTTACATCAAATTAAAATCACCACCACTCACCTTCAAAACATCAAATTAAATTTACGTAGAGATTAAATTCCTCGGTCTGATCACTTAGCTACGAATTTTTATTCCTTCTACATATCAAAGGCAATTTGATGCTTTGATTGGAATTAAAAGCCAAGGCCATCATAACACTTGGCCTGAAAAGTATTTCAACTAGATCATTTCAATTTACACACAAGATCGAATCGAATGAGACCCAGGAGGAATTCAGAAAGTAAAGTAAATTCCTTTGCCTTGAATAAAAAATAAATAATCATTTGAATGTGTTAGTACACCGAACCCACAATGATTTGCAGAAATCGCGAGTTTGTGTAATAAGACAAATCCCAATAGTTTGTAATCACTAGGATCTATGCTTAGAGTAAGAAAAATTGTTGAACGTTTAGTACATATTCTAAATGGGATGCACTATACTGAAATCACATTATATTCGCCATTTCATCTCATACAAAATGCAAATGCAATGCAAAATCTCTGTCCTCCCCTCAACGCGCTATCATAATTATAAACGAAAAACGATGTTGCTGTCTTTTTCGAGGAAATGAATAACAAAAACTAGAAAAAGTCATGTGTGAACAAACGATTTTTCATTTCGAAATTTATAATACCCAAAGACTAAGACATATTTGATGCTTGGTTCTAGCAACCAAAAGTACTAATAAATGTTATGGACTTAATCAAATTTAATCGGAAGAAAATAAGATTTCAACGGTATGAATTAAGGAACAAATTAATGAATGTGTAATTAGCATAGTATAATAGTTGATAAGATTTTTAGATAAAGTCATGATCTTGATAATCAATGAATTTAATTGAAATAAAAACTTTCTTAAATATGACTAGATGTATGTTGCCAAATGCAGAAGCTAACCATAGCTCACTAATAAACTGCAAACGATCGGATCAAATCAATAGATTCTAAAACAACAAAAAAAAAGAGAAAATAAAACACTTAAAACTTGTTTGTAACAATATCAATAAATGAAACATGTTACTTAATCGGGTAAACGCCACCCACGAACGAAATTGTATTTAAGTACTCTGATATGTAAGCAAACATCGATATTTCAACAACTGGATATTATTTAGCAACTTGTTACAAAATCTGATGCATTTGGATAATGAACATTTTTAAAAAAAAATTCGTACAATGTGTGTATTGTATTGAATGTAAATTGTTTGCCAATCACATTGAAAGCTCGTCAGGTCAACACAAAGCATTTGTTTTCAAATGAATAATTGATAACGACGAAATATGTTTCCTCTTATACTAGACTGCTACAATCTATTCATGTTGAATGCTTCCTAACAAAACAAACTTCCTTTTGCATACATCATCTTTAATATTAATAAATTTCCGATGACATTTTAAATAGTTCTTTAAAAAACTGCAATCAGCTTGATAGTACATTTGTCGCCGTTCTAATGTAAAACATACAAAATTCAAAGTGTTCCTCAACTAAATCATTTGGAAGCATCTTACTCGGTCCTTGCAAAACAGCCTAACATATTAGAGTCGATATTTCTTATGAGCTTTTAAATAGAAAGTGTGTGGTAGATAGAGGAAAGTCAACATAAAGTGTTTCGAGAGTCAAAAGAAAGAAGTTATTTAATTAACATAAATACTTCCTTATTTATTTCTTAACAAAATGTAAACACAGACCGGCTAATTACATTCAACATAGACGTCAACGCGTAATTGTAATGAATTATAAATGAAAGGAAAAGTTATTTTTTCTATAGTACAAAGTTGTGCCTTATTTGTTTGAATAGAGGAAAAACATCAAAAAAAAAAACTATATGTAGTTATAATTTTTGGTTTGAATACTATGATAAGTACTCGACTAAAAACAATAAAATCATTAATTTCTAATTTTATCTGAAAAAAAAGGACGTTCTGCCAATCATCTCGCAATATTTTGATACGTTCCTTGTTAAAAAAATAATCAATCCCCGGATTATTTAAATACTGCAAATGCTGGTTTCGTCTACATTTAAACTGTTTTAATTTTTTTTTATTTATGTAATTCGATGTAAGCGAAACTTAAAAAGAACACAAGAAACGTAAAAGGCAGCCTATACTTCCTTTTGTATCTGAATATCTGAATTGTGCAAGTATCATAAGGTTGAATACATATAATTAATTTATAACTCTTCTATAGGAGTTAATAGTTTTGTTTTTTTTTCTTCACTTAATTATACACTATCTAAAAGTAATAAGAATATCCATTATTAACGTCAATGTCAATGTATGTTCACTGGGAACTAAGAATACGAATGTCCCTTCACCAGTCACATCTACAGTGAAATACAAATAAATTATGAAAAGTTAAAACACGCATGAGCTAATAGAACAGAGAAAATGTATTGAAATTAAAAGAAAAATGATAATACTATCGCTAATATTTAAGGATTAAAACAAAAGATCTAGCAAGTGAAATGCAAATGAAAAGAAAAAATCAAGATAATGTTAAGTTAAATAACTAAAAAAAAAATTTTTTTTTCTGTAAATTTCATTATCATTTATCGACAACAACAAAAATTAATAAATGGATTTAATCACACATACACAAGCATTAGAAAGGAAACTATCAATATATAATATTTACTAGTTATTAACATAAAACAGCATTAAAAATAAACATACAAATGAAAACCAACAAAAAATATTTGAAGAGCATAAATTTGAGACTGTTTTCTCCAATGTGATAAACTACTTTATGTAAAGGCAAAAATATAAAATATTAATTTAATAAAAGTGGTAGTGTAATAAAGTGCATATTTATTATATATGAATGTGTTTTTCATTTACTTTGGAAATGTTTTATGATTTTAGGTTTGAATCGAACATATAAGATTATGGTACAACCTACGTTTGGTGCAGTTTAAAATACAATACGTAATCGATGCTGCCATTCTTGAGGCATTTATTCGATTTGATATACTGTTTGGTTTACTTTTAAAATTGTCCCACTTTTACAAGGACCAACTTACAAGATGAATAGACGACAAAAAAAAATTTCTGATTGAATGAATCTACGCCTTTTCAAATGTACATTACAAGCGATAACGCAACTTTTACGGAAATGGCTTCTGTTATTCTATACGCCAACTCGTTTAATGAGTTCTTTCTTACGCCATGTACAGTGGTAGCCACGAGTTTAGCACACTCGTTATCTGTGACTTTGAACTGCAAATATCTTCTACTGTTTTACGTTTTTCATTCAATTTCAATGTTTTGCCCACGATGTGATGATTATGTCACATTAATTTCGTTTGTTTCCTTTGTTCCGTTTCGTCTCGATTCTCATTTAATTGCAAGTGATACGTGATCTAAGCTGGACACGAGTTTAGCACAACTTGAAATATCCCGAATTACGGTGTTTAGTTTCTTGTTCACATAAAATGTGTGTTTAGAAATGGCAAAAGGTACATGGTGCACAGAGGCTCAGCGGCATGTAGCTCATCAAATGAAGAGCAGTGGAAGCACCGTTATGCAAATTGCAAGTGCTTTAAGATGTTCCCGAAAGGTGGTTTACAACGCATTAAACCATATGCAACAATATGGGAACTCCAAAAATGTAAAACAGCGACCGAGAGCTCGAAAAAACACAATTAAAGAGGACTGTTTGATTTATAGAGCCGCAATCAAGAACCCTTTTAACAGTTTAAACGTTATAAAAAGGGATATTTCGTCGTAATTTGGCATTGACGTATCCTCAAGGACAATAAGACAACTCAATGAAAAAAATTGCTTGGATGCATAGCACAGCGCAAGCCGCTTGTGTCAAAAAAAATCTCGAATTGCGTTTGCCCGTGAGCACTTGCAAAAACCGTTGATTTTTTGGAAAAATGTGCTTTGGAGTGGCGAGTCAACGTTTTGTCGGTTCGGATCTGACAGTAAGCGGTACGTATGGCGTCCTTCGAACATGCAGCACCATCGAAAGTACACTTTAAAGACCGTTAAGCACGGCGGTGAAAGTGTGATGGTGAGGGTTGCCTTCTCTTGGTACGACGTTGGCCCCATACATAAAATTGACACAAGAATGGATCAGCATGTTTACAAAAACATCATTGTTAACACAATGAAGCCATTTGCTGATGATAACATGCCCCTTAGATGGTGTTTTATGCATGACAATGACCCAAAACACACTTCGCGCACAGTGAAGAGAACCGAATCGATGTTCTAAAGTGGCCAGCCCAATCACCTGATATCAATCCCATTGAGAATTTGTGGAACGATGTCAAGGAGCATATTCACATAGTAAAACCTCAGAATATGGCCGATTTGTGGACCGAAATTCAAAAAGCTTGGTACGCGATTCCGAGGGAACGTTGTATGACCTTGGTCAAGAACCTACCGAGGAGATGCGCTGCTGTCATCAAAAATCAAGGATATCCGACAAAGTACTAAATTATTGCGTTTAAATTTGTTCTTTGTTACTTTTTTTTTGGCATTATAATGAACAGCTTACATGTTGTGTGGACAAATCGTGTCCAGCTTTTTTTTTCATGTTATTCATAACTAAACTCAAATAAAAAAATGGGAAGACAATAACCACATGAAACCAACATGACATAGCCATCACATCGTGGGAAGAACTCAGGAAAAAAATTGGAATGAATAACATATAACAGTAGAAAATTTTTGCACTTGAAAGTCACAGATACCAAGTGTGCTAAACTCGTGGCCACCACTGTATGTATGATTTTGCATCTCCATTTAATGCACATTAAATTATTTTTATTTTCGGTCCCAAATTTAATAGTTTTCAGTGGACTAGTTCCAATTATATAAGATCATCGCAAATTCATTCGTTTGTCACCAAATAATTTGTTCAATTTTCTATTTCAATGAAAGCAGTAGATTGAAAAAATCCATGTTTACTTTATGAATTTTCTTTAATAAATTGGTTGGTCGCCACTTTCTTCGCTAGAAATAAGAAATTCAGCTTTGTAATTGCACCAAACGGTTTGAACAGTGAAAACTGTACTTCCGATTCGACGTTAATTTACTTTCTTAAAGTTTACACCGTCGGATAACAATAGAAAGTGTTTGTCGAGTCAGGATGAATCGAATAATTGACTAGACAGGTCAATTTCAAAGATGAAAAGTGAAAGTTCCCGAATTCAGTGTGAACAAGCAACTAGCTATATTTATAATAACTAAACTTAAATGTTGCTTAACACAATAATTCTAGCACGCTGCTGATTTAATCATTTAAAGTGGTATTTGTAAAATGACTATTGAACTCACTTTGTTTAGGTGTACCAAGTTGCAACGTTACTATTCTATCTGCTTGCTTGTAGAGACTTGTCACCTGAAGTTGATGTAAAGTCAACATAAGGGGACCTCTTGGGTCCCCTTATGTTGACACTAGAGGTCCTCCCTTAAGGGGAGGGAGCTCTACACGAAGGTAACTGTTGATGAACGCTATATAGCCGGTTCTACTGTATGGATCAGAAATACAGGATGATGATTTCAGCAAAGATCAGTATCGGAAACGGAGCGCTGCAGATTTTTGATTGCAGATTGTTTATCATAGATCTACATAAAAACCATCAAAATCTGCACAAACGTGGCTAAGAGCAGCATGGAAGCGTAATGTTTGAGATCTTTAAGAAAATTGATCCTTGTAGCTCGATGACGTTTTGCGACACAAATGTCCTTATCCTTATGTATTAAACAGTTCTAGTCATGTTTAAATGCGTTGTTTAGTATATAATCCAGAAGCATTGTTCTACTGGAAGCTGTCAATCAGATAAAAAAACATTACCTATTCGGCAGCTTAAGAAAGATTGCTCATTGCAATCATCGCACTTCACATCTCCATCGAATTCAACTACAGGATACAACTTACCTCAAACTACACAAGTTGTAGTAATTTGAAAAAAAATCAACCATAATATACATCATACAAGTGCAAATACTTCCTATTACAACTAACAAAAGCTTCTACGGCTCCTCTGTCCAAATAACAATAACTTAACATACTATCAAGTCATCTTCTCTAGATAACGTCTGTGGATGAAATTTCTATCTTAAGAACAATAGTTCAAATACTCAGCTGACTGATCGATGATTCACTCGAAAAGGGGGGTGAAATCGCAAGCACATACATTCCAAGTCTTTTGTAAGGAACCCGTACCAACAATTCTCGAACGGACTTTTCATCATAGAACAAGCAACACAAAGGACAGCTTTTCAAAAACTTAGTGATTTGGCTTTGAATTTTGAATGCATTAAGATCTTTGTAATGTTGTGTGCCATTGAAAGCACTATATTTCTTCACTGTGCCTTGTGAAACGACTCGTTCTCGGTGAGATTATGCACGTATGGAGACATATCAAAATTGCTGCTACTGCTTCTGATGTTGCTGTTCCATCTCTTCTAAATAAGATTCATAGATAATATCCTAGTATGCGAATTGAGTGAATAGGAGGAATTATCACCATCGTATATACATTCACTTAACAAAGGAGAACAATAAAGTCGATTGTCTTTTGTTATTATTCACCGTAGTTATCACCATCATATACCCTCCCGTCCATTATTGTCTAATAAAGGAGAATAGTGAAACTTGAAGGGGTGCCAAGAAGAAGATTTAATATAGACAAGAACTCTATTCATATTTAGGGACATCATTAATTGCTGCAAGCATACTGGTCGTATTGAAGTTTAATGCTTTTACATATTCCGTTGTCCGTTCTTCATTTGAAAATTACAAAATTCAAATAAATATGTTATAGGATAGGAAGGCGTAGACATGAGCAACTTTTGTGCTGAAATAAGTCAACAAACCCACCAACAACTCGGAAAATTTACCCCCTTCGTTTAATATTAGGCGAAATTAGTCTCATCGAGAACATACTCTGAGCAGTTTTTCTGTTATCATCAAGTAATAGATGGTCTTATGTAATCAGTTTCGTCCAGTACCAGAAATGCGTTGAGAAACAGTAGAAACACTAAACAAAACCCACCCTATTCATGTAAACAATAGTAGTTGTTTTGTTGTTGCTGCTATTTATGATTGTTGTTAACGTGCTTGTAACTATGCATTGTTCTTGTTTGGCCTGCCGGGCTTTTTCCGCTTTTGACATGTCCTGAGTTCTATTGTCAGTCCGCTCTATGGAAAAAAAATTATATTTCATGACAGTTTTTTTTCTCGAAGTTACCACTCTTTGCTTCTGCTAAAAACAAAAATTATGAACAGTCAACTTGGTGCAGCTTTTGTGATAATACTCATTTAATGCTTCATTTTTAAATCATTCGTTGCTTATTTTCTGAGGCAATTCGCAGTTTATTCCAGCATTTGCTGAATAAGAGTCTGGTCTGGTATGCTAGTTATTATTTGAGTATCTTATAAAATTCAAAAAATTAGTCTCGAAACTTTTCTGAGTCTACAATAAGCATAAATTAACTATTTCCGCATGTCACTTTAAGTATAACCTATCGTTTAATGAGTTTCTATCATCATTATTTGTAAAATAGACGATAAATCAAATTCAGCATTTCATTGTTCGACACCATATTATAATATTCACAATATAACTAAAACATGATTTTAACAAGTAGATTGGAAAGCTTTTCTAACATATAATATTCATTTCTGCATCCTCTCATTTAAATTCTATTAAAAAGATTATTCTGAATGTAGTAAAATTATCATACATGCAAATCTTGTATGTACGTTGTTCCAAATTTATGCGTATATTTATCTGTAAAAACAAATTAAATTGCACATATATGCACCATGCACACTGAAATGTCAATATTTATATCTCCTACATTGAAATCCTTGGAATGTAAATTCTATTATGATTTTATGGCTATTTGTGATTCAACTCATGTTCCTATTAGTTGCTCTATTGTTTTCAAAATAATTAAAAACAATAGACTATCATGACTTTATTTAATTGTTTTATTTTTCCATTCAATTACCGACATGAGTGTCCGTAATCATGGTTGTAACTATCAAAGCCTGAACATTATTGGGAAGTCAAAATCCAGTGAATCATATTAAAAATTTAATTTTGAAAACGAATTTTGATAAGTGCCTTCAAGCAACCAAAAAATGTTTATCTACAAAAATGAATTTATTCAATGTTCAGTGTTCTCTGTAACATAATATCACAATATTAATAATTTAAAAATTTAATACACATAATTAATTGCAGATAAGGCCCTTTATTGGCTGCTTGTGTATTTTGATGATTCTTAAAGTTGCAACAACTATCTTTATTCTGGAAAAATATGTAACTAACATAATTTTTAAAATTTCAAGTGCAAGTGCTTTAGCAAAACATTTAACTCAAACTTTCATCATTTCTCAAATTACATATGTTCAGTTGTGATACATTATTTTTATATAATTAATTATTTAGATAGAATAAATCAGCATAAATAATAAGAGGTCATGTTTTGATGCATGGCATATGTACACTGCATACTGCAGGTGAAGAGCATTTTACTTGCAGTTCTTCATAGACGATGAAGAACTTTTATCTTCAGAGCTACGAGGGCTGCTATATATATTTCTGGCCTAATAATAAAAATGCGAATATTTATCATCTAAAATGGTTTTATTGTTTTTCAAAGTATTCTCCATGAAGATCTATACACTTTTGCATGCGCTCAAACCAATTTTCGAAGCACTTTTTCCACTCCGATTGAGACACCTCCAAAACATGGGTTTTGAACGCTTCAACAGCATCTTCTGGCGACGAAAATCGTTGACCACGCATTTTTTTCTTGATGTGTGGGAATAAAAAGAAGTCGTTGGGGGCCAAATCGGGGCTATACGGCGGATGACCCATCAATTCGATGTTTTGAGTGTTCAAATAATCATGTGTTTGATGAGATGTGTGAGAACTCGCTCATGATGGAGGATGATTCGTCTTCTCTTGTTCGTTTTGCGAATTTCTCCGAAGACTTCAGCAAACAAATGGTCATGTACCACTCAAAATTGATTGTCCTACGTTGCTCAAGCGGAACAGTGGCCACATGACCCATTCGGCCGAAGAAACAAGCGATCATTTGCTTTGCAGTGCTTCGTGCGCGAGCAACTTTTGTTGGATTGGCCTCGTTTTGGAAGACCCACACGGTTGATTGCTGCTTTGTTTCGGGCTCATACGCATATATCCATGATACGTCACCTGTGACAATCTTATAAACGTTTTTTGAAGCACCGCGATTGTATTTTTTCAGCATTTCCTTACACCAATCCACACGAGCCATTTTTTGAGCGATTGTCAAATTGTACGGGATCCAACGATAACAAACCTTTTTTACGGCCAGGTGTCCATGCAATATCGAATGTATACTGGTGGGAGAAATGTCTAAGGATGCTTCTATCTCACGGTATGACACATGACGATCTTGCATTATCATTTCACGCACGGCATCGATGTTTTCTGGCACAACAGCTGTTTTTGGACGTCCTTCACGAAATTCGTCTTTGATCGAGCGTCGGTCACGATTGAATTCGTTGTACCAGGTTTTCACAGTGCTATAGGATGATGCTTCATAGCCATACAAAGATTTAAGTTCATCGATGCACTCTTGTCGTGATAATCCACGTCGAAAGTTGTGAAAAATGATCGCACGAAAATGTTCACGAGTTAATTCCATTTTTTTGCCAAATTGATTTTTTCAAGTCACTGTAAACAACACAAATGATAGTCGTACGCCGAAACGTTCTGAGTTCGTTTATGCTAAAAAATGTCAAACTTTCCAATGGAAATGTCAGATTGCACCTGGCAACACTTAGTGTTGCCTAGGCCAGAAATATATATAGCAGCCTACGTATAATACAAAGATCTTTCGCAATTATTAGGTAACCCAGCATTTCATACAGCAATAATGCAACCTCGATGGACTAATGCCCTCTTCTCCCGCTCATTTTCATTCCCATGTTCAGAAAATTGGAAGTTTTTGAAGGTTACAAAATCACAAATAAAAATTTTTTAGAGATAAAATAGGAAATTTGCATGAATGAATGAGTGAATGCTCAGTGTAAATTTTTAAAAGTGAATAAGCCCGTTCTACAAACGTTGTATATGTATATGATAAAAGGAAATAGTGCGCTGTGATATGTTATAGACGAGAAAAGTCGAGCATTTCAGTTAGTCGTCGAATCGATTTTACATTTTACATACTCAAAACACATCAACATATGAGACGGCCGCATTTTAACAAACAATAGCACCATCCCAAGTCTTCCGCTCATTTGAATTGAATTGTTCATTTCTTCAATTTCAATACCATTGTACGAATAGAAAAGGATCTTTATCATGCATGCTTCCTTTCTATGGCTAACCTTCTATTTTTTTATTCTATTCAATTTCTGAAAATTCATTGAACACTTTTTCTCAGTTTTCTTTTACTTTGATGACAATGGAGGTACCATTGTTGGCATTACGAACTTGAAATCATGAAATGAATTCATATGAAATTTCAACTTAAAATGTACCATAATATATATCAGCTTGCACGAGGAAGACCAATATCTCTAATGTACCATATTTGATGTGGAGTTACTATAAAAATACTTCATTTAGAGCAGACCATAATTGTATATATCAATTTTTGCAGTCCTTGGAGTATGTGGTGCGTGGAGTTAGTGCGATTTAGCACTTTGACTCCATCTTATCTGTGAGCATTATATGCCCATTCAACCTATCGCGGTCTGTCTCTTTTTTCTACTGAAAATTTTACTCTATAATTTGGCGGATATTCGGGTACGTAGAATTTTGTTAGCGTCGGTCGCTACTGTTTAAAGATTAGCACTCTATTTTTCAGACTAAGTTTTTTCGATGCCAGAAGAGGGCGGAGTGAGGATAGAAGGCCTATACAATGTCCTCGTTTGTTATGTATGTGCTGTTTCCAAGTAAGTCTGTCGTCGAATGTAATTCCGAGATATTTTGCCGTTCTGTTCCATTGTATGGGTTCATTGTCGATTGTCATTTTGTCTGTGGATTTTGTTGTAGCTTCCGGGTTATAAAAATAGCTTTTGTCTTGTCTGGGTTGATCTTGATCTTCTATCTGCGAAAGTATTCCAAAAGGGTGTTCGTTGAGCGTTGCAAATTTGACGTTATGACTTTTACTTGTCGTCCTGTAGTGAAGATACAGGTATCATCAGCGTACAGTGATATTTTTACTGTCCGGGGCAGACCGGGAAGATTTGCAGTGTATATATTGTGAAGGACCGGTGAGATGGGTGATCCTTGAGGGACTCCAGCTTCAATGGGTCGCAGGGTTGATAGGCAGTTGTGAATTTTGACGCGGAATGTTCCACCTTCTAGGAAGGAGCCAATGATTTGAGTAAGTTGTAGTGGCAAGTTGAGTTCTTGCATTTTGAATATTAGTCCTGCATGCCAGACTTTGTCAAAGGCTTTGTCAGGCTATGTCAAACATAACTAATCCTGTTGACTTCCTGCGTTCTAGACCTGTTCTTATGTGCTGGACCACCCTTACGAGCTGGAGCTCTCTGGAGTGATTAGCTTTGAAGCCGAATTGTTCTTCAGGTATAGGAATTTTGTCATATAATGCCTCGGTAAGACGATGCAAAATCACCCTTCTGCGATTTTTGCCATCGACGAGAGAAGGCTGATTGGCCTCCAATTTTGGGGAAATGTTGGGTCCTTTAGAGGCTTTGGAAAACACTAATTGTCGCTGATTTCCATGCTTTGGGATACCTTCGCAGTTGGAGAATTGCGTTTATTATGTCCGTCAGTGCTTGTAGTATATTGTCTGGTAGCCATTTTAGCATGATATTCGTTATTGTATCATTCCCCGGTGCTTTACGTGTGTTTAGTGTTTGTACTAGTCCTTTGATTTCGTCGATGTCTGTTGGTAGTGTTGTCTGGTCGTTGTTCTCGTGTGATCTCAGGAGCCTGTCGGCCGAATCTGATATGCCATCTGCAAAATTATAGTCTTCGTCGTCAGACGAATTTTCCTTGAATTGCATTTCAAGGGAGTCCGCGAATGCTTCGGCTTTACCTGCACTGTCATATTGTAAGCCGTTCAGGCCATGTATTGGAGTTGTTTGTATCCTGTCTCGCGGTCGGAAATACTTGGACACTCTCCAGAAATTGTCGGAGCCAGGATCAAAGCTTAACAAAAAGCTTTCCCATTGTTAATTTCTAAATTCGCTTATTTTGTCACGTATTTCGTTTGTTAGTCGTGTAGTTTTCACTCTCTGTCCAGGATTACCTGTGTACCTGACTCTTCTCCAAACTTTGTTCCTTCTCCTTATGAGATTTTTTGATATTTTCTGGGAGTTGGTAGGGATTCGTTTCCCTTCTCGGAGTTATGATCTAGTTGTCCTCTTTTGCCTGCGTGATCTTATTTGTTAGAGTTTCTATTGTTTTCTCTATGTCGTCAGCCGTTTCAGGTGTTTGATGTGTTTCTTTGGCTAATGCGACTTGGAAAGCTTTCCAGTCCGTTATTCTTTTTTCTCGTATCGGGATATCTAGGAAGATCTTTCCTACTCGAAATAGAACCAGCCTGTGGTCTGATGATAGTTCGTCGAGGACTACTAAGCGAACATCGTTCATGAAATTACGTGAAATAGCGATGTCTAGTGCGTGGCCGTATATTCGCCCATAGTGGGTTGGTTCGTTGGGGATATGCAGGCTCAGTTGATTTGCTGTGCTGAACTTATGTAGCTCGATCCCAACTTTGTTACTTCTCACAGCTCCCCAGAGGCGATGTGTGGCGTTAAAGTCTCCAGCGATAAAGGTTGGGCCACCGAAGGACGTCAGTGCCTTGAGGTCATCGGCATGGAAAAGGCATTCTGTTCTGATGGGATTGTAGGTTGAAATAACAAAGAATTCCAGAAAGTCAGTTCGCACCTTTATAACCGTGGCTTCCATGTGTTGGAGGTGTGGTGTATTGATGACATTGTGGCTCACATTTCGTCTCACGAGAATTGCCGTGCCTCCTCCTCTACCCGTTAGTCTATTATTTCTGTATAGAGTGTAGTTTGGGATACGGAATCGGTTTCCCGGCTTCAGGAAGGTCTCTTGGATGAGTATGATGTCATATTTATGTTCAATGATATGAACTCTTTCAGCTCACCAGAGTTCCGAAGCAGGAAATTTGCATTCCACGTGAGAATGGAAATGTGATCCTTTGGTGTTATCAATATTTTCTATTTGCAGTTTTTTGTGTGGCGGTGAAATTTTTGCAGTGAATATCCTCGTTCTTGTATAGTTACATACATTTATAACTTTGCACATGCACACATGAGTATATTACACGTATCATTTCAGTACTCATATGAATTATTAGGCATATGAACACTTGCTTTTCAGTTGGCATTTTCAATAAATTCAAATAGACCTACAATCGTATTATATAGTAGCGTTAATGATGCCGAAAATTTCACTTCATCAAAAGGAAATTAACAACCATTTATCATTCGATAAAGCATCAAATGATATATGTATTGAGCTAATCATTTTTCCTGTTTGAGAGCATGCAGAACGTATGAATATTTATACTTCAACTGCAAAAAGATATTACTAGGTGGTGGAACAATTCGAACTGAATGTGGTGGGCACTTTGCGTGGTATAAAGATTTCATAATTCTTTTAAATTTTTTGAAAACAAATAACAAAAATATGTAGAAAAGATAAGGCAAACTTTTAATACAACCTTCAGTAGAGGGATAAAATTAAACGATGTCTACCGCGCGAAAAATAAACTAAATCTTCTGTTCAGATATTATGTAATGACAATGATACTTCAAGTGCTGCCCACTTAAACATTTCTTGGAGAACCTTTAGCTTTCTTCATAGGGCGTTATCAATAATAATTTGAGTTTCCAGAAGGTAAAAGTCTCTCTCTAACACCATTTCTTCAATGAAATTAAGCGCAAAATCTATTCGAAAAGTTTTGCGGACTTTCAAAAATGAATTGTTATGATATAACAGATATAACCAATAACTATGCAAATTCAAGGATTTTTGGTGACAGTACATTCATTGAAAGAAATATTTTGCTTCAATTCGATTAGATATCATATCTTCTAATTTTCAAACGTAAATAATCCTTGACCTTGTTCAACAAGGTAGCAATTGAAAACATATTAGGATCCTAAACTAAATCAAAGCAGAAAAATAGTTGCTGGCAATTTGTGCCATGTATGTCTATATATTTTTCACGTCCCCGAATTCCAATATGAGGTACTAGTTGCTCATATCAAAGATAAATTACTTCGTCGATTACTAGGGTCCATTCGTTTTCACAAAGACACCATGATATTCTCGAAATAATTTGCACAATTTCTCATAGATAATTGAATTTAAAAATTAGAAAAAATAAAATCAATCACATACAAATAAAAAAAAATCAGGAAATGTAATACCATAAAAAAAATCCTTCAAATTTAACTCTTACTTCTTTCAGCACAGCTATTGCTAGTACAATATTTTTTCATTTTCTTTTTTCATTGCAAAGGACATTTGAGTAGAACGCATAAGTTATGCTGAGCTTTTGAAATTGTTATGAATGAGAGTTAAATTGTTGCCACAATGGTAGCAGCATCTTCTTTTGAAAATCATCATGAATAGCGTTAATTTCGAATACATTGGATGTGCTTGGGGTTGGGATAGCAGAAGAGGAATAGGTGACACCGACGCGACCAACACCGTTTTGTATACTCTTTCATTTCCTTCATTGACGTGGTCGTCCTTCCCACCATACCGTCGTTGGTTGACAACATCGTCAGCAGCATCGCATCATATCAAATTGTACGTATGTGGGGGAGATATTTTACAAAAAATGTTATACATAAAAAAATTATGTCATGCTAGATGAACTGCGCGGAACCCGTAAAATGGATAGAAGAAATTAAATCTAGAAAACAATGAAATGCTCTCTCTGCTACAAATATGTGTTTCTGCTTTTCAGAATAGTTCTAAATCAAATGCTGCACCCTTGCAATTATAGAGCAGTAGACTTTGTATCCAGATAAGTCATGGCAGGCTAATTAATTTTCTATCAAAGTTCTGCAACTTATTTGAGGGACCTACAGGATCTTGATTATGACAATCAGAAAGACGTACCTATATATGCTATTTGCTTATCTTACAAACTAGTTATGTATGTGTTATTTGATTATCTTGCAAATTAGTTATCGCCTGAAGCCGGGCAATGATGTCCAGGTCAAAAACAAAGAAGACTTTTAAGGTATAAATTATGTTGTATTCCATGTTGCTGTAATTTAATTTATGCAGGAAAATGAATGCTTAGCTCAAATGTGCATACAAAGGTCAAGAATCAAATGTTGACTTTGATGTAGATTCGTTTTTAATAGTATTTTCTTTAATTATGACGTTGCTGTGTGAGCTGGGTTGTAAATCATCCTCATTTCTCAGGCTCAGTTGTCTTTGCAGAATACGGCAAAACAATGGGCACGTCGGTCCAGCCATGTCACCAACTTGGAAGTATAAGGAGGTATTTAAGATTAAATCCTTTCCATTAATTGGTTCTTGCCGTCAGCCGTATATTCGCTAGTACATAGCCAATCACAAAAAATACTATTACAAATGTTAACTATTTATAAATGATTTACAAATTGCTTATGATGGGTTTTTCTTAAATTGAACTTAATTATTCAAGAGTCTCTGATTCTCGTCCGCACTATCTATTTATCATCATCCATCCTCTCCACCCAAGTTCGATAAATCTAAACCTAGTTGTAACCTGTTGATTGTAATTGTGGTTGCCTTTCTTGCTTCTCCTTAGATCCTTAATTATATTCCCAGCACACATCTAAAACTTTGTCCGACAAATAATCATATATGAACGTTTCATTTAGCATGCAACATTTGATTATCGAATATTTTGAAACTAAATGTAAATAAAATGAAGTCTGTTATTAACATTTCTGCACCTTTCACATACAAAGCCAATATTTGAAGAATGAGTATCGTAGAATTTGTGTTAGAACTTCTACAAATTAAAGGAGGACTCCATACAAGATTCCAAGTTGATTTCTGTGGAGATAAGAAGCTCCATAACTTTCTGATTTCTGAGGTTATAACTATAAATAGGATTTTTGTCTTTTATATCTTACGTTTATCAGGCTCCATCACCACTTATGAGATAATATGTTAATTCAAATGTTCCTGTTAAATGTTTAGCATGAAAATCTTAGAAATCCACCAAATTTCTCATTGCCAGATGAAATATTCGTGTAACATTCACTAATATTTTGACTTTAGACTAGGATAATATTTAGAAAATTCGAATGCGATTGTTGAAATATATTACAATTACAACATATTCGCAACTTTATTGGGGTACACAGCTTTATCTTTTTGTGAAAATTTCCCGTGTGATTTTTTTCTTCTTCGCCGG
Source organism: Stratiomys singularior (assembly GCA_954870665.1). NCBI lineage: Eukaryota > Metazoa > Arthropoda > Insecta > Diptera > Stratiomyidae > Stratiomys > Stratiomys singularior. The sequence goes on along the minus strand of OX940879.1, from coordinate 108,344,903 downwards.
TAACTCTTATTCATGCAAGACCTAATGTATCCTCATTGTATTTGATATCTAACAAAAGATAACTGATTTTTTCAAAAAAAAAGCTCAAGGCTGTTAACCCTTTGCGGACGGAGACGCCCGATGGGCGAGCGTCGCTGTGGACGACAGGTATTGGAGCGCGCAATAAAGAAAATGTTCACGTCGCACGGTTTCGTTATAAAAACTAAAGCTTTATTTAAATAACTTTTTCATAAAATCCAACAAAATCATAAACAATCAAAGTTAGTCCTTGTTACACATGAGACATTTTATATTCGACCTTTGTATGGTATTTTTCGAAGCAATCACCTATGTGCAAGGCCGATTTAGCCGAACAAGTAGTAAATAAAGTCGGAAAGCTTTACGTGAGTACCTGCCTCGGGGGCCCTACCTCATGGTCACCATTGACGGGGTTAAATTAAGCGGTAACCAGCGCCCCTTCTCACATGGAGAAGGTCCCAAGTTGAAGCTGATTATACAGGCTCAGACAACACATACCTGGTACATGTTAAAAACTACTTCCTAATACTCTCAAAAACCACAACCACCACGTTACAGCCAAAATTAGGCTCCTAACCTTTGTGGGGGATAACAGCAACCTGTCATGGGCTCCCCCACCCCGTGGTACAGATCAAACCTCTGCTCGGGTTTTCGTCTCTCTACAGCCCCGCAGAAAATGGAACCTAAACTACCTCGAACGGCCGTAGTCTCATTCTGAACACAGCACGAGCACTCATTCAATCTCCTCACAGACTCTTCACAGCCTAATACGTCACGTACATCAGCAGGACATTTTAACGAGCTAACTCTATAATGACACCGTAGGGAATTATACGCAGAACACTCAAATAGAACATGTCGCCAAGACTCAAAATTAACCCCACACAACATACACCTTGAAACAGACGACAGTCCACGTCGAAACAGCCACGCGTTTAGGCTGCCATGGCCGGTTAGCAGTAAACCCAACTCCAAATAAAAGTCAAGACACGGATTTAACTTAGCAAACACAACATTAGGCACGAAAACATATGTTACCCATCCCTTGGAACACTCGTTTCACCTATCTTGCCAGGTAGAAACCATCCCCTCAACTAGGATATCATTGAGTTCTCTTTTAGTCAGTCTCGATGGACTGGATCCCCTAAACCACTCATGGTCCCCCACGGGCAGACCTCCCCGCAAACAAAAGGATAGTCCTCTACGTATAGTTTCGAGGTCCAAAGGTGGAACCCCCATAAGAACCTGCATGGCATCAGTTGAGACAGTACGACAAACGGGGATACAGCACAACAAAACCACTCTCTGACACGACTCTACAAGATGTCGACCAATAGCTTGACTCATACACCTGAACAACACGGGTGCTCCATATGTTGCACAAGCAACAAATAGGCCATCGTAAATTGTTCTAAGTGCACGTTTGCCAAGCCCCCACTCACACCTAGACACGCGACGAATCATACACGCAAGCTGAGACAGTCTTTCCCTCAACACTTTAAAGTGCTTCCAGAAAGAAAGTCTCTCACCAACCCGTATGCCCAGATATCTCACAGAGATCCTATACCTGAGGGTCCTTTCATTAAACATGATCTTAGGGGGCCTATTACCGCTAAGACTACCCTTCAACAACACCATAGCGGTCTTCTCTGTGGATACTGTGACACCCACCTTATCACACCATGCAGACACAACCTGCATACACTGAGATCCTTTTACCTCTAACTCGCGACGACTCCGACCCTCAACGAGCAACAATAGATCGTCAGCATATGCACACACTTGACACATTCTAGACAACTTAGTCAACAGTTCATCCATAACAAGGTTCCCTTTTTAACGGACCTGCTATGGAGTCCTGCGGACAACACTTACACTAATTTCCACATAATCAAACAAACCCTGCACAAAAGCAACCCTACCGGAGAAGTAGCTCCTCCAAAGCCCAAGATCACTACAATCAACCTCTGCTAATTTCTCTATTATCGCGGACCAATTCAAATAATCAAAAGCACCTTTGAAATCTACAAAGATGCCAAGAACATATTTATTACTACATATATTAATAACATCTGAGATATAAAGCCACGCATCATAAGTACAACGCCCCGCACGGAAACCGTACTGCCGATCACATAATGGTTCAGGAAGTTCCTGTTCAAGTCTTAGTATCATCACTCTCTCCAACACTTTACCAAGCGTTGGGAGAAGTGAGATACCCCTGTAAGACCGCAAGGATCCTCTGTCCCTATCATTCGACTTCAACAAAACAACTACCTTTGCACGCTTAAAAGCCTCGGGAAAAGAACCAAGTTGAAAGCACTTCCTCAAGAAAAATTCTACATAGTCTGGTACAACCTTCCAAATACCCTTAAGCATCTCGCTGATTATACCATCCCATCCAGGCGCCTTACAAATGCGCAATCTTTTAACACTCGCATCTATCTCCGAACGCTGTAAGGGCGAAGACGAACTTTGCCCCACGGCATCCTCCAAATGCGGCATTAGTTCCTCTGCTCTAGGAAAGAATTCCTTAAGTAAGGCTTCAGCACAATCCGACCATGTCGGAGTCGCATTCTCACCAATGCGCAGCCCCGAAATACAGTCCCTGCGATTCCTACCCCGACATACCTTATAAGCCTGCCCCCACGGGTCATCAGCGTTATCACTTACAAAACGTTTCCAATGCTCTATCTTGGATTTTGTGAGTAACCCTCGATATTTTTTCATCAATCGTAAATATGCTACTTTACATGCGTTAGCAGAAGTTGCTTGTCGATGTCGAGCTTTCTGAAATCTCTTCCTAGAACGACGAAGATCTCGTCGTTTGTCTGTTAACTCACTATTCCACCATCTAACATATTTACAGGATCTACGCTCAAGTCTTCCAGACATATTAGAACAAGCAGCACTACAACAACCATGTATAAAAGAATACATCGAACCAACATCTAGACCTTGAAATTCGGACAGTGACATGCTCTCAACATGCAATCGGACTAAGGACTCAAACACACCCTCATCCCAGTCTGGTCTTCTATATATTGTTTGCCGAGGAACAACACACCCATTAGAGATCACGCTAACCTCAATGAGACTGTGATCACTCATCCCCCAACCCGAAACTATCTTCCAATCAAGGTCCAAGGAAAGGGCAGCATTGTTAACACAAGTTACATCTATGTTACTACGGCCCATTTGTTTTTTTTTTGAGGTGAAGGCTATTTACGCCCTGAGTGTCGGACTCCCCCGCTACCGAACTACCAACTAAACACCTCCCCTGTCACACCGAGAACCTAGCCTGGAACTGTTTGTCACATTACTTCGGACTAGGCCTCATTAATCATCGCTTAGCTTCAGGCTAAGGGAAATCTCTCTTCACGGATGAATAGGAAGGAATTGCGATTAGTAACTATAAAATTGCGTTACAGAGATGTTCCCTTCCTCGCCAAGTGATCCATTATGTCCTTCTTTATAATGAGTAGTGTCCGTACGTAATGCGACACACAGTTCCAATTGTCCTTTGATTTCATCATTTTTCTCGTTAAATTTTCTGGGGAAATTACGCCAATAAGTGGTAGAACCCTATCCAAATACATAAGGTATGGCTCAATGGGCTTACTAAACTCACAATACATGCTAATTAAAAACAATTCACCAAAGACAACCTTTACCCAGATACAAACACCAAATTCATCCGTGAGTTCATGCATCGGCATGCATTCAACCGCATCATCATTGACTACCACAGCAGCCCTAGAATACCCGTCTGACTCAAAGGCTCTCATAAACACATAAACACAAGTAGCACAATAGTATCTGGATTCTCTCCTTCCATGTTTTACTTTTCGGTTGGAACATACGATGCAGTCTTTACTTCTTCCTGTCTCGTCCCGCCGAATTATATGTAGAAAGCCATTGAGTCTTTCTGCTGTTCCAGATGTCGAAGGAAGTTTTGGGTTAGCGTCTCGAAAATCTCCAATCAATTGATCTACCAAGAGGCGCACGAATGCTATATATTTTAACTTTTTTATATTGTATTTTTTCTGGTGCTCCTGACATAATAGATAGGAATTTATGACTGAAACTTCCAAACCCCAAAAAAATAATTTTCGCCACAATTTTTCAGATTTTCGCATGAAACAATACGTGCCTGTGTACTGGTCTGCTTTATCTACCCCGCCTATATATTTATTATAGTTTATAATCACATCTGGTTTTACAATATCAGTTCTTCCTTCTTTGCGTGACCTTTTAGTAATAGTTTTTGAAGACGTGGTAGCACAGGTGCTGAGCATGGTTACAATACGCTTGTCTCTCCAAGCCAATAATAGTAAATCTTTCCATCTGTAGGCATTGATTTCATTTTTGGCAATCATTGGATTTTTTATTTGAGGTAGAATAAATTTCCTATTTGTCTGGATAGTTCCAGCTAGATAACATTTCATTTTCAGTAGGGCATCTGCCAAGGGAATGCTTGTGAAGTACCGGTCGTTGAAGATGTGGTATCCCACAGCGCCAGGATTGGATTGCAATAAATTGTGATATAGTTACAGAACCATTCTTGTGCTTATTGGCAGGTCTGGTCTGAGAAATTTCTCTGTAGTAAAACTGCCAAATACGGTAAAAACGTCTGTTTATAACCAATATTGGCGTCTGCAAGAACATAAACACGGATACCCCACTTGGTAGGTTTCTGTGGGTTGTACGTAATAAAATTTATTCGCCCTTTGAATTTGATGATTGATTCATCTACGAATAACTCCGCCTCGGGCACAAAATTTTCACGACATTTACCGTCAATGTAATCTAAAAAATTGCTAATTTTTTGCGTTTTTGTTGTAATGTTTCGTGTACCTTCAATATTTTCGTTTGTATGGAGCATCCAAAATATTTGTAGGAATCGATCTCTTCTGAATATTTCACCAAAGTATGGGAACTTACTTTTCTTGTCTGTGGTCCAATAATCCTTCAGGCTCGGAAGTGGTATTGTCCCCATAAGCAATATTATGGCGAGAAATGCTCGCATTTACACCTTTGGTGTAACATTAGTCCATGTATGTCATATGGACCGCTGTTTGACCTTGTATTCTATGATTTGCGTACCGATTAGTCTCTTCAACTATTTTCCTGATCAATTCATCGGTAAAGAACGTGTTGAAGAAATCTAACGGTTCTTTATAAGTTGAATTTAGTTGTGAACCAGGCGTTCGTGATCCAGATCTAAATTGTATTTGTTGTGGATTAGTATCGTGATTTGTAACATTCGTCCACTTATAACCACTGCAGCTATCACTTTCCCGAATATTTGTTTTCTTCACTACTGCTACTATCACTGCCCACATTGAAACGCCTGGATGCGTCCCTTGTTGCAAGGATTTCACTTCCACTGGGCGAAAAAATGTCGTAATCTTCTGTGTTATCAGATTCAAACGGGAACTCATCAGTACTGTCACTTTTGAACGTATCATCTCTGGATCTTTTAGTCATCGTGGATAGAATGGTCTAAGTATGGGTGGTTCCTACGAAAAAAAAAATTGTCTTCAACCGCTCGAGTCCGCGAACGACACGGATGTGATGATGAACGTGTGGTTTCCAACGTTTATATATCCTGGCATAAGTAGGGTTGAAAGGAATTTAGGATGCACATGGGTTTTCCCGGACTAATTGCACTCGCGTTGTGTCATTAGTCGGAAATGTGCGAAGGATTGTTTATGGTATTTTCGGGGAAAATTGGATTTGGTTTTTGTTGGAGCGGTTTTGCCCGGGATAAATAAATGCAGTGACGCTTGTGTGTTGCCGTCTGCCTTTTCATTATTTTATGGCCGGGAATTTGTGTAGCGTTACCGCCACATAAGGTATAAAATATGTGGAAAACTTTGCTTCTTTTCTTTGGTAGTGACACTGAAAGACTTACTCGACAAATTGAAATTCGTTCTGACCCTACCATGGTCTCGCATCGTAAGTTTACATTATACGGAAGATTAGACTGCATCACTACAAAGTTTCTAATTTCATTGGGAGGCAACTTGACTTCTTACGCTCGTATACCCATTTGTATCTTGTCGTTAAGGACGACAGATGTACGCCAGTCGCAGCGCGAGAATTGGGCGGCTATATGCCGACACGCGTCCGCAACGGTAAAAAGGCTTGGGTGGCTATTTGCCGACACTCGTCCGCAAAGGATTAAAACACTCTCGACTAAGGTCATATATTCTTAATTAATTAATCAGAATTAATTAGTCTCCCGCTCCATGAATGTTTTTTGGTATCCGAACGAAATTCAGTCGTTTCTCGTCCACATACAAAATATAGTTTCGTACTTAGATTGTCCGACTTACTTGTCCTTATTTAAAGGTCCTTTTATGCAGGTAGGGGTGCTTCATTTTCGTCATTCATCTATGCCAATATTCAGTAGTTTAATTAACCATCAGCAAACAATAAATAGAAAAATTACCTTTAAATACAATTAAATAAGCTTCCGAGTAAATCTTCAATGTGACCATAAACAAACCCATGGACTAAATAACAGTTTTCGGAAATTTGTCAGAGAAACGGTAACTACCATACAAGTTACATAACAAAGAAGTCAACCTGTATAAAAGTCCTTTTTTGGTCGTGCTTTGTTAATAATGAAGTTCGCTTTGTGTTTACATTTCGTTTAAATCCTTTTATTGTTAGAAATATTCTTCATATCTGTTCACATATTTGTCCTCATGTCCTCATCCTCACCCGCGTGCTGCTGCACTTCTCATCTTGTGTTGTACTGTTCTGAAAATCTACTACACAATACAATTGTTAAATACGAGAAGCGACATCTGTTTATGCCTTGAACACAATGAATAAAAGCAGCCAACGAAACCATCCAGATGAAATATGCTTTATTGTTACTTTCAAATGAAAAGAACACTAGTACGAACATTATATTCATACGTATGTGTGTATATTTCTCTACTGTGTGCTGTGATGTACCCCCCATTGAAGTGGCAAAGATTTAATATTGTACAATGCAGACAAACACATTAGTCCTAAAGAGGATCTGTATAGTATTGAATATAAATTTAAACTATTTTTACGGAATTAAGTTAAACGGATATTCTAGATAAGGAAGAATAACATTCGCGTGATTTTTAAGTAACATATGCATCAAATCTTGAGTCGATAAGGTTTTAACTAATCTAATTGTAACAATGATTATGTTCCATTGTTTTCAATGCTAGGAAGTATGCGTTAAATACATTAGCATGTAATAATTCTCTCACGATAATTCTGTATTAACCGTAGGATGGTCAGTCTTAGAAAAATATTTAGAACCAGGTAACCAACATCTTCAAATATATGATACTACAAATAAAGGATTTCGCACGAACCAAGTAACTCTAATGGTATTAGGACTTCATCTCTAAAATTTCAATAGTATTATTATGATGAATATTATGAGATTATTACACACATATTATTAGAAATCAAAATTAATTTGATATCACTTATAACAACAATACAACTCAATATTCTGTTAAAGACTGTTTCAAGTACGCATAAATCTTCAAAAAGAATTCATACAATAGATGAACCCACCCATTCCAGAAAGAGAATTTCCAACAAATATACGTGAAACGTTGAATTCTTGTCAAAAGGATTTCTAAAGACCCTGTGTATACGTACATACAAAAGGTAACACAAAAGCCGTTTGGAAAATAAAGCATCCTTTTACATTGCTGATTTTATTCTCCAGCTACGACCGAATCAATTGGGGAGTCCAACACGGCATTCTCTCTAAAGAATATTTCTATCATATTTATACATCCTACCTACGACAACACAAACAAAATACTGCTACATATCATACCTATCGTACCGGCTACGGGGGCTACTACTACCCCGCCTTTGAATGGCGGGCGAATACATTTATATTGTTGTTGACAATTGAACCCCAAGGATAATATTTGATGACCAATTCATGAGGCAACGGGCACACAATACAAAGTCGAAGACACAACAATCGACAAGTAGGCAAGTGCGGGGAGTTGGGCTGGCGAAAAATATGCCCCGAATCATCATCATCGTCATCATTGTCAACAACAACAATACCAAATTTCTCGGTGGCTGAACGAGCGACATGCGATGAATAGAATACAATACTTTCCTACAATAGTTTCGTTACTGTATTTAGGCAGAGGACATCCACATTTATTGTTGGTTAGATATTTTTTGTATTGTTTCGCTAGCTGTACATATTGTCAAATGATGTAGATAAGCATATGAATAAGGACACTGAGCACTGGCATAACTGGGCATGTTGGGAACATATGCAACTTTCAATTGGACGAGGCCGAAACCTTTCTTGATTTTCCCTAAAGAATCTTAGCTAAACGTTCAGCGAAAACTTTCACACTTATAAATAACATTGATTTTCAGTCAGGACATCGACAATAATTGCTTCTGAATTTGCTTTTTAATAAGTAGACATTAACCAAACTAGCATACCACAGTTAGAAGACGTCTTCCGGGTATCAATCCAAAGAGAATAATCCACAGAAAAGGTGAAGACGATTGAAATGACTACAGGAACAACCAAATCTGACACAATTATTCACTTATTCACCCAATTGCTGCACAATTTTGGAATAAATTCACTGAAAGTGAATAATTTAGCACTGGCACAGAGCACATTTGTATTTTTCCACATTAGCCACACGATAACACGTGCTTCGACCGTTTTTCTTAGAATCGTTACGGACATGATTATTACACGTTGACACAAGAAATGCAACTGTTATTTCGTATCAGTTGAAAAAAAATATATCCACAAAGGAATTTGTGTTATGTTATCAAAGGAAGCTTTCATCCCCTTTGCTGGCTCTTTAAATATGCTTTGGAAACAAGGCGCATGTGCGAAAAATTCTAGGAGAATTTCATATGCCTCTTAATTCATTCCTTTACGCGAATCAGATCCAGTATGTTGCGGTCATTATAAAGTGTATGTTGGTATCCGTTGTAACGTAAAGGACTTCATGTTGGAGGAACTCGGAAAATTAGCGAATTTAACTAGTTTATTCCGTCTTTCATTAAAATCCAATAAATCTAAGATTTGATTGTCAATGAGACTACGTGCTCATGCGGATTATATCCAAATACTGTTCACATACTTAGAAAGGAGTAAGTGCTATCCACGTTCGACGTTAACGAGATCAAGAATCATATTCTTCCACGTCCCTTTAACACTCTTTGCTTAATTGGACTATATTACTTACTTTTTGAAGAGAGGAATGTGTAACCAAACAAACTTTATGAGAGACACCTTCTGCAATAAAGTACTTTTTTCCAATTCTAGAATCTGCATTGCCAAGGTCATAACACTGAACAAGGAGTTGTTCTTAATGAGACCAACAAAACGAATTATTGCCCGTCAAGGCATGACCAATATTAAACCAATAAAAATTCGACTGTACAAAGATAACCGGAACCAGCGAAGCCTGGCTCATCCTTTACGTTACTTCCAAATTCCCATGGCTACTGTGCACAATAGCATTGTTTTCCTTTCTACCTTTTTGATGTCTTGGGACATGTTTTTTTGTTAAATTCGTATAAGGACTTTCTGGATAAACGTGGTTTCAAAAGCAAAAATTTTAAGACTTTTTTTATCGAAGAGCAAATTATTTAGTTTATTCAAAAAAGTCGTGTAGAACGTCATTGCGAATGACAAAACATTTTGATTGGCCTCCAAACTATATCGAAACGTAATTAACCATAGAAGAGACAATGCCCTACTGAAGCCACGATTATCTGAGTTAAGTATTCACTTTGTGAATGGCTTAGCAGTATCCGTTTGAATCGTGGAAACAATAATATATCAATTTTCAGGGCAATGGTAGCAAGGACATACGTCAATAGAACTTCGTATTTGAATTACATCAATTACATCTTACATTTTGTTCATTTAGGATTAGATTTTCTCTATTCAATTTTCAAATTTTAACTATATAATGTAAAACCATTGTAAATGGCAGTGTTTTTGGAATACATTATCTATTATCTCGTTTTCATAGAAAATGATTGTTTTTCATTTTTTACCGAATGCTATAGATGTTGTAAATGTTCTACTCTTTGCGTGACACACATGCAACATTCACAAAGAATTTCAAATTTATAAATTTAAAATTAAAAAATTAAAGTTTACAAGAACCCAAAATGCATTGGCGATGTATTGTATTTTTGTATATTGTATGATGCAAAATCGTGACTAAACCAATGAAATTATTAACGATTTGCATAACAAGTGCATGCGCCTGAAAACGTATGAACTAATCGCTTTCGTTATCTCTTAACATTTACCGGCAACATGAACAACGAAAGCGTCGCTACTATTTTGTCCAAATTATAAGTTCCAAATATTTACCTCGACGCTTATATGCCAGCCGCCAATATCTTAAAGTGTTAGTTATATGTATAACGCGTATCGAAAGCCACGGAAACAACAGATTGAATACAACTTGGAATAATCTTTTTACCCTCCAACCCATTATTATACCTACTAGCTGCTTCCCATCACTTCAGTCATGCTATCAGTCAAACAAACAAAAATCCGATCTTTCATACTTTTGAATCCTTGCGCGCCCACATAACTCTCATCTCCTGTCCCAGATAGTTATCTAGCCTCGTGCGCTCTGCTCTTCATTCTCTCGCTATTCATTCGGAATTCTATGGCGATGGCTTTTCATTCAGAGTTCCATAGAAAATCATCAGGACTTTTGTTTGAAAACAACAGAGCCGCTATTTTTTCTATTTTTCCTTTGAAGCTTTTGCCATTATAGCTTCTCTATAGTCATTCCATTCTCCTCTATAGCCAAACAACACCCCACCATCATCATCCTAAACTCAATTGTCGAACGTTGCTGGGAATCAGTTTCGTACTGCACCTTACGCCACCCCCAAAGTAAAAGTTGAATTTAAAGCTATAGAATGGTCGGGTGTCGGGTAGGTGGAACTGAGTATCCGAGGCGCAACACAATACTACTTTTCCACTACTTGCTATAATATAAATAAAATAAAATTTACGTACGCCGAAAGATGTTTTTAACGTTCCCACGTAGAATACTTGTCCTGGCGCTTCACAATAGCAAGTTGTCGATATGAAATGTTTATGCTCAATATATTGAATAGTTTGCTGTAGGTTTATAAAAATTTGAATATACTTCGAAAGTCTTCGAGAAAAATGTGAACTATGTTGGTTTTTATTAACTGGCTAAATATTCTTCAAGGAGGTGAAAACACTTGGCATTGACATTGTCTGAATTGATATCTTATCACTTTATCAGTTAGGTATTCCTATAAGCGGCTGAATCGGGGTCTATCTTAAAAGAAATAATATGAGTTGAATCCATTGTGAAATGAAGGCTTCACATTGTAGTTGATAACCAAATGAAATCAAGAAAAGGAAGTTAAGAATGCGACTCTCCTAAACAATACAAACTTGGTAACAAGTAGGCATCGTACCAAACCCATTATGGAAATAGGCATGATGATTATTGGGCAGGGCAGCCGTGCACTGAAAACGATAACAATTCAAAATTCGACTAGAGTGTAAAATATTTCTCCAACAGTAACGACGATTTTGGCCGTTGTGTATACATTATTTAAATGGAAATGCTTTCGCCGAAGTTCGACCTCCTTAATGATCCCAGTCGGTTGGGCCCTTTACAATTGAAAAGAAAAAAGGTGAGTTTGACTCTCGAGTTAAAGTAAAAGCCCAAAAGTGAAGCACAACTCACGGTGAAAATATCAAACACAAGTTTCTTTTTTTTTACGTTCGTTGTAAAACAATAAAAATGTATGAAACAATAAAACAGAAAATGTAATATAAACCACCATCGCCACCAGAGAAAAGGAAAAATCGTGAGAACAATAGCTGAAACGAAACAAAGCTCAATGAATGAATGGATGGGTGGATGGATAGAAAAAAGAATTCACCATGCATAATAGACCTTCGGTTTTTACAGAAAAAGAACCGAAGCAGATGAAATGAATGAAAGAAATGAATAAAAGGCAAAGCAACAGCAAGCAACTCAGGAATGAGATAAGAACCAACTCGCTTTTTCCAAACAAACCCATTCCAAACATTCGTCGTCTCAGTCGTCATCGCCGACCACCACCCCGTAAATGTTTCTTCCCAACTGGCGGCTCGTTTCCCATCCGCTTCTGTTCTATTTTACACAAAACACAGGGCAAAAGAAAAAGGATATTCTTTGTTAGGTGTTACACACTGTACTTGACGATTCTTTTCATTGTTGTTAATGCATTCAAGGAAAGTTCGTTTTTATGAAAACTACTATTGTGTCCGATGCCACCACCGCTGCCATATCGTCAGTCCTTTTTTCAGTCAATATACTTGTGCGTTTTGTGTTGGCGTCCTTGACGTTCCCTTTGTGCCGTTAGAATTCTTTTTGAATCTTGTAAATATTGTAGAAATGTGAAGTCACGATTCAATGCTTGCACTATACAAAAATTCCACAGATATTAACAAATTGCAAATGAAGTAGTAGTTGAAAGCAAACTCAATATATTAAATTTTAGAATGATTTATTTCGAAATAATCTGTTTCGAGTATATCAACCATATTCCGTTCTCACCTTAAATTACAATCCGAACAAACGATTTTTTTTTTCTTGATTAGCTTTAAAACGGGATATTATTTGGAGTAGGTTTCTTCAATAAATCCTTATCCCTCTGCAATATTTCCTCCTTTCGATCCTTTTGTGCTTGATCGATAATTTTATCTATTTCTTCAACCGATGGATCAGTTTTGCTTGTTTGTGGCAAATTGTCATCCCAATTTTCTTCTTCGCCGTTATTGCTGGGTTTCGATTTTTCATATTTATCGTGCGTCCATTTTCCATCGATACCATCTTTGTCCTTTTCCTTATCTCTTTCGCGATCCCTTCCCTTCTTTTTGAAATTACTCTCATCTCCACTACTACGATCGTCGCGATGCGTGCTGTCCCGATCATACGATCCGCGACGTGCAGGTTTGAAGAAAGGTGATCGACGTCCTCCCCTGAATCCACCTCTACGTCCACGCCCACGTCCACCCCGAAATCCACGTCCAAAGCCCCGCGGTCCACCGCGATGTGACATTCCACGACGTCGACCGCCACGACGATCATCGTACGGACTTCGCGATCCAGATCGTGATGAATATGACCGAGATCGTGACCGGCTACTTCGCCATCGGCGATCAATACTATCGCGGGATCTCGACCTACGTCGAGGTGGAGGTGATCTACTTATTCGTCGCCGATTCGAACGAGAATATGAACGCCTGCGAGAATATGATCGCCGACTAGAACGGGATCTCCTTATTGATCGCGATCTTGAACGCCGAGTTGATCTAGAGCGCGAACGTCTACGTGAAGATGAACGCCTTGGTGAACGAGATCTTCTCAAAGAACGGGATCGTCTCCCTGATCGTGAAACCGAGCGTCTCGGCGATCGCGATCTACGACGATATCTTGACCGGGAACGTGATCTAGATCTTGAACGGCTATACCGACCATTAGGGGACGGAGAAATAGATTTTCGCGAAGCACCCGGTAGATCTTTGGCGTCCTCAAAAGCAGCTAATCGAAATGAACCGAACTTGTCCAAAACCACAGGGGGCTTGTTGGTAATCTGAATCGGCGCTGCCAAACGGGGCCGTTCGACTGGAATGACCGGCGGTAATGGTGGAGGTGTCGCTGGTTTTTTGATCGGTGGGGGTGCTGGAGGAGATACGGGTTTAGCCGGGAGCATTTTTGGTGGCTGAGGATAAATTGCTTGCAAGTCCTTCTCATATGCGCGATCGAAATTCTCCTGTTCACAAACCTTTGTTGTGACTTTCGAAGTCGACTGGCGTTCCTTCAATGAAACTTCATCTTTTCGGCTATTGGTTTAAAAATTTAAAAGCAGAAACATTTTCAAGAGGAAGATTCATTATTCAGTAGGCCAATAATTAACAACAATATACTTACGACTGTAAGATATCCACAATTTGTTCATATTTTTGAACTTCTTCCAAGTCATCTTTTAGTGATTTTCCAACTGCACTTGTCACAGGCAACGTTTTCAAAATTCTGCAAAATGAAAAAAAAAAAAAAAACAATGTCTTTTCCGTCACCCAGGATTCAATCACTTGGAAACTTACTTCAACGCTTCTTTAAGTTCCAAGTTCTCTAATTGAGGTGCCAAATCCGAGCTCTTCCTGTCCTTTTCCTTTCGACGTTTGTCTTTCTTACTTTCTTTCTTCATCTTCTTTTGCTTCTTTTTGTCTTTCTTTTTCTTCTCGACGCTCTTGCGATCCTTCCTGTGTTTTGATGCTTCTTCGATTAGCCGCCGGACCGGTGACTCGTAATCTTCATCTTCATTTGTAATATTCAAGAAGTTGCGAACCTATAAAGCGTAATGCATTCACAACCAACGATAAAGACTTATTATAGTAAAACAATTTGCAAAATCATCACTTAAATATACTTTTGCATCATAATCATCATTGCCAGAAGCGCCGGAAGTATTAGCCAGGTGAAAGGGTTGATTGAATTGATAGCGTGTTGTGGCTGACGGTGGATGTTGTTCATCCATTAATGCCATTCGCTTACTAATAGGCGAAAGCGACTTTTTACGACCACGCGATTTCCTTTTACTTTTCGATGATGGTCCATCGGACGAATCAGAATCTACAATTAGACAAAATGAAATTCCCACACTTAATACAAACATTACACTCAGACGCTAATAGCAGAAATCGAAAAAGGCTAAGAATCGTCGAACATATTTTAACAATATCTGCTATTTGATAGTTTATTCTTTAAACCTTGCTCGTCGTTACGGACGTGAGTTATTGCTCATGTGACGTGCTTGCGTCAATTGATGCATATAATATGAGTCATACGATTTGTGAATTGCTCCTTGCTACATGCTTTTATAGAAATTGTGCAAATAGTATTTTTGTCGCTATTTCTTTTACACTCTACATATTGTTTTATATTCATTTTAATAAATCATCATTTCATATTTTATTTTCAACATCAAACTCCAGTTGAAACCTAAAATTTTTTCACGATATTAGGAAAAAAATTATCAAAATTTTCTAAATTCGGAACTAATAATGCACAAATTAGAACATTTTTATGTAATAGGGATTGTTTCGATTGTAGTGTGTTTCAGCTACTATAAACCAACCTGATGAAGAGCTTGAAGAATCGCTCGATGACGATGAATCGGAACTATGCGAATCAGAATCGCTTGAATCATTGCTGGATGAAGAGCTTGATGATTCCTTTCGCTTGCGGTTTTTTGATTTTTTCGACGAACTTTTGCCTTTACGAGATTCACCGTCTCGTTTCGACATCCCTCCTATACAATGATATAAAAGCTTGAATAACAGATTGACAATCGCCCACGGTTCGGGTTTCTCACTTACCAGATAATCCCAATTCATTGGCATTTATTAAATGTTTGCCATGACCGGTTTTATTATTTAAAAAGTCCAATGAGCTCTTTGCATCTTCATGATGCGGAATTATGTTCAAACAGTCCATATAGGCTTTGCGAGCTTCCTCAATTCGATTCTCCTCTTCGTAACTACGACCTAATGCTACAAGTGTTTCGCCCATATATTTTCTAGCGTTTGCATGATACGGGTTCAACTTTAATGCTGTTTCGAAATCATCAACAGCTTTCTTAAATGAGCCACTATTTGCGTACAACGCACCACGTGCAACCAGGCCTTCCACATTTCGCGGGTCAATGTTTAGGGCTTTATTCAAACACTGAAACGCTTCGGAATGACGTCCAACTTTAAAGTGTTCAATACCATCAGCAACCGAGCGGAAAGCCCATTTACTCGCTTGGATTTGTCGTAATTCTGTTGCGTACTCTTGTTGTGGAAAACGATTCTTCAAGCTCGATAAATTACTAAAATTCTCATTTGGATCTAGACCACATTCCTGAAATAAAAGATCAACAGAATTTGGATTCTGAAAAGCCTTGGATTTTTCAAGCAGCTCCTCCATCGGTACTCCTTCATTGGCTATCAATGTCCTGTAGGGAAATATTTTAGATGATTTCATCCTAAAATATTTATTTTGCCATACTTGTAATACTCGGGCATTTGCTCAATTGTTATCAGACCTAGAGGTGCCTTATCGTCTATAGTCAATGCACCTTTCATGCCCAAAACCATTCGATCTGCATCAGCCGATAAGTCCAAAACTTCACAGCAAACGTAGTCATTGGCACTGTAGTTCTTGGGGTTTCCTTTTTTATCATAGGCGGGCACCAAGTTCTGTGTTACAACATACGCCTTCAAAATAAATATTCAAAATTAAGAGCAATTGCATTCAGCTGGAAAAGATTCAATCAATGCTTTACCTTTATTGTGATATCCGCTAAATAGCGACATAAAGGTAGTCCAGTACAGAGTACCTTAACAACTACACCATAAGAAGTTCGCGACAAAACCATCCCATATACTATGTCTCCAGGTTGTATAACCTCCAAAATCTGAGCCACATACTTGGATTTGTTCAATGCTTTACTCAAAAACGCTTCATATGGTGGCAACACAATTGGAAATGCTAAAATGTGTGTTCGTTAAAAAAAAAATCCATGGGAAAGTTTTCAATCACGACAAAATAATAAATTATTACCCACCATTACTTTTCTCTTTGCGCTTCGAATTGCTTACTGCAATATCTTCGCAAAATTTGGTATCATAAAGAATCGGAGCATTCCTTGCGATAAATTGATGAAGCTTTAATCGTTTTGCACGATCCGTAAATGTTAGATTTTTCTGTCGTGCCGTATAGACGGAAAAATCAGGATTGTTGATACCCAACCGGGCCAAATCATGATTGCCACGCTCACCTTCCCATATTTTTTGAAGTGGCTGACCATGAAAGCATAAAGCCTTCGATATTAATTCGGTGTTCATCGTGAATAATCGTAAATCACTGCAGCATTCTGACATACCAACAAAATCAAAGAAAAGAAATTAATTTTGGTATTCTGATTGATTTGTGTGGAAGGGGAAAATGATATTTATATGTTAGACATTATGAATGATTATAGTTTGGATAGAGTTCCATGCGTAAAGGAGCCTATCCAAGCATACGAGTGATATGATTTGTTTTAAGTTCAGGTTAAAATAATAATTGAGTTAATGTGTAGTAGTCTAAAGAGCTGTTTAGGAAGTCATGATAGTCGCCATGAAAAAGTGATGCAATATAATGGGGTGCAGTTAAAAAGAAGAATTCCCAGTAAGATATGCATTCGACTAGAAGTTTGACTTTAATAGATATAAATCTATTTCGCACAGGAACTTTGGCACAGTGAAGCATGCAACAGGGCAATTTAAACAACGATGAACTGTTTCATCCTTATGACCATCCACCTGTATCTTCCTGCGTGAAACTATACAAAGAGCAATGGTTTGGCTACGTAGGCAAAAGGCGGCTACCCTAGGGATCTGCAGAGTTCAACTCAAGGATAACATACTGTAACAAGACTAAGGAACCGATTGGAAGACAATGGCAGCTGATAGCTATCCACCACGAACTGAAATAAGGACTACATTTCAAGACGACGGGGCAGATCCATCGAAGCAACAAAATAATGTTGCAAGTACGGACAACAGGTTTAAACCTTGGAAATAGTAAATCTAAATAAAAAAGTAAACCTCACTGCCTGCCTCTTAAAGTATTTGTACGTTATTACAAACTCTTCCCTTTATTTTCATGTTAGTAATTCGCAGCGGAAAATCTTATTAATGGACCTAGAGATGCCTTAACAGGTTTTATCTTATCTAAAATATTGAGATTTAAATTTTTTACTTCAGCATTTCATCGGGAATTTTCAATTCGATTACTAAAGAACCTAAATTAATTAATTTACAGCATTCCTGGACTTGCAAAATAAGTTTACAAAACTGCAAGTCTTTTAATACCAGAAATGACTTTTTTCAGTCGTAATGTGCCTAAAACCTAAATCTGAAACGAAGTTATACTTTATCAAATTTAAGAATTATGTTTTCAATCTCTGCTGCCAACGTAGCAATGAAACTGTAGATAGTATCACGATATTCGCGAAGCAATAAATGTAAGTACTGAAACAGGATCTCTACAAGTTCTCTCCGGGCAACTCTTTGTCTTGTGTACTTTCCATTTGCAAAAATTGTAAGTTAAAGTTCGTTACGTACACCAATCTACCTATCCTTTAACTATTTTTAAGTTAGGCAGATTCCATGGCAAGATCGCGATATTTCAGTACACTTTCTTCCCTGATTTGTGCAATCAAATGAAAAAAACTTTCCTGTTGATAATCAATAAGGTTAGATTTGACACATTCGACATTCACTTACATTCTAAAGCTCACCTTCGCTTCGCACACGTGCTGCTGTTTTAAATGAAATTTATATAGTCAAATGTTTCACTTTTAACAACGGCGTTCTTCTTTAAATTGACACTTTTGCGAGCAGCAACACAAAACAATTCACAAACTCAAAGAAAACTCCATCACGATTAAGTCAAGATGGCGACATTTCTAGTTTTGACAATTCTCCGCCGGCTTTTGCCGCCTCGATTATTCATTCCGTTTTTATCCTCCCTCGGTACACTCGAATGTGCACACGACAGAGAGCGTTAGCAAATGCAAACACCATACTGACAGTATAAGAGCATCATTGTCAAATGTTGGGCGACATTGTCAGCGCGCACTGTTGTTTATGACTTCCTATCAGTGGGATCTGTTGAGTTATCTATGTTACGAATATGTAATTGGTTTTAATCAGATGGATCAGGCGCACGAGATGAATTCATTTTATTAGCAATTGTTGTGTGGAACAAAGCATAATCAAACAAAATAATTGTGCTGATTAGTTCATCGCTGCCTTGATTGGCCTGTACAAACAACTGTATGGAGTACATGTATTCCTGCGCAAGGTACGATATCCTTAATAAATTCGGTAACAGATGTTTGAACAAATATTGCTAATTATATTCACATACAGGCCGCACCTAGCATTCTAATTTCAGCCCATCAACATAGCACACTTCCGGATAATGTAACAACCTTCACCTCTATTTCGAAAAGCCAGCCAAGAGCTTACATCGAAACAGGTAGAGTACAACACAAAGTCGCCAACCTAAAATAGATCTTGTTGTAAGTTTGGCGGTTTCAAGAATTTCAAACAGTCAACAGCACCTACGTCATTATTCATACAACGATGCGCTCTCGCTTCGAAGTCGCTTGCTTCGCCAGAAGATTAGCGTAAGCTTTCGATACACATTTCCACTAGAGTGTCGCAGTCGTGGTTTCCTCAGTACCGATCAGTTGGCTCGTTGTTTGTAGACGCAACTAAACTTGAACTTAAGGTCTCTGCGCTGGAGATGGCTTCAAAAATTTTCCGTGCCGTTATGATGGGAGCTCCTGGTTCGGGCAAAGGGACAATTTCATCGCGAATAGTGAAAAAGTTCGGACTCGTGCATATTTCGACGGGCGATATTCTGCGACTTAACATTCAAAATGGGACGTCGTTGGGTCAGAAGGCCAAGAAGTATATCGATAATGGGCTTCTGGTGCCAGACGATCTAGTAATTAAATGCATCCTGGGACGAATTATAGAAATAGGGAGTAAATCGTGGCTTCTGGACGGTTTCCCTCGAACAGTAGCGCAGGCTGAAAAGCTCAACGCGCAAGAGGAAGTCGATGCTGTGATCAATCTTATAGTACCAAAGGATATAATAGTGGAACGAATGAGTGGACGATGGGTTCACCTGAACAGTGGACGTGTGTACAATATTGGTTTCAACGAACCCAAGGTACCTTTCAAAGATGACGTCACTGGCGAACCGCTTGTTCAGAGGGACGACGATAAGCCCGAAACGGTAGCTAAGCGATTTGAATTATACGAGTCCTGCACGAAACCTGTTATCGAGTATTATAAAACGCTCAATATTTGCTATGATTTCGCTGGAGTTGCTACTAACGAAATATGGCCAAAAATTGACGAATTCCTCGAAGAAAAAACAAAAGACCTCATGGCAAAACGACAGTAGAATCGAATGAAAAATTTTCTGAAAGGAAAATGCAATGTAAAAAAGACTTTGCCGGGACAGAAAGACTGCACAAATATATACGTACGTCAGAAAATGCTTCCGAGATAAGAGCCAACACTATCAACAGAAATTTTTATAGTGGAATTATTAAAACTTAGACCTAAGACACGAACAATCTACATATTACAACGCCTTAAGATTTCATCATGCATGTGTCGCATATTCCGCATGTGCTTATATGTCAATAAATCAATGTGACGAATAATATTTTGTAATGAACGATTTATTTGTTGGTGCATAAAGCTTATTTTCATACCATCTTGCACTTGAATGCCCAATAAATGGTTATTATGCGGAAATATATGAGTATAGTGAGTAATTTATAAGGGGCATGCAGTCCCGCATACAGAAACTCTTAATTGCAAACTTTACAATGTGCTGGTGGATACAGTACTTGGCTGTAGCGCGCATGAGCAAAGGTCAATTTAGAAGTATTGAATATACTCGCTAAGTATGTTATTGGTAAGCAGATTAGTGAGCAAACGAAATCAAACGAGTAGAATTAAGTGATAAATGACGAGGAATTGTATAAAGGGTTGTTTTGCGTAATGTTAGTGCATATAGAGCTGAAAGCAGAGCGATAACAAGTTTTCTTATCAATATTGTACGCAATGGCTTTGTGTTTTTTTTTATGTCCAGTTTTTTACTGATAAATTATTTAATCAAATCATAATCTACCAATACAATTTAGTTTGCAAACAGAGGTGAGATTTAGCTTTGAATATGAATTGCATAAAAATAGTCGATAGGAGACAATTAATTTTTTCGTTAATACGCGGCACATGACATACAAGGAAAATTAAACTCGTGATAGGCAAATTTCAAAATATTAATAAAAAAATTTTTAACATGTGAAACAAAATTCTTAAAAACAAAAAAAAAAAACTTCTTAAAAAACTTAAAACAAAATTCTGCGTAATGGAACTGGTTCTATTGACACAATCCTTCTATCCAAATATCACTTATCAAACGAAATAGCAAGAAAATATAACAACTTTATGTTTTGCAGGAAAAAAACTGCTTCAGAAATAAGTTGACCGAAAAATACAATTTACTAAATGATTTGAGTATTGAGTTATTTTTCGACGTGTTTTATAAACTTATAAACGAGAGTCGGGGGATGTTAACTGTTAATTTTCAGTGAAAAGACTTTTAAAGAAAAGACCAACAAACTTTTGGCTCGCCTTAATCATGAAATTTTTGCTGCCTTTTTTGAACGTCATTTTTGTGTTTTAAATGTACAGAAACTGCACGTAAATTCCTAATAGCCTTGTTCAGAAAAAATAAATAACAATGTAGAATCCCGCTGCTCTTTGTATACCGGTCCAGATATTAATTATCTAGCCAACAGCTGGAAAATCAAACATTTTAAATAAAACCTCCATGTTTAACCTTTCTCTGAACGTCTACGAAACCTTACCATTACCTTACAGATTCCTTCGATACATTGCATTTATCAATTTGTCGTAATATTGATTAGTATATTTCGGAATAATTATTGATCCAATCCCTCTGAACAAAAGGATTTACAAGAATCAATTATCAATGAGTATATAGTTTTATTTGATATCCTTTCAAAAAAGAGCAAATCATATCTTTCTCTGATTACACTTAATTTATTTAATGGCAACACTCTTTCTAATTGAGTATAAAGGTAGAATAGCTTACAAATATCACTAGAAGATCAAAAGCATAAAGCATATCATTCGTCAGAGTTAATATTTTAACATTTTAAATTTAAATAAAAACATCCATAAATGGGAAACTAGCCTTTTTCGGATCGAGCAAATCAATCAAATAGCAAACAGTTCCTGCCACACCTTCATACAAACTGAAAGGCCGGTCAGGAGTGCGTGCTTCCTTCTTAAATTCATCGCGTGTCAGGAATTCCATAAATTTCAGTGCGCGATACAAATACTTATCTTCGCCGGTGAGTCTATATGCCAACAAGAATGCATACCCATTGCCTGCAACGCCGTGGCAAATGCCCGGTCCTTTCCGCAGAAGTCCTTTGTCCCATATAAGATCGGCCGCCTTACGTAGTGCGGTTAAATATTTCTCTTCGTGAAAAGTCAAATAGGATTTAGCGAGTAAGTAGACGGCACCCGGTGCTCCATGACACCAGTGAACCAAACGTTTTGCACGACCGCTTTTCAAATCTTCCAGCGCTACCGGAAAGTTTCCGTGCACATCTTGCAACGATAGGAAGAATTCAATTGAGCGTTTTATATCACTGTATTTTGTTTTGGATATTTCCGCACCGGGTGAGAACCAAGCACAATTGAGTAGCATATGAAGAATCGCGCACAGTCCATGTGCTGCTCCCAAATACTCCGTGCCATGATATTGGTACATCAGAGGCAACGGAGCCTTTGTTTTATCAGCATATTCCCGTCCACTGTTCACCATTGAGTTGCAAATTTCCAATATAGCATCTTGCGGAATTGGCTTATTGTTGTTGAGTTGTTGATTTAGCCAGTAACATCCGCTTAAAAATCCAGCACGACCAACTAGCACCTCGTCCGATCCGTACTTCGAGAAAGTCACCGGACGACAGGCTTCAAACCCCGTCTTGAAGTTCTTCAAATCCTCTTCAACCATTTCGTCCTGCTTGGCTTCGTGAGAGATGACAGCTGAAACAGCGTAGATGCCTGCATTGCCGCACAGAAAGGCGCACCGCTCATCCGACCGTTTTTTGTAGTGGTGTGCATTGCTTTTGGCGTGGCTAATATAACTTTTGGCATGCTCCAATGCAGGGTAGAGATGATTTACTTCTGGCGATTGGGCCATCTTCAAAAACATGTATGCAATGCCTAAAATTAGATTAATAAGGTAAGAAAAGTTATTTGTTTGGTGCAGCTACGTACCAGCATTGCCGACATATAAATCTCCACGCTCATCATCAATGATCGTTGTGTTTTTCAAAATTTCGCTCACATATGTCTTTATAAGCGATAAAATCAATGGTTTATCTACGACGACTGCACTTCCATCATAGTCCAAAAAAGGATTCTTAAAAAATCGACTATCCATATTAACGGTTTCTGTTTTTCGCGTTGCCCTTTTGAATGCTTTACTACTTGCAAACTTTATATATCTATAAAAACGTAAACATAAAAGTTATTCGTTAAATTATATTTCAATTTTCAATGTTTAAAAAATAAGAATAGCGCAATTGTACGGCTTCCAAGAGATTGGCAAACAGGAGGACAATATTTTAAATGGCTAAAGATTGTTTTTTTTATCATGGTTGAACAAAACAAAACATACAAGCATTTTTCAAAAAGAACATAACGCTTTGGGACTCACAAATGTAAATATTTTACTTTTCGCAAATCTGACACCGGTCGCATTGATTTGACAATTGCAAAAGTCAATGTTTTCGGTGAGAAGACCAAGGTGTCGCTTTTGAAAGTAGAGAGTGTTTTGAAAGAAAGTATGGCTATCGCATGTTTAATGTATGAAGTTCTATGTTTAATTATCATCCAGATAATTTTAAAACTATTTTGCAGGGAAAACTTAACCGAAGTCTATATCAGAATTTAACTTTCAAAGCAATTTGGTCTCAATATCGTACACCTGACAGCAATGACTTTCGCACAGTCCTCATTTGACATTTGCTTGAAGCGTTGAAGTACAGAAGCTTCATTACAGCTAACTGTTATACCACATCTGAAGTTTCTCTCGATCTCAGGCTGGCGATCGGTGGTGGATTTAAATAGTTTCCAGCCTTTAATACAGTTGTTTTCATAATTTTACCAATTTCAGTTTTATATAACTTGTGAAGTCTGAAAAGTTAGCAAGTCATATTTTAGTTAATTATTGTGAATTTATTTATATTATACAAATATTTCGGAAAACCAACTTTCACCGCTCGTTGAATATCTGAATTGCCACTAAGAGAAAATGTCAACCATAAGGCTTTTGGGGGCACTGGGACGTGTGTCGAAAAATCAAATGGTTTACCGGAAAATTGCAAATGGTAAATTGACAAAATAGTAAAAATGTGAAGAGTACGAATCAAAGTACACGATTTGGGGTTACTTTAAGAAGGGAGCGATTGAAGGGTAGTTAATTAATTTGATCCAAGAGCTGTCGTGGACTTTGCCCGTGGGCTATGGTGTCTATGTGGACGTAAACACCGGCTTTGGTTGTTGAGTAATAGTATCATGACTATGATTTTAGATTTCGGTGCTGTTCAGAAATTGTTTTATCGTTGATAATAGTCGTATTTCGTTTGAAATCTGCAGATAGATTATATATCGTGTGGTAGTTGTCAATTTTATGTCGTCACGTAGAAAATTGCCAAAAGACTAAAGTCCACTCACCGAAAAAGATTGATCGTTGATCCTTGAAAGATATCGCGAAAATAGTTTTAACATTTCTCAAAGAAAAGATTTTCAGTCGGTATTGAAAGTATTGAGGAATTAGTAAGTCAGACATGAATGGGGACAGTGTTGGCTCTCATCTAATGAGGGGCTCAATTAGTTATTTCGCTCAGAATCTAATGGCCTCTTCCGCCGGAATTTCATTAATGCGAGGAATTGTCGAAAAAAACATCAGAAGTTTTGCTTTAAAATCGTTAAGATCGAAATAGACACAGTGTTCATTTTTCTATGTACAAATTGGCAAGGAATTTTTTAATTATGAGGGACAATGAGTCTCAAACGCGGTATTAATGTATTTTTTTCTTTCGTCATTTGCAGCATCCACGTTCAACGCAGCCCGCTACATGGCGACTGAAGCCAGTAAGAAGCATTTGTCCACAAAAATGGTAGACGATGTTTTAGTCGTTACCATGGACTCGCCAAATGCTAAAGTAAATTCATTAGGCAAAGAATTCAATGCAGAATTCGCACAACTTGCGAAGGACATCGAGACCAACCCTGCAATTAAATCAGTTGTTGTTATATCTGCTAAACCCGGATGTTTTATAGCCGGTGCTGATATTGGAATGCTCGAACAATGTTCCACAGCAGCTCAAGCTGAGAAGATTTCACATGAAGGGCAGATCGAATTTGATCGCATGGCAAGAAGTACAAAACCATTCGTGGCAGCAATCAATGGCGTTTGTCTAGGCGGAGGGCTTGAATTTGCAATGGCTTGTCATTATAGAATTGCCACCAAAGATAAGAAGACTGGTCTTGGCTTGCCTGAAGTAATGCTAGGACTTTTGCCCGGTGCAGGAGGCACGCAGCGTTTGCCACAGTTGACTTCGATTCCAACGGCCTTGGACATGGCATTAACTGGTAAAACAGTTAAAGCCGATCGTGCAAAGAAAATGGGTCTTGTTGACTTATTAATCAGCCCGATCGGCCCTGGATTGCAACCAGCTGAGAAAAATACAATTGATTACTTGGAAAATGTTGCAGTTAATATTGCCAAGGATTTGGCTTCGGGCAAATTGAAGGTGATTGAATGATAATGTAATCTAAAAACAAGAGAACTAAAACATCTTGATTTGCCGATTTATTAGGTTGACCGCTCTCAAAAACCTTTGACAGACAAACTACTCAACTATGCGCTTGGCTTCAACTGGGTTAGAGATAAAATTTTTGGCAAAGCAAAGAGCCAAGTCATGAAGCAGACGGGAGGACTTTATCCAGCACCACTTAAAGTGCGTTAAACAGTGAATTTCAAATTTATAATTAACCGGATTAATTTTTCAGATACTAGAAGTGGTACGTACTGGTGTAGAGAAAGGGTCGGAAGCTGGTTTTGAAGCGGAACGAAAAGGGTTTGCTGAGCTCGCTATGACTCCACAATCAAAAGGATTGATTGGTCTTTTCCGTGGTCAAACTGAATGTAAAAAGAACCGCTTTGGAGCACCAAAAACTCCTATCAAGTCCATTGGCGTTTTGGGTGCGGGCTTGATGGGCGCCGGCATTGTACAAGTCAGTATCGATAAAGGCTACGAAGTGGTAATGAAAGATACAAACAGTGCCGGGCTGAATCGTGGTATTGATCAAATACAAAAAGGTTTAGCAAATGCGATCAAAAGGAAACGCATCAATGCGCTGGAACGCGATAAAATTCTAGCAAATCTAATTCCTACACTAGACTACAGCGACTTCAAAAACGCGGACATCGTGATCGAAGCTGTGTTTGAAGACATCAACGTAAAACATAAAGTAATTAAAGAAATCGAAGCAGTCACACCGTCACATTGTATAATAGCGACAAATACTAGTGCTATCCCTATCACGAAAATCGCTGCTGGAAGTACGCGACCGGAGAAAGTAATTGGAATGCATTACTTCTCACCTGTTGATAAAATGCAATTGTTAGAAGTAATCCGACATCCGAAAACGACTGACGATACTGCGGCCGCAGCTGTTGCTGTAGGTTTGAAACAGGGAAAAGTTGTGATTACGGTTGGCGATGGACCTGGTTTCTATACAACGAGAATTTTATCTACGATGCTTTCAGAGGCTGTGAGGTATGTATCAATGTATTCTCGCTTGGAACAGGTGGAAAAAATCAAGTTTCTATTTAGGTTACTTCAAGAAGGCGTTCATCCCAAAGAACTTGATAAAATGTCCAAGTCATTTGGTTTCCCTGTTGGCGCAGCAACTCTTTCGGACGAAGTGGGAATTGATGTTGGCTCGCACATTGCTGCTGATTTAGCCAAAGTAAGTACAGTAAATTCCCCACCGCACGTTTGTCTTTTCTATGAATGTTCGCTTATATTATCCTTCATCTCTTCTGGGTTCTGCAATTTAAATTTTTTAACATACATCCCAGTGACTATTCTAAAACTCCTGCATAGTATTAATACTCATTAATTGCCCACAAATTTATCCTTACATATATTTTACACCTGGTTGCTGAACGTTGTACTGGTTGCTTGTGTTTATTTCTTGTCGCTCAAGTTGGTTTGGGACGTCTTATGTTTGTTACAAAATTATAACAAATCAATCTGTTATTTTACTTTTAACCCTCATTCACGTTGGTTTTTTGGTAATTCCCGGCATGTTATTCTCAATGGCGAGCCGGCAAAACTTATAAAGTACCCAAAAATGTATTTTACAGGCATTTGGCGCTCGTCTGAGTGGAGGCGATTTAGGAGTTATGGATGATTTGGTGAAGGCTGGATTCCTTGGTCGTAAGTCAGGCAAAGGCATCTTTGTCTATGACAACGCTTCTCGCGGCAGTGAAAGGGAAGTAAATGAAGGCGCAATGGAAATACTACGTCAAAAATATACAATACAATCGAAAGGTGCGAATTCCGTAGAAGATATGCAACTGAGGATGGTTTCACGGTTTGTGAACGAAGCTGTCCTATGTTTGGAGGAAAATATATTGGATAATCCGCTTGAAGGTGATGTTGGTGCTGTGTTTGGTCTTGGCTTCCCACCATTTACTGGCGGTCCTTTCCGATGGGTTGATCAATTCACCGCATCAAAACTAGTTGATAAAATGCAATCGTATGCTGATTTATATGGAGAGCCATTCAAACCAGCCCAAACACTTTTAGATATGGCAAAAGATCCTTCCAAGAAATTCCACAAAGCACCGATCCAATCGAAACTATAGACGAAGCTGAAGATACCTAAAGTAATGCATTTGTAGAATTTATTTTTAACAAGGCATTTCTACTTATGCCCTTTAAGTAATAAAAAAAAAGTTGAGACATTTTTTCTAAGACACGAATGTTTCTTTTTTTTTTGTTGATATGTTTACAAATTGTTTCTAATTGCGCATAAATGCCTTGACAGTGCAATAAATTCAGAAAATTATGGTGAACGCAGTCGCATTAGCCTAACATACATTGAAGGATACAGTCATCTTTTTTGAACTGAATAAAGTACTTCAGTTTCGTTTCATTGTAGTTTTGAATTTGTAAAAACATTCGCTAACAAGTTAAAATCCTTTATTAAATGAAGTGAATATACTTTCCACATTGTTGATACATTAAAACTATAAGATTGTCGAATCGTAGCAACTATTGTTTATCTGGATATTTGAGAAGGACGTGGTCGATTAGTTCTAAAATACCAATTTTGAATTTTCGTTTTTGCAAAGAGCTCATACATTGTATATCGGGTAAAATACTTCGGAAGAAATCCATGTCCGTATTTTCAGAATGTGAAAATGTAGATGTAGCATTTTGTTGATTATCAAGTTTCATCCTTTTCGCATTACGTTGAATACGTTCGGTGGATGTTGAGAAAAGCACTTCATGATCTCCTTCAGTATGATCAAGTTCGCTAGGTTGAACATTCGGTATATCGTTTACTGACGGTATTGTTTCGGTTTCGCTTTGATGATGTGTGTTCGACATGTAATCAGGATCGTTTGTTTCTTCCGCGTCAGATGTTTTTATATCGAGGCTCGTTTCGGAAAGATAACTCAATTTGTCCAAAGTATTGTTTCTTGAGACTTGTCGATGTAATTTTAAAAATGGAAATAAAAATTGCATATGTTCAGTTAGGTAATATGGTTTGTGTTGGGGATCTGCGCTGTTCTGTTGTTTTATATAGCGTGATAGACATGCTCGCAGATTTCTCCATCGCTCCTTGCAATGCGACACTGGAAAGATAAGAAATGCTCAATCAATCATTTACACAAGTTACTGATAAACATCAAATGAGTGCCAGGCTAAATGCAAGTGTAATTCTATATAAATTACTTCATCAAAGGTTGACAGAAGTATCTCACCGGAGATTTGTGGTTTTCGCGTGCATTCAATTTTGAATGAATATTATTACTAGTAACGTGTTTTGAAACAGTCTGGGGAACCCAAAAACTTCTTATCTTCCTATGAAAGCCAAATATAACAAAATTTGTTCACGTTGAGCAAAGCAAACCGTAACTTTATTTTTGAAATTAAGTTAACTTACCAACAGAAACCAAACAATGAAAATATTAATAAAAAGTAGCGTAGTGATGATAAATGATGACATAGTTTTCATATCAATTTACATATTCATATAGATAGATAGATAGATAGATATATTTATTGAGACTTTATACGTACATGTTATTTGTTGTCCTTATCTACTACGATACTGTAATGTTTGACAGCGAAAAATTTGTCAAACAGCTTATTTTTATTGATCTGGTCGCAACCGATACTTAGTTTAAAATTAATACATAATTCGTTTTTTTATTATAAATTCATCCTTAGCTCATAAGGCTTTTTATTTTTTGAACATGGTAAAACTAAGGCTGCAGTAGCCCAACTGGCTTTTTCGATTTCTCTACGGGCGTGGGGATTAAATTTGAGACGATGGTGGAACAGGACACTCAAGTATTTTATGGATTTTCTTAGGGGCACACGAACGTTATCGATATATATTGAGAGTTCCTTGCTTTCAGCTGGCGCGTTTCGATGGCCTTTGCCCGATGCGTTTCTAAAGCATATGAGCTCGCATTTTTCTGCGTTGATTGGGAGAGCCCATTTTGAGAGATATTTTTGTAGGGCTTCTAGGTGTGGAGCGATGTCTTGCAAGGCCTTGAGAGGGGACTTGCGAGTAGCGAGGACCAATATGTCGTCTGCATATAAGATTGTGTGGAAAGAGGGGTTGGTGATATAGTTTTGTGCAGTGTGCTGAATAGCGTTCGTTGGTTGCATTGCGGTTGGGATGTCGTGGAGATAGAAGTTGAAGAGATGAGGGCCGAGTATTGATCCTTGGGGAACCCCAAAGCGAATATTGATGTTGTTGGAGTAGACATTGGCAATTTTCACCAGAAGAGTCCTTTGATCTAGATAGTTGGCTATAATGCGCGTCAGCGGGGTCGGGCAGTGAGCCTTTAGAAGTTTGTATATGAGCCCGTTGGCCCACACGGAGTCGAACGCTTTTTCTAGGTCGATTGAGCAGGCCACGGTTGCTTCTTTTGGATGAGATGTAGTCATGTAAGAGGAGGACCGCTTGTTCCGTAGATACCTTTTCTTTAAACCTAAACTGTTGCGCTGGTACAAGGGGTTTAGCAAAGGTTTTGAAGGAGAGTAGGACGATCTTCTCCAAAATTTTCCCAAGGTTTGAAAGCAAAGATATTGCTCTGAGCTTTTTTAGATCGCCATTGGCCTCTTTTTTGGGTGTGGGGAGTAGTAAGGCTGTTTTCCACGCACGGGGAAAGTATCCATTATTAATGCAGTGATTAATAATGATAGTGAGAGGCCTGTGAATGGTGTTGGAGCATTTCCTAAGTAAGTAGTTCGGGATACCATCGGGGCCGCTGGACTTTTTTGAATTGATTGAGCGAAGTGCGAATAGTACCTGATCAGGACTTGCAAAGGAGTATTTGAACGGCTCGCTTGACGGGCTAGAGGCTCTATTGGTTCTTGAAAAGATCGTGAGATATGAACCTTGGTATCCGTTTAGGAATTCCCTGACCGTTTTTTCCACGATGGTGTTAGTGCCTTGGTCTGAGGACGATCTCTCCCTGTACAGGTGGGCGTAATGTAGGGAGCAAGCAGATAGTTTTTGTTCCGTCGTAGTGAATACTTGTCCGTTTAGTTGAATGGGATCTCTATTTATTGAGAACTTTGCCATGTGACGGCCTGTAAGGGCATTGATCTCCTTGAATACGAATGGGGAAGGTTTCATAGCAGTTAGCCTGTCTTTGAACGCTTTATTCATTTCAGCATGCACATTTTGCCTTATAAGAGTATATATATTCATATAAATTCAGAAAATTCGTCAACACATTTTGGGAACTTTCTCCGATTATTATTGCTCAGCTCGTTCAAGGTTCACGGATTTGCTTTTAGACTAGAAACTCAGATATGTAGTGCTTCGTTCAAAAATAAATAATTTTACCAACTGTTAAATTGAAATGATAAATAAGTAAGTAAATAAAACCTTTTCGTTTCATATTTATTTAAAAATAACTACAAATTGGTGTGAATCAAGAATGTGAAAAGTCGCGTCTGATAAGGGCTAACTGAGTGCATTAGACGATGGCGATTGTAGCGAACGCCTTGGCAATGACATCAATTTTGCAGAACAAAAATAGTTAAAAATATTTCTTTCTGATAACAAATGCAGCTTCCATTTTCTACCGCTTAAACTCGTCGATTTTTATTTTTTAACCACTAGTAATGCAGATGTAACAATTCTTTTTGGAGTTAGTGTCTGCTTTATGAAGGGCTTTCAATGTTCGACTTTTTTGATTTGGCGCCATAACAATTCAGTTTAAAACTCAAAGTTATCGTCGTCAGTATCAATAGTACATCAGCATTTGCGTACAGGATAACATAATTGAACGAATTATAGATACCCAATATATCACCTCACGTATTCGTATTGATTTAATTACTATTCATTCCGCCTTACCTGCCTCCATTGCTCTTGAAATGAACACGCATCACACATAGTTGGTAAACATATTAGCTAGCTCCAACTATACACACGTATGTAAATACATATGCATCGTACCTACTCGGTTGGTGAAAACTTGAAAAGCTAAGCAAAGCTAAAATTCCGGTCTCTTGATTGACAACAAACATACGTGCATATATGAGCGAAATAATCACAGGTCAAAATGTCTCACTATCACATTTCATGCAATCGTCCATACTAACCGTTTTCTCGTGTCTCGGCCGAAATCTGTAGCCAAGCTTTTTCCTGTTCGTCCTTGTTGCGATATTCGGGAACCTTTTTGTCGTACAGACATCGATGTTGTCTGATAATGTTCACAAATTTAACATTGA
Organism: Stratiomys singularior; assembly: GCA_954870665.1. Classification (NCBI taxonomy): domain Eukaryota; kingdom Metazoa; phylum Arthropoda; class Insecta; order Diptera; family Stratiomyidae; genus Stratiomys; species Stratiomys singularior. Next base: position 108,313,079 of record OX940879.1, on the reverse strand, counting down.
AATCTTCGTCGGACTGCATTTGTGCAACACACGTCACACGTTGCTGTTTATTATTTAATTTTAGTTCAGACGAAACGTTGCACTACTACTTACTACGCGTTCGCCAATTCAGATTGAAAATTTCAAGATAAGCTAAATCTGTACTAGGGTAACAAAATACGCGTCAACGTTCCGATGAAATCAGCACACAACACACAAATGACAAACGACGATTGGATATTCAGGGACGTTCCAACCACGTTAGATACTTGGCTTAGGCAACAATCAGACAATTAACATGCACGGGATAAAGTCCAATATATGTGATCTGCTGTAATCTTTAGCACACATACAGCACGAATAGAACGCGAATGTGATAAAGCGACGAATCCAACGAAAACATCAACAACAACACGAGCGTTGTTTATTGCCAGTTGCCGAATATGGGCGCTATGTGACGAAGCGAACGAATGAACATTACATCCCTCAAGCGAATGTTTGGTTGGAAACCGAGTCGACTGTAGAAACGATGGGAACATGTTTAAATATCACATACGTTTGTGATAGTACAAAACAACAACGAGGGAACGCGGCATAATGTTTCAGTTCGACAAACGACGTACGCATCTGTTACGTGTTATGTGCACTTAAGGGTCCCATCACGCCATAGCACACGACAAAAAATCGCACAACAGCCGAGGTAAATTTCGTGTGTGTGTCACATATGTCAACATCTACAATTATCGCGTGGGAGACAATACAATATAATACATTTATTGATGCCTTACAGTATTAATACATGTCATTCTTAATCAATTCTACAGTTTGTTTTTTGTATTTTTGTTTTTTAAGTGACCATGCTAGTTAGGTCTACTTTTTCTTATCTAATTATACATAATATTTATCGCATTTAGCTGTTTAAAAGTTTCTGTAATTATTTATATGCGCTTGCATTGCGCGCTGTCATGTCTTCATTTAGCCTTAACCTAAATAAATACTTAACCTACGAATCATAAACCTAAATAAATACTTAACCTACTATATAAGTTAATAACTTTACTTATTTAACGTTTTAAAAAAATATATTTAGTTACCACAGCGATCGGGCATAGGGTTCCCGTCGCGACCAAGAACGAAAAATACAATAGGAATTCTGTTACAATTTACAAATGGTTTTATAGAAATGTTATGTTGATGTTGCAGTTTCCCGGATTGTGAGAATTTTGTCGTTCCCATGAAGTACATGTGCAGACATTTGCATCGTCAGCGCTTTAGCGTGGGATCGCTCGTTAACTTATACAATAAAGCTTAAAAACGAAACTGAGGGATTTTCTTATTATCCTTTTACATCATTGCATATTTAACTATCCTCGATGAAGTTCAGGATGACCTTAGTAGGTGTACAACTCTTCAAATATTTTATCCGCTTCTCGGTTGATGATACTGCTTGGCCTAATGAATTTCCCCCGTTGTAGTGTTGCTGCGTGGTTGAATATTTTCTTCATCCGTTCGTTTGGATGCTCACCAAGGCTGTTGTAGTACCGAAACGCCAAGTGTTTTATTCTGTTGGGGAGTTGTTCGCGCTTAGCTTCCTCGTATAATTTTTCGCTGCGGTATCGGCGTTTTGTTCAAGGATTGAAGTAGAGTCCAGTACAAGCTCGTAGTACTTTTCGCTACAACTTTGCGGCGACTCCCATTGCTGTTTTGGAACATGTCAACCAAATTGGTGCAGCGTAGGTGATAATGGGTCTGATCAGTGTTTTATATAGGGTTGACTTTGCATTGGTGGCAAGCCCTGCTTGGTTACGGAGAAAAAACCGAATGCGGGAGAATGCACTGTAGGCTTTTTTGGTGCTGTTTCGAAGATGAGGGTCAAATCTGATGGTTTCATTGAGAGTTACTCCAAGATACTTTAGATTGGGAGAAGGACAAATGGTTGCTTCACTTATTTTTAAAGCGAATTTCTTGCACTTTTGTTTTAAGAAATTGTGCCCAAAGTGCTTGTGAGGATTTTTGAATATAATCAATTGGGTTTTTTTCAGCATTTATCTTTATACTCCATTCAACGAAGTACTTTTGTAGCTTAACTATGTAATTTCGAATGGATTGAACGGCTTTTACTGGGTTAATATGGGACGAGTAAATTAAGGTGTCGTCAGCAAATTGGATAATTTTGGTGTTTTCCCCTTCTGACGGAATTGGGATATCTGCTGTGTATATATTATACAATACAGGACCTGTCACTGAACCTTGCGGCACACCAGATGAAACATATTGTTTATGTGAATTTTTTTTCCTGAACGAAGACATAGGAGGTCCTATTACAGAAGAAGCTAATGGCAATTCTAATCACTTTTCGGGGATCCCTAGTTGAATCAATTTAAAGATTAGTCCGTCATGCCAAACACTATCGAAAGCTTTTTCTAAGTCGAGAGCACAAGCAGCTGTGGAACAGTCCTAGAATTGAGATTTGACACGACATCCTCATGAAGGCAAGAAATTGCATGTAATGTGCCGTGTTTAGGCTTAAAGCCGAATTGGTACTCTGGGATTAATTGTTCTTGTTCACAGTGTCCTGTTAACATCTGGAGCCATACTTTTTCAAAGATTTTTCCTAAGTTGGAGAGCATTGAAATGGGCCGAACGTTCAAAGGAGAGAAATCTTTGCCAACCTTATGTATTGAAATGATTTTTGCAATTTTCCATTGATTCGGAAAGTAACCATTGTTTATGCAATTGTCGCAAATTATGGTTAAGAGCTTAACCATGGAGGGTGGAATGTGTTTTAAAACAATATTTGGTATATTATAAGGCCCACTAGACTTTTTAGTGTTTAGTGTCTGCGTGGGTGGTTTGATGGGTTGTCTGTGGAGAATGCAGTGAAAGAAGAGGGATTGTCTTGCTTGTACTGGAAAACTAACTCCAGAACAATTTTGGAATGAGTAGAGTTGGGTTCCGGTGACTGAGAGTTTAGTTGGCAAAGGAAATTTTCAGCGAAAATGTCAGCCTTAGCTTGAGGTGTGTTAACTTGCTTTTCATTAAAAATAACCTTATCGGCAAAGCGATTGAATTTTCCAGCTAGAATATTGATTTCTTTAAACATGCTGGGGCCTGGTTTTATGTTTTGTAGGCGTTCTATGAGTTGTTTACTGCGATAGTTATGGGTCAGTTCTCTAATCACAGAGCTGAGGCCGTTAATCCTCGAAAGTATACTCTTATAAGTAGCATTTGTTCTGTTCCCATACCTATGGTATATTCTTTTTGATTGTTCTCTCGATTGATGCCTAGCTTTTAAGTGTATTACAATGTCTTTCGGGAGGGCATTGTGTCTGAATTTAGATGGTTGGACGATTTTGGAGTTTCTGTCAATTGATTGCTGTATGACAATTGCAGAAAAATTAACAAGACTGTCAATTTCTCTATTGCTCAGATTTCGGTCCTTGGGAAAGATGATAGATTTAAGCTTCAACCCGATATCTTCCTGTAATTTAGAACAATTCGTATGCTTGAATGATAGAAAGCTGGTTGGGGTGAATTACAAAAGCTTGGCAAAGGATACGAGTTTGATGGTCAGCTGGATTGCAAAATGATCGGACATATGCGTAGTGCAAGTAGCATTCGGTACAGAATAAAAAAAATTTCCCGACATCAGAAAGTAATTCGGAACGATAAGCTCAAATCCAGCTAGTTGGTTGCTTGAATGGAGCCAGTTATACAGGAGTCTACCTTTGGGGTTTATCACCGAGTCTCCCCACTCGGTGTGCCTGCAGTTGAGATCTCCGGCAATGATTATATTTTGATACACCAATGTTAGGTTTTGGAGCACTGCAAGATCGAGTTTCAGATTTCCTGCAGAGACAGAGGCAGGTATGTAAACAGAGATGATCAGGATTGACCTTGCGTCCTCTTTTTTAACCAAAGCAGCAACAGCAGTGCAACAGGTGAGGCCATCAATGGGAACTTCCTCAAGGCCCAAGTGATTTTTTCTTAACAGAGCTGTACCGCTGAGTGCGTCATCCCTTAGTATATTATACCCTGTAAATCTTAATATGTGTTGCTTTCTCAATCTTGTCTCCGAGATGAAACAAAAAGTTGCCTCGTGGCAACTCGTGAGAGACTAATGAGTGAGCGTTGAAAGCGAACACTTTAAGTTCCATTACTGGAGCGACAAAATCAATTTAATCGACGTTAGGTTGTCCTCTGCAGACGTATTCAAAGCAATCACTGCCTTAATAAGTTCGTTAACATGATTTCTGCGAGCAGAAGGTGGATTTAGATTAGACTGTTGGTTCGGATTCACCGTTTCAGCATCTTACCCTCTTGCAGTTGCTGCGAAGCTTAGACCCGGCTTAATCACGTGCTGAGCTGGCTGCCAAGCTGGGGGCCTTGGTGCTGTTGTAGTGACATGGACCGGTTTATTTTGACGAGCCTGCATATCTTTATATGCTGGACACCTGCGGTAGTTAGCAGGGTGTCCTTCTTGTCCGCAGTTGCAGCTATCATGAGAGGAGGTGCATTTAACACACCTGTGAATGATAGTGGAATTTTCTGCAACATGACCAACATTTTGATAGTTGAAGCACTGCACCTTTCCTCTATTACGAATCCTTTCCCACTGGATTCGTTGCAGGATATATTTAATTTTGTGGACATGTTCCATGTCCTGGCCTGGTGCGACATGAACCATGAAAAGATTTGATTGAGTGACTTTTGCGTTCCTATCGCTTTCGCTGAGCAATTTTCTTTCTCTTTGTGGAAGAAAATGCGAAACGAATTTGACTTCTATTGAGCTCACTTCTGATAGCTCATCTAAGATGTCACGGGGCTGAGTACTTCGGTGCAGCCCTCTAATCAAAGGAGTTTTTGGCCTAACACTGACCGGCGTGGTGGTCGAGGCATGAATTCCGGTGCTTCGAATGAAGTCAAACGTTTTTCAGTGATCTTTGACGGATGCAAAAAACACCAGCAATTTATCACTGCTCGTATTTTTCACGTTTACACTCAACGCAAGTTCACTTGCGCCGGCCACCTGGCTACAATCCATTTACCGCTTTTGAGAACTAAAAGAATTTTGATTAGTATTTTCAGCTCCTTGCCAGCCTCGGCAAGGAATTATGAGCTTAGGCCTCAGTTCGCTCACTGATGTTGGCCTCCGTCGATTGACTGAGGCAAGTGTTCGCAAATAAGATTGTAAACGGTTATCGTCTTTGAGATCCTCGATGTTGCTCACTCGACGTTCGCAATACGACTCTCCAAGTCTATATGATCGCGTGGGAGAGAAGTGGCAGAACTTAAATTTCGAGGACTATTCTTTCGTTTACTTTACGACTAATACAAAACGACAAGCGCGATTTCAAAGATTGAACAAGAGCGTTAAATAAAAAAATCGCATTTGATAGAAATTAATCAGAAGCCGATGTCGGTTTACTTTAATTTTCTTAAATGCGTTAATATTGAAATGTTTTAAACAATTTATGAATATTATAGTACAGCTGTAATCATTGTGGATGGAATCAATGGAAATTTGGAGGCGCTATGTTAAAATTTCCAAATTGTTCTTTGTCCATTCAATTGAATCGTCGAAATCTGACCCGGAGATCCAGGCTAAATCATGTCGGATTCATCAAAGGATTGCTGAAGTATTATGAGATGGTATCCATGCATATGCGAGATGCCATCTCAAAATACTCAACATCAACATATGAAGCAGTATTATTTCACATATATTCAGTTGGTATGTTCGCAATTGTTCGTCCAGTCACACAGCGCGCGATTTTATATCGCAAATTGTATAAATTATACTGTTTTCTCAATCTTACCACACATTTTGTTTGGTAAGTGGAATGTGGCAGGTTGCTAGAGCTGTTCCTTATTTAATTTTTGCCAATATAAAAATCTTTGCTCCATTGCGCAAAACATGCACTCAATGTGAGAACCCCTGAACAGGTGAAAAACGATGCTCCTCTTACTGTTGATTTAGCACAGCAGCCAGAAATTGAACTTTATTTTTTTGGTCATTGTTAATTGATACTTAATTTTTAAATTAAGCTGTGAATTATGATCTTGTCAATTAAACATTTTTACGACTAAAGCACAGAAAATTCGAAGGTCTGCTAAGAGAAAAATGCGAATGACTTAGATAAAAATGTTACGATTGTTGCAAATCTGAAGTAAATCGCATTCCAGACAAGGGATTCTGTATTATAACAGAGCAGGGGGTAGTCTGATGGGGCAAGGTCTGATGAATCCAGCGGTTGAAGTAGAATGCTCCATCCGTAAATTTCCAAAAAATGTTGCAATGGTTGTGAAGTATGTGACTGAGCGTGGAAGTGATGAAATATTCATACTTCTCTCATTTTTTACGTTTGTTCCAAAAGGCGTAAGTTTCTTCTCTCTGATCTATACCGATGGTTCCAAAACGGATGAGGGAAGCGGCGCCGGAATCTTTTTCCCAGATCACCCGCAACTCAACCGAAGTTATAAACTGGAGAGCCACACCACAGTTTTCCAGTCGGAAGTGTTTGCAATAAAAGCGGCTATAGAAGCGGCAACAAACAACCTTAATGGAAGTATTCAAATACTCTCGGACAGTAAGTCGGCACTGCAAGCGCTTGCCTCTAACCGTGTAGTTTCACAACTGGTGCAGGATTGTAGGCAGGCTCTCAAAACCGCAACAATCCGAGTAAATGTAAAACTGACATGGGTCCCTGGACACAGCGGTGTAGAGGGAAACGAAAGAGCGGATGAGCTAGCGAGAGCGGGATCAGCCGACCAAAACGCCACTAGAATAGACACAATTAAAGTGCCACTAGCAACGGTAAAAAGGGAACTAGACGAAATCCTCTGGAAAGAGACTGATACGGCTTGAAATGACAGGAACGACTGCAGGATAAGCCGAGCTCATTGGCCTCACCCTAATCAATTGAGGACAAAACAACTCCTAGCGAAAAACCGAAATGGCGTTAGAACATTGGTGGCAGTATTAACGGGCCATAATCTTCTAGGTCAACACGCCAAACGAATAGGAATCCAAACGGTTGACACCTGCCGAGCTTGCGGCGAGGAGGAAGAAAGTACAGAACACTTCCTCCTAGACTGCCCGAGTCTGGCCAACAAACGCCTTACTTGGCTGAGGTGTACTGGCGCAACAGAATTGGAACACTTGGCGACCACAGAACTGGGGGAACTCCTTGGCTTCTGTAGGACGGCAGGATGGACCATCTGTAAACAAAAGTATTACACACGGGGAGCTAAGGGCCGAGTTCTGGCCTATGCTAAATTCCAGCAAGTAGACCCCAGTACAATAATAATAATTGGTCTCTCTGCCTAAGCTCAAGCACTGTGCGTATATGATCTTCTGGTTGGGCTCGTATTCGGGGTGAAACGTTTTATCAAGATCATATTCGATCCTTTTAGTAGTACCTATGGTGCAATTGATTACTAGCTGTTATTAGGTTTATCTATAATGCCTTATATATGCCTACATCTATATCTATAATGTCACGTTTGAATAGTCAGTAGACAAAAACGCCTTTTTTATGTGCACTAAATAGACAGCACCGAATTCGACTCTCGAAACGTGGGCATCGCTGTGAATTATGGCTGAACAGGTTTCGGGGAGGACGTTCCGTGCTTAGATATGTCTTAATAAATATATTTTTGGTAATCAGTAACGACTTGATGCAAAAATTTCTTTGCTTCATATCGTTGAAACAGGATTTTGGACACAGGAAACTAATATCACATGAATTTCAGTTTCACGGACCTCAAACTCACGGACTTCAAACGTAATGAAACGATTTATTGTATCGGTTTTACAGACCTTGCAAATTTTTCTCGTCTTAGACATGAGTCGAAGTCAAATTGGTCTTCCAAATAATCATCCTTAAACGGTTTTGGCCTTCCATCAGATTCTCTGTCAAATGATTCGTTTGTTAATCACCTATATCAACATTTCTAATTAAAAATCGATCCGACTTTATTGCCATAAGTATGATGCAGCATTCAATGACATTTTGTGGGACTTCTTTTCGAATTAAAATGCAAAAGCATTTGAATTTTCCGGATGGGTGGGGTTATTTTCTGGATAAGTGCTTTTCCTTTATTAACTTGTAAGTCATAATGCTATAGAATAGCCGATGTTGAAAGTTTGCATTTATTTCTGAAAATAAGTTTAATGTATCGAATTGGATTTTGTTATTTTTATTCGATATTTATTGAATTCATGCGAAGTTAAATCTACATAGGATTTTTGCTTATGATTTATATACAACATTCATTCAACTGTTGTGTGTTTTGCAATCCCGGGTCATTTGGCTTTTGATGCTCAGAAATTTAGTCATAACTTTCATGGCAATTATAATGAAGATCTGTTGGTCTATTCGATCAACCTTATTAAAAATAATTTTTTTGATAATAAAAAGGGTAGGAGCAATTTCTGTGGCTTGGCTCGTTAAATAGTTCGTACATCTCATGGCTGTAAACTTATTCGTCCTTGGCTTCCCTTACGATTTTCTGCTGTAATGAACTTTGGGATTCGTCTTTTATTCGTCGACTTATTTCGTTTGCAGATGTTTCCGTTGGACACCATTTCTCTCAATCGTAGCATAACATCTCTTATCACCGAATTATCTTCCTGTGCATGTAGCTTAGGCCTTAGGAAGCCTTAGGAATTGACAAAACAAGGAAGAACGTCTTATATGCGAGCTGTATTTTTCTATTAACTTCAGCAGATGCGATTCGTCTGTCAAAATTTTTGCACCAGTACATTAATCATATTAGTATGTACATATCAAATAATATCAAATAAGTTTTGATTTAAAAATCAGAAAATTTTATCCAAAAAGACCCAATGAATAGAATCAACTATTTCGCCAACGAAGATAATAATGATATAAGCAGTGAAGTTAAAGTGTGAACTAAACATCATACACGAAACAAGAAAAGGAATTATGATTTTTCAATAACACCCTATGTTTTCCCTATTCTTGTGACCGCTCCATTTGCATCCAACATATGTTCACTATATTGTTGGTTATAATCAGAATTTGATTCCTTGAAAAAGCTCCTGGTTGGCTGGGGACTCACTTTCATCTTCACAAAACAGCTCACTTGAATAAGCTTTCGCGGCACAGCGTGATTCGTTATTTCGAAAATTCGTGGTTCTGTTTACAATCCGCCAGTGAAGTTGAAAATGGAGAGGGGAGAATATTGTGAGAGTATTTTCGAAAATTTTCTCGGATATATACGTATTATTCCGTATTCTGTGAAAACTGAGATAGATATACGAACGTAAGTTTAGATATACGTATTCAATCGGAATGGGGTGCGCATAGTTTTAGCCAGTAAATTTAAATGTATGGGTGGAAATGATGTGGTTGTAACTAATAAGAGATGTGCAGTAGAAGGAGCAGTAGCAGCAACAGTGGAGTCCTTTCTCAATGAAAATTCACAAAAGTTCGCAATATCCGAGGATTGGAAAAGTTTAGTTCAGTGTCGTGGTGTCATTTGTCGGACGTTGTCGTGATCTTCGATGTTGCCTCTTCATGCATTTTTCTAAATAACTTGCATTGCTTTATAGAATCCATACCTTGCAACGAAACGAATCTATCTAGGTATAATTGCATTCTTGCATCGGGATTCCTTGAAAATTTGCCTGTGCTTTATTTGAAATTGTCTTTTATCGCCGTGTGAAATTTGAAGAATAAATTCAATGCGATGACACTGTAAGAACACGGGAGCGATACCAAAACTATTTTCAATATGACGGTGAAATAATTGGAAAAGGATAGCTGACGTTTTCCCTTCTCAATAGAACTTGTAGACTCGGACTGTGTAATAAATAGCCCATTGATTCTGAACTTGCAGTGAAGAGCCTTGAAGTTTCTCTTTACAATGGAAAAATACTTAGCTACGTAGTTGTCATTGGATTATAGTAATGATATCCTTCTAAGACCGGACTCACATTCTCAATTTTGAATGTTGCTAATCGGCTCGATCTTGACGTAATTTTCGACTAATTGGTGTTGAAGAGATTGACGACAATTTTCTTAGAGTGAATCAAGACGGAGTGAAACGTTTTTCCGACTGATGAAAGTAGCGACGAAATTGAAACTCGCGCGCTATTTCCCCGAGCGAAAAGTGGTGTTACGCGTCGACCTAGAAAAGAAAATTTGTGATATTTTTCACTTCTATACTGTTTGATAATATGTGTAGAGATTATTGCATTGAATGTATTTCGTGGTCGGGCAATAGCATACGGAATGAATATTATATTCTCCTTGAATTAAAGAGTGAAGTAATGTAATAAAATAAGCGGATGTGGTGGCAAAGAGCAATAGGATAAATGAAATTATTGCCAATGTGATTAGTTTTCCTTTGAGACTTGCCTTTTCAAATACGTATTAACATAGGATCAATTCGAACGAGTTTGTGTTTCACACATTTAATCGCTTCTCTTGTTTGTCAAGCAGGATGGTAATTTGAAAAGGAATTATTGAGCCGAATGAAAGGATTGATTTCTTGTCTAATGTGAATATAATTATCTCAGATAGTGGGATATAGTTCGGCGTCATGCTTCGGAAATCAATTGGGTCTTCTGTTATGATTGGAACAGGAGCTTTTGTGACTTTTGTGAAAGTTACTAAAATAATTGACCATTGTAAAACTATTTATGTTTGATTTAGCATGGACTACTAACACGCAATTATTGCTATAATGATCATCATCGTATTTCAACAGATTCGAGCTTTTTAAATCGTTTACTTTAGATAAATAACATCCGTCATAAAAATTATCTGAACTAAGTTTGAATTAGAAGCTGCTGTTCATTAATTGGCTCATTTAAATGATGATTAGTTGATTGGCTTTCTATTTCCCAAGAACGAACAGGTCTCAATTTTGTCAAAATCGTAATTGTTTAAAAACTTTCTCATCGTCTTCATCCATCGAAAGTTGGAAATTGGTTGATAATTTTTTATGCTTCACATTTTATACAATTTGAGGTGTTTTATAATTCTGGGAAATCGGAAAGAATTAAAACTAAAATAAGAAAATGTCGCCCCAACTACCTTCGCTATGGACAAATAAATCTACAACTATGGATTATGGTGTTGGTTGTAAAAAAATGTTTAGCCCATGATGGCTTCCTCATTAAACACTAAATATAACGGGACTCAAATGATGTGTTTTCAAAGGACTTGCATTTAAGATTACTTATACCTTCTCACAACACAGTCCTGGAACTTCTATTGGGAATCAAACTGAACTTGCGTGTGTGCATATTTAGTTCGATTTCTATCTTTTTTATGTTCCAGGGCTAGATTTGATACGAGTTATGTTATCTTTATATTTTAAAATTATAGTTTAACTGTTTTAGTACATTTTACCATGAGCCTAGCTCAGAAGCCTTTTACTCTTTATGTGAAGTTTGAGATATGTTAGGCATAAGTTCAATGCGATTTGATAAAGTTTGGTATCATTGCTCTAGATTTACTTACAACGTATGTGCTCCTGTAACCATACGTTTCTAGGGAATCCTTTATTTACGAAATATATAGAGCCTTAACAGAGGGTGTTTGTCCAATTGACTAATGCTTGTAGTAGGAGCAGATATGGTCTAAGGAATCCTTTATTTACGAAATATACAGAGCCTTAATAGAGGGTATTTGTCCAATTGACTAATGCTTGTAGTAGGAGCAAATATGGTCTCACTTACGCAGAGATAATTTTAGAAGCTGTGAGGCTTGCCACTCGTACTAAAGTATTGTAAAATAGCCTAAATGTGAGGTTAGGAACAGCGTTGGATTTAAGGGAATCTCATTATACTTTTAACTGGCAGCTATTCTCGGTATTTAACACCTTGTCATGACCTTTATTCATTCATTTCATACATCTTATCATTTAACATTTACTTTTTGTTCATTTTAAACATTTCGGTCTACGTATTTAATCATTACGTTCGTCTGGAGTCAGAGAGAGGAGTAATAAATAAAATAATCGATAGAACGGTAGTAATATTCGTTATAAATTAATATACTTTATCAATATTTGGCTATGCATCACGCCCGGAATGATCAAAGCAAATGCACCTAGATTACCTAGGAAAGGAACGAAATTAATTTTCAAAAAACAAAAACCCAAATACATTTGCGGGATTGATTGTTTTTATGCGTGTTCCATTGATTATTCACACGCAGCCGTCAATTGTTACTTAATCTTTAATTCTCTCTTGATTACAGTCCTTCATTCATTCATTTTAGTTTTTCTAGGTGTATGCTTTAGTTGACTCGAACATTTTTAATAACTTTTCTTGAATTTTATTTCATTTTATGAGTTTTCATCTTCTTAATAATTTGACTTGATCGCCGAAAATGAAAGTTATGAAGCCTATTCGGAGTAGCTTTTATATTTATGAATAATAGTCCTTCGTTGGACAGTTTCAATTCTATGGAAATCAGCCTTTGTTGTCACAATGACAACAAAAGTTTTCTACAGAAATTGGGGCTGTTCAGGATGAGTGTCAATCTAATTTTGTAACACGATTACAGAAAGTTTTCCCTAAAATAATGAATTTTTCTTTTGCGATAGTTGTAGTGTAAAAAGAAGGCAGTCGATGTATGACTACTTTGTATAAAATCAGTAGGATTTTTCATATAGTTGATTGTGCAAGTTCCATGGCTTGTTTCAAAGCTTCTTTGTCGAAGTAAGATCTTCGAGTTTTTCTTTTGACCAAAATACATAAAGAGCCCTTAAGGAAAATGTCTATAATTAGGATGATGAATTCTCCGAGGTTTATTAGACTATTTGATTTATAGGAGTTGACATTCAATTTTCCTAATCACTTCAGCTGCGAAAGCTGAGGCACTGTGAGTTTATCAGCTTTACGTTGAACTCGTCTTCGGGGTAATGTTTTGTGAAATGTTCAAATGTTTTACCAAATGCAATCATATTCGATCTTATTAGTAGTACTTTGGAAGCATTTACATCAACTGGCAGGAGGATATCAGTTTCTGTAAACTGGCAGATGATCATGAATGAAATTTTATGCCATTAACAATACTATCTTTGTCATGTTGAAGAAATTGGTCGTCTTGGTCATTGATGTCGCACTCATCATGTGTCACGCATTTTATACATGATTTGCACGTTAGATATTCATTTAATTTCATCTTATGTAAAAGTAGGTTAGACTCTCGCAAGTCCTGCCTTTGAATTTTGTGTACTTATGATCCTGTGTCGTTTGTGATTCCATTTGTATTAGAGAAACTTTCAAGCCATCTAACATAATTTTATTTTTTCAGTAGAACCCTAAATTAGATGAACATATTTGTGCGAAATTATGTAAGCAATCTGTGCTGATTGTCTCCATTTTTTTGGTTATATATTATTAGAATATTTGTTATTATTTCTATGAGGAATTTATTAAATTAAATTTTTTTCGATAAATGTCAAGGAGGCGCGTGCACGATTCTATTGACAATGTGAACAATGAAAGTGGCATCACATGGCAGTTATGTTGATAGTAATGTGCCGAAAATGTGGTTGCAATTTCTCTTTCACGGTTAATGTTTTCCTTGCATAATATTGTTAAGTGTTTTAAAATATTCGCTTAATTACCGTTGAATGTTGGTGTGATAATTTGAAAATGATTTGAACTTCGAAAAAGTGCACTATGCATTTTTCACGTCACAACTTTTGTCCTTATCTCAACGTGAACAAAACAAAATGTGTCTAGACTATAACATTCGTTCTTTTGCAAGTCCCGAAAAATTTTCTACAAATACCAAAAAACCTCACACAGATTCAGTTTGGTTTGTTAAATTCAACATTATATGAGCAATTGATGATGATGATTGTTGCCCGTGTTCCCCAAAAAATCTACGAAATCTAGCTTTGGCGTCGCCCTGAAGCAAAAGCTAGTGCTCGTTCTTTCTCTTGCTGAGTGCGCTCTTGCTACGAGGTCCAGTTGAAATATTTTCGAACCGCGTATACATCACGATTTTTCTGCTTTCCCAAACCCCAAGTGAATTTCCCCACAATACCAAGTAACATATCTAATACTATTGCATATTCATTTCCTCGATCACATTTGACGGGATTGAAAATTTTTTGAACTTTATTCCTGTGAGAAAAGTGTTTTTAACATTATCCTGAAGTTATCGTAATCTCAGCAAAATAGCGTTAAGTCTAAAGTTATAAAAATGTGATACTCAAGAAAATTAAATTTTCCCAGACGATTCAGATTGGGGATTGAAAAGTGAAAAAGAAATGTTTAATGGAAAATGGTTGTAACAGTGCAGGGAGAAAATGTTTTAAAATGTGTCGAGAGATGTTCACATCAACGATCAGTGCAAATTGAAATATTTTACTTTAACAGAAATTTTATTTGTGAGTTGTTTTTTTTTTCATTGAAATTAACTGAATGATCCGCGTTTAATTACAAAAAAATATTGAAATCGTGAATCACTGAAATTATTTAGTGTGAAAAAGCCATTGAAATGATTTCCTCGCACGAATAAAATGGTATTGGTTCTAGTGATATTGGAATAATTTGTCCGTTGCGTACTATAAAAAAAAAAAAAAACAAGTGAAAGTGAAAGTTAATTTAGCAAAATTTTCATTGAAACAGGCGACGCTCTATTTGATTAATTAATGAGATAAAAACGAATGCATGAAGCAGTGTTCTAAATTTGGTTGGAAAGTTTTCGGTTTTCACGCTGCACAACTACATCTAAGTTTGGGACGAGATCAATTGTTCAAAATTCAGCGCAGCATTCGAATAGAAAATGATAAATATCTGAATTAGTTTATACAGACATAAAGAAGTAATCATTTAAGCTACGATCACAATGAAGTTTGGTGGAGTCCTTGTAGTCAAGACCTCGATTGCAGGAATATTTCCCCCTGAAAACATTAAATCGATTATAATTGACGATAAAATTCCGTTTATCTACACATCGCGTCGAATGAGTATCGAAGATAATTAGTACCGGCTGCATGCTTAACCCTGTAGTGCCCAGCTATGTAGAGAAGCCATGCTATATTAGTATATTCGCAGAATATTTAAATCTTTGCTAGTCGCATTGCCAATATATTTAGCACAAGCAACTGCTTGTTGACTTTTCAGTTGAATTTTCATCTAAACAAGCATTTGGATCAAAAACGAGTCCATGTATTGGAAGGGTTAACTATTCATCGAGATCCGATAAAATGGAGTTCACGCGAGAGTTTTCCTTGGACGAGCAGATTCTTCCCCTGTTTCGTTAGCTGCTAGTATTTTCCGCACACATTATTCGCTTTTCACTGTGCTACGAGCCAAAGCTTAAAGTAGCGAGAGCGATCGCCTGGCTCAGCTATACCATGCCATACGGTTGGTTTCTGCTACCTTGTAGTACACGTATAATGAAAGGCTATTTTTAACGAAGCCTAAAAGTAATTTTAGCATCGGGGATAGTTGAAAAACTGCTCAATTTATACGCTTTTGTAGCGAACTACAAGCATATCTGCTGAAATGAGAACTATCTCGTCTTAGGAATTCATTTGAAATCACGGAAATCTTCAAATTTCCACGAAAATAATTACAACGAGTGCTAGATAGAATTGAATTAAAAAATTCATCCAATATCCCGATTCAGGTACACTTTAAATAAAAAAAGCGTAAGGTGCTTGGAGATGCAGCATACAAATAGTAGAAAGAGAAGAAACGAACGGCAACAGGTGTTTTGAATCATAATAAAATCAAGACATCTAGCCATATATCTGTCACATAAGTAATTTTCTTTGAATGACATCACTGAAATAATTTTATATCTCTATGATGTCAGGTGTTAATATATTTCATACAAATCAATAAATGATATGGCATCAAAACAATATGATCCTTTTCCATTTGCTGAATATAGAAATTAAGTTTTCAATTGCATTCTGTCTTCATTTTCATGTTTTCTGTCTCAGTGAGGCTAAAATGATTACTTGCTTCGTACTGTTTTGCAGCTATTTTTTTATCATTCAAGATGTGTAGAATAAGGACAGTGTGTGTACCGACGTAATTTTAAAGCCAACGTCGACGCACACAATATGCAAAAGAAGATACGAATAAATATAGAGAAAATTTTCATATATCGAATAACACTAAACCACGAATTATAACCAAATAATATATAAAAATAATAATCAAGTGCTAGTTTTAATCAAATTGCTAATAAAAAGCCAAGTTTAAATGAAACAAATACAAGCGCGAATAAAAGTGTTTCGAAATCCAATCAAGCTTAAAGTCAAACACAAAAGCAATTGGACTGGGTGACGACAGCGACCTGAAAAAATTGCTACTATTGCTCTACAATGCAACAACATCCCCAATCTCTACAACAGCAACAACAATTGCAACAGCAACAACTTATACAGCAACAAAATCAACAAGGACTTCAACAACAACAACAGCAGCAGCAGCAACACCAGCAGAATGGCTCGATAGCGACAGGACAAACGGCTTCGCTACCAAATTCACCATCGAGCGCGTATGCGGCAAATGTAGCGAAGAAGGTTCAAATTAATGGCGGCCGATTTGATTTTCAAGATGGTGGAACGTATTGTGGCGGTTGGGAGGATCGAAAGGCACACGGCTATGGTGTATGTACGGGACCAAAACATCAAGGAGTCTATGCTGGAACATGGAACTATGGCTTTGAAGTATCTGGTGTTTACATCTGGCCAAGGTGAGTAAATTACCACAATTAAATAATTTTCGGGTAGGAAATGTACAAATTGATTTATTGAACATCAACTTTAATCGAATTTTTGGAATATCTGTCGGCAATGTCTACTAGTATAACATTTACTTGCAACTTAATCTACATTGATTGAGTTGCAGCAAAAAACGAATAAATCTTAACAAATGCTGTGTACGCAGAGTGTCCTTAAAGTTTAAAGATTCCATATTTACGTGATATGATTTGTGTAGATGAAGCCTCAAATTTTGAAATCTAGCATTAGTTTTAATAATCAAGTCAAGGCAGCTTAAGTTATTTTTGCCTCTTAAAAATTCTTATTCTGAACAGCGAGAACTTTTGACCGTATCATATTTTTGTATTGATTTAAGCTTGATTTAACCTTCAGTTACCGACCCTCATTTTCAGTACATAGTTGCCGAGGTGAGGTCATGGTTACACCCTATTTGAAGTCACGCTTTTAATCAAATGTATATTAAAAATATGTAAAAACCCTATTGATTGTTAAAATATTCCTGTTTCAACTTGCGCGGTGTCACGGTGATACCACCTCGACAATTAAAGGTTAAGGAACATTTTTTTACACTTTTATGCTTCCTGATTTTTGACATATAGCCTCGATCCACAAAAGTAGTTCAGGTTCTTCCTTTAAGGTATCTTTGTACCTAAAAAAATTTGTTGTTTGCAATGAAAAATATACGTAAGATATTGTAAAATTTAAAAACAAAAACAATCTGATAGAGCAAAAGCTTTTTTATCGAGGTCTTAAAACTCGTGTTTTCTACAGTCCTTGCTAATCACGGCAAATTATCAGAGAATCGTTTTGAAGAAAATGGGAATCTTAGGCTTAAGCTCAACGTGCTCGTGCCTATTACAAGTCGGATATATTGCTTCCGAATTGATTCATGTAAGGCATTATATCTTAACAAGAGAGGCGATTCGTTTTAATCGTATGGTTCATCTTGGTCCCATCACTACTCGGCTAATTTGCTATTAATTTCTATACAGTCAGTATTATATAAGAGCCATGTTCTTAGTGAAATGTTGCGCGACAACAGAATTATAGGAATCGACGGAGACAATGGCACTGAAGAATGGTTTTGTCGAAGACAACAGGCTTGTTCTAATGTATTAGCACTATTTGTCCAGAATTCTTACACTGATTCGCTTAGCCGTGTCAGTTGTAAAATAATTATTAAACTTCAGTTACCGACCCTCATTTTCAGTACATAGTTGCCGAGGTTAGGTCATGGTGACACCCTATTTGAAGTCACGCTTTTAATCAAATGTATATTAAAAATATGTTAAAATTGTGAAACACCTGTGAACGTGCCGTGTGTTCACGACTGACTAACAAAAGATCGAGTCAAAACAAGCAGCTACTGAAAGAGACAGATATATAACCCTATTGATTGTTAAAATATTCCTGTTTCAACTTGCGCGCTGTCACGTTGACACCACCTCGGCAATTAAAGGTTAAAGGAACCAATAATGTCATTACCATCACCTTGTGCGAGAAGCTGACTTTTAAAGAATATTAACAATAATTTTATACAAGGTCTGGCTATTAAATAACGAGACTGCACGCCTAGAGGGCGCCGTAGAGGGGTGGGGAAAAAACGAGTAGTGCGTTGGGTATCTAGATATCTTGTCTATGCACGTACCAAAACACGTCCTCGTCACTATTATTGTATTTGTGCAGTAGCGGTTTGAAATGAACGTGTTTTTTTTTCTCATGCCGAAAACCATGTGTGACGAAAAACAGGAGCAACGTATCAATCTCAAATTTCTTGTTAAATTGAAAAAAACTCCGACTGAGTGCTATAAATTATTGCAAAAGGCCTATGGGGACAATTCTCTATCTCGTGCACGTGTTTTTGAGTGATGTAAGCGCTTCAGTGAGGGCCGAGAGAGCACTGAAGATGACCAACGCCCAGGTCGCCCTGTCACTGTTTCAACTCCGGAAACAGTGACCAAAATCAACCAAATTGTGCGTGCAGATCGTCGAATGAGCGTCGGGATGATTGCCGAGGCTGTAAACGCCGATAAAGAAATGGTTAGACAAATTTTACACGAGGAATTACACATGACAAAAGTCTGTGCGAAGTTGGTGCCAAGAAACCTGACTGCTGACCAAAAGCTCTTGCGTCAACAGGTCCGCTCAGATTTCCTTGAAAGATTAAAAAACATTCCGCACTGGTGAAAAACATTATTACTTGCGACGAAATGTGGATTTTTCAATACGAGGTTGAAACAAAGCGGCAATTGTTGCATTGGAAGACGCCTGAATCGCCCAGAATCAAAAAAGCAAGGATGTCCAAATCAAATTTCAAGGTAATGTGGATCGTTTTTTTCGACATTAACGGTATGGTGATGACTGAATGGGTTCCAGAGGGTCAGACTATCAACCAGTGACTTACTATTTGTCAGTTTTGGCAACACTGCGAGAATGAGTCCGTAAGAAACGGCCCGAGTTGTGGAAGAACAACTCGTGGATTTTGCACCAGGACAACGCACCTGCCCATAATGCGCTATCTGTGAAGCAGTATTTGACCGGTAAGCGCACTCCAGTGCTCGAACACGCGCCGTACTCGCCAGTTTTGGCACCGTGCGACTTTTTTTTGTTTCCGAAGATAAAATCTGCTTCGAAAGGGACCCGATTTGAGTCGATGGAAGCGGTAAAGCAAAAAACGGCAAAGCTCCTTAAGGCCCTCACCAAAAAAGACTTCCAGCACTGCTTCGATCAATGTAAAAAACGTATGGAAAGGTGTGTGGCGAGGAAAGGGGAATATATTGAAGGGGAGCATTCGAATGTAGAATAATTTTTATAATAAAACCCTTTTTCGTAACCAGTCTCGTTATTTAATAGCCAGACCTCGTATATATTTGTTATAATAATTTCTACGGATTCAGTTTGCTTACTGGGCTTCTTTGGAACAGCCACTATCGGGCTGAAACTCGATGCAAAGAAGTATGAAATGTACACACTTGCACCCAGTTTTGTGGTTGCTGAATATTATTTTTAACTATTAACATGTGACAAAAAACGTGAATGCATACCAGCATTATTGAAAGACGCTGATGCGGATGTACCATTGTGCCCATGTAAGGAAAACTTACAAAATCTATAGGACCAAATCTAAAACTAATTCATTATGTATGGAGTTCATAGGTATAGCTCAGAACCTTGGTCATAGTATTACATATAGTTCAAGTCTAGAGCTTTATGATACAAAGAAAATATTTATCTACCACATCGTCACCGATGACGAAAGACGGATTAGAGGTCTTATATCCTAAATGAAAGGTCTTATGTACAGCCTACCGGAAATATCAGATGCGTTGCATACGCTGGTGACAGATTAACCTGCAGAATGAGATATCAGACGCGAAGCATGAATATTTCATCATATCATATACTTGGCAAATAGTTGAAACGTAAATGGAAAATTTCTTGCACCATTAAAATACCACTTTTTCAGTTCCGTGTAGAAACTCTTATTTAGAATATACTTCATGCAAAACGGAGAAAAAGCATACGAATCAGTCAAGATTAACCGACGAATTAAGCTCATGAATAAAGTATTTATTTGGTCTTAGAAATCTAGGAACCTAGCACATAGGAAAACGACATGTATCTGAGAAAATGTTAAAGGCTTTCCAAAAAAGAGTTACAAGAAAAATAATTAATGTGAAACCAGATGGAGACCAATGGCGAATGTGATACAATAATGAGTTGTACGAAATGCTCGAAGAGCCTTAAGTGGCCAAAATAATAAAGTTGCAGAAACATCGGCTTGCAGCATACGAACGACTGTAGAGCAACAAAAAGGTGTTGGATAGAAGGGCCGAAGGACAAAGGCCAATAGGCAAACCTCGAAAGTAATTCAATTTTTAGAAGTGATTCAATGTACACATGATTCACTCCGTTTTACTCTGAGTATGCGCCATTGATACTCTCAATGATGTCAGCAATATGTCATATAGAATAATGAGTCACATATGTCTACCGAAACTACTCCATTTGGGCGACCAAACTATCTTTTAGAGTATTATTGCTATCAAAAAAAAATTATTTCGGGTTGAATGCATCACCGTATTTTAACTTCTTTTCGAATTTCTCTTCTTTGGTAAAATACTTTATTGAAGAACATTATCGCCTAACCTGAATATTATCTACTTTTCTGTATTCGGGAAATCATCAGAAAGTGCTCGTTTGTGTTTTGCATTTGAATTCTAAAAAAAAGAAGATTTATGGATAATCTAATTAACTAATCCATTCCTGAATCATCAAAATATTAATAATCGCGTACACATGAAATGTGTTCAATATACCCTGGCTCCATCAAGAAAACAAATGTTTCATCAATCTCATTCCTCAATGAATTGTTCATGATACGGTTTCGTGGAACATGGTCCTAGATATGAATAAAGCTTGAGTGTAGCTGCTGTACGTATAAATAGAACATTTGCTTGTAAAAGTGAAGGAAACGTTCTTTACCCATTGTTATAGATTTAGTCTATAAAATTTGATTTTTCGAAAATTTATAAAACACTTTTACCGGGCTACACTTGCTTTAAAAATGTGGCGCTTATTGCGTCACATCTAAAGAATAATTTCGTACGATATAAAGAATAATTCCGTACGATACAATATTAAAAACTACCGTTGGCAAACACTTCCATGTGTAGAAAATGGAAACTTCAAACGAAAAGATTTGTTTTGAAATTCTTTTTTATCGGTATTTACTCAGTTTCGATAGTTTTTATCGTCGAATTAATTTAGTTTCTATGCTGTTAAACTTGTTTGATTATATTTCATCTCGAAAATTTGCCGGTGTGGATAAAATAAATTCTCTTTTAAGCCAAATCGATAAAACTTTTACACCCATTCATCGCAATTTCTAATTAAATTAGAATTTTACTCATCAATTTCGATGACTCTAATTATACAATACTTTCCCATCCGATCAACATTACTGTCTGTCTGTCCGTCTCACTCTTTTTCCGCTTCCACTTTTCTTAAGCCAACTAAACATTTTTCAGTGCTTACGTAGGAAAAGCTAAGGCTGACGCAAAATCGTAAATGAAGTTTTCCTCGTTTTTTTTTCGTTGATGATAATTTCCACATTGTTCAGTCCGTTAAACTGGGCAACCATCATCATTTTTGGCATCAATACACGGCTCCTGTCAAAAATGATTGAACCGATGGTGAATTTTGGTTTATGGTGCACATTTCATCACGCGATCACGCATTATGGTACACTGAAGATTTCAACTTTTTCACATATTCGAATAGAATCAAATTACTTGGAATATTTGTTCGTGTGTCCAAATAAATATGGGGAATTATTTATTGTAGTTCAAAGGTGAGGAATTTCCAAATTGAACGATTTTAATGTTGCACATGAATAAATGTTTGCATTGTACAGTGGGTGTTAAGGTTTTCACACAGGAATGGTCGCCATGTTTCTTGTTTCTAGTTTATTTTATTTTACCATAATATTGTACTATTGTTAATCTTTCCTAGAATCAGTTCAATTCATATTTTTCAGTATTTTTTTTATTGCATATAAAGTATTTTTAACGCAATCTTTAGCGTCCCTAAGAGAGGATCATATTGGTGATTGGCAGTTGGTTGGATTGCACAAATTCACAAAAAGGGTCTCTAAAACACTCATGTCTTAAGTATAAATTCATTCGTTTAAAATTATTGAAAACTGATTTTTGGTTGTGCTGTACGGTAATTTGTCAAATCTGTTTGTAAATCCTTAAATCTATACGTTAGTCGTGCAGCGAGGACTTCCAATAGTCCTTAATATGAAATACGAAATGTAACGTAAATGAGCCTACGCGATGACAGTAATGTCCGAATAAAATACCAACAATATCATATCGCAATACATTCAATCAAAATTGCACACTTCTTTACAAAACCCATTGAGCTTCGCTTCTCTGTCTATTTGGTTTTCCAGTAAACTTTATAGGAATGAATTAATAATTCCTAGTTTCGTCCCAAACTTGGTCAAACATCTTAGGCTGTTTATTTCACATTATTAGTCTTGACTCCACAGAAGAAAAGGAAAAAATGAGCACTCCTGCAAAATAATAAATTACTTAGGCGTAACAAAAAGCAGAATAGAATAGAGGTCAAGATGAAAAAGGAAACCTCCAATATTAATTTGCTGACATATTTCATTTCATCACGATCTAATGGTAAAAAATGCCAAATGCCAATAAACTTTCCATTTCAGCAACACAAACAATCCTAAAGAAATAATGGCACATGATGTGTTTGTATGTTTTTGATGTCACATCCTTTTCGAATCGATATCTATATGATAATGCGTATGAATGACGCTTTGCAAATGAGCGGTTACGAGGCATAAATAACAAGGCGAGTAACGATGATTGAATCAATAAATCTAATATTAAATCAACAATCAAATGGCTAAAAAGTTGCTTGAATGCGGTATAGATGCGTGGCTTGTTAGCCCTTTTCTAATAAGATTCTGAATAAGTTTTTATCTTTTTTTTGGTAAATTTTCATGTTTGGAAATACTTAAAAAATCGTTTACGGAGAAGAGTTTTTATTTGGTTCGTGATAGATGAGGGAGACGACGGAACGTCGAAAACACCAAGCTCCAACAAAGTAACGCTGAAAAGAAAAAAAACGAATTACCATGTTACATGATTCAAGCACATTTGTAAGTATGTGATCTACACATATCACAAATATGCAGTACTTAAAAATAGAATAAGCGTAAGAGCAAAATCAAAGGCGAAAAATGTTTTTGCTCAAAGTACTCGAACACCGAAAGTGAGACAAAGAGGATGTAAAATCTTCAATCATCCTCTTATATTGGTTTAAAAACAGAATCATTTTAAAAGTGCAGACTCCGACTCTGATGTGGTTATCTTTCAGGAAAAGTTGGCTCGTTGAAAAATACATTTATAAGGAAACTATAAAGATGATACGAATTCGGAATGTCTATGAATGAGAATCTATGATGATGCTGACGTTGGTACCTACTGATGTTGATGCCAATGATGACTAGACCTAATATACTTAGCCTGTAGCTAAGAAGATGAATTCGTGTGAATGTCGGGGAGAAGAAGAAACATTGCAATTTAATTAATCGTTGCACTTACATGTGGCTTCTCCCACTCAATTCAGTCAGCACAGCGCCCCGGTGAATAAAAATAAGATGAATCGGGGTCAGGCCAACAATAAAACAAACGAGCAATGATAAAAGTGGTACTTTTCGAAGTTTTCATAGATGGGATAGTACGACTGACGAGAATAACTTTAGAAGTGTCTATAGTTCAGAAATCTCGTATTTAAAGTAATAATTCAGAGTAGACAAGGAAAGTTTGTACAAAAATAAGCGGCATCCATTGC
Organism: Stratiomys singularior; assembly: GCA_954870665.1. Lineage (NCBI taxonomy): Eukaryota > Metazoa > Arthropoda > Insecta > Diptera > Stratiomyidae > Stratiomys > Stratiomys singularior. Next base: position 108,288,971 of record OX940879.1, on the reverse strand, counting down.
GCAACCTAACCGATTTTATTTTGCATTCAATTTCCAGGAACACGATGACTAAGGACGCATACCGACCGATGAATCGATAATGCTCTTCGAAAACGAATAACTCCGATCTCTGTGATGAAGCTCTCGCTTCCTTAAACTTTCATTTCTTTTCGTTAACATCTTCTTGTACATGTTATATTTAAACACTTAAATAAATTTGAAGTTTACCGTCACCCATGTAGCAATAAATGTTTGTAACTATTGGCTGAAAGCAATTTGAAACGTTGGTTATTGTGGTAATGTCGCTGCTGGCACAACCTAGTTGAGGACATTGACAGAGACCCGTGGGGGCTGGGTTACAAACTTGCCATGCGGAAACTAGGAGATGCAAGGAGGCCATGTGTCCTTGAAACGGAAAAAATGGACCAGATTGTTAGAGCGCTCTTCCCTATGCATCCTATTCGTCCCGATGATGCAGATGTTGAATGTCTCGGGGAATGCTCACTTTTTACCGCCATCGAACTGGATGATGCGGCGAAAGCTTTAAAATCGAAAAAGGCCCCAGGGCCAGACGGTATACCAGCGGAAGTGATACAGCTTACACATCAACTTTGTCCTGAAAAGCTGCTCACCACTTTCAATGCCTGTTTGCGGCAGGGCGTGTTTCCAAATTGCTGGAAAGAGGCGAGGCTCGTGCTGATCCACAAGGGGAAGGGGAACGCGGAGCAACCATCTACATATCGGCCCCTATGTATGCTGAACGCCGCTGGCAAGGTACTCGAGAGGCTCATTAGAGAAAGACTTGGAGAAGCCATTCGAACTGCCGGGGATCTGTCTCCTCGGCAGTACGGCTTCAGGGCTGGTCGATCCACAATTGGTGCAATAGAAGAGGTAGTGAGCGCGGTCCAGCAGGCAGAAGCCCACAATCATTACTCGAGACGAATATTCCTGCTCATAACTCTAGATGTGAGAAATGCCTTCAACTCTGCTAGATGGACAGATATTCTTGGTGCTCTGGAATATTTCAGGGTGCCGAGGTATCTGATGCGGATATTGAAAGACTACCTCAAAAATCGGAAACTCATCTATGACTCGTTGGGAGGAAGAATTGATTTGACATCAGGGGTGGCGCAAGGTTCCGTTCTGGGCCCGGACCTCTGGAATGTCTCGTACGATGAGCTTTTGAGGCTGCAGTTACCGGGGGAGTCGCGCCTAGTTGGCTACGCAGATGACGTAGCAGTACTAGTCGCCGGACGTACTGTCGGACAGACGCAGCTCAAACTGGATGCGTTAATACGCCGATTGAGCGAGTGGATGACAGACCGTGGGCTTAGCCTAGCGCTGGAAAAGACCGAGGTCGTCGTCCTCACAAAGAAGCGGATCCCTCGTGTTATCCCCGTTCGGATGGGGGAAATGATCATCGAGTCAAAAGAATCAATCAGATACCTTGGCTTGATGATTGACTCGAAGATGAGTTTTTTCGAGCAGGTTCGAGCGTCAGCGGATAAGGCTTCCGTGCGAGTATCGGCGCTCAATCGCATTGTGGCCAACACGCAGGAGCCAACCTCGAGCAAAAGACGTGTACTGATGAGTGCAATGGAGTCAGTGCTCTTGTATGGCTCCGAGGTTTGGGCTGACGCTCTTAGTAAAGAGACGCACCGGAGGCGTCTGGGACAAGTGCAGTGGCAAGGAGCTTTGCGGATAGTGGCTGCATATCGCGCTGTCTCTGAACCTCCAGTGCTGGTAATCTCGATGGTGGTTCCAATTAAGTTACTTGCAGGCGAACGGAAACGTGTATACTCACGTAGGGGGGAGTCGGCGAGAGAAACCGTCAGCCGAGAGGAACGGAGAAGAACCCTTATCTTATGGCAGCAAACATGGGAAAACGAAACGCGAGGCAGATGGACCGCACGGCTGATAACTGACTTGGGGCCGTGGTTCGACAAAATGCATGGTGAGACTGATTATTATCTGACGCAACTACTCAGTGGTCACGGGTATTTTCAGTCTTACCACCATCCCCAACTTGCGTGTTCTGCCCGGGGATGACGGATGACGCCTGCCACACGTTCTTTACGTGTAATAGATTCACAAGACTCCGTTCGCATCTCTCGGAGTAAATTGGCGTAATTTCCCCAGAAAATGTAACGGGAAAAATGATGAAATCAAAGGACAATTGGAACTGTGTGTCGAATTACGTACGGACAGTACTCATTATAAAGAAGGACATAATGGATCGCTTGGCGAGGGAGGGAACATCTCTGTAACGCAATATTATAGTTACTAATCGCAATTCCTTCCTATCCATCCGTGGAGAAAGAGAGATTTCCCTTAGCCTAAAGACATCGCTAAGCGATGATTAATGAGGCCTAGTCCCAAGTAAAGTGACAAACAGTTCCAGGCTAGGTTCTCGGTGTGACAGGGGAGGTGTTTAGTCGGTAGTCCGGTAGCGGGGGAGTCCGACACTCAGGGCGTAAATAGCCTTCACCTCCCAAACAAAAAAAAAAAAAAATTGTGTTAATGTTGTAAATTTGGCCTATGCCTTGATATATTTTTAATTCCATCCAACCAAAATTCTGATTAAATTAATGTATATTTCCTTCAATGCAATATGTCAGTCCTATTTCCTTCAGTTGGGAATTCACTAACGCAATAAATCTCTACTATCCTGAAACATTCATATGCTGAATCCTTTATTCTTCTTCTTCTTCTTTCATTAGAAAATAAATACATCGCAGAGGACATTATTTCCCAATAATTACCACATTAAAACCACCCGGTAAGGGTAAGCAAGGTTCGATTCGAACTGGAGATATGGAATTGTGTAATCAAAGATCATCTCAATAGTCTGTATCATCTATGTATCATCTCAATAATCCGTTCTTTCACTTTTAGATAAATTCGTAATATTTTTTTTGTAATACGATTAGATGGAATATTCATAGTTCAATTAAATATTAAGGGTTTATATAGTAATTAATGTAAATAAATGTTGATATTGCATGAAACAAGTGCGCGATATAATTTTAGGAGCGTAACGTTTAATTTTCCTCCCTTGCGAAGTGAAATAAATTTTTATTCAACGGCACTGTCTTTGGGTCATTTTACCATCATCCACTTTCAAATTTCATACCTTCTACCGTCTCTTAGAGGTTACTCCTGCTGTGGTTGTCAGGTAATCCTAAGTTTCCTAATTTTCGTCACTTCAAGTCAAGATAGTTCTCCTGATGAGGATGGTTTTTTCTTGAGCGGGAGTCCCACAAAACCAGAACAATTTCAATGAGAAGACAATTTCAATGCCCCAATTACTCATCATCATCAGCATAGGCTAGGCTTCGTTTCAGAGTCTAGAGTCAGTTCAGGTTGAAAGGTTGAAAGGAACCCCGAACCAAGGATCATTTCAAAAACTGTAATTGTTATCGGGCGAAATTTGGGAAATTCTAAATTGCTTCATCGTAAACCCAAAAGATACAAATTGTATATAATGTAACAGTCGAATGCTAGAATTGCTTGAGGCGGCTTTGGCCTTCATACGCAACAATAAGTTTGCTATACTAGACTATACTGTAAGTTCTACCAATATTTAATAATCATATACTCCATCCTAAGCTCCCTACAAATAGTTAGCATTTTCAGAGGTGATCTCATACAATAAATAAAATCATAAATAAAAGAAATAAAATAAATAAAATCGCCTTAGAAATTCTCAAAAGGACGACTGTTTAAATTTTAATGCTCACATGTCTTTAGGGAGAAATCCCTACTTTTACTTCAATTGAAAAGATGTTGTCAACCATATAAATAGTTTGAAAGTATAAGTTTTATATACTCTACAATAAGTCTCCTGATTTGTAGAACTTAAATAACACAAGCATATTAAATGTGTTTAATTTGTTACCTTTTATATATGATGTTTTTCGGAGCATGTACTTTTGTTAGAATGGGCATTAAATATTTTGATGTTACTTGGAACCCTGCCTCGGTTTAAAGTGAATGAATGAAATGAAAAAAATGCCTCGGAAAATCAGTTTGTGTCTTATTTTCTGTAGGTTTTTAGATCCTTTCAGGTATGCTAGACTCGATAAATGAAGAAAGCAATATTTATATTGTTTGGTATAGAAATAAGAAGATTGTGTTGCAAGTGGTTAGAATTCGAATGTTCCTGCTTTCCCTACAAAGGACATCTAAAGGCATAACAACTATTTCCACAAGCGAAAACGATTTTTCGTATTTTTGTTTGCAGCGGGCATTTTTGCGTACAGAATTCTCAAATAATTTCTGAAGATTAAGCCCAAAGAAAGGTTTATGAATTGAAATAGGCAGTTGCCACAATCTTGGACAATTGCCAAAAGACAAATGATAAACAACAAACAGACAAAAAACAAATAGGAATGTTGTGGTTTTCATAAGCAAGGTTTTCATTTCAGTTTAATCATCTGGTTGAGTACTATCATCTCTGCTTGTAAATCATCTACGCCCCGCCGGAGACCTAGACACGGAAAGCCTCCAGTGTACTGGTGGTCCACTGAAATAGCTGAGCAACGAAGGGAGTGTCACAAACTCCGGTGAGAAGCTGAACGAGCGCGAAGCCAGGACGAGGCATGCACCAGAATGGGAGTATATCGGTCGGCCAGAAAATGCCTTCGCAAACTGATTAACAGGAGTAAGGCCCGTTCCTGGCAGAACCTCGTCGAAGACGTGAACAGGGACCCGTAGGGCTTGGGCTATAAACTAGTTATGCGGAAGCTCGGCGCTCTACGCCCCCCCCCCCCCCTGCGTACTTGAAGCGGACATGATGAACGAGATAGTACGGGCACTTTTTCCCCAACATCCCGTCCGCGTTGATGCCACCAACAGGGATACAACATCAGACTGTCCACTCTTCACGAGAAACGAACTGGAACTAGCAGCTCTCTCCATGAAGGCGAAGAAGGCTCCGGGCCCAGACGGTATTCCAGCCGAGGTACTGCAACTGGTCTACCACTCTTGTCCTGACTTGCTGCTCAGTACGTTTAATGCCTGCTTGCGGGAGGGCGTTTTCCCTGAGCGTTGGAAGACGGCAAGGTTCGTGCTGATCAGCAAAGGGAAGGGAAATTCCGAGTCGTCGTCAACATACCGACCGTTATGCATGCTAGACACGGCCGGGAAAGTGCTCAAGAAACTGATAAAGAGAAGACTCGCTAACGTTATCCACGCCACTGGGGATAGATGCAGTCGCGGAAGTTGTAAGTGCGGTCCAACAGGCAGAGGCACGCAGTCGATCCAACCGTCGGGTAGTCCTTCTAGTGAAGCTGGACATAAAGAATACTTTCAACTCCGCTAGATGGACGGATATTCTGGAAGCCCTGGAAAACTCCTTTCAAGTTTCAGAATATCTGATGCGGATAGTCCGAAATTACCTGAAGGATTGCAGCCTGATCTACAACACGATCAGATCTACAACCCGATCTACAACCTAGCGTTAGAGAAAACCGAAGTGGTCATCCTGACCAAGAAGAGGATGCCCAAAGTAAGCATTTTTCGAGTCGGGGACGCATTAGTAGAGTCGAAACTATCAGTCAAGTATCTGGGCTTGCTGATAGACTGTAAACTGAGTTTCTCGGAGCAAATTAAGGCAACGACAAACAAGGCTGCAGTAGGGATCTCGGCAATTAGTCGACTAATGGCCAATCATGGGGGACCAAGTCCAACAAAAAGGCGTCTGCTAATGAGTGTAGTGCAATCTACGCTTCTTTATGGAGCATAGATATGTAGTGAAGCTCTCAACAAGGAACTGCACCGAAAACGGCTGGCACAGGTGCAGAGACGAGGAGCACTGCGGATTGCATCAGCATACCGTACAGTCTCTGAGTCAGCGGTGTTGTTAATTGCAGGGGTGAAACCCATCGCTCTCCTTGCTAGAGAACGTAAAAGAATCTACCTCCGAAGGCACGAGGGTAATAAAGAAAAAGTTGCTCGCGACGAAAGACGATGCACTCTCGACGAATGACAACAATCATGGGAACGTGAGCTAAAAGGAAGATAGACCGCTCGGCTCATCAAAGACTTGAGATCGTGGCTCAGTCAAACGCATGGTGAGTAATTTCTACCTGACCCAGCTACTGAGTGGACACGGTTGTTTTCAGTCTTACTTGCACAAGATAGGTAAGTCACGATCTCCAGATTGCATATTCTGCATTGATGTGAAGGATGACGCCTGTCATACTTTCTTTTCATGCAGAAGATGGGACAAAGAGCGCGGTGATCTTGCCGAAAAAGTGGGAGAGCTCCACCCAGATAGCCTAGTCGAAGAGATGCTGAAATCATTTGACAAATGGAATTACGTGGTACAATACGCTCGGATAATCTTAATAACGAAAAAAGGCATAGTTGATCGGCTTGAGGCGTCGAGGGTGGAGAGTTTCCTTCTCTAGTAATCCTCCTCGTCTTTTCCATCCAACTGGAGAAGGAATCCCTGTAACCCGAAGGCGCCAACAGGTGTAACATTGGGAGGCCTAGCCCGAAGTAATGTGTCAAACGGTTCCAGGCTAGGATCTCCGGTTGACAGAGCAGGTGTTTAGTCGATAGTCCAGTAGGTCCACTGGGAGTCCGGCACTCAGGGTGTAAATAGCCTTCACCTCCCTACCTAAAAAAAAAAATAATCATCTGCTTAAAAACAAATCGTGAAACATTTGACTTTGACAGCGTTACGTTTGCAACGATGCAAACATCAGACACCTGTTACATTTTATATAAACCATATCATAATCTAGATGGGTAATCTTGTTTTATTTTTTTCTCCTCGAATTAAGGACATTTTATTCCTAAATAACTCCTTTTCATTGAAAATTCGAGAGAGAAATAACAATAAATGACGGCATATACTCTGTGAACCTATTGCCCAGCTTGTGGGAAGAAATAACAAATAAACGACCGAATTCAGCAGAAAAAGAAGCTATTTGTAACATTGAAGCTGTTTGCAGCATTAACAATGTGTTATTAGATAGTTTTTTTTTAATTTCTTTCCAAAGGGCTTAATTATGACGTTGAGAAGAAATAATATTCAATCTTAAATTCAAGCTTTCGAAGGATGAAACAAAGAAAATAACGGACTAAGCAATGTCAACGAAGACGAGTTCTTCTCTTTTGATTATATGTTTGACCACGAGTATGCGCATTCCATTTCTATTGGAATAAGTTTTCCTCTAAAAAACAGAAATGTTATCAAAACACTAGTACTACGCGATTCCTATATTTAGTTAATATGTTGATCAATTTGTACATATATTTGTGGGATACATGTATATTATGGAAATAAATATTACTTCCATTTCAGTTGCAGCTGCTTCCTTAAGACAGGGAATAATCTATTAATGTCCATACTGAACATTATCGCTTAGATATTTATTCAGACTTTTCATTCCTATGTTTTCGCATACATTCTAGAATATTTATTTCTTCCTGCCCTAAGTAATTCAAGTCACACGCAATACACCACTGTAAATTATATACATATGTATATGTATTCGTACGCATATATAGGTGTATATCTTCCTTAGTCACTATGAGGCTAAAATTGTCATACCGAGCCTGCAGTTACTTTGCCACTTCTCGGATTCGATTCGTCGTAATTTCTTCATCGTCAAGGTTATGAAATAATGTAAAGGTGGTGAATGGTTCAATCATCCTGAGCTTCTAATAAAGATTAACCTCAAACTTTGTGTGTTTGTGTACACATAAGAATGTATGTAGATGGAGATAACACGCTTAATACAATACATCAGCTCTAAAAACGATAACGTTCTATATGCGTTTCGAAATTGGGAAAGTTTGTGGAGCATGATAAAAAGGAATGAAGGTGTCTAGTCTTGGAGATAACTCAGGCAAAAATAAACTAAGCTCTTAGAAGTTCGATGTTGTCAAAAATGTCCTGGTTTTAAGTAAACCTAGAGTAACTCTTCGCCGTATGTATGTATTTTCATCCTCTGATGTAATCTTCGAATCTGCAAATGCAAATAGACATGAGGTTACATTATATAATCGTATCTCTTCCTCACGATTTGACTTTCTTCAACCTTGGAGTTTGTTCTCCAGTCTGAAAATAATTTCATGGTCACGAGTTTATACACCTGCCTTCACATACGAATAAAGAATTTAGGTTGTTGCACCTTTTTTAAAATAAGCTCAAAGGGATCAGGCAGTACGAAAGCAGCTAAAAACCCTTTAAACTAATTATACAATCAAACAAAAAGATCATCATGAACATCTATTCCATATAACAAATCATTCCAATTACCTAATTACATGTAAATACACAAATTTATAATGCATACTCACATCTACTGCGAGTCTGTCCTTTAAGAATTTTGTTCTAATCGTTATTTGTTCACTATAATTTCAGTGGATCGACATTTGAAGGACAATGGCAAAACGGACGACGACATGGCGTTGGTGTCGAACATCGTGGGCGGCTGATATATCGCGGGGAATGGACGTCAGGCAATAAAGGACGATATGGAGTTCGCCAAAGTACAACATCAAATGCACGATACGAGGGCACTTGGGCTAATGGTTTACAAGATGGTTACGGCTCTGAAACATATGCTGATGGCGGTGAGTGTGATGTTCTTAGTTTTGATTTGCACTACTCGTCCTTTGAATTCTAGGACGAGTAGTGCATCTATTAAACAATTTCTGCGAATAGGTTAAGAAGTACTTTAGAGGCTAGAAGTGTGCCGCTCTTTGCGTTCGAATGATTTTCAGAGATACTTACAATTGATTGAAAAGGTTATTGCGGAGAAGTGCTTGAACAATTTGCTCTTCTAATTTTTCTAGATTCCTGCTTACTATCACCGCGATAAAAGAATTTAATTGACGTTCGAAATACATGATTGCTCTAGATTTCTGCAGACCGCGCTCATTTTTTTATTTCAAAATTATAACATGATGTACATTTAATACATTTAATTAAATTGCGTTTTACTCCCTCACATAATGGACGGTCATCATATATCTAATATTATTTACTAAATGGTGGCAAAATAAAAGAATTTCATGCATTGAAAAAGGATTTTTGTGTTATACAGTGTCTAAAGCACGGTCATCATGCATGGAGCTATTTTTCTCATCTATAAATAGTATTTGTATCTGGCGTTGAGACTTGCATAGCGTGATATATGATCAGATCAGTTTTATCTATTCTTCGCGGATGTTGCCATTAGCAAGCTTTTTGTATTTCTTCCAGTGTTGATACTGTAAACTCAAACATATTACAAAGTGATGAGCGTTTCATTATATGCAAAAAGCTATTTATGTTAACGATGCTTGTACATTTGCCATTCGTAGGTGTATCGTTAAATTTGCCTTTTTTAAGCTTTTGCTTTTCTTGATAATTTTGTTTAATCAAATGTGCTGTTGGGTCCAATTGAAAATAAACCTTAGTTCCAGCTTTCGTAATTAGTTCTTCTTTAATTTGTCTCTTATGATATATGTCCTTGAATTTATGCCTTCATCTTAGTCCCTTATATTTTGATGTTACAAACTAATTACATCAGACATAAGATCAAATTGTCAATTTTTATTTTCACTACGAACTAAATCGGCTTATTTTTGCATATAATCATACAATTTCGCTACGTTACCTGGGAATAGTCCAGAAATTATGAAGCTTGTGCGGTGAAAATTCATTTGTATTAGATTTGGGCAGTATTCAAAATTCTTCATAAGTTAGTTATGCTTATGAAATTTAAATGTGAAACTTTGAATTGTATATTTAAGAAGGAGAAATCTAGGCTTTATGTTAGCTTTTCAAAGCAATCTAAAAGTCAAATTTTTTTAACCTCTTACTAGGTTACTATCAAGGACAATGGCAAGATGGAAAACGGAAAGGCTACGGCGTGCGAACATCAGCACCCTTCGGGCTTGCATCACACTATCGGGCGAAGCATGTGCACGCCTCCATGAGTTCATTGCGTAGTAATGAAAATGAAGCCGAAAAACACCGCGGTGAAGATGTCCGAGGTGGATTCGTACTAAAAGCTCGTTCCGACGAGCCACCAGTAAGACGCAATAGCCTAGGAGAAAAATCAAAGAAAGGATTCTTATCTGTAATGAACTAGCGCATGAATGTAATTATTCTCACAAAATTGACACTTTATTTATATTTACAGAAAATAAGGAAACAAAGGAGTACGGGTGACTTGGAAAAACGTGGAACAGGCGCATCTGGTAGTATAAGATCAACCGTTTCTACAGCATCGTGGATAAGTACAGGATCATCACAATCTGGACTCACAACAAAGTAAGCTGAACAAATGGTAGACGTTCTCCTTCCTTTCCTGCATTTCTCTCTAATCTGGATAAAAGCAGCAATTGGGGAGATTAATGTGAATTTTTAACCATCGTTTTTGATAAATCTTCCGGAATGTACATATTTTTTCACATTTGGGAAGAAAAAATACTTTAATATTATGTTAACATTGCCAGTCATGAGAACTAGTTATCATGGCTTACTTCCATTTTGATGAATGACTTGAAAAAATTGTTTGGTACCTGCAAAATCTTTACAAAATATTTGTTAGGCAAGAACGCTGCCCGATGATAACTTGTTTGAATAATTGGAAAATGCATTCCTTCGTCAACTGTACATGAAAGGTAAATGAAAAGCTCATAAAAATACAGCTTAAACATGGTTCTAAGATCCTATTCGGTAAATAAGGTACTAAGTAATCTTCAAAACAAATCGTATTACAAGGAATAATAATTTAAATGTTTATTGCGCTACACCCTACATAATTCTTTAACAAAAAAAAACCCAAATACAAAATCAATCGAAAACAAAAACCAACCTCTAACCTCGTTTCTTCACAAACAACACAAATAACATAGATAAAATAGAAACAGGCAATTCTACACAGTGAAGGGATGATTGAACGGCTTTTATCTAGAAGAGGGAGATAATTTTCCCAATCTTCTTTCCAAATTTAGGTCCGTTCACACAGACTCGAATGCCAGTTTTACAGTGGATGAAGAGCAACTAGATCCGACTGTGGTGGAAACCTACATGGGTGAGTGGAATCATGACAAGCGAACAGGATACGGAATTTCAGAGCGTAGTGACGGACTCAAGTACGTTAAGATCTATTTTCCTTTAAATCTCTTTAAGTTAGAACTTAACATTTTCTTCAAGGTACGAAGGTGAATGGTGCAATAATAAAAAGCACGGTTATGGTACTACAACCTTCCGTGATGGTACCCAGGAGGAGGGCAAATACAAAAATAACGTATTGATAACTAGTCAAAAGAAAAAGCATTTGTTTTTAATACGATCCCGAAAATTCCGAGAACGTATCGAAGCTGCAGTGAGTTCGGCTCAGCGGGCATCAAAATATGCACTACAAAAAGCCGATATTGCCGTATCACGCACGCAAGCTGCCCGCGACAAGGCCAAAAATGCAGACACCGCCGCAGAACATGCGCGAATCGACTGTGAGATGGCAGTTCAAACAGCCCATGAATTTGCACCAGATTTTAAGCCGTCAGTGCTAGAACGATTTGAAAGGATAAGAATGAGAGAAAGGTATTGTATTCCTCCGTCAGATATAGACGTTAAGCCCAAGTCAAGTGGTACGTCGGCGACAAGTAGTCCTAGTAATCAGCAGCCTGACATGAATAAATTCGACTCGAATCTTCAGCAGCAGACACCATCGGATGCATTTCACCAACAACACGGCTTACAAAATCAGCCACCACAAAACGCGACGATAAACCGACGACCGTCAATTCATCCGATAACAAAACAGCAGGCTGTCGATTATTCTCAAGTTCCAAATCAACAAACAAGCAGCATGTCAATGTACTCGCAAATATCGCCTCAATCCGACCTTTCACAGCATGTTACTCAACATGAATTATCATCCCAAACCACTCACAATCAACCCAACAATCCTTCCTATCAATTCCAGCAGCAACAACCTCCAGGCAGTGGCCTGATGGGGAACTACGTAGGGTCACATGGACCAGGCCAACCAAATGATTTGTATGGGGGCGGAAATACAAGTAGTAACAGTCCTGGGATGCAACAAAATTCACCAACCCAGCAGCAACAACAATATGGGCTACAGCAACAGCAGCCGTATGGACAACAACAACAACAACAACAACAGCAGCAGTATAACCAATTCCAGCAGCAACAGCAAATGCACTCTAGTGTGAACCAAAATCAACAATCGCCCCTGCAGCAGCAGCCCAACTACTATTCGGGGTACAATTCAAATACTTCGGATATGCAATCGCAGCAACAAGCGTATCTTTTGCAAAATCAACCAATCGGCTCGAATCCTGGCGCTGCATCAATCAGGCGGAATTCGCGTCCTGTAAATGATTCATCACGGCCAATGCTAGGATCATACAATCAAACATCTATCGACTATTTCGATCATTATAAACGACCAATCAGTAGAGATCCTTCCGTTGATCGATATACCCGTGCAGCCAGTCGATTGAGTGGTGGCGCTCCAGGAATGGAATCGCGTCAAAACTCAGTGGATCGCAACGTGCCTCCTGCTGGTTCTACATCAACCGGAGCCAACTCATCAGCGATTGGAAATCCTGTAAAAGTCACGGAAACGCCAGAACGTCGAAGATCTGGATCAGTATTTCGTGGACAAACGCCAACACCAGCGACCACTACTGGAAACGGCACTGTTCTAACAGGAATAGGATCAGGCGGATCGCGAGGTGTTACTCCGATGATGTCGAAAATGAATTCGTCGAACGTTCACGCAATGTACGCATCGACTAGTCAACCCTTTGAAGATGTGTTGTTACGACAACGAAGTTTGGGTCAAGATATTATCCCGTCGCCGCTTCAACCGAAACGAACAGAAAGCCTTTTCATGCCCGCAAAGCCAATCGCACCGGTAGGTGGGGCAGCAGGAGCAGCTGGTGGAAAGAAATTGAAGGTAGGTGTTTTCGATATATCAGTACTAACTATTGTAATTTTTCGTCTTTTTCCTCTAATCAATTGATCCTTAGTTTGCTGGCGACAGCCTAATATTTTTTATCCTATCATATTTTGCTATGTAGTGCTTTAATTCGCTTAGTGTGTGAATTCATTATATATATATACGTGCCTTTATATGGTCCAAAGTAATTGCAAGGATCTGTCAACTGTTTCGTCTATCCTTGTGCAATTTTATTGTCTACTTGATTCTTAATTCATTGTAAAAGTTTTTTCTTTCTGTAATATTGCTTTATTGGAAACTTTGTTTTGATAATCGGCACGTTACACTTACCATTCTTTGGATCGGTTAAGAGAGTTGTTCAGCAAAGTCATAATCCGTAATCTTGATCAGTTTGCTAAAATGTTATAATCGAAATAATACGTCGAATCGCCAATTCTTAGATAAAACATAAGAATACTGGTTTTTTATCCATAACTTAAAGCAGAAATGTAGTGTAGCTTAATTTTCACAACACAATACAAATTTTAGCAGGGATGTATGTTCAATAAGATTTTTTTTTGTATATCGAAACTATACAGGATAAAAGACATAGTCGCCGTCAAAAATTTTAAGATCAATCATTTGCCTTTTGTATATGAAATGTCTTTCGACTGTTACATTTAATGGTTAAGTTACTGAGACCTAGTGCGATTGCAAGAGAATCTTTTCAAGTAAATATGACTGGTGTCCTGTGCGTTGCAAAACGAAGTCATTGAATCAAATCTAAATAGAAATTAACACAAAAAGTATAGGACAAATGACATATGCTTAAGCGTTTATATCCTTTGAATAGCATTTAAAGTACTGACGGAATATTAAGATACGTGAACGCGGACCAGTTCTATTTCTTTGTCAATTTTTGTTGATATTTAAGAAACAGATGATAAAGTAGGAGTATAATATGTAATAATAATGAACTGAACATGTTGTTAGAGAAAAGAGCGTATACATAAACAGAAAATAGTTTATATTGAAAGTCGCCAAAATGGCGGATCTAAGATTGATGAGGGAAGTAGCGATGCACGCTCAGTTGTAAGAAAATAAAATTTGAGTTAAGATCTTAGCGTATGGTAGTTCCAACTGTTCATTTGCTAACTGATTGATACATCACGCGAATTTCGGCCACGCTATCGAATCCTTATGGAAAATCCTCAAAAGCTGTTTGAATTATGTATGAAAATTGAATTCCCTTCGCGAATTAATCACTTCATCAATTACACATTCAAGTAATTTAACTCAATTAGTTTGCAAAAATCAATAGTGCAAAAGTCTACTATGATATAGTTTAGGAGTGCTAAGTTAGTGATCGATAACATACAGTGATCTGAAAATATTCAAATGCCTGAACTGAAAATTCATTACAATTTCCATACGGATCAAGGAGGATGAATCATTTCTATCAAAATACTCAACTTGATCGTAATGTATGTAAGTGCAAAATGTGCAAAATGTAAGTTAGCACCTTTCTCTCAAATCCCGATTTATCGGAACATAATTTAAAATAGCAGTTAACAAATTAAAGTTATAGTCAGAATGATATCATTCTTGATTATGTACTTGGCGCAGTGTAATCATTTTTCAATTGATTTCCTTTTATAGCTCAAAATACGTTTCAATACTTATTACAAACTTTCTACAGATATTTTACAATTATTTTATTTAATTTTAGTTAATTAATTTTATTTTATTTATCTCAATACAAGGAATTGTGTTAAATTTTTCATTGGAAGTATTTGTTTTTATGGTTATTATTTAGTTTAGACAGTACTTAGTGCGAAGTGGGGATTGAGAGCTCATTTCTCAGGTCTCAAAAGCTCTTAAATGATTTCCTTCGGATAATCTAAGTTTTAAACTAAGTTTTATTGCAAGAAGCCGGTTCAATTTTTACTAAAACGGATTTTGCAAATGAGTGAGTCGATGCAATTTTGGAGTTAAAAGTGTTAATCAAAAGAGTTCTCCTTCTAATAGGGTTTGTTATTACCTTTTACGGAAAAAGTTTCCTATTGACATATTGTCCTTGATGACATGTTGGCCCATGAGGTCTTTTGTATTTAGAATAACCGATAGTGATCAGCTAGAGATATGCATTAGAGAGTGATTGCGTTACAGCGCTGCACTGTTGTCTTTTAAATAGTATCCAGGTGTTATCCTGCTTTCCTCTTGTAACCATTTGTGAATGATCAATACAACAAAAAACGAACCAGATCAATATCTGTGGTATTCTCATAGCTGGGATGAGTTTTTATCTAGGATCCGAATTTTCGCAAATTTACACCAAGGTTCCATTTTTACCGAGAACATCCAGATCAGATTAATTTTAGATCACAGCAACCCACTCATGCATCTACGATTTGGATCGCGAACGCCATCAAGAATACTTGCTAGTGCTAAATCAAATTGATGATCGACAAGAGCTCGCGAGAATACCATTCAATTCTGAATTCACAGACCAGAGTAATGGTTGGTTAAATCGAGCCCCAATAAGGCTTACTAATTACTTACCACTTCGTAATTATTAAATATAATCTGTATAGATGATATATTGATGAGAAAAGAAAGTCTTGGAAGGAAATGATAATAGTTGCACTTTAAAGACATCCCCTAAAATGTATTGCATATTTTGAGTTGGAAAGGATTTCCTTTCGCATTCCTCCCACATCTTGATTCGATAAACCAACACTTTCCAGCTTAATGATTGGACATACCGCCGTCTCAAAAGAGACAGCTACCCGCGCAGCAACATTCGCTTTTCCTGTTAAATTTCTTGAAAACTAATTTTTATCGGAAAATTTAATCTTGACGTTGTGATCAACAGCTTTAACGAATTTGAATGTGGATGTGTGCGATTCTCTATTTTTATCTAAATTCGAATAGCATTCCGAAGTGGGCACTTTTTTCTTGATTTCGTCTTTGTCAAAAGTAAGAGCACACTAGACCAGATCATTTCAATGATGGACAAATCTTCTCTCTTTACGAGCATTTGGCATAGACAGAATATTTTCCACGCATGTATACTGTTCGCCCGTTTCACTTGGTCTATCCCAGAACGAAATATTCTCCTTCGAGCTGAGCTGTTGTGAAAATTATTTCAGTGATCGATCGCTTAAAGAAAAATTGAGAGAAACTGTTGTAGTACAGCCGTTAAAAATGAAGGAAAATTTAGCTTTTGTCTTTTTGAGATTTCTAAATTTAATTGTCTCGGAGTTTTGAGGTTTTTTGCGATAATTTTTTGCAGTGTGTGGCTGATTTATCCCGATCAAATTGAATGTTATTATCTCTAATTGACGGGTAATTGGTGTACAGTGCAATTATGGTGAAATAATAGATAATTGATGCAGTAGCAACACAATTTCTTGAGAAATTGAACGTAAACGTGTTACATAAAGTGAAACGTGAAACCACTGCTTCGACGTTGTAAAAGATTCGTACGCATTAGTCACCTGAAAACGCAGAAAACTGGATTTAATTTAAAACAAATTATTCAATTCAGATTAGCTTAACGTCAAATCAATAACAATAGTTTTTGCAATCTGAACTTTTGTTGCGAAAACGAAACAAGCAAACCAACAAGATCAAAAGTGAAGTTGTTGTCAATAGACTTGGGGAAAATGCTATTTTCGTTGACCCGTGCCACTTGCAGCAATATTTTCGTTGAGTGTTTTCATTCTTATGCTGTTTAATTCGTTTTACCTTGGGTATTCTGATAAGATACGCACTTTCTTGCAATGAAATCGTGATGAGCGAAGTTCTGCGATTCAACACGGGTTCGTCAACATCAAATAAATTGAAGAAAAGCTGAAGCTGAAGAAAAACAAAAAAATAAAATAAAATTTGAAAAATATCAAAATATCAGACTGTGATTCGACAAGAAAATAAAAATGGATTGGTTTCCGGAAGATGAAGAAGAGGAGGACTTGATGTTTTCGCCAGCCTTACTAGCGAGAAGAGCATCTGAAAGTTGGATAGTTGCACCGCCAATCGAGGTGATTTATTCGCAATTCGAACTTGTAACTGACATTTTCTAACTTTTTCTGGATGAAATCACTGACAATAAATTAAATTAAATCTATTAACAATCGGGGTCTAGTTTTAGTGGAAAATTCCTTCACCAGTTGTTAAAGTTAGTTAAATTTTAATTATTAATTTAGTTAAATTGTAGTGTTAAATACCCTTTTGGTAAAAAATTATAATAAAAATTAACAAGCAGAAAAAATTAATAAACAGGAAATGTTGAAAGCCGGGTCTATCAGGTAATCTTTATTAGCTCAACTTGTCAAAAAATGTGTAGATCATCAATACTGTCTGTATTTCTATCCCGCATCAGCAAAAATAAATACGGGTTTCATTGAGGACAATTATAAAGAAAAATTGTAGCTTTATTATTTGACTTATATGAAAATATCTATGTATTAATATAATATTATCGATTGGAGTTGATAAAGCCTGGCAACAAAATAATGCATAAGCCTCGAGAAAGCAGCATTTTTAAATCCATCATTTTTCCTACTTTGTCGAATTGGGGTCCTTAAATGAACTACAACAGCCTCTCTATAAACCTCTCAAATGTTTTTGAATACCATGCAATATATTATGTTGGACTCGCATGGTTCGGCCTTGGCAATCCCAGTTTCTGCAGTCTAGACAGTATTGACAGCAATTTATTCTAGCAATATTACACGTTTAAAAATTTTACAATGTGGTCGTCATCCAGTATAAATTTAATTGTAGTGTTTATAGCACTGTTTAGACTATTTTTTTTCCTAATAATTCTTGATCAAACTCTTAAAGGTAACTTCCGGGAATGAGGACTTGAAAAAGTGTATCTATCATCTCTGTCTAGTGTCCTATTAATATATATAATCACAGATCCTATCTTTTAAATCTCTTAACAAAGTCTTTTGCAAAGTCATGGCGCCATTTTATTTTGGACTTTGTCCAAAAATATGCGTTTTCGGCTAAAGTTTCACATGTATTTATTTCGTCATCATATACGTTATTGGTAAATTTTTATTATCGTTTTGCTTTGATGAAAGCTTAACGTTCGGTTACTTTATTTTAAATGTGACAATGGATTTTTCACATCAGAAAGTATCAATACAAATTGAAATAATGACGGATTTTCAACGTACTGTCCATCCATCCATTAAATGGAAAAGCAACTTATTTCTGTGACAATGCGTCCCACTTTGATGTTTAAAAATAACAAACATAACTTTTGCTTTAAGATCAAGTGTATTCTTTATTAAAAACATCTTGCAATTTTAAGAAACCCCAGCGAATAACCAATGTCACTAAATATATGCAAATTACTATTTGAATTCAAATCCATGCGAAGCAATGTGCAATTATATATAATATCTTAATTCCTTGCCAGTAAGACAAAGTATAATACTATATGTTTTATACTTTGTTATAAAGTTAAATCTTCCATTTAGTGATATGTATCACAGGAAGAAGAACGTTTTTGTGTATTTGAAGTAATTACACTGAAATAAAGAGTTTAGTTTAGAGTAAAGTTAAGAGTAAATTTATTTCGCCTTTTTTTGTGGTAAAAATATCGATTTATTTCAAAAGCAAAAGAAGTTATTAAAGTATTGTCGATGATCCAAATTATATTGGTAGCCAGTAGTTGCTACTTTCTTCTATCTATAAGGCATTTTTCTAATTGCATTTCAGAAAAAGGCACATCTTTTGAGAAGATCCCAATATAAATTCACTATAACGCAAACGATTTTAGTCCGTGATCGTAGTCCAAATCGTGCTGAATCTGTTGAAACAACCCATTATTAGAAAGAACTTAATCCAAAGAACACAGTGGGCGCGGTTAAATATTCAATTCGATCGTTTCCTAATATGACTTTTGTGACATGAGACCGATTATTGTTATGCAGAATAATAAATTTGCCAAATCTTTGCTCGGTTCTAGCCGTTTTGCTCGTAATGTATGGTTCATATTCATCGACAGTAGTTCATACCCATAGTTCGCCAGAATGCACCACCTTTTAGTACACTTTTTGATCCCACAAGGAGCACATCTTTGAACCCATAATATTCAGATTAGGTGTTGATTTTGGGGTCGATAGCGATGTTAAAGTCAATCAACGCTATCAACCATGGATTTTCAGGGTAGTCTAAAAATGCCCGTTCCTCATCTCCAGTCACAATCCAATCTATAAAATCTCTTGCTTTTTTGTTTTTGAATCAACACCTTGCAAGAAAAAAAATAAACTTTGAATGTCGCGCGCTATTGGTTCTTTAGGTATCCTGCAACCTTAAGGGGTTACATGGGTTTACTCGGGCGAAAAAAGGTCTAGTTTCAATAATTTTTTTTATACATAAAAAATAAAATATTTCATTCAAACTTTTTACTGTCTTAAAGATATACATTTGAAAAATAATTTTTTTAATTTTCAAAGAATAAAAATATTCGTCATTTCCAATGACGCTTCGGGGAAAAAGGTGCGTCCGCGTTGTCAGCAGAACTCATGACACGATCATCTAAAGTGAAAAAAAAATTCTTATTTTAGTTAAGAGCATAAACTAGAACTTGGACGAAGGAAAAAAAAAAGAAGTGAAAATTGCATTTTTGGCAGACATTTTTGCAAAAAAATGCAAATTTTTGGTCAAAATTGTTCTCTACATTTTTTTTTTAAATAGTTGTAATTGAAAGAAAAAAGAATCCTTCGTCCATATTCTTGAGAATTGTATCTCAAATACCAGTTTAAAATTTCATCAAGATCGGTTGAGTAGTTTTCGAGAACTTTTAACAACCGATTTTGAAAACACAGTTTCGAGAAAAACGTGTTTAAAGTTTTGAGTAACAATAAATCTGGGGAGAAAATTTTTTTTTAACCAACATTGAATCGTCGATTTCTGGGCAATAAAGTAAACAACCTGCAGCAGCTGCAATGTCCAGTGCATCCTTTTGCTCCTGCCTATGACGAATCCTAGCTTCGCGAGTCTCGTTTGCAGATTTTTTCTCAGCTGCGCACACACGGTTTTCATCAGCATTTCGGGCATATTCGTGGGAATTTCGGCCAAGTTTCAAATCCATACCATGCATAAATAATAATAAAGCTGATGTTCCTTCATTAAAAGTGCAAGCAGCGACTAATGCAGCAATATTAACGATTTTTGAACCAGCAGGAAGTATTTTTGGAGTAATCTTCCCAATTAACTGGTTCAAGCTTTTAATTGCTTCCATCTTCATAAAATTTTTTTGTGCTAAAAATTAAGAAACCTTCCTTTTAATTTTATGTTTTTTTATTTACCTTGCGGAATCGATTTTCGACCGTGATCGTTCGGTCTTCATCAGCGATTGCAAGATTGGTTCAAGCTTTCATTATTATTTTGTGTGAAACCACCAACACACCGCGCCAGAAGTTCATCCTTACTGAAGTCTTCATAGATAGGTTTCATTGCAGTCAAAACATCATCTGCACATGCAATATAATTATATTTGAATGATGCAATAGTGTTTGTAGCTGATGCTCGCTGCCAGGCGCACCAGGAGTCTGGACCTTTTGGGCAATTTCCGTGCTGAGGAATTTTGTGTGTAGAGCTGTAGTTGTAATAAGTAGCCCATATAGCATATTTCATTTTTTTCAACTGACTCACAATTTCTTCTTATTGCCAAACCATAATAAGTAGTCAATTTATCCAATATTCGAATAACAAATATGAACCGGCGATTAATTTCAGACATTTTTCCGATTTTTCTACTTGCTAAAATATATTTCGGATCACATCGTTCACATGCTACCACAATTTTGAATCCCAGACCGAATTTCAAGCATTATTTAAAATCCAATTTTCCATTACACAATTTTTCTTCATCTTTATTTTTAATAATGTAAGAACATCGCACAAAAGATGAGAGTGTTGAAAAAACTAAGGCAAAGTCTAGAATTGAATATTGGGGCGTGTCTTCCTGTGGCACGTGCTGTTTGTCGTCACTTTTTAATTTTTTTGCCAACGTGCTCGCGAAGAAATCATAAATTTTCGGATTTTTAAGGATTGAATGACTGTCTCCTTTTCCTTGGTCTATCTTTACTCTTAGCGTCGTCTGTTAACTGAGTTCTCGAAAGTTTAGACGTTTTTAAATATATTTCACAACAGACACTTTGGATAACCTCAAATGAACCTCGTGATTCAAGAAGTAATCATCAACTGAAATATTTCAAACTAGTTGCTCTTAGAAAGTCAAAACAATAGAGAATAAAAACAAACAATAGACGAGCAGCTATGGCGCTCGAGACCTAGCTGACCTCGACCGCGCACCTTCACAAGGCTGTATCTCCGAAACTATTATTCGGATCGACCTGAAAATTTACGACAATATTCTCGAAAGGATGTAGAAAGAAATAAGAAAAATTAAAAAAATGGACTTTTTTGAAACTGCGAAACCAATGTAATCCCTTAATTGTGAATTCTTTCTACGGGTTTCTCTGCAGCTGGATACATTTTTATCATCAAACTTGGTAAATACTTGCGAAAATGTCACATAGTATAAGTTTATGTACTGATCCTTAAATCAAACATTTTTTATAAGGGATTTTCGATCAAATTTTGCAAAATAAACCAAAATTGTAACTATAAATTACTTAAAAAAGACGATTCTTCAAACAGGAGAAAATTAGAATTGTTAAGCCCATCGCAAATCACAAATGGTTTTCTCTTTTATTTATTTGTTGATAACACTCCGCAGAAGCCATCCATATCTGTGCATTTGAACGAATTAAGCGTGATAGTGTTGACATATGCTCTTGTTTGTTAGATAGGAAGCCTGTTATAATTGTAGTATAATCTTCAAAGTCTTATAAATTCGTTTTTTCATAAATTCAAAACTGAAAAAATTAGTTGATTTGTTCTTGTCTACGCATTTGTGGGAATGAGTAGTCTGACTTGTGAAGAGTTTGTGTTTGATTAGAAGATAAGCTATAAAAAGTGCTTTATAGAAAGACGTGCTGGATGTCAATGGTAACATACGACTCCCTAAGTTTATCCTCTAGGATTATTATTCTGTTGAAATCATTTTTAAGGCAACCCAGACCATTGCTACATGCAAGGTTTATCAAGGAACGATAGAACATTATACGACAAAATTCTGTATTAGTTTCCTAACTGAAAGATCTTAATGAAAGTTTCGAGGGTATCTTTCGTATAACGTATTCTACCTAGTTGGTGGAAAGATCGTGTAAGTCGTGAACACATATCAGGACAATAGAAAGAAAATTAGAACTAAAACAACAAAGCCATTTTTGCGAAAAAAAACAAAAACAACAAAACTTTTCTAACCATTTTAGAGTGTCCCGATAACAGTATCGCTTCAAAGGAAAAAGTCATTGCCTGATGTTCAAGAATTACCGCGTTCCACGGAAGCAATGAGTCGCGAAGAAGTATCCGCTTTAGGTTCAGCACGACGAGAAGAAATCCGGCGACAAATAGAAAATACCGAAAGACTCAAAGCGAATCCGCTACTGTATTTAGTCAGTCCACAAGTAAAGGTAAGTCAAATCAACAATTATCCTGTCATCATCTTCTGTAAGAAATTATTTTTTGCCATGGTCACCTTCATATTACATCATTGATAGCAATGTTCATAGATAGGGACTAACTAAAACTAGTAATTGGTTTTGGGCTTTCAACGCCCTTAAAACAAAATGAAAACAAAAAAAAAATCTGAATGTTTATTTTGTTTCTTTTCGTGAAAATCTGCGCAAGAAGAAAAAACTGAACAATGGAAGTTTTTAAATCTGAAAATTTGCTCCTCACTAACATTCGTCTAGCTGTTTACTAATTTCAAGAAAATAGTGCACGCCTTTGTTTGATATATTTGGTATTTAATATTCATTTTAATTTTGATGATCTTGTTTCTGGAATACTTGAAACGATTATTCCTACGAGTAGGAACGCCTGAAAGTCGGAAATATTGATTTTTTTTTTACAATTCTATGCAATTTATTACTAATAGCATTTCTTCGATTCCTTTTTAATTAGAATTGCATAATTAGCAATGGAGAAAGATCTTTTAGTTGCATTGAAAATTCAACGAAACATTGACTGAAATATTAGACAAAGTTGTTAGTATCAAAGATCTCACTCCAAAAATTCATTAGAATCATCTTACAAATTTTTAATGAAATTTTTTTTGAACTTGTGTTTGACCTATAAAAATTAATCACATGCCTTTTGATCCGCTCTACCTATCATTTACACACAGAGAGACATTTAGGTATGTTTGATATTAAGAAAAACTTCATTCTAACAATATTGCTCTAAAAAATATTACGCTATGATTGCAAAAAGAAAAAAGAAAAGAAAGATTGTTCATAAAACAAAAGCTTAAAAGTGACGTCTAGTTCCTTGAAATGGAATTTACAGCGTATAACGTACAGAAACTGTAGGATTGGTTATGGCTTTCGATGTTTTTATTTTCAAATGTGTTTTCCTTTTGGTTAAATTTATTTGGAAACAAAACATTATTGCGTTCGTTTGATAATGAATGAAAGATGGTAGATAAAATATGTTCTGCTAGACTATTACGAATGCGTAAAAAGTAATGTGCCTCGTCTTTTTATAATTGAGTAAAGTCTATTTAATTCGTTCAATTTGATGCTCTTGTTATATAAAACGATAAAAACGATGGCGATTCTGTTTCTATTTGAATTTTTTTTTTTATATATTTTGCTCCGCTTCACGTTCAAAGATTATGGAAATTATGAAAGAATTCTTTTACAGCTGCCAAGTATATTTAACATTCGGTTTGTATACTTGAAATGCAAGTTTGTCATGAAAAAGGACTGATGAAAGAGAAAAAAAATAAAATATTGGTTGAACATTGGTTAGAAATTGTTTGAAAATTTAAAATGTCAGGTAGTGTGATCTTTTGAAGGCTAATATGTCGATGTCGTAGAAAAGAAATTGATGAAAGATTATAAGATTGCAAAAAGCAATAATACATCGTGCCACCAAAACTAATAAATTGCATTTGTTGTTTTCGCTTTTGTTGGTGATATTGCACTGTTTTTGTAAATAATTTAACAAATAAATGTGTGAGTATGCAGAAACAATGTTTTTTGACACTATGTGTACATCAAATACACTTCACAGAATATTTCACACTTTGATAAGGTGGAATTCAGGATATATATACAAATAAATTGTCATTGAGAAAGCTGTTTTTGCTGACAAGTAACATTTCATTTCAGACTAGGTTGCAATCATTTGAGTTTAGTGAAAATATTTCCAAACCCTTAAGATGGGACAGAAATATCTCAACAAAAATATTTTTTATCAATCAGACTGCGATGGCACATTCTCTATCTCAACGGCCTTGCATTATTTAAATAGTTATTATTGCATCTTATATAGCCATGCAGAGCAATTTTTGATATAATTTGAAGCTGATGAGGCTTAAAAAGATGTTGAAGTATGATTGGCAATATCTTACTTTACGGGTACATTTCAAAATAGAAAATTTCCCAGTTATTCGTGAAAACATTTAGGAATAACTCGAGAGGCATTTTGAAATGCTGCACCTTAGCGTCTTCAAAGCAAAAAAATAAATGATCGTGCCTCCTATGAAATAAAAAAACAAAAGAAATAAATAATTCTTATGAGCTTGCAAATAAGTTTTGTCGCCTATGCGCTTCATACCTTTCAATCAGCATCAAAGATTTTGTTATTAGTCTATATCTATTGTGTACCCATTATTCAACAGTAGGTAAGTGCAGACATACTTTTGAAAGTATATGATATTTCAATCAGGCCCACGTTGAATTATGCCTCACTAACTAGCATAAACATCAACAAACATTAAACGCATATATAAGAGTATATCAAACATATTTCATACTTTATCAAAGAGAAAAGTATACTCAAACCATTTTTGTTAGAAGCCCTATTCGTAATAACAGCATTGTTTTCATCAGAACTACAGCTTGCGCATCGCTAAAGTTTTAATAAATGAACTCGAAAATTATCGAGAACATTTTAACATTCCAAAAAACAGATAATAAAACATACTGTCCAAACGAAAAGCAAACATTTTCATTGGTAGGGGCCTAAAGTACGAGAAAATTTGAATGTTCACGCGACACATACGAGGTGTGGCTATAAAATAACGGGACTGACGTTGTTAAAAAACTTATTTTCATTGTATACATAATCACTTATGATCACCTTCAATATACACTCCTTCTCTATCCCTGCAACGCTCCATGCGAATTTTCCACTGTTTGAAACAGTGCTGGAAGTCATCTTCTGTCAACTCCTTCAGGACTCTTGCCGCTTTCTCTTTTACAGCTTCTACGGATTCAAATCTCGTGCCTTTCAATGCAGATTTCACCTTAGGGAAAAGATAGAAGTCACATGGTGCTAGGTCTGGTGAGTAAGGTGGATGTTCTAACACTGGGATGCTGTACTTGGCCAGGAACCGCTTAACAGATAACGCGGAATGAGCTGGCGCATTGTCTTGGTGCAAAACCCATGATTTGTCCTTCCACATTTCGGGTCGTTTTTTTCTTACTCTTTCACGTAGTTTACCAAGTACCTCAAGGTAGTAATATTGATTAATTGTTTGACCTTCAGGAACCCAGTGAAGGTACACAATCCTATGAATATCGAAAAAAACAATCATCATTGCTTTAAATTTTGACTTGCTCATTCTTGCTTTTTTGGCTCTCGGTGTAGTTGGATCTTCCAATGCATAGATTGGCGCTTCGTTTCCGGATCATAAGTAAAAAACCACGATTCATCACATGTTATTATCCTTTCCAATAAATTTGGGTCATTTTCAATGGCATTCCAAGTGTCAGTACAAATATTTTTGCGAGCTGCTTGTTGTTCAATCGTGAGAATTTTCGGTACCATTTTTGCACACACTTTTCGCATGTTCAAATTGTCACGTAAAATTTGCCGTACACATTCTTTATAAATGCCTACAGTTTCAGCAACTGCACGAATACTTAATCGACGGTCAGACCGAATCAAATTAGCAACTTTTTCGACATTGTCATCCGTTTTAGACGTTGAAGGACGAACTGCCCGCGAATCATCTTCAACGTCTTGTCGACCATCTTGAAAACGCTTAAACCATTCAAAAACACGAGTCCGCGATAAACATTCACTGCCATACACTTCTTTTAGTAAATTATAAGTTTCGGTAGTGGTTTTTTCAAGTTTGAAGTGAAATTTAACAACAATTCGTTGCTCTATTATTACGCTAACCATTTTTCCGGCAAAACCAAATAACAACACTAACGTACATGAAGGTTGTGCCTCAACGATGTTGTTTACAGATACGAGACTAACTGCATTCTGTAGAGGAAGACTCAAACTAAACAGCTGTTGTTCAATGCCGGTTGGCGCATGCGCACTCGTTCCACTGCAGCGTCAGTCCCGTTATTTAATAGCCACACCTCGTACCGTCAAACTCAAAAATATTGCCGAAAATTTCGTTGATTTTCAAAGGCTTGCTGCTTGATGAGCTTCTGCGTTATAGATCTACTAAGAGAAACTGCATATTTCGAAGATATGTGTTATTTTTATAATATATTTTGGTATAATATAGTTTGGTTAGGGGATGAAGCCAATTTACGCCCGAAGTGTGAGACTCCTAGTAGTGCATGTTACCAGACTACCCACTAAACACCTCCCTATCTGTCAAGAGACCCTAGCCTGGAACTATTTGACACATTACTTCGGACTAGGCCTCTTTTTACTTCGCCCTAGGGCGCCATCAGCCTAGAGAAATCTCCCTCCAGCGGAAGGGAGCAGGATGGAGGAGGACTGCTGGAACACAGACTCCCCAGACCCTGCGCCCCAAGGCAATCCATGATACTCTTTTCTGCCCTAAGTCTTGCCCGCGAGTAATGTGCCACACAGGTCCATTTGTCAAAAGTTTTCAGCATTTCTCCGATCAGATTGTCTGGAGAAAGCTCTCCCATTACCTCCCATAAGTTCTGCCTGCCGCATCCTGTCCCACCTCTTACAGTTGAAGAAGGTGTGACATGCGTCATCCCTTTCCCCCCGGGCAGAAAATGCAGTCTGAGGACCGTGACTTACCAATTTTGTGCAGGTAAGACTGAACATACTCATGCCCGCTAAGAAGCTGGATAAGGTAATAATTAGTCTCATCGTGCCTTCGATTGAGCCACGATCTCGCGTCCCCTATAAGGTGGGCAGTGCAGCGGCCATTAGAGTCGGCTTCTCTCGAATCCAATAGTGCAATATGAGGCACATACTACCCGTTTTGGTTGAGCCCCTATTACAATTTCATAAAATATGCTTAAACATAATCGATTCTATAATGACATAAACACCTCAAAAAAGTTTTTAGATTTTACTAGTAACGTTTTGTTTTTTTTTGACATTGAAACAACACTCAGTGCAAACGTGTCACAGATTTTATTTTAATAGCATTCAGCTATGTCCTTGCCAGGTGTATGTGTATTTTTATGTAAACCGTAATGTATAGCAACTAGAGCATTGTTACTTATAATTTGGGCACGCTGCATGTTTTTTGATGTTTTTTATTTTTGCATAAAGCGTTTATTTGTGGCGATTAAAAATATGTTGTCCAATGTTTCACGATTTTTGTTACTCACAATTTATGATATGGAATTGATTAGAATGAAACCAGCAGCAAAATATTAACAAAACGAAGAAATAACTAACTACAATTCAATCAAATTCAGCACAAAATAGCAGAGTGAAATCGCTTACAATTATTACTATTAATTTTAATTTAGGACTGGTTCTCGCGCCAGCAACTAGTGCTGCTGGTGCTGGCTATGAACGTAGTTTTGGCGATAATGTTCTTCAAGATGTTAACATAGCGTCGACTGAATTTCTGTAAGCTGCTTATCTCCAGTTTTCTAATAGCGTTAACAACCGGATGACCGTCTAACTGGCCAATAGGAAAAGGAAAAAATTTTAGTAAATGAATATTAAAAATAAATAATTGGTATTTTGAGAAGATTGTGACTGAAAAACACCCAAAAAATTATGCTAATCAAATGGAAATTTTTTTTTCAAATTGGGAATAATAAGATAAAGAAGTAGAAATGGATAAAACAAATTATCCCGAAGAAAATCTTCAAATTATCAGGAAACTTTGGAATGTCGTTGAAACGCATATACATTATTCGTAATGCGAATATTATTGGCTAGAAGTTTTCGATGTAAACAATCGTTTAAATGGCGGAAACTGAAGATTGTATTTACGATGTAATATTTTTTGGAGAATTCGCTCGAAGTAATTTCTAATTGAATGAAATGCATCCTTATATGTATGTATTACACTTTGGAAATTGTTCATTTTATTGTATAATACGAATGAAAATTAAAAAAAAGAAACATTTTTTTTTTGTTTTGGAAACTAAGAGACATGGAATGCACAAGCAACGAACAAGGGACATTTAGCACAAACCGATGAAAAAAGAACAAATGTAAAGTCCTATTTATGTCCTATGGGAAAGGAATGTCTCTGAAAACAGTGATTTAAATAAGCTAATAAAATTTATTAGTAAAAAAAAAATGGAGAAAATTAAAATTTAAATCTCTGCACTTTGAGTTTTTTCTGGAGAAAATGCAAGTATGATGCAGAGCATTTAGCTTTAAAAAAGAATGAATTAAGTTATGAAATAATGAGATATAAACTAAATTAAAAGAACATTAACTTAATCACGGTTAAGCTTAAAGCACGTACACATACATATAATAAATTGTTTTTTGTTCAATTTTTTCTTTCTTTTATACATAACTATTATATATATAAATATATATATAAACAAATCAACTATTACTATATTTATTTTTAAAACTCAAGTTATGCACTTCATTGATTTTAAAAATAACGTCTATCATTTGTTATCTCCTTGTTTATCGAAAATATATTTGTGAATAAAGATGTTGTAGAGAAGTTGGTGGTTTTGTTATTGCCTTGTGTTGCGCAAAATTAAGGATTTATTTAACACCTTAAAGGGAATTGTGGAGCAGAGTTTTGTTAAACATCAATTTATTTATCAATGATTTTCTACTTAGTTTCAACAAACCATTTAGTTCTTCAGAGCATGTTGCTGTTGAGTGATCATATTTTGAAGCGAACTGTTGGATATAATTAAATAAACCGTATTTATTGTGAAATATAATGTGATTAGCGATCATCAAATTCTTTTGCTTTGATATTATCATAAGATGAAG
Organism: Stratiomys singularior; assembly: GCA_954870665.1. Taxonomy (NCBI): domain Eukaryota; kingdom Metazoa; phylum Arthropoda; class Insecta; order Diptera; family Stratiomyidae; genus Stratiomys; species Stratiomys singularior. Next base: position 108,259,803 of record OX940879.1, on the reverse strand, counting down.
AAACATGTTTTGTAAACATATACCTAACAAACCTTGATGGTTACCAAGAAACATACAATTATTCCAATGCAAGTAAGCAAACTTGTAGTTGAAAATGAAACTTGAAAATGAATTGAAAATGAAACAAAATATTCTAAAATATATAAAAGCTATCGATAAATCTGTTTTGTGGCGTAAAGTAATGTTTGTTATATAATAGAGGATATACTTGCATATAAATGTAATTGTGTAACTAGGAAGATATACGCAAATTCACATGAAAAACATTATCATATTCAATAGATTTGAATAACTCATATTTTTTCACTTTACTACTATCATATGTAACAAATAGTAGTGCATGATCATTTTTTAATTAGAACAAAAAATTCATTGAAATGAAATGCCTACAAGAATTTTTTTTTTCTGTAGAAGTAAAACTTCACAAAGATATTACCAATAAATGTACCTTATAGGCAATGAAACTGACACCATTGGATAAAATATTTAGGATGAGCAAAATATAAGATGTAAAATCTTTATAGACTAAATTTGAAAATCATGAAAAGGTCATTTGTAAAATTTGTGAAATGTGATGTGTAAAAAGATTATTATTTATTAATGATGTACTATATAAAATCAATTTCGATCGACGAAATATTACTTTGAGTCTGCCGAGATGCGATTGAATATGTTAACTGGGAAATTGCATCAATGTCAAGAGATAATCAAACGTTTATGATGAGTTATGATGAACAACAAATAATAAAATCACTTTTGATTTGCAGCGTAAACGGAGTAACTGAATGTTATTTTGAATTGCAATTGAACATTATCATTACTGTTGGATAGTATTTGCGAGAACTTGTCTATATCAACATGTTAGGTATGCATTACTATCTAAAACTTAACATTATAGAATTATTTCCTCAGCAAATAGATGTAGCCTGCCATTGATTAAAAAAAAATGTTCTTGGATGAGTTGTTTCACGCCTAGCCACTATAGAGGAAGAGCCAGTGACCAATTTTAGGTGGTCATTTCAAAAGTCACGAAACTTCCTGCAGTAAATCCTCTATACCTACTGAAAATGAAAAGCCACTTCTGGCAACCCTGTGTGGCCGGGGTAGACTACCCTAAAATTTTATGGAGGGTAAGAAATAAGTTTCATTTTAGTCATAGTATCAGTCATAAAATTTTAGGAAATTACTTTCGACAGTATTTTGTCTTCATAGAATTTTTGCCAGAGCATTTACATCTCACCTAGTTGTTGACAGAACGCTATAAATATTTATAAAAATAAAATCCATTTTTGTCATTTCATCAGTCTTCAAATTTTAACAGAATAAATTAAATAAATAAACAATGAATAATATACAATGCCAGACCGAAATTCCATCACCAACAGTCTGCCAGAGCGAAAAACGTGTTCGTGCAAGTGCAAGTAAGACAGTCTCACTCCAACCTGCGGGTTAGAGTGAGAGCGCTTATTGGGCATCGGTGGACTTCATTAGACGTAGATCGTTCGGTAATAAAAGATCCATGATCTTATACTTTTTGAAGTAAGGTGTCAGTTCAGGTGCTATGGCATCAAAAGTTCTTCTTCTTCGTTTTGGTCGATTGATGGTTTTTGTTGTATTTGTGGGAATTAGGTCGGGATGTACTTCGGGCTCTCTTTCAGATTCTTCTGCAGATTTTTCTTCTTCATTTGTGTGTAACATTATATCCTGGTAAATTATACCAACAGTGTCATGAACGATATCTTTTCCATTTACAGTTTCAACATATCTGTCAAAGTTGTCAAATGCAACACCAGTATGTAAATGTGGTGATTAAATAATAACTAGTGGCCACAAAATTAATGAATTTGATGACGAAAAAGTTGTTTCTGTTTCCAATTCTTCAATTGTGTGGTAGCCACAGCAATGCCCGTAACGGTTTATAATATCAATGATTTTTCTGCTGCAAGTGAGACTCTTAAATGATAAACCCAATGTAACATGTTTTGATGTTTTAATGCTACCATTGGACACATTATATATTATGTCTTTAGCAATGGATTTTACTATCCTTTGGCAAGCAATACTTTTATGCCGTCTACGATTTGTCCCACCCAATAATGAATAGCAAAAATTTTTCAAGTTATCTAGAATGGTGCACTCACCTACAATTAAATCTTCAACGGAAATATCGCTTGAGAAAGGTTTTTTTGTGATTTTTAATACACTTTTTCTCAAAATAAGTGCCGCTTTTTGTAAAAGTTCAGATTCTTCTAATTGTTGGAGTATTAAATGGGGTATTGTAGAGTTTTTTGGCATGATAACAATTCGATTATGCATGTTGACGATTCTTAAATCTTTACCATATTTTTTTTTCAATTTTTGTTTGTAATTGATGAGCTGTATATTCAGCTTCATATTCGTGGGAGTGCTCTTCGACTATTGCTTTTACTGAAGTCATGTATAAAGAATAGATGTGTGACAAAAAAAAACTTCTCTTTGCTGTTAAAATATTTTCTTCAATAAATTCACTTAATTCATCAAATGCTAATTCATGATAGCGACGGTATGTATGCCAATCAGTTGGTGAAGTTTCTTTTTCAATTGCTTTACATTTATTAAAAATCGACATTTTACAAATATTGTTATAAAAAAACGTTTCTCCATTCAAATTTTGGAATCTTTCCTATATATTATCTGCATTATTTAATTTACAGTATTTTTGAATAAGTTCAGTTACAAAACCCTTCTTTGTTGCATATAATTTTTGTTCTTTACCGCGATGTTGTTTTTTTTTCGCAAATCAAAAACATTCAGCATCTAATCCTGGTTCGATTATTTCAAGGTCATTATTTTCATCCTCGAGTTCTTCATCATAGATAGCATCTTGTTCCATTTGTTCTAATTCCGTGGTTGTATGTGAAATCGATGGCTGAGGTGATACTGTACGATTTCCAGGGGTGGCAGTCACAACACTTTCTTCATCTAAATATTTTTGGCTTACGGCAGTAAAATTTGAGTAACACTTGCTGTGGTATCCAATATGACTGTTAATTTCACCAGGTAATATCACATCACAAAATCGCATTTGATGTTTCTTGCGAGCGATTAACATTCTCCTACATTTATTAAATTTTTCTACTGTGTCAAACTTTACAATTTTATCACCAGTTTTTTTGCAAGTTGCACAAATCATTTTTTTTAAATGTAACTGTAGAACAGAGTACAGTTTCAGAAGTTTTTGGAAGATCAATTTTTCCATTTTCACTTACAACTTATAAGTGATTTATACCCTTGCTAAGCTAACTTAGCTAACAGGGACGCGTGTTAGAAACCAGCTTGAGCTCTTTCCACAATTCTTTATAAATAATAGAGTATAGTTGTTAAAAAAAAGTCTATAGCATATACTTCAATATAAAATATTTATTTTGATAGCGAAATCGACGCACGAGTAAAACTAAACTGCACTCCAAAAATGTTTATGCCCTTCACCATCTAGCGCATATCCTTTTGAAATCATCCTCAATTGTCGTAAAGCAATAAAAAAAGGATCGCTCGTCCAAATGAGGATGGTCGGTCGAGACAAAGGTTTATTGCTTTTGAGGTGTTATGTGATGGTCGATCATCACAATGACCTAGAGAATATCTGCGTCAAAGGTACAGAAAAATCTTTCAAAAGTGATGTTTCAAGAAGATTGAGAAATATCTATTGCATTATGTATCATTTTAAATCTACGTCTAATGAAGTCCACAGGTGCCCAATAAGCGCTCTCACTCTAACCCGCAGGTTAGAGTGAGACTGTCTTACTTGCACTTGCACGAACACGTTTTTCGCTCTGGCAGACTGTTGGTGATGGAATTTCGGTCTGTCTATATACTGTATATTATTCATTGTTTATTTATTTAATTTATTCTGTTAAAATTTGGAGACTGATGAAATGACAAAAATGGATTTTATTTTTATAAATATTTATAGCGTTCTGTCAACAACTAGGTGAGATGTAAATGCTCTGGCAAAAATTCTATGAAGACAAAATACTGTCGAAAGTAATTTCCTAAAATTTTATGACTGATACTATGACTAAAATGAAACTTATTTCTTACCCTCCATAAAATTTTAGGGTAGTCTACCCCGGCCACACAGGGTTGCCAGAAGTGGCTTTTCATTTTCAGTAGGTATAGAGGATTTACTGCAGGAAGTTTCGTGACTTTTGAAATGACCACCTAAAATTGGTCACTGGCTCTTGGTCTACTATAACTACGAAGATTTAAATATATTCAGTTGGGGAGTGCGGTAGAGAGTTTTTTATCACATAAGATACTGAATAAGATACTTCAAAATTATTACCTGAAACTAACCAATAACGTACTCGCCTTTAATGTTTATAAGCTCCTTCATCTCTCGACCAATTCATTCATTTCATTGCTCTTAAAAATGTCCGCTCAGTTGTCGAAGATGCTAGTTTTTGAGGCGCTCATCTTTCTCGAAGATTATCCACCTGCTTTAATAGACATCGAAGAAAAAGGATTGTAACCGGTTGGCAGAAAGTCAGGAGAGTACAGCAGATACTGAAAGATTTTATATTCGAGTTCTTGTAGTGCAAGTTGGACAGATTTTTGTAACATGGGGTGTTGTGTTGGCTTGAAGAAGAACGGTTTGGCCTTGTTGGTCGGGTCCCTTCAGTCAGAATTCCTCATTTCTTCAGTGCAGTTGGACAATGCATCTTTGTTAACCGTAACTTTCTTTTCGAGCATATTTCAACTACGTAGACCTTCCCGGGCCCTCAAAACGCACACCGAGGACTTCTTTTGATCGTTTGCTATTTGACATCGGCTTATCGTCTAGAGCCACCCACTTTAATTTATATTCACATAAACCCAGTGAAGATTCGATAGAATAATCCACACTTCTGTCCATGTGATGCTCAGTAGTAGGCGACGCTTCCAAATTTTCCTTGGAATATGGGTTGCGGGGAGCTAGTGCGATTTAGCACTCTTGCTCCATTCCTGTCTGTGAGTGTTAAACACTCACCATAACCTGACACAACACTCTATTAACACTCTATTATTTAGCTTACTAGTTGTTTATTGATCTGAGGCTTGAGTATTTGCCGTTTCTTACTTCGTCTCGGATTTTGAGGATTTCCATGGTTCTGTTTGGATTTTCGTCTATTCTATCAAATAGTTTCAGTGCTCGGTCTCGTATGTTTTTTTCGACTGTGTCGATACGTAAGTCATTGTGTATGTCCGTATTCCGAACATACCATGGACTTCGGCAAATCCACCGTAGGGCTCTATTTTGTAGGGACTGGAGCGGTTTTTTGTTTTTATTTTTGCTGTTTGACAGAAAGCGGTACTGCCATATAGTAGTGTTGGTCTGATGATTTGTTTGTATATTAGGATTTTGTTTTTTAAGTTTAACCGATCGGATGCGAGGAGTGGGTGTAAGGAGGAGAGGGTACCTATGCAGTGTGATTTTTTTTTATGTACGTGGGTTTTCCAAGTCATCCTGTCGTCTAGAGTTAGTCCTAAGTATTTAGCTGTCCTGTTCCATGGTATTGTGTCGGAGTCTACGTGTAGAGTCGTTGGATGTTGTCATCTGCGTCTTGTGAAGAATATTGCTTGGGTCTGTTCTTTGTTTGTCTTGATTTTCCATTTGCGGAAGTATTCTTGCATAATTTCAATTGAGTGTTGCAGTTTTGAAGTGATGACTTCTGCTTATCTTGATGTATAGTATATGCAGGTTTCGTCCACATATAATGATTCTTGAACATTATTTGGAAGGGTTGGAATGTCTGCGGTGTACAGATTGTACAATATTGGTGAAATGGGTGATCCTTGTGGAACTCCAGCTTGGATCGTTCGCAGGCTCGAGAGATGATCTTCGACCCGAACCCTGAAAGATCTGCCTTTTAGGAAGGTGTATATGAGTTGAATGTACGGTAGCGGGATAGAGAAGTCATGCATTTTGAAGATAAGTCTTGAATGCCAGACTTTGTCAAAGGCTTTCGCTATGTCAAACATTACTAGACCTGTTGACTTCCTGCAGTTAAATCCGTTTCTGATGTGCTGGGTCACCCTCATCAGTTGGAATTCCGTCGAATCTGCTTTTCTGAATCCATATTGTTCATCCGGAATTATGCGTTTTCATCACTTCATTCAGTCTGGTCAATAATGCCTTTTCGGCTACTTTGGAGATTGATGAGAGAAGGCTTATAGGTCTTCAATTTTGGGGGAAGGCATGGTTTTTCCCAGGTTTGGGTATGACTGTTATGATAGCCGATTTCCAGGTCGTAGGAAACCTACGCAAACGGAAAATAGTGTTGATTGTGTCTGTCAAAATGCTTAAAACGTTGTCTGGGAGCCACTTCAACATTATGTTCGTAACTGCGTCGGGTCCTGGTGCTTTCCGTTTGTCAAATTTTAGTGTAAAGTCTTTTGTTTCCTGTGTGTCAAGTGGCCGTACCACTTCTTCCGTTTGTGGTGGATTTTTGAGAAGGTTTCTGACTTGGATTAATATGGCGTCCTCTTCGTCAAGGTCTTCGTCCCAGGAGGTATTTTCACGGAATTGAAGCTCCAGCGTGTCTGCAAAGGCTTCTGCTTTACCGGATTTGTTGTATTTTATTCCGTTTGGGCCCTGTGTTGGTGGTCCAGAAGTATTTGGACATCCTCTAGAGGGTATTCTCGCCAGGCTAGAGGCTCTGCATGAAACTCTCCCATTGCTCATTTCGAAACTGGTGGATGCGGTCTCGAATTTCGTTTGTCAACCGGTTAGCTTTCGTTCTTAGCCTAGGATCACCCGTGCTCCTAGCTCTTCTCCGATGTTGATTCGTTCTCCTTATTTTAATTTTGATATCGCGCGGGAGTTTGTAGGGATTGTATTCCCTTATCGGAGTTGTGACTGTGTTGTTCTCTTTTGCCTGCAGGTGAAACTTTCGTTAGCCAGATGGTCATGGAAAGCTTGCCAGTCAGTTTTCTTCCTACTTCTTATAGGTTCATCTATATAGACGTCTTCTATTAAGAAGTGTACCGGTTGGTGATCTGAGGAGAGTTCTTTGAGGACGTTTATTCGTATATTAGCCTGGAATTCTCGGGAAATCCCAAAGTCGAGGATATTTCCGCGTGTGCGACCAAAATGCGTTGGCTCGTTGGGTAAGCGCAGGCTTGCGTTGTTGCGTGTGATGAATCTTTTAAGCTCAGTCCCAGCTTGATTACTTCTCACCGCACCCCATTGCCTATGGTAGGCATTGAGGTCTATCAATGACAAAGAGTAGCCCTTCTATTTCGAATAAAGTGTTCAAGTCTTGTTCGAAGTGCCTATTTTTTGGTGGGTTGTACACCGAAATGACCACAAACTCAAAAGTGTTCGTCTAAAGTTTGATGGCTGTTGCTTCTGTTATGTGTAGCTGTAGGGTATGGATCAGTTTATGTCTCACGCTTCTCCTCACGAGAATGGCCGTTCCTCCTCCCCTGCCTGTCAATCTTTCGTTTCGGTACAGATTGAAGTTAGGAAAATGAAAACGCATTCCGGGCTTCAAGAACGTTTCCTGGATGAGGATAATTTCGAATTTATTATCGAGAATAAATTGTTTAAACTCTCCAGTTCGTTGAAGCAAAGAATTAGCATTCCATGTGAGTATAGAGACGTGATTCAACTGGTTCATTTGTGTTTAAATGTGGTGAGTTGTGCCGCGAACATGCCCTGGACCATTTTTGCCATCATGTCTTTCATCATCAGTTGAGACTGAGATTGCATGCTGGCAAAAAATTGTCCCATGTCTGGCGGTGTTATTGTTTGTGTGTGATTTTGTGTTTGGTTGGTTTTGTGTGTGTGTGGGATGCTGGTCGTCGGTGTTTGTGTAGGCTGTTTTTTTGTGCAGCGGTCTGTGCGAATGTCTTCTTGACATTTTTTGGATTTTTCGGGCAACCCCCATAGCTTGCGGGGTGTTCTCCGCCGCAGTTCACGCATTTTGGCTTTTCTTCTACTTTTTTCTTGCACTGTGTGAAGTGATGTAAGCCGTCACATTTCACACATCGAGCCTGGGCATGACAATTCTCCAAAGAGTGTTCAAACTGTTGGCAGTTGTGGCACATTGGCTGGCCGTTTCGTGGTTTAATGGCCTGCACTTTGCAGATGAGCTGGCATACCGATTTTATGTTGTATATGGTTGTTTCCTCCTTTGGAAGGAGAACCTTAAGGAGTTTAGAGGGGCCAGTTTGGGTTTTGAGCCAGAATATTTCCAGAAGGTGGAAGCCTTGGGACTCTAGGTCTATTTTTATGTCATCAAGTTCTAGGCCGTGGAGGCCACGGATTACAATGTTGAGGTTTCTTCCCTCCGGGAGGAAATAGGTGTGGTATTGCCACTTGTTCTCGGTCAGAATTTTTGTAATTTTGCGGTGGTCATGTGTCGTCTCAGGTATTATCTAGATACCTAGATAAACCCTTTTTGCTGAAACAGTTTTGATGTTATTCTGTCTAATTAGTCTATTCAGTAGAGTCCATTTGTTCGTTTCTCGTAGGATGACTGGTTCTGTCCGTTGTTCGGTAGTTTTTGAGGTGGTGCCTGTTGTTGTTAAGTGAGGATTTAGAAGTGGATGGAATGGGCTGAGGAAAGGTTTTCGGTTTGGAAATCGTTATTGGCTGTGGGAGTTTTACCGCGGGTTTTGGGGCCGGTAAGGGTGGGAACTCCTCGTCTTCTTTCATCTCTTCCTCAACTTCTTCTTCCTCACCTTGTTCTATCTCTTCATCTTCTACTTCTCCTTCGGAAGAGGAAGCTGAATTGCTTGAACAAGCTGAATTGTTAGAGGAGGACGAGGAGTTTGCAATCCTCCGTTTTTTGTTTTTGTTCCGTTTCTTGTCTTTTTTATATTCTAATTCTTTAATTTTCTCTCTCAGGTTTAGGTTTTCTTTCCGCTGGTCGGCAAGTTCGTCAAGAGCCTTTTGCAGCTTTTCTTGATTGAGCCGTAGGTTTTCCTGGAGGAGCCTCATTTCCTTAAGGACTTCTCTAAGGTAGTAATTTGTGACTTCGGCCTCGCTGGGCCGGCCGGCTAATTGCGGTTTAGTCCTGTCTTTGTCAGGGTCCTTTTTATCCCCCATCCTGTCAATATCGCCGTGGTTTTTGTTGGTTCAAGTCAAGCCTCAGATTAATTTGATTTAAGACTTTAAAACTATTTTTTTTTTGTTTTGATTTAGTTATATATTTATAATATCAATAAGTTTTCAAGCATAAATATGTGTGTGATAATTGATTTAGAGTGTCGTGTATGGTATGGTTGAATGTTTCACTCACTCAGAAATGTTGCGTTCGTCTTCTTATCTTCCGTCCTTTTCAAATCGTATGGAACGTCCTCCGTTGTTCTTCTCACTCCTCATCGGCTCCTGTCCAAGTACGCCGTACTTCTCACCCGATTCAATTCTCTCATTTTTGTGCAATCAACATGCCTTGGACATTTCGTTTCGCACTTTACCTTGTTAAAAAACAAATAAAGTGTCGGGGGGAATGGTGACTTCTACATACTTATTCTATCTTTTTCTCTATAAAATAATGAAAAATTATATTGAAAAGAATTTCAGCCATTTTAAAGTGTTTGCCATAGGTTATCTGGATCTATTTTTTTCAATTTTGGACACTGATCGCATAAAGAAGGTCTTATCAATAATCAATAGTTAGATTGTATTTATATTGAGAATAATTTATTATTATGAGCTGAATGAGGCTTCGAGTTTTATTATTTATCTGGAAAAATTGGTTGGTTGCTGTGATACTTCAGAAGTGAATTTTAAAAGGCCTGAAAAAAGGAAGAGCCTTCTTATTATCCAATACGCATGCCACATGATTGCATAGAATGATTGTGAGCTAATCAAAGGTATCCTTGTCCAGATTTGGATACGTTATTCGAGCGGGAATATGACAGTCCTTTCGTCATACCAAACAGCATAATCAAAGCGTTTGTTCTGAAAAATTGTGAAATTGTGAGTGAGCCAGTCCGGAAGACTTCTTCCTCGTTTTATAATATTGGTGCTATTCGCGTGATTGATGTGTTGGTTCGAGGGCGTTGTCATCGATGGCAGTCTCATCAGCGATGCAAACACGTTCGATGTCCTAAAGATGCATAGAATGTTTTTTTTTTTAATATTTTCCACACCATACCACCGCCTCTCTTTTGTTACTGACGGTTAGAAAACTGTCGAATTAGTTTGTGTTGAAGTTAAAAATCTTTCCTTTTCCTCCATTATTAGTAAGATTTTGATAAAATTACTGACAAATTATGGTTATGTATTTATGATAAATAAGGCTAATGTAAACAGTCCATTTTACTAAAGATAAATGAACCCTGTATCTAAACGGTGTCTTAAATCGGTTGAATTATCTCTAACATTAGCCACACAAGAAAACTAAAATTGAAAATAAAACGAGCGCACAAAATTTATAGTGAATAATTGTAAATTTACATGAATTTGTACCATCCATAAGGGTGTTAATGAAAACTAAGTTAACAATAATGGGAGATCTTACTTTCCCTCCAGTATAGAATTACTGCAGCCACACTTAACGATTCTTATATGTACTTGGAAGAAATTCTTGGGAGATTCTAGTTGTAGCAAAGATGTGTTCTTGATTTCGGCACATGTGTAAATAACTTATAAAAAACTTATTAAAAATTTGCCATCGTATTCGAGAGCTTGCATATTCAGGACTCAGACGACGTACAGACGTATTTTATTTTCATCAAATGATAAAATAAATGAATTAATTTAATTTTTTATCAATCATGGGTAGACATGTTTTGTTTTAAGATGTTACAAAATAATATGAATTGCTTCGCATTCAAAAAACTCACTGAAACTAAACACTGAGCTATTATATCAAAACGTGAGATATTGTTTGTCAACGCGAACCAACAGTCCTGGCAAATACTAAGTATTGAATGAGTTTGTTAATGGTAGAGAAAAACAAATTTCAAAATTTTTTTATATGTTGGAAGACATACTTGACCGTTCCTAAGGATTCCCTATTTCCCGATAAATGTTTCAAGTAGTTTCATCATGTGTCAAGTAACCCATGTCGGATCCTGATCTACATCACATGTCTGATCCTTTATGTTTCGTAATATTTCATGAATATGGGATACATCAATTGTGCCCTCCTATAGGTTTTCTCCATATAAAAACTCGACTAGTTGCGAACATCTCTGTTTCATCACCATATCAAAAGTTAACAAACAAATCGAAGCCCGTTGAAAAGTTTCAAAAGTATGCGAGACGTATAAGCAGGAGTAACTTCAAAATACTCAGAAATTAAAATATCGGTGACTAAATTCAAAAGAATGAAATTGTAATCAAACTAGGTTCATATCTGTATAATAATTCGGAATATAAACAGTTTTTATTTATAAATTGTTGGGTATTGCTGCGAGATCTCATAAAAATTTTCAAATTAAGGCAAATTTAATATGTTATTGATCAATTGGAAAATAATTAGTAGGAAAAATGTTTCGTCAGACATTTTAAATGAGTGATGTGACATTTTAAATTAGTACATGTAAGTTAGTTGGAGGTTGGAATTTAATTTGAATCTACTCTAAATAATGTTTTATATCGAAATTTTAATTCAAGTTATATTCTATCAAATTCGTTAAAATGTTTCATAACTAGAAATCACATAATATTAGCTAAGCAAGATTGAATATTACTTAAAAAAAATATTAACATCTTAACTAAGTTAAAGACACACAAAAGAAATTCTTGTATATTTTTACTGAAAATATTTAAAACTTGTTAAATCATCTATCATGGTAGAATTTAATTGAAATTTTTTAGGTCTTTGTCAGTTATATGTAACTATAATAAAAATTTGAATAGAAACTTGCAACATTTATAAATTTACACTTGATAAGTCCAAACGGTAGATAGATTGTTGTGTATTGCTATAGAAATTTATATAAATATATTTAAAGAAAAATTTCAACAAATTAAATCTTTCAAGCATATTCTATTAAATTCAAATAAATTGCAATGACTAGCATTCGTCTATGGATTACATTAATATTTTCTATGAAAGGTTGAATTTCTTATCAAAATGGGAATATGGAATGTAGTAAGTCGATGAAAATTCAATAAAAATGTCTTGAAGAAATTTCGTAATTGATTTTCATAAGTAATACACAAATACTGATAATTTTACCAATTTTTATTTTAACATTCTTGTGCCGTTCATAAATCTAAATTTAGCAGCCAATATCATTGATGGATCAACACCAAGATTATATGAACAGTCTTTTTTTCTTGGGCTGGGGGGTGAAGGCAATTTACGCCCGGAGTGTGGGACTCCTAGGAGCGCATGCTACCAGACTACCCACTAAACACCTCCCTATCTGTCAAGAGATCCTAGCCTGGAACCGTTTGACACATTACTTCGGGCTAGGCCTCTTTCTACTTCGCGCTAGGGCACCGTCAGTCTAGAGAAATCTCCCTCCAGCGGGAGAGGGCAGGATGGAGGAGGACTGCTGGAAAGGAGACCTCCCTAGACCCCGCGCCCAAGGTTATCTATCGTATATTTTTTGGCAATAAGTATTGCCCGAGAGTAATGTGCCACGCAGGTCCATTTGTCGAAACTTTTCAGCATTTCTCCGACCAGATTGTCTGGAGAAAGCTCTCCCATCACCTCCCACAAGTCCTGCCGCATCCTGTTCCACCTTCTACAGTTGAAGAAGGTGTGACATGCGTCATCTCTTTCCCCTGGGCAGAAAATGCAGTCTGGGGACCGTGATTTACCAATCTTGTGCAAGTAAGACTGAAAATACCCATGCCCGCTAAGAAGCTGGGTAAGGTAATAATCAGTCTCACTGAAAAGTGGGAATTCTTTTCTTCGTGAGAATGACCACCTCGGTTTTCTCTAGTGCCAAAGTGAACCCACGGGTGGTCATCCATTCGCTCACTTGACGCATTAGCACTCCCAGTCTGCGCTGCGCATGTTCGACTTTACGTCCGGTGACCAGTGCTGCTATATCATCTGCATAGCCGACCAAGCGCGACTCATCTGGCAGCTCAAGCCTCAATAGTCCGTCATATGAGGCGTTCCACAAGTCTGGTCCCAGTATGGAGCCTTGCGCTACACCAGACGTTATCTCCATACTGCGTCGCCCATCTTGTGTGTCATAGAGCAGTCGGCGGTCCTTTAAATAATCCCTCAAAATCCGCATCAGATACCCTGGCAATCGGAAAAAATTTTCCAATGTGCCAAGAATATCCGACCATCTGGCGGAGTTGAACGCATTTCTGACGTCAAGCGTCACTAGCAAGACAACTCGTTTTTCAGTTTTGTGCGCTTCGGCTCGACGGACTGCATTCACCACTTCCATGATGGCATCGGAAGTAGATCGCCTTGCTCTAAAGCCATACTGCCGAGGAGATAGGTCCCCTACAGCACGAATTGCGTCTGTGAGTCTTCTTTTGATGAGCCTTTCGAACACTTTCCCGGCTGTGTCCAGCATACAAAGCGGCCGGTATGTAGATGGCAGCCCGGGGTCCCCTTTTCCCTTGCTGATCAATGTGAGCCTCGTCACCTTCCAGCGAGATGGGAACACACCTTCTCTCAGGCAAGCGTTGAACACATTGAGTAGCAAGTCAGGACAAACGTGGAAGACCATTTGTAGCACCTCGGATGGAATGCCATCTGGTCCTGGTGCCTTTCGAGCTTTCATAGAAAGCACCGCTTCCCCCAGCTCATTTTTTGTGAACGATGGACATTCGCCTGAGTTGACCTCGTGGGCAGCATCAACACGGACAGGGTGAGTTGGAAAAAGCGCCTGCACTATGCCGTCCATCTTATCTGCTTGAAGTAAATACGGCTTCCGTGAGGTACCGAGCTTGCGCCACACTACCTTGTAGCCGAACTCCCATGGATCCCTGGTCACATCGTCCACAAGTTCTCGCCAGCAGCGTGCCTTACTCTCGTTGATGAGTCTTCGGAGTTCTTTCTTCGCTGATCTGTATGCTGCTGTCCTATTGGATGCTTCCTCTACGTTTCTCGACCGCTGAGCTGCACGTCGAATTCTGTGACACTCGCCTCGTTTGTCTGCGATATCTTTTGACCACCAATGTACAGCAGGCCTGTCGTGTCGAGGCCTTCGTCGAGGCATAGATGAGCTACAGGCAGAAGTGATTAGGTTCATCGTTGACTTCGCCATTCTCTCGACTCCAGCCCTTCCGTTCCCCGAAGGGCATCCCGATGTCGTTCCGCCTTTTAGAATCACATTGGCGAAAGTCTCCACGTCCATTTTTCCGATATTTCACCCGGGAGTGAAAGATCGTTGAGACGAGCGAGGAGTGGTATCGGCGATCTCAAACGCGATGTATTGGTGGTCACTCGCTGAGTAATCCTCGAGTACTCTCCAGTTCAACGTCGTCGAAGCGAGGGACTCCGAGGCGAATGTCACATCTGGGATTGTTCCTTCGCAGCCCCAGCGCCGGAAGGTCGGTACATTACTGGTATTTAAAACCACCAACCCAGTCCTCGCCGACATGTCCAGAATGCGTTGCCCTCTGGAATCGGTTTGAGACATGCCCCACTCAACGGCTCTGGCGTTGAAGTCTCCTGCTACGAGTACTTTGCCATCTGTGTTCAGAACAGCATCCTCTAGCGCGTCCAGTCTATTTTGAAAAGATGGCATTGACTCATTCGGCGTCAGGTATACGCTGAAAATCGTTATACCCGAGCACCGAATTCACACGAAACCGTTTTCTCGGCCGTGACCTTGGATCTGGAGTCGCATGCTGCCACGAACCCAAACGGCAGCAGTATGGGAGTCATCGGAGAACCAGGCTGGTGACGCCTTATTTCGATGTTGTTCGCTCAGCAGCAGCAGATCAGCTCCCTTTTCTCTGGCGAACTGCTCTAACAAATCTTGTGCATTGATGCTACGGTGCAAGTTAATTTGAAGGGCCCTGATCATCACCTCAGAGCTGCTTTTACTTTTGCTAGTGCCTCTCTAAAGATTGGGCACGCGTCTGTTCCTCAACTTCTGTCGGTTAAGAGTTAAGATGATTACATAGCAAACAGCGCGGAGTCTCAACGCACTCTTTTTTCTTATGCCCAGGCGCTCCACACTTAAAGCAAAGCATACTACGGTCAGGGCCCTTGCAGTTCGAAGTGGTGTGCCCGTATCCAAGGCACCAGTAGCATCGTACTGTCAGTGAACAGTCATAGCTCATGATAAAGTTCAATCCTTTTTCAGTAGGAACTAATTGACATTTCCTGGTCTCTTTCAATATGTTAGAAGTTGGTCTTAAGGGGGAATAGGGTTTTATAATTTTTTTTCCGATTTTTTTTTAAATTTTGGATGAATGCATAACATCTAAGGAATGTTGTGTCCAAATTGCAAGTCAATCGAAGCAAAATTGACGAAGTTATGACTATTTTTATACCTGTCGGATTTTTATACCTACCTGACTCGAGCGCGCTATTGTTATCTGCTGCAGCTGGTTCGATTTCTATAGAATTCCTTAACACCACCCCTCTCTTTCTCTATAGAAATTTGAAAACGAGTACAAACGTGTTTGAATCTGTATTATAACTTTAGTCAATGTAGAGTATATAATTTAGTGTAGCAGTAAACGTTCTATCGAGCAGACGTACTCGCACTTTCCGATTTTCGCATCATTTGAGCTCGATTTTCGTTCAGTTTTCTGTTAAAATATCGCTAAAATGCCTTAAAAAAGTTACAAGATCTGATAGAACATCAACTGGTGCAAGATTATATCCATCTAAAAAAGTTGTACCTCCGCAAAAATGTAAAAACAAAGACATTTCAAAAAGTAGCGCGTCAGCTAAAAAATTAAAAGTGAAACCATATCATGATCAAGTTACGGAGGATCGTCAACTACCCTTTAGGATAATAGATTTTTTATTAGTCTTCTCAACAATTGCTACGCTAGTGAAATATAGAAAATGTGATGGAAAAATAAATTTTCATTCGACTAAAAACGAAGGCCTTGGATTTAACATCAAAGTGTCGTGCGAAAGCTGCAAACTGAATACAAATGTTCCGTCTAGTGCAAGAATAAATTCAGGTGTTTACGAAGTTTATTATCAGTTTGCTTTCGTGATGAGGATGTTAGGCCTTGGATTAGCTGGCTGTGAAAAGTTTTGCGGCTTGATGGATTTGTCTAGTAGTTTTTTAAGCAAGTTCGACGTACAATGACTATATGAAAAAATTGTGCTCAACTGTAAGAGAAGTAGCGAATAGATTTTTTCTATCTGCTATACAAGAGGAAAAAGCAGCAACAGCCAAAGAGAAAAATACTAAAGATGAAGACGAACTCACTGTATCAGGCGACGGAACATGGAAAAAAAGGAGTTTCTCATCTTTATTCGGTGTAACCTCGTTAATTGGCTTCTTCACAGGTAAAATTCTTGACATTTTCGTCAAAAGTTCATATTGCCACGAATGTCAAATATGGGAAAGTAAATTAAACTCTGTCCAATACGAAGAGTGGCATGAAGATCATGTAGCTGCTGGAAAGTGTCAGGCGAAGCATACTGGTGCAGCTGGAAATATGGAAGTCGAAGCGATAAAAACCATGTTTAAACACTCGGTAACGAATGGTGTGCGATATCGCAATTATATCGGTGACGATGACTCCAAAGCTTACTCCGGGTTAGTGAATTGTAAACCTTATGGTGATGATTTTTCAATGATGAAAAAGAATGTGTAGGACACGTTCAAAAAAGGATGGACACTCGTCTGCGTGAAATAGCCAAAAAGACCGTTGTAGATATTGAAAGTAAGGCTGGAAAGACGGTCTGTCTGGTTAAGGGAAGCTTACGGCTGAAATGATTGATAAATTGACGATATACTGCGGTTTGGCTATTAGACGTCACTCTGATTCTGTAGAAAATATGAAGAATGTTATCTGGGCAACCTTTTTCCCACTACAGTTCGACGGACGAGGATCCACATCATGAAAAATGCCCAAGCGGTGCGGACTCCTGGTGCGAATGGCAAAAAGCTGCAGCTGCTAATGCATTGGATTCGTTCAAACATACATACAGTGCTCTTCCCGAGGATGTTTTGAATGCCATCAAGCCCATCTATGAAGATCTATGAAGACGCCCTCCTGGAGCGATGTGTTGGAGGCTTTACGTAGAACAACAATGAGAGTTTGAACCAACTTATTTGGAAAATCTCACCAAAGCACTTGGGTGGAACCTCTGTCATCGTTGAGATTGAAGCTTATGTGGCAGCCTGTGTCTTCAATGAAGATGCTTTTATTTATTTAACCTTCATGCAAGACATGGGAATCAGCAGCGGACCAAACGCTCATGAGTGGGCGCGATCAACTGACTCCATGCGTATAGGCCGAGCAGAGCAGGAAGCTGGAAAACGAACAAAAGAAGGCAGGATTCGTCATAGACAGGATCAAAAAGATGCTTTAGACATCCTGGATAATTGCAACATTCTTTATGGACCTGGCATCGATGATTCAGTGTGAGGTAAGTCGATAGAACTCGCTTATGAACGTTTGATCTTAAATTTTTTAGTGTTCAAAACTTTAAAGCGTTTTTCCCACAACTCATATTTTCAAAGTCGGTGCCACTCATAACTTCAAAACTACTGCACCGATCGTTTTCAAATCTTGGACAATATTTTTGTACATAATTTACGAGGTAACGCTGGAGAATTTTTTTCAAATTTATTAATATTTTTCATTTTACAATAATAAATTAACCGATTTTTTTCGCAAAAAATCGTGTTTTTACCTTCAAAGTGTTCCCGGAAAATGAAAAATTGAAATTTCGGAAAACCCCTTCCAAAGTTACCTGGCCAAAGCGATTATCTAGCGATATAAATTTGGTTTTTTAATTTCAGATGATCCAGCACCGAGTTAGGAGTGTCACCGCCATTCAACTTTTTTTCCAGGTGCTCCAGAATAATTGCCGCCATTGCTGTATTTTTCAATATTTCTCCATAAAAATTTTACACAATATTCTTCAAATGTCATACTATAATGTATCATTCGTTTTAATAAATAAATTTCAACTGTTCCATAAAAAATCACAAAAATGTGCCTTTTTTCACACGTATTAACCCTATTCTCCCCTTAATTTCCTTGTTTGATTAATAAAAGAGCTAAAAATTTCGGCATTTTCGAGTTGTCCTAACGAGGATATTAATAAGTTGGGAGTAGCATAATTAATTTACAAAGCCGACTCACTTAGATCTGTAGGGTGTGTGTAAAATTATTTCCGGATGCCATTTTTCTCTAAACTGTAAACAATAAATCTGTGATGCTAATTTTGCGGCAGGTACACCCTTTTGGCCACTTCATTATTGTGACCATAAAAGGAACTGAATTGCGTTGCGTTTGCAATTCAGTTTTCAATTAACAGGGTAGCTTATAAAGTAACAAACTAATGACGGATTTCTCTGACGTATGATTATTGGAGCTGAAAAATGCGTCCTTTACAAACTTGTGAAGCGGCAACAGAAAGTTTGCAAAAGAGCTTAACCACAAGCGTCGACTCCAAACCAGGCTTTCTTCCAGGAAAGGTCTTGTTGTCTGCTTGGCGTGATTCTCGAGAAGTCATTTATTGGGAGCTTGGGCTCAAATCAAACGTCAAATCACGTTGTCCGGGTCAAATCAAACGTTTAATGCGGACTTGAAGCAGTTCGTGATAAGCGTTCTGCATGGTCACGACGTTATCTTCCACCACGACGATGCGATACCGCACACATCTGCAGTTACTCAGCTCAAATTAACGGAGATTGGCTGCGAACTTTTACCCCAGCCACTATATTTTCCCGATCTGGCTCTAACGGATAATCACTTAGGGGAATACACTACTGAAGTGGATCTTCGTACAGGACTAGCAAACTACTAGACTTTTGTTTAAAAAGAACGCTTATATTCCTTTTCAGTAATTTGCAATTTTTGTGATTAGTACTAGATGTATATACTTTAAATTTTTCTCATTTTGAAATGAGTGTCAATAAATTCTAGGCGACTGGTGGTGGTTAGTACATGCATAGAAAAAGAGATAACCGAGGATAGATCGTTTACGAATACCAAGTTTATAAAATGGAAGAAGAAAGAACAGATACTCTAGAACAATATTCAAAATCCAAGATGCGCCAGCAGAATTTAGTAGACCTACAGCTCAATAGTTTAGGGTACTGATTCAAGGTAGCTGAGCCTGTTTTAGAACTTAGGCTTGTGATGTCGCAGTAATTATTACTTGAACGAAAAATTACTAAAAAGGAACTTTCTTAATTAAGGAAGAGGATGTGATCTAGTCATCTTCGTATGATGACTAGAAAATCTTGCTCGTTCAATTTTCGTGTGGAAAGCTGAAGAAACATTGCTAGACAAAGTTTGACATATTTACCCCCACCAACTCAGCATCCTCGTGGAATCTTTAACTTTTCCGTAAAATTTTAGAATAAGAGGTTGAACAAAGCGTCTGTATGATATGCGCTTAATCATGATATTTCTATTTTTTTTTAATTTTTCAAAATAATTTTTTTTTAATTTTTCATTCAAAGAGTATAGTTTTAATTTACGATCTAAGAGCAAAATAGAACTAACTAGGTTTTTTTTATTGTTTTCCATCCTTTGTTCCATGTTTTGAGCAAATCGCTTGGGCAAACATTTTTATCATTCATTGTAAATAAAACAACTTAATTTTTACTAAGGAATCTATGAGAACGCACACGACAATCGCTGATGCTAATATCAGAGATTTGCTATATGTATAAGAATATTGTATTTATAGAATTGTATATCGTATATATATATATATATATATATATATATATATATATATATATATAAATATATACGATATACATATATATACACTAAGCGACATAATTCATCGTACGGCATATTAAAACATAATAGATAAGAAAAATAATCCATTTATTAAAAACAAATTTACATAAACTTTAGATTAAGACAAACATAGCAACAAGAAAACTGAAATCACTCAAAGCTTAAAACTTAAAAAAAAACCACAAAACTCAAAACTTTTCAAAGATTTGGAAATATCAATTGATTATTTCTAAAAATTAAAATGTTCAAGCGACAAAAGTCATCGCACGATTACTTTTACAAGGGTATTTATTCACAGTAAGGCATAAGTACCTGGTTGGGCCTCCTTTAGCCTCCAGGACCGCTTGCATACGCGATGGCATGGATTCGACATGTTTCTGGGTAATATTTTGAGGAATACCATTCCATTCATGTTGCAAAGCCTTCTTTAGAGAAGACTTTGAAGAAATGTATATGCAACTGTTTTTCGAGGTAGTCCCACAAATGTTCGATAGAGTTTACGTCTGGGCTCTGCGGTGGAGAATGCAATTGGCTAGGGGTATTATATAGTAGCCACTCACGTACAATACGAGCTGTATGCTTGGGGTCGTTATCTTGTTGGAAAATATAGTTGGGACCCAAATTCATTTTACTCACAGATTGGCGTAAGTTGTTTTTTAAAATATTTAAGTACACATGCTGGTCCATTCTCCCATCAATAAAAATCAGATTTCCGACTCATGCACCTCCAAACAAGTACGTTACCTCCACCATGTTTCACGGTGCTCCGCAAGTTTTTAAACATCTAGCGCAGTGCCATCCTTCCGCAAAACTTTTGCTGGACTATCGTGACCAAATGTGTAAAACTTGCTTTCATCTGAAAAAATAACTCGTTTCCAGAATGAAAGGTCGTCATTTTTGGGAAGGAGAGCAAATTCTTTTCTTTTAAGCTTATTAGCTTCACTAATGAATTGTTTCTTCCTTGCAAGTCTCGAAGAATACCCGTTTCTTCTCAAAGTTATCTGTACTGTTCTAGCACTTATCTCTACATTGAACTTTTCTGACAACTCTTATTTTATTTTCACATCACTAGCTCTAGGATTTTTGCGCACTGCACTCACTATTACCCTTTCGCTTCTTTGAGATAGCTTAGGCGGACGACCTTGCTTTTTCTTGTATTCCACTGTTCCGGTTTTTTTATAATTTTCAATGATGTGTTGAATTGTTGATTTCGATTTTTTGGTGATTTTTGCTATTTCACTTAAAGATTTCTTTTCAGAAGCCCACAAATTAACAACAACTCCTTAAAATCACATGATGTCTCCTTTCGTTTATTTTTTTATTGGTGCCATAGTGCAACTAAACTTGAAACTACCTGTCAGTATTTTATCACGATTACTGCGTTGAGACTGAACCTATTTCCATGCAGTACAACCCTAATGTTGGGTACGGACGGGTTAAAATAGCCGTAAGATGATTTTTGTGAGTAATAAACGGTACTCTAGTCTTTTTCAGCTATTATGAGAAAAAAATGTCAGGTCCAAATTGTAATCAAGCATGGTAGTAACACTTGTAATAAAAATCACAAACAACAAATCAAACTCAGCTGCTGAGCTTCACTTACCAGTTTCTGCGTTACGTCCCATTTTAAAGAATAGAGAAGAAATTAAAGAAAAATACAAATTGGGATGTGTGCAGAGAAAAAAGCAAAAGGTAGAAAAGTTTGATAAATTGGAATAAGTTTTAGTGGAATGTCTTCATCAAGCACGAGCTTTAAAACTGCTCATAAGTCGCCCCATAATATGCGAGAAAGCGCGTAAAATTGCTGAAGGCTTACAGCTCACTGATTTTAACGCTTCAAATGGCTACATAGATCGTTTTAAAAATCACATCGGCATTGTGTACCGTCAAATCAGTGGGGAATCGGAGACAGTGGCACAACAAGATGTTGATACATGGATGACAACACTTCCCGAATTGTTGCAAAATTACGCACCGCGAGACATTTTTAACGCAGATGAATTTGGTTTATTTTGTAAATTTATGCCAGATAAATCCTATGTTTTCAAGGGAGGAAATTGTCATTGTGGTAAAGTAAGTAAAGAGAGACTGACTGTCCTGGCCTGTGTCAATTCCGATGGGTCAGAAAAGTTAGGTTTGCTAGTGATTGGAAAAGCAAAAAATCCGCGTTGTTTCCAAAAATGTAAGATCGCTCCCCGTAACATATGATGCACAATCTCGAGCTTGGATGACCGGCATTCGGTTCGTTGACTGGTTAAAAGCTTTAGATGATCACTTCCAGATTAAATGTAGACGCATAATTCTATTCATTGACAACTGCCCCGCTCACCCTAAAGGTGGTGAACTCAAGAATATCAAGCTTGTTTACTTACTGCCAAATGCGACAAGCAAATTTCAACCGATGGATCAGGGAATTATAAAGGTCCTAAAGCAAGTTTACAGGACAAGACTGATACACCGCTATCTTCAAGAAATGGAACACCCTGACAGCAAACGACCCTTGACTGTGCATGATACGATTCTAAATATTGCAGCGGCATGGGAAGCAATTAAGCCTGAAACCATTCAAAATTGTTTCAAGAAAGCAGGTTTCAGAAATAACGTGGTTGACGTCGTGTTGGAAGAAGAAGAACCCGAGATACTGCAGGGTTTTCCTGGATATTCTTCCATTGATGACAATGTAGCACCGTACGAAATTCAATTGAAGATCTTATTGAGAATGTGAATAACACACAAAACGAGGCCCTAAGTGATAATGATGAAAGTCAACTCCGCTTTTGTCAAACGCCCAGGCATTATCAGCTGTTAATGATTTAAGACGCTATGTAGCTTCTTTGGATCAAAGCGAAGACGCACTGCAAAAGTTGAATTATGTTGAAAATCTTTTAATTGCTAATGCATCAAAATCTTTCTGTCCAACCAAAATAAGTGAGTATTTTAAATAATGTAATTATAATTACACTACGTATTTAATGTAATTTATAAATGTATAATTTAATACCTATATATACCAAAATTAGAACATAATACATAATAATATGTAGTACACATTATTTTCCCTATCCCGCATAATACGCTTTCTCGCTTAAGACGAGTTTTTGGTAGGGTCCCTGAGAAATCGTCTTAAGCGGGTTTTACTGTATATGTATATGTATAAATAAATAAATCGGTGTCCTCAATCCACTCTATGCTCACAAGCAATTGAAGAGGTTGGACATGGATCAAATTCCAGAAGATTTTCAAAACCAATGAGAATATTAAAATTGTAAAATCTGTTTCATATACCAACATTTTAAGGATGCCAACAAACTTCTTTTCATCTGCATGCAAAACTGCACAGATCTTGATGATTTAAATTCCACGTATAGAATTCAGAATACTTAAATGCCTGCCAAGGCCGACACGTGTACTGGAGCAATCACCAAATGTTGACATGGGATGGAATATGTGTCCGTGCATGTGCTGTGGCGCGTTGGCTTTAAACTAACACTACATCGGTTTATTTTTTGCCAAGGTTACATGGTTAAACATGGCACCAATGTAATTGTGAATATTATTAACGATTAAAAGCTCAGCGAAATTCATTCAGGCCACATGGAAAACAAAACCAAAATAAAGTGTAAAACGCAAAAGAAACAAATAACGCACAAGAGCAGTACAAGCTAACAATTGACTCAGACGATTTGCCGGTTCCCACAAGGTACACGTGCCGCGAAAGCTCTGTTATAAGTCCACTGACGATTTAGTGATAAAATATCACATATGTGATTCCAAGGAGGCTTCAGCATGAATAAAGTCATGGCCCACAAACAGTTTTGCTCCACCATATGATCACGTCGGTTGATCTTCCATTAAATTCCCTTAGTTGGACTCAAGTTGTCGTTTTTTTTTGTTTGAATGTCCATAAAGTTGTACTTAATTGGTCCTCGTTAATTTAATTGCCAGAATGCAAGTGAAAGCTGTAATAATTTGAATTAGAAACGGTTATCGGATCGGAGATATCCGTGAGTGATATTAGGGAATAAACAAAAAGGATGCCAAATTTTGTTGCAACTCGCGCCCTAGAAAAAGGACCTCGTATGGAGCACTTTTTACACTTTTAAAATCATACGTAAAAAATGTTGGTGCGATCAATGTTCACTTCCTCTTGGAACAAACCCATGTGCCATTGGTAATTTCGCATATGATCGATCAAATATTTCTTTCATTACTTATCAATAGTTCAACGACGCATTTTCATGACCCAGTTTTGATAGTGTCTGTTGATCGGTGACCGCATAGCGAAAGATAAAAATAAAAGTAAAGATAATAAGCAAGACTTGGAAAGTTCGTTGTGCTCATGATCATGATACGGATGTGTTGATATCTGCATATAAACATATGTGAGGAGTTAAAAAGTTTTGTGCTAATATAATTTAGTGTCGAACGAAAGCTCGCGTGTGTTTTGAAGAGTTTACTATCGACAGCAGCGATTGGACGAGTGTGGCGCAGCTGATGAAATTGATGAGGTAAATTATACCAGCGTATGTAATTTCCATTGAATGAGGTGCATATAATACGCGGTATAAAGTTGTTTGTTATTTTTCACAAGTTGTTTTTGTTTACGGCGAATACCAAATTAAAGTCTGATTAGTTTAGTAATATTTCATGATAAAATGCATTCTTTAAATCGTGAGGGTATCGCAGCAGTGTAAAATGTTATCCTCAGGCTCATATATTCGTATCGAGGATTCCAAACCCAAACTCGATTTTCATACATAATACACGGAAAAGAAAAACGCATACATGATAACTAAGCCAGGCAAGGATCCTTGTTAACATACTTTTTAAACCGGTATGCCGTCAATTTTTTGTATTCAGGGTTTCCATGAATCTTCAGGGCGATTTCTAGTACCTAGAAGAAAATTTAAAGGTAGGCTGCTCGGGATTGCAACTAAATGCTCTGTATAAGCATGTACATTTACATTTACAGAGATAATTTATGACACAAAAGCTATGGAACAAAAAACCACATGTTCTTACGTGTTATGTACTGTACTAAGGATCCGAAGTGGTGCACAAAGGATCAATCAACTGGACTTATGAAATTGATGTGGCAACCGTATAATTAAATTATAAATTTCATTACGGGAATTACAAATGGGAAGTAGAGCAGCCCATTTATAATGTAAAGGCGAGGAATTTCACTGGAAATAAATAAGGAGGAATAAATGTATCTGTTTCAAATTAGTAGTCTCTTGATTTCGTTGGTTTCGATGTTCTCGTTTAAGTTGATTGTTTGTTTCATTGTCCATTTTTTGTAAATTCAGCATGATTAAGTGCAGTCTGCATATTTACCAATAGCATGAATCTCAATAGACGCCCACCCATTGCGTCCGCTATTATCAGGTTTTATCCTTACGACTAGCTGCAGAGCGGTTTTAAAAAGCATTGGAGTGTATCAACTTCCCTGTTTCACTGGTATCTTCCTAATCGAAGGCCGATTCGATTAGGAAGATACCAGTAAGGTTTTTTTTCTGGAACCTTTCAAAGCTTTCATGCATAATTACGTCAGCGCCTAATACATAAACCTTTTTGTAATTACTTTTAAGGAGAATTTTCATGTTGTAAATAGAATTTTATGGATGTAAACTCGACCAGACAAACATGAAATTAAGGGAAGATTTTCTCTCCCAGCGGCAGAAAAAACTAACATGGGAAGAAACATTTGCTTTCATTTCTTACTGGAATCCGAATTTGTTTTTCGCAATCACATACTCCATCAACTTTTCTCAGTTACGAATACCAATGGCATTCATTACTGATAAGGACACTGAAGGTTAAACGTTGCTGCGAATGATTCTCGTATCATTTCAATCAGCAATTAGCTATCTATTTTTGCGTGGTATTTATTGTACATATTTTCCTAATTTTGTATTTAAATTTCGACTTCTTTTCAAAATCGCTTAGTTTTTCTTATGAAAGTTGACAAAATTTTCCACCAGAGCTCGCGCTAATCACTTAGGATTTATTACCGAAGTTACTTAGAATGCAAACACGACGAGAGTAGAAGTGGAAGTTCCATCGACTTGGTCTTCGTTGCAGTTCGTTCGCATATCTCACGTTTGCCGACAGTCGCATGCTTTTCATGCTTTTTTCTCGCCATAAAAATAATAACAAAAGCAGCTGATTTTTCATTCGTCGCATGAATATGCGCGCAGTGTTTGTGTACACACAAGAATCATCGCACACCACGCAAAATAAAAGTGATGCGGATGTAAACAGAAGAGGGTTCAAGAGTGGGAAATTTTCACGTTCTCGGCAAGTGTAGCGAAATGGGCGAAATAGACAGTTGTCCGTCGATCGAAAAGTAAGAAAACCTGGCGAAAATTTCTGATGGACGAGTAGTAAACAGCGAACAAGCAAAAAGTGCGTTCAGCTGGTTGGACTTGTCGCGGTTGGTTTTGTCGGCGTTGGTATCAAGGAGAGGGGACTGGATGATTTTTTTACTGGTTTCGTCATCCCTGTTGAGTTTGGTTGCTGATGGCTGGTGGCTGGTTCGAGCAAAGCATAGCACAGAACGAGTGTCACGCGTTAGGTTTGTAGGATTGTGAGTGTTGTACGTTTTGTCGGTTCATAGAAATTCGGACTCGAAGAAAATTGCTTCCTTGTAGCGCTGGTTCGGGATAGGAGTGCGATCATTAATAGTCGGCCGTGAAGTGTGTGGCTGTAAGTTCGTCGCGCCAGCCGAAATTTGTTCAACGCAATTGAATCTACGGAAGACGACTTTAGGTGTAGTTTTATTTGCGGGCAACAGATTCGTTGAGTGCTGCAAACATTTGGCAGCTAGCAAGATTATTCGATAATAATGAAGCTGCTGCTGTACTAGGCGATATAGTGACTGTGCTTTGTGCTGACCGAAAGAAAATTAAATATTTCATAAGTTGGTTAATTATCGCTGAAAATCAATTTCTCAAGTTTTCACTATGCGTGGTGAATGCTAAGAGCGTCTCTGTGATCTACGGAATACTTTCTTCTACAAGTGCACCAGGTGAGTCTGGAAGTTTGCTAGGCTTAGAATATTGGCATTCATGTCGCTTTGTTCATTCTCAACTTGGTTCTGATTTTGACTCACACGGAGACGTCATCGCAGGTAGCTTGCCTGAAATAGGTTGTAGATTGTTGCTGATGCAATAGTGCCTCACTATTGATAGTTGAGGCAAACATCTGATGATTTGTATAAAATTTCATGGTACGTTTTGAAAGTCAGTTGAATTTTTGTCGATTTTCCTTCAACTCAGCAGAGTGACATTCAGTTTGTCACTTGTGTATTTAGATACAAAGAAAAGAGCATCATTCTTCTCACTCTGGTGTGCTGAACGAATGCGGGGTGATTTTGACAGCCTATCAGCTGTCCCGGTTACACATATGGCGTTCCGAAGAAATGACAAGTCGTGTTGAACTGTGTAGTCGCGGAGCTACGATTCGCTGGGTAGAGAGTGTAGATGTAGTTGTTAGAAGAAAAAACAAAGCAGTTGGGCGCTTGGATATAGAGAATAAAGTTTGTTGTGACGGAAGAGCTCATGACGACAAGTGGAGTGTGGTGAAAATTGGTGAAAATCCTGGGGGTTGTCGACAGAGCGACATTGTATTCGGGATGACATTCGTCAGCCGAACGAGACGAGGGGTTGTTTTGCTTGCACTCGGGATCGGCTGGGTGACGTTTTAATTTGTTTCGCTTCACTCTTGAAAATTCGTGTGAATTTGACTTTTTCGTTTGAATTTAGTGAGTGGTTTCCACAAATAGAACTACCTGAGTCAGGTAAGGCTCGTTATCACCTGATTTTAAGTTGAAATTTTCACCGATTTGTTGGTATTTGGATTTTACGTTGAACTTTCTCGGGAACGTTGTTTACATATTTGTCAGCGATGGTTTAAGATTTGAACTGGTTGTGTGTTATCTATTGTCGAATAAACTGAAGTGGAGTATGATAAAAAATGTCTTCGCAAAGAATAATTGTTTAAATATTTCGAGACAGTTGAATTTTGCGTGCAAATGGCAAATGCTGTGTGGTTGTTGCTTATTGATTTCTACTGGAATAAAAGAATGGTTTTGGTAAAACCGCTGCGGGGGGTTGGTGGCTGATTCGATGCTAGAACGAAAGGAAGGGTGCTAGGAGCGGAGGATGCAGTGTGTATCGACCCCATTTGCTTTGTTCGGCATTTGGTCATATTTTGTGGGTGTGTTCGTGTACAAGGGATCGTTTATGGTTGAAGAGTTTAATGCAAGGGGGCATGGCGGGTGAGTGGTTGCATTTGACTGGCGGCTGTTTGGTATTTTTGTTTACGACACAGTTGATCATTTTTATCAGCAAGATGGTTGCAAATAAAGGGGAACGTATAGATTGATTGTTAGCCGGATGATAGCTCTGATACGTTTTGAGTGAGATAACGTGGAAATATCGTCCCGAAAAAAAATTTGGCAGATAATTACAATCAACGCTTAATTCCTTCCAGCCTAATTAATCTTGGAGTAGATGCAATACTATAAAGACGGGATATAGTTGCTCTACGTGTTCGACGAAGCATAAATT
Source organism: Stratiomys singularior (assembly GCA_954870665.1). NCBI lineage: Eukaryota > Metazoa > Arthropoda > Insecta > Diptera > Stratiomyidae > Stratiomys > Stratiomys singularior. Next base: position 108,231,420 of record OX940879.1, on the reverse strand, counting down.
CTAGCAAATATTTGATATCATTTAATTACACTGACTGAAGGTAAGCAGTTCAGCCATAAGTTTTCAATAAAATTGTTTTGAACCCCTATAATATGAATCTCTACCCTGATTCTATAATGATATCTTAAATTTTTTGGATTATGTTGGAAGTTGGTAAAAGACAATCCTTTTTGTTGGTCGTTATCATTATTTATGTACCTTTTAATGATACCTTTCCTCAACCGAGCAATGCTATCAGTTATCAATGAACGTTTTTGTCAATGTTAAACAATATCTTCGCCGTACTTCTGTCAAATAGAAGTATTAGACGGAAATTTTTTGTCAACAGACCCCTATTTAGCAGTTTCCTTATAAAGGTTGTTAGTCGTAAATTTAGAGGATATGCTACTCGGCCTAGTAAAATGCAGCGTTAAAGGATTATGATAGGCAAATATGACGCAAAATATTCCTAAATTATAGCAAAGTCCACCATGAAAAGCCCAGAACGATAATTTCTAATGAATTTGAAACTGTTCCACGAAATATCGGCTTTTAAGACTATGACGTCCGGTGACACAACAGTGGTGTCGTACGTAAATTATAAAACAATTAGAACAGCCGGCGTCAAGCGTAGAAATTTTAACGAGACGTGCGGGCGAACAGTGTTAATATATACTTCCGTCTAGAAGTACCTTCCAGACATTGAAATGTATTGTAATTGCTAGTCTGTATATGTCTATTCCTCGTCCATGTGTATAATCTGGAGAAAATTCAAAACTTCCTAATAAATCCGTCTCAATATATTTTGAACGATAAACAATTAACGAATGTTCTGGTTGCTGTATTGCAACAAATCTGAGCTAATTTTTCTTTCAAATAAATTTATGATTTTCTATCAAACTTAAGCTTATCTGGTCATCTGGAAGTCATGGGCAAACCAATTTTCTATGAGTGGACCTCACTAATGTTCTTTGAGGAATTGCTTATTTAATGGTAACCGGAATGAGGTTCATGAGATATAAGTATGTTTAAAAAAAACCTCTTAATAATTCAAAGTCATTGCCCAACCGGTTCGTTCTAATTGAAGAAAAAAATCTTCATAAGTAGATGCTAAGTATTAGGCGAAAACATTCTTTACTGGCGAAGGAGAAGTAACGAGTGAGATTCTGTTGCTGTAATTGAGTTTTCTTTCTTGACCGACCTTGTTATCCTTATCCAGTTTCCGCCGTGCAAAAAAAAAAAATTAAAGCAAAGTATCTGAAGTTTATTTTTCGGGCATCCTATCAACATTCAATGACTTCTCTTATGCCATCGATAAATCTCTATCTGTTGACTGGCTGTTACCATCTGTTTAGGTACCAGTTCAAACTACGATTGAATATTGGTTTAGGCAGAGCACGGTTAAATGCCAATGAATGTATTGGATGTACTATGGTATAATTCAGTGCCATTTATAGTTTTTGGGTGTGGATAGAATTTCTTCGATTATATTTAATGCGAAAATGAAACGACTTGTGTACATAAATACTCAGCACGTGAAAGAAACTTAATATGTTAGCGATTCATACGTCGCTACAATTTGCCTCCTGGCTGTTTTAAGAAGAGGAAGCAGTGGCGCAAGAAGCCAACAAACCTAACAAACTGCTTCTGCTTTTATTTCCATTACAAAAACCAGCCAGCACCACTATATGTAGCAGTAATTTGCCCGTGCTGGTATTTTTTCTTCTCTGTATTTTCAAGGTCTTCACTATGAATTCGAAAAAATTTGTTTTTCATGACCCGCTTTTTGGGAAAGTTTCACACGTAGTGTGGCTTATGCATTTAGACCGGCTACTGATAATGAAAATAAAATTTGAATTTAATGAGGCGGAAGCATCAAAACGCAACTAGAAATACACATGCTAAGTTGTATGTCATATAAGCTTATGTGTGATATTAACACGAGGTGGATGTTGGTGTCCAAATGGTTTTGTTACATAATTTGTTGATGTGAAGGAGGAACTTACGCAAATAGAAAAATGCTGAGAAGTAGTAATCTTAAAATAAAATTATTTCCACCTATTCTGGGTTTGAAAGGTCACATTTGGGAGACATAATATTTTCGATTAAGTTTTGTGATACAGATTGTTTGTAATTTTTGAATTTCGATGAAACGATTAAATCCAAGTTGTACTAATAACCAATTTACTTTGTTTCTTTACAGCTCCAAACACTAGCCGTTCATCCGAGTCTAATTATAATTTGATGCAACCCGGCTCACGACTCTTGACAACATTTATCCTTTAAAAAGTTTATTTAGTCATGAGTGCTAGTGATTCTAATAAATTAGGAATTTTCGAGTGAATGTATGCAAACATGTAAGACCTTTGTAAGTAAAAAAGGTTTGCCCCGAAAATTGGGAGTTACATATTCGTTCATTACAATAAAAAAAAAGGTGTTTAAATATAACGAATAGCAAGATATAATGTTCAGTATTGTTAAAATAGATAAAAGTGTAGAGTACCGCGTTAAAGACATTATTTAAATAATTCTTTTTGTACTCAACAAAAGAAGAGCAGTTTGTAGACAACATTTCAATAATATGCTACGATTACTCGTTATATAGCAGGCACATTTGTGAATAATTAATGTAAATATACGAAATATTCATCTATCAATGGTATGTCGGTGCTGTGCCGTGAATTTAAACGATTCGTTTTTAACTATTTTCCCCCCGTCGCTCTAGACTGCAGCAGTTTTCCAAGGATAAAGCGCCCGAACAACTAAATCGTCAAAATGTTGTACGTATTTCATGTGGATTGCGGTCGAATGATGAAGTTCGACATGAATATGGCATTATCTAAGTAAGTGATGAATTTTTTGTTGAAATATTGTAAATTTAGATTTCATATTATTTAATGTTTTCTTTTAATTAATTTAATCAAGTTCATACGCTTGATCGAATCAATCAAAGTACTGCTTTAAAACTTGTTTTACCTATAATAATTATCACTTTTTCGATATTGATTGACTCCGATTGATATTCTAATTCTAATTAATAAACTCCAACGATACTCTGCAATTCGTTGAGTAGCGTAATATCTCAAGAAATATATTATAATAGGTGTATAAATATGAAATGCGGATTTTTTCTACTTGAAATATGCATTTATTTGAATAACAGAACGAATGCATTCAATAATCAAAGTATTGGCCACCGTTAGCTACGACTTTTTCCCATCTTTCTGTCAATTGATGGACTCCGTCTCAGTACCACTTCACATTTTTTGAGGCTAACCACTCATCAAACTAACTTCTTCGTAAGAATGGAAGTGCTGTTCCGAATGTCCGTGCTGCATCGATCGAAACAAGTAGTAGTCAGAAGGAGCCAAGTCTGGTGAATACGGCGGGTGGGGCAGAAATTCCCAATGAATGTTTCCCAAATAGTTCTGGACAGGTATTGCAACATGCGGCCGAGCATTGTCATATTGAAAAATGACTTTATCATGTCTTTGGTGAAATTCTGGTCGTTTTTTCTTAAGTGCGCGGTTCAATTTGATCAGTTGTTGTCGGTAACGTTTGCCAGTAATAGTCTCACCAGGTTTCAGCAGTTCGTTATACAAAAGTCCCTTACTATCCCACCAAATACACAGCACAGTCTTTTTTCCATGAATATTTCGCTGGCCTGGGTCTACCCATGATTTTTTGCGCTTGGGATTGTCGAAATAAATCCACTTTTCATCGCCAGTAACAATCCGATTCAAAAAACCTTTTCTTTTCTGTCTGGCAAGCAGAATTTCACAAATAGTTTTTCGCTTTTCGATGTCTCTTTCTTTCAATTGATACGGCACCCATTTTCCAGCTTTTTGAATCTTTCCCATACCTTTTAAACGTTGTGAAATGGCTGCCTGAGTAACTTCCAACTTTTTTTCAGTTTGTGTGTTGTCTTCCTCCAATAATGCTTGCAAATCTGTATCTTCGAATTTTTTTGGTGGTTTTCCACGGTCTTTGTTGCTGACATCGAAATGGCCACTGTAAAATCTTTTAAACCATCGTTCACAAGTGTCTTGGCTTGGGACATGTTCACCATATGCTTCCCCTAACAATCGATAAGTTTCTGCTGCCGTTTTCTTCAAATGAAAGAAGGTTATTAGACTTCCCCGCAAAACCTCTTTTTCTGGCACGTTTTTCGACATTTTTGAAGCGAGAAAAAACTATGTTGTTTGTACAATCAAAACCTATGACATACTGGAATTTGTTGACAGATGTTTACCCTCCAAAATGCCATATTAGTTATCCTCGACACAAACCATATGTAATGGTTATGTCATCTGTTAGTAAAATCCGCATTTCATATTTATACACCCAATATAACAAAAATAAGACGTAATTTCTCTCTTAAAACTAATATAATCATGAAAAATCTTAAAGAAATGCAATCTTCAATTTTAAATCTGGAAAAAATCGCCATCTGGCTATAAGGAGTAAGTCCGTCAAGTGTATTTGAATTATTGTTATAGTCCATGTGTCGTTTGATCGATGCACTTTGAGTACATTTATCAGATTCTCTGATGAACAACTAAACCAAAAAACAACCAAATGTCTAAAGGGCTTGATTAAAGGCTGAAATACAATAGCGCGAGACCGCGATACGAGAGCGGGACGACAGTATCGCAGCAAATGTCAAGCAGTTTTCGTAACATGCATTTGTATGCGACATCGTACAATGATTGCGATGCGTTGATGCGAGGCGGGAAAATATTCGGGAAAACGAAAATTCATCGCAACGAGGTGGGTGATGTTTGTCAAATGTAATATGGCGCTTAAATTAAATTTGAAATTCAAACGCCTTAATTACTTTTTAAGTACTATGGTTATTTCAAATGAATTTTGAATGAAAATTTCATGCATCCTAGTTGAGGCTTTTATTTGCTTGACGAAGGAAAAATCCAAATTCAAAACTTTTAAAAAATCAAAAACAATTTCAATTGAAACGTCACTTATTTGACATTTGTCATATGAACATTATTGTTCCTCGCATCGCATGCATTGTAAATTGAATGCGTTGCGTGACAACGAGCGAAAATCTCGTCGCGCTCACGTATCGTCGTCTCGCGGTATTGTATTTCGGCCTTAAGACTAAAGAATCTGACGAGAATGTTTCAAATACATCGTCGCACTAGTTTCGGTGCATCCGCGTCATCTTATTGAAGCCACTCGGCATAAAATTCAACGAGAAGGAAAATGGCTTAGCTAATGATACATGTTGCATGCAAACTGAGAATTTCTGTTAGGAAATGCCGCTTTTCGGGAATTCGTTGTATGATGATGTTCGGACACCACAAGGCTCGATTAAACATTCTGATGCGAAGAATCTAATTTTTTCGGACATTCGTGCAATGAAAATTCCAATCCTTTGGCTATCGTAGAATAATATAGATTTCATGTTGGTCCCTGAAGTTTGTATCATTTTCTTTATTCCAACCCTTAGAAAAGAGAAGTAGAGAAGAGCCTTAGAAAAGGCTTAGATCAGCCAATAGTTAAGATCGAATCCTGGTTTCCCAATACGTAAAACCAAATCTTGTCGTTCCGAATGTGTCGCGACCAATATTCGTGATGTAGTGATCGCACCGTCCAGTTTTTGCAAGTTACTAGGTGTATGCAAATGAAAGTGCCTTTTTTTCTTCAAAAATACATGTTTATTTCGAAAAAATGGTTACAAATTCAATCTTCGAAGTAATTGCCATTGCTAGCTACACATCTTTCCCATCTCTCAGGCAATTTATGGATGCCTCGCCAAAAATATTGTTGGTTTTTTGATGAAATCCAGTGATCGAGCCATTTTTGGACTTCTTCGTAGGAATTGAACCGTGAATCGTTCAGTGCGTGTCCCATCGATGAAAACAAATAGTAATCGGAAGGCGCCAAGTCTGGTGAGTAAGGCGGGTGGGTTAGCGGTTCCCAGCCCAAAGCGTTTACCAAATTTTTATTGACCAATGTTCGATGTGGCGATGCGTTGTCATCTTGGAAAATAATTTTGTCGTGCCTCAATTGATATTCTGGCCGTTTATCGCGTATGGCATTGTTCAAATCGGTCAATTGTTGATTGTAGCGTGCACCAGTAACAGTTTCACCAGTTTTTAAGAGGTCAAACCAGATAACGCCACGCTGATCCCAGAAAATACAGAGCATGGCCTTCTTTCCGAAGCGATCCGGCCTTGAAGTCGATGTGGACGCTTGGCCTGGGCTGACATATGATTTTTTACGTTTGGGATTTTTGAAATAAATCCATTTTTCATCGCCAGTGATGATTCGATGCACAAAACCCTTTCTTTTTGGCTGGCCAGCAGCATTTCACAAACGGATTTTCGGTTTTCTTGCTGCCTTTCATTCAACTCGTGTGGCACCCATCTACCGACTTTTAAAATCTTCCCCATGGCTTTTAAACGGCGACAAATTGTTGATTGGTCAACATTTAATTGTTCTGCGAGCTGTTGCTGCGTTTAGCCATCGTCTTCATCCAACAATGCTTGCAATTCGGTATCCACAAATTTTGACGGAGCGTGGCGCGTTCTTCGTTTCTCAGATCAAAATCACCATCACGGAACTTCCGAAACCACTCTTTGCAATTGGATTCACTGCATGCATGGTCCCCGTAAGCTTCTACAAGCATTCGATGAGATTCAGCCACGGATTTTTTCAAATGAAAGCAGAAAACTAATGCTTCCCGCAAATGAGCACTTTGTGCCACAAAAATCGACATTTTTAATACCAAAAAAATATGCGTTGATGTTTAAAACTTGTAAAGTTATGAATTGGATATTGTTGACAGATGCCAAAAACATAAAAAATGACAGTCGATACGGTTTGAAAGTTCATACATGTGTAGATTTAGCTATTGGAACACAGAGGGCACTTTCATTTGCATACATCTAGTAAGATGCAGTCAGCTGTCTTTCTTACGAATTTTTTTTTGCTTGCTTTGTCTAGTCATTTTTGTTATTCTTATATAGCAATTTCATCTTTTTTTTATGATAAGCAACAAGCGTTTAATCTTAGACATTTTTTGAAAGAATAGAATATCATAATGTTACATGCTTTTAAGACTGTAAGTTGATTCGAGAACAAAACTAAAACAACCCCTGTTTGCGGGGTTGTTTTAACCTAATCTGAAGCAATAATTTAAAATACGTAGTTGGTAGAGTTAAGGGAAAAAAGGTGGATTAATTACGCTTGATGTATTGGGATTCAGAGTAGATTGTTACTGTTTGAGTTACGTAATGAGTTGTAGTATAAGATTCCATTGTTGGGTCAAAAAGATCATTATTAGAGTGAAGAAAATGGAATAATTGGAGGAAATGGAGGGATTGCGGTGGTAGTTTCTTCGAGAATATTGAGACTAGACACAGTGGAGTTTGGCTGGTCGATGCATTTCGCTGACATTTTGAAAAAAATGTGTTACGAGTTTTCGCAGGAATTTATACTTGTTTGTAGAGCAATTTTTTGTTGATGAAGCGATAGCAGTCATCATGTCGGAAAATGTTCAGACAGTAGCGCAGTATCTAACGCTCTTTAACACGAAAGCGTTCCATTTGGGCCGGAGCCGTAGCTGAGAATAATTTGAGGGTAACACACGATTTGATTTTTCAGTTCATCTAGAGCGTTTATTTGATAATTATATCTGCTAAAGAAGAGCAACGAAAGCTAATTATTCAGTTGAAAAGTTGCAACGGAGTGTGTTTTGACCCCAGTTAATGGGGGAGGGGGGGGGGGGGGGGTGTATTGATTTAAGTGTCACTAATTTCGACTAAGCTGTCAGACACCTAACATCATCGATACAATATTTCCATCGCCTTCGATATCCGTATGGTTGATTATTTTCAACCCGTTTTAATAGTAATGGTTCGAACATTCATCCGACTTGGCCAGTTTATTATATTTTTTCACGAAAAAACAAGGAACGAGAGCATAAAGATTTAAACAAAAATATTTGATCATCAATCAACAGAAAAAGATCCTCCGTAGCGACTTTACCTATCGTCGCATTCCATACGACATCCGAACAGGCTAATGATGACTACAGGTAGCTAATACGCATCCTTCCAAAATGAAGCAAGGCCGGCGAACTTTTAAAACCCAGTCTGATGTTTTACCAGGGTGTCTGGCTTCTTTATACGCTTTCTACTAGATTTACCAACAACCTTCTTACTCAATGGATCCACATGTGCTACAGAGTCCTCGTGAAAAAGTGTGAAGCTTCATCTTCCTTTGATTGTGTAAATGTTGACGCTTCACAATGAAAGAGAAGTGTGGGTCCTATCAGAATTTAGTGTAGTTTAATTTTACGTTTCCACTGCAAGTAATGGCATCACATAGGGAGTAGTGTGGGTCCTATCAGAATTTAGTGTAGTTTAATTTTCTTTTTCCATTGCAATTAATGGTATCACAATGTAAAAACGACTGCAAAATAGTTTTAACATATCGACATAATCATTTGCCCTGAATGACATAATCAATTATCAGAAATTAATCGAATTTTCACCAATCAATAATTTTCGGTCAAGCCCACCGTGTTTTGAGTTGAGTTGACCCCAATTGAAAAAAACTCATTTCCAAAAAAATCTCCAAATTCCCAAGTAATATGTTTGGACAATACCTTTGAATATTTTCAGATAAAAGTAATTATCGAAGTATTTTATTCTGATGCTTACATGCTCTATATGTTTTCAAACAATTTTTATTTTTAAGAGAAGGTGAAAAACGTAAAACCAAGCTCCGCAATTTTTACTATTAGACTATCTATATTAATCAGTGCTGTTGGCAAATTCATTCAGTTGCCTATTCATTATACAACACTTGAATATCACTTTTCCTTCTCTGTTGAAAAAAAAAATTGAAAAACAAATAGCAGCAAGCGCTTAGATGGTAAGTTTGTGTTAATTTCGTATGATGGTTCAATTTAAAAATTACATGCAAACATTGAATTTTGCATTCAAAGCAACACTCATTGGTGGTAAAGTTGAAGTTAATAGAAATAGTCAAGGTTAGAGCTAGCTAGCACTGAATATACAGAACGTAAATACATATTTTATTAAGACCAAAGCTACCATTGTATTTGTTTCTTTGTTTAATGCAACGCGGTTTATTTCAATTAAATTAAATCAACGAATGTGAAGAAGTGAATAGAGGGGAAAAACGTAAAACAGGGTTGTTCGAAACCCGGAAAGAAACTATACATCAAGTTTTCGTTTACCTATTCTGCGATTATTTATGCGACGATCTGAGTAAGTGCATAGAATGGACTGACATAGATAGTTCGTTTTACTTTAGAGTTACCTGTAATGAAAAGTCTGCATGATGCAGGTTGTTTCGATTTATCATACATAAACGTGATTGACGCCATGCGGTCTGTGTCGCGCTTAAAGTAGATTTCTTGCAAACTGGGATATACTCATTTTGATGTGAGTCGCCCAAAGACGTTTAGCCAGTAAACTGATAGTGGAGCCTTACAAGCACAAGCAAGTAACATTTACTTTGAACTCTGCTATAAATTAAAATTGGCATTTAAATTAAAAGGTATTTCTCTCGCAAACGTGCTGTTTTATCACTCCTGTGGTGAAAGTTTGAATTCCTTCCATCATGTGTTCACATAGAAACTGATAAATGCACTTTATGCTGAATGCATATTATCGAATATTTTAAATTCATTCATTTTAGTATTACTCAACGAATTCATTTAAAATTTTTTTTTCACTTTGATGACTAAGTTTGATACCTACTTCATCGAAAAATTCAAAACTGCATCCCTTACCAACCGAGACTAGATAGAACAAATAATATTTGGTTGTAAAATCTTTAAATTAATATAAAGGATATGATTTCCACTTGATGTTGCTTGAAGAAGAACTAGTATCAAAGCCAGATGAAAAAATACTGAACTGTTATATACGAGGGCCGGCTGAAAAGTTTTGAGCCTAACATTTTGAAACACGGGTGGTGTGCAGAATTCGCCGCCGAGCCATCCCAGTTTGATGCTACAGGTGCCTTGGATACGGGTACACCACTTCGAACTGCAAGGGCCCTGACCGTAGTATGCTTTGCTTTAAGTGTGGAGCGTCTGGGCATAAGAAAAAAGACTGCGTTGAGACTCCGCGCTGTTTATTATGTAATCATCTTAACTCTCAACCGACAGAGCACCTTCACGTTGCAGGAACAGGCGCGTGCCCAATCTTTAGAGAGGCACTAGCAAAAGCAAAAGCAGCTCTGAGGTGATAATCAGGGCCCTTCAAATTAACTTGCACCGTAGCATCAATGCACAAGATTTGTTAGAGCAGTTCGCCAGAGAAAAGGGAGCTGATCTGCTGCTGCTGAGCGAACAACATCGAAATAAGGCCTCACCAGCCTGGTTCTCCGATGATTCCCATACTGCTGCCGTTTGGGTTCGTGGCAGCATGCGACTCCAGATCCAAGGTCACGGCCGAGGAGACGGTTTCGTGTGGATTCGGTGCCCGGTTATAACGTTTTTCAGCGTTTACCTGACGCCGAATGAGTCAATGCCATCTTTTCAAAATAGACTGGACGCGCTAGAAGATGCTGTTCTGAACACAGATGGCAAAGTACTCGTAGCAGGAGACTTCAACGCCAGAGCCGTTGAATGGGGCATGTCTCTAACCGATTCCAGAGGGCAACGCATTCTGGACATGTCGGCGAGGACCGGGTTGGTGGTTTTAAATATCAGCAATGTATCTACCTTCCGGCGCTGGGGCTGCGAAGGAACAATCCCAGATCTGACATTCGCCTCGGAGTCCCTCGCTCCGACGACGCTGAACTGGAGAGTTCTCGAGGATTATTCAGCGAGTGATCACGAATACATCGCGTTTGAGATCGGCGATACCACTCCTCGCTCGTCTCAACGATCTTTCACTCCCGGGTGGAATATCGGAAAAATGGATGTGGAGACTTTCGCCAATGTGATTCTGGAAGGCGGAACGACATCGGGATGCCCTTCAGGGAGCGGAAGGGCTGGAGTCGAGGGAATGGTGGAGTCAACGATGAAGCTTATCACTTCTGCCTGTAGCTCATCTATGCCTCGACGAAGGCCTCGACACGACAGGCCTGCTGTACATTGGTGGTCAAAAGACATCGCAGACAAACGAGGCGAGTGTCACAGTCTTCGACGTGCAGCTCAGCGCTCGAAAAACGTAGAGGAAGCATCCAATAGGACAGCAGCATACAGATCAGCGAGGAAAGAACTCCGAAGACTCATCAATGAGAGAAAGGCAAGCTGCTGGCGAGAACTTGTGGACGAGGTGAACATGGATCCATGGGGGCTCGGCTACAAGGTAGTGTGGCGCAAGCTCGGCTCCTCACGGAAGCCGTGTTTACTTCGAACAGACAAGGTGGATGGCATAGTGCAGGCGCTTTTTCCAACTCATCCTGTCCGTGTTGATGCTGCCCACGAGGTCGACTCAGGCGAATGTCCATCGTTCACTAAAAATAAGCTGGGGGAAGCGGTGCTTTCTATGAAAGCTCGAAAGGCACCAGGACCAGATGGCATTCCATCCGAGGTGCTACAAATGGTCTTCCACGTTTGTCCTGACTTGCTACTCAATGTGTTTAACGCTTGCCTTAGAGAAGGTGTATTCCCATCTCGCTGGAAGGTGGCGAGGCTCACATTGATCAGCAAGGGAGAAGGGGACACGGGGCTGCCATCTACATACCGCCCGCTTTGTATGCTGGACACAGCCGGGAAAGTGTTCGAAAAGCTCATCAAGAGAAGACTCACTAACGCAATTCGTGCTGCAGGGGACCTTTCTCCTCGGCAGTATGGCTTTAGAGCAGGGCGATCCACTTCCGGTGCCATCATGGAAGTGGTGAATGCAGTCCGTCGAGCCGAAGTGCACAAAACTGAAAAACGAGTTGTCTTGCTAGTGACGCTTGACGTCAGAAATGCCTTCAACTCCGCCAGATGGTCGGATATTCTTGCCACATTGGAAAATTTTTTCCTATTGCCAGGGTATCTGATGCGGATTTTGAGGGATTACTTAAAGGACCGCAGTCTGCTCTATGGCACGCAAGATGGGCGGCGCAGTATGGAGATAACGTCTGGTGTAGCGCAAGGCTCCATACTGGGACCGGACTTGTGGAACGCCTCATACGACGGACTATTGAGGCTTGAGCTGCCAGATGAGTCGCGCTTAGTCGGCTATGCAGATGATATAGCAGCACTGGTCGGCGGACGCACAGTCGAACATGCGCAGCGAAGACTGGGAATGCTAATGCGTCAAGTGAGGGAATGGATGACCACCCGTGGGTTCAGTTTGGCACTAGAGAAAACCGAGGTGGTCATTCTCACGAAGAAAAGAATTCCCACGGTAATTCCTTTGCGGATCGGAGATGCGACTGTTGAGTCTAAAGTCGCAATAAAATATTTGGGACTATTGATCGATTCCAAAATGAGCTTTTCGGAACAGATCAGGGACACGGCAAAAAAGGCTGCGATAGACGTGTCAGCTCTAAGTCGGCTAATGTGCAACATCGGTGGGCCCACACCGAGCAAACGCCGACTTCTCATGGATGCTGTACAGTCAGTGCTACTGTACGACTCTGAGGTTTGGGCCGGAACTCTCAGTAAGGAGCTGCACCGAAAGCGCTTGACCCAGGTACAGAGACGAGGAGCTTTGCGGGTTGCGTCTGCATACCGCACTGCCTCTGAGTCGGCGGTGCTGGTCATCGCAGGAGTAATACCCATCGCCCTCCTTGCTAGAGAGACATAAGCTCAAGATATGCTGTTAACCAAGAGGAGAGGCAGCGCACAATACTCGAGTGGCAACAGTCCTGAGAAGGCGACTCTAATGGCCGCTGGACTGCCCGCCTTATAGGGGACGTGGGATCGTGGCTAAATCGAAGGCACGGTGAGACTGATTATTACCTTACCCAGCTTCTTAGCGGGCATGGGTATTTTCAGTCTTACTTGCACAAGATTGGTAAATTACGGTCCCCACTGCGTTTTGCGTTTTCTGCCCCGGGGAAAGGGACGACGCATGTCACACCTTCTTCAACTATAGAAGGTGGAACAGGATGCGGCAGGACTTGTGGGAGAGTTTTCTCCAGACAATCTGGTCGGAAAAATGCTGAAAAGTTTCGACAAATGGACCTTTGTGGCACATTACTCTCGGGCAATACTTATTGCCATAAAATGTAGAATGGATAACCTAGGGCGCGGGGTCTAGAGGGGTCTCCTTTCCAGCAGTCCTCTTCCATCCTGCTCCCTCCCGCTGGGGGGAGATTTCTCTAGGCTGACGGCGCCCTTGGGCGAAGTAAAAAGGCCTAGCCCGAAGTAATGTGTCAAACAGTTCCAGGCTAGGTACTCAGGTTGACAGGGGAGGTGTTTAGTGGGTAGTCCAAAAGCATTTTGCGTTTGGGAGTCCCACACTCAGGGCGTAAACAGCCTTCACCTCCCTACCACAAAAAAAAAACGGTTCCAGGCTAGGGTCTCTTGTTTAGTGGGTAGTCTGGTAGCATGCGCTGCTAGGAGTCCCACACTCCGGGCGTAAATTGCATTCACCCCCCAACCCAAAAAAAAAAAAAACATTTTGAAACACGAAATAAAAATTCAAAAAAAAAATTAATTTTCAATGTAGTCCCCGTCGAGTTCAATACATTTTTCACAGCGTTTATATAACGCCTGTAACCCATCGAAAAAATATTTTTCATTTTTGTCCTCAAATTGCTTGTCAACTGCCGCCTTTAATTCGTCTTCACCTCCAAATCTTCGCCCCCGCAAGTCCTTCTTTAAATTCCTAAAAAGAAAGAAGTCGCTGGGAGCCAGGTCTGGGCTATATGGTGGGTGATTAATTTCTTCGAAGCCAGTCTCTCGCAGTGCCTGCTTCGAAAGTCGCGCGGTGTGCGTTGGTGCGTTGTCCTGAAGGAACAAAATGCCTTTTGCAAGTTTGCCTCTTCTTGTTTTTGTAATTAACTGGCGCCCTTTTTTCAATAGAACAGCATAGTACTCGGCATTCATCGTAGTATTTATGGGAAGATAATCGATGAGCAAAATTCCTTCATAGTCCAAAAAAATGGTGGCCATTGGTGGCTGACTTTTGCACTTTGAACTTCTTTGGCGGCTTTTCTCCTTTCTCGATGCACTGCATCGACTCGTGTTTTGATTCCGGATCATACAGTCGAATCCACGTTTCGTGCACGGTCACAATTCGCCTGCAAACTCCTTCCAAGTTGTCCTTACAGAGGTCCAAAAACTCCTGTGATGTTTGAACTCACCGCTGCTTGTCAAGGGGCGTGAGCATTTTTGTAACCCAACGAGCAATCACTTTTCTCATGTTCAAATGAGTGTGCAAAATGTCACCAATTCGTTCCTTACTAATGTTCAACTCCTCAGCTATCTGCCACATTTTTATTCTTCGATCGTCAAATACCAATTTCTTGCGATGTCATCATCCGTGACTGCTGTGTTTGCGCGGCCTGAGCGCGGGTCGTCTTCTAATGATTCTCGTCCCTGTTGGAATTGTCGAGCCCAACGTTTGATTGTAGCAGATTCTCCGTAAACTTCAGACATTTCTTCAAAAATTTCCTTAGCCGTTTTTCTTTTCTTCACAAGGAACTTTATGACGGCGCGGTACTCCAATTTCCTTAAGTGCAGCGATGACTCAGACATGGTGATGTTCACTATTTAATAACTCTAGTAAGAGAGTAATGATGCTATTTACTTAAAAGTTCGTTTATATACTCATTAGATGTTACGCAACTAGTAACTTATCATTCAAGTAATTAGCGGTAGTGGGGGGGGGGGGGGGTACCCTAGGCTCATAACTTTTCAGCCGGCCCACGTATAATCCCATTGGAATTCCGGGAGGAAATCATGGTATTTACAATTGCATTTCGATAGTATTTATCGAATCCACTCTGTAAAGAGCGATATTAAGTAAGAAGCTTACAAATTTGGATGCCTCCTTTTTCTCAGTGCATTGGGTTTTCTGTCACAATGTTGATAATTATTGCTGAAAAGATAAAGATCTCGATAGGAGCTTTATGACATAGTATTTTACATTATCATTTGGAAATGAGAAAGATATCCGTGAATTGCGTTCCCTGAAGCCTCACGAACGCACGAAGGCACAAGCGACTCAAGATTTCGATAAGCCCATTTCAATTGTTTCAATAACATCCTGAATCCATTTTAAGTTCGGTTCATAACAGTGGATGAAACATGGCTACAGACCCTCAAACAAAATAATCGGTGGCATGGAAATAATCGTCATCTCCAACCCCAAAGAAATTCAAGACAAGACCGTCTGCCGGAACTTGTTTAGTGATAGTCAAGGACCTAGAGGGCGATTGTGTAAAAAAATAAAATTATGTTAAACTTTCCGTTCGATTCTCATTACGTTTTGCACATCCCTCGTACATTCAAATCACATTTGCCAATGAGCAAGCAAAAGACATTAAATCGGAAAATACTTTTTTCTCTGTCAAATCGTGTAATTAGAGCTTTTGTGTGAAGTAAAGTAAAATTTTGATTTTTATCAACTGAATTTGACAGCGCAAAAAAATTATTAAACCGTCAACGGATAAAACGCGGGGTCACCAAAAAACGTCAACATACCATGTAAATTGTTATTTATTTTGGAAGGAATGTTCGCAGCGGCCAGCCAGAAGCAATACTCTATGGCCATCCGAATTTCCAACTGAAATTGGTATACCCTTGTTTTGTGTATCCAAATGGCTTTCATTTGAAATAAAATTATCTAAAATGAGACAACGGTGTGGATTGGTCAAGGTTTCAAAAGGCATACATGAATATTGAAATCGAGGATGGAACGGATGATTTTGGTGATCACGTGATCAACGATTGCGACCACTATCAGCGCCCTCTTTCTTTTGTATTTTTGGTCAGTTCGTTCTGTCAGTTGTACTTCAACGATTCACGGCTTTTCTCTTTAATTTTGTATTTCGAGCTTAATAAAGCGGTTGTTTAAGATTCAGTCGAGCGTTTCGTTTTTCATTTGTCGCCAATCCTCTAGCAGATGAACACATCTTAGACAACAAATTATAAAAACCCTACAGATAACACCATTACATAATCGTTCCGCAAATGTGCAAATTCATTTAGGTTATATAAAATATATCTCATTCGTATAGTTGCAATGGAAAATCTGACAACATTGTTAGCAATACTCAGAATCTGATGCAATAATTTAAAAGGGCAACAACTGGCAGCATTACACATATAATATTAACAGCAAAACATAGAAGTTCAGATCACGCTTCTGGGAACGACAGGTTGATCTGTTAACGACGAACACATTAAGATATAGTTTTATATTTTTAATTTTGCCGTATTGCAATATGGTCGACAATTATTGATTTTCATTTATTTTTCAGGGTGGAACAACTCAAACACACAATAGAACTTTTACATGGCTACTCGGCCATGCATCAGGTGCTCTTAGTAAGTGGTGGTGAGATGTTACAACCGGGTTCAATGGTATGCAGTTATTCGGCTGGAACAGATACAAATCCGATTTATATGTTTACAACCGAGGATCCTGTAGATAGTAAAAATAATAAAATTCCATGGCCCAGTATAGAACCGAGTAAGTAATGATTCATTTATTTGTTATGCATAATAATCAATTGTTAACAACTATTAGCTATATTTTATATACAAACAATGATATCAGGAAACTATTATCTGATATGTCTACAAAGCCGTTAAGCCCACATTCGTGAACATAATCAATGTTCAATGTTATTAATCATTGTAAGACAAAAAGCACATTTTTCTCGCTACGCTCAATACTTTTTGTAGACTTGATCTAGTTTGAAATGTCTGTCATCGCTAATAAATGTATTTATTATGTTTGCATATTTCCTTAGCGAAAAAGTCGTCTCGTCGAATGAGGCAAACGAAAGTGTTTGCAAAAACATTGATAAGGTGATACTGTGGCGATAACATAGAATATAATATAAAAATGGGTCATTTGTCAGAATCCAGATTGTCGTAAAATGTTAATGGATTTTCTCCATAGTTTGCATAGTTCGTTTTAACAAGCTAACGTGAGATGTGAGACGCTAACGCTAAAGCTAACGTGAGATTAGACTTCAAAAAATCTTATTAAATGACGATTGTTTTCTGTTATCGCATTATAGTTCGTCTTAATGCATTTTCTCGAGCTGTTTGCTCTCTGATTGATTTATTGCTTGCAATTAGCCTTGAATTTGCTAGAAATCATTCATGCACCAAATGTCCTATCATAATCAAATCTTAATTTATAATTTGAAGGTTGCGACATAGATTTCTTTTTAAATATTTGCAACTGTTTGTATGTATAGATGAGAACTAATCAATTTTAACTCAAATGCTCATATGGAACTCGAGCTGATAATACTTTTAAATCCTCAGGCGCGTAATGAAGGAACAACAATTTAAGCGGATGGACTCATAACATTGAACTTAAAACTTAATATCAGCTACTGTTGAATTTCTTAAACTCTTATTTTGAGTCTTAATAATGCATTTGACAATCCGCGAGTCCTTTAACACATTCGAAAAATATCCAAGGTCAAAAAATTGTTGATAAGCGTTGCTTTTCAATATAACATAACTTTTTTAATTTCACCGTCGAATTTCCTGCTTACACATGAAAAATAATCTTATCAATGCTTGTTATTGCAAAAATATTATTTATTTAATAACGGGAGCTTGACCGTCCTCAAGAAAAATTCACAACACTGCACTTTCATACTTCGTTCAAAATAAGTCAGCTCGATTTGTATTTTTAATTTTTTTTTCGACAGATAAGTGAATAACCTTTTATTAAGGTATAAATAAAACGAATAGATTGAATCACCATCAACTGGCCAGCTGATGTAAATTCTAAATGGAGTGAACGCTTACTTTCTGTTAAGTTTGTCATCGTGACTTTCATATGTGATGAATCTATCATATAATATCATACAACTACTTTAAAGAAGAATAATACGTAGCCCCAAAACACTCACTTGTATTTTTGTGTACGATTTTGTTTTGTTATTTCTTTTCTTATGGCAAATGAATGAGCGCATTTTCTAGTTCGACCGTATTTTCTTTGTTCAATTGTTAGACTTGACCGAGTGAGTATTATAAATACATTTGTATTACATGTACACTTTTCAATGCAAAGTTTTCAACAGCGCAGTAGTATGATTGCGAAAAATAGAAGATGGAGACATTATGGCTCTTATGAATGAGTTTGAAAAATTTTCTTGAGTATTTTTATCGTTATATTGCATGCAGTATGTTTTTTTATTGATAGAATACGCTACTGTACGTGACAGAAATTTTGATTTCTGTTCACTCAACGCGAAATTAACAGCCAGAGTCGAATTTCTCATATTTTTTCCTACGTCTGGTACTTTCGTTGTAATATTTTTCATTCACAATTACCTAAATGAAGTGAAACCCCTTATTCCAGACAAGTGTAATAATGAGTTTCGCTTTATCAGAACCCCAATTTCAAAGAATAATATATTAGACTGCAAAAAAGGGAAAATTTCTATCTCAAATTCTAAAGAAAAGGAAGAAATTCATGTGCGTGCACTATAAGTTGATTCTATCAATCATAGAGTTGATCAAAAACATCGCTTGGATTTAGTTAGTTCTCTAGTTTAAGTCCAAATGAAACCCTTTAATCGATTGAAAATAAAAAGGTAAAATGTTTGGTTTTCAGGTCTATCATTTCAAGAATTTACGAGTTAGATTATCTCTAAATACGTAGTATACAAGTAATAAACTACATTCGAGTAGTTCAGCTAAAGACACGAAAAAGAAAAAAAAAATATTTGAATTTCAGAGCATTGACATCTTAACCCTCTATGGGCCCATGTAACATTCAGGTCACATTTGAATTTATCGATATTTTATATCTCATCAAAAAGCTATAATTATTTAAATAATTAAAGCTTCTTTGATGCCATTGGAAACACAACCAATATCAATATTTATGACCATTGCCTGGCTCAGCAACCTAAGAAGACAAAGTAAATGCTGTACAAACTGTGTGCAGTAAAAATAATCAATTTGATAGAATTGATATTATTTGTGCTTTGTTTGACTCAGCAAGACTCATTTATAATTGCGAAATGACCACCGCAAAAGTGATACATAATCTCGAAGTTCCTAATGTCGGAAATAGTGGTATTTTTGTAGTATGTTTAGCAATAATGAAATCCAAATAATTGTTATACAAAATTTGTTTCGACAACTAGTTTTTAAATGGTGCCTTGAGTAATTGAATTAGAAAAATTAAAAGTTCAGAGTGCTGCAGCGATATGGTCGATGAAACCGACTAAAAAACTGAGTTTTCGTTCGATAAAGTCATTAGAACTAACGGCAGAGAAAGTGACGAGTTACTTTTTCTTCTTTCTTCTTCTATTGACAGGCTCACAATAAATCCGGTACAGTGGTACAATAATAAGGTCGTTCAATTGATGGGCCCATTTTGCAAAGGAGAACCCTAAGACATAATAAAAAGGTGGGATAAAAAAATTATCGACACACAGCGACCAAATATAGTGAAAACGTACAACGAACGAATGCGTGGAGTAAACTTGGTTGATTCGTTGATAGCGTTGTATTAACGATCGATATCGATATCATAACGATCTTTGATCGATATGAAAATCGATCAAAGATATAGCATCAACGCATTATGTTTCAACGTTTAGATTAAGCGGTGGTGCAATGCTTGACTCATATACAAACAAGATTGCTCATTGCATTCTGTAAGCCCCGACCATCAGTAAAGTTTATAAAAATTTAAAACTGACACTGCATCTTGTTTATGTCAAGAACATAAAGGAATCCGGAACAAAAGGAAACATTCTCCTTTCAATTAGGTTGATAAACAATTGCAAAATTAAAGAATAAAGTGCCCAAATACAAAATGTACGATAAGATTAAAGGATAAGAAAAAAGCCCAGATACAGAGGAGTTCCGAATACACTGACAAAAAAGTATCCGGAAATTTGAAATAAAACGTAAAAATATTAAACTTCTTCAATATTTATTTAATCTTCTTCAAAATATGCTCCATTTGAAGCGATACAGATGTGCCAACGTTTTTTCCAATCATGGAAACATTTTTTATAGGCGCTTTCAGGGATGGCCGTCAGCTCCTTCTGCGAATTTTCTTTTATGGCGTCTATGGAGTCAAATCTGGTTCCCCGGAGCGGTAATTTCAGTCTGGAGAAAAGAAAAAAATCACACGGAGCTAGATCAGGCGATAAAGGTGGTTGGTTGATGGTATTTATCGAGTGTTTGGTCTTAAAATCGTTAATAATCGTGGCTCGATGTGATGGTGCGTTATCGTCATGCAAAATCCACGAATTGTTTTGCCACAAATCCGGCCGTTTACGGCGAATATTTTCACACAAACGTCTCAAAACAGTTAAATAGAAGTCCTTGTTGACCGTTTGACCTTGCGGAACGAACCCATGATGAATCACACCACGAATATCGAAGAAAACAATAAGCATCGTCTTGATTTTCGAACGACTTTTGCGAGGTTTTTTCGGTTTCGGCTCATTTTTTCCCACCCATTCAGATGATTGTTGGCTCGTTTGTGTGTCGTATTCATAGACCCATGTCTCATCACCAGTTATGATCCGTTCCATGAACGTGGGATCAGAATTCGCACGATCTAGCATGTCTGCAGCTACCTGCATCCGGTACTGTTTCTGAAGAAAATTCAGCTCTAACGGAACAAGCCGAGCGGCGACGCGCTGCATGCCCAATTGGTTCACCAAAATCAAACGAGCGATTTCACGAGAGATGTTGAGATCACGAGCTATCTCTCTAACACTGGCATGACGATTTTCGAGCACAATTCCCTTGATTTTTTCGACGTTATCGTTGGTTGAAGAGGCCGACGGTCGTCCTGAACGAGGCAAATCTTCGACGATCTCCCGACCGTTTTTAAAGGCTTTGTAACATTTGTACACTTGGGTTTTCGATAAAACAGAGTCTCCATAAGCCTTTTCCAGCATTCGCAACGAGTCAGCACACGAAATTTTGTTGAAAACACAAAATTGGAGACAAACTCTTTGTTCAATATTTTTTTCCATTGTAAAATTCGCAGACTACCACTGAGGTCGACTGGTTTCAACAGCTGTTGTAAACAAAATAGTTGACAGACCGCGCTCATGTTTGGCATAGTAATTACGGACAGTCCTACCAACATAAAAATACTCAATGCGGGCAATTTAAATGAGAATTTCCGGATACTTTTTTGTCACAGTGTATTAAGTGTAGCAAATGAAGTGTCCATTTATTTTCAACGCCAAGTGCAAACTGTTTTGTGGAATTCCACGCTTAAGTTTTTATACACAAAAATGCAAATATTAGTGGCTATTGTTGCTTGAAACTCACATAGTTAATATATTTTTTTTGGGTTGGGGGGGGTGAAGGCAATTTACGCCCGGAGTGTGGGACTCCTAGGAGCGCATGCTACCAGACTACCCACTAAACATCCCCCCCCCCCCCCTTCAAGAGACTCTAGCCTGGAACCGTTTGACACATTAATTCGGGCTAGGCCTCTTTTTACTACACCCTAGGGCGCCGTCAGCCTAGAGATTGAAAGCCTAGATTGAAAAGTTTATTTATTTCTTATCAATTTATATTTCCCCAGGAAATAGTTTGTTTAGATATTTTTTTTAGCCACGGTATCTATCCGTCGCTGGAATTTATTTTGTACACGACATCATTGATCAAGGTATTATTTATGATTTGCGCTGGTGCAAAGTAGAAATTTTGACGAATCGATTGAGAATATTATATTTAGATTTTGTAATAAATAAGTTTAACTTTTAAATTTTCGTGACATTTTTGTGATAGAGTACCGACGCGAGTCTAACCGGGGCATCAGTGATCTGAGCAAAGTTTCTTATTCTTAATGCGGCAAATCCTAAATATGATACACTGGCACGGTCGAACTTTACGAGTACACTCCAGGCGAAAAAAATATACAAACGTCCAAATTAGTAATAAATGTAAAACGGTGTCGTCATGGATCGACCTTGGGGGAAAGATCTGTGTTTAGATTTGGAAATTAGTCACAATTAGAGCTTTCTCCCTGATTATTAATCTTGAATTTCGTACTGTTTTGAAATCTTTCGAACTGTGCGAATTCTCTCCCTCAGAATTGTTTTCAAATTAAGATGGATTTAGGATCGGAAAATCGTTAATTGGCGTTTCCCAACCTTTTATTTATTACTCTCCATGTGATGTAGAACTAAATCTATGTCAATAAAACCTAATTGTGTTTTTAATGACAACGACTTAACTTAGACTTAACTCTACAAAACAATACTCCTAAATGTGTTATTAATCAACGAAAACCATTAAACATTTTCGGTCAAATAAAATGAGCAAAGATTTTACTAATATATGTCTAATTTTATCTACAAATTACAGTTGTGCTTGATGTCGATCTCAAAGATCAAGTTGAAAGATGTCTAGCTCTACCGGCGACATATTCAACGGTCGTACAACGAGCTCAATTAGCACAACAAATATTTGACCTAGCTCGTGAAGAGGAAATAATATGTGAAAGGCTTGTGCACGAACAGCATTTACAACAACAAGGCTGGTCTGCTGTAATAGCAAATATGGAAGATCTAGTTAGCGACTTTAAAGAACGATATAAACATTTTTGTGATGCATTCGGTTTGTACACGGGACGTAGGGAATCGTTAATCGAAGCATTGAAGAATTTTGAGAAAGATGTTGAAGCTCTAGGACGCATACCGGTATTGCCGAATTTACTTAAAGGTATAGAATACGATTCAGATATGTTTGATGATAACGTATTCGGCGACAAGGCGTTAGTTCGTTCGAAACATTCATCAAAAGAAATTGCCCTAGAGGGTTCAAACTCAACGAAGAGTGATTCCAAGTCGCAAGAATTAATTGCGGCCAACTCTGAGAAATTGGATGACGGCACGAGACGATCAGAATGCACGCAACAGACGTCACAACATCGAATCAGTCTGTTACAATGGATGTCGTTAAAAGATAACCATATGGCACTAAGGACAATGTCCGATGAATGTTTGAAAGGAATGGAAATGCTCGATGACCGAAAAGTGCAATTGCTTAAAACAGACATACAGAACATAATGAAAATGGCGGAACAGGTGAGTGAATGGCAGTTGTACAGCCGGATGGTGATATATTGAAAGGTATTGATTTACAGGAAGAAATTAAGGAAATCAAAGGGTTAGAAGATAGGCTGTGTGGTCTCGAGAAATTAATGTTTGATCTCAAGAAAATAGTTCAGGAACAACGAGAATTGGCGACTGCTTTTCAGCAAGTAAGTTTTTTCAGCCAATGTGAATTTATCATTCACATAGAGACAATGAACTCATCGGTATTGTCCAAATTTCGTTACAGAACCAAAATCGCGCCAGCAATTTAGGCGATCCATCAATTTTACCAGATCTATGTGCTTCGCATCGAAGCCAACTGTTAGTAATGCTTCAAAGCCAAAGAACGATTCGCGATATTCGTCGGCGCATTTCAAAAGCTAAAGAAGAATTGTCCGACAATCTCTACAAAAGACTAAAGTAAGTTTGTGCAGCTCTAACGTATGGATGGATTGAATTGATTTGGTCTTCCTTTACAGATATATCGTACACATCGAAAATACAATGTTAGAATTAGCTAACAATTTGTTATTCTATCATCGTTGTTTAAGACGAATAGATTGTCATCTTAGTGTAATTAAACAAATCCATGAGGCACCTACCGTGTATGTGACGGCCGTGATAGAAGTGGTACGACGACGTTTATATTCGACAGCGTTTACTGCATGGGCTTCCAGCTTAGCGAGCGATTTACTAGGTATATATAAAGATGAAATTACAAGACGACAAGAATTCGATACGCTATTCCGCGGGCACTTTTTGGGCACACTTTTTCCCGGCTTAACGGATATGCCGCCTGATTTTGCAACCGAAGTCCCAACACCATTCGATGAATGCTTGCCAGAATTGACGAAAAGTGGTAGGCAGTGAGTAGGAATGTTCAAATGTTCGACAATTAAATTTGAATCTCTTTCAGATGTTGAAACGCTCTCAACGTTTCTGCCAGATATTACATCAAACCTTACTCTTTCATGTATAAAGCCTGTGATAGAATTTTTCAACGCCAGGTTTGTATCGATTTGATATAAGTCGGATCATGAAAATCCTTCTAACGACCAAAATAATTTCGTTTTGCTTTTTAGATCTGGAAACAAAAGCGCTCAAGACAAAAGTTCCTTATCCGGCAAATTGCAATCAATAGGAGGTGTACAATTGCTACCACGACCTATTGATATTTACTCCCATCTAAAAGAGTGAGTTTTAATTGTCTTGTCTCATTTGGATTTGGATTTCTATAGTTGTTTTGTTTTTATTCTAATAGCGGTTTTGAATCTGAAACTGATACTGAAGAATTTGAAAAAGTTGGGCAGAGTCCCAGTGAACGAAAATTGTCAGCGGCGGCTGCAACCACCACCACCACAATAGCAACATCGACAAGCCAACTGCACATTGAAACGATGACGATAAGTACATTAACGGATCCAGTTGCTGTGCAATCGGTAGAGACGCTAACTGAGGTAACTACTACGTTAGATAATTCTAACAATATAACTCTAAGTTAGTGTATAAATCGAACTATTTTCTACTAACGTTAAAAGATAACAAAGAAAGCGTCACATCTGAACACAATCCTTAAAACTTTGCGGACTAATGAATTAACGTTGCCAGCTATTCCTGAAATCGATTCCAAAGATACCTCTCCTCTATCGTTCATACAATCAAATATTTGCCAAACATTCCATGGTCCCATTCAACTTCCACTATCAAACTTATTTCCTAATTTACTGGGCCACCAACACCACCGCATTGAATGTGATGAGAACTGTGCAGAATTTCATGAAAGTACATCTAATCGGTCACCATGTTCGCCATTGAATCCAATCGCCACGAAGATATTATTGATAGACAATGAATTTATCAATTCGGAGTTTTACATCGATGAATCGTTGCCGTCAAGCCTACAGGGTGCAAATGAATCCAGCGCCGATGATGAAAGTGATTTTGATGATGCACAACAACGGGACGATATCGACGAGGAGGACGGCGGCAATGAAAGTAATCTAAATACATCCTATTCATATCAGTTGAAGAATAAAAGCGAGGACAACTCGTGCCCGCTAGATGTTTCCTTGACCAACAATAGTCGTGAATCGTTGGAGACTGTAATTAGTTTACTTCAGGTATCATTTTATGTATTTTTATATGCATATGTATACATTCTAAGCTCAATCTTAATGAATATGATATTCATGGTGTAATTGAATTTGATGAAACTTGAAAATTATTGCAACTCGTTATGCTTTTTCCAGTAGTTATTTTAGTTTTGAACTTGTTGAAGTTTAGATTTTCGTTGAGAGATATTTCAATGCATTTATTGAGAAGTAAGGACGCTTCTTCAGCATTTTTCAGTACGAAGTAGGAACTTGACTTTATTTAAAATTTATATAAGCTTAATATATTTATGTATATTAAGTTTTGTCTGACAAATGATGATAGCTTAGCGGTTGCGAAAAACGAGTTCCTGCTTTGATTTAATGTCTAAGTAGCCGAAAGAATCTTTCTAAATTGTAATCACAGGCAGGATAAATAATTCTCACTTTTTATTAGACACCTTGAAATGAAAATGAATATCAATTTTATTTTCTTTGATGAAAATAATTAACTTTTCGTATTATTTATAAATTCTGAATCTGAATCGAAAATCTAATGAAAAAATAAATTTAAAAATCAAAATAACCAAAAAACGTTGTAAATACAATGGAACTTCAATTTTTTGACGATTTACTGAATAATTTAAATAATTGATTTTACTTTACTGGCATTACCAGCATGTGTGGTGTTCAGCTGAAGCAATTTTCATCTTATTCAGTATCCACTCATTTAGATTTGCGTGTTTGAGTAAGATTTGCATTCTTTTGTATGCTGATATTTGTTTCCTGGTCATTCTGAAAATGTAGACTATTTTTGTCTACCACAAAAGTTAGATCATGGCTTCAAAACCAAGCATGCCTTAAAACTGTTCTTTTTCATACCTATTAAGTACAGAAACAACTTTATATTAAAGTCGAAATGTATGAGTGAGAATTAAGTATATACCTGTGATAAATATTAATTGGAGTTTATACAAAAATATGATACGCTTTTACTCAGATATACTTGTCATGTCTACTTTAAAACATTTAACTAAGTACACATATACATGTTTACAAAAATATACTTTATATTTTCCATGTTTCAAATATGATTTTTCAAAAGTAGTTTACACAATAACAATTCCAGCATCTGGTGGCCCACTTTTGAGATCGATTAGACATTCATTCCTATAAATCCTTGCTCCTTCAAACGTATCCTTGTATAATCCAATTCCGAATTTGATTCAAATAATTCTAAAATATTGCAAACGAAAGTATGTTAGGTTAAAAGATATATTTATACTCCAATATTTTTCACTTTGAACTATTGTTTTGAAAATTGCACACATATAATCATAAATTTTACAGGACAACTTGGGATCGACAACACTCGAAGTTGAACGATTGAAAGGTTTATTAAAATCAATGTCACAATTATCTCTGGAAGCTTTAACATTGCTAAGGTCGCAAATTCAATCAATGCGATCGGACACAGAATCTTGCAAATCTGAAATGCAAGATGAAGTGATGAAATTAACAGCGAAATTCTCTACAATAAGCAATGAGTATGACAAGAAAGAGAAAGAAAAGGAACTCGTGATGAAAGAACAATATGAAATTGAACTAGGCCAGCTACGTAATATTATCAAACAAAGTGATGAAGAAGTTGTTAAATTAAAAAACAAATCAGCTGAACTCGAATCAGAGAATGCAGCAGCATCCACCGAAAAGGACTCACTGAAAAGGGAATTGCTTAGTTTGGAAGTAAAAGTTGCTGAGCTTGAAGCGCGATTAGAAGGCGCCGATGCAGATAAGGAGCGTGCAATTGCCGAATGTCGTGATACCATTACACGTGAACATAAAACTGAAATAGAATCTCTACGATGTCGATTTAAGCTTATGACAAATATGGAGCGATCACCATCTGACTTAAGTTTAGAAAAAATAGAACGGCCCGACGTCATCGAATTGACTAGCCACGAATCTATTATTCAACAACTCTGTAATGATTTTGAAATTCAAAAGACACAAGCGATCGAAGCAGCTTTGGAACTAGAACGTGCCAAATGGGCGGAACAAAAGGCTTCTTCTGATAGCCTAAACGCAGACACGTTGCGCAAAGTAATCGAAGAAAAGGAGAAGCAGTTAGATCTAATGCGTGAACGTGATCTGATTTTAACGAAGGAAAATGCACAGTTAAAGCTAAAAATTGAAGCTTTAGCAAGCGAGGAGGAAAGTGATCGAGTCTACTTGAAAGATCAACTAGATATTTTGAATAAAGACCGAGTGCGCATTGAACAAGAGTTGAATGTAGAAAAAACGCGTCGAATGGAGATGGAATATTCTGTTGCAAAAATGAAACTGTAAGTAGCTAACAATAAATATTTATATACATTTCTAAAAAAAAATTGATAATGCTTATGTTCCGACAGTTCTTTCCGTGACCCTGAAGGAGGTAGTAGCTCAGGATCAAAACATGCATCTAGTCAATCACCATTAAAGCTTGGCGTACAGACCGAAAGCTGCAATAAAGGCGATACAGTATTTGTTGTTTGGAATAATAAACATGGTCAATATATTATTGTCCAAGAATCGTCAACATTATATTTTTTGCACGCCGATAGTCATGGTGCATTAAATTTAAAAACGCCCAGCAGTACAATATCGGACTTTCCCGAGCCATATTATTGTATTGGACGTGTAGTTGATAAGGAATATTGCCATGCAAGAAAGGTGAGACGAAAAAGAACATTGTTTAAGTAATTGATAGTAATAATGGCTATATTAACAGGATGAAAATCGTTATAAGGTAACGAAAGGGACGAAATTTTATCGCGTCAAAGTACAACCAATAATTAAGCTCGAACTTAGCCGATATCCGAAACGTGAACGTAATGAATGTGAGTATTTTTGATTATATGAAATCTTAAGAGTTTTGCATTTAATGGAGTTTCCAAGCCGTTTTGAAGAGGATAGCGTAATTTGTTCCCAAGGCACATAGAGTACATAATAAACAAACAGTAGTTAGAATTCTAATGTCAGAGAAGATCGCAGCATAAATCGAAATTTTACAATGATACTTGGAGTATTTGTTACATTTCCCAAAAATGGATCCACTGTGGTTCAATCCAGGATTATTCTTCATGAGATTTAGCCGCGAGACTTTGAAACTCATAGCATTAAGTTTCTAAGTCTCGCGGCACAATCTCATGAAGAATCATCCTTGATTGAATAACAGTGGGTCCATTTTTGGAAAATGTAACGAATACTCCAAATATCATTGTAAGTAGCTTGAACTTCTATCATAAAATGGCTATACATTCTTGTTTCCCACACTATTGCATTATTTCTAGCAAGAAAATAGATAATTATAAGGAAAATAATAGAAAAAATGTTTGAAAGGCAAAATGCATTACATTTTCAGCTACATCCAGTGCGTCGAGTGTGGTATTTAGCCGATCAACAAGCACCCAACACTTGATCGATTCATTTGCGCAAACTGATACATCAGGAATTTGCTCTTCCTCAAGCCGTGATATGACCGATTCGGTTGATATACGTGATCGTACGGTTAGCGTAACCGAAGAAGATGAAGATTTAGTATTAAGATATCGTTGTATGGCTTTTGGTGAAGACGATGAACGCACACTAGAAGAACGATCGAATTCATCGGGAACATCATCACTAACTTTAACTAGAAATCAGGTTAGTTGCAGCTCAAATTATTGTTAAGAATTATATTTAGAATGGATCAGAAAACAGTCGCATCATAAACACTGGAAACTTATGAAAATCCTCCTTCTATAGGATAACAATATCGCTACTACTACTACTAGCATTAGCATTAGCACTACCACTTGCGCACCCGCATCTTGTACTAACCCTCAACCACCACAACAATTATCTACTGAAAGTTTATCAGAGAAAGATCAAGACGATTCCGATGAGTATCGATCCTTAGAAGCTTAAGATGAATTTTTCCAACCGGAATTAAGTTTAGAGACATTGAATGAAAGAGAAAGAAAAAACTGAACCTTTTTTTTTTGTTTTTTAAATATTAAGTGAAGGACAAGCTTGTTTCTTTTAACACTTCATTTATCTAAAATTCATAAATATAATCTATTTGCACAAACTCACCAGAAATATGTACGTAGAGATATTATAGCGAATTAATGGTATTTTTTATATTTGGAACATTCTAGAATCTAGTGGCTGAAATAAGTTAGAGACGTATAGAATGCATACGATCGCATTATTGCGAATAATTGTCGCCTTTGATTAGTGATTGTGAGAAGTGATTTGTGCAACGCATATTTTTCTGCACTGCGCGAAAGAGTGTGAAATGGATGTCTTGAAAAACATTTTGACTTTGACTTTATTTCGACTGTATACAAAAAAAAAAAAACTAAAATATTTTACTCGAGGAAATACATATATTTTTTTTAACTATCTACGGAGAAAGGTGTTTACTTTGGAAATGGAAATAAACTTAACATTTATCTAAACTGAACATTTATCTTTTAGAATAGAAACAGAGAGAAAGCCCACGAGCAAGAAAGTATGTTTTATCAATTGAGACGTGATAAATTTTTCATTAATCACGTGTAAAAATGCAACCACTGAATTTCGTTAGAACCACCGCCATCACGACTCGTGGAATTTTAAAGCGCGTTTTGGTATATCTGAAAAGTAAATCGCATAAACTGAAACCAAAAAAATGCGCTCCCGAATTCACTGCATCAAATTTCTTATCCTTTTTCAAATCTTCAGAAAAATCTGTATATTTTTGGTAATTTTTTTATACAATGTTACGAAAAGGGTACTAACACAAGCTGATAATGTAAAGCTAAGAAGCGACGGGATTAGGTAATGGTTTGATTGATTTATCACTCCGGAATTAAGCCATTGATTTAGAACTACAATTTCTGTGATTAAGTAAAAACTATACTTATTGCATATGTCCTTTTACTTGAATCGCAATCTGAAAAAAAAAGTCTGTCGAAAAGAGATTTGGAAAGTATCAGTCCAGTCTTTTGCTTTGAGAAATTTTTACTCCGTTAGTGTGAGTGTAGGTGAAAAGACGTACAGGAATCAAAAGAAGCAAATTAGAATAAAATGCTTTCCGCCTATCTAATATTCGATTCATGGTTGTATATATTCGTTAGGATTACTATCAATTAGAAATCTCCCACTTAAGTGAAGTACTTTGTAATGAACGAAATATCTGTATATCTATATATATATATATATTTTCCAGAATGCAACTAATGATAGTATTGGATTATTCACACTTATTGAACGACTTTTATCACCAATACAAACAAATATGGATGCTTGAGGTAGACATTATGCATTTTGATTTAAAATTTTGTGTTTTGTTTTGCTGAATTGGCAAGTTGAAAAGGAAAAGAAAAAAAAAATAAACAAATAGATACAAGAATGAACGCTGAAGGAAATCAGTAAAATTTTAAATAATTCATAGAAGCAAAAAGAAAATTATTCAACGTCATCGTTATCGAAGTAGTTAAATATACATAGAAAAGAGCACATTGACGCTCGCTGAAAAGAAATTTTTTTGATAAATAGACTAGAAGCCATAAAGATAGAATATCGGATCCTTTTTACTAGAGTTACATATAACAGGCAACAAGTAGATAGAGGCAATTAAAATCAAACTTCCTATATATTTTTCGTTTTCATGAAATTCCTTTTACAAATATAATTGAATGCTTTTACGTTTGTTTATTTGTTCTGTGAAAAATACTTATAACAAACAAGGTACTATTACGTCTTGTTGTACTTTGTTTTTCGTATTCGTATCGTATGATTTGATGATACAACTCTTAACATTTGTCATTTGGATCGTTTGAGTTTGGGCCGAGTGTGTGTCTAGTAAAAAGTACTTTCAGAACTTCAAAGTCAGATTGTTTTACTGATTCATTGATCTTGTTTTCAGAAATTGCCCAGCACAAATGAAACACATCTAGCAAACACAATGAGTTTAGATTGCAACTAGTTTTTTTATTCCATAGCTAGTGAATTCACATTGCATAATTAATCGAATTCAAATTGCTAAAACTAAGTTAGCGCTAGATTGTAACATGAATCGGCGACTTGAATCACGTAGGATGATGTTACAAAAAATTTCCACTTTGAACAGCAGCAATCTATAACGAGTAAAGCTTAAAATCAACACATTGACTCCTATTCAAAGAACACTTTCTTACGAACCTAACAATTTTTAAATGTGTATATACATTTCTATCTACAACTTATCTCAATTCGATAATGTTTTAATGATAAGTTAGTCTTCGTTTTTTTTTTTTTTTTTATTCAACGTTCTTTTACGCTCTATTACTAAATTTTAATTCCAAAACGACAACAACTCCTACTAATTACACTACAATTTAAACAAATAAATAAGAGTAAGGAAAACAAAATGTGATAGTTAAAATGAAAAAAAAAATTTTTTTTTATTACATAAAGGAAAAATCAAGAAAAAATTATTTGAAAATATAGAAAAAAGAGAAAATTTTCAATCTTAACTTATTTAAGAAGTAAAAACTGAAAATGACAAGCAAACTGATGATAAAAATCGGCATGAGAATTTTTAACGAAGAATGAAATAAATTGTGAACAATATGTGTCTGGTTAATTACATTATGTAGAAAAGAGATTGACTTTATGTAGGAAGCGCGAGAAAGAAAGAAAAAAATGGAGAGAGAGAGAGAAAAGGACACATGAAACGTATGATTGTATATATTTATGTAAAGGAATGATGAAAATGATGAAATGATAATGAATTGTTAGCGATGTTGGCTTATATTCTTTGTCGTAATCTATTTGTAAAGAATATTATATATTGCAGGATCTAATTTTTAGGAGATAATTATAATAAAAATACAAAACATTATAAAAAAATTAATAACAAA
Source organism: Stratiomys singularior (assembly GCA_954870665.1). Taxonomy (NCBI): domain Eukaryota; kingdom Metazoa; phylum Arthropoda; class Insecta; order Diptera; family Stratiomyidae; genus Stratiomys; species Stratiomys singularior. Next base: position 108,199,256 of record OX940879.1, on the reverse strand, counting down.
TTATTATAAAATCCATATACAAATTATTGAATAAAAACTGCGATTTTTTAAAGTTGAAAAAATGTGTGATATGATGTTTGGTAATTTGAAAAAAAATCTAAAAAAACTTTGGTCCTAATGTAAATAAACCAGGTAAAGTATGTCCATGTTTTGATTGAACTTCAAATAAAATACTAAACAAGTTTTTCATAAAATACAAATGAGCTAGGAAAATAATGTGGATGATAGAGCGTCAAGCGCGTCGCTTATTGCTAATTTAATTCAGAGCAGGACCAAACTAAATACATTATAGAATATCTGAAAGTTGTATTCATAAGCGATGCAGCGCAAACAAGTATTTCTGATGAGGAGGGCTATCTGTCTTTCAGCAAAAAATATTTTTTTAGTTATTTAATCAGTACCCAATAATGCAACCAGGGGGCAACCATCCATGGGGGCTCGGCAACAAGGTAGTGTGGCGCAAGCTCGGTACCTCACGGAAGCCGTATTTACTTCAAGCAGATAAGATGGACGGCATAGTGCAGGCGCTTTTTCCTACTCACCCTGTCCGTGTTGATGCTGCCCACGAGGTCGACTCAGGCGAATGTCCATCGTTCATAAAAAATGAGCTGGGGGAAGCGGTGCTTTCTATGAAAGCTTGAAAGGCACCAGGACCAGATGGCATTCCATCCGAGGTGCTACAAATGGTCTTCCACGTTTGTCCTGACTTGCTGCTCAATGTGTTCAACGCTTGCCTGAGAGAAGGTGTGTTCCCATCTCGCTGGAAGGTGGCGAGGCTCACATTGATCAGCAAGGGAAAAGGGGACCCCGGGCTGCCATCTACATACCGGCCGCTTTGCATGCTGGACACAGCCGGGAAAGTTTTCGAAAAGCTCATCAAAAGAAGACTCACAGACGCAATTCGTGCTGCAGGGGACCTATCTCCTCGGCAGTATGACTTTAGAGCAGGGCGATCCACTTCCGATGCCATCATGGAAGTGGTGAATGCAGTCCGTCGAGCCGAAGCGCACAAAACTGAAAAACGAGTTGTCTTGCTAGTGACGCTTGACGTCAGAAATGCCTTCAACTCCGCCAGATGGTCGGATATTCTTGGCACATTGGAAAATTTTTTCCGATTGCCAGGGTATCTGATGCGGATTTTCAGGGATTATTTAAAGGACCGCCGACTGCTCTATGACACACAAGATGGGCGACGCAGTGTGGAGATAACGTCTGGTGTAGCGCAAGGCTCCATACTGGGACCAGACTTGTGGAACGCCACATATGACGGACTATTGAGGCTTGAGCTGCCAGATGAGTCGCGCTTAGTCGGCTATGCAGATGATATAGCAGCACTGGTCGCCGGACGTACAGTCGAACATGCGCAGCGCAGACTGGGAGTGCTAATGCGCCAAGTGAGGGAATGGATGACCACCCGTGGGTTCAGTTTGGCACTAGAGAAAACCGAGGTGGTCATTCTAACGAAGAAAAGAATTCCCACTGTAATTCCTTTGCAGATCGGAGATGCGACTGTTGAGTCTAAAGTCGCAATAAAATATTTGGGACTATTGATCGATTCCAAAATGAGCTTTTCGGAACAGATCAGGGCAACGGCGAAAAAGGCCGCGATGGGCGTCTCAGCTTTGAGTCGACTAATGTGCAACATCGGTGGGCCCACACCGAGCAAACGCCGACTTCTCATGAGTGCTGTACAGTCAGTGCTACTGTACGGCTCTGAGGTTTGGGCCGGAGCTCTCAGTAAGGAGCTGTATCGAAAGCGCTTGGCCCAGGTACAGAGACGAGGAGCTTTGCGGGTTGCGTCTGCATACCGCACTGTCTCTGAGTCGGCGGTGTTGGTGATCGCAGGAGTGATACCCATCGCCCTCCTTGCTAGAGAACGACGGAGAATTTATGACCGTAAAGTGGAGGGCTCAAGATATGCTGTCCACCGAGAAGAGAGGCAGCGCACAATACTCGAGTGGCAACAGTCATGGGAAGGCGACTCCAATGGCCGCTGGACTGCCCGCCTTATAGGGGACGTGGGATCGTGGCTAAATCGAAGGCACGGTGAGACTGATTATTACCTTACCCAGCTTCTTAGCGGTGTTATGTATTTTCAAAGGAAATTAGAAATTAATAATAAAATATATATATATAATTAATAATAAAATAATAATTGGGCAACCGATAGGTCGCACCTGCAGCGAAAGAAAGGAACAAGATTATAGGGTTAGTTGAAAATACAAAGGCCGCATAATGGCGGCCGAAGAAAGTTAATTTTCCACCGACTAGTTCACCGCGTGGGCGTGGGGGTTAGGACTTCATTTAGGCCCCGATCCTTCCATGCAACTCACACACACACACACACAGGGAAAGAGCTTAGTTCCTCATATTATATAAAATAAAAATTATAAAAAAAATCAAACAACCTGTGAATTGTGCTGCGCTCAATGGTGCTGCGCTGACTGTGAACACCTCCTCCTTTACTGGTTGTGTATCTTCAACTGATTGAGTGTCTTCTATGGTTGAATGTCCTCAACTGGTTGGTGGTTGGTGTTCCTTGGCAGAATGTTCTCTGTGGTTGAGTGTCATCCACTGGCAGATTGGCCTCTACTGGTTGGCGATTAGTGCTCCTTGGCAGAATGTCCTCTGTGGTTGAGTGTCATCCACTGGCAGATTGGCTGGTTGGTGTTTCTTGGCAGAATGTCCTCTTTGGTTGAGTGTCATCCAATGGCAGATCGGCCTCTACGGGTTGGTGTTCCTTGGCAGAATGTCCTCTGTGGTTGAGTGTCATCCACTGGCAGATTGGCTTCTACTGGTTGGTGTTTCTTGGCAGAATGTCCTCTGTGAATGAGTGTCATCCACTGGCAGATTGGCCTCTACTGGTTGGTGGTCCTCGGCAGAATGGCTCTACTGGCTGGACCTCTACTGGCTTCAACTGGTTGAGTGTGCTCCACTGGTTGCAACTGGTATTATCAGCTATCGGCTAATCGGCTAATCGGCTGAATGTCTTCACTTGTTAGATATCTTCTATCGGCTGTCGTCTATCGGCTGAATCTCTTCCTTTCCTCACAATTTCCACTCCTTTTATATCGATACGAACACAACAACCCAGTGAATCGTATCGATCTTAAAAATAACTTCCAAGAATTTTTTTGGGGGTTTTTTTTTTTGTTTATTTTTTTGGGGGGGGTTTTTTTTTGTACTAGGAATTTTTTTTTCTGTGATGTTTTTTTTTATTTTTTTTTAATAACTAATTATAATTTTGCTAAATCTAACATTAAATGTTTTTATTTTAATTTCTTAATTTATTTATTTACATATATATATATTTTTTTTTTGGTTTGCGTAATGTCGCCTACACATCGAAATACGTAACAGCGGGCATGGGTATTTTCAGTCTTACTTGCACAAGATTGGTAAATCACGGTCCCCAGACTGCATTTTCTGCCCAGGGGAAAGGGATGACGCATGTCACACCTTCTTCAACTGTAGAAGGTGGAACAGGATGCGGCAGGACTTGTGGGAGGTGATGGGAGAGCTTTCTCCAGACAATCTGGTCGGAGAAATGCTGAAAAGTTTCGACAAATGGACCTGCGTGGCACATTACTCTTGGGCAATACTTATTGCCAAAAAATATTCGATAGATAACCTTGGGCGCGGGGTCTAGGGAGGTCTCCTTTCCAGCAGTCCTCCTCCATCCTGCCCCCTCCCGCTGGAGGGAGATTTCTCTAGACTGACGGCGCCCTAGCGCGAAGTAAAAAAGAGGCCTAGCCCGAAGTAATGTGTCAAACGGTTCCAGGCTAGGATCTCTTGACAGGGGGGGTGTTTAGTGGGTAGTCTGGTAGCATGCGCTGCTAGGAGTCCCACACTCCGGGCGTAAATTGCCTTCACCCCCCAACCCAAAAAATAATGCAACCAGGTAAGTATCCTTTGTTTTTTTTTTTCATTTCTTATATAATACCTATTCGATGGTGTTGCATAACTATACTCTCCCGTTTGCTATGCATTATAATTCAGCATGAAATATGTGTATAAGTTGTTTAATTATTCGAAAACCAACAATTGTAATGTGTTATAAATTTTTGATTTACATGGCAATGTTCAATGTTAAAGATCAATTGACGGTATTAGTGCGTTACGTCATTTCCATTTCAAAGGGAATGCCTGTTATACGTGGTGAAGAATTGGAACAGTGGACAAGTGAATTTGTATTGTGTGTGAAATTTAAACTGTTTTCAAATGGCATCCTTAAATTTAAGTGAGTACTTCTTTTTTAATTTTGTCTCTAGCTTTTTTGATGTTGATGATAACTTAGAATGAAATGAATGGATAGCAAATTAAGGTGCAATTTTATGTGAATTCTTCATCATCTGCCGAACAATTTGTATTTATATTTCAAAGCCTTACTCAACTGTTTACGAACATTTTTCGATATTTTACAAACATTTATTAATAAAATTGCTTCTGGTTAGATAAATACGGATAACTTTTATCTATCGGCACTGTGCCGAAACATTTTGAAGTTCATTTTGACGGTGTCAGGCCATTGTTACTTTCCATTTTGTTTCTGTCTGTTGCACTGGGTACTAAGCAATAGCGCAGGAAAAAGGAGTTATAAGCTGTAAGATGACATTTAATAACACACATTTATTGTTGTTATGTATGCATGTAACTCTTGGTCATTGTTTCGTATTATCAAAAAAATATTACGGTTGTTCGGGACCATTGAATGGAATGAAGTAATTCACACCTCGTAATCGGAATGTATCGAATCGGTCTGAGCTTCAGCTTCAGCCGACATGGTTTTGATCTTTGCTATTGAGTGTGATTGCTGTGTAGTTGATTTGGGTGAGTGAAGTTTTGTGAAAGTCGTTGGTTAGCAACAGCATTTTGAGTGATATTGGTGCCGCTTTGCAGAAAGTTAGATTTCTCTCACTTTGAACTGTTTTGCACCAGCAAACAATGAAACACTGATAACAGTGTTGGTATTTGCTATTGCCTGAAAATCAAACTGGATGAGAGCAAAAACTTGATTTCCACTTCGCAGTCGGTAGGATTCGAACCTACGCTCCCAGAGGGAATCTGATTTCTAGTCAGACGCCTTAACCGCTCGGCCACGACTGCCGCGAAGTTAATTGTTACAAGACATATAGATTTACAGTTTGACATTCAGCATTTTGCGCATTGAAAAATAAATTGGAAATTCATTAATGTCAATCAAAAACAAAAAAAAATACTTCATTTTATTTTAAGAAAATAATTAAATATTTCTACGGAAATTATCGAGAAATCATTAAGAGATTTGCAGTTCATAATTCACTGCACATGTTAATTTACTGATATTGAAACAGTTTCACAGACTTTATTTGAATCGTGTCCTGCATGTCCCTTTGTTTTTCTGTCGCATTCGTTTTTCCTTCAGACACTAATAAGATAAAATTGCTCGATGAATTCTGGATATTTAGTTTGTTTAATATTTGTTTGGTGAAATTTTGTTTCAAAATTGTTTAGTTTTAATTAAGTGTCTTTTTTTAAATTAAGACTATATAAAATTTCTAAATAACGATGCGCCAAGGCTATTGAAAAGGGCAATACCTTCAAAATTAGAACAAGCCGATTTCATTTAGAAATGAATCGACGGCATTGTTGTTAATGGCGTTATTCTTCCTCCAATGAGGTCAGACTTCATTAGCGAAAGGGAGGCCTGCGTTGTACTTTTATGGATATATGGTCATGACGGATGCTAGGGAATGGTTTTTTCTCGGAAAGTTCCGTCGTTCCCCGTCACTTTCTTTGTTTCGTCCATAGACGCGTTTCGGCGGTGCACCATCTTCGGTGTGATCTGTCCCGAGAAAGTTCGGAGGATAATAAAATTTTTCCATACCCATCCCAGGAAATCAACTAAACGAAACGATGCTAGTATACCCCGCGAACTTTCGCAAGGAAGAAAGCACGACTTTCTCGTCTTGCTCGTCAAACTAATGAAGAATTTTTTGGTATTGAATTCGTTACTGGAGGTGAAAAGTGGTTGGGGTACATTAACTGAAACGGTACTTGACAGTTTGCAAGAGGAATCAAGGGAATCACCAAGGATCTGCTTAAAACCAAGCTTGAATCCACTAAAGGTCTTATTGTTTGCTTGATTCTCGAGAAATCATTAATTGGGAGCTGCTAGAATGAAATCAAACGTTAAATTAGAGCAACTTCGACATGCAAATCTTGATAAGCAACCTGCATTAGTCAATCGTCGTGGAATCATTGATTTGATCAGTTGATCAACCAATAGCTTTGTTTCAGTACCTGGACAGATAAGGGAATGCAACACTGAAGAGGATCTTCGTACAGGACAAGCAAACTTTCTTCGAATGCGTGTGAGAAGATTTCTACAGGGAAGGAATACAGCACCATTTAAAACGTAGTAAATAAGTTATAGATAGTAACGGTGATTATATATTAGCTTACTTTCAAAAAAAGACATTTAATTCGAAAAGGAAAAAAAAACGTTTATATACCCCCAATTGTCAACTCTAAAAATCGTTCTGACTGATGTCCACGTTCACCAGTGTAATAATGTATTTAATTTTCATTATTAATTATAGATCAGTGAGCAATATGCAAGGACTGCTACCGACTGCTACTAAATTTGAGGAAGCTTGAATCGAAACATTCAACATTTGATTGATTGTAGCTACTAACATGATGTCGAGCTTCTGGATAAAGCATACTAGCATTCTACTTCTACTTCAATATCTATTTTATGAAAAATTTCCAATTGTATTTCCGTATTATGACTTTATCTCAGTGTTATATTTAGAGTAAAATTTGGTTTAGATTAAAGAAAAATTGTAGTTGATTACGAGCACTAATACAAAAATCGGCAGCTTACTTCAGCTCAAACTACTCAAAACCTCTTTGGTAATGTCCTACACAACCAGCGCAATCGGCTGTGGTTTTGATGTTGAGGGCGATGACAATGAAAGATTGAGTATAGTTTAGTGTGTTTTTTCCTGCAATTGTAGTAGAACAAATACTTTTCATACCCTATCATTATGTCACAGTTTCATTGTTATCCCCAATAACAATTCGATGTGCGAAAATCCTTTTTTGTGGCCTTTAAATCCGGGCAATCCAAGTTGCCTATTAACATCTCTCGGTTTCAGCTCATAACCCAACTGCTTTGCTTTGGAATTTGCAAAGGACTGAATTGCCCAAAAACTGTTTGTTGGGACACTTCCATTAATTCTGCGAGCGTCTCTCTCATTTCTTCTTGTCGGATATTCACCTAGTTAATAATTATTTATTTATTTATGGCTGTCCAGTGTGAGGGATTACCATAACTGAAGCAACAAAGGTGTTTCCCACATGAATTATCAGTTCTGGCGTCGGTACCAATAACATAAACAAGGATATAATTCAGATTAGCTCCACTTCATGCTTTATTCTCCAAATATAAGTAGAAAACTATGACCATGTCCGAACCCTGGATGGGATTATCAGTAGGGCTTAACGTTTCCAGCAACATTGAAATCAGGTCGTTTGCTGCTATTAGCGTCATAGTTCTAACCATTACTCAAGCACCATATAAAAACGTGTCTTCTATTCAAAAGTCAAATAAAGTTTAAAACTTAGCTGCACAGATTTACTGGAGTATAACTTACAATATTCAAAAACTGTTACCATTTCATTTGATGTTGATGAAGCAGGACCCATTTGCAAGTTGACTTTGGATAAAACTTTTTAAGGCAAAACCGAAATCAATCCAGAATGCAGATTACACCGCATGTTGATACCAATATGAACGTTTTGGAAAAAAGCAATTAAACAAATAAACTACTTTTGCTGGCCAATAATCAAGCGTGTACGTTTGCTGTTGGAAGCCTGTGGGAATCATGATTGCCTTTTAATGGACCTTTTAAATGTGTCCAATCTGCGAGCTTCCAACGTAAATTATGGTCCTGGCAGCTGGTCAAAGTCTAAATGCCTAATATTTAAGCTCTTAGAATTTTTGAAAAAATTGCTTTATATCGCTATCTATACTACTACCATATCTTTCATTCTATAACTTTCCCGAATACAGTTGTTGGGAATTAAATATCAGTCAAATCCAAAGTATGAAATGCCAAGGAGGACTAAACGATTTTCGTTCAAATCATAAAATGCATCATAGCTTGCATTCAAATAACAATTTTCTACGTGAATGTTATTATGTATTCAGTTGAAGATCGATACGTCAACCTCAATTAAGGACGCTACTGAAACCTCCCAGACAGCTCCGAAATTATGAAACAAAAGAACCGATTTCCTGTTAATTTCGTAATAATTCAATCTCCTACCTTCAAATGAACTGAGCAGCCATGGCGATGGTAATTATTTTCATGGTAACACATCGCACCTTCAACACCATGACAGAGCATGCGTAGAAAACGGTTTCAATACAAAAATAAAAAAAACAAAAAAATTACAACACCGAGTGCTACCATCAACGAAAAAGACCATCTTTCACATACTGAGGAGCATGCATGAACTACATAGAGTGAATAACAAGATCCATTTATGTATTCGATAAATCCATCTCATGCTGAATTATCTGACCAATCCGCGACGACGGATAAGTAGGGGATTCCCTTACTTTATTTACATTTACATCTCCTATGACTGGGAACACACTTGGCGCATGTGTTGAGAAAATCTAATGCATGTTGCTTCGTTGCTTGAGCGTATACATCAAAGCTGATGTTAATGACTTAATACTTGTAGTAAAATCCAAAGTACGTACTTTTGTGGAGGAGGGGCTTCTATGTTTATTGGATTTGCTTTACTTGTTAGATTGTGGAAATGGTTAAATGGGTCCTTGGTTCGATTTTAACTTTGTTGTAGAGAGTGTAAAAAACTTGCAGAAACTTAAATTGTATCAGATTTGATCTTTGTATTCCCTAGTAAACATGCACTTTGATTTACTCAACAGATGTGTGTTCACTTCTTTTGATTGGAATTTGAATTGTATGATTCAAGCGAACTTTCATTTGGGGAAATTAAGGATTAAAGAATTTTAATCCTCATTTAAATAGCTCCAGATGATTATTAATGCAAGAAAATAATGTACATAATAATGTAATAGTACAAATTACAGGTTTGTGTTAGTGGTGCCATGCTCGAATTGTCTGTCCTTATATTTAAAAAAATACTGCAGTCATGCTTAGTTTTTAGTTTTTTATATCATGGCTTAGTATGAAATGTTGACCAAAATAATTCTTTCTAAAAACGAAAATTGCTTTCGCACCCGTTTTTATAGCATTATTTTGCACATATCGAACTGGGTGTAAGTTCTTTTTGCTAATAATTTCATTGCTACAGCAGTTAGTCATTTCCTTCTTGAATCTTCACTCAAAATTCACTTAAAACTACATTCTGTCTAGTACTGGTTCCGTCGGACGCCTAAAGTGTCGAGAAATATATCTGGATCGAATGTGTATGCTCACTGACATGGTATATAGTCTAATAATCAAATATTGTCGGTGGGGAGGCTGTTGATGAGGTCATGTATGAATGTCTTCCAATCAGTTGAAGTTAGATCACTGTCGGAAGAGAATCCACAGAACCCCCTAGCCTCCCTAGGTTTGTATAGGCAGTTTCAAGGTACAACTTATGAAAGTATCATCATTTTATAGCACAGGCATCTCTTCTGAATTTTCTACTCAATAATTGGAGCTGATGCAGGAATCCAATGTTCCCTAATGCAGGCGTTCTGCCAATTGAATAACCAAACTCTCACAATGGATTCTTGTACAATTATTCTGGAGAGTATCTCCAGGTGGTTTGAGTACAATTCAATCTGAGAAGCGGAATTGAAAATATTTTCATTTGCCTGGACACACCAGATTTGAGTATAGTTTTCAGTTGTCTAATCGTCTACAGTAGTTTCAACTATGTCATTCTAGAAGTACTTGCAGCCCAATACATTGATATGCCAAATGACTGTCAATCAGGACCTAATACTGAAAAATTGTTGGTTTATTCAACTCACCCACGCAACTTTTTTCGTTATCTTGTTGTGAAACCATTCATCATTCGTATCTGGGATGATAAAGTGCGCAAAACTTGTTTTCATTATAACCTTTTCTTTTGACTGCATCCTTGTGCCTGCTGCCAATTTTGTCTATGAATTCCCCAAAACTTTTCATTCAAATCAAATCATATATCTAATATAATTATCTAAACATACATCTCATAACTTTCTTTCAATGACTTAGAAAACAACTGGATACGACACATAAAACAAAATAATTTAATCATAAAATCACCTGTAAAAAGACATAAACCTATTCAGTCATCGCTATTATCATTTAAAATACAACTAAAGACATTTGTTTAGACATATATTCTCGCCATTGAGATTCTTTATTTCAATCATTTCAACAAATCATTGTCCGGCGACCCAACAGCAAACAGACGGAAAAAGGCCAAAATTCATTCATAAACTGGATAAACAAGACAACAAAACGAAATAGATCGATTAAAATGATTCCGACCACACAACTGATTACCATAAAATCTCATTTCTGAATAAGCTCCATTGAGTCTGGAGTATTTTTATTTGGATCGATTTCAACGGGGTGTCGTTCTTGACACCTATGTCGATCGTTTTTCATGTGTTAATTATCTTAAAGGCGTTGATCATTATCATCTTTGGTATCCGGCGTTTTTCCATGCCTACGCCAACGTTATACGCTGAAAGAGTTACTTTAAATTGAACTAGTAATTATTCTGTAACATCTTACGATAAGATCATTGTTAAAAAGGGGGACTGGCTTATGATGAGATCCTTATATGAAATCGGCGTTTCAAGTATAACAGACAGCAGGCACCTGTTTTGTTTTGAATAATAGCAAAACTATCGATGATTCGATAGGCGTATATGACGATCTCATCTGGGATAAACACATTTCAAATAAGGCCTTTTTCAACATTAATTTAGACACATATCCATATGATTCTACAATCATACAAATGTTTCGGATTGGGTTAGCAAACTGTCATTAAGGTGAAACTGAACTTCAACAAGAATTTTAAAAAAAAAAAAAAAAAAAATAGAAAATACATTTTAAACGTGTTATTATATCATTAATTATAATATATTTAAATAAATGATGAGCATCTACTGATTTCAAATCGAACTAAAGCAAGGAAAATGAATTAAATCATCAACATATCAAAGTTCGGACGAAAAACCAGAACAAAGAAAGTCAAAAATGGAATCAGCAAGGAAAAACAAATAAAAATGGTACCGACATTATTTTCTGCACTTTGTATCACGGTCCTTTTGATCTATTTCAATAGATTTCATCAAAATCCATTTTAATCAATTATAATTCGTGGGTATGATCATTAATTTATGCAGTTTGTCAGGCAATGAAGGCTTTTTTCAACGGTTCCAGTAAGATACTTTTCAACTATTAGATTCATAAGTAAGTTTAAGTACTTTTTCGAAAGATTGAATTTTTATCTAAAAAAAAAAATCAATAATTCACTTTATTCAAACCTCCTTTCTGTCGAACAATATAGCTTTTCCCTATCTTTTATAGAAACCATAGATCCGTTTCAAAAAAATGACCCTTTTAAGGCACAGAAGAACGTCAACGTGATTCTCATCTCTATATCTGAAGTGAACCCAAGTGTCTTCGTGATGCTACGTTGTGACCCTTTGGATTTTTATCTTTCATATGTGTATCCTCCAGCTGTCTTCATCGGTTGCGTCTGACAATTGAAAAAGCCAAGCAGTGATGCACTTTATTTGGCAATCGAGTACGACCAGAATTTTCTGACAAGGTAAGACTTAGGGACGATGAATAGTGGAAAAGATAATTGTCCCTTAGTCTAACATAAGATTATCTTCATCGGTCTACTGCACGTGCCAGTTCATTATAACTTCTTCAATTTCATAATCCTAGAGACCTATGGGTCGTCAAAAAATTCGCATACCTTATGGATGCATCTGTTATGTGCCTTAAGTCCCAATTTTCAAATGTTTTTCTTTTACGGGGTTTTGGGTACTTCCAGCTATGTATGCAACGAGGCTGAAGAACTGGCGAAACTAAGAAGAACGTTTTTTAACACGAGATGTATCCTAATAAATACTATTAAAATTAAATTTTACGTCATGGTATACAAAATCGTAATTATTTTCTACTCTTCGACCACAAATAATATATGAGCTGGTTTCGTGTCGTTTTTAAGGTTAGGGGTATACGAGGTTTGTTCAAAAAGTATCGCAAATTTCATGTTTTTTCAAGAATTATTTATTTATTCATGAATATCGATTTTGTCCCCTTCAAAGTAATCCCCGTCAGACATTATACATTTGTGATAACGTTTTTTTCCAATCTTCGAAGCATTTTGAAAAATCATTTTTTGGGATCTTGTTTAGCTCCTCCGTCGGTGCCGTCTTTATCTCCTCAATCGTGGCGTAGCGTCGTCCTTTCATGGGCCTCTACAGTTTCGGGAACAAGAAAAAGTCACCGGGGGCCAGGTCTGGGGAATACGGTGGCTACGGCATAATTAGAGTGTTGTTTTTGGCCAAAAATTCGCGCACAAGTATCGATGTGTGAGCAGGGGCGTTATCATGGTGCAAAAGCCAATTTTTGGTATTCCACAAATCCGTGCGTTTCTGGCGGATTGCTTCTCGCAAATTGCGCATTACTTGAAGGTAATATTACTTATTGACCATTCTACCCTGCCGCAACAACGGACGAAGAAGAACTCATAATGCACCACGCCCCTACAATCGAAGAAAACTGTCAGCAAAACTTTCACATTCGACCGAACTTGACGTGCTTTTTTCGGTCCCTCTGAGAAAATTTTGTATCACCGATAAACGTTGCTTTTGTCCAAAGTAGCTTCGCCGTATGCAACATTCAACATTTTGAATGCATCCGCGCACTTTAAGTTGTTCTTCACACAAAATTTAATACAAATTATTTGATCCATTTTTTGGGATAGACGAAAATCGAAAACACGTCCACGCACAATAACTGTCAAAAACTGACTGGACACTCAAAACGGCCGGAATTGTCAACACAAGTGAGGGTCATGAGTATCAACATAACGCCACCAAAAGATCGAATCGAACATACGTAGCCCGCTAAAATTCAAAATTCGCGATACTTTTTGAACAGACCTCGTACTTTTTGCTTTGGCATTATCAGCATCATTGTTGGTGCATAGCAAACAGGATTTTATAGTAAGTGTAAAGTACTGTGATCTGATGTTGAAATCATCAAGCAACCATTAGCCATTGGCTATACATTTCGACATCTTTCCCGTTGTATTTCCTAGAGAAAGGACGCCTAATTTCTTGGAGAAAAGCAAATGGAACCTGGTTCATCTTTCACATGCGAAGAAGATGTGGCAAACGTTGTCTGTGGTCCCTAGGTATAACAAGCAAACAGGGAACTGTGACCTTCCCATCTTATGCAGATGAGACTGAAAATACGTCCCAACTGAGTGGTTGCGTTAGGTAATAATCAATTCCACAATGTTTTTTGCAAACTCTAGATCGGCCGCTGATAAGTCTTGTGGTCCACCAGCCTCACGTTTTGTGTATCCACGTTCCTTCCCATAAAGCTAGGATCTTTCGTCTTATGTCTCGGCTAAGAATTTCTCTCTTTGGTTGCTTCAAGTATGAGTAGACTCGCTTTTGCGCTTCAGCAAGAAGCACAAAGAGCACCCTCGCGATAACCAGGACGGCCGGACTAGAAACCGTGCAATATGCAGCTGCTATCCGCATAGATCCTTGCCTCAACACCTTTCCGAGATACTGAGGCAAGAGCACTGAATGCATCGCACACATAAGTCTTTTACTCGTGGATGGTTCTCCAGTGTTGGCATTTACGCAACTGAGAGCTGATCCTACCGCAGCAGCCTTATCCGTTATAATCGCGCCGCATGATACCTAGTTTAAATTGCGCTGGTTCGTCAGAATGTCCAATTTAACTTTTTTCATGCCCCCTTCGCAAACTCGCAAGGCTTAACACTATAAATCGATCGCTCATCTAAATACAGATAGGATCATTGATACTATTCCTTAATATGTGAATGCAAGCTAGTTTTGGCTGGACGTATAGTGTGTATTAGGAGAATAGACAACCAAAAGCAAAAAAAAAAATGCGCTGAAAACGACACTCTTGTGTCTTTCATGTTTTTCACATTTTCAGGACATTTTGAATTGGGTGTTCTTTTCCGCAATGCAAAATTCTTAATAAATATTCATAGTTGAAAACAATATGTTGTTAGTGTACATGTTTTCAGTTCGTATCGTTGTCTTGGAATCATTATTATTCTCTTTTCTTTAGCAGCAACGAGAAAAGTGAGAATCTTCAGCTTGTGCACACTTGTATTACCCGTATAAGATGTGATATTTGATATTGTGCGTTTCAATTGAATATCGACAGATTTTCTTAAGTTTCCTGGTGCGATGGTAACGTTAGACAACATTCAAGCAAAAATTATAACGTTTACATTCTGGACCACGTCTACATTCTGCACAGAGACAAAATCGTCTTTCGCTATAATCCATTAAATGTTATTGCTTGGAATATTTGAATTTGTTAACATTAAACTAATTTACAAGAATTATCTAACAGTTTGGCCTGGCGAATTATGAGTTCAAAAGATTTCACCAATCCTATGCACATGTTGAATGCAACAAAATAAATCTCGCCACTGTAGGGTGCCTTCGCCTTCCACTTAACTTGGATTGCATCCTTTTAGAGGAAATCATCTTAAACAGTAGCATGTGTCCGGATTACCTGAGATTATGTGAGAATGAAATTATATGTTGACACGTTCAATTCGTGCTGCGAACTATTGCTCGAGGAGTTTTAAACATTTTTGGGGGGCTTGGCTTATTTGGTGGGTACTTTGTCTCGATAATGACAGGTCGGTAGCCTTAACTATCAAGCTCAAAAGCAAATGTTCTTTGAGTTGGCTTGCCGCCAATACCTCATAAATCATACCGTAGGCATTCGTTTCCTTGCAAACCGCGAATCATTGACTCAAAGCCAGAAGCGTAATTACAGATTGGGTTTGCAAAAAAGTCAAGTAGTGTCATTACAATGCTGGACTGGATTATTTGAGGACATACGATGTACACACAATTGGCTAATCTTTGAATTGCGAGAACATTGCTGCACGTTTCAAGTGAAATCTTGAATTTAGCGAGCAAAAATATTTTTAATGGTCTTTCCTTATCAGTGATTAACCTTAAACGATTGTTCTTTAAGGTATTCAATGACAATTTACACTCAATAGGTTTTAATAAGTCGAGTCCACATTTAATGGTAATTATGTGATACTGCTATCAAATGGGCACATGCTCTCGGTAATTAATATTTCAAAGGCATATCGCTGGATACGGCAGCTTGCGACAATTTCTTTTTTCTTGAGTAGTTTTTCCGTTGCTCAAAACTAACAAGTAAACAACAATAAATGATAATTTCACTAGACTTGTCACATCACCATGGCGCGTACTGTTTAGGAAAATAAACACCTTTAGTCTCACCTGAGCTACCCGCATATAATCACCGTGCAGAAAATATAAAACTGAAAAATAGAAACATTTCATTTTTTATGTGCTGTGCATCCTGAGCAGATACACATATTATAGTTTCCAGTTGTTAATGTTTTCTTCTAATTGTCTTATTTGTTCGTAATGGAAAGACGGGCGTGCGGAAATGCTTCCTTTTCGCTACACACTTCTCAAAGGATTCTTATTTAATAGGTGTACATGAGCCAGAATATGAATAGTCAGTCACCTGGAGAATTAGATGCATTAAACGGATCAACTAGATCTCTTAAAGGAACGCCTGAATGTATATTATTTGTAATTGAAGCGGTAAAGGGGGTTAATGTCTGTAACACATAGATATAGCATTCATTTGGATAAAATTTCAGGTTCGCCTAGTACTTAATTCGAGGTGCTATTTAGCATTATACGGGTGCTGAACGTAAATAAATTAATTGTTGATACATAGTACATTGTAACCAATTATTTTACAAATGATATATGAGTATCATCGTAACAAATTTCATTTACGTACATATAAAGTTTGTAAAAATTTCGATGCCATAACAGCTCACTTTTGGAACTTGTTGGCCTTAAAGGTTGATGCAGCCACTTGGTGTCGTGATGAAAGATACACGGGAATCTTGGTGTTGATGACGATCCTGGAGGTGTCAACCACAACACAAGCGTTTTTATAGTCTATCAACTGAAAAAAATAAATCCAAGTATCACTGTAATGAATGGTATTTGAACTCGGGTCTGATCTGATGATGGTGAGTGCTGCAACTACTGCACCATTTGGACTACATAATTAATATCAATTTGTGATTTCCCTTGATGTAAGAAGCCACGAACATTTGGTTTTCTGCCAAAACAAACAAATTTCAATAGTTGTTATGAAAGGAAGCTTTGACTCTTTTAAGGGCATTTGATATAGATCATTTTAGAGGTCAACTTACGGGCTAAGAATATGTCATATGCGTATTAAATCAGTGGTAGCTAGATGAACGTCTTCAAAAATGGAATATTCCATCAGTTGACTGTAATTTTATTTCTTTTGTAGGATCATGTTAGAGAAGTCAAAGTAGTTTTCATACCCAAGCCGACAAAAGCCAGCCACTACAAAGCAACGGATTACCGACCTATCAGCTTAACGTCTTTCATGTTGAAAGCCCTGGAACGCCTGTTGGATGGGTACATAAAGAGCACCGTGAACATAACCGAGCTTTGCCCCAACCAACACGCATACCTCCCAGGGCGCTCAACAGAGACGGCACTACACGAAGTCGTAAGCAGAATAGAGAGGAACCTTGCCATCAAAGATTACACCTTGGCGGCCTTCATTGATATCGAGGGAGCCTTCAGCAATGTCAAAACTGAGAGCATAGTTGCAGCTATTCAAAGATATGCAAAAGACCCATATCTTACTAAATGGATGACGAAACTTCTAGCTAAAAGGACGATTACAGCCGAAGAAAACTGCGTAACCTTGAATAATGGACTAACAGGGGTACACCACAAGGCGGCATAGTATCACCACTTGCCTGGGTACTCACAGTTAACCAAATAGTGGAAGACGTCAACGGGAAGGTTTTCAAAACGATAGCGTACGCTGACGATATCGTTATACTGATAAGTGGAAAGTTCCCGGAAACCATGTCGGAATTGATGCAGACCGCACTCTCACATATTTTTGTGTGGGCGAAGCTAAACGGACTGCGCATCAATGCCGACAAAACTGAGCTTATGCTTTACACAAAGCGCCGTAAACCGGAGACATTTACACCACCGACCATTGACGGAAAACATATCAGTTTAGTAAACAAGGTGAAATACTTAGGAGTAACCTTGGATAGTAAGCCAACTTGGACTCCACACATAGGAGCAGTCAGACGGAGAGCTACAGCGGCGCTGTTCACAATGAAAAGACTAGTGGAGAAAACATGGGGAATAAAACCCAAAATTGCCCACTGGGTCTACACAACAGTAGTGAGGCCTATGACCACCTACGCAGCATTGGTTTGGTGGCAGGCACTACAAAAGAAAACCATTGCAAAAGAGCTAGAGAAGATCCAGCGAATGGCCTACCTTGGCATCACAGGTGCCATTAGGACTACGCCAACTGCTGCAATGCAGATAATCCTTAATCTCATGCCACTCGACAAATTCATCTTTAGAGAGGCATCACTTGCGAGCATCAGATTAAAATTCACATATGGGTTATCTAACCACACTCAAACGGGGCATGTATGCATTTTGGAGAAAAAATGGAGAGAATGGCCCCGTCAAGTAAAAGGGAGCTGGATAGAATTCAACCAATATTGGACACAACAATTCCATACAAGATCAACATTCCGACCAGAGAAGCGTGAAAAACGGTGCAGGATTTCACATCTGGAAGTGAGATCATGATTTACACCGATGGTTCCAAAACGGATGAGGGAAGCGGCGCCGGAATCTTTTTTCCCAGATCACCCACAACTCAACCGAAGTTATAGACTGAAGAGCCACATCACTGTTTTCCAGTCGGAAGTGTTTGCAATAAAAGCGGCTATAGAAGCGGCAACAAACAACCTTAATGGAAGTATACAAATACTCTCGGACAGTAAGTCGGCACTGCAAGCGCTTGCCTCTAACCGCGTAGTTTCACAACTGGTGCAGGATGGTGAGCAGGCTCTCAAAACCGCAACAACCCGAGTAAATGTAAAACTGACATGGGTCCCTGGACACAGCGGTGTAGAGGGAAACGAAAGAGCGGGTGAGCTAGCAAGAGCTGGATCAGCCGACCAAAACGCCACTAGAATAGACACAATTAAAGTGCCAGTAGCAACGGTAAAAAGGGAACTAAACGAAATCCTCTGGAAAGAGACAGATACGGCTTGGAATGACAGGAACGACTGCAGGATAAGCCGTGCTCTTTGGCCTCACCGTAATCAAATGAGGACAAAAAAACTCCTGGGGAAAACAGAAATGGCGTTAGAACATTGGTGGCAGTATTAATGGGCTATAATCTTCCAGGTCAAAACGTCATACGAATAGGAATTCAAACGGATGACACCTGCCGAGCTTGCGGCGAGGAGGAAGAAAGTACAGAACACTTCCTCCTAGATTCCCCGAGTCTGGCCAGCAAACGCCTTACTTGGCTGAGGTGTACTGGCGCAACAGAATTGAAACACTTGGTGACCACAGAGCTGGGGGAACTCCTTGGCTTCTTTAGGACGACAGGATGGACCATCTGTAAACAATAGTACTACACATGGGTAGCTAAGAACCGAGTTCTGGCCTATGCTAATTTCCAGCAAATGGACCTCAGTACAATAATAATAAAGATCATGTCATGAGGATTACAAGTAGCTTATGAGGTGCAGGATTTACTAACTCCACATTAGTTAGCGGATAAATGACATTCCATGCTCACGACTACCGTTGTTAGTTCGATATCTAGCGGTCACTACGAGGATCTGAAAGGTTTTTTGACCGCCATGCTGAACGATTATCCTAGGACTTGTTCTCTATGAAGAGCGGTCTCTATATGATTTTTAGAAAGCCGTTCCTCTAAGGGACTATCAAAAGGATTGTAAGAACAATGCAGTGGAGATTGATTGTGGAATCACTTCTTGTGTAAGTTGACGACGCAAAGGTTAACGTAAAGGCAACTGGAAGCCACAATATTGTTAAGCTGGCTCGATTTCGATTCGTATGTGATTAATCATGATGATTTTCATTGCAAAAACAATACCAATATGTTATTTGTCTTGCAACCTTTTAATTCTTCTTTCTATTCTTCTTTCTATAGTATTTCTACGCAAGTCGGAAATATGCTTTCATCATTCTTATATATAACTATGCACGTAATTTAAGATTCGAACTACGAGCAGTAACAATTTGATCGTTTTTAATAGTTCATACATCGACCTCAAATTTTTCGCGGTTAATGTGTTGAAACGTATAAAATTTTGTTTTTCTATATTTTCACCAACCGCAGTCATAAAAAGTTTGCTTGTGCCTAAATGTTAAAACAATACAAATATGATTTTTCTCTAAATGAAACGTCAAAACATATACGTGCAATCAAAATACAAAACACACTAAATATTGTCTCCTGTTGTATCCATCCACAAGATTGTCACATAACCCATAACCCACAGTATCCTGCGGTGAGGACGTGAGACATAGACGTCCCATTAAAACCCACCACCACCTGCCTATCTATCATCGAAGATGCTCGTGCCATTTAATGTTCTTGAAGTGAGGTGCAAATCAATGGACCAAGCCAAGACGATGCCACAAACCCTAGATAAATTGTTAATGCCCTCGAGGTCTATTAATGCCAGCGTAGTGTATGGATAGGTAGATGAAGGTGCATACGATGCGTTTGGGCTTGTTCTGCTCTTAAAAATTGTTGTCTGGTGGCTTTGCTGATAATTGTAAAGGTGATTGTCGTACACCTTTGACTATATGACTGATAATAGACTCGTATGCTGTTCATGCTCGTGCCTCTGAGGTTTCTTTTTATATTTCATAAATACTGACCAAATGATCGCTATTTAACAGTTAGCATCTGCTTCTGCTCATCGTTTATAGATTTTTCTATAGATTGTTGATTATAATTTGCATGCATGCCTCCTCGTTGATGCAGTTAAATATATAATGCATAATGTATACGTAAAGTAAAATCGGAACGATTCATTAATGAAGATTGCATTGTTGATTTGAGTCTTATAATTCTGTCGACCATTGACAACAAATGATGGATGTTTTTTTTTGCGTGTTTAAACCAATTTAATTTATTCTCAAGCAGATTTAAATAGTTTCGTTGCTAAATAAGTGCATGCTGAAGTGCGTTACATACGTAACATCTGCCATATTACACCTGTAATGGGTTGAATTATGCTATCAGCATGTTTATCTTAAGCGCCGGATTAACTTGATTTGCAGTGTCCTTCGTAGAATATGCATGATGTTGAAAATTTTAAACACAGTGAGCTTGTGCTGCAATGAGTAAAAAATTATTATTGACTTCTTTGAATCACACCAGGTGAATCGTTTCATTGTATGTGCATTGACTGGCAACTAGGCAGATATGTGTTCATTTTGTCATCTGCTCCTAGAGAATCCTGAGGAACTTGAAGACGTGGTGTGCATGTGGATGTTGACGATTAGCTACTAGGGCAACTTTGTTGATCTTTTGCTGGAAAAGGACTTCTATTGCTTGTTTAGGACTCATCAGTCAAGTTAAGTTTTCGCTAATTTTCAATAGATGAATTGATAATGATTATCCAATCTTAAAACAACAATAAGCTCAGTGAGATATCATTTGATATAATCAACGGCATATTTGCCTGCAGTGTCAGCTAACTTAATATCTGCTCTCATTCAGTACCCTTTACCTGGAAAATATCATTTATTCATAAATTCTGCATCAAAGTTCTATCAACAATGCCGCGCCCGCGAAACTCAGCTCTTGGATTTCCGCCGAGATATTGCCAATAATTTCGATGCCACTTTATTTTTTGTGCATTGAACTGTTGCCTTTTATCCTGAATGTAAATTATTTTGCAAGTTTGTGAAATTCTAAGATTTCGTTACGTTTGGTATTTTCTCCAAAAATAAAAATCGATTGGAAAAGAAATGCGAATAATAATAATTGCATGAGCATGAACGGAATGACTTATCAACTAACAAATAAGGTCACGAAAAATGGACGAGGGTAACATGAGATACTCGATCCTGGTATATAGTTATTAGCGAGTGCATGCTTCGTGCGCTGAATACAAGCTTTGCAGCTTACAAAGTTTTTTATTTGTTTTTATAGGTCAAGATCTTTTTCCGGATGAAGAGAATAACTTTTCCTGGACAAATGAGTCATTATCACTTTCGAATGTTGAAACAGATCTGGATAAAGATGCTACCTTATTTTTTCTATCACAGTCTGCAAGTTCATCATCCATAACCTCAATCAATTTGAGTTCGACTCTTACAGACTCTACCATATTTCCATCACAACAATCATCTCACTCCAATTCAAGTGAAGATATATTTAATGCGTTCAAATCAACCAGTAAATGCTCGCCTGGAGAGATGAGCTTAGATTGTCTAATTAGAAATGATTCAGGATATGAGTCCATCTCTAAGCAAAAATCCAAACAGGTTAATGATTTCGTGCCGTACAGTCAGAATAATGGTTTTGATGTTAAGAACAGTGATCAGAATTCAAGGAGTTGTAATCTGAAAGTTGAAGATGAAAATTTTTTAAGAAATTCAGAAACAAATGAATGTTTTCGGCCCAATTTAGATTTTCATGAGGCAAAGTTAATTGAAAATAACATTATTCCAGATCTCAAGGATTTTGTGAGACAAACTGTACAGAAAGAATTAAGCAAGTTAAGGCAGAATAACGATGCTGTTTCAGTATCAAATAAAGTTGAAACCATTGGAAATTGCGGCGATGATTTTATGCGAACACCAGTAGAGGATATAAAACGCTGCGTTTCGCCAGACATTTTCGAATACGAATCAGACGCAGCAGATATACCCGATAATATTATATCCAGTTCGAAACCAGTAGAATTATCACCAAGTGTATTGGAAGAGGCAAATGAAGATTTGTTCTCTGTGGCCCAATGTCTGGTCAGCCAAATACCACTTGAAAGGAATTTGACTCAAGGCTCAAACTCGAAGAGAATATCCAAACTATTAGAAGATATTCAACAAATTACTGATAGTTTTCTAGAAAAGATTGTTAACGATGAACCAATTGAACTATTGATTCGAAATTCAAATATATCAACAAATTGCTTTTTGGACTCAGATGCAGTGTAAGATATCATGAATGGATCAAAATATTTGCATGAATTCTTATATTTTCTAGTCTCACACTACGACCAACTTCAGAATGCACAGTGAAAAAAATTTCTATGACCAGTGAAAAAAGTCGTTTTCGATTTGAAATCATTATGTTTCTGCTGTCTGAAATTCATCACTTTCTGACGACGGGTACTAGTTGTACTGCACGGTAAGGAGTTGGGTGTTCGTTTTATCAGAACTTTATTGGATGACAAGCTTTCATGTGGTTTTTAGGGAGCTATACTACAAGGATCCAGAGTTTGTTAAAGATCCGGTAAATATTCATTTAGGCATGAAAGATGTTTGCAACTTGCTCAATGCAACACCATGGGAACTTGGGGTGTTTTCTTCATCGAAAGGACTTATAGCTGGATCGTTGATAATATCACTGGCCAGCGGTGAAGATGTTAATTGTGCTGTACATTCGGGTGGTATTTTGCTACCGCACGATACAACTGGAGTCGTATCTCTACAAAGTACAGCGAAATTCGTACTGCTCGTCGAAAAGGATACAGTTTATGAGAAGTTGTTAAAACAAAATATATTTGACATTCTTGGTCGTGATATAATTCTTATAACGGTAAAGTTGATCACGGATCATTTGTGGTTACATTGATTATTTTTTGTTTGAATAGTAGGGCAAAGGATTTCCCGACATTAATACGCGTGTAATAGTGAAAAAAATTTCAAATGAACTGAACATTCCAATTTACGGACTTTTCGATGCAGATCCGTATGGAATAGAAATATTTTTTGTCTACCGTCATGGTTCGCGGGCAATGTCCTTTAATGCGGATCAACTAGCATGCCCTCATGTTAAATGGATTGGAGTTTATCCGTCGGAAATAAAGTTGCTTGGGATACCATCAATGGCGTTGAGTACAGGGGACAGGAAAAAACTGAAACATTTATTGGATCGTCCGTATGTAAGTGATTCAGTGAAAAGTGAATTAGAGATTATGCAACAGGAGGATCGCAAGGCAGAAATCGAAGGTATTTCTAGTTTCTCTGAAAATTATTTGTTAGCCAAATATATACCTAGTAAGATCAAAAGGAATTTAACAATGTAGAGATGCCTCTCGCATATTTTTGCAAAAAAAAAAAAAATGGCGTGGATAATATGCATCATATGTTCAAGTTTTTTATTATTATATGACAAAAAATTATCGAATTTGGGATTCAATTACTCATTCATAATACTTGAAGTGAACAACCGCAAATACTTTGTTTTATTTGTTATTAGGGATACACATTATTCAAATGCGCCACATCCGAACTATTCATTTGTTATGTTTGTTAGAAAAGAAGTTTCTTTTGATTAATTTCTTAGTTATAATTCTCGAATATTCAGCTGTATAATTTATGGAATCATTGCACAAGAACCAGAAACTTATAAGGTGCGACCACATATGATCTTGATACGGTATACATGAATAACATGTGGTACATTGTCCATGGTATTAACATGCGGTGAATTTCGTGGAAAATCTGTGTCTGTAGGTGTAAGAGTGTCGGTGGTGCAAGACATCCCCCGCAAGCATAGCGCCTCTAAGTTATCTAGGGAACCTGCTATGAAACTTTCAGCTTGGCAACTTTATTCTATAAGGACTAGCTGAATGGTTGGAGAAGTGAGGGATTAATGTCAACGTGACTTTTCCTTTCTCTGTGGCGACAATCTTCCGAAGTTATCTGTACTACGTCTACTCATGTATTACGGACGTGGGATTAAAAAGATATTATTTCCTTTTTACAAAGAATTTTTATAGCAAATTCCAAAATAACAAGACGGACCTTGAAACTCGTTAGTTTGCCGTTCATAACCTACACTGCATTGTTTATTTTGTGAAATTATAAAAACATTGTATAAAAATATTACAAGCACAGTAGATGAGGTAATGTAATGGACATTGATCCACCCGAATAGGGTAGAGATCATGCTGTGTTAAATCATAACTCCCTTATAAACTGCTTAAAGGAATTATATCTTAAAGGTTCAAATCACACTCAGCACATCATTTTTAATTGGAGAAAAACTGTTAGTAAAATATATCTGCAAAATGCCCCAGTGGCGATGAAAAAAATTAAAAATTTACACACCGCGAAAAACCATTAATATAAATACGCAACCATTTCGAAAGTTCGATTTTATCAATTATTTGAGTGAAATTTTTGCTTAAATTCCGCTCCGGTTTATCTTGACTACAATCATCAGTTGGTAACCAAAAATATTTTCGCGCGTTTCGAATGTAATTCATTTTGCCATGTAACAAATAACATTTCATACTTTCATTAATATATTTCATCAACATTCAATAACAGATTAGCATGTTATCTTTCAATTTTTTTTCTTTTTAAATCGACTTCGTTAAAACAAGAATTTCAATAATTTCTC
The DNA here is from genome assembly GCA_954870665.1 of Stratiomys singularior. Lineage (NCBI taxonomy): Eukaryota > Metazoa > Arthropoda > Insecta > Diptera > Stratiomyidae > Stratiomys > Stratiomys singularior. The sequence continues at coordinate 108,174,477 of OX940879.1, read as the reverse complement.
AATATCTCAGATGTTCATGGATACACTGCAAAGTATCATAGGTGAACAACGATAATGATTGATGGCGCCTAATAGTTAAAAGAAGATTTTGTTCTTAATAGAAAAACGATTTGAATCATGTTGTGAAGTTAGGTTTACAAATACAATCTTGACTTTTAAGGTACTGGAAGAATAATGGACTAACATGTCTATCTGGCGTTGATCTTTTCATGTAGCATAGATAAAAGATTAATTAGGAGAAAGGTGATCGGGTGTGTAAGCACAAAAAAAAACAACTGAAGAAATGGAAAAGTGACCTGAACTGTTGTAGCTTGACCTGTACAGTAAAGTCAAGTAGAAAGATCTACATCAGGATTAAGAAAAGATATTGGGAAATTATGAATCAAGACTATGACAGAGGTTGCATGGATAAATTTTACTGTAGGTTTCAAAATCACCTAACAATGTCTGGTATCGCGTTGAGCTTAACATCACTGCTAATGTAAAAGGTATAATGCAATATGGTAACATTACATAATTATCAAATGTATAAAGAGTTGAGCTAGTCCAAACGAGCACTTATATACCTGCCAAACACCATCTAAGAAATTTAGTATTAACATCAAATTGGTCATTAATTTAAGAGTGTCTGTCAAAACATCTCCAACATACGTGCCGGAAAAGTCGAATTATTAGCGTTTAATATCTCTTGCCATCTATCAGATTATCCAGACTTGACCTGATCCACAATCGGCAGTGTCCAAAGGTAAATTTTCGTCCTATCGAGTTTTCTTTATTTGGAACACTAGCGAGAGTAAAAGCGAACTGTACCAGACCTGATTGGTGTAGGTGGGAGTCGAGGAGTTCTGCAGGTTTGGTTATCGCTGAAGATGTTCTTGCAGTGCTCCTTGCTCAATAGCACGGAAGGATGTTCCTACGTATGTAGCGAGAGGATATATGTACTAGTCATATAAGTTAATGAAATTACATTTATAATGCGATTTAAAAAATATTTGTTTATGGGTTAAACCACCTTTTTTACAATCACGTTATAAATCAGACTAACTTATGCTAATTACAATTTCGTATAAAGTAAATTCTGCTGATCAGGTAAACTTGCATTAATTGCAAGTATCGACGCAATTGAGGAAGTATGCCAGCCATGGTGTCAGCAATATTGATTTGGCGCATGCAGGTAACTATGCGCGCTCAGGTGTTAACTCCTCTCGCCTTAAATACAGATGTCGTCATCTGTTTAGAAAAATTGATTATCGTAAAATCTCCGGTGCATCGCTGCGAATGATGTTATTGGTTGGTCCAGAATTGGACCTTGTGGTAAGTTGTGCCCCCCCTGCGTTGTTGCCCGAGGTTCGTTGATCACAATTGCTCTGCTACGACCTCTAAATATTATAACTGCTGCCAGGATGATGAAGAGGCAGGCGGTGACTCCGTATGATACCATCTCATCCGTTGCGTTTTCGTTTCTCAGGAGCTTGATCTCACTGGTATTATTAATGTGGAGTTGATGGACCATTTCCAAAGATAGTATTTGGCGGTATTTCTTCTCCATTGGGGTTGGTTGTAGAATGGCTGGTAATGTATTGATGCTGGATACTTCTTTAGCTGTAAATATACGCTCATTAATTTTGATTGTGGAATTATTAAATTTTATCACGAATGTCACGTTGAGGACACTAGGGACGTCGTCTATTTCTACGGTTCCTTGGTATTCGTTGATGATAAGGACGCCGGGAGTGACTTCTTCGATCGTCGGTATATGTTGGCCGTCAACTCTGTTGCAAATTGACCTGAAGCTTTTGAGAATGTTGGGAATGCAAGTTGAGTTACTTATATCTACCAATTTTATTTGATCGCATATTGAGAGATTTTTGTATTGGTTACAATCTTTAATGACGCTAAGAAATCGGTCGTGATTTCGTAAAAGAGAGTTATGTGCGATTTCTATTACAATATCTTTCTTTTTTACAGGTTTTATAATTATTCTTTCAAATGTTTCTTCAGTAGTTATTGGTACGTTAACAATGTAAAGATATAAGATATGTCGGTTAAGAGTAAAGATAAATCAGTTAAGAGTGAAGATATGTCGTTTGTAATTACTTTTACGTTTGAGAGTTCTAAAGCTTCTTCTGCGGTATTATATGGCAATTTTTCTTTATCAAACATGTTCGTAACTAATTTAATTTCCTTTTTAGATAGCACAACTGTGTTAATTATGTTTCTTTTAGCTAGATTAACAGTGTATTTGATATTTATTAATTCTTCCTTAATCAGCCTGAGTTTGTATTGGATGCTAGATATAAAGTCAAATCTATATTTTGTGTCATTTCTTGCAAAATTGATAAGTTTATTAGTTATTAAAGTTAGGTTGTTCAAGCGATCGTTGAGTGATTTATTTATTACGACTTATCTGTTATTGTTATTTAAAACGTTGTTAATTTTTTCCTTTATAGTTACAAAATCCTCATGGTCCGGATTTCCCGCGACCCATTTCCACGCGGAACCTATAAAATTCAAAGAGCGTTTGACTATTCTGGGTTTCATGCTCTCCAACAGATCCTGAGCTTGTTGTAATTCGTGTGCGAGATAGGGCTTCAAGGGATTGTCATGGCGAATGTCTCTCTCGATTATCGATGTCATTTCGATGGTTGTTTGTTCGTATCGTCCTAAGTCGAAGTCATGTATTATCTTGAAATTTCCAGTTTTAATTTTTGCGTATCCAGAATTAAGGGTGATTATTTGGGAGTTTGTATATTCCAGAATTTGTACTTTACAGAACGCCATTCGGAGAAGATATCTGAAAAGAAGATCAACTTCTTATATTACTTTTATGGGTAGTTTTTCCGGAGTGTGTTATTACTGTAGTATTTCTACTTTCCTGAACGATTTCTTGTTGATATCGTGGTGTCAATTTTAAACCTACTCGTTTGTTTTTCTTTACGTAAATAACTTATCCTATGTCATAGTTCCTGAGTGGTCGTCTTGTTTTGTTATGGTATTCTAGGTCCTTCTGCTGTTACCGTTTTAATTTATCTATATTAGAGAGTCGTAATCTCTCGAACTCCTCTGGGCTTAGTCTCGGGTTTCTTCCAAAGAAAAGTTCTACCGGTTTTTTGTTTGTGGTTGAATGGATGGTGAAATTATATTCATTGACGGCTCTAGCAAGAAGATCTTGGAAACTACGAGTGACACCGTCCTCCTTCAATCATCGCATGATTTCGATAAGAGTTGAGTGAAACCGTTCAACTTGTCCGTTCACTTCACTCTTATATGGAGGTGTCGTGTATGTTCTAATTTTTAACTCATCTTCCATCACTAATTTTAGTGTGATGGATCGCAACGCACCTTCGTTGTCGATAACTACATTTTCGGGAACACAGAAAAAGAACAGAATGTCTCTTAACGGTTCTTTAATATCCTCGACGGATTTGGATGGTATTATTTTTGCCTGAACAAACTGTGTAAATTTATCCACGGCTGTAAGAACCCGATGCTTTTCTGTAGAAAAGAGATCTATATGTATAGTATGACCTGGGTAGTTCGGCAAAGGAGTGGGATTGAAATGTGGGTTAGCAGGGTGTCTGTCATACTTGTTCTTTTTACAGACCACGCATCGGCTTATCAGATTTTTAATCTTGGAGGACATCTTCGGGAAATAGAAGTTTTCAATCAGTTGGAGCCTATTCTCCTCGGCATTGCGGTGGGCTCTGCGATGTATTTGCAGAATCCTGCTCCCTTGCTCAATTTCGCTTGTTAAGTCCTCAACAATTCTTTGAGTAAATCTTATCCTGTAACCTTGAAAGTGAATAGGATATACTTCCCGAACTTTACCCATGACCGTCTCTTCGGTAGACAGCCCATTGATCGTGTTTGGGTTAAGATATCTTTTAAAGATGTCGATGATATCTTGTTCGTTGTAGGTACGTTTGATGAAGACATGTCTGGTGTAATTGTTGAAAGGATTGAGGATCTGATAGCTATCCTCGTCGCCTATCTTGAGAACCAATTGATTTCTGAATGCATTCAATGGCACTTCGACCATTGGGATTAAGTTGTGAGAGGAACTTTCGTCACTATGTTCTGTTGGAGTCATAGAGTGAATGGCAGCTATCTGAGATGGTCTTGATAAAGAATCCGCTACTACGTTACTTTTGCCTGGTTTGTAATGCAATTCATAGTTGTATTCCTCTAGAATTGCTTTCCATCTCTTCATCTTTGAATTGGTGTTTTTACTGGAGAGAGCAAAAGTCAAGGGCTGATGGTCAGTGAATATCCTGACCTTGCGAGATCCATAGAAGAAATTTCTTAGAGAATTCAGTGCCCAGATGATAGCGAGCATCTCTTTCTCGTTTGTAGCGTAGTTCTCTTCTGTACTGCTAAGTGTTCTTGACAGAAACGTTATTGGTCTTCCGTCTTGTGACAGTACAGCACCAATTGCGTAATTTGAAGCATCGGTGGTGAGCTCAAACCCTTTTTCAAAGTTTGGATGCCTTAACACAATTTTATCAGACACAAGGGATCTTTTTAGTTTGTTGAATGCTTCCAAAGCTGCGTCATTGAGGTGTGTTTTGGACACTCCTCCGTCTTCCCCTCTGAGAAGGGATGTCAGGGGTTTAGCCAAACGAGCGTAGTCTCGAATGAAGCGGCGATAATACCCTGACATACCAAGGAATGATCTGAGGTCCTTCAAAGTTTTAGGAGGATTCATTTCCATTATGGCTTGGACCTTTTTATGGATTGGTTTTAATCCCGTCTTTTCCGATTACGTATCCGAGAAATTCAACCTCTTCTTGGAGAAACTCACACTTATCCAGTTGAATTTTTAGATTCACCTTCTCCAAGGTCTGGAAAACTTCAGTTAAATTCTGGAAATGTTCTTGTTCATCCTTACCAAAAATCACTATGTCATCAATGTCAACGTAGCAATGTTTACCAATATGTTCCCTTAAGATATCGTCAAGAGCTCTTTGGAAAATAGAAGGCGCATTTTTTAGCCCAAACGGTAGGCGAGTAAATTCGAATTTCCCGTTGTTTATTGAGAATGCGGTCTTCTCGATATCTGATTCCTTCAAAGGGATTTGATGAAATCCAGACCCAGTATCAATAAGGAATTTTAGTAGCTCTCCATTCCCTAATTTGTACTAAAAGTACGGAAGTGAAGAGCTCTTCAGTCTAAAAAATTAATATTATCGGGAGTTTCGGTGATTTCTAGGCTGTCAATTGTGCCTGGTGCAAAGTCTTCAGGGATGTCATATTGAATATTGTCATTCGAATTCATGTAATCGATTAAAGATAAATCGTATTTTTGGTCCTCTTCCTGCATCATCGTTTCGTAACTGTCAATGTCCTGTAAGGTTTCGTCTGTTGTTTGCGTGTGGTAAGTGCGCTGAAATTTATTTGGGCGATGGAATTGTTGTGAATGCTCACGTTTGTAGGCAGGTCTAAAGTCTTTGGGTCTATTCTGATAATTAACGGCCCTAGATCGCATCGACTGATCTATTTCCATGGGTTCTGGTCTTGGTTGATGTTTGGGTGGTAATTGCTGGTGGTAAAATCTTTGCTGCGCATTATGAAATTGTTGTTGTGGATATGAGAACTGACGTCGCTGTGGTCTTTGGGGGTTACATACAAGATCAGGGTGAAGGCTCTTGGCGCTGGAATAGGAAATCCACGATTTTAGAGTGTATTAAACCGTCTTGTGGGTACAGGTGGTGATGCGCTGGCTTGCACTCTTCGCATATTACCTTGGGTACTATTAGCATGTTGTGTCCGGTAGTCCACGTTTTGCAGCTTCAGACAGAGGTAGAGTGCTTGAGGTAAATCGGCTGGTTCTCTCATCGTCATTACACTCATAGTTTCCGGCACCATTTCCAACAATTTATTTAGTATCAGGGACAGGTGGTGGTACATGGCTTGGTAAAATTCTGATATCGTGTAATTTCCCTGAACCAATGTGGTCTTTTGACATTCGAGAGTTCCTAAGTCCCACTTATCCGCATAATGCAAGGTTAAGCACCTGGAAATTTTTTCCCAATTCAAAGGGGTGTTGTAAGATTCCAAGGCTATGTCTGCTTGTTCCCTTTAGATGATTGTAGATGGTTAGTATGCGCTCGACACTCTTTTTCCATGATGAGAATTCTCCTGGTTGACCGGAGAAATCTCAAAGACTTTTGACCACATCGGGTATACGATCCATCTCGCTAAGATTGTGATCATTATCCTGATTGATGGGCTGGTCAATTTCGTAATTCCCATCTGAGGCTGGATTCATCAGGGAAGTAAACAACTGCCTGCCTTGAATCTCAAGCCTTTCCGAAACTAATCGCGCAATATATTCGTCAAGTTCCGTTTCGGTCATGTTTCTCACGTTTTGAACTGTGGATGCGTTAGGATTGGAAGGCCCGGCGTTGTCGGCCCTATTAAGTCGCGCGGGTCTGATTAGATTGTTGGGATTGGACATGTTTAAAGAAGAGTGGAGTATTCGGATCCCCGAAGATAAAGATGGAGATTTAATTAATTCACAAAGATCACTTGAACCACCAATACTAGCTTTTCACTGTAATCACTTCTTTCACATTCAAATATAGGACAATATAAAAGGATATTTTTATATGTATTTTAAATGTATTTTAAAATATTAATTTTTAATTGGTATTTAAAATATTTATATGTAATTTGTTTTTATTTTTATTGAAAATATTTGTTTAGAAGAGACTTTGTGAAAATGATATTAGTGAGAGCTTTTACTAATTAAAATGTTTATTGTTTTTGTTTAACACAAAATCTCGTACAAGGGTATTAAAATAACAATGGACTTACATTAAAATTAAAATTCGCATTCCTACTGTAGGCTACGCGCCGCTTAATGGTGGGCCAAGGCACTCCCGTTTGTCCTTTTTGGTCTACTAGGGCAGCTCCAATCGTTGTACACCTTGAGTTGCGGGGTTGTTCCGCTGCCGAAATAGTATCTTATTTAGACGACAAATATTATAAACAAATATTAATCACTCGCGTGGTTATTGCGACGTAATTATTTGTTTCCAGAGCTAAGCAAATTAACGCGCTCGCGTGGTTATTGCGATGACACGAATTCAATTTCACTTTTTTGATATACGTTCGAACGATAAAATTACCCGTAATTCGCTTTTGGTTTTTGTGAAATATTACTTCGGTAAGGATACAAGGTGTCGCGGCAGGTCCCTGCTCGGGCGCCAGTTAATGAAATTACATTTATTATGTGATTTAAAAAATATTTATTTATGGGGGAAACCACATTTTTTACAATCACGCTATAAATCAGACTAACTTATGTTAATTACAATTTCGTATAAAATAAATTCTGCTGATCAGGTAAATTGCATTAATTGCAAGTATCGACGCAATTAAGGCAGTATGCCAGCCATGGTGTCAGCAATATTGATTTGGCGCATGCAGGTAAATATGCGCGCTCAGGTGTTAACTTATATACTAGATGTATCGTCAATGAGAACAGAGGTGATGACTTCTCACTCTGTAGCAGGAACTGTAAGCGAACAAAACTAGAAGCAAGTGGAAGGCATTCGGTTGTTGCAAGTATTGTATAAAGTCAATTGGCTTAGTTAAAATTAATGTGGTCCACTATCTTCATTTTTATCCATCCACATCCGTGTCATCATCAAAATTAATATCCTGGCTTAGTCAATCATCAAAATTTATATCCTGTCCGTTTCAGTGCCCATGCGCTCTGGTTCATTTTCGTTACGGGGAGTGTTTGGAAGTAATGGGCAAGAAATTCCTTTAGAGTATGATGTAAGTTATGTTACCGACGAAATGCTGCGGTTCAGTATATGCTTGTGTGTTGAAATGATAACCTGAAGAATGTGTAAGGCTGTTACCTCTGCCTTACAAAGTCACTAGCATCAGTATATTTTCAGTCTCTCCATAACATTGTGAAGAAAAATGGCAAAATACACAGTCCATACACATGCGAGAGATAAGTGAGATCAAAGTTAACAAATAGGCTTCTAAAAACTGATGAAGAAATATTCGATGCATGTTATTATCAGAATATTATTACCATTTATTTAGTCCTTATATTGTATGAAATCACATCTTGTTGATGATTCAACTGATTCTCAAAAATTGTCTCCTGCGTAGCGCTAAACATCTCTCCCCTCCTAGAAAGATAATCCTATGACAATGCAAACAGAGAGGACTCCCCCATCAAATGCAAACTGTGAGAGCTTTTTATATTGTCAAAGGATTATCGAAGCGAAGCTAATTACTTGTTGAGGGGATTACCTTTATCTTTCACCCCTAGTAAATGACCTTAAATGTTTGCAATTCAGCTTATTCTCTATTAGCTAGGACTATATCGTCTACCAATTTCGATATAGATCCCCGAAAAGCCTTTGATGTATATCGGCAATTGTTATCAGCATGTCTTGTAAATTGTTCTTCTATTTGTGTTCATTAACGCACAAGATAGTATGTATGTTAACACTGTTTTGATCTGGGGAGCACTATTAGGAATGTTTTAAGGAAGTTATTCAACATTGTGTTTCGGTTTGTGTTGAGGAATTTCAGTGGATGATTGGTAAATCAGATAAAACAAACGATTAATTCGACTACCAACGACGACAAAACAAAAAGAAGAATTATGTCTGCCACATTAGTTGCTTCGAAACATTAGATTTACAGATCTGCGCTTAGATGGAATATATTTGTACGAATGACTTGCACAAACGATCCTAGGTAAGAGGTAGAACGAGTCGTGTCGATTTCATAGGAAGTCAAAAACTAGTGAATCGATTTATCATCGAAAGAGTCATCTTGAACATGTTTATGGACAACCCAACTGACACGCAAGACCTCCCCCAAATAATAGGTCAAAAGTTCACGTTTGTGGATCGTTTGTTACCTTATTTGTTGTGATTCAATTTACATTTTTAATGTATTTCAGTTTTTCGTGGCAGATCTTTGTTTTAACAGTCGGTAAGGACGGAAAGTCAGTGAGAATGTTATCCAGTCATCAATCGTATTTGCTAAGTCGTGTGCGAGAATAATTTACAGTTATTAGATAACAATATTACTTGAAGCAGGAAGCGACGTACAAAGTTTGGGGAAAATTTCGAATGTTTGCTTGACGACTTAGACTGCTTAATTTGTCTCATAAATTTTTAGCTATAAGTTAGGTATAAGTATAACATAGTATAGGTATAAGTATAACAACAAGTAACATCGTGAGTTCGTGCAGAGCTTGACTACCTTTTATTCGTACCATTTGTTCTTTGCTTACTTTTCCACTCAATGCATGGTAGTTGTCGTGTTAGATTTTCGTAAGTAACGCCCATGAACTTAGTTTTTAGATGAGGCTAAATAGACGAAGGTTTGATTTTAAGAAAAATGTCACAAAAATACCTATTCCAAATAGATCCAATCACAATGTTCAGCGACTCTGTCTTAAAATATTTTACTCATACTCGAGTTTATATTGTGCCAATAAACTTTTTAAGTATTTCCATATATATGCGAGGTCACCTCAACGTTGTTTTAGTTTGAGAAACGAATTCGAAATGAAGTTTTCTAAAGGGTGTAGTGGACTTTTAACACTAGCTTTGTGCTATGTTGAATTCGTGGTTTGTGATGAAAACCCTGAAGTTCGTCTTGATTGCGGAGTCCTCAGCGGGAGCATCCTCAAGTCCGTTGATGGTGATAAAATTTATTCATTTCGTGGTATTCCGTACGCAGAACCCCCTCTGTTGGAATATCGCTTCAAACGTGCGCGGCCGAAGCAACCGTGGTCGGGAATTCTGGACGCAACGAAGGATGGCCCAATTTGTCCACAAAATGCTCAGAAGCAGTTCAACATGTCTGAAGATTGTTTAAATTTGAATGTGTACACAAGAAATCTGAATGGATATCAACCGGTGCTAGTGTATATTCATGGTGGTGCCCTTTTAGAGGGATCAGGACACAGTGCTTTGATCGGGCCTCAATATTTATTGAAACATGATGTTGTGTTAGTTACTTTTAATCATCGTTTGGGGATTTTAGGGTTTATCGCAACACACTCTAAAGATGTACCTCGAAATCTGGGTTTCAAAGATCAAGTGCTAGCGCTTAAATGGGTGCAGAGCAATATTAAGTACTTCGGCGGTAATTCAAATCTTGTAACACTATTTGGTTGGAGTGCTGGCGCTATATCAGTTGGAGCTCATCTGGCTTCGCCTTTATCAAACGGACTCTTTCATCGTGCAATTCTCATGAGCGGTAGTTCGATCGAGTTGACACCACCGTTGAATTACCAAAATAGTCAAAGAATAGGCGAGTATCTTGGTTGTTCAAAACATGAGGTCTTAGTAGACTGTCTTCGCTCTAAAAGTGTTGAACAGCTTCTAAATGCAAGCCGTCATTTAAATGAAAATGGGGAGGATTTGGCAAGGAAATGGAACGTTGTGGTTGAAAATAAATTCGAACAAGATCGTTTTTTGGACAAAGATCCCAATAAGATCATGCAGAGAGGAGAATTCAATAAAGTTCCAATCATGGGAGGTTGGGTGTCGGGAGAAAAGGTTGTTCAAGCCTATGGTTAGTTACAGAGCTAGTTGCATTTCTACTTCTACTCTACATTCTTCCAACCATCTATCGCAGGCGTTCTATCTAATCCAACATCATTAAGTATGTTCAATGCAGATCGATACAGGACAAATCCAATCAGCTTATTGTATACAAGGAAGGGAGAGAGGTCTGTAAACATAACAGATACGCTTAGAGCGGCCTACGCAAATGGACAGAATTTCTCAGAGGATAATTTTAAGCAGATGGAAATAGTAAGTTTTTCAAAATAACGACTATTGCTGACATTGTAGCATTTGTAGCTTTTTGGGGATGCAATCGTACGATTCCGGCTCAGAAGGTTCTTAGAACTTGCCAGCCAATATCAAGATGTTTACATATACTCAAATTCATACATTGGTCGCTACAGTAACTTTTACTACCCTGTTGACAAACCATTCACCACTTCGCATGGAGATGATTTACAATATATTTTCTATGAAAAAGACGGCAGTGCTCCTCTATTTACAAGAGATGATCCTGAGTATAAAATTGTTGAAAAAATGACGAAAATTTGGACGAATTTCGCAAAATATGGGTAAGATGAGGCAGAAGATTAATATCGTGGGAATTGTTGCTCATTGTTGTTATAGGTATCCTTTAGAGAATGAAAAAAGCGAGTGGCTGCCGTCGAATAAATCTTTTATGCAAGTATATGAGCTGTCTGGTTGTCAAGGTCCGAAGGATTTTGATAAGTATATCAGTGTCTGGTATAAATTGTATCCGGAAATCTAAGTATGCGTATGAGCATATAGAATTTAGATTTGTTTAGTTTTTTTTGAAGCATTTATGTGGGATAAGTTGAAAGCATTGATAAATAATGATTTACTTTATCAATTAATAATTGCTAGTTTTATCAGTTGTTGAGATTATAAAATGTATTCACCAGTCAAATATATTAGCATGGTCTTTCAACACTTTTCAACATTGTGTTTTGAATATGCATGTGTATTTTAAGTGTCATGCTTTGATGCATTCTAATTAAACTCTGAAAAAAAAAATGGAGGAGTCTCAGAATATATCCGGATTTATGTCGAGCATTTGGTCTCCAAATGCGAAGGTAGACCAATAATTAGGCGCCGTAGTTAATAGCCGTTAACAATTCTGTCAGCCAATTGAAAAAATGAACATTTCTTGGAGATCCAATGACGGACAGTATAAGTAAGTAAGTAAGTAAGTAATTAAGTAAGTAAGTAAGTAAGTAAGTAAGTAAGTAAGTAAGTAAGTAAGTAAGTAAGTAAGTAAGTAAGTAAGTAAGTAAGTAAGTAAGTAAGTAAGTAAGTAAGTAAGTAAGTAAGTAAGTAAGTAAGTAAGTAAGTAAGTAAGTAAGTAAGTAAGTAAGTAAGTAAGTAAGTAAGTAAGTAAGTAAGTAAGTAAGTAAGTAAGTAAGTAAGTAAGTAAGTAAGTAAGTAAGTAAGTAAGTAAGTAAGTAAGTAAGTAAGTAAGTAAGTAAGTAAGTAAGTAAGTAAGTAAGTAAGTAAGTAAGTAAGTAAGTAAGTAAGTAAGTAAGTAAGTAAGTAAGTAAGTAAGTAAGTAAGTAAGTAAGTAAGTAAGTAAGTAAGTAAGTAAGTAAGTAAGTAAGTAAGTAAGTAAGTAAGTAAGTAAGTAAGTAAGTAAGTAAGTAAGTAAGTAAGTAAGTAAGTAAGTAAGTAAGTAAGTAAGTAAGTAAGTAAGTAAGTAAGTAAGTAAGTAAGTAAGTAAGTAAGTAAGTAAGTAAGTAAGTAAGTAAGTAAGTAAGTAAGTAAGTAAGTAAGTAAGTAAGTAAGTAAGTAAGTAAGTAAGTAAGTAAGTAAGTAAGTAAGTAAGTAAGTAAGTAAGTAAGTAAGTAAGTAAGTAAGTAAGTAAGTAAGTAAGTAAGTAAGTAAGTAAGTAAGTAAGTAAGTAAGTAAGTACTTAGCTAAGAGTGGACTCAAGTCATTAGCTAAGAATGGACGATGTTCGCTAAATATGAGTTTTCTTTGGAATCATTAGTGATCTACTGGAACACCATTGATCATTTCCATTTATGGATCAATTGGATGGGTCGCTTGCCGCCAAACTAAAGTACATAGCATGCATTATATGTGGATCGTGAGAATTTGGTGTATTCAATCTGCTTCAGTTCAATGAAAACTTTCATAACATACATCAACTATTGTCATCCCTATGGGAAACGTTACCGGGCTGGAATAACAGGTATTCTGTTGGTGTTTTATATACCACTAAATAAGACCGATTTGGGCAAGTGGCAGATACTTCGGTTTAATAGTATAATATTTTTCACGTCCCTCAAAAAGTTTAATAAACCTTCCGAAGGAGTGGTTGTCTTCTCGCGAAATGCTTAATGAGTTCTGATTTGATTACTAATATCCAATAATTGTTACCACAATTATCAGAACAAGATAAATAAATAAAAATTAAAAAGAAAATAGCCATATAGTTTGACTAGCTCAAAATAAAAACATTGCGAGCTTCTATTCAAAATTTGATAAATTTCAGTTCTGATTTCTCACACTTAATTCCAAAAAAAATCGAGTTTATATCCTCTGCGATACAAATAGTATCCTGTATATCTACCCTATAAGTTTGCCGAACGAAACATTTTCAATCTATTCATCCGGTCTAAAATGCAATGCCGGAAATGTTTTAACGAATGTCTAACATATCCGGATCAAACTCTTTTGCAACAATGAGCATTTTAAAATTCTACGATGTATTTGAAAATTAAAAGGGGTATGAACAACTGAAGGGGCTATAAAATCCGAAAAGAGTAAAAGGAAAATTGCAACAATAATTCGTTCAGCAGCATTAACTGCAATCAAAAGCATTTTGATGCGAATGTTATTCGGTGTTTGTTAAATGGGAGAGATCGCTTGCGTCAATTTCACACCATTAATACGAATTAAAAGAACATTGAAGAGGAGTAATTTAATGGTTTTCATTCGGTGAAATTTGTTTCGTCAATTTTGTAAAAGTCTACTTACAGTTCAATTTCTTTGACATGTGAGCTATGGATATTGTTGCGTTGAGATATAGTATCCTTAAGAACACTCTCAAAATACGACAAGTTTTTCATGTAATAGCTTCTAGGATCCAGGTGAAAAAAAAACGAAATATTTGAGGCTTTGATAAAGTATGGGCTATTTCCTTGCATTCAGAAATTATCAAAAATAATGTTTACACGAATCTGCAAACGTTGGTTCCACCACGCACCCCCTTTAATGTTCCTTAAAAACTCACCAGCAATACGACACTTTGCTGTCAAATAATGTTATTGATGCTTTTCACAAACAACGCAATCACAGCAACGACTCCTTCCGATTTTATTTTGCATTGATATCAACACTCATACTATCTGAACAACTGAAAAAGGGGGAAACATGAATACGATGTAGTCATTCACCAACCATGACAAAATTACCAAAACCCTATTTAACACTAATGAGGGCGGAACGGGGGTCAGCAGCTATTTGAAGTCGCGATGAAGAGACAGGAAAAATATTTAGGGTATATATCAAAATGCATGGCAATTGTAACAATAAGGACATTCTCATGTATACGAACCCAAAAAAAAAAAAAGAACTGTCATAAATAAATCTGACACCCATAATCAAAAAATTATAGATATAGAAAATTTTTTATGTTCACGCCATGCCAAAAGGAAAAACAACCCCTGTTGTAAACTATGACAATTCACATATTGAATTTGAGGACAATATTATGAGAATGTTGCGAGGGTAAAGATTAGATGATGCGATTTGCGGTAAAGTGAAGCAAATTCTGGAGTCCTGGGTTACACGGAATGAATTCTAATTATTATGAATGCGGAAGTAGGAACGGAAAAGTTAGGAAAGGAAAGTTAGAAAGTGTAAAATGAAAAAGATTGGAGACATTGGCTTGGGAACAGTTTGAATTATCCGTAGGAAAATTATTCAATCGTTTGCTTTATACCCTTTCGCAAATAAGCTTTAAGACTGATGACATTTGGTAGTTCTCTTCCTGCTTCGTCTGATAATAGCCATGGACGTATCGTTATCAGATGATGATTTGTAAGAAATTTATTTTAAATTGGGAACCATGAATTAGATTGATGATGGCAACTTTCTTTCCATTCTTAGATGAGAGTTTATGCTTTCCTGTATCAACTGAATAAACAATTGATAGTACTTTCAGTTTTTTTTTTATCAAAATTGATGAGAAACTCATTTTCGTGTTCTATTTAAAAGTTGGTGCATTCCTAAATCTGAATCGTGATTGATAATTTGCATCCCTAAGGCGTATTCATAGTTGATTAAGCTAAACATAGTTTCAAAGGGGATCGGGATAAACGGAGGAAGGACGAGGACAGAACGCCGAACGATCAAATCGCGATTGAGGAGGGTTTTCAGACGGCACTATCCAAAGCTGCCAAAAAGGCAGCTTAAAAAAGCGGCCCTAAAGTTCAAAATCGATAAACCTCCACAGTAACCGAAATGCAAGGAATCATCGCACATAACCCAAGAAACTAAAATAAAGAAGCGTCGAAAACCCATTGGGCAGGAACTGCTGGTTAAACCCACCGACGGTAGATCCTATGCGGATGTTCTGCGAGAAATCAAGGGGGCGGTAAAACCCGAAGACATACAAACTGCAATAAAAGCTGTACGGCCAACTCGCTCTGGGGGATCTACTTGTTGACTTCGGATCAGATGCAAACAATAAAGACGCGTTCCGTGACGCAGTCAAAAGAGTCCTTGGAGAGAAGGCAACTGTAGTCTCACTCAAGCCTAAGGCCACATTGGAAATTAGAGACATTGACTGCGTTACGGATCTGCCTGAAATAGAAGACGCCTTAAAACGCGACTTCCCCGTACTAGGCGAGACGAAAGTCAGGCTGGCCAAACCAAACAACAGGGGTCAACGCATGGCCATAATTGACCTCACAGAGAGAGAAGCAGAACAGCTTTTGAAGCAGAGCAAAATAAGAATAGGGTGGGTTATTTGTCGGATACGGCGAAGGGCCATTCCCCTTCCGTGTTTCAAGTGCCTCGGATACGATCATACCGCACAGACATGTCATGGAACTAACCGAAGCTCCTTGTGCTGCAATTGCGGTAAGACAGGGCATAAAAAGAAGGAATGCACAGACGCGTCACATTGTGTTCTTTGCCAGGAGTATAACCCGAGTCCAGATGATTTGAAACATATTCCACGTACAGGGAAGTGTCGGGTCTTCCAAGAAGCCCTAACCAAGGCAAAAGCGCTTCTGCAATGATTCGTATACTCCAAATCAATCTACATCGAAGTATCATCGCCCAAGACCTACTGGAACAGTTTGCGAGAGACAGGCAAGCTAACTTAATACTGCTGATCGAGCAGCATCACACCAGAAACTCACCAACATGGTATCCTGACGAATCCGGTACAGCCGCCATCTGAGTTCGGAACAGTGCTCACCTACAAGTGCAGGATTGAGGGCGAGGAGATGGTTTCGTTTGGGTTCGGTCTTCACTGTATACCACTTCAGTGTATACACTCTTCAGTGTATACCCAACTCCGAACGAATCGTTGTCGTCCTTTCAACTTAGGCTCAATGCTTTGGAGGACGCTGTTTCGAGTATTGAGGGCCATGTGCTCGTCGGAGGTGACTTCAACGCAAAGGGAATCGATTGGGGCATGCCCCAGTCAGACGCTCGGGGCAAACGGATCGTGGACATGGCAGCACAAACTGGGCTCGTCCTGCTGAACACAGGCCACAACCCATACTTTCCGTCGGAGTGCCTAGCACAATCAGTTAAAAATTGGAGAGTGCTAGAGGATGACTCGGTCAGTGATCACCAGTACATAGCTCTGGAGATCCATCACGGTGCTTCTCAAGGACCACGCGCTTATTCTTCTGCACTCCGGTGGAATACTGAGAAAGCGGATATTGAGATGTTTGTTGAAGTGCTTATGGCACGATCACCGCTGTCGGAAGCAACGCTAGAGGACGGAGAACCTGCGGCAAGAGGTGTCGTTAACTCAACTATGAGAATCATTACATCCGCCTGCAGGACTTCAATATCCCTACGAAGACCCTGGCACAGCAAGACTCCAGTATACTGGTGGTCACCTGAAATTGCCGAAAAACGAAGGGAGTGTCACAAACTACGACGCAGGACACAGCGAGCTCGAACCCGGGAAGAGGTATGTATCCGATTAGCTGCTTACAAGTCATCTAGAAAATGCCTCCGTAGACTAATCAACAGCAGCAAGGCCAGCCGCTGGCAAAACCTAGTGGACGACGTGAACAGAGACCCATGGGGCCTGGGCTGCAAAATAGTAATGCGGAAGCTCGGTGTCCAAAGGTAGCCTCACTCATACGAGGCAGAAAAGATACGAGACGAAATCGTGCGGGCTCTCTTCCCCATCCGTCCCTCCATCGTTGAAGCCGTTCACTATGAAACACCAACGGAAATTCCATTTTTTACGAAGATGGAATTGGAGAAAGCAGTCTTGTCCATGAAGGCCAGAAAGGCTCCACGACCAGATGGGATTCCAGCAGAGGTGCTACAAATCGTCTTCCACTTTCCCCTGACCTGCTCATCCGCATGTTCATCGCATGCCTGCGCGAAGGGCTGTTCCCAGAGTGCTGGAAGGTGGCGAGACTTGTGCTCATTACGAAGGGGAAAGGGGATCCCGAGTCGCCAGCTGCATACCGCCCACTGTGTATGCTTGACACGGGCGGAAAAGTTTTTGAAAAACTTATCAGGGCAAGACTCGCTGACGTGATTCGTATTGCCAGGGATCTATCTCCACAGCAGTATGGCTTCAGAGCAGGCCGCCCCACCATCGGTGCAATTGGAGAAGTAGTGAGCGCGGTCCAACGTGCGGAGTCTCACAGTATTTCCACACGACGGGTCGTCCTGCTGGTTACTCTGGATGTCCGAAATGCATTTAACAGCGCTAGATGGGTAGATATTCTGGAAGCGCTAGAAAATCGTTTTCAAGTACCAGTGTACCTGATGCGGATTCTCAGGAACTATTTGAAGGGCCGCAGCCTACTTTATGACTCGAAGGAGGGTAGGCGAAGTACAAATCTTACTTCAGGTGTCGCTCAGGGCTCCTGCAGCTTGAACTGCCGGATGAGTCACGTTTGATCGGCTATGCGGACGATGTCGCGGCGTTGGTCGCTGGACGCACAGTAGACCATGCGCAACTCAGACTCAATACGTTAATCCGGACGGTAATGGACTGGATGATCGCTCACGGATTAAAGCTGGCACTGGAAAAAACCGAAATGGTCATCCTAACGAAGAAGAGAATCCCCAGAATACGGCCTATCAGTATAGGGAACGAACTGGTCGAATCGAAATCAGCAGTAAAGTACCTGGGCGTCCTGATAGACTCGAAGATGAGTTTTTCCCAACAAATCAGGGCAGCAGCTGACAAAGCTGCAGCGCGTGTGACGGCACTCACCCGATTAATGGCCAACATAAGGGGGCCCACCACATCAAGGAGACGACTCTTAATGAGCGTTGTGTAGTCGCTTCTACTCTACGGATCAGAACTGTGGGGCGACGCTCTCGGCAAGGAGTTACACTGGAAGCGGCTGGCACAGGTGCAGAGACAAGGAGCATTGCGAATCCCATGCGCATACCGAACGTGCGAACGAATACCACAGTGTTGGTAATCGCAGGGGTGATACCCATCACCCTCCTTGCGAGAGAGCGCAGAAGTATTTGCCTGCGCAGAGGCGAAGTTCGAAGAGAAGAGATCACCAGGGAAGAAAAACGTCGCTCTCTCACCGATTGGCAACAGTCCTGGGAGCAAGAAACAAGGGGACGGTGGACTGCACGTCTGATCCCTGACCTGAGGCCGTGGTTCAGTCGAGTGCATGGTGAGACCGATTTCTACTTGACCCAGCTCTTAAGCTTGCACGGTTGTTTTCGGTCCTACCTGCAAAAAATTGACAGAGCACGGTCTCCTAACTGTGTATTTTGTGCAGGGGAACCGGATGACGCCTGTCACACATTCTTCTACTGCAAAAGGTGGAGCCAGCAGCGAGGGGTCCTACTCAGCGAAATTGGAGAGCTCTGTCCGGAAACTATCGTCGGAGTAGTGCAGAAAACAGTTGACAATTGGAATCGCGTGGCGCAATATGTTCGGGCAGTGCTGATATTGGAAAGCTGCAAGGCATCGGGGATGGATGGATCTCTTTTCTAGCACTTCCTTTCTCTCCCGTCCTTCCCGTTAGAGAAGAGATTCCCATAATCCGAAGGCGCCTCTAGGCATACGAACACGAGGCCTTGCTCGAAGTAATGTGTCAAACGGTTCCAGGCTAGGTTCTCAGGTTGACAGAGGAGGTGTTTAGTGGGTAGTCCAAAAGCATTTTGCGTCTGGGAGTCCCACACTCTGGGCGTAAACAGCCTTCACCTCTCTACCACAAAAAAAAAAAAAAAAGAAAAAAAGCTAAACGTAGTTTAACTTGTAACTTAACTGTAAAGCCAGTCAAATCGAAGGATTTTTTCCTATTGATATTGAAGAATAAACTAGTTTCAATCTTCGATTTTCATTATTTGTTCAACTGTTTTGTGATGCCTGAAACTATAAAATCGGTTAACGAGAAGTTGTGCCTTTTCGCCTTGCATTCTCTTTGGTTTTCAAAATTAAATTTCAGGTTCTGCAAATGTGAAACTTTGCGCTCTTACGCAAAATACAGGGTCAGTGTCTATATTAAATTATCACTTATAATAACTTTTCACTGTAAAATTATTCAAAACTGATTCATTCCGCGATGACCCCAAAACACTTTCTTATCCGTTCGCGTTCGAATTTCCTACCAACAAGGTAAATCAATATTTTCAGTAAACTGCTGCTTGAGTTCATGTAAAATAAAGACATTTCTATATTGCTCCTTCCTAGAGCACAAAGTCAGATGCAAACTTGCAAGACACCATCGAAAAATATTATCTCAATTGCTGTACAACAAATGCTCCAAGAAAAGTTATTGGCGCTGATCTTTTGTGTAGTACGTACATTTGTTGGATATCTTTTCTTCGTACTCGTAGTTCCATCGGTTATAGCGAAATGTGTGTATATATATTTTATATGTTGTACTATATCCGATTATTATTCAAATCGTTCGAATTCGTACGGTTGAAATCCATAATTTACTAGGAGAATGCATGAGGTAGTTCATAAGAGCACAGTGGTGTATCGCCTCACTCTATGATATGTTCCAAGTGTGAATGTATCTCTCATTGCCTTGCAGCAACTATAAAGTGGATGCTGTTCGCTCCAATGTCAGATTGAAATCAGTCAATACGCAAGAAAGGAAAATGTTGGTAGTGTGATGTCGCTAACCAAGATACAGTAAACCGTATGAGAACAGTTACAAAGGATTTTCTTTTCAGTTCTATGGAACACCGATGTGTGAATCATCAAAAGAATAAGCTCAATTTCTACATTTCAAAAACGATAAAAAAATCAACTTAAAGGCGGGACTCGGTTCTGAAACATCCTGATTTGATAGACTAAATGCTTTCAGTTTTACTAGAAAAACATTGTTGGAAACATATTTTTGTATATATTATCAGAAATCCTAGTGTAAATACATTTCATGCTCATGCCATGTAGTCTTCCTAAGAATTTTCAATGTTAGAACGCCTGTCGTTTGGCAGATTAAGTCGTTTGTAATATATTTACGGGTTGTGATGAACTATACAGCAGGTGAGATATGGAAAAGTGCAGGAATCTTGTATGGAATTTGATTTGAAGTTCTTTCGAATTCTAAAGGATGCGGTCATATGATATGGGCAAGATAACAAGCTTAGACTAATATTTAGAAAATGTTTGTACTTGTTATATTGCATTATGGCTGGGCATTTTTATAGAGATGCATTGAACTCCCGCGATATGTTGCATTGAACGTGTCGTGATATATTTAAAATTTGCAGAAAATCTTTTCCATCGCGTCATTCCACTGCGCCACTTAATTTAGGATGAATCTTTTGCCGAAATTTTATGAAAAATTGGAGGAATCTCGTTTCGGAATTTAGTAATTATCCTTTGCAGAAAAATTGAAACGAGAAAAGCGATGAAAATAAACATTTAAAATTGCCGTTTAAATATATAAGATGTTTTCCGAAAAACGTTTTTTAAATATAATCTCATGTGAACCTTGAATAATTTTACGTTCCTGTGATCGACGAATTTTATCAAAAAAGTTTCCTTTTCGTTTTTTTTTATAGGGTTGCGTTGTTTATGTAAATGTTTCCTTTAAGATATTCCCAAAAACAATTATTGATTGAGTAAAATCTGGGTTGCGTGGTGACCAGTTGAAGTGGAACTGGAACTGGCCGCAGGAGGTCGAAATGGTGACGTAGTTCATTAATGTATGGCGCTGGATCGTTATCCGGTTCTGTAGATTCAAAAAATTCGCCAAGTAGACGCATTGGTTGGCCAAATAGCATTTCATACGGAGAAGCTCCTAAATCCTCGCGTATATTTGCTCGGATGCCCATAATGACATTTGGAACGACCTTCGTCCATTGCTTCGTCCTGATGACATCTGATTGCAGCCTTGAGTTCTCTGTGAAAACGCTCCACCATTCCGTTTGTCTGCGGGTGGTATGCAGTGGTGCGCAGATGGTTTGTACCAGCTAGACGGTTGAGAGAACGGAATAAGTTCGACTCGAACTGTCGTCCTTGGTCGGTGGTAATTCGAAGCGGTAGCCCAAAGCGGCTGATCCAGACTTTCCAGAAAGCACGAGCAACTGTTTCGGCTTCCTTGTCGTGCATTGGTCTCATTTTTGGCCAACGTGACTGGCCGGTCGACACATGTGAGGCAGTATCTTTTTCCTTCCCACAAAGGCATGATTATGATGTCAATGTGTGTACGTGTTCTAATCGGGTGGATGGTGGTGCGAAGTTGTCAATGGGTGCTGAAACGTGGCGTGAAACTTTAGATTTTTGGCATTGAATGCAGGCTCGTGCCAATTCACGACAGTCCTTTTTGATTGACGGCCACACGAATCGCTGAGCGACGAGTTTTGCGGTTGTCTTGGCTCCAGGATGAGAGAGTTGCCGAACTGCAGTGAATGCGGCTTTCCTGAAGGCTGGTGTGACGTATGGGCGCGCCTTCGTCGTTGAGGTATCGCAAAAAACTTGTGCGTTCGTTCCTGGGATCTGCAATTGCCTGAGTTGCAAGGAAGATCCTGAATGCAACAGAGCTGCGAGTTCCCTGTCATTTGCATGTGATATCGCAAAGTCGGTGTAGTTGATTGGGGCTTCCGCTTCTTCAATGCTTGATAACGTATCAGCCACGATGTTGTCTTTTCCAGAGATGTGTAGTATTCTGGTTGTAAACTGGCTGATAAAATCAAGATGTCGTGCTTGTCGCGGTGAAGCCTTGTCAAGTTTCTGGTGGAATGCGAAAGTCAACGGTTTGTGGTCAGTGTAAACCGTGAATTCTCGAGCCTCAAACATGTGTCGAAAATCCTTGATGGCTAAGTAGATGGCGGGCAGTTCTCTGTCAAAAGCGCTGTAATTGCTTTCCGCTTGGGTGAGCTTTTTTGAAAAGAAAGCCAGCGGTTCCCAAACGCCGTTCACTCATTGTTGTAGGGCTGCTCCCACCAAGTAGTCTGAAGCATCGTTAACAAGGACGAGTTCAGCACCGGGCTGTGGATGTGCGAGCAAGGTAGCTTTTGCCAAGTTCTGTTTTGCCTTTTCAAATGTATTTTTGGCTGTCGCTGTCCACTTCAGGGGGGCTTTTCCTTTGATGTTTCCTTGGAGTAGAGCGTTTAAAGGGGCTTGTATCCACACAGTATTTGGCATGCCAATTCTGTAGAAATTGATCATGCCCAGATACTGTCGAAGCTGTTTGGCAGTTTGCGGCTGGGGGAAGTCAATGATGGCTTGCACTTTTTCTTGTGAAGGCCTGATACCTTCGCTAGATACAACATAACCAAGAAATGGCACCTCGTTGACGCGGAAAGTGGTTTTCTTCACGTTGATGACTACGCCGTAGTCTGCAAAAGGCTTGAAGACTAGCCGCAGGTGATCTTGGTGCTGTTGTTCAGATTCTGAGGCAACGAGGACATCGTCAAGGTAAACAAAAACGAATTCCAGGCCTCGGAGTACTTCGTCCACAAACCGCTGAAATGTTTGCGCTGCATTTCAGAGGCCAAAGGTCATGAACAAAAACTCGTATAAGCCAAATGGTGTCGTTATGCCAGTCTTGTGCACGTCTTCCTCAGCGACGGGAATCTGATGGTATGCTTTCACCAAGTTGATTTTTGAATAAATCGTCTTGCCGCGGAGTGTTTGCGAGAAGTCCTGGATATGCCGAATAGGGTATCTGTCTGGAACAGTACGAGCGTTGAGTGCTCGGCAATCTCCGCAAGGACGCCAACTGTCATCATGCTTCGAGACCATGTGCAAGGGTGCGGACCAACAACTGGATGATAGGCGCGCCGTTCCGAGTTTAATCATTAAGTCAAATTCCTTTCATGCGATGATGAGTCTATCAGGAGCTAGGCGACGAGATCTGCTTGCTGCTGGCGGCCCAGGAGTTGTTTTGATGTAATGCCGTGTATTGTCGCGTATGTCCAGTGAGCGTCCGTCGGGTCGTGTGATCTCCGGGAATTCCTCGAGTAGTTTGTGATATGTTGTGGCACCTGAGACTACCTTAATGTTTGGTATGTCCGTACAAAAAACAGGTCCTCGAGACGTGAATTTTGTGATCTTGTCGATGAGCTGTCCGTCCTGTATGTCGACGAGTAATCCGTAAGATTCCAAGAAATCTACACCGATTATTGGTTTCGTGACATCGGCAACTACGAAATTCCAGAGAAATGAGCGTCCTAGCCCAAGGTCGAGTGTGACGGCTTGCATCCCGTATGTTGCGATGGTGGATCCGTTGGCAGCGGCGAGTTTGTACGTCGTCTTTTTGAGTGCGCCGTGTATTAACGACCGCGGAAAAGCGCACAGATCGGCGCCGGTACCAACAAGGAAATATTTGTTGGATACTCGGTCCGTGACGAACAGGCGGCGTGTTTTTTGGCTGGAATCGCTTGCCACCATTAGCGACTGTTGTTCTCGTTTCCCGAAAACTTGCATGGCGATCTGCAGTTTCTAGCGTTCGATCCAAATTTTTGGTGGAACCAGCAAATGTCATTTGAGCGATTTTGTGGTCTGGAGTAACTGCGCGAGCGAGACCTTGGGCGTCTAAAGTCACTGCGTGAAGGAAGTTCTAGCATACGCAGGCTGCTAATTTCGCGTTCCAACTTGGTGTTCATTTGCTCACACAGACTTATTGAAAGCTGTGCGAACTTCGTTGCCAAGCTGGTTTCTAATGCTGACGCGTTCAGCGAAACTTCGGATACTTGCGAAGCGTTGGTTTTTGCCAAGGAAGCGATAGCGTCCGCAAGTTCAGCTGCAGCGTCAAGCGATTGGTTTCTTTGTGTAACCATGATCGCTTGAATTTGCTGGGGCAGCCTGCTCGTCCAAATCGTACGCAGTACATCCTCGGTGAACATTTTCCCTCCAAGGGAACGCAAGTCCCGTAAAAACTGCGATGGTTTCCGATCGCCCATTGTAGCCTTCTTGAGGAGTTCGCGAGTCCTTTCATCTTGTGGGGCGCTGAACCGCTTAATGAGCTCATCCTTTAGCTTACTGTATGGCAACTCCTCTGGTGGACTCATGATAATGTCCTTCACCTCGATGGTGTAGCGGGGATCAAGGGCGGATATCGCATAGTTAGATTTCATGGCCTCACTCTCGATGTTAGCTGCAGCAAAGCTCCCTTCGATGATCGCAAACCACAGTGCTGGCTGCGTTGGCATAAACGGGGGTAGTCGGACAGGCGTGTAGTTGGCAGATTACAAGTCAGCTCCGTTGATCGGTATTTCTGAACCTCACTGCACTGATTGAACCACACCAAATGAAACAGTTCGAATCACATCGGGGTCACCAATTATGGTGTCTCATTCGCGAAGAAATCATTCCATTTAATATCAATAATATTGGTCATTTTTAAAGTTGTGAATTCAAAATAAACTAAATTATCACACAGTCCATATATGAAATAAAAATACATAGAACATACGATCGTTCCAATTGAGATATTCATCTAAATTGCTCTATGCAATTATTATCCCCAAATTTTCAAATATTAGCTCCAGCCGAGAACCCTTGCGATTGTATATCAGCAATTATACTTTTGAGGATCATGCAAGAAACATCTACTGACATTCAATTCTCTTGTTTCAAGTGATGACATGCAAGACATCAATTGACTGCTATACCAGATACTACCCTCGAATTGTTTATGAACGGTACTTGGGGTGCATTTTCATATATCCAATTTGAATTTTAATTTACCAGAAAGAACAAAGGGGAAATACAAAGTGAGACATGATCGCTACCATCTGGTATCGATATTCTTATCGGAATTTTCTTAATTTATTCACCACCAAGGAACACTGTACTCGAAATGTTGTCTTTTTCATCTTAGTTGTGTAAGCATATTCGATTTTTATTACAATTAGTATCAGTAATTGCATATTAACAAGTGTATTGCAAAAATTATCTATTCCAAGTCTGTAAAGCTCATCATTGTATGTGATGATGAGCATATGCGCACTTAATATAAAAAGGAAAATTGTGTATGACAAAGTGAAAATCGAACGAATTATGTAATTTTTTGTGTATTTTTCAATTCCTCTTATACAACACACAACAAATTTGCATATCCATGATATGCTCAATTGTCCGCGGTCGAAGCAATCAGCCATATTGCACCTACACGTAAAATAAAATGTAATAGTTTACGGATGAGTCATTTCCCTGTTTCCAGCAAATTATGCAAATATCTGATATTTATGTATATGAGAGTGAAGACAGGACATCTGTTGCCATATCACATGGTTTGAAATGGAAATATTCGCGTGCCACTATACACGGAATTTGTAGGGTCGGAAAATATTTAAATTTTATAATTTTGATAAGAAATCTAAAGTGGAACACTTTGAAGACTGTTGACGAAATCTTACACAATTACTAGAATAAAAAGAAGAATTATTTGATGAAATTAATTTTCATCAAATTAATACTAATCTTGTAACACTACGTTTGTATTTATTTATTTAATTTTTATAGATTTATGAAGATTTTGACACGTTCCAGAAATTTGCATGGTTCAGCGAAACAAGTAACGTTCAGTAAGATTTGCCGATATCTTTTTGAATCAAGATTCAATAGACTTTTTCGAAAAAAATTTCCAACTTTCCAACTATCTTCGATTTTTTTCAAACCTTGTCAGGTCTCTGTTTGTTTTTTTTTTTTTTGAGATTCGCTAACGATCTTTCACAATTATTCTGAGCCTGTAAATTGAATCCGATCAATATTTTTATCAATATTGGATCATATACACTTTCTGATGATGCAGCGTCGTGTGTCCAAAAAAGTACCACGTGCCACCGATCCTTTTAATATTTTAATGAAAATTTATTGCATTTAAGGGCCTGATGTTTGAATACAAAAACAAATTATCCACTATTCAGAACCCCCTATAATAGACGCAAATTATCGGCTATTCACAATTTATGTAAACCACCGCGCAACATCGTTTCCCTGTTTGATATACCTGAGTCTATTATCCTTCGGATAGATCACAAATATGTAAATTCGATGAAAATATCATCAAACGCGTTCTACCTTAACAAATACAATGAGAACATAAAGAACTCAAACAACATGAAATAGTTGTGCACAAGGACAACGTTTTACAAGAAGACCTAAATATTAACCACGAATAGTGGTCATCATCGTCATCCTCCTCATCATCTGGCCAAAGCCAACAAATATCACTCGTATGCATTAATGTCATTGGGTACTTGACCACAACTTGTAACGACTGTAATGGCATTGGAAAAGAGAAAAATTAATTAAACTCTTTTGGTGTTTTGTTTTGACGAGACCATTTAAATAGTTGCATATTTATAGATGGTTAATTTGTGACTTCGGTTAAATTGTACGATTGTCGCAAGATCAAGATACCATGCCAAAGGGCCTGATAATTTCTTGGCGGAGGTAATGTAACCAGTGCTCATTGAATGTCTAGCTCAGCTACCTACCATCGAATCAGATTGGATTTTACTGGTAATACATCTTTTTGGTCCCGTGATACTAACCCATTAATAGTGCAATAATATTACGTGCGAATGTGATAATTGGTGGTGAGCTCTGACGATGGTATGTCGTATGGACGAAGAGAATGTTAGCACATCGCTTGCCTAGCAATTGATATTAATTAAATATTGCTTTGAGGAAGCATCAGGATGTAGATGAGTAATTAGTTTTTATGCTAA
Source organism: Stratiomys singularior (assembly GCA_954870665.1). NCBI lineage: Eukaryota > Metazoa > Arthropoda > Insecta > Diptera > Stratiomyidae > Stratiomys > Stratiomys singularior. Next base: position 108,147,574 of record OX940879.1, on the reverse strand, counting down.
TGAAAGTTATATGCAACAGTAGCAAATAAAAAATGCATCCTGTAGGCTATTTCGATATGCGACAAGGCCAAGATGTTTTTGAAAATTTCGATGCAAATGTCTGCTACTGTGACTCATCCTCAATTACGAACATTTTCTTATAAGTTTATCAATCTTCATCCTTACATTACATCGCAAAACAATTAAGAAAGTTCTTGGAATATCTGAATTGATACGGTAAACGGAGATTTCAGTAGGATATTCATCTACAATACTATCGACCTCACACAACAACAATGTCCCTTTTTCTTAAAAATGCCACTCAAAGTGCTGCTGGCGAGCCTCTGGCATACGAATACAACTAAACACTTGAAGACCTCCTTGAATTCTTGGATCATATTTTATATTGTGCGCACCGTAGATAAAAGGATGAGACAGAAGAGTTTCTCGATTGTCCTTGTTGTTTTGTCATGTAAGTTGATGCTCAGTTGGTGAAGCAAGTGCGGTTTTATTATTCTCTTCTTGATCAAAATACAAACTATTCTATTGTATTATAGACAGCACGGGTTTTGTCGCTATATGAATAGATAAATGCTTTGAAAAGCGAAAGTGTGGCAAATAACGTTGTATAATCAATTTGTTATGGTTACACAAAAGGACAATTGTTGAGGATGTTATTTATAGGCCAAATTCTTATGCTGTGTACCTCATAAAATAGTTTATAAGTTTATGACCGATTTGTTGAACAATAGATACCTTTTAGTCTTTTGTTAATCGATTTAAGGATAAATGTATTATTGTGGTAGATTTGTTGATATTAAAAGTTTATTTCAAGATAATTTTCTACATGTTGTAATAATTCAAATGGTACCACCCACATTGATGCATACGGTTCAGCACACCAATTGTATGATATGCAATGAAAGGGAGTCTGTTTTCAAAGCAATTGGAGGCAAATCAAAGGTTATTCGGTTGTTTCAACGTTTAAATAAATGTGGAACTATTCAAGGCTGGAATAAATTTGTTTAAGCCATTGAGATCCTTCTATTATGTAATGCAGTATATACGACTAATAGATAACTATCTAGAAATAACCATTTCATGAAAGTCATAACAGAAATGAAGAAAATGTAAAGAAAGTAAATTTACAATCACATTACAAATTAAAACTTGTACGTTTTTTGTGTATTCTCTTATTTTTCAAAAGTTCTATGATAAAAGGGAATTAGTAGTGGCGCTTGGTGAACCGCAGAGATTCCTCATCAGAAATTTGAACCCTTCTGATCGTCTTCGTTGTTTTGTTCCAAAGTAGTTGAGTGAGAAATTTATGCATTCTCAATAAGTGTATCATAATCGATCTTAAAGATACCAGTTACAAAAATTATCGTTATTAAGGATAAAGTGTATTGAATGGAATGCTCAACAACATTTTAAAGCAAGTAATAATGTATAGGCGCGCCAAAAGGCTTGAATGACTCACATGGAACATATAACTTATATTCTGCTCTATGTTGAGTTTTTGTAGCTTCAGGCACGAATCCAATTTTTATCTTTCAGCTCATTTCTGATGCTAATTGAATGATTACTTTTTCATATAAAAGTAACACTTGTTTATAAATTATACTGTTTCCTATAAGTAGGGTAGGGTGCCCCAAGTCTGCGCACTTAAGGTTTGATAAGCTGTAGAATAATTAAACAATAATCTAGTATAATCATCTTTATTTTTATTTAGACTTACATTAATGTAGTTTAATAATTTTAATTTTAATCAAATATTTGGTAACAACTTTGGGAGTAATTAAAGAAAAATACAAAAATGTAAACGCGCAATCTTACCACTACGGGTCCCTGGATATTGCGCACTATGATCGTTAAGATTGCGCATAAAGAACATAAACATAAAATTAAGAATTAGAAAAGAAAAAGTTATTTTAAGCACATAAATCGCACTTATACTGTCCATTGCCATTGTAGGCTGTACATTTCTCATGCCACCGTTCAGAACAAACAGAACAACCGATCCAATCTTCTGTAATCGGCTCCTTATACTCCTCATTACAACCACCGCAAGACCATTTCTTTTTTTTTTAGGTTTCGTAGGCTTTTTGCAAACTTTTTTAATTTTTTTGTTAGGAATCTTCATCATTTTATTCTCTTCTAAAAGCTGTTGATTGTACGGGGAACCACTAAGTTTTTCAGATTTCTTATGTTTTCTCTTGTTTGCTCTCTTTCTAACATCTGATTTAGGTATTGGGTAAATATCTTGTAGTTTTACTTTGATTGCTGTTGATTTATTGCTGCAAGATGGTACAGCTGCAGGAACTTGGAAGATATCACCACATGTTTCAGCTGGAGAAACGTCGACGCTTCTCTTTTGCCTTGAATCAGGAGTCACAACAACTGGTTGGGCTGGAGTTTCTGCTTGTGCAGAAACATTCTCAGTTTCTGGCAAATTGACACTCGGAGTTGCTGATTTTTCGGGCTCCTTGTTTAAAACAGAATCACGAGGCTCAATATCCATCACAGGTTCTCTCTGTTCTTGGGGTGTTGCTTCTTGAGGATTCTCTTGTTGCGACTCTAAACAGTTGTTATCATCAATTTCTCTTTCAGCCACAGCACTAGGAAGAAAATCTGCATCTGTAAAGATATCTGGATTGTATGGGTAGATCCCGGACACCTTGAAACATTCAGCAGCACAACCAACTGTGGCTGCTTTACTAAAAGCTGGAGTGTACAGAGACGTCATCTGAAAAGCAGTTATAGCTCTGCCAGGGTGGTTTCTCATCCACTTCTCACATTCGCTCGCAAAATATATTTTCAACGCACTAAGAAAACCTTTGTCTAGTGGTTGCATCTTATGGCTGCTGTGTGGAGGCAGGGTAAGAGTTATTTGTTATGTTATTTGCTCTGTAAAAGTCTACAGCCCCAATTGTACAATGCGATACATGATTGTCAAGCACCAGAAGGATAGGGTTTTCTTTAGTTGGTCTTGTGTGGTCTTTGAAGTGAACTAGCTAGTTCAAATAAAGTTCACTATTAATAAAACTTGTGTCAGATACCATTCCAATAGATGCTGGTGGTGCACCATCCAGCAATTCAGCTTTCATTCTTTTGCGAGCAAATATAAAAAAAGGAGGGATAAAGTGGCCAGACGCACTCATAGCATTAACAACGGTTACGTTCATCCCTCTTTCAGCGCTTGAAATCTTATTAACAGCACGCTTTTCTTTTTTCGATATGACCTTTGGAGGATTGTTGGGCACGGTAGACATACCAGTTTCATCCATATTATAAATAGAAGTTGGAGGAAACTTATACTTGTCCGTCAATTCTGCCAGATTTTTGTAGAACCTCTCACATTGTGGTTTGTTAAAACCCATCGCCCTAGCAATACTTGTGGAAGTTGGACGTCTTAATGAAAAATCTGGGTGCCGTCTAAGAAATCCACGAAGCCAGTGTTTTCCTGCCATTTTCTTTTCAGCATTAAAACGATGAGGAATATTATTATTCACCACAAATTCATAAGCAGCAACCCTTAAATTCTTAGCAGTCATTCCTTGAAACATATTGTCGAAACAAATTCCTGTTCCATTTCTGGAGAAAGAGTTGCGTCATATCTACCTAGCTTTGTTGCAGCTTTTTCTCTCTTCAGGCGATACCGCAAAGTACTTTCTTTCATCCCGTATGACAATGCAACTTTCCTTTTGCTTTCACCATTTTCTATTCGTCGACTAGCTTCTTATAAAATAGATTGAGGACACAGCGAACGTTCTGAAGTCCTTTTCCTTTGATTAGGCATTCTGAAAATGAATATTTGAGATTGTTATATTAAATTAAAAATTATGGTAGGGTAAGTCTGCGCGCGCAGTTTTACGGACCGCAGTCTTAGGGAATAGCTCAATGTGGAATAATGGGACTCCGGACGCCATCTATTGAAAATATTAAAAATTATGCCACTCTCCGGCTGTATAAGTAATAATCACGCGAACGAAAACAATGACCAGATCTTTGATAGTACTTTAGGATTTTACGTAATTATAGTTTCAAATTGAGAAAAAATAACATCGAAATCAATATTTAACTTCAAACTTACCTTGCGACTCCGTTTTGATAGGTTTTTGAATTTCTTTCCGGCAGCGCACTCGCTCATGGCAATGGGCCTGAACACGACTGAGGTTAGCCGCAAATGTCATTTCGCTTTCGAAATATGGGTACTGCACAATCTTACCTTCTGCGCAGACTTGGGGCACCCTACCCTACAGATCATAAAAGGAGAACATTATCTCCGTTGATCAAAATCTCAAAAGATTTACTTAACATTGCATATAATACGTGAAAATGCGACAAAAAATTTATTATTTTTCTATTTTAACATTCTGATTCATTTAATAACCATTTATTTTAAAAAAACCAAACATCAAGGTTTCAGAAACGAATACCTTCCCACTTCTTTTCCTTTTAGAATCAATTTCAGGGGATATATACAGGCAAAACGTATTCTGTTCCTTCAGATTGTTCCACAAGCAAAGGTATGTTAAATCTCGTTCGGACTCATAGGGAGACATGGCTGGAATACGGAGCTACCTCAACATTTAATCGTTAAATCGTCTACGCTTACCCGCGTGTCATGATAGAACTCTCGGAATTTCATTGAATTGCTTCATTGATCAAAAGCCTTTTCTTAACAGAGGTTATCAAAGAAAAATTATACAATAGTTTAATTTCGGATTTCGTAACGATAACGAACTTCAATCTTTGTTTGCCATGAAACGCGGTAAATTTCTGATAAGGAGTTAATGACGGTAATTGGTAGTACCCAACAATTATCTAATTGACCACATAATATAAGTAAATAATAAAAAAGCTACTTATATACAATGCCCTAATTTTAAAATGTAATTAGGAAATTCTCACATGTAATTTCCCTACTTACAATTTATAACTCAAATCGACTAGCAGCTTACCGTGGTAACACAATGGAAGCGTTTTGTTTGGTCTACATTTTCAACGTTTGAAGGAATTATCAGTGATTTTAAGCATAGAGTGTTTCCTTACAGATTATAATTGATTTGCATTGACAAATTGCCGTGTTTGAGTAATTATATAAAACATTTCATATGTGGAGTACCAATGAAGGTTTTTTTTCTAGAATCGAAGAAAAGTATTTGAAAAGTTCTACTCGGAATGCTTTTTTAAATATAAACAAAAATCATAAGAAATACCCCAAATTAAATCAAGTCCTGTAAATGGTTGTCATCGTTTAAATCATATTGCTACGTGTCTGCGGAAAAATGTCCCGAGCCACTGACTTGAGCGAGCCACACAACAAGTATAAATAAATCACAAGACTAGCGGTACCATCTCATCTCAATGCCAAATCAGCAATAAAAGAAAGGAATGTTGGCTTGGAATGAATCAAACCAATTTAATTTTTCCGGTACTTGCTTGTCGACCAGCAAACAATTTCCATAAGTAAATAAGAAGCAGGCAACGAATTATTCATTGTGAATCACCGATATAACCTTGAAAAGATTATTGGGAAAGTTCTTAAACATTGCAAACAACAATAAATGATGACTTGGCTAAATTGACAGATTGCACATGAAACATAAAAAGTCAGATCATCACCCACACATCTAGAATTAATTTATTTTATAACGGAAAACAAGTATATAGTAAATTATAACGCTGAGCATTGTGTTCAGGTAACATTTTGCACGTCTCATCAATACGAATACTTTGCATTATTGTTTTATTAGATGGTAGCCACATCACATCATTTGGGCGGTTCATTAATGGATTGTTTGGGTTACTATTAATGAAATGCTAAAATTTCTTATATCTATTGATCAGACATAATAAGTACCCAGTTTTAGCAAATTGTACCCACCAACCGGTCATAAGTTCAATAATTTGATTTTCAGGATCCGTTTCACTTAGTATCGGAGCGATTTTCTTTAAAACAAAAATGTATTGTAGTTCATCTCCATGAATTACTCCTAATTCGATAGAGAAGAAAAAAAAACAAGTTATAGGACTATTAAAATGAAATCAGTGATTGGATACCGAGTGGACTTCCATCTTCCTTATAAGCGTGACTGTATCTGCCTTGATATTCAAAATGATAGTAATACACGTTAGTGTATTGTCTTTCCAATTCCACCAACTGATGTTCACCATGACCGAAAAGCAAGTCGGACATCATTGCCCCGAACTGCTTTGTATTCGTCATAGTTATAGGTTGATCGTGGAAATAAAACGATCGCAGCTTTTCACTTATTTCCTTAGCTCTAGGATCGTCATTGTAATAGAACATAGATGCCGCCGCATTGTCAAAGTCATTGTTGAGCCAGTCGACGCTTGAAGCACGTGTCGAAATCATGTCTATTTCATAAGCCATTGCAGAAAAATAGTATTTAGTTAGTTAGTTAGCTTAAATTTTATAGTTATGATAAATATGGCAATACAATAGATGCAATTATACCATTCGCTATGTTAAGGAATTCATCCGAATTGACTCCAGCGATCATTGGTACTATCTGCAAGCCGCCGTTTCGTGCAATGTTCTTGGGGATATCGTTAAAAAATGGTTCGTCAGAGGTATCAGATTCAATGTCGTAATACCATGGTACTATTGACTGCATTTGTTCACTAATAGCAAGTATATTTTCGGCCGGTACGTCACGAAGACATTGCAATGATTCTGATAAATCATCAAGACTGCATCCCAGTTCACGCAACAAAATTGATGACGAATTTCGAACTGTTGAGTGTAGAGATGCCAGAATCGAACCACTCATGGCAATAGCTCGATGAACTAGTCCTTTGGACATTGGTGAAATTAAATGAGCAGTGACGCTATATGATCCGGCACTGTGACCACATAAAGTGACTGCATCGGGGTCACCTCCAAAGTATTTGATATTGTTTCGAATCCATTTTAGAGCTAAATTTTGATCCTTAAAAGCCATATTTCCTGATGCGTGTTTTGTTCCAGTGCTGAAGAAACCAAAAGGCCCGAGTCGGTAATTCATGGAAACCAAGACGATATCTTTATCAAGTAAGTAGTCGGGACTTACGTCTGACTTCGCGCCATTAACAAAACCACCACCGTGAATAAATACCATCACTGGTTTCGGGTGTTTCAAGTCTGGAGTATAAACATCTAGAAATAGGCAGTCCTCAGATACATTGTATGTGTTGGCAGGATTTTTTTGCATGCATGCTTGTCCTGCGTGATTAGCGTTGTAAATGCCACTCCATGAATCCGCAGGCAGTGGTGGCTTGAAACGATTTTTCCCAATGGGCGGTTCACCATATCTAATTCCGTAGAATGAGAAAATTTTGCGACTCTTTCTAGTTTGAGCAATCAAACCACGGATGAGTCCAAGAGGTGTTACAACAATAACGTCCTCTTGTCTACACTGTACTTGGAACACACATAAAACAATCACTATCCCGATAATTTTCAAGAGCAACATGCTGACCGAAAATAAAATTCGAACAGAATGATGATGATAACAATAAAATATACGGAAAACTTCAATAGAAGAGAATAATAGATTTACCGGAAAGCGATTGAATAATTAAAATTTGAGATAACCCACGGCTCATATGACGTAAGGACTTTTATATTTATCAAAACGTACGAGTCAGCAGACAAGATCTCAAATAGGCAGATGCCTCCATTATGTGATTATACACACGTCTGTCCAAGAAATGCCAACTCTTCCGACTGGAAGTTACTTGTAGCACGTGAGATATGTTATTAAGTACTTAACTTGTACATATATACTTACATACAATTATTGCTTGCAGGTATATGAGCATGTACGTAGGTATATGAACCAGACAGTGGTTTCTTGAGACGGGGATTCTCCGGTGACATTGAAGACAAAACAAAAACATTATTTTTCAATCTTTACTCTACAACACAACGAAACATTTACATAGTAATCAAATTTTGCAGGCTGGGAATGATATAATGACTTCCTCGCAAACCTTCAGGGTATCGATCTGAATTTCTAGAATCGGTGATCGGTGTGTATTTATTTTCCGAAATTCGAAATTTTCAAACGACTGTATTCATATATTTTCAATCAGATTGAGAAAATTGTAATACGATGGTTATTTGTCTCTTGTCTGAGCTAGGACTGCTCTAAGTCTAATTAAATATAAAACTTTTGCTCTGGGTTTGCAGACATTGACAGCTCAACAGTCGCAGAACACGGTATCAAATTCGATGTTGATTCTGACATTCGAATGAAAAAAGGGGTTTCTGAACGTAAACGTTTTCTGTTGAAAAGGGGTTTCTGAACGTAAACATATTGTTAACTGCTAAGAATTAGATCTTTGAAAATCGTAAAAAAAATTAAAAACCCAGAGGCACAACAGTGCAGAATATTGACTTAGATTGTCCTAATAAAGGTAACATTTGTGACCATGAGACAACTCAATAAACGCTCACGTCTTCCTTGCTAAGCAACGATAAAAAAATGGAGTTGCTTGGATGGTGCTGATTTGATTGAGTATATAAGTTAGATGAAATCGGTTTATGAAATTATGAAGAAAAAAAATAACAAATCGCTAGAGCAAGTCCGTAGAAAACGCCCCAACGCACTGAAAGGTTCGAATTAGGAGGGGAAAGTTTCATAAAATAGAAATAAATAAAAACTATTCATTTTGTTTACATAGTGAAATTTCTTGGAATAGATAACTTCCTGTAATTAACTACTTTCGATAACAAACTACTTCCTAGAATGAACGGATACGACCGAAACTTAAGATAGTAGTCCGGTGTGATGGGTTCAAAAAATCTTTTTTTTGTTGTTACATTTTTTAATAGAAAACCCTTTCAAAAACTATAAAATGCCCAGACCGATATTTTCGATATTTTCGAAGTTATAACCACAAAAGGAGAGCGCACTGTAGTGTGTATGAAAGTAGAAGCTACTCCAGCGGCAGCTGCTCTGTCCGGTCCCTTTTCCATTGTCCTTCCCACCTTTATTATTCAAAGACACGCAGGTATACTTAATAAATCAAGCGTTTTCGATTGACAAAGACGAAATAAAAGAATTTTGTACAGTATAAAAGAAAGATTTTGAAGTAGTTCATCAGTAACCATTTTTCGCTCGACGAGTGCACATTTCAACTGGGAAAAACGTTCTGGAAATTGCTACCAATACGGCTGCCTGTATCTTTAATGAGGGTTTTCTACCTGTACTAAAAATTATGGAGATGATGGGGTTCACAATAGGTCAAACAGCCAGGGACTACGCTGACACTGTAGACAATGAACGAATTTTACGGGCGGAGAAAACTGCAGAAGCCAACAGTAAAGAGGCCAGAACTTTACACAGGGCTCTGAAAGCCGCTGAAAATGATAATTTTGAGGAAACAGAAGGATTACTCTATGCAGCAAGCGTAGCTGATTGATTTATGTAAGTATTATTTGTTGTCAAAACTTTGAACGTATTTTTCTCAAAACTATGTTTTTAAAATTTCGGGGAAACACTGACTAGAAACTATTCAACTGATTTGGCTGAAAATTTAACTCGTTATTCTAGATACATATAGCTAAATACTAAACCTTTGAAACATTCATTTTTGATAATTCATCATTTTTTCAACAATTTGTCAGCAAAAAAAATTTGATTTTCAGTACCTTTTTTTCACAAGTCCACTATTTAATTTTTTTGTTTGTTTTATACATGTTATTGGTTAGTTCACTACAGTGAACTATAAACAATAATAATCTCTTCGATTTCTTTTATTTCTGATGACTACGAAAGGCTGTGTGCTTCCCCGAAACCGCTCAACGTTCCCCGGAGGACTCTACTTCAACACAAAAAATTAAGAAAAAATTATAAAAAAAAAATCAATGTAAAATTGAGTAAAAAAAAGTTTTTTGTATGCTTGAAAGTAGTAATAAAAACATGTAAAAATTACAAAACGATCGCATATTACTTTCCTGCTGAAAAAAATTCAAGAAAAAACGTCGAAATTTCGGCCGTCACACCGGGCTACTACCTTAATTCGGAGGTTTAAATACTTGGCCAAGATGTTCCATGCACAATGCAGAGCCGGAGAGCCACAAAATTATAAATACCATTCGAAAAATCAAAAAAAGAATTTCATATTTGCGGAAAATGTTTATTAAAACCACTGTATAAGTTCGCTTGTTCACTCAGCTAAGCGAATCAATTTTTATCAAATAATGAAATTAATTTATCCGTACAATCAACTTCAGGATAATCTTCATTGTCCGTGCCCCCTGCATTATGTGGCGAACTATGAGGCCTTGTCGACCATTTCAGTGGAAACAATCTACTCCAAACTGCAAATCGGTCCGTGTAGAGATGCTGCTTCATTATCAAATTTTCACCAATATCTAAATATTGTTCACGTTTCAGATCAAAAGGCTCCCAATGAATATCTTTCAAATATTTGTCGGCTGGATTAATGGGGTTGCTGTGAATGATTTAATACTATACTTAGAAGTGGGTTGTTGTAATTGTCAGCAAAGGTACCTTGTACTTGCAAAGCTGGTCCACATTCGGGTCAAACGTTCGACTGTTATCCTTTCGGGATCTCTATCAGTGAAAACAGGAGCAATATAAGGTCCCGTCAAAAGATATAGCAAATCATCATGGTGAACAACACCTAAATGTTTCAAAAGAACTTGTTAGTTGAGAACTTGTATTTTTTGTCGATTACCATATGGAGTTTTATTATCAGGGTAGTAGGTGTGACTGTATCTTCCTTGGAACGAAAAACGATATTGGTAAACTTGTGTATATCGAGCGGCCAAATGAACGAATCGGTGCATCATGAAACCGATTAATGAATCTGCGTATAGCTGGAATGTGAAATTTATTAGAAATGCGCTTCGAAAGATCATTCTTCTTACGTTAGCTAGTCCTTGTAATGATTTGTCTAAGCTCAAAGGTCGATTACCCAAATAAAATCTCCGAAGTTCGGTTGATATTTCATTGGATCGCCTAGTATTTCGTTCATATAAGAAGTTGACAGGCGCCCACGTATTGAAGCCAGAGTCTAATTGATGACGAAGTGTGTTGTTACGCAGCGTCACTGAATATAATTTAATTGAGTAAACAACTAATTAACTGATAGCCTTTGAATAAATACCTATCGCAGGTCCTGCAAATTCATCCTTTGTTATACCCGCAATTATTGGTATTCTCATAAAGCCTCCACGTTGATAAACTTTAGTGGGGTCTTCTACCAAAAATCTTTCTTGTCCAAAGTCTGGTTCAACTACTGGCCTAAATAGTAGCACAGGATTACCCTCACCAAACTCAAACATTTGTCCGAGTGAGGTACCAAAGTCGATAGCATCTTTCTAACAAGAGAAGATAGATGGCTTATGTCTGAGTTGTTTTTGCCTCGCTGCAGAATCTCTCGTACTTACTGTTTTTAAGCATTCAACCATCTTCTTGATATCGTCTTCGGGACACTCCAGTAGTCGAGCCTGTCTTTTGGCTAATTCGAGCTGATTAGAAGGAACTTCCCACTGTCCAGTTATCGCAGCGCTCATCACAATCGCTTTGTGGAATAGATTGCGTGACATAGGCGAGATCATATGCATTGTGATACTCATCGCACCTGCACTGTATCCCAGCAATGTTACAGAGTCCGGGTCACCACCAAACTTCGCAATGTGTGATTTTATCCATTTGAGTGCCATAACTTGATCCTTGAGGCCAGCATTACCAGGAGCCTCTGCTGTTCCCGTGCTCATGAATCCGAGAGAGCCCAATCGATAATTCAGGGTAACTAACACAATATCACGATCCATCAGATACAGTGGCCCAGCGAAATTCCAACTTTGACCTGATACTGCATAGAATCCTCCAGGATGAAGGTATACAACTACAGGTTTTTTGACATTCGCATTTCGACTAGAAGGAAGCTCATGACTATATACATTGATGCGCAGGCAATCTTCCGATACATCGCTTAGATTGGCTGTTGGTTGCGGGCACATAGGCCCATCTTTGGTGGCGTCATATATGTCATGCCATGGTGTCACTGGTTGTGGAGCTTTGAAACGCAATTCGCCGACTGGTGGAGTAGCATAGCGTATACCCCGAAAGGCATAGAAATCACGTCCTGTACTAGAGGTTAGAGCGGAACCGCGAACTTTGCCTAGAGAGGTCGTTACAATTATGTCCTCATTTGTGCTTAATTGCTTCTGTAGATTCGATGCACTTGCACTAAATATCAGAAATACGAAAACACTCACTGCCACTACCAGCGTCATCTTTCAACACAGAAATTAGATCTTGGGAAGCTTCTTCTCAGTCTACTTGTTGATGTTTTTGCCGGTGGACTTATATAGTCCGGACTTGAAATTTTCAATATGTTGTTTTTTTCTGGTGGGTTGTGTGGCGCGAAAAGGGGCATTTGGTAGCTCAGTTACTTTTTTCTATGCTTAAACTAAAACGCGAAAGTGTTAGCACTTAACGGTCAACACAGAAGTATAAGGAGCAACAAGATTGAATTGGGGAGAAAAAATATTATGGCGAAATTTGTATTCAAATAAGATTGATTTAAGTTATATTTTCGGAATTTCGTCCGACACCGTTTCCCTTTGCGAAGAATCCGCTAGTGTGAAAAACATATTAACACTAGTAGGTGGCAAGAACACACTTTGTTCTCATTCCTAAGAAATCCAGAGTAGAATATCACTTAATGACTCCCACCAGATCATTGGAAAAACGAACGACGCGCTGGTAATCTTCAATTGTTTCGATACTGGGATTTTCCTCGCTCATTAGAAGTCACTTTATTTACAACCTGAAGGTTATTGGTCAATGATACCAAGAAATTGTTAACTTATGTAACTTAAGTTAGTATATTTCTTGCCGTGCGAATTTTTATTGTTGTGTTTGTATAATGAGATTATTCGTATATTACCTTATCTGTAACCAGTCAGTTTCCCTTAACAATTTCTACTGTTTGGGTGGAGAGCAAAATTCGTGAATATAGTACATGCGTTATTGTAGTATATAATGAAATATAAAAATCGACGATAGTTCATTGAAGCTCTAACTCCGGAATGATTCAGTGTAAGTAGTCGCAGTGTAGTGTGTAATATTGAGTTTAATCAAACACGTGATTTTTTGTAATCTATTTCTGTATTATTTTGAAGCGGGTTTGTTTTCATTGCTGTACTACGTGGTTATAAGCTACAATTATTGAATAATTTTTTGTTTTTATTATCGACAGTCGGGAGATCAAAACATAAACATAAAAATACATACAATAAATAACAATTGAACTGTTGGCTTCAATATTCTGAAGATTTCGAATGCTTTTTAATGCTATTGCAGATAGAAACAAGGTCTTGGTTGTAGGATATGAAAGATCAATGGGGATGCATAACAAATGATTCCTAAAGTTTTATTACCATTACTTCGCTTATTCAGCAACACTTACACGCGAATCTTATGCAATTTCAAGTACATATTTCGCAGTCATCAATCTGGCCTCAAAAGGTAAACTGTGGTGTGAAATATATTCATTTGTCTTGTACGTATCAGCTGATGTGCCTTAATATTAATTGTCAACCTCATGTGCAATTGTTCAAACCAGCTTGTCCACTAAGTTTTAATGTAAAACAAAAAGACTCTTGCAATAAATATGTATTTTTCATAGTGAAAATATTTAGTATTAATTTCTCTTCGTGCTTATGTCTAGCAAAAATTATTCAAAATAATCGGACTCCGGATAATCATCGGTATATTCATAAGTACTTTTTGAATCCAGCCGACTTCGTCGTCTGTTGTTGGACCATTTGAGAGGGAATAGCTGCTTCCAGATATTGTAGCGATCCTTATACAGATGTTCTTTCATTGTGAAATTCTCTCCAATATCTAAATATTTCTCGCTTCTCAATCCAAACGGACGCCAACGAGTGTGACGCAAAACCTCATCGTTTGGTTTATTTGGATCTCTGATTGCGTAAAAGAAAATGAGCAGTTCTTCGTAGAGCAAATTCAATTTCACTTACCCTCGATAAGCGAATGAACTCCACATTCTTGTCATGCGTTCTACAATTGTTTTCTCAGGATCACCTTCAGTGAACGTTGGTGCAATGAATGGGTCCGTAAAAAGATATAATAAATCGTCATGATGAACAACACCTGTTCAAAGAAAACAAGTACAGTATATTTTTCGTGAACTAAATTTCGTAACGGTCCTAACCATAAGGCGTATCCTCCTTAGGATAGTAGGTATGACTGAATCGTCCTTGATATGAAAAATGATATTGATAAACCTTTGTATGACGTGCAGTCAAATGGACAAAACGATGCATTGCGAATCCAACTATGGAATCTGAAAAAAGCTGCAGATCTTTGGTTTTTATGAACTTCATTAAAACTTACTTTCGATTTACCTTAACCAAACCATCAAGTGATCTATCAAGTGTCAATGGTCCGTCGCCAATATAGTATCCACGAAGTTTCCTAGATATTTCAATTGATCTTGATACTTGGGAATCATAGAGGAATTGAGTTGGCGCCCATTCATTGAAAATTGCATCAAGATCATTTCGTTGAGAACTGTTTCTTAAGGACCCTACAAATGTGTAACGATAGAGATTGTATGAAGGCATGCTAATTCTGAAGCATTTACTTACAAATAGCTGGACCCGCGAATTCATCCTTGGTTATTCCAGCGATCACTGGTATTCTCATGAATCGTCCTTTTTGGTACAGTTTCATAGGATCATCTACTACAAATCGCTCTTGTCCGAAATCAGGTTCGACGACTGTTTTAAACAATGCTATCGGACTACGAGACTCAAGCATCCCTCCCACGGTATTGGCGAAATCAATTGCGTCTTTCTGACATGCAGTAGATGAAAAGTGTTGCTTGAAACCTGCTATCATAATTTCAAATCTAACTTACTGTCATCATGCAATTCATCATTTCCCTGACTAATTCATCTGAACAGTTCAACAAGCGAGCCTGCCGTCGTGCCAAATCCATCTGATTCGGAACTGAATGATCGTGGTGAGTCGCTGCTCCACTCATTACTATGGCTCGGTGAAAGAGGTCTTTGGACATTGGCGAAATCATGTGAAGGGTAATGCTAATTGCTCCAGCACTATACCCCATCAACGTAACCGACTTAGGATCACCACCAAACTTGCCAATATGCAGCTTAATCCATTTCAATGCCATCACTTGGTCTTTGAATCCTGCGTTGCCCGGAGCATCCGGCGTTCCTGTGCTTAGAAATCCTAAGGTGCCCAAACGGTAATTCAATGTGATCAGAACGATATTCCGATCCATCATGTATTCCGGTCCAGCGAAATTCCAACTTTGTCCTGAAAGTGAATAGAATCCTCCAGGATGCAAATACACAATCACAGGCTTTTTCACATTTCCATTCTGCTCGGTGGGTAGAGCGTGAGTATAGATATTAATCCGAAGGCAATCTTCCGAAAAATCGGATATGTTGACGGTGGGCTGTGGACACATTGGTCCATCTCTAGTTGCATCGAAAATTTCATTCCACTGATCGATTGGTTGAGGTGGCTTAAATCGTAGATCTCCAACGGGGGGTTTCGCATATCGAATCCCTCTGAAAGCGTAAAAGATTCGACCAGTACTAGATGTTAAATATGTACCACGAATTTTTCCAAGAGCTGTTGTTATCACAACATCACCATATTCCTTTGATTCGATGGGATCATTTTGCGTTGTAAGCGTAGCACTTGTAACCTTTAAGACCAGAAATAACACAACCGCGAAGAACACTGATAACTTGACCATTACACTTCTGATATGTAAATACCTGTAAGCGTTGGAACAGTTTGACCGTGAATAACCCACATCTTCTATATATACGGTTGATTGGACATTTTCTTGTAGTTGCTTTGAATGTTGCGAACGAAACTGGCGAATGGAGTCCGAAATCGGCGGCAGGGACACTGACCATTTGATTCTCATTGAGTGTAAGAGATAGCTGAAAGCTTCTTGCTGCTGTCTCTAATGTTTAATGAAAACAACTGACGGTTACGGACGCTAGTGAGATGAATTTCTATGCAAACTCTTCTAGTTTTGCGATTTCAGATTCTTATAATTAATTTTATCAAGCCGCAATTTACCTCATCAATATGTTCCGAGCTTACGTACCTTTGCATGATTTCTTGTCCACTTGTCGTAAAATCATGAACCTGCTAATCTGTTGGAAATTAAATGGAAGGTGATAAAGAATTCTTGTCACACATCTTTGGAGACAATGTGTTAAGCCGCAGAATATGGGGTCAGAATGCTACTCGTTGAAGTCGATTCAAGACGAAGACCAAGCTTTCTAGCGTACTCGTTCTCATAATAAAAGAGTGATTTCTAATGAAATTGTATTTTCTTTGATTCTACGCACATCAAGCACTCAACTGGAAACTATCATACACATGAATTATATTAAATACTAATGGCACGTTGCAACAATTCATCATATGTGGAGAAACATTATGTATTACGGTACAAAACTAAGGCATAAGTTCACAAAGAATTTAATGTAATTTTATATAAAAAAGTGTGCTAGTATGATTGATTAGAATCTCAACATAAGAACAATAACAATATTGCAATTTATTTCTCGTAAAAACTTAGCGAGTTATTTGGGCATATGTTTATCTATTGATACTCGCATGGTACAAATAGAGACCGCAACCTTTTACAGATTCTTAATGAATCTCATATGTATTTTAATGTCGTCTTCATTTACATCACCTAATCAAATATTTGAATTTCTTTAGCCACAGATGCCTTCATCGGTTTACCTTGATTCTATTCTTTGGTTTGCAGTTCAAACAAAGACAAGAATCTTTCGAAAAGTGACCTTAAACCACTTAACCAAGACACGAATACTTTACCTTGAACCTTTACCTTGAACCTTTTCAGTGTTGATATGGAAAGGATTAGGATGAAACGTAGTTTTAGTGAGAATTGAATAAAGAAAGAAAAATGACAAATAGACCATTTCGTCTTAATAACTTACTAGCGTTTGAGTATTGCGAAATTTGTCGTTGTAATATGACTTTAAATAATACATTGAGGATATTTAATAAGGAAATTTCAATTATTTTTTATAGCTTAATTTCGTGGAACATGACATATTGCAGTACTAGAAAAAATTAGAATATATTGAAAACTACACATGGGTACTTTTCAATTAAAAAGCCGTAAATATTTTATAAATATGCCTTATTTTAACGTTATGATGTGAACGATTTTTTTTGTGGTTGGGGGTTAAGGCAATTTCCGCCTGGAGTGTGGGACTCCTAGCAGCGCATGTACCAAGTGTCCCTGTCAAGTGACCCTAGCCTGGAACCGTTTGACACATTACTTCGGGTTAGGCCTCTTTTTACTTCGCCCTAGGGCGCCGTCAGTCTTGAGAAAACTCCCTCCAGCGGGAGGGGGCAGGATGGAGGAGGACTGCTGGAAAGGAGACCCCTCTAGACCCCGCGCCCAAGGTTATCCATGGTACATTTTTTGGCAGTAAGTATTGCCCGCGAGTAATGTGCCACACAGGTCCATTTGTCAAAACTTTTCAGCATTTCTCCGACCAAATTGTCTGGAGAAAGCTCTCCCATCACCTCCCACAAGTCCTGCCGCATCCTGTTCCACCTTCTACAGTTGAAGAAGGTGTGAAATGTGTCGTCCCTTTCCCCGGGGCAGAAAATGCAGTCTGGGGACCGTGACTTACCAATCTTATGCAAGTAAGACTGAAAATACCCATGCCCGCTAAGAAACTGGGTAAGGTAATAATCAGCCTCACCGTGCCTTCGACTTAGCCACGATCCCACGTCCCCTATAAGGCGGGCAGTCCAGCGGCCATTAGAGTCGCCTTCCTAGGACTGTTGCCACTCAAGGATTGTGCGCTGCCTCTCCTTTCGGTTGACAGCATATCTTGAGCCCTCCACTTTTCGGTCATAAATTCTCCGTCGTTCTCTAGCAAGGAGGGTGATGGGTATCACTCCTGCGATGTGAACGATGAACTTAAAAAGTAATAAAAGTGTGATAATTCGTTAACGCTGTTTATTCATGGATGTGCCACACATTATCTAGTACAGGGAACGAATTTTTAACTACAGTATTCATATAGAATTTTAATTCATTTTCACGTAATTTACAACTCCGAATGAAATTGGTTTTCTTCTACGAAATTTGACTCTTTCAGCACTTCAGGCCGCAGTTATACTTTCCAGTTTTTATTTTATTCTTAGGTTTTATTCATTATCTTATTGTAGACCTTTTTTTCTCATTTTTAAACTAAAAAGCTAAATGGAAATTATAATCGCTGGTAAATTGTGGCATTTATCGTCTATTTAAAATTAAGTTAGTTGAAATGCAATTTCAGCGGAATCTTAAATTATTATTCATATTAGTCTCAAAAGATTTTCGATTCCTTAAAAATAAAAGTCAAGAAGAAGTTAAGAAAGTTTGATTGAAACTAGGAGATTTTTATCTGTTGTATTTCCGAAACTCACAATATTGAATTTAGTCAATAGAATTTAATATGAGTAATTTTATTAGTTTATCAGCATAAAAACAGTAAACAATTTTAAAAATTAACAAATCCATCAAATGAGAAATCAGTTTTTTATGACTATATTCAATTTGCAGCCCCAGAATTAGCAGCATCAGGATTACAGGCATCGAAAAATTACACTTATCCTGCCGATGCTATTTTCATTTGAATTTTTCTTAAAAACTCCATGACATAATTTATCAAACATTGTTTCAAGTAAACTCTATCACCATTTTCCTAACCCCTATAACATACCCTTTATTTTTTAAATGGAAATTTGTATCCTGCTCATTATAAAATCAACTCTCAGGCTTACCGGTGTATGACGTTTTTTTCAAACAGTTTTAGTTTTGTAATGTAGTAATATGCAGCTTTTTTTTGAAGTGAAGAGCACATGAATATTTTTTTTAAATGAATTTTGCATAATTTAACTAAAAAAACACGGATTTGATGTTATTATTAGGTTTTTTTTTAATATTTGACTTAATTCGTTGAATGGAAGGATAGGGTAGTTTAATAACCCAAAAACTTCGAAATGGCAATAAATCATCAAGGATAATTATGTTTTTTGAAAATAAACAATTTTGAATCGATATTATTCAAATATTGAGAAGAAACGAGCCCAGGTTGGCTGCCAAGTAAAGAATGAAAATTATATTTTATCGTTTTAGACGCAGTGACGCATTACTTAATACATTTGAATAGTATTAAGCTTTGCAAAATCATCAAAACCGTATGCTTCGTGCAGGATACTTAGCTGATTGAAGTACGCATGAAGTGGTTATTATCTGGTAATCCAAAACGACAATTTACCCTCGATCCATTCATCATATTTTCTTCCTTTTCTCAAAACATTTGTACCGTTCCATTTGCTTTGAATCCATATGAAAAAAGAAATGAAACGATTTGATTCAAAGTGTACGAATGATGGTTCAAAATTTAAAGACGACTCATATGAGACTGATGATGCCCAAGTAATATCAAATTTCACGCGTGCATATCGTATCGTGAAGTGTGCCAGACGTTCTGCCCATCAATTCAACTAAGGCACATTCACGCTTACCTATGTACGCTTCGTGGATGTACAGCAACTACAACGGCACAACAAAAGGTAATGTGGTAAGTACAACGTCCTTTCACAAAAAGGCTCATCAAATACATACAGAAAAAAAACACTAATAGAGGAAAAAAAAACAGCATACAGCACTATATAGACAGACAAGAACCTTGTGGGTATCTTGAACAAAAGGGTCCTTTCGGAGATAAAGAGATGCATCTGTCCTATCAACTAACCACATATACTCAACGAACGGTGTGGTACGATATGGATGCACGCAGGGGTTGTAAGTTTGTGTTTTCGTTGGTAAAGTTGGTTAAGATCCTTAATCGCAAGTGGGTAATCTAAGATAAATATATTGATGGCAAAAAGGACAACACATCTTTATAAGAAAACAAAAATTTATGGCTGATATGGTCACATCTTATCAACTTAAACGATTTAAAGTAGACATAGTTATAACACCTAAATAGATTTAAGGCGTTTATCTTGGGTTTTGATAAAGTGGATTGAGACCCGCTGGGAAGGAGTGCTAAAGTAACACAAATATTTTTTAATATTAGTTGACCATACAGGATCCTTTTATTTGATATGGTATCCGTTTAACTGCAAAAGTTGTGGACCGGTTGTTCCTTAGATAGCTCCTATTTAATGTAGTTACACATTGCTTCTGTTGTTTTATGGATGTTAATCACGCAAAACTGTTGGCGTGGGAATATTTTAAATTTGTGTTTTATGAAATACTTAGGATGGGAATATAGTCGAATGAAATTGGCACGTGACCGAAAGGCTGAGGTGATATAAAGTTGAAAAAGAAGGAGTGTTGAGAGATAATCGAAAAAGATTTCCATTAAAGCGATTAACTAGGGGTCAAAAGTGTCCTAAGTAAAAATTTATTTGTTCCAAATATGGGAAAATCTTAAGTTCTCGAATGAGTTTAACAAGAACATTTTAGTATGTTGGGAGGATTGAAATGACTTTATTGTACAAGTAAATAATATAAGATGGGAAACAATATAAAAGAATAGTATTATTGTAAGTGATGTTAAAGTGAAGTGCTGAGTGAGGAAATCAAGAGTGGTAACCTGTTAGCTTTTGAATTTTCTAGTAATCGCAAGAAGAATAAAATGATAAATAATCTATGAATGAATATTTGGATGGTTTCAGCTTCTATTATTATTTTTGTGACTAATAAGAGAGAACTAATAAGGAAGAGAAGAAGTGGAATATTGGTCAGATTTAGTTGTTTTGGCTAAGTCAGTTTGTTCATTGCAGCAGAGGGAACATTTGAGCAAGCTTACAAACCAATCTCTTGATACGTGAGGGAAAAGTTGTAAGTTCTTGTAAAATTCATAGTAAGTTCATAGACTTTATGCCATACATGTTTTAATGATTTAGCTTGCACAGCTATAAACCAAGAAATACCATCGCATGCTCACAACAGCATAAAGACCCTCTCAAATTAATTTTGCTTTCAGAAGACACGTGCCCTCAAACGTGGTATTTTGAGCTATAGTCACGAGTATCATACTTAATTTGAAAAGTACATTTCATGTTATTAATTAACACTTTACAACTCATCAATTTTGACACTCTGCATTTACACTCTCTCAATTTTAAATAATGATGCTGGCCGCACGCAAATAGTCGTTGTGAAAGTAGTCCGCATACCAATAAGACTAGAGGTATTCAACTCCCCATCAGCGCGGATCCTTTTCCTATAAGATCGGCAGGAAACATTATGGACCTACTCTTCTGGCATGAAATTCCGATAAGGATTAGCACGCGTTCATAATAACAATTGCATGATAATGATTCCATTTGCCGTAACCGTGCCATATGCCACAGTGTGAAGAGTTTGTTCTAAGTTATAATTATGGCACCCGCCTAATTGCAGGTCTTTTGTTTTTCCATTGTTTAATCTTTTTCACTGTGTTTTGTTTACCAGAAACTAAAAACAATGAATATGACTTTCTGCTTGGGCGTTGTTGAAGTTTCAAATAATTGCTAATTGGAAAGTGTCTGTAAATCGATTTTGACTCACCGAAGGAGGTCAAAATTTCAAAGTACACAATTTAAATATATCTATATTGTATTTTACTCGAAACTCGTCGGCATTAATCATATCTCTGTTATTTTTTTTTCGTTCAATATTTTTTTATTCTCAATTTTGTAATAAAGTGAAGAATGTAGCGATCGATTTGTTGATAACTTAAATACTATCACAGCGTGGGGTTTCTCTTTAGTAGTTTTGATTATGCTGATCACTAGTAACTATAGGCGGTATCTTTCTTTAAAAGAAATAAATAGAAGTCGCGAGTAAGAAAAAGTAACAGTTGTAAGGTAGGTTGAAAGAATATTAAGAAAATCAATCATCGTGATTGACTAAACGAGCAAAGATATCAATTGCATAGTTAACAGCTTACAGATATTTTGATTTCCAAGCTGTTGTTTTGATTTAATCGATCGCCGGGAAGATCATTACTCATTGTATCACTATTGGGACTCAAAGCACGAATCGAGTGAATTTGTGACACAGTTAAACGATTTAATTAAAATTATTCCGTATAAAATAATATCAAGAGTATCATTGACATGGCCCGCATTTTGCTAAAGAAATAAATTTTCCAGATTCGCTCCCTACTAAAGTTTAGATAATGTGAAAAGATAGGAACTATTATAATTAATTACCCATGTAGTGTAGTACGTAGGTGACTTACATTTGAATATGAGATATATAATTACACTTAGGATGGTATGATGTTCAAGGTAGAGTTTCCGACTATGGTTATTCAATTACGATACAATCAAAATTGTGTGTGTGATGAATTAGAAAAAAATTCGAATTGAATAAATGCAGCTTTCATCTTTCTGATCGATTCGCTAGTTAGTCTTAAAAGTTATGGTAGCAAGTATCAAACGTGTTTTCACAATATCTATCCCGGTGCTTTGTAAA
Source organism: Stratiomys singularior (assembly GCA_954870665.1). Lineage (NCBI taxonomy): Eukaryota > Metazoa > Arthropoda > Insecta > Diptera > Stratiomyidae > Stratiomys > Stratiomys singularior. The sequence continues at coordinate 108,125,011 of OX940879.1, read as the reverse complement.
TTTAACTATCAATCATATATATTTTATGATGTGTACACCTATTTGTGGCTCATATGTCTTCAATTTACAAAATTCCAATCATTGGAATAGTGAATTAGTTGACCTTAACAGTTGAGTTGACCAGATATGTCCTGTTCATATTACGAGAAGAGATAATTTAGCAAGAAACACAAGCAGCATTTCCAGACTATATGCGAACTAGAGAAACGCCACAAAGAAAAGACGCCTTCCAACTCGTGTTATCTAAAGCAGGCAAAAAAATCTGCAAAACGCGAACATAGGCTTAGCCAAAAAACTGTGCCTGTTCAAACAACGACAAAGACCGTGGGCAAACCAGCAAGAAAAAAGCGAAGAGTCCTCGGGGACGCCATTCTTGTGAAGCCCACTGACGGAAGGAGCTACTCTGACGTTCTTTGGGATATCCGCAAGAATGTCGAGCCGGAGAAAACAGGGACGATTATTAAAAATCTACGATCGACGAGGTCTGGAGGGCTACTCGTCGAGTTTGGAGTGGACTCCTCCGATGAATCGATATTCCGTGACAAAATAAAGGACGTCCTTGGGGCAAAAGCCACCGTCTCTACCTTGGAGCCAAGAGCTTCATTGGAAGTAAGGGACCTGGACTGCATCGCCGATCCGGCTGAGGTCGAAGAAGCCATTCAAAAAGAGTTCCCTGGAATAAATGTATCAAAAGTAAAGCTTTCTCCAGAGAATCGCCGAGGGCAAAGGCTGGCCATACTCGAAGTAACGGAGAAAGCATCTTTCTCCGTTACTCCGTTACACAACTCCTGGCCAAAGGAAAAATAAAAATCGGCTGGGTAGTGTGCAGAATTCGCCGCCGAGCCATCCCAGTACGATGCTACAGGTGCCTTGGATACGGGCACACCACTTCGAACTGCAAGGGCCCTGACCGTAGTATGCTTTGCTTTAAGTGTGGAGCGCCTGGGCATAAGAAAAAAGAGTGCGTTGAGACTCCGCGCTGTTTGCTATGTAATCATCTTAACTCTCAACCGACAGAGGTTGAGGAACAGGCGCGTGCTCAATCTTTAGAGAGGCACTGGCAAAAGTAAAAGCAGCTCTAAGGTGATGATCAGGGCCCTTCAAATTAACTTGCACCGTAGCATCAATGCACAAGATTTGTTAGAGCAGTTCGCCAGAGAACAGGGAGCTGATCTGCTGCTTAGCGAACAACATCGAAATAAGGCCTCACCAGCCTGGTTCTCCGATGATTCCCATACTGCTGCCGTTTGGGTTCGTGGCAGCATGCGACTCCAGATCCAAGGTCACGGCCGAGGAGACGGTTTCGTGTGAATTCGCTGCTCGGGTATAACGATTTTCAGCGAATACCTGACGCCGAATGAGTCAATGCCATCTTTTCAAAATAGACTGGACGCGGTAGAGGATGCTGTTCTGAACACAGATGGCAAAGTACTCGTAGCAGGAGACTTCAACGCCAGAGCCGTTGAGTGGGGCATGTCTCAAACCGATTCCAGAGGGCAACGCATTCTGGACATGTCGTCGAGGACTGGGTTGGTAGTTTTAAATACCAGTAATGTACCGACCTTCCGGCGCTGGGGCTGCGAAGGAACAATCCCAGATGTAACATTCGCCTCGGAGTCCCTCGCTTCGAAGACGTTGAACTGGAGAGTACTCGAGGATTACTCAGCGAGTGACCACCAATACATCGCGTTTGAGATCGGCGATACCACTCCTCGCTCGTCTCAACGATCTTTTACTCCCGGGTGGAATATCGGAAAAATGGACGTGGAGACTTTCGCCAATGTGATTCTAAAAGGCGGAATGACATCGGGATGCCCTTCGGGGAACGGAAGGGCTGGAGTCGAGGGAATGGTGGAGTCAACGATGAACCTTATCACTTCTACCTGTAGCTCATCTATGCCTCGACGGAGGCCACGACACGACAGGCCTGCTGTACATTGGTGGTCAAAAGATATCGCAGACAAACGAGGCGAGTGTCACAGACTTCGACGTGCAGCTCAGCACTCGAGAAGCGTTGAGGAAGCATCCGATAGGACAGCAGCATACAGATCAGCGAGGAAAGAACTCCGAAGACTCATCAACGAGAGTAAGGCACGCTGCTGGCGAGAACTTGTGGACGATGTGAACAGGGATCCATGGGGGCTCGGCTACAAGGTAGTGTGGCGCAAGCTCGGTACCTCACGGAAGCCGTATTTACTTCAAGCAGATAAGATGGATGGCATAGTGCAGGCACTTTTTCCAACTCACCCTGTCCGTGTTGATGCTGTCCACGAGGTCGACTCAGGCGAATGTCCATCGTTCACTAAAAATGAGCTGGGGCATGCGGTGCTTTCTATGAAAGCTCGAAAGGCACCAGGACCAGATGGCATTCCATCCGAGGTGCTACAAATGGTCTTCCACGTTTGTCCTGACTTGCTACTCAATGTGTTCAACGCTTGCCTGAGAGAAGGTGTGTTCCCATCTCGCTGGAAGGTGGCGAAGCTCACATTGATCAGCAAGGGAAAAGGGGACCCCGGGCTGCCATCTACATACCGGCCGCTTTGTATGCTGGACACAGCCGGGAAAGTGTTCGAAAAGCTCATTAAAAGAAGACTCACAGACGCAATTCGTGCTGCAGGGTACCTTTCTCCTCGGCAGTATGGCTTTAGAGCAGGGCGATCTACTTCCGATGCCATCATGGAAGTGGTGAATGCGGTCCGTCGAGCCGAAGCGCACAAAACTGAAAAACGAGTTGTCTTGCTAGTGCCCCTTGACGTCAGAAATGCCTTCAACTCCGCCAGATGGTCGGATATTCTTGACACATTGGAAAATTTTTTCCGATTGCCAGGGTATCTGATGCGGATTTTGAGGGATTATTTAAAGGACCGCAGACTGCTCTATGACACACAAGATGGGCGACGCAGTATGGAGATAACGTCTGGTGTAGCGCAAGGCTCCATACTGGGACCAGACTTGTGGAACGCCACATATGACGGACTATTGAGGCTTGAGCTGCCAGATGAGTCGCGCTTGGTCGGCTATGCAGATGATATAGCAGCACTGTTCGCCGGACGTACAGTCGAACATGCGCAGCGCAGACTGGGAGTGCTAATGCGTCAAGTGAGGGAATGGATGACCACCCGTGGGTTCGGTTTGGCACTAGAGAAAACCGAGGTGGTCATTCTCACGAAGAAAAGAATTCCCACAGTAATTCCTTTGCGGATCGGAGATGCGACTGTTGAGTCTAAAGTCGCAATAAAATATTTGGGACTATTGATTGATTCCAAAATGAGCTTTTCGGAACAGATCAGGGCAACGGCGAAAAAGACAACGATAGGCGTCTCAGCTTTGAGTCGACTAATGTGCAACATCGGTGGGCCCACACCGAGATAACGCTGACTTCTCATGAGTGCTGTACAGTCAGTGCTACTGTATGGCTCTGAGGTTTGGGCCGGAGCTCTCAGTAAGGAGCTGTACCGAAAGCGCTTTACCGAGGAGCTTTGCGGGTTGCGTCTGCATACCGCACTGTCTCTGAGTCGGCGGTGTTGGTGATCGCAGGAGTGATACCCATCGCCCTCCTTGCTAGAGAACGACGGAGAATTTATGACCGTAAAGTGGAGGGCTTAAGATATGCTGTCAACCGAGAAGAGAGGCAGCGCACAATACTCGAGTGGCAACAGTCATGGGAAGGCGACTCCAATGGCCGCTGGACTGCCCGCCTTATAGGGGACGTAGGATCGTGGCTAAATCGAAGGCACGGTGAGACTGATTATTACCTTACCCAGTTTCTTAGCGGGCATGGGTATTTTCAGTCTTACTTGCACAAGATTGGTAAATCACGGTCCCCAGACTGCATTTTCTGCCCAGGGGAAAGGGATGACGAATGTCACACCTTCTTCAACTGTAGAAGGTGGAACAGGATGCGGCAGGACTTGTGGGAGGTGATGGGAGAGCTTTCTCCAGACAATCTGGTCGGAGAAATGTTGAAAAGTTTCGACAAATGGACCTGTGTGGCACATTACTCTCGGGCAATACTTATTGCCAAAAAATATACGATAGATAACCTTGGGCGCGGGGTCTAGGGAGGTCTCCTTTCCAGCAGTCCTCCTAAATCCTGCCCCCTCCCGCTGGAGGGAGTTTTCTCTAGACTGACGGCGCCCTAGGGCGAAGTAAAAAGAGGCCTAACCCGAAGTAATGTGTCAAACGGTTCCAGGCTAGGATCTCTTGACAGGGGGGGTGTTTAGTGGGTAGTCTGGTAGCATGCGCTGCTAGGAGTCCCACACTCCGGGCGTAAATTGCCTTCACCCCCCAACCCAAAAAAAAGACTATATGCAAACTAAAGAGTCTCCAAAAATGAACAGGGTGTATACGTTTCTCGAGTGTTTCATTTGTACGTTTTAGCCGCTTATTAAAATTTGATTCAAGCAACTTATAATCAAGTAGAGCACGAAACCAAACACGGACGATGACAAGGCTGCTGAAATACGTAAGTGTACAATAAAAGGAAACAGACGGAGAAGGACGGAACTTCGTTCGAGAAACAAAAAAAATACGCTTAACATTTGACACGTAAGAATCAAAAATACTGCTCGATGAATTGAAAATATATCAAGAATGTATCATTACTCGCTACAAACTGATTAAAATTTTATTCACTTCTATCAAATAATTTCAATAGTAATATTCGATTAAATTCAAAAGCTTCGAAACTTTCCGACGTTGACTCGAAAATCAAGACGAACCAACTGGAAGAGATCAAAATCAAATTATTCCTTTACATAAGCTAGTTTTTAGGAGGAGCTCAGGCAGATAGGACCTACAAAACGAGAACTGAACTTCTGCTCTACTTTGAAAAAATAGTGCGTTGCAATCGGAATTTGCGAAATCAATGGCACAAACATGAACGCCTCAACTTATGTCATTGAATAAAATGTATATACAAAGGAACTTACTTATCAGTGCTTCCCACAGAAAGCACAAGTTCCAAGCGGCTTTCTTTTGTGATCTCATCAAAAGTAACATATATGTTGAGATACTTATTTTTCGATATGAAACATCGGAGACTTAGAAAGTCAAGCAAAACAGAAGACCTATCATTTAATTTCATTAACTTATACTCAAAGTCATTACCGTGCATATCATCAGCATTTATTCAACAAAATCATTTCAGTTAGATGTACTTTTACGAATATCATTCAAGCTAGACCTAAGATATCCGATTTTTTGCGGCAAATCCTTAATAAAATGTTTAAAATTTTTTAAAAGTCTGACATTTCGTACTCGTCCTTCGATCGAAAACTCAGTGTATTCGCTTTACTTCGTTGAAATCGTAACTCGATTCAAAAGCAACTGCGACAAAGCGATTAAAATCTAAAACATTGAACAAACGAACGAAGAGAAGCACTTTGAAGTGGTGGTTTTTGAACAATCTGCTACTTGTCATATTCGCTATTGTTAAAAATTACAGTTTCAAGTAGTCTTCACAGTTTCCATATGGATTGTTGGAAAAACGCAGTAGGAAGATCTCCTGCAGTCACATTGTTTCAAGTACTTATAAAGCATGGTGAGCGTTATGCATTTCAATGTGGTTTGCAAACGTTTCATCGCTTTCCCAGGACCCATATTCTATCGTAACAATTTGTATGATGTTAGTGTAACATTTAGGATGATTGAAGGCGTACGATTATATCAAACCTACAATGCAATGACCATAGAAGTCAAAGGGTGCCTGGTTTCTGCGAATTTTCCAATTACATATCTCGTAACCCTTACGTGGTGGATAATATTGAACAAGCGGGCGATCAGTGTATACAGTCATGGGTTGGAGTGTGGAACAAAGAATAGTTTGCAAGGTTTTAACAAGAGAATTTACTTTCCAATTACACAATCCAATAAAATCGCATTACATGCAAAAACTGATCAACATATTGTCTGATGATGAAGTGTGTACCGAAATATTTATCCCCTTGATTTCCATTACCTACAACAGACAAAAATCATTTATATTGAATTTATTTTCAATAAACCTGCGAAAGGCAAGCAGATGTTTTGACCTTACGCCACGGCTACAGAGATGACGTTGAGGTTCATCAACAGAAGGATAATCAAAAGGATGAAAGTTTGTTAAAAATGACTCAATGAACAGTAGAATGTCAGAGATTCAGTTACACCGTAGAGATGAATATGCCTACAATAAATGTTTGTACAAAAGGACATCACTTTTGAAGGAGGGAATTCGATAAAGGTCTTTGAAAGGGTTATTTAGGTGACAGTAGTTGTTCAGATGTCACTTTTTCATTGACTCTATTCTGTTTATTTGAGAAGTGAGGCGTTAACGTACACTTATCCTTTGTAAGTTACTTTTTGACGGAATGTCGACAGGCGTATGAAGTACTACAATACATGTTAGAATATTTAAAATGATTCTACTTGAAAGAATTTTTTTTCAAAATTGATGCTAACTAAAATCAAGCGTTAATTTAACGCCAAGCTCTATTTTGATACTATCGAATCGAAAAAATGTATTGAAAAAACAAAAACTTAAAATGCATTTGCAACATTTTCCCACGATGAAAACCACACGTGAAAAGTCAACGATACCAGCCGACATTGTAAATCATTTGATCACATTAAACGAACTTAATTAAGAAACGCTATTATTTCAAAACCAATCGAAATTTTCACACAATCAACATCCCCAAGCAAAGCCACCTTTCCTCGTGTACAGTCACAAATCCTCCTTTCGATTTATCAACAACATCACGACTGTGAATCCAAATCCTGCGTTGGCAAACGAATGAACCGACGAGATCAATCAATATAGATAAAACATGACTCATATTAGGGCAATCAACTTGAGTCGTTTAATTCCGTCGAAAGTGGATAGAAAAATAAAAGTGAGAACAGTATACAGAAACGAAGATATCCTGTGGTGTTTAGGATACAGTTGTTTTGTTACCCCCTTTCTTTTCCCAGAGCAAAAAAGATGTTGAAATGCGATAAAAGATTTTGTGGCTGAATAGAGTTCTTCATAGTAGATAGGTGATATAAGTAGATTTTCATTGGATTCATTAAAAGGATACTTAAATGGGCTCAAAGTGTTAGTCCTTCGTATTAGAAGGTACACTATACAAATGTCATCAATTGTGAACATATATCTTCACATTGCAATAATCAGGCTAATCCTGTTTAAATTTCAGCCAGACTGCTAACTCAAATCGAGTGAAAATTCAAACAAACAGGATATCCGTTTTGTATGAATACAGTTGCCATCATTTTTTGTGGTCGGTTACACTGTGAGCGATATTAAATGGATGCATAATTTTTATTCGTTTCATCCTTTACACATTCTCCAATGAGTTAGTGCCCGCATTTTACAAACCAACCAAGAATTTTCAAGTAAAACCTTTGGAACCTTTCAATATGTTTGTGATGAACATATAAAGTGCAGAATGCAAATCGATCTTAATGTCACTACGCGATTGTTGTGTAGGGCATGTATCGAGTGTATAATAAAAAGACTATAAGGACAATAATACTGGGGATGAGAAAACTGTTGCATATATCCACCCGCAGATAATCGTCAGTGTGGGAAAAATTAAGTGTTATCGAGGATATATAAAGAGCTAGGACAATGAATATATTGACGATGCCAATAATGACGTAGAGTTGCAATTGACGGATCTGATTAAGTGTGGGAAACATTTTTTTTTTGCTGAATTTTCAAATCTATTAGAAATTAAAATTTTTTTTTCTCGCAAGACTAGTTTATGTTAAACCTCATTTCCACCGGTGTAACCGGTAGCCCTAAATATTTACTGAGGACACGACTACAGAAGAAAATTATTCAATAGTTTCTAAAATCAGGAGACGATTTTCCAACAGAACCATACTATTAGTTAACTTTCTTTCTACTCTTCTCTTAAACTTTATTTTAGAGGATTTGCAGCACATGTTTCGTACAGTATATAGAGATAGAAAATTGCTCGCTAGTTTAAGATTTATTTCATTGGTTCTCAGACACGATGCAATCCATAACAAGGACTACAATATAGTGGACGGTGATGTGATCAGTACCACGTTTGATAGGCTCAAGTAGTACATGGATACTGACGCTGATTTGTCTAAAATGTAAAAAGCTCCTTTCATTTCCTCCATTCGTTAGCAGATGATAACAAGAAACTGTGTATTTAACGAAGGAAATTAAATAGTTGACAGTACTGATAGTAATGGTATCATAATAAATAGACCACTTCTAGGAGCTAAATCCTCAGGGATAGGTGATTCATCTGATTTCGTTGAAACCGTATAGGTCATGTAGATCGAATTTGAAACTTTGATTTAAAAAAAATGCTTTCATTAATTTCCTTTATCGTTTTGAACTGAGTGACAAGCGTTGAATTCAACATGCACCTCATAAGGCCGAATGTGATAAAATGGTACATTGATGGCTCCAAGATATCAGAGGAAACGGGAACGGCATAGAATATTTCCAATTAATGGACACTATTGAGAGGGCGGGGGTACAACAGAATTGATCAATCTTGAACCTCTTAATGGAGCTGAAAGGAACTTCATTTGCAGGTGCCTTAAGCAACTTAGGGATAAGGAATGTCATTTTTTTTGCAGAAGACATTCAGAGGTTTGACAAATAAAGCTTTTCCTCCACGTCAATAAGGAGAAGAAGTTTCGAGCTGGTATTGAAATGCACAATAGAAACTTAAGCGTTCTTAATGGGGGTTCCAAAGGAGAACACCAAGAAATTGGGCTTGGAAATGAACTTTAAATGCTTGCTCTGCTTGAATTGTTCTTGGTTCACCTGAAAAAAGGAGACCTTTCAACATCTGAAGATTGATGAATGAAAGAATCAATCAAAACGTTCTTAGAAAGTTGAACTTATCGTCGATGATACTGGGCCTGCAACTTTATTCGGTTCCAAAAGTATTTGTAAGTCAAAAGAAGAAGAATAATTGCGTTCATACATCGGCCAGAAAGTCATATTGCTACTTGGAGTCATAATTTGATTGGTGATATAATCAAAAAAAAGTTTTTTATGCTTCTTCGTCGTTAAAACTATGAATCTCCATCAATGTCTTTCATTATCATATGAGGAGATATGCTTCTAAGCAATTTCTCAATCTCGGGCGATTTTGTAAGTAGTAACAGAACTCATATCGTTAATTCGTTACGAAATAACTTAAATAATAGCCCAATTGAAAAAAAGAGAACTATTTTGAATAAGCGAAAGCGTCAAAAACATTCGAAAATCCAGTATATATTTGAGTGTCGATACTATCGCGAAAATTCGATGGCTTTCCATCGTTGTTGAATTATCCATATAATTAGTCAATTCTTTCGTCGGGTTTGTCCTCTGGGACTTATTTTAATCCAAGAACCGGACAATTAGCCTAGTGGACAAGCGTATAGTATCGTTAGGTTAAGGTTTGTTAATGGAAAAGTGCAATCTTTTAATGGGCCCTTGCCTACTATGAATTCTTAATTTTGACTTCATATTTTATGGACGTAGTTAGAATTTATATTCTGACAATATGTTCATTCTCCTATATCATCATGGATTTGTATAACATACACAGAAAACAACCGTTTATTATATTTTTTACCAATCCTAAACTGAGCATTAACACGTCAATTCACACAAAGACTGACGAACAACAAGGACATGAAGAAAAATACAACAAACCAACAAACTGATAAGGATCTACGTCCCTTTAAAAGCCAGTAATTGCAGGTTTTGTACTTATGCCAAACATCTTTTGTACGATTGAACGTCAGACGAAAGTCTTGTAGATTATCAAGATAATTGTGACTGTTGCATTGTTTGAATAGAAGAAAAGCGGCGACAATGATCAGTTAGAAGGTGACTCCTTGGTGTGATTTTGCCACCCCAGTTTCCGACGTCTCTATATAATATTTAACCAAATCAGATAAGGCGACTCAACGGAAATCTCGTCAAGATTTTACTTACTATGTTTTTTCTAATCATGTCGTAAAGACTCAGAGGTGACAAGATTGCGTTCGATTTTTCGCACACATTTTCTTACCGTGAACAAAAGATCCTTTTGTTTGCTTGATGCTTATTCGTCACCTTTCCGGGGTGAAGTGGTATTGCATAAAAGGATTTGAGTGCGAGATTGGTGTCGCTGAAATGCATTCGAAGTGTCTCGTGTAACCCCTTTTGAGAGAATGAGCGTTAGTACTTTTAATTTATGCCCAAACATGGCCCAGTTGACATTCAAATTATTTTACATGAGAAAGTTCAGAGAGCGTCATCGCAATAGTGTTACAGTTTTGCAGGATAATGCGGTCTAATTGATTGCCACAATTGATTTAAACACGTACGCAAATTATGTTTGCGTAAATGAAAACTATTTCAGTTGACGCAAATGACATCATAAATTTGATGATTCCTTTGTCAAACGAAACGAATCGACACTATGGAACATCAACAGTTCAAATATAATAGGTTTAAGATTCCTTTCACTGCGATTGAGGAAATTTTATTGTCAGTCATATTCTATTTAAGATATCATTAGAATAAAATTCATAGTCCACAAAACATATTGAAAACCAGTGGAGGGTTCTTTTATCTGAATGATTTTTCTGAAAATAAGGCTCAATAACAATCATGCGGGACATTTCCCCTAAAATGCTAGTCCTACCACAATTCCTGCACAAGTACAAAGGCTATGTACTGGCAAAGTATACTCAATCGAATCTAATTAACGCAATCAACATAAATTGATTCCAAGCTGGGAGTTGTTGTTCAGAGCACTCGTATCTTAAGTTTGATAAGTGTACACATACGTTAGACATCTAACATTTTCTTCTTTTTGTGCTGATATGCAGTAAGTATGGGAAATGCAATTTTGGTTAGGAAAGAACGTAGGAGATTGTTGGGTGCGATGACTCCAGGGATGGATTTGTTTTTGATGCGCTTCTGGTAGCGTTTACAGGGCAAAGATATTTTGTTATTTCCTTTTAATATGATTAGAAAAATATTCGGCATGTTACCCATTAGATAGTCCATGTGGTATGGTATACGTTCAAAAAACTAAACTTAAATCCCGAATGAAATGTCTGCCCATATTCCCGTACCAAGTATTTTCAAATTTAGTGAATCACATGCATAGGAATTAGTATGGTAGAAAGATGAAGAAAACCTAACATAAATTTTCTAGATGCAATGATAATCTGTACATAATATGAGCGCAAGGGTCGTGTTGAGTTCTTGCCTATTCGAGCATTCTTCTTCAATTAATTTCAATTAAGGCAGTCCCCCTGCATTCAAGTTTATACTATTGATAGTGACCTAGAGGGAATAACTTATGTTACTTGAGTTGGTACAGTTTTTCTTTAGTTTGATATTTAAATTATAAATTACAACTACCCATAAAAGATTGATTGTGTTGGTTTTAGAGTTGTCGAGAACATATAGTAAACACTATAAGTAGTTTTTGTTTATTTACTATTTCTAAGAATTTGTAATATGGAAAGGCATAAGAGATCTGTGATCTTCTGAAAAATGATTTCGTCTTTATTATTTTACACTTGTAGTCAGTTTTCTAGTAGTTGCAACATTAAAATTAGTTCTATCTTCTATTTTGGAAATTTTTTACACATATGGTTTGGAACTTTCACGTTGTTTGCAAGGATCTAAGAAACCCATAGTGCCTGAGCTCACGAAGCAGAGTCGGGAACTGTATGAATCCCGTTTCGAGAAATTTTGACGCATTTATTCTTCGCATTCTTTACATCTGTGCGCAAATATAAGTTAGTTGAATAATATCCCACAATCGGAAGATATCAATCGCTCAAAAGCAACGCGGCTGCTGCATTTCATTAGACGTATAACAACTTATTCTGCTCAGAAACAAAAGTCTTGGAGCAAATGAGCTTATGTTTTGTCGAATACATTATTCAAAATCTTCGGTACAAAGCTGACCATTCGCCACTTGCTTTTTAAAACGGAAATAAAGGTAGTTATGGTTGAAACCTGTAGGTCTAAAATAGTCTACTATATAATAGTGTACTATATAATAGTACACTATATGAACTTCTTATTTCATTAGGGATCTATTAATGCATCTACTGTAACCTAACACTCCCTGTCTGCACAATAAATATTCAATAATATTTAAAAAATTTTCACCAGCTACACATCCTATGGTTGATAGAATGTTAAAAATGGTGAAAACTTTGTTGGTAATTCAAAAAATGATTAGAGAGAAATCAGTGTTGTATATGCATACATTCAGCACAAATTTTTCCTCATAAAAATTGTGTGAATCCTAACTGGCCCTAAATTAAAAAAAATTGATTGGCTATGTTGCATTTTTAATGTGAACGTAGATTACTTTATTTAAAGTTAGTTCTAATATTCATGTCAAAGCAGCTCTCAGGACATTTTCACGTGTGGGTGGATATTGTCAATATCGTCTATATCGCAATATTCTCAATAGCACAAAAATTGATTGACAAATCATAATTTATATTTTTATTTCAATTGAACCTACGATTACCAGAATACGTTTGAGCCTTTTTCCTCAGAACATCATCAATAAATTGATTTCAGATTTCAATTCAACCATCAAATGTGAATCGATGTGAATGGATGAAAAGTCTTATCGGTAAAGCGCTGATTATTGGGCTTGTAAATAAATTTTCGTCTGACTTCACTCATATGCACGTTCATACACATCCAAACATTAATCGAGCATAATATGCGGGTCGGATTTTAGTTGATATGTACGAATATGCAGCGTTTTATACATTATCATTGCAGCCTGTTGTCATTGCTTCAATTGCTTCGAATTCGAGTTCAAAGTGGTGTTTGTTAAAATGTGTTAACAGAAATCTCATTCGCTCAATTTATCACATATAGACTTTGTAATGAGATGGAATAGTACATATTTGCCCTTGACAATGCATAGTGATATAATCAATTCATCAATGATTTTTAATTGTTAAGTGCGAAAATTTAATGAAAATGTGTATTATATGAAAATTATATTTTTACACTACATTTTTGAATAAATTTTAAAAAAATGGTAACTAAGCGCCGCTACGACTGAACGTACGGCGTTTTACAAAAAAGTACTGCGGTGTATACAAATAAATATACAGGGCTGGGACTTAAAAGTTCCACCTATAAGAATAATGCCGAAAGGGCCTCAGCGGAAGGAGGCTGTATAAAATCGAAGCGAGTCCCGAAAATAAACAAGTATGACCCGCCAAAAATGGTGGTCAGCGGCGACGCACAAACGAAATTATTCAAATTCAAATCATTCTCTCTAATCCTTACGAGATGTGACGAATAAACTGTTTGCTTATTGAGTTGGTCGTAACTCTCTAGTATTTTTACAGGTATTTTCTTAAAAGGATATATTACGATGCAGTGAGCAGATATATGCTCGATCCATAAAAAAGCTACAAGCTATACTTTCAGAAGTATCTCTCTTTTGTATGTGGTATACAAAATCTTGACGATAATTTTACAAAATGAAAAAGTCTATTTGCAGACAAATGTATTAGTGAATACCAAAACGGCTTTCTGCGGCTCCAGAAAAGCCACCAATCCAACCAAAATCTTCTCTCTTAAGCAAACTCTGAAAACATCCTTGGAGTACAATGTTATTGTACAGCATACGTTCTGTGACTCGATGATACTATAACACAATCCAGCAAATAAACGCCAAACGAGCAGAATATAAACCTTGATCGATAGAATAAAAACTAAAAAAAAAAACGTTGATACCTTTATCTGTCCAGCGTTAAACTCGGAGCATATATAAATAATAATGAAGAAAGAAACGAGTTCAAAAAAAATCATGCTTGCAAATAAAAATTTTCGCGGATACTATCTATAATCGCATAAAAAATGAAGAAATACAAAACGAACAGAAATTAGGGTCTTAAAAACGAAAACCAACCAAGAAGAAACCAGCTCTATGCTATGGCAGCCAATAACTCAGACTCAAAAATTAAGCAATGAATTTCAGCGGCATGCCTTATGATGAATCGTCGCTACAGTAAGGAACCAATACCGAAGCTTCCAATGCAACCAATACAGAAGGTAATCTTTTGAATATCATTCAAAAGATTTTTGCAAACCATCCACAGTGAGGCAAGGATTTTTCCTTGCTTCTATGCTATCTTACACCTCGAAATTATCACAGAAATAATAGATAGTAGTAACCCGTACAGCGTTTGCAACATATCTTATCTTAAATCGCTTCCTTGAGATGGAAACACGAGGCAAAACTAGGGTATCAAAGCATACTTATGATGCGCAAATCAAATGATAATCCAAACAATAAAAAAAAACTTTTGAATAAATAAAACACAACCTGTCCATTCCGGAACCCGATCAAATAGATTGAGTATAATAAGACGCTCAATAGTCCAAGGCTGACCTCAAGGGTCAAAAGGTTTGACCCTATTTCGAATGCCGCTTGGTACCCTCACATCAAAATTTAACTTAAAGATTATCAACTGCACTTCATTCGAATCCTTTCAGATTTTTTTACTGAACAACCGTTTTGGGATAAACTAAAAAGGCCCCGTTTATTTCTTACTTATAGAAGGAGTACTCCTCGATTGAGGAGTTCGTTGTGGAAAAGGATAAAGGTTTTGAAAATTCTTTTTCTGTCGATTACCAGCAAATTCTTGTCACGAATAACAGGATTTTCGAGGATTCCACTATCTGAACAATGAGTATCACGTCTGATACTTTGTAAAGTAGTTTTATAGAGTTTTGAACGGCAGGAATTCGGTAAAATAATCGCAAAGCCTCGATCGAAAACAATGGATTAAACGATTGAGAATTATTTAGAGAACAGAATTTGAAATCGTAATTAAATTTCTCAATTCTATAAATTTAACTTTTTTCCAGGACTTATTGAAACTTTACGATGCGCCCCTTACTATTCAATTTGCTTTGAATGGTGTAAACACAAACAATTTTTTCGTAACTTCATCAAATCCTATTGACAGTTGCAATATGCATACGCCTAGTAAAGTCAGGATGCTGTACTGAATATATTAAAATTTCCTATGAATTCAATATTCTCATATTGAACAATAGTCCGGTACCAATCACCACACTATGATGCACCTCTTGTTGATGATATTGACGATGATGATCAATCACTAAGTGTCCGTGACTTATAACCTTCCAGAATAGTGGACATGGACCGATAGCTAAAGATACATTATCTACGCTCAGTTTGTTGAGGTTCGTGCCTCTTCAACTCTCAGTAGGACGCACAGGCAGATGGAAAATACGCGAGTGTCTGGCGTTATGCTACCCCAACCCTTGTTAAATGGAAGGGATGCATAGCTACCATTTGGAATCAAATATCTCTGCAAAAGAACGGAACACACTCACAATCCTACCAATTCAAACTGGAAATTTGGCAGAGACAATTGACAAAATTACGGAAAATCATGTATGAAATGTGGTCAGTAATGAGAATGACAGTGAAGTTAATCATTACCAAGTGAAATCTCTTGTCTAAATGCCTGCAGTCGTTGAGCGTACATCGTTCAAATAGATTATTGTCTGTGTTTTATAATGAGAATCTTGCATGACGTGTTATGAAGCAAACGTATCCTTTGGTCTGAATGTCATTTTCTGCAGATATGATAATCATCTTGTAATTAAAATTTTCAAATACGTTCTTTGCATGAATAAAACACTTGATGCTCACTCGGAGCTGATGATTTATCATATGTGGTCGTATGTGAGTATGATAAAAGCTCGTATTATCCTTGAATTAATTGTCGAGATTGAAGTTTTCTTTGATGTTGTTGTTAATTGGAGGGGAACGATCAGGATTGGAAATGATTCAGGCAGCGGTTTAGATGCGGTGTATTACACTTATGCCACTAACAAACATATTCAGCTACTCGTGAGATCAAAACAAGCTCCATAAGAGTTGGAAACGTATAACAAAAACTGTAGTAACCAACCTTGTGTTCATTTCAAATATGAAAACTTGAAAATGTTTTTGTATGCGCCAGATATGATATGAATGCTTTTTATTGCGGAAGGAAGTATGAGTTACGATAAAAGTATAAGGTGATAGTTTTCCTTCTTTTGTGTGTTCAGTTCGACACAATCGAGCCAATGTATTTCTTGAACCTTAAAATATTCGTCATTGTTCTCTATGTGAGTATATCCGATCGTATAAAAGGACACTGTAACATAAAACCACTTGTGGCCTTTATTATTTCATCGAAGAGCGTACAAATGCCCTGGGCTAGAGTATGAAGTGCAGTAGTTACTTAATACCTTGGCAACAATGAATAATCTTAAGTGGCCACTAGGACAACCGCTAAATTTGAATTTCTTTTTCTTATCGCGAATTCGGGATAGGAAAAATAAGTTCATTTGAGCGTTATTCAAGTATTTTCCTTAAGTGCCATGCCGCAGTGTTCTTCTATTTTCTTGAAAATTGAAGAATATGTGATCGGTTATTGATACTGTACTAGAATGACATCTTAACAACCATATCCAATGCAACGTTTATGAAAATTTCAATAGAGACGTATGCAAAATACGTCTCTATTGAAAAATGGGAGGAACACAATGTTTCAACGTACCCTTATAGCGATCGTATCGGAAAGAAAACTATAATGGATAAACGTTCAATGAATTGTAAGGAATTAATTTTCTCACAGTTCTAAATATTCAGGCTCTCATTCATATAGCGATCGTCGGAATTTATGTTGTACATATGAAAATTTATAAGCTATCAAATTAAGGTCTGATTTCGTTCTTATGTTTTGATCATATATTATATCGATTTCGGTTATGTGCAAAACTCGGACACATATAATCCGTTTGTAGCCTTTTAAGAATACGTACAGAAATAAACTTATTCATCTGAATGTAACTTAATAATTTTCATCTGTAATACGGACGTATGTTACTATAGACCAATCCGAATTTCCGCTAAACTCATCTCTGATTTCTCGAAAAAATTGAACTGAACAGCGAACTGCAAAGTTTTAGCAGACTGCTCTAAGAAGACATGCGTCACAGGTCTATTTTAATGCTAAACTTATAGTTGAACTACCAGAAGAACTCTGCAGCCATTCTCAAGAAAACCACAATTGTCTATCGATTACGACAAAGGATATGTATTTTGACATTTGTTTCACGCTCAATATAAGTCAAGTCCGTAGAGACATGAACAAAAGAAAGCAGAAAACGGTAACAGAGAAATTTCTGCTTCTACTACAGTACTGATCAAGTTTTCCCTACAATATAATTATAGCAAATGGGAAATTTCTACTTATCCAGTATTAATAAGGTTTTCCTAAAATCTAGAGAAGACAAAGGATCAAATGTTGCTTTTGCAAATGGCCAGTTATCTAGTCCATTTTCTGTATGAATTTGGGACGGTGTATTTTAATAGTTTTCAGGTGAGTAAGACCTTTTCAACGGAGCCCTTTAATTTTTCATCATCTTGTAGAACTTAGGTTATGAAGGTTGATATTTTGATTCTTCAGACCAAAACCTTGACCTTCTTTTGGTTGCAATGTACTTTCAAATGGGATGAGTAAAGTAAGGATCAGCGCAAAACCAACATTGGTTCACTGGGTCCACTTTAAGCATTCAATTTTTGACTCAAGGATAATATTTAATAATCAGCCTTCTTTTAATTTTAGAAAATCCAATATAAACTCCAAATAGTTCGCGTTTTATTACTCTTGCGATGGAAATTGTATCATTTTATCGTTTGGTCGTATCGCGTAAGATGTGATAGTCAACTATTCTTAGATTCTACTCGACGGCAAGACATAACGCTTGCCGAATCTTTGCCGATCTTCACTTATTCTGAAAAAAAATGATGGTACATTATTTTCGAGTGCTTGCTTCTTTGTTCTATGTATGCATTTATGCGTTTTTTCCCAATATAATTAAGATGGTTAGATCCTGCACAGAAGAACAATAATGAAAATTAACATTAATCCACGTTCAATTGCCATTTCAGACTTTCCATGTTAAGAAAGTGCTCTTTAGAGATGAAAATACACAATTATGCTGCCGGTAGTATCCTCCAAAAAGAGAGGATCAAAACGACTCAGTGTTTTTTTTTTCCTAGAAATTTAAGCAAACATTTCAAGACATGGAAGTCAAAATGTTTAGATTTCAAAATTTCAGTTAACACATTAATTACAAGATAATCACAAAGGCTTTGATGCATTGACAGTTTAAAAGGTTTCCTGAAGTTCATCTTAACTTTCCTGGCAGATTTTCACAGAAAATTGGGTCAGTTATTGGCTTCAATTCATTGTCATAGTTAGATGTTGTTGCGATCCTGCCTCCTTATTCATGAATAAGAAGTGTTTCAGTAGAGCTTCAAGGATTTGAATTGAAATTAAACGTTCAAAACAGTTTTGATTATTTTATTTTAAGAAAAAAAAAAACATTTAACGTTTTTAAAAAGATTAATGGTAAAGGACCACTATTTTATATAAATTTTGACCACTTTTTCGTCAAATATTTGCCTACAATATAGTAATTTCGTTCAATGATACTAAGGAAATGACATGATCTGAATGCACCTTTTTGAAAAAATTGTGGGCCAATGATGTTATAGTGTGATGGCGTATATACCACACCACACAGTCAACTTTCACGGATGTAATGGAGCTACAAAATATTTCCGTGGATTTTTCACACTGTATGCAGGGCAAATTATGATTGCTGGCAAATCTAGTTAACCAAAAAAATCTTTATCACTGAAAAATACTTCAAGCTAAAAATCTCGATCAATTTACCAATGAATTGTACGAACGTAGCACTTTCACGTAAAAGAAACAAAAATTACATCGATTTACGCATTTCTTTGTCTTCTGCCTTTACTAGAAAGGCATAAAATATATTGACCATAAAACCCATAATATTGACCATAAAATTTAACGGATAGAAATTTAACTTCGAAAATAATCAAGTAGAAAAGAGCATTGTTCGAGTATGCAACAATTTATAATTAAATGGCAATTTTTTTAAATATTTTTAATTTCGGATGTTGGTCCTGCGACTACGAAAATCGGCTCTGGCAAAATGGCAGCATCCACCGCTGGACGAATTTGCGTGATTCTAGTCAAAATAAAGGACAGAACTTATTTAATACACATGTTGCACAACTCTCAATTTTGACATATTTCATACACAATTGATCCGTGTTGAAATAAGCTATAAATTTTATGAGCTTATAAGTGTAGGAAAATGGGCAATGCTTACAGACGGTATAGGGAATAAATGCTATAGAAGGTTAAGATGGCCCGTGCATGAGTGATGGGTAACAACACGAGTATAGCCCAAACCAATAAATAAATAAAATATACGAACTCTCTTTTAGTGAAAGATAGAAAATACTTTCAATGAAAACTTAAAAAATCAAATAAACATGAGGCACTCTCTTAGAAAATCGTGATAAAAGAAGCAGTTGCAAGTTTCCGAAATGTCGTTTAAAATCGTAATAATTCTTAAACGGCTCACGGTCTGTTTTTTCACCCTAAATTCATTTGAATTACGAAAACATTTCGTGGAGCAATCAAGATTACAATAAATAGATTGGCCAGAAAAGTTGAGCTCCATTATAGCAAATAGTGAAATGCGCAGCAATACAAAAGATAAATGACCTCAAAAACCTCTTCTTTGTCATCCTCTTTGAAATACGTTTACTGTTAAGTTCCACTCAACACAGAAGCGAGCATCCAAGCAATAAAAAACGTCGATTACAAGAAACCCACTCTTTGGAAAATGTTTCAAGTATGTTGGATAGGTAGCAAAATTTATTGTAACGCTAAACACAAGACAAGAATCACTTAAAGCATTTTCCACTCAGGTAAACCTCAACAATTAGGTGCTTGGCTACATGCAACGATGCCTCCGCACTACTTCCACCTATCTTCCAATGAGCGATGGTAGACCGACTCACCCCAGAACCGAATGTATCTTTTATCTAAATATCTGAATGTACGCCTTCGTTTTGGTATTAGTCTAAGCAATGTTCGTGCCGAACTTTATCCACCAATTGGAATGGCTCCTGCGCGGTTCCATAGATGATTGTTAAAGTGGCAAAGTAAATAAGGAGGGTTTCACTTTCACTAGGGTTATCCAAAGAGGATTGTGCAGGAAGGCGGAGTTTGTGTGCAGAACTCTACCTGATGCTATTCATATGCGATTCGAGGGGACGTCCACAATGTCTAGGGTACGGAGTAGTAGTCGCAGATCAAATTGAAATTTAACACCGGGACCAGTTGGAATGATAGAAATGACTGGTTTCCTGTTTGGTAGAGCTGAGCATTGCAGAGGACATTCGGAAGGTAGAAGAAGAACTTGGATGCGTCCAGAGGTGCAGAAACCTCATCAGTAGAGATTGCGCATTCGTTTGATTCGGACGTGAAAGTTTCGTGTTTGCGGAATAATCGGGTGATTCGAGGCACTTGATTCAGGTTAATTTTTTGCGGACTGTTGGTTGTCTGGACGTACTTTTCTAGGGCAGTGATACTGTCTTGTGTTTATCTTTGTTTAAATAACAGAATTTCAAAAATGGTGATTATAAGTTCGGTGACAACAAGTGATTCGGATAACATTCCAACAAAGTCACGAGTCAATATTGACTGGGATATTAATGATTCAA
Organism: Stratiomys singularior; assembly: GCA_954870665.1. Lineage (NCBI taxonomy): Eukaryota > Metazoa > Arthropoda > Insecta > Diptera > Stratiomyidae > Stratiomys > Stratiomys singularior. The sequence continues at coordinate 108,104,351 of OX940879.1, read as the reverse complement.
TAGTACCAATCGTGAGTGAGTTTGACGATTTTTGTGAATGGGCAAACGGACATTGTCGTCTTGTCTATGCAAGTGCTAATGAAGATGCTAAGAAACATGCTTCCGGCTGGGCAATGCGGAATACTAACAATCACAATGTAAACATTTTGAAAAAAAGTTGCTTGGGAGTTTTATTATGCAGCGCAAAATGTCGACTACCAAACGGCGAGCGCGTTCATTTGAGACCAGCAATTTGTGACAAGGCCAGGAGGAAACAGCAAGGCAAACAATGCCCAAACAGGTGAGTTTGATTTTTAAGGATAACTGACAATGTAGCTTTGAAAGTAAGGCGATAGTGTATTTCAAATTATAACATAATATTTGATATAAATGCAGCTCTTGTTGTTTAAGAAGGATAGAAAAACGTGATCAAACGTTAGTAATCATTGCTCTATGTAAAACGTAGGAAATTTTTAATATTAATAGTTAATTTTTTATTTTTGGATACTCGAGATGATATAAGAGTTTGATAGTTTGTCAACTCTGGAATATTTGTATGGAATGATACCAATTTAAATATCCTTTCGTGATCCGTAAATGAAAAATTAGTGAGAAATCTGTACAAGCTATTGTTAAGTTTAACTTTAAGTACAGGAAGACAGTTTGCATTGGGCAGAAAGTATAACTAGTGACACATTTATAAGTTCATTGGAAATATGACTAAATGATAGCAAAATTCAAATAAAGTCTGTTTAAATTACAATTTAAATCCCTTCATTTCCAGAAATTGTACCGGCCGCTTGGAAATTCTTCCATGTCGAGGTCATTGTGGCTATCCTGTTACACATTTTTGGCGACAAGCTGGCAACGCAATATTCTTCCAAGCGAAAGGAACGCACGATCATCCTCGTCCGGAAGCTAAAGGATCAAGTGAAGCACGACGTGCTTTGGGCGGAGGACGACGGATCAGAAGTCTTGCTGTAATGTTAGCACGTGATGCTGCGCTAAATAATAAATTATGTGCACTTCGAGGGACTAAGCGTAGTGCTAACAACATTGGGAAAACTGATGACACCGTATTTTTAGCGCCCAATGTGAAAAAGAAATGTATTTGTCCTGATACAAACTGCCCATGTCCAAACAACAATAACAATTACGTTTCATATCCCTCCGAAATGGGGTTCTATACTTGGAATCATAGTGAAAATTATATGTACTCAACGTCAAGCCATCATCCCAGTCAGCAGATTTTTTCAGGATACGACGAAAACTACCCAGTGTCTACGGCGGCTACTGGTCAGAATATTGCATACGCTAACCCAACAACTGCTGCGTTCAATTCAGTGCAGGACTCCTATTTTCATCCCAATGAAATTCAAATTGAAGTTAAACCAGCTGCGTCAGTTACTGGATCTGTCTCAGATGCCGAAGTAAATCACGTTCAAAATAATAAATGGTTCCCTGAACATTGCAAATACGAAAGTTGTGATGATACATCAAGCTTAACGAGTAGCTCCAGTATTTATGAGGAGTTTTACTACACACCGATTCAATGTGGTAACAACAACCCATCAAATGCACTTCAACAATTTAATTCTGCCAGTTGCAACTATGAGCATATGGGAAATTATTTTGAGCCAACCGACGGAAGTTGTGTTTATCCAGCGGTTACTGCTTACGAAGGAACTACTTCAGCTCCAAATCATACCGCACAAACATCTCCGCAAAATTCTGACTCCGTCCAAAATTACTCCAACGCTACTCAACTGGAACTTTACAATGGCACACAATTTCCAATCAATGGTAGTTCAAGTCCTGACTTCTACTACAGTAATAGTGCAAAGGATGTTTGGAACATATCTGCCGAATGTCAAACGTATCAGCATAATTTTCAAATATCACCAGCAGATCATGCCACAAATGTGTATTAGAACCTCATGTAGGTGATGAACGCTCGAGCTAGATAATGTAGGGGTAGATGTAAAGGATATTTATGTTTGTGTTAAATCGACTTTCAAAAGACTGTACATATTGCTGGAAGTTATAAGAGGTCTAAGTGTAGAATTAGGATTCTCGTTTCGTTGAGTAATTTTCTCTTAAGCTTTGATACTTCATTGGAACTATTGTTATTTGTGTTTCTGTTCATTTCTAGTCATTATTTGTCAATTTTACACTTGCATGTAAGCGAGATAAGTGTAAAGCAGCCACTAAAAATAATTAAGTTCGGAGTAGTTAGTATTGTTGGTGAAATGTGTGTTGGGAATTTATATTTCTAAAGTATTCGATAAGCTCAGGAGTGTAAGGATCAGTCTGATGTAAAAAAAAAACTATATTAAACGCTATAATTTTCTCGAATTGATTTATGTATCAGGTCTTATCTTAATTTTTATCTTCATTCTGTTTTAAATTGTAGTTTAACGCGAAAGCACCTTTAACGATTTTTGTGCTTATTTCAAGACGTTACTTATTTTTCAATAAATGTACAAAAGTAATTCAGTCTAATATGTTGTACGATTTTATTCAAAAGGATGTCTTTCTTTTCTCTAGTAATATCATCGTAGTAATCATAATAACTGTGATAATATCAAAGTGAAAAGCAACAGAAAAACCATTTTCTCTAAAGCACGGTCGCTTGGAAAATCATGGAAAAGTAATATTTGAAATTTATATCACTTTAAAAGTTGTCTAAAATTGAGATCTAGTGCTAAAACAAGCTTCAAACGTTGGAGGTTTATTGGAAAATCAACCAAGTTTGAAAGAGGAGAGAAGGTGCCTTAATGGAAAACGTGGACTTTAGTATTGCCGCCTTTAGTATACTACAGTACAAGTACAAAAGAAAACAGAACAAAACGAGATAAACACAAACGAAAAATTCGCAACTGTTTTGTGAAGCATAAAAAATGATAATGAAATCGAATGAGCTTAATCCTCTGAAAACTCAAAGCCCTAATAACCAACAAACTTTTTTGGAATTCGAACAGCCTAGTAGAATTAAAAAAAAGGTTTCAGTTTAGTTCTGCATTTTTTAATTTCATTCGAATTCTTAAAGTCGGCTTTCGACCATAATCTATTTTTTTTTTACGAACATGCACACAATGGCAAATTTCAAACAGGCCTCAAAAGCCAAAAACCCTGGGAAAGCTTCGTAATCAACTTTTTAACTTTTGAATTTCTTAAGGATTTTAAAAATGTTTTAGAGAAAAGGAAGTGTTTAAAAGGATTTAAAAAACTGCCTTATCGATTATTGATTACCTGTAGTTGGAAATATAATTTGCGGTTGTTTTTTTTTTGCTGCTCGTTTATTGCACCATTCTAAATGTGTTCAAAAAATGTAATGTGATACACTATTACATGTAGAACGTCTTCTACTGGTCCCGAAAAAGACACTCGTCCTGTGGATGATACGAACGGTTGATCAGATGAATAAGCGAATTTTCTATCAAAGAACGGAAACAAAATCGCATACTGTGCAATACCTCACGACGTTACAACATTTTGAAAATATTGAAAATTACGTCAAATAATTTATTGAACGTCCAAAATCTACTTTTCACAAAATGTTTGCTGAGACATTTTTGAATATCTAAGTTAACAGGATTCGTATGTTTTTTGAAGATTGATTTTTTTTTTGTTATATTTTGCGATATATTGTGTTTAACTAATACTAATAAAAACTGTGACTTATAAAAATGCTTCAACGTTCAAAGATAGAGCCAGATGTAACATGTCGATAGGATAAGGTAATGATTAATATAATTAATATAACAAGTGAGTTATAATTCTGCAGACATGCCAACTAATGATAAAGTAAAGGGCACGGCAGATCACCACCAAGAACTCCGCCCTAAAATTGTATCACGGATTTTAAACCGAACCAACCAATTCTAAACCAACAAACTCAACAGCACCCGCTTCTATCGATTTTGAGAATATTGTCACAGAAACGATGGAAATAAACAATCTAAATGATTATGACAAAAGAATCCACAACGATCCTTTTGAAGTTAATATCATGGACTTAGTGAATATGTCCGCAACCGAAAATCGGACGAATTGCGATAAGTAACTTGCTATAGAAGTGTTGTCCATATGACAGATTAACGATTAAAATTAAATTGGAAAAGATTTAAGATTTAAAATGGCTTATTTTTATTCGATCATCATACTCAAAAGCTGAGATGGCCTCTATTCGTGTGTAAACTGTACATACCTGCATGATTCATCAATCAAATGTTTATGAAAAAAACAAGATTTGAATCGATAACATTGATCCCATTGATACATTTGAAATAATTTGGCAATTTAATAAAAGGCTTATTCCATGAATTCAAATGTTTGGAAAAGTCTGTTGATCATAAACAGATTATGGCCCTATTGACAACTACTCCAACCCTAAGTATTTGGCTTTAGAATTGCCACGAGAACCTTTTTTTATAAAACTATCAACCCAAAGGGTTGGTTCTTGAATGTGTAATTCAGTGCAGATTAGTTTTTATGCCAAACAGTCCAGCCAGACCTATTTTTTCTAGTCGCTATTGCTCCTGAACTCATTCGATTCAGGGTAAACTGAGAAGAATGGACTGAAAAAGGATAATTTATCACACTCTCGAACGACGCTGTCATTGTAGACAATCCAAAGGATAAATGATATGCAAGTGAAGCGCGCATATTTGCATATCACGCGTTGCAAACACCGGTGGTTGTCGCGAGGCGTAACCCAATAAACCTTAATTATTTCATAATGAAACATTTACGATATGTGTTATAAGTACCATGTAATGATAGTAAGAAGAGGATTAGCATTGAGTGCATTGGTTATTGTCATTCATTCAACAAAATTCAAGCATCTCTTTCCGAGTATAGGACAACATTAAACCCAGAGCACGTAAATGACGCATGCTATGTATGGTGAGAAATCTGATGCGTGCCGTGCTTCCTCATCTCTCGTATAAATCATTCGAGACCGTGTGCTTCCTGTCAAAATGCTTCGACAAGATTTACATATGTAAGCAATTATGCAAATTTGTCCGATGTCCTGTGATTAATCGATCTAAATGTTTGGGTATTTATTGAGATTGTAGAAGGATTTGCTAAAAAGAGCATATAATAGGGAAGTTAGGGACAAGGTGATTTGGAATCCCTTTATATTTAATCGAATAGTAATAATTGAGTTTTCTATACATGTGTTCGAGTTGTTTTTTATGAAAATGTTTTTTTGTTTTTGAAAATGTTTTTTTTTTGAAATTTTGCATAGAGCATGATTTGAATTAGTTAACTTCTAGTATTCAGACATGCGTTCGGACATTCTATAGACTGTAGAAAAGAATCATAGGAGTTGCAAAGATATGCGGGGTTTTCAATAATTGTTGAAAATCCTCTCAGGAATTTATCACTGAAAAGTTTTCTGTAAGTCGCGATTACATCTGAAACTCGGCCATTATTGGTAACATCTGAGACTCAGTTCAACGCTGTATCTATGTCGGATATAATTTTTTACATTTATTTTTATATTTATATTTATTTATAAACTGATAGGAATCAGTTAACGATGTGCGATTTGAAGCTCTTTAATTGTTTGCAGTAAGAAACAGCAACATTATCAGAATTCTTCCATATATTCATTGGAAACCTGTCCTGTTCTGAACGGCTATGATTGCAACGTGTCCCCAACGCGATAATTAACAGCTTTCGCTGATCATCTCATTATTCATAATAGAGATAGAGAAGCTTCAATAGTTACAAAAGAACTAGGTAATGGTTTATAATGTACTTCGCAAACAATTGACAAAGGAAAATTAATGCGGAGAAAATAAAAAACCTTTTTTTCACACTAAGCTTAATTTGGCCAGTCGAGATCAACATAATCGGAAATATTTACATTTGCTGGCTGATGACGGAAGTTCGGAACGTGTGTGCATAAGTCCTATATAATGTACCTCGGTGTATATCTGGATCAGTTTCCACATGAGGAACGCATCTGTAAATCAAGCTGCTAGTATTCAAAATGTACTCAGATTGGTTTGGAGACTCTCTTATTCTAGATTCTTTCAAAAATTGTGTTATCTTACTATCAAAACGTCCAAATAATCAATTATAAGATCAATCTTCACATGTGGTAACAGATTTGGTGTAATCAAAGTACTAGCATGATAACATGCTACGTATTCCGAAAGTTAGTACGTTTATGCATGAACTTGTTTAGAAAGAAAGCCTAAAGCTGATTGGAAGCATAGTGTATTTAATCGAAGAGTTTATCCAACTGCCAAAGCGTTGAGAATTGTTATATTCATATATCTTCATATATATTCATATATTCATCTTCGAACTAATTCGAAGATCACTTAACGAATTTTATCATTTATCGAACTAACAAAACGAATTTCATTGATGAACAGCGTTTAATTTTGCTTCTTTGAAGAACGACAGAAATACGAAAAAGTCTGGAAACCAAGAGAGAAAAGCAATGAATATAAAATGAAGAGTCAAAAGCGGAGTTCCTTGACGACCCTAAATTGTGAAACGTCTGTAAAGTTTGGTAGGATGAGAATAAAAACTAAAAAGAAGAGTCAAAAAAGCAGGCAGTAGAACAAAATAGAAGGAACAATTGAACACAACGAAATAAGTCAATGACGACATTAATGGGGTTTGTTAGTAGATCAGCTACGCAGCACGGGAAACTGTCGCGTCTTTCCGAACAGGCTACCTGAAAATTTCACCATTCCACCAGTCAAACGCCCTCAGAAAGTAATCATAATCGAGCAATAGAAACCTTTCCGGTGTTCCGTCCAATTTCGAAGCAGGAACAAACTAGTTGAGCTGTCTTGTAATGATTAGGAACCATTGCTGAAACGTGAACATGAAGAAAAACAAAAGAAAACCAAGTTGGAAAATAAACAAGCTGGTCATTTAGAAACCCTCGCAAAATCGTATCTTATTGGATTGACCTGCCTAAGCTTTACATCGTGTTATGCCTGATGTGTCAACGAAAGAGTTATCGGATAGGTCATATGCATGGGTATGTTATGATATGTGTGGTCCATCATACATGTCATCCCGACCATACCAATCACAGTCGACTGCTACAAAGTCATGATACAAGAATTACCACAACTATAAATCTAAGAACTCTTCTAAATCTTCTGTTAAAAATAAATATACATGCAACGTCTACATGTCAAACCTTATTATTTTCTGAGCTTCGTGAAAATCCGTAAATGAAGTTTTTCTTCTGAAATTTTTTTAGAAAATTTTCAACTGTCCAAATTGCCTCGCATTTGCTGATGACTATTTTTGGCGTTTAAAAATTATTCATGTTTCATTTAATGTACAGATCGAAATCTGCAGCAAAATGTTTATGATAGTCCTGCACTATTCGCATTCACTTTGCAATCTTATCTACTGACATTTTGGTATACATCCCTCATCGACTAATTTCACTAAAAACGTGCTGGGGGGTGAGTTTTGATTCGATTTTCATTATTCAATGATCTCCTTAAATGATGGGTTACACCGATATCAAATTGCACTTCCAATACACGTAAGTGTGATACACAAAAGTTTTGTTTCATATCCTTGGACAAAGCTATTTAATACCAAAGTTTGTTCTTTACCATGCATCCTTCATCTTAAAAACTGAACATCGATTCGATTTGTGAATGGGATGTTTGCAGCGTTCTTTTTGTAGAATAGACATTTTCACAACGTTGTCACTCCCTGGCTTAGCACATATTGTTAGGTATTACCATCGATAGTCATTTGGGGGATGAAAAAGGCTAACCGACAAACTATTCCGTGAACAAACATTTAGTACAAATCATAAGACAATAATGAAGTATTAGCCGTTAATAGTTCGATTATATTCAGTACAATTACGAGGGGTTGAACAAAGTTTGATAAATAAAGGGGGCGATTTTAACCGACGAACGGCAAGAGAGTGAAGCTGCATCAATGATATTCGATAGCAGCATTTTGTCGTAGGACGAGTATTTGCTCAGTGAATAAGGAGAGAAAGTATTGTTTATAAAATAAACTCGTTGAACGTCCAAATCCAGCTTTTGTATGATGAGATGTAATTTAATATATTCTAAATGATATTTATTGTTAACTTTATAAATTATGGAGACAGTACTTACTCCTTCCACTTTGAATCCTGCTCTTCTTGTGTTGTTTATTGCTGTTGTTTTATTGAAATAAGTTAATTAATATTTTGCTGAAAGGATACTTAGTTCTTGTGTGTGGAAGCTTATCATTACACAAGTAAACACGATTTTTGAGTCTGAGTTCTGTGGTGCTGATTTTGATTAATTATGTCTAACTAAACAAGGAAAAAATACTTTTATCTAATAAAGTTTGCTTTTGTAGCAACCAGAACGAAACTTCAAATTTTAAGAAAATCTAAATTTTTTAATTCAGTAGAATACAAAAGTAAGAAAAAGAACTTTAATTTATATGTTAATCACTTTTATTTAGAAAGAACAATAAAGGTAAATATCTAAATATGTAAAATAAAAAGAAAAAAGCTATAAAAATGAACATTTTTGGTTTTTCTTTTGTGTAAACTCTGCTGTGTATTAAACTCCAAATGTAGTCACCCATCATGTTCTCATTGTATTGTCCTTGATATCGCTGTACAAAGTTCATCGCGTCTTGATGAAAGCGTTCTCCTTGCTCTTCTGAATATACCCCCAAGTTATCTTTAAACTGGTCTAAGTGAGCATGTAGCATATGCACTTTAAGGGACATTCTGCAACCCATGAGTTTCAAATTAGCAAGCATGTTAGAAATGAGAAATGAGTTAGAAATGATGTTAGAGCTGAGCCACGCTTGTTTTTCGTGGGCGTTCAGTAACTCTGGGAATTCTTCACTGGCCAATATTTTCTTAATTTGTGGACCGACGAAAATACCAGCTTTAACTTTAGCCTCAGACAATTTAGGGAAAAAACTCTTTAAGTATTCAAAGGCTGGAGAGTCTTGACGAAGAGCCTTCACAAATTGTTTCATAAGGCCTTATTTTATATGCAACGGGGGCATCAAAATATCATCGACCTTCACAAAGGGTTCATTCTTGACATTATGTTTTCCTATCTGAAATTCCGATTAGGCCATGACTTCTGCTTGTAGTGAAGTGTGTCGGCTCTACTATGCCATAAGCAAAGATAGCATGGATATTTCGTGTATCCGCCTTGCATTCCCACCATCTTAAAATCCCCTATCACTGGCCAGGCATACTTTTCATACTTTAAAGTTTGAAGCACCATTTTAACGCATTCGTAATTTTCTTTTAGCATTACAGAATGAGGCAGAGGTAGAGATGGAAATTTATTTCCATTATGAAGGAGGACTCCTTTTAAACTTTTTGTAGAGCTGTCGATGAAAAGACGCCACTCAGAAGGAACGCAAGGGATTCCGATTGCTACAAATAAACCTTTCACATCATTGCAATAACAAAGTCCGTCTTCCTTTGTAAAAAATCCAGAAAATATTTCATGACGCTTTCTTTGATCACTTATATTAACATCCTTCTTGAGCAAATTCCACTGTTTTAGTCGGGAAGCTAATATTTCTGCTTTAAGTTTAGGTAGGTTTAAGTCTCTTACTAAGTCATTAAACTCTTCTGAATTTATAAGATGTGGTTCAACAGATACTGATTCGGGTAAAAATTCGCTGGATTCGCTACAACTAGACATTTGCGATAGCGGCAGCTGTTCCTTCGGTTTTGAACGGGAAGGCACAGGAAAATGTTCACTGTGGGGTACTGGAGCGGTTGTTGATGGTAGATCTGGGTACTTAATCTTCTTGGCATTTTTGCCAACCCGACGCTTGCGTGGATCAACTACACAAAAGTAGCAATCATTGATGTGATTAGTGGGCTCCCTCCATATTCTTGGTACTGCGAACTTCATACATTTTTTTTCTCCTCGATACCAAACTGAAAAAAATAACATACATATATAAATATACACGTTACTTGTAAATTTGTTACATTTCGCAATTTTTTTTACAATTAGTATCCTTGAAAGTTATGATGTACTCTCTTACCTTCTAATGTGTTTTTGCAGTTACCACACGAGAATTTAGGGGCCCATATTTTGTCTTGACTTCGAATAGTAAGATTAAAATTAGCTTTATAAGCTTCACAAAATCTTATATTTGTCGAAAGACTAAATTTTTTAGCCCTTACTTTAATGAATTCGCCACAAATGTAACAAAAAGAGTTTTTACCATATGTCATTTTTACACTTTTTGGAAGCCATTTTGGACTCCGCGCAACACAAATGGCGTCGTTTCTCGGCAATGCTCGTACGCATACTGCCCAGACTACCCGCCGCTCCCCGCTGCACGCCTGTAATCTCCCCGCAACCCCGTCTCCTGCGTGTTAAAATCGTTGTTCCTCAAACGTTCTGTCAAAAACTTAAAATATTTATTTTTCATTGTAAAATGTACAAAAGCAAACTTTATTTGTTAGAAATGGAGACTGTGGTTACTTTTAGTTGTAGACAATCGGAAAATATTAATTTAATAACAAACCCAAAAAAAAGTTGTTTTTTTTTGTTGACTTGTGTTATTTATGGTAAGATGGCCGAGCCAGGTGTTATTCTCCTGAAGAAGTTTCTTCCTATGATCCGGCTCTATTTTTCTTTTTGGTTAAGCGACCTTGCAAGGGACGACTAGGAACGTTCTGTTGCAGGACGTTTCGTATGTTACCTCCCATTCTTCTGGTCCAATTGTTTATGAATTAAGTTACGGTAATTTAAAGTTAGATCGACATATATGAACCGAAAAGAAGATAGATTATATAAATGTAGTAAAAACACAAACGAAGTATTATTTAGATACCTGTGATATCTGACACATTTCCACTCAAACTGACCAGACTGGTTTTCATTGCTTGTGTTGTGAAAGAAGTTCATGTTTATGTCTTTCTCGTCCCTTGAGAATTGCAATAGCCAATAAAAAGCAATTGCAATAGCCAATAAAAAGGTCCTTCGAACATTACTTAAAGTAAAGCAGCATGTTAGTGATAAAACTACACAAAGTATCAATGCAACTTTATACAAGGAGACATTGCGGAGTGTGGATGCATTAAAAGACATGTATTTAAACAATAGTGACCAAGAGTGCATTGGAAATATAAACGAAACGCAACTTGGAGTGACGCAAAATTATGTAGGTGCAATTGCCAAAAACCAAATGGAGACCATATCAACTAATAGTAAACCTTGTCATTTCAAAACATAGACCGAGTATTTGCCTTTATTTAGATTCACCCTTGGTAGGATGCAATTCAGGAATTTCCGAAAGCAATCCTGGTATATCAATGAATATTAAAACTAAGCTTCTACCGAACTGAATGCACATAGCCATCTGCTGTAAGCTTAACTCAGGAGAATTTCAAATACAAAATAAAGAAGGCTCAAAATAACAGAATTGCCTAATTTTTTTCAATTTCTTTATTAATATCCACAATCAATGTTCACAAAAGAACATTTCAATTGGATAACATTAATCCTTTTCACAATTCTGAAATAATTTCACAACTTGTTGAGAAGGCTAATTCTATAAAGGTAAGCGTTTTGAAAAAAAAAAACCGAGTTGATTATAAAAAGATTATGACCCTTCCGGCAACAGTTCCGACCCTACATGTTTAGATTTAAAATATAATTTACCTTACCACGAGACACTTTTGTTAAAATGTCATCCCAAAGGGTTGCGTCATGAATGTGTCAGTTAATGCAGATTATCTTTCATTATAAACAGTTCAGTAGAATCAATACAGGAGCAGAATTTTCTAGTCGCTATAGTTTCTGCATTCATTCGCTTCAGGTTCAATTGAGAAGAATTGACTGAAAAAGGATAATTTATCACACTTTTGAACCATGCAGTCGTTGTAAACAGTTCAAAAGATAAATTATATTCAACTAAAGCACATATATTTGCATATCATGTTTAACGAACAACAGAGGCTTTAGCGAAATGGAACCTAATAGAACCCTAATTATTTCATAATGAAGTATTTGCGAGATCTCTTGTAAGTATTGTGTAAGGATATTTTGTGAGAAGAGTATCAGCAATGAATGCGATGATTGTTGTCATCAATTCAACAACATTCAAACGTCTCTCCCTAAACCTGGTGCAACGCGAAACCCAAGGTATGTGTTAAGTTTTCTGGTCCTTCGTGATAGATCATTCAGGACTGTGCGTTCCCTGTCAAAATATTTCGAAAAGATTTATATATGTAAGCAATTATGCAAATTATTTTGCTACCCTGCATTTAATTGATGCTAATGTTCCAATATTTATTGACGTTAAAGTTGGATTCGTTTGAAGGAGAAAATCTGATGAAAGAGCTGTTCGATTATATTAAATCGATTTTATGCCATTTTTTAACACTGTTGTTGACACTGTTGGATTGAACACTGCACGCTACGTAAAACGGATATCATAATGAAAATGATAAGATCTAGAAAGATGAGATTAGGTAGGCAGGACAAGGGATCTTTTGTAGACTAGATTTTTTGTAGATTTAGTCAAACCCTTCTTAAGATTCCTAAAGTTCCTAAGGACGATAGCTGTCGGACCAACCGTAGTTTGCTGGTTTGTTAGTTAGTTAGGTTCGTCGAAACTGTATCAATACTTCAAGAGAGTATTATAGTGAGGATTTTTTTCATTTTCAGAGCGATGGTGCACGAGTAGATAATTTGATCAGTATTATCCTTAATTTCGATTATTATACCTCAAGTACCTATCGAGCTTCTAGTTCAGTTCTAGAAGATTTTATTGATTCGTCTAGCAGTGTTTGAACCATGGAACTGTAAGTTCCAGTAGTAGTAAGTACGTAAGTAGTAAGTGTAGTAAGTATAGTGTAGTAAGCTTACTGTCCAGGGAAGAAAGTTTTACGTAAAGATAAGTCAATTACTCGTACTTTAAAAATATTTATGCGAAAAATGAAGCCTTTGCTGATTGAATGTCTTCTTCTGAAGATCAAAAATATTTGGAACAATTAGTCTGTAATCAAGTTTTCAACACAAAATTGCCACAATTGTCACAACATTCATCTAATCTCAGGCCCAAAAAACTTCATTCCTCTTATAAGCTACTATTGACATAATATCGTTTGCATATTTAAACATTCGACAATATGTTTTATAATAGTCTTATGATGACTGTATTCACTTTCAAGATTATCTGCAGACACTTTGGTGAACATCCCTCAGCGACTAATTTCATTGCCAACGCTCTTTAGGGTGAGTTGTGTTTCGATTTTTATTGTTTGATTATCTTCTTACATTCCGGGTTACACAGATATCAAATTGCACCCCCGATGCATGATGACATGGCACAGGAACTGTCGTTTTTATATTCTTCGCAATAGCAATTTGATTTTATATTTATTGTTCGCCACACATTTTCCATCTTATAAAACTCCACCTTGGTACGTGGATGATTGATACATGGATAGAGAGTATGTTGTGAAGACTGTCTATATTGTCGGCAGTTCTTGGGGAGTGAAAAAAGGCTAACCGATAAACTAATCAATGTGCAAACATTTAACACAAATTGTAAGACAATGGTGAAGTAGGAGCGGATTATTGTTCGATTGCATTGAATGTAATTCACAGGGGTTGAATAAGAAGTTATCTAAATAAAGGGGGAAATTTCAATAGGATGAGTAGCTAGTGAGTGAAATCTCTTCAATGAAATCCGATCGGTGCCTTTTGTGTTTGGACGACTATATATTTAATAACAAAGAAGGGAAAGTATTGTTTATAAAATGAATTAGTAATAATGTCCAACAATTGTCCTTGTTTGTTTAAATGTAATTTGATCAATTCCAAACATTAATCAACATTAAATTCTTCAAAGCTACCATACTATGTCGAAACAGGATCAAATTCTATTCGTTTTTCATGGTCGGAAATGATGGTTTTATTAAAATCAAAGGGATTCACATTTTGATGGATGCGTGCTAATTGTTTTCCAAAAGACAAAAGTTTGTCTTTTTGGTGCAGCTAATTGACCACCATTTCTAGCTTATAATTTTACTTTCTTATAACCTCGCTGGATATCATTGATTTTGAGAACTAGGAAATCCAGATTGGAAGAATTGCGGGGGGTATTTGAGCGAAATCATGATAGAAGTGCGGAAATATGTGTTAACAGCCACGTCAGCCAAACCCTTACCGTATTAATCTTATCTATTGGAAATAACTCTGTAGTGATGGTGCAGTTTTCAAATTGCTGGTCTTCTTCAACCTCATAAGGACCATAAGTATGTCTCGCCTCGCGTCACCTGTTGTCAATCCTGTGGTTGCGTCTTCCAAATTCCCAAATCCTAACAGCTTCACACATCACTCACCACCGAGATCCGAGGCTTGCGCTCATGCTTACCACCATGTCGATGATGTCACCAGATTATTGATACATGCAAAACGGATGAGTGACAAACTGCTGACGAATGGTAGTCCCACGAGTTGTTCCTAAGTTAATCTTCTGATTTTGAATTTGACATTGAAACCACCAAGGATGTTCTTATCGCTCGATGAAAAGGAATCGAACCGCCTTTCATAATAATTGTAAAACGATTCTTTAACATCAGCTCGCTTGTCCTCCGTCGGGGTATGGACACTTATTGGCCAGATATTAAAAAATATTGTTCCAATACGGATCGCACAAGACGTTTACTGATCAGTTCAAAGTCGATTGTATTTTGTTTCAATTTTTATCTAATATGTGGGCGACTTTAAATTCAAGCTAACCTGAAGCTTCTAACTTCTAAGAATTGGCCTCGACCCCATGTCCATAACCTCACAACCATTCGATTTCATTTCTTGAACTGCTCACCCTTTAAATTTGTAACAACTGGTATGCTGGATGATTTTTCTAATAGTATAAGTCCTAAACGAACAAGCAGGCAAACCGTTCGTGACTTACTGTGAGAAATACGATTGAGTATAGTAATAGATTGCATTTTTCAACGAACAATTGCTTAGACGAATATCGTACTGTAATACCATTCCTACGGATACCAAATCAGTATGCTATTACCTGTCAAAAGATGATAGGAATATTTAGAAAATACGTTCGAAATTTCACTAAATGTCCAACTGCCACAAATACATATTAATCTCTATGAAATTTGATTCGTATATTTTTTAAAGGTCTAGTTGTCTTTTTTGGAAATATTGCGCTTATATTTTGTATGATATTGTTTCGTTTATTTTTGGTAAATTATTGAAATGCCTCGACGCACAAGGAAACCCCCCGAAGCAACCGGTAGATATAACTTAAGAAAACGATCGCGTAAGAACGATTCGGACTCTGTCGTTTTTGTCTCGTCAACCAAACGTAAAGCTGAAGTGTTGAAAGCTCAAAAACAAGTCCTCACAAGGATGCAGAACCGCATTTTCGGAGCATATCAACGAAATTCCTCTCACGCCAATTCAACTCAAACTAAGGAGTGTAGTTTTGATTTCATGCTTGGTGAACAGAGCCCGTGTTGCTGTGTTGCTGGTCCGTCCAGTAAGTCAGTTGCTGATCATAAGATCTTGAGAACCTTGTACCAAAACGAACGATCTGTTAAGAGCAAAGACACTCAAACCACTAATGAATATCCATGCATGGATGCATCGCGAAATTTGGATGTAGCAACCAATAATGATTGTGGTCCAGAACATTCGGCCGGTTTTGGAGCATCTGAAAACCATTCAAGGAGTTCAAGTGAAATTGTCAACAATCAACTAGGTAGCCCATCTACTCAAAACGAAGAATCCTCACATCAACATGTTTTTGGCGGAATTTATTCTGAGCCTGTAATAGACTCAACATCAGATTCAATAAGATCTAATTCTACAGGTTCCGAAAATAGGCCTGACGTTCCTTTGAATATAAGTGAAACACATGGCTATGGCGATGGAATGCACAACGATCCTCTGCAAGTGGAAATCATAGATCTCGGAGATATGTCGTTAAGAGAATATCTGGAAAATTTATGATTAAGCTGTTTAGTTTTGAAACTGCTGAATTCAAGGAAGAATTGCTGAACGTGTCATGCTGATTACAAAAAGTTGAATCACTTTGGAGATGAAATAGAAAATAAATAGATTGAAGATTCATTTTGGCTTTTTTGATTGTTTTGTAAGGATAAAAACTTGTGCTTTAAGCCTTTCGGGTATTAAAATGATTTCTGTGGCTTGGATAATCTAGAGATAAGCAAGAATAGAAAAGCCCTTTTGAAATTCCTGATACAATTGTAAAATTAAAAAATTCACTCAGAGCAATGTCGTAAAAAATCAAAAACTTTTACAATTACAAAATCAAATAATTTCCCTGCAAGTAATTTCAGAGTAAATCTCTCAAAATTGAAAGCGTTTATCAAAAATTTGAAGGATATTTATAATGGCCATTCGTGATTCAATAATACTTAAAATGTTGAAAGTTACTTCGAACTTTGGTTTCACTTCTGCGTTCAATTCCCTCTTCTGTAATCATGCATTCATCCTGTTCATTGGTGAAGGACTTGCTTTTGCAAAAATTCACATTCCCTGCAATAAATAAAAATGTCAGCGCACCAGGACAATAGTTGAATTGTTTTTTTGGGCAAGATCCCAATGATAGCGATTTCTATGGTTTATTCTCTAAACAATATCTCCCAATCCCGCCACCGATAATCATCGTTTCGTGGCTTTAACACAATTGTGTACAATTGCAACGCTACTAATTTCCCCTTCACATGTGTCCTTGCAATATTGGCTAATGGCCTTTCAAGTGCCTACTTACTGGTGTTTGTTCAAAACATTAAGGACTTCTTGGTGGAAACGTTGGTTGTTACATTGTATTGTAGCAGACACGTAAAAGTCAAAGTTCACAGAATGCATTCGTTTGTTATTACCGTAGTCCTTATTCGAAGTTGCATTATAGTGTAATTTTGGTAGCATATGTTTTTGCATAGACAAATTTTAGGGTGGACGACGAGGTGAAAAGTAATCTTTACGGATGAATAAATAGATTTTTCGTATTAAGTGGTAACTGTTTGTAAAAGTGTTCGGGAATGGAGAACAGTTTTGAATGATTGAATATTCGATTTTGTCTGTGTTTTGAGCTTGTTCAGTCTTAATTTTGCACAGTTAACTGCTACTAGAGTAGCATGTAAAATTTTTCAGTATGTTCTTTATTATTTGTGGAACTTATTTTTATTCAGCGAAATCTTAGTATTGCTTTCAATTGCTCGAAAACTAACCTGCTTTGCTTATTCTGCTCATTCTAGAATAAAATACTTTGACTGGCCAAGAGATCTGATCTTGGTATCCACGTTAGTTGCACACGCCATTGATCGTGATAAATTCACTATCAGTGTCCCAATCACACCGTATACTCAAAACTTAGGTTGTGGAGAATAGACTCATGAAGATGTTCCGATTTGGAGGAAGACTTTTGTAAAGGATCATTACGAACTCGGGGGACTTCTCGAAGAAAAACATACTATCTACGAAAGTAGCAGATAAAATAACTTCGCATATTAGCGGAGAGAACCCAACAACAAGACTGAGGTACATCGGTATTATGAAACATCGTAATAGCATCATCCTACAGAGTTATGATCCTGATTCAAAGCAAGAGTCAATTCAGTGTCATGAATACAGGCCCTACTCCCGTTGAAAGTTTCTCGATCGGCTTGGAACATAAAAGGTATCCTCTTGATTTTTTGTAAAGAACAGAATGTCTCCATAACAGGGTGAACCAACCGCTAATGTTTGATCGACCGATAGAAGCTATCGATAATGATAAATGTGGAAAATGGATGGAAGGTTTTCTCCTTCTGCACAACAACGCGCCTGTGCGCACAAGCCATTTTTTGCCATTCAACGATGCAAGTTTGAAAAAAAACGCCGACAAACCCTTCGTTTAGATCTATATCCAAAACAACTGTTATTTATTTCCAATAATAAAGACAGAATTTTTCGGAAAGTAATTTATCTCAATTAAAAATGATGATAAAGTCAACAATTTCAGTCTTTTTCAAATTATGTTTCATTTGAATTCATCCATCAATCTAAACGAAAAAAAGAAAACTTTTAATTTTCACTTTAAACAAACGTTTATATTATTATTTGGACACTTTCATAACACTTACTTATTTTCGATTATTTTCGAAAGGCCATATACATCAAAATACATCATCCGTACATACTGATACATCAAAATCAGGCAATTAACGTAACTGAAATAGAGATTGCGAAATTTTAATATTCGAGAATCCCGAAGTGAGCCCATCGAAATTATTTCCGTTGCCAATTTTTCAAACCATTCAAATACTTTCATGTATGACGTAGAGTTGTTGGCCACCTTGCAAGCGAATACCCAACCCCAACTGTTATACTCGGTCAAAGCTTAACATTAGCAAAGGTCATCACCAACGGATTCAATGTTTTTGTACGAATTTCCAAGTAATTTTAGTTCGTTGGTTAAGGGAATTTATTACTTCCTCTGAGTTGACATGAGCTTAAGTTGAAGTTAGGCCACGAAGCGTCATTCAGTGGTGAAATCTCATTGGTGAAGGTTGTGAAAGTTTCTGCTTCGATTTGTTTGAGTTTTAAATCCAATATCGAAATGGTGTACCTTGTGCAAAACAAAGTAAATTCTTAATTACATTCTCTTATAAACTTAGTTAAGATGCATTCGGTGTGTGTATATAAATTATATCAGAAGTAAACCACGTCTACGCGAAAGACGTCAATGATAAGTCGCTCTAGCAATTTATAGAACAGATGTTCTAATATCAGGATTATATTTTCATTGATTTTAAATTAGATTCGACTGTGATTAAAAGCAAGACAATTACTTTAGCGATCGACGTTTATACATTTTGATTTCGCAATGTGAATTCGGTGCTGCAAGTGACATGGGAAGAGTTGCGGGCATTGTTGTAATCAATTCAAGATTTCTTTGGAATGCTGAAGATTGAATTCCGTCTTATACAGAATAGTCATCGGTCATACCGAAGGCATTCATAGAAACTGTGGTGAGCGTTTCCACACTTGCTTAGGGAGAAATGTTGCCAATACTCCAACCGGGAAAAGATTGCCGCGAGATTTTATCGTGTCACTTTGACCAGATAATCTACGTCGCCGCTACTTGTGAGAATTATGTTGTCGTCTTGGCATATCGAACGATTAAATGGTAGAGTTTATTACTAGAACTTTATATGATTAGCGAACGTTGGTCAGTTCCTTGAGGTAGTGGCTGTGTTTGTACTGTACGTTGCGAAGGAAACGACCTTCATTCAAAATTCCTTGCGAGTTTTCCATTGTCTTCAGCTAGCTGGTATATGTTAACGATCCCAAACATATACCAGCAACATCGCATAGCTGGCAAAGTGGGTGGCGAATGAGGGGTATCGCTCATGTCTTAAGGTTACATATGAAATTTATCTTTGACCGTCGCATCACTACTTCTTTTGAATTTCTGATGTCACCAATTCGCATTGAATCATGCTTTTTCGCATGTAAACCGTTCTGGTGCATCAGCAACAGAAAAAGCTGTTTGCAACAGGTGAACGTGAAGGTTGTGTCGAGGATGATTGGATTGGAAATTATATATGATGACTCACTGAGAAATAAAAATCTCATAACTAGAGGAATTATTGCAAGTCATCTTGATCGAGGAAATATATAATGTTAAAGAGAATGGTTTCGTGTCCAGGCGGAACAAATTTTTGCGTTGGTGTACGTTGAAGTCATAAATATTTGGCGCGAACCTAGAAGCGTACGCTTCGTATTCTATTAAAAAAGGCGCCGGCAGATACAATTTTTGGCGCGCATTCGGAAGCGTACGTTTTGGAATCTATTCAGGAAAACGCGAAGAGTTTATCAATTAAAATCTATACAACTCTTTTAATGATCGTGTTGTAAGATAAATAAAAGCTACGGCTGCATGTGCTTTGTCTTGAGAGATTGCTTCTAGATTCCAGACTGTTTTTATTAAGTCGACATTTAAAATGCAGGACAAACAACAGATTCACTTCTTGCGGCCGGATTATATAGAACCCACAATCGAAAATATATTTCACAACATCACGTGTTGTCAAATTGTAGGTAATTTTTCTTGTGTTTATTAAATTTTAGTTCGATATGCACTATAAACTTCAAGTACTCCTATTTTTCCTATGAAATGAAAATAAAGCTGCAGAAATGAAGTATATTTTATTAAGCAATATCTTTCATAAAGTAAATTGATTTCCTGTCCTGTTGAGGGTGTGTCCACTACTGCTGAGTGGTCAGAGTAAATAATATATGAATAAGTTTCCCTACCAGCTCAGTGAAAAATACTATTGAAATCTTTCAATTATGAATTGAAGCAGACGACGAATTGAAAGAAGTACGACCTTAATCAAACTCAGGACCCCTGGTGGACTACTACAGAGTGAATATGCCTTTTACCGTCCCTTAAGGTAAACTTAGTCGGCCCGATTATAGATTCTGACTTCTGGCTCTTTTAGTCCGACAAGCGAAAACCTCGGTGTAGCCCGAGGACAAATGGAACAAATCGTCAGAGTTGTATTTTACGCTTCTATCGTTCTTTGCATTTTCTCTTCTTTGCATTCAGGGGATCAGTAAGCCGGACTTACAGTAGAGGCAAGTAGAAGAAGAATTCACAACGAAAAAAGTGTTCGTGAATGAAGTATGTATGTAACTCGTGCATATTTTGGAAATAATATTTGCACGCTAGTGTCTCTACTTCTCAATTAAATAAATTATTTTCTTGGTAGTTTCCATTGCTTACCAGCAACTGAAAAGACAAAAAGTGTGTCAATTCATAGTCAGAGCTTACTCAAGGATCAAAAAGGAAATGTTTAGTTGTTGCTGCCACTTTTGAAATGTTCAGCAACAGTCCTATGCAATGGTTTTCTGCTTTAGACTTTTGGTGTACCAATTGATCAGATATTAGTTTTGTTCAAGATTACCAAGTAAGCTGTTGCCCTTAATCGTCCTCGTCTTGTTTCTGGAGAGCCCCAGTATTTGTCAGAAATCTTTTTAGGGACTTTCATGCTGAAACCTTTACCGTATGTCTTGTGAATATTCTCCCAGTAGTTTAGTTTTGGTCTAGCGGAACATCTAGATATCGATGTAATTTTTCACTTTTTACTTCTTTACTTACACAGCCAGATCAACAAATCATGACTTTGACTTTGTCCTTTTTAGCTCGACAACTACGATTCTCGGTGTAGCCCGTGAACAGGTCAAACAAATCTCTAATTTCTTGAAATTCCTCGTGCAGCATATGATTTTTGCGTCTTCTATGCAGATCCTGTGCTTCTCCGCTGCTATATACTCCGCTAGTTTTTATTTGATTTTGGCTTCTGTTTGCATCGCTAGTGTGCTCGGCCGTCCTTATTCTTTTTGTTGCAGTCCTTGCAGTTGATTTATTATGTTCTAATTTTCTTAATTTTATTTGCACTGTCCTTTGTTGTTCTCTGTCAATTGGTTCTTTCGCCTGCGAAACACAATTTCGGCCGTTTCAAATATCCTTTTGAATTTTTACTTGCATTCGTTTTATACCATTGGTATTCTGTGTTTCTTTTCATTTCTCTTTATAGGTTTGTTTCCTTTGGTGCTATTTGCCGCTGTTTTTGTCGAAATCAAATGATTTATTTTTCTGGTTTTGTGCCCGTTTACTTCCGTTGCCCGTGATATAATATCGCTCTTTTTCCATGTTTTCTTTACTGAGTTGCAGTTTAAACATCATGTGAGCCAGGTGATTGAACGCTGTCAATTTATGTTGATTTTTAAAATTTGATAACGAAGAGATAGAAGTATAGAAGGAATTAAACGAACATACGAACTTGTATGTGCTAATTCAGCTGACCAAAACGCTACAAAAGCGGACTCCATTCACGGGTAGCGACCCGTGCAATAATTTTTTTGAAGGATATAGACATGGCTTTGGGGTAGTTGTAGGATGAACTGAACCTTTCGTCTCACCTTAACACAGGGATAAACTTTTGAATAAGACCATGAAATGAAAAGATCTCTAAGAGCAATGCTTACACGACTGAATTTTGTGGGTCAAACAACTGAACATTCAAAGGGACGAAAGAGAAGTGCAAGTCTGGAATGTGTAGAACGTCTTTTAGATGATATAGGCCTAATTTATAAACGTTTCTTGTGGTGAAATCAAGCAACAGAGCTGGGAACATGTGGAATCCGAGCAACTAGATCTCTTTGGCTTCTGTAGAGCAGCAGGATAGATTTTCAGCAAAGTCTTAATCATATGCTGGTACTAAGAGGACAGTGTAGAACTATTCTCAAACCAGCGTCTGATCCCAGGCATTAAAAATAAATACAGCAACACTTATTGTGAGCGTACCAAGAAAATTCAATATCAGAATTTAGAATATTGTCTCATGGCCACAGCGAGGCCTTAAATATTCGTAACCTAAATACATATATTCTTCTCTCCTGTTTTAGATTGCTGGCTCACTCAAAGAATAGGTCAGCCTTGAAAAAACAATCATTTCCAAATCATCCCTTTCTGGTTCCGAAAAAATCGTACGCTTAAACAAGTCATAGTGAATGATTTTGATCATTTGCAACGTTCCAAATTTCACTCAAAAATCTTTTATTTCTATTACATTCCACCCGTCTTTTATACGAAAGACCAAATCATGATCCGCCGTCAGTTTTGTTTTGTTTGGCAAAGAATGGTAATATTTAATGTGATTCTGAGTAGTGAAAAGAAATGAACGTTTCCAAGTGTTGTTTTAAATGTTTTTATGTTATCATTTCAATTTTTTCTTTGATTTTTAATTTATTTCCAAGTGAATTCTTTCCCACATTCAATTCTATTTCAAGAATTATGAATCCTAAAGAATTTTAATCGTTTGTAAACAAATACTAAGATTTTTATACAAGTATAAGGCATTTTTCTCAATTAGTATAAAATACAAACTTAAAAAGTACAGAAAACTATCTTGAAATTGATAGATTTTGGGTTTGTTTAACAATAGAGTTATTAATTGTCCAATAAGCCAAGTTAAAAGAAAGGACAAATCGTATTCAAACACTGAGCGTGGTATCTTTTTTCTGTAGTTTATCAAAAATAATTTCATCTATTAATTTAGTAAGATTTACCGATGCGACCTCGTTGTTTCATACATTTGTTCCAAAGAGTTATTTGTGTTAAATAGCCTCTTCAAGTAAATTTTTTTTTCGTTTAGCACAAACATTCATGTTATAATTTGGACAATTTCATAATATTTACTTATGAAAGTTTCGATTTTATCCGAAAGAGCACGTTTTTATGTATCAGGCAACAAACGTTACTGAAATAGAGATTGCGAAATTTTTATTTTCTAAAATTCCGACGGGAACCGAATTTATTTCCGTTGCCAATTTTTCAAACCATTCCGAAACTATCATGAATGGCGTCGACTTGTTGGCCACAGCGAATACCCAACCCCAACTGTTTTACTCGCGCAAAGCTTAACATTAGCACAGATCATTACCAGTGACGCAATGCTATTGTACAAATTTCCAAGTAATCTTAGTTCGTTGGTTAAGGGAATTTGTTATTTCCTCTGGTTTGACATGAACTTTAGTTAAAGTTACGCCACGAAGCGTCATTCAGTGGTGAAATCTCGTTGGTGAAGGTTGTAAAAGTGTCTGGCGTGATTTGTTTGTGTATCAAATCTAACAAACATCGAAATGGTGTACCTTGTGCAAAACAAAGTAAATTTTTTAATTCTTAATATTTGAAATTTAGTTATGATCCATTGCGGTGTGTGTGAATTAAATATTTGAGAAGTTAACCACGACTCAAAGATCGAAAGTATATGGATAGATTCTGAAGAAAAGTTGCTCATGCACTTTACAAAACAGATGTTCTGTTATCAAGATTTATGTTTATTGATTTTACATTTGATTAGATTGCGATTGAAATCAAGAGGATTAATTCAGCGATCATAGCTAATAGATTTTGATTTCGCAGTGCGAATTCGATGCTGCAAGTGAGACGTAAAGGCTTGCAGCAGTTTCCGAAATCGATATAAAGTCTCTAGTACGTTAATTGAAGATTGAATTCCGTCTTATACAGAATAGTCATCGGTCATACCAAAGGCATTCATAGAAATCGTGAGCGTTGACACCGTAGCTGACTAAGAAATGTTGCCAATGCTCCACAACCGGGCGAAGTTGATTTGCCGCGAGATTTATTAACGTCACTCCGACCAGATAATCTACGGCGCCGCTGCTTGTGGGAATAATGATGTAATCTTGGCATACAGAACGATTAAATGGTGGAATTATTGCTAGAACTTTATTACGCGAGCGTTGGTCAGTCCCCGAAGGAATAACAGTGTTTGTACTTTTAGTTGCGAAGGATACAACCTTCATTGAACGCTTCTTGGGTGTTTTTATTTGTCTGCAATTAGAGAATGCTAAGCATACACTAAGGATATAGAACACCTGGCGAATGGAGTGGAGGATGGGGTGTCGCTCATATGTTGAAATGAAATACTTCTACGTTCGACATATCACTTCTGCTATAGTTATTAGTTGATCAATGAATTAAATTTGAAGAAAGGACAAATCGTATTCGAGTTACTGTCACTAAACCATAAGTTCATAAAATCATTTACACATTTCTAGTGGACTCAAAAAATTATATAGGCCAAATTAATCGATTAGACAGAAAATAAATATGACGCACATTTCCAAGAATTTCTTGATTACAAATGTAAGGTAATTGGAAAAACATTTACAGTTCGTTTCGCATTTACCTGAATAATGACTGCATTTTTCGGTACATTCAACAATTAGAATCGGTTTAGTACTTATTTATACAAAACTCGATAACATAAAAAATAATTCGTAATTAGCTCAGACGCGAGCGCAAAAATATAAAAGCGTTTCACGAAATGTCTAGATTATGGGTCGAAAATATGCTTCGAGCTAATATATTAGAAGTTAGATTTGGTTTTGAAACGATTCCCAGATGGAAGTTTGCATAAAGACAAAAAAATATTTGCAACATTACTGGTAAATTTTGAGTTGGGGGCGGGCTTAGAAATTAATTGATAAATTCACGTATAGTCTTGTAGATTTTTAATCATAGATTTAAATTTTTATCTTTTTTTTTTTTGTTACTTTCAAAAAGGTTTTTTGTCTGGTAGTTCTGAAAATCATAAACATGACCACAAGTTACCCACTATTGAAACTTCAAATAGTGGGTAACTATGTCAGCATTGAAACTCAGTTCATTCAAAACTACTTTGATTTCAGAACAAATTAAAATTTGTTAAACCAGTGATAAAACAAAACCATCACTGGTGACATCATGTGGGGGTTATGTTTGAAACGATTTCCGGCGCTACTGATCAAACGTTGTTTTATCTCGTGTAAATGACCGGCGTGGCAGCAGCTCAATACCTTGCTTTCGGTTCCATTTCATGGTCTTTCATAATGGTGATGAATTTGAACAAATTTTGTTACTGAAATTCACTGAACCCTTATATATTTCTTATAATCAAATACCATTCGCGACTTAATGACTTCTCTGCCTTTTTCAACGACTTTACATGATGTGTCCGAGTGCTTAATAAACAAAAAAAAAAAGAAATTTCTCCGTTTTCCATCGCCTTGAATTCTCCTTTTTTCAATTAGCATTAACAAGATCTTGACCAAGTTGTTCTAATTAAGTCTAAGTATTAAGTTCTAAGCGTGTGTACCAATTATCTGTTTCAAGAGTGCGTACTTTATGCATTATTTGGTTGCAAAAAGACACTCCTTAAGGCCAATACTGCGTGACGGCGATGCGATTTTCGCTCGTCGTCACGCAACACATTAAATTTACAATGCACTCGATGCTAAGAGCAATAATGTTCATAGGACAAATGTCAATTAGGTGACGTTTCAAATGTAATTGTTTTTGATTTTTTAAAAGTTTTGAATTTGGATTTTTCCTTCGTCTAGGAAATAAAAGCCCCTACAAGGATTCACGAAAATTTCATTCCAAGTTTATTCAGAATAACCCTAGTACTTAAAAACTAATTAACGCGTTTGAATTTCAAATTTTATATAAGCGCCATATTGCATCTGACCAACGTCACCCACCTCGTTGCGAGGAATTTTCGTTTTTCCGAATATTTCCTGCCTCGCACTGACGCATCGCAATCATTGTACGATGTCGCATACAAATGCATGTTACGAAAAGTGCTTGACATTTGCTGCGAAACTATCGTCGCGCTCACGTATCGCAGTCTCGCGCTATTGTATTTCGGCCTTTACTGCCAATGGTTTTTTTCCGCGATTATTCACTGCGCCAGCTACCGTGATTACTAAGTCGCATTTCGAACTCAGGATCACAGGAATATTTTCGTTATCGTCGGTTCTCGTTGTCCTGCTCTGTTGATTGGGTATTGGATGCATTTGAATCCACGACTCATCCATAGAGAAGATGTTTGCACGCAGCCTTTCACCACAGGCATTGTCAGCGGCAAATCCGAAGTTCTTTTTTTGATTTTGACAGAAATTCAGCCGATCTAGGTTCTTCTTGGAAAGTAAGGGTTGCTTGCGTTGCCTTTAGGCTTTCCGGCTCCACCTGATGATAACGGTTTGCCTCGTCACGTTTTAGTGGTGTTTGGAAAGCTGTTAGGTTCGCGTCCCAACTCCTGGTCTATTTTCAGCCAATGTTTGAATTATTTTTGCATCTGGTGAACATACATACAGCCGGTTTTCCTTCTTCGATATTGCATCATTTTTTAAAGGTTCTTGCTAACCCTAAGTATTCTGCATTTGTAATCAATAGATGCAAGCGTCGAATCGCCATACGTTTTGAATCTGCTACTTTCCCTTATCGTTGCAAAAAAGTCCAATTCAATCCGATGAAGATTCACGATGTTTTGATGATATGTAAAAAAGCAAATAATTACGGGTCGGCATATTTTACTTGTAATTAGGCGTACCTACAAATCCTGATGGAATTTGTGTGCTTGTTTCTACTGGCAATATTTGAACATATTTTTTTACTTGAATCCGTTACAATCTCACTGTCACTCTGAATAATCAGTTCTTATTTGTTTTTAAGTAGTCATGTTCATAGAATCATATTCCGAAAGTGAAGAATCTAAATCAGAAACACGTTTACGAGGAAATAAGACTGATCTTTCCTGATGAAGATTGTCCGACTCCAGTATTGTCATTTTACATAAGTCTTCTTGTCAAAAATGTGAAACATTAATAGTTTCCATTATTAAATCACGTTAATACACCATCTTCATTGTTTGTTTCACTCAAATATTGTTCTTCAAGCGTCAAAGTTACACGTTAAGTTCACATGTCAAGCGTCAAAGTTACGTTAAAAGTTACAAATACAAAATCGTAATTACAAAGAAAGCAGTAACAATGTTAGAATAAATAATAAATTGTTAGAATAAAGAATTTTCGACACTGCTTTACGTTGCAAGCGATCAAACTGCCTTAACGTTTGGTCAGTGGCACAGTGCCATGATAACGTAAGCACGTTTTCCCACTTCAGTGTGCCATGGGGGTACCGGTGACATCACACGTTTTTTTGTTCATAACTAACTTAGTCAAAGCTTTAATAAACTTATTTTATGTACTTATATCGAAAAACATCACTTTCTTATATATTGATTTATTTTTTATTTGAAGTTTAACGTAATTTAAACGCCATAAGGATAATATGAGGTTTTTGAGTTGTAAATTCTCATATTTTCCTTGTGGCGTCTAACGTGTGAAAGCTATTTTATACATCTAATTGATAAAGAAGATAAAGCTCAATAATAGACCGCAAGAAATGCGATAATAAAACCGGACAGCAACTGTGAATACATTAATTCCATAGAAACAAATATAACAATCACTTGTTATGGTGCTTATCATGTCGGTAAGGCATTGGGGTTGGTTTTATAAATAAAACTTCAAATGTGTTCATATTTTATCAAATGATAAATTTACTCCTATGTATGTAATCTAATTTTTTTTGATTGCATTATGGATAATCTTTCCGGTCGATAAAGATACGTGATCACCAACATTTTTTTTTAAATTATCATTACGAACTCGTGAAATTAATCTATATTTACGATAAAAGCTTTTCTTTATGTCACATACTGGTAATCGAATTTTATGGCGAATTTTTAAATGGTCAAGAATAAATAAATTTGAGATGCTCTCATGATGGAATGCACGAATAGATTCAACATAGTATTTTCGATCGTTGGTCATTCTTTACCTTCTTTCTCTTCTCATAGGAAATTTTTGAATTTTATTTCGAAAAATATTCAAGTCATGTTTAGAAAATCTAATGGATGAAGGAAACGCCGCGAATATTCCGCGTAATTATTAGTTTGTGTAACCACTGGTGGTTTCTGTAACGAGATTCCTCTCGTTAGGAAAAGTGCAACTGGCTTCAGAATTGCTGTTATTCATTTCGGCTATTCTTGGCACATTCACTGTATATCATAGAAATGAAATAATGTGTAGCATTCCAAACCCATCGCGATAAATGCATTTAAAATGAAAACAAAATTAGGAGTTCCGGGTTTTAAGTTTTATTATATTTCTCTATTCATTTAAAGAAAAGAAAAAAGTAATCAACAATATTGAACTTGCAGCAAGACTTCAGAGACCAAGTCCAATCAGCCGGCGATAAATTGGTTGTTGTCGATTTCTTTGCACCTTGGTGTGGACCATGCAAAATAATCAAACCTAAACTGGAAGAATTGGCAAAACATTATGGCGATAAAACGCTTGTGCTACAGGTAAAACGTTAATCGATTCTATAGCGTTGCAAACTAATTGAAAATCTTCGGGTTGTATTTCAGGTTGATGTCGATGATTGCGATGAATTGGATGTAGAATATGGTGTTTCCAGCATGCCAACATTCATTTTCATCAAGAATGGTCAAAAGATCGATTCATTTGTTGGCGCCAACGCAGAAAAGCTGGAGCAAACCTTCGCCAAACACGTTGATAGTAGCTCCTAAGAATTTTAAACAAAACAAACAAAAATAAAATTATAAAAGAAAATATTGTTTACACGATAATCATGTTTTTGCGAAGTAATATCACTTATATTCCAAGAGAGAACAATACCATATTAAACTAGTTAATTTAAATCATACGAATACCGGACTCGGGGAAATTATAGAACATTTCGAGACAACTCATGTCCATCGCGCACCTTTTTCCTGCGAAGATGATTGTTCGCGTATAACGCACCGGTCCGAATTTAGAGAACTTTTAATTTTCCTCGTTTCATGTAAATGTAAATCATCATTGGGATTGATTCATCCTGTTCCACTTAAAAAGTAAAAGCTTCAAATGAATCCATGTCAACGATATATTTTCAAATAGATTTCATTTTTCTTTCATTTCCAAATTTCCCTTCATGCGGTTATTGATGGCATTTAAAGTTAAAATATTTTGTTGCAGCGCCATTGCTTGAGTAGATCGTAGATGTTGGACATGTTTGAATAGTTACATTAGAAAAAAAAAGTGAATCTGTAATTCAACGGCTGAAATCAAAATGTTGCCTTAAATCTGTACAAGTTTTTATAGTAAAGGAGTTATTAGGTTGCAATTGAACTAAAAATTTGGTTTGCACTTTTCTTAGATTTTAGTTAAAAGTTCGTTAAAGTCCACATTACTATTTATGCGAACTGTATATAAGAGTTTTGATTGAATAAAGAATGTGAGAAGCACAAAATAAAATTTAAAAGCTTCTTAACGAATCCTTCAATGATCATCGATGATAAAGAAAGTGACTATTTTCAAACCGCTTTATAATAACCGATTGGGAAGGATTTTTTTTTCAATAAATCCTAGACAAACTATTGAACACACATTGTTTTGGGAGGACTGGCTAATGTTTCCTATATACTTGATTTCGATGCCACTAGATTTCTTTATTTCAAAGATCAGCTCAGCTTAAATTGTTATATTTCACGTTACTGCCCTTTATTTATGTGTTTGCCTTAATGATGTAATGTGCATTGAAAAGGATCCTTAAAACGCCCAAAAACTATATTTTGAGAATTTTCGATCTTATTCACTTCAAATTTTGTCTCAATCAGATTTGCTTCGGTAGTTAGGATTCATTTTTCGGCAAGCAACGTGGAGAATTGCGCATCGTTAAATGTTGATAAGTAAATTATTCCAATAGACCGTTCAATGTTCTTCAGGACAAATGGTTACTGTCTACGATATTCGTGTCTATTATGTTGTGCCATAGGTGTCGTACAAAAACAGTTAGGGGAAATCTATAGGACGCTAGATATGTTTTCCGTTTCACTTTCGTTGCGATTGTGACATCAAGAACGTCATGGTGTGCAATCGTTCGACGAATAACGTGGCTCACGCAGTTCCTTATCGTGGTAAGAAAACAGACACTGGAGGGTTAGCTTTAAGCGAATACTTTGTCAAAGAAATAAGAAAGCCAAACCATGGCTCCTGTAGAAATATCACTGCAAACAACTGGTTCATTTCAGTTGGATTGGCGAAATTTTGAACATTTGTTCCGCACTCGCTGCTTAATGTACCACAAATTCTCCGTCTTGAAGCGACCTGCCTGCATGATGCAAGAAAGGCGTCGGTGCAGTAATCAGTCACGATTTCAAGGTGCATTGCCGATGTTGAAAAAGAGGCGAATAAGGCTATCCATGCCTTGCTCGTCGGTCTTTTCCGCCTTTTCACGTTATGGTATCGACGGGACCGGCGTTATCCACACCAGTGAAGAGAAATGCTCGGGATGGCTTGACTGCTTCCATTGGCAGCTTGGTAATGATGTCCTGAGCGATTAAGATGAAGGATCAATCTGCTCGTCAACTTCATAGAATTAAACCTGAATTACGGGTGCAAGACAACGTTTTCTGAGTGGAACCGTGAACAGTGCGATGGTGTTGATACTGAATACCTGACGTCTACAAAGAGATATGTTGCGGAAGTATGAATGAATGTTTTGCAGTGAACTGGCGTTTTGAATTCATGCATTGTTATTTTTAAACGGGCTATTACATGAAGTAGGCGTTTGATCATTAATGAATGGGAGCAACCGAAGGATACATTATGCATTTGGGAGCTTTTTATCTTCGGTTAGAATATTTATCAGGATGGAAAGTTGTTGCTATTGCATTGTCTTCATGCAAAATATCCGCACGTTGAGGATATCCTCTGGCGTTGATGTACTAGTGAGACTTTCGAAACTACTCTTCTTGGTAATTCGGATACACCGTGCTGTAACTCGAAGTAGTTGACTTAAGAATGAAAATTAATCAAAAAACTCCCATTTCATGTTTTCCAGTGGGGTGTGAATGTGGTGTTCGTTTTAAAAATGTTTTTCAGAACTCATTTTTTATGCGCCGTTTGGTACAAAGTATTAATTTCGAAAACACTTTTATGTCGGATTTCGAAAGGAACATTAATATCGAAAATCACTCATCACTATTAAAAATTTTAACCGAGTAACCTATTAAAAAATAGTTTTTAATGTAATTGAAAAATGATAAAAAATAGTGAGTATAAATTGTGAGCTCGTTAAATTAACTTCGATTAAAATATTCATTGTTATACTTAAAAAGATAACGTTTTATTTTTATATGGTCCAGCCATTGTAGATGAACTGATAAGATGATTATTACTTTAGAAAAGGCTTGTTATACCTAAACTGGTGACCCCGACGTGATAGATATTAAACATAGATATTAAACGAAAACTTTTAATAGATCCACTATCTAAAATTTCTTGTAAATCAAGAATTTCAAACTCCAATTCTGAATATTTGGCCATTTTAATTAACTCCATCAATAATTCTAAATTGGAACTTTTATTGAAAACATAAAAACATTATCGTTGATGATGGTTCTTTGAAACCAATTAAACACCCGGTGACTCATCAAATTATAACTACAGGACATCCTATTTCATCAAAGGTCAGACATCTAAGTGGTG
The DNA here is from genome assembly GCA_954870665.1 of Stratiomys singularior. NCBI lineage: Eukaryota > Metazoa > Arthropoda > Insecta > Diptera > Stratiomyidae > Stratiomys > Stratiomys singularior. The sequence continues at coordinate 108,072,408 of OX940879.1, read as the reverse complement.
ATAGGTTATCTGATGCCAAAAAAGACTTTGATAAAATGCTGGCTCTTGGCATATGTCGTCCTTCAAAATGTCCATGGTACTCTCCTCTTCATCTGGTTAAGAAAAAAAAATGGTGAATGGAGACCATGTGGTGATTACAGACGTTTAAACTGTATAACAGTCCCAGATAACTATCCCATACTACACATACAGGATTTCGCAAACAATTTATTTGGTTGTCGTGTATTTTCAACTTTAGATTTGATTAAAGCTTATCATCAAATTCCAGTTGAACCATCTGACATAAAAAAAACTGCAATATGTACTCCATTTGGCCTTTTTGAGTTCACAAGAATGACTTTTGGATTGTGCAATGCTGCGCAGACCTTCCAAAGGTTTATGCACTCAATTCTTAGAGATCTTCCTTTTTGTTTCGTCTACTTAGACGATATTTTAGTAGCATCAAAAGATGATCACGAACATCTAAGTCATTTAGAGTTACTTTTCAATAAATTGAGTGAATATGGCCTTATAATCAACTTGGAGAAGTGTTCATTCCTGAAAGAGGAAATAAAGTTTTTAGGACACTGGATTAGTAAGGAAGGAATCAAGCCATGTCCGGATCGAGTAAATTTAATTCAACATTTTAAAAAAACCCGAAACCATTAAACAATTAAGACGATATTTAGTTATGATTAATTTCTATCGACGCTTCATTCCAAACGCTGCTGAAATACATGGTCATTTAAATAAATTTATTGTTGGAAGCAAAAAAGATGGTAACCAAAAAATAAACTGGGATAGTGTTGCGGAAGATGCGTTTGAACAATCTAAACAACAGCTGTCCCAATCAACACTGCTTCATTTTCATTCTGCAAATGCCCAATTATCACTTGCAGTAAATGCATCCGACTTTGCCATTGGAGGTGTTGTTCAACAGCAGTTCGAAGGGTCATGGCAACTTCTTGGTTTTTTCTCAACCAAATTGTTACCGTCACAAGCGCGCTACAGCACCTATGATAGAGAACTTTTGGCAATCTACTACTCTATTAAGCATTTCAGACACCTACTAGAGGGTCGTCCATTTGTTATTTTTACCGACCACAAACCTCTAGTTTATGCTTTTCAACAAAATCCGGAGAAAGCTTCTCCCATACAAACAAGGCATCTTAATTACATCGCGCAATTCTCTACTAACATACGTCATATTTCAGGATCTAACAATTTGGTCGCAGATACCCTATGGCGGATAGAAGTGACCAATTTGCCTCCTTCTATTGATTTTGAAGAAATTGCGCGGGCTCAACAAGACGACCCAGAATTAATTTCTTTGATAAATAACCCGTCGTTTTGCTTTAAGAAAATTAAAATTGCCGATACGAATGTTGAAATTTTTTTTGTGACACTAATCAAAATTCAAATAGACCTTTTATACCTATTCAATTAAGGCAACAGGTCTTTGAAAAAATTCACAATCTTCATCATCCAGGCATTAAAGCCTCCCATTATATGGAGTAAAATGAAAGCCGACATTAAAAATAGAGTAAAAGCGTGTTTAAATTGTCAGAGATCAAAAATCACAAGACACGATCCTTCACCTTTTTCCAATTTTGAGCTTCCTTCCGAACATTTTGAAACTGTTCATTTGGACATTATTGGTCCATTCACTCCATGTGATAGTTATAAATATTGTCTGAGCATTATTGGTCGCATGTCAAAAGACGGAAGCCATCCCTATGATAGATTCTACTACACAGTCAGTGGCACAGGCCTTCATAAATAATTGGGTAGCTCGATTCGGTATTCCAAAGTGACAATTGTCACAGACCAAGGAGCTCAGTTCGAATCAAAATTCTTCAAGGAATTAGCAACCCGACTGGGGTTTAAACGTAAAAGATCTTCTCCTTATCATCCCCAAACAAACGGTCTGCTTGAAAGATGGCACAGAACACTTAAAGAAGATCTACTCTGTCAGGAATCACATTCCTGGTATGAAGCATTATCTTTCGTTCTTCTAGGACTCCGAACTACGCTCTCTGACCAAAATGAATTCTCACCAGCAATGATGTTATATGGCGAAAACATTCGCGTACCGGGAGAATTCCTCAACGAATAAAAATCTACCATAATTTAGTTAGGAAACTGCAACATTTCATTAACCATATGAAACCTGTAGAACCCTCCAACAACTCAAAACATAAAGTGTTTATATTCAAAGATCTCAAGACATGTTCTCATGTTTTTCTTAGAAAACCACCAATTCAAAATTCTCTCTCTCAACCATATAGTGGTCCCTACCAAGTACCAATAGTTTTTAATGTAATTGAAAAATAATAAAAAATAGTGAGTATGAATTGTGAGCTCGTTAAATTAACTTCGATTAAAATATTCATTGTTATACTTAAAAAGATAACGTTTTATTTTTATATGGTCCAGCCATTGTAGATGAACTGATATGAAAAACTCTAGGCATAGGTGCAGGTTCTCTTCAACGTCTTCAGATGACTGGTTCGCAAAAGTTATGAAGCGATTTGGGCATGGTGATTGTTTAGGCATTAACCATGAAGGACCTTTCTATCATAACAAATATTTCTGCAATTCTGTACTTGATAGGTCCCGCGTAGCTCAGTCAGCAGGGTTTTTAATAGCTGCGATATGCCTCCATTGTGTGTTTGGCAAGGTTTCGCGACTAAAATGAATCCGTTTATAATGGAATTTCATCCATCGAGAAGGATGATTATTTTTCTAAGTATAAACTATAGATTAATCGGTTCATAGATAGCCGGGAGAGGTTGGTAGATATAATACCTTGACGCAATGTTTTCTTAAATTGGTAACTAATACAGCAGCTTATAGTTTCAAGGCCTATAATGATACAAGGAGAATCTCCCAAGTTTGTTGCTTCAGTGCTTGAGTAGTGAGTGAGGCTTTATCCCTCTCTAATTCTAAAGTCCACAGCTCTCGGTAAATATCTTCACTTTGATTAAAGATGGTACCCGTATGCTAAGAGGACCAAAGAACCGAACGATTTTCGATAAAACCGACTGCTTGGTGGTTGGAAAAAATTATCATGGAGTTAAGTTAATTTGGAAAACATGAAATTATGTATTCCCGGTTAATTTAAGAACACAGAACATCTGGTCTTTGATAAAAAGAGATTCTGTTTTTATTTTGAAATCTGGTGAATGTAGCTCAATATTTAGGGAACGTTATGGACCGACTTTCTCATTGGAAATCCGCCCGCCATACAAAGTTGAGCTTGCTGACTTGCCTCTACGTTATATTATATATGTAGTAATACAATGGCAATATATAATCCGAGCTGCGAGAAAAAAAACTCCATTATTTTTACGGGATCTGCAAGAGTTTATTTAGTATCCGAAACGAATTGTTCTATTTGGGACAAATATGCATCATTTTGTTATATAACTTGTGTTAAAAAAAAGTATGCTAGTTTTTATTAAAAAGTAATGCCTCTGTGAGGTGTACAATCTGCATAAATAGTAAAGTAAGTTCAATTGGATAAAGTATAGGCAGATAGAAGTTGATGGCTCGATCAGTGGGCTCAGCTAGCTTGAAATGGTTGATGAGGGCAGCACGGCAGAGATTCCAACGACGGCGGCGGCTCAGCTGACGGAGGAAGCTATAACGTTGTGGCAGGTGGTACAATGATTGCTGGTGGCAATCACCGGCGTTGAGTGCACCACACGGATGTTTGTGCGCTGAAATAGAAGGAAATGCAATTCTGTCAATTGTAGAGTTGACAGACCAAAATTGCTGAAGGATGTTTGACCATCGCTTGCTGGGTAGGCAGAGTTAGAAACTGCTTGATAGAATGATCCTAAGAGGATCTCTGTAGAAGTGTTCAGTCTGCGAGGAGACTCTTCTACAGAACATTGGAAAGAATGGTCTTGTGTTTGATCTCTGTAGAGGAGATTCGCCTCGGAGGAGACTCCTCTACAGACCTAGAAATAGACTAGTCTGCGTGGAGACGTTCTGTCAGCGTGGTAGAAACTCTTAGTCTACGTGGAGGCTCATTTCCAGAGTTTGAAATTTGGGAATTCAATAATGAAATTTCTTTATTTACTGATTCCAATTTGGCACGGATGTTAGCATGATCGCATGCATTTGAATCAAATGATGTTACCAATTGCAGTGGGATTTGTTTTTGAGCTTCCGATAACGATGGTAGCGAGGACTTTGAAGAATATGTGCTCGGTTCGCAATCCAACGAAAGCGACATCCCTGTATTCTGATCCCTATCGTCGCAGTAGATAGCAGAATCCAAAAATTCATCATCTGTACGGACACACCGGCATTAATCTGAATTATTTGATCGCCTTGACGTAAGCGGCCATCTCGAGCAGCTATGCAATCTAGAAGTATATTACAAATATAAATGTCACCGCATCCATTATCTTCACAATCGTCTTCTTCGCCTTTCATTATATCATCACTATCAGGTTCGCCCTCTTCTGATGTCGATGCTGAGGTAGAATCATTAACTGAGCTACAGCTGAAGTTTAATCCCAACTTTTCGTCACTTTTGGGCCTTCCTTAAAGTGACTGCCTCAATATCGATCCCCGGAACCAAACAGTGTGAAGAAATGCAATGATTGTCCAAACACTGTTATGAATTAAAGACATAAAAGAAGTCACTGTATTCACAGCCACGGCACTAAAATCACTGCGCGAAGGTGAATCACAATAAACTGGCTAAAGAACCATCAGAAGGAAGAGATGTTTCCGCGATGGATTCTTATCTAAGACTGACTGTTTTAGTCTTAAGGAGAAGGGGTTTTAGTACAGAACAAAGAGGAAAATTGTAGGAGAAGGGGTTTTTTGGTGGTGGACATAGTCCAGATGAGTTGAAGTAGTTGCACGTGTGAGAATTGCATGTTTTCCACACGTGGACTGCCAGGCGTCTTGGCTTTGTTTTATGGCCGTGAGAAAATGAAAGTTTGGGATGGATCTCTCTATATACGAAAAGGGTATTTGTTGAAAGGGTATTTGTTTATGGAGGATTCGCTTACATCTATATACGAGCTGTTTTTATGATTTCAACAACTTGTTTTCTTGCTTCATAATGCCTTTTTATAATTTACTTCTTGAGCTTGCTGACGTCGCTCCGTCGAAAGCGCCCTCAACGTATCGCCCTTTCATATGAATATCAACAGCAGAACGAAACTCTGTCCCTTCAAGGCTGGTTGATTGTAAAATCGATCACTGAGCGAGAAACGGGCCCAGGTGAGATCATACGTGACGGCTTTAAGTTCATATATGACATCTTTTTCGCAAGCATTTCGTTGATTTTCGATTGATTTCCAATAGAGGCTGTTGCCTACTAAATGAATCGCACTAACAACTCTACAGTCCGGACTAAACTTTGCATATCCTTCGAATTCTCCAAACAAATGGAGTCAACTATTGTGTTTTTCTGAAAAATAAATACGAAGAAATTTAGACATTATTACGATTGCTTTCGTATTCAGTTTATTTTTCCATCTTTTCTTATCTTTTGTCAACAATATCATTTCTTCTTTAGTCAACCGTTTCGTCAATTAAGATCACACACCCGAATCACAACTTACATTATATGACAATATAAATATGTACTTCAAAAATAGTTTATCTTATTAATTAAAAATTACATCACATCACATTCATTTGTTGCCAGTTAGCTGGCAACCGGCGCTTATATAACTGAAGAAAGATGTAAGTAATACTTAGTGACTAGAGTGTGGCGCATTAAGTGTAGTTACTCGTATGTACATAGTAATAATTACAACTAGAACTTTTACATGAATTTTACGCGTTGCCTACATTAAGTTAAAAAATTTAAATTAAAAATATTATCAGGCGCGCAGAAGAATGCATTTTCGCTTGTAAGACGTTTGTCGCGAAGGCAATCACCTCACATCACGTAGCGAGTGTGATTCTTCCGTTTTTGTGCACAAGGTTAGGCTGCATCCTTGGACAGGTTGTTGCAGTATAACTGATTGCTGTTGCTGGTGGATGGGTGCGATTGGAGGTGGTGATTGAACTTGATTGTCTTTCACCTGAACAAGCAAGGCTGGATTCAACTTGATGGCATCGTCGTACGTTGGCGGTTCTATAATAACAGCTTCATAAGCAGGAGGTTTTTCGGATGTTGGCGTTGAACCGGGCATATTTATAACATGTATCGAGTTTTCCTGAGAAGAAAGTGTAAGAATTAATAAGGGCTTTTTAGTTTTGTCTTCAAGCAGCGCAAATTTTAATTGGATATAAAGTTCAATCTATGAGACTGGTTATCCTAACGAAGCAAAGTACTGCTTTGCACTATAGCATTTAATAATAATAACAAGAGGTAACTTATTTGCTACTCACATCTGAATCATTCCCGCCATTCGGGGGGTTGTGAAACCAACAACACATAGCCGAACAAATAAGCAGCGCACCACCTGAAATGAAAGTGCACAATAGTCATCTGTGTCGCGTCGGAATTATTTTGATTTAATTTATTTACAGATTATGCAACTGATGCCCAAGTAACGAACCGGCAATCCGTAATTTTCAGTAAGTCCTAACCAATTAACAAGTGCCCCACAACAAAGTAGGATAATACCATAACGGTAAGGTCGCTGTGATCGTCGCGTGTCCTCAACTGCCATTACTGAAAAATATATGCATAGAATGAATGAGCTTGTTTTTCGCAAAAAAATTTGGTTAGATTTTAACAACAACTAAAAAAATTTCACTCGTGTTAGTATTGAATAAATTACGCTCGTAAACTTAAACGACAACAATATTCCAGTACACTCCTCAAATTTAGACATGGGCCAAAGAGGACACGCGTCTTCTATTTTCTTATTACCTTGACGAGCCTTATTAGATACTCTTCACTACAGTGACTGAATTTCATCTGTTCAACCCCCGTTGATTTAGTTGTTTGCAAAAACAACATAAAAACAAAAAAAAAAAGAAAATGTTATCAGCAATTAGTTAGAAAAATTTCGAGATACCATTGTTGACGGCAGTTATCTTTGCGCGAAAGTTATCTGCAAGTATCTTTGAGATATGACATTCGTAGGACATTTTAAGAAAACTCTTTTGTTCGCTTGGACGTGCATGAATAATTGTAATAGCGAAATTTAGTTGCGCACGTTTTTTTTTGTTATACGTAAACAAACGACAAAATTAAATTGTAATGCAAGTTAAGGAGATATCTGTTAGATAAAATTATAAGATATCCACGCGTATGTGAAACTGAAAGAGGGTGTGTGTATGTGTCATTAACAACTTTAATTTGTGATTAAATTTCATAATTATTCCTGTTAATGTGATCTACCTTGAAAAGAATCAAAGTAAAAGACAAAACCAGTTGTAGGTTGTTGCATGATAAGTTGTTGAAAACGCACTTTAACTTCCTTATCTGTTCGGAATTGTTCTATGTTATAATTTATGATTTCTACTGAAATTTTATTTGAGTCGGAAATTTTCCTTTGCGATGTGAGAATGTGCGATGTGAATGCTTTATTGTCGATATAAAATTTTCATCATTTGTCTCCTAATGAGTTGTTAACATACTTTGTACGTCGATATGAGAAATACCAATTTAGATAGAAACAGTGCAGAAGAAAGTGGTTACTGGAGATATATAGAAAATTTTCGTTGAATATGGACATGGTGAAATTTTTAAAATTTCAGGTTTCATTGTATTAAAAGACATAAAACTATTCTGTTTTAAGATATTTTGCCTATAAAATTTAACGTTTTTTTATTTAATTCGCTCAAATACCGAATTAGTTGGTCTTTTAAGCCTAGAAAATCTTATGTGAAAGCCACACATGGTATTAGTGGGATTTTTTTATTGATTAAAAGGGAGACATTGCGGTTAGGGTTTGGTAATAATTTTCGAATGAAAAAAATAATTGGAGAGTAATTTTCTATAAAGGGTAAAAGGAATTTGTACTGTGAACTTGAAAATGTTTCTCCAAAAGCAAACATGACTTTAGTACTTAATTCATTTATTGTGTATTTAAAAAATATCCAATTGTTCTTCTCTTATATCCAGATTTTTGGCCCTACAGTATTTAACAATTTCGTATTACGGCACCAACCGGGCCTGAGTTAGAAGTAGACATCAATATAATTCATTGTATGGATATCACATTGATTAGGAGTTGGTAAACATTGAAAATGATTGAAATGGTGCTTGATAAGTGCATTGTATTCCTCATCAAAATATCATCTCAAAAATTAACCAATTACTGATGAATTAATCCGATAATAAATCGAATATAATACCGATATACGGACATAAACCAATAGATCGCGCGTAAAATTTCTTTTTAAATCCGATGTTTACTATCTTCCCATAACACTATGCAGAAAAGCACAAAAGCTTGTCACAACGTTGTTTTCCATTCGCAATAAAAGTCGCTTGAATCCTCCTCGCAAGTTATTCAATACAATTTACTAAATTTATTATGCACTCAAACATTTTCTCTTGACAATTGCATAAATTTCAACCGTTGGTTTTAACTTGTAAACCAAAATTCCATTTGTACAGATAAAAAGTTTTCTACCATTTCAGCAGATCACACAGGACGAATAGTTAATGAAAGGCATGACAATCAACGTCACAAAACCAATTTGTTCGCTTAAACGTGAGCATTTCGTTAGCTGCTTATTAGCAGGAAAATCTACCAAATTTCTATTCTTGTCCCCATTATCAGTGCTAAGTGAAATTTTTCGATTGTTTCTATGCAATGGCAGTTTAAGCGTAAAATCGGCAACGAGGTGAGTCAAAAAGTCGAAAAAATGGATGACACAACATTTTACCAAAGTCATAACTTTACATCAGCCATTTGTAATGATGCAATCTATTTGCCTGCAGTAATGTGTTATTAAATAGGCATGCGTTGTGTCTTCTTACCCCCTCAAACTTATCAGCGGGACGTTTAGTATAAAGACTTATTTTATCCGAGAAATGACTCAAACAAATTCTTTGATACACCTTTAAGAAAAACAACTCATCCACTATGTACGTTAATTGTAGCTTAATAACGACGGCAAGCTCTGAACATATTCTGCTATCAGCCATACGCTTCCATGCACTTGGAAATCTAAATATGCTCGTCATGTTGTCGTCCTTCAAATTGATCTAAAGGATACTTGTTTATCCGATGGAAATACCTCGCTGTAGTGGACGTAAATGTTTTGAATTCCTTCTCGTGCTCTTCGAAAAATTTCCACATAGTCATGGTCAAGATTGATTCGCTCAAGGATACGAGCGTAAGCTTCTGTTTTAGGATTACCATGCAATTTGATAAAGTGCATTGGATAAATAACAACAGACTAAGACCCAAAGATGGATGAATACAGCGAATTACGTGAAAACGAAAAACTTAAAAAGGAAATCAGAGAGAGAGAGAGAGGGAGAAAGGATGAAAAACCAGCTGCGCTCGACATGTTATCATTGGCAAATCTCTTGGTATCAACCATCGGGATGGATGAATTTGTTTCAACCTTCAATAAAAGAAAAAAATACGGATTGCAAATGAATATTTGCACGTTTTTTTGTGGATGATGAATGGAGAGTTAAAAATAAAATTACTCAATTGGTTAATGCGATTTTAATTACATGCTGATTGAAATTTGCATTTTGGGGCTGTTCAAGAAAAAACAAAATAACAAACGAAATACTACTAAGAATAATTAAATGGATGATGATTGAAATGAATGGTCTCGATATAATGAAAGGGCAAGGTAAAAGGATTTAATTAGAGAAAGATTTTGCAAGATATCTTTCTAATTATCTTGATACGCTCATGTCCAAGTAGAAATATTTGAGTCCTCGAGTGCCAACTTTGAAGTAAAACTTGGCTCGACTTATAGAACAACCTAGATTTAAGATAAACACTGATAGGTAGCTTTCTTATGAGATTCCCGTCATTATCATGCATTTTCGAAATCATATTCATTATTTTTCTTGCATTCGGTAATCCAGATGGTGTTGTGGGTATATCATTTAAGTTTTATGCAACAGGCTTAAATATATCTGGATTTATGTTCCTGGCAACTTGCTTCCAGCATATACCTTTTGGGTAATAACGGAATTCTATCAATCTCATTTGAATATTTAATCTTGAACGTAGATAGCTTCAAGACACCATAAAATCCAGGTTGTAAAATTTAAGACTTTAAAACATATGTTTTTACATTTCTGTTCCATGGCTGGTTTCAACCCTTAAAGTTCGACATGATGTAGCGTTTGAAATGGGTGCGATTCTTCACATAAAGAATATCACCTTGGACCGCTCTAAAGTGCAGGAAAATGCGAAAGGCTTTTAGTAATTGCTTTACTTTCTATCCGTTCCTGTTGGAAGAAGGACATTCCTAGGACAAAGCCACAAGTAAGACAGACTGAAAAAGCCTGATTCAAAGTAATATGAACAAAAGCTCCAGGGTATATTCACGCGGAGACAGGAAAGCTATTCTGTTGGTAAACATATTACTCATGCCACTCCAAGTCTGAAAAATAGTGCGTAATAGCATTCATCTTTCAACAAAAAACATAATTAGAATAATTTATTAAAACCCTTGATCAATGAATAGTAATAAAAAATTATTATTAATCATTGATCAAGAGCATCATCAGACTGGCTCTTAACTGACACAGCTCCTCAGCAGCTGAGGGTAATTTCAGTCTCAGCACAAGATTGAAAAGCGACGGTTTTCAAAGTGGGGTATTATGCACGGATATCGCGGGTAATCTCTGTTACAACTTTATCACATCCGAAAAACGGGCAAGTCGCTGTTTATATCTTGACGCAAGAATACTCGAGTTGCCCTCGGATTGTTTAGTAGATAAGATTTAGCAGATGAGGACAAACAGCGCTGCATGTAACATAGCTTACGAGTCAAATTTCGATTCCTTTGTGAGTCCCATCACAAAGAAGAGCATCTTCAATCGTTTCATTGCATAGAGAAAGGTGAAAGTCATGAACCCAGCGCAAAACTACCTTTGCGCTGTAGTAGTAAATTTCAACTACCAACTACGAATAATTAGCTTACATTAGAATAATCATTGTTAAACTTACTATAATGTTAAAAAATGATTATCTTTATTGCTGTTGCTGCTTGGATTTCGCAAAATGATGGTTAGGTTCCGATTGATTGAAGTGTATTTGATAAGTTATGGCTTCCTTTGTTCGCCAAAACTTGATTTGATAAATGAAAACAATATGTTTTTAATTATCTATGAAAAAACTCCATGAAAATATGAATATTTCATTGTGATGCTCCATGCTAAGCTATTTTGAATTATTAAAACTTTGTGGATTATCATACTGTCATCTATATTCCATTATTCTATTAGCCAATATTACTGAGTTAGGATGTAGTCCAACGATAATGAATTCTTTGGTTTACCAACGTCAATAGAATTTTCCAGTGTTATTGTTGTAGGCATTCGAAAATATTTCAAGGATGCTCTATACCGTTCATATGTGCACGTATAATGTGTACGTAAAGCATGAAATACGTATGGGGGTAAATGGAAATTTATGGAAAACTAAACACTTCTGTTGATAAACTCAACGTAGATTTCCAAGTAAATTTTCTGGTCAGCCATCGACATCAATGCAATTCATTCATTTATTGAAAAGATATTTCAAGTCTCCTTCGTAAATATATAATGAAAAGTAGAATCTATAGTGTAGTAATTAATGAATGAGTTTCAAGTCTGTAAAATATTTATATAAGAAATTGTACAAAAATTTTTGAAATGTTTTATGCCATTGATATTTTAAAATTTTCATTGGCAATTCATTTAATTGAAATGTTATCATCAGGTGGAGGATTGAATTGCACTTAAGAGTTTTTCGTCCTGTTTTCGTTTGGGTCTTCGGTTTGGTTGTTTTCATTTTTTAATATATTTGATATTTTTAACTTGTTTCTAGTAACTAGCAATACTTCTAATATCAGGGGTTTGGGAGAGAATCGTTTTTAAATAGAGATTATTTCAATAGCTTTGCAATAAGGAATAAGTGATAAGTTTCCGCGTTATATATTTCGTTCCTAATATGTTTGAACCTGTTTTCGTTGATTGAGTCTTTCTAATTCTTTCAATCCTTAGCCAGAAAAGAGCAAAAACCTGCAGGAAGACTAAGAAATTATTTTTTGTGTACCTGCTTATGTTTGTGAGCTTAAAATTCGCCATTGATTAATTTCATGCATACAGCGATCAAAGCCATAAAGAAAGCCATCAGTCTCTTGAAAACTCCTGGTCTCGACACAAAATTTTCATATAAAATTGAAATCAAGACATTTTGAAAGTATAATACTTGTTTTACTTGGGATTAAATTGCTCAATTTTCGGGTCATGGGAATGCAATGAGTCCGTTTCATGTCTTATTTGATCCACTTAGATACCGCCAATGAAACCTAACTACTTATTTTAAAATCTCTTTCTAAAATCATTGATAAAGAATAGTAGATTAGTTGTACAAATAATGGACAAATCATTTGCAGTGCAATATATGTTAAAATTTAGTGATATTAATCGTTGGTGACTCGTTGAGAGAGCTGGTCACCATGGTTCACCGGATTCAATCCTATTACTGATAGTGTAGCTTTGGTTTATCTGCTAAACGAATTCAAAGTTGGTTTTGGTTCAGGTTAATGCTGGATATCAAACATGTATAATAAATTACCAACTACACAAGGGAGATGTAAACTACATCCTTAAATGAGTTGTTGTCCTTGCGATGCTTTAGCTTGTCTTAATTCCGGCTTCATATTTTTTTTTTAAAGCAGGGTATAAATGAAACATGCACATGACAATTGCAAAAAATAAACAATTGGTATCTTGCAGAAGTGATTTTCCTTGAAATTTCAAAAAGAGAAAGCAATATAAAGCATATGGATATGCTGACTAACAGTCAAGCGAAAAAAGTACCAAACATTGTATTCATTTGAAATGATTGTATATTCAGTGGCATATACGTCATTCATATAATGTAAAGTTTCTTCCTTCATATCCGCAACATCATCACTTTCTCAGATCGCGGGAAAGACCGATCGCAATCAAGCTGAATTCATTTAAAATTTGAATCATTCACTAGTTCCTGGTAAAGTGTGAACGTGTCCATATTGAACTTTTTATTTGTTTTACGACGTCACTAACAATTCAGTTGTTTCAACAGTTCTTGTACGACGTGTGAGTCACCGTTCGATAATTGGAAACCCTATCTTATGTTATTTTCTTTAAGATGTTGGCTGGCGAAACCGGTTAATCAAACGCGCAAAATATTATTGTTTTTCGGCTTACACCTTATCGAGCCAAGCAATCACGAAAACATACAATAAAGACAACCCAAGCCTCATGTGTGACCTACAATAGTCGGAAGCGAAACAAAAATAATATTTTCAGATAATATAAAAACGAAACCAGATGGAACGACGCGACTTAGCAATGTTAATTAATTACACTTGTTAAATTCGGACTCTATAATCGCAAACGTTTTTTTGTTAACATACCGTGCGTATCTCTAGCACCACTGGCAATTGTGAACATGATAGCGTCTCGTTGCGCCGTTTTTAAGTTTTTTTCTGGTTCAAGTTTGTCAAAAGGATATTCACCCGTCGACGGGTGAATGAAGAAAACTTCTGAATCAGCTCCTCGTTAATTGCTCCTTCTCAAATTCTCGACACTTTCGGTTGAAGTAACTGAGAATTTAAACACCATCTACACGATTCACAAGAACTAACTGTTTCATGTTAACACGATTCGCAAAAGGATAACTACTAATCGCAGTGTTCCATTGTCTTCAATTGCAGTAACAATGTTGCGAAATTCACACTTTTCACGACACAATTCAAGAAGTTAAGATGCAAGATTAAGGCCAAGCTGAAAGATCAACGCGTACGTGAGAATCCAACTGTCTTAAGTCTGCTGTTCGCTCTTCTATTTCACTGTGGTCTGGTTATAATTCGCGATTTTATTAAAGATAAGATGCAGCGCACGGATAGAACTTACGTACTTAGTACACACTCGTGTTATCAAGTCAAATACGTAGAACACATACAGACACTTCACGACACTTTCATGTGAAGAAAGGCGGCGATGTGAAGAAAAGCCGCGGGAAATAGGTATTCCCGCAAAAGCTTAGTTGTTGCAGGTATTGTTCCTAATTTGATAGCGGCTTTCTTGTCCTATGGCAAATATTAGCTTGACCGGAAAACGCAGTTATTGCACTATCGATCAAATGTGGAATAAGACCATTAAGACGCGATCCTGGTAGAGCAAACTATAGGTTGCGACAGCGGTAATGAAATAGCCGATACTAAACACTGAAAAGCTCGTAACGGCCGCTTTATGGTACGAACCACAGATACAGATGCTCAATATTTTACTCGTGAGGGTGCCACTTTATTGCGCTTTCTATGGGCGAACTTGGTTTGTTGCGATGGATTTCGTTTTCGCCACCATTGTTGCGCTGGTACTGGAAAGGTGAACTAGTATCAAAATTTTGGGTTTGTTAACTGGTTTTCTTTCTATGCTGCTGAACAGTTGGTAAACAAGAAACTTATGACAAAGATACCCAAGATATATTTGTAGTTTCATAGATTATTAATCTTGGACATCATAACGTCCAGTAGCGGCTGTCATCATTGGAATTCTAGACGTAGCTGGTATATATTAGTAATATTATTATTATTCTGCTGTTGTTAGTACACACGTAGAATTCATGAGGCGCGGAATTGATGAAGTCGTGTTGAAATTGTGCAATATGTTATATACGTTGTTTCGGATCAACGGTTGGTGCTGATGAAGACGTGTATGGGTTTCAGGAGACCCAAGCGAAAAACATGCGCGAATAGAGCATATCCAATGCTGTAATAAACGGAGGAATGAGGAAGATTAAAAAATACAATTTGGATCCTATTCGGCAGATCAGATTACTAGGCTGGATTGAATGCTAATTGGTAAGGTCTGAAGTTCGTTTGGAAAATCGTGAGAACATCTGATTACGGTCAGGGTTAACAATTTGAGCGGATAAAAAAAATGGCCACACTATTTTAGCATTTAGTTTTACAAATGACGTACGTGTCTTCCATGGTAAATTTGCAATTTACCAAGCGGAGCTTGTGTTTTGAACTCTCTTCGTCTATGCGTAGTTTTCAACTTTAAACATACCATATATATATAAGAAGGCAACGGCAAAGAATATTAATGGCCCATTGATTTAGGTTATGGTTTCATTAATTGAGTCAATATTTGCGCTAGTTTCCCACTGAAAAGCTCTCCGTTTCTACATGAAATTTTGCAGGTTTTTTATTTTGTTTTTATTTTTCCAGTTCTTTCTATTTTTATTTAAATATAATGACAAAAGGAAAGAAGGCTGATTTAAATGGTTGGACATATAGGCCGTGAGTTGAGTCCACAGTAGATTTATTGACATTGATTTCAACCTATATTGAGTGTATTATGTAATATACTTTGTCAAATTTGCTATATTTGTCATATAAAGAAAATTACAATCAATGCGTCGCAGACACTCCTCTAACTTAATCGCATAAAGGCTGTTTTAGGCTGTCTGTATTTTTCAAGTCGTAGAATAATGCAAGAGACTATTCGCTAATTAAAGTTAATGTGTTAAATGATATTCATTTTTTTTTCATTGATTTCCTCTTCATGGTTTGTTTTTCTTTTGGATTTGACTATTTAGCAGTTTTCCGAATAATTTTGAGGTTTCAAGATTATATTTAGGTAAATGCTATTCATAGCACAATTTGCGGTGAGCCAAATGTTTTACATATATACAGCCAAATGTTACATAAGATTATTCCGAGAAGTGTTCCTTATACTCAGATTTAAGTCGTTCAGATTTAAGAAGCCAATGCCATTTAATCAACTAGCTTATTAGATTATCACATTATCTTGTATTCTAATTTTAGACAATTTGAATATTTCGGTTATTGTCACTTTGTGGTATAAATGAATGAATATTATTATTGTTAGTTACTAAGGAATTTACTTCTTCCATTATATTTCTAGGCCAGATAGCCTTTTCATAGAGTCACAGTATTTTGTATAATATTTCAGACGCAACTGGAAATAAGTCCTCGACATAATTCTGTAATACTAAATTGTAAGTACTGAAAAACGAAAAAAAATCAAAATAAACTCAACTTTCATATTTGCTGCTGAGAATTTTCGGTACCCCAATTTGAGAAGAAAGATGATTTTTTGAAAGAATAATTTATACAATAAAAAAAGGGTGAACACGAGAAGGGAGAGCAATTGTCACGATGAAATGATAAGCCTTTGTGATCACAGCACAGTCTGTTCTGAACCAAAGAGTGCAAGTGTGGCCCTGAAAAAGTTTTGTTATCTTCAAAAGCAAAGAATTTTCCGAATTGATCTTGCAAGACTTTGATTCACACCAAAGGTTCACGAGCTCAGTCTTTAGAATATTGAATGTTCAAGTTTGTTTTACTAATCTATAGGTGTACAATAGAAGTGATTTCACTCAATTGGGAGGATATGTAATCGACTTCATATTAAAACCTAAACACTAGGCTATTCTCTTCAGTATTCGATGGAATGGAATGAAAAATTTTCGTTTCAATATAACGAACCAACAAAAAAATACGCTCAAAACTACAGACGGAACAAAATTGAAGGGAAACGATGAAAAATCGTTCCGGAAACTCAATAATATAAGTACGAAAGCTATTTAAAATAAACGATGTTTTGTCTAGTGGATGATATTGCAAAAGAAAATATTTCTACTGATGTTTTCATTTCAATATTTCATTTTCTTTTTAAGATAAGCTCGTGCTATTCTGATCCCCCATTCTTACTGTAATCATTGGCAAATAATAGATATTCAATCACTGAATTTCCTTCCCAGTCCGAATATATAGTGACCGTCTGTATTAAAGTAGCCTTCTCCATCTTACGCTTCTTTACTGGCTTTTGCCCCTTTTTCAAAACTGCATTTGTTCTTTTTTAGATTTTGGATCATTATATCGATTCGTGGTTTCATCTGCAGCGACGATACGCGAAGAAATATCTTCTCAAAATCTATGCGATTACCAACTCGATAAAGTTATTTGAGCAAATAGTTTCTAATATGTTCCTGGATCATTCTCAATGTTTCTGCAATCCACTTTATTTTTATTCAACTGTTCTTCAGCATGAAGTTATTACATTGGCGATATTTTCGATATTGTAGTGACTATTAGCAGTGTAATCAAAATCATTTTGTGTCCTACCAACAATAGAAATATTGCAAAATCAACCAGGATATGTTTCAGAAAAATGTTCTTGGGAAAAATCGCAAAAAATGATCCATGTCATTTCAATATTTCCGTGCCTATCGTGTCGGTCAAGTTCAATAAAATTTCAATTTGCTTGTGCAAGTCGTAATGATGTTAATTTCATTCATAAATACTCTTCTGCCCATGTAATCAACCTTCCAAATATACGTCAAGTTTATCCAAATACAGTAAATTCGTGCGGCAACAATCATTTATCTTACCTATAATAATTTTTGTAGTCACCAGAATTGTATCTTTTGATTAGCTTGCTTTATGATTCTTTTGTATTATGTATTTGTTTCTGTTGATTTTGAATTTTATTTAGAAGAAGGTGGATCTTGTCATACCCAAATTAGCGCACGTTACCTAAAATTATCTCTAACTATTTTTTTATGACTTCACGTGCTTTAACGCTTTGACGCAATTTCGCGCATGGTGTAGTAGGTGCGAACTTTTCGGAAGTTTAATTGAAGATTTGCCTCACTGAATATTTATTCAGCGATGGCTAAAATCATCTGTGCAACAATTAATGCGATACAAACAAAGTCTTAATGCGAAACAAATGCATTTCAAGCAGATACAAGAGTTGTTCTTCTTTAGATTACTGAAGATGAAAATTACACAAATACTCAATCAGATGAGTGAAAATCTAAATTCTCTAAAAATTATCCAAATGTGGGATGTTTCTTTCTTTTAGTCTAACTCAAATAAATATAGTACACACCCTAGATATGCTTCGTCTAACGAATGGTACTTGTCTATTTCATTCATCCCATGAATATCAACAGATTAAGTCTGCTCCACCTTCCGTTCGTACCCTGCGAAAATATCGTGAACAATTCTTAAAATAGACATTCACCTTATATAATTAGAGCGCTTGACTTAAACATTCAGCATTGTTATCAGTTAAGCAGGGAAGTACTGTGATAAATCTGATTTTTTTTTCATAGATGAAATTTTTCAATTGCTATCTCACCCCATTAAGATAAAACTCTATTTACATTTAGCACGAAGCATGTGCACATGCCAGGAGATAGACATATTGTCTTACACATGTTTGTCCTAACGATTATGGTAATTGTCAGCACCATTAGCTTAATACTAGTCGTAGGATTCATGTTAGTTGCTAATAGTGGAGTAAATACCAATTCCATGTTGGCTTGTTGGTAAATGTTGTTATTGGTTCCTACAAAAAACAATTATTGTTAACACCACTCCCACTCTCATGTGACAATCAAAAACGTAACGTAGAGTTTTCGAGCTTAAATTGAAAATTAATAATAACTTTAAACACACATCACAGTACTTTACACGTGTCAACTGTACAATTCAACACGATTGATCTTATAATTTCAACTGCAGAAAATAAATACACACAACTATCTTTTATTTACGTTTCATGTGTACAGAAAATAAAATTTATTTTCAAACATATTCAAAAAATTGCACACACTCGTTAACTTCTGCACCACCTATTCTACGATAAAATAACCATGAGTGGTAGACATGTGTACAAACTATGTACGCATGCCAAACAGTATTTTCAAGATAGTTTAAGAATTTACACAAAATGAATAAGATTGTCAGATAAACATGATGTAATATATGAAAATTTAAATGATGTTTACTAGGATGGCACAAAAAGCACAAAAGTAAATGTTCGAGGAACGTTTGCTCGTAAAGGAGCAAATTTTGTAATAAAAGTCATAAAAAATGAAAAAAAAAATTATTGGAAATTAAACACGAGACATAAAATTAAAACTTAAAATTAGGAATTAAATTTATACTTTAAGCTGCGTCACATATTAAATCTGATAAGTTAATAAAAGAGTGAAATTTCTAGGCCGAATTGGACAAATCTAACAATCAAGCGGAGAAAAAAGACTTAAAATACACACGAAAAGTAAATGACTGACTTTAGGCACAGAGAGATTAAGAGGACATTTGAATACAAACATTATATTACTCCATTTGAATAGATTCGTTGTGAATAGATAGAGATCCGCACGTAAGAGCTTTCCAACTCCTCCAACAAAAAGGAAGAAAAATGCAAAGCGAAACCGGACAGAGCGTTAAGCAACAAAAACTGAGTACCAGTGGAACCAGTACCCTTCATAAATAGAAAGGAGAACATGCGATAAATCGCACTAGCTTCGGAAAACCCATTCCCTAGTGAAAGCCACAAAACAATGAGAACACTTCGAAAAAACTCTCGATTTAACGAGATTTACCCAATGTTCTACGTAAAAGTTCTTTTATTTGGATTGGTAGATAAATCTTACAATATCAGCGATTAATTTTAGTTACTGCGAAAAGTTTTCGTGAAGCTATTCATAACAATCCACTTGCTAAAAACTTCAGTACCCCATCATACTTGCACAAACTGATCTCATCTTTCCTGAGGACACATACGCGGCTAAAATTTGAGAATGAAGATCCACTTCGAACACCGATCCTGCAGGTGTTCCACAAATTTCGTGTCTGAGCCCCACACTTTTCAATAAAGACTTGTTTGACTAACTCACAAGCCAAAACAGCCAATTGTTGTCCGCGTTTGCGGACGAAACTTGCTTCTATGATTCTAGTAACAACTACGTTAATGCTGTTTGACAGAAAACGTAAGTGTACCATTCTGCTGACAAAACCATAAACTTCCTAGTACAAATATTTTCTTGGTTAAAAGATCTGATATATTTAGGTCTAGTAAAACCATAGCACATAAGTGCTAATGCATTCAATTCTGTCCTGTCCTTGTACCATTTACTCAATCGGAAGTAACCCTTGAATCATCGTAATAAAATGCTCATCCTGAAAACGAGCATCTAGTTCCAACATGGAAACAATGCGAGAATCATATTTAAGTGAAGCTTCAAGTCAACCAGAATCGGTATGTTAAAATTACTCAACACAAACCCGACTAGTTCTCCTCCAGACTGTTACAAAAGGTTGTTTTTAACACTGCACATGCACCGCAAAGCGAATCAGCTCAAAAAACTCCTCGAATCCCCTGAACATATCAATCTGAGCCCTGTAGAGCCTATAAAAATCATGGTTTATGTTAACTAGTTTATGAATTAGGTCATAGATAATATATCGAAAATAGTTTCAAGTTAGATGGAAGCATAGCAGAGGGTTTTTTTCTGAATTTTCCTGTTGATCCAATTATCAGTATCGATTCCAAGAAAATGAATCATGAATTAATGATATTTTATGTAACCAAAAAAATAATTCAGAAGGGATTGCTTATGTCAAAAAACTGTCAAGGCGCTGAGTAAGTCTACTACTAATAATGAAATATATATAAATATAAAAATAAAACGGTGAATTAGGATAGTTTGCTCTCACCCAAAAACAAAATGTGTTAAAATTTTCGCCTTTTTTCAAAATATGGAAACAATCTTATTCCATATTTTGAAAAAAGGCGCAAAACTGAGTTAGGAACAAAAGCAATAATCACAGGAAATAAACAAATGTTTTCCTTTGTTGGCCAGTGTAATTGATAACTTTAACGCCTGCGTAGTATGGCAAATGTCCAGACAACGTTTTCGAAATTCCTTAATTAGAAATAAAATCATAACTCTTTTGAAAACCTAGATTACAGCTGTCATATTAGCTCCGGTCGCAAACAATTATTCGAATAATTTATAACCGATGCAATCATATTGGGGGAAAAGTTTCCGATATATTTCAACACAGAGATAAAATTAAACTCATTTCCTCTGAATTTATCACAATAAAAATACAATATTTATATCCTTGAGATTACCACAAAATCAGTTATGAGGAAATCGTCGTGAAATTCAATCACCTTTTTCTGATAAACTTTTGTTTATAAATTTTTTTCACAATCAAGTGCAAGTATTATATTTTTTTTCTTTTCTCAAAATTTATTCGCGAAGATTTTTGAACTGCAAGCAATCTCAATGCTAACAGTTTGCACAGATTTCTTCTTAAACAACATCCGATAAATCTATCCATGCAAAAGGGAAGTAGAAAACACGGATGTTGACGACATGGCTAAGAAAGAAAATAGCAAATTGTTGACTTATCTGTAGCAGAGGATATATATCTTTTATGCAATAAACATGCATTTATTGTAATTATCTTTTGTTTCTGGAGACGTTTTTAATTGTTGATGGAAATATGTGCGTAGTTTACTTGGTTACTACCATCGTAATTTTTTAACAATCTGTTTGCGAAAAAAAGTGAACTCCTCACAACAAGCACTTTATTTATTTATTTTTAAGTAAATTTATTATGATATCAACACCCTTTTTTCAAAAACAAAACTTTCACGCAGATAAGATATCACCAAACCATACATTAACATCTGACATTTGTTTGGAAATTGAAACTTGTTTATCTTTGGCAATATGTCGTTCGATTCGACTTCAAACCAACGGAATTGTCGATTCATAGAAATCACGTGTAAGTTAATGGAAGGGTCACGGGAAAAAGGTGATGTAAATTGTAATGTAAACAGCTGGCGAACGCGTGAAATCGTTCACAAATTATTTGATATTTTTAAAATCGAGTAAAAAATTTAAATTTTAAATTTGTCATGTTTCAAACTGAATTTATCGAAATACGGCTTATTAGCATTTTAGTATCAATATCAAATTAGCATAAAGTTATGCAAATATAAATTAAAATCTCACTCCAAGGAATTTAACAGAATTTTGTTATGCAGTAGCAAGATGTTGTTAATTGCATGGAAAAACACATCGCCATTTAATGATCAAAGACATACGCCCTATGTGTTTATTTTGTAACTTGGTCAATATTATCTAATTCGAAAATAAATAAATAAACTTATTTTTAAGGGTCGGTTGGAGTAGGAAGTAGAAATTCATTTATCTGACTCGGTGAACTGATTAAGCCTGATATAGCCAGAAAGTAGAACAGTTTATCTACGATTGTTTTTTTTTTTTTGCTTTTCACGAAAAACTTTAGCGGCATAGAAAATGGATGTGCAAAGTACATAAAATAAGATAGTACTAATGTTTTCAAGATATTTTTCCGAAGGTGTTGAGAAAGTGTTTTTGACGCGTAGTTCGCAGGTAAGCTCATCAGGCATTTTATTTGATTATCTCCGTAGAAATTATTACGATGTATTTACTTGTTTCAAAGTCTACCTTAACCTGATTCTGCAAGATGAGTTGACTCTATGACTGATGTTGTTTATTCTAACTCCTATATTTTTAACGGTTGTTTATCTCCTAAATGAGTAACATGAAAGAAAATATGTATGTTTTTCATGAAAAACTTGGTATTTGTCTACTTTGAACTTGAGTTGGGATTAATTAGCTGCGTTGATATATAGTAGCATTCCATTCATACTCACTGTGACAATAATAATAAAAGAAGACGTGGTCGACGAAGACTGAAGACGGTTTGAACAAATTAAAAGAATCAATAGCCTTTTTGTTGGTAGTCAATAAAACTGAAGGAGGTGGTTGGTTACAATCAGCTGCTAAATGTTTACGCAATCAAAATTCAATATATTCAGCAAAATCATTTGTCGACGCAGCAGCTAGCAGTGTCTTTGACATTATAATTGGTTAAATTTACAAATTTATTCAGATTATTGAAATGACCGAGTTAATTTGTAAAATAAATGAGTAAAACTTTTCATCGAAGTTTGCCACCAATACTGAATTTCTGCCTAGCTAAACATGAAAACTAGCTAAACTGACCAGCTGAACTAGTGAAAAAGCATGAGTTTCAATTTATTCATTGTTTTCTCGTTGCATCCTATTACTACGATTCAAGAGTGGTGAGTGGCAATACTGTATTAAGTAGGGTAAGAGTATTTCAATAGTAGCAGGAAGGCAATTGTAAAAATTGGATCCTACAAGCGATTTGTTGACGAGAAGAGCCAAACCAAACCTTCTTATGGTCCTGTTTTACCCACTAAGTTGACAGTTCCAGCCGTTTCGTACACAAGCTGACAGTGGATGAAAGTTCCTTATTACTAAGTGAAACGTTAGTTTGGTGGCTTTTTTTCAAATAAGATAAATCAAGTCTATGAATTAGTCAACTGAATTAGTTAACTTCACCATATTTTTTCAATATTATGAAAATTACAATATTGCAGCAGTAACAACACAAAACGGATACAATTGTAGTATGTGACAATTGACCGTCAATTGGTATGGAAAACTTTATTGTTTTTTAGGTAGAGTTTTAGCACCATGCCTTACACACGAAGGTGGATCACATAACGTGCCACCATATCCATAGAAAAATATGGTGAAGCTTGCGACATGGTGATTAAGTAAGGAAAAAATATCAGGATTGTGACTACGAGCTTCAGCATGTTCCTTGTGACACTGTCTCAATAAATTGCTAAATAGAAGATGGTAGAACTGTTTAAAAGTTGATATACTCCAAGTACAACAAGATTAGTACAGTACAACAACTCGAATTAGCTCAGTACTGCAAAACTACGAATCGTCATTACTTTTCGTTGAACTACGATCGATTTACGTAATTTGGCTTGCTCGTACGCGAAAGCCAATAATTTAAAATATCAAAATAATACGATAGAATTGAACTGGCAAACGTTGATTGGTATATGACCTTCATGAAAAGGAATCCAAGTTCAGCTTTTAGACGTTCAAAAGCCACTTTTGGTACCCGAGAAATGAATTTCATAGAACCAAACGATGACAATTTTTTCGCTGTCAATCACAAAACATACATAATGCAGATGAGACAGGCGTTACAACCACTCAGAAACCTATGAGGGTGATCCCTGTTAAAGGTTTGAAACGGGCTGGTGCTACTAGTTCACAAGAATGAGATAGCTAAGTGACTTAGTTGTGTTTTGCTGTTTCTACAATAGCGAATGCTGGTTGTGTCTATTATGTTTTTCCAGGCAAGAATTTTCATCCATGTCCCATGAGAAATGATGCTTCTGGCTATAAAGGTTCAGGAAATAAAAGTGAATGGATACCTGAAGAAAATTTCTAACTTTTTCAGAAGCAACGCTCTGGTTAGACCAATTTCATCATAGGCATGTGAGACCTGGAATAATTACATTGCTAGCATGAAGAAAATGCTACGAATATGCTAAAGGAAATGCGCTCATACGTGTACTTGTCTCTGCAGAAATCCTGGAAAAAATTCGAAGCTCTACACACCTAATCAAGCTCTTCATCGAACTACTAAGCACGAAAATTGATGTATTTGCACAATGCAAGCAGATCAAAATCAGATAGTGAATTTTATGATTATATTATAATTAAGTTATATAATATGATTAAGTCTAACTTCGAGACAATCAACCGAAGAAGAGAGAAATGGGACAGAAGTTATTCAGAAGCAATAAGTATAAAAGGAAGTGTGAAGAGAAGTGCTGATTGTGGACCTGCATAAATAGGAGAAAGACAGGAAAATAAAGAAGGGTAAGTAATAAATACAAAAAAAAATATAAAAAACCCGAAAGGTTACGCAAAAGAAAAATAGTGTAGCAAAGATGCGTCTTAAGGGATAACACCACTGTAAATTTTTCACAAAATTGATTTTTTTAGGCTCAAAAAATACTTTGAACCTTTTAGAATATGGGGAAAAATAGTATTTTTAATATTATAAAAAAAAAATTTAAAAAAGTAGTATAAAAAATATTATAAAAAAAGTATTTTTTTTTCTTGTAATTTCGAGCTCTTCCCCAAGCGCGTCGGACTGCTCCGAAACGACACCCGCGACAGATGCTGGGAACCTAACTGCTGGGAAGGTACAGCCTAATGTCCTACCTTTTGATTTTTATCTTCTCAAATACACTAACACTTGTCATTATAAAGCATTTATATTCAGGTAGAAGCATTTCTAATCAATAGTACGTTAGTGTAGAGTCAGCACGTGTACAAAAAGGACATAATTTCGTCGCATGAAGTCACGATTTTTGTGTGTAGTGCTGATTTTTCACAGTTTATTTGTAATCTCAGAGTGCTTATAAGTTACAATGAGTAATGCAAAAGTGTATCAGGGCAAGAAAGATACGAAAAAATCGTATCTAACGCGGCGTCGGAGCAAGACGACCGTTAAATAGATATATAGATATGAGAAAGATATGAGAAATTAAAAGTTAGTGAGTAAGCTATAGAATTAAAGGAAAAAAGTAAATTAACTGCCTAACTAATTGATCAATTAACAATTTATTATGGCCTGACTATACGTTAGAATCCGGATTCCTTAGAAAATATGAAAAATGAAATCTGGACAACCTTATTTCATAAGTTGTCAACCGACGAAAATCCGCAGCACGAGAAGTGCTCAGAGTCTTGGTGTAACTGGAAGAAGGCGCAAGCAGCAAATTCCTTGGACACCTTCCATCATAAGCCGCCGCTTCCTGAGGAAGTTTTCGAAGCCATCAAACCGATTTATCAAGAGTTGAGCCGAGTCGAGGTGCTAAACCGTTGCTTAGGAGGCTACACGCAAAATAGCAACGAACGTTTTAATGCTAATGTTTGGAATTTGGCTCCGAAATCTTATTCAAGCGGCCAAAAAGTCTTGAATATTGCGACTGATATTGCTGTGTCTGGTTTCAGCGATGGTCTGAGTACTATTTTACAAATTATGAAAGTTTTGGAGATTGATGTTGGCGTCCAATCATATAATTTTTGTCTTGAAGCCGATGCTAAACGGGTTAAGTACGCTGAGCGGTCTTTGACAGATGCGGCAAAAGAAACACGCTTTAATATAAAATCATCAAGGAAAGAGAATGAGGAAGAAAATTTAAATATGGAAGGGCAGCTGTATGGTCCTGGGATAGCAGATTAAAGGTAAAAAAAATTTAAACTGTCGAATTTTTCATTTTTTCATGTCTATAATGCATTTCAAAACTTTAAATGCGTTTTTCTTGAAACACGATTTTTCAAAACGGCACGCAGCATAACACCAACAATTTTCATTCTTCTCATTCGAATTTGTTACAATATCTTGAAAATAAGATTTTGAAGAGAAATACGTAGGGGATTTTCGATAAGTTAATTTTATCATTAAACAAATAATTAACAAATAATTTTTGTTTTTTTGTTGAAAATTTAACGATTTAATTCAAATAATCGCCAATCACACAAAAATCAATACATTTAAAATCCCCTACGTATTTCTCTAGCTATAATCATGTACAGGGTGCGGCCCTTAAATCCGGACAAATTTCAAGTCAAATTTCCCGCCATATAGTAATTCCGCCAGAGGTCGCTATTGGCGTTTTTAAAAGCCATGGGCAGCTTGTAAATAGTCATAAACTAAAAATGGCTGGGATGTTACGTACAAGTGCGGAGTACAACCGAAGAGTCGCGATTATCGAAAGTCTTCGGGCTGGGCGTTCACTGTCAGAAATAATTCAATTCTTCAAGTACCCAAGATCAACTGTCTACGACATTGTATCTAAGTACAATGTTTCTGAAGTGTCTCGAGAACCTTCTGCTAACCCTGTGAGGAAAACTCATTCGAGAAAACGCATGTCACGAACTCCGGCAGTCGTGGAAAAGGCTCAGGCGCTGATTTGGGAGGACCCGGGGCAATCGTTGCGGAAATTGGCATCAGTATTGGATGTCAGCGAACGAACCATGTGTCGGATTGCTGAGGAGGACCTGCGTTACAAGTCGTACACAATAAAGGTGCGTCAGATGCTGTCAGAGGCTGCCAGAACAAAACGGCTTGCTCGCTGCAACCTGCTATTGAGGTCATTAAAAAATGATGCGGCAGGACGAATCAGATTCTTTTCTGATGAAAAAATTTTCACTGTTGACGCGAAGGTCAACCGGAAAAATGATCGATGGCTCGCCCACGACCCCGAAGACGTCCCGATTGTTGCTCGAACAAAATTTCCAGCTAGTGTTCACGTCCTAGGTGTTGTGTCCAGCGAGGGTGATGTCATGCCACCACATTTCTTCGAAAAAGGACAAACTATCAATAAAGAAGTTTATCTGAAAGTTTTGACAAATGTCGTGAAACCTTGGATAGTAACTGTGGCTACTGGGAGACAATACGCCTTTCAGCAGGACGGCGCACCGGCTCACACGAGCAATTTAGTCCAAAACTGGCTATCGGATAACCTGGACATGTTCTGGAGCAAAGAATTCTGGCCCCCGAATAGCCCGGATTTGAACCCCCTGGGTTTTTATGTTTGGAGCGTAGTCGAAAGGGTTACTAAAAAGTCCAGGCACCCTAATGTCGCAACTCTACGCACCGCTATCGAAGCAGCATTCACCAATATGGACAGCGCTGCTGTGAAGAGAGCATGCGACCGTTTCAGGACCAGGATAGAAGCGGTCATTAGGGCTGAAGGAGGTTATATAGAGTAATTTTACTTTCAACAGGTACAAATACATTTCTGTAAATGAATTTTCAATTTTTTTCATGTTATGAGTAAATAAATTTGTTTTAAAACAGAAAAAACAATTTGTCTGGATTTAAGCGCTGCACCCTGTACAATAAGTGTTTTTTTAGATAGATTGAAATTTGCAGCCGCTACACTGCGTGCCGCAGAACGCCTCAAATTCTACATGCCTTGCGAAAATGGCTGTGGTGCCGTCATTTTTGAATATTTTTTTATAATAATTTTCTATTTTGTTACTTAAATATACGCTAAATAACTTGCTCCAATATTATAATTTTATTACCTTTCCTTCTACCCGAAAAAAATGACAAAAAAAAACACCTTTTTTTAGGCTGTTACAGTGGTGTTACCTCTTAAGACGTTTTAGACTTCAAAAAGATCTTTTTTAACATGTGTACATAGAGGCAATCGTCTTCAGCATAATCAGTAGCCTTAGTTATCGTTTAATGAGATCCTCGCAGGTCCTCTCAGACCATCATTGCACAGTTTCATATTTTTAGAGTCACTGATCATGTTGTCCGCCAATTATAGTTGTATGGCCAGCTTATGGATATTAATTTTCTCTTCATGAACATCTAGGTCTATGGTTCGTCAGCACACAAGGCTGTAAAGGGCTGGATAGGAGTACGATGTGCTGTAAGTACAGCAACGTAGGAAGAAAGAATGGGATTCGTAGGAGAGGCGCGTACTGAAATGCTGAAGCTGTTGGCCTCAGAAACGAATTCCCGAGACAACAGGCAGAGTGAGTTACTCATAGTGAGCTTCGCTTCGAGTCCCTCCTCATGGAGACCTACTATTTTAAAATTCTACAGAAGTTTTCGACTATTCGATCATCAGTACATAGCATTTGCAATCCGTGCCAATTTTTATAAACTTCTATACACTTAGCGCTCCAGCTTCATGTGGAGAATTGAAAAAAATCGACATGGAGAAGTTTTAACCAAACGGAACGAGACACACATGGACAGGCTGTTGAATACATGGTGAAGTCTACAAGTACCACAAAATCTGCTTGTAAGTAATCTATTCTTTACTGGAGACCTAATCATTGCACGCCTCTGATCAAATGAAAGCTCAACGGACACGAAGCCAGGATGAGGCATCCGCGAGAATAGCAGTATATCGGTAAGCCAGGAATTTTTTCGCGGACTGATCAACAAAAGTTATACGCGCTGCTGATCTGCTGGAGGAGACTTTTATCAGTGCAATGTATGTTTAGCGATTAAACATTGCAAGATCCGATAAGATCTATGCAGACGTTTTCGTTTTAACCAACTAGTTCGAGGCATTCCATCCTGTTTCTGTACCATTCTTAATTTACAGCTGTTTGAAAAATTTTCTCTACATTCCCCTTCCCTTTCCCTTTAGGATTAGTCTGAGTGTGTTTCCGGTTCAAGGCACGAGGGGCTCGCCTTCACCTTTTTCAATCCTGGTAGCTCTAACCTATAAAACCTGGAAAAGCTGAAGATGAGCTGTAGGTGCTGCTTGCTTTGATGATAAAACGTGAAAGAGGACTATTTGTCCTATTTGACTGTTTGACTATTATGCAATGTGTGATTAAAAACTCATATGACATAACGCGATGCTGCAGCATTAAGACTGACCTTTTATATTTGCATAAGAAAATCAAACTATTAACAAAATGTTTCTAGTAATTTTACACCAGGCTGATATCAACGAGATGGAAATCACATGACCGTGAAATCTTCGCGTCATAATAAAAAGGTTAAAATGATGTTTGATTGGAATGCATACATTAACTTATGTATGCTGGAAAAATTAAATACGTGCATTGGAAATGATTCACTAGCTTTCATGATTTCTTTAGAATTTCAGTGGACTATCAGGTCGTGGCTAGTGACATATATACATATAATAACGTTACTAATTTAGTCAAGTTGGATTCACATATGTGAACATTAATCGGTTTAAGATGAAAAAGTTAATCTTATGATCGACCACTCAACATTAGCAATGATGTAATTTCATTGAAAAGCAAAATGTCTACGTGACTAAATGAGTGATGCAGAAATCTTTCAATATCGTACGGTAGTTCACCGCACTTACAACTGATTTTTATCTGAAGTTATAAATAATTGAGTTTTAATTTAGCAATTTTATGGAATCAATAAAAGCTTGCTTGGTTGCAAGCTTATGGCGATAAGTAGCGAAATTCGTTTCGTAAATGGTCCGGATGAGAATAAAGAGCTTCAGGGTCGATGAACCAGACTAGGAATTTCGATAAAAAACAAATGATTATCGTTGTTGGAGCTTGCGAATGTATCTATGGTGCATTAACACTTATCTATGACTGACTTTCCATGACTGCCACTAACAAGTTATTCTTTATTTTGCATAAGCGTTGTTGGTAATTTATTGTTTAGTACTTTGCATTATAATAACACGTTGGTCATTTGTAATCAATTTAATGTAAGAACTTCTCAAGGCTGATCAGATACTTATTACGTATGCATGAAAACGGATATGAATAAATCTTTTACGGGGGCGTGTTGCACGAAGTGAGCGTAGAGTGAGAATATTAAGAATTTGTTAACCGACAGCGGTACATGCACACTTCAGACGCAGTGATTACAAATTTGTGCATTAAAAAGTTAAATTCGAATCGATGTTCCAATCGATTGATAACCGAAGAAAATGATGACTTCTTTCTTAACTATCAGCGATTTTTTTACTTATTCGCCAGATAAGATGCAGCTTCTGAACGACACACGGAAAAGTATCCTGCTTGAAACGATTACCACTATCGATTGCCCTATTCTAAGCAAAAGTGGCAGTCAGTTGTGCACTTTACGCAAACATTTCACTTGTAACTAAGCAAAACCTCATCGTCTGCCAAGCAATCAAAAGTTTTTCATTCATTGCATCCTTTGGAGAATCCATCGCGCCCCTTTACAGCATTTCGCTCAGAACTCATTCCGGAAACATTCATTTCTGGTGGAAGGAAATTCAACAAATAAAACAATAGATGAAAATGTATTTCAAGCACTACCAAAATCCGCGATACTTTCCCTCCCACAGCGGAGGTATCACTTGAATGGCTTCCCTTCGAAGTCATGCATCTCATGCGAAAACTTGAGTAGAGAGCAACTTCCTTCGGCATAAATAGACGCAAACAGAAAGAAAACTTTACGATGCTTTTAGCAATCGCAACTTCAACATCAACTTCACTCACTCGCTGTTACTGCTGCTGTTGCTGTTGGGAAAATGATATTTGAAATTGAGTAAATGAGTGAATTGAGGCTAAAATGGTTTTCTTTTGGCCAAGTGTCGTAGTGCAGTCGAAATGATATAAACCTCGAAAAGTAGAAAACAAGAAAACAATGAGCAATCTCTGTGACAAATAGACGAAAGGAGCCATTTGATCCTCCCCACCTCACGAATTTCGTCTCGTTGTTTTGTGTGCTTAATTGAAAACTTTTTGAAATAAATGAATCGATGTGAACTGTTGGGAAATTCAAGTTGGAATGAAAATAATGATGCGGAGGGATTGCTTGAATCGCGGTCGTAACTCGTCAAGGATATTGCTTGCAAACCCAAAAAGGGCTTTAAAGGATAATAACTGAGTGCAAGCAATTGATCTTTGTGTTGAGTTAATCTATTAATGAGACGCAAAACAATGTCACAGCGTAAGAGTCAATTTAAATTGTTGGAATAATTGAAAGAACCATTTAATTTGAATTGAATGAAATGCCAAATTATAGATTGCATAATTGATTTGGCAAAGAATCATTGGAAATGGACTTTCTAAGTTACTTACTAATTCCTTTTAATAAACTTCTACTTCTAATTCCTTTCAATAAAAATTATTAGTCACGTTGACCAGGTTTAACTATGTGTGAAAAGAGCAAATTAATGCATTAAATATAAATGAATATGAATAAATGTTGGTGGCTATTAGTTTTTGGAGACTTTCTGAATTTTTTATATAGAAATAGTGGTAGTGGCGCCGAAGTGTTATCTAGAAATACATATAAAAATAAACCGACGCTCTGGATCGGTGTCTTTGCGAACAAATGCAATTCGGCGTTCGGAAATGACTGAGATGTGCATCTTAGAATCATATTTTCCCGAGACTTTTATGAAAAAGCGAAAATTTTTTCTCAATAACTCAAAAATTTAACGGCAACTCGGAAACTCAATCCATGTTTCGGAATGAAATTCGACTTGCTGTTATGAACACAAGCATCCCAGACTGCTCGAGGTTCACTTCCTTGTATTTTTTCCATGTAGATTTGTTGACGAAATCATATGCGGTTGACAAGGAGTAAGTCTTCTACGAGGTATAATTGCACCGAGCTTTGGTGAACTCACTTTTCCATTCAATTTTTCAATTTTACAATCAGCCGATCCTTGAAGATTGGGATATTTTGGTGGATATTGTTAAAAAATATAATTTTCAACTCGGTAAGGATCAACCATGTTCTGCCTAATATTAAACATCAGAACCTTGCCATTTCTTTTCTTTTTCCGATCCGGGATCCATTGTTTAATCATACACAGCCTCCACTTCAAGATTTGTTGGTGCGAATTTTGTAA
The DNA here is from genome assembly GCA_954870665.1 of Stratiomys singularior. NCBI lineage: Eukaryota > Metazoa > Arthropoda > Insecta > Diptera > Stratiomyidae > Stratiomys > Stratiomys singularior. Next base: position 108,040,205 of record OX940879.1, on the reverse strand, counting down.
GGACTTTCGACACATGTCTCGGTTAGGGTATCGTTTCCATATTTTTGTTTGAATTAACGATGATTCCTTGAATAATTATACTTAGGTGAATTTAACAACAGTTTATTAAGTAAATTGTAGGTAACTAACTGTTAATCAGACCTCTCAAAGAAACAAGGCGTCCGGGAAAAATTTCTCATAATGAATACAGGAAACTTGGGGCTGTTGCTCTTTCCTGTTTGAACTAAAAGTCGCCTAATCCCTCTTCTTCAACAACCACTTCCAATGGCTCAGCAGAAAATGTCGCAATATTGAAACATAACGCCCGGGATTCATGGTGACGGTCGCGCTTCGCTCCTCAAAGAATTGCGGGCCTCACTATACCGTTAGTTTTCAGGGTTTTGCGGACCATTTGGGGGTTGCTCATGATCCCACTTAATGAAAATGGGCTTCGTCGCTGTTGAAGAATTCTGCCTCAGGAGCGATCACAAGGATGTGCTCACACAAATGTTACCAGTTGGCGTAGGCTACTGGGTTCAGTTCTTGAACCATTATTGTTTTGAAGACTGGAAATTCAAATCTGAATGTGGAATCTCCCTCAAACTGCGGTTTGAAACCTCCAATGTAATAGCGTGCCTTCGCCCAGAGCGTGCGCAATCGTCATGAAGTTCACACTTTCTATTGTTCTGATAGACCTTGGTTGGTGATGTGTGCTTATTCTTTATGTGCTACCAGTTTCTTCCAACTGCCATATTCAGAACTGAATTGTGTTTGCAGTAGAAACAGCGTTATTGCCGTAAAGCAGCTCGTAATATTTGTTATGAATCTGGTTATCTTAAACCAAAGATTTACCAAAGTTGTTGGTTCCACGGTACGTTAAGGAAGGCATGAGCAACATGAGTGGTTTATTTACACTTCTCATCACAAAATCATTCATAAATTCTTGTCTTTATCTGAAAAATTACATAAACTATGACGATTGAGGCAAAAAATGTTATTTCAGCTTTTAACAATGAGTCTTGTTAGTCATTTGGATGGTCCAATTAACATTATTAAATTTGCTTCATAAACGAACAAATATTAGTGTTCTGCAAACTTTTCTCTAACACGCATAGGTTAATATGGCACAGGAGATAAAAACCAATTCTGTTTATCAATTGTATCATTCGTAGTTCATGCTTTTCAAGTCGAACAAAATTTTATCATTGTTTCCGCATTGATAACAAAATTCAGCTGCTTGGCACACTTTCGACCCAGAATTAAATTCAAACATTTTCAATCTTAAAATAGATAATTATTTATGGAAATTACTCTCAAATCCTGTTTCGAACATCATGGTATCCACCTTTTCACAGGCCACTAAGTTCAGGATAGTTGGACACAAAATTTAAATTTATTTGTAATACTGCACAACCGCGCAAAATCTTAACTGAAATGAAATATTCTCTGACTGACACTAAGTATGTAAGTCAGGTGAGTACACTACTAAATGTTTTCATTTTGAAAAAGAAGAAAACTTATTTTCATATTTTTCTCATCAGCAAACACATCTACAAAACGCAAACATTTATAATAAAAAAAATGGCAGAAAGTCATATGGGTTGAAAAAGAAATAAAAAACCTCTTCCCAGCTTGTAAATTATTATCAATGTTATCTATAGGATGAAACAAGATAGAAAAGGTTGTAAACGAGTTATAATTTAGAGCAACTTGTTCAAATATGAGTACGCATTTATATACATAGACGTATGGGTAAATAGAGCATTTATTTGCATAAAGTACTTTGGAGGCGTTTTAAACGACGTCAAAATATATATATATAAATAAATTCTACAGTGCAGAACGTGCACATAAATGCCTTGAAGCAAACTTTGCAGGTTGACGACCGCGAAACACGTTCAAACAATTTTTGCCAAAGCTTATGCCTAAAATTTTCTTAGAAGAACAGTTATTGTGAATATGTTTGTATCAAACAACGAGTTGCAGTTGTTCATACTCCACTTTTAAGAAATTACTCATCAATAATTGGATTAACAGAAGTTAATATGGTTTTATTGTTTGAGATCGCTTGTTTTTGATGATGGGTACGTGTGTGAAAGATTATAGGCAAAAATTTTACGGGTTTTCCACACATGGGTAAACCAACTTTATGTATGCATGTCAAAGAAATGCGCGATAAAAATCTCACCCATTTTCTTTGCTTTGACGGAGAAACCGTCCTTGTCGCCTTGTTGTTTCCTTAAAATTGAAAGTTTAACTTTCCTTGGTAGTTTGATTGCTCACGTTGCGCGTGGCTCTACATTTACTTCTTAAAACGTTTCATTTCAATTAAATTTAAAAATTTTATGAAAATTATATTGAGTTATTTGAAACTGTTTGTTTTACTAACATTCACCGCTGTCACTATCGAATTCATTTCCTCAACGGCCGAATTTACAAAAATTACCTTACACACTTCTATTAATTATTATCGTGGATTATACTCAACAACTAATCTTTGACTGATCCGGGCGTCGCTTCTGATTCGTCAATCCCCTGAACCCATCCGTCATGTTTCTGCTCAAATCCGGGCCTCAGTAACCAAGTAACCGAGAAATCGTGAATAACTAACGAAGTGCAATGTCGCAACGCACGGATGGACTTAAAATAGTGTCACAATGCTGTAGAATGTAGATCAGGTGCACCTGCCAACACTTTTCACCTACTAATTGCAATTGATTAGCGAAAACTCGCAATGCAAGACTTTGCAACGCTGAAGGCTATAGGTCCTGCCAAAACTCCAAAGAGAATGCGCACAAATTTGGTAAGATTGCGTGATTATTTATTTCAACAATGGGATTTGTCGTGCCACAAATATATCAAATACAGCTGCCACAAAGCCCTGGACGCCATCAATTCCACAGTTTTATAAAATTCAGTTCTAGGATAAAACACTCGAAAAAACCCGCAAGAGGCCTGCAAGCGTTTCTCGAGAAATCAGCAAACCCTTTAAAATTTCTAGTTTTGTTTAAGCACATCAACATGTTCAACCATCAAATCAAATCCCATATCATATCAAATCACATATCATATCAATCGCATATTCTTTGATCTCCAAGCAATAATAAAATTTTTTTATATTACATTGCTTTACCGTTCAAATTTCAAAATATTTCTTACAATTATATAGCGGCCGCATACATCAAACTTGATTTCTTCAAATGTCAACTTCTGTTCCGTCTATGAATTCACTCTTGTAATGAGAAAACCAATTCATCGAAAATTTAACAAAAAATTTGCAAATAAATTCTGAAAATCTGAGCATAATACCAGGCGACCAGAAATTCACAGCAAGTAAATCTATTCAGATTTTTATCGCGGGCTATTGGCCAAAAGATGGCTGTGCAATACGCCATTGCAGTAATGTGTCCAGGATATTTTGCACTAGAGATGGCGTTAATCAGGGAAAATTCTGATAATTTACTCAAAAGATGGCGGTCACGTCAAATGTGTCTAGACTTACTAAACCAAAGGATGGCGGGCGGATCAAATGTGTCTAGACTTACTGAACCAAAAGATGGCGCTGGTGAGGAAATTTTTCAAGATTTGGGTTGAAAGCTTTGCTCAATTTAATTCAAATATTAAAGTGTCCAAGATGAGTCGAAATTATGATTTGCATCCCACTAGGCGTCCAAAATTAATGTGAAGAATTTTTTTTTGGAGTACATTTAGGCGAATTCAAATCTAAAATCTATATAGATTTACTTGTTCTTGATTTCTGGTCGCCTGGTGCGACAACCAGATTTTCATACAAATTTCGTGTAAAATTTTATTCATTTCATTCGTTGAAAAGTTCAATTCGTGGGGGGAACTGAAGTTTGAATGGAAGCATGTTTCATGCTTACGGCCGCCAGATTCTTGTAGCGAATATTTCGAATTTAATAAGACACACGTTATTTATTTTTTTATTTTATAGATCATTTATTTTGTATTTTATAGATCAAGAGGTATTATTGCTATCCACTTTGTCCAGATTGGAGCGCCATTGGAAGATGGCTTCGTGCAAAGTGGTAGACCGTGGAAAGATAATGAAACACGGATGTCACGATGCCGCAGATGGGCTGTAAGTCGTGTCACAATGCTGTAGAATGTAGATCGGGTACGCAATAGCACAAAAGAGATCTTTGCGAAATTTTCTTAGAAAAAACGGTAAGAGCTTAACCTTGCTTGAAAAATAAGGCTGACAAATGAAATCAGGCTGGAAAAATCATTTCTTCAAAATCAAAACAGCCAAATCAAAAATTAATTACAAAAAAAAAAATCGGATCACTCCGAGCCATCGAACCGCATGTCAAATCAAAGCTCTGGATTTGTACAGTACGAAATAAATATTCTGTTGCCATTTGCGAAGCTGCAGATCAAGGAGTCTGATATGATAAGTGATTTGGTTAAATATTTGATTTGATGATTAATCATGTTAATGTGCTTCAAAAAAATGAGAGTTTTTAGATGTGTTTGCTGGTTGCTCGACGAACGCTTGCAAACCTCTTGCGGGTGAATTTATGAGGATATGAAATTGTAGTTTATAGAATAATGTGTTGTTTAAGCCGAATAGTTTGATGGCGATCACCTGAATATTATATTGAAAGTCTTTTTGATAGCCATTATTATATTGAGGCTTGGAAAAATTCGTCACATATTCGACAATATTAAATAAAATCCGAAATTAAATTCAATCAAAATTAAAATGCATAATTAAATAAATTCTAAAATTTAACTCTAGTTTGCGTAAATTCGTTGTGGATAATATTTAATTCCTTACTATTTACAAAAAGCAACAGGTAGGGTCAGTTTCAAACTTTGTTGAATTTATTACGATGAACAACAACAGCACAAATCAAAAGCATTAAAAGCACTCTGTATCAAATATTAAAAATTAATACAAATGACTTATTTCCGATTCACTGTTCATCGACAATACCACATTTTGCTATTACTGAATGAATGAGAATGAAAATGGTATTTTTATTATCACACAAAAGCCAAATACAACGTCGAAAAATCTAATTAATTGATTTTTTTCTTCTTGTAAATACACCGTAAGAGTCCATCTACCAAAAGGAATTGAATTAACATTGTGTAGACGGCTAAGAACGAGGGGTAGAATTTCAAGTGAAGACTTGCTTCTATTTCCCTCTTGAAAAACATCGGTACTGTGATTTCTACCCTCATTTAGAGTAAAAGTCTCCTCGATATAATTTCTTACGTACGCTTTTACGGATTTCTTTCAAATTTCAAAAACACCAAAATAAATCATTTTCCTGAATTTCTTCTTGCTCCTTCACTCTGGTGACTACTTTGTCTTGCCTTTGTCGATCCATTCGTCGATTTGGTATTGAAACCTCTTCATCTTTAGCAGACAAATCTACAGATTGAATCGTTACGCACTATTTCAGGAATTGGTCTCCACGATTCAACGACCCACTTGAAAACGGGAGAATTGTATTCAGACAAAGCTCCTTTGAGATCCTCCTGTTGGTTTGTCCACCGAGATAAACCGAAGGAAGGCGGCGAATTGATAATAGGAGTAATTCTATAGATGTCTCATGCCGAGTATTTAGATTCCAATCATTGGAATTACTCGACTATTTGGTTTCCGGCTAGAATCTAAATGGTCCCCACACCTCTTGCTAATCTTTGTCCGCATCCATACATTGGATTTGAAAACACGACAAACATGCATGAGGTCATGTGTTTGATCCTTGACTTTCCCTATGTTTAATGTCTTTACATCAGGCTGTTTATGTGATTTGGATTGAATGTCGAAGGAAACGTTTCACCCATCCATTTCATGTTGAAAAAAGATTGCAAACCTAATTTCTTAACGTTTGATCTATAGATATTTGTTCGGACGTCTTTTCATCCAATGAATCCAGAATTCCTGGAGTTTAAAATTCTTAGTTTCTTATTATTCCTTTTTTCCGTGAGAAGTTTTGTTTATAGAGGCAAAGAGATGAAAAATCTTTTCATTTTACAAGCTTTTAAGATAATTACCCAAAGTATGTCCATCAAAGGTTACAAAGGAGGACGAACCTGATGTGCGTTCGCTGTCGTCCGATTAATTAATCTTGGAAATTAATTTTCAACATCTCATGGCGAAATGTTGGAGGGAGGGTTTAGTTATGCTTGTGTTGAAATAGAGAAAGAATTCATTCTTTTATCAGGCTGGCCGGTAAAGCTGTACTAGTGCTAATCTTGATAGATGATTTTCTCTGCTCATATCAATCATGAGAGATAGTAGAATGAATGGCGTGTAGTAGATACATGTATGCATCTATCATGTGAAAATCATTCATGTGATTAAAATGGAACAATTAATAAAAACCAAGCTTACTCAAGGAGAGATCGTTGTTTGGCTGAATGTTTTCACGTGAAAAACGTATATTCGAACAGAAATCCAGACCTCGGATTCATATGAAATCAGTGAATGTGAATTCACAATGTGTAATGATAAGAGGAAAAAATTTATTAGCAACACTCCACAAATAAATGTAAATTTTTGCTTCAGATTGAAATAAGTCGAGTACAAGGTCTGATGTATCAGTGAGGAAATGTTACGATGATGCAGGAAGAATACCTGATGAATTGGTCGAAGTGTTCGTATTGCGTATTTGAAGTGAAAATATGCACAATTCAATTATATTATCAATATTAACTCAGCAATTTAGAGATTTGAATGTATACAGGTTAATAGAATTGGGATAGTCGTGAAATATTGATCTGTTGCTAGCGTGTGTCAATTTGCAATATAAAACCACAAACTCATCCGGAAAAAATGTGATAATTGTCCTGTGAGTTGATATTATTGGCTTAGATATATCTTAATTGATACTAATGAAATGGGCAAAAATGTGTGCGTGAATTAAATTTGTGCTCTTAATTTAAAGGATAAATAAACGAATCCTGCAAAGTACCAACAAAATGGTGATGGAGCAATTAAATGAAAGAGAAAATGAACATGTTCAAATGTTCATGGTTCGAAGTGCGTTGAAAACATTTGTGCATAAAAAAGCTGTATCAAGAATTTTCTTCATGAAAAGCTCACTTAAAATGTCTTCTTTCTTTAAAAGATTATTACAAGACTAAGTTTTCAGGCAGCAGGATGTCTTATGAACTTTCTATACTCATGGCTATCTTAGTCAGTATCAGCTAGGGATTCGAATAGCTGCTGTACATCATTTTTCTTGATTTCCCATAGAGCCCGATATATAAATATTGACAGTGCCTTTGTAGAGAATCACACTTGACAGTGTGACAGTATTGCTCCCCATCACCTGCTTTTTGCATGTTTTGCTCCGTCGTCCTGAGGAGGAGAAGCCTGAGTAAAAGGTGTGCAATTTTGGTCCGCGGGGGAACATGCTTACAGCTGTTGATTATTCAATAGCCAAGTGTTCACACACTGAAAAATACCCAGATAACTTGATCCCCAACCTGATTACTAGATAGATGCCTGCATGAGGTCATGGCTCCCTCATACGACGGGATGTATATCCCCACCCATAGTCTATTTTTTTGTCCCAGTGTTCATCATTATTATAAAATGGGTACTTTTTTGCTTGTTAACACATTTCAGGTGTCATTTAAGCCTATTTGTATTTTTCAAGTATTAAATAATGATGATTCAAAATAAATAACTGTGTATAATCTCGGGAGATTTATCTTCTCCTGAAGATCAAACGCGGAGTTTTCATTTGTATCGATCCTTGTGATCTTGTTGGTCTCCAATAGCTGCTCAAATTTCATTCTTATTCACATCATAGCCGTAACTTACCGTCTTACTAGAACGATATCATTAATTTTTTTGAAGATAATTTTGGCATCATCCTTTGTAATTATGTTTTTATTCTATCACTTCACCCTGCAAACACGTTTAAAGTGCCAATTACTACCCATATTTTCATTTTGCTTCCGCAAGCTAGCACTTTGTTATCTCAATTAGCTAAACTAACAGAAAATCTCAAGTGACCTTAATTAAAACACAACATTATTCGACATATCGCCGGATAGGAGCACTGGAAGCAATATGCGACCATGCACTACGTTTTGCAATATTATGCACATTCTCTATATTCCCACACGACACATGGGTGTGTGATGGTACCAACTTCATTCTCATCATCTTCCAACCCTAAAAACAGCAAAAGCGCATCATACACAGATTACCTGTGCTCTTTCAGACCCAATCGACTTGTATAGCGTATAAAGACTAATTTCCCATCCTATACATATCTGGTTGACTTAAACGGATATAGCCTGAAATGTAGCTAAGCGAGTGGCTATGCAGATCGTATTTATGATACACACAGCAGAATTTCGGATAACTTATATCATGTTGCATATCTATCTCTCGTCATCCATGTGATTTGCACCATAATGAAATAGTTCAGTGGCACAAACAGAACGTATGTGTCACATATGTAAACAATATAAATTCGTATGTTTTCCCAGGTGCTACGTTGCATGGTCTAGATTCGCAAAAACAAAGTACACTTACAATTACTGCTATTTGCACATGTTGGACATGGTTGTTGTATCTTTTATCAGGACATGATGGTCCTGTTCCTCGCACAGGCGTTATCGAAGTCTATTTTCAAGCACAATATGGAATAGTTATTGTGAATTCTAGGAGTGGTAACAAATGATTTATTAGAAAACACACCTGTATACACATTGTATGGAAGGATGCTCCACTAACTTACATTAATGCTCAGGTATCTAGGGCATATGTGGCTTTGAAATTTTCATATTAATATTTTGTGATCAGTTTCCATTTATTGGGTATAATGTCATGCCATCGCTGCAAACTATACCATCAATATTCAGGTCATATTTGCTCTGTGTGCTTAAAAGCGGAATAATTTCCAAATTAATTCTAAATTTGGGGCCGATTTAATTTTGAATTGAATTTTGTTTATATCATGAGTTTTTAATTTCTTATAGTTCATAATATTTATTTATATTATGACTCAAACTCACCAAAACAGTAGGAATCCTTAAAACGATGTGTATCTTTGTCACATGCTATCGCAGATGCTATCAGGCTAAAGGGGATGCATGGGTTTAGGAGCTTCTTAAAATCTGTACTTGTTTTTCATGTGAAAGTGTATGAAATAGAGCCTTGTGAAAGTCAATACTCAGGGCCAGTTCGGCATAGTGCGCACACATTTTTTTTTTGACTTTTTTTTATATAAATACATTTTTTATGTATAAATACAAGTGTAAAAATGACTTCTCGCTATAAAATTTGCCATAGCTGGTAATGCAATAAGTTGAGATCAGGACTTTCAGTCAATCTAATCTACGAAGGCAACGAAGCCGAGCAAGAACTGTTTTAACAAAATTAACTTGATTTCCGCTTCGTATAGAAGTTAGGTCCTGTTCCAATTGAAGTCTTGGTGATAATTAAATTGAATCAATGGCTGAAATAATTCTATATAATATTTTCGCATAAGATTGCACATGTATCTTCAAAAATTGCTACATTGTGTATAGAGGACTGCAAGAGGACACATAGAATACGAGAAACAAATTTCATTGCATTCGCTACAACAATTTGTTATGGAGATGAGATGCGTGAACAAGTGGCCACAATGGTAACGATTGTCAAATCAAATCAAATTCAAAAATCAGAAATCAGACATAAATATTATAGATTTCTACTGCGTTTAGATCTTTAGACTGGTACACCCTTAATGGAGAATTCTCAACAACCAATATTGAGCTTAAATTTGAAAACAAATCATTTTAAACATTTAGTCACGGTCACATGAATTGTTTTTCAAAATAAATTAAAATAAAATGCAATCGTTGAATATAATTCAAAACAGATACAAATCATATCAGAAATTTTTGCATCAGTATTGAGTCATCTTGAAATAGATTATAAAAGAGTTATTTAAAATCTGTTCTACATACAAATAAAAATGACTGAGTATGGAAAGTATATCTTTTCACGTCTAAATACTAAAAACTCTGCCTACGTTATTTCTCGGATTCCTCTTCTTAATCGTTAACAGTATGCAGGATGGTTTGTGAAAACTTACCTGACTGTTTGCAATTATATACTTGCAAAGCAGCAAACTAAATTACTTTCTGCTCCATCTACAACTCTACTTTAGTGATGTAAAACAATGGAACCAGAACTTATAAACTTTCATATGTCCAAACAACCATGCATTTGCGACTCTATTCTGTTTAAACTATATTCTATTCTCGAATGTAATAAAAAAAACCTATTGTTTACAGTCTAAATGTACGGAGGATAGAAACCGAAAAAAAAGAATAAAACTTTACTCGTTAAAGAGCTAATTACTGATGTTGACCGCATCAACACCAAAGTGGACAGCCGGTAACACTCAGTTACCGCATTACCATGTTAACATGTTTCGTTTTCGGCGCCATATCCTTGTTATACTTTTGGGGAAGGAATGGAAAATTCTAGCTACCAGACTGTCTACACTTATGGATTGGAAATGCACTAACATCAAGGTAACTATATAAAGTTTTCTATGAGAGTTCGAGGATACGTAGTTAAGTGGAGTGGACTTTGCAAAAGGACAAATGAACGCCTGAATTGGTCTTTCCTAAAACAATCATCATTTCGGAATTGGGTTGTTCAGACTTGTTCCGAAGAAGACATATAGAATTATGATAAAATTTGTTTGTTAAGCTAAGAGTACACGTACGATAAGATGACTGCTGAGAAAATGGAAATCAAAGAGTTCAAAATAGGTCAAAATGGGCACCAGGTAAATTATAGATATTTCTGAAGTTAAAACTGCTTGAACTTTTTTCAAGGTATCTTCGTAGCTTCTTTATAATTTTGACGTGGCGGATTTCTTAGGGGGAGAGTGATATCCAAATCCAATATCAAAATTTTACTTATAAGTTGCGTCCTTATTCTACGCCTTACCTAATCGTTTATTTTGAATTATGAGTAGCATTTTCATAAAATATATTAAATTGAAGAGTGTAACGAACCGCGAAAAACACTTGCGTTATCTATTGCAGTGCATTTAAGTTAATCTTCTCTAGCACTTGAGCACGAGCACAGATTGAAAGTATTTCGATGGTAGATTTCATTAATTTAACTCAAAGCTACAATAAATAACATTTGTTGCCATAGGTGTTGCGATGCTAGACCAGAGTCGTTCCTGGAGATGTTTCACTTTCCCCATATAGGATTTGTTCTTAAAGTTAGGTCAAAACAAGATCTTACGCTGAAATGTAAGCAAGGAAATGGAAGCAAGGAAATGGAAGCAAGGAATTTTACAGAAAGTAGCCGCTCTTCTACGAGATTTAGAATATCCAATTCGCTCTCTTATCTGCTCCTTATCTCTGCTCCTGTAGGGCACTAATTAGATGACTTAAACTTCTCAAGAAGTGACTGAAAGAACCCCGAACATGACCAGGAATAGGTCTGAGTAAGTATAATTATCAATTTCAAATAAATGTCTTCACAAATTGTAGCAATTCATTTGTTTCGCAAGTACCGTTCAAGATGTGTTCACCAATTAAGCTTAGATCTAATAATTATTAAAGAAATTAATTAGCCACCAGTGTTTCCTATTTGAACCACTAAATGAGCGCTTAGCTTTAGCCATTACTCCTCATATCCTATTTTTCTGCATTCTCTAACAAAGTGAATTTCTAACTCTTCTCAAAACACTAATGATACTCATTACCCTGACTACTAATGAAACTTTTCCTCATTTTCATGTTATCAATTTTATATGAGAACAAGACCGAATGTTGCAGGGCTAAGATAAATTGCGTTAAGGGTGATAACGAACAGATAAACATTTCTCATCAATTATTCGACATTTTGGCCATCCGATGAAATGGATTTTTGCTTTCTTTCCTGGTTATGTACAATCGGATACCAAATGACATTTGGCACCATTAAATTTAACACAGGATCAAGAACTAGACGAAAGTGAAGTGTGAGTGGTTTGTTTAAATGTTTGTTACAATATGTGTATCAAGTTGAGCAAATTCAGTATTCTGCTAACAACACAGACGGACGCAAAAAGCATTGGTAATTCGGCTTTCGAATCAAGTCTGTCTTCGTAGAGTTCAAAATCTTTTGGCCAGTCTGAACTCTTGCTGCATGGATTTAAGCAATGTGCGGTTTCGGGGAACAAAATTAGAAAAGTTTAATTTCACGGAACATTCTTTGGCAGAGGAAATCTTTCGAGTGTAATGGCGGAGAAACGTCGGGTACGGACGAGAATGTATTCTTGTTTAGTTGGAGTGGTAACTGGTGGAGTCATTTATGTAATATGTTTAATTAGTTTTAACATACTTCCAAGTAAGTAGCCTTACCGAAATATTCCTCTAAATGATAAATGCACTGCCTCGCAACTGCAGGATCTCCTGACACATTGGGCTACTACTCACAAACGAAAAAGGCTGCTTCCAACTTACCATAGCAGGACAACTTGATATTATCATCAGCATGAGTTTGGTGTTTCACGAATACCGTATTATCTCCGTTTTTCTGAAGAATCTTCGCAATTTTCGTAAGTGCATTTAGCAAGTATGTAACTGAAAGCAATGTTACAATTTTCTACTAAATGTACAATATTATCAGTTGCGCTGTCCCTGGTTCAACTCAACTCGTCCTTTTCACCTACTTGGGCATTACTTTCCGGTGCGTATGTTGTATGAGATGATGGTTATGTGGTAACTGTTCACATATATTCTTACGAACTCACTTCATGTATGTACTACAGTCATGCCTTCCGGCTAACGTCTGGAGATCTTTAGTGCGGTTCGTTAGTCTTGATATATGTATTTCATTTAACCGTATAACATCGAATTTAGTATTATAAGGGTGCTAATAGACACTTCAGCCTGAGAGAATAAATTTATGGGCTAACATGATTACAAAGAGCATACATTATACTGATTGTATGTGTGTTATAACAAGGCGAAAACATATGCCGAAAATTTGTTGAATATGTGACGAGTTTCAGTATTGAGATACGTGAACTGGAATCGTGTATGGAATCTAGGGATTTTTAAGGAGCACTCAAAAGTTTATTTTGTTTCAATAGAGCGAGATAGAAAGATAGACCCTTAATTCTGGATCAGTTGAAATCTTGTTACATCGATTAAATTGCTGGTAAAACGCCTGATAAAAACTCTAAACAATACCTATTTTGATCATAGTTGAACGTCGAAGCGATGCAGTTTATTTTTCCAAATTAATATGTGAGTAGTTGATTCATGGCCGTTTTGGATAACAGATGACTTGGTACTATTTGCTTCTATACTAACAAAAAAGGATGGAAATTTATCTGAAAAATGCAACAGTTGATTTGAGTAACACGAGTTTGTTTTAGTTTTATTGCCAATGCCCGGAGTTTTTAAAGTGACACGGAAATGTTAGGAGTCTGTGGGCAACAGATAGCTCACGTCAAGATATTTTAGTTACAACGTGCCTGAGAAGATTTTTGTTTCTTATTACCGCCTTGCAGTTTGATCATATCAACGCAAGAGAATGGACAAACGACGCAGCTGCCCTGAGCTCTCGACTATTCAATAACTTCATCTGTAACTCACAGAAATCAAAATTTCGTCCGAAATAACCTCACGGTTGATAAGGTGTTCCAGCCAATTCTTGAGCCAATTTTGGTGCGTATTCCGAAAATGTGCCAACAATTCCCTAAGATGATGCAGGAATCCGTCTCAAGAACGAAGCTCAAGATATTATGAAACCAAAGACTTGAAAGAAGATATTTTGAAACAAAGACTTGAAGGGATAAATCGATAAGATGCGTTGGCATAATAACAACGAGGCTCGAATAAAAACATCTGATCATTGGCACCTAAACATTGTTTACAGGGAGAGTAATCTTCGGGTAATCAGCATCAGTAGCTGCAAGTATCTCTAACGCAGGTTTGATGCCAGGTTTATTTAATGGAGGTTTCAAACATTTAAATTGGGTATGCAGGGCAAACAATTGCTGCCAAAGTTCCTTCTTTTTGTTCTCCATAACGATCGATAAACTCTCGGAAACATCCGCCGCGCACGTGTTTTTCAAGTAGCGTAAGCGTGCTTGAAAGCCAGAAATTCATAAATTCATAAATTTTAGTCATTTCGAGTATGCGTGTAGGAATTTTTACATGATTGATTCAAAAACTCCTGGCAACGTCCAACGTGCATGCCTTTTTTGTTCTTGGGACCAACGCTTAACCAACCATCTAACCAACCATCTAACCAACCATAGTTTGCCATCTTCCTTTGTAAGCTTTCTTACTTTTTTGACAACCTTACGTTTTCTCTATTTTCTTAAATTAGTTTGAAAAAGTTGTATCCGAAGTATTCTCTTTTAAATTTCATTTATTTCTTGGAATTTTCTTTCTTTGAGCATCAGCGGTTTCTAATCTATTGTTAACGCACAGTTTCTCGAAGTCAATTTATTAATAATGGACTGTTTTGCTCCGGATATTATCTGCATTCGGCGCTAAACGAATCCTTTGATCCTAATTCTCGTCTCTTCACAAAACCAACACTCTCGTTACCAAATCTTTACCTTCCAAATAATCTTTGCTAATTATTCAACTCGTTCAATCATCGTGAAATTCAAGCTACGCGGAAAATGAGAAATTTTACATGGATTATAATGAATCGGTTCTAATGACAATGCTTGTATAGTGTTTATATATGCATAAACGTGAGAGTATATGAGCCTATTGAAATATTATTTTATCATGATGATAATCCTATTAGCGCATTAGATTCTTTTGCATGAGATCACAAATTAATTTCCATGAAAGAAGACTACAATTTGGTTCAACATGCAATTGTGGATTGGAATGTACTTATGCAGACTAGTACCCAGCAGGATATGATGTGTATAATGTATTTATAAAGGCGTTAGATATATGAATCACATGAATTTAAAATATTTTTAATATGGCAATTTAAACCATTGGCAGGAGAGTCTTAAGAGTATAATTCATGATCCAGAATTCGAACGGTACCACGGTATTCGAACAGTACTTAAAGACACATGACTCTCTAAGGAGTATTTGCTATTCCTCAAGTGGCTGAATATTAAATAAAACAATTGGACTCGTTCAGCAGAGTCTGACTAAATATCCTTACAATATTTTCGGTCCCATCGGCATCTTCATTGGTCAAGTCGTTTCTCAAATACAAATGACCATACAATGGCACCTCACTGAGTTCAACTTGATTTCTCGACTTTCTATATCTTGCAAAAGTGGAATCCTGCTGAGCTTATTACTATACTCACCCAGCACCCACTGTTCTCGTGTGCATCCCCACTCGGATGAATACAACCAAGTAGAGTAACTCAAGTAAGCTTTGTTGAATTCATTTAAGGGAATTTCATTTCTACGCAATATAAGGGATAAAAGGATTTGCAGGGATGTTTTCAAATTCTGCCTTAGAGACTTCTACTCCAGGCCTTTTGACGAAATTCACCCCTTTTACTCTGCTCGACGACCCGGTCCGCATCCGGCGATGCGTGTTGTTGTCTCCTTCCATCAATGTCGTGGGGGTTTTCGTACTTTTTCATTGATATCCCGTGGCTACCTATGAAATATTTTCACAGCGCACATTTATTGAATGACATTTTCGTCGAAAACTTTGCACAAAAGATAGGAGTCAAGCTCTCTTATGATTCCTGCACTTTATGTTATTATCACCAGAGACAGGCGATATGATATTTTTTTCCAATGACTCCTTGCTAGGATTTGATTTATGGTTCAATCCCCTCGTACATTGGCATACCGATTCGAGACGTTCGGTTGTATACCTGCTCATTCAAATTATTATTTTGATATACGAACTACGACGAGTTGTCGGAACCATTTTTTTCTACCGCCAACGAGGATATATGATGTACATTCTTACCATAATACACCTTGTTCCGCATTATCACTGACGACATTATCTGTGGTAATAATGTGATGTTTCAAGATGGTTCAGATGGTTTCGGCTCAAGTGTTGCAGCAAGTTCTCAGAAATTTATGTTCCAGGAACGCGGAGGGAAGTGAAGTAGCAGTGAAAATAATTCTCAAGAGATATTAGAGCTTTCACGGTAATTCAGACGGGAGTGATGAAAAGAAAAATGATTGTGTAGAACGTATGATTATGGATTACTCGTGAATCCTGATAAATGGTTTTGTGATTTTTCGGGAGGCATAACCCACAAAACCCAAAGAAAGCAAAAGCAAATAAAAAAATGAGATAATCATCGTCGGGAACCACTTCGAAGTTATTATACATATGTATGGATGGTGAAAAAGTACTTTTACAACCATTGGTTGCTTGTAAACAAAATGAGATTTAGTTTTCCTTTTTCTGTGTTGTGTCTACCAAACTAGTTCCCGTTGATGAATCAGACTATCATATCTTTCGAGATGTTTGAGCTGTATCGCTAAAAATGTGCTAAAAGTTTCCGTTTTTGGTACAAGTTTTGGTTACATAAGTTTTGGCACTATTAAGGATAAGCTGAGGTAATAATTTTATTGCTGGTTCAAATTTACATGGAAATTTGGGAGAATTGTGAAAGTTTCAAAAAAAAAATTGAAAATTATTAGGAATGCTTACAGCGACTGCGCGGTTAAAGTTGACTTGACTTTCTGTTCTTTACTTACTAACGGACTTCCCATGTGATGCTTGTTGTGAATTCAATCAATTCATGGACCGCTGTGTCCATCGAGTTGACATAGAATCATGTAGGACAACTGAACACAATTTTTCGTCAACTACCAAAATTATCATATGCTCATACAATGAAAGTAACAACAACATTTATTGGTATTTTATAACTATTTGTAAAATCAAGAAAATAAAAAATCAAGTTATAATTCTAAGTTTTATTACTGCTTTTGGTCAGAACGTAATATACGGATACTTACTCACATCGGTGGAGAAAGGTCCGAAGTCTTTATGGTAAGTGTACACGACGTCTAAAATTCTTATCGGCCCACAAATCTCAAACTAAGACATAAAGCACACATGTAAAAATACCAGTATGAAAGCCTGTAAAGTTTTCGTACCACCATGAATTGCATATATTGCGTTCCACCCACTCCTCAGCAGGATCATCTTGGGTTTTTTCTTGGTATAATGCACAATAGAACAGTTAATTGCAAGATTTTTCACTCTTGCTTTCTAGAGCTTTCGGGTTGCAGGAATTTCTCTTGAGCGGGAAAGTTTAGACGAAGATGATTAGTAGAGAAGGTATCGTTTTTAACATTGCATGAGCGTAATGTTGGACTTGATTCCATTTGTTAGCCGGTTCGAGCCTGTCTTCTAGTGGACTATCCGGCCGGAGCATTTTCAATTGTTCGCCAAGCAGTGTATCCCATATTCTGCATAAAAAAGAGTGAGACTGGCGTAATTTTTGTCTTCCATGCAGAAACTGCAATCAATATAATATACCCTTCTTACACGGGTAAGACTGAAAACACCCGTTCCCGCTGTTTGGCTGTGTCCGGTGGAAGTCAGTATGACACATTTTTAGACTGAGTCATATTCTTAACTCTTTGATGAACCAAATGGTCCATATTCTTTGAAGTTCACGGTCGAGGGATCCTCTTCTTTGTCAGGATGATCACTTGAGTTTTTTGTATAGCTAGGTTCAGTCTGTGAGTAGTCATCTAGCTCCCTACTTGGTGCAGTAGCACATTAAGCCTTGATCTAGCTCGATAGACTGTGCGATGAGCGACCAGTGCTGCACAATTATCTAACCCTGTGCCATGTTGTAGATCAAACAGAGATCCTTCAGGTGATTCCGAACTATAAACATCAAATATTTTGGTAGTTGGAATGAGACCATTCATTTGAACTAACACTAAAACATCCAGAATATCTGTCCAGCGTTACTAGGGGGACTACCCGCCAGTTGAACTGACTGCGTGCCTCCGCCAGCTGCACCGCACCCACCACGTTGGCGTATCCGTCTATAGTGGCGCATAAATAACGTCAGTTAGTCATCCCTTTATAAGTTTGTCGACTACTTTCTCGGCCATATCTAGCATGCGTAGCGGGAGGTATGCCGACGGTACGGTGACGGTTTCCGCTGTTAGTTTCTATATTTAGGATTAGACCCTTCTCACAAGCAAGCATTATAAGTTCCAAGCAACAAAACAGGGCGAAAGTGATAGATCAATGGCGATACCTCAACAGGAGCACTGTCTTTGACTTCATGGAAAGAACTGCTGATTCCAATTCGTTTTTCGTGAAGACTGGACGGTACAAATTTATTTTCCTGTGGGCAGTTTTAACACAGACGAAATGTTCACATCTCAGCTAACTGCCCTTATTTCTGTTGATCAGTCCGCGAAGACATTACCTGACCGACCGAAATACCGCCATTCTGATGCATAGCTCATCCTGGCTTCATGCCCAATGAACTTCTCACAAGAGTATGTGACACTCCCTTCTTTGTCTGGCGATATGCTTACTGTACGAAAAGATAAAAGCTTACAAAAAGGCGCAAAAGTCCTTTCAGAACAGAGTAATCAGGAGGGTCTTTGTAACGCCAGTGCTTATTTGAAAAACATTCTTAGAATCATTCAAAATTGATACTTTTGAGAGAGCACTGAAGCTGTGTGATACAATGACAATCATTTGATTACCACCATAGGAGTCCTTAGATTCCCGGTCGGAGGATTCCACTGGTTGAATCGAATAAAGAATGTTACAAAAAAGATGGTACAGTTACTTAGGATTTATATTCGAAAAAATCTATTGATTTTCTAAAAGCATAAAAACAAGTAAGGAGCTACGCGATTGCATTCATCATGAGGAAAGAAAATCTTAAAAGTGAGCCTCAAGTGGCCAATAGAATTCCATGAAAGATGGTACATATAAATTCGATAAAGACGAATTATATTCTTAAAATGCTCCTCAAGGAAACATTTCAGCAAAAGTTTAAATTTAATCTAAATTTGTTCACTTACCATCATTCCTGCCCCATTTTGTGTCATGCATGTGTACATACTTTGCTCCCGTTTATAAAAAATAGAGGGCAATTATTTTGATAACTTCTTCTTGTCTACATGATTTCGCACACAAGTGGAGCAAAATACTTCCAATGTTAAAGTGGAAAAGTTTTTCGTAATACTAACATACATGCATACGGTTGGTTTCCCATCCAGCAAGAGTCAGACAGTTGTTTATTCTTCACTTTTTAACATTCAGGATTCTTTCTTACTTAGTAAATGTTGCCGAACTTTTTATATCTTTTATCTTCTTGCCTGAGCAGAATAAGCATTAGAGATTACTTAGTGTATAATAATAATTTAACATGTCTCCCCCTCGCACAACGTGTATGGGATTGAGAAAAGATTAAACTGCCGGAAGAGACTGGGGATGTGAAAACATTTCCTATATCAAATTCATTATAAGCCTTGAAACATTGTCAGGGTGAAAATTTTAATCCAAATCTGTCATAAATTTCGTTATCGTTCAAGCTGAACGTTTCAAATAAACTTCTCTCATGCCACCTGAATTTACAGCACAGCAAACCTCACACATATTCAGTGAAAGTTTGTCATCTATGTGACAATGTAAGCTTCATCAGAACGATCCCTGCGGGAAATGTGGGTGTCCATTGTATCCAATAAGGGTGAGGGTTAATTTTTCTGATTTTAAATTATCACGGAAATTATAAAAGTCGCGAGATTGGCACATGGCCTCAATCCTATCTTAGTTGATTGTTAACTAACTTAATTTACCATTACACTCATGGGTGCATTAATTTCGTCCACTGGGATTTTGATATGAGGTGTAGCATTCATCTTCTCTCCAGAGGTCTATTAAGGATGTTGAAATGTCACCTCTTACCAGTGTACCAGCTTCAGCCGCTGCTATGTACGTGAGTCTGTACGAAAATCCGATGAATAAATCTTAGCTGTGTATGCTCTCACATGTAACGAGTGCTTTTCGCACCTACACATCCGTGCTGCTCCTGCTCCTGCTCCTATTATCTTCCTTAAGTTGGCTTGCAGCCGGTCTATTCTCATTCTTTACCTCTCTAACGTTCAGATTAAAGTCATTTGAATTGGGCGCTAATCCAAATAAATTGGAATTTCCACTGTTAGCTCGATGGATTAACAACGGAAGAAAAAAATGTTATGCCAATGGATTTATGGCGATAAATGGTCTCCATCTCTTCGTTTAACTGCTTAGGTTTTATCAACTAGGATTTCTCCCTGAAAGTTTTGTGTTTGCTGAACGATGGAAGAGTAGAGATATTTATATTGTAGAATACAAGAGGATATGTGAAGGAATAAAATCAAATGGAAAGCTTTAGATACGCATGTTACGAGCTACAATATGGGTTTTATGTGTTGAAGACAAAGGTTTTTCGTATTATCGAGCTTATTATTTTTCGTGCTTCTAACAGTTTTTGAAATTCTTCATATCGTAAATTTAAAACTAGTCATATCTAGGAAAATGCATCACAAGCACAGTCTACCATCTATAAAACTATTCCACAATCCCAATCAAGCATTCCAACTAGCTCAACACGTCGTTCAAGCAGAATGGTATATTTGTTCAGAATCGGCTGTCAAAAGCCTTATCCCACTTTCAAATCATTTTGATTAGCTTTTTACTACCTATTTACCAAAGAGAGAACGACTCCTCTTTTCTTGGCCTTATTATCCTCAGTGACGATCTTCCTATCTAGCCTCATACATTTAACACCAGTTGAGTTCAAATTATTCCAGATATCAGCAATTACGACGGAATTAACATGAATATTAATATACTCCACTGAAAAACCCAGTTAGCTTCCATCAAACATCATTTTCAACTAATATTACTGACTGGAAACGTTTCCGCGCCCTTTTCTTAATAAACCCACTAAAACTCCGCTTGACACCCATCCCGACTATTAAATCGTCTGGAAGTTCATCTTCCTGGTTATGCGAGTTTTTTCCGAGTGACATATAAATCAATGAGCTGAGCACCTTCCTTACTCCACGCAAATCCCCTGTTGTTACTAAATTTTTACGAATAAGATTTTAATACCCAATCTATGATCTCTTAGAGAGAATACAGATTCCGTAACAGCTGCTTCGCAACAAATTCAACCCTATACAACAAACTACTTGACGAAAAGTTTGTTGGAAATGCACATTTGTCTCAGCATCGGAAATTGGCCGGCATAGTCCCTTTTCTTAGAGTGAATGGAAAACCCCTTTACGTCTTTAGTTATAGACCAATATCACATCATTTAAAAACCACAAAACTCTTTGAAACAGTCATCAAATGCTTTATGAACTTGTATATTGATGCCCAGTATGTAATCCTACATTTTCAGTTTGTATGCTGATCCTTTCATTCAAATAAACGTACTCTATCTTGCCTGCGACTGTGCATCTCCATGAATGTAAATAAAAATCTCTCAACACCTGCCCCTCTTTTCAAATATCAGTTAAGTATTTGACTCTCTCTGGCAAAAAGGTCGCATATACAGAATTATCAATCGCCAGGTCCAACTACACTTTTGTAAATTCTTCAATACTGGCATCTACTACGAAACTTATGAAAAGTTCGTCGACATCCCTCAGGGTTCAGTGTGGGCTCCCGATCGAAATCCTTCAATATTTATAGGACATTATCCTATATACTAGTGTTGCCTCTATAAACTGGAGTTGACAAGACCTCTTCTTAACAATT
The DNA here is from genome assembly GCA_954870665.1 of Stratiomys singularior. Lineage (NCBI taxonomy): Eukaryota > Metazoa > Arthropoda > Insecta > Diptera > Stratiomyidae > Stratiomys > Stratiomys singularior. The sequence continues at coordinate 108,018,511 of OX940879.1, read as the reverse complement.
AAAAGGATTAATTGCACCAACGCAATGATCGATTACTTCTAAAAATGGAACTTTGTCCGACACCAATAAATCTGAAACAATTCTGCTCAAGGGTCACACCCGCCTTGCTTAAAATTTTCGCCAATAAAACCCGATTCTAAAGCTCAAATTACAAATTCAAATACTCTCGCGAAAACTCAGACCACATATTTAGGATTTTCCTTAAACCAAAACCTACCCCGTATTTTCCTTTACAAACAAAACATGCACAAAGTCAAAAACTCTTTCAGATCAATGTACCCACGGCTGCGTTGATTCCTATTGTTAGAAGCAAATACACAACACTGAAAAGTTATATAAATTTAATTATTTACTGATATCACTGTAAGAATTGCAGTATCCAATATTTTAACATTTACTGCGACTATTCGGCATACACAAACGCAGCATCTTGTTACGGAATATGCGCCATCTCTATTCCGTTATAATGACTGCCTAATGCCGACTGCCTCACGTAACTTTGCTCGACATTCGAAAAATTTCTCAAGCATCCATTCTAGAATATTCCCGTTATCTCCAATAATGCACTAATTGGTTGTTCACTTCGAAATGGAAATAATTCAATGGCCACCGAGAATTTACCGTAGGACTGTAATGGTTTTTTTCGGTACACATCATCATTGGTCACTCCTATTATCCATTGGCTTGTGAGATCGTAGAATACCGTTAGCTGCACCATAGCGTAAACACAAAATTTGTTCTTACGCTATGGCTGCACTTTTACTATGGCGATTTGTTATGTGCGCTCGTCTATTTCAGTGGCTCACAACATTCGCTTGCTCAACGTAATATTTGTCTCCAGTTGATGGGATAAATACAGAAACTTCGTATCAACTAGAAGGCTTGCACGCTTGGCGCTGTAGATAACGTTTAAAAGATTTAAGTGAAGATGTAGAAGAAAACGAATTCTTCAGTGGCTAATAAGGAAAAAGAGGGGAGACCATAGAAAAAAATAAGAATACGAAATTCCAGCTAAATAATATTCAGCCAAATTGAAATATGATATTTTAAGGACAGGATCAGTTGGGAGTATACACTGAGTCGGTTTATTTTGATGTGATGAGTTCTGATTGTTACGATGAGATCTGGTTTGTAATTGTGGCTTCATAGTAACACCGACGTTCGTCGTTTCAGAGAGCTTATAAGTCAATCAATAGGATTCAGTTTATATGACCCTGAATTTCACAAATAATCTTGTTTGTAGCTACGATTGCGGAAATATATAAGTTCACCGTATAAAATTATTTTGTAATTTAGTACAGCACTAAATAAATACTAATAAATACTTAAACACATTTTTATACTAATAACTAATTCTGTGTTGCTTGGGTCCGCCGAGCCTTGCTTGGTTGGTTTCGAGGACGCGTTTTGGCCATCTTCAGCTGAGAACGAGCTGAAGACGGACCCAAGCAACACAGAATTAGTTTTGGCCTACGACAACAACCAAACGAACTTAATAACTAATTATTAATACATGGTAATTAATTTTAAGATTCAATTGGAGGAAAAGTGGATGTAAAGCACTTTGAATACTTTCGTAAATTTACAGTGTCGTCCGGTTAGGTTGCTTTGTTGATAAAGGCATAGCATTTTGTTTATTACCGAAGAATTTCAAGTATAAGCACTGCCTCAGGCCTACAAAAGTTTTCTGTCTTGAGAGATCGGTAGGAGTCATGATCTCAGAAAGCCGCGAATTAATGATCCTTTTAGTCGAACTCATGTATAATCTATTGAATTTCCTGAAAAATTCAATACTCCACAGTTTAAATTGTGGAAACTATCAACAAGCAAACCCAATATTTGTTCAATCAATACGTGTTCCCTTTAATTTACAAAATGCTTCAAAACAGGATTTCATCCAAAACTTATTTTTTCAAAATCACCAAACTGTAATAGCCACCGTTCATGCTTTACGAAAACAAGAACACAAAACAGCTGTTCGAGATTTATTATCGTATCACACATTCGATATATTACACATAGTGTCCTGCAAACCTTATTCCGTGCCACCCTCTCCTCCAGTCCAAGTATTAACACGTTCAAAGGCAATAAATAAAAGTCGTACGAATGCCACCATTTGCTAAGAAAGTAATCAAACAATTTTTTCCAATATATTTACCTACATATACATTTTTCGTTTGGTACCTTTTCACTTGTCGGCCCCTGGTCCGTTACAACAAATGCTGGCGATGAAACAGAATAAGGACACAGGATGGCAACTACGTACAATAAGGTAGCAGAAAAAATGCAGCAATAACTTGTTACAAAGTATACGAGTAGTATTAAAGGAAAATTTTGTTTCGTGCTTGCGTTTCCGACCGTTTAAGATGTCAACGGCAAATCTTGACGACTTGAGACAACAACTGCTACCTCGATTGGAACGTTCTTGGTCCTGACAATCACTTGCAACTACTACAATCACGATTCGAAACTTGCTTGCGTGTTTTCTGAGGCACGGCTCGATTGTCGCTTAACTTGGGATATGAGAAAAAACGGAAATAAGAAATAACACAGAAAGTTTCATTCGTATTAGGAAAAATCTCTTTATAAATGATTTACACCAGAAACATATATAAGAAATTGTCAGACACCCCATTTGATATACAAACAGTTTCGCCTCAGGTCCTTTACGACGACTAGAATGTTTCTAGAATTGTTGTTCGTTTTGAGTGATAGGCACCATACGCATCGAGCTGTAAATATGTCCTAAAATTCGGGTTGAAAGCGGGCGAAAAGCTAGGCAGTTTGAGGAATTGGACGTTTGTCCTTTTATGCTCGCATTTACAAAACTACCCGAAGGTTTGTCATGTAAGAGAACTTTGAACACGTTCCTTTCGCATTTGCACTCAGTGAAATAATCGAAAGAAAGCTCGGTTGCAGCTATTGGCAAATTCTTTCTCAAAGAGTTATTAACGAATACCATGTGAGTTAAGAGAAAAACTCGGACTTTTAACTACTTAACCGTTCCACTACCCCATTAATCTATTGAAACGACCCTCCAAGACGCTCCAAGAACAGGCTCCTTGGTATCGCACAAACTAAATGAGCACAAATCAAGTTACCCGACGGCTCGCTGCCCCCACCGACATTGGGTAAACAAAATTTATCGGTTTTCGTATTGAAGCGAAGGCATTAAGCACTTTCCGATAATACAGGATTCAACGAACATGATGCTCTTGGGCGGCACTTCGTCTCTGCTATGGAGCAAATATGATTACTGGAACACATCCGAACCATCTGCGTCCGCCATGGGGGATAAAAATTGGATTTTTCCACTGGAAAAAAATATACGTACTGAATCTATGAGCACAACCAGTCGTCAGTCTTTTGAATCACAGCTCCACCAAACCCCAATAACGAAACCCAACCAAACTTTGGGATTAAATATTTTGCAAAGATATCCTGTCCTGTGCGCACCCACTTCCATCAAAAATCCTTTCATGGCTCTTGCATGCCTCCATTCTGCAAGTTCCTGCTACTTCGTCCTTTTACGTCATCGTCTCCGTCGTCAATATCCCATTGATAGAATGTATCAGGTGTTTGGGCAATTTTGAAAAGGTACTGCTGATATTGGTGGGATATCTTTTTGCATTAAAGTGCGAACGTGCGAAAATTTCAATATTCACAATGACATTGGGGATGTCTGGTGTGTGCGAGAATTACAGCAACCAGCTTCCTGGTTCATTGATTGCCAGGACTTGAACGAGGGCAGGCAGCCGCCATTTGGGCATGGGATATCAGTATGCAAACAGAGTAGTCTCGTTTGCTTGAGATTTTCGTCAGTTTTTGCGGTTTGAATCCTTCGCATTCTTTCTTCCTTTTCGATGCATGCTAATTTCTGTGGAATGTGATTAATGAAGTCTTCAAGGAATGTTTCGCCAACAAGATGGAAATTTGACTCTTCGCAAAAATTTCAAAGCTTTCGGAATGAAGTACGGCATCAGCTGGATTTGAACAGTCGCCACAAAGGTGCCGATTTTTCACGCGGAAGTTTTCCCACTCGGTATTGATGCTTACCCCTCTAATTTGTTACGATAGAAAGTTTAAACCATGAATCGCGAAGTACTTGAATTGCTAGTCATTAGGGTAATTGGTTTTTCGATGTTTGGTTCTTATTCATTTGATTTATGGTATTGTGATTTTTTGCTTCGTAGTTTAGGATTCGATATTGGCAACGAATACGAGAGTGGAACATTTTTCTTGCTAAGCACGACTGATTAACGAATTGGCTTTAATGCAATTTTTCGTTTTTCTAATTACTCTTACCAGTACTTATCGGTTGTACAAGTCGATTAGTGCAGATACATCCGCTCCCTTATATTGATTGTAGTAATTGGCAATCGCAATTGGATTTCATTCAGGAATAATCAAGAGAAAAGTGTTTCGACTTAAATTGTAATGTTTTTCGGACAAGAATAACTTGAATAGATCCCAATGGATAGTGGTTATCTATTTTGAAAGAGGGTCATTCAAATTTTCGTGGTTTATTTTATTTTTTAATGTCTTTGGTAACTTGATTTTGCAACAAATTAGAGTGAATGGTTGATTCGTGATAGATTATCCTTGGCAAAAATTCTTATTGCTTGATTGCAAATTTTGCACGATATGCAAAAGACGAAACCGTTTGTCTTCCTTAACTCTAAATCAAAAGTTTATTCTGTGCATATGCATTTGTCAAAGTCAAGCGTAGTAGTTGAAATATTATTAGGTTTTCATTGTGTGTAATATTGTCTTAACGTAAAGATAACGTCGTCGATTAGAGCGGCTTTCAATACATAAAATGATACAAGGGAACGACAGAATTTTTTTTCGGAGAACAAAAAACAACCTTCACATTCCTGTCGGGCAAAACACGAAGTATAGCGATGTTGGATTACTTTGTTGACCACGTCATTACTTTTGCATTACCACCATCAGACGTATCAGTATTCGGACCGTTTGAAACTCTAAGACAGCCAATTTAATGCGCACTGATCCAATCAGAAAATGAGTCGCTTCAATTCAGATCAGCTTATAGCCAAAGCATGGATGCGTGGAGCTACTCCTGAAAATGCAAGCGGTGGTTTCCGCGGCAGCGGAACCACATCAATCATAACAGTCTGTCTGACGCTAATAATCCATATCTGATATTGCGCCGGATGAGCTTTCTCAAGAAGGAGAACCTGATCCTTCAAATGGTAAAGTGTCAGATATTTCAAGGAATCCTGTGTAACGTGATGAATCCGAACCTGATCAAGGTTGTCTTCTATTAAACGAACATAACGAGTTGCGCATTGTAGAAACGGTCTCAAATGAAGTTAAGCGGAGTATTGCGCGCATGAATCAATCGCCACCTTGACAATCTTCAAGCTTATTTAGCCTTAAAAAAAAACTCCCAATAATTATTTGCATAAATCATCCCCTAAAAATATTGCCACATTAAGGCGAGAATCGTCCAGTGGAAATATAAAGAGAAAATAACAAAGGCGATCAAAGTCTCAGAAAGCACAAATTGGTCGCCAAACAGAAAAAATTCCAGGACAGTGAGAAAGGAAGTTTCAGTTGACAATTATTGTTCAGAATGTTTTGAAAATTATAATTTTAGATTTGATTCAGTGTGCAGTGAATCAATTGTGGTTCCACCGCATGAACAACATTTAAAAATTATTGCATGGGATGTGGAAAATGGATATGACAAATTTGATTGCCGAATTGTTCTAAATTTTGTTAAATAATTTTTCACAAAAAGGAATCGAACTTAAGCTTCGGAAAATATATTTTTTGTAGTTTTATATTTTCAAAAGTAGAAGATTAGTACCTACTTATAATAGTGATCATTATTTTGATTATTACTGATAAAACCGTATCATTAAATTATTTTTAAGTATTATTAGGGGTTGGTTTAAATTTGTTCCTATTTAGAAGGTGGCTAATAGGTACACAGCTCACGGATGGCAGGAAAGTTTTACATTAAAAAAATAATCAATTCATGAATATATTCAAATTTATTAAGCAATTTTTGAGGCATAACTTCTCGGATGGGTGATAATATCTTTATTGAGGTAATCGAGGCCAACGTAACCGAAAGAAATATTTTTGGAAACTTCTATTATTCTTACTACGATAAGTTTAATACTTTCGAAGCTGAAATAACCGTTGGTATCTGGGCTTGGCCAAAAATGTTGACCATTCTCAAATGTGAACCGATTGAGTTGCTAACGTCCCGAGGCTTAGAATAAGATGAAAGATCCTAGATATAGTCCCTAGGGCAATTGACCTCCAACAATCAGGGAATGGGTAGTATCGTTTGAGCCTTCTTTGAAAACCTATTTATTTCCTCTATAGCCAAAGGCAACAAAGGAACCCACGATAAATTATTTCCAATAATGCGAGTATATACTGAAAAAAAAGCTTACATAACCCTAGATAAAATATGCACAAAAGCATTACTCATCGATAACACTAAATATGAAATGTTCGCAGGCAAATGAATACGGACATTTTATCCGAAGCCAGGCCGGGGAAAACTATTCAATGGAATCATAGTTGGAAGCAACCAGTGAAGAGTAAGCGAACATATGATGTTGACAAACTCTCACGCTATCATCACATGTCGAGCACAAAAAACCAATTTCCCTGCCAAAGGCTGCCCTGCCAACAAGGTATAGCAGTCCATTGGGGCCAGCCACCCAGACCTCGCACAAAATGTGATGCCTCACGGAAAATGCAAAAGCGAAAATCATGTTAACTACCCATTAGGCAATATTTCCGGATGATTAGACAAGTTTCACATCACAGAGTGAGCAGTTTTTAGTCTTCTCGTTTCGTCTGTAATGATAAAGGATATATACAATGGGAGAAGGGCCAGAGGCAGAGGGGGTATCTAGTTTGAAAGCAAAATGCATGGAATAAGGTCTTTTATCATACGAATGATTTTCATGAATGATAAGGCTGATCCTTCGACTCGGCTAATATGAAATCATTTGCCTAGGCTTTCTCGCTTTTGTGCATTCAATCCTTGGTTACAATATGCCGTCAATGGTGCTTTTGGGTATTTGATTATGAAAGGAAACGAAACGCTGGTCAGCCATTGGCAGGATAATAAGCTGATGAGATGAATAAAATATGTAGTATTAAGGGAACGGAACGCAATCTAAAAAGATAAATATAAATAAATTGGTCATTGAATAGACTATTTGCATAGGGTCATAGGTAAATAGAAAATTATGCGTAAACTTGAAACAATGAAGGATTACTTACTCTATTATGCATTTGAATTGATTTTGCGGTAGCACGTATAATGAGCTACTGGTGTCTGTATTCGGAACTTATATGGGTTAAGATGTTTTGAGCAAAACAGAGCTATAGCTCCGTAATATAGACTTCCATGTACATTCCGATGTTGCGAAACTAGTTACTAACAGGACATATGTAGAGCTCCCCTCTATAAAGCCCAGTTAAACTTTCAATTATCGCAAACGGAACTTGCAATAATCAAACAAAATGTAAAAGAAAACTTTAAACCAAATCAAAGCTCTTCGATTGCACATTCCTCAATAATATAAATGAAATCCTAGAAGAAAAAATTTTTAAAACTTTTGAAATAGCGATAAAACAATACATCGTCTCCCCCAAATAATCTCAGGATTAAATAATCCACTTAAATTTCAGTATTCTACACTTTTACAAACACCAATCAGTAAAAGTGAAAAAGTATATCAAAAAGAAATTTCCATAAATTGATAAACCATCCCTTCCAAGTGTTTTTCTTTCTCTACGTCCGATTGAACAGCTAAAAGTACTTAAGAAAGTTTCGGTTTTTTCGACTTTTTTGGAGTTTTTATTGTTACAACTGAAATAGAAGTTTTTATTTTTGAAAATCGATGAGTGGCAACAATATTGTTATGTTTTACTCAAACAGAAAAAGAAGATATCTTTAATGCTAGTAGTGAATGTGTTTGACAATCTGTCATAGAAAAATTGAAAATAAAAGGAAAATTTTGTTTCAAATAAATAAAAAAGTTCTATATTAATGGGAAAAGGAAAAGTTTGGTTTCCAACTGACACAAAATAGAGTAAAAGTATTCGGCAGCGAAGTGTCATGGTGAGAAGTCAAAAGTTCGTTACAATTGAATTTAGAAGTTTTCCATCAGAATGCGAAAGTTTGTTAACTTATTAAGAGACCTCGGAATGTTTTAAGTGATGAACGATAAAAATATATGAATAAATAAAAAAAATGTGGCACTCTATTGTGTTAAGACTAGAAGAATGTTTCAAGCAAATGGCGATAAACAAAACGTCCGCTTTAGGCTGAGGTTATAAGTGGAGAGCGCATTGTTTTTGGACTTAAAGCGTTTGACAAAGTTGAAAGGTACTTGCATATATCATCAATTAATTATTTTATATATTCGGGGATGCTGCTTCGAAATTTTCGAATACGACTGATTTCGAATACGTCCCGGCCACAAGCAAAGGTTCAAAACTATTCAAAACGGAGCAAATGGAACTAAGACAGGCGTAGTTTTTTCTGGGTTAAAATTTATTTAAGAGTTTAATTCTGTGTCTTATTGTCAGGTTTTCGTGAGTCTCTACAAATTACTTTCGAAATAACAGTGATGAGGTGACTGGCGGATTTCTCTTGAAGGGGCTCCGTATAGAAAACCAGGAGTCTTAAATTCAGCGCAATATGGATACATCCCCATACTGTTATGGATAGATAATCATACGGTGTAAAAGATTATCGCCATTCTAATGTGGCAAGTAAGTTCTCCTCGATGTAAAAAAAATACACTGAGAAGCAAAAATGCATTAATTCGACATCATCTCGCTAGCGATGGAAGTTGTACAAACCTCTACACAAATCACTGCCATAAAAATAACCCACACAAACAAGAGCAAGGGATTGAGCTCGTTATTGACTTTAAGGATTTGTTTCTAGTTTTCTAGCACTGGTCGAAATAACAAAAAGATTATCTATCACATTGCAAGGATATTTTGATGACAGACAATTAAGACATTTAATTTTGTTAAGATTTCATCGTGTCCTGATCGACTTAATCAATTGACGCAATCGCAACAATGTAACAGGTATTTTTGGTGTTGTGAGTGGTGCTGAACACAACTAGCCACAAATTGCACCATAATATTTCGCAATTGTTATTTTCAATATTCACAAAGCGATTTGGAACGTAAAATCAACTCCTTTACGACATAAATTCTCCCTTTGATATAGCCATAGTATAAAATACCTTAGATTGCCTTACCTGAACCGGATGAGAAAGATGTTGGATTTAAGATGAATTAAATTGATTAATTTCCAAGCTTATGACTTATTCTCATAGTTCAAAAGTACCTTTTAATTATGAATTCAAGATTGACTGTTGTTTCAAATAATCTTTTGCTACCCTTGTTATTTCTACCGCCCTCCTTATCATGACCATTCCCCCAGGAAATCAAATGCTTCTTATGATCCTTCCTAAATGTACTCACACGGTAATTTGATGCATTACCGTCTGTTATTAATTGAGATTCTTCAGATTATGATCAAGTTGAGGTTTAACAATCTCATATCAGGTCATGCATGCAAGGACAAAAATCATCTCAGAACGACATGACGTCCCATCCCCAACAGAATTAATCACATCACATTTCACGAGATGAAAACGAATGTTATGATGTTTGTGTGTAGAAAAAGCGCATACAGTCCAATCAGGGCAGCACAAGGACTGCGGACGAACAATGAAATTTTTCAAGCTTACAGCACAAGACAATAGATATAATAGATGGCCACAATCATTAGCAATGTTGGAGGTGAAGTGTGTACAGATGTGTAAGTAATAGAGCACCAGGCAAATGCAAGGATGTTCCGGTGCGTCCCTGCTACTTTAGAACGGATGTAGGAAGAATGTTTCATTAGTGTGTTGTTGTTTTTTTTTCGGAGGATTTTCTTGCAAATGGTAAAGGGAGGTTTTTGAAGGACTAGTAATATTATCAAGTAGTCATTTAAGGAGTTGCATCATTTCCGAGTATTAGCGATAATAAATCAAGAGATGAGTTCGACAGGGTGTTTTCTGATGGCAATGAACACAAAAGGTGTTTATCTGCTGCTTGGTGATTGTTAAAGAGATAATCTTAGAATATAATTTCCTCATAAATTTCTTAAGCGTACACTTATTTTACTCCTCTATATCTTACAGGACGCTATGACTTCGTTTTGGCAACTCCAATCTTAATCTTTACATATCGATTTCAATTGATTTTACTCTAATAATTTTCAATTAACTTTTTGCTACAATTTATCTCAATTACCAAAAACCGAGAGGTGGGCTTATTACAATTTTCTTTAAAAAAAATTTAATTAACTATTTTCCGATGCGTCCGCCATTGTATGGCATGAATATGTGGTCAGTTATCGGTTGGTGCACTTATAATCGTGCTGTTAGCTAAAACACTGAATGCAATTAAATTGAAATTGTCCTCCGATACAGGTACCGTAGGTCCATGTGCCTACAATGGTTATGTGGTCATATTCTCTTTTCACTATCCACAGACTAACCAATGGTGGATGAGTTTAATCCTTTTGTTCACTTAATGGACTTGTAAACAATAACTCGGTCACATCGGTCAGACTAAGCTTCCACATAGGCCACAAATGGAATTATGGGATTCGGTTCACAGGTATGATAAACAACAGTGTATCACATTTAAAAATAAGCCAGGATAAGTTTCCCAGTATGGAATTGAATTTCCTGTTCAAACAGTGGATTTTCAAATGAAATTACTGTTAGACAATCTGTTGTCATTCATGTTCCTGTATAAAAGTAAAATATACTTGTTCGTGAAATTACTTTAGCAGGTAAGGCTTCCTAAATATGGTAATCATCTTTTTTGTAGTATACCAGTAAATTTAGTGTATATTCGAGCCTAATTATAAAATAAATAAATAAAGAAAATATTTTGATACTTTACTATAAATCCAAGGCTAGGAGACAAATTTTCGATGAATAATTCGTCTGCCATATCATATTTCGTATAGATGCATATTTATCGATAATAGATAAAAGCAGTGAGATATCTTGTAGACACATATAACATGCAAATCGATTTATATGTGTGTGTGCATAGGTAGAAAAGCCTTCATACACAGTGAATATGTGTAATATACTGCATTATTGAAGTGAATTCAATAATTCTACATGCAATCCATTGTTTAGTAGTTGTCAGTATACTGAAATCTCTACACACATGTGTGATATTGTACTGGTTCGTAGAACAAGCTGCATATATGCAAGATGCGATTTCAAATTGCTATTCATGCTAGCAGGCATTCGGATTGTTCGTGAGTGATGATGATAAGGTAATTAATTTTCTGTTTGAGAGTCTAATTAGCTTCATTTACTCTGATAAAAACCGATAATACGATAGTTTCGTTGAAAATGAAAGCTAGCATGATTGAACTAGTATGTGTCCTGCATAAAAGAGCAGGGAAAACACTAGTGTTCGTATCAGTACAGGTACATTGTGGCGCGAAACGTATTTTAATAATATGCGAAAGAGGCCTTTTTGTTTGAAGCAGATTTCATTCCCAAACAAATTTACTCATTTGATTACGGAATGATTAGAATTTTTACTCATAACTATGCTTCTATTTGATTCAAATTCCAAGGAATCAATATGTCATGGTCACCTATCATCATGTTCTACCGTTTTCAATTGTATTGCGTTCCATTGCAATGAATATCAAGACTTTCACTTCTGTATCGACAGTTGAGCGGTACAAACGTGTTTCTATTTTCTTCCAGTGTGATTCATAGTGACATTAATTTTTCTCCGTTACTTTCAATTGTTTTGAACGTTATATTCTTTAAAAAGACTAGTCATTGAAGTAATATTTAAGTTGAGTGTGAAGCCATCGGATAACTTTACTCCTGTGGAAAACAGGAAAAGAAGCCGGGACTCTTCGCCGGCAAGTTCCCTACTTAGGGATCACTTTAAAATGCCGCGAAATACTACAACTTTATCACCAGCCAACCGATTTCTACCCCTTGCCGATCTCCCGAATGGTGATGATAGCAGTGGTAAAGCAGACACCGAATCTAAAGCCAAGGTAAGAGTTCCGCCGATTACTTTTATTGATCTTCCCCGTGACACCATCGATGCAATTCTCAAAGAATTGAAAATCGAAAAGTACTCAATCAAATTGATGTCCATTGGCAAACGAGTGTTCCTGACATCAAATGAAGACTACACGAAGTTGGAAGAACATTTGAAAAATAAAAAAGTAAATTTTTTTACTTTCCAACGGGCAGATCTCCGCCCATTAAAAGTAACATTATCAGGGCTGCATGATATGCCCTGTGAAGACTTAAAAAAGATTCTGAAAGCAGATCACAACCTAAGCGTGAATGATATCAAAAAGTTTAATTCCAACAAAGACGCACGCGAGAATGTATTCTATCTTCTTTATCTGCAACGAGATGTCAAAATGCAAGAGCTGCGAAGCATTCGCACAATTATGCACACAATAGTACGATGGGATTATTACTCTAGCCGACGCAAAGGGCCCACGCAGTGTAGAAACTGCCAGCGTTTTGGCCATGGCTCGAGTCATTGCCATCTTCCACCAAGATGTGCTATATGTAGTGGCCCCCATCAACTATCGCAATGCACACTCACAGATAAACAAAACGACAAAATCTTGTGTTGCAACTGCAACGGTCCACACTATTCTAACGCTCCTGAGTGCCAGAGCAGGAAAGAGTACATTGAAATAAAAGGCAAAGTATTAAAACAAAATAACAAGACTAAAACTACATATCCGAGGAAAAAGCAATTCAATTTTTCGGAAACGGATTTCCCAAAGCTTCCAACCAAATCAGCAGAGACAACAACTTCTACACATAACTCTCCGCGCGCAACATATTGCTCAATAAGTCAGCAGAGCTCTGCAACAGCACCTTATTCCACTAACTGCAATCTCTTTCCACCAGCAGTGCTACTGGAGATATCCCAGGAACTAATTAAAAATTTAGCATCGTGTAAATCTAGAAACGAACAATTCAATGTCATAGTAAATCTATCAATTAAGTTCTTATACGGGTTGAATTGATCAAAATATTAATTTGGAATGCTCAGAGCATAAGGAACAAAAGTTTAGAAACATTCAATTTTATAACTAATTATAACATAGATATTTTTGTAATAACAGAGACATGGTTAGGGCCGAAAGATAAATTAAAACATCCCTTATACGACATTTATAGGAAAGACCGAGTAAATAAAATCGGTGGAGGAGTAGCGATCGCCATAAAAAAGTCAATCCGTCACTCTCTCATACCAGAAATGAATTCGTCCATTATAGAAAATGTCGGAATATTTATTGAAGAGCTGAATTTAAAAATTTACAGCGTCTATTTTCCGGGTACCAAAAACACTAAGGATAAAGTAAATCACTTCGTGAGAGATATAGAGAGATTTTGCAAACAAAACCATAGATACCTGCTTTGTGGTGATTTGAATGCTCGTCATCAGCAATGGAACTGCACTCGCTCCAATCTTACAGGACGCGCACTATATAAGCTTATAGAGTATAACAACATTTTTATACACTCGCCAGATGAACCCACATACTACTCGGCAAAAGGAATCGGCTCAACCCTCGATATAGTGTTGAGCGACGAAAATGTTCATTTGTCTGAGCTTAGTGTAATGCAAGCCCTTTCCTCTCCACATTTGCCTGTATATTTTACAATTGGAACTGCAGAACGCTCCATGGAGCAGCCAAATCAGTTCTTTCTTTTTAAAAAAGCTGAGTGGCCCAAGTTTCGCAGTTACATCAACCAAAAATTAACCATAAATCGGTTTACGATCGAAAAGCTGCGCTCAGCCTCAGATATCGATGAAACCGTTGATTCTCTTAAAAAGACTATCTGGGAAGCTATCGAATGCAGTGTCCCAAAATTCAAGAGTAAACTCCAGTGGCTAGAGCTTGATAATGAAACTTACAAACTCATTAGGACAAGAAACTCGCTCCGACGAGAATGGCAAAGAACACGACTTGCTTCTACAAAAAATTGTGTTAACAGCCTTACTACTGCAATTCGAAAGAAAATCTCTTCGTTACGCAATCGCCAATGGAACAATATGTTGGAACATTTAGACTTCAACTCGCGGAAAGTATGGAAACTAAATAAAATATTCAAACGAAAGCAACACAGTTTGCCCTATCCACTAACAGATGATAAAGGATATCAGGCACATTCCAATAAGGAAAAAGCCGAACTCCTTGCCGATAAGTTTCTCACCTTTCATTCTTTAGCACAATCCAGTTATAATTCCATCACCGATATGATGGTCAAAAAATCATTTGAAAAGGAGATGAGCTCTTCAAGTATACCACATAAAGACTTTATTCGCACCGAAGAGATAACTGCTGCACTGAAAAAATTGAGTAATAATAAAGCACCAGGTATTGATGGAATACCCAACATCGTATTGAAAAATCTACCAAAGAAAGCAATAGTTCTCACTTGCCATGTATTTAACGCATGTCTTAGATCAAGCTACTTTCCCTTATCTTGGAAACATGCTACTGTGATCCCAATATTGAAACCAGGTAAAGACCCACATGTACCTGCGAGCTACAGACCAATAAGCTTATTGCCAGCTTTGGGAAAACTATTCGAAAAATTGATCCTAAAAAGAATCGCCGAAAACGCCGATGATAAAATGATCCTTCCTAACTTCCAATTTGGCTTAAGGCGAGGATATTCCACAGAGCATCAATTATTTCGAGTAACCAAAGAAATTAAGGCAGCCTTAAAGGAAAAGAAATCAGTTGGCATGGTGGTGTTAGACATAGAGAAAGCCTTTGATACTGTTTGGCATGAAGGGCTTCTCTATAAACTCAAACAATTTAACTTTCCGCAATACTTGACAAGCCTCATAGCTTCCTTCTTACACGAAAGGAAATATCAAGTTAAAATACGAGGCAGACTCTCCTCAATAAAAAACATTCCATCGGGTGTCCCGCAAGGCTCTTGCTTAAGTCCCACTCTCTACAACATTTATACTTCGGACTTCCCAACAAACATTAATTGCCAAATAGCGACCTTTGCAGATGATACTTGCCTTTATGCAATAGGAACAGAACCGGAGACTATTATAAATAGCATAGAACAAGGAGTAGAGAGCTCATACCAATATTTCCACAGATGGAAAGTTAAAATCAATGTGGGCAAAACGAGAGCAATTTACTTCAGTAAGAAGCGAAAACCCACTATGCTTCCTGGCAGATGCTTAAACTTTTTGGGCCGAATTATCCTATCTCGGTTTGGTGCTAGATCCAAAATTAACGTTTCGAAACCACATCGAACACATACGCAATAAGACATTACATTCCGTCATAGCATTATATCCACTACTAAATCGGAAGTCCAGCCTTAACTTAAAAAACAAGACTCTCATCGTAAAAATGGTGCTACAACCAATCATGCTTTATGGAGCTCCAACTTGGAATCAATGTGCCGAATACTTAAAAGCCAAGCTTCAAGCCACCCAAAACAGATTCCTGAAAATGGCGTTTGACAAACCTTTCTATTTCTCTACTCGGAAATTACATGAACTTACTGGAGTTGATCCTGTAAAACAGCTCGCGGACTCGCGGCAACTTAAATTAATGGCTTCAGCCAGCAACTCATCTAACCCTCTTATAGCTTCTCTTAGCAATTGAAAGCACTTTCCTATAGTGTAAGTTTTGCCTTAACAATGTCTTCTGTTATTGATAAATTCTTAATGCTCAGAAAATTGTATGAGTACATTAACTTTAAAATTAGAATATAAGTAGTACATAAGTATAGGATATAGGTTTTATTTAGTTTTAGGTATTATTAGGCCCAGCCAAGGTTTTTTGTTCATTTTTTCCTTCAAATTGCTAAACCAACCGTGAAAAATTAATACCAGCACAGCTGAAACAATTACCGTAGAAGAAATGAATTAATGAATTTTTCAGAACTCTAAATTAAGTGACATGTATGTTATAACACAAACTTATTACTATCAATAAAGCTTTATTCAATTCAAAATCAAGAATATAAAGACTTGAGGCATGATATTCTTGGAAGCTATGTAAATGAAGGTGGAATCAGGTTAATGTTAAGCCCTTTAAGTCAGAAAAAATCCCTGTAAATCAAGGAAAAACTTACAGATTCAAAGATGCCTATGGCTGATGGCTTTTCCGGCTCCACCGAAAAATTATCTATCCACCCTCTTCAATTCTGCTCTATCTACCTATGAATCTTGATAGTACCTAATCATATCGCCTTCATTCTAAGTACAAGAATATCTGATGCGGATAGTTCGAAATAACCTGAAGGATCGCAGTCTGATCTCCAAAGATATTAAGTACCTGGGCTTGCGGGAAGACTATGTTGAGCATCACGGAATACAAGGCTGCGCACAGGCTCTCGGCAATCAATCGACTAATGGCTAGTGTTGGGGTGCAAGTCCAACAAAAGGCGGTTTTTGATGAATGTCTTACAATCGTCGCTTTTATATGGAGCGAAGCATCATTTGCTAAGGATCGAAGGCAACGCATTTTCGACGAGTGGCAACAATCTTTGGATCGTGAGCCAATAAGAAGATAGACAACTCGGCTCATCAACGATTTGCGATCATGATTCATTGTTACCTGCATAAGATTGATAAGTCACAGGTCAACAGATTCCAAGAAACTGACTGCTTAGATTGATGAAATTGTCTCAACGATATAAATTAAAACGCAAAAAATCAAACCCAAATGCCTTTATAACGTATCCTGGAAGTCTTTATGGAGGTACCAGATGATAACATGTTTCAATGTGCAAACAGCACTTGTAAAAACTAAACATTCGCTTATCTCGAAGCTTGAGATATTTCAAACATGAAAGATTCGACAAACTGAAAAACGGACTATATCATCCTCGGAAGAGATATTGAAAATCCATTTGAAAAATTAGAGACGAGCTCAGAAGGATTTTATTTATAAGTTTTTAAGAAGACAAAGAAATCGAAAAATGAGCAAATTGATATTTATCGCTATTACAATAAATATGATACCATTCAGAATTTCATAAATCATTTTTAAACTCTTTATATGATATTTTCAATTTCACACAATCAATGAATATATCTTTCATACGTAACAACATTGACGTAGTTTTACACATATCATTTATTAATTATTAACGTTGCATTTAAATTTACAAATTCTCTCGATGAAAATAAACACTTTCAAATCAAACTCCAACTGATTCAAATGTAATATGTGCGAGCAAAACGCTTCTAGGCAATTTATTTTTGCTCGAATGAATTTCGTAAGTATTTATAGTTGGTAGTTATTAAAATGTTTTCATATTGTTACATGCAAATAGGCATTCTATCTGAAATAATTGTACCAATTAAAATTACGAACAAATATTCATATTGATTAAAATTTAATCGTGTTATAATTTATGAAATTATTTCCCTATTAATAAAGTCCAAGTGCATGTTGCGTATTTTCATGTGGTACTGAATGGTGGCCCAATTGCGGACCAAATAACAATATAATTCTGCTATATGAAAATTTTGCTCAAATACAATACATTTTGTCCTAGGTGTCATCTTTTTACTGGATGAAGCTGAAATATATATTATTGTATTACATTGTTGAAAAAGATTTGAATGAATAATTGCAATAAAATTCAAATGACCTATTTTATTTTTCACAATTTCGAAAGTATCGTAAGAGAAGCTGTTTTAAATTTTTGAGAATGAGGCTTTATTTAATATTGTTAGTTAAGGTATCCAAGCAAATGCCTGATGTTTTGAATAGGAAATTGGCAATAATTAATCATAGTTTTGCTTGAAATAAACACGAATTAATGATAAATGAAAGCTGAAACTGATGGAATATGATGTATTCTTCATGAAATATCTATCTTTTATGACAACATTCCTTTTTCTCTGTTTGCATTTTCAGCCTAAATCAAATCGTATATATCTAAGATATGCTATTATTCTAAGTAAATTCAATCTCCTAGGAAAGACATTATGTTACGGCAAACCCAAAATGACAGTAACCCCGATGTGGTGGCCATTCACACACTAAGCATTAAAACCAATATAATTGTACACAGAATGTCAAATTACAACAGAATGAAAAGTATAGTCACCTGGTCGGTTCTGAACAAGCTTTGTGTGGAGTGGAGGATAGGCACTAAGGCAGTGAAACAAAAAACATTTCTAGAACTTCATTATTGCACTCCTCCAATGATCAGATGTGCTAAATCCTCTTGTAATGAATTTTTACGTTGAAGTCGTCACGACGACGACTCCATGACGAGTCGTGAAGTCCTACGAGCATAGCGACAAACTGTATCCTTCGGGTCAACTGTTCGGTCAATCGAAAGTTCACTGATTTGTCGGCTGCTGGCGGACTAGTTCCGTTCGGCGAGGTATGCGGACGTGGGTCGAACCACCATTGAACTTTTCACCAGTTCCATTATTGAACCAGTCACCGTAAAGCCCGATTTTCCGAACGCGATATTTCCAAATATAACTTTTCTTTACTTTAATTCCTTTTCAAATTAATTTCCACGCAAATGTAACAAAATTATAAGCCAACGCCGACACAAGCACCAGCATCCTGCAATATGCAGACGACTCTTTGGTACTAGTAGAAGGCACCCATCTGATGGATTATGTTAACATGCGACAACACAAATTCGATCAATTCGCCCGGATTGATAAGGACGTTGAAGTACACATCAAACCTGATAAGGTACAGACGACTTCGTTACAGAAAATTGCAACCATGCGTTACATCCAAAGAACCCTCCATTTACAGGAGCAATAACATCAAAATCTAGGAAGAGAAATTAAAAGAACTGGTTAATTCGAATAATGAGAGGTCTTTTTCAATGCCTCCGCAGAGTCCGGTAATATTATCAAATTTCCCAGCAGACCAACTAACTCCTTTAAGCATCATCCCTTTGGTAATGATATAATGGAATTTATTGAATTTTAATAATGGAATTTGTTGAATTTTAAGGGGGAAGAGGTTGTATGTGATGGGTGTGGTAAACTTCTTAGAGGCCTGAATTTTCACTTGGAATCGGGTTTTATATGACATTCACATACATGTTTCAGTTCGTGGTTTCATCGCTCGAACTCATTTCCCAGCATAAAATATTGTATTCATGCCTTCCACACCAAAAGACGTGTCAATATCGTGCTGACATCGAGAATGACACTGACAAAGTTGTTGGAAATATGGACCCGATTAGGTGCACTCAAGGATATAAGAAATACCCGGTCCTAGTATTTGAAGATGCACAAAAAACCAACATAAGACAGTCTATATGTTATTCATCCTCGCCTAACTCTAGAAAGGTTAAATCTTTTTTGAATTCCATTAAAACAATTGTTGTAGCAAGAATGGAATTTAAATTCTTTTTTATAAATGAAATATTTCAATGCACTTGCCAATATATTTTCATCTCAACATTCATAAACCACTTCCGAACTATAAAAATAAAACAGCAACAAAAAACAAAACAAATACGGGAAACATGGAAAATAAAGGACGAACATATTGACTATATACCTTTAATCGGTTCAAGTTCAAACAAGTTGAACAGTATGCACACCGTGCGGGAAAAATTGTGGTTTTATCGTCCATGCTATTTTATGCGATGCATCAACCAACACCCACATATAAAAGTGTGTGTTTGCATACGAGTAAATGCACAGAGATACAAAAACAAAAATATGTATTTTATTTTCCCATTAATTTATTACATTTTACGGTATTTAATAATACAATGGTTAAAATTTAAACAAATTTAATGGCAAAACAAGTGCGTAGCCGTGCATCGCGATTTCCGTCTCTTTTGAATCCTGATTTATGATTTTCAATCCTTGTTTCGTTTTCAAAAATTATATACTGATTGTAAATTGAAAATGTCAGTCTACCGGTCGGATTGGACTGGATTTTGGGGAAAATTGGGGTGGATTAAAAAGTATTTCCAAACGGGCGGTGCTATCAATAACGATGGCAAATTCACGAAGGTGGAAGTGGATAATTTATATCGTTTTACATTATTCGGGTACGTTAAAAATCACATTGATACGAAATTGTTATTAGGGAAAGTATTCGCAGTATGTTGGACTTCTGGAAATAAGGGGCTTTATTTAATTAAAGCCGGTGGTCATTATTGTTTGATGGTAATGCTACCGATTAATGTCAGTTTGATTTACATTGAATTCAATAAATCCGCACTAATTGTAAATAAATTTGTAAGTTTGGAAATTTGATTGTATGAATACATGTACCAACTTTTTATTAAATTTCGATTAAGTTTAACGTGTCTTGCCAATTCAAATATTAAGATCCGTTCAATTCAACTTTTCAAATTGTTGATAGTTTGTAAGAATTCGCCTATTCATTAAACGTAATTTAATAGAAACTGAAGCCTTCACTGATAATTTACGCAATATTAATAAGTTCGCTCAACTGCTGATATTTTTCAACAATTTTAATGTCGAAGATTACAATACTAATTCTTGTTAGTGCTACATACTGGCAGAATTCAAAACCTATCTTAGAAGCTTCCCACAAGAAAGTCCGATGGTATTGGCTATGCATATGATACATCCAGCATTTCTTTTAACTTCATTATGGAACCTAGGGCCTTGGGTCATACCTGACAAGACCAACATCTACTGATATGGACAACGTCACTGAGTCTTACCTTTATGAGTTTCTCGAGCACTTTTCGGATCGTATCTAACATGGCTATCGAACGGTACGCTGTCAGCGAGTCAGGATACGCCTTGCTGAAATTCGTCATCTCCTACCGAAAAAACGCGGCAAGGAATAGAAAAGTTATTTTTGTAGATTCATGTAACGCAAGTCTGTTGGATAATTCATTGTTTCTTTCAATTATCTCAGAAGCCTCGCCAAGATAAATGAGTTGGTATAAACACTTTTGAATCAAAATTAACTAAAACCGCAGTACAGCTAAATAAATCTCATGAATAGGGCGCTGCAAGTGGTTCGGTATGATGTGTTTCGTTTTTTCCAAAAGGGGTCTCTTTTATAAGAAATAAACCTGTTCTACTAAATGAAGTTCCTTCAACCTCATATTTAACTTTAATAGAAAATAATATTTGTATTGCAATTCTGTCTAACTTTTAGATTTTTATTGAAATATCTTCTGAGCAAGAACACCCTGATTTCGATGATCAATTGGTCACAATTATTCTCCTAATTTAACTATACTTGCCTTACTTAGCCTAGTTTAAAACAGTATACAAAAGAGCCAGGTTCTTGTTTCAGAGAACGTCGGTCGTATTGAACCGAAAAACGTCAAGGTTTGAAAGAAAGGCACAATGAAAGACGACAAAGAAACCCAGAAAGAAACAAATTGAAACAAAAAGCGCCACAAAACACAAAATAACAGTAGCAAGGGTAAAATAACAGTATCAGGATATTTTCAAAAGACACCTTTAGATTGACTGTGTTTTAAAAGTAAGCCTCGTAATCGTATACATTGAGCAGTTCAGTCCGACTCCAATTATAAAATTGATCTTTTCCATTGCTATATCCGATATGGCTATGTTAAATTTAAATTGAGTGAGTTTGACACATTTAAAGAACGTCGCCCAGTTTATAAGACCAAAGACTATTGAAGAATGAAATATGGCTTTCACGCAAAGGAAGAATATCATAGAGAACTGAGCGTCAGTTCAGCAAAAACTGAGTCCATAGTTGGGTTACAACTTCATTCCAGCGTACAATTTGCCCAATTTTTACAAAGTTCATTAAATTTGTGGTTACCTTTTTCCAAACCTGAAAACAAAGCTCGGAAACCTTTTATTCTGAGAAACACCGTGAAATCCTCGATTAGAAAAACTTGATTCTTGCAATTTTTTTATTGAAGTTTAACTTTTGAACATAATAAGATGTCACCTGAATCGATATTCGTGCTGGTCTCGAATCTCAAATTTTCATTTGTTTTGCCCCGAAGTCCTATCAGTTTGGAAAATTGAAACCAATTAAAATAAAAAGGCAATGATTTCAGCATTACGCACAAACCAAGAAATTTTGCAATAGAAAACCCAGAAAAAAATGTTTCACTTCATTAATAATTTATTATTGCTCTTTAAATTTTTTTTCACTTTCTAAGTATAAATTTTTTCATTCAATTAATCTCTTTTTGTTTATCATATTCTATGGGTTATAAGTACAGTTTAATAATAAGTTATTATTAACATACACGTAATATACAAATTTTAGGCTCTGAACATCCAGTGTGTTCTTGATTGAAGGTAATCCTTAATTTTATTTTATATACATACACGTAATTCGAAGTGTGATATTATCATTATATTTGGTATTGAATCGTTCATCCGTTCAAATTTCAATGGTATTAAAATAGTTCAAAAATATTTGGTGTAAAATCAACAATGTTCAAATCATAATAATCATCATCGATCGGCGGACAGCCCAAATCAGACTATATCCTTCAAAAAAAATTATGGGCGTATGAAGAATAGGATAAAAAAAACGTTTAAGGATAAAATGTCTTAAAAAGATTGCTTGAGTGTTTCATTGGCACGTAAATATTTAAGCGGATGTTGATTGTTTATAATGATCAGTCTTGTTATTGTTTATAAGCATTATTAGCGATTTTTTTTACATTTGTTTAAACGAATATTTGCTTATGCTACACGATTAATTATTATGTACAGATTAACACAGCATTTGATTTTCCTGATTGACACGGCGCTTTAAATTTATTTTATGAATTTCCATTATAAAATAAACAAGCAAAATGTCCTTATCGTTTGCATTATTTCTTTCGTTATTTATTGGCATTACTGTTGGGAAATCAAATTTAGAATCGACGGCGATGTAAGCCGATCAGTAATTCTCAATTACATCACCGGCTTGGTATGATTGCAATAATTCGCCTTGCAGTGAATATATCATAAGACCATCCGTCCATTCTAATCCTGATTGAAAACCTACGTATCTTGGATCGATATATACTGGTAATATTTAAAGCACAATTCGACTCGATCAAACATCATTGATTTGAGTATTTGAACTCATATAACTTATAAGACTGCGATTACCTGTCGACGATCCCGGCGCATAAATCACATCACTATCGCAAGAGTCTTTGTGGGGGCGTCGTCCACCCCCATAAATACCCATGACTCCAATTGAACTACCGACATCTCCTGCACCACGTGTACTTACGCTACTGCTGCCTACACTCCCATTGCCATTATTACTTCCGATACTTCCACAGCCAGCACTTCTATTGTATAAATTGCGGCAAGGACTCTCTCTTCGCCAATTCATATAGCCGTTATCTGGTGGATTAGTTTCGCCAACTTTTATATAAAGTTGCTCGTTGTCCTGTTGATTCATTGGAGGAATTTCCGGTGGGCCGGAACCTGCAGCTGGACCTGAATTCGAGCCGTAATCATTTGATTCATTCCCAATTGAAACATTACTCAGTTGATGATGCTGTCCTTGTAACTGTTGCTGCTGCTGCTGCTGTTGTTGTTTCTGGTGTTGGTAGTCGGAATGGTGGTGGACATGATTACGTGGCGGTTGCTGCTCCTTCTGATATGGAGAGTATTTTTGTTGAGAGTTGATGTCACCTCGGTTATCATCTACCGCCAAATTACCATCGAAACTAACATTTGGGGGACGAGAGAATTTGAATCGGCCGCGTCTTATTGTTCCGAAAGGACTATGGTTCGGCACGGTGGACGAGTTCGGGTTGAATGTATGACAATTTGTCATATTGTTGAGTTTATTTTCAGTTATATGAACTTTATCTTTCGGGAAATAATACGACTCCGAATAGACTGAGCGGTTTGATGGTGCGTAATGCTCATGTGTGGCATTGTAGAGATTAGGAAAGTTGGGACGATGTGTTTGATATGCACTATTGTTGTAATTGACAAATTTTGTTGATCCTACAATCGACGATGTCGCGTATGGTGCAGGAGAACGGTTTCCACTAGTTGAGCCGTAGTCGCTGGCCGACTTTCCAAATGTGGAAACTTCTGCGTAGTCTGCAGGAATATTTGTGTAGTCGCAGATGAATCTGCAACAATGTAAAAAAATAAGATTAAAAATTAATATTGAATTTTCAAAGAATTCTATGTTTTATTAAAAACAAAGTGCGAAGCACGCTGGTTTAAATAAATCTCCTAAAAATGTTATTTCCGATGCTACAAAAATGGATAGATCTAATAGAACGTTCATTATTCAAAAATAATCATCTTAATATAATTAATAGCTCTTGATATACATCGAGGAATCTCTCGACGGACCCATCTACAATTAAAATTCATTTCCTTAAAAATCGAGGGTGGCCCGTGTGGCTCGTAAGTCATTCACTACTTGGCCATAAATTTTCTCTCTTTAACCGCCGTCGCATAATGACTTGAAATGAACGGGAAAAATCACAGGAATTTGCAAAAACCTAACAGTATACAATACAAGTAGGCCGACCAGCCTCCGAGTACACCCTCAAAATGTGAATGAAAACAATTTTTCCTAACGTCGACGTAAATTAAATGCTACCCACCTTTGATTACGTGCGTTTTGTTGTTGCTGTTGGTGGTGCTGATACTGTTGTTGCTGGTCAACGACAGGAAGCGTTTGTGCAATGCAGACTGGACTGTAGTCGGCTATCTGGTTCTTATGAATATCCTGTGTCGTCCCAGTACCCGGTGATGATGCTCCCGGCCCTGATGGTGATTTCCAAATCATTCCCGACGGATCCAACCAGAAACCATTGCTAGCACGCGATAGACTTGGCATTTTTAGTAAACCATTTGGGTGAGATCCTGTGAATAATAAATTTTCAGTGGTTAGAATTGGAAGAAAGGGAGCAACAAAGTAAAAAGTAAAAAATACATTTTTCCTATCAGCTCCATTAATCCATTTTAACGCGCTCTCTCTCTCTCTTTCTCTTGTTTTTTTTTATTTTAAATCTCTAAATTATGATGACTGTGAACATAATTTTTCAAGGATAGTACAACGTGTCATGCAAGTCTGGTTGCTTAATAATGCTGAGAGACAAAATAAAATGATGAGCATTGATGGTAGTTAATTAGACGAAACAGATGGTCAGCCATTTCAATTACTTTCTCTGATAGATTATCTGCGCTAATTAAAAAAAACCGAAAGATAGACGGGACTAGATAAAGTATTTCAAGGGTGCTCTTTGTTGGGAAAATAATTTTAATCCAAACTAAAACAAATGTGAAAAAAACTCCAGATTTAATGCTGGAGGACGTACTGAAACTGGATTGTGTTCATGAGTTCATGTGATTGTCATATATCATCAGGATGTGTTACGCTTTGTGATGATTGATTTGAAAAATGATATTACTGAATGCGTTTGAATGCAGTTGATAAACGCTAACGAGTGATGTAGACTAATTTTTGCTGTTCGTACAATTTTGATCAAATTTCGGATTCGGATTCACACCAGAGATAAAACAGGTAAAGCACAATTTCCTCAACATCCAGTTAGATTTGACATTTGTCATTGATATCCTTATTTATTTGTTTAGGAGACGAAAGCTGGATTTATATCCTTGCTGTATAGATTTATGTTTTCCAATCCTTGGTCGAGTAGTGTAGGGTATGGTTTTAAAAAATAAAGTTGTTCACAGATTGCCGAGAAAATATGCGCCAGTATGCTGAATTGAATGCGAGATTATCAAATTAACTATCGTGAACATACAACCAAAATACCCTTGAGATAAAGTGCTAATTTTAAAATAAATATGAGCCGCAAACAAAACGAAACGACGATAGAAGAAACAGAAAATTATTTTGACACCTCGTAGCCAAGAGAAATCAATTGAGTAAATGGAAATGGAAAATTTGCTGAAAAACCTTGTTTGACTGTGAGAATTATTATTGACAGGTATTTTATTTTCAAAGATTCAAGCAAATGCCCCTAGATCGGCCGATCAAAAAAGTTTATTGCGAAACAATAACACTATATAGTGCAACAAATACAAAAAGGACCCCAACAAAGTTGTGTGAATATAAGAAGTTAAGTGCAAACTGAATTCTAGAAGTTTGTGGGTGTTAGTACAGTGAGAAATGTATCTTTTAAAGCTGGAAACCATGGTGGAGTAGCCAGAAGAAAACCCTTTATTAGTAACATAAAAAAAGACTCTTTTCTGGTAAAAATCAAAAACACAATAGAATTAAAAATAACCAAAAAGAATTTGGGACAAAGTTATATTTACTGATTAACGGAAGTATAAAATTTATGGGTCAGACGGTCAGTACAGGGTCGCAAAATAAAATGGAGCTACAAGGGGAATACTTGAAGTCTTATTCAAGCATTGAGGTGGCTTCATATTGGTATGTGACTGTTCGAGTCTCCAAGGTGGTGGCGATCTGAGTTACTCACTGAGACTCGGCCATCATCTTCAGAAATAAATTTTATTGAAAGATATAAACTACTATTCGAAAAACACAGATTTGAAAGCAGCTTTCGGTACTAAGAGGAGAAATATAACCAGTGGTGTTTAAAAAAACGTCAGTGGTGTTGTGTCAAATTTCATTAGATTCTTTACCAACAAAACTCAAAAATACAATCAAAAATAAGGAGGGACCGACCAAACATCAAACAGGAGAAAAAAAATTTGCATGACTATGTTCGACGTCAAATATTTCGCAATGAATTGCGAAAAATTCTGATGAATTTTATATTTGTACGTAGAGAATAACCTCAAAATAGAATTTAATGACAAAACAAAAAAAAATAATAAACGCCAGTCCTAATATTCGCAAAGTCAATTAGTTTAACAGTCATCATAGAAACAATTAACAAGAATATTACGTTTAGACTTTCCAACACAACGAACTTCCTGGGAAGAATACATGACAGGCAAGACACAATGGGAACATATTCTACCATTTGTAAAAGAACAATGCCGGCATTTTAGAGGCATCTATGTCCTCTAGCCGTTGACAGGACATATTAAAATACACTACAGGTCAAGCCGCTCTCGTTCTGTAATCACACTTGACAAAAATTAAATTACAGACGCAAAAAAATGGAAAAGCAAAAATACATATCTGTCTGTAGAGTTTTTAATTAAAAAACTTTTTACTCTTTGCCGCCGTGTTACTTGCATCCCAGGGTTATGAATGTGGCTACCGTTCATAGCAGTTACTTTAATTCTTTGAGTAAATGAACTAAATAAATAGGTTTTTTTTTGCTTAAGCTTAAAAAATTGGTAAGTGCTGCACTTATTCAGCGCACTGCGAGTGTAGTCTGTTATACGGGGCCTCATAGGAACGTTGGACAATGGACAGCAATTAAAAAATGAACATTCTACGTATGCATTGTATATACATCACATTTCATCATACAGGATATGTTTCTATATCATCCAAAGCATGCTGCGAGAATCTAAAATGAACAGCGTTTGCTTGGCGAAAGAATCCGCCACAACGACATATAGTGAAAAGAGCTCTGATATCGAGGAAACAATTAAACTGGTGGAATATGAATTACACCGAGGAATTGTTCCCAGGGTGGAATATATTTAATTCCATCCTGCTTGTCTGCAGGATTATTGGCATATTTTTCGGGCAACTGGAAACCAGTTGCAGAAATAATTGCAACGATTGTCACGATTTCGTTGAAATGTAAGTGTTTAAAGAAAATGGGTCAGTTGGTGTTTTCCAATAAATCTGGAGAAATGGCTGCATTAATAAAATAACTATTGTCCATCCAAACAAATGGTTGGAAGGAGTATGTTATAATGATTGTGATTAAAGAGAATCCAATGATTGGTACCTACCTCCTATGCTTCCCAGTGCCGATTTTTTCAGGAGAATATGTTTCCTCTTCAGGAAAACCATAACGCCAAACGATAACATCATAACGGTCAAAATCAGTCCTAACAACGCTAAAAACCAAGGCTGCGTAAGAACATCATCTCTATGTCCATGGTTGAGTGGAAATCTGGAGAAAGAAAAGAAAAATTAAATTAACAGCAAGGTTACAAATCAGTTTATTCAATATTCCATTATGGTTCCATTAAACCTTTTCCCATGTACCTCCACATTTGCAGACAACGAGGAAAAAGTTCACTTCGAGACTAAATTTAAACTTACCGATGCGATGTAAATTGATCCAATTTTTTTGTGATCGGATCCAAACGTAAACTGGCCGGCGGACTATATGGACCGAAACCGGCAGCGTTGGAGGCAGCAACACTGACCGTATAAAGTACACCTTCTGTTAAATTGGCCAGTAAAAGGTTTGGCGTATCAGCATCAATAGTCACATTTGTAAGGATACGAGAGAGATTGGTTCGACTTTCAACACCACGAACTACGATGTGATATTTCAATAGGTTGCCTGTAATTTGCGTTGGTAGCAGAAGAAAAAAAATGAAAAGGGTAAGTAAAACGTAGATTGAAGGGCTAAATGCAAATTACATTGACTTTATACACGCACTAAAAATTAGGGGAGAGACAATTGTGTATACCTTTGTGTTCCGGCTCTCTCCATTTGAGGAAGACGGCTGATGTATTGAGTAGTAACGCCTCCATGTGTGTTGGTGCTGCTTTTGGAACTGGAATGGGAAAAATTGCTTTCGTTTAAACGTTTGCGGAATGAATTTAATAATAGTTGCAATTAAGTTTGGTAGTGGAAATCCATTTAAGATTTACAAACATACAATTCAGAATTAATTTATATTCACTACCAATCGACAAGGCAGTACGACCCAATAATAAGTGAATGAAGCAAACCGAATAATACAGATGTTTTCCAGGAATTAAGGGGTCATGTCACTTCACAACATTCTAAAATTGAAATTTTTCAAACACAACTTTGTCCTAGAACTATTGTGTAAAAATATGGCGAAGATTGGACCTGTCCTTTAACGAAAATTGACGAAAATTTACTGCTCGAGCGCGAAGGTAAATCTAGTGTGCATGTGCGACGGTTTAATTTATGTCAGCAGCTGGTTTATTTTTCATTATTTATTTTACATATTTCACTTCGAGTTGGTTAATTTCATGCCAGTGTCTTAGTGATGCAGCATGTAGATCAGGTACGAAACGACGAAAAGAAAGTTTTGCAGAATTTTCTTAGAGAAACCCATAAAGGCTTGCTTAAAAAATCTGCGATAACCTCAAATTCTTCCGATTTCATCGAAAGGCATGTGAAATGAAAGCAAATGAAATAAAAACCAAACGGAAACCTTATTTTCAAATGTCCGTCATTTTTTGTCGTTCAAAATTTAATTATTCTAGTACGCGCCATAGCCACATTCCTACTTAACTTAAATCATTACGAATTTTCTCTTCTCTTTTTTTATTTGGTTTGTTTAAAGTATTATTAAAAAATAAGGATATGAAATCAATAAAACGATTTTTTCTTACACTTAAAGAAAAGCCTTTAAAAATCTTTTTTAACACTTTTTCCTTCTACCTTTGAAGTTTTTCAGTAATTAAAAAATTACACTTATTTATTATAGTTTTCCTAAAACAAAATACCAATAAAGCCCTATTAAGAGGTAATAACGTGGTCAGACCCCTTAATAAGGAAAACAGGGAATTGGAATTGATGTGATTGGCATATGTTGTCAATGCTTTTGAGTTTTACAAAGTAAGCTTCGATGCAAGACTATTATTGCAAGCTTACAATGTATCTAAATCAGTTTTACAATTGTGTTATGCTCAAAAAGGAATCGTAGACGCAATAGCAAATAAAAGAATCCTCGATCATTTTAGCTTGCATAGTTTACAATCAATCAATTTTAACGAGAATCATTACAGGGATACTGCTCTATCATTCATTCCCTTTATAAATGCTATCATCGTTTTCATTCAACTAAAAGCGAATCGTGCAATAGAAAACGTAATTCTCTCGTTAAACGGTATATTTCCTATAATAGAAAATATAAGAAGGGAAGTCGCTTCTTCCTCGAAAAATATTTTCACTAGCTGTGCAAGCATATCAAAAATGAGTGAGCACATACTCCTCGTCATAGTAGATTGTATGAAGTTTACATTTCCACTCGTAATAACATCTTTCCTACCTTCATACATTTACTACTTCTGGTACTTTTACGAATTCACGTTTTTCAACAAAAGCGCTGAATAGTGCTTTTTATTCCACCGACAACTATATCCATCTACGAAAGAGCGAGGGATTCCGAGTGAGATACGTACGAGTACAACTGTATACGGTATAAATGCCGCACAATTTCTAATGAAATGGCATCAACGTTTTGCGAGCAATTGGAAAAAGGATCCTTGACTTGATCTAGTGCTTCCAATTCAATCCACATACCAGGTATCATATATATTACGTTCAGGGGTACGTAGGATGCATGCATGCATCATATCTTCTCATCTTGTTGTGGGGATGTATGTGTGCAGTGAAGGCAATAGAACGGACCTAACTCATGGTTTCAAGTTAGATCATCTATTGCATGTATGTATGATAGCGGAATTGTGAAGTAAGGGTTGATGAATGAAGTACAGCTGAATTGTTCAAAGAAATAAGCACGATTAAGAGTAGAACGCAGAATACGCGATGCAAGAGGCTGTAAAGGCTAGTAGTGCATTCATGGCCGATGAAGAGAATTATTCTAAAATTAATTCAATTTTCCCGGATGTACCTTGCGCTGAACAATGGATAAAAAGCAATCAAATGTTACGCCACATAAAATTTGTCTCACTTTCCAAAAATTACTCACCATCTTCCATCGTTCGTGCGATTTTCTGGTTCGACGGGTTTCCTTCGATTGATTTATAAAATGGCACAATGAAAAACTCGTAATCTGTGTATTCCATCAGTCCAGTGATTGTACATGTTGATGCTCCGCCACCATTCAATATAGTTAACATTTTGTAGTCTGGATCACTTCGATATAATTCCAAAAATGAGTCGGGATTTGTTAAGGCATCATTCGGATCATAGAAACGATGTGAATATATATAAAAACCTTCCACGTATTTGCCATTTATGATCTATGAATAAATGAAAATTTAAATAGGATAAAGTTGAATAAAGTAGTAGATTGTGTGTTTATTTTAAGTGTAATAATAAGTACGCGATGAATATGGAAATGAATATTTGTTTGAACTTTATTTTGTACTTCGAATGACGACATTAAACAAATTCTAACGTACCTGCCAAGATAGTTTTACGGATCCTGGTGAAATTGATGTGGCATTTTTCAACTCAACTACATCTCCAGATAGTAAACTTGCTCTTGCCTCACTCAAGTCGAGGGCTAAATTGAAATCCCTCTATAAATAAAAAACGATAATTGTCATTAAAAAACTTAAGATGCATTTCCATGGCAAATGTAATAGTTTGTTTTTAAAACGTAGAATAGAAATGAAGCTCATTTCTCAGTTCTCATTCCTCTTTTTATGTAACTTACACACACTTTTTCATGGATATCAAAGGCATGCAAAAAACTAGGGGTTTCGGATAGCAAGATTTTAAATAAAATTTTTAAATGAACAGGACCAAGATGACTGTCTAAGGGTACACTACAATAAACATTTACTTGTATACATAATCCCTTGAAAATTAATTTTTTGAATCCAATTCTGAAGATAAACAAGTCACTCTAGCAGTGGACTATTGCCAAAAATTTTTGATAGTAAACATCACTATAAGATTTGTTGTTATCGTGTGATTTCAGTGGAGTTCTTGATGCCATTTGATGCTATTAAACCAAATCTCAAGAATGAAAGATATTTTGCAACATGCTATTTGTTGAAAAGTTTTGGAATGCACTGACAAATTGACAAAACCTTAGTAATCTTCGATAGATCCATTCTGCCAAAAGTCGTGGCAAAATTTCAGATGTTATGGTCTTGTTAAAGGTTAAAAATCCTTCTCATTTGTTCGTGTCCAAAACTTTACCCAAATTTTCAAGCTTGTGTTGTTGTTGTACATATTTATATGACATATGATAACACGTGTTGTCCTTACATACTGCCTGACTCACTACCTCAGGTTGGGTGCAAATATTTACGAAATTTCGTTTCATAGTTTTCCCTTCAACTCATCCTTAATGAGAATTTCAATTTTGTAGAATGCTATAAAAGTGGTGAACGGGAAATAATTATCCTGAGCGATTCAAAAGCGTCTTTTTCTTATGACAGAGTTGTTTCAATTTCCGATACACATGGAGTATTTTTCATTCCATCAATATCTATTCTAGTTCTTCTCAATACTGTTGCGTATCAGTCAAAAATAAAACTAATATACAAAACTCACTTCGAAAAATTTCAAATATCTACTCACCATTCCAACCGATACAGGCTCTGACAATGGACTGGGTAACGAAATACCATGTGAATTTTCGGCACGTACAATAAAGAAATAATTGATTCCTGCTCTCAATCCTGTTTTCGTGAATGATGTGTTTGTAATACGTGTACCAACTGTGCGCCAACCGTCTGTATCATTTCTTCCAAACATTTCAACGATGTAACCAAGTAGACTGGATGCACCCAACTTATTGCTTCGTAACCATGTAATTGTCACGCTGTCATCGGTTTTCTCAACAATTTGTGGTTTTCCTGATGTTAAACGAGGCAGAAAGGAAAAAAGGAAAAGATAAAGTATGAGATACATGAAATCATTTTGTGTGATTTTTCTAACTAAGCACGAAGACTTTTCTTGTTAAATTATAATGTCTGCGTCTATTATCTAAAGGGTTCAAGTGCATTATTATGTCAATTCGTTTGATTACCTGGAACTCCTGGATACGTTGATTCTTCTGTTCGGAAAAATTTGATGTTTGGATTAGTGGGCAGCTCCAGTGTAAGGTAGCCGGTTTTAGAGGAATCTCCACTCCTCGCACTCGCCACACATGTATATTTCCCAGCATCTTCGTTTCTATTTAAGTCCGTGATCGTTAAAGTTCCATCTTCAGATATATTTATCCGATCTCTACTGAAAATAGGACTTCCATGTCGAAACCAAGATATATTTGTAGGTACATGACCAAGTGTCTTGCACGGCATTGAAACCATTGATTTAACGGGTAACGTTTGATTCACAGGACCTAGAGAAATAACCGGTGGGGGTAGATCATCTTCCTCATCAATCGTTATAACGACTCGTATGCTAACGCTTCCAACTTCATTGATGGCACTGCATACCACTACTTTTCCTGCATCGCCACGTTCAACTCTTTTAATTTTTAATACTATAGCATAATCTGACGACATGCCAACTTCAATACGACCATCTTTATAATTGGGAAATAGTTTCGTCGTATTTCCTTCAAATGAAAAAAACGTCGTAGGATGTTCATATCCTTTTGCTTTGCAATAAAAACTGACTTCCGAACCCAATTTGACTATTTTTGTTTTGGGACGTATGACGAATGTTGGAGGAGCTGAGCAAGTAATTTGGAAAATAAATCAATTTAATCAATTCAATTTATAAAGTTCAAAATAACATGTATTCATTCATTAATTACCTTGAACAATCAATCTTCCTGTAGATGTTACAGATCCAACAGAATTCTCAGCTTCACAACTGTAGTCACCGTAGTCTTCTAATTTTAAATTATCTAATCTGAGACTCCGATCTTCCAGTATTTGTACTCGTGCTATATAAATACACATAGAAAATGAGTAAGAGAAGGATAAATTGGTTGAACTTTGTAATTGTATTTAATAGAAATCTTAAAGGAAGAGACATTTTCAATTCCCACTTGCATAAGGATGGAACACATCTATGGCGACAGTATGTTTTGCACAGTGAGTGCCACAAAATTTGGAAGAAATATATATGAAACACTTTACCCTTCGGTTAAACCTTTTTTGTTTAATTTGAAATCTCTCATTTATATCTAGCTTCATGTATGTTTTAGTATGAAGTTTAATATCCTTTTGATAAACATCAAAAATTATGTATAGCATCCATCTGTTTATGTAAGATATGGATATTTATCATTTGTTTTAAGCAATTTACTATACTTGTTTTACAATTCAGAGGAAAACTATGGCAAGAATCTAAAGGTTTGTTCTTACATGGAAAAAGGACTCGACGACTGAATTTCGTTAAAAACTGTATAAAAGTCAATCTGTATACATTCTCACATGCTTTCCAATCAGACAAGCAAACGTCCAAAGTTCTATGGAATAACAGGACCAATTCACCAAGAGTATGTCACTGACGTGAAAACACTCACCAAATAACAGCCAACATCGGTCCTTGTACACAATTGAAGATACAGAGAATGTCAATTAAGATAATTAATGCAATAGAACTTACGAAGAAAACTAGTGTAGAATAATTGACACAAGGATATGAAGAAAATCTACGAAGAAAAACACAAAAGGCTGGGGAAAGTTTCCATTGTTTGTTGGAAATTTTTTTTTCCTTTTTTTTTCATGTGAATCGAATGGTTTTAAGTTTATCGGGAAGAGTAATGGGTATATATACTTTCAAAACTGGTAAATATGATGGAATTTAATTGGTATTTCAGGATTGAAAAACTACAATCGGCTAAGCTTTCGTTAATGTATATGCAAATTATGAGATAAAGGTAATCAGTATTGGGCAGAAAAAACTGTCGTTGCCTTTACGTTGTTCGATAAAAGAAATCAACTGCCTACCTATAATCGCTTATTTTTGACGGAAGATCCACTCTATTAGTTCACTACAATTATCTAGTTTTACTAGTCTCAGTTTTTCATAAATAAAAGATTGAATTATACAAAAATAGAAAGATAGATAAATTGTCACAACATCCTCGGATTAGTTTTATTCACGTTTACGTTCGTCTTCTATTACTTGCGTTCAAAAATTATATTGTAATTAAAAATAATTCTAATTGCAAAAACATATCCTGTCCTAACCTAGCACCACCGCCATTCAAATACTAAACTTCATCCGTTAAGTTTTGATAAAATAATATTTTTACATGGGTTGTCCTTAAATTTTATACGTTTTCCTTATTCGACGCTAGCTCAGCTGAAGTTTCGTAACTGCAATGAACTACCTCAAAAAACGCTCTCAGCAATATAATGTCCAATATATGTCTAACATATAGCTATACTTTTTCATGGTTCTCAACATTTGACTCAAATTGTCCAGTAAAGGGGTGTGTCAATTATCCCAACGTATTTGCATTGTATCCATACAAGAGAGAGAACACTAGAACATAATTTATTTCTTGTAAAAGTAAAAATTATGTATTAAACATTCTGAATGATATTCAATTTTTTCGAAATTTCTAATTAAGAAATAGTTGTGGCATTTTTCGAAAATTGTCTTAAAGATCTATTTGATATTATTTTACTTCAAAATTCTTATTAAAAATCCTCCAAATCAAATAAGTTGAAATA
This sequence comes from Stratiomys singularior, assembly GCA_954870665.1. NCBI lineage: Eukaryota > Metazoa > Arthropoda > Insecta > Diptera > Stratiomyidae > Stratiomys > Stratiomys singularior. The sequence continues at coordinate 107,983,059 of OX940879.1, read as the reverse complement.
TTTAAATGGTTTCCCAATCATACTTTAATTCCAGTAAGATAAACCTGCATGGGAAGTTTTTTTCGGAAATAAAGGTTTTCTTGGTAGATCTTAAAAAGATCAAAATCATTTGTGTTTTAATCTTCCAAAAATAAAGTAACGTTTAAGGAAGAAATCTACAGTTACATATTCGGAAATACTTACTCAGAGGCATATTTCCTGTATTTCTTCGCCAAAGGACATCTGGTAATGGATCACCACCAACACGACACTGTAATATTGCAGAGCCACCAACAACAGCTTTTTGATCACCTGGTCCACGAATGATAAATGGACGAACTTTTCAGAAAAAAAACCAAAAAAAATAGCAAAGTCAATTAAATCTTTTCCAATATATCTATGCTATAAATGCTATGAAACTATAACAAAACTTACCACGAACTTTCAGAAACGCAATTGCTGACTCCCGCGTTCCAGCAGCATTATGAGCGACACACTGATACCGTCCGTCATCCGACTGTCGAACATCCTTGATTTCCAAGTACGCGCCATTTGTCAATGTAATCCTTTTGGAATTGCTCAAATCCATGATTTGACCATTCTTTCGCCAGGTAACTGTTGGCTCGGGACTTCCACGCGGTGGTATACATTCCAACAGAACCGTTTCACCCTGAGCTGTTTCCGTATTCTGCGGATCTAGTCGAAAATCATCTCGTAAATCTGTATGATTATAAGGACGAGAAGAAGAAAAAAAGGAGCTTCATTAGAGAGACATGCACTCAAACGTGAAATTAGTTAGTTGAATGTGAAGGGTGGCACAGAGAAAGTTTTGTTTGCTGGGTTGCGTTCCAAGTTAATCCTGACCGTTCGTCTCAACAGTTCGCAGGCATTGAAATGTTATAAAAATAAAATCCGCTCATTTCATTTAATGACATTATCCCAATAATGTGAAGAGTCATAGTCGTACCATAACCAACCTACATATTTCGAAACGTCTGTTCGCTTCTATGAAATCCTTTTGTTGCACGGAACGTATGTATTAAACTTGACCGAGCAGTTTATGAAGCAATGTCCCATGAGTTCTTTGAGACTTTTACCTTACTTCTTGACATTATACAATCTACGAGTATAAATGTATTTACTACGTAACGATGGAAAGTCGACATTATGAGTTTTCAAGGGGGACTCCTCGCTAATCCCTATATTATGGCTAATCCTTAATAATTGCAGGTGGAGAGATTGTAATTTAAATTGGAAGGAGTCGGCAAATGGGTACGTGTAGGAGATGGTTGGAAAAGCTGGAACCTGGAGTTCTGGAAAATGTGAGAAGATACGATGGATAAAGAAGGACAAGTTTTTCTGAAAGAAATATTATTCACATGCAGATACAACAGAAGATAAACCTGACTGTCGTCCTCGTAGTATGTTCTGATTGTGGTAGGGTTAAAGTGTGTTTGCAGGATGCTGACCAGGATTTTCTTCTCGAAATGGTTTAACTTAAGGACTTTGCAACATTATGAAAAGTCCCCCGAGGAGTGTTTAGCATGTACGATTACAATGTTAATCCGGCTAGGTTTTAAAGAGCGATTACGGGACTGTAGGTGAAGGGGGTGGAAAACACCTGCATATTGTTTTTGTTACTGTGAAAAGGATGATTGTTGAGAAAAGATGGTGTATCTCTGCTATTAATAAGGGATTATGCATTGAGGACATCAGCTACCCACGATTTGCAAGTTTGCATTTGGTTTTGTTTAACTGCAATTCCGTTTGTTTGAAACGAGCAAAAAAAAATGGAAATAAGCAGAAATTTCAAGATTCTTTTAGTATTCCTCTTACAACTTACATGTAACTTTCAATGTTGCATTTCTACTTCGCACTAATCCAAACTCGTTCTTCGCTTCACACCAATATACTCCCGAATCACTTTCACGTCTTGCGTGAATGACCTGCAACGGAACAGAATGTAGGGATAGTTACTTTTTTTAAACCTAACATATAAATGTCTTTTATATTAATTAATGCTTCAAGAAATCTTCAAAAAACATATATTTATCTTAAAAACAGTAGCTAAACTAAAAGCCACAAGTTTTGTAGTTAAGTTATACAAACTTTGATTATGTAATAGATCTGAAAGACAATGGAATTACAACAAGTTAGATTTTGGATTAAGAACACCCGCAGGGACTTTAAGGACTTGACAAATATGTTATGATGCTGCTCAGCCCTTGTGTTTTTCATGCCATACGTGAGACAACTCTTTCTTATGTAGATATTTATGTCGCAAGATTCGCAGTTAACAGAAAAGCCAGTTTCATACAAGTCCACCCCCCCCCCCATTGAGGCTTTTCCTATTTCGACTCCAACTAAAACAACCGAAAAACCGTAACAAAAGCGAACATATTGCCATGGCCTAGAGAGATGAGACTTGCGAGAATTCTTGAAGTGTTAGAAGTGAAGACACTCAAGTGGTGGCACGCTCTTAAGTGGTTTTCTAGCGAGTCCCTTATTGCCTTGGCTGTTACGTAAGGATGAAAACATACAGTTGCGGCATGGAAAGCAACAAATCATATACCATACAAACAGAAAGGGATTGTTGTCTCTTGTATTTGCCTCTCCTACTATTATTTTTCAGGATTCAGTGGTGCTTTTTCATATCCTTATCCATTTCAATACTGTGTTTCTATTCGCAATAACATTTCAGTGGTGACAGTCAGGCGTCGCATTCGTCCTCATTGTAGTTGCTGTTTAACATTGCACATTTTGTATGCAATTCGTATCCCCTCCTTGTGCTATTCGTGGCGCAAGAACACCGAGAAGTTCATGTTTTCTTTAATACGATATACTCACGGATTTTCTCCCCTCAATAACATGAGAAACAGACACCAACAAATCACGAAGAAATAGCAGCAAAAAAGTGCGTGTCATATTCAGAAATTTGTTGATACTCCTCTTTGAACACTCTATCGTGCATGATCCCGACGGGAAATTAGTAGAATCATACTTGAAATTACAGCTGACATACGAAAAGTCACGACCCTTAATAAAATGTGCGTTTTAAATACACGACAAATAGACAGACAAACATCAGGGAAGTGTTTATAGAATGCAATAAAAATCATTAAGTGTCGGCGTGTTGGAACTCATGCAAATCCATTTAGCTCTAGTAGCTCAAGAATTCCGAAAAATGAGGAAATTATGTCTGAGTAGATTAAACAATCCTTAGACAGGGTCGGTGTCCTAGATATTTTATATGCATAGTTGATCATGCAATTTATTTCACTTTATTTTCAGCGAGCGTAAATTAAATCTCTAATTTTAAGTGATTTAATAACAAAATTCAACAACCCAATAATTAAATGATTAGTAAGATACATGTCAAATGATACTTAAGTTCGAAAGAAATAAAAATTTAGCGCTGTCACGAATTACTTTGTTCGAATTTGATACTTATTCCCCAACTGCTGTCGTGAAAGTTATGTTTTCGGTTGATCATGAATTTTCCTAGCTTATCACATGGTTTGCTTGCATTAATTGGCCAGGTTTTCAACATACTGTTCTCTGATTCTTCGCTCAATAATGCTGCTGGTGTTATTTAGTCAAAATAACACCAAAATAAGGCCTAGTGTCAGTGGCAGCTGTTACTTCCTTATTCCATTAATGTGTGGATGTGGTCGGTCCTGTTGTACTTTCCAATTTCCAAGGATTCCAGTATTGCTTGTTGGATTCTTGCCGATCTTTTTCTACTATCAGTGACGATTTCAAATCTATGGTGGATAAAGCTCTACAAAGGGATCAGGAATAGTTGTAAACAGTAAAATTATTCTTGAAACTCTTGAGGCTGCTTGGGGGTCTCTAGAACATATTCAACCAATTTTCATTGTCGTCATCATCACTCATGTTTCAAAACCCCAAGGCGGACCTTGGCCTTGAGAATTAACCACTTCCAACTGACACGGATTAGTGACCTCGTTTTTCAATTTTAATTCCCGAAACATCGACTGTCAGTGTGAAGTGTGTCTTCGTATCAAACTATTTCTGCGGGACGTTTGCGTTGCGCTCTACCCTTCAATGTCTTTTTGGCAGCTGAATTTTTTCCCTTGCATAAGGCTATCCCATTGCACTTTGTGTATCTCTACTTAAGTGTTTACAGTTGATTCGTCAAATAATTCATATAACTCGTCGTTGCATCGTAGATTTCATACTGAACTTATTTTTCCAGGGCACTTTGCGTCCAAATGTGTCCACAACTGCTTTGATTCGCTTATCAGGGTCCACGCTTAACTTTAATCACAGTAGGATGTCATTGTAGAGTTCCTCATCTTTCTCATCAGCAAAAAAAATTATTTAATCATTTAAAAAGCTATACTAGATACAAAAAGATATACAAAAAGCTATACTGGATATTCGCCAGTAAATGAGGGCAATCATTATTATACATTCGCGTTTTATTTAGAAGAATACGGTGCTTTTCGAGCTTCCCGTCCTTGTCGTATAATTTCCCTGGCATAATTTTTGATTTATTTCTCGCGGTATTTCAAGATTCCTACTCCCTATACGTAAATGCTAACCCTGAACTTACCTTGAGAAAAAATAATCCACCAGATGGTAACAATAATCGATGTGAGCCTGGATCTATTCTCAGCTCCTCACCATCCTTGAACCATTGTATCGTTGGTGTCGGATGACCCTCTGCTTTACAGTTTAATGTGACAGGATCATTTCGAGGCACCATTACATCAAGCGGATGTTCAACAATTCGTGGATTCTCGTAACCTGAAATTGGAATATAGAGAAGAGCCGAGTTAAAATTAAAACGCTATTAATTTCTCTCCTAAACATAATAGATACTCCAACATAAAATACAACAAATTAATAAGATATTCCTCGAGTTTTTTTACGACCAACATCTTCTTTTAAATGGTGCACAAAGCTTAGTCATTAAATTGACGACGATGATAACGATGACTACATCGTTCTTGTCGCTGACAATGGTAGAACGCAGAGCTGGAACTTTGGTTGGCAGTTTTATGGAAAATAAGGCACTTAATAGAATAGACCAACTGAATAGAAAGAGAATAGAGTAAAAAGGAAACTAAGCAGATAGACAAGAGAGCATTCATGTAACGAAACATTCAACTAAGGAACGAGCGACATGAAAATTCGTAACGTGAAAAATATAGTAGTCATAGTTTTATGACCCGACAGCACTTAAATTTCGTTCGTTGTCATCGTGAGCCATTAATCGAATTAAGGACTTTTTTGGGGGTCTCGCGATCCCATTGTAGCCGGGGAAAAGGTAATTCTTAATTCTTCCACTTTTTACACTCGAAATGATGTCGTTAAAGTTCGATTGAATTGTTATTTGAATTATGACTGAGTCCCGTCGCTTGTATTGTTTTTCATTTTCAATTTTTTGCTGACATATTTCTGGTTCCGTTCGGGTGAAAGGACTTTGTTCGTGTGGAAAACATAAATTAATGCGAAATAATGTGTAATGGAATTTATATTGAGATTATTTTTTTATGACTGAGCAATTAAGGGACGCATGCGATCAACGGAGATGGATTCAATTTTGGAATCGTAATGGGAAGGTAACAGAGTGTATGGCGACTATTTGCCATGAGGGTCGGAACATTTTCGTAGCCGCAGATGTGGTATTGTAATGATAGTTATAGAATTTATTTTATTACTCTGCTTATTCGGGAGAATCGATGACCAATAATATAGGTTTCAGCTGCAGTAGCTGAACTATTTGAATGCTTGATTGAAACTAATGATTTCTTTATAGTTCATTGATAATGCCTTTTATTTTTGATTACGGTCTCGTAAATTATTTAGCTATCCTGCTTAGTTCAATGTTTAACAAACATATTGACTGCAAGTCTATAACAAAATGAAAAAATTCCAAACTCAAAGGTTGATTTTCAAACTACATTGAGCCTCACAAAAATACGTAAGAAAGCGAATGCTATTCATCATACCGTTTTTTTGGAGGTCTATAGAGGGATAATTTGGCAATCAAATCATATAGTAGATCTTACTGTGTATAAGTTGCCGGCTTGAAGCAACCCTTAACGGCATTCGCTCAGGATTTTAATCTACAATTAGTTACATTTTCTCACTTTCACAATAATTAATGTCCCCAAACTTAGATGTTTCCACGGATTCATTTGTCACGGAAGGCACACATGACTACCACCATATCATCCTCAACGTGTTCTCATAGAAAGGCTTAAGGAGCTCTTTTTTCCATCGACGTTGAGGATCACTTCCATCCCGGGATTCAGCACGTGACTAGCTTTTAATTAAGCACAAAATATAGGCGCAAATCAGACATTTTTCTACTCCTTCCTTAATATCTATAATTCAAAGTCTATAGATACTTTATTATATTTACCTCATCCGACTATTTGCACATTTCAACCCGTCACTGCTGAAGGAAAGTTGTTGCTAAAAGGATTGACTGAATGATTCGGGATAGATTTAAAGCATGCCATCTATGTGTAAGTATATAGGGAAGTGCTATACGCTATACACAAGCTTATAGGTAAGTGTGTTTGGGTGAAGATGCCTTCAAGGAGCGTAAAGGTACGCGCATAGTGGAGGATTGTATTTTTGGCATTAGCATAACTTGCCTTAGGAGAAATTCCATTGGAAGTAGATTGAGAAAAGGCCACTTGAGCTTCATTTCATATCCAACCCTATAGATATTTTTTGGATAGATTGTCGAATAAGGGGAAGTTCCTTAACATCTGACTTTCTAATAAAATAACGCAGCACTGAGGGTGGTGTGTGCTGAAGAGCATATGTAGCTTGTGGGTTGTCTTTTTTCGCAAGACTTACTGACGCTGGTTGTTAATGAAAATTACTGGACCGAATACAAATGTTTTCGCGTAGTTGATCCTGCCCTGTGGGGAGATGTGGGAAATACGTCGAATATACGAGAATTTCAAAGAAAACAATATACAACGAGTGAAGTGAGTCCTTAATTTTTGATGGCAATTGCCCATGCAGAAAAACAATCTGTTGAATCTCACGAGTGGTATATGACCGAAGGGTAAGTGATGCATCTCTTAATCTTGCGTAGCATAAGTTCAATTCAGATGTTAAGATCTGTGCACTTTGTACTTTCAATAGAAACGTTACCATCGAATTTAAATACAAGAACAAAGAATTTATGGAATTTTTAATATTAATAACAAAGTATGTAAAGTTTTCTTGTGAAATCACCGAAGTCAAGAAAAAGGGTCTCGTTCATCTGCCCTTTTTTTTACTTCAGACATAATCAAAATAAGTTTCCTTTAACTGTGATGAAGACTCATTAGACAAAAATAGTTTCAAAATAGTTTACAGGTCATCATAAAGCAGGCAAAGAAGTAAAACTAACGTAAACAAACAGGCTTGCATACATTACTGAATATTACTTTTTTTGAATGTTTATTGTAAGGAGTCTGACAGATTGTACTCGGTATGGATAGTATTTCTCTGGATTGTACTGAACTTTAGCATCAAATTTTGTCAATTTTTGGAACCCTAACTTCATTCTTTTCAATACAAAAAAGGAGGAAACAAACAAGAAATACGGATTGGTTTACAAAGCATATTAGGATATTCATTTACCATGGTTTATTCGTCGGCCAAATTATATTTGCCAATGGAAATTCCTCAATGATACAAGCATGAGAATAACTACAGATACAAATAAAACAGTTGTCAAACATGCAATAATAGCCGAAAAACGGCAATGAAACACATTTTGAATCTTCATCATATCATCCATAAAACGAATATGTTTTACTCTTGCCAGGAGTTCATCTTCGAATTGCAAAGGGGTGCCACCGAATTTCTTCATTCACTACACATCTCATCAAATTTAATACCACCACTAAACAAGCAAAGCAAACAATCTGTCACTTGAACTATTCGCCTTATCCTAGAAAGTCTTGTAAAACCTTGAAGAAGTGTTTCCAGATCATCATCGTCATCATTATTGTCACAATAATCTCACAAAAGATTCGCATAGGATTCACCGAATGACATCAAATCCTTGAGTATATCCTTGTTGTATTCTTTCAACTTTACTTATCACGCCTGCCACAACTTGACGGTGTCACATAGAATAGAAAAGATTCGACGAAGCTTCTTATACATTCATTCCCGAATCCTTGCGTTTTAACTCGCGTATTCAACTATTTGGAAATGCTTTCCATACACTTATCCTAGATAAACTGCAAAGATTTTTTATTCTTATCATCACATTGCATCGAGGACGATAAAATTAGGAATACTTTGTGACATGCAACACACTTGGGGGAAGGAATCGTTGTCACGTATGTGGGCTGAAGGGTATTTAGTGTTGCAATACTTTTCGTTGGAGAGTAGCATAAGGACAACAAAATTTTACTATAGCAGCACTAAGAAATTTGGCCTAGTTTTAAGCTAGTTCATGGCTCATGCATATTTGCTCAGATTTCATTCAAGAAAACATAAATTTGTCGGATGAAGCTTGACCCAAATTTTTTAAAGAGACTTAGATTAGTTACTGATTTGCGTACGTTGCAGTTTGTGATAGCTTTAGGGATAATAAATATTTGGTGAAAGTACAATCATGAGTGGTGGTCAGTGGGTTGTAGAAGTTGTTCTTCAAAATAGAGTAAGTTCTTTGTACAAAATGAGAATAATGGGACAACGAACGATAAAATTTTCTAATTGATTGTGATGTTTTTTTAAATTTTACTCAGAATTTTCGCCATTTTGATATCCACATCAAATCTTAAACTCTTATTGTTCAAACTTAGTTTCCTGTACCTAAAGTTTTAAGAGAGGAAACTCAAAAGTTACGTCAGGATGATGAAAATTATTCTTATTCATTTTTCGACAACCGGAATATAATGGATATCGTGTCAAGATAAAACTGCATAAGCACGCCATAATCGCATTCACTATGAATGATTCGGCACCGACGTCGAACTAATGCGCATTTCCTATACTTTCTTCAATATCCTTTCATCTGAACGTAACAACTCCTGTGTCGTAGACATGCTGCAAGGAAGGAAACAAACCGAATTGCTCTCAACCAACAATTGCTCGTCATGCAAGTTTCCATTTGGTTTCATTCTTCCCTTTCGATTTTAATTTGTTTATCGTTAATTTCTTCGTGTTCGTCGGAACTATGTACATACATTTACTAGGTGAATGATCCGTTTTGCAGAATCTGCCATTTGCGCTTCTCGTACGTAGCCGATACGAAAAATGAACTACAACCCCGCAGGCTAAATGTGCATTCAAGAATTATTGTTGAAATTTAGTTATTTTTTGGGGTGATTGCTATCTTGTCGCGCTCATGCATCTGGAGTGGTGGAAACCTCGATTCAGGCCAAATATGATTTGTTACAGCGAAAGATTCAAGGAAGGAACGAAAAAAGTATGAATTTTCCCGGAACAACTCACCAGCACACAGACATCGTATTTGCTTCCTCGTTGCACTGTTTTGGATATAAAGAATAGTAAAACAGGGGAGGATAATGAAATTTCGATCCTTGCGATGATTGATTTCACGCCAAAGTGATTTCAATCATTTTTTGTCATATCGACTGAGTTCACAGCGAGGTCGTGCTCCGGACAATGATATAATGTATTCCGGAAAATCAGCCCAGATTAGGAATGAGATGAAAAAACTCGTAGACTAGAAAGACCATTGTAGTTGGAAAATATTCAATTATTGCTTTTTTGTGTGCCGAAATATAATGCACGTATTTTCTATGCGGTCAATTTTTCTAATAAAACCAATTACGATAAATGAATATATCAGAAACGGGCATATTTATAACGTTAGATAGCGAACAAGAAGGAAGAGGGCATAATGATATGCCATGAGTTGTTTGTGCTCTCCCCATATGCTTATTGTTTGACAAAACATAGTCACTTTCCTATGTCAATGTCCTTCATATGCGACATGCTACCGACCACGACGCAACGTATATCAACTAATGCGTTGTCTTTGCAATATCTTGCGACTGTTTTTGCCCAATGTCTACCCACCAAAAATTTTCCAATGTGGGCTCTAGTGCTCTAGGAGCAACGCAATTCTTCGAAAAATGTCCTGCTCATGAGATAAATGCCTTTTGCTAGTTCTATTGCGGCCCTACTTCAGTCGCCCACAAAATATGATCTCTTCCCACGAACCAGCAAGGAGCATAAATTATGACAGCATAACTCCACTTGTCATCAGTTAAATGAAATTCTTGTTCGTTATATTCGCATGGTGGTTTCGGAAAAGCTGCTGCCTGCCTCTCTGCTGTGTACATACATATGTCTACTGTGTCGGTTTTGGCGTAGACATCAGACAGAAATGACGAAAAAAGCTTATCTAGGCAATTTGGATATGACTAGTGGCAATTTCCAAGGAATATCTTCCGGGAATTATCTTTCCTGGAATCAGTTTTGGTGGTTTTCCATGCTGTTTTCGAGACTATTTGTTATGTAAAGAAACGTCTGAGTCGGAAAGATAATCAAACGTTCGCTGTTTAGTTTTGTCTCTGCGAATCAAATAATAATGTAATTAATTATTTGACTTGATCTATTCCTTTATATCCCTTTTACGATACTTCCGAAGGTGAGCTTTTCAGTCAGTTGTGGAATGAAGGAATAGAATAACTCCAAATGAGCGTATTACATACCTTGCAAATCAAGATTCTTCGATTCCTTATCGTTCCAATAACGTTTTCAACTTGGGACACTAGTAGAACTTGAAGTAAATCAAAGGATTTGTCTTTATGAAAGCAAAAATCGCCAAATGCGCGCTTAAAACCAAATAGTGGATTTAAAAGAAAAAAAATACGACAATTCATTGATAAGCGTGTCAATTCTGTAACATTGCCCGAAATATATGTAAAACAAAGAAAATCCTTAGTACTTGCAGATGTCCTTTGGTGCTCAAAACGATTATATTCTATTCTAGTCAGGTGAGAGTCTTGAATAATTATGCATTATATTGGGAAGTCTAAAAAGTATTGAGCCTTTTTGCAATTTTTCGATTGCATATTTCTTTTTTTAAATGGATTTTATTTAAGTACATATTGTCCATTATTATCTATGACTATCTGTGCAGAACTTCTGCGGTTTATCGGTGAAAAACTTGGCCAAGTGATTTTCACTTTGCCTTTTTGAGGTGCATTTCTTTTCATAAAGGAAGTTTTGCAGAGACCGCAACAAATGGCAGTCTGATGGGGCAAGGCCAAGACTATACGGTGGATGCATTAAAACTTCCCAGCCAAGCTCTGTCAATTTTCGACGGGTCATCAAAGATGTGTGTGGTCTGGCATTGTCATGATGGGAGACAACACCCTTTATATTGATCGATTCTGGCCGGATTTTTTGAAATCTTTGTTGCAATCTGTTTAATCGCTGACAGTACAGATCCAAATTGAGTGTTTCGCCAGGTTCCAGCATCTCATGATAAACAATTTCCTGCCAATCCTACCATACACACAGCATAACCTTATTTGGTGTAAATACTAGCTTTGAAGTCGTTCGTGATGATTTACCTTTTTTTAAACATTATCTTTCCCGAACAAAATTCTCGTATCTTACCCATTTTTCATCGCCCGTAATGATTTGCTTCAAAAATGGCTCGATTTCGTTGCGTTTTACTAGTATTTTGCAAATGGAAACTCGGTAGATCAAATTTTTATGTGTTAATTCATGCGGCACCCAAACGTCGAGCTTCTTCAAAGCTGTTTGGTGATAGATATTCAGTTCCTTAGCAATGTCCGGGCTACTTATGTGTCGGTCTTCTTGAATTTTTTGTAAGATTTTATCGACTTTATCATTGATTGGTCCACCTGAGCGAGCTGCATTTTTGACATCAAAATTTCCCGATCGAAAGCGACCGAACTATCTCTTGACTGTGGCTTCTAATAAAGTAGACACCATAAATTTTTTTCACGAGCCCGCGATGCATGCTCACCTTGATCGTAGTGATATTGTAAAATATAAATTTCACTCATTTTCAATGAATACAACTTTTGATGAATGACGAATGATGAAATACAAAACTGTCCATTAGAAAATTATAGACTGAAATGTGACCTTTCAAATGCATATAAGTCTGACTCAATCTGATTAGTCTTACCCGATAGATGACAACGTACACCATCTAGTGACAAAAAAGGCTCAATACTTTTTAGACTATCCAATATAATTAGAACAACATTAATGAGTAAAATGATATGAAAATGTCCGAAAAAGGATCGAAGAATCGTATAATTAAATTAATCGTTAATCAAATGTCACCCAGGCGAAATCCGTAAAAATACGTAAACGGATTTCAAAACCACTTAAAAATATTTCCGTGATTAAACATTTGAAATACCAATGATGATAAAATGACATCAAAAGTTCCTAACAAATATCTCTATTACAAGAAAACATTATAGTTCAGCACAAAGCTTATAAGCTGAACATTTCTTGCATGTTCATTAAATTACTCTGGTATTCTCCTCCCCCATGATAAATGGAATTTTTCATATAATATTCCGTCGAAACAAATACCTGAAACTCTTCACTATGCTGATTAATTATCCTTTTGGAAAATAATTCGAATAGTTTTCAATTACACCGGGAAATTCCAAAACGTTCTGAAAATTAACAGCAACCACCAAATTTTTTTTAACCCCACAACTTCTCGTCGTTTTGGTTCGTTGAAACATGAACGGGTCCTTTTAATTCATCCACTTTCTGCGTTTTAATAGATTGTATACGGGGATGTATTTTCGGACAATGTTGTTTGCAATTATCTCAAACACGAGAGGCAAAAATTTTTATTTTTTTTTCAAGTCAGCGATTCAGCAGTTGAACCATGAGGTGCATCAGCTTAACACAAACAAAATTTTTAGTGTGTAAATTATTACTCGAGTTGGTCCAACAAAGTAATTTTTTTAAATTCAACATAACATTCGAAACGTATCCAAGGTAAATAAAAAATTACGGAAAATAATTATCATTCAGAGGTTTCTGCATTTTGTTTTTTGTATGTAAATTATAAACTCTGCTATTGTTAACTTGCCGCGTTGAACAGAGGTAAGGGCCATCTGGATATAGGATTGGAATTCAGGTGAAACGATAAAAACATGAAAGTGCACTAAAATGATTACTGTTTGCACAGAACTGTTGCGGATACACTGGTGAAAGCATATCAGTGAAATTTTTATGACCACAAATAGCCACTCGTCTTTCATACAAGTATCATGGTGGTATTTAATGGTTCCGGTGGATGTTCTTTTAGAAGTAGACAACCAAACTAATTTGAATGCAAACAAGTTTTTTATTATAATCTGTCTACTAATTAGAGGAAATTTAGTTGAGGGGGCCAATTCATTAATCGTTTGTTGTTGCTCAAGGAAAGTGCATTTTGGTTACCATTTTGGGCTTTCCCACTAGACATTGGATTGTTGCGCAGCCTTTTAGTATTGAGGATTTGTTCGTTCAGATCAACATGCAGAACATGCGGTGCAAGATTTTCTCCAGGTGCATTCGTCGCTGAATTCTCATTTCCGATCATTGACTAAACTCCATATAAATCTTAGCTGAAAATAATCCCGAAGACACTTAGCAAATGGATGGCATTACCAATTCACCTATGATCTCTCATGTAGAAATATCTCTTGCAAACGCAAACAGGTATAACCCTCTCCTGAATAAAGCCCACAGATCCGCAAGTCATCTACCCTTTTTCCTGCCAGACAACCTAAACAAACTTCGTAAAGTACGCTGTAAGATATGACCGAAGGTACAAGACTTTGGTCATATATACACTTGTACCCAATTGACTATTAGAAATTTATGACCTTGCTCCCTTATTCTCCATTGTTCCCTGCCAAAACAACAGCTTCAAATCGCTTGGTACCAGTTACGAGGACAAAATGACTACGGTGAAAGATAGTACCGATGTACACTCATTCGAGAAAGCAAACAAACAATCTTTAGATTGGGATATAATTTAACGGAATAGACGCTACTACTTCAAGGATAATTTACCCTACATACTAACCCCAACGTTATCACAACAAATTCGACGATGGAGGGAATGGGAAGCGATGAAATCTTTTACAAAGGATACCGACCGACAAACTTGGCTGGTATGGTTTGTATCTATTCAATTTCTTCGCAAAATCGTCTTCCTAGTCACATCCTTTATTCTGTCATCCTCCAACTACCCTGAAGTAAAACGGTGAATGTGGGAGTATTTTTTCTTCTTCCTTAAAATGATGAAAAACAGAATGAACATTTTTCAGCTGCGCCTGCCAGAAGGGTGGTAAGTGGTTGGTGTTGTGTATGCAGGTGTAAACACTCTTTTGTCTGAAAGACTTCAAAACGATTGCTTTTAATCATGTCAAATGGCGAAAGGAAATCAAAATGGAGTGAAAAATGAATCAAATACAAGTTTAGTAGGTGCAGTTCCAGGTGAACCGTGCGATTCGAGACAATTCTTGTTGATGAGAAAATGAGTAAAATTGAATGCAGATCTGTACTCCTAGCAGCGAGTCTTTTGTTATTGAACGCATCGATTTCCAGGTCGTAGAATTAAAAAATGTTTGAGCGATTAATTGTTAATTTGAATTCGGTTATTTGAGAATTCGTAAAGAAGGGAACCCGTTAACGATTTCCAAGTATGGGGTGACAAATAATAACACCTCATTTAACCCTAATTTGAATACAACTGAGAGCCAGGCACTGCGTTCTCTCGACTTCTCTAAAAGGTCGTTTAGGTAATTTTAACGCTCCTAGTCAGATATAACTTAGCGGCTCGATTTTTTACTGATCGAAGCACATGAATTGCATTTTCATGCATTTCGCTATTTCATATGTAATAAAACTATCTCAATTAGTGAAACCAAAATTGTGTGTTAAAAAGTGCAACTTTTGCATCGTCCTTGCAGACACATCGATTTTCGTACTAACAAATCAGCTTATTTAGAAAATTTTCGTAAAACAAAAGCGATTTGCAACAGCCTCATGTACTTTATCCAAATTCTGCTACAAGTCTGAAATTCTTCTAGTCAGTAACTGATTCATACACTTCACTTCTCATTTTTACCTTGTGCACATCCTTTTGTTTCATATCTTCCATTTGCTGTAGCATTCACACCGAAAGTCAAAATGAAATCCTTTTATCGCCTATTCGCTTCACTTTTATATCGTTTGAATATATTTTTTCTCTATTTTCCTAATTTTCTTCTCTTTCATCTGGCTCAAGAGAGAAAATCAACAAACGGGCAAACGAAATACACCTGCTCGCTTGATTGTTTGCTAGCTGGTTTGCCTGGTGCCTTTATCACCTTTCTACGGCTAGGACTAAAGTCGCGGTAGAACAGTGATTCTCAGTACTACTGAGAATCCTAACAACAGTTGTATAGAGACCAGCCTGCTACCATAGTAAAAGCATTTCTCCGCAAGACTCGAATGGATAGGAAGCGAGCAATGCTGGAAAGCAAATAGAGAATTTCGAATTTGGTGTAGATTGAATTGATGTAGGTAATATCATGTGGTTTGTGACGTGTTTATAGTGTGTCTACATCCAGCCACTGAAAAAAAATGTATTTGTTTTAGCAAACATGCCAGAAGGGGTTGGTTGGACGTTTTGTTTTTAGCACTGGTTGAAAACTCAAGCTAATGCAGTATTTACATCATCCACTTCCCACGAACCAAATCTTCATATTTACAAATTGCGAGAGCAAGCACTTGTTTGAAAGATGATGGAGAAAATCATTTCTTTCGCGAAGTAGAGAAAAACAAGACAAATATCCTTCCTGTACGTCCCTGCCCTGTATGATTTGAATTGGTTTCCATCGTGTTTGCTTACACTTATGTCTACACATATGTAGTACACGCTTAAGGATTTCTTTCGTTCACCGTTTTCTAGATAATTCTGTTTTGTTTTACGGAAACTTGACAAACATCATAAGAAAAGCGGATTGGTGTATAGCACAATGAATTTTCCCATCTTGCCATGATCAAATGATTTCACTGTTCATCGCCCTTAAATATAACACAACATCTACTGCTCCTTGAATCGAGATGAAATTGTACAGTATAGTAAGTAGTCTTTCCTCGCTTTTCTTGGGATTTTCTTTGAATGTATGTGTTAGATGTTATTGGAAAGCACAGGATGTATACCGGACTGGTACGTTTGGTTAATTAAAGAGGGCATCAAAAGCTGAATAAATACCGAAAGAAAATGATTAGCTTGTAGCTGGTGAGATGGAAAGTATTGATGGCAATGTTGAATAAGCGAAAAAGGGTTTTTCATTCATGCAACGGATGGATGTGGTGTATGAAGCGGTCGATAAACATGAATTGAATTTGTCCAATGTGGCGACAAGAAAATCTTGAGAATATTCTTGAAGACATATGGCTCGAAGGAAAGGAAATCGAATTGGGTCATATTCATTGATTTAATTAACGTAGAACGACTGATAAATGGAAGTTCATTTGCAAAGTGTCGGGTTCACTGGATAATATTCTAGGACAAAATCTCTTACAGCATATTTAGGTGTGGATAGTTCGATTCAAAGCAATGAAATGTTCAGCAAACTCATTTCTTGACAACTAGTGGAACGTTTTGTACCAAACCGTGCCCAACAGTGACTAAAATAAATCCTGTGAAAATCACTCACCTTCGACTTGAGTTAAGATATGTCCAGTTTCCTGTATGTTTATGTTTTATTTTATATGTATATTTAAATACTGATGTAGTTATATAACATTGGTTTTGTCAATTGTAGTTGAGATCCGCAAGGAAGACATGAGGCATTATAATTTATCGAATGATCCTGGCACCTAAAAAGAATCTCAAGACGTTGAAATCCTTCTTTAAAGGCTTTAAAGCGCATTTATCGAAAACGGAATATCTCAAACGTCACTATTTTTTACTTTAGGTAAAATAAAAGGTTTTTATTTTAAGGTAAAATAAAAGCAGGAAACAACGATAAATGTTGTTCTCCGGGAACAACAATGATGTTCTGCTCCGTGACATGTTCTCAGTTGGAGGAGCTGATCTCTTCATTGTTCTTTTTTCTTTAATGAGTGTATCTGATGAGCAACGCAAGATCAGCCTCAGAGTGCCTTAAATGTTAGGCAGATATGTACAAGGACACTACATGGTCTCAGAGAGAATAGAAGGGCGCTGATCCAATAAATTGCATGAATCCCAGGGAACACATAAGTTTGTGAGAAGGGGAAAGATTAAATTTTATGATAGTATCGGTGGTCGATTTACCGTATCCTTTGAACGCAGTGATTGGGATAAAAAACGAACAGCTGAGCATAAACTCAGCCAAAAAAAGATGGAGGTCTTTTAAAACCTTGATAACAATTAAATCTTATGAAAGCGGTAGGACAAGAAGAAAACTAGTTGCCAGACAAATCTGGCAAGAGTTGATAACAGGCACTGTCATGTAGACAGATATGACTTCACACTAAAGCTTATAATAAGTGACTTGCGCCAAAGCTTTGGGCAATATCACAAAACGGAGACGCAACGAGGTATAGGTTAAATTTGTATCGCCATAAACATTTTTGGTTTCAAGTTGGTTTCACGTCTTATAAGGACTGTTAAGATTACCTCTGTAATGATTAGTATGAGCTTATCCGGATGGTTGCAACAATAAATTAGTAAACATTCGAGAGTTTCTGCTAGTAATGTAAATTATCACCAGAACTGTTTCTAGCTCCACTAATTAACATACGTTTAAAAATTCCATTTCAAATAAAAATAAAATTTAAACTTAATTTTTTGAAAATATATTATCCATACATATCAACGTCTCTTAATTGTTATTAAAATGGTATAGAAATGCAAATCTTTTTCAAAACTTAATAATTGTGAGAATGTTTGAATACTGTTGAGATATATCACCTCTACAAGTTTTATAGATTCATGGATATGGATTGATATCCGCGTGTTCCCATTTCGAACTACATTTTTTTCCGCATCCGGCTTGTTATTACCACTATTTTTAGTAAGCCCATATTTTTATTTTAAGGCAATTCTATTTATGAGTTTTCCCACATTCTGCTGCAAAAGAATGTCCCCATACATCAGTAGGACAAACATGCGTTTTTTTTTTCCTTTGAAACATCAAACAGTCATCAATACTTTTGTTCGTATGTTTGTAATGTAACATGTCGGAAGTGACTACCTTTATATCTTTCCAAATGTGCCATGCGTCTGGCAGACTGTTTTAGTTAAACTCAGATTTCTCTAATGGACAATCACTCTGTGGGAGACAACACTAGGAAAGTGTCTAAGTGCATTTTTTCCGCTTTAAAAAGGACAACCTTTATTTACATTACAAATACTCTGTAAACATTGGTCGGGTTCACTTTAATGTTGATGTTTTTCGTCTTTTGTTTTGTCATCTTTTGTGTGATTGCTATGACTTGCCAAGGCCAGCAACGCCATTCTCGTATTTTCAATATTGATGAGACCTCAACGGTTGATCGTTTGCCGCTCGGTATATTGTCATTTGTTGAATATGTTTTTTCTTCCCATCCTTAATACTCTCTATCTGAAGCTCATATACTACAACTTTGGTCACACCAATGAAACCGTAACATGTCGAACAATAAAAAGATCAAACGCGTCCTCTCCCTAACGAAAACATACATAAACATATGCAATAAAGATACTAAAAATCCACATATCGCTCATACGAAACATACATATCCGTCTGAATACACACAATACCTATCCAAACTAGCTGTAGGAGGAATATTGAGAGTAAAATGAATTTTATGTCTGTTTGCGTTTGTCCGCCACACAGGACCACCCAATGTTTGTTTAAATTTATCCGAGAACAAAGATCTACAGGAGAAAAATACAACAAAAGACCTCGAAGCGAATTGAAGCGTAGCAGCGACAAAACAGTGAGGATAGAGAAAAAAAATGGAAACTTGGAGAAGACATGGACCACAGACAGATTGCTGGCTGCATGACCATCTCTTGACTAACTTAAAAGACTCGTAAAAATGTGCTAAGTCCGAAGTTACCGATGATGATGATGATGCATCACCACACAACATAAAATATAGTATGACACTGTAAGCAAAACGAAAAGGCAGAGTTCAAACATACAAACAACATTTTGAATTCCTCACGAGACCACAAACCTACAAATATAATTCCGAAAAACATCGGAAATCATCTGAAAGCAATAATAGATTCGTTGAAGAACAGCCGATGGCAAAATGTTATTGATGCAAGTCGCTAGGGCTCGATATATTCTAAAAGGATACCATATGATCCCAATAATCCGTTTCGAATAGATGTTGTGCAATAAAAAGTTCAACCAATATCCCAAACTTAAACAATTTAAGTCCTTTGTCGGTATAATTATATGGTGTTTGTTTTTTCGCTATCTGGATTTAAGGAATATTTCTATAGATGGAAAAAATGGAATTGAATTGCTACCATTGTCGGCAGGGAAATGTGTTGTGCCTGGAGATGTCTGTAGACCAAATGTAGAAGGGACTTTAATTATCCTTTGAGGGTTTTATTGTTAATATGAAGTAATGAACGGGAGTTATGTCGGTAATCCGAAATGATGTTGGTTTTATGATTTTTACACGTGGGCTTCAAGGATTATTTCTCTTATTTTCGAAATAGGATTAAGGATTTTATTTCTTGACTGATTGCCGGGTTAGGAGAAAACGTTCAATATCTTGGTTGATTATGAGGCGAAAATTCATGTACATATTGATTTGGTGTTGGTATATTGTGTACGAAATAAGATTGCTAAGTTGGTGCTCGTTGTAGGCTTGCTTGATCTTCAGGGAGTTAATCAGAATAGTTTGATTCAATAACATCAATAAATAGTATAAAAGTTACTTTTATACTAGAATTTCAATAGACTGTACAAAACTATTAAGGTTACTGGTGTTTAATAAATTGACCATGCTTAGCTCTTCTTAAAAGAAAATTAAGCGTCATGAGTAAACTACGCATTTTCTAACTTTGTCTGGAATACATTATACTTTGCATGTATAAGTAATAAATAGCATATAAAGTGGACCTTAGAAGTCCTTCGCAAAAGAGATCAGGCGACAGCTGGATGAAGATAAGCGTTTGTCTCAGAAGCTTGAATTCAATTTCATTAAATTTCATATATTAACAAAAAAATCTAAACTATAATATGAATATAATTATAAATAATAAAGTATGTAAATAATAATGAAAATAAAACAAGGCTGAACAATATTCTGATAATTTTTCAATGAAGCATGTTTGGGCTGAAACTCGGAACCTATAACCTAATAATAATACTACCATACTAACTAAAGGAAAGATTAGGCTTTATGTTGTATTTATTAGGAGGGTTTTCTACAAATAGAGCATTTTGATGACTTCTCAGGATCTACCTAACCTTAACGCCAGCTCGTCTAGACTGAAATAATGACCTAGTTCGAAGTAATAAGACAAATAAATGTACTGTAAATTAATGGAGCGACAATGTAGGTATTTAGTCGTGAGTCTTGTAGCCTTGCGCCACTAGGGGTCTGATATACTATCCAAATACCAACCCCAAGCAATTACTTTTATCATCCTTTAGTATTTTATTGCTGGGCTCATTATTGGGTCCAGTAACCATCAGTATGTGGCGAAAACTCTTCCTCCACCCGCCGAAAATTTTGCGAACTATTGTCCTCAATTTCAACATACTGGAACTCCACATGTTTTTCATCCCAGTCCAATCAACGAAAAAATTCAAAAAGTGAAAAAGTTTGCCACCAGTATCTTTTCAAAGATGCACGCTTCAGGCCTCTTTTATCAGGTGTATCGACATCGTCCTTTAGCACTACTACTCACTACTACAAGAAATCAAAATCTTCACGCTCGTTTCTTGTTTTTTTTTTCTCTGTCTTGCCATCTTGCTAAACTAAATAGTCACATATTCGCGTTGAGCTGCTAATCTGTATATACATTAGTCTTACAACTTCGTTCTGCCGTTTGCTTTCTAAAGTTTGCGACACTATCGGAAAAAAATTCATTACATGTTTACGTTTCAAAATCCTGGCCATTGTCCATTTCTTTTTCTTGTTATTACACGAATCCTGTGCTGAAAGCATTGCCATTTTTTAAATTCAATCCACGAATCGAACTAGTTTTATAAGAGAGAGAGTGCTGACCAAAACTTTGGTCTGCCCAGTGCTGGCCAGACGCTTGTCACTGATGGGACTAAATGGTAGAAGGAAGTTGCTACACCTAGAGAACACGGCAGATGAGATAGAAATTCCGATTTTATTTCCCATTTTATTGTTGCAAGGTATGTTTTGAACATTTTCGAAAACTGGAATGTCTTTCGTTTAATTTTGGGCGTTTGGCTTCAATGTAAGACTCAGACGCATCTACTTCCGTTCGACAAAGCGTATCTGTGATTGTTTCAGACCATTTCAGCAGCTCATAATACACACTATGCTAAGTTGATTCCACAAAAAAAGAACATGACCCTGAACCGTGAGTGTTTTGGCGAGGCGTTGATGTGAGAATGGCTAGGCAATCCGCATAATGAACCCATTTTTCACTTTCTGTCACAATTCCGTGCAGAAATCTCTTCTCGTTTTGGCTTTCGAACAGTTCACAAGCAAACAAACGTCTTCAACATCTCTTAGTTTTAATTCTGTCCAAATGATACAGATAATTCCTCTTGATTTTAGCACGCGTATTCTACCACTACCACTATGCCAGTGTTGGAGAATAAAATCAGTTATTAAATCGTTGGAACGCCTCCTTAATCACTGATAGCAGCCTCGTTATAAGCGCTTATGAGCATTCGATAAGACTCAGCCGCAGTTTCTAAAGTTTTGAGAGACGTTTTTGAAGTTTGCGTCGTTGCAAACACCAAAAGTCTCAATTTTCTTTATTTTTTGATTTTCGAAATGGTATCGCTATCCTTCTGAACTGCATAAGGGATCCTCAGAGAATAAAAGAGGCCAAACACGAGAAAATTTCGAAATAGTTCAAGCGTCAAGACAAGTCAGAAAATCCAAGACTTTCGCGTTAGCAACCATACAAGTTCAAACATAGCGTAGATACATACTGCACTAATACTATGAACAATTGCCCAATGCAACTTTGTTCAACCAAAATAAATGGAATTTTATTTATATTAGTAAATATTCCCTCATTTTTGCGTAAAAGAAGATCGCTCTTCTCAAAACTTTTGTGTTGAATCGCAATCCAAGTCAAATCTGATTGTGCTTTTTATATCTTTGTCTGTCAGAAGTCGCCCAAGAGTTAGTATGTAGCTACAAAGCTACGCTATGCGTGGTGCATTTAGTTACCAGAATTTTAAAATCATAAAGCTTTCGCCAACTGGAATAACAGTTCTTGGTATAATGGTAAATTTTCCATTTTCGATACTAAAATTTTGATTGTACACGCGCATACATTATCCGCATTTCATTCCATAACTAAAACACATTGATTGGATTGTTTTTCTCATAATTTCAGTCTTCCTTAAACTTACAGCAATAACCATTAATCCAACGATCGTAAGCTGTTTAAAAGTCTAATTCACACTTAAAAAACTGAAATCAACGGCGTACTATCAGTAAAACTTAATAAAAATTATTATTATTATTACCATGTATATGCTGATAAAAAGCAAACAACGCAGTATAGAAAGAACCACACCATTAGTCGTCTCCACCACACCAATAATGTGAAACGCTCTACACTCGTATGAGATTGTCCTATTAAACGGAGATACAAGTTAATTTCGAACGACAAAGGTAGAAGGTAACATAGTTAACGTCGATGAGGGCATCGAGGACGGTTAAACTTGAAACCTCTCAATTTCACATTGATGTCGGTGCTATCTGCTGAATCAATCTACAAAAGGTGTGCATAAGGTAATTATCAATAACCCGGGGGGTGAAGGCCACCTAATTGACAACATTCCTCCCAATTCTGCACTTAATTGGCTGAGATATTGACCGGAGTGACCACCTACCTATACGAAACGTACCTTTGTGTGGCTTTTGTGTCGGTTCCAAGAAGATATTTCGAATAGGAAACTTTTCCAACAGGGGTGGTGCATCTAGTGATAGCGAAGCAATATGGTTATCCATAACTTTGAGTGTTATCAATTTGAGCTAAATAAATTTCATGAAAAAAACTCTTAGATATGGTAATATTTTCGATACAACGGGCACCCAACAAACAGTCTTGAGTTATGAATGCCACAGAGCACACTTTATGTTGGCCGTTCCAATGGAGGTCCACTGATAGGTGAACTATAATCGGGCGTATATGGCGGAGATAGCATGGAACACGTTGATAGTGATTTATTGAATTGTGGTTAACCCGCTGCCACCACATCACATCCCAAACAATTTCTTGCATTGAATAGTCTGTCTGTGTTTGTGTTGTGTACATTATGGAGGGAATGATTGTAGAGGTGGTCATGATTTTTTTCCCATCGAGATGACCAGGCAATTCTTCTTTACCATCTTTGTGCGGTATGATGCTATTAAGTCTTCAATTAATAGGGCAGTCCACGATCAATCAAATTCTCCCCCTGTGGGTGCGCTTCACAATCTTATCTGCACGTATGACTAAGATGCGAAGATTGCAAGATGAATTTACAGGTTTTTTTCTTTCTTGGCAGATTACCCATCACCTAGAGCGACCAACATGTGAGCATATACACACTTCTTGTAACCACATTGTTGATTAAATAGCTTCGAAAGAATAATTCTCAAATTAAGATCTTTTTAATTGCAAGTTGAGTTTAATTGCTGGCAAAATTGAATTCTTCTGCTTGCTTAAGTTTACGTCGAAGTATGAAGGCCAAACCACGTCGTGAAATGAAGACATGCTGTGATAAATGGTGTGAAGTAAAATTCAACGAGTTTTTAATACGAACCATTGAGCAAAATGATCCTTTATTCTAGAAAATGATTTTGTTTTTATATTCCCATACGAGTTCAGTTTAATACCTATGGCTAGACATGGAAGTATGATGGCACTGATGAGTGATAGTGTTTTTTTACGATTTCCACACTATAAATTGCTTGGATTTCGGATAACAACCACACATTTTTCATCACATTTCATCAAAAGAGCATTTTTTTTTTTTCAGATAAACGTTAGCTGAATTGCATAATCAAATTTATTTAAAATTTAAGTTTAAGGATTATAAAGTCTTCACGATCGAAATGATGATGATAGCTCTGCACTTAACACTTAGGAATACATAAACAAAAAGATTAGTGGCTTGAAGCGATATTTCTAAATGCGATTTTATTTGTGAGAATTTACGCATAGATGTGCTAGTAAACGCGTCCCGATTCATCAATTCCTGTCCATTAAACGTGATGTTTCGTCGGGAAAATGACCTAAATTCACGCTGATACATTTTTCAGTAGTCGCCATATATATTTAGAAGCTTAATTCTGAGATTTTCTCTTCTAACTTTACTAGCAGATGCGGGAACTTAAGATCTTACGATATTTGTGAATCTGGTTTTCTTTTTTAAACATTTTTTAATTTAGCAAAATTTAATTATTCAATCTTATACAACTAATTTTTGAATGCAGCGTCACAATAGCGAAATCTGTTAACTTGATAATAAAAAAAAATTACAATTTTTGTAGATAATTGAATTGCATGTACGATGTTGCTTTACGGGAAGCAATGAGAGTGTTACTCTGAATGGAATCACGTAATATCTGTTTCAATTTTTAAGTAAATTTATTTTTAAGCCATTTTAAGTAAATTTAATTTCAAATTTAATTTAAATGTTATTTTTAATAAATTCACAATTAATTAAATTGAAAAAATTTAAATCTAAATTCAAGCCAAATCAAATTTATTATAAAAATTTAACAAAAATTCTAAGGTGAAAATGTTAAAACTGTCTACTATGATAAAACAGCGTCTAAAAACAAACCAAATTTAAAAGAAACATGTTACGAAATTGAATCAAATATCAACATGACTTTTCGCCTCAATTAATTTTAGAGAGTGAATTTTCGGCCTTTCTGAGAAGTTCAGTGGGAGTATTGGATGCAGGCGAAGCACCTCAACCTTTGCGCGTTCTTCTCTGTAAAAATTTTCCCGATGTCTGAGCAGGAGGTTCCTTCATCAATTGCACAGGGTATTATTTTAAACTTTATATTGTAAGTTGCGGAAACGAATTGGACCAGCATATTCAAAAAATCATTATTTTGTTTTTATGTTTGCAATTTCTATAATTTCAAATAGCGACAATCAACAGTTGTCTGAAGATTGCATTGTTGCAAATCTAACGGTCTCAATCTTTTTTACTTTATGAAATTGACGGTTTGAATTAAATTTTTGTAATTTTTTAGTGATTTGGACTGATTTTCACTTGAATAAAACCTTCGGGAAATATGAAAAAGTGGAATTTGAAAAATATGCACAAATGGAATGATATAAAATCGAGGCCATCGCGTGTGAAACGATGAAAACTTCAGACACCTCAAACCAACCATACGCATGGGCAAAATATAATTATTATTGTTTATAATCGCTCCCGGAACAGCGCAAACCCTGGAAATTAGATTTTGCTTCAAACATTCTTTGTCCGGGATGAAATATCGCTTGGCTTTGGCTTTAGGCAAGTATACATTTAGGCATCATAACTACAAATTACTTTAGAACCACCACTATTAAGTTGAGAATCTTCAAAGGCTAAGAGCGTAGAAATTCAATGATGAAATTGTATCAAAAAAGGTCTATAGTCTCATTCTTAATTTATTTCTTAAATTACTTTTTAATTTCAGATATTTTGTTTACATTGGTTTCCTTTACTTTCTCGGGTTTCGCAACGATAAGTCAAGTCCTCAAAAATTTTTGGGAAGCAATATACAAAACATAGTCCAAAGTTTTTTTTTACTAAAATCTTTTTTACTAAAGTATCCACTGTATTTATTCATGCAAATTTTTCAAAGGATCGTGGCTAATTATGATGAAATCAAGCCAGTTTTAATTTTGACAAAGCGTGACATTCCTAAGTTGTGTGCTACAAAAAGCCTCACAGCTACGGAAATTATGATTGAAGCTAGAAGAAAACTAGAAATGTTGCATAGCTTATGATACAAAAAACTGACAGAAACTTATACAAATAATTTCAAAAAATAAAAACAAATTCATTGAACAATTTAGAAACGTTTAAGCTACAAATTGATCGAGGCCATAAGATGGTATGAACACACACAAGTTACAAAAATAGCTGCGCGTTAAAATCTGATGATTAAATTGAGTTTTTAGTTCCGAAAAAACAATAAACTTGAAAAACTGACATTTAGTGTTTATTTTAAACATTTTTAATTTTTTTTTCTTTTAAATTTAAATGTTTAAGTGAAGCTGTGCAACATTATCATTTGCATTCCAAGAGCAAATCTCATTTGATGGTATTTTTACAGTGAAAAATTTTCTACGGTTCAGTGATCAGAGTAGAAAATTATTTGTTTTACTATAATAATAATAATAGCTAATTTTCTTTTTTATTTCTGACCATCATTAAACGAGCCATTCGAAATTTTATTTTATTTGCGGTGTTTTCTTTGAAATTATATTTCTATAATATTTTCCCCACTCAAAATACAAGTCTTGTACATTCATTCTATTTCGAAACACATCAAAATACAAAAATTGGTGTTAATACTCAGCGTGAACTTTTTCACTTGAACAACCATTAATTTGTTGTGTCAACTGACACTTACATAATAAAGCTATTATTGTTGTTTAAACAAGCGCTAGCCAGTACCAGTGGCCACAAAATATTTCCTCAATTCATTTCCTTCAACATTCTGCAAGTTCAGTAGAAAAATTCACAAAGAAATTTCGTCCGATTGAAATCGAAACAAAAACAAAAAGATTCTCAAATCAAGGCTTTGCGACGAAGAAATTGCTTATTCCGTGTTTTCTAATATTATAATATAATAATGTAATCCAATCCACCCAACAAATAAATTGCAGACTCAAGCAAAGTTGTGTTAGGTCTGGTGAAAAACGGGATAGAAAAATTATCCCCTGAAAGTTAAGCGGCACAGATGATCGTCCTCAGGGAATACACTGATCATTTACGCCCCTAAAGTTTATTGCATTTAATGAAAACACCCACAGCGTGTTTTAATATCGTATATGTGTTGAATGTATAAATCCCAGAGTGCTCATAATACAACCAATAAAAGGGCATGTGTGCCGTCTAAGCAAAGGTGCATTGCGATATGGCGCATCATATGAGTACCATGACTTTATATTTTGCTTCGAAATCAAACTTAGAAAGAAACCGATTGTGATTTTCCAATAAAAAATCAATAAACTAAAATATCAATACTATGATGATGGTGTACAAAATATTTTCTCATCACAACATTCCAATCAATATCATATCGACTCCTCCGCAATAATAGGATTGCTGTTGTCGTGATACTCAACTTACAAAATATTCTCTGCTTCGTTAAGAAGAAAATGCACTCAATTCGACAATGATATGATTCGGATGGCTTTTAGAAATCAAGGAAAAAATCTTTTTTTTTTTGTATTTCTTGATTGCATTATTGACTTTTTCCATTTGAGTGCCCTACTCCGCATTCTTGGCCAGACACTCGGCATTAACTTGGAATACAAGAAGAAATGAGTGTTGCTCAAGTGATGAGCATCACTCGGCGACACTATGGACGTAATATGTCTTACTTATAGCATCGATGTATGTTTAGATGCATGTGCATCACGAAACTGCATTATTACAACATCTCCAGACAAATGCCAGCTTAGATGTCTAATTGTATGATAGCATAGCAACGCGTGCAGGCCATCACTTAATCCACTTGTGATAACCCACCGCGACACAATCTTCATCTTAATCTTTCCGGGACTGGATATCCCTGAAGAAACGGAGTGAAAACAGGGTTACTGACTTGGTTTGCGCCGATTTCTGTTTGAATGTAAATCAATAAAGCGATTTTATACTTAGTCAAAAACTTAAAATCCATTTGTAACTATTGGAACCAAAAAAATATTTTAAGAATATTAAACTTAACGTTTGGTTGCATAGGAAATACCTTCCAACTATGCAATTCCTACAAATGTGTTTATACCAACACGAATTCATGACATGTAATAGGAACTGTGCGATCCTGTTTAGTAACTCTCTTGCGTTCATTGCCCACTGAATTCAATGTTGGAATCGCACAGTTTCCCGGACCTTAACAATCTAAAACGCTCAGCTGGCAGCTCTGAATATTAAAATTTTCCTTATTTTAACGTGGGAGTAGATAAATGTGTTAAGGAAAATAACTTACCGGAGACTCCATTGAAGCTTGATGCTACGACGATAATACAAACCACCAACAAGATTCCTAATTGATAGTGATAGTGTGTGGTGTGTAGATGCATCTTGACCATTCACTAACAAGACGAACTATCCCGAAATGTAAGGTGATACCCGTAGAATAGGATGATTTACAATTAGATAGATGAATTTATTAAGTCGGGTAGTATTTGATATCACTTGACTTCTATTCTCTTAGATCGAAATTCAAATAAATTCTTTATCCAGATTGCTACACATTCATCAGCATTTGAATATTGTGATTGTTCAGGAATTGTTAAGTCATTTTGAATTAGTTGTTTTCTTGCAATACTTGTTGGTGATGTTGACGTAATACATTTTAAATTTACTATTGCATCATTTAAATGCAATTAGCAGACCTAGTTCGGAACAAGCTAGTACAAAAGGTTTTCTTCGTCCGTGTTGCATTTAAAAGCTAATGTCTTATAAGAAACCGTTTTGTCTGCAGATGGTTCCACACCAGACGCAACTCCGCGGATAAGATTATTCAAAAGATTCGTCCGCCACTATCTTACTTCTCTATGCTAATTAACTTTGCCATTAGGGTGACCAAAACGACACACAAGACACAACACAGAATTCATGAATCCGCAAAGAATTCACCCACAATGTCGAAGTTGGAGTATACAAATGCACTGACGTCTTGCTGCTCTTAGCCCACTCAAGAAGCTCCAATAAAGATCTCGCGACCTAGCTCAGCATCCCAACAAATACAATACTGTCCTCCTATTTTTGCCAAGAATCCACCAAGGCGACCCAGGATGCAACGCGAAACAACTCAAGACCACACTATAATGACTTCATGTCGCCTTCCTGACAACGATGCCTGCTAGCTCTCGAAATATACCTAATTGTTTGAAACTGCACGGTAATTAGTTGATAGCAATCACGACACCGTCACTTTCTGCATAAAGGCTCTATATGCCGCCGAGAATCTTGCATTGCAGGATAGCTAATAAACGACCAAAGCTACTTTGAAAGATGTGCCGGCAAGATACGAAATCGCGTCTAAAATCGTTACAACCATTGAAAGACTACGGACTCGTCTTCCCCACGTGCGAACCGGCCGAAAGCTGAAAGCAAACTGATTTTGAGGATTCTTGAATAGGTCACAAGAATATGTTGACGTCTTCGGCAATGTGCAGACATAGAATAGAAGAACCAGCAATCGTGACTAGACCCGAGCTGAAACGGAATTGAAACCACCAAATTTTCGAATCACAGAGTTCCTATTTTCGTTTGGTCCAACAATAATCATATCTGGTTTGAGCAACGTACGTAAATTCCCATCTGATTTTGGTCCATGATAGATGAGCACAACAGTTGGAACATCTGAACTCGAAACATTGAGTGCATTGAGAAGTAAACAACAGAAGCAAGGACGAACAGGATATTAGGTTATGATGATGGGGAAGAAAGAATGAGTGCCATTGAGCACGACATTAAGGGGTTGGAACAGAACTGATAGTCGAAGTCTGTATCAAGTCGGAAAACTTGAATAGATGGATATTGCATGCTCTCGAGAAACAGATAAGGATAATTTACCTGCACGAACAGATACATGCTTTGTTTCAACCAGATGATTAGACTACAAGAATTCAACGAAATTAACTTCTTGAATTTTTATTCCTCTTTGACGACATGAAACAATTAAGGAGCTTCTGTCCATTTGGAAATTCGTGATCCAGTTTGAGAAGGGCTTTAGTTACTTTTTCTTTGGACTGCTTATCAACATTTCGTAATTAAAAATCAAAATGTCACGAAGTGCTTAAGATTAGTTTAAGTACCGTCTTCTTTGCTATTAACTTTCTTTGTTCAGTCAAAAATATTTATTGAAAAATTTTGACGTCTATTAAGAAACAATAAACAAATTATTTTATTTATCTCACTATCAAGTTCATCGTATTAATGGTGGTGTACATGCATGAACGCCTCTGCTTACTCAATTGCATGTGGGCAATATGGTTATTTCCTTATCACTTTTCATTTAGTACGAGCTCTTTCTTGGTCTTAACATCCATAAGCAGTGGTTCGGATGGTCTTTGGCCAGCTCTATTGTCCCTAACATTTGATATTAGAATGACCACTCATGTATCACAACTCAACTACTGGTCTACGTTAGGCACTATTTTAGCATGTGCAAAGGATACAAACTTGCGGCCGAGATTATTTCAGTTTCGAAAAGCTATAAGGAATTTGCCACTCGTATAATTTGCAAATTCGCAAAATTTAGATGAATAAATAATAATTTTAAGTAGCCTGATGAAAATAATATATTTATTTTGACGAACGACAAACGTTTTTCTTGTTTGTTTTCAAACTGCTGTTTGTTTGTAAATCCAATGGTTAAACACCCCTCGCAAATCATACTAAATCCTTTTCTCTTTGAAACAAAATTTCCGCTCTCTTAAAGCACTGTTCACGTTTTCAACATACGACTCTTCACCATTTCGCTCGCACGTACAGGATCAATTTGCAGTTAGAATGTGCGCACAATGAAAATGAAACCAAACCCCTTAAAGTTGTACGTTCTGTATCCTTGTATCCTTGTTCCAATTTCATTTCTCAATGCGCTCGTACCGCTTGCAGAAAATCAACTTTCGTTGTAACATTTTGTGTGCCTGCTCCTTTTGCAGATTATACACATCGTTTATTAGATGTCGTATATTTCCGTTGGTGTCCTTTATTTTAATGCAAGCTTAAATATGTTGGAAATAAATGCGAGGCAAGAAATGAAACATCAAGGTCAGCACGATAATAGTTGTTGAATGTAATTTCGGTGTTTCGTATGTTCTAAATTTATGAAGCCAAAGACAAAAGGGATATGAGATAAGAAAGAATCATATAGTGGATTTTTTTTCACTTGGGATGGATTTTGATGGGTGTTTAAAGCACGAAATATTATTTGACTTAATTCGTGAACTTCGCACAAACCTAAATCTAAAACAACATTAAATCATATGAACATTTATTACTTTTGGCCTGAAATCCTCTTCGCATGGAATAAATAAAACCAAAGGAAAATCCATCAAGCAGCTTTTGATTAATTGAATATTTTAACAGTGAAATGTAAACAATATACCAAATAATTAGGCGGGGACACTTACTTTTGAAGCTTTTTCTGGAAGTTCCTAGCAGAGTAGTTTAAACTATCATCAAAGATACAAAAGTCAATCAGATATAAAAATATTTATGGTAGTTGCTGACCAATCTTCTTGTTTTTCTTAAGAAACTTCATATCAATTGATTGTTCAACTCCATTGACGGTATATTCGTTTTTCTAAAAGCAGGTGAAAAGTTTTCTGCAAATTTACGCACAAACCATCCGTTTAAGTAGATAAGATAACTTAAGTCCTCAAGAAACTGATTTTGATCTTTCCGAATCTTTATTGTGAGTCAAAGCTTCTAATACGATCTTAAAGACAGTGTTAGTGGATAACGTGAACTTTTTGCACCCTGTAACTGAAAGAATATGCATAGTATGCTGTGGGCAGTTCGAAATCAAACCTAAAACGAATTCTCAGTCAATGGTTTTGAATTTTTTCAGGCTATTTCGTTTTCATCTTGAAACTTTGTTGAGACATACCTTGAGAAAATTTATCGATCAGGCCTTGAAGTGTCATTTGGGCGTGCTTCGGTGGTAGCAAAACAAGTGCACAAGGCAAGATCTCACAATGAACCTACGAGGCAAAGTGGGAAAGTTTGCAGTATATTGCGATACGTTGTCTGATTTCTGATTCATATCATAGATAATTATTTCCATAACATTCATCACACATTACCGGTTCCATGTTGAAATATCAGATATTAACTCTTTATTTCTTCGGTCGCATAACAAGTGAAACACATGACAGTGAAAGTACTAGCTAGAAAAAAAGACTTTATTTCCGACCTAGCTCAGCAGTTGGGTCTACCAAAGAATATAGGTAATTCTACAGTTTGAATACCGTTGCCTTGGTAAAATATCCTTCAGCTCACAGCTTTTTTCTTTTTTCTTTTTGCTCAATGGACGCAAAAAATTGAGGCAATAGCTTTTCCGCCGAACTAGGTATTTTGAATTTTTTCAGTATATTCGGAGGAGGCAGGCTTTCTGGTCAACAAATGTTTTTTGATTTCAGGATAAATATCTTGGAGGTTGGTCTCATTCATGGTCACAAAAGGCAACAATAGTTTTCCTGAATAGTCTTCCAGTTGAGAAATTTTCGAGATTCAACCCAGAAATTTTGGTTCTTCGTTTAACACTCTCCCTATTGACTTTATTCCTCAATCATATCAGAAAATAGAAGTGGTATAGAAGGACATGATGCAAAGACAAAGCAGGTCACTTCGCCCCAAAAGTCAAAAAGTGCGTCGTATATTAGTAAAAAATACTTGCTTATCTCGACTGAACAACAACTTATATTTAAGTCTTGAAGTGCAACACGAAATGGAAAAGAACTAGGCATGGAAAGAAATACTGAAGATTTGATAATACAGGATAAGCAGAAAGATCATGTGAATTACCAAACACAGAAAGAAATTATTTTATTTAAGAATGGAGATGAAATCTAGTAACCAGATATAAAGTTTAATAAATATGACAAAGTTGTGATACAATCAAATCTTTTACAGGTTGCAGAAGTATTTTTGGATTGCAACAATGTTTGCTTGTGACATTGTTAACAGGAACAACAGGCAAGCCAACCACAAAACTATAGAAAATAGATGTCTAAAATTCATCGAACCACATTAACTACATGAAGAGCATGTTGTGAAGCAGCCTGCTGCTTATTACTCTACATAATTACCTAATCGTACATGCAATCTCTCCAGGATGCCGCAAATAATCCTCAAACTATTATCTCAGCAATCGCAATAGGTGTCTTCTTCTTTAGTCTACTCTCACAAACACCAGGCCATGGGTGAATGAGTGTGTTGAATAGACGTAGGCATCACAAAAACTATGCAAAACAATGAAGATTTCGCACATAAGAGCTTCACCATACGAAGTTCCGATTTTCATCCTTAACATAGTCCAGCGTCCAATAGTTCTTCTTGCACATTAAATCCCATTTAGGTCAAACTGCTATGTAAATATTATCCCTATGGAGTGGTGTTAAGAACAAACATTCGCAACAAAAACATATCCAAACAACATTTTCGCCTAACAAAACAATTTTACGTTTAAGACCTATGGTTTCTTTTTCCTATTGTGCAAAGATCTACAATATAAATACCTATATCTTTTCACTTTAAGATCCTAATATCCTTGTTGGGTATTTGTATTTCATACGATGGCTACAATACGTCAGAGAACCAAGCAGTGACGGTGATTCTGTGTGGGATGATTGTCCATTCAGGTGAGTATTTTTTTGTCTAGTAGTTCAGCATATTATACTTTTGCCATTGCTTTTCAGAGCTAATGTTTTTTCCTGTCGGTTAAAAAGGAACATTGAAATTATTTCAGAAACAATTTTAAACTAAAGAAAGCAGAGGGAGGATCCGATAGTTGAATTGCAAGGAAGGATACTTTGCCCGAACAAAGAATGGGAAGAAAATGTAACAAAATACAAGGTTTGGCTCACAGGGCTCACAGGGAAACTCGATAGAGGATACTTTTGAAAGTTACTAAAATGTTTTTATAAAGGGTCGTTTAAACCGTTTAAACTTAATGCCAAATATTATTAAGATCGAAATTGAGCTTCTTCAAAGGAGAAAACGAATTTATCTAACGTTATGGTGGCCGCGTCAATATCTGAGCGTATTCGCACATAAAATCCTGACGTTATGTCATGCTGTTTTTGCTCCTCGATTTCATTCCAACAAATCTTGATTGCTTGGAAATCCTTTTCCAAAATCCTTTCCAATTCCATTCGCCCATTGATTCGTAACAACAAATTCCTTAAAAATCAAGATGAGGATACTTTCCTATTTTGGGTGTGTAAACGTAACATACTTTTCACAAGTGTGCACGAACCTTTAGTGTAGTATTTCTTTCAACACAACGTGTATGAGAACTCATTGGAAAAATCGATGTATGTTCACGAAACTGAATCTGCACACATTCCAAACGAATAGATCTATTGGGACCAGGT
Organism: Stratiomys singularior; assembly: GCA_954870665.1. Lineage (NCBI taxonomy): Eukaryota > Metazoa > Arthropoda > Insecta > Diptera > Stratiomyidae > Stratiomys > Stratiomys singularior. The sequence continues at coordinate 107,948,621 of OX940879.1, read as the reverse complement.
GTATCTTCGTTGTTTGCCACAGAACTAGTCGTTTTTCTTTCTAATGTCCACTGACTCTATTGACAACTGTACATGTAAGTAGAGGGATATAAAAGTAGCCTTTCATGCAAAACAGTTCGCATCAAAATCTTCAATCCTGTTCAAATCAGTAAGTGTTTTGGCTCTCACGTAGAAAATAAAATGGATATTAACGAAATCGGGAGTTTTTCATTTTACTGTCATTCGACTGTTGTGCAGTCATACTCCTGAAAATTCGCTAAATTTTTGTTTCTGCATTTCAACTCTCTTCAGTGTCTTTCGATTTTTCAACTAAAACCAAATCCAGACAATAGTTTATGTTCGATTTGAAAAGAGACTAGCGCGCCATGGTCATCAGTATTAGGCGGATGGAATGACAAAACTAAAATCACAGGCTACTGTTATTTTGCATATGTGTAACCTGTCGTTGGTATTCACGATACATTGCTGCCCATCAGATTGGAATTAGCCTATGTGTCGTCGAGCCTAGAGTTTTAGGATGTTGCAACGAGAACGTTAAAATGAATTGGATCGGATGGCTAGGGGGCTCCGCTGTACTGTATAGGACATCGGTGTGTAGTTTTCATATATGCTACGAGTTCAAGAAGTATATGACAACCATTGCAAAGTGGCTGGTCCATGACACTGCTAGTAGCAGTAGTTTAAAAACTGGAATTTGAGATAGACATCGAAACGACATAAATATCTGATACGTGGGCTCCAAGAATTTTCAACGATTCATCATTGGCATTAATAACCATATCAAAAGAGCTATCTATCCTACTGGGATTAAAACATGCTTGATTGCTGATACATTCTTGTGCGACATATTAACTATCATAGACTATCTTCATTGTATAAAGTTAACCAAGAAATTCGGAAGATGAATATATACAATAGGATAAAGAAAATTTAATGGCTTAAACCTTTGCTACCTATATATTGTATGATGTTACTTCTACGACAAAGACTGATCCCGCCTCTACTATTGCTAGTGTCAATTATACAATAATAATAACGATAAGATGAAGCGAAGGAGCTCTGTCTGGAGGCTTGTATGTTCTTGATATTTAATACAAACAGAAATTCAGCATTTTCAGACTTGAACTCTATTGTTAATATAATTCCTAGCAGTCGGCACCAAAGAAGTCAAATCAAATATTTTCTGAATTATAAGAAATACTGTAGATCTTGCCATACTGAAATCCAAACCATATTTGAATTTGAAAGACATTATTGGAAGCAGTAGTAGCCAAAAAAATCTTTGGATAAAGCATTGCATTATACGTACTTCCGGTAGAATAGCAAGTGGTCAAAACGTTTTACGAACAACCTGTTGTGAGGTGAAATAAAAATTTCCATTGAAATTTCTACCTTTGATTAGCATCTCTTTGATGTAACTTTTCTTTATTGTGCTAAAGTAGGCTGTTGGTCCATTGATTATTATTATTCTCAGGATATATTGTGCTACACAGTACACTCTTGGGAGGAATGCCTTCGATTCTGCATTATGGATAGAAGTGACTTTCCAAATGCTGAAGTATTTAAAGAGAACTTTGAGAGGATGGCTAACTCAGAGCCCCAATGCTGGTCTTTGAAACACAGGAAGCAGGCTTCTATTACTGACAAGGACCTTGGCAATACCCCATGAGACAAGCTTCTGGGGCTGCGGCTACTGAAGTAGTGTGGCTAAATTGATTATGCAGATGATGTACAGCTTTAGTTGATGAATGTATCCTCGAACAAGCGCAACTATAACTAGGCATGCTGCTTCATCCAGTAATCAAGTGGATGACTGACTATGGGGTCAACTTAGCACTGTAAAAACTGAGATCGCCAAATCAACGAAAAAGAAGAAAGAAAATAGGATTGGATTGGATTGGAGACAAAACTGCAACAAAAGTATCAGCTATCTGACGCTCAGTACCTTATATGGGGAGTAAAGGACACTAACGGATGAGTGCATTAGGCGATGTGATGAGGTGACGGCGATGTGATGAGGAGTGATGAGGCGACAGCTCCTATGTTCGCTACCAGTAAATAATTGTAAAACGAACATAGACGCATTGATTCCGGCACGCATATCAAACTGCCTTTGACACTATGTTGCTGATTATCCTGAGAGTGCTGACCATCGTACTCCTTGGCAAAAAACCAAAAAAAAGATCGGCTGATGATAGAGAGGGCTATGATGAAGGTTGCTTTGCGAGAGAAAAGAGAAAGAATTTCCACTAAGGAAACATGCATAAATGCAGCGAGAGGCAGGTGGACTATGCACTAAAGCAATAACATTCCGACAAGACATAACGAAATCACTGCATGCTTATTATCTAACGCACAAGCTCAATATGCAAAGGTATATTCAAAAATTTCAAATTTCAAAAAGGAAAAATAAGTGATCCCAGACTGCTCCTTTGACATCCGCGCCGTCATTGGTATATATGTTATATGTATACTTATGCCTGCCAAACATTTTGACATGCAAAAACTGACCCGGGCTATGTCTGAATATTGCTGAGAGAATAGATAAGCTCTACTTGAGATAGATTAACAAATAAGATATTATCATCAAAAGGCCAACAGAACTGTGCGTCACCCTACGTTAGTTTAATGTAATGCATGTTAGATTGCTTGTTGAGGGAATAGAGATCTCATTTCCATTAGTCCTCATTCAAATTTTCCATATTCCTTATTCATTCCATATTCCTTATTCAAACGTAGTTCCTTTCCGAAACCTACCAGAAAAACGGATATTCCCAGTCTAAACGCGTCTTCTAAGCGAAATCACTAACAACATGCACAAAGGTGGTAGTGCCAACCATTAAGTCCGGGTAAAGAAGTTCACCTGACAAGAATCGGTAAGGATGTATGTTTGAAACCAACATGACATCGTTGCACCTTTTTTCGTAATTTACCTGCGGCATGAAGGTAAAGGCTATATACACCCTGACTGGGGAGGTCCAGGCGCGCAATGCTTCTGGACTATCAACTAAAAACACCTTCCCTGTCAACCTGAGAACCTAGCCAGGGCCCGTTTGACACATTTTCGGGAAGAAAGAGAGGAGAAGGAAGTGCTAGGAAAGAGATATCTTGATCCCCGAAGTCTCCCAACGCTCAAGTATTATAATAATATTGAATATTAGAATTTTGTGGGAAAACCTGTTCGTTTTAAATTGTTTTTAACCTGCACTTTTTGCTGCGAATGAATTATAGTAGTTATAGGAGCTGTTCATGGTGGAAATGGGTACAGATGGTGTCCAAATGAATTTACTATTTCGATTGTTATTTATCCTATCTCAGATCAAGCCTGCGAAAAACTTAGAACTCTCATGTTCAAAATCAAATTTAAATCGTCAAACTTCTAACCCTTACTATAAACATGCACTTGTGAAATTCAACATGTGGAACAGGAGAAAGTGCAGCTGATTAAATTCATATACAAAAAGATTTAATCAAGGCCAAAATCTTGCACATCTGGGCCCCGATTATCCCTTGTCATCTATCATATATCATATCTGAGTGTTCTGCCCAGTTCCAGTGTGCAGATTGCGTACTTACGCGTGTTAAAAAAAGGATATGCACTCGTGGTGGGCACAATATCTACAAATCGGTATCATGCTGTTCCTTCAACTATTTATTTTCATAAATGTGAACAGTCGCTGATACTTACAATGGACTTGTAATTGACACTATTGTACAGTGACAAACCCCATCCGCGGTTGGTTATAACAATAGCTCGTGGACATCCATGCGTCCTCGTCGCGCGTTCGGTGGAAAGCAAAAAAAAATATTTTCCATTTGATACGTAGGGGGAAATTGACTGCACTTTTTCTCAGTATAGGAGAATGTAATGTGTGCCTAATATTGCGTGGAATGTTACAGAAATTCAGCCGGCATCATTGACTTAAGTCAGTGAACAACTTTTAGTGTGATCGTGTATTATTAGATGATTTCATTACTGATTACGTCAGCATAATTTCATTTAATTAGGACTTTAAAAGGATCCCATAACTACACGACGAAGTTGTTAATTAAGAAGTTAACATGATTCAGCAATTGAACAGCTGCCCGATTCAGAATGAATTGCTAATTTTCAGGTCAGAGTTCTTGGATTATGTTCTCCTTTGTTTTTTTTTTTCGAAATTCTAACAAAATTTTTGTTCGACCCCAAACCGTCCATAAAGTTCGAACTTTATGGACAGTTTGGTGTCCAGTCTGAAATTTTCACTGTTGCGAATATTAAGTTCTGTGGGTTTGCTTAATGTGGAAGGGGTATTCCCTGAAGTTCTTTTATTTATTTCTTCTTTTCATTTCATGGACCCGTCCTATTGCCTTCAAAGGTTTTGAATCAGGAGACCGCACTTCCAAATTAATTCTCTATTTGTTATGAACGATTCTTTAAACATAATCGTGGATTTGGAAATTCTTTCCAACTCTAGCACATTAAATACAGGGACTCGTTGGTTGAAGCCAATTCATTGTGATTTACTAACTTCTACAAACTCCTTGTAGATGTTGGTGGTTCTTTAAAGACTGTATGCAGCTTACCGATTCGCAGGATACGAAGTATTTATACCTGATTGTATTTATACCTTGTATTTATGTATTATGTATCGAAGTATTTATACCTTGATACTGATAACATCAAATCTTTCGAAATATTTCTTATTCGAGGTCGGTTATAAGTTCCTTACCTCAACCTTATTACTGCAAATAGACAAAAAGAAATGATCAATAATCTCTTTTTTAAAACTCTGCATCCACTGCTGATAGTGATAATATTGCAGTGCTTTTCGCTAGAAACTAGGAAACCTGCAGTGAAATAATATGAGTTCAATTTCTCAATAGAGAACTCGGAAAACTCCACCCCAATTTCCGATCAACGCAGTAAGTTTTGTCAAATGAAATATTTTGATTATATTCCAAAAGACAATTCTATACTCGGAAGCTTTTAGTGCATGCAAAGAGGTTCATAGATTTTTAATTAAAATAAATTTTAAAGTGAAACGCAATATACGCCTCTTGGACTCAGTACTACACTCTCAGTGTCTTCAACTCTTTCTTAATTTTTGATTAACTACATAGACACGTGACCTGCAAAACTGTTTTATTGCCGGTTACCATCCAAAGGAAGGAACAAGGAAATGGCGTTAGACCATACCAAACGAATTGCAAGAACGACCTTTCTTTCATCACTCAGCCAACCGTTAATAATGACTAGCACGACATCGTTATCTGTGTCGCTATGACGAGAGAACTTCCTTTGATCCTGTAACTGGTGCATGGTTGCGGAAAAAGATAAGGCTGTGGGGACATATCAACGAAAAAAAGGACATTCTACATGTTATTGTCGACGTTGATGTTGATTACAACTCGTTGCGCCTCACTCATTTGCTTAGGATGAAATCTTTGGAAAATTCAATAAGTATCATCTCGCCGTTGCAGTTCATGCCGGCTGGATGGCTCGTCAGTGGGTGGATTGAATTGTTTCAATATTAAATCATGGGGTCGTTTTCATGCAAGGATGCGAATTCTTGATATAAGAATTGAGTGTTGTTGAGGGTGGTTGAATGAAGAACATGAAAACGATAATGAATTGGAAGATGAGCAACAAATGCTTATACTGATTGCTAAAGGTCCTGTAGCAGAGCAGTCAATTACATTACCCTGAGATATCATGGTTATGTCAAGAAAAACGCCAAGGGTATTTTGGTTTTTTATTGGAAATAAGAGAATATCTTACATAAATGTATAGATATCCGAATGCATATTTATAATATATTGACATTAACACACATCAGCTTCCGAATCATTTCCCCCCCGAAAAACCAATTTGACAAAAAATACGACTCATTCATAAGTCTGCCGAGTGTGTATCTTCATCTTTGCTGTCGATTTTATTAGCGCGCCACATGTGGCAGAGTTGACGAGAAAAGGACTTTTTTATGGATGATCACACAAAAAAGTTGACTACTAGTCCGTCCGGCTTTCTGCTTCTTCCTTACGCCCAATGAATCGGTCGAGTCTCGATGACACCAACTAAAATGTCGCTCCAATTCAACAAGGATGCGAATCGTTTTTCTTCTAGATGTCTACACAACAGCTGTAGACTATGATACTTTTAATACTACCCTCTTGAAGGAGTTTCCACGATGCCTGCGTTGAAACCATGAATTGTGACTTTATAAAAGGAGTCTTGAAATTTTCAGAGTATCTGCTCTGACTTTAAATTATTCAATTTTTAATCGAAACTAGACACCCTCAAGGAAACTAAATAGAATATGAATAGGAAAAAATAGAATTTTCATTGTACATATTTCGGGGCCATGTTGCTATTGATGACCTGCTTTGTCCATGTAATGGACTTTGAATAAGGGAACGAAATGAATCTATGGTGTTTGATTCTTCAAAGGTTAGGAACCGTGCACAACCAATTGATTTTGGGCCGTATACATTTCTGGCGGATGACTTGGCGAAAATGAATAGTACGGCAATTTTCTTTTTCATATTTTTTCTAGGAGGAATTTAATAAAAAAATGGATACAACTACAATTTGGATTCTCATTTAGAAGATTACGTTTTGTGTCAAAAGAAAATGAGCAAACATCGATTTTGGAGCATTCCGAAACCATTCCTGGTGACGTTTTATTTAATATCGGGCTGGGGAATTAATCCGCAGAGTTTTCAATAAGGAGTAAACAATATTTTTATGAAAACAAATCAGCCAATAGAATACTCGCCGTTTTTCCATCCGATCTCTTCTCATTTTTCGACTTTGATTGTCATATTTCCATAAAATCGACCGATCTTATGTCAAAGAAGTGCACAAGCCTTGTTTTTAGGAGCTAATCATCTTCGAATATAACTTCTCTCGTTTGGATGGACATCGATCGAAAAAAATGAAGATCCGTTTATGTAAGGTATTGAAAGTACGGTTGACGGAACCATTTTATGAGTTCTTAGATGGAACGAAATCCTTTTCTAGCATCGTTATGATAAATAATGGCGAATCTCAATAGAATAGCACAATTTCCGCGATGCCGTTGAGCAATGAAGGGTTTTTTGTTGGCTGTTGCATACTTTTCGATACTGCAGCATACCTTCCCAGCTCGAACAAACACAAGTTACATTCATATTCGGATGAAGGTCTACCTTAAAACTCCGTTTTGGCAGATCTCAACCAAACACTCTTGTCGTTGTTTAATTTTGGGAAATAGTAACCATCCTTATCTGTCGTGATGATTTGGAAAAAATCCGATGCTTGCGTCCACGTATTGCTCGGTGGTGCTGATCTTTTTGCAGATATGAAGGGATATGAGCTTTTCGATCTTCAAGACAAGCATGAAGCTGTGAAAATTTGTGGGTTTTCTCCAGAATATTTGATTTTTAACTCTTTCAAGAAAAAAAAAAGAAATACTAAGAAACTAAGAAATTCTCAAAATTAGGATCAACATTTTGCGGAGCAGAAATCGGACTTTAGAATAAATATTAACAAGTTTAGATATATTTAACTAATCATTACAGGTTAAAGGAAATTAACACTGTAAAAGCTGATTTTTAATTAATCAACACCATATTCAATTAACACCATATTATCTCCGTCGGACTATTGTCCTAAAATGGCTCAGGGATCGAAGTTTTTCCAACGATGCAGAAGATATCAAACTTATGAAACATTGCTGAGAAAAGTGTAAAATGCTGTTCAGTGACTGGAATTTTAAATTTTCCATAGAAATATTTCAAGTATGAGTTACAACATGGAGCAAAAAAGGAAACGATGCTAATTAAATAATAATTGGATAACTTGCCTAATGATTTTCGTTGGTAATTCCTGACCTCTCAATTCATTCATTCTACAATTCCCGTTAGACTTCTTTGAAGTTTCTTTGAAGACATCTAACGCGCTTTGCCTGATTTGATAGATATCACCGATATTACACGTATATTAAGATATCTGATAAAAGCTGAAATAACAGAAAATTCGTTTGAAGTGGCAAATAACAATAGCCTTTAGCAAGGACAAGGGTAATGACTCTTATCAAAAGGTAGTGTTGGAAGGGAATATATAGAAAGATGGGGCAAACATGGAAATGTTCAAAATACTCGAAGAATCACTTCCTAATGCAGGTTAAAACATTGCAATTATATAAATATGAAGCTAAAAATTGCGTTGTACTGCTTGCATATTTTCTGAAATGCTTCAAGCTTTGCTTATAAGATTTAGGTAACGACGAATTACAAAACTAACCTTGTTTACAGAAATATTATTTATTTTAGTTTTTTTTCCAAACCTAATGCACATGCTAAATTGGTTCTTTCAATTATCCTATTTTAAAGCAAAATTTATCTGGCAGCAAAGGGATCTGAATTTATTTTCATGCTTTCATGTAAGATATGCTTTATTTTCCCACATTTCTGTCAGACCCTTTCATTAAAGAATGTCCTTGTTTACAGATTCCTCCTAATTTAAACTAAGCAAGAACTGTTATTTTATATGTTGAAATTCCATACCCGTTCTGTGAAATGTTAACGAGACAATTTTCTTGAGTTTCCCAAAGAAAGCTGCAATGAATTCCAGCTGTAGAAAATTAGATCTTATTCAATAAGGATGTTGAGTAAAATCACCATTCCGACAGCAGTTTCCAACTTCCATTCAAACTAAGAAAACGTATCGACATTTCGGTCCCGAACTAACATTCACGTTTGCTTAAACAAAACCGGACAAATGATTTAATTAGTACGACCAATTAGGATAATCGTCACGCATAGAATGTTTATGTGTTCGTGGCACATTTGATAGAAATGGCATGTATAGAAATCAAACGAATCCATATTTTATTCACAGTTGGTTATAAAGAGAATTAGAGTGGACCAGGCGCCCGCATAGCAGTCTGAAAAGAAATGTTTACGAACACATAAACATATCTCATCATTTACGTGACAAAATCCCATCATTTCTCACATATAAATTTCATAAAGACACTAAATTACTCATAAACTTGGAAATCGGTTCAAACGTGAATCTGGATTTATTTATTTTTTTCAATTTTCAAAGACCTAATTTAACGCATTGCTACAAACGATACTAATTTCAACATATGCAACACGGATTGTAAAAAATTCGGTCAACCGAATCATAACTGTAATGTTTTTGTCCGAGGAATTAGAAAAGAGATTTTCCGCTTAAAGAAAACTCGAAAAGATTTCACATGTTTGTAGTTTTTACAACTTTTCACAGATCAATGGAAGTTGAAGTTAATCTGCCATAAAAGTAGTCACAAATTTTACTAACATTTAAACATCTCCGGTTGGATTCACAGGAAATCACTTCAAAAGAAACATTTGGATGAGGGAAATTTCTTTGCTGCCTCGGAATTTTCTTAAGCCTAATAGTTTCAGGAGATTTATGGCTCGTGTTTTCGTCATGGATAGGAAAAAAAAGAAACCCCTGGGCGACCGCAATTTATGATTTTGTTTACTTGTCCAGAATGACATGACGGTTCGTCCTGCTGACAGTGTACATTTACCTATTCAATGTAATTAGTTTTGGTTAAACAAATACTCGAACCATAGATCTTGGGTAGGTGTGAAGAAGAGTAATTCAAAGTGTATTCTAGGAATTATTTCACCTAAAGTGGTTGGGTGCCGAACAGTTTGCAGTCAGTTTGATGGCTGGCTTCCGTCTCTGCTAAATTAGGTTTGCCGAAAATCATATATTGCCATTGAGATGAGAGTATATTTGGTTAGGTCGAGTCTATTTAGTGGCGGTTGTTGGCTAATTGCTGTTGAGTTTTATTGACATCATAAAATATCCACAAAACACCCTCAACAGAGGTTAAATCCCATATTGCGCATCACCGCAACTAACTATTCCTGGTAGACCATAAATTGGTTTCGAATGTAAGAAGTAATCGAAATATCGTTATAATGGCTACGTATCGTCCTTGATGTATTGTCTGACCGGCTTTGCGTGCGTAAATTTGCTATGGCATTCTTCGCAAAATGGAATTGGAATGCAATGAAGAAGTGTTTTCGAAATTATTCAAATTAGAAGTTTCAAACTTCTGATACCATTTTGAGCTTGGTAGGAAATTTTATGGCGAGTGGTAATATTTTGACGAATTACCTGATTTCGAAACTCTAGAAATCATAAATAAATGGTTCGTTTTAGATTGTACGTAGAACGAATTAATTTTTTTTGGCTTATAAAGTTCTACCTAAACGAATTGTTCTATGTCTCACTCATGGTATCCTTTACGCTTATAGGAACTCGCGTTATTCAAAATATGTACTTCCTTATAATGTAATAAGCGTCCCCCTTTTGAGTAACTGTTTATTTCAATGAAAAAATCAGTTGAATCGGGCTCTTCTCTGGTTTTGTAGATCCCAGTATATAGAGCTAATATGAATCTATGTTCTGACCCGACTGTTGCTTGACTGAAAGTTGCTTTTTTGATTCGATTGTATAAATACTCAATAAAAAAAGGATTGATTTCAATTGAAAGTTAGAAAGAAGTTATGTTCTATGTTATATGAAGTTATGTTTCCCCCCATCAAAATCGAAATCCACAAGAACCCACTTAATTGAGTCATGAAACAAATATGCATCCCTTCCAAGGCACATTGGAATTAATCAAAGCCTTTTTAAGACAAGTCACTTTGATCCGCATATCATGAAAAAAATAAAAGTGGCTTCGAACGGTCAATTAAGTGAAGTGAAAATCATTTTTTCAGCCAATTAAAGCAATATTAAGTAGCCATTGTAGATACCAAATGGAACGATCAAAATTTACAATTATGGCAAAATAACAGACGGTTTCCTGTATAAGAGGCCAACATCTGAATGAAAACGTGTATATCGTTTCAGGAAACGATGCAAACCACTTACCTAACGTATCATAGACGAAGAAAACGTATTAAAGTGTGCTTCAAGTTGATTTGGCCAATCAAGTGCAATCAGGAAATAAAGTACCTTTCAATTTTCCAACTTATGTGATGCCTTGACCGCTTCGATTGGATTGCCGTTCATCTGATAAGATCCTTCTTCGTCGTTCCATTGGCAAGAACCCTACACATGTCCATTATTACCTGTTTCACGCTCAGATCCTTTTTCGTTGTGTCTAATTTAAAGTTAAAATTGAACATATCTGCTTCTGCGGTTAGACCACTTCAACTTAATTCCCGTTCTTCTTGTTATCTTGAATCTGTACCGGGATTCATTTTCCACCCTATTGAATTCCATTTCGAAAGAATGACTTCAACTAACTGCTGATGCTTGAAAACTTCAATTTTCTTCTAAAATTTTCAACTCCGTTTGCACGAGTAAGAAGCTTTGGAAAGAATTTATAGAGGATTTTAGTTGGTCTTATCATATGCGAAATTTATTTTCCGTAGAAAAGCTTACAGCCATGAATGCTTTGGGGAAATTTTGCCGAAAGGACAATGCAAATTGCGAGAGAAAATCGCTTTCGTGAATCAAACACGATGGTAAGTTGCAAGCAAAAATAGTTGCCGATTACACTGATAACTTATTTATTCTTATGAGAATAAATCTGAAATCCTTAACAGTTTATGGAAATAAAAAGACTATAAACGGAACTGTAGAACTCTACTGATATCTTCGTAGATTTATGCTCAAATGCATTTCTTGATCCTTGGCCACCAAATTCTTTTCCGATTTAAATCATTCCGTGACGGCTCAAAGTTCATCATCTTCTCGTGATCTTTTCTGTTATTAAAAACCCATCCTCGCAACATTCCAAACTTATTGCAAAAGTAAAAGTGCTTCCATTCCAAGGACAGCGCCAAGTGAAAGTGATACAAACGTATGTCCCATATTTTATACAATCATACGTTATAGCTTCGCATGCCCTACAAGCAAACCCATATTTCTGAGAACACCGAATACCTCAAAAAAAGAGAAAAGAAATCTTGGCTGAGTTAAACTGTGGTGACATCTGGTCCATTATTTTTGTTGGAAATGATATGGAAATAACCGTTTCGTTCGGGATAAATTGACACTAAGTGATCCTTTCATAAAAGTTACCGCCAAGAACTTGCTACTGTTGTCGTGGCTTGAGCTTGGTAAATGTAAGAGAATGGGGGAAAAAGGATAGCAAGTTATTGCAACATTTAGTCGTAAATTTTCAAAAGGGGTTCACTTTTTTCCATCTTTTGTTGCTCCCATAGAAAGGACATAAAAAATATGAAGTGTTTATATGAGACTTGATTGGACATGGAATAGCAGTTAAGTAAGTTAAATGTGATAAGGATTGAACTTTCAAGGAAACGGGTCTTAATTTTATGCTACAGATAAGGATTCAGTCGCAGTTCACAGGAATACATTTTCAAGCGACGTACTCTCATATGTTTGTATTTGAAATGGGTATGGGTCGGCCATAAATCAGTGAGCAATTTTTCATATTCACCAATAAATTGTTTTATGATGACCAAGGATCATATTTCAAAAATCAACTTCTGCCCGTATTGTAAGAGGGAGTTTGAACAGAAGGGTTGCATTCAATTGACTTGTTTGTTTGACGAAACAATATTTTACTAAATGACCTCACTGAAATCAACTTACCCACTGATTTTTGACTTTACACTCTATTTTCAAATTATAATAAACTAATGAGCAAAAACTAGTTGATTGAAGAAGAAGGAAAGAAAATAACTTGCCGAAGAGTTCAGTGAAATGGGTCATGCAAGTAAATTAAAGACAAAAATCAGCGAAATATTGAAGAATTAGCTTTTATTGCAAAATACATGTCTTTTATTTTCCCTATGAAAATCTGAAAGTAGGAAGGCTAAATTAAAACGAATAATGTATTTGAGTATACGATACTGTCCACATGTCACAATCCGGTTAAATACTATTTTTACTAAGGTCTAAGATCTAAGATATGATAACATTTAATACTAAGATCAGAATAAAAATCATACCTGTATTATATTTCTGGTTTCTTAAAAACTCTCTTTGAACTCCAACAAACTAAACGGAAACATCCTAATTTAGCGTAGTTAAACACGAATCTGTCTCACCAGGGGTCCACCTAAAGAAGAAGAAAGAATGTGTTTTTCCTGATAAATAAATTCGTATATTACTTCAAACATACTTTTATTGTGAAAACTGTGAATAAAAAATTTTGAACAGAAAAATTATTTAATTAAATTGTTTTCGCTTTGAAATAGCCCAATTTCTATCTAAAGGATCCCTCACGACTAGTTTTAAAATTATTATGGTAGCTTCAGAACTGATGATCACTGCATCGAAAAGAATTTTTCAAGTTTGAGAACCAGGTACGAATGCATAACTTTCTCTCAAAGAATCACTGCTAGTATTAAGTTATCAACAACATTCAAATTAATGAAGGCTGAGTTCTTACGAATCATTTCAGAATTTCTTTTGAAAAGAAGTGTTTGGATAGTTTTTTCTATTGTATGTAATATAGGTGTCAAAGATCCGTATAGATGTGTACAGAAGTATTTGGATAAGATTAATGTTCTGAGCCCCCCTTTTCTTCACCTTCGAAAGTCGATTCAGGGAAGCATTAGTCTTCGATAAATGAATTTTGTGACAATTCATGAATTCCTGGGGGATTATTATTTAAATAAAAACACTAAGGACTAGTCAAAGGTAGTAATTGAATCTAAGTCGAAATAAAAGAGAAGTCAGACAGAAAATTACACTTGTGATTTTGACAATGAAAATACTGCAAGGAAAAAGCCACACTAAACCCTTACAGCATATGCGCGATCAATATCTACCTACGCAACATTGATATCGTGGCCGGCACGTCAAAAAATCCTGTGAACGATCGGATTTGATAAGTCCAGTGTGCCGTCGTGCAGAATTCTAGGCAGGGTCTTGAAACCGCAACAGATCGGACAAACTTATATCGACGAGGGTCCTGGGATGCACAGGTATACAGCGGAATGAAAAAGTTGATGTGCTAGCAGGAGAGAAATCAGTCAAACGATGCATTTAATGGACAACTCCTTGGGACAAAGAAGTAGCATGTGAGCATTGGTCGCATTATGAACGGCTCACAATCTCCTGGGTCAACACGTCAAACGAATTAGAACCTTAACGGACTGCATCGGCCAAGCATGAGGCAAGGAAAAGGAAAATACAGAACACTTTATTCTAGATACGTCGGTTCGGACCAAAAAAATGCCGCACTGTGCTCAGTTAAAAAAACTAACACTACTGAAACACTGAACGGTCGGAGAGCTGAGGGCTCCTTTTGTTTTCTGTGTGACAATATATTTCATTCAACAATCGACTAGGACGTCAAAATTACAATAAAAAATATTAGAACATGAAATAATTGATTAAAATCTGAAAATACTCAATAATTACGCTTTAACTGAGTTTTGCAAAGTATATCTGCAATATTTCAAACGAACTTGATACGCCAAAGAAACAAAGTAAATTCATCACCCCAAAAAATTCTAAATAATCGGCACCGTCGGCTATTTCCAATTCAAATGTAACTCTTCCAAAATATAAACTCGTTCTTTAATTTACGTCCACTCAATCACAGTCACTGCTGAGACGAAAAGAAATGAACGAACGAGAAAAAGTCACCCTCTGTTGCAAACCCCATTCCTTATATTTGAACCTCATACGTCATTCATTAATAAGGAAGATATAGCCCTCTTAAAATTCATATTGAAAAACGCCATTTCTACGCGCCATTCCGCCTTTTACGCGAATAAGGGGATGATGGCTGCACAGTAGATATTCGATCGCCCAATTTTCAAACAGTTGTTCAACTAATCTCCTGGCAAGCACTTTAATAGATTTTGATGTCAAAAAGGGATGGTTCTTGATGACTTCCATGGGGTTTTCAATGTTAAATATGAGACAGTTCAATACTTTACTTCGTCCAAATAGAAAATATACTCGGCGCGTATTGTTTCGTTGAGGACTGCGCTGGACTCCACATTGTAGCAAAGGTTGCACTAGGTCCTGTTTTCATGTGCATGCATGAGGGATGCAAATTTCAAATGAGTCGCATATTGAATTTCATAATAGGACTAAGTATTTAGTATTTATGCCTAGTTGGCATAATGGAATACGATGATCCAAGGCAATAAATTGTTTCGTTTGGGATTAAGAGGGTGGATTTGGTCCCAACTGGTTGGATTTGAAAATTGAATAGAACTGCTAAGGACTCGTTACCAGTTTCTATTCTAAGAAAGTTGTTAAGAAGTGAATCCTATGGCTTGCAAAAATTGATTCTATGTTTACGGAATATTAGTTGGGCAAAATATCAATATTTGTACACGACTCTTTCATATCATCCAAACGACAAACGACAAAATTCCTGAATATATTTTGTGAGCATGTCCGACTATTTTTCCACCAAGAAATCAACAATCGTTAAAAATCACGTATTCGAAAATAACACTTGGATATGCTCGAGGAAAACTCTTTCTATGTCCAAACATGAAATTCCTTTGAACCGGATAAATCGACAGCAAAATCCACAGACAGAATACACATTTCACTACTATTTCTTCCAGACTTAACATCCGAGGTGGCTAATTTCGAATTCTATCGGCGCCTTCTCTAAAGTGTTTATAAAGTAATTCCTATACCGAAATTGTTCTCAATTTATATATCCTGCTGGGCGTTTTTTGTGCTTTCTCAACGCCATCGTATCGTTTCAGAACCGAATCTGACACCAAACTTCTTCTTGAATTTTGATGATGCTGATGACTACGACGGTGGTTTCAACGCCCGTTGACGAATAGAACGAAAGCAACAACTGACAATACGGATCAGAATTATAGGAGAGTGCCTGAAATAGTCTTGGACAAAGGGATACAGGGTAAGGATTTTAAGAGAGAGTGAAGCACACCTTTGCCATCAGACACTGAGGCGAGTTATAAAAATAAGTTCAATACTTTGAGCCTCTTAACTTTTGCCTTTATATATGGATCAGTTTCAGGTATGGATGGAATTATAGAAGCTACTGTACGCATACTACAGATACAACTGTTTTGGAAATTACACCACGTTTTAAGGATGTTGAGTGCTAGAGAAGAATTCTCGATGACAGATTTTGTCTTAAAGATGTACGTGTTTAGGGATTTGAAATGTTTTTAAATATGTTCGGGTTTTGCGGCAGTTAGACTTGTCTGGGGTAAAATTATTTGATGGAAATGACGGGATTAAGTCGAATTGCTTAATGAATGAAATACAATGGGATGTATCTTCGAATGTTGAGAAGTTAGTGGAGAGCGTTAGTTTACAAGTGCGTTTTGTTAATGCATTCATAGCTCTTGTTCCAAAGCGGCATATAGTGTATTTATTTAGGCTTACGTATGGTTGGAATTGATTATGCAATACTTCAATTGTCATTCTGTAATTTGACATTCACTTCAAGAGTTAAAACATTTCAAAATGAGTAGCAAAAACATGATCCAAGCAGGCAATATCCAACTTGTGGTAATTAGTATTTTTTTTAACACCTGACTCCTTAACTGCATTGCTGATTCGCTAGGTGCTATGGCACTTATCTTTCAAAGAATTGAACAAAACACTTTACTTTAGTCTTAAGTTATTCGAATTACTTTGCCATGAATAATATCAATAAATAGTGTAGAAGAGCAAGAGGTGGTTCGATTTTAATCTTAATTGGAGATGCAATTTGCTTAATGATTGGTCAATGGATCCATCGACACTTCGTTGCTGTTCTTTTCATAGTCTGGGATCTGAGCAAAATTAGTTTGACGGCTATTTCTTATGTAATTGACCACTTGGAGCCTCCCAATTTCAAATTTTTGCAAATGACTCAGTTTCTTATGGAATGAATTCTATCAACCACATCGCAAAGTTGATTCGAACCAATGGTAGTATGTATCACAGTGCTTTCCTTGACTTCAATTTAGAGTTAGCAAAACCAACTTGTAACAACTTGTGTAAAATATGCAGGCCCCTAATTGCTTCGGTATTTTTTATTAGTCTAAAATTTTTAACTCCTGTACAGTGCAAAAACGTTTCAAAGTATAAGTTTATTCAATCAGATTTGATTACTTGTAGTGAAGTAATCAACTTTACTGAAAAACCTTATTGTTAACGATCTTTTTGATAAAACCCTGAAAATATCGTTAATCCTTAATTGATTGAGTTGGGATTGAGATTTTTCGGGATTCCGACGGTGTGCAAATACATTGTGATGTAACGCATGCATGAATTATGTCAGCAAGAACATCGTGAAAAAATGGCGCAATGAAGAAGAATGAATTAAAAACATTGGGAATATGCCAAGAAGTGGTCGATCGTTAGTAGTTTCAGCAGAAGCACATAGGAAATTCCGAACACTGACTGTAAGTCAGCCAGAAGTGACGAAGACGCTTTAAAGCTCTCCAGACGCCACTTACCACGTGTCGAGGCGAAACGTTTAGCGATACATTCGATCCACCAACTGGGTCCGGCAAGCCTTTATACCACGCAACAAATCTCTTCATTCCAAGAAGAGCACTCCAGTGAGCAGTCATGGAAAAAGCCAACTTCACTTTGTTCAGCAAGGAGTTTTAGTTAGTGATAAAAAATAATACTAGGAAAACCTTCTCTCAGACAGAAAAATGGCAGGAGCCGAAAGGTCGTGAAGCAGTCGAGTGGAACGCAATGCCTGCAAAAACTGCTACCTAAAATTCACGTAGATGATTAAAAAAACGACTATTACAGTTTGCAAAAAACGCTGACGGGCAGACTTGATACTAATTATTTATTATATTACCTAATTTATTTTATTTAAACAAATCCCTTCATTCGAATCTTTTATTCGAGTCCGATACTAGTAATACTATGGCCAGAAACATTTACGCCACCCTCCATATCAGCTTTGTTGAGTGATCTGACATTGCAAGATCATTCATTTTCCGTTTACAGGATCATTTCCGCAGTTCCAATCTTTTACACGGCCCTATTGTGGGTTCCAAGTCAGCAAACGAACAAGTAGTTTTCCCTGCGCCCAACTTTCCATCGATTGCATGCATATCAAGTCTGTTATCATGTATGGAGTGTACACCTTTCAGCTCCTTACGTTCACCTTCCAAAGAACTTACCATCGACCACTACGAGAAGGTGTAACAAGGATTTGGTAGGAGGATTGTATTAGTAGAGTTGGAAGTTCTTAGTTTTCAGTGTCTTACCTCGAAAACTAATAAGCATAGTCCGAACTTAGGTAATTTACTACCATTTCACCTGCGAAATATTTAATATTTATTAAATTTTCATGTTTAATCATAGTTGGCTCCTACTTAAATCATGCTTAATATGTCCCTCAACTGCTTCATGACAAATAGAACAATGAATCCACCAAGGTGAATAGCCAAACCGAAATCAATTAATACTTCAGCAGTCATTCATCATGTTTCGCGCTAGCGATTAACAATAATTTTCTCAATTGCGAAATTCCAAGCAATCACAATGGAAGAATTTTGGGAATTGCATAAAACTTAAATCTGCAGTTGAAATATGATTTTTATCAAATAATTAAATCTTGTCTGGCGATCGAATTGAAAGAGAGCAGAATAGAGGAATCGTCCAGAAGAAACATAGGACAACTGGATAAAAGTTCAGTTTATCCTTTCATGTATGCATATTGCTGTTGCCATTGCTCGTCGTTGTTATACCATGAGTTGTCGTCATTATCACAGCAAGCAAGCAAGGAAGCAAGCTATCCTCTGTGCTTGCTGTTGTGATTCTTCTCTTCTGAAAATTGGATGAAATTCGTAAATTTCTTGGATAAATTCCAAAGAATTTTTTACGCAACTTATGACAGCTTTCAAGCGAACATAAGCACATAAGACACAAGAAAAGATAGTGATGGCAGGATTATGAGAAGACATGGAAAGTAGATAAATATAGTATTTGCTTGGTATTAAAGGAAGTCGGTTTGTTATCTAGTGCATAATGAAATATCTTTAGCAAGTAATAAAATACTTGAGAATATATATATACAGAAAATATAGTTTTCAGAAGCTTTAAGCATGTATTCAGTAAGTAATTGAACTAATAGTAAATGTAAAAGAACTAATCGTAAAAGCACAAGCAAAGAATTTGTCTTAAATCCCCTGAGTCATATCGTTAGCGGTGGATTGTTTCTAGGTGCCTTTGAAGGCGGTTTTCAACTAGAACTGCTAGAATTCGAAAACTAGAACTAGGATTCGAGCCACAAAAAAAATTGAAAATTATTCTGAAAATTCTACCCAGCGATCCGATCCTTTAAATAGAAATGCCATTGTTCAATATATAATTGCTTGCAAGACAACTTATTCACTAACCCCAAAAAACTTGTTGCAGTTTTATCTAATCCTTTCAAATAAAAGATTGTTATCTGCATCCAACAGTTCGGCGTGCATGAGGCGTTCATCATCCTTCTTTACCAAAGTAACAGACTTTTCTTCCGAATCTCAGGCCAGTATATTTTCCTTTCCAAGTCCTCTCATATGCACTTGCTAGGGTAATTTATTTCACGACATTCAACTTTTAGCTTTTATTTATTTCATATATGATGAAAATATGGCCGGTCGTTATGGAATTCTCACTTGCTTGAAATCCATTCCATAAGCCTATATCCGTTAGAACACAAGAGGGAATAAAGTTCCTTAAGCCTTCTTCATTCTTTTTCAACTCCCGAAAAATCTTCGAAAGCCTTTCTAGCTCTCAATTTTCTTCACACATGTACCTATACGTAGAATTTTCTTTTTTTCCATACCTCCATCATTTTAAAATGTCGCACCATATGTAACATAGTGCATACACAGTGCCAAAAAGGATTTAAATATCCATTTGCAAAGGTGCTGCTAGTGTTATGCCGCGAATACATTATCACCTCATAAATTTCAAGAGTAGCGAACAGAAAAAGAATAAAAGGTTTGATGGCCTTCGCTTCAGTTCAACAAAATAAAAAAAAAAAATCGTAGATGCCGCAGGACGATGGTGGGGCGTTAAATGAATAAAGAGGAGAAGAACGAATCTACGGAAAAAAGGGTTCCAGCTGGAAATGATAAGTTGAGAGCGATTTACAAAGGTGTTTTGTGATAAATGGTAAAACGACGTGTGCAACGCAATGTTGAGAGGAAGACAATTTACAGATGTATAAAAAAGGAATCATAGAATTTATGATTATTAAAGTGTCTATTTATTTGTTTTGTTTTTATCCTATGGATTACCCGTAGAGAATTAGAGACAGATGGGTCGAATGTGTGGAACTTTACATTCGATACGCTCTATTACGGCCGCATGTTACGGCTCTTTATCGCACTTAAATTTGATAATTAAATTTCGCTCTTAAGAATATAGCATGCTATCAGTGCTGAGAATTTCCGCAAATCAAATTTGCCCTGGCAAAGTTACAAAAAAGCTTTTGGAGAGTACAACTGCAGATCTATAAATCACGAATCATATGGGAAGGAAGTATGAGTTAAGATGTGTTGCTAGGATCAAGAACATTTAGTTCAGGCAATGTCTTTCACAGATATCGCTGCCAAAATTCTGAACAGCGAATGCAGACTTACAAATCCTATCATCCTAAGATAAAAATAATTTTCTGTTCGCTATCTGCTTGGTCTGAAGTACATGAAAGCAATGCGAATAAAAAAAATTGCAATAGAAACTTATACAAGTTGAATTTGGATTCAAGGAAGTTGCACGACTTGCCTGTTAATTTAGGTATTATAATAAGATCACATTTTGTATGGTGTCCTCTACAGAAGGAGATGCTCAACCACTTCCATGAACATGTAATAGATCGGGTAGGACTGGTGAGAAAATGTGGTTCGGTTATCCATATCATCCTGATCAGTTGTACTTTGATCGATACAAGAAGACAGGATGTGCAAATTGAAAGAATATAAATCATGTTTAGAATTTTTCGACATTTTTCGTCAAAGTAATAAGATTGTAAATCAAGAAATTAAGAATGTGAGGAGGATTGTAAATCAAGGAATTGTGACTGACAAAAATCAGAGTACCATTAGAAGCCGTAGGTTTCAGTAATTCCAGATTGTTGATCTAGTTTTTTGCTATCTTTTTGTACTTTTTGTATTGTTGTAAGTTGAAAAAAATTTTTATGAACAAAAAAATTAAGAAATTATTTGGCTTTAACTTTGACCTAATGGTGTGTAGCATTAAAGAAAGTATTTATCCAGAGTTTGTGTGCTGCAATCAGTAGAAGCAAAGCGAAGTACCAGCTTAAGATTGGTTTGAATGCTGTTGCTTTTGAGCCATCAACCAATCATAAAGATATTACTATCTGATGCAGGGGGAAAAATCAGACTTTTCGCCTATAAAAATTCATTTATTATATTATTTATATTATTTGTATAGACTCTCTCCTACTATGTGTACTCATTATCACATCGCATCACAGTAACCTATATCCTTCTATTCAAGAGTATCGATTCGCATTATTATTTATTCGCCAATGAAGATAGCGAACCTTTTACTAACCATGGTTTTTCATTCTATTATTCAAACGTCCCCTTCTCAAACATGACCAATTTGTTGTGTGAAAATAGAATAAGCACATACTCATGTGCTCCAATCCAAGCGAATATGGCAAAACATGCAAAAACCAGGATATGTACGCTCATGAGTATTGAGGAAAATAGTAGACGAGTAAATGCCTACGTATGATAACAAAGTAACGCAGCTTGCATTGATTGACCGTTGTGAAAATGGAATTTGCATGTTTCTGGATATTATGAGGGATATTGAAAGTTTCCACCTTGACTAAATGGTAGGTAAATCTGTCACGTGCCTATACATAGAAAATTGCTTACTGATTTTTCACGTCCCTTTTGAAATAACTAGGAGCGATTTTGAACAAGAGGGGGAGCTGAACGTAGATTGAATTCATTAGAAATTCGTAATGGACAAAAGCACTTTAAAAAATCGATTCAGTTAAAATTTAGTGGTGACACTTAGTCCTTTCGATGCATAATTTTGAAGAATTTGAAATATATAACGTTCTGCCTTTGATTTCTGTAGAACACAAACTTTGATGATTATGGGGAAATGCTGGAGAGCATTCTGATCATTTCGGAAAAAAAAGCCTAAAGTTTTTCCCTCCATATTTTTGTATTTGTGAACACCGTTTTTCAGACGGCGGTAATTAGCAAATCTATTTTAACAATGGACCCTGCTAGTATTATAATCCACCTAGTGTCACTCAGTTTTATGTCCTTCAATCCGTACGTATTGAAAAACGCAACCTCAACGCGGCTTCGGAAAACATATCAACAATCCATATATTAAATTGTACATTTTCAGGTAAATCACTTGAAACCATACAGCATGTACCGATTGCCTGTCTCTTGATACTAAATCAACTCATTTTGAATCATTTTGCTGAAGTTTGAAATGGTTACCATGTAAATAAATAACAGCCAAATAAGTTTTCGATAAATATTCCATCGAGATTTTTGTTGGATAAAATAAGTATTATATATTAATTGCTACTCGACTACTTTAGGGTATTATAGCTGATCCAATGTTAAAGCTGACCTTGATTTTGCTATAGTTGTTCGCTAAAAATCCATGAAATGGATAAAAGTTCAACGAGTCACTGAAAATTCTCCTGATAATTTCGCGTAACCTGGCCCTGGAAATTAATTCACCATAATCTAGAAATAAACTAACATAATAAAATAACGAATCGACCCAACATGTCTTCTCTTCACCTTCTTAAATCAAAACTAGTCAGGATTGAGTTCGCCTGGCAAAACATGCAATCGGGTTTAACTTACAGGAAAGAATCAATTTCTTTGACGACACGCAATAGCCTTTCTCTATCAACCGGTGACTATCTCTTGCTATGGAAATATGGTGGAGACAGAAAACAATATAAATCCAGGCATAGCCGCTATAGATACATCAAGTATGTAGATAGGTGTATTGCAGAAAAACTTTGTTTACCTTCCTCACTAAACAACAATAAATATAGAATGAAAATAGCGACGATACACACCAAAGTTTAGTAATAATCTAGGAAAAAAAAACATACAACTCCTTAGGAACGAAGCATGAAAAAAACAACAACTTCTAAATCAATTTCCATCCAGTCAGTCAGTTAGCAAAGTTGTAAAGGATCTTATTTAAGTTTACCAGTTGTGTTGAACGAGTTGAATACTCGTAGTTTCATTACTATATTGTTGCTAGTGAAATGAACATCTGGAAAGGGAAAGTTTTGGCCGAAGTACCATTCGGACATGTTCTGATTGTGAAAGGGAAAATTAAGCCAAATCCAAATAAGTAAAACTCCCGATTATCCTAGTAAAAATACTAAAAGCGATAAACTTTGCTTAATATTCGTTTTATTCTTCTGCTATGCGTAGGATATGTTTGGATTTGGCAGAAACAGCCACCGATGTTGATAAATCCGGAGCAGTCTTGCTGAAAATTGAAGCAAACTTTCGGGAGAATCAAATTATTCGAAGTATGTATCAGCCTGGCAAAGGATGGTCACAAGAAGAGATATCAAAAAATTGGAAACATGAAAGTCCCAAGAATCCACTAGTGCCGGGTAAGTAATGACTTTGTGTAATGGTGAACAGTGAATATGATGTCCTTCGATGAGAAAAAAGATTTGATTGGAAATGAAATAGATATAATGACTTTGAATCCTGAAATTATTGTTGACCAATTATGTGTAAGCGTTTTGTAAAGACATGCTTGCACTTGGATTGATGCTTTGTAGAGAAACTTCGTATGTAGATATAAAAATTTGGCCCTCGCAATCAATGTCAGTGTGTGACAAATTATGAACCCAAACCCTGTCTCTACCGAAAATGTTTATCTTTGTCCTGTATTTGCCTGATTGATCAGGACTTCTGAAAACTGTGTAGATGGCCCCTCATTATGATGATGCAAATTTAGTTCATCAAATGTTTTATAACTAAGCGTATTTGCTTTCGATGATAAGTGAAGAACAACCCATAGCTGGGGATACATCCTTCGTATAGAAAAGGAGTTTTCCCCAGCTGAGAACTCAATACTGTTTTAACTTTAATATGAGCGTGTGTTTTTTTTTTGCAAGTTCGGACTGACTTTTACACAAAGGAATTAAAACTACCAAGTGTCCTAAGGATGTTTTTCTGTGAAGTCTTTGTGACAAATTGCGGCCCAAATTTGACCCTACAGTTTTTTTACACAATCCAGATGTTGTCGTATTGCTAATTCATAGCATGAAGGCAGTTTTGACGTAAGCTTATACGGCAACTGCCATTTTTTTCGTTTCGTCTAAAGATTTCACTCGAAAAACCCTCGTTCCTCCTGACGAAAGGTACATTTATACTGCTTATCTTGAAACTCCAATTTCACTATCAGCTTTTGCAGATCATGCTTTTAAGACGTTTCCTTTCGAAGGATAGAAAATACAAATAATACACTTTCGATTGGTCCCCGAATAAACACGAAATTTTATAATTCTATTACCAGTAAATCTATTTGCATTAGAATGCAAATAGATTTACTTTATGGGCGTCATTGGCTTGTATTTAATTCTACCTAGTATAGAACTACCTACCTAGAATTCTAAATAGTAAGGATTCCCTTATTTGAACATTTTAGGTGAAACATTTATCTTTCGCGTTGCTGTACTCCAAAAATGTTTTGAAATTTACGTCAACGATCAATTGTATGGGACATTTGATCATCTAGAATGTCCCAACAAAATCAAATATGTTATTGCGAGTGGTGATTTTGAAAGGATCACACAATTCCATCATCGATGCCTTTTCCCTCTTCTATTTCCGAAATGTAGTCTATCGCAAGAAAAAGATGTTTTCCATAGTGATGCTCCAAAGAAGTACGAGACAGGTATGTGAAAAATTTTGATTTGAATCAGTGAAAATCCAAGTATTCAATTTGCATCAGGAAATATCGTGACAATCGAGGGTATATGCCGTGGGCCACCTGAATCTGAATTCTCCATCAATTTCATCTGCAATGAAACGTCACGAGTATTTTTAAGGTTTTGGGTAAAGTTTTCAACAAAAACTGTAGTAAGGACATTCCAACGCAAAGATATTCAGTTTGTATTCAAATACAATTTGTTTTGAAATAATTTAAATTTAGTTTGTGTATTTTCAGAGATTGTGCCACGTGTTCCGACTTCTTCAGCAAATCAATTCATGATTCCAAGCTCAGGTAAATTTGGTGAAATCAAAGTTAGTGAGTTCATCAAAGTCCTTAAGAGTACTTTCAGTTTTAACACGGAGGATGAAGAATCCAGTGGAGAATTTCCATTTAAACGAGGAAAATTGTTTAAAATCGCATTTGGGTTGGGTGAAAAGGCAATTTTCATTGCCATCAACGGGAAATCTTTTACATACTTTAATTTCCCATTTACACCTTTTGCATTGTCTTCGATCGTATGTTGTACGAATGATGTTGCCGATTTAGTTATTACTGGCCTAGAATATCATTCCGACACCTCTTTGTTGAAACGTGTCGAGGAATTATCCGTTTGTTAAGGACACGATCAGAGGAATATCCAACTATGTGTTCAATCCCACGTGGGAAAAATACCGTCAACTTTTAACCTATTGTTGTTAATCTTGAAATGTTTATCAATGTTAATTATTAATAAATATTACACACAATTGAAAAATTATAATTGAAAAAAGCAACTATTTTCAATAAATCAATAAATATTCAATATCATGAAAGCCATTAATGATGTTTGTTATTATGGATTAGGACTTAGGCAGATAATAGCCTTCTCTTTGATATTTATTTTATAAGAGATGGAAATCAAGCAGTAAGATCCCCAGTGGGCAAATAATTTGATGCACTAAATTTACATTTTCATAAATATTCACATTCATACCGTTCTCAAACATTTTTTCTTGTTTTTTTTTTTTAAATCAAATATTGACAAAAGACTGATTTCATGCTTTATTTCTAGTCTCACCGTAAAATTATAATAATGTCTCTCTTGTGAATTGAATAACGCGTTACACGCTTAAGATATGCAACATTTTATCGTTAACAATAACTTTAAGATTGAGCACTCTCACTTTCTATCTGTGTATAACAAACGAAATTAACCCCTGCCCATTATGAATGTGCACTAAAATATAGTACTTGTGCAACTTTCCCGCTAAGGACCTATACGACGACCAATCCATATCCGACTCTCGTTACGATTGCAGAGCCTTAAGCGCATGCATAACGAATGCAGCACGTGACTTTTAAATGTTAAGCCTAGTGCAACACCAATAAAATCCACATACACTGCAGACACACCCTGTAATTACCGCGACGGATTTAGTCGATAATACGCCAAGTTGAGTCTCAAATTGCAATTACGATTTTGCCAACGCTCTGTGAAATATATTTGAAAGATTTTATCACAAGTATGTTTGATACGTTGCAAATAGATACACTGATATGTCCGTACTCCAGTTATGGCTGCATACAGCCTGGACTTTTCTCTGGACGACTAGACGAATTTTCTACGCAAGAGGGTGATAAGTCCTACTTTATTGTATGCCTATGAAATTTTTTTTCGAAAAATTTCAAATAGGGTCTGTCATATCTTGATAAGTTTGGGCGGTGGTGGCGGGATGGATAAATGCAAGGATCGAGGGATGCGTGGATGACTGAATGACTGACACTTCAAAGGAATCCATCCAGTGGTTTTGTTTGGATTGCACGTCCTGAAGCCCATCTGTCTGGTTGCGATGCGTTGTATCGGGATGCAAACGAAACGGTCGAGTCTCTAATTGTAACCAAATATTTGATTTTAATAAATGTAATGGAATCATCAGAGTAAATATTTGACTGCTGGTCGACCGATATTTACTTTCGGTATTTAAAGGGGTAAATAAATCATCAGTTGAGTCAATTTAAGACAATTAAAACGCGACAAGTTAATATGTGAAGGTATCTAGAGCTGAATGTGGCTTTGTGTTGCTGTTAGGAAGAAAAACGTAGTCGCTGCAATTTTATTACGCCAACCATAATAAATCATGTGAGGCCGGCACTCGATATTAAAAAGTTGTTAGGTCTTTAAAAAATATTACAAAGGTATAGATACCAATCATCATACGTGCGACACCAAGCACAGCGAGTTACCCAAATTATTCATACATGTGGCAATGAAACTTCATTAAACTCCAATCAAAAATAATTCTAATATAGATAAGAGTTTTTCTACGTCAAAATTCTTAGATTTTTGGAAATCAGTCATTTTAGATCCTTTTGAAAGATCATACCGATTGCAAAGATCAATCACGAATGGCAGTCGTTCTTTCAATATTAATTATAAACCCTTAGATCACCCACTGCATTTAACACACGCATGCAGTCGCTTCAATTCGTTATTATTTTCGCATTAGACCTGAAACATTGTCCAAAATCCTATTGTCGTTACGAACCCTTGGAGAATGAATTTGATGTTGGCAAAAGGTATTAGTAACCCGCTTATGAGAATGACACATAGAAAGTGACTGAAAAAGATTTATTGCGAAATCGATTGTCCTTTATATTGGTAAAATTCAATGATTGTTCAAAGTGTTGCCGTTTTGGTAGATGCTGCTGAAGCCGTCCTTAAATAAGATTCAGCTAATACAGTCTGTATTATCGGTAACATTATACGTGAAATTTATTAAAGTTAAAATTTAAAAAATGTTTAAGAAAACTGAAGAAAATGAAAAACAACATTTCAGGTAGCATTATGAAAATGATAGTATTAAGTCCTTCATGAAAATAAAATTAAGTGACTGTTTCGTTCATTTACCAAGTGAATAATCACTTGAGTTTGGTTTTTGATTTGCCTGGGCTAAAATGAATGAATGAATATTGAAATGCATCAATAAATGGATGCATTTCAATATAAATGCATTTCAAACTTAGTTATTCTAAATTATGATCAATTATTTTTATTCAACTGAATATGCTAGTAAGGTCTACTGGCTCTTATTTAATTGTATATAAATCGCATCTTAAGTGATGATGACAAACAAATAAAACGCTACAATATGCAATGCTTTGCTAAAGGATCATCAGCTAGTCAAATTAATTAATAGTTTGAGCTGAAACTTTCTAGATACTTCTGCTTGAGTGAGTTTATTTCGTATCGGAACAGTATTTTCCATTTCACTGTTTCCATTCAATTGTTTCATGTTGTCTGACGAATCTTGACTTTCCAAAAAAATCAAAAAAATGTTTTTTTAAATTTGAAAATCCTCTCAAATTATTTAATGTTTTAATAATTTTGTTGATGTGAATTTTCTATTGACCTAACTTTAGAATAATCTGGTCTTGATGTAGATATTTTCAGGTACCATGTAACAACTTTTTGCAAGCCAGCAAATCCTACCCTTTCTAGGAACAAACTTGAAACTAAAATATTAGTTTGCATTTCGATAGAAATTCACATTTATCTAAATATGAATTTCTATCGGGATTCACATTTGTAGCCTAAACTTGAGAAATGCATGCACAAACTGACCACTCTCCTACAGCCCT
The DNA here is from genome assembly GCA_954870665.1 of Stratiomys singularior. NCBI lineage: Eukaryota > Metazoa > Arthropoda > Insecta > Diptera > Stratiomyidae > Stratiomys > Stratiomys singularior. The sequence goes on along the minus strand of OX940879.1, from coordinate 107,920,105 downwards.
CTCATATCCACTGCAAGATGTACCACCATCAAAAACAAGGATTTCAACTAAGCCGACAATTTGAAATAATTCTGTTGCAAGAGTATCCTTGCCAAATTCAATTTATTTTTATGACCGTTTACATTTTCAAGAGGTTCCACACGATATGTCGATAATTGGCTTTTGTTCAACATTTGAATTGAAACACTTCTCAGTTATTCTCTATTTGACGAACCGTAATGGATATTCGTACACATTATCGACGAAATAATACGCGGGACAAACTCTAAGGGCTGTGGTATGGCTATGTATGACCATTATTGTTGCAAGCGTACCAGTTCCATTTGAAATACTTTCGAAACAGTAAATGATCGTGAGAAATGTACGAAATGTCCACAATTGGCCGAATTACAAGGGTGATAACGATTTAAGGGTAGCAGAGTTGCAATATTTGATACTTGGGTTGTGTTATTCTCTCAAGAGGATTTAAGGATTAACGATTTGGTGGTCGCAGCGTTATGTTTAAACTGAAATCAATAAGCAGTTGAGCAACTTAATTTCCTTTTAAATTCTAAATAGTTTCTAGGAAAAATGTGCAATTAAAATACCGTGAGATGATTGGCGTAAGAAACCATGGCACAAGAACAGTTTTTTCCCATCATGCAACCCCCACATTGCAGCTTGATTAAGAGATTACCTTTTACTCAGCTTTTAAGAAGAACAATTTGTACTACCGCGAATGATTCATCTAATTTTAATGCAGTCATAAATTTTTCACCAAGAGCCCCAGACAAAATACATCTCCAAGTTCTTTAATTATCCAAGTGAAAGCATCCTAGACACATAACTCCTGAATGCATTCGAACATTTAGAAAAGCTATTTCACATCCTGCATGGGATTAAGTCTTTGTTATTTCCTGAAGGTATTGTGACGGAATGTTCACTTTTGTACCAACGTGAAATAACAGGCAATTAAAAGGAGAATGTTAATCAACCGCACAAATATGGGCGATAATAGCATGGAAGGGCATCAGGAGAAAAATAAGTGCTCAATATAAGTAACATAAAGCGCCGCACTTCTTCACACATTCGAATACAGAATGCGTTCTTGAAAAACATACTCGTACATACATCAACCGTCTCACACCGCAGCATGTAAGCACACATAGAATTTGTATCTTAGATTTGCTGTCTCAGATAAAGTGATGTTCTTTTGGTGCTATAATGTGAGTTAATATGGTTATTTTTGGCACTTTTAACGCGGCGTACACGTTAGAATGCGACTGTGAAAAACTTCCCAAATTAGCTTGTGTGGTGTTAATTTCTAGGGATATGTTATTTGGCATATTGTGTTGTCTTTTGCCATACCCCAGAGCCGAACGTAAAGGAAAACAAAAAAAAAACATTCAAAGATGTATCGAGACTGAATGCAAGGAAACAGCGACACCAACAGGAAAGATAAGAAAAGCACAGAAAAGATATTACTAAAGTTGTTAATCGTTGTTGGCATACCATAATGTTTTGGAACTAATTGCCCAATAAAATTTCAGGAAAGGAGAAAAATTCATGGGTGGCGAGCATGAATTTGACGATCATAAGTGTTCCCAAGGAAGCTGGTCGATTTAAGCGGTAAGTGTTGGAGAATTTATGGAAATTTAAACTTTATATCATCAATTTGTTGATCGCACATAAATGAAAAGTGCCTATGTTGAACGTGTTACATGTTAAAGATGAGAAATCCACAATAGTTCAACAATCTGAATATCAGATAGTCGCATGCTTGTTGAAAATAGTAGCTTTTATCGCTTTATACGGATTTCATCAAAGGATTACATTGAATCACAGTCTTTTCTCATCGAACCGTTTCATACACTGTAAGAAAGAATCAATCAAATATTTTTTGAATTTTCGTATCTGTTTTTGTTGACTCTTAAATAAGATTCAATCGTTTTTTTTATTTTATCGTTTAAATTTCTGTGGTCACTCGTTATGGAAATCAATTAAAGCTGTTCAACTAGAAGAAAGTTTAAAGTGGGAGTCAACATTTTCAAAGATAGTTTTTTGCTGCTAAATTTATTCGAGCTCATATTTCATAACGGATGCCAGAAGCTTTTGCACCACCCTGTAGTACCTCCTTTATCTGAGTAGATTCACCTATGAGAATAACTTTTATCAAACTCGTTCATTAAATTCAATAGCGAAAATGAATTATTAACAGAGCAATCGTCAATTTTTTGTGTTAAGTTGGACATATCAGAAAAATTACTGCAATTTATATTAATTTATTTATTTATTTATCAATTGCAATCGTGTGAGTCTTTATAAATTATCCTATATTCATTATAAATATATTTATTCATATATATATAATATATAATATTCATAATAAATATGTTTACAAATATATATTGATAAATAAAATAAACAACAATCAAAATACTAACCATCAAGCCATGTGGTATCATGGAGTAAAACTTGGGATTTTCGATATGATGCAGTTAATTTTCTCTCAAAACAGAATTTCAATTATTCGAAATTCTTTCGAATTTCTGAATGGGATTTTCGAGTAAGTTACAAACGCTCTCCGTAAGCTGCAAAAAGTAGCATTTCGATTAGGCTTCAATGTTGAACTGCCTGACTAAATTTTGTCAGAAAAACCTGAAATCGTGACTTGTATTTCAAATCTTGACTTTTTTATTAAAAGTTTTAATTAATAATAAAATTCAATTATTCATCTAAACAAAACCCATGTGTGCCGAGAAATCTGAAGAAACCTACGCATGTGTTCTAATTCCAATTGGTAAATGAAATCCACGACTACAACGTCCATAAGAATCATGACTTCTCCTTATTTATTATCTGGAAAAATATGTGATTTATAATGATTGTTTTGTTTCTGGTTGTGTTATCCTTCGCAAATTGCAATGGTTTGGTAAACTCAAGTGTAAACTAAAGTGGGCATCAAAAAGCAGTTAAGAAGTAATGTCATCTATACGAAAGGATCGTTTCCAGCGAGAATAGAAACAAACTAGAGATCTGTAGAATATTCCTAAATACAACGATTTTCAGTTCCTCGACTAACTCACGAAAATTTCCACCTCAGATCAAATTTCGAACAATCAATTACACAACACAAATTTAAAGAGGTATCGAGTCCGATCAGAATTTGATGGAATAAATCAATTTATGTCGTTGATAAGAACCACGCAAGTATTAGAACTTTCATTCTCAACTATATCCTCTTATACACCATCTGATACCTCTAATTTTGTACTATGCTTGCACATGTTATTGCCAATCAACGTCTTATGAAGAGCCATACAAACATCCCTTATCATTCACTTCATTTATTTTACAATTTTCCTAAACATTACACTACACGTGCACACACTTTCATATATATAATGCAGCAAACTTGTTTTACACAAAACTAAATCCCTTCTTACAAACCCGCTACCGCGACATAAGTGGCTTATGAAGGTTTATTTCAAAACAAAATCGACTCAATCTTTCCGCTTAGCTCTCGACAAAATCCTCAAGAGTCACTTGAAATGCATACAATACAGCTACAAGTATTGCAAAGAACTACAAGGATTTTTTCCAAAAATCATCAATTGTCGAAATCCACTGGACAAGGAGAAATCATAACTATCGACAAGAACGAAGGATCTTAAAATCAAATAATAGAGTCTATTTCATTATTACCTTCGACAAGGTTTTCTTTCTCTTGCATTTGAGTTTCGTCTTCAGCATTGCAGTATGATTTCTTTTCTTACAAATAATGCACGCGGTCTATGCTACATTGAACATTAGCAAATCGAATTGTTCATTAAAAAAAAAGAAAAACCTTTTCGACATGGTTTTTCATCTCATTGTTCATGCAAAAATACCAAGCTAGGGACGATGGGCATATGGGGCAGAGAGAAGGGAATCAGAATGCTTGAATGTATTTTGGATTAATGGTATTTTATCCATTGACAAAAAAGGTCCTTTTGCATGGATCTATTGAGCGAATGCCGGTATATAATCACAGGTCTCCCAACAAAAGTAAACTCTGACAGCAGAAGAAATATGTTGTTGAGTAAAAAAAAACATGTCTTTGAATTGACGATAGTTCTATCGTGATTGTTCTCCGAAAAGTCATGTTGAAAATTAATGGTCCTAGCGAGTCACAACAATTCGTTACAGCATCAGAGTTTATCAATGAGCGACATCGTTGGCGCTGTTCACAACAAACATTATTTGATATTTATTTGAAAGACAAGATATTGTGGAAGATCGAAAAAATTTTTTTGGTCTACTCTCATTCATTTTATCCTCATTTAAGTGCAACCATGTCTCTGAATTAAGCTGCAAGCTTACTTAATCTATAAGACATGCAATGTAGTTTAAACATGAACTGCATTTTCTCCATAATCTCCTAGAAAAGAACGTTTCAAGCCACAAGCCATGGAGGCCAAAAATAGGACCTGACTTTAAACGAACTACCCTTTTATCAGCACAATTTTTCATGGTCCGTTCATCCGAGTCGAACAGCATAGCGATAAGAATAGGACTTATCGAAATGTCTTTCATCAATCGTAAATAACCCTGAACTAAATGGGAGTTCTTGGTGTTCACCTTCTTTTCTTATCGAATGTTCAAGAATGGACAGCCAAGAGCGAGTACATTATCGTAGAAGTCAATTTAAAAAATAATGAACTGACACATTAGACCGTTGCAAGTTGAATGTAAGACAGCACTTGAGGCATATTCTCATTTAATTAGGAATTTTGGGCTGTTTAAAAGTAAAACTTACATTTCTGAAAAGATTATGAACTATAATTTATAGCCTGCAAGCGGTAATTGGATTTACTTACTTAATTAGCTAGATTGATTATGATATAGTTTAATTGTTCTATTTGATGGTCTCATTCTGGCTTGCTTCAAAGTTTATTTCATATATAACTGAAATAAACACTTTCAATTTTTCTAAGAAAATAATCTCGCCTGAAGGGTTGAAAGTCAGAACTAGAAATCCCAAATATGTCAAAGGAAATGATTAATGGCAATAAAAGAGAATACATTATATAACGACAGAAATTAAAGTATTGATCGGGATTTTTTTAACTTGGGCAACAAAATCAAAATTGTCCTGCTTGCCATAATTTAATAAGATCCAGCCAACAAATGTAAGCTCATAATATCTTGCATGTGACTTGTTGGATGCTTTCAACAACTTTTAACCTCACAACTTATGGGAATTTCAGCAGATTTTCATTCATTTTCATCAAAGAAATCCTGATGTTGAGGCATTTCTGCACCTGGAGAGTTTGTATCGGAAATAGGAATGAAATGAGTTGCACGCCTAGACGATCTGCAACATGTCACATGTTTGTCGTAGATTAATAATAGAAGTTAATATAAATGGTGTGTGCTTAAAACTGCTGCCCAGCCTCTCAAACTAAATCCGATTTCAAAATCTCTTCAAATAGGCAATCCGGACGGAGTTCTCCGAGTTTTTTCGCAAGATCATCGCGTACTCTGTCCAATCTTCTGCATGAAATGAAAGTAAACAGACGACATCTTTGTCTCTAATTCAGAATACGCAATTTTGAGATCTTGATTATCAACCCATCAAATTTTTTTAATTTTTCTAAATTTTTAGTCATTTTTCCAAGTAAAAAAATTTGCAATTTCACACGCCTCTACCACTAACAAATTTAGTCTTTTATTACATGTCTTGAATAGTCCCAAATTTCTTGTCAAACTCGGGATACTGCGAAAAAATTATAATTTTACTGTGAAGTAGCTATTTCACGGCGATTTATATATTTATTTCTGAACAGTTTTTTAGCATAGTTCGCCCATTCCACTCTTAATTTTTTAAATAATTCCAATAAATGTGTCCATTTATTGTGCGTCGATTATTCGTTGAGGTGATCTCCGAAAGTTGCAAGCTTCATCTTCAACCCCGTTTACTAGAGATTTTAAACTGAATATAATTTACTTATCTGACTTCCATTTCATTCTTTCGGAAGGGATTACCCCATGCAAAAGTAACTCAATTATCACCTTCATTAAATTTTCGATTTGCACCGCCTCCTTCACATCAATTTCATTTAGAAATAGAACTTGAAATGACATGGAGCTGGTCCTCCGCCCCATCGAAACCCAAAATAAACGCACAGTCGAACGGCCTCTCATTCGCCATCCCGACAACCAATTCCCATCAAACTAAGTGGACAATGAACTACAAATTAGTCACTCCAACAGCGAAATTCACAATCCTCGAACTATGTCAGACTCAGGCGGCAAAATGGTATATCTTTGTTATATTCTGATTTTCTGGTGCTTCAATTGACATAAAATCGTTTTCGATGCGCTCTTTCTTAAGACAAAACATCAAAAGACTGCACTACAACAAAATCTCCTCGAATCCAATTTATTTGTCAACGACAATATGTTAACTTGAGTACGCCGGATAAAAATTTGTTTCGATTTTTTATTTATTTTCACGTCAACGTTGGGATAAATTCATTTAAACTTCGGGAGAAAAAATACACTTAAGTGAGCAGGATTAAAATTTTCGGGTAACATGTCTTCAATCTTAAGCTTGCAGACTTTCTCGAAGTTGAATGATGAAGAAGACAAATGTCGCCATCATCCAAATCACAGGACAAGAACTTTGCATTTATACTATGCATTGTACGTGTAATATATGAGTCTCGCACACAAACAATGAAAGGAATTCCACTTGAAAAGTTTGATGAGGAGTGAAAGTGCTTGATAACATTCAAATTACTACAGAAGAAATCTTTTTGATGATATTATTTCGCTCTATTGATCCTACGTCACTTCTATAGACTTTTGGCCGGCGATTATATCCAAAGACATATTAACTCTGAACGAAAATTGCTTGAAAATTAAAAGGTGGCTTAACATACCGACATTTTTTCGGAAATAGATGCACTTAACATTTTTGTGTGGGATTTCGACAATTTGTTATATCCACGAAATGGTATTAGCTGCGGAAGATTAATGCCCATTCCATTCTTTTGGTGTGAAGAACAATAACAACGTGTGGAATGTGTTTTTTTTTGTGTTTTAGTTTGTTATGATGATTTGGAAAAATCACAGAACCAAAACAAAACATTCAAAGTTGCATAAACAAAATATCGTCGATGATTTTTTACTATTGATGCGGACCACAAATAAACGTAACCAGACTTTGTGGGTGGCAAGCAGATAATCAATGTGGAGAAAATACTTTGAAAAATTATAAAAGGAGAAGTCCTTCAGTTACAGTTCTATTTAATTGAATCGCAACCGATTGGTATTTCTCCGAAACTCACGATTCATCCTTGATGCCACTCATTACTCTTAAAAGCAGTCCGGCTGTTCTTTCATTGCGAAATCGTAATCATTACGAAGTGGACACAATGGATAATTGATTCATTAAGGATATGAATAATTTATGAACAGACTCACTTCAGCAGCGATAATATGGTGAAAACCAAAAATTGATTTCATTATTCATATTCATTTTTAAAAGCTTGATTGATTTCGTATGAAAATCTTTCCTGACCATTACTCTAATGAAGATTGTTTATTTAAATCTGATCAATTTTTTATAAGTCCGGCTCTTGTTTTTCCATTAAATTTTGCCTTGATTAAAAAGTAATTAACAATATAACGGGTTCGATAAAAACCAACCTATCACAAATTATCCTCCCAATTGGCTCAATAATTGCATGAACTGACAAGTAAAGTACTAGCCCCTAACCGTCTTCATCACTATAGCGCCATCATCATCCTTCCAGTATGTAAATAGCTCTACTAACAAATCTACCGTGGATATCACTTCCATCCACTTATGGAGCCTACATGTGCTTCAGTCCAAAAACCGAATAAAAAAACACTATTGATATTTTATAGGGTGGAGGCAATTAAAAAAGCAATTTTCACACTTCCAATCTGCCTCCCGCCACTTGATATTTAGCGTACTGTTACGGGGCGTGTAAGGATTGACACGAGAAACAGAATGTGAAGTCAACGATGGTTTGATAACGACAACAACCTGTCGAATATATTCTGCCATATTCGGAATACGACTACGATGTCGGTCGGCTGGATATGGTTGGTTAGTCAACTTTCCATGAGCACATATAGCACTACCAGTTAAGAGAGTGCAAGGATACATTGAACGTTTGAACAGAACGTGTAAGCAATTTCCGGTTAGAACGCAGTTTGATGTCCTACTAATAACTGTTATGGCAAACGTAGATGGAAACGTACGGCATGGAGGTTGTGAAGGAGATGATACGTGAAGGAACAACTATCATATTTGTAATCGAATATTGCTTCGGTATTAGAAATTCGCTATAAATCAATTTTCGTAAGGTAGAAAGTTTCAGTTCGTGAGAGATGATTTATATGCATTTTGCTTTGCTTAATTCAGATCTAAATTTCCTTTCGCAAAAATAAGTTTTCGCTACTCATTCCGGACATCAAATTAATGGGAGGACTAATTTAGAAGTTGAATACAAAGTTACTGATACACCACAACTATTCAGTTGAGATTTTTCCCAACGGAAGTTGCCGAAATGATTTAGGAAATTTGAAAAGAGCTAATGGTGAATCTCTGTGTCAGGTGGATGAGTAGGTTATGAAATCTTGGACAAGTAAGGCACTAGGAGTGACTCAATCAAGAATCATGCATGCCTATTTGTTTGCATTTATGGATGCAACTGATTTGAATTACAAGGACTTTGCGATACAAAGGGCCATCTAACGACTTACTAACATACTTACTATATACGGTAAGATTCTTGTGGAACACGGGCCGCACTTCATCTAATGCAGTCATTTTGCTGTTTATTAGGTCATTTATTAGATATTTATCATTTATCTACTTTAAAGATAACCTTTGTAAAAACATCATTCTTCAAGCTATTGGCCTAGAATAGCGCCTATGCATATTTCGACTAATTTGCAATAATTTTAAAGAATGATTGAACGACTCATAGCACCTATGCCATAAAAACTTTTTGGCCATAAACAAGAAACCCGATTTATATGACCGATTATTACCTTAATAACTACCAAAATCGAAGAATAGTTCGTTGATGATGGCAAATGAATGATGAAGCCAAAAATCCTACCCGTGAAAAATCCTAGTCGTGAAGACCAAGCGGCACATGTTAAGACTACGATGGAAGCCGGGAAGACCTTTCCGACGAAGAAATCTCAAGTTTTACTGTCAAAGCAGACATCCTTAATTGAATGATGCAACCTTTCGAATCGGAAGCTAATGGATATGATATATATTGGCGTTTAAATGATCGGATGGCAGAGGCTCCGCTTATCTTCATAACGTAAATTAAAATACCTTCTTTTTATAGTGAACAACTTTAATTTGTGAATATATTATTCTTTTTCAGAGAATAAGTGTCAATATGTGATTTTTATTGTTTCCAAATTCATTCAAAAACCCGATAAGCTTACTAATTTTATTTCTGTTTATATTTGTTCACTTTTATGAGAAGTTATTGCACCGGTCTCGTACACATCGGCTAGGTGTAGATTCGGTGCATTCAACAGGGCCTTTTTTTTTACATATGGCCTTATGCATAAGTTCGACACAATCAAAAAAAGTGTTAAGCTAAGATGACTTTCGCATGAATATAAACTATTTGCCACATTGCAAACAAATTATTGTAGGACAAAAGAAAGTATCGTATCTTTTGTCCTACAATAATTTGTTTGCAATTTGGCAAATAGTTTATATTCATGCGAAAGTCATCTTTTCCACATACAAAACAAAATGATATGGCACAGCGGGCGTTAGTGGGTTAAGCACTGGATCAGCAAATTCTACAAAACGGACGATTATTCGCGAAATACCACGTTGGTTGAATAGTGAGAACAGGTCATACAAACAGTAGAAAGTTGATAAGACCATATCTAAAACGTATCTTTGGATTATTTTAACTCAATAACATAATTTGAAAGTTTTTAAAATAAAATTTTCAGTTACCGAAAATCCATTTTCTCCTGAAATAAATATATGTTCTCAAAGAGAAAACCACTGCCTGAAAAGTATTTTCTATTCTTCACTGATCTTACGAGTATATCAATTCGCATATACATTTATGACACGAAATTAAACATTCATCACTTGCAATTCAATGAATCGTTAAATGTTTTCACTTTCAATTTATGCTTGTGTCGCATTCGTGACTTTAACTATTAGAATTTTCGATTTTCCATAAGGACACAAACGGCTCGTGTAATGGACTGCAATAATCAGACGACTTTAAACTAAGCCATCATAAATTCGACATAAAACCAAAGACATATGCATACATTTATGTAGACATAGTTGTTTGAGAAAATTAATGTTGCTTGCAGTCAAAGTAGCTATAGAATAGATGCTACGGAGTACGAATTGAGTTACAGAATATTCTAACGTATATATACAAATGTATTCAGCACCTACTTTCTTTATAGCTTCCTACCGATTGTATACTAGCTTGGAAAACTGGGAAATGTATTCATATGTGAATAGAAAATGGCTTTAGTCTAGACTTTTGGCTAAGGAAATAATGCAGGTAAACGTTCATAATGTTACTTAGGACACTCAGCTTGAGTATTGTTGAGTTTGGTTCACCGATTTATTGCGGACGAATAGAGCAATTTACTTCAATAGAATAATTTTCGTATATGTATATTGATGGAGCGTGAGGAAACAATAACGAACTCTGTACATGCTTAATTATTTTGCTCCTCATTCATTACATGCCAGAACCACCTAAAACTAATATAAGAGGATTCCAAGCAGCGAATTTCAACCGATATAATTTCGCAAGGATCAGAACCTACTTATTTGTACAGATTATTCCCGCTTAATTTAAAAAAAAATTCTTAAAGTATTAATTTCTTCTGAACTCATATATATTTGATATCCTACATGCTTCAATCCGTAGATACCGATACTAAAAGACAGTCCATAACAACATAACAAATATCCGCAAGGAAAAGAAGAAAAAAAACTCTTCATCATTGAGCAAAAATCTTCCGACGATAATGTTAAATCTGATTATGTCAAGAGAAGCCAAAAAGATACAAGTAATCTGATTAGTAGCGATTTTGTTCCCTTTAATTGAAAACATATTACACACACAGTAAAAACTCATATTCATGCATGTATGAAATGTTAGTGAGTCATGGACATACGCACACAAACATTAGTATTTGGCTTAATATTAAAAGTATATGAAATAGAGAAAGGGATCCTGAATGACGGAGATATGTCATTTAATGGTTTGCTATTTATGTTCTGGTGTTTTCATGATACTACCGAACATCGTTACACAGTATATTTAATACGATACCCAATCCAGACGGAAAGGATTTTCATTTTATGTCTGCAGCATCAATCAAACACGATGTAATCATCTTTGAAACTGTAATTAATTAAATACGAAATACACTTTCTCTTTATGATTTGCAGGTTAAGGAGCAAAGGAATTTCTCTGGATTACTTAGGTAATTTTTTTGGAAAGAAAGAATTTAAGAATTTTTCCTCTTTTTCTTTGCAAAAGTTGAAGGTTGTTCTATTTGAAATAAAACAACCTATATCCGAAATTCCTTGTGGGATAAAAGTAAACAATCTTTCATATGCCCAAATATTTTTTAGATGATTCCATTTTGGCTGTGATGACGAACAAAGTATCTTTATCCTCCGGTATAAAAATATTTTTCTGTTTAGAAATCCATTCTATTGTACGCGCATTCACTACACAGACAACAATTTTTTATAAAAAATTTTAATGAAATTACTTTCCTTGTACTTCCTTTTTTTTTGGGTAAAAATTTCGCAAATACCATCAGTTATGTCTGAATGGAATGCTTTGTTTTCCCCATAATATGGGAGCCGATGGAGGAACCTCGATACGTCGAAAAAATGTTCTCGATAGCGCAATATTTTTTTCAAAGACTCTCAAATATTTGAATGATTTTCTTGCAATTCTTTCATATTTTGATTGAACGCTGGTACTACAAAGATGTCAAAGAGTGTCACACCCGTGTTTGTGTAGAATCTGTTTGTTACATCCTAACGAACCATATGAATTATTTTTCATTTCAATAAAATCTAATTCATTTATATAAAAAAATCTAATGAGAAAACGGGTTAAAAATGTATTGAGCTACGTTTGTAGCTCAAATCACACACATTCTTCTAGTTCACCATATCCTAGTACATAAAAAAATGTAAACAATAATTCAGGATTTTAAGGGAATTGTATATGTTTGCTTTAAAGCGATTGCTAATATTTTGGCTTGGTTATCTTTTTGCAATGGAGTTGTTCAAATTATTCAATTTCCATGCAGTAAGATAATCAGTGTTTAGTTTAGGAAACTTCTTTTATACATAAAATACCTCCGAAACCTCAATATCTGTCAACCATTTAAAAATGAAATATCGTAAGCCCGAGAAATTCCAAAGATATTCAACGAACATTAAATCGTATTAAATGTCGCCAACTATGCCCAAATACAATTTAAAACCATAATTAATTTAGTATTTCAGAGCTTTAATTTCAATTTAACTCGACAAGATTTAAACGGATGAAATATTGAACCAGTGAAAACAAAATACAGTCTACATCTGCAGCATCCTAAAAATACATTAACTGATATAAAAACAAAAACAGAAATATAACAATTTAAGTGTATCTTAATGAGAAAATAAATATTCTGCACATTCCTTCTTCCGATGAAAACAAAAAATCATCAACAGTGAAATAGATTGCCACCAAGAGGGCCTTGAACAGATGCTCTTGCATTCTGCTTAATCATAAATTAATTCGCAACTTTACCATGAAATGAAATATCTTTTACGTTAGCAGCTCTTTGCTTTTTACGCCATCACTTGCGGGTGCGTTATTCCACAGCCAGTTTTATGATTTTTCTTAAATATTTAATGTGATTTAAAATCATTTCCTTGTTATAATTTCATAGTACTTAACATTTCCTTGTTTGCAATTGTCCTGATGATTACGAAAATCAGATTTAAATGTTGAGATTTTTGTCAGACTCGGTTTTCAGATTCAAGAAAAGTGATGCGTTCTTTGTTTAAACGTGTTTTAGATAGGTTGTGTCCTTCTCGAAGAGCAATTGAAACATTATTTTTTACCACTAATTTAAGGGTATTTCTTTGATGTACGGAATGAGAAATTCTGAATGCCAAGTAGTTTGAACTTTGGCAATTGTTGGAACAAAGGCATGAAAAAGGATGCAGGCAAAAAAAAAATTTGATAATTTTTTACCCTAGAATTTGTAAGGATTCAAATGCTCAAAGATAAAAGATAAATGTACAAAACAGGTTAGACTCAATGTCAAGATTCTACATTTCCATATTTTCTCAATTATAAATGATTTTTTTTTGTTTCAGACATTTATTGAAAGGCTTATATGGGTCCTCCCTCAGTGTTATATCTCAACTAAATCAAAAGACGGCACCGCTTAAATACGTATGTGAACGTAGCGAAACAACAGACGGGGAACGACGCATATTCGTTCTAAAAACAAACAACAGCATCAAAGTTTACCAACCCAAAGAATTACATTTCAATCCCGATCACGTGATCATTTTTAACATATGAATTCAATTATTCGCAGTGGATTATTCCGGTATAACCAGGAGTTTGCCTATTATATGTGAATTTCTTGTACCTTCAACAAAAGCTGGTTGTCTGGCACGATAACTGCGTTAAAGTTCCATTCTACGCAAAGAAGAAACTCCGAATCTCGAATTCGAAAGGTCCTCAAGTTTGAAAAGCCTTTGCAACCGCCTAATAATAAAGTAACATAGGAATAGGCGTTAAATATGAAACACCGATTTTTTTAAAAATCAAAAGAATCGACCAACAGTTGACGAATTAACTTTAAGCTATCTGACATGCTCGTTGGTTTAAGTTTGATTTGTCTTTAAGACTTCCAGCAAATTTCAGAGGAAGGGTTTATTCAGATTTGCAGTATCAACATGAGGGTTGCATAACATATGAAAACAAAAATGCTCAGTTTGTTGTACAAAAAGCACAAGAGGATAATAAGGATTCCCTGAATTTGTGGAAAGATACAATAAAAATGTGACATAACGATCTTAGAAAAAACGACTGTGCCACTGAACAGGTTTTAACTAATTAAAAGGACTCAAATTACTAATCAATATTTTCAACCGTGCTACATTTCTGGACCCGTTGGAATAAAAAGGAGATGGTTTGGACTTATTGGATTTCAAGCAATATCAGGATTAGATTTTACTTTCCAGTATAAAGTCTGTGTGTATTTTACTTGGATTTAATCCAATTATTCCTAATTTTAATTTTCGATAATTTAATGCCACGATCTACTTCAAACATGATGTGGATAAGCTAATTTGAGCTAATTTGATTTGGTATTTGAAACTAGAAACCAGTACTTTATTTTAGGAAAACATGATATGAAAATAAAGATCAGATAATGAATCATCTTGCAAGCAATTAGAGGAGGGCATTTTCCACCTGAGATAATACAATAACTTACTAGTATGCCCCTTTCCGAGTTCTAGTTTCAAACGTAGAATTCGTTGCACATTGAGACAATCAACATATGTTCAAAAAACAACGAGCAGGCGTTAAAGCCGCTAATTATCGTCTCTTAAGAAAAGCAATAATCGCAGAACTGCAACGACAAAACCCAAAGATACTTAGGATCTATACACTATGGATAGTCGACCAACAAAAAAAAACATAAGTATAAAGTTTCCTGCACTCGTTCGAAGCAAACGATTCTAGTGAAAAATTTTAATTTTTTTTTTCTTCACTTTTTGCGCTTAATTTATTTACTTTTTGCAGCGTTGACGAACCGTGTTAATCTGGCTAATGTGGCAGAGTAGTGAGAAAATTCAGTCCGCGTGTGTGAGAAGATCAAGGGAATGATCTTTTCGTTTTCGCGGAATTTAAACACGGGCCAACACTGTAAAAATAGCCTCCACAACGCAACGGCTGGCGACTAAAGATGTCTTTTTCATTGCTTGTGATGTTTGTAAATCTGTGGATTACAGCCCCACAACGATAAAATCATGAACGCTTGATTCATCAATGCCGACCGTTTTGTCGATGAAACAGCTCTCTTTGTGAATTCGGATACGATTAGACTGGTCGATACAGTCGATTCGAAAAAAATGGATAATTCTGGAATTAGCTTTTGACGATTTGTATTAAATATTCTCGTAATGCTGCAAAAATTTTCAAAGGAAACAGATAAAAACAATAGTATGTGAAGTTTTTTTCAAGCCACCTGCCCACAATTGAAGAACGGAAAGGACATTATTGATTCTATTGGACTTTATTGACAAAGAGCTCTTAAAATTACTTATCGAAAGCACTTTCAGCCTTTCAGAACATATTTGGTCGAAACTAAATTTCAATGATCTGAAAACGTCCAGGACGTGACAGTTTCCTAGCTACTGTAGAAAATCAATTCGAAGGAGAAGTCCCACCAAGTTGAGAAATCAATCATGAACGCTGTCAAAATCGTGAAAATAAAGAAGTTTTGACTTAATTTTTGCGGACATCCAGCTGTCCAGAAATTATTGAGATAAATTGTCCTGAAATTATTGAGATAAAACAATAACCTTCGAAGAGTAATCCCAGATTAACCATACAATTATTAATTATTAAGATTAACCTTATTTCTTCTTACTTTGCTGGTAGCAACAATTCGAACGAAACTTTGAGGATTCGGCACAGTTTGAAATCGAAACGAAACACCTCATTCATGTAAAACATTTCCAGCCAATTTATCCACCCATGACTGTAATACCGACTAAATTCCTTAAAAGACAATATTCAAAAATATAAATTCTGAAAATAAATAGATAAAAGAATTCCACAACTCAATGTATATCTTACAGATGCAAGCAGCAAATTGTGTCTACATATGAACGCGCTACTAAAGTTGTCTGTTCCATTTCACTAAAAGACTTCTGACAGTTATGTCCTCGGGATGCAAAGTGTTTCAATTAATAACTAAGTTAAATTGCTAATTTCTTGACAGCTTGGCTATTTGTCTCTTGCGTTGATATGACGAATTATCAATGAAAATTGTTTAACGTCGGATATTAATATGAACACTTCATTTAGAAAATGATTATTTATGTGGCACTGTCGGGACGTACATCTGTTGGGAATTTATTTTGAAAAATAAAATCGAAAATCATAAATTTTCGAAATAATCATGTGTTGATCGAGTTGATGATGAGCGGAAATACCAATTTAATTGATGATAAATTAGTTTGGTGTGGGGACATTGGTTTAAGGTGAAGGTGATTTAGGTGGAATGGTAAACATTTAATAGCTTTATTTCTAGCCAAATACTTCATTGATTCGGCACTTTGACGAACGTAGAATAAGAATACACAAGAAATTGACTTAGAAAACGTTTGTTTATCTTATCAATAAATGTCGAAGCAAAATTCCTTTGCATCTACTTATAATCAACCCAAGCCTAAACAAACACTTGACACAGCTGTACTCCTTTCTATCCAATTGTCCTCATCGAAAGGATATTAAAATTTTCGACATGTGACCATAAGAGCATTTCCCTCCATCTCCAGCATTTCATACGCGCACAGCTAACCTGTCTTGAAAGTTTTGATGACTTTTTTTGTCCTTGCTATCCTTGCTGGTGGACCACCAACGTACTATGTTTAACTGTTTGCTATTCATCAGAAAAAAAAGAAAACATTCAGTTTTCTTAGGACCCGATCTCATAAAACCTCGTCGAGTTTGTTCGGCATTGTTTGAAGGAAAGCAGAAGAAAAAAAACAGAAAATTGTTTGCAGGAGCATCCAATGTCCTCGTAAAGTATGCATCGCAGCAAATCGGAAGTGTGAAATTAAAGACGGCGGCATTTTTGAAAATTTTTATATTCTTTCCTACAAATGCTAGACATTTGGAATGCTGCTCAAGCTGTAGATGAAGTCGGAGACGTTGGAAGATAAATGAAATGCGAGAAATTAAAAGTAGGTGTGGTGTGTTAATTAAGTATGTGAATATCCTGCTGCAAGCGTGATTAGAATCAATTCAAACGTGAAATTTAGGTAGGGCTCATATTGAAGTTATATATAATTAATAGTTTTCGAATAAATTGATCTTCAGAAGGCAATTTTGTTGGTTATCCGTTCACTGACTAGAATTGCAAGATAATGCCTTTGAAAAATGGAGGAGGAAAATCAATTTGTAATGAGGTACGGGTATTAATTTTAAACTTGATTTTATTTATACTAACATAGTCCTATGTATCTTTATACCACTTGTACATTTATATTATTTATATTATATAAATTTTTTGTAAATATTTATCAGGACTGTTTGTTTTAAATGCGTTCATTTGCAAGCAAAAATATGTTATTAACTTATCATTGAAATAATATGTATTGTTTATTAATTGGTTAATCTCAACTCATCTCAACTTTGTTCTTCTTTTTGTGTGATTTGTAAGGGCATTGGCTATAGAAAAAATCACGTAAGTAATAACATCAAGTTGCCACAATATTTTCTCGATTCTTTTCCAACATTATTATCAATATTTATCACAAACCTTTGGGTTACATTAATGCGTAACTATCTAGCCTTTTAGACTTCCTAGCTAGATTTTCCCGTGGATTCATTTCAATTTGTAATATTTTTTGAAACCCTTCCTCTGAAATTCTTTAAATCTGTTCACTAGCTATCAGGAATAATGGCATCAAACCCAGAGATTATTCGTAAAAGCCATGCGCTTCAAACTATAATAATTATGTTTATTTGTCGATATATGGTCCATTAAAAAGATGCAGGAATTCATCTCAACAACACAAACACTAGCGATTTAATCGATTTTTTACTTGATTTTTAACCTTAATGTTTGCAATTTGTCATTGAAAAACAAACGAGTGACTTTACAGACGTTGATACGACTTCAATTTTTAATACTGTGGCATTTTTAACATAGTAGATTTGTCTTCACAAATTTAAAATTTTCTTCACAATAATTTTGTTTCTCTGGTCTTAAAAGGGACAGTTTCAAGAAATCCCACAAGAAAAAGCCAGAAGGTATCAAACGCATGATTAGGGTCAAATCGAATTTTCACTGCAAGAACTCAATGTTTGCGAGTGCTTCGATACCTATAACACGACTTTGCTTAAAGTAAGCATCCTGTGTGTCAATGCTATGAATTTTGGAAGAAACATTCAGATTCATGTTCGTTACAGAAAGTTTTCATGTTTTCACAGTTTTCATTTTCAAATTCAAGTCATTTAGCGTAATACCTTAAAAATATATTATATGTTAGTATCCAATAAAAAATTCAATTCTTTCGATGAACGAGTAACGCTTAATTTTCGGTTCTGCTTCTCATTTCCATTACAACAGGAACATTGCCGCGAATACGCACATCTTTTGGTTAACCACTTTTTCAGAGATCACTATCTGAACTCTTGGTCTGGTTGCACACTCAATGGCCTATTGATCTTTTCTTTGGGTGATTATGATGATTGGACAAACCACAAAGTGCACGAAATGTCCTTGAATAACTTCGATTCGATACTCAATGGTATACCGAGATGACATATAGGTGACAAGGAATCTCTATTTTATTGGACACTGTCTACAAAATTTATAGTTTCTTTAAAGCACAAAATTCATTCATATGTACTGCGTTGTTATTTGTGATTATTTAGAGGCTGATGTGATTAACATTAAAGTCGAACACATATATTTATTAATATTTGTCTATGCTTTGACATTGTTTATTTCGGAAATAATTTTAAAATCCTTCCAATTGCTATCAGACCGATTTTTCGATTCTAGTCTCTCGTCCAAAAAGTCTATGCCACATGGATTCTTACTTTTGTGGTCAGCGCGAAAACCACCTTGATGACGCATCACTATGTTTTCGTCTTGTAAAAGTCCTTAATGTTTTCACTCGCCATACACAAACATTCATTTTTCACGAATCGATAACTTACAGTGTCATCTTTTTTAAATACAAACACCATGCTGTGTCGGCATCCTGTCTGATGTATTATATTTTACCATTTATTTCGTCAACTTTGTTTCGAAACGTGTCAAACCAAACAATAAAAGCAACATTAATTATTTACCATTCGGAGCATCTGCTCCTGCAGAACAATATTCGTCTATACGAAAATTGTTGCGAAAATTCCTTTGTCCCAAAGAACGGCACAAAGCAATCCTAAACAAAAGAAAAAAAGGTAACAAAATAAGTACTCGACTAGACTGCAAGGATACCTGAAATTGTTTCAGGTTTGTAAGAATCAATTGTTACTATTTCAATTGACTCCATCGACATTCAACTGAATTTATGAGCGGGTTCCATTTCGTTATTTCATTCTTTGCTATCTAATAGACTTTTAACACCATGTTCAGAGTGACACGAAGATGTCCTTTCAATTGTAATCCAGAATCCAAATCTCTTGGATGAATTAAAAAAAGGCAAAACAAACATTATTCTTGAATAAAGCAACACGGACGATTCGTCCTGTATGTCACAGGAAAACGTGAACCCATACACATTTGTTATAATGAAACGAATTTTAGTTTTGAATAGCTCGCTCATACTTCATTTGTGTCGTCGACCGGATTGCAATTCACATAGGGTGCAGCTCTTGTCGCTTAATGGAAATCCTTTGTGATAACATAAATTATCAGAGACTGTAACTATGCACGCGTAGCCAAAAAAATAACATGTAACGAAATTGCCTTCTAGTCGATTAGGGTCCTTGGATCGACTATAGCTTCGGGATACGCTCTGCCGTACGCATCCTTGTGACTATTGCACTTTACAGTATACTTGTTTTTGTAGACGGCTCACTCGTTTTTTATTTAAACTCAAGAAAATGAGTAAAAAAGTCTTCGAATCAGTGGTTTGAAATCATATTTAGGTAAGACGAGTGCATGAGGAAAGGGGAAATAGAGCACCGCGAGTGTGACACAGCGTCGATATTATAGCGACAGTTGTTGAGCTAATCCAAGGGTGCCAAGGGACGCAAATGTTAAATGTGTTATTATGACCACGCTGTCGCTGCTGTTGTGTCACATCATTATAGTGTGCCACTCGATACATGTAAGTGGGTCATATTAAACATCCCTTTGCCTGCGGACTTGATTCCTGGGTGTTGCAGTTTATTCGATTGGGAAAGATACGCATGAAACATGCCAAGCTCTGATCAAACAAAGGCACGTTTCAGCATCAGTTAGCGCGTGTAAATTGCACGCAAAATCAAGCTACTCAGATGTTTCAAAGGACATTAGGGTCGAATTGTATAGTCGAAAGGCAAAGTTATTGGATAGAGGATATGTGCATAGCTATACGCATGTCCTAATGCGGAAAGTCAAATAATGGCTGGGTATAGATGAGATAGTTACTCAATCAACTTGAACAAATAGTATCAGGAAAACCACCACTCCACTGACTTAGCGAACAACTGGTTTCTTCAAACATTTTACACGAGGACCATAATCAGAATAATCTAATATTTCGAAGTCCATTTGATGTTCATGTATTGAAAACGAATTTGAATTTGCAAAATTTTTGGAATTTTTATCAGAAATCAGGACTTCCATAATATACTACTTGTTAAGCACATCGTAACTCAGCTCACCAAGAAGTTGCACGTTTGACATCACTTGTCGAGCATTTTTCTGCGAGGCGCACTTGAAGTCTTCCACTGGCTCGATTGTGTTTTGTTTCAGGGTCGCAACCGTTTCATATTGATTGGAAATGGGCTTGGATAATTATTTAAACCATTTCGAAATTCTTTATTCAAAGCAAAGCATATTACCACGAGATTCTGTTTCAGTTCAGACCATTGACAGACGAAAAAAGCGACGCTTTACGTTGACATTTCTCCATATAGGCATCAAGAAAACTACTCTACCAGTTGAATCTTTCCAGTAGCAACATCCTTATAGTTTCCGTGTCAGATCTTCCGATCAATTCTTGCGCTAATCGCGAGAATCAACAATTGCTAAACCGGCGAGTCTCACAAAAATTGTAGTTCCTTCTCATAACATTATCACTCATCGTAGTTGTTACTATACAAAACCGAATTTCATCAAGAAACTCATTAAGGAAAAGGTCTTTGACTCTCATTCTATTCTACAGTAATCTACACTTACTTTGCAGCATTAATAATTTTTTTTAACACTGTATAATTCACCCCTGAACATATTTAACTTTCCAATATTTTATATACTTTTAAAAACAGTGACACAGGCTCATTTTTTGAGCCTGTGTCACTGTTGAGAACGCATGGATAATCAACATCTAGGACATATTTAAGAGAACAGTCAACATTAATTTGACAAGGGCTTCACGTAACACCCCATTAAATAACTTCTGAACTTAGATTCAACGACAACGGTTTCAAAGATGCATATACTCCGATATGCCTTTTCACCCCCTTTATCCGCCGAGGCCCGAATAAAAGGATGTCATACATTGACAAAATCTACAAAATCAATAGCAGCATGTGAAAGAAAACCTACCGAGGAGCACGACAGTTTCTAAGTGCATAAGGGATGTAAACTATCAATCTAATCAACAACTTACCCTGGCCTCGTACTACTTACTACTCCAACTAGCGAGTGCATGTTCAAACATATTATATGGTTTCCTTCCCAACTTATCCTTAATTACTAAATGGATTTTCAGAAGTTTCAAACATATTTCGACAGGATCGTGAATTGTTGTAGCGTTCGAAGAAATCAAAGTATTTTTAGAGAGTATGCACCATGTTAACATGTACATATTAGTTGGAGACGAGACGATGGTTTTAAGGGTTAAAACTCATGGGAGATAGCGTCTGTATTATGTGGTTAGAAAATCCTTTGGGTGAAATTTCTAGCGTTATCCTACACGTTTTCATGATAAAGAACGCTTCTATATATAATTCAAAAGTGGCTTTCGTGTTAACTAGTTTGTAGAGAACTGTTCTTGAATTATGGAAAAAAATTCAAGGGATTTGTACAAATTATTTAGAACACTTCGGTTTTAAAATGTCGGAAATCGTTTAAAGCTCTAACCTTCTCATTCATTAATTATTTCAGCGAAGGGGTCACAGCTTTCGCAGAGAGTTTTCATAATTCACTCTTAATACCTACAACACTTCCGTCATTCGCTTCAACTTTCGCGCTTGAACAGCAATCTTCAACAATCTTCTTGATGTTAATTAGACACAAACACTGTTCATCCCATTTTCGTTGCTTTCCTTTATCTTGATTATAAATAATTTACGAATAAGTGAAAATGATTGATGACTTCAAAGCATGTCGTTAAACGCATACAACAAAAATCCCTACCAAATTACTTTCCCAACACAGAATCTAATAAACAGAAGAGATGCCAGTGGATCAAGAATAAAAAAGGAAAGAAGGAAAACGGTAAGTCATCTTTTTGATTCACAAAACAAATATTTAGATAATTTGTATCCTCATCCGTCCCCGAATCACATGCAAAAAAGTAACACATGATATGATGGAGAGTGGTGGTATAGGGATGGCCCCAATAAATTTTCTGGTAAACTAACTACTGTCGTATCCTCCTCCCCCTAGATAAAGGAAAGCGAGTGTTGAAAGCGGAACGTGCTTAACATCGAGTTTATTAATCTTCTGTTTAATTTGAATTAAACTTGGCATAGATCGCCACTAAATTATGATGTTGTGTCAGATGTTGAATGCGCATGAAGATGAGAAGTGAAATATTATGAACAGATTTTTAATGCCGATAAATAGAGGAGAGTCGGACGTGAGAAGAAAATTCAAGGAATGAAACATGTGTTGAATGGATGAATGTATGATGACTTTTACACGACTGGGATTTCTACAATGATGGAACGGGCCTGGATGAAACTATTCGATTCTAGATCACCGTCAGTGATCCTATTTCTCATTTAAGCATCCCTTAAATCGTAGCTAGTACACATTCTTCCAGGAAAATTTGCATTGCTTACACTGACCATCACGAAAACTTTTATCTGGAAGATTCCCCTACGATAATATTTTGTACACAGCCTCATTTCGACTATGAATTATGTTCTAATCGGCTTTCACACATATGTGTATCTTTCAACTCTTTCATTAATATAAACATCTAAAGCAACATTGAATTAAAGTTCTCACATGTAAATCATCTTTGTACAACGTCTCCATTACCACTATACTTTCCTCCATCGCCTCTCTTGCAGCTTAGTAATGGACTTACCAATGTGATGAACAAAGTCGGGGTAGCATGACGACCAAGATGTTTCTCAGATATTTGTTTATCGAACGAATTTCATCCTAAAAGTGATTCTCCAAACGTAAATACACCCAATAGTTCATACTAAAGATGCTAACCGATATGAAATATGGGCGGAACGAGAAACTATGTTGGTGGTTATGCACAAATTATACAAAACATGATTATCCTATATGTCTGAATGGCTTTGTTGGGCAACACTGCTATCTACTGCAAAGTATGCTAAACGAATGTGGATAATATTTTCTTTTCAACGCCAAAAACATGAAAGCAGGATGATACGGATGATAGTGATGATGATGATGCTGTTGATGATGACTTTCCTATTTTTCCCTTCTTCTGTACTCGAAACCATAGCTAAGTTCTAAAAGTGCATTTACAAGAGTATTGTAAATGAACTAAAGTAGATGTTCTCCTCTTTGTAAAATATGTGTGATATATGAGGACATAGAAAGGGCTGCATGCGTTTTTGATAACACATATAACAGCTTTAGCATTTTCAGAGAAACCCCCAACGCAGGAAACATAGAAAAGAACATAATTTCAAGTGTTTTTACTGACACTTTTGTATTTTAAAGTGGTTACGGATGAAATTGGTTAGTTAGTGCGTATGAAATGAATAAAAGATTAATGAGATGCACACTTGTATTGTGGAGAGGTTTGGTAGAGTTGAGTTAATTTAATGGAAGCTGCATAAGTGTTGATTCATGCAAATATGACCGTGAACATGGACCATGTCGTGTGTACAATATGAAAACATGGGTGAAATTGTTCATAAAGGATGGCGTGGGAAAATTGTCAGTCATGAAAATTACGCAGCCTGTCACAATTTCTCTCATTTGTTCGGGGTTTGGATATTTTCATCCATTCAATGCATTCCTATTTCCAAAGCAACAATGCCAATACAAGTTCTGCTTTCTATAATTTCACGATATTTTATTTAATTTTTTTTTTCATTTTGCTTGTCATTCGATGATGTTATAGGTTGGATTCCAGCTTCTTAGTAAAACATTAGATTTCATTCGACATAACATCCCGTTGTCTGTAGAGATGTCCTGCTTTGGACTGCTATTAGACAAAAAATTAATTTATCGTAAAAGTCAACAGATGGAACGCCGGACGCCTTTAAGTCAATCCTTGCATTTTACCCTCTGTTAAACAAATTATCTCAGGTAAGCATTCAGAGTGATGTCGTATGTATCAAAGTGTTGATCCAACGCATCATTTAATACCAAGCCTCAACCTGCAACCAATGTGCCAAATACTTGGGAAATAAGCTTCAAATCACACGATACCTTAAAATTATACTTGAGAAGTGTTATTGCCTCTCTTCATATGAGCTACACAAAATCTTCAAAAAAATTCCCTGAAATACAAATTCATTAACTCGCGAATAAGGGCAAAGAGAAATAGGTCTCCGAAACCAGAAATGCAACAAATCCTTACACACAAAGGCTCGTGTGACTTCAATAATGTCTGTCAGGGATACGCCAATCATCAGAGTCAAAGTCATCATTTAATAGCTAAACCAGCACTAAATTTTAACTTTTAATGTAAATAATCGACAACAATGAAATGGTGTGAAAAAAAATTTCAAAAGGACTTTTACACCGGTCAAACAGAACTCTGGGACGACTGAAACCCTTATGATTAACGACTAGGAGATAAGTCAGTATAAAACAATCATAGGCAGTTCCAGTCAATCAAAACGTGGAGCGGAAGAAACGTATATAACGAAATACATATAGGCTAAACTTTAGAAGGGTTGCTCTCCAAGCACTCGCAAATAGTATATGAGTTCTGAGCTTATGGGAGCGCAAATCGATCAGATTTCTTTAAAACCCGTCTGCCTAAATATACCTAATCTGTCAAAAAGATCTGCTGAATAAATTAACCATGCGTATTGTTAACTCTTCTCTGTCAACAAAGCTATCATCCATATTGTTTTTACGCGATTGCATCTTCAGCTACCCTAGAAGGAAAGTTATAAACTACGCTTTTGAGGCCATTTTTAAAACACATTTAATTAATTGTATTTAACCTTTCGAAATTCTTCAAAAATCTCTCTCTGTCTTAACTTTATTTATTCATGTCATACATCTTACGTTCCAAACTAAACACTAAGATTCTCAGTCAGTATTTCTGTTCTGGATCATTCCTCCTCTATATCTAAGGGCTACAATACCCTTCCTAGTTCATCTGGACCGAAATACTGACTGGTTTGTTCGCTTGAAGCCGTTTTCATATTATTTGTTACCTCCTGGACGCTAGAACTCATATTGTTAAGAGTATCTGATATTCAATTTATATTTCAAGTGCTCGTCATATCTTTCAGAACTGAACAATTAGTTCTACCATTTAATTGTAGAGATTTGAAGATATTAGAATACGGTTTGGTGATGAAACAAAGTACTGCGAAAACATTTAAATGAACATTGTTACGTATTCCGAGGTGTAGGCGACATTAAACAAACATTTAAATAATAAATGAATAAATTACACACATTACATTAAACACACGACATTAAATAAATGAATAAATAAATAAAATAACAATTAATTTTGAATATAACAATTAATTGTTTTGGTTAAGTTTTTTTATATGTACCAATATTTTTAAGTTAAAAGAAAATCATACGAGATGAAATAGAAGTATAGAGACTGCCATGGAGACTACCATTGAGACACAGAACCAATAGACGTCAAACAATCAATTCAAGTATCAATAGAAGTATCGAGACATACAACCAATAGAGGACACACTATCAATAGAGGAAGTATCAATAGAAGTATCAAGAAGTATCAATTGAAGTATCAATCGGAGTTTCAATACAAGTCTCAACCAATTGAAGAATCAATCAATAGGATTAAATAGGACTATCAATCAATAGAGGGAGCTCGATCCGAGGAAGCGAAGCAGAACAGGTGAATCCTGAAACCAGTTAAGGTGCAGATTCGTGCTACAGGAAGCACGATTAGAGGTAGCGCAGCAGAACAAGTGAAGTCCCGAAACCAGCTGAAGTGGAGGTTCGTGCTACAGGAAGCACGATTAGAGTCAGCGCAACACAATTGACAGGTGGTCAGAATCAGCGCAGCACAATTGACAGGTGGTCAGAATCAGCTCAGCACAATTCAGAGATGTTCAGAGTCAGCGCAGCACGATTGACAGGTGGTCAGAATCAACGCAGCACAATTCACAGATGCACAATTCACAATTGACATCTTTTGATTTTTGATCCTTTTATTTGAATCTAATATAAAGGAGTAAGATTTTTCTGTGTGTGAGTGTGTGTGTATGTAATATGGAAGAATCAGGGCTTAAATAATGTCCTAACCCCCACGCCCACGCGGTGATCTAGTCGATTCAAAGTAACTTTCTTCGGCGGCCATTATGCGGCCTTTGTATTTTCAAATGACCCTGTCTCTTTAAACTTGTTCCTTTCTTTCGCTGCAGGTGCGACCGATCGGTTGCCCCCCAATATTTATTTTATTATTAATTAATAATTATAATTTTTTTTATGAAAATACATAACATGGCGCCCAACGTGGGGCTGCCCGATTATTATCATTTCAACATTAATTATTAATTATTGATTTATCATTTTATATTTTTTGAAAATACATAACAACGTCATGGTGATATTTGCGGTAAAATAACCTTTTGACCATAGTATATTGTCCAGTTCGTGAAGTATTGCTTTTAAACTACTGTTAAATTACTCATTTGTGATGAATCTAGTCAATCCCAGGTTAATGCTCACCTTTATTGATGCGCATAGCTCCGCGAAACTGGTGATAAACCTCTGAATTTTACAAGAAAGCAAATTTATTCTTTGCAGAAAAAAACACAAATTTCAGCAAAAGTGTTTAGGAATTGCTACGTGAAATCGATGCAATGAGCTACTTTCTGAGCTATGTTCTGAGATGATTTCCAGGTGTTAGTTTTCGGACATTCTTGAACGTCTGCTAACGTTCTTCCGGGTTCTTAAGAGAGCTAAAGGGCTCACGACCACAATGAACACAACTTTGTATTCCTCGTGATTCTGGGTGAAAAACTAAGATGTCTGTTTGGGCTTTGGACATCTATCTCCCACATGACAATTTATGGGGGTATCAAAATTATATCCAATTATAACACGTTGCTTGACCATTATGTGTACGTATTATCACAAAAAATGTAATTTCTTTCCGGCTGTACGACAGAAATATTTCAAGCGTAAATATGAGAGGTACAGGTATGTTCACATCAACTAGAAATAATGGTCGCAATAATGAGTTCTTCCTAACACTACAAAGGATAAAAGAAATCAATCTTCGTTGCAAAAGTGAGTGGAAAAATGATTTCCTTAGAATTTTTCTTCAAGTTACTGACAATTTCAAGCAATGCAATTTGAAATGAAAATTACAAAATTTAATTTGATCGAACAGAAATTGGGAATCAAATGGGTGGCAATGAAAGTTGATGGACTATATTTTATATAATATAGCCCAATAAAAGCCTGCATGGATTGAAACATGTCAAAACGTAGCAGTTTTTTCTATAACAAGTGTACAATGCATTTTCTACGTTCTTTTCTACGATGCATGGTCTTTTCTTTTTTTTTGACATTTTTTAAATTTAAAAGTTTGCTTTTGAAACCACATGGCAAATCTGATTTCTTTCACAAATCAATTATTTAATCATCAAAAGATATTAATTCATCAAAACATGAAATGTTCATTTTACATATCTTACATATTAACTGATTACATTCAACTGAACTGATTCCATTTAGCACTCAACATCGCGTGTTCTTCTAATCAATCTTCTCAAACGATATCTTCAACACGTGACTCCTTAACTTCATGGGGCGCACGGCAGCACACATTCTCAACAATGGTCTCCAGGAAACTACGTCATGACACGCTATCATAGTGAAAATTTATGATTGAAATGCTTCGTTCTTGCATTTTGCAACATTCAGAACTCCAATCCTGGTTCGTCTGATCCGCTGCATCGTCGCTAAGCAAAAGAATAAGAACTTCAACGGGAATGAAAATTGTGGAAACGCATCTTAGACAATCACGAAAGTGGTGAACACGTGTCAAGACGGGATATACGATTTGTCAAAAAGACGCCCTCTTAGCGAACGCGAATAAGGACAAATAGAGAAATCGTTGGAATTTGTTCAATACCCTATAACATTGTCGTATGAATTGAAAACTAAAGAAAAATTTATAACCAAAGTATTGACAGTTTTACAACATTTTTGGCTGCGGGGGTGGTGACTGCAAGCGAACGTTTGTTCCTGTGTGCAACAACACGATTGTTAACACCCTGGGGGCAATTACGTCCTCGTGGATAAGTTCATGCTTATGTGCGTTATTTTTTTCGTTATGAATGTTAGTGCGTTGCGTCTAAACTAAACTACTTAATCCCATTTAAAATTCGATTTTGACTTCATTTTTCATTCAACACAAAGGACGCCACTTCAAAGTGATGAAATATATTATGGTTAGAGTACATGAAGGGTCGGAGAACTTAAAGGTAAACGGCTGGGGGCGCCTGAGGAATACTTCGATGAATATTTATTTATTAGTTTTTCATTTGCTGCTTTCACTCCGAGTTTGAAATTGTCTAAGAAAAGAGAGTCGAGAGACGATAAGAATAAAGACACCATAAATGTTGTTTTTTCTTCAACAACCATTAGAACATGCAACGTAATTTGCAAATAGTTTGTGGATTCAATAATCATTCTCTCAACATATACATATATATAGTGCAATTATTTTTATTATAATAATTTCACATTCCCATCAAACGAAAATTCAATTATCTCCATAAACCAGTCACTAAATACTCGTAATAGTCAAAAATTTGGTAACGGCCTGACATTTCAACTTGCAAATATTCCATTTATCCCATTTTCATATCAAGACAGCATACATATCTCCATAATATCAACTAGTACTTAACAATGTCATACCAAAGGTTATAGTTCGTTCTTGTTCAACTTTTGATCCTTTAATGTGCCAAAGCTAGAAGCTACGATGGGGAAAGCTATGTAAGAATCTCCACCTCTTTCTTCATCTTCTTGTAGAGTGCACAAATAATAATGCAAATAAAGAATCTTATGGTTCATTTAACGTGTTTGCAAACCATGAAATAGCTTTGGCCTATTTGACGAGAGACAGATATTTACATCTTCCTTTTGCCTCTCAACTTCCTGCGTGTCTTTTACTCGGCACTTGAACTATTGTACTATACATACCACGATGATGTTCATGCTTTTTTTCAAACGTAAGATATCTTAAGGAAGAAGCATTAGAGATAAAGGAGACATCATCCTTTCGCAATGGTCCCATTGCTTTGCTTCCGATTTATATGCAAATTTTGTGGTATAGTGACTGGAATAGTAAATACTGTACGGGTTGTATGTATGGATGTCCTGAAAAAAAGTACATAAACATTTTCTATTTCCCTTCGCTTGGAACGGACACTATTGACAAATAACAGTCGTCAGTTGAAGTTAATATGGACATGGTATAGTTTAGGGTAGCATGCATTCAATGAATCAAAGCTAAATTGATTTATTCAGAAACTGAGTTGAATGCAATGAACAATTAGAAATCAAGTGTGTAAACTGTTGATTAGCGTCAATGGTTAGTTATAATACTTTTAAATTTGGAGGGCAATAGTCTTACAATTTGCAGAAGAAATAGCCTTTTCATTTGTAATATATTTTTTTGTTAAGTGTACGAGTGATTTATGCAGTTATATCGAAAGAACTATGCTACTAACACAGAGTTCTTACGTGTTCCACCTTGATGTATGTGTCTAACTTTCTGACAGAGAATTATTTCAAGAATCTTTTCTGACAACAGGCGGAAACGTTTTGATTGACTCAAACATACATACAAACTTATCTGCTTCAATATATTGTGTATAGTGGCAAACAATATTTTGAAAAATTTTTGAATGTGTGCGAAATTTTATTTAGATTTCCCATATGGGACATCTTTCAACTGTACATCATAAGTCCTTGATCCCATTCCGGCAGTAGGTAGCATTTTTGAAATCTCATTATCTCAACCATAAAATTAAAGTTGAAATTGTATTTAAGTTTTCAAACAAAAATGGTAAGATAAATATGGAAATTTGATCTTTAAAATCGCGCAGTGGAGGTTCATTGGAAAATGAGCAGAATTTATGAAAAATATGGTCTCACAGAACAAGCATGTCACCATTGGTTTCAGCGCTGTCGTAATGGAGATAATGTGATACAAGGAGATGATAGGTTGACCATCGCGCAAATGGCGGGGATGAATAACCACCGAAGAACTACTATAGAAAAATGAGCCCATACACTGGGATATGCGTTATAGTTGAATGCTTGGGTACCCCACGAGCTCTCACAAAGAAACAAGGAAGACAGACCGGTCTGCTGCCCCTTTCCGTGCTTAAAAACCATTATTTTTAACTCATCAGCTTTCGCATATGAGTAGAATCTGAAAAAAATATTCATTTAAAGCTTTAAAAATCCTTTGCTGGGAACCATTCTCTGACAAAGATCGAACAGCATTTATGTCAATCAACCAACTCAAGGGAAGGGAGCTAGATAACGGCTTATAAATCAATTATTCCTTTTATGACTTATAAGATAATTAGATCGTAAAATCAGACCGCAGATTGTTCTTAAATATGCAATCGAAAAATAGTGCAAGTTCTGAAAGTTCTCTTTCCTGCCATAATAAAAATAAAGTGTAGAATATGAGCACGCGCGAAAAAATGGCATAAGGTCCATGATGTATTAGTTCATTTAAAATATATTTGGGTCTGTTTCGGAAAATTTTCTGCTATATTTCACAATCAAACCGTGCACGGATCCTGACTCTGTGCTTGAAAAATATCTGAACGAAGCAAGAGACATATGGACCGCATGCTCCATCAGTCACCTTTGGTTATGGTTTAGTGGAGGCCATGGTGAGACTGATTTTTGACACAACCGTTCAGAGAGCACTTGTGTTTTCACTCCTCCATGCAGATAGTGGGTATAGTTCCCTCATTGCAAGAATTGAAAAAAAAAATTTATTTCACACAATTTATATTTTAATAAGTTTTTTTTTTTAAAATCTTGGTCTAAATATCTGCTTATTCCTTAGTTAGTAAACTGGTTTAAATTTTTTTCTACCTTAACAAATCAATAATGCTTTGGTGTGCATAAAAATCTTCAATCTCTATCTGATGATAAATATCACGCCTACTTCAAACACTCAAGTGTGTGCACTTACCACATATTGAGGTATGACGTGTTGTGGCACATGTTGTGAAAGAAAACTCATTTATTCAAGAAAACTTAAAAAACAATAACGGACCACCAGATGAGGCTCGATTGGCTTTAGTACAAAGATATGTAGTTTAATGCTTTCACACAAGTGTGCTTCTGAGATTTTTTTATCAGTTGGTTAGAACAAAACGCTCAACATGATCTTCAAGGAGCAGTAGCAGTACAAAGCAAGAATGTTTATCCATCTCTGTACCACTTACTGCTGCAACAGCACATCACGACGTCAATATGTTTAGAGACTTTTCGAAATAACAAAAGACACTTTTCAGACTTTATGACGATATATTACTAAAGTGGAACGTTATAGGCTCAATTTCATATCATAAATAAACACTCAACAGAGTCGCGGTTCCACCGAGAGTCTTTAAGTGTTTCATGCAATGAGTGAATATGGATTATGTTTACAATTTTTTCTTAGCCTTCTACTTAGTCGGCCGTCCAGTACATTTCGCTCGAGAAAACGAGAGATTGTGTAATATGCTTAGCATGTACTTTACAAGTTCTGTGGACAAAGATATCAAAATGAGTACAGAACACTTCAACATAAGTAGATTTTGTTTAATGACTTTCTAATATCGTTTCATGACAGATATACTCCTATTGGGAAGTGTTATGTTGTGTATTTTCAATTTCGTTGCATTGCTTTTGTATCATTTTGCGATTTAGTTTACTGGCGAAGTTACATGGAAATTTAAATAAGGACACTATACATTGACTGTATGTAATTCTTCGGTTTTCAGCACTTAAGTGAACATAGATCATTCTTATAAAATAATCAATGTCTTCTTAAGACATTATCAGCATTCGATCTGACTAACAAGCGCGTTAGGTAATAAATTGTCTCTATAAAAAGGATCCAAAAGAATTTCAACTCCATCAACCGCATTGAAACCAATTTTTATCAACAAATGCAACACTATAATGAATGAAGGACCTTTCGTATAGCTTAGCTACTCAACCCCTATTAAGGCGATAACATAAAACGAATGAGAAAATTAAATGAAAGATAATTTCAAAAATATGTTGAAGTCGATGAAATCGTGACCTTCTTTGGTCACAATCGGATAAAGAACGTGAAGGATAGATCGTTCGAATTGGAGACAAGATGCAACAGGACAACCCAAAATAACATACGCGTAAATTCAATGCTGAATACACCTTGGACGATAGTAACAAAAAAATTATAAATGACCTCATCAATAAAAGTGTCCATTGGATATCACACTACCATTCATTGTCTCGAGTTCACAAGTTGTGCGCTTGAATTGCAGGATCCTTAGATAGAAAAAAAAGGTTAAAATATTTTAAGTGTTAAATATATGAGATACTCTATTGTGAGTGGCTTTCATTCGTTACTAGTTTTTAAGTCATTTAAACCGACAAAGGAATAAACCTGAAATACTCGTTTTTTTTTGTTGCTTCTACGTAGTTTCGAATGAAGACGGTCTAGAAAAAATTGAGATCACAGGTAGCTTGTGAAATGTGTGGAAAATTATTTTATCTGTTAGCGCTACCTGAATATAATTCAAAGTAAATAACTGATGCCTTTGTGACTGTAAGGATCATATAAGTGTCATTAATTCTGTCCTAATTGAATAAGTTGGTCGATAAATCAATAGATTATTGTCATCAGTTATAAGCCGCAAAGAGAACAGGACAAATAACAGCGTGAAATAAAGTAGTAGATTTTATAGTGTCAACTAGTAACTCAATCTTTACTTCACCTTACTTTACTTACTTCTTTACTTACTTACTTTACTTCACAAGTTTTAAAATGCACTACGTGAGCCACTATATGCAGTCATGCCACAATGTCAACTCTTAATCACGGATGGCAGCAGTCGGGCGCCAAAGCAAAATTTTCATACCACAAGATTGAGCGAACTACTCATTATCTACACATTGATGAATAACAAGTTGATTCGCATTGATAC
Source organism: Stratiomys singularior (assembly GCA_954870665.1). Lineage (NCBI taxonomy): Eukaryota > Metazoa > Arthropoda > Insecta > Diptera > Stratiomyidae > Stratiomys > Stratiomys singularior. Next base: position 107,886,533 of record OX940879.1, on the reverse strand, counting down.
ACACAGTTTTAAGGGATATTTTTTCAATATTCGAAACAGGATAAGAAATTCCCAGAATTAACTCTGGGAGAAGTAAAGGCCGTTATTCCCAATTAATAAGAAGAGAAACTGATGAGTGACCTACCGAACTTCTCTAGAAACAAGAAACGAAGCTATGAGATACATTTTTTACAAAGTATGTTTTATTGAAGTACCATCGATGATAATGGTAACAGATGAAATCAAAATATCACAGAAGTTTTGTTTTCCTAAAGAATTTTATTCATTAATCCATAATCTTTGTAATAACAAATAAAGATAATAATTCTATCGCTGCAAAGATTTGAGCAATCTGTGGGGAATATATAGGAGCAAATCGCCGGGATGGCCTTTTAAACTGTCAGTTATTCTTATAAACGCCTGCTCCACGCCTGGAATACACAGTATGACGGAAAAGTTCCCGAACTTTTGAAATAAAAAATCGAAAATTACATCTAAAGAAATTTATTCCAGTTGACTTTAAACATAGTCCCCTTCCCTAGATATACACTCATTTGAGCGCTCCATGAGTGATTCCAAGGCACGCGGGTACTCCTCTGAAGTTATCGCTGTGAGACGCTCAGTCCAAGCCGCTTGAATGCTCGGTACATCTTCAAAAAATCGTCCATTCAAGGCTATTTTTAGCTTGGAAATTAAGAAAAAGTCGGCTGGAGCCAGATCAAGCGAATATGTGGCGTGATTGATGCGTGGGATCTGATTTTTGGCGAGATAACGCTTCATAATGTTCGAAGAATGAGCAGACGCATTTTTATCCAGCAAACTCCACGATCCCGGTTCCTTGTACTCGGGCCTGATGCGATTAATCCGGCGCTTCAGACGTTTTAACACCTCTACGTAATACGCAGCATTCATTGTGGTGTTTGGGGGCACAAATTCTTTGTGTATCAGGCCTTTGGAGTCGAAGTCATCTTCTAACGACTCTCTACCCTTCTTGAACCCACTGAACCACGTGCAAACAGTTGTACGCGACACTACACCTTCACCGTAAGCCGAATCGATCATTTTTTTCGTTTCCGTGAAAGTTTTTGTAAGTTTATAGCAGAATTTAATTGCGGCACGATGTTCAAATTTCGCATCCATCGTAGAGCTTGCACTGGGCTACTAAACACATGTTCACTCAAGCAAGTCTATCTCGGCAACTAATGAACGGATACTGGTGAACAAATTCTCAGACACTCCAGAGGGATGTTGCAAAACAGTACCGGTGTCGTTCAAGAGGTCACGCCACTTGTACAAGCGCTACAAAATAAGTTCTGGAACTTTTCTGACATACTGTGTTGGCTTAAGGAATCAAAGACCAGTGTTGACTTTATTCAGTCTGTTTAGGCGAACTTCATGTAATGTAGCTTGATATATTGTTGTTTGCTTAACAATAAGTAGTTGATTAATAGACTTTGTTTTATTTCAATTCTTGCCTAAGCAATCCTGATTACTTGCATATCTCCTACATGCATTATGTTCCCTAATTGCAACATACTATGGTTCATTGATAAAAAGTTTATTATAATAAGTAGATATTTTTAATTAATTTTTAAGTAAAACGTGGTTAAAACCCTCTCTGAAATATTTGATTAAGGGTTAAACTATTTCAAATTATGTCATTCGTTTGAATCCTAAGTCTGTATTGTCTCTAATACTTGAAGGTGGATAATCATGAAGACCGCATTCATGTTTGAAATCGCTTCCCTTGATTGCTTCTAAAAATTTTAAGCGTGTGCCATTAATACCAGCATCTTGAATCAAGTAACCGGAAAAGGATACACATCATAAAGTATAATCAAACATAAAAGATCTTCGTTTGAGTCCGAGTCCTCCCATCATAATAATATATTCCAGTGAATGGAAACGTAATCATTACCAATAGATTTCATTTGAACAGCCACAGGTCTGATACATAAACTTTAGATATGTGTGTTCCTCAGTCCTTTGTTGTAAGTTCGGAGCTTAATACCTAAATTCATTGTGTGTGATAGCATTCGAAAGCTTACCGTTCAAATAGTCTGGCCTAACATATTACCATGTTAGCTACATTAATACAATGGAATATGAGATTCCTTTTCAAATGCATTCATGGCTAAAATTAAGCATGTGCCTGTATTCAATTTGGAATTTTCCTATGAATAGGTATTCGTAATCATAGGTTTAAAGTCCCCTCGAAATAGTCCTTCTCTTATCTGGTTGTTTGCAGCTGTGAATGTGGAACATTTCAAGTTCAATGTATTTCGATAGTTTATCGAATTATCGACGGATCTAGATCAATGGCAAGAAAATCGACGGAAAACCAATGCTAGAACAGATTTTTAGTATTTAACAATAAACTTCTGATTTAAAAATCCGTCAGATGAAACATTGCATCAAAATGTTTACAAATTGTGGTAGTATTTAGTTATTCAATTTTTCATTAGCACTTCTCTTACCGATAGTAAAGCAGTCAAGCTCCGCCCGGCAATCTTCCTTAATTTTTATTTAATTTTGTTTCACGCTGCAAATATTCATTGTATATTAGTTGGTTGGAACTATTTCATCATGTGGATAGTTTAAACAGTAATATACTTGTTCTCCATACTGCTTGTTCGAACAAGCGTCTTAACAGGCGCTTACCTTAGATACACACAGTTTTAAACTTAACATCTTATACTTTGAGTAACGTTTCTGCACCTTCTCCAACGAGCAAGGTAAAAACGGGAGCAGAAAACTTTGTCTTGTAGCAATCTTGGAGAGAAGAAATTGTTTGTGTATTCGATCCAAAGGAGAGTCAAGGGAGCAAGATACAGTAAAACACTTGGAGTATGATGTTAGATTTTTTTCGCTTTCACCACAGAACTTTATTACGTTTCTAATTCTTTTTTGTTTTCATTCCCACAATTGCTACTTTTTTATAATAACATACGAATAAAGGATAGCAAATACATGAAGAACAAAATATGGCGTTACTCGTACAATGAGTAAACGTTTTGATGCAGTTATAGGGTACACTATAAAGTTAAGAAGTTTTAATGAAAAGCTTACGTTGAGTTTTAATTTTGTTCATTTATATGGTAGGCAAAAGTTGTAGCGTTTCATTAATATTTTCAATATTATTTAGACGGATCATATTTCACGCGCAGATATAAAGTTCACAGTGAAAATAGTAACTAATCGTTGCAGGTAATCGAACATATTTATGGCTAGATTATTTATAGCAACGAAATTTCATGGAGTTGCTAGGATACTCATTCTGCTATGAATGTGTTTGTTACTTTAGTAAATGATACTCAAGCTCATTGTGAGCTCACTCTAGCTCAAGTCAATACCTGCCGTAGAATTGGAATTGAAACCAAAATTAAAATGATTTATGTTTAGGAAGGATATAGAAATTAATCAACTTGTACTTTTATATTCCTTGGGTGGACTTTGTGGGGCATACTCACCATCCCAACCCATTATCAACTTATGCTCAGATTTATTCAACTTCATACCAAGCTTCTAGAGCTTGCTTTATGCTTTATTTATCTTTTATTCCGTTTGGAATACACATTAAAAATATTTCAAATTTTTGTAAAATCTCTAAATTCGCATGCCTTTGTCAGCGATTATAAAATGATAATGATTTTTAACTTTAAATATGTTTTCCATGCCATTAAAATATGTTGCCAATTCAAAAATATGCTACTTGAAAATTAGTACAAAGAAGGGAATAAAATCCAGACGTCGTCGAATAATAAAGCACATTTTTTCAAAAGCATTTCAGAAGCATTTTCAAAATGCTTCTGCTCCCACCTGCTCCAAGTTAATGTTTTTTTTTTTTTTCAAAAATTACATTAGCTTGGAGCAGCTTGGTTAGTCTGATGACTATGAGATTTGATGATTGAGAGTTAGGCTCGAAGTATTTGATATTAAAAGGAGTAACCTCCAATTCGGCCCCGAGTTTCCGAGCATTTTTCGCAAACGTACGACCATATTCTAAATATTGCCTCCTTTGTCATCGAAAATATGAAAGTCAAATTTAAAGAGAGTGATTATTTCAACAACATCAGTCATAAGGTACCTGTGCATGTCACATTAAGGTCAGAACTGCTACTGGGCGGAGGATCAAGGTGGGATTACTGTCAAGCATATCAAATTGTCTGCCTCCACAAAAAAATACAGCTCCTCAGACATATCAAAAGTGTTAACTGAGAAAAGAATCAATGGCAAATAAAATACAACCGCAAGCTATATACTTCAGTTAGAAGCATCTGGTTAAGTTTAAAGATTCTTTATTAATTGTATGACAATTGTGTTGAATCCCAAGTTTAGTGCTCTAAATTTCACATCAATTTCACCCAAGATTCCTAACTCTGGAATAATTCGGAAATAATTTGTCCAGTAAAATGGATAAAACAAGAGGAATTTTCCTATACTCTTCTTTAAACTTGATAAAACCCTATAGGAAATATGCTTAGAGCTGCTTACCGAGTGTCTTAAAAGTACCACTATTACTTCCGGTTAAGGACGAATCAAATTCTTCAAGTTTTTGTATTTCGCTTTGCAGTAGAGAATGCCTGGGTACATGGGTAAATGATGTTTACGCATCTAGTGAGTAAATTTTCGCAACGTACGATCCAAAGTTTCTTGATGGAGTTAATGTTAGCGAGAGGAGACTTATATTGGACTATAAGAGATCAAATCCTACAGACGTGTTTATTTTTATTACCTTCTAAATGGCCTTTATAGTTTCAACAGATTTTGATATTTATTCACATAGAAATACATAATAGTTTCCTAATTGAAAAATTAAGGAGCTATGCTTAATATCATACATTAATTTATGTAAATAAATTCAAATGAAAGACATACATTAGGCATCTTTCACGAACACTGAACACTATCTTAAAATGCAGAAGTAAACAATTTAGATGTGACATTGATACTGGTCCCTTTTTTATTATAATCAATACTTACCTGCCGATAAATTGCCTAAATATAAGAGACCTATTTACCTACAAATCAAAGGGAAACATTCGCATCTGTAAACATATCTCACAAATGGAAATCTTACTGACTTTCACTTTCGACATTATATTACATTCAGTTTCTCACTGCTCCGAAAACCAGTCTGTATTTTTGCTACCATGTATTGTCATTTCGTCTTATCACAAAATAAACTAGGAAGCGATTCGATTTAAATGCAAATCAATTCGTAAATTGTTCTCAATGCAAAACGAAGCAACAAGAATGTAAAGAAAGGAAGAAAATGAAAGTGAAAAACAGCAACAACATCAACAACAAAAATAGAAAAGCGAAAAAAGTCCTTTTATTCAAAATAAATAGTCGATAACAATGCTTGGTGCTACATTTTCCACTCGTCGTCTCAGTTTTGGGCGGCAAGTTTCTTACTTTTTCGGAAATGAAGATTTGCGAATGAAACGGGGAAAGGGATACAGAATATAATTCGATTTAATGATCTCATTACCTTTTTGAATTGCTTTCTAGGGATGCCATTTAATCGATTCCCACGAGTATGATTATAAGTCTTCTCGGTAATACATTTTTTTTTTGGCAATCGCTCAGACGGATCGCATTAATATGTTTACATGAAGTTTGTTGGCTTTTGTGCGAACTTCGAGTCTTGAAAATATAATGAAGAATCTCAATTTGAATTTATGTTGCAGCGAGTAGCAACTGAATTATGCTATTTGAATCTATTGGGCATTTCTTTCAATTTCACGTTCAAGAATTATAAGTTCAAATTCGATAAATTTTTCATTACCTCATAGTGACATCAGATTTAGAATATTTATTTTGAACCATATTGTCCGTTGACTGAAAATTCATCATTTTCAAATCAAAATTCAATTCTGTATCGCCTTGAAAGAATGTTAAAATATCCATTAAATCGAATCTGAATTTGAAATTGTCAAAAATTCGATATTTAAATTGACCCCATATTCTCATACTATTTCTGACACACATGGCAAAATTTAGACCAACCGCTTTATATTTAATCTTATCACAAATGAAGACTTGACTGCTATCTATTAAATGATATACAAAAAATAAAATCTTCCTAATTCCCTCAAATCAAAGCTACAATCAATATAAAAACAACTATCGTTGCCGTACACTCAAAAAATGGTTTAAGTTGCTTTCCCCATCATTGCAACATCAGATTACGTGTCTCTTTTCAAATACAAAGTTTTTTTATCGATCAATCATACATTAGTAGGTTTATCGTTATCAAAAATATTTTCTAATACTGCAAGCTTGAATTTTTTACTCTAACTTTACTCTAAAAAAGCGGGGAAAATGTTGTTGTTTTTTTTGGGGGGGGGGGGGGTGAATAAAATCTTAATCAAAACTGTAATTAATACGTGGCAGTCCCAAAAATTTAGTTAGTTTCGGTTCGTGATACTTATGACAAAAGATAATGCCATATCAGTGTGAAAAATTGAGCAACATAAACCACATAGAAAAGGGCCAGTTCAGACTCTGGAAAATGTTAATTATGAATGATATCAATTGCAAATTAACGATTGAGACCTAATCGATTTACGCGATACATCTATGTCAGCCGGTATGATTTGTGACGCATCACGACATGATAATCTAAAAGAAATAATATTAACTTTCAATCTAGAATGACCTTACACATTAAATTATAACAAAAATCATGTTATATAAAACTTCAATAATAAAAAATTACATAACAATGTTTCTAATAAACATAGCAAATTATTTGCAAGGTTTATTGCTTACAGTCGGTATCGAGAACAAGAGATCACCCTTAAAAAGTTCAATAATCGTGATCAAAGCTAACCACAATTTTTCCCCGAACACTTTACTAACTAAACTCGTGTTTCACACAAAATATCCAATTTCGCTCAATTAAACTGGAGTCCTCTAACCAATACCAATCCCATAGTCATTAATTTCCAGACAAATGGGTTCTAAGTTCTAGAAGTTTAACCGACTAAATTGGCCATTCGAGGATAATCAAAGTTCATACCAATTTATTTTGGATGAAAATGTTTACTTTACTCTTTTTTTATCGTGCTATCCCATCTAGGATATTTTCCTCTTGCTTTTTACTCATCCATTTAATTTCCATACACATCGAAGTTGTTTATATTGTTAGAATGTAATTTATCTACAGCTAATTGCCTTTTGCCTAGAAATTGATGCTCAATTAAATTATTGATCCTCGTAATAGTTAGTACTGCAGCAGTCTGAGGTTATTCGTATATAACGAATTCTATAAAATGATTAAGTGTCAATATTCTAATAAATTTGAAATAATTCAGTTAAATGTTTATTAAAAGATATATCTTAAACGTGCTCGTAGTGTGTTGGGTGTCCTTAATCAGAAATTAAAATTATATAAGGGAACTATGAAACTATAAAAGAGTGTATTTTAGATAACTTTGGGTTGTGATTCAACAATTATAGGTAGTCATCGTGTTCAAATCAAACAGTATCTTAATAGAATTCAGGATTTTATTCTTAAGTTTCCTTTTTATCACAGACAACCCCGACAGAAATGTCGTTAAAATTGTTCACAAATGAGCTGGATGAGTAACTATTAAGTATTTATTCAATAACAATGATTCAGTGAAATCGATGAAACGTTGTTTTATATATATATTCATTAAAATTTGAAAATAAAATCAGCTCGACAATGCTTTACTATACATAACAGCAACTACACAGTCGAAAAATTGGAGGATTGCTTAGAAATTACAACGTGTTCAACGTATTTTCGCTATTTATTCGCAAACATTTTAACACCCAATTTAGCTTTCCTTGTAGCTGCATACCTTCAATTAATTACCATAAAGAGTGAATACAAAAGTCTACACTTTTAGCAGAAGCAAACGAGAACATTCGAGCATTGAATGAAAATGCACCAGGAAACTATTTTCAGCAAACAGGCGAACAGATCTCTAGAGGCCACTCACGTATCGAGATCAACCATTCAGGGACACATTCGGTCCACCAACAGCGGTCGGCAAGCCTCTACACAATCCAAGAAACCTCTACTATCCGATAAGAACATGAGACACCGGCTGAATTTCTACCAAAATCGCAAAAAACTCGGATATGCTGATGTCAATGCGCTAAATTCAGCGGTATTTAATCCAATTGAAAGGATAAGACTGTGAGACCCGCAAATATTCTTATGATAAAGACTCCGATAGTTTACTTAAAAATCATGGTAGCTCGCGGAGTGAACAATTGCGGAAATAACCAACTTAGCTTTAGCTTTGTTCAGCAAGGAGTGTCTATTAAATATGAGAATATTACAGGGAAAATATTCTCCCTGTTTCAGTGCAATACCTTACTAGTCGTCAAAATTTCAGCAACGGAGAGGAAGTGATGTTGATGCAAGATGGGGGCAATGATGCGCATACTGCTTTGAAAACTTATGAGACGATTTGTGAGTATTTTTCAAATGACTGGATTAATTGGCCTGGTAGTTACCCTGAAATCCACACCGATGTATTGTCTTTATTCTTTAGGGATCCAAGGCCAAAAAAAGGCAAAAACTGATCGGATGACTTCAAGTTGAGTGAGACGCAATTTTTGCAGACTACCTAGGAGATGTTTCAGAAAACGACGTATAGAGTGTATAGAAACTAAAGGAGGACCTAATTCATACTATTTATTTGTTATATATAGATATAAGCCAAAATTAAGTAATATATTTTCTTTCATTTTTTTACACAAGTACTATAGTCAAGTACTATGGTGTAAATCGTTTTTCTATCAGACGATATCAAGCAACGAAATCAGTCCCTCAGAATACACCCATCAAGAGAAAATATCTGTTGAAAAATGCACTCGTTGACAAATGCATTGAATCGGCTTGATACGATAGCAACTAGAACTACACGTAGGCAATCCTTGGAATCCTGGCTAGAATTACTCATAAATATATATCAAACAATCCAAATTTACCAATTAGTTCTATAGAATTTGACATGAAACAAAGTATTTAGATGTGCAAAGAATGATGAGTACTGAGTACCAAATAAAATAGAATACATTCATCCGATTAATTGCAGCAGCTAACAATGAAATGAAAAGCCTTAAATTTCCTACTAAAATTAATCAAAATGTATGTGATGTATGTATGTAATGTATGAAATCTATTGAAAATTAATTACAAAAACGTGGGAAGGTAATTTCGTAATTTCTTTAAGAATGGTAAAATTGGTAAAAAATGGTAAATTTAAGGTAATTTCTTTAAGACAATCAAGAATATTTTATTGTTTAAAAACTCCACAAAAATCGATTTGTGGTAAGATCAATCAACTTTCCGGCATAAGCACTTGCCACGTTTCTAATAATTTAGTGCAATTTTAACACGTTTATCAACCTTGCCAATATTATTGGCCAATGATGTATCATATGGAGGTCATTAACACTGTTACCTAGGCTAACATTTTCAAAACGACTACCCCAGTTCCTGCAAATAAAAATTGAACTCTCAGTAAATCAAATCAGTGACAATCATATTTTCAGCAAGACGAAAAAAAAACCAAGAACATGCCAATGTAGTGAATTCGAACAAAAATTCGTTTCATATTTTCGTTATCGCTAATGTTACCAAGTAATGGGACAAACATTTTTAACGTAGCAAATTTGGTCACACGATTTATCTGGAGCATAAAAAACCCCGAATCCATGCTGTTCCTTTTTGGTCTTCCCGTACAGAAATAGTACGGCATAAAGGTGCGGTAAAATTATTTCTGCACTTATGTTTAAAATAAAGTTTCAAAAAAAGAAACTTAGATAACAGCTAAAACGAATTGAAAAGTTAAGATAAAAATCAAAAGACACGAGGAAAGCGATAAGAACCACGTCGTCGACACCGAAGACGATCAAAACGACAACAGCAACGACGACAACGATAACGCAAGGTGCCTACGTCAAAATTGACACGATTCACGTTTTGCCATATGTACGTAGGCTTACTTCAAAATCATCTCGTTTGGCGTCAAGTTTTGTAGGCGCAAGGCTTTGCATCTTATATTTAAAGTAGGATTAGTGAGGACCAGCAAATTTAAGCCACGGGATGTGGAGAAGTAGTCATGTTTCATTGATGTTGCTTTCGTCATGTGGACATAGTGCATATGCTTACCGCTAAGCCGGTTTTATCAATGTTCATCATGTCTGAAGCACATTCCTGCCGGACTTACTTGAAAGGATTAAATCAGTGCAAGCTCCTTGCGTTGAATTATTGTCTGAGTACGGAGCACTTAAGCCAAACGAACAAACTGCTTTAAAATTATAGTTTTCTTTCGTTCGGATTAAGTAATCCGCCTCCCACTCTAAAGCTCAACAGATCCTTGATGACAAAATCCATCTCAGGACCAGTTTGAAAAACTTTTCTTACACCACCGCATTTACCTCTGCCCTGAACTTTATCAATGCACCGAAAAAGATTCTCTCTAACAAACCGGACAACTCTAATAAGATTCGTTATACTTCGATTTTCACTCTACACGGTTAACTTTGAGACTGAACTAATTACAATTTTTAATTGTTTGGAGACGACAACGTGCCTTAAACCGAAATAATGTTTTCTTATCAAACTCTTGATGGGAGTTGTTACCTTGTGCGCCCCCTTTTATGTATGTACAATACAATGATTTTGTTTCATTCTCTACTGTGTTCAGTCCATACAGTACTAAAAACCCATAGGCAAAAAAAAAATTAAGAAAAAAAGGTGATAAAATGGAAGAAAAGCGCCAAACATGCGACGAGTAACCGGGAAAAATACACCGACGACAGGTTCATATATAACCTGCCACCTGTAGGACATATATTTGTATTATTGGCTGATAAACGCCAACCAAGAATCTTTATGTACTTTTTAATATGTTGAAACATGAAATAATTTTTCAACGATCATTTTCACGGCAATATATAAACATGTGTGCACAAGTGTATGCAATTCAGGTGGAGAGGTGTTAGATGTTAACACAGCCGTAAAGAGTATCAATGTTTGCAGTCTATTATTGGCATGAGTTTCAATGTGCTCCGGAACAGCGAGCCTAGTCGCGACACTTTTCAACTTCAGGCATTCAACACTGCTAGAATATGATGAATTTTACCATTCCACTAGTAGCCAAGCAATATTCGTTACATATTTAGTACTCTTTATTGGTCAGGAGTGCTCACAGTAAGCTGCCTTCTTTTTATCGCGACCAGTTCGATGGCTTAAATAAATGTTAGTTACGCTGCAAACGTACACAGCCTTACATCTTCTTATCAATGAATAGTTTTAGTAGTACTTTTTTTGCAATAACAATACTTATTCGAGTTCTACGATCGGAACGATAAGAACTGCCGGGTAATTACATATGTGGATGGTCGACTTCAAGAAAAAAACCAGCATTTGCATACAATTCGTTCCGATTGTTGCATAAAAAGTGCAAGCAAAACAAACTCATAAGGCAGAAAGAGGTGACAGCTTGCATCGGCTCTCACTAAATTATTAAATCGCCCAAAAATAGTTAATTTTGAGACCCCACCCCTCTTAACTCGGATACAAATTGCTAGACGCTTAGAGCGTTTATTGTGAGCATTAAAACTTATCATTGATTTCGGAAAATTTCATTATTCTATCAGTTACAGTATCTATCAATTTTCGTGAAAGGATATATTCAGTAAAAATTTACATGTATCGATTTTCGTTGTAAAATTCACGACTTTTCATTGTAGCGAGTTACAATAGGACTTCTTTTCAAACAAATATTTAAAAGAAACTATAAACAAATCAGAATATGTCCCAGTCATGCCCGGGATTAGGTCATCTTCAATGGACTTTGTCTTTCTCAATCGCCTAGAATTCGATGTCATTAAATTTAAGCTGTTTTGCAATCTGCAACCAGCAAGCAACCTTTAATTCGTCCATACAAAACGAAGTCTTATTAACTCTTGGTAAAACAACTAATAAATATCTGATTTCATTAAATACTGCTCAATAAATTGCATATCAAAATCAATAAAAAGAAGAATACAAATGACTGGGAAGGACGAAAAGTTATGCGAAAATATATCTCAAAAGAAAGAACAACAGATATTTTTTTAAGTTGAATATTCCAAAAAAAATATTCCATGGGACTTTAACGATTTTACGTTATCTATCTCTTGCGAAACTCTTTAACCAAAATTTTTAAGACACCGAGTCAGGATTTGAACGGATCATGAAGTTTTAATCATTATACGTACTATAAAGGCTGAAAGCACTTGGTCTGGCATAGTGATGGCACCATTAATTAAAAATGTAAATTACTAAATAATCCATACAATTTAGGAGCCATTTAACAGAATTAAATGCATCGTTCGTTATGTTTTTGAATGTCTACCGATACAGTATGTATCGGTAGACAGTATGTATACTTTGATAACGCTTGCATTTTTTGATGCTACATGTGGAGACAGTTCTTGTCCTGACATAAACATGCGCGAAAAATTCAAAATCCATTTAATTTTTGTAGAGTACAACCTGTAACTTAGATCACATCGAAATTGCATGACATTTAGTTAACTCACTTTCAAGTTATAGCTTTCGAAGTGATGCTTCCTCAGAATTTTCGTAAACAATGGAAAAAGTGAATATCGTGTTTTGATAAAATATTGTTCGTAGGTTGGAAAAAATTCAGTGCGAGGAAAGGCCCCAACATATTTAAACGTAACTGCATTATTCTATATGGAACTGCATTATTCTACATGGAGATTGTGTCGAAAAATAAAATCGTTTTCCCTCTAAAAAATATCATTTTTATATTGCCAGAGCAAGGATCTTGCAGCCTATTTAATATATATCCAGTAATATTCAAAAAGTGATTGCACCTGACTTAAATTGAGTTAACTGCCACAGTTACAATTAAAGCCGCAAAAAACAAGCGAGTTTTGTTGTGGCAATTCAACAATTTAGAGAGTCAAATTGAAAAAACAATCAGAATTCACCGGGTTTCCAAAAAAAAAAATATTTATTCGTGATACCAAACGACGCATAAGTTCTTGGTTCATTGAGTTCACGAGCGATCTACAGTCCATTCTTTAAGAATATTTGGAATAAACTTCCATCCAAGTTGTGAAAGCAATTTAGAAGTATTTCATCGTTTCGAGTCAGGTGAAAATCTAAAAGGACAAACTTGATTGGCTGGAGGCATCGAGGGTTGAGGGTTGCCTTCTTTAGCAATCATCGTTATGCTTCCCCACCCGCAAGAGATAATAGAACCCGAAGACGTCATAATGCGCAGAATAGGAAGGCCTAGTCCGAAGTAATTTGCCAAACGGATTCAGGCTAGGTAATCTGGTTGCTTGGGGAGATGTTTCGTCGGAAGTCCAGTAGATTTATGCCGGATTGGTGCAACGCTTACAGCGTAAATATATATAAAATAAATGTCCCAAAGTCATTTCGTAGGGCTTTCTCCTCCTTTTCCTTACGACATTTCTTAGGCAAACTCTGTATTGAAATACGAAATGGTTTTTAACTTCATCTAATACGAAAAAAATTAAGTTCAAGCTTATTGAAATCTTATGCTACTACGTGTATACAGGGGATATCATAAACCATTTTGCGATAAGCGCGTGTTTGCCGTGATTCATTTCATGTTCGGAAATCCAGAGAACTTCTATTATGATGAGATAAGTCACTGATTTCTTAGATTTACACATGTTTAAAAAAACCATAGAATCAGACCTAATCTCGGCCAGTATTTACAACAAATCATCATTTCATATGGCGTTAGCTGATCCTCTTATTAAGGCGAATGCTGATAGCAGTTTTTATTCTCTATTGGCAGATATTCTACTGGATGCGTCAGTTGGTGATCCCTAGCGTCAAGTGCAATGGATGCTAAATTGGATCTCGTTGAATGTACTACCCTTCCTCCAGTGTAGCCAATTCTTAAGATCAGCTGCTTACACCGGATAACAATGCTCCAAGGATACAAAACGGTCATAAGGTCCGTGTTGGGCTACAACTACGACACATGGACCCTGACTCAAGCATTTGCAAACGAAATACACTAGGTGACATAATTCATCGTACGATGACATTTTCAAGCATAAACAATTGATTAACTTTCAGATCATTCTCGTTTTAACATATCTTATTTATTTTATTACAAGTGTTACTACCATGCTTGATTACAATTTCTACCTGACATTTTTATCTCACAATAGCAAAAAAAGACTAGAATACCGTTTATTACCGGCGAAAAAAATCATCGTACGGGTATTTTAATCGTTTTCCGTACCCAACATTAGGGGTGTACTGCATGGAAATTAGTTAAGTCTCAACGCAGTAATCGTGATAAAATACTGACATGTAGTTTCAAGTTTAGTTGCTCGATGTCACCAATAAAAAATAAACGAAAGGAGACATCATGTGATTATAGAGAAGTTGTTGTTAATTTGTGGGCTTCTAAAAAGAAATATTTAAGTGAAATAGCAAAAATCACCAAAAAATCGAAATCAACAATTCAACACATCATAGAAAATTATAAAAAAAACCGGAACAATGGAATACAAGAAAAGGCAAGGTCGTCCGCGTAAGCTATCTTAAAGAAGCGAAAGGGTAATAGTGAGTGCGTTGCGCAAAAATCCTAGAGCTAGTGGTGTAAAAATGAAAGAAGAGTTGTCAGAAAAGTTCAATGTAGAGATAAGTGCTAGAACAATACAGAGAACTTTGAGAAGAAACGGGTATACTACGAGAATTGCAAGGAAGAAACAATTCATTAGTGAAGCTTAAAAGAAAAGAATTTGCTCTCCTTCACAAAAATGACGATCTTTCATTCTGGAAACGAGTTATTTTTTCAGATGAAAGCAAGTTTAACGTATTTGGTCACGATGATCCAGCAAAAGTTTGGCGGATGAAAGGCACTGCGCTAGATGCTGAAAACTTGCGGAGCACTGTGAAACATGGTGGAGGTAACGTACTTGTTTGGGGGTGCATGAGTTGGTCAGGCATCGGAAATCTGGTTTTTATTGATGGGAGAATGGCATAAAGCAAGCCAAGCATACAGCTCGTATTGTACGTGAGTGGCTACTATATAATACCCCTAGCCTATTGGATTCTCCACCGTAGAGCCCAGACGTAAACTCTATCGAGCATATGTGGGTCTACCCCGAAAAACAGTTGCATAAACAACACATTTCTTCAAAGTCTTCTCTAAAGAAGGCTTTGCAAGATGAATGGAATAGTACTCCTCAAAATATTACTCAGAAACTTGTCGAATCCACGCCATCGCGTATGCAAGCGGTCCTGGAGGCTAAATGAGGCCCAACCAGGTACTGACGCCTTATTGTGAATAAATAACCTTAAGTAAAAGTAATCGTACGATGACTTTTGTTGCTTGAACATTTTAATTTTTGGAAATTAATCAATTGATATTTCCAAATCTTTGAAAAGATTTAAATGAATAATTGTTTGATTTGAATTTTCTTGTTGCTATGTTTGTCTTAATCTAAAGTTTATGTAAATTTTTTTTTAATAAATGGATCATTTTTCTTATCTATTATGTTTTAATATGCCGTACGATGAATTATGTCGCTTAGTGTAAATATATTTGAAAGGCGAATACTAACACTGAAACGAGACGGAGCGATATGGTGACGAGTTATATGAAATTTTTGACAAGCCAGAGGTCTTCTACATGATAAACTGCGGATAATGCATTGGACTTACCACGTCCAGTGGATCAATGAAGAGCGGATACCTAGGAATGTAATCACAGACAAGACTTTTGGACGAAAGCCATTGGGTCTACATTGAGAGCACTAATCAGACTCGATGAATGCTACCCGGATTTGCGTATTCGACGACACGTGCGATGAACCCAAGCTGTTTGAAGCATCACAAAAGGAAGGCTTAGGCGTAAGAGAGGCTATAGGGCAACGGCCACAATGCCGATTAATAGGCATCGATATCGTGGCAATTATCAAGTGGATTAATAGTGGAGACTAGTACTCCAAGTAATGGAATCTGTAAGTGTGGTGGTTGCCAAATTTTAACCTGTGGCTATTTCTCCAAGATATAATAATCCTGCAAAGTGGTAAAAGATAATTGTCCTGTTTATGTCATCACATTCACTTTTAGCCACAACACCAGCAACAATGCTTTATTTGAACTGTAATACCGACATGAATGACTACTATTTTTATATTTTTAAAGAAAATTATTAGCGCTTATTGATCACCATTTATATGCGTTGTTAAGCAATCAAAAACCATGCAAAATGAATTATACTAAAATCTTATAAATGCTTTAAAACTATATTTTACGCTGATTGCAGTCATTTCATCTGATTATGCAATTTGATATTAGTATATGAATTACAAGTTCCATTTACATGCATTTACATGCGTAAGCATACCCCAAGTAAATGAAACACATATTCAGAAAAATAAAGTACACAATGTAGTCATAACCCATAATTCAAGCAATGAACGTAAATTAGAATGCACAACTGTTTTAACATTGATGAACAAACAGTTCCACTCATTTTAAAGGAGTTTATATGAATTCGATTGGTGGTTTATTTGAGGTTAATTTTTTATTTCTGTTTCAAAGAATGATGCCATGTTTTCGATTCAATAAAAAATTTAACGTGGCCTAGTTATTGCGAATTAAATTTTTATTTAACCAAGCTAATAATAAGTATGCCAATGAATTGATGACTTAAAATAAGTATTCAGCTTTGTATACTTTATTAAACATATAACAAGGATGTGTAATTATACAGACTATAATATTATGAAATCTAATTATGAAACAATATAATAATATGAATCTAATCTTTAGCATTGCAAAAAAGTTTCTGGTCCCACCCAGAAATTAACATGATAATCAGTTGTGAGCACTTTTTTAATTCGTTACATTTTCCAGAGAATTCCAAGAGTTGCAACCATCTTACTCTTCGTTATACTTTTAAATTTCCTTCACTATTCTAGTGGTTTTCTTCGAAAAAAAACTGAAAACCACAAGTTACTTCAGCTGGGTAGCTACCCTAATATTAATGTTTCATCGCTCGGTACCCACTGATTAGCTAAACAATTTATGCTTAACTATTGGTTAAGTAAGGAAAACAATAAAGCCATATAATTTGCAACGAATTGTTCATGAGAAGGTATAAAATCCTAAAGGATCTTCTTCTAGAAGTTCAATTCAAGAAGTAAACTTTGAGGTGAAGGATGTTCCTTAAACGATTTGTTGTTTTAATGTCGTTAATTTTCGCCAACGGCGAAAGTTCTGCCTATCATATAGTTCGCTTTTTGATTAATTTTAAAGATATTTCTCAACCCTTCCAAACGATTGCCTACATGTGTTGGAATTATGGTAACGCCTTTGCAAATGTTTTAAAATTCAAAAACAAAACGACGTTTGTGTAACAATGCAGATGCCATGCTGACGGCTTTCAAGGAACTTCCTTTACAAACACAATTCGCTTCAATAGGCGAACTACCTTCAAATTTAACAAATTTGAAGTTATCAGCTCATTTTATCGTGTTCCTTATAGATTTACGATGTAATGGAGCTACTGAATTTGTGGAGGATCCGATGACTTTGGAGTTGTTTCGGCGACCATATCGTTGGATAATGTTTGGTGTAAGCCGCGAACGAGTTCCCGACATTGACGCTTTTATTGATAGTGATGTGTTATACGTTGAAGAAAACTTTCAATTATGGAATTGTGAGTACACATAAAATAGTCAGAAATTGAAAAATTGTCGAGCTTAGAATTAGACTCTTTTGTTCTATTTTGTGTTTGTTTGTTTGCTCTGTTGTTCCCTTTTGTTTTTGTACAAGAATCTTTTGTTTAGTTTGTGCATTAGAAAATTTGAATCCTAGATTTCATTTAGTATAGAATTTAGGTTCGATCTTGCCTTAGACTTTTCATAAGGAATTTTTATTAAATTTATTACAAACCTTGTATGCTATTTGTTGAACGAGGCAAACAGGTTGCTCATTAAGGACGATCAAAACCAAAATTGAAACTGAAATGAAAACTGATGAAGTGAGCCAATCGTGGCACTGGTTTGAATTCACTCCTTTCACTACTCAACTTTTTTTCAAGCATAAATCGCAAAATTGTTACCGCGGCCGTCTCTGCATTACATGATCGGTTCACGTATTTTGGCATGGACAGTTTCTAGAATACTTGCGTCAAGCTCACACAAAATTTTGGAATATATTCTCACGAACACTTTTCGGACCAATGATGTTTAACTACTTGTATTTAGTCGCTTGCGGAATAGGCCAATTCGTGACACTAACGATTTGCCGAATTCATTCCACCATAAACCTATCGTAATGGCTACAAAATGGCAAGTTTACTACGTCAGGTAGTTATCCTGAAAAGTCCCAATTCTGGGGAACGGTGTGAAAGGGATACGATTTCACTTTTCCAACTCGTACTCCAAAGGCTCAACAAAGGCTCGATTCTGATTTCATTAAAAGTTGAATAACTTTCAGAGTTTTTGATTACGCAGCAAATAACCACAACAGGTGAAGAAAAATGAGGACTCTGTATTAAATCAGTTTATTAAATTATTTATTTAAATTAATTTATTACATCTTGGGTCCAAGACGGTCCAAGACGGTTGGGTCTTGCGTGATTTGTCCTGTAAATTATTTTCAACGAGTTGAACATTGTTATGGTCTCGCTCGATGTGGTAAGGTCATAGCCGTCAATTGTTGTCCACCGAACTGTTTGCTTGCAACGCTTGAATGAAAAAGAGAGTTTTCTAGCACTTTATTTATTACTTTTCTATTTCACTTTTCTTAATTATGTAACCTGGGCATCCTAAATTTCATGACTACGGTTAAGTTGTTTGTTCGGGAAAGAACTAAGTAAATTTTCAGCAACATAGAAAGAGTAGAAGCTGATTCGAGGTAACATGTTTTCCGAAGTACTAGCGTGGTCTGCTAATCTAATGACCAGACCAAAGATAGTGGAGAGAAACTTATTCAGACTTTCATTTGTCTAGTTTACAGAATGCGTCCTTCGTTCCCTTACATTTTTGAATATTTTGGGAATTGGAATGAAAGTGGACTGCATGTCGCCCATAAGTCATTGGTCATTTCGCAACGACGCAGCAACCTTCAAAAATTAACTCTGACAGCTTCTATCGTTGTAACTCATCCTCAATCGATGCATCACTTAGAGGACTATCGTGAAAAGCATATTGATTCGATTGGCAAAAAGGATTTTATTATAACAAAACTACTTTTGGATACAGTTAACGCTACTTTTGAATTCCATAGATGTAGCACTTGGGGATACTATGAAGCTGCCACAGGAAACTGGGATGGTATGATTGGTGATCTGATTGAAGGCAGATCTGATATAGGAGGTAATTGTTCTGAAATGCAATTTTCAATGCTAGTCGCTGATTGTATTTTTCAGGAACTTCGCTTTTCATTCAAGCAAAACGAATTGAAATCATCGATTACATTTCCATGGTTACACCAACTATTGTTAGTTTTATTTTTCGTGAGCCTCCACTTTCAAGTGTTTCCAACATTTACTTGCTCCCCTTCACAAATTTGGTTTGGTTTACCGCCGGATGTATGGTCATTCTGGCTGTTTTATTTATATTTATAATGTTAAAGATACGAAAGGACTCTTTTCAGTTGGACTATTCACAGGAACCATTTTCAAGATTTACCGATTGTATTTTGGTCGGAGTCTCAGCTATCTCACAGATGGGATTAATATTACAACCGAAAAGTGTGTCTTCAAGGATTCTTTCGGTATGCATATATCCTAGAGTGTTATTCTGCCTAGGACAATCGAGTTTTCGTAGATATTCTTTCTGGTTGCCCTCTTATTCCTGTACACGTCATATACAGCGAATATTGTAGCGATGCTACAATCTACAGCCAAGACCATCGTTAGTTTGCCGGATCTCTTGAATGCCAACTTGGAAATTGCTCTGGATGATAATCCATACAACAGATATTATTTTTCAGTGATTTAATATTAAATTAATAATCACGAAGAAATGAAAATTCGTCCGATTTCTCTGCAGACTGCATCCGAGCCGATCCGAAAGAAGATATATGAAACAAAAATCCTAACAGCTAAAAGCGGAAGCTTCTTAAACACGTCAACAGGAATTGAAATGGTTCGACGTGGATCATTTGCATTTCATGTTGAACTGGGCGTAGCTTATCAACTCATCGAAAAAACATACTACGAACATGAAAAGTGCAATCTGAAAACAATGAAATTCATTCAAGTGGTAGATCCTTGGTATTCGATAAAGAAAAATTCACCATTTAAAGAAATTTTGAAAATTAAGTAAGTTTTAACTGACTTTTCCATGTGCCGTACGCAAGAAAAAATAGTTAACCTTAAAAATCATTTTTAAGATTGTTCAGGATTCGGGAGAACGGTATGCAAGCACGTGAACATGATAAGATATATACAAAACAACCAACGTGCACTAGTCATGGGCAGAACTTTGGTAGTGTTCGATTGCAGGAATGCTACGGAGCATTTATTATCCTAGTATTCGGGTTTGCGATTGCCATTATCCTTTTTGTCGTCGAAAAGTTTTGGAAGAATGCACGAGTTTGCATGATTTAAATTAGTTGTTAGTAGTTAATGGTTAAATTGAAATTAGTTGTTAATAGAAAAGAAACCATTAATTGTTAATTGATTTTAATTTTAATTTTAATTGCTCAAGAGGAGGCCAGCTCATGGTTCCATTGTATATGAATGTAGAATTAATTTCATTAAAATAAAATTTAGAGCGTAAAAATACAAGATAATGGTGTACATTTTAACTTTTTAAAACATCCGAAATACATCATTGGCTTACTTCCGTAGGTATCGCAATAATAAGAGGCAAAATTTCCAATACTTTTTCCTTCGAAGTTCCGGCGCTTGAGATGCTTTGCTCGTGCGATGTTTCGAACATTTTTTATTTTTCTTTTATCCCGTCTTTGCCGTGAAATTTAACGCTCAGTTAATAAATTTCCGTTCAGACCGTGCTCTTGATCGTCCTGTCGACTTCGCCTTATTACGATTTTCAGACTCTCTAATAATGTTGCGAACCTCAGACTTGCTACGCATTACTATGCGAGCAATGTCTGTTATAGACTTTCCTTCGCCATACATTTTTTTTTAACAATGTTCATTTCTTTGGCGGTCAATTGCTTCGTTCTACTCATCGTGAACAGTTCCCTAGTCAAAACTCATGAAGAATGAACTTCAAATAAATAATATCAGTGCTTGAAATATCTTTGGTTTTTTTCTGGGGTAAATGTTCACATCCGAACATGAAGACAAAATGCTTCCTTGGCTATAATCTCTATTTCACCTACCTATAATTTAACTTTCTTTATTAATTCGATGGTGTCAACGGGAAACCTCCAGTTATTTACTCAGATAAACGACATGCGATGCAACCTCTTGCCGAAATCTTTTTATCACTTTACGATTTCTTGAAAACCATAGGGTCTCATGATTTATACCGGCACTATAGAAGCGTGAGGAAGTTTCCGCATGGCGTCTTATTTGGCTAAAAGAAGTTTTGTTATAACTTGTGTTTTTTATTTTTGGTTTTCATCCATTTTTCGTCCTTGCACACAAAGTAAGTATAAAGTACTTCAGTAGTTTACTTTAATTTGGTTCAAAGTACTTCACTAGTTTACGAATATTTGAATGAATATTGTGTATCCGGTGGGCTTCGCTTTCCACAGCAAAACGGCACTCTTAAAGTTTCATTGACTGTGTCTGGTAATTTGCGAAGGAGTTTGAATGACAACCGGAAGGTCGTTGCTGTTGAATTACAGCGTCAACTTGATCTTCTCACCATAATAAGTTCCAAATTAATCACCTGTAGCATTTAAAGTTAAGAATAGTGTTTACAAAGTATAATTGATTATTCGTTAACTATCAAAAAGGGGCTTCCCCTCGTTCATTTCGCGAATTGCTATACCACGACGTTCGGATGAATCTAAACCAACAATTCATCTCCAGCTGAGCCGCTTTGTCGGAAAAAGCCACAACTGTCAACCAATCGACATTCATGTGCGAACTGACAGTTCAAGTGCTGTTTAAAGTCAGTACGTTTAGATTTTGCAATGTCTGTTGTCGTTATGCCCGGCGAAATTGTCGCCGAAATCGAAGAGCTCGCCAAGACGAAAAAAGTCGTTTTGGGTCCTGGTTTGCGACGTGTAAATGATTCTGTCGTAGCTTGCAAAGCCGGTTTTCTGTGTCGCAAAGAGCCCAACATGTTTTGGATTGATAGCTATCAGCGTCGCTACGTTCCAGTTCGCGGAGAATGTGTCCTGGGTGTTGTAACACAAAAGTCCGGAGATATTTTTCGCGTAGACATCGGAGCTCACGAACAGGCGTGCTTGTCGTATTTAGCGTTCGAAGGAGCCACCAAAAAGAATCGTCCGGACATTCAGCTTGGCGACTTGCTCTATGCCAGACTAGTGGTAGCAAGTCGCGATTTGGAGCCAGAACTAGTTTGCGTGAATTCGCATGGAAAGAAAGAGAAACTGGGCGTATTGACCGATGGATTCGTGTTTAATTGCAGCATAAATTTAGTGAGGCGGATCCTCAACAAAAAGTGTCCGTTAATGCACGCGTTGCAGAAGGAAATGCCGTTTGAAGTGGCGGTTGGTATGAATGGCAGAATATGGATTAAGGCGAAAACAACAAGAGAAACAATAGCTGTAGGGAATGCGATTTTAGCCACTGAATTCGTGTCGAATGAAGATGTGAATAAGATGTGTGAGAATATCGGAAATATATTATTTACATAAACACATTGTTGCGTTTTGTTTCCGTTTTAAGAAATGTCAATGTGACGTTCACTTGATTGCGTTGCGTTTACAGCGGTATGTCATACCTAATTAATCCTGACTCAGGTGTTATGCAAGTGCAAATTTTCGCGTGCCTGCATTACATCAGTTAAGTGTCAACTTGTGAGGTGTAAGGTTGGTTGTCTGTGGCGTAATTAGTTGTTTCGAGTGCTCCACCTCGAGCTTTTCCATTCAATTGAATTTCCTCGCCAGCCACCATCAACGCAGAAATGGCTCAAACAAATGGAACTAGTTTAGAGATTTCCGAAATTCAAAGTAAGTGCAAAAGGATATCATTGAAGCACGACACCAAGGGCAAACTCATTTGCAAACAGTTAGCTTGAAACGAAAGAATCGTACCAGCTGTTTGCGATCATGCCATACGTTCCCTTCAATCAATCCCCCCCCCCCCCAAAATAGTTCACGTTACTAAATTGCATTTTGCAATTCATTGAATTATTTTGAATTTTAGATGGATTCACTGATGAGCGGTGGCAAGAAGTGAAGATTCCGGTGCCTTGGGGAAATGTCGCTGGTAAGTAGTGACCGAGAAGAATTGGAAATTTCGTCAGACAGTTAAGCAATGTGAAATGAATTGATTTATACAGTAGTTGCTGAGCGGACGCGTTTATTTGTTAATCTGAGTAACTTCATCGTACGCGCGAGCCATCTATTGATTTTTTGCTTACTCATCGTTGCAAGCCACTTGTTAGCTTTCTAACCAAAAGTTAGAATCCGGCGGTTTAACGCCTGTCTGACCCCTTTAACCTTAACAGGTAGATATTGGATGAGTAGCTAAAAAGTTTGGTTCAGGTGGAGCACACAGACCAAAGATCAATACGTATAGTCAAATATATTTGATGACCTTGTTCATGTAATTTTAATCATAAGATAAGACAGCAGTAGACATTATTTAAGCTAATTGCTAACGTAAAATGTTGCATATAAATGTGCAATATGCGTCAGCTATCAATTACCGCTAGTGGATATAGTGACGCACGGTCATTTCCGATACTACACGTGCTGAATTTGTTACACGGAACTGGTAAATTTATTGCCCTACGTCAGAATTTGATAAGACGGCTAACAGCTTTTGGCCTTTCGTTCGAAACTAAATTATGAAATGAATTCATCTAATGGGTCTTAGATAACAAATTTATCTAATGGAAAAATCTTGTCAGTTTTGCGGTAGTCGTAGAGGATTTAATTTCAGATTGGAACATGGACACTTTGACAATTAATTTACTCGTTCGCGAATTAATGATATTGTGAGGGCAATTTTATAACAAGATCTCCACTGAGGTGAGCCTGAAATTGTTTAACCAACGAAAATTTTGTGTTGCAAAGGCCGAAGGCGCAAGACTCGAATCGAAGAGCAAAACGTCAAGTGAATTTTGGTATCAAAAGTAGTTTAAACGAGGTCAATAGTTTTGAATAGTAGCTCAATGATATTTTAAGCGATAGTTCGCTATTAATGCAGATTTCCATATTTTTCAATAGATTTTGTCAGTCGTATTAATCGTGATTTATGGCGCTGCAACCCAAGCCGGATTTCTGCGCCCAAGAGTAGCCTCCTCCAATCATCACCATTCTGAGAACTCTTCCATGTAACCACTCACGGCAAATATCGACTGATAGTGTTTATCGTGTCTTCCCATTCAGTCCTCGAGACGTTTGTCTTGCGCATTTGACTTCAATGTTTTTTTTGGGTAGCTTTTTTCCTGTATTCATTCTAAATGGTCCGCCCATTGCAGTTTGCGTAGCTTTATGCAAGTAGTTACAAATAGTTCGCCAAATAATTCATATGACTCAACGTTGTAGCGTTGTTTCTACTCTAAACCTTCTTCCACTGGGCCGTAGACTTTTCGGACCACTTTTTCTTCAGAAAATTGTATTGGCCATCTATTTTCCCGGGATAAATTTATTAAAAACTTATTCATACACATAAGAAAAAGCAAGAATTTTTTTGATTCCACTGACTTTCATCCCCCAAATCATTATCTTGCCTCGGTTTCGAGTTCAGAGATATGTTTTGTAAAAACTACAAAGTAAATCAAAAATTTTAAATCAAAATGAATACAAGTTTTTTAAGACCATGGCCAGTAACATGAGATTAGTTTTTATTTCAGTGCAAGTATGTCTGACGGCGGCATATTTCATGTTGGCAGATTGATCGGATGAATGTTCACCGAATATACCTAGGTAAAATCAGTTCGCCGTACTGAAATGGAAAAATTTTTCCAAATGAAAGTCCTATTCCTTTGGCCTATTCACCCAGAAAGTTGTGGTCTGTAAGCAATGCCACTAAAGTTCTTACGCCATTACTGTCCCCCCTCTAGAATTGTTTGGTTCCCGTTTTGTTAGGATGCGGTCAAAGAGCTTAAGTTGTGCTACTATCATTCCAAGCCTTATTTTGCAAAAATGGAAGCAGCAATGATAATTTAAAATAAATTTCATTATCAGCTTCCGATATTAATGTATAAAATAATTCATTTCATCTTTAAGGAAGCAATGTAATATAAGCACATAATGTCTATTTCGCTTATTCATTAATTCTAGGAAAATGGTGGGGTTCGCGTGACAGACAACCAATTATCTGCCTTCACGGTTGGCAAGACAACGCTGGAACATTCGATCGACTCATTCCATTATTGCCGGACAATCACTCCTACCTTTGTCTGGATTTGCCGGGACATGGAAAATCGTCGCACTATCCGCCTGGAATGCAATACTATTTGTTCTGGGATGGAATCACACTGATTCGTCGTATTGTGAAACTTCACGGTTGGAAAAATGTCTCTCTAATGGGTCATTCGTTGGGTGGCTCATTATGTTTCATGTATGCCGCCAGCTTTCCGGATGACGTCGACCGATTTATTAGTATTGACATAAATGGGCCACCTGTTCGTGATCATTTAAAGCAAGCAGCAAATACCGGAATGGCAATCGATCGATTGCTTAAATACGAAACATTACCGGAAACCATGATGCCTTGCTACAAGTACGAAGATATGATTGATTTAGTTGTGGATGCTTACGAGGGGTCGGTGGATCGTGAATGTGTTACGATTCTAATGAAGCGTGGTATGGCTCCAGCTCCGAAGCACCTCAACAAGGACGGATATCACTTTGTGCGGGACTTGCGTCTTAAAGTTTCCGGTTTGGCAATGTTCACTCAAGAGCAAGTGCTCGCTTATGCAGAACAAATAAAGTGCAAAGTACTCAACATTCGGGCGGTCCCAGGCATGAAATTAGAACGTCCGGATGTTTATCATAATGTGATAGAAAAAATGCGCAGAAAGGCTCGTTTAGTTGTTTATAAAGAAGTACCTGGAACACACCATTTACATTTAGTCACCCCGGAACGTGTGGCCGATATAATAGAGGATTTTTTAACAGTCTAAGAGAATGAATGAATTAAACAACCGAATACATATGCATACATGCGTTACAAAATAAAATTATCGAGGCTGAATTTAATTGGCAGATAATGAATGATGTATTATACATAGTATAAAGCGTTCAGCGATGTATGTTTACATTTGGCTCGAGTGCGTGATCCCTTCGGAATGATCTAAATTAAATATGCTATACATCTAATCGTATATTTTATCATAATAATGAGGTATTAATATTTATTTTTCTATACATTCGATAAGATATAAAATATAAAAAAACATTTCAAAAAGAATAGAGGGACCTTTAGGTATAAAAATTAAGCATGGTGTTAAACAGGGCTGATGTAAATTTAAAATAATAACGTAAATATTTCAAATGCACAACAATATTAATCCTTAATAAAGTAACTTATTTTAGGATAACAATTTTAAAGATGCTTATTATCATAAAAGACAATGGAACAAAAGTAGATTAAAAAAGTAAAAATTATTGTTTTATTCAATTATTTCAGTGCATGTTGTGCCCTATTTTGATTGCTTTGGGACGCTTTTCAGATCCATATTGCCGCCTTTCAAGTATTTTGAGGGTCTAGTGATAGGGTGAATCTTCTTGTAGGAGTAGAGCGATTTAGGCTGAAACAAGAACAGTCAATGAGTTACTGTTTGTATAGGCCGCGGAGTTTAGTTGCTTTCCAGTTACCAATGGAGCACTAAATCAAATGCTGTAAATGACATATGCGGCTTTGCTACCGAATCCTACCTCAGGTGGTACGCATCAAGGAAAGTGTAGGCGAGTATTTTGCGCCTCAAATTAAGAATACAATCGGTCTTGTCACTCAAAGCGCGAGTTATAGCGATACGCCCGCCCCTTAATACATGAATTGTACAAGATTAAAATGAAATAATTCGGACTAACTGCTCAAACCGAAACGACCGCGCAAACGAGCAATGAAACACGCTTATGGATCTTAGAATATAAAATCAATTAACAGGACTGGTTCTACTGACAATTTCCTCCATTAGTTACAAATTGAAAGCGTTAGTAGTCGAAGAGACGGAGTGGAATGCTTCCAGGCAAGAGCGTTGCGTCGCACACTATTTCCAAACGTGTGGAGCCTTCAGCTAATCGTGAATTTTAGGTGGCGTCCATGGTATGTGGGAGGAAATTAACTGTAAGAAAACTTAATCGATCGATCTCCTAACGGTTACAGGCGATCCGCATTCGAGAAAGATTTATATGGTAGCATATAGATAGCAAATTTTCACGCTTCGCCTGAAGACAATCTTTTTACAACAGTCTTGAGAGACTTTAGATTCTTTGCACCAAATCGACGTCAGATCATCCTTATTGATTTGAATGGCAAATTCGGGAATGAGGAGACTCAGAGGAACAGCTGGGTGACATAATCTCCATCAACTTCTAGCGAAAACGCCCAACGCCGCGATAACTTTCCGTTCAGAAGAGATATTGAAAAATCATCAATCTTCCCCACAAAAGGATATTGCTTCCCCAAACGGTAACACATTCAACGATATCAATCAGATTTTTAACTCGGCGACATTGTCCTTTAGCACCGATATTTTACAATTCAGCGATGAGCCAAACGTGAATCTGGTCCATCTATAGCTGCAAAGAAAATGTGGAATGAAGCCCAATCCATAATTTCGAGATCAAAATCTTCAAAATTAGTCGATATGCGATCTATGTAGAACCCACTTGGTGAAGCAATTAAGATCACTGCTACAGAAGATCTTGGACTGATCTATGGAGTAGAAGTCGGTAGATGAAAATTGGTCGAATGTGAGATCTTGCAAAAAAAGAAACGACTCGCTTGATATGAAAGGGTGAAACTACAAATTCAGGGTGTGCTCAGCAGGAAAAATGAGGCATGAATAAAAATAAAATTGCAAAGTGAACAAAACAGATTGACATCCTATGATGCTGCAAATAAAATTATAAGACTTCAAATATGAAATTTTATGACTCTTCACATATATCTAAACTGTTCAGAAGATTAGAAATGAGATTGTATGTTGCAGAAGAACAATTAACTAGCACATGTCGAGAATTGGATTCAACAATGAGTTGTACGAAATTTAAGAAGAGCCAGAAATCTTCAAAATAATTAAGCCGCAAAAGCTACAGTTGATTAATTGCATGGGTGATAAAACGATACCCCTGAGCAGATATAATCGACGAAGACAATGTGAATTTGTTCGGATTTCAAAATTTGGTCGCAATTAAAGGCATCCCGAAGGAGGTGGCGCGTGATGGACTGAAGCATTTGGAACAAGGAAATTAAGATTTA
The DNA here is from genome assembly GCA_954870665.1 of Stratiomys singularior. Taxonomy (NCBI): domain Eukaryota; kingdom Metazoa; phylum Arthropoda; class Insecta; order Diptera; family Stratiomyidae; genus Stratiomys; species Stratiomys singularior. The sequence goes on along the minus strand of OX940879.1, from coordinate 107,857,983 downwards.
TTGCATGGATCTATTGTCCGTCTTTGATTCAACTGATTTCTACAGAGTTGGTCAATTATCGAACTGAAAAAATTGTACCAGGGCTGGTTACCGTAATTGCATCATCAGGGATACTATCAGTTTCAATGTCAATGAACTCTGATGCCACTTTTATTCTATTTTCAATTAAAAAAATCTTTTTATACAAAGTAAGACTCGGTGAACGCCTCGAATTTCAAACATCCCCCTTTCTATTACCAATATTGCAGCAAAATTAAATCTACAAGTCAACCTATTAAATGCTTTATATAATACACAGGTACTCACCATCTTATGTCAATATGAACAAAAGTGGAAAAAAGTGTTCGCCGCTACCGTCGATATGTAGATATAGCAAAGCAAATTAAAAACAAAAGACATTTTTTCATAAAAATAGTAGTTAAAATTCTAACAGTCGCACCCGGGTACTCACAACATTATATGCACCAAATATGTTTAAAATTATATATAATAACATAATATTTATTTATAAAAAATATATAATTTATTGTATTGTAAAAAATTTTGACAATATTAATATTCCAGCACAAGCTGACAGCTGACACTCCGTATAATGCTACCACGCGTTTTTCGTCGTCTTTTTATTGTTAGGTTATAACACATATGACAGGATCCCGTGACCTTTTTCCTTCCCATTGTATCCTGCTGAACCGATAGAGCAGGATCTTCTTTAAATCATTGTTGAATGCCACCATTTCTGCTTTCCATGACAATATATGTGATTCGTAATCATTGGCTTGGCAAGTTGATTTTTTGATCACATGATTATTTTCATAATAAATGAAATATGATCCGAGTGTTGTAGTGTCCAACATGTTGAAGAATATTGCCACTTGGCACCTTATTCATCGACTTAGCATTTGATACATAATCTTAACACCAGCCTTATATATGTTGTAATTAATAATATCCATCTTCTTTTTCGCATCTTCACTAATAGCCTTGTCTGAGTGCAGCGTTGATATCAGAGTCGCATTTTCATTTTTCTTGATGTTCATATAAACTTATCGTCATTTACTTATAAAATCCAAAAAAATGTTGGGAATAAAGGTCGTGGTTTATACTAGGGATGTATGGCTTGTGGTTTTCTAGAATGCAAACAATTTTGAGATTCCATGACAATAAGTATCTGCATTTATTAGCGGGAGATTCGTAAAAAAACTATCCACAGACATTTCTTTCATTTCCGCGTCATCCCCCACTCCCACGGCCTCGGCTGCTTTGAATCGCTTTCATCTTTCAGGACTGCCTGAACAGAATGTGCCACGCGGTTTCATTTTTCAACGGATCCAAGAATTACCGCGATGGTCTCTTCGGGGTCAGTTCTCTTGTAGAGGGACTGTTGCAACTTATTCCATCATTTGCTTGCAAAAAGTGTGTGGGCAGCGTCATCTTCCTGGGAGCTTAAACCTGATGTTGATTTGTTGCGTTTCTCCCCGTATGGCTTTATTTTTTGCAATGAAACTGACCCTTCAGGCAATGCAAGTTTTCGTTTCATCGTCTTCCTCATCCTTACTATTGAAAAACTCCTTTTTTTTCTTCTGCGTGATCGTGGACATTTTCTTCTGTATATCCTGCAAATTATGCTTCTTAATTTTCTGAATCATTATCCGTAGCTGGAAGATTGAAAGTACTGTGTTAGCCAATCCTCGTCCTAACTATCAGACAGTCCATTCGTATCAGAACTCCTTCCATTTTTTCACTCCACTTGATGTATCATTGACACGTTTAAGTCAGACCGAAACTCAAATCAAACAGAACTGTGGACAGTTTAAAAAGAATATAAATAATCTACTCCGAACAATACCAATACAATTGAACGGATCACAGCAGAGGATATCTAAAGTAAGTATATTAGAACGTAGATATCCGCGTGCCAAACACCGTCGGTAAAGTTGAGTTATGTCTCTTTATTGTATTTCTTATTAAAAACTTCGCTGGACCATTGTTCCCACTTTCAGAGGTCGTGGTTTTGTGTGAAATAATACGGATAGGGAAATAACAATCTTAGAAAACTCTGGATATATCCTTTATACATTCTGGAGGTTTAATAGACTATTACTGTGAAGAAGGGCGGCCTTGGTCGTTGATGTTTAGACTTGGATAGGAGAATAAAATTATTTACCTTACATCATGCATAGAATTTTTAGTAGAAGCAGTCAAAGGTAGCATGCGACCTAATGAGTTGTCTACGGAACACTAAAAGAAGTTTAAAGTTTGAGATTTAACGCAGGCACACAAATAATTTATGTTTTGTGCTGGAAATCGTACCACATGCTGTGTGAACCGGCAATGGTTTATTCATAATAAATAGTTACACTTTTGAAAAAAAACAACAACTTAACTTTTAACACTTTCAACAAAAGTATTTGCAATGATTCGAAAATTAAAAATCTTTTCGGGATATTTAAGCAGAGAGCGATAGATTTCTAGTTCGGATTTGTCGCAACAATGTGGGTATTTTCCTGAAATTGAATATTGATTGATCAAAGCTATTCGAGTAGTTAATTTTCTTATTTTTACCATAGAATGTCGATTTTATTTCACATTCCTGTTTCAATTCACGAAATAATTCATCCTGTTGTTGATAAAGTTGGCGAAGGGTCAACGTTTTCCATCTGAAGTTTTCAGATATTCCATTTATATTCCGTAATCTGTCGATATCCGAGACTAGGTTAGACTGTTTACCCACCACTTCAGTGCAGGAAGATAGAAAATTTGCAATTTTCACTGATTGTTTGTGTAAGTTTTCATAGAATTCGTCGATAACTTCAACATCACTTTGTTTTGGTTTGTCTGATAGATTTATTAGGCTGCTTGTAAGCTGTAAATCCTCGTCTCGCAATGCTTGCCAACGACTTAAATTTATTCTCGAGTCTTCATGAATCCTGGCAAGGCTCTTTAAGATTTCTGCGTCTTGCGGCTTGGCCGGCCCCTCGAGGACTGGAAAGTAGATTTAGAAGGTATTTGCATTATATACATGCAAAAATGAAAAATAAATTTCTTTGGAAATCATAAGGAATTATTGTACTTACTGTCTATTGGTGTAAGACTGTTCCCAGCGAAAGATGTCCTTTTGGTCTTTTCCATTCGAATTTTGTTGACAATCTCATCGGTTAATGCAGTTCACTTTGACAGAAGCCTTAGCCTTGGCAACAACCTCCGGTTTACAAGAAAAGCACATCGATTGTAAGTCGTCCTAGAACTGTTTGAATGCTTTTTTTTAAGTTCTTTTAAACACAGAAGGAAACTCGTGTCCTTCTTGACGTGTGCAAGCAGCCTAAGCTGTTTTTGGCTTCCTTAAGAACTATTTTATAACTCGGGACGCATTTGGATCTAATACTCTCAGTTAACGTACGAATTTACTTGTTTCACATGTTAATATTGTAGCAGTGCTAGTGGGGATAAGCTTAGCATTTGGTTTTCTATTAATTTCTCCTATGTTCTCCTGCTTTCCAAGAAAAGCGTTCAATGCTTCGGAGGCGTAGAGCGCTTGGTTAGTAGAGTCGCAATAGCAAAGACACTTAAGTTTTTAATGTCAAACAATAGGAGACAGCAAGAAAGTGAATTCGGCTATTGCCGGAGCTTATAAATTTTACCGCCAAAAATTATATTCTTATAAAATGAATTGATAACGCGGGGTGTTTATCCGGATTATGTGGAAGTTTTACTGATTTTGGGAATAAAAAGGGTTGGCCGATAATGCTGGTAACGTTAAAATAGTGTGGCTTATTCAGTTCTAACTCAATACGCTTATTACAAAACGTGATGTGATGATTTTTGAGGCCACATTAAAAATATATAATAATTTCGTTTCAAACCCCATCCAGTTTTAGCTACATGTTCGCTTCTGACCTCATAAACATGTCTTTGCTTGAATAGAAAATACCTTCAAAATAATCATTATCAGGATTCAGAATATTCAATATTCGGTCGATTGTTTAATACAATCTTCATCAAATATAAGTAAGTCCAAAAGGATTGCTAGCAGAGTGGACTTGTGAACAGAGGTGGTTTTATAAATTTCTCCGCCAGAAGTAACGACCTGAATTAAAGATCAGAAAGATCCTTGTTCTTGAAAATGCGCCCGGTCTTTTATCTGGAGAGAAACATACAGCAGAACATAGTTTTATTATTTCGATGTTTCTTCTACCGAACCGCACTGTTTGCGCAACCTAATTTCATCATTCAAAACGACACTTATTCTTAGACGGTCGGAGTCGCGAAGGAACCGTGTTCTAGAAGGAAGTATCCTTCTGAAAGTTGGATAGATAGTCATCTAGTCGACAGTCGGAGTGTTGCCACCTAATGCCTCACGTGATTGAGGCATCGTAACGTACCGGAGCTCAAACATTAGTGACCTTAGAGCAAGAGATTTCAATAGTTTTTTGCAGGACAACACCATTTTTCGTAAACGATATCTCAATACGCTGGGTGAACTAGTGGTGATTACATAATTGGGAGAGTTTTGAGGAGTTATGAAAGAGTCAGCCATGATAGTCGTTAATTTGGAAGCCCTATTTGGTCAAAATTTTTATGTTAGTTGCAAAAATGACTGGAAAAATATTTCCAGTCATTTTCGACAAGTTATTTTCTTGTATCTGCAGTTTATTGGATCAGTATAGGAGCTTGAAAACTGATCTCCTTATAAGCTCAAGCTAAGAGATGTAAATCGGCGTTCCGCTGTTCATGAAATGTTGCTTGAACAACAGAGAGCAAAATCATTTCTGTATCGAATCGACACTGATGAGAAAGAATTTATCAGTTCTGATAATCCTATGTGGGAAAATGTTTCATCTGAAGGTACCATTTAGGCAAACTAGTAAGATCCAATCTGAAGTCGAATATTCATGGCTCAAAGGTGACGTTGCATATTTGATACGAAGACGAGGACATTTTGTGCAATAAACCGTTGAAATGTGGCAAAATAATCAACTCCGAGAACTGTACACAGATCTCGCGCGCTTCTAATAATCAGTGCGAGATAATTATTCAGAACAGGATACGCAGACCAACTTTCATAGTACCTACAGTTTCCGGTCTGACTAACGCTTAACTTCTTATGGAGAGACTAAGAATTAAGTGGATGTATTCTAAGGCTGAAATAAGTACAGAACAATACTGAGGACGAATTAGCGCATTCAAGGAGTGGGTATTTCAATAATTCAGGAAGAAACGTTGTGTTTTTCGTTAATATTTCAGAACAAAATTGGCCCTAGGCTAGGAATGAGTACTTCAGATTTACCACACTGAACATAGCTCCACCCAGGTTGAAATTTGCGCTTTCATATGTATATATTTCATTTTCAAACGATCTTCCAGAAATCCAATAGCTAATACCCCTCCGTTCCGGGATAATTATTTCAAAGTGTTTCTTGAAATATTAATCAATTTCAACCACACAAAACAATTCTGGATTATAAACTGCTCCTACACTTGTATCCCATAATCTCATTAATAGATCCATCCCTTCAATGTAAATAACCTCTACTAAATTCAAATCAAAGTCCCGACAATATGTCCTTCAATTTAATAAGAAAATATGATGAACATATGTTTCCGCACCCGAATCTGTTTGTTGCTATTTCATACGTGAAAGTTCACGCGAAACCCACTCCGCCGTAAGTGAACACTTTGAATTTTCAAATGGAGTAAAAGTCTGCTCCTTTAAGAATAATCGTTGAAGGAATGAAGATAGAGCACAACAAGCTCAAGTAATTCATGTAATAAATGTTGTTTTTAGTGCACGAGCTGCAACATAGTCTCCCCTTTTATTATCTCGTAGCCATATGACAACAACTGGGTGACAAGGCGCATATGATGTCTTAGATGTTACTTCGACTAGAAAAACTACATCTTATCCTTTTCATCTACTTGACTCATGGCACATTCTCCAACATTTTCACTTGTTATTTAAATTTAAATAATATTAAAAAATATGAAACGATATCCTGCTTTTACTACCTGTTTATATTTTTTGCCAGAACCATTTTCCATTCCCTTCCGCTCGGTCTGGATTTATGTCCTGATATAGCATGGTGACTTTTTGGCACTTTTATGAAATACAATAACAAACATGAAATTCAAAAGAGTGTGAGGCCGAAAAGAGAGTGAGAGAGTACAGAGAGAGAGAGAGAGAGATAGAGAGAGTGAGAGTGGGATAGAAAGGACAAGAAATAGCAAAGTAACGATATAAGAATAAACAAGTACGTCCTTAAAAATCATCGAAAGGAAGGAGAAGAAGTTTTGTTGCAAGGAAGATAAACATTACAAAAGATAACAACAACACCAGCAGGAATATGAAGTAAAACATGGAAAGTAGAATGAAATGAGAATGGGAACAAGGACATGAACAAGACTAACGGCAATGGTATTTGCCGTATGCAAAAATTGAATTCATGAATATTTTAGAGCAATACAGAATCCGTCTTGTTCTCTTCCCCTTTGCCTCTTTCGATGACAATGACTATACGCTGAACTATGCTCCGGCATTCGCTGGTCCATCCTCGCCGATGAGTTTTTACATGCTGAGGAATTTTACGTTCTTGGCGGTTATGACAATGGGTGGTGAAGAGCATGGAAATATTTTAATAAGCTCAATTTTTTGCAAAAATTTATGCTCAATTCTTGCATAAATGAATGCATATTATAGTGGAATTAATTTCTCGACATACCGACAACGATGTACGTGTTTTTGTTTTTGTATTTGTGGTTTGAAACAAAAGGAGAATTGATAAAGATCGAATGGAATTCCGACCGGCATATACAATCAAATACGTTATGTTAACAAACAGAGAAAGAACTTTTATTTAGTTTTTCTCAACGATGTTGTTTTTATAGTCGCAAGCATGGAGTAGGAGATTTTGAAATAAATCGATTATTCAATAATTTTAATTATCCTTGGTGCATGAAATTGACCCGAATTTCAAGTGAATATTGTCAATTAAGTAAATGTCTACGATGGAATTGATTTCTGCATTTGGTCAATGAAATGTTAACCTTCTCTCTAGAAAGAGAGACCTTGCCATGTTTGTTCCTTGGTTCCCTTGATACTCCTTCTGAGACATTTACTGCATGCTGAACATTTTGGGTATAGTACCCAGACGATTCTTATTAGAGCGTGATCAGAAGAGTAGTTTGCATTCGCTGAATGGTGGTCTTGACTCTTTGTCATAAGTGCCTTGACTTTCGACACATTTGAATCTATGACATCAGGAGTCATTGAAGGTTCCATTTTTGGTCCGTAGGTACCAATGGAATATCTTGTAAGATGAGCTGTGACGATTGAGCTGATCGGTTGATTTGCTATGTTGGTAACGTACCAGCTTTAATTGCTGGGTTCACTGTTGAGCAGGCACAATTCAGGTATGGTAGTCTGTGAAGTGAGTGAGTCAACGATAGATCTGGGTTCCACCTAGCTTAGCTGGGAAAGCTAAGGTACTCACTTTGACCAAAAAGCAGATCATGAAAGTAGCACTTATCCGGATTGGTGATGAATTTATCGAATCAAAAAAGAAGAAATAGTACATTGGCTTGAGGATAGCCCTACAGTTAGCTTCTTGGATCAGATCTGAACGTCAGTGTATAAAACCGCAGCTAGTGTATCGACACTCAGCCATCTCATGGCCACGTAAGAGGATCCGTTTCGATCAGAATATACCAAGTTAAGCGCAATGAAGTGGGTCCTGCTATATGGCTCCGAAGTTTGGGCTGAAGATCCTAGCAAGGAGCGGTATAAGAAGCAACTGATGCATCTGCAGAGAAGAGATGCGTTGACGGGTTCGCCTGCCTACTGCGCTTTCTCTGAAACGGATCCAGACTGGGTTCTCAGTGTCACAGGAGAGGTGTTTAATCAGTAGTTCAATGGCAAATAGATTTCACCACGTTGCAAAAAAATGCTACTATTGCTTTCACTACTATATTGCTACTACTACTACGACTATAATTATCTTCATTATGATTATTATTTTCATTATGATTATTATTATTACAGTGGATACCAGGTGCATCGCACTGTCTCTGAACCTGCGGTGCTGATTTGGGGGGGGGATCCCTCTTATATTTCTTACATAAGAAGAACGGAAACGTATGTACTGACGTCAGTACATACAATGTCGTACATACATAGAAGGAAGTCGACGAGAGAAGCGCGGCCAGCCGAGAGGATAGGCGAAGGAACCTAATTGTGTGGCAGCAATCATAGGTAAATGAAACGCGAGGCAGGTGGACCGCACAACTGCTTAATGACATGAGGCCTAGGTTGTAACTAGTCAGTGGGCATGGTTATTTTCAGGCTTACCTATTTAAGATGGGAAATTCATCGTCACCAGCATGCTGGTTTGCCCGAGGATGACAGATGACAGATGACACCTGCCACACAATCTTTGCGTGTGCAAGATGAACAAGACTCCGTTCGCATCTCTCGGAGAAAATAGGTGTGCTCTCCCCAGAAAATGTAACGGAAAAAATGATGCAATCAAAAGACAATTGGAACTGTGTGTCGCATTACGTACGGACAGTCCTTCTTATAAAGAAAGGCATGATGGATTGCTTGGCGAGGCAGGGGAGATCTCTTTGACAGCAATCCTCTCCCTTCCTATCCATCCGTGCAGAAAGAGGGATTTCCCTTAACCTGAAGGCGCCGCTAAGCGATGATTAATGAGGCCTAGTCCCAAGTGATGTGACAAACAGTTCCAGGCTAGGTTCTCGGTGTGACAAGGGAGGTATTTAGTCGGTAGTCCGGTTGCGGGAGTCCGACACTCAGGGTGTAAATAGTCTTCACTTCCCAACCATAAAAAAATTATTATTATTACTCTTATTATTATTATGTGGACTCGGAAAGTATCCTTTTGATTGGTTATAAAGGTCACGATGTCGAACAATATGTGATTTCACAACATGTCTGAATGGGGCGCTTTTGAAACAACGTGTCTGTGCTTACAAGGTTTTCCGCAAAAGCTGTCATTTAGCGATGTTGGTTTGAACAACTTCGCATTCTACCGATCAGCCTGACATCAGTCTCTATAATCCACTCTCCGCAAGTCCCCAGCGACTATTATTTATTTCCAAAAAAAAATTGCGATCACAATGAATTCGAAACGGAATGTTTCATTTCAACACATTTCTCTGTAATCGCATGAACTTTTTGACATTCTAATTGTTGTTAAAAGAATAAAGAAACATATTAATTAATATTATAAGCAGCCTTAGTATTAATACAAATTGCTATTAGTGAATGAAACTGCCTTAATAATAACTATTGCTAATCCATATTGTTACAATATTTTGTAAGTATTTTATCCCATTCAATCAATCGAAGTTAATATGTGTAATTTGACTAAAAAATTAACCCAGGCCGACGTCTCAGAAAAATCACTTTCCGTCATATCATTTTGATATAAAAGTTAACTACTGAGATCCTTCATATGGGAATATTGAATTTCCTCGCAGCTCCGTTAGCGCAGAATTTTTCATCGTTCTAAAAAAATCAGATTGAAACGCGGGAATTCCACCCCATTCTTGTGATTTTTATCGAGTTTTTTTGTGCATTTTATTTCCAATATAATTGTATTGCTATTAAATTGAAGCATTCTTCCTTTTGGCAAGTTTCAAATTTCATTTATTAAATCAATATTCCTTTTATCGTTGATGAGCGAGATGCCTGAAATAAATTTGATTTGTTTTGTTTTTTTTGGCGGTTTTGTTTCATTTCAATTTCCTCATAAGCTCTACACTGTATTTTGGTTATAGCGTGTGCTGTATTTTTTTTTTTTTGCTGAAGTGAAATATTTGACTATGTTCAATGTGATATCCTTCGAATTGTGAATGAACGCAATGAATTTTCAGGCGCGATAAGTACGCGAAGCAATGTTTGAAGTAGAAATCGAGAATATGAATGAGTGCATACAACAACCTTAACTTCATGCAAATTGTATGAGTGAGTTTAGGATGAAAAAGCGTTCTGTTTGGGGTAAATGAAATATTTTTAGGGATAAAGAAACCGTAGTATTGATTAAATTGAAATTGGGTAAACGTGTATACTGTTTAATTATTTATGATTTGATTTTTAGAAACGCTTCTGTTGGGGGCGGAAGCAATATAACCCAGCTACAGTTAAAAATGTCTTCATTTGTAAGGTTTAGCAAAATCGAAGGAAGACATGGCGGGCATAACAGTCATATGTTTAAGTAACGATGATCCTTTATCACCTGTTCTGGCTTCAGCTTAGAAATTCTTGTTGTACATACATTCAAGTTAGAATGGGGCAAAATTCAAGGAACTTGATGGTTAGATTATTGTTAAACCGTTGACTAAAAAGTATTAAGTAAAAATTAATATGAGATTAAGAGATTAAGGCACCAACAATTTACCCTGAGTTCTTAGCGTCATAATAGAGTTTCAAATAATAGGTCACACTCAAACATAACAATATAAACGACGTTACCAACTTGTGTAAGGTAAAAATATTGGAAAACAATTAATGAAAGTATGATAAAAGTGTTGCATTTCATGTTCGAGTCCAGTCAACAGTTCTGTCAATCAAATGTGCTCATGACAGACGTCAGGAGCATTTGAGTATGAAGAAATGGAGACTCAAACTCAATTGTCTGTGAAAGTTAAAACGGTAAAAAGGTAAAATAGCAAAGCAAAACAACTTTCATTCAGATGTCCACAAGATTTTCAAAATTATATTTCCTCATCGAATCTACACGGAAAGTGTGGTAACAAGAACACAAGCCCCTTTTACTTACCAACAGGAAGCGACACTCAAATACGAAAACTTTATCGAAAATACAATCAGTGAAATGATTTGAGTTTTATTGTTGTTATTCCACAACCAATGAAAAGATATAATACAATGTTTGAGTTTTCCAACTCAACTTACGCTCGAAATTTTCCGGACTATCGAGGATGCAATAAAGGAATAAAGTGTTTGTACTTGCACTACACAACAACACAATTCAAGAGGAAAAGTCACGGCTTCTGAACCATTCCGAAAAAATTCGGAAATTGTCCTCCGTTCAAAACACAACTCTAGCGACTCAGAATCTCTACTTATGTAGATAACAATTGTCCAATGTCGCTTCGTACGAGGACCAACTTAAGTTGTGAAACGTTCAAGTTTGGCTAGATCTCACAACAGTATTCTGCTTATGCAGTTGAATGAGTTGCAGATATAGCATACAACATGCTTACGTGACTGCATTTTGTTAGGTGAAGCATATCCACATGGCAAAAGGGTAAGATGGTTAGAGAGCATGTGATGATGTTACTTATCCGGTAACAGCTCCATGTGTCTGCCTGACCACTCAGGAAGAAATGTTCTGGACGTCTTACTTATGGACTAGGAAGAAAGAAGATGCCAACAAGGCCAATTGGAACATTTAAGCTCTGCGCTACATATATGTGTATGCGCAATTTTCTCGAGCATTTCACAGGATTATACGACCCTGAAACTATTGGTTCGATTGAATTTTTGTCAAGATAGTAGGAAAACGGAAGTTTTACGCTCATTCAGATAATAAATTGTTGAATAGTTGGATTTGTATGTGAGCTGGGCATTGGGAGTGCAAAATTAGTTCGATCATCGTTTATTATAGAACTAAATTAATGAAATGAGTATTTGAAGTAATTTCTATCGCTGGTTGAATCCTACCTTTCAAGCAATATCAAAACAATCAGTAATCAGAAGTTGCGAATTTCGAATATGGTACGTGTGACAAAAAATCCCATTTTATCGTATCAAAATAAAATTGAAAATTACAGCAGAGTATTGTAACAAACTTCAGGGAACCCGCTTACTTGGTTACATCCGGAGTTTGCTATAAACGCGACCTTAAAGGGAAATTTATGTGACCATCGTATTTGATGTTTAACTTTTGTATTTCATCAAAAATACAAATCAGAAGAAATATTACGAAATTATTTTTATTCCAAACATAGACTTTTTCGACCGATCGTAAATTCTGCTTAATAACCACAAATTAATCATTATTAATACAGTAAGAACAGGATTTATATTAAGCAAGGAGTAGTATAAATTGTCAGCATTGCTGACAGATTTGAAAACCCTCGGAAACTACAGAGCTTAACTGCCATTATGAAACATTCACAGTAGCAATTGTCATCTACTGAAACCAGATAGGACTAATTTGTTCTCCCAATATTATAAAGTTGTTGAAATATGATGGGTGGTTTTGGATTCATACGTACTATGCAGTATCAACACAGGAGGTCCATGAACACCCAAACGAACAACCTAATTCGTTAAATTGTCATGAATCAACGAGACTTTGACCGATGAACTTTCACTGCCTTCAATTGAACTTATTTGGGCATACCAATTAGAATTGATGAAATAGATTTTAAAGCCCATATTTCAACCGAGCCCCCAAACTCGTTCACTTAACAGCTGTCTATTTACATAACTACCATAAGTAAGTAAAACATTTAGTACTTCCGCCCACACCGAAAATTATGGGTCTGCTCCCTCAACTTTAAATACGCCCATCGCTAAGATCTACGGGCAACTTGAAACCACAATGCATTTAGCATATAAGTATCGAATGAACAAAAGGATATATGTATGCCTCGATAGCCTGCGAATATCAAGTACACCAATCGGGTAGATCTGAATTAATTAACCAAACCGGTGGCTCGCGGCAGACTCTTGATACTTAAATTCGTAACATACGTACATAGCTTGCAAAAGGAGCCGAGGGTAGTTTAGTATGGAAGACTTGCAGATACGGATGTTCATAGATTTGCTTAATGCCTTGACTTCATGCTGAAATGTTCGAATGTCTAAATATTATTGCCTTGCAGTGGTAGTTTTGTTCTTCTGCATTGAATGTAATTTGCCGTTGTGGGTGTTGCAAAAATGGATCAAATCCTGTCGCGTTAGATAAAAAAAGGATAATGAAAATGATCGAAACTGTTTGTGATATGTGGATTTCTTCACACGTAGTATTCTTTTCGAATATTTTTTACTTACGGACGAAGCTTTCGAATAATTTTCAAGCAAGGATTAGAAAGAAAATTCCTTGCTAAAATTTCTCGAAGGCTTTCAAATTGAAGCTGGCAGCACCATCTAAACGCACAGGCTACACAAATTAGCTGGACGTGTAATTCATTTGCAAACAATTGGACGGACGGGTCTTTCTGTTATTTATCCGGTTGGTTTGTTCCCGTTACGTAAATTACCACTATTTTTTCCCTATCCTTTTCACTAAGGTAAAATGTTTGAATGTCCGTGGAAAATATATTCCTGGCATTCACTGGTTTGCATTTTCCATATGTGATGGTACTCTATTTGATCCACCTCTCGTGTTTGACAATAAGGAGAATGACATTGAAGAGCACTCCTGTATTGGGTCTCACGTTACTAGTCTTCCTTCGAACTTTCCACCAACAACTTACTCTCCTGCTTGGCGATCATTGGCTACTGTATAGCAATTGCACTTTATTGCAAATTTACATGCTGGCTGGTTGGTTTTGTTAGAACATGGAACACGATTTTGTCCGTGTATTTCTCTTTTGGTGTCTGTCAGACTTTGAAATAGTCATCCAGGATGTAAAACGGTTCCGTTACGCGTTCTAAACTTTCCATTACGAATGTACATTTATCCATTTATAATAGAATCTATGTGAATATAAGCGTATATGAATATTGCAGGTAGTAGCGCTTCGATATTATGCTGCTTTCATGTTCTTGGCGATGCTATAAGTTTGTAGTATCAAGGATTTATGTAAATGTCATGCAACAATATAAGTGCAACAACAGTATCAACATTGTCAACAGCACACCGGGGTACAAGGAAATTGAATGCAAATTTATAGCATAGGTGACATATACTTAGTATTTCTGGTGTAGTTTCGTAGTATTTTTGTTGTTGAAGGTGTTGAAAGGATTCTCACAAGGTATTTTGGAACGTGTACATGAAAATTTGGAGTGTGCGTGTTATGAGAGATTTGTGTGTTGATAATTCAAGTGATAGAGGTATGTCTTAATTTGCCTGTAATAAGAGTTTAATCGGTAGATTTTGAATAAAATAACTTGCAGTAAAAATTAATCAGTCTTGATCGCGGCTCGGGAAGTTTTATGGCTGGGGTAGTTTTATAAATATGATTCTATATACTATTCTATATACTTTACATACTTTACATATATACTTTACATACTTTACATACTTTATACTATATATATATATATACTATAGTTCTAAGAAACAATAATAATATTACGGCTCTTAGTGATGATAAACAAGTACGGGTATAAACACTAGAAAGTGTACATTTATGCAGGACATTATATCCCGGAAGCAGGTGCCGTGGTGCGACTTTTAGTGCAATCACAAATACAGTGGATCTATCATGCCCAGTGGAGGTAAGGAATAAAATATTATGAAACATTACAATAGTCAGTCAATATATAAGCGCATTCAATCATGCAGTATCAGAAAATATGATATTATCTCTGTGAGATCGATTAGAATGAAATAATTTGATTTAAAGTTTAGAACTTTGAGTAAAATAATGTTATGTATAATTAACAGCATCATGCCTAAATTATTTAAAAAGAAAATCTATATTGTATTTTAAATATATAAAATTTTTAATACCTGTACATATCTTTGTTTATTTCTTTATAAATTTATTTATTCATATATATTTGCGTATGAAATACAATATTATTTTAAAGAATGTACTAATAATAAAAAATAGGACGGGATAGAACTGTTTTGGAGAGGTTCTAATTTGTTTTATAGTTGGCATACCATTCATTTGGTAATCTATATAAAAATAATCAGGCATATGCACGCGGTAGAAGTCAAGGGGTTATCTTATTGACAACAAACACAAATATCCGTACGGGTCACATCGTGTTTGTCCCGGCTTCAAAGTAACGATTGCATGAAAAGTTTGCGTTCTATTACTACTGATGATCAAGTATTCCCAAGCTTATTTCTTATACTCACTCAATAAAATAAAACCATATAACTACCATGGTCGTAATGTATTAATCCACTACTGATTATTTGTCGAATGTAAGCCTCAATCATATACAAATTTGAAATATCGTGCTCAATTTTCTTCGAATGTGAAATCTGATCATTTATTTACCCACAAGGTTGCCTGGTTTGAGGTGAGGTTAAGCTCACCTATAAATCATCAGGCTTAACAAAGTTTTTGTTTTTAACTTGAAGTTCTTAGTTTTGCTTCCGATCCAACAAAATATCCTTTTTTCTCTGTGTTTAAAATACCATGGAACACGTTCGTTTATGCGAGCATTTTTTTTTTGTGAACATCAACGCTACATTTTCACGGGAATAAAAACCACCTTTCTACATCCTTTTGCTTTTGTCATTACTGCGTCAACTATTCACAAAGTGAAATCATCTGCATCCAGCTTAATTTTCAAGCTGTTTCCCTTTTTGATGTGCATATATAGTATATTTTCCAGAGTGTATTTTGTAGCGAAAGTAGCGGGAAGCAGCCAAGGATACGTATCAACTTCGTCGCATTACAAATCTGTTTGTGCATGAATCCATTTCAAACATAACACACAAGCCGTCCTACGTAGACTTACAATGCTCCAAAGCGTATACATTTCGGTCGCTAGGCACTCCAAATTCAAACTCGATGCTGCTCTTTTATGCGGTTTCATTTTTCAAAGGCAAGGAAAATTAACTTCTTGTTTTAGTTAGTTTGGTTGATGGTTGATTCCTCCTTTTATGCATAAACCCACGTATGTTGTCACATGAGTAACATTTTCAACAGCACGATGTAAGGATATAAGGCAGTATAATATGATAGTATTACGCACCTAGATACACATTCCGATTTGATAAGATGTTAATTACTTAGACGATTTAAAAGGATAACAGAGGAAATGATAAAGCAGAGTGGATGAGGTAATTCTTAGAGTTTCATATTTATTCATAAAAGGAATTCAAAGGGAAATGAGAGATGCTAAAGTTTTAGTTTACAAATGGAATGTGAAATATCTTCCATTCAAGTAAGGTTTTAGCTTCTGTTGTGGTATATGTGCAAGGATTGAGTTTTTATTTGGGAAGAAATTAATTAGTCATGAATCTCAATGCATTGTTTGAAGAATATTTGTAAATAAGCTTCAGGATTTGGTTTTTAGCTTTGGAATCCGAACGTTCTAGTGATGTGCTTGTTCTAAAGTCGTATAAAGTGAAGCTTCCTTGGCTCATGATACTCAAGTTAAAACTCAAAACTTAAGCGAAATTTTCGCAAGGCCTGCCAGTACGTACTCCTTGAAAACGCACTTTATCTTTAGCAAACCTGGTAGGTGTACTTATTGAGAGTAAATACTAAAAATGCAATAATATTTTCCTAAATTCTACGGCGAATTTGATTAATTCATTGAATAAAGATGTTAACATAATTACCGAAAACGTTTTATTTTACTTCTAGTTTGATTTTAATATCTTGTCAAAGGATGAAAAATTATGGCCATTTTTTAAATACTCTCATGCTCATAGAGTAAGGAATTCTATAAGAGCAAAGCACTTTTTAAACAATTACAAGGGTGGGTAGAAAAGGAGGAATAACATTCCTTGCGCAATGCGATGAATGTGTTGCCCTAGTCTATGTTAATGTCGCTAATATAAGGACGTAAGATACTCAATAAGGTTACGTTTCCCTACTTACGTATCCTTGCAAATTAACGCCATTCTCACCCATGGGCACAGTTTTATAAGTCAAATTCGATCCCCATTTTGGATGCAACGGTGCAGGGCAATCATTTTATTGTGCAGATTTTGTATAAATTTAATGAATTTCGTTTGTACAATTTTTTTGTGCATTAACACTCTTTTCGCAATAAAGACTGCAATCGCCTCTTGCCTCGTTTTGTTTTGCAACAACCCAAGTGGGTACTTTTTCGGCCTCCTGACATTAAAGGTGCCAGAACTGAAATGCCTGAACTTTAATAAATGGGCTCCTTGTTTTCGCCTGCGATTTTCTCGAGTAAATAAAATATGAACTCTTCTCTTGATATTTTTGATCTAGTGCAATCTTTATATAGTATCCGCTCTTTTTTTCTTGCCAAAGCATTATAAAATATTACATAAAACACGAAGGAAACATCTCAAATACCCTGCTATCCTGCTGTAATTGCGTGGCATCTGATCCACAATATCGACACCCGACTTAGTTTTAGTTATAAAAGGTAACTGTTTGTTGAACAAGTGTGGTGCTTAGAAGGACGAATTTTACTTCAGGTTTACTTAGTGCACAATAAGTGTTCAGGTTTTGGAGTTACTGGTTTCTTCGGAGATCGATACACACTGATCGTCGTGTCATACCAAACTTTGAAAGTTACTTTTGTGCGTAGTTATGAGTGCATCAACACATGAATCGAATATTTTTTTAGTTCGATTTTAAGTTTGCAGCGCGTTGAGTTTGGCATGGCATTAATTTTGTACTATTTTCTCCCCAAAAATTATGCCAAATACAGAGTTACAATTATATTAAATTTTAATTGGTGTTCAAAATTTCAAGAAGATGTAATCTTCTTGGTAGTTGCAGTAGAATCCTTGCGATTATTCATCAAAAAGTCGTCTGATTTATTTTTAATTTGAGCGCCTACCGTTGTTCGATATCACTTCCTTGCTCCGAAATATTTTCCAAGAAGCTAAAGCCTTAAATCGACACTCTTTCTTTGGCATGTCATTAAATAATAAATTGCACAAAAAGCGTTTCATTCCCATCCGATTTGTCCTGGTAACCTACATTGTAAGCTCATCTCCATTTAAATCACTTCCTGTTAATTTCTCCTAAAGCTCTTAGAGTTCGTTTTCAGCATAATTGCTCGCTGCTATGAGCTCAATGAATTTTTCATCACGCGCTTACCTTAAAGCTACTTATTTTCTTATTTCGTTCGGTTGTTAGTCAGTTAGCCATTTGAACTTAGGCGCTCCAGGTACGGTAGGTCCATTCCACAACGTTGTCTACACTTAATTTCCAACTTAAAGGAGCAAAGAATAAGCTCGCAGGAGTAGGCTTGTATCAAAATGGTTGGTAGGTCAAAGTAATAAGGCGCCACGAAAAAAGAAAACGGAATTGAGCCTTAGGAGCAAGGTAAAAGAATCAATTATTTTGTATCTTCTTTTCCTTTTGATTTCACTTCATCTCACCTGCTCCAGGTTACTCATGCAAACGCGCCCACGATTGTGCTTTCTTGAGAAATACCAAGCAAGGAGTTTATTCTTCAGGAAGCATCATCGTCTTTTGGCGAATCATTGTGAAAATATGCTGATGTAATATCTTGCAAATGGGGAATTAAATCCAAAATATATTCAGCTGTTGTGTTCGTTGGTCTTTTGGGAGGATAATAGGTAATATGTCTTGCTCGTATGTCCTTAAGTTAACGTAGTTTCGTTTCGTTGGTTGATTTTCGCTCTCTCGCACATTCACATTCACCAATTTTCTATTTGTTTTCATTCAGAAAAGCCGCAATGGGACAGAAAATGATTTTTGTTCGTCAATGGCAGCAAATGTAGGAATTCATTGCTCCTTTTTCTGAACCTATTCTACTTAGATTCCATTTAATTTGCTTTATGCTTGCTAACAAGCTCTTGTGCGTAATTATTATTTCAGGGTCAATGGTGGATTAATATTGTAATTTCAGAGACCTGTGCAGTTTGGCCCATGGGGAAATTGTAATGTGTGTTGTTGTGATGGTGAAAGGATGAGTTCGGTCTTCTGCTTGGCGTAGGTTTTAGTCTTTGCAATTATTAGTCACGTGACATTAAGTAATATTGTTCGTTACGCAAACTATTAAGTGTATCGTTTGAAGTCGATTACCAACATAAGACTGTGATTTAGTAAGAAATAATTAGTAGGTTTTGGTGGAATTAGATTAATGTGAGTTTATTGTACTCTTTCGAAACATGTATCGAGCCGAATGTATGTGTTGGATGGTATTGCTAACGTATTGAAATCATTAATTATCAGAATATGAATTATGTTCTTGGTGGATTTTTTTCTTGGTGGAAATTGGTTGAGTCTGCAGCTTGGTGATTTGAGTTGTATACATAATGGTAATTTAAAAAAAAATTTGTATAGTATTTCGTATAGAATGTTGTTTGAAATTTCGCATAGCGTTGCGGCAGACTTTTCGATGTACACTAGGTCTGTCCGATTGCACTATTATCTGAAGATTATTCAGCTAGGATTCAGTATTATAAAATCATATAGATTAAAAAGGTAATTCACATTCACATGTATCAATCTTACCTTATTTGTACCCAGTTTTTTTAATGCTGATTCACATACTGCCATTCATTATTTGAACCATTATTTCTATTTTTATAACAAGAAAATTTGCAAATCTAAATCAGAAATGAACAAGTATAAAAAGGGGCAATGAGATGTTTCAAAGCACTAAACAAAGGGTAACACTTTAAATGAATTAAAACTTATTTTTATACCATACGTAATAGGAAAATATAAGTCATTGGCATTTTCGCGGTATATAGGGTATGCTTAAGCTCCGTACTGCACTAGATAATGCTGCAATGGTAAACAAAAATTGATAATTTATTGAAAAGTTATTTGTCTTACCTTCCTTAGAAAAATTTTCTGTTGAAAAGTGATTAGTTCCTGATTGCAATGGATAGACTTTATCTTAAAAACAGGGTCGAATAAAAATTTTAATGGTTTTGAAAAATTATACATATTTTTTAAATTGCATTTTTTCGTTTTGAGTGACTTGGAGTCCAGCTCAGCGAATTTTGACGGACGGTTTGACAATGAAAAGTGTTTCTGGTAAATTCATGATCACGTGGAAGAATGCTTTGCTTTGGAAGCAGAGTTTGGGAATGATCCAAACTTTGCGTCCTATGTTACTTCCCTGAAGCAGAGCAAGAGTTAAGCCAGTGGAAGAGTTCCACGTCGAAAAAATGTTGATTTGTTATTTTTTTCAAAGTTTCTTCCATAGAGTTAGACCCTATGGCAGTCTACCGGGAAGTTTTGAAAAGATTGTCCAATAGTTTCTGGTGGAAGAAGCTTGATTTGTAAGCTTCTTCCACCAGAAACTTGTAAGATTTGGAAGCTTGATCTGGTTTTATTACATCGATAGCATCATTTGTGCATCAATTGTCGACCAAAAATGACATAACTCCTATTCCCCTGTTAAGGATTGATACGTGCAAGCCACAAACCCAAAACAAATATCTTAAAAATTTATATCTTGGGTTATTATTAGCTCCTTTTTTTTATTACTTCCTCCCTCCCACAATTTCATTAACAAATAGGAATCCTTTGAATATTTAAACAACTTCTCTTTCCTATTTTTTGCGTACTAACTTCAGTCAGTCTTCCCTGACACCTAGCAGAGTGAAAATCAAAGTTTCTTAGTGAGTGATTCTACAGTTCTTGTGAGAATCATTTTTCAGTTTTTATTTTGTGGCTTGCTGGGATCAATTTTCTGCGATTATAAACTATCTAGACCAGCAAGTAATCATTCGACAATTAAGTAAGTCAGATCACTCACTAAAATCATTCATAAACTATCTTCTTTGCATCCACTTCTTAATTCAACGACTCAGATAGTTACTCGATTAATTATTCCTTTATGATTCATTCTAATTATTGTTCGCGACTCACACATAATATAGCGAGCTGATAGTTTTTTGTGATAATAAGATAGTTGTGAGAATTGAAGTTCATAAAAAGAAAAGGAATGTATTTTTAATCATCTGAGTTTAAATTTTACTATGATAAAAAGATCCCTGAACGATCCACGTCCTTTAACCTAACGTCCCCATTCGCCTTACTCACGAAACGTTGCTCCCTGGGACTGTTTTTTAATTTCTCCCAATGAAAAGGGACATGAAAGCAAAGTGTTTTGACGACATTACTGAAGTGATGGTTAGTTATCATAGAAGTAGAATTTAAAAAATATTTTGTGCAATGGAATTAAAGACTGGACAAGGGTATCAGTACCAGTGGCGACTGCTTTGAAAGGCATTGATGGTTTTTTGTTTAAAGTCTACAAAAAAAAGTTTATGTGTATAAAATGGTCTTTTGGTCGTATATGAAAGTTATATATTTGAAATTTGAAACGATTGTAATCCTCGATCATTATTCGATACGTGGGTCCGTACAAAACTAAATATTGACATACATGACAGAAATTAGTGTAATGCTAACAGGGCATTACACCAATTACCAATATATTTGGCAAAAAAAACACCAATATATTCATCAAAAAGCCGAATATATTACTGCAGCCGCAGGACGAGAATTTGACTAAATTGCATAATTTCGTTTGTGTAATGTATAAACATCACAATCTCAAAAGGATAACCATATTAATTTTTCTTTTGCGTTTCAGATGTGTTTTAGAGAGGAAGTAAGCTTATAGTATGGTTTGAATAGTTCTTCATAATTGCATATACGTTTGTTTATTCAGTAAATAAGTAAATGAATATTCATTATTAATTTGCTGCCATGAATACAAGCATCGAAAGGATTTCAGTTTGTTTATGCATGCTATGAATTATCATAAATCAACAAAATTATATCAAAAGTTGATATGAAACTTTTTCACATATTTGCCCCTCTCTCCAATGTTTGCATATGAATGCATCTCAACTGCACTTAATTAGAGTTCATAAAAACTTTCCATCCATATAAACACTCGCTCATTGCGAATTGAACTTTACATTGCTACACCGCCATCCACAAAACAACTCATTTAATTTAATATGATTAATTAGATTTAATAAGCTACAAGGCATTTCCATAAACAATATCAAGTATGCATGAAGGTAGTTCTTCTCCGCATGCAGAGTTGAAAAGATGATGGGAAATTGGATTGCAACATATTCACTATAAAGTAACATCGGTGTCTTATACCATATCATACATGCAGTTTATACTATATAACTAGGATGAGAATATCAGCGCAGTAAGAATTTCAACTGATTCAACATTGAGAAATATCAAAGTATCTCTTTGCCAAGTTGAAAACTTTTCAGCTTTGACGGTGCTTATTATATTTGTGTTGTTACAATATGCACATGAAGGGGAGAAAAGGATGAAAATTCAATGCGGTGCGGAATTTTCGTTAATTGCAAAACATACGTGCAAGTACTCACATTTGAATATAATGAAGTAGACGCAGAGCATCATGTATGTGAATGGATGTTATTTTCATGATTTCCATAAAAGCTTTTTGGTTACATCCGACAAGGATGCATTGAAAATACAGAGAGCAACTTTGGTAGGTGTTTATTTGTTCGTTTACCTTCTGCAAATGAAATAGTAAATCATGGAAATATGTATTAAAATAGTTTGGAATAGTCTTTAGGTGCACACTCAACTGGCAAATGGAAAACTTTTCAATTAGCTTTATTACAAAAGTATTTACAATGTTGGATAGAAAATACTTTGGTATTGGTTTATTTATTTTTGTTATTGCGTTAATGAAGCTAAGTTGGAGTGTTCAAATATGTAGTAATTATTGTATGCGGAAAAGATAAGGAAAGAGATAACAGAAATAAATTCAGTTGTTTGGGGTATCCTTATTGTAGAATCCCTCTGGAAAATTAATTATTCTTTTACATCTACATTAATCTACATATTCAGTGACAAAAAAGTCGTCCGAAGTATGGATTCAAATATAATATTCTCTTGATATTCCCTTGAATCATATCCGGTCAACCAAATTATTCAAGGAATCAATTGTAGAAGGCTTTTTGTTCTAAATTTTCCATTGGTAAATTTGCCGTTCGAGCACAAACATTCTCAATAGGAATCAGGTCAGAACTGCTACCTTGCCAAGACTTCGGTGGCATTCCTAAACTTTTTTGGTATTCGGTTGCCCAAAAAAGAAACTCACTAGCAAACATAAGAAATATCATATTACAGCGAAAGTGTTTGAATGCTTACATAGTGAGCACAATGACACGGAGCTGAGCCATCTTGAAAAAGAGTATCTGGTATATCACCGTACAGTGGCTACAAAGTTGGAACGTCGCAACTATCGATGATTTATTTGTACATCGCAACGTTCTATTGAAGAACAATTTGTGTTCCAACTCCCTTTGACATAATTAGCCCCCACACCAGAATACTAGGTGAATGCTTCACTATGGGGAAAATGTACTTATCTGAATATCTTTCGCCTTTTTTCTGTCGAACTCTATCTTCTCCGTCAGAGCCCATTAGGTTGTATTTGGGCTCCACTGAAAAGACAACTTTTTTCCTATCCTCAACTCTGTAAAAAATTTTATGTTTCGGCGCCCATTCTAAGCGCTGCGTCCTCATTCCTTTGTGAAAAAAGTTTTTTTTAAGCCGTCTTTGTGAAAAACTGCCCTGTTCATTGATCCTTACAGTTCGTACGCTTCATTGTACTCGAGTTTTACCTCGTTCTTCTCTTTATCTCCCATAACATTTGCCGGGTCAAATAACGATCTTCCATGTCTTAATTCTGAACAAAAAAAAAATTATTTGAAAACCCAAATACCTCAAACTTCTCTTATGGAATTGATTATTGACGCTGTTCTCATTTCTTGAATCCAAATTTGGAATGCTACTGCTGATGTGTTCACACAACACTCAACATTTAATTGTATGCTCCAAATAATTACCAGCCTTAGATGTTGCATGAGTTAGATTCAGGACTTATGAAAATAAAACATTCTATGTCCTTGCTGGACATTATACATTATTATGGATATTATTTAGACTCGGTGTTGAGATTGCGGCAATCTAAATAGGACCTACTGGGTGTATAAATAAGAAATGCGGATTTTTTCTGCTTGAAATATGCATTTATTTGAATAACAGAATAAATGAATTCAATAATCAAAGTATTGGCCATCGTTAGCTACGACTTTTTCCCATCTTTCTGTCAATTGATGGATTCCGTCCCAGTACCACTTCTCATTTTTTGAGGCTAATCACTCATCAAGCCAATTCTTAACTTCTTCGTAAGAATAGAAGTGCTGCATCGATCGAAACAAGTAGTAGTCAGAAGGAGCCAAGTCTGGTGAATACGGCGGAAGGGGCAGAACCCAATTAATGTTTCCCAAGTAGTTCTGGGCAGGTATTGCAACATGCGGCCGAGTTGAAAAATTGTCATGTTAAAAAATGACTTTATCATGTCTTTGGTGAAATTCTGGTCGTTTTTCCTTAAGTGCGCGGTTCAATTTGATCAGTTGTTGTCGGTAACGTTTGCCAGTGATAGTCTCACCAGGTTTCAGCAGTTCGAAATACACAGGTCTCTTACTATCCCACCAAATACACAGCAAAGTCTTCTTTCCATGAATATTTCGGACTGGTTTTGATGTTGATGGCTGGCCTGGGTCTACCCATGATTTTTTCCGCTTGGGATTGTGGAAATGAATCCACTTTTCATCGCCAGTAACAATCCGATGCAAAAAACCTTTTCTTTTCTGTCTGGCAAGCAAAATTTCACAAATGGTTTTTCACCTTTCGATTTCTCTTTCATTCAATTGATACGGCACCCATTTTCCAGCTTTTTGAATATTTCCCATGGCTTTGAAACTTTGTGAAATGGCTGCCTGAGTAACTTCCAACGCTTCTGCCAACTGTTTTTCAGTTTGTGTGTTGTCTTCATCCAATAATGCTTGAAAATCTGTATCTTCGAATTTTTTTGGTGGTTTTCCACGGTCTTTGTTGCTGACATCGAAATCGCAACTTTTAAATCTTTTAAACCTTCGTTCACAAGTGTCTTGGGTTGGGGCATGCACACTATATGCTTCTACTAACAATCGATAAGTTTCTGCTGCCGTTTTCTTCAAATGAAAGAACGTTATTAGACTTTCCCGCAAAACCTCTTTTTCTGGCAAGTTATTCGACATTTTTGAAGAGAAAAAAAAACTATGTTGTTTGTACGATCAAAACCTATGACATACTGGAATTTGTTGACAGATATTTACCCTCCAAAATGCCACATTAGTTATCCCCGACACAAACCATATGTAATGGTTAAGCCATCTGTTATTAAAATCTGCATTTCATATTTATACACCTAATAGTTTTTGGTTTTTGAGAACTGGCTCCTGCCGGTAAAAAAATATATTTGTTGTTGTTTTCTAACGGAATAAGCAGCTTCATTAGTTCAAATATTTTCAGGTGTTTAGCAATACACCTTCTAATATCTTGTTTTTCACGGATTGCTATTCGTAACCGTCTTGTTCGAGGATCTATGCAGTTGAAATCCAGTGGTCTTTGATGTAGGCCTATATGTCGATGATTTTTGACACTTGCAAATCGTGTTCGCTCGATTTTGAAATGAATCGAGGTGAAATTTGTGAGATAGAAAGTGGTATGGTGGTATTTCATTAATATTTCTTCAGTATTCAAATAATTCATCAGTAGCAAATTTTGAAAAAAACATTTTCAGGGAAATTAAATTTAAGCTATTTTAGAACATTTTGAAAGAGGTCGCTTGTATTTTTTATTTTCAATTATTAATTTTAATTAACTGTACACATAAAAAAAAATCAAGAAACCCGTACTGCCGTCGAAAAATTATTGACTTCATTTACAAATTTCTGGCCACAATAAATCCTGGTCACCCAAGTACAACGCAAGTTACTTCACCATAGTTTATCAATTCGCTGCCTATCCAGGCATTCTGTGGCCAAAAATGCCTGGAGTGTCCATCATCAAAAGCTTCCCTTCCTTGCTACCGTGACCAACCCGAAAACGTTGAAAAGCCATAAGGCAATATGTGATACAGATGCCGAAGTAGGAGCCTCACTAGTACTCTGGCAAATAATATGATGTTTTAATTAATGGAATTTATAATGTATGCATGTTGTAAATTAATAATACAATCAACATAAACACACATAATTCCAAATATAGAACATACGTGTGAATGGATGCAGAAACAGCAGAAATGTGAATAATCAAATACCACAGATATATGAAATTTTCTCTCGTCCTAGCACCAAACAGAAGCTATTGTAGCATTAAAATGAAATAATTCCAGGACATTGGAAACAGTCGCAGCATTGCTGAAACAGAAATACGCAAAAGTGAATCCAACGTCCATGTATAATGATGATGACGATATGGATGATGATCATAATAATAATAAAGGGAAGGTATTATCATAATTGCCAAATTATTGGCTTGTGGTATTAAATTTCGTATGGGGAATCTTCTCATTTATGGTGCATTTGGTTTCTCGTGTCGCGCATATTGCGACTAATAATATTTGTGGGCTCTAAATGCATACGTGGATTGGGGGGACAATATAGAAGGTATGAAGTTACCAAATAATGTTTAGATGCAACCATTTTGAGTTGGATGAAATAGATTTAAATGAGATGACTGACAACGTGGAAGAGAAGACTGTTATTAAATTTTTTTAGTACGATATGCAAAATGAAAGTTTGCCAGTGGAAATTTTCATTAATCCGATAAAGTTGTCATGATTTCCCGGAAATTACGATTTTGGATTTAATAAAATCTATAAGCCTATAATTGGCTACGATTGGAAGTAAGCCTAGTTGATGTGGTAGCTTTTTTGCCTTTTTATAGTCTTTCAAATAATCTTTTGTATACAACGTTACGGTCGCAGACTAATTGGGGCTTGACTTACCATGACATTTGAATGTTTCAACTTATCTTGGATAAGCTGAAACGTTACTATAACTCATCAAATCCTTTGAAGCCTTTTAAATCCTTCCCAACTTTTTATATTCTTTACGCATAACAGTAACCAAAAGTTATGAAATATTTCCTCACACATTTGACATATTTCTGCTGTGCCACATATGTCTTTGATGAATATTCGAACAAGGGGTGTAATAATTATTTGATTATTAGGTGTGAAAAATAAAACAACGTGTTTGGTTGAATGACAGAAACGGAACAACTTTATTAGTAAGTAACACATGACATGTATCTATGGTATTTATCTATAGCAAAGAAGGGCGGGTATTTTGAGTACAGTTATAACGCCCCCACTCTCAAAATACAGGTTATCAAAGTACATCTACAATACCTAACATTTTTACAAATTTATGATGCTTAATCGAATTTAAACTTTTTGTGAATATATCTGCTGGCATATCCCCTGTGGGCAAATAATTTACTTTAACTAACTTGTTAGAAATTACTTCTCTACAATAATGGTAGCGTACATCAATATGCTTGCTTCTATTATGGAATACAGAGTTCTCTGATAGTTTCTGAGCACTTTGATTATCATTATATAAATTAATTGTATACATTTGTTCAGTTATCTCATTCTGTAGATTTATAAGATACACAGGTTCCCTACAACCCTCTGTTAGTGCCATATATTCGGCCTCGGTACTAGAGATTGCTACTGTTCTTTGCTTTTTACAGCCCCAGGATATAACAGCATAACTGATAACATAAAACAATAACCAGTATATGATTTTCTATCTATAGAGTAATTTGCCCAATCAGCATCAATATAACCTAAAATATTAACATTTTCAGTCTTACAATATTTCAAACCCAATGTCCTTGTTTTCTTTAAATATTTTAATATTCTTTTTGCATATAACCAATGTTCATCACTATGACAATTATTGAATTGACTCAGGTATCCAACAGCATATGCTATATCTGGCCTTGTAAGTATGGCAAAATACATAAGGCTCCCTATGAGCTGTTAATATGGATTCTTACTTTTTACAACATCACTATTCACAATGTTCAATTTAACCTCCATGTGTGTATCAACTTTTTTACAGTCAGACATATTAAATTTATACAACAACCGATCAATATAGTTCTCTTGGCTCAAAGTAATTATGTTATTAATAAGTAATTATGTTATTTTCTTTATCAATATTGACATTTATACCAAGACATTGTTTAATATGCCCTAAATCTTTAATTTTGAACTGACTTCTTAAAGTCTCTTTTAACAATGACATTTCTGTGTTATCATTTGAAAAAATTAAAAAATTCATCTATATACAAAGTAATTATAGTCCTGAGACCATTCACTAATTTTGTATACAAACAAGGTTCCAATTTAGATTTTTTATAACCATTACTTAACAAAACATTATCAACTCTCTTGTGCCATGCCCCAGAAGATTGTTCGAGACCATATATTGCCTTTTTTAATTTAAGAACTTTGGATTTATCATAATTAAGACATTAAAAACAATCAGGCCTTTGCATATACATATATGGTTTCTTCCAATTCTCCGTTAAGAAACGCAGTCTTAACATCTAGGTGGGCAGTATCTAGATTTAATTGCACAGCTAAAGCAATTAATAATCGTAAGGTAGTATGTCGAACTACTGGGGAAAAAGTCTAATTGTAATCAATACCACTTTTTTGATTATATCCTTTAGCAACTAGTGTGGCACGATAACAAATGTTATTTTCACTATCACACTTTTTCTTTAGGACCCACTTACACTTTACAACCGTTGCACCTTTTGGGGCATCCGAAAGCTCCGAAGCACTATTGTCCATGAAACATTGTAATTCTTCTTGCACTGCACGTAACCAATGTTCTTTTTCTGGGCCTTTTAAAGCTTCTTCCAATGATAATTCATTAATTTCTGATATGTTGTTACTTTCTGTACACATATTTGAAAAACCAGACCATTCTGGTTGACGTCTTTCTCTGACAGGTAACTTCTTTACTACACTGCTCGTACTTCTGCTAGAACTGTCTGAGTCTTCACTTCCGCTCGGCACAAATGTAGGATCATCAGTGCTGGTTATAGATGTGAATGAATCATCTGACTGTGAACTGTCCCCCACTAAATCCAAACTCTCCTGTCTATCCTTATGAGTTTCTGAAATAATTTCATTTACAATGACATTTCTTGCTTGCAAATCTTTTTCAATAATAATAACATCTCTGCTTGTTGTGACCAACTTGAGTTTTAGGATTATAGATTCTATATCCCTTTACATCTTCAGCATAACCCACTAGAATACACTCTTTTGACTTTTTGTCCCATTTGAGCCTCTTCCCTTAGGTACATGTTTCATTACTGTGCTTCCAAATATTCTCACATGACTAATATCAGGCTTAGTATTAGTCCACAATTCCTAAGGGGTTTTATTATTTAAGCCAGCTGATACTGTGTGGTTCTGTAAATATACAGCAGGGTTAGTTGCCTCTGCCCAGAACTCCTTTTTCAAGTCAGCGTCAAATAATAAACATCGAGCCTTTTTAATGAGAGTACGATTCATCCTTTCACTTAACCAATTTAGCTGCGGTGTATAAGGGTTTGATTTTTGATGAATTATGCCTTTCTGTCTCAGGAAGTTTTCAAATTCACTACTGCAAAGTTCAGTACCATTGCCGCTGCGTAACACCTTGATTTTTAGATTTAGTGAATTTTCTACCTTAGCTGCATAATTTTTGAAACATTGAAAAGCTTCGCTTTTATTTTTCATGAAGTAAATATGAATCATACGACTATAATCATCAACAAAGATTATAAAATACCTTGATCGTATTAGAGAGACACTCTCCATCGGTCCGCACATATCAGTATGCACCACATTGAGTAACTGAGTGCTTCTGTTGTCGCTGCTTGTAAAAGGTAAGCGGCTTTGCTTCCCTTCACAACATGTTATACAGGAACTTTTGCTAATATCTGCCTTCTCATCAATGAAACCTTCAACAGCATTCTGCATTCTATTCAGGCAAGTACTATTCAAATGGCCTAGTCTTCGATGCCACATATCACTAGATACGACTGTCGCAGCTGACAGGTGTACTGGTGTATTTAGCTTATACACCCCATTGAATAACGTGGCTGTAGCTACTAATATTCCTTTTTTGATGTAGATATCACAACTATTGTCTCTGAAGTTCACTTTATTCCCTTTGTTTATCAACCAACTTACAGACAATAGGTTAGCTGTGAGGTTTGGAACACGCATGACCTCTTCCACTGTCACATCAAAATTGGATTCATCAGTACACGTAGTAATACACACGTTGCCGGAACATACAACGGGCACTTTGGTTTCATTAGCAACAACAATTTTTTTCGTACTTTGTTCATAACACGCATTCTGACTCCAATGTTCATTTGTGGTCAAGTGCACGCTCGCTCCTGAGTCAACATATGTACCATTCAGATTTGTTGAAAACACCACTTAAGAACACTGCACTAAATACATTAGTTTGTTTTCTGTCCATTTCTTTGCAATTTGTATTATTTGTGCACTGATTTCGATAGTGTCCCACCTGCTTACATTTGAAGCATTTGACAGTTGTCGATTTTGACACCTGCCCGCCATCTTTAACGTTGACGTGACTTTTATTTTTTTCTACAGGTTGATCATGCTTCCTGGCTTGACTCCATTGGTTTTTATGATGAAAACTACCAAAGGCAGCACTGTCACTTTGCACTCCCAATTCCATGTCAAGTAACTTTGACTTAATGGCGTCCGTTGTAATATGCATTCCAGAGTGCTCAATGGCCATTATCATTATCATTAATGAGCCTATCCACTCATCACTGATGTTGAAGCCAGTCCCTGCCAATTTCTGACCCGTTTCCACTAATTGACTTACGTAGGATTCCATTGAACTACAATTTTCGAGACGAATTGATATGAGATTTCTCAATAAACTTATTCTTCTCGTAAATCCTGAATCATCATACAAGGATTTTAGTTTATCCCACAAATCTTTTGTAGATTTCACGTTTTTGGTATGTACGTAAATCGATGGATCTATTGTTGAAATCAATTTTGCCCGAGTCTTGGCATCTTCTGCTTCTGAAATCGCTGGTTGTCCATGCTCAGGCTTGATGATTCCTACCGTGCCTTCTAGCACTAGGAAATTTTCTGCCGCAAAACACCGCCATTACGCACAACCGCAACACATTCAGTTCACTTCACGCACAACTCTAATGTCTCTTTTCTGCAACTATTGCTATTACTAGAACACACTGTCGCGAGAAACAAGTTGTTATAAAAAACAGGAATGTCTGGGCCCATAATCTGTAATAATTATTTGATTACTAGGTGTGAAAAATAAAACAACGTGCTTGGTTGAATGACAGAAACGGAACAACTTTATTAGTAAGTAACACATGACATGTATGTATGGTATTTATCTGTAGCGACGAAGGGCGGGTATAACACAGCGGCGGGTATACAGTTATAAGAAGGGGAAATCACAGAAGTTAATATAATACCCGCAAAGGAAAAAAATCAACTCAACAGAAAAACGTTAATTTCCAATTGATTAGCAGACAATTTTGTTGAACAAACACTTGACAAGCAGTAATGATTAAATCCTTTACGAAATCCCAGTAATCATACTCTCTCCCTATTGACAATTCACAAGTGCATTTTAATCTCAATCAATACTGAAGCAAAATTAAAGCTATATTCAGTCGTTTCATAAGCGGCACACAGCAAAAACAATTGTAAATAGCAGAGACAATGGTTTGGAATAATCGAGAATAAGTGGGATACCACCAAGCCCATAAGAGAGTTGAAAAGAAAGAGAGAGAGAACGTATACTCATAGAATATGAGAGCGAGGGCAGGCTAGATGATCGTTGGAAGCTCACTGAATGCGAGAGTGAGATTTAATGTTGGTAATGACGAGAAATAAGAGTACTTGTTGCCTACAGTTCAAGGACTGTTGAAGAGTGCTCGACCAAACAACAAGCATCTACACATTGTACAAAGGATGTATAGTCCTAGCCATGCCTACATATAGAGTACCGTTTCAATGTTATATTGCAATGAAATTCTCGATGGTGCTGATTCAGTATAATGACTATGGCTACGATTGTTTTCGGAGAGCAAGTGCAACTTTATATATGAAATTAAAAAGTTGGATTGTACCGAGCTCAAAGTTATCCCATTTATTATAGGTAACAAGTTCGCTGGAGTTGTTTCTATTTAGTTTTTTTTTTTCAATTCAGCATTTTGACTATTCAGTTGACTTTTATGCTTTAATCCCTTCGTAATTGTGCACCCATATTGCTTGAGGCTTTGACATTGTTTTCAAATCTCCAATAAGTAAAAGTTTTTGACATTCCAATTTACAAAGAATTGAGAGCAAGGACTTATGTTTTGAAGCTTGCATTCAATTACAAAGTTTCTAGCAGTATTTACAACATATAAATACTTTAAAGGGTACGGTTTTTTTTAAAGACGGCCTTCCAGACACACTTGTCTTTAAGGACAATCTTGACAACCTCTATAGCATTTCATCTGAATGGACATCAACCATCGTCATAGTTGAGTTCACTACCACAACTATAAATAATTACAATCAATTTAGTTTGATTGCTGGTGCTTATCAAAAGACTTTGATGAGTGCTGTGTAAATATTAAAACAGAATGAAAAACTCAACCAGACAGACAAACAGACCAACAGAGAGTGTTAAAAAAGCCAGGTGAGAGAGAGAAGAGAGATTGTGATGTATGATGAGAAAATAAGAGTGGGTAAAAGCGTTCAGGGATCCAAGTACACATAGATCGTCTAGTAAAGTGCTCTCGTCAGAAGTGGGTTCAAAATGTCTCTCCTGTTGTATTTAATTAACTAAGAGATGAGTAACTGCTCGTAGTCCTACCAATAATTCACTAGTTGTCCCTGCATGTATATTGCAAATGATAGAATTGACAAAAATGAGAAAATGTATCCAAAAGATAATTTACGAGTGAGGTTCCAAAAAGTGGATCAAATATTTATTGATAAAACTATGTAATACATAATTAAAATCATAGTTGAGTATTATCTTTATGGACGGTTTGTGTCAAATTATGTCATAAGCTTCTCAGTGCTGTTTTGATTACCTTGATATCTTTTATCGGGAGTTGAAAGAGAAATAAAGAAGTTGTTCTATTCTAAAGGTATTTGAATTGCTAATAAAACAGTGTAGAATGGATAATATGTATTTTTTGTAAGAATTATGTAGGACTGTGAATGAAATTGATTTATTTAAAACCATAAATTAATCATCTTACGTTCATTTATATTAATATTATCCATGCATCCACACATAACAGGTGTGTTTAAATTACTTACTCTCTTGTTTGTTGCAGCTATTGAAAGATTTCGTTTCGTTACGTTCTTAGCTTTGTGCTCTTTCCATCTAATGGCCAGGGTGTGAATTCTTTGTTCAAAAAAATCTTCTTGTTTTTGTACAAGAAGTTTCATAAAAGCGGAAAGCGAAGCTTGAGGAAATGGACACCCAGGGGCTCACCTTAAGATGCATAGTATCACCAATGGCTGGGGAACTCATAGTTAACCGAAAAGATGAAGACCTCACAAGCAAGGTTTTCAGAAAAGTAGCATACGCTTAGTATATCGTTGTACCAGTCAGCCGAAGGTTGTCAAAAACCATGTCAAACCTGTGCCGAGTGTACTCTCAATCTTTTCGAGTGGGTAAATTTAAGAATTCGTGCTGAAAAATGGAGCTTATGCTTTACACAACACATTGAATAAAGGAAACATTTAAGCCTTCAAGTGTAGCTGAAAAACATATAAGCACGGTAAGCAATGTAAAAGACCTAAAATTTACTTAGGATAATAATAGGATATTGTAGCTTGATCTCCGCACATATCAGCACTCATATGGAGAACTATCGTGGCGTTCTTCAAATGGAAAAAATTGGTAAGAAAATACTCGTAAGTCCCAAATCGCCTAACAGGTGGATACGGTTCAAAGACCATTAACCACTTACGGGTATACTGTAACAGATCTACAGAAGGTCCAGCGAATGGTCTGCTTCAGCATCACAGGTGAAATTATGACCAACTGATGCAACGGGTAAAATTTATCATCAGAGAGGCATCACTTGCTAGTATCAGATTGAAAGCACCAAATACATTAGTGCATTTAAAGCAAATGGAGAGATTGGCATCGTCAACTAAAGGGAGCTGGATAGAGTTCAACCGGTAGCGGGCACAACGATTCCAGACTGGATTGTAATAGCTGTCTGGAATAAAAATTTCAATTTTTTTACAGCAATTTTTTTCATTTGTAGACAAAATTATGGTGAGTTCCAATGTCAAACAGTTTAATCAACAAAAGCTCAAAATTTTATGAAAATCCGCTGAACCAATCTTAAGATTAACTACCATACGAAAAAGTAACATTTTGAGCATACCCCGTTTAAAGTTTTTTCGCTTTTTTACTGAATTCCTTACGGAAAATTCATTTTTTCCTTACAATGAATTAGTATGCTATTCTTGGACCAAATTCAACTGTTCCCTCATCAATGTATGCTTGCTCGCTTGATCTCCAAAAGGTTTTCCTCTGTAGATCCTTTCCTGCCGTTATGTGGTAAATAACTGGCAATTTTGCAACCCATAATATCCATAATTTTCAAAATGTAATTCAAAGGTCATTAAAGCTAAAAATTATCGTTAAGCAGGGATAGAAAAATTTGGACGGCGAGTTCCACAGCATCCTTGTCAACAATTGTATATTTTGCCACGGTAGCCCAAAGAATCTTGCTGTAGCGTTTCTTGTTGTTTTACATGTTTTTTCCCAAGCCTTGAGTAAGATAATCCTCGTTCGCTAAGTTTTCAATCACTAGCCTTATAAACTCTTGTATTTTTGGATTTAGAGGTGAATTTTGTTTGATCTCTTTATTTTCAAATGTAACTTTAAATTTCTCGCACCAGCTTGGTGCGAGTTTCAGTTTCAGCTTGGATTGCAAAAATGATTTTGTGGAGTTTTTTTTTGGTCGAAATGAGATGGCAAGCACCGGCCCATTGTCTTTTCATTATCATTCCTTTCATTATCATTATCTGTCCTTTCGTAATAATTAAAGTATCAGGTTATCGTTATATTGCCAAATTATAATTGACTGAAATTTTCTTCATGTGATTTTAGCAGGTGTCGGTACTGATTGATCAATTTTCCTTTTTTGCGAGGTTTTTTTAAGTTTGGCTTTACATGGTCTTTCTAGGCTTTTTCATTCTCTAATGTTCTAATGCTCTAATGTTTTCTACTCTGGAGTTTTTTTTTATCTGACGCACCCCTGTCAACGCTATTTAACATAATTGAGGTTCTTAAACATGCATTTACCTACACGTAATAGCAACTACACGAACTCCAGCTGTTGGGAGACGAAATTGTCCCTGTAGCAATTGGCATAGGAAAATTTGGTGAACATTTTTGAATTACCATCAACAAGAATATACAACAAAAATTTGATGGTTGGAAGGACAGTGGTAGATGCTAGCTTGAATGTGCGCCCGTCTTGCGACGTAATCCCTTAACAGTTTCAAGAATTCTGGTAGTAACCTTTATAGACAGTGCATCTGATTGCATCATACAAGGTCTTTGTTACTTAATGATGAAAAATGAAGTCGATGTTTTATTTCAATCCCGTGCATTACTCATACGAAATTTAAGTGACTATAATTACTAACAAAAGTGTTGAACATCAATTAGAAATACTTTAAAGGAACTCATCGAAAATAATCCTTTAGCATGTGTTCTAGATATTAGTGTTAGATGTCTATAGAAAATGTGAGTCGGCCCAATTGGAAGACGCGCATGCTGTAATGCTTTAGGAACATTATTATCTGAAAACTTGTAACAGTTATCTAGCATCACTGCTACGACAATGCCAAATTATCCGTCCATCTCAATTACAATTTAATCTTAATTAAGAAACGTATATCCCCTGTAACATACATTCAAATCGCATCTCTTGGTATCCAACACAAATCCATCATACAGAAGAAACATAATACTCTTTGCTGAAAAGATTAAAAGTTATCCTATTGTTTTTGCAAACATTTTTAGCCAAAGGTCAAACCATTTAATCCTACCCCATTAATCAAAATCTCTCAAGTAGATTCCATCTAAGTGGACTATCCATTCTCAACTCCACATAGCATACACGTACGAAAATTCATTCCACTCATTTTATTCCTTCCTTTGAATCCAATAGCCCCTGAGGAGATGATTCCAAATCTAACTAAATAACTTAAAACAACAACAGCAATAACAGCAGAAGAATCGAACACAGAAAATCCTCCAGAATAATTCCTCGTGTGTTGAATAAATATAAATTTTCGTTTGGACATTAATTTACTTGCACTAGGGTTGTCTTGTTTTTGTTGTATGTGTTCTTTTCTGTCTATTACTGTATTTCACTATATTCAATTGTTTGAAGATAACACTCTACTGCAAGGAGTATATATTTAAGGACTTGCTTTTGTCTGTACTACATGTAAACATTGGTAATATACATTATGTGAATGTATAAAATATTTACGAAATATGGAATCATAATCCTTGATGCTTGAAGATTTAGTCTGCTCACATCTATGATTTCGTGGATATTTATTTAAGTCGTTGTTGATCCTTGGCGTTGATTC
The DNA here is from genome assembly GCA_954870665.1 of Stratiomys singularior. Lineage (NCBI taxonomy): Eukaryota > Metazoa > Arthropoda > Insecta > Diptera > Stratiomyidae > Stratiomys > Stratiomys singularior. The sequence goes on along the minus strand of OX940879.1, from coordinate 107,821,595 downwards.
GTCTTGGACAAACAGTAATAATCTACGTGAGTGAATTATAAGGGTAAGTTTGATCTGTTGTTTCCCCTTTCACAGAAATATGATAGGATTCGTTGTTGAGAAATTAAGGAAGGATGGAAATCAAGTCAGGATGAATTATTCTTAGAAGACAAAGTTTGAGTGGTCAGTTGAATAATGTTGGCATACTTTTGAGTGATTCAAGCCATTAGTCAGATTGTTACTAATTCATGTGGTTGTTACTAGTTTTAGGGGCCTGTTTGTTTGTCTCCAATACACCTGTGGTATAATAAATCTCTTCAAGTGCTTCTATGAGTGTTTTTCATAAAATATATGCAACTGGGCATAAGTACAAATTTTTAAGCTATATTTAGAGATCCAGTCTCTGAGATTGAAGTTTTGAACCGTGTCATCTTATGAGGTCAATATATATCTGGGTTTCATATAATTTATTTTAAGCCACGTCATTCAATTTACATTAATCTCCATGAGGACATGTAAGGTGAGTGAGCTTGACCATTTAATTAGTTTTTAATCTTTAAGGTTCATAAGCTCTAGATTTTGTTTATTTTTGGGATTCAATTAGAAGAGCACCCGAACATATAAAATACACGACCCTAAAAGTATTTAAAAGATTTCCGAAGTATGTTTTAAGATATTTTGTGATATTTTACTTTCGAATCCTTTCCAATGAGGTAACTAATGTGCATTTGGCATGTGCATGAAAAATACTGTGCTTGTTGACCACATGTCGCTACTTGATTTGAAAAATGCCACAGTTTTAGATTATCCTGATTATCATCTCTCTGAAGTTTTTGATTTTACAGGTTTGCTAGATTCCTGGATTTGTCAAAATTTTCTTGCTTGCTGGTGCTTTTGATCCAAAACCGATGCATCCTGGATGTATCGAGCTCATTCTTTTTTTCCTCAAGATCACTCGCTATATGCTTTTTATATATATATTTTATATACATATATACAGATATAATGACACCAGGATTACGTTTAGTCGCTAAAGTATTTGTGGTTTGTAATGTAGTTACCTGGTGCCTTATATTACCAGGGCTTACTCGAGGTGGATCGTCCATATGCGTATATAATATATCAATTATATGACATATCTTTAGTCTTGCTTTGATCAAATGTTAATGGAGGGAAAGCATGAAGATTTATTCCAGCTTAATATGACCCTGATTACATTTTACTATAACTGACACCTTTTTTGCAAGGATTTTTAATTTTGTGTTATGTGCTGTGGTAAATTTATTATGAAAAAAAAATCTGATTTGCTTTTTCAAAGATTTAAAAATGTTGTGAACCTTTGTTTGACAAAGTGTCGATCTTAAGATCAATGGTGAAACCGCGAACAACAAATACCACGAACCAGCTAACAATTCATTTTCAATGAAGGCAGAGAATGCATTTTTGTATGTTATCCACTAAGGTCAGTTTTAGTAGAAAAAATAAAATGCAAGCTTGTTGTAAGAGCGAACGCTACAACAATAATAAAAATTTCAATGACAGAAGTGAATTCATCTTTGTATATTATCCTGTCAGGTCGGTTCTAGTAAATGGAAGATCAGTCAGGCTCATTATTATGATAAAATTGGTAGAATGGTGCTCAACAACATTTCCACCTTGTTTGATCAGAAACCCATATAGGATATATGTAATGTGTTTACATTTATGGTAACTAATTTTTTGTTTATGATTTAAACAAAGTCATTGCACTGAACATACTTATACGACTTAACCTTGTATCCTTGATTGGTACAATCACCTAAATAGTTTATCGATTTTCATAATTTTATTTGAATACCACAAAATTATTGACACTCAACGCGATAATCTTGATCATTAATAACATTGTCAATGAATTGCCGCATTTACAAATGCATTCAAGATTTGTGGAAAGGTTCTAGACCACAGTTTGACTACATCTTGGATATTTTCCCAATCAATATGCAAATTAAGCGAAAAAAGGCAATTTGCATATCGATTTGGACCCCGAAAAAATAATAACACAAAAATATAATGGTGACCAACAAATATCACGAACCAGTGAAAAATTCACTTTCAATGAAGGCAGCAAATGCATTTTTGCATGATATCCTCTTTGGTCAGTTTTAGTCGAAGAAAGATCATGCAAGCTATTTGTTATAATAAAATTTGTGGAATAGTGCTCGCGACTTTCATTTTAGTTTCACATACAATTGCAGAACGTTGCAATTTATTTACATTTTCGAATGATTTAATCAATGATATTCAAACGAGTGCATCCTTTGATCAAACTGGTGGATTCTTTCACTTTGTGTAAGGTTTTTTGTTCCAAAATACGTACTCGGTCAATCGTCTCTATGATTTTAGAAATTCCAACGGTTCTAAGACGGTTGACATGAAAGGAGTCCTGAATGATGACACACAAAGACTGGAGATCAAAGGAAGTTTTCGTATGCTGGAAAATAATAAACACTTCAGCATAAAAGATGAGCAAGTCTTTTACTGTAAGCAAGAAATCAGTCTAGTCTAATTGTTGCTAGAAATTTGATAACTCTTTCTAATTTTTCAGTTAGCGGATTCCTTAGCTTCGGTGATATTGCGGTAAAAGTTATGACTCCGGGAAAATAATGCATTAACAAAATTGTATTTTATATTAAAATAAAGCGTAAATATTTTGGGAGTGAGACCTTTAACGTTTTGCTATAAATAAACAAGGACTTTTCATATAAAACTGCGAGTTTGGCAGAGTCTAATAATTAGGAAATCTTTAATATCGGTTGTAGTGATTGAATAAATAATAGTTACAACTGCTTAAAATACAAATAGTTCAATAACCAAATCTTTGTGTGCCTTCCAAAAAGCCACAAAAGCCAGTGAAGCGCTCGGAGTGAAGCAAGCAAATCCACTTTATGGCTGGATAGAAAGGCCTGCAATGTTGAAGAAAATCATCGTATATACATACCTCGGCAACGTATTGTTAACCACAAACCGATTCAGGCATATCAGATAGCATTAATTGTGTTCCCAGCATCCTGACTGATTCAAAGGCACGTAGTGGCCATCAGCCTCCTTGCGAGCCGTGTTGATTGTTGAGAGAATGGAAAAAAAACTTGGGCGGAGAGAGTAGGAGTTGAATCGTATCAATCGTTATAGTGTTCGTAATGTGGCCAATGGCTTGATTAACTTGACCTTTATCACCCGACTCCGTTGCGTCCTCATTTATCGCACGCTACCAATCTCTCAATTGTGGCCCTTATAAGCCGATGAATGGAGATAATACGGCCTGGCCATTTCGACAACCTAATTTAATATGAACCCTTCATATAGCAGTCGCTTGTAGACAACATAGGATGATTCTTCCTTGAAGTTAAGTACATGCAGTCAGACTTGGACAACTTCCTGGTAATCCACCCCTTTTGGGATCCAAGTCCTACCGTCCAGCCATCTTTGGTTTAGAAGTTCTATACTTCACAGGAATCCGAAATTTTGAACACAGCCCAGAGTTTTGGTAAATGTGAACTCATTTGCACTGAGAGCGCAATTTAATGCAAACTTCCAGTCAGGACTCTTGTTTTAGTCCATTGTCGTTCGTGCGAATCATTTTGGGCGGCTAAAGTAGTTATTCGATTTGAACAAGAACCACCATTTCCTGGTTGCCATTCCGTCTCCCCAGGATATGATTGTGAGGGTGGAATCAATAAAAGCCAGCTCTTGCCGCAATCTAGCATCGTAAATATTTAATGATAGTATTCGATTCCGATGTAGTAAGACTAACAGAGTGTTGAATGTTGGACAGACAGGCATGTTTGTTTCGTCCATTTTCACATCTGTTTCTTGGAATGCTACGTGAACGAGGAGCATAGTAAGATTACTTCATCTTTTGCTCAGGGGAATGTTTTGCGTACAACTGCTACCAATAGAATCACCTTCGACTATTTCAGTTGTTTTCTGACTAGAGTTGAGTAATGCATGAGCGTAAGTCAGTTTGGCGTTTATCCCGGGGGCTTCATCAAATCTGAGCCAATAGTCGACTCTTTCGTACTAGAGAGTGGTTGTTTTACAGCCTATTACTCGAATGTGCTCTATATCCATTGGTGTGATATGCTGGAATGATAAGGATTTTCTATTCGACACGTTCAGGTGACGTGGGAGTGATTTATGTGTTTTGCATGCATGTAAAAGGATTTCAGAAAGTCGAATATCGAAGCGTGTTGAATGCGCTTAGAATACTAAAATATATTTAAATTTTTGTTGTATAGTGAATGCTCTATTTCGGTTGCCACAGTATGAATAATTCAATTGTTTACATATGCAAGAATTGGATTTTGCCTTCTAAAGGGGTGTCAAGATTCTGCAATGGATTTACAAATAAACCTTGGTATCTAAGCTAGAAAGTGCATTAGCTAATGCAAATGCAACTTATAGCGTTTCGTAGAAAGCCTGATACTGTCAAAGATTTTCACTATATGAGATATAGTCATACCCGTTTCGGTTCTTGCGAATGAACCCGGGTCAATATATTGATGCATCCCATTTCAAGCTGTAAAGGATTGCAGTTTGAAAGTAATGTAGATCTTTTTGTCTTTCCTTTTACATTGATCCGTTTTGTTTCTTAGTCATGATTGATAAAATACTGAACTACAAAACAATCATCAAAATTCTGCCAGCATCGTTTCTGGTTATTTTGACATGGAATAAAAACTGCTTACTTTTCTCGTTAAATTTTAAAATACTTACTATGAAAAAATTCAAATATAGAATTTTTCGAGGTTTTGGTATACGAATACTGAATATTATGCGGTTATTTTAAATACCAATCCAATATTATGATTAATCCGTGTGGTGTTTTTGTGGTAGCGTGATGACAGCTGTTCATGTCCTGAGTGTGATACCCTCACACAATGAATCTTATTGAACTACCGCTGAAATACTTTTCCTTTCAGTTTTATGGCTCAGTTTATAACTCTTTGACGTAATACTTATGGTTAGACCTCATTTTCTTCTTTTCGAAGAATCTTCTGACAAAAGAAATGTCATCCCTGTCAATGTAACAGAAGGGAAGGAAGGAAACAGAAGATATTAAGTAGGCTTGACAATAGCCTTCTAAGATGCTGATACCTTGCTTCCACTTTTTCATTCAGGAGTGTTCTTCCGAGGATAGTAAATTACCAAAAAATGATTATCAAGTCTATTGGCTTACTAAATATATGTGTACATAAATACATATTTATATATAAAATTGTATTAAATCTCTTGCTTAATATGCGGACTTTAAATAAAGCTCGTTGGAAAAGTTAGGGTATAAAAAATTAAAAAAAAAGTTTCTTGTTATACTTTTTGGCCAAGAAGTTTTATGTATTGTTTTTAAAGATCTTTGAAGCTTTACCTTTTTCCGCAAACCATGTATGAAGGCTGTATGTTACGAAGACGACGAACCAATGTTGCTCAAAAATTGAAGAGGCCGTGTGGCCCCAAATATGTGATATGTCTCAAACGTAATTCATGTTCGTTAACTACCTCACGTTAAGTCCAATAGTATCTGACAATCGGTGGGATTTCTATCGATTTACCCTATATAATATAAATTTAATTGATTTGTGTATCACTTCTCTAAACAAACATTCGTAATAACCAGAACCATCGCTACTTCCGATGGGTCCTAGATCTAGAATATCATTTACTTAGGTAACATTTTTCAACCATCCTTCTCTTAATCTTTCCTTGCATCCTTCGATTCTTTTCTTCCTTTTTTTGACACGGGCAAAATTCACTATCTTCTTATTCTCTTAAAATTTTCAAAGGTTTCCTACAGCGTCAAGTCTGCATGCCTTGTTATTCATTCGTAGTTTCTGTTATAATCTCAACATGTGATAAATGTTATGTTACGCAAGCAATCGTTGCGAACCACTGAGATAGATGAGCGCGCATGACAAATCGCCATTATGAAACTAAAGCTAACGGTATTCTATCGTCTCTCAAGCCAATGCACAAAAGAAGTAAGCAATAATGGTGTAGACCGAAACCAACCATTAGAATCGTACAGTAAATGCTTGGCGGCCATTGAATGATTTTCATGGTTAAGGTAAACAACCAATCAGACAATTATCAGTGATTACGGAGATAATTTAGAATGGATGACTAGGAAATTGTTCGAATAACTTATTTAAATGCAAACAAGGAGGCGGATGAGGCAGTGAAAAATGAAGTAGAGAGTGTGCATAGTTTGCAATAGAAACAGGCGAAAGTGATTGTGTATGTCGAATAGTCGCAGCGTTAGAAAGTGAAAGTTTTAATTATTTCGTTTTATTTTAAATAATTGTGTTTTGCAGATTTCCTTGTTCCTTTAATATTGTTCCATATGGTTTCAGAAAGATTTTTATGACGCTATGCATCATTAAGATTAAGAAACTCATTCAGAAGTTTAATTCTCTCAGCACTTCATATATTATTCTATATAAGTCATATCCTTTCCAAACGACGTCGATTCATATCAAGCTGAAATGTCTTTGCATACATTTACCCCATATAGAATCACACCACACTTGAACTGGTACACACATGTATACAAATGCTCCTCATAGATCTAAGCTTATTTAAGCATATCTCTAACAAATCATCGTAACTTTTAGCACAAGCTTTACATATGCATAACTATTTTAGGGTAAAGGACGAAATTCCACTACTGAACTAATTGTTTTCATCCTATCATATTGTCAACTCATACATTTGAACGTACAGATGCATAGAACAACTTGCTTCCATGTTGATACGAAATAATTGTGACCCAAGCAGTAGGACCAATAAATTTTCTAAGAAGAGAAATTAATTCGGGACATTAATCACTTTGCGATTATTAGTATTGCTACTAGTGTTGTTGTTGTTGTTGCTGCTGCTTCTATAGCGGTTATTTGCTCACTAAACTTGCTCAATATGTCTGTCGGTTTAGATTATGAATGAAAATTAATTTGTGTTTGTCATTTAAATGATTGTGTTAGCAGGATGGCTACCGGATAGTTTGATTCAGTTGCCTATGAGCTTAGAATTAAAGGTAGTTTTTTGTTGAGAACAACTGACGGTCAAGCAAATGTATAAAATTTTTGCCAACACATAACTTAATACGGAAAAGAGGACGAGTTATACATGCGATGGGTGTGAACGTTTCGAAGAGATAATTTCACATTACTCACCAAGCGCCCGCTCACTGAAATATTTTGCCGAATCCTGACCAAACCGTCTCGGTATCTTTGCTGACATTTTCACTCCTTCCTTTCACCAACTACCAAACACATGGAAACGAGAGAATTCAGTTCACATTTGCATTGTACGAAACAAAACAATAGAGTCCTTTGTCTCGAAATGGCTTTAATCCGGCTGAATTCAGTTTGGTGATAAGCCTGATAGGCAGAAATGTGCTACAGCGTTGATACGGGTGCCATGCGAAATGCCAAGGGTGAACTGTCGTCCGTGTTATCAATATCCACCCTGGGCACACACAGGCATTGCATATGGTAAGCCAATTTTGATATGCGTGGTGTCAATTTGAAGCTAATTTTCATATGCATGCACGTTACCATTTCATTCAATGAAAACTTGTGATGGAAGCGAACAAGTGACAACGCGGTTACCGCATACGAAGGATAGACGCGAGGATAATTTAACTTCAATTCATCAAACGTGGATTCCCGCATTGCCAGAATGTTCAGAGCAAACCTGCTGGATCTTTCAATTTTTCCGACTGCTTAATCAATTATCCATGACTATGGAAACGTTAGTTAGTTGATATGATTTAGCTGAATTTCATCAAGGTTGGTTGGTCGTATGAATAACGTTCCAAAAGTTTTATCATCATCATGCAAGGATGATGACGAGTCAAACGTAAAGGACAACAATAGTAACTCGAAGAAAGTAATTAAATGTGGAAAGTTTGTCAGAAAAGAGGCGATCGTTTTCATCGTTTTGATGATTTAAAGCTTTTTATCCTTTCTTCTTGTCGTCCCTGTCGTTTCCATCTCATTTCTTTGCTATACTACAGCATCAAAAGAGACTGTTTGCTGTAATTTAATTATCGAAAAGTTTTCCAAGCTGCGTTGTAGTAGCAGTAGCAGCAGTAGCAGCAACAGCAACGACATCAACAAAAGCAACTGCGCCAAAGAAGAAAATGGTGTGATATAAATGAAGAAAATTCTTGCAGACGGTCCATTTCAAGCAAGAGACTGTTGATAGAAAATAAGAATTAAATGAAAACTTTCGTTTGAACTGATTAAAGATGAATTCAAGATTTGTGCACCCTGTGTGAAAAGTCTTTGGAAAGAATGGACTAGTTGGATTAAAAGGATGACTTACAGATTAAGTTTAAAAGTTGGACTGGCATTCAGTGCAGTGAGGACACAATTAAAGATGACAATTGAACTATGAAAGAAGACAAAAAACCCCACACAAGTGAAATACAGTGAAATGGAGCAACCAAAACCCGAAGGTAGAGGACTAAAGATTTGAGCTTGTCCAGTTATCATGAAATGTTATTTAGAGTATTTGGATGTCTTTTTGTTAAATTAATAATTCAAAGTTTGTTTCTCTACTTATAGATATACCATTTGACGGGTTTTGTTATCTTGTTTGCTGTTCAGGCAATCAAATGTTCATGTATTAAGTTTCAAGAAAATTTGACTCACTCATAAACTCAACAACTTTTTCTTGATGAGAAAAATGGGCAAATATGATATACTTCTTTTGTGAGCTTATATATCATTGTTATATAGAAAATCAATATTAGAGTGACAGCATGTAGGTGTATAAGAAAAGCCTTCACTTCAAACCGAGGTTTATCTATTACACGGGCGGTTTATATTTTTCGCGGCATGGAGTCGTTGAAGTTTATCGTAATAGGATCAGTAAACCAAGTTCTTTACCAAGCAAGGAAAGTCAGTTGAAACCGTACTGGAAGAGGTGGCGTCCGTTAAGTGGGACTCTTTGCCGACTAAAACTATGGTTTACCAGTTGAATAGTCTCTTTAAACTAGGGAAGGACTCACTTGAAAATGATCCACGGCCCGGACGAAATCAAAGTGACTACTACAGCAACGATTTCAAAAGTTAAAAGATTGGAAGGGAGGAGGAGATTGGAAAAGGGGTATTAAAGAAAAACGAAAGGAAAATTGACCAACGGTATCCTCTTTCTACACGACAACGCTTCTGTTTACAAGTGCTCTCTTTTGACGGCTGCCCTGTCCAAGGTACGATCTAAGCTAGGTAGGGTATTAACATTCCAAAATACCACGGCGGGATGGTAAACTCATAAGGCTGATAACCAAAATTTCAGGTATACTTCTAATCGTGCATTGGAAGTTCATAGGGGTAGTTTGTTTCTCCAACAAAGAACTGCACCTGTTTGGAACTCAACTCAAAAACACCCTAATTCTGCGATACTCCACAAACTGCAGGAAAACTTCTTTGCTTTTTTGGTCCACTCACTACTAGACATTCGATGTGAAGAAACTGTGCTTTATAAATAAAAAGTATATGAAAAAATAACTAAAACATAAATTAAAATATCAACAAATAAATGAATAAAAAGCTTTAAATCACATTTTCTTAAGTGTCAACATCGATCTTAGTGCTTTGTTGCTAAGATTAATTATTGCAAAATGTTTCCCACGCTCAAGTCTTTCAATACGTGGAATGAGAACAATCAAGATTGTTTATTCAAATTATAAGGGTGTCATTATAAATTAGGTGAATTTCATTAAATTTGAAATTGATCCTGGAGCATACTTTTCCGCATTTTAATCTATACACTTGAATTTTTTCATTTTGTCTTTTGCTTTAATTCTCCTTTTGAATTTTCTTTTTCACGGCTGGATTGATTTTTCACATTGTATGAAGACAAGACAACTTACCCTTATACTAAAAGTCCTATGAAGAATACGTTGCCGAGAAAATTTTAGCCTATCGTAGACTTAGCTTATCCGACACGAGTTAGTAGGAAGAGGCAAAAACGAACAAAAAGAATCAGTATCCGCTTTTCACGAGGGAATATATGTATGAGCAATTCAAGTTTACACAAGAGATGATTATACAGATAGGAGAAACTGAAGGATGCCAGGATTCATGACATTGCACCATTGTTGCTCCCGGCCAACTGCAAAAAAAAGTATAAAAGACATTGCAAACAGCACACACAAGTGAGAATGGAAAAGAGCATGCACATATATCGCAGGATAATAAATTCCTTTTTTCTTCAAATGTCCGCCGGGGAAATTTAACGCTACAGTAATCTCACAGTTTACTTTTGATACATATAAGGATGGCAAGGTGACGCTATCTGGGCTCAGACGTTATGTTAAGATAAAAATGGATAATTTTTGGCGGCTCTTGCTTGAGAAGTGGCGTTTGTGTTGGCTTGGTAGAGTTGTTGTATATTTAAGGAATTTTGTTTTTGAGTACTTTATATTTTAGACATTTTATTTCATGTTTTTTGAGTAAACTACTACTAAACAACTAACTAAATTGGTAAAACCAAATCTATGTGGTTTTCATGGACTGCGAAGTAGCTTTAACAGCTAACGCTGTGTTGGAATCCAGAGATATTGTGCAAGGATGAAAGTATTCAGTTGTAATATTCAAACTCAAGGTGAGTTGAAACAAAGAATAGTTCTTATTACTTTATTACTTTTGTATTTGTGAACCTTAAAATTAATCCAGGTTTAAATGGTGTTTCACCTGAACAACCGAAAACAGTTCACAAGGAAAATTTGGAGTTTGATTCCAAATCAGCAGCCCTTTTATAAAATTGACTCTGGTTTTTGAAATATTCTATAAAATACTTATTTTGCTTTTTTCACTTAATTTTTTGATAATTAGCGGTCATTAATTTAACTGAAAACTGAATCTTTTATATTGTTTGCGATCTATTTCCTGCATAAGGGTCCAACAGTTGGTAGCGCCTTTCGATTTACGCTATATTTCGGTATAGCCACTCTTCTTGCCCGTTCCTCATGTCGTCCAAATTGTAAGGCAAAAAATCAAGAAGTGAATGCAATAAACATATCCCGAGAAACATTTGAGCTCCAATCGTTGCAAAAATTGTCGATTCCGGTTATTTGGAGTTACCGAGAAATTTGTGAGTAAAACGTTGGAATGATGTTGATGCTTCTGCATCGTCTGGCGTTAAAAATCTTGTAAACTTTGCATCAGCCATTAGTTTTCGAGTACCAGGTCCAACAAATATTCTTTATTTGAATTTTACTAGTGACAGATTTGGAAACAACTTGTACACGCACTGGAAAATTGGCAATATTTTACTTTCCGTATGTGGAACACGCTAAGACACTAATGGCACACTAAGATATTTGTACTGTGCGAGTTTTTTTACATTCATACCGACGACATTCATCGAGCTAAGGTGGCAATCTTCTGCATGACTATTCTTTTCACATTTCCACGTAATGAAAAACATTTTGAAAAACATTTTGAAAAACAATTACACCAAGTGACTGCTTTTATAGCTTTGTTCTGTATGCGTTACAAAACAATTTCAGTACCCATGACTTGGCAATGTTTACCAGTCGCGCGACGACTGTCAATGTGATCAGAAGTTGTATTCCATTAGCTGTCTGTCACAAACTGTCGGCTAAATTTGATGAGGCAATGGAACAGATAAAAACACTTTCAAATGATTTGGCAAGGACAAATGCTGAGCTGGCCGAGCAGCGTCAGGCCAACAAAAACTTTGCGCTCGATTGGCTAACAAAAGCAATAATAAAACGAGAAATAAAAACGAAAAATCCAAACCTCTTCTTCCTCTTCCGAAAAGTCTGAAACACAAGAATCTTCAGCAGAAGAAATTAATGATTCCAGTCTGGAATCAGCCAACTCTTCGGAAGAGGGAGAAAGAGAAGAAGAGGAAGTGGAGTTCCCTGCACCTCCTCCCCCAAAACCATCAGTGTCTTTTCCGGAGATGGCCGCTGCCCTGAGAAAGCAAATAACCCCAAAAGCCACTCCCTCCACCGAACCCAAAACTCAAGATGCCACACAATCCGAGAGTGGTACTCTGCCTATTATAATTAGAGAACCAGGCAAGCGGTCCAAGCTCTTGTCCCTTATGATGCAAAACGAAATTGCATACACCTCAGCCAAAAGGGTCTATCTTGGCATACAAGTAGTACTCAAAACTCCGACTGACCATCGAAAACTCACTTAATTACTCACTTGCCAGAAAAAAAATACCACACGTACACGCTACCAGAGGATCGCCAACTAAACGTGGTAATCAGGAGCCTGTCGAGGCGCAATGTCCACGCAACTGCCAAGCCATGTGCCATAACTGCCAGCAGTATGGGCACTCCGCATCAGGTTGCCATGCACAGTCGCGCTGCGTCAAATGCGACCAGCTCCACCACTTCTCCACGTACCCTAAAAAAGCATAAGAGAAGCCTAAGTGCGTAAAATGTGGAGGCGAACACCCGGCCAACTATGGGGGATGTCCGAGAAATCCTAAGAACATTAGAAAGTCGTTCGCACAAGTTGCCGCACAATAATCAGGCACTCCGCCAACAAAACAACCTCCTACCACAAAACCATCCACAACCACAAATCCAGCCTCAAACATAAATACCCCAGATATGGGACTAATTTTTGCTAAAATGCAAACACAGTTCCAAAGTATGATGCAGGACATGATGGCAAACATGATCCAGACCATGTTCACCGCCACACAAAAAACTGTAAACAAAAACATTGATGACACCATAGGATCACATTTCCCTTCTCACGTGGAATGCAAATTCCCTGCTTCGGAACTCTGGTGAGCTGAAAGAGTTCATATTCGAACATAAATATGACATCATATTCATCCAAGAGACCTTCCTGAAGCCGGGAAACCGATTCCGTATCCCTAACTACATTCTAAACAGAAATGATAGACTAACGGGTGTAGGAGGAGGCACGGCAATTCTCGTGAGACGAAATGTGAGCCACAATGTCATCAACACACTACACCTCCAACACATGGAAGCCACGGTTATAAAGGTGCGAACTGACTGTCTGGAATTCTTTGTGATTTCAACATACAATCCCATCAGAACAGAATGCCTTTTCCATGCCGATGACCTCAAGGCGGTGACGTCCTTCGATGGTCCAACCTTTATCGCTGGAGGCTTTAACGCCACACATCGCCTCTGGGGAGCTGTGAGAAGTAACAAAGCTGGGATCGAGCTACATAAGTTCAGCACAGCAAATCAACTAAGCCTGTATATCCCCAACGAACCAACCCACTATGGGCGAATACACGGCCAGGCACTGGACATCGCTATTTCACGTAATTTCATGAACGATGTTCGCTTAGAAGTCCTCGACGAACTATCATCAGACCACAAGCCGATTCTATTTCGAGTAGGAAACATCTTCCTAGATGTCCCGATACGAAAAAAAAGAATAACGGACTGGAAAGCTTTCCAAGTCGCATTAGCCAAAGAAACACATCAAACATCTGAAACGGCTGCCATAGAGAAAACAGTAGAAACTCTAACAAATAAGATCACGCAGGCAAAAGAGGACAACACGATCATAACTCCGAGAAGGGAAACGAATCCAGAGCCAGGTACACAGGTGATCCTGGACAGAGAGTGAAAGCTACACGAATAACAAACGAAATACGTGACAAAATAAGCGAATTTATAAATGAGCAATGGGAAAGCTTTTTTTTAAAGCTTTGACCCTGGCTCCGACAACTTCTGGAGAGTGTCCAAGTATTTCCGACTACAAGACAGGATACTAATATCTCCAGTACATGGCCTGAACGGCCTAAAATATGGCAGTGCAGGTAAAGCCGAAGCATTCACGGACGAATTCATTCACGAAGCAAATTCGTTGGACGACGAAGACTATAACTTTGCAAATGGCATATCAGATTCGGCCGACAGGCTCCTGAGATCACACGAGAACAACGACCAAACAACACTACCAACAGACATCGACGAAATCAAAGAACTAGTACAAACACTAAACAAATGTAAAGCACCGCGGAATGATACAATAACGAATACCATGCTAAAATGGCTACCGGACAATATACTACAAGCACTGACGGACATAATAAACGTAATTTTCCGACTGCGAAGGTATCCCAAAGCATGGAAATCAGCGACAATTATTGTTTTTCCGAAGCCTCAAAAGGATCCACTATTTCCACAAAATTTGAAGCCAATCAGCCTCTTCTCGTCGATGGCAAAAATCGCAGAAAGGGTGATTTTGAATCGTCTTACCGAGGCATTATATGACAAAAATATCATACCGGAAGAACAATTCGGCTTCCAGCTTGAAGGGTGGTCCAGCACATAAGAACAGATCTAGAACGCAGGAAGCCAACAGAATTAGTTATGTTTGACATAGCTTTTGACAAAGTCTGGCATGCAGGACTAATATTCAAAATGCATGAACTCAACTTGCCACTACAACTCACCCAAATCATTGGCTTCTTCCTAGAAGGTAGAACATTCCGCGTCAAAATTGACAACTGCCTATCAACCCTGCGACCCATTGAAGCTGCAGTCCCTCAAGGATCACCCATCTCACCGGTCCTTTACAATATTTACACTGCAGATCTTCCCGGTCGGCCCGGACAGTAAAAATATCACTGTACGCTGATGACACCTGTATCTTCACCACAGGACGACAAGCAAAAGTCATAACGTCAAATTTGCAACGCTCAACGAACACCCTTTTGGAATACTTTCGCAGATGGAAGATCAAGATCAACCCAGACAAGACAAGAGCCATTTTTATAACCCGGAAGCTACGACAAAATCCACAGACAATTACAATCGACAATGAACCCATACAATGGAACAGAACGGCAAAATATCTCGGACTTACATTCGAAGACAGACTTACTTGGAAACAGCACATATGTACATAACAAACGAGGACATTGCATAGGCCTCGTATCCTCACTCCGCCCTCTTCTGGCATCGAAAAAACTTAGTCTGAAAAATAGAGTGCTAATCTTTAAACAGATTATACGACCAATGCTACTGTACGGTAGTTCCGCTTTCTACCAAACTACGAAAATCGAGTGATTAGGAAAATCCTGGGAACCCCGTGGTATGTCAGAAACACGAATTGTAACAAGACATCAAAATAGAGACACTCAAAAAATACGTACAAGGCAAAGCTCTAAAGTTCTTCGACACAATAGAGAATCACAAAAACAGTACTATGGCGTTCCTAAGAACCCTGCACACGAAACAAAATTCTACGTACCCGAATATCCGCCAAATTATAGAGTAAAATTTTCAGTAGAAAAAAGACAGACCACGATAGTTTGAGTGGGCATATACTGCTCACAGACAAGAGGAAGTCAAAGTGCTAAATCGCACTAACTCCACGCACCACATACTCCAAGGCAATGTTTACTACAGTAAAACCAAAGCAAACACGCAGCTTTAAATGCATTTATCATGATTTTTGTACGTTATGCGAGCATATAAGGTCCAGAAACGTAGCAGAACACTTTGAATCGACGATGCAATTTTGTTTGACAATTTTTGACAGTTTTACAAGTTCCAAAGCACAATCGCAGCACAAAAATAAGTTCCAAATGAGATTTATTGCAACGTGATCAGCCATTATAAGAGCGCAGGACTAACAATTTTCATGAAATCGAAATCTAGCATCAATCTTGACAAACCGATTGAAGATTAAAGGGCATCAAATGACGTTAAGATTCCTTCTCATCTGTTCGTACCAAAAAGTTGGCCCGAATTCGTAAACTTGTGTAATTAATGCTTTAAATCCAGGTTTTAATTGAGCGATTGCTCAATTAACACCTTGAATTGCCACCTAAAAATTAACTAAAATGGTTTAGATATATTTTCATTTTCTTTGTAGGAAAAAATACAAAGAATGCTTGTATACCATTCGGTGATTATTTTATATTATTTATCACCTGTGTGCAATTGCCACCTTTTCGTACAAATTAACTTATAATAAACTATAAGCTGCTCTTTATGTACATATTAACTTTTAAATCACTTAAAGAACACTTTCGTTAAATCCTTAAAATTTTTAATTTTTTTTTAAGGTTTATATTTACAGAGTTTGGGCTCCTTGATGAATGAATGCGATTAGGATTGAATTTTCCACTCAATTTTTCTACTTTCAACTTTTCTATCCGAGGATTGTGTGAACAGTTTTCAAACTTGGTCCTGCACCGAATGCTCCTGCTGGTATGTTCGGTACACTCGGTATAGAAGGACATTCATATTGATTTTCAATTTGATCATAATCTGCAAAGACGAGTCTTAGAATATATCTAATTTGTAGATGTAAAAACATAATCTATACTGTCAAAAGTATGAAAATATCCATTAGAGTTGGTACTGAAACCCTTAGAAATGAGAATAACGCGTGCCAATCCTGTTAATATTAGTTCCTTCGTACCATTCAAATGATCGTATAGCATTCCTTCAATTTCAACCTGATTATGATTGTATCGTGCCCTAAATTTGAATTAAATCAAATTAATCTTTAACGCATAGCCCTGAAAATAAACTTACTTAAAGCTGAATTGACCATAATTACTGATATCGTTTCGAATGGTTGATTTTCTTGTGGCACCAGGACGTTGATACGAATTCATTGAAATAGGTAGTGGATTATAGAATCCATTTGTTTCACCCTGACCGAATATAAAAACACAGAACGCAAAGAAAACTAAACACTGAAAGTATCTTTGAACCGATTTGGTCATCTTGAAGACGTAATGTAAACTGATTGCTGATAGAAACAATATTAGAAATTAATGTTAAAGTTAAACTCATGATGATGAAACTCCTTTAAGGCAGCTTCACATATGCAGAAATGATATGATATATGCATATGATAAACTTTTTAGAAGTCTTTTACTAGTTTCAGTTAGACAAACATATAAATATTGAGTTAAGCAATTAAGTTGAAAAAAAAAACCAAAAACGATGCCGAGGAAAATAATGTAATGTTAGCGCTGAGTATTTTTGCTTTATGAGGAATATATATGCGATTATGAGTATGAGGAAGCAATATTGCGATTATGAGTTAAGCGTTTAAACGGAAATTCCCCCATAATTGCATTTCTAGTCGTGATCTCAAGTTTGATTTTGTTATTATTGCGAAAACGGTGAGATGGAAGCAGCAATATTGCTTGAGTAGTCAAACATTACCTTTGTACTCAATGTCTAATCAAGTTTATTCAGATTTATCATAAAAAGTTGTGATAATAAAAACGTATGAACATATTAAAATTAATTTCAATTTAGATGCTTAGACGAACGTTGAGGAGTTGGGTACAAAGTGGAGGATTCATTGCGCTTCGTGAATATTTTTGATTTTCCTAACTAAAGGTGCATTAAATGTGATGTAACCTTAAATAAATATTAAAAATTTAAAAATTTTGCCTTGCAAGTCTAAATTTTTTTGAGACTGTCTTCCTGAACTAAAGGTACGACTTCCATACATGCAGTCCTGTAATATTTTCTTCGCATGTATCGGTATTAAAGATATTGATAATGTCCAAAATGTTTTAGTGGTTACAGTCGAAGGAACACGGCTTCAAACCCTTTACTCTATACAACAACAGGCTTATCCTAGCAAGACTAGAGGAAAAGATGCTAATACGACTCTTCATTTATTCTTCTTCATTATCCATTAATCATATTCATTTATTCTATAAAGAAGTTGGACACAAATTTATTTACGATAAGAACAAAATTATTATTTGAGGTCTATTTCATTAAATTACGTAAAATAAGAGCATTGAAATCATAATCTAAAGAGATCTCTAACAAAATAGGCAACATCCAGCCAAAATTCATGTGAATAAACCACTTGGACACATGGCAGCGCTCTCAATTTGAAACGAAGAATCCCCGTGTATAAAATGCTTTATATTTTTTTTTACTTTCATGTGTTCTGTATACTTATGTATTTGTTCTATTTTATTTCATTTATTTCATTTCATGCGAAATTATGCATTTTAAAACCTTTAGGTGGAGTTAGGGTTTTGAATTTTCACATTATACAGACATACTTAATCGTCCTTATAAGTCACAAGCGAGGATCAATCATCAATTATTATTTGAACATTTGACAGCTTCAAGATCCAAAAGGAAATACCAAATCTCCTACTCAGGAGCACCAGATCAAGCTTATAATAATTATTTGTTTTGTAGTATCTGATGTAAAGATATTTAAATTCTTTACTTTTATTTCGTTTGTCATACATTAAGGACCTTGAATTCATATATGGGATTTATTACTATGCTGTAAATACACATGATTTTGCTAAAAGTCCCATGGTCGTGTAAAACAAGTTTGCAAAATTTTATAGTTATGAAGAAATCAGCATGGCTACAGCAAGTAGGAGGGTTATCGGGTATCTGCAATCGATACAGTATCTTCTTCAGTATGATTTGCACAAGATTCTGATCGCGATCAACGTTGGTTTCGAGTTGAATGCTCATGTTCAACATGCTTAAGTTTAGTGTGATATTTTTAAGTGTTTTACTTTCTTTCACAACACGTTGCAATTGTAAGGAAGACGGGGTTGAGACTATCAGTGAATTAAACGCAGATGGAAGTTTTCACTTTAAGCAAGTTTCAATGTGATTTAGTGTTTGGTAAAAATTAATTTTGTGACTAATTCATAGATCATCTCAAAATGGAAATTTAGTGGAGATTCATGGGTATATTGAAACGCAGAATGGCGAGTCCTTTCTTAGAATGAATGGAACTTACATTTTCGAGGACTACGGTGTACGGTTCACGGTCAATCGTAATGAATATAAAACAGAGCCATGTAATTTGTTTTAATATATGTGTTTAGAATTTTGTACCATGCAAAATAATTTTCAGTTGATCGCTATGGATGAAATGATCGGTGCTGAGCCATGCTAATCGTCTCAACGTGCATGTTTTCCAAATTATGTTTGAAATTTCGTGGCAATAAATAAATTTTTAAGCTGGTTATAGATTGTTTCAATATTCGATACCATTTTTCATTCATAAACTTACATTAACATACGATTTTCTCGCTTATATCTAGGCAAAGAAGGCTCTGAAAAAATGTGAATAAGGTTAGGTTGTAGATTGCAAAAACTGACCAAGTCATTGCACAAAAACTTTCGATCCTTGATTCACTCTCTAGTCGCAACTCAGATTTGAATAGAAAAAATTTACACCATAATTTTGAGTTATAATGTCACACGATGAATCCACGACCGTTTCAACCAAGAATTGTTTGAGCTGTTTTCAACTTAACTCCACCATATGCAACGTCAGTAGGGGCATCAGGGGCCTTCGGAGGGCATTGATTTCGATAGTCAAATTGATCATAGTCTGTAAAAGAAGTTTCCATAGGATTTCAAATTTTCAAAATAACCAAGAACTTTACTATCAAATGTATGGAAATGTCCAATCGAAAGTGTTTCAAAACTTTTAGAAATGAGAACAACACGCGCTATTCCTCGCAATTTCAGCTCCTTGGTACCATTCAAATAATCAAATAAATCCCCTTCGATGACAACTTGATTGTGATTATAGCGTGCACTCAATAGAGAAGATAAAATCAGTTTTAGAGATATTTCAATTGAAATAGTTCATCGATCTGTAGTTAATAAAATGAATACCCACGAAGAAACTTACTTGAATTTGAATGTCCCGTAATTGGATATATCGTTTATAATTGTTGATTTCCTTGTAGCTCCTGATCGTTGACGTAAACTGTTCTGATTCAGTTGCTCCTCATGTTGGAATGAATTTATATCACGCTGGGTAAGTAGAGGAGTAAAATTTGTAATCAGGATTAAGCACTGCAAGTATCTCAGATGCAATGTCACCATCCTTGTAGTGTTCTTTCAACTGTTGTTAATTTGGTCGATGCGTAAATATTGCATTTTACAGTCAAAGTCAACTAGTCTTATATAGCTCCTAGCCTATAAGTCTAGCAACAACAAATGACGTTAAATTATTGATAAATCTTCAAGGTAGGCTGGAGTGCAACCATCTCAGCTTTATGAAATCGTCGATAAAGTAGATATTAAATAGTATTTATTATTCATGATGATTGTGATAATTATGTTATGTGTAAATTACTGTCTGCAGTACTGTCTGAAATCCGGTTGACTAAAGGAATTCATGAAACACCCTGACACAATAAAAATTGTAAGCAACTTTTGAATTATACTGGAAATTTTCGAAGAAAATTCGTCCACAAATTTTTCAAGTCAATCATTTCTGACCAAAGTTCCCGACAACATGGTTTTCAAGTCTTGGAGATGATCCCACTTTAGATGGAGGTTAAGGTTGAATCGCTTGAAAAAATTGTTGTTTTTTTAATCAAGGGAGAAGTATATAAAAAAATATCTCTACCGGAATCATATGCCATGGCGCAAAGCATATTGAATTCAGGATCCCAAGTAACTCGACCTAAACTTAAAGTAAACCAGAGAATAAATTTATAATATAATAAAACGGGCGATGAAAATAATGAGTATAACTACTCACTTTGCTTGACAAGCAGTGCGATTTTAGTATAACTCCTCACCGATTTATTTTCAACTCAATTGCTTCGTTGCTTCTCTGGACCAATAGAATAAGAAAATATAACGATAGTTTCTCAGAGTATAACGTGGAACATTTGAAAGAGTTTATTACTTTACCATTTGATCGGTTTAGCCCGCGACTCCTCAGAAGCAGAATAATTCGTGCAATCAGTGAATTATAGTGGGAAAAAGTAGAATGGCATAGTCCAATTTGGTTTTTAATCTTAAAATATTCAAATATGAATTTGTTTTGCAACACCATCTAACAAAACCAATTATGTTTTATTTTGGTCGTGGAATTGGTTGGAGAAGATGTATGAGCAACCAACCGCTATTTCAGATATTCTTCAAATTGAAAAACATATACGTTATGCACTGACTGCCTTTTATTTCGATCGTATTTTATTAAATATATCAATTAACGTTTTTTAAATAGGCTCTCCGATGATACTCTTTGCTTTTTAATTCTTTATACTTTATCCAACAATTGTACGAATCGCTTTAGGAGCAATGGCAGGATATACTGGTGTTATTGGGAATATTTGGAATCCTTGTTCGGTATTACCACTGAAAGACATATGTATGCTTCCAACGTTGTAAATTCCACTGATTTCTAAGGTTTGTCCGCCATTGACATTTCTTAAAAGACCATTGATGCGAATTGATCCGTTCGGGCCTTCAAGTCTGCATATTGGAAAGTATAAAAAAGAAGCATGAAATATTAGACAACACTTTCACTACAATTTCTTTAACTCACAAAAACTCAAAGCTACCATTGTCGTTTAATGTGTTTAATGACTTCAGTGGAGTGGTAGCACTTTTCTTCACATCATTTTCACCGTTAGAATCATCGTTTACACCAGGGAGGATTATCTTGGGAGATTTTTCTGGAATCTTAACTGCCGGTGAATTAACTCGAGTATCAGGACTAGGTGTCGGTTTTGGTAAGGAAGTTGATTTTCTCAAAAAGCTTAAGCTTAACTTTCTGGGAGAGGATTCAGTTGATGCACTGGGGCTGACTTCATCACTTTTCACATATGTTACACTTAAAAGTAACGCAAGCAACCAAATACAAATGATTGGTTTGACCATTTTGATTCTTTATTTAGAACTAAACTCACAATTATTCCGGAATAGCATCTTATAGATTTCTATTTTATGCTTAATTGAAAATATAAGAAATAAACAAAGTTCATGACTAGATCTCAATGACAAGAAAGTAAATACAGCAAGTAAAAGGTGGCGTATGAATGAATATTTGCTATGTTTATTTCTATTTTCTGCATTAACTTACGATTTCCTTAAATGATTAAATTCTGATGAATTAATGTAGACGTGAGAGCTTGATTAGGAATAAAAAACTTGATGGCTTCATCTTGAGTTAAACTTGCAGCCAGTTAGTAGGAACCACTTGAAATTGAAGTGTTTGAGCTCAGTTGATGATTGCAATTACTATAGGCTCATATCTTAAACGTAAGCATCAAAAACTTTAAACATATATAAAAACACAAATCTTAAATGAACTGGGTAAGCAGTAGTCACGTTTTCACTAGAAGGGGTTTCGATCATTCACTTTCAGTCATATTAAAACAAGTGTGAATGATTATATTTTCTTATTTGAAGAGCTTGTTTGTTTCCTTTGCAGTTAAAGCCTCTAACTCATCACAGATTTAACATTTTCGTGCAATATCACGATTGCATATAACTCGAAATAGTTTATTCATAGTTTTACTTACTCATCAAATTTACAAATTACACTCAAATTTTAGAAATAAATTTTCGGGAAACTGTCAAAAGTGATTTTTGATATACTGTCTCGCAATAAAATCACCAGACAAAAGAAAACTGTCTCACCACCGTTGCCGCCAATAATTCTCCTTCTTAAGCAAGTTTCAGTTCAACCAGTCAACCGGCATCTTCATCTAATCGAAAACTTCGTAAATTTTGTTAATTACCACGAAACTTATTCTTGTCAACATGTTGCTTAAGGCAATTCATGCCTGTTCCCAATCTTGATGCCATTGACTCGTCTTCGCGAAAAGCCTGTTATCTATCCACTCGACATCAGGCGAAGGATAAAGTCAAAGAGGAGTACAATCAATCTTATTCCCTCACTCTCCGTCTCGCCGGAAAATTCGCAATTTGGTCGTGGTTCTCATATTATCAAATTATTTTGCCGGATTTACTGATTCCCCAAGAACCACTTAATTTACTTTTATACTCGACAGAATGTCAAGTGCCCGGTAATAAGCTTTTATCAGCGAAAAATCCCGAGAAGCCGAAAGAAAAAAAGGAAACAAGACAAAGGATACAAACAAGAAAAAAAGACCAGAAAACTTTTTGTTATGTTGTTGTGCTGCTTCTTTTTTTTCATTCGTTCCCGGTTACAATTAGCAGTGGAGCCACCATAAAAAAAAAAATAAACAAAAAAATGTTTTTCAGAGGGTGTGTATCGGAAAAATAAGGAGCAGGAGACATCGAAAAATCATTGAAATTGTTTTGTTTGTTTGTTGGCGAGCGATATGGTGAAGCATTTGGAACGATGAATGTGACATAGATTAGATAACGTATGAAACATGTTTCTGAATAGATCTGCGTCAAATAGGATTTATTGAATTAGATGGAAAAGAACGGGAGGATGGAATGGAAAGTTATCCAAGGTGGTTGAATCAGTCGATTTGAACATTCAATTTCTGCGCGTATCAAACAGAAGATGGCTAAAAATACACATAGGTAGAAAACGATATAAAGTGTTGAATGAGCATAACACTGGGGCGAATCCCCTGGGGATTTTCGTGAGTTGAGCAGACGCTTGAAACAATCATCGTTTCCAAAATCCCCTTTCCTCTTGTTTTTTTTTATACAAAAAACTTAGTTGCAGTTTCTTGTCACGATCTACGTCTAGACCTAAAAAGTTTTGACAAAAATTAAGTTTTTAACAGACTTCCGAAGGGAGGAAAATTTCTTTGATCTGAGATTGCAAAATACTGATTGACTTTTGAGATGAAGGAATCAAAGAAATGAATTAGGGATTCAAATTCATCGATTAAAATTAAATTCTCCCAAACTGGAGCCTCTAAGAGTATTATGTTTTATTATTTTATAATTTTCGTTGTAGTGCTATTTTCTTTATGGGAAAGGGGAAATTAATTTTTATATAAATTTCAGTCCAATTTTTATCTCCGCTTTCATGCACAGAAATACGTGAATGGTTAAGTCAAATGATTTTTAATGTAATTGGTTAATATGAGACGGTTACAATGAATAAGTAAACGTGTTTTTTCGATTAAAACTTATTCCTTGCATAGTGTTATAACAAACTATCGTATTCAATAGTTGATTTCTGCATATATTTCTAAATGAATGTAAACCAGATTAGTGGACTTACTGGTTTGTAAGTCTGGTCTGTTGCTGTTGGTTTTTATGGCTTGGTCTTTACAACCAATTCTGAAAAGAAATGAAATATGGGAAGATCAAGAGCTGAGATAGGTCACAACTGTCGGAGCGACAGGTTGTGTTAGCTAGGAAAGTGTTTTAGCTAGAAAAGTGATAGATTTAGCTAGGAAATTATTATCAGTGGTCAAACCGAGGCCTTAGCCCTTAAATTCTTGCTGAGGCTGGCAAGGAGCTGATAATATCCATTCATTCCTTTATTAAAGTTAGGTTTTATAATTAGGACAGTGGGCGATCCGAGGCCTAAGCCCTTAATTTCATGTCGAGGCCGGCAAGTTGCTGAACATTTACCATTAACTATTAATTAGAATATCATTAAATATTAATCAAATTGTCTGGAAGGGGTCCCTTTAATTTAACCCCGCATCCAAGCTCTGTCTTGGAAATAGCAGGAATGAGTGACTTAGAAGCGGAGGGGGAGCTCTCCGCGGTAAAGGCTGCTTTCACGCGGAAAACTAAGAAAAACATGAAGAGGTTTTGTCAGAAATTTGGGTGAAATATCAAGGAGGAGTTCTTGCTAGACCTTATAGCAAGTTGCAAACTCCAATTGCAAGTCCCTGTGGAAGACCTATCTGTAGATGGGTGTACCACTACAGAAGGAGACGTTCTGATGGATTGTGACAGTGAGTCTGATCAGGAAGAGTCAATGGAAGTGGTCCGGGATGAGGGTGGTCGGAAAAGGCCAATTGTGTCTCCAACTCCGGAGCCAACCTCAAAACGCTCAGTAAACGTGAGTGAGAGGAGTTTTCCGCAGCTACAGACTGCGTTCTCAAAAGCTTCAGCAAGTATCACCAAATCTGAAGTCTCACCCCCAGTGCGTAGAATAGCTATCGGAGCTAAGGGAAACCCAACCAACATTGCTGCCCCTAAGAAACAGAGGGTTCCACCAATAGTGTGCTATAGGCTTAATCTTAAGCCTTTCAGGGAGAGAATTTGTCGAGCATGTGAGAAGAATCAGCTTGATATCTCAAAATTTGATGTAACCGTCAACAGTTCTACACGAACATCGTTACATCCTAAGACCATAGACGACCATAAAAGTCTCTTTGACTTCTTAAAATGGGACAAGGTGGCATTCTACACCTATACACTCCCAACTGAGAAAAAACTGACCCTGTTGCTAAAGGGTGTGCACACTTCCTACGAAGACAATCATGTCAAGGAAGAACTCCAAGCCATCCTAGGGGAGGATGTTTTGGAAACCAAAAGGTTCTCAACAGTGACGTCAAGGAAGGAAAAGAAAACTATTTCGGCCTTCCTTATTCAATTTAAGCCTGACTTCGACGTCCAAAAGGCAATGAATGTTAAAACGCTCGTACACGAAAAGGTGCATTGGGAGCGTTTGACGAAATCAAACACATCGCAGTGTTCTAACTGCCATTGATTTGGACATGTTGCCTCGAACTGTGGAATGGAATCCCGGTGCGTCAAGTGCGACAAACACCACCAATCAAAAGACTGCCCCATTGAAAAGCTAGAGGGAAAAGACGCAATATTCTGTGTGAATTGCAATAGTAAGGGTCACCCCGCGAGTTTCAGGGCATGTCACAAGGCTGAAGAGGCTGAGGAGAGGAGAGGAGACGGAATCTCCAAAAGAAGAAGGAAGAAAGGAGGGACTTCGTCATTGCTTCCTTAAAAAACACCATTCAAAATGGTGTCTCATTCGCTACTATAGCAAGGGGTGCAGCCAAGCCAGCTGCAACTCAGCCTGTACGGCAAACCAAAGTAAATACTGATTTACAGCAGCAAAAAGACAGAAATACTGTCATGTCCAATGACTGCAAGCAATTCTTCAGGTGTGACTTGTTCACTCTCATCCGCAAAGTGGATTCATTCATTCCACAATACAAAAAACTCACTAATCTGAGTGCAAAAAAGGTGGCGTACTTGGACTTTGCCTTCAAAATCTGTTGTCGCGATGAGCTCCATTAAGCTTTCCATCGTCAACATTTGTTCGCTAGCTCCACATTTCAAAAGAAACTCTGTCCAAGAATACTTGGACATGCATATACCAGATTTCTTGTTCATTTCAGAAACAAGACTGAAAAGTGAATACATAGTTCACTTGGGGAAATAGAAAGTCATAAGGGATGACGACCGAGATGTAATCCTTGTAGTAGCTATGGGTTTCAGGGAACATCTTAAGACTCAAAGACACTGTCTTCCAAGTCTAAAATGTGCAGACGTCATGATATTGAGCTCGATCCTGGGGGGGGGGGGGGGCGGGGTGGTATACACTTGCATTTGTGAAACACGGATATTTGGGTAGGGATCTCATTGAAGACTTGGAAACAGTCCTTACTTAGTTCAATTTCTTTGCGATAGGGGCTGATTTGAACGCACGACATCCTTCCTGAGGCAATACCGTATCTAATGGATATGGAACGGCTCTGTTCAACTGGGTGCAAGCAGATATGGATCTCATATTGATTGCACCGAACGAGCCCACCTTCCGAAGAAGCTCCTCAACGATCGATCTCTTCATTGTGTCTGCTAATCTGGTGAATAACTCTCACAGCTGGAGGAATTTTGAATGTAGAGTTCTTGACGCTGAATCTTACCATCTTTTGGTAGAACTCGCTTTAAGAGTATCTTTATCCCATACAAGCGCATAGACTGGGAAGCTGTTAATGCTGAAGAAATCTCGATCAACAGGTCGAGAAACCTCTCACCCACCGAGATGGAAGAAGGCATTTCTTGTTTGAACTCGACCCTTGCTGTGGTCATTTCAAAGATATCCATAAAAAATTCCTCCAGAAATTATCTTTATAGAGGCAAACCAGAAGACATTCTGAAGCTACATCGTAGACGTAGCACCCTCAGGAAACTGCTTTCAAGGATATACCATCGCAACCTGAATATAGTTAACTGGGAGTATCAGCGAGTACACCTTTTAATAATGTCCTTTAATAGAATGATTTCGAGAAGAACATCTGAATTTGCCAATGAGAGATTCGAACAGATCCTAATAAACATTCGACCAGGTGCTCGTATGTTCCCCCAAATTAATAAAATAACTGGCCGGAAGCGCCTGCCAGGAGTCCTCACTTATACCGGATCCATGCTCATGGATGAAAAGGCCGTTGCTGACTCCATCGCAAATCACTTTTCGACAGTTCTTCAAGGGGAGAAAGCAAGTGAGCTTTCAATGAGCATGCTTTCAATTCATTAGTAAAGAAAACAATATCAACGTTCGACAAAGACCACAAGAACCTGTGCTTGACTAGATTTTCAGATTCGAATCCCTCCGACGCACCTATTGGCAGTACCCTGTTTGTGAGCCCTGACTTCTCAGCATGCATGCACTTGAGCAAAATTCCAAAAAATCGGCTGGGGCTGATAGAATTTCAAATTTTTTCTTAAAATATAACCCCCACACGTATTTTGTTCTCCTCGCAATCCTTCTAAATAGCTGCATTAACATTTGCTACTTCTCAAAGCAATGGAAGATCGCAAAAATATTTGCCATCCCGAAGCAATCCAATAGCGTAGACGTAGTCGACACTCGCCCAATATCTCTGTTGTCTAATGTGGGAAAATTACTTGAGAGAGTTATCCTCCAAAGCATCACACAGTTGCCGGAAAGACAATTTGACCGGAACTGTGCCAGAAAGACACATTGGTGGTTTTCCAAGGCAGTATAAAATGGAACTGGCAGGAAAAACAGGTTGTTGCAGCGTGTCTCATCGACGTAGAAAAAGCCTTTGATTCGGTTTGGATTGACGGACTTATCTACAATCTTATCCAACTGGGCTTTCCGGTGAATGTTATAACAATTGTAGGTAGCTTCATGAGGGGACGAACTGCCTTTGCGGTGTCTGCTGGAGCTAGCTCTGAACCCTTTATCATTAAATCGGGGGTCCCACAGGGGTCCATCCTTGAACCCGTTCTCTTCAATATATTTACGTCCGACATCCCAGGGATCAGGGATGAATTTCAACCTGGAATCGAGGTGAATATCTTTGCTGACGACTTACTGGTGTGGTCTTCTGAGTACAATCTCCGCTTCGCAAGACTGAAACTCCAAAGTTTCTCTTTTTAGAGTATAAGGAATTATAATTAAAAATAATATTATGTTAATGTAAGCAAAAAGATGGAATATTAAAGGCCACACTTAGGGTGTAAGTGTAGTAATTAAGAAGGAATTTTCATATATCAACTTAATTTAAGGAACGAATAAATTCTAGTAAGTATTGAACTCAGGGTACAGCCATTAGGCAAAACCCGTAGGTTAAGTGATAGATCAAGACTAATTGTTAATAATTGTATATAACAAAATAATTCACCCAATAAATTATTCAACTTGAACTTGAATGAAATGGGAAATATTAACCAGAACTTCTTCAATATGTGGAATTACAATGTTCCAAGGTTAACATATTTGCTTGTTAGGGACGTTTCAGTGAATTTCACGGCAGGGTCTTCTGTATTTGCAGAATCCTCTGTTCTTAACTTTCTATTAATCATTGGCATAAAGTCACGTTGCAAACCATGTGGGGTTTCTGAGACCTCGGGAATTAAAGGTGCAAGGAATGTGAAATTTGAAGTCATTTGTTTATGTAATTTAAAAATATTGCCTACTGTTATTTTTTGTCTATTCGATCTAAGGCTAATAAATAAATAATAAGTAGTAAATAAAGAAAAAATTATTTATTTATTATTTTCTTTGCTGCTGGAGGTCAAAAGTCACTTTGTGATGTTGTGCCATGGACGATGTTATCTTGTAGAAAATTCGAAGTTCAAATTCTTCTATGCTTCCTTTCCTTACTAAAGCATCTTTTGTTATGTCTCCATAAACTTGAATATCATATTCGACCTGGTCTAGAATTAATGTGCCTGCTATGATATTGAATCAATAAATATTTCTTCTTGCAAGTGTTAACTCCCCATGTGTAGGTAAGGTCCAGCACTGTTCTCGATTAAAGCCTTTTGCTTCTTTTTTTTTTTTTTTGATAGAAAACAATTTTTATTGAGGCAATTCTAAAGATGATACATATATATGTTAGCACATATTCCTAATGATATTGTGTTGTGTAGCGCAGCATTTATTTAATATAATTTTTCAGCGCTTTTACTTAATACATTTATTTGCATTTGGATATTTAATAATGTTGCTTGATTTTAGTAGTTAGTCTATGGGGAAAGCCTCCAAAACCCCATACTTCTATAACTTGTGGTGTTTTAATTATATACAATATTCTATTTCTTAATTTAGTTCTTAGCCTAGCTTACATACTATTATTTCATTTTGACAAGGTCATTTAGGTTTTTGGAATTGTACTTCCGTCTATAAAAGGTTAGGTTTCCCTCTTGTTTTGTAAGTCCCTTTGAATCTAAATAATACAAAAAGGAAGGTGGAAAGACTTTATATTTGTATTTTTCATTACTCCCTTGATACCTTTCTGTAAGGTAACTTAAATTACTTAGTTGTCTTAATTCTTCTATATCTATAAATTCCATCTTGTAAAACGTTTTTCTTAGTGTATTTATTAAAAATTCATCAATTTTAATCATTTTTTTGAACTTCGTATACATTTGATCTATGCTAATCTTAACATAAATATCGTCCCTAAGGTTCCAGTAGGCTTCCTCCACGGGTAGGGATTTATAGAGGCATTTTCTTTCAAATATGCGGAGTCGTTTTATTTGGTTAGAGGATGCATTGCACCAGGCTACAAACCCGTATGCCAGCATTGGTCGTATAACTTGTTTGTAGACAGTGAGTTTCATGTTGTATGGGAGGTCCCTGATTTTTAAAGTTTTCTCCACTCTGCCCAAGGCGAATTTCCCTCTACTTACTATGCTGTCTATATGTCTAATAGGACTCCACTTGTTGGTCAAAATAATGCCCAGGTATTTCAGGTGGTCCGACACTTTTAATTGTTCCCCATTTATTTTTATATTTATATTCGCGTTTCTTTTAAATTGTTTTGGTTTAACTTGTCTATCTGTTTTTCAAAATAGGATGCTTCTTGACTTGGTTGTATTGATTGTCAGTTTTCAGTCTTTTACGAATTCTTTAATAATTTTGAGAAAACCATTCATGTTTGTTAGTTGGGTTTTTACCGAAAGACCCGATGAGTAGATCATCGTGTCATTGGCATATAATATTGTTTTAACTTTTCCCTGTGTGTCGATTGGGAAATCCGACATATAAATATTGAAAAGTAGTGGTCCCAAAATTGATCCCTGTGGTACCCCAGCTTTTAAGTTTATGTTTTCAGAGAGAATATCATTGTATTTAACCTTAAATCTCCTTCCAGTTAGGTAGTTGGCTATGAGTTTACATATATTACGACTAAACCCTATGTTTGTGATTTTATGTACTACTCCTGCCGTCCACACTGTGTCAAACGCCTTCTGGAGATCAATAGCGCATGCTAGAGTTGTCACTTTCTTTGCGAAGCCCTTGTGAATGTCTTCAGCTAATGATATTAGAGCATGCGCTGTGGATTTTCCTTTGCTGAAACTATATTGCCTGTTAACGATATCCGTGTTTTCTTCCCACACCTTTAAAATTTTTCTTTAATAACGTACTCAAAGATCTTGCTGTCGCATGGGATGAGCGAGATAGGCCTGTATGCGGCTGGGTAGGTGGCCATATCCCCATTTTGTGGTACTGGTACTACTACCGCTTCTTTCCATGCGTCCGGAAAGTAACAATTGTTGATACAGTTGTTAATTATTATAGTTATGGCTTCCGCATACACTTCTGGCAACATTTTTATGGTTTTATTATTTATACCATTATACCCGGCAGACTTTTTGGGGTTCATATCCTGAATGATGTTTTTTATCTGTTGGACATTGACAAACTCGGCGTAATCGTGTCCAAAATCAGTTGCTTGCCCATCTGCAGTGAACGTTCTGTCGAAGTTGAAACAATCTATGTTAGAAGTTATTATGTCCCTGTATGTGTTTTCCACACTACTTCCTGTATCCGTACTGCTCGCCATGGCCGCTGGGCATTCGTTGTTAATTTTAGCAAAGAACGTTACATAGATGTTTGCATTGTCTCTCTCTGAGTTAGCTCCTTCCATTAGTGGTATCTCTTTCCTGTACCATTCCCCTGTAAGTCCTTTAATTTGACGAAAGAAGTCTGGCCCATATTTGAGATTCTGGATTCTTGTTTTAAATTTTTCCTTTCTGGTGTTTGTTACACGCTCACTTATCTTTTCGTTAACACATTCAAGCAACTCCTTAATGGTTCTGTTGCGACGTCCCCCTCTAAGGAATATTCTTCTTAGTTGTTTTTTAAATTTAATTAATTGTAATGTTGCGTCGTCCAGTATATTTTGGTTTGAGTTGGAAATTGTATATTTTGGTATAAATTCTTGCATTGATAGTGCAATAATATTGTTTATCTTTCGGATGTAGTCATCTATTTCCAAGTTAGTGAGAGGTTCTTACTTAGAGATATGTATACTTTATATTTGCTCCCTAGTCCTTTATTTAAAACCATTCCAGTCTGCGCGACTGTAATCGAACACAAGTGCCTTTTGCTTCTATGCCTTAAGTATTTTTACATTGTTCCTACCATGCCCGTAGTTCAACAATCTTTCAACTTTCACCATCTGGTTATTCAATATATTTCACTCTATCACCAGGACACGAATATTGATACACAACTGTGCTTGTGTACACACTGATAAGAATAACATGCATGCCCACAAAACATTTTACCATGTTTCTTCGTTGCTTTTACAAAGAAGTTGTGCAACAAAATAAACATAGTTACAAGTTACAAGATAGCTCATAACGAAAATTTATTTTGTTCGGAAAAATGTAAGGAAAGTAAGTACGTAGCTGGTAACATGACGTGATTATTAAATTTCACCTCCAGCTGTTTGTGTAATGGTGTCAGGTCGTACAACATATGATTGTAAATATTGAAGTGAGGCGGGGTGTGGTTTTAAAAGAGAAACTGATTTTCAACAACCTCATTTTAGAAGTTGATGCAATAGATTTACAGATTTTTTGATCCAAAATACAATCTTAAAAGATTTCTATTAATCTTTTCGTTGTTGTTTCCATATATGTATATATATATACATATAGTCACTCATGCACTCAGTCGGGCGATCCTTAAAAACGCTATCTCATAAGCTTTATTTAACTGACATGGAGTAAAAGCATAACAAAGAAACACACTTCAGCGTAGTGATCATTGGCTGGCTGAAATTGCTTGCATCTAATATACCTGGTCATGCTGGGTGTGCGAAAGTAATAATTTTTTCATTGATTTCAAGTACTCTTTCTATTTTCCTGGATAATTTTGATAACTAACTTGCGGTCTTACCCCAAAAGACTGAATTTGATTTTAAAATCTTGTTTTATAGGCTGATTGTTACATTTGATGCAGTAAGATCTAAAGTTTACAGTTAGGTGACACAAGTCAAATCTTTTGCGAGTAGGAATCATGTGTGTCGTTGCGAGTAGGAATCATGTGTCTCGTTACGTTTTTGCAAATTTTCACATATAGTTTTAATGGAATGTGTTTATATTTGTATAGTATGGGATCGTATTATGTATGGATTGAACCTCTATTGATTCAACTCTAGACAAAATGGACTATAAATTGGACTTAAAAAATGGACTATCAAATGGGCTCGGCTTTTTCTTTCGGCAATGAGAGGTGACAATTGATGCATTTTTATGTACTCATAGCAATTTTACTTCAGATAAGACAACTTCGTCATCATAAGTGAGCTGTCAATAGCTGTCAACAGTTCTTAGTTACGTTTTCCGCAGGGATAGGGGCGGCTGTATGTAAAGCATTGGACATTGATGGGTTTCAGGTGTTCAATATTCTTTCTTCATAAAGGTATTCGCATTACTTTTATTGGGAGAGGAACTATCTAAACTTCTTCATATATTTTTGAATTGATTCGTCTCGTTTAGTCTTTTGAATTTTTTGGCGCATTTTATTTATCAGCTAAAGTATGTTGCAGCGTTATTTTATGTCTTTTTAGCTATATGATTTTACACTATAATTTTTCATTCACTCTTTTTAGGAGCAAAACAGATTTCATCCATTCATACCAAATTTTAACAAGCTCCCTGGCATTTTTAAATTTTTCATTCTAAATACTTCTATTATCTAAATATCTTTCACGTGGTTTTTGTGGAGCTTAAATCCAATACGTCTCATTATATTTCTTTACTCACGACATCCTTTCATAGAATAAAGCAAAGCATTTAAAATAGCCATGGTAATTGTTTTATACAAATCAAAACACACTCCTTCAATGCTCCATTTAATTTAATAAAATTTTACGTCAATCAAACACTTCCTTGTGGCTTAAAGTAATGGAACATTCACTCTAACACGCCCCATGATAAATACGGGTAGCGATTTGCAATCATCACTACACTATTGCATTGCTAATTTATGAAGTATGAAGCAATTACATAAAAATTTCGACTCAAGGATGCATTTACCCTCTTCAATTTTTATTTTCACATCGAACTCTCAAGTTGATGTCGACTCTAAAATGAAAAATGAGAATATTGCTTCAAAAGTAAGACATTTTTATAAGAATGTGCACTAGACTACTCTCCTTTCATCCTTTATCTATGCTTACATTTCATTCGACTTAATCACGTAATTGACGCACGTGCAATTACGAGCACAAGAGGTTCTTTGAGCATAACTTAACCATAACCCCAAGGAATGAATTGAGCAAACTCCTTCGAACTCGAATTGAAATATTGGAAAAGTTTGTACTTGTCTATTTGTTTGGTTTAGAGTTTTGAAAACACGTACAAAGAGACATTAACGAGAGTTCCTACCCTGGTTGACTTTTCCCTCTGAAAATTTTTGAAAAAAGAGGAAACCATTTCCCGGACTACTTTTTCGGTGTATTTGGAATGATGATAAGGACTTTCAAGATTTCAGAGTTGTTACTAATTAGAAATTTGAAGCTAAATATACGCCATATGGCAGAGTTGAAGCTGTTGTTTGTGGCACGTTTGTTGCATGTAAGCGTTCCAATTAATTTAATTCGTGGTCGGTGTTCGTCTCTTTAACAGCATGGATATGCTCATACACTGATCTAAAGCGTCTTTTGCTATTCGAGAAGTGTTTTCGGGTCGGATATAAAACTCAAGTGAAGATGACACGTGGCGTTGTGTTCGGGTTTCAATAACAATATAAAATTATTGCTCGTCTTTGTTGCAATAATGTCCTTATACAATTGATAGTATGGAATTTAATTAGAGAAACTTGTTGTAACACTTATTGTTAAAGTTCGTTTTGATGTTGCCGCAGGCCAAAATTAACTCTGGGTAGCTTGGGTCAAAAGCAAGCCGAAACGCGTCCTCGAGACCCACGAAGCAAGGCCCGGCGGACCCAAGCTACCCAGACTTATTGTTAAACTTGTTGTGTTGTAACTTATTGTACATTAATGCTTAAAAACGTTCACTAGGGATCGGCTATAGTAAAATGTCTCATTATTTTGTTTTCTGGCGGAATAAACATTGACATTTTCGGAATCTTTATAGAGTTCATGTTAGTCGATGGAACGAATTCTTGTCTCTGAAACTAGGACTTTGGAGTAATTTTGGTTGGTAATAAATTGGATGATCAAGGAATTAAGGTTTAAAAGGAACTGAATAAATATAACCATGAAAGTGGGTTGAAAAGCAAGAAAATAAGTGCAATTGAATTGAAATGGTTTAAACTATATCAATCCTTCTTAGCTCAAGGCGTTAAAAATTACAATTATGTTTATAATCAGACTTTTTCGTCTCTAGTTGATTCTCCGTAGCCAGCATTGAAAGCTTTATATACTGCAATTGGAGGAGCTGGCTTAAGTTTGGGTAGGATATGCGAAATTAACTTATCTCTTGTTGAACTTCAAACCTGCCCCTTTGCAATGAGACTTTCAATTATTTCACAAGCTGATCAGAGATCAAACTGATTAAGAATATAAATCAGGAATCCGATCCAACTTACTCTTGCTCTGAATTGGGCTAGACCATTCTGTCATGATTCTTGCATTCTCATCAACTTGCAAGAGGTAGATTAAAAATAACGCAAGAATATGATGATATTCCACTGTTACTAACAACTGATTCAGGGTACGATTTGAATGTTTGCTTGTGAAGAAGCACGAGGAAGACTATAAGATTCAAAGCACAAAGTCTATTGCAAACCTCTCCGTCGTCATTGTGCCATGTTAACGTTTACATTGTGTCTACAAAAATATCTCGATTCGCAAAAACTACTCATGTTCATATACAACAATCATAAAATTCTGTTATTCATAAATCATCCTAAATTTAACAACACTATTTA
The DNA here is from genome assembly GCA_954870665.1 of Stratiomys singularior. Taxonomy (NCBI): domain Eukaryota; kingdom Metazoa; phylum Arthropoda; class Insecta; order Diptera; family Stratiomyidae; genus Stratiomys; species Stratiomys singularior. Next base: position 107,786,274 of record OX940879.1, on the reverse strand, counting down.
TCGTTCAATCAAACCAATTGAATGTTCTAGCGACGAGAAATTCTGATGATCGTGACCCTCTACAATAACACTCGCCTCTTTATTCATATATTTTCCAATTAGTATTCAAAACAATGCACAAAGACTGCAATCATGCAAATTAAGTGCACGCATCACATCCTTTATACCCTGAATAGCGAAACTGGGTGAAAGATTTTCGAGATAACTACACACCTAGCTTTGTATGCACGTCTCCATCAACATCATCAGCATCGTCAGCTTGCATCCAACAGAACACTCTCTAACCCTAACACATACAATGAATAAATACGAATAAAACTACTCGCAATGAAAGGATCTGCACGTTATCTTGAAATTATTTTTATCGTGAAAACAAGCAACATCATATACATCCCAGCGAAGCAAGAAGTACTAACTCCTCACTTTAGCGAGAGAGAATTCCACTCGGTAACAGCATACCTCAATCATTTTCACTTTCATCCCTTCATGATTGCATCCGCATTTCACTTATGATATAATAGTGCATTCCTTCACACTACTCAAAAATAAAGATTTGCAAGTTCCTGTGACCATATGACGAACCCGGAACTTGCAGACACTTTGCGCAATCTCACCTCGAGTTCGGCGAACGATTGATGGTGAATTTGGGCATGCAGGAGAATATCGTGAAAAGCTTTTGCCAGCCCTGCAACCTGATATGAATAAATTGCCGGGAGATTCGTCCTTGCTGGGGATTTTTCGCGCAAAATCCTCAAGGACTCATAGACTGCAGACTGTCGATATGCATGCCATTCGCCAGCTTAATACTGACGAGGTCTCGTCGCCATCGTATCGTGGCATGATACACGGTAGCTTTGTTTTCCTAGAATCAGTTGAGCCTCGAATCCTGGCCTAATTGGATGGAAACTTTTCGCTGGTGTACTTTCTGCGTAGAGCGAGCTTGCTGCTGATTGTTTATTATTCGAGTGCAAATTATTCTGTTTTTTGCCCCGGATCCTTGAATATTTTTCGTTTGCATTGCATTGGGTCGTGTGTGGGCTTGCTAAGCGTGTTGAGTCTTCGAAAAGTAACATTCAAATTTTAGGGTTTGTTTCAAAGTCCTGCCAAAGGGACTTGGTAGGAGCAACTGCGTAGCGTAGCGAGTGAATATAGAGAAAAAATAAAATGAAACAATTGGATTACATGGATCTCGCAACCGCCTTTTTGTGCTGAGTTTGTCGTGTTGTTCGGCTAGTAGTTTGGTCCATATTGTTGGTTTGTTGTGGTCACTTGGCGGTGCTAGAGTTGAAAAAGCATGAAATCGAAATTATTTATGCCATGAGAGCGATGTGATTGAAAAGTTTAAGATAAAGTGAATAGATCAATTGATCGAAAATTGGCCTAAGATTTTGGTTTTTTTTCTTCTGAGGATTCGTGTTTCGTGCAAGGATTGTGTCTTTTTGATTAATCTGTTTGGTTTTCTTTTTTTTTTTTTGAGTGAAAAAGCCTACGGATATTAATGTGGGACCCAAGATAAGGCGGGGATTGTAGCCGAATCGCATCATCCGTTCGCGATGGTGTACAGGTGGATCATGGATTTTCGACTGACCTTCAGTTTTATTGCGTTGCTGTTGTGGTTTTCCGATGTGAAAGGTAAGAAGTGATGAATCTTTTATTTGACTGAACAAGATTGAGGTGTCATCCTGTTCAAGAAGAAGAAAATCAACATGTATTGATTTAATTTGCCTTATAAAAAAGGCGTATCAAAAAGATACGTGTTTATTATCCAATCTTTAGCGAAGTAAGAACAGATTAAATTATACCAACGTCGATGTAAGGTCTGATTTCATTTTCATATTTGACATACTCATCCGTGGCCTCTTTTTTTACGTAGGATTCATAAATTTTAACGTCGCTTTGCCTCTTCCTCGCAGGATCTATGCTTTTCGTTCACCTTGTTTCTTTCAGGGTATTCATTGTACAAAAGTGTTTGGACAGACAGCTTCCAACGGTATACAGGAAACGTTTCATCGCTCCTTCGTTCTTCCTTGAACTTAAGAAAATTCTGCCTTCTCTATAATATCGTTCTCTCGCTCGTCTCTATTTAGTGAAGCATGTGTTCCTTCCGACATGGAAGTGAATAGAGAAAGGCGCTTAAAAAACATACAGAAGAAACAATTTAAGAACGTCCAACCGACATGAGAAGATGAAATTGTGGTATGTTTTGTGCAGCATTGACTGAGCTCTCTACCATATACGTATGAAAGTCGGTCGATCTGACATGGGAAAACTTTAGTGAACTTTAATGAAACAAAATCTTGTTGGAGTTTTTCTTTCACAAAGTTTTTGCCTTGAAGCTAACTATCCTTGCACAAATATTGGTTTCATCGTTGTTGCTCGATGTAGCTATCTAGATTTTGGTGTAGAGATATCAGCTGGTTGGCCATGTAGGACGTTGTTAAGGGAGTTTTACTTGGTCGATTTGTTCCAGCAAATTAGGTGTGTAAGGACGTGCTGAGTGGTGTTTCAGTGTATTTAGTGATAGGTATCTACAATAGATATTATGAGGTAAACGTTGCGGCGTATAGGGTTGCGGTTAGGTTGGTGAAATGTGAGTATTTAAGTTGCGTAATGGTTGATTTGTGGAAATTAGAGAGTAAGAAAGAGCGGCATAGTTCCTACATGGCGATAGTTGGTTAATAAAGATACTTTGTGAGTAGAAAAGTCTTTTGTCGGAAAATTTGTAAACCTAACACAGAAAGTTTGGATATTGTTAAAGTTTTAATAGAAATCCTTTGAAAATGAACGAAGGTATGGTAGAAATTACAAGATTTTTTTTTTAATTGAATAATATATTGATTAAAGCACATATTTGTTCATTATTAATTTCAACTAACAGAAAATGTACTCATGATTCTTGAATGTCTTATTTCGTTATTTAAATGTCTCATTTCGTTTTTAAAAGTTAAACATAATATATACATAAAAAACTACATTCAAAGAAACAAAATGTTCAGTCAAATTGAATTTTGGCTTCTAATGAAAGAAAAACTCTAACCAGCCTTTTGCGACTCAAACTTTTTCTGATAGTTCCTCTTCAGAACTAATTTGATAAAATTAGATGAAATCATTCTGCGCCTATGTGTCTTCGGTGCGCACTTTCGGTAGTATATTTGTCAGTTGTGGGTGTACAACGAGTGATTCGACCTATTGCAAAATGGCCAGTGAACATTCAAAACTGTTCCAATTTTCTCTCTTATAAATGTGGAAGCATAACACCAACATTCACTGTGACAATTAATTGTGCACATTGGATGGAAACTGAAAATAATGAGTCAAATAATAAAAAAAAATTGCTCAATGGTCCTGATGGTTGATTGAAAGCTTTGGAAATGGTCCTTTAAGGGATTTAAATCAGAAAGCAAGTCTTTGGAGAAGATTTAAACTTATAGTAAGCTGAAGGCTCTTTCTTGGATCTAAATGGTTCATTTCACATTCAGAGGAAATTTTAAGAATATTGACTTGAACTCGAATGGTGTATGCAGACTCTCAAGTTCCGCAGAATAGACTCTAGTTTATCAAAGAGCACATAACGGAGCATTCTTTTGCATAGCAAAACACTATTTTGGAGACGATTTCCTTATCAAAGACGATTTGGGATGCCTGAAGCTTAACCGGATCGTTGATTCTCTGAAGATAGTTGCCTTGATTGAAGCGTTGCAGGCGGATAACAAACGGAGGTACAACAGACCACTGAAAGTTGACGTGCAGGACGCCCAGTAATTTAATTTTGTAAATTCTCGAAAATTTGTTTTAAGAGATTCTTTGTTCGATGATAAGGGGGTAGGAATACTGAAAATTTAAATTACATTTTAAACAAACTATTTAAATTTAGTTGAAAACCTGAACACCATTTTATATTTAGAGAAAATCATTTTAATGTCTTAAGTAGTTTTATTCACCATGCTGTCAATGTGGGGAAAATCAAATTCAATCTGTCTTTTCAACCGATGTCGAATGCAACCAAAAACGCATTAGTTTCAAATTAAATCTTTAGTACCATTATTTACCATTATCCATAAAGTTTTGCTACTCATATATTTGTGGCTTGAGGTTTCACACTTCTAATCAATAGCGGGTAACCAGACAACTTCAGTGTTCCAACAGCAAGCCAACCCTAATTTGAACGCGTTTAACGCCCCAAACTTGCTTCCGTCGAGAATGGTAGCAAAAGGTGCAAACTCGAACAAGAAACTTTTGTTGACTTGGTAGTCAACTATCAACTTACGTTGTATATGTATTCTAAATGACTTCGTCAAACTAACTCACTACCGGTGTTAGCAGTGGCGGTACCATCCTTATGAACTGCTTCATCCAACCAGTCAACATTTGTAGTGCTGAAGAAAAACTTTTACCATTGTGCTTGTTTTCAAGTCTTGCCAGTCGTCCGTTGTCGACAAGCAACAAAAGTCAATAAGAACTTGCTCGTTTTCCACTTCGATTTTCACCTGAATTTGCACAACACGCCAAATAGTCTCTTCTATTTCAAATTCTTAACACGCTCACCGTTTGAACGGTGCAATCAACTGAGTAGGACGAGCAGGACGAAATATAAGACATGGTCGAAAGAAAACCAAAAAATCTCAAGTTTGGTAAATTACAAGTCATCGGTAATGAACTGTTTACATTTATCGACTTATAATGTTGTAGATGTAGTTGAAGGGACCAACCTAAATTCAAAGTATTACCAACCAAATCAACCGCTTGGTGTTATTGTTCTTGGTCCCGTTTTTAATTTTTTCAATATTTATCCTGAGAAACGATTGTGCGGCTAATGAATGTTTCGCGCAACATTTGATACTTTATAATTTGCTAAGCCATTAGTCTTTGCGATAGTGGGGAGGTTATTTGGTTTCGACACTTTCCACTTTCGTCCTTTGGCGTGTTTGTTCATTGCCAAGGAGAGGCCTTGTTGGTGAATGGACGATTACAAGGCAATTTGCAAGTAACTGTTAGACATTTATGGTGAAAAAAATGAAATCTACGTTCATTTTTTACGGATAAATTATAATGTTGCGAATATTTTCGACATAGACTGAAGACAATCAGTCGATGTTAAAAGCAAATTTTGGGTTCGGCCATGTTTCTTGCAGTTTAGATAAAACGCAGTTAATGAGGAGTGTTGGGTTGGGTTGGCTTTGAAGGCGAGTCATAATATAATTATCAATGGGGGTCGAGGGGGGTGCTTGTTTAAAATGGAATTATTGATTGAATTTTGTGTTTCTTCGGTCCTTGTTTTCTTTTTTCATGAAAAGCAGAAGAGCATATCTTAAAGTGCAATTGCGGATACATGTATATCTTCTAAAGCAATAGAAAGTGTCAAATATTTAAATATTTATCACCGAATCAAATCAGTTTGGTGACCATTTGTGGTGCAATAATCCATTTGTGGTAGAAGTTCCATTTATTTCGAAAATAGAATTTCGTTCGAAAATAGAAATAGAAGCTCGTTCGAAAATAGATTTCTGATCTGTTGAAAGCAGAAGGTATACATATAGAGGGTGGAATTTAAAGGAACATATTTATACAATATCTGGGATTTAAAATTTCATTGAATAATTAAAATTGGGGACAATGGTAACAAAATCAACAGGCTATGAAGAATAAGTAAGGAAAATAAGCCAATCAACGGTTTAAATCATGCAGACCGCTCTTCGTTTCCTCCATCCTCATAGGATTCCCAAATTCCATTTCCACTTGATTCCGAAAAATATGAAAAAATGTTGCAAGGCTTGTGAAAACAACAAAAAAAGAATACTCCTATTACTCATGCTATCTTCTTTTTACTCAGTCACCAGTGCCCAAGCTTTATGTCGGATATCAGGACCTAGGCTGAAGCACGTTGTTTGGGTGTCAAGAATCTCGATGGATCCCGTCCTAACATACAGCGCCAATACAATAGCAAGGATTATGTGAAAATAATTTTATTTTGAATATTAGTTCCGCATGTTAATACTTCATAGAATGTCTTTGCCACGTCAGACATAATAAGGCCCGTGTTTTTCCTGCTGTTGTGGTCATTTTGTCAATGTTGCACTAATTTTTACACCTGTAGTTCTATGTAGTGCGGGGGTATAACGCGTAATTATTTCTCTAGGATAATTTTGTTTGTTAACATGGCTTCTGAGAATCTTGGAATGTTGCCTTTCCAAAAATTCAGCCAAGTGAGGAAAAAATATTTCAGTCTTTTAGGGTCTCCAGTATTGGTGGCATTTGAGGTTTTCTCCCAATTGCGACAGAACTGTGAAGAGTGCTGTTCCATGCTTTGGGAAGCTTTTGAAGATCGAAGATAGAGTTTATTACGTCAGATATTGTGTAAAATTGTATTCTTCGTGTTTCTTTAGAGTCGTGTTTGTGAGGTGTTTGAACATTACATCGTATGCAATTGCATCGTTTTTTATCCACTTTGTGAATTTTTGGGATAATTTGAATGAATCTTTTGTAAAAACTTTTGTTTAAAACTTGAATGGAATCGCTAGCAAAGATAAAAATTTGAAAAAATCGCACCATTGCATTCACAACAATAAAAACTTGAGACTCATTGTTTTGTTTGTCTTTAGTGTTCGTACTTAAAAAAATTTACTGGGTTCATACTGATTTGGAGAGACTTGTGTTCGGAGACTTCGCTCGTTCTTTTTTTCATAATTTTTTCATCATGATCAATGTTATTCTCTGAGGACTTTCGTTTGTTTTGTTTTCGTTTTTTGATTTGAATAAATCTGAATCTTTCGTCAACGGAAATACGATAATGCCATGATTGTACATTGCAATTTTAGTGTGATGAATTTTTCAATTCAGTCTGTGCAAAATAATCAAGTACCATCAATGCAGCAAATATAACAGGGTGACTGTTACATTTGAGGACAGTGATAGAATTTCTTCAGGAATCTTGGCTAATCAATCCTTCAAGGCTGCTTTTGATTTAGTAACGGGAAGTTTTGCCTTTGAAAAGTAAGCATACGTTATATGAAACGAGGCCCTTGGATTCCCCGCGGTTACATCATGCAGGATCTGCTTTGTCCATTCTGTTAAATATTATGCCATAGGGGACATTATTTGGAGGTACCATGGTTTCATTTTCTTATCCAAAAACTGTACGTTTATATGATCGTAGCCATGGTTATCGATGATTTGTTTTTTAATAATTGGAAATTTTGTTTTTTCTGTTTCGGGTAAGCTGAGCATCAGATTTTTAAGATTTGAACGCCACATATTATTATTATCATTATTATTGTACTGGGGTTCACTTGCTGGAAATAAGCATAGGCCAGAACTCGGCCCTTAGCTCCCCATGTGTAGTACTATTGTTTACAGATGATCCATCCTGTCGTCCTACAGAAGCCAAGTAGTTCCCCCAGCTCTGTGGTCACCAAGTGTTCCAATTCTGTTACGCCAGTACACCTCAGCCAAGTAAGGCGTTTGTTTGCCAGACTCGGGCAGTCTAGGACAAAGTGTTCTGTACTTTCCTCCTCCTCGCCGCAAGCTCGGCAGGTGTCATCCGTTCGGATTCCCATTCGTATAGCGTGTTGACCTAGAAGATTATGGCCCGTTAATACTGCCACCAATGTTCTAACGCCATTTCGGTTTTTTCCTAGGAGTTGTTTTGTCCTCATTGGATTAGGGTGAGGCTAAAGAGCTCGGCTTATCCTGCAGTCGTTCCTGTCATTCCCAGCCGTATCTGTCTCTTTCCACAGGAATTCGTCTAGTTCCCTTTTTACCGTTGGTAGTGGCACTTTAATTGTGTCTACTCTAGTGGCGTTTTGGTCGGCTAATCCAGCTCTCGCTAGCTCATCCGCTCTTTCGTTTCCCTCTACACCGCTGTGTCCAGGGACCCATGTCAGTTTTACATTTACTCGGGTTGTTGCGGTTTTGAGAGCTTGTCTACAATTCTGCACTAGTTGTGAAACTAAGCGGTTAGAGGCAAGCGCCTGCAGTGTCGACTTACTGTCCGAGAGTATTTGTATACTTCCATTAAGGTTGTTTGTTGCCGCTTCTATAGCCGCTTTTATTGCAAACACCACAAACAGTGGTGTGGCTCTCCAGTTTATAACTTCGGTTGAGTTACGGGTGATCTGGGAACGCCACATAAGAAAGTGAGTTTCCTCACGAGTACGAGTGACAAAAGTGCTGCCAAATATATTACGTTTCTAAAATAAATACTGGTGACACTTTTGAAAATATTGTTGTTAATATAATTAGGATCATTTATTTTTCAAAGAAAAATAATGATATAGACACAAATTGTTTGGGCGAATTATCAATTATATGTCTTCTACAGTGTCAATCTTTCCGAAATATTTTCCATTTTTCAACTTTGAATAATTCTTATATAAATTGTAAAATAATTGCGATCCGATAGAGAGATCTTGTGCTGAATTGCAGAGTGATTTTCCATGTTTCATTGATTAATTTTATTATAAGATTTTCGGCATGAGATCTTTATTAGTTTCGGAGATAAATGAGCTTAAATGTTAAAAATAGTAAAACGTTACAGATGGAGTTCGATCAAGTGGGTTGATATTGATCAGAACTGCAACATAGTCTTATGGGACAAATTAAAAGATCTCAAGTTTCTTCGTTCTATAATTCGTATGATATGCTTTCTGTTCAACTACTTCCGTTTTTGCTGTCAGCTTCCCTTATTCCTCCCATCTACTCAATAAAGTGAACTTTGCATTCAATATTATATATTTATATTTCCAAATTTAAATCGGGAGCTATTTTTTAATATCTTGTGCCATTTTTACATGATCATATCATACATCAAAAGTATACTCAAGTGTTAATCAGTTAAAATCAATTTAAAATATTCCACGTTCAAATTTCCGGGTTTCGTCGTGTTCAATTCCCACTTTGTGTGAATATAAAATTAGCATGTTAATAAAATTTAAATATCTCAATTTTGTCACAATGAAAAATGGAAATTCATTTGTTATTCCATAGTATCCTATTCTTTCGTCGACATCTCTCTCTCTCTCTTTTTTATTCCACCATCACAAATTTTGTCGTCCATCTATTTGATCCAGATCCAGCCCGATTCCAAGGTTCATATATTGTACGAGTAGTTCAGTAAGCTGTGCGTCCTTTTGAATTTTTCGCTGCTATCTACTCGTTGTTGGCGTTCACTATGCAGTCAAATGGTGATGAAATCGAATATTCACCACTAATTCAATTACCAATTTTATTCAGTTGAACGCGCGCCTTTATGCTCAATTGATTTCATGCTGTTTCCTATGTTCAATGCAGGCCAACCATTGCCATCTAACCATTTGATGTCCTTCCTAGTATGTAGCCATGCTTTTGCTCTTCAGGCGCGTCAAATTTAATATTCGATAGCTTTTATAGTATTGTGTAGATTTTATGTTTAGATGTAGAAATAGATAGAGATATGCATGATAGGGCGACCAATAAAGCATTATCAGCTCCTATCATCTACACTTCGAAGTATAGATAATTTCGCCGATGAATGTTTTTTTTTTTGGATCTTTGGCTTTGAGACATTTTCAAGATAATTGGACTTGGGGATGGTGTTTGGTGGAGGTACAAAAGCAGATATGTAGTTTTCGGTGTAAAACATGGCGGAACTTGGCTCTGTAAATAACCATAACGTTTATCGGAACTACCTACATTGTCTCTTTATTATGAATACTTGACTTAATATTTTTCAGACGTGATATTATACTGAATTAACATAAACCCCATGGGTTGGATGCATGACAATTTCACATAATTTTCCCACAATGCTGCCGTGTAATGCTAAATGTAAGCGGGTAAAAACTTAGTGAAACAATAAACGACATCCCGACAAAACAAAAAATATTTTCATTCTATTTTTCGCGACTTATAACCTAAATTAAAAGTGAAATCCCATGTAATAAAAAACAGACAAGAGAAAAATTAATTTCTTTCGTTCCGCTTTTCCGTATGATAGCTTTTGCAGAGCTCTTCTAGTTGCCCAAGGACACATCGCGACATTTTCGTCCTGCCACAATGCTGAACATCAAACAACACATTCACGCGACAACAGTCGGCAAGAATGAATTCAAAGAAAAATAGCTGAGTGAGTACATGATACCAAGCTAGGACAACATGATTCAGCTGTATGAATGTTGCCACAATAATATTTGAATCGTTCGTTAGCAAAACTAAGCCAAGAGGACATTTTACACGGTCTTCCGGGGAAAGATGTCTGCTAGAATTTCCCGGAAAAACAAACGGACAGAAACAGTTGTCCATCAAAATTTTTCACCGTGATATGCAAACGCGTCTTCTAACAAGTGAAAACTCGCGTCCATGTCCGGGCATTGTCGTCAGCCATGGTAAAACAATCATACAGTGTCAGTTTACCGCCGCGGGCATGACACTTTGCTGTGTTATTCTTATTTTCCATCTGTAGCTTTTCGCAATTTTTCCACGACTCAGTTGTCGTCATTTGTTTCCATATAATGTCGCTTTAAACGTGAACATTTTTGTTGTTCTGTATGCCATCGAATATCGTTGCAATATTTCTAGGAGAAAAATGATAAAGCCAACGGGCATATAAATGTAATGGAAGCAACTAGCTGGGTTTCATTTATTCCTTTTCACATGTATACGCGCTATTTATCCTGCCACGGCACGCTAGCAGCTGGACGAGCATTGTGCCTGTTGAAGAACAAAAAAGCACCAAACGAAACAAAACGAAAAAAGGCAGCAACATTTACAACAACCGGATGAAATATTAAAAACAAAATTGAAATAAACGGCAAATTTTTCGGACATTATTCCGGCGCTTTTATTTATTCCATGCCAATGATTGCATCCTTGATTAAAAAAAAATTCGATATTGGTTGCTATTTTAATTACCATTCTGTTTGTGGGAAAAAATCGCGAAGCGCAGACTTTGTGAGGCAACTTTAGGCGAGCATGTAGTTTTTGGGTTCTTTTTCTCTCGCAAATGAACGTTGGTAGAATTTCTCATGAATGGGATCCGGAAAAGTTTATTGCAAAATCATTTCCTGTGAAATTTCCATCTCTATCTATTTTACAGCCTAGCTACGTGAATGTAGTGGAGCGAATATGATCATGTTTGTTGTTCTAGTACTAAGCGAATTTTTATATTTGTTCATTTGTTTGTACGGGGGTTTGGCTATTTGGAATCAAAAAATCGATTCTACAAAAGAATTAATTTATTGGGATTACTTTGTGCTGTGATGTGTGAAAATGGGTTAGTAGTGAACATACATGTTTTCTTTCGAAATTGAATTTTTTATCGGAAACTCACTCGTTTATTTGAGGTAAACGCAGAAAAAATTTAAATGGTTCTACGGGAAACGAGAAACAAACTCAGTCACGAAAAGTTTGTAACAATTTTCCTGGAAAAGTACGTTATCATCGGCATATTTGCACTATTTAAAAATTGATAAATCTTTACGGTAGCTAGTGTTTGTCCTAAGTTTTGTCCTGAACAACGGAATATTACGAGAACAAAAAAATAATTCCGTCCCCGTGGTAGGAAGAATCTTCGTACAGGACTAGCAAACTTTTCTGAGGGTAAGGGGGAATATTTCTACAGGAGCTGCATAAACAACTTCCAGAACTTCCGAGAATCAGATGAAGATCATGTATATCAGATGAAGTTTAGATAGATTAGTGTTAAAAAATTAAAATACTCAATTCGAAACAAAAAAAAAAACATTCAATTAAAGCTATCCATATTTATGGAATGTCCTTTATTCCAAATTTTCTTGCATCTTTTTCAAAAATAATTTGTCTGCCACATCCAGGTGTAATATACACTCTAGGACCAATCCATTTGGTCCAATTGTCATGTACATCAGACCATAAATATGATCTGAAGTACATCTTATGTATATATCATTTGTTTTTTGATGTAGTGACTAAAGTATGTCGTCGTACACCACAGAATCTTTGATACATAGAAAGCCAATTCTCTGCACGAGTTATATATTTTATCCATTTTATTTTTTGCATAATGTACATTAATTGCTGTCTGCTGCATTGCAGTGGTAAACGACTCTTTGATTCAAAGTTTCAGGAGAAATTTAGTGGTATTCTAAGCTTTAAAATTTCATTGAATGATACCTTAGAATTTGAGGTATCATTCATTTAAATAAAATTTCATTGAATTAAAAATATTTCGATTTTGTGGCTTTTTATACAAAATCGAAATATTTTTAATTTGGATATTGACAGCTGTTTATAGTCACTCTAATTCTGGAGTGTTCTCTTATAGATGGGCAACTCTGCTTTAACTTTTCATTAATTTATGCAACTAATTCTAGTGAAATGTGATCTTCAAGCAATGAAAAATAACCAATGGGTGTTAAATTTGCGGTCGGTATAAGTAAGAATAGCTAGAGGATACATGGGTCCAAAGATCGCAAGTTTTTTCCCCATTCAGTAGCATGGCTATTGTACATGTGCAAACATAATGCACTATACCAGAATTTTTTCGTTGCCATTACTGGGTTTACAAGGAATCTCACTAAAATTCTCTAGCAATCTCATCTCAGAAGTCAAATCGATAGTCGAGGTCATTATGAAAGATGTCAGTTACTAAGGACGAAGCTCAATTGTAACTAATAAACCAAATATTTTGTTATCTTTACTGGGGTACCTCAAATTTTTGGCCGATTGTATTGATAAAAATCGTACAGAGTTGCTCGGAACCCAAATATTTAAAGATGTGTTCAAAAATATTAAGAAAGTTGGGATGCGATCTTGAAAAATTGGACGTGAACTGCTGCTGACTAAGGCTATTATGTATATCATATTTTGAGGCATAGGTATCCCACGGCTTAGTCGATGTATCAGGATATATTTGACGATGTTCAACATAGGCGAACGTGTTTGTTTGTTGAATTGAGCTGTAATAATTGAAAAGAAAAAACAACGTTTGAACTATTTTAATATTGTATAACTAACAACTCCTTTCCTTTGCAAGAAGTTAGTAAGACTTAAACCATATTGTAGTCACTTTATATTCTGATTCAAGCCAAATTCGCTAGCTAAATTTCTGATTTTGTTATTTTTAATGTAGTTTTCAAAATAATGGCTTTCTTCGTAGCACAGGTTAACAAATTTTAGAAATAAATAAATAAATTTTTTAAATTTAATAACAAATTGCCGAATTGCTTAGCTTATGTCGTTTCCTTTCCGTCTTTCAGAGGAGTAGTGTGGATGCAGAACATCTATATCCCGGATTAAGTTTTAAAAGCAATAGTTTAAGTTGATTTAGAAGTCTTAAAATATACTCAATATTAAGTTAAAAGGGTTTTCCGTCGCTTTCAGAAATATATCATTAAATTGACTATACGAAAAAGTCATATTGTTTGATATCAATGATTATAAACAATTCCTAGCACCGCAAGTGGTACGTGATATATGAAAATCGTCACCTGTTTGATCACTGTGAAATTCAAAATTATTTGGTGAAGAAAGAAATCACTCGAAGCTTTCTTGATTATCTAATTTATACTTTTTTCCGAGGCTCTCTCGGATAGTCAGAAAACCACCTTTTTATGTTAGTGGGCCATCTGGGTGCAGAACAGTCCAAGTTCTCTGACTTGAAAACTGGTTCCTGGCCTCTGCAAGAAGTTAATTGTACCTTGGTTTCGTAATTGCGAACTGTACTCTCTGATATATACCTTACGCCAAGTATATAGTCACAATATTTGTAACCTTGACTTAACACTTTGGAAGATGTGACTTCAACATTAGCACATTTGAATTAAGCATTCCAGGTTTTGTGACCCTGAATATGCAATACAGAACTAGGATCGTCTGTTGAGCTCTGAACGTAACCCCGCTTTCCACTGTTTAAAACCATACCAAACGTGGTGTCCCTGCAAAAGGTTAACAATGGGCGATCTCTGTAGCGCTATTCGACCACCGATACCAGTGAACAACACTCACAGGTATTCCGGAAGTTTACATGCTTAGTCTTCTGGGCTTCCGAGGAAATCTGGGCGAGTAAACATTCTAAAAAGTTCTAACGACACGATAGACATTGACGGAGGCATCAAGGTTGGAGGTGTGGAATGGGATAGAATTGTAGATTATGTATGCGAGCGAGCGAGTATAAGCCTTCGTGCAAGTTTTCCACATCCCTTCGAAGACATTGGCATGATAACTTCACAGTCCACTCTAATGGTCACTATAAATTACTGAAAAGCGAAATTTGTCTGTCAAGGAGAGGTGCCGCGGGATCAGACTTTATCAGAAAAATTTAGTGATTATCAGCCAGGACATATCAGCTTTTTGTACTTTGCTCAATAGCATTAGGCTAGGTATTGGAAAGATTTGATTGACGACGAAATTAGACTCTACGTTAAAGCTATCAACAATTAAATACTGAAGGCTACGTTTGAGTACTGCTGAGAATGACACTAGGACCCTAACAATGAATGTATAATAGTAAATGGTGAACCATTAAAAAAGACATTTATGTTGAAGGCAAATTTAACAAAAGAAGTATTTGGTGCGCAAACTTCTAACAAAATCACATTTTACAATTGTTATAGACAATACAAGACATACCAGGAGAGTTTATAAGAAAATATTCATAGTCTAAATTCAAAACAGCAAAAATATGTAACGTTATTATAAAGTTTCAGAAGTTTTTGGTAGATCAATTTTCCCTTTTCACTTACAACTTATAAGTGAATTATACCCTTGCTAAGCTAATTAGCTTAGCAAGGGTATAATTCACTTATAAGTTGTAAGTGAAAAGGGAAAATTGATCTACCAAAAACTTCCGAAATTGATAAAGCCAGACCAAAGGCAATTTGGAATATAGGAAAAAGTTCAAAGCTGTAGAGCAATATTAATAACTAGTAAATAACCAGTCGACATCCACCTAAGCTGGTAGTGCCAATCGACGCGTCCCAGCCTGTGAGTTGGCACCTGATGAGAAGCGGCAGGGACGCGTGTTCGAAACCAGCTTGAGCTCTTTCCACAATTCTTTATAAATGTTATTATAAAGGTTTGTATTATTATGTTAGTAAATGAATTCCAAAGATTGTTGTGAACGGGTTCAAACTCTAGAAGTTGACTAAATGAAGCTAATTTTTTTCGTAAATTTTTCTTAAGGTTTTAAAACAAATAAGGAAGGCTTGAATAATTTGTTTATTGATTGTTGATCAAAATAAATTTGCATAGTCGTTCGATCGCTGTTTATTTAAATAATTTATCGCATTAACAATACATAGTGACGAAACTATGAGTCAATCAAAATTTTATCTTCACAACAAGCAAAAATCTGACGCCTAAGTAAATACTCGGTCCTCATAATGCAGAATGAAATTTCAGTTTTCAATATCTCAACCGAACAATCTTTTAACCCGAATCCTAATAGACCAAGTCATTTAATATTCAAAGCTCTAAGAAAAAAAAATTTATTACTGTCTCGAAACTATCACACAACAAAAGGTTCTTATCCATGCAACGACCTATCTACGAAGTAACATCCTTTTTCCCTTTATACATAAAGGGATTCTAGCTGCTCAGCGATAAGATATAGATTTAGTTTTTTGATCCATTCCTGCTTTATCGTAGCGCTATGTCAGAACCTTATAATCTTACCATCCTTTACAGCCGCATACTTTCTCAGGCCCGGCCCGCTTCCATTCCAGGATTAATCTTCATTCTTGCTCCTCTTCACTCCAACTCTACATACATAATCCATTTCGTCATCGTCTTAGCCTTTCCGATAGGACACTTAAAGTTCGTCGTTTCGAAGAGTATTTTTAAAGCTTTGCCTAGAAAAAAATTTCGTCAGTGCTTGCTCCACTTATTCCTTGAAGGTAAGTTACAATTTCTCTAATCTCTGCCCTCTTCTTACACACTCGCTGTCCCCATCACTTCAACACTTCTTTTCATTGCAACAAGTTAGTAAGACTTGAAACTGTGGATCTCAGTTGAGTTTAGTTTTATGCATTACGAATGCCATTCTTGTAGTTCCCATAAGCTTAAGACTGGACTCCCAGGATGGAAATTTTGCTAAAATCGTCATACTATGTAAGTACCAACGAATTTTCATCGAATACATTTTTTCCTTTTGCATACACATGTCCGTTTAGTAACACAGAAAATGTTTCGCTTTATGAGTAAAATGTAAATGACAGGAATCCTTGTGTCATTGTGAAGGTTCTACCGAAATCGCTATATGGGCATATTATTCGACATAACATCGACCCCGAATAAAATGGTTCGTTTCGCAGAACGAGAGATTGCAAGGTATCATGGACTATGTATTCTACGTACTAAACACTGAACGCATGCAGATCTGTATAAGGTGCTTGTAGTCTATTCAGCTCCTAACCGAGGAAATGGGTCATTCAAAGGACTATCAAATAAAATACGCGTGTAACCTTGCTCCGTTTGCTTACTTCTCCACCACAAGTCCGAATAGTTGTATACTATGTATATGTATCCTGAAAATCGAATAGCTGAGCATACTGCTTACGCAATAATATTTTTACATATTGATATCATAAAAAAATGTTCTCCGGCTTTTGCTACATTTTTTTTCTGTGTGCTCCTGCTCTCGGTTTGCATTTTCTTTTTTGCCGCCGAGCATGAACTTTATGACGGAAATTTATGGGGAAATTTATGATATCGGGATCAACTTGTCTGTCGTTGTTTTGAGCATACAATATTCAGGAGCGCTTGTCGACGAGGGCGGTAGAGAGTTGAATATTTTGCAGGAGATAGAATTCAGTTTACTGAAAGTGGTTTTTCCGCAGAAAATTTATTGCAAAGCAATTTTCAAGATATGATGATCAGATTTGAAATGTATTTTTTTTTCATGATATTTTTGTTAAAGGTGATTTGAGAGATTTTTTGAACCAGAAATGATTTTTACGGGAACGCATTTGGATTATATGAAATTTGCATTTTGATCTGTGGCATTTGAATAATTATTTGGACTTGCACTTGCGTCAGCACTGCTAATCCATAAAGTTGTTGAGCTGAGATTATCTTTGCAATATCAAAGAAATTACTCCGATCTATTCTTTCTTAAATCTTAAAGATCATCCATTTAGGAAGGTGAAAAGGAGTTGGACACCGCATAATCAAATTATATTGGAACTGGTGAATTTCCTGTTATTTTTGCTTAAAACAAGATAACCTCCCTCAAAACGTTTGCGGGAAATCCTAATCCAATTATAAATCTAATTGTGAGTTTTCTATCACTGCTCGCGAGAATTCCCTCTAGAGTGATAGCACAGACGAAACTTTTTGGGGATAGAATACCAAGCCTGAGCTGCCGGAAAATGCACATGAACATTTTGTTAAATTTTGTATTTATACTGACATATATGACATATGACTGACATATACTATTTCCCCAGAAAAATTATTCGCGGAATGCTCGGCATCGCAATCTCTCCAAAATCGTTTAATTTCTAAACACTCTATCCTGCAAAGCTCCCTTAATATCTATCTATGGATCTATCTTTCCGGAAATTTAGCGCTTTTTAATTGTTACGCTATGCTTTTGGCTTTAAATTTCCTGCGATTCATATTGCTTTCCTTTGTGCTACACCTAGGATCAATAATGCATTTTTTGTTGATAACATTGACTGTTATCCTGTTCGTCTATATCCTGTCGGAAAACTAAAGCGTTTCTGCGTCAATATTTATCTGTGGATGAAATGTTTGACTAAATAATAGACAATGATACAATCAAAATGAAGAGCTGCTTATATCGAACATGTTTAATAGAGGACGAATAGCATGTTTAATAGAGGACCAATAGCATCATATCTTTTGAACAGGTTAACGGTCACGGCTTTCTCGAAATATTTCGCGGATTTTATTGCATGATTGGAAGGAAGTAAAGGTTAGACTGTAAGGTGTGAGCTCAAATTACAAAGGATAATTTTCGTACGAGTAAGGTAACTAAATCAAAGAAGATTTAATTTGTTGAGAAACAAATTCAGCATGAAAACTGACCGAAAATAACTTTGAACAGCATCGCTATGTAACGACAATCTAGAATCAAAAGAAACACGACGCTACTATTAGAACCTTCTCTTAAATAGTTTCATAGATAAACAAAAATTTTGGAAGATAGTTTCTTCACTAGAAAGAAAGGTGTAAGAGTTCAAATTGGTTTCGAACATGCGTCCCTACCGATTCTTATCAAGGTTAAAAAAAAAATTTTTTGTTTGAAACATATTAGAAGGTTTGTAACGGGCTCGTTTCAAGTTGAAGAGAAGAGATTATCAAAGGACATAAATCAAATGAGAAAATAGAAAACGTTCAGCCTCATTTGTTTTTGAATCTGTTTTTAAACCCAAGTTTTGGTTTAATTAATACACTAAAATTTGCCTTCTCTTCATTGTAAAGACTCAATTATACCGCGATTCATTATTGAAGTTTGCCAAGGCAGTGGTTTTTATACGTCCTGTTTGAGGAAAAACTCGATTCCGTTGAATTTAAGTCAATAGAATGAGCAATCCTTGCTATACTATAGTATATTTTATATTTGTATCATTATATAAGTATTATAAATATCGCCACTTAACCACCACAATATTTCAGCCTTATATACTCGTGACCTGATAGTCTGATAGTGGCAGAGTAGGCTGAATAGGACAGACATTCAACAGCTCTTCATTTTATTACAAATTAGAAATTTTTTCTAGAGCAAAACAAAGGACTCTATCTGTTATTAGCGATCATTGATTGGTAAATTTTAATTACTCTATCGGTAAGTACATCATTGTTTAACTGTATTTTAATGGTTCTACCATTCATATACTCTCAGAAGGTTTCAGCCCTCAAACAGCAGCATACAACTCAAATCAAAGAGCCCTGACTAAAACAGAATAGGAAAAAATTCACTCGCACCAACCTGAACCCTTTCATTCGTGCAATGTCCATTTACAAAAATGAGTCCATTTTCATTTGGTTTCTCCGATGTTTTCTATTTACGTCCTTTGTACGATGAGATGGCTCGAATGGACAGACAATCTCTGCAGGATGTGTACGCGTTATAACCATTGACTATATTGATTTGACTTCATGACTGCCGACCAGATAAATTGTTATCCATGCTGGTACGATGGCGGTCATATTCCATAAGTTTGCCTCAATTTGTGAACAAATGGAATTTGAATGCGAGTGAAATTTCGTTTGAAAAGTCTAAACGAAGTAAAAGTCTATCAAACGACCCTCGCCGCGCTTGTAAGCACAATGCAATTTGGGTTCGGTTGATTTCTAGGTTCTACCGACACACTCCATCCACATATGAAATCTAGATTGAGTGCGACAAACATTGACAAACTCTCAGTGTCATAGGCAGATGTATGGAAATTGAACCCTTGCGTGCAATTTAACCGGGAAATGTAAATCAAAGATACTAAAGTCGAGAGCTCGAAGTGAATTGCGAGTGCGAGAACGGCTCGGACCTGGTCAATGGAGAGAAACCTGTCATGACGACGGCTTATCTCCAATCAAATGTCACCCAACAACATACGTACAGTGGACCAGTCGCAGAGATCCTGCAGATGCTGTTGACTTTTGCAATTTCAACTCAACTTCTACTAAATTGAAGCTCTGAATCCTTGTCTTGATTGCCGGGTTGAGATGAGAGAATGAGTATATTGCTCGCAAATTGTATAGCTCTCACATCAGAAAAGTCACATTCCTATATCCAACATCCACTTCACTGAATCCTTTAGGGATCAGTGACCATCGACGCCGACTCTTGTCCCTAGTTTGGTCCAGTTCAGTTCAGCTTGATTTCAAACCCCTTGTAATTGAATTTTTCAAGAACATGTGCTCTCCCACTCAAACCCATAACAAGCTCTCATTCACAACACATTGGAAATCCGTTCATGTATGTCTTACACACTCCATTCCTTCTGCATCCTCCCCAGAGTACTTAGCCCTGTACAACATCCTGATATGACTCATGCAATTCACTAGTATTCAATGTAATGGCAAGACCAGTGTCTAACCCCCTACATGACAGCGGGTATATCTCTCATTACGATAGCAAACGTAGCACATAAATGCCTTCATGCTACCCAGGACTAACGAGATAAGATAAAATAATTAAGTGGTAAATTAAATAAATGTTTGTATGCACGCATTGACAAAGTGGACACTTGGTTTACTTGATTCATGTCCGCTTCCCGTTTTGAATTCAAATCTGTCTAAGTGATGACAGTTAGTGTTCATACCATAGCATTGTGACGGGCGATTTGTGCAATTATGTTGGATTTGTGCCGATAGAATAGAAAGGGAGGCGATGAAAAATATCCTGGCTGGTATCCTGGAACAATAACCTGTCGAGGGAAATTCAAAATATTTAACAAGTGATGATTCCGGGATGAGGTGAAGAGATGTTAAATCATTTATTACAGGGACGATGTTTAGGGTTCAATTAAGCAAATTTAAAGGTATATACAACTGCTTGTTAATAGTAAGGATATTAAGTAATGAACTTGTAATTTATTTTACTTATTATATTTCATATGCTTATAAATTTCAATAATCTATTGATATCCCCTACCCTTAGAATATTTTCCACCTTTTTTTGATGATTATCGGAACGAAAACTTTTGAAAAAAGTTCATCCCAAGAGCGTGTTATAAGTTAGATTAAAAGGGGTCAACGCTTGCGATCCCGAATGTTAGGAATTAAAGCATGATTGTCGTGACTGTAGTTTGCTTTGGTTTTCAAGCCGATATTGTTTTCCTTCTTCATAAATAGGTTGACGTTTCTGTTTTTTAGATATTTTGATTTTGACTGTAGTAGGTCGTCTTCAGAGAAATCGAATGTTTCCGAGAATCATCAATATTTGGCAAGAGCTTGAAGGCTTTCTGATTTCATATCAGAACAAATTCAGTAATCATAATAACTGATAAACAAGTGCTGACTAAGACTCGATCATTGCAGCAAAAATAACTGATGTATCTGTTTGTTTAGTGGCAAACAAATTGCAATGGTCGGGACATACGCAAAGGATCGAAGGAAACCGGCTGCTTAAAAGAATATTAAAGGGTAGAGCGTAAGGCAAACGTCCATCAGGAAGATCGATGTACCTAGTATGGGAAAAATCACGTGGACACTAAATTATTTCGTTAATATTCTTTATAGGATGCAATGCGTAAAATCTACCCCATCCCTTTAACATAGAACAGTATGAACAACCATTTCTTCCTGCTATGCAACGTGATTTATCTATGAACGCATGCTACAGACATCGACATATTTCGCCTAAGCAAAACTCATAATATTTTTATGAATGGTTTATAGCGAATACTCCTTGTCTTGTTGCTATTTCAATGCAAAGAATAAACAACTTTACCGTGTAGATATAAATTCAAAGACAATTTTCGTTCTCCCGTCATTCGTATGTTCTCGCATACTTACATTCTAGACGAGATACACAAATGAAATTCACCTCCTCGCCAAACATCCTATTTCATTCTTTATGGCATACCGAACGAGAATCAAACATACTAAGCATATTCCAGCATCAGCTACTAGTGCTTTACTAGAAGCTTGTACTGCAATCTTCCTTCCATCGCGTGAGTATCAGAGGCCAGTGATAATAAAGGAAGAAGCGCTGCGAGAATCTTGTATTCATGTGCTCTACGTGATTTCCACCCCATCACGCAATAAAGTAGCATACAAGCATCATGTTGTCCGCCAAAAGGACATTTTCGTTTGTTCGTTCATATTATATTGACAATGTTCCAGTTTGCATTATAGATAGATTGGGGAAGAGTGAGTGTGTGAGTGCGTACGCGACATAGCAGGGATAGAAATTGGAGGTTATGTCCGTCCATTTGACGTGGTGACTATGTGGAAAATAGTGAAGCAAAATAAAGCCAATCTGGAAGATAACCGATGCCATATTTTACGACTTGTTTTTTTAGTAAGATACTTTGTATCCTTTTGGCACGAATGATTTTCACGAGGTAATTTTGCTTTCGTACTTTAACGAAAGAAAAAGTGGAATTACAACAGTAAAATCTTTTCATCAAAATGGATTAGTATTTTCTTTGTAAATAACTGCCGGATTATGGAATATAATAGAAAAACATGTGAGAGACTCTTATGAATAGATTGAAATAGTAATGCATTTTATAACCGACCACAAACGTACATATGCATCAAATAGTTGATGATCTTCATCAGGAGCCGCATGGGTCTTGTAATTTAAAACAACGAAATCAGCCCAATGTTCGTTTTCAAACTCTCGTTTTTCAACTTTACTAAATATTGCACAGAAAATTTGGTTATCCATTTCTAGCGTTCTCCGAAATATTACAAATTATAAAATAAATTTGTCAAACGGTTTGTTACACTTGAATGTACACTTATCCTTTCATAGTGCTCAAACATCAATACTACCTTGAACTTAAATTCGTCATAATAAAATCTACGTTGAGACGTTCATTGCAATATTATATCTTCTTATATATAATCTCATCAAGAAGTGAAAAAAAATATAATTCATTTCGCCCTCATCCTTACCGTACCCCAACTACATCGAAAAAACGACACATACAAGTTCCAGGATATCCATCCTCCACCAACAATGACAACAATCATGATTATGATGAGAACGATAATACAGATGAGACAACAAAGGATATTACCTCGGAAACGAAGACTAATTGGACATGTTTCTGCGTTCCATGCGCTTTAGTTTTGCGTCCGGGGGTGGAATTTTGCTTTCAGGAATATTTCGAGAATTCGATCGTTCTCACGATAGATGTTGGTGATGACAACAAGGACGACGAAAATGGCAATGATAATAAAAATTACAACAAATACTTGAGCGGTTGACTATTCTTTCCCTTTCAACTTACCATGGCAAGCCTCTAAGGAAAATGTTAACAACGTGGTTGTATATGAAAAACATTTATTTTTTCTTTCCTTTCTTAGAATTTCAGCTTGGCTTGCCGTGAGGACAAAATTATGTCAGCAGCTATGAACGTAGCTGAACAAAGCTGAATTAATGAAGAAAACATTTGTTTTTGGATGCATATAGTTTTTAGGCTCCAGGTGGTTTTGTGCTTTAAAGTTCTCAGGTTAGATTTGATCATTTGAATAAGGTTGGTTTTCAAAAAAAGTATATAGTAAAGTATTTTATTAACTGTTACTACTTTTCCCTTAATTTTTTCGACGTCTCTTTTAGTCAGATCGATTTAGGCCATACTTTGCCCCTTACTATTTTCTCGTGTCAGCCTCGCTTTCTTTCCACGGTAGGACGAGGCCACAGTGGCGCTTTGGCCGAGAATTTTTTTGTCTGCGTCTCAGAATGCTTCTTTATTGTTGGCCTCTGTGTCGAATTCGACCAGTATGTGGCCCGACCGGGTTGAACGTACTGCTTTAATGGCAGTGTTCATATTTTCGAGCTTTATATTTCCCCTTAATATCCCACAGCACGGCTGCGTAGGATAAGTTTTCATGAAGTGTCACGAGCAGTGCTTAATGCCGGCGTAATTTCCGTTATTTTTCCTCCTTTGTTATACACTGTCTGAAACCCCTTTGCTAGGGTTACATGTCGTTCTTTTTTCTTCATCTCATTTGTACAGGAGTGCAGGAGCACTCTGCGCCTGCGCTCCTCATTTAGCCCTCTGGACTTCTTTACTCTTCTGCTGTTCTGAGGCCTGATCCTCTTATGTCTTTAGTGTGGACTAGGAGCTCCTTTAACACCTTTTTCAACATCATCTCCCACTTTCCGGATCAGGCTTTGTTCTTGGTGTCTATTTATAATTATAATAAATTATGAATTTGATCTACTCTATATCGAGCTGTGTTGAAAGTTTGTTCCCAATTACTATTTTCTAGTTTATAACACTAAATTCAAATCACTTTCTCTTTTATGCCAGAATTATTACTTCATTCACTGTATTAACGATTCTGTTATCAAAAAAATTAGATGGTTTACGACTGAAATTTTACTACTTCATAGCTTTGAAAAAGGACTTCATTTGCTTTAAAATATATGTGATATCATACTCTGCATTGCCCCTTCTTCCCACTATTCTTTAGTAAACATTCACTCTGCTGATAATTCTGCTACTACTATAAATATTACTACTACTAGTAGGAGTGGTATTAGTAGTAGTAGTAGTAGTAGTAGTAGTAGTAGTACTAGTAGCAGAAGAAGAAGTATCGATAGATTAACAAAAGCAACAGTAGTATTACTACAACTTTTAATAGTACTTACATGCTACTCCTCAATTTACTACTACTGTAACTGATATTACTACTACCACTACTGCTACTTCAACTTCTAATACTACTACTATTAATATTATTAAAAATTAAACTTGCATCACTTTTTGAGGACATTTTTCTGAAAAATGAAAAATCTAAAGAGTGCTCTATTTGACTTTCAATTTCTCCTTATCGCAACACAATAAAGGCCATGTACAGGTCAAAGTTAAAATTGACTTGAAATCTTTAAATGCATTTATCCAGGACCCACGGTATGTTCATGATTTAAATTTTGTGTTGCATGGCACGCAGCACTCTGCCTGGAGCATGGATTATTTTTAGTTCCTAAAAACTCCGATTCATCGAAACTACCTTTGCACTAGAGGGTTAAATGTTTTTCCATAAAAATTAAAAATTAAACTTAAAATCTAAATAAAATTATTTATAAGGTATTTGAAGCATAACATGGTTCAGAGTAAAACAAAATTACGTTTCTTTGCTTTACTCAGCTGGTCACCAGCGTCAATTTTCCTGCAAACAAAAGGGCACATCAGATTAGCCTACTGACCGCAAACGAGCTCCGAAACTCAACACTCGTTAACTGTTTCATCATATACTCGGACTTTTAGTTCTTGCCTACCCGAAATGAACAATGACGCTGGCTCAAAAGGATATGCGAGTAACTACCTACCTAATGTTACTTCCAATTAACGCCCTTGATGTTATCTATAATTACAATGTAACCAAAGCTCTGTCTACAATTGCGTGTTACTGTGCAAGCATTCTTTATTGTTATTTGGCTGCAGCGCTCCGTTTTCCAACAGTCGAGCGAGCCTTATCCTTTCATTGCTTCCTGCTTATACTCCGTTACATAGCTCTATCATTTTCGTATACTTAAAAAACCCCGCCATGTTCGATAAAAAAGGACGTTTCCCTCTTTTTGCCATCTAACCTGCCAACCCAGCGCGCCACGTATCGCCACATCTAACCGGAAGTATGCCCGAAGCTGTCGTACCATTTATGATTGCGGGACGTTGAGAGATAGCATTCACATTCTTATTCGAGCCGCGCGCGGTCTGTGGACGGTTGGGATGGCGTTTACCTTTAACGCGCGTGGGAACTGTTTACACATCGACATGTCAATGTGCACACCCCCAACATCGAATTTTAATGCGCTCGATTCTATTCGAGCTAATGAGCTTTTATGACTCGAAGCATTCTCATCCCCCTTTATCCCAAAAATTACTATAATATTCAGTTCGACCATGTATACAAGTACGTGTTAGGAGTCCTTCGCATACCAAAGGCTTATATGCAAGTAGGTGGCGCCCATTGTGGGCCACAAGTAACACCACTCCAAATTGCGACCGGGATGAGCGCGATGGCGACTGAATTCACATTTCCGGAGTATCCTTGTGGAAGCAAAGCGGACGGAGGGCAAAGAGTGGAAGCTGCATGAAACACGGCAAACATGCATAATGGGGAATTGAACCAATTACTGTAAAGTTGTAATATAATTTCGAATTACGCGCGGCCTAAAACAGTTTAAAGTTAATGCAAATGAGTCTGGAATGAAATGGAGTTTGTTGTTTCCATCGTTTTACGTTACAGTGGTGGTGGTGGTGGCTGCTGCCGAGATAAAACAGCACAAACTAATTGTATTTTGGGATGTTATTTTGTTGACACAATTGAAACTTTTCAACCAAAGCATAATGAGCTTGAAACTGGTTTGGCGTAAAATCCCATTAGCAGATAAAAATTTCAGTTATCTAGGACTTTACGATTTTGAGATGATAATCGTCACAGCAAAGTGCGTAAGATGGTGGCCACTACTCGCTGAGTGTATCCAAATGTCAATACTTTCATTACTACTATTTGTAGGAATATTCTCTAAAACTTTGCCGATCTGAAACTTATGTTTCTTGGGCTAATTTAATCCTTGTAGAATACTCTTCTTATTCCTCCGCGGAGTCGGAAACTCTACAGAATTAAAACAATATCGCAAAGTTCAGCACTTAACAAGGACTTCTTTAAAACTCATAAGCAAGCTAATAAACAGACAAAGTGGCATTTCCACAGTGATTTGCACCCCTCTTTGAGGTGTCTAACTTTTTCCTGTCATTCATTCTTTCAGGCTTGGCGCTTCGTCAATGGCAAATGTATCAACGGAAATATGAAACTTTAATGGTATGAATGAATTATGAACTGAAACTGAGCTTGAAGAGAAAATGATGATTGGCAGGAAATGTCGTACTTTTGAGTGCTCTTCTACTGCTTAGCGAGGGTTGTTTTGCAGAAAATTATGATTTTGGGACATTACTTAAATTAGGGAGAATATAAGGGAGGAAGCAAACTAGTTGATAAGAGGTTTTAAAGGAAGGAACCATTTTAGATTTTTTTTTCGTACGAAGTAAAAAAAAATGATGTGTTGTAAGTGTTCTGTGCAATTGAGCCACCTTTTGCTGAGTAAAGAGATTAAATGCTTCCTATTAATTTTGTGATTCTATTTTCAAAATTGACTTGTTCGAGTTCTACGCTGAAGATAAGCGAACGATTATAGTCAACGTATCACAAAAAAATGTAAAGAAACATTTTATCTTTCTATTCAGGTTCTGTACCTTATGCTCTCGTGATTAGACCCAACCGATCAACCAAGACATGGGAAGCTCAGTTCCTTAATGATTAAAATCCCATCCGTTCTAATTTAAATGCTGTTTCTCTTTTTCAAATTGGACTTTTATTTGAGAATTTCATTTAACTCATCTCGTCCTCCAACTCAAGAATATCCCTGACCTTAATCGATAAGAAAACAATATTTTTCGTCTCCGCCACCTCATTTCGTATTCATCCACTTTCTGTTCTCTGATCCGACATAATCCAAAGTAAACTTATGTGGTGGAAGGTTTTGCACATTGTGCACCATCTAAAAATGCATTCGCTCAACTATATCAACTGCATCTGGAATGCCAGGCAACTGCCAGGACATTCTACACTGCATCGCCCAAGCAACATCAAGAAAGATTAAGGCTTTAAGTTTGGATATGCCGACAGCCGTCAGTAAGGCAGACAGGATGTTTATACAGTGAAATATGCTAGAAGGCAGTATGGAATGTACCGTACATTTGCAAAATGCATCCTTCTTCTTGCCTGCATCAAAACCAAGTATATTGAATGCATGGGTAGTTGATAATCTTCTCTCGGTCTCTTATTCCTGTAGACATGGACTGCCAAATGGATTTCATTGCTAAAAGGAAGCAATCTCTTTAGTATTCAAACAATTGTATTTTATACGGCTACATCGTTTCTGTGTAATTGTCATTTCTTTTTGTTTGTTCTTGTTCCGAGATGACATCATTAAGTGCAAAAATTATTCTTGAATTATTTATGAAATGCAAATAGAACAATTGCAGCAAAAGGAATGTGAAAAGAATAGGCAAAAGTGTCGCGGCACAACAACGTTGTGCTTGTGTTGGGAGGCAGAGTGGAAAACGATTATATCCTTCAAAGCGATAAGAGTTTTCCTAGTGTTATGTTACAAACAATTGAAAAGAGGCGCAAGTGTTGAGGCAACTCCCACGCCTCTCAAATCTTGTCTCAGCGTTGAATGAAAACCTTGTGGATGTAAGGGGGAAGAAGTAAGGAGGGATCATTCTTGTCTGACTTTATAACGAATGATTAAGATGCTTTTACAACTAGCACACAGTAAATATTTAACCTAAGAAGAGTCAAATCATCTGACACTGAATCCTGAACAATAGACTTGCAGATGCACATGTTGAAGTACATGCTGCAGGGTCTGGAAGAGATGGTGAAAATGTGATAGAATGCTGAATTAGGTCGTGTTCTAGTAGTTTCGCTGCATACTTGCCGGAATTTAAAATAAATATTACAAATGGAATGCTAGAGCCATTAGCGTCAACTTTTAAACAGCACTTAAATAATTGCGATGATGAAATGAATGCTGATGAAAAATTAAGCATCTTACTCATTGGATATGTTTTTGCAGCAAGAATGTAACTTTCAAGCAAGAGTATTTTCACACTTATTCTTTAGTTTTCCATTTAAAATGCAGCTGAGGATATGAATTGGTTATGATATAGATCGTATGTTCGCGCATATCGTGTGTTACTTCTTGGACATTAAGAATTAGTGGACAAGAACTCCGAGCAAAATAGGAACCAGTTTAAGTCGCTGAAGATCCTCACCAAATGCCAACCCAAAACCTATCCACTGTTGGAGCCTTTTGGTCTTTGTTTTTTTCTTATTTGATACTGATTTCTGATTCGAATCACACTCCTCAATCCTTCTGTGAAGTAATAAAAAAATATTCCAACGGGAAATCACAAGCTGAGAGAGTTGCATAAAACGGAGTACCACCACGTAAAGGAAGATTGTTGTCATTCATTTGTATGTTTGTTTTTGTTTCAATTTCACTACATGTCCACTTCGGCTAGACTTAAAGCAAGCCAAAGTAACGATACCGAGTAGCCCGGTCCTGATAGCGAGTAACCCGAGCCCGATAGCGGAGCATTTACAAAAAACGCAGTTTGAAGCTGCCGCTCAAACGAATCACTGGAAGGAGCAGGACCGAGCAACATCATTAATTCTTGCCCTGACAAATCCTACAGTAATTAGGCCAGGATATTGAAAGGCTTGCACTTTTGTCTTACCCCGCATACGAACCAGGTCATCGAGAAGATGTGGCAACGGAAGCATTTTTTAGCGCTTTGCAGGACAGGGAAATGCAACACGCTGTCCGCCTAGTCGAGCTGAGTAAAGTACGCAATAGCCTATTATCTAAATTTCGAAGATGCCAAAACAACCACTCACAACACAGCCAAGATTTCCGAGATTTTAACTAGAGAATGCAGATGTGAGCGCGTGGGCACAAGCAAGAAGTCATCGGTGAATATTTCACCTACTTGCTGGAATTGCGGTGGACGAGGGCATTTGCAATGGGACTGCAAGCAGCGAAAAACACCAACCAATTACCCAGGATGACCCGCTAGACGGAAACGCCGACATGAGTCAGAGCTTGGAAATATGGCCCCCGTAATTGATGAGTCAGGGAACCGAATTGAAGCGAACTTCGTAGGACAAAGGTGGGCTAGAAGGATGGAAAAACCACCGACATATAACTATAAAATCGTCCATCGGAAAGGAGGAGTGCATGGGAATATTGACGCTTTATTCCGTCACCTATGTCCAGCGGCTTGTAACCAGTACCGAAGATTCGAGGAAAAAGAACAAGGTGTGGATATGCGTGTAATAACGGCAGAAGTCGACAAGGCTTGGATGCAGCATGAACTCTGGGATGTTTAGCAATCCGACGATGATATTGGACCATTGTTGGTATGGAATGTATAACAGGACGTCCCGAGTGGAAGGACATATCAGCATGCGGCACAGTGTTAAGAAGCTACTGGGCTTCCCTTGAGATTGAAGATGAAGTTCTCAAACGGAAATAGGAAAAGGAAGACGGCACTTCACATAGGATGCAAATTGTTCTTCCTAAAAGTCGGTTGAAAGAGTACTAAAGGAGATGAATGAAGGAACATCTGGAAGTCACCTTTGGGTGAACAAGACCCCGACGAAAGTGCGAGAAAGATTCTACTGACTCCACACTCGACGTTCTTGACTGGTGTCAAGTCTGGTGGACTGCTTCCGTTAAAGGCCCAAATCGAAGAACGAGAGGACAAATGCAGACCTATAACGCAGGACCCTTTCCCGAGTCTGAATGGGGAAATCGGTATGTACTCGTTGTGGCTGATTACTACAGTAAGTGCCCAGAAGTATACCCAATTTCTAACCAGGAGGTAACTACTGTAGCGGTGCAAATTTCATAGTGAATTTCACAGAGAATTATGGATATGGCGAATGAGCAGCAGGAATAGTGACGTTCATAATTAAGCTGAAGTAAGCTATGTAGAAATAAAGGATTGATTTACTACAACCTGCGTAGGAAATTTTGTAAAAGCCTTTTCCTTCTATTTCATGCCTGATAACTTGGGAATATTCCGAAAACTATTCAAAAGTGTAATCTGTCAACATACTGGATACCCCAACTTAAAGCCGGTTTTTCCAACACTTGTCATCCCAACTGCTAAGAACCCTTCTGTAAATCCTTTTCACCATCAATTCATTTAAACTAAAGATTATTTCAACAAACCCCTAAAGAGTTAGAATTACGAATATCACATCAAACCAAATCTGAGCTATTTAATTAAATGTCAGCAAATAGATAAACTAAAAGGATAGTATTGAAATAAGAGCGTCTGCCGCGTTACATCATAATGAAACCCAAATCCTGTCAATCATTTCGACTGGTATAAATACACCACCCTGATGACTGTGTAAAGCTGTTTGTTAACTAACGTCGACAATTTTCACTTTGATAATCCCTAATATGAAACGCAATTCTGACACAATGACACGAAGGATATAACGATTAATGATAAATACTTCCATTCCCGACCACACATTCCACTGTATTACTCTGTTTCTCTGTATGCTTTGTGCGCCTCAACCCTTTCCTTTTGAGTTCGCTATTAGCATTAAACCATACAGTTTGTTGCCACACCAATACAACTGGAAATATATATTTCTATTATACATACATTCCTAGATATTGTTACTATTTGCATTGACGAAAATTACTATCTCAGTTTACGCTTGTTATTAAGCATTCCACGGATTAAGTCAGATAACTTCAACTCAACCGGATATGAGAATAAATATTTAACAAGACAACTCTCCCCTTTAATTAGATACCGGAGATGGAACTAAAAGCTGGTTGGATGGATATGCCTTTGATATTTTGGAAATGTGGATTTAGTTCAGCTGGTTGTGTGTGTATTGTGCTTTGTGGCAATATGGTGGAAATGTTTTCAATTTCAGAGTCATGTAGTGGAGCATAGCTTTGAATCAAGGCTAAAGCCTGGATTTTGATCATGTGATGTTTAAATGGAGTGTTTATATACTAGGAGCTGTTGTTTGAGTCGAAAGCCTGAATGTTTGCTATTGTTGTGACAATAAGCCTTGAAAGATTTGCAATTCATAGAAGGATCTTAGTGATTCGTTTATGAAAGTAGGCTCCATCAAATGGAGGAAAATTTAATAGTCATTACTCAAAATAGTTGATGTACGCAAACGCATTCATGTGTATTTATATGATATATACTCATATGTGCACCATTATTGACCAAGCATGCACTAGACGTCAGAATATCACGAGAATTCTTCCACAACGTTCATCTGAATGTCCTAGGTGAACACAAATGCGACTGTAAGCTGGTTTATATTTTCAGAGGGAAGATGTGACAGATCGCGTCATAGAAAATTAAGCACTGCTGGCGGAAAAAAATCCTTAGATTTTTCAATTTTTTATTTGAATTTAAATAGTTTTAATTTTTACTTTGACTAATTTTAATTAATAAATTTAAATTTTTTTCGTTGTTGTTGATTAAATACTCCTTCAAGTTTCCAACCATATAGGATTTCTGCTAATTGATTGTATTAATCAAGAAAAGCATTTTATCATTATCATTACATGATTAGGACACACATTTGTCATAATATTAAATAAA
The DNA here is from genome assembly GCA_954870665.1 of Stratiomys singularior. Lineage (NCBI taxonomy): Eukaryota > Metazoa > Arthropoda > Insecta > Diptera > Stratiomyidae > Stratiomys > Stratiomys singularior. The sequence continues at coordinate 107,754,451 of OX940879.1, read as the reverse complement.
TTTTCATAGCTTTGAGCCCGATTTATTCGACGATTTATTGTTAGGCTTATTAAACTCACAATCACAAAAAAGAAAATTACTATTCACACGTGGCCACATCTCGTTACAGCATTTCATTTCAACCTATCCTTAGAGGACGAAAATTTTATGTAAATTGTTCACATTTCATCGTACCATACCTACCATTGCAACGAATGGAGGTACTAGAAGTAGGTTCAGTCTGCAACCATCACATTTAAATAGTACAAAATTCAATAAAGGAAAAACGAGAATGCTGAACATTTGTAACTAGCACATTAGCATAGCGCTAGAATAACAATAAAATATAAGAAAATGTGTCCCGTAGTCAACCTTACCCTTTGGTAGAGCTCAAAAATCTGCATAAGAATGGTCGGCGAGAACGACTTAAATGGCAAAAGTCATTCCATTGCACCGGTTGTGTGAAGTTATGCTATGCGAAACTGAATGACCTGAGCCGAACGAAACAAAAGTTTCCAGGACAGCTACGCCATTCACCTGTACTGATTCCACCTGGCGTTTAACAAAAGCGACTTTAACTACAGGGAAGAAAGAAATGCCCTTTTTTACAAAATCCACCATTTAGTTTGTATTCCTAGTAGCACAGTCATCGCGACCAAACATCACATTTCGTCCTTTTCAAGCGTATAAAAAAGTGAACAGTCATGGATGAACTCTTTTGTCTTGTTCTGATTCCATAATTCCGGAAAACTCTTTTCGCCACCATTTCTGTTCGCGCTGCTGACCTGACCATCCTTTCATTCCTATAAGCTGCAAGTACGAGTAGTATCTTTGAGAGCAAGCGTTGCCTGGTTTCTTGGTGTTTATTTGGCTTCGTCAAATTTTTTCTCCTTTCTACTTGTTTTGCTTGTCGTATTTTTTGAAGGTGGAAGGATGGAAAATAGCTGGCGAAAAAAATGCTGCATGTACAAGACATCCGGGAGTAATAAAGTTGTAACAATAGAAGTTAACTTACCACCTCCCTTCCGAATATATCTCGATCTAGCTTGATCATAATGTTTCCCTTCAGCCGACCAAGTTATGTTAGAAACCTGAATACCTTGCCAACCGCAAGCGAACTGAAGCAGGACGAACGGCTTTAGAGAGCAATTTACAGAGCCAAATTGAGGAAGACTGAATTTTCTTCGGCGCTCGTGTGCCCATATAGGAATATTACTGTGCCAGCAACGAAATATTCATTTCTTTTTTCCCACTGTCTTCACCTTTAAACGATTGTGCACAAGAAGCAACTTTATATGTTTTGCACACGCGAGCTTACCGCTACGTTGTATTCTCTTTTGTTATGTTAATTATGCAACAATTCTCCTGAAACAGCGGGCGGTCGGCTATAAAAAGACAACGCGGGCAAGAGCAATGGCAACGACAATGTTGCATTCAAAATGGTAACAAACGGGAACAATGAGGACGACAAAAGTTACAATAGGATCGGATGCCACCTATAAATTATAATGCTTAAAACATTGAAACTCTGTTCTATTACATGACATTAATCACCGCGCATTATTCGTTCCGGAAGTCGTTGCGGGTAAATTTGTGTCGAAGGACTATAATAAAGTTTGAATAATGCTGACGTTGTAAAGAGTTCAATTGATGGAAGTCTAACTTAATTAGAATTCATGCTTAATGACAGTTAGGATCAGTTTAGCGAGACTGTCAGCAATAATTTTTATTCGCGAACATTTCATCTAAAGTCAATGTCCTGCATAAATTTATCTTAAAAGATATATATCACAAACGAATGAACAAATACTTCTATTTATGCATATTACAATGCAAATTATATCTTATAATAATATATTTGTATTAAAATAAAGGATATATATACGTTAAAATTAAATTTAAACCCTACCACGGAACGATATTCAGAAATTAACAAATAGGAACAACAAAGGCTTCAACATTATTGAGCAACATCTAAAGGATGTTCATTCATTATTGAACAAAAGGATTCATATTTAAAAAAAACAACATAAAATGTGATTATTTACATTTCAAGCTGCACTGTGTGTATTTTTAAACGCTCTTCTAGCATTTCTTCACTCTTTTTCAGGCCATATATATCCTTTTTATTGTTGGATCGAATATTTGATAATTGCTGAAAGGGTTATTAGTAGCAAAATTCAAAATAAGTTTCCACTTTTCCAAAATTGGAAATCATCTTATTCAAAGTATTCTTCATCGATAGCCACTTATTTATCCATTCGTAGTGAACGTAGGCAGAATCCTCTAACTTTTGAGGTTAACCACGAATTCACCCCTTCTTTCGTATCTCAGAATGATGTGAAGTACTGCTATGACAAACAATGTGCCAGCGATTGGAACAAGACTTATTGCAGGGAACAACGTTTCGAGTTAAATAAACTACTTGTCTCGACCACTCGGAAAAACCTCATCAATTATGTTTCTTGAAAAAAATTAACTTATTGGCTGCCAAGATTGGAAACGACTGCACGGTCTTCCTCGATCGCTTCGTCTTTGTGTGATTAGATTGATTTTTTTTCATTCATAATAAAACGATACAGAAACACCCATTATGGATGCCCGGTAAGAGACATTTTATATATGTCAAACCGGTGTTCAACGTTTCTCGGTTCCCCCCACACGACTTCAAAAAATGTGAAAATGCTCATTGATTGCTATCTAATAAAAGGAGAGGCTCTGTCGTTTGCACGAGTCTGCTTCCAACAACTCTACCAGTTTCACCAATTTGTTGAAAACCAAAATCTCGAAAAGCATAAACCTTTGTTGCAAAAGCTGTCATATCTGTAGTTAACTACCATTGCAAAGTTATTTGATTTCAATATTTCACTGTTAATATCCTACACATTTCAAAGTATGTTGCGCCTTCCTATTGTATTCAGTAGCATGAGTCCTACAAATGCATCGATTTCAATTCATCTTCCTGTCTTTCCCATTACATCAATTCCTATATCTTTTTCGAATTTGAACTTCGTGTACCCACGACTTATATTCTCTTAAAACCTAGAAAGGATTCAAAGGCGTACATATATCTATCAATAACGTTGATGATGATGCCTGATGATATATTTACGAAAAGTCCTCCATTCCAACATCGTAGCGTTCATTTTCGGTAAATATTTGACTATTCATCGACTTTATAAGGCAACAGAGTAAGCACAAGGAGGACAGGACTCGTATAAATCGAAAGTTTGCAATGTTCAGTTCATGTGCTCATGTTTGCATTTATCTATGCTAGAAGTACGTTTGCATTGTGGAGAGGATGTTGGGTGCCTTAGAAAAATAAACGCTGCAGGCAATATTATGTGGCTTAAGGATAGCATGCAGCAATGGATTAAATCACTAACCATAAAGTGTACAGTCTGCTTCTGAGTTGAATCACTCAAAGTAATATGATAGCAGGGAGAAGTGATGGAAACATTCACATTACTCAGCTTCTCACATACAAGTCCCTTGAAATTGAAAAGCATAGGCAGTTCACATATGTCTTCTTTTCGATAAAAACAACTTGCTCTGTACCTTTCTTCTAAAATTAACTTTGTTACGATAGAATATCTAGTTTTAAAGACTAAGAGTAATAAAAGATTACTTTCAAAGTCACGGGTAGGAAGAAACAAGCTCCCCATGTGTAGTATAGCTTAGCTCCCCATGTATAGTATTATTGTTTACAGATGGTCCATCCTGTCGTCCTACAGAAGCCAAGGAGTTACCCCAGTTCCGTGGCCGCCAAGTGTTCCAATTCGGTTACGTCAGTACACCTCAGCCAAGTAAGGCGTTTGTTTGCCAGACTCGGGCATTCTAGGACGGAGAGTTCTGTACTTTCCTCCTCCTTGCCGCAAGCTCGGCAGGTGTCATCCGTTTGGATTCCCATTCGTTTGGCGTGTTGACCTAGAAGATTATGGCCCGTTAATACTGCCACCAATGTTCTAACGCCATTTCGGCTTTTTCCTAGGAGTTGTTTGGTCCTCATTTGATTAGGGTGAGGCCAAAGAGCTCGGCTTATCCTGCAGTCGTTCCTGTCATTCCAAGCCGTATCTGTCTCTTTCCAGAGGATTTCGTCTAGTTCGCTTTTTACCGTTGCTAGTGGCACTTTAATTGTGTCTATTCTAGTGGCGTTTTGGTCGATCCAGCTCTGGCTAGCTCATCCGCTCTTTCGTTTCCCTCTACACCGCTGTGTCCAGGGACCCATGTCAATTTTACATTTACTCGGGTTGCTGAGGCTTTGAGAGCCTGCCTACCATCCACTACTAGTTGTGAAAATACGCGGTTAGAGGCGAGCGCCTGCAGTGCCGACTTACTGTCCGAGAGTATTTGTATTCTTCCATTAAGGTTGTTTGTTGCCGCTTCTATAGCCGCTTTTATTGCAAACACTTCCGACTGCAAAAACTGTGGTGTGGCTCTCCAGTTTATAACTTCGGTTGAGTTGCGGGTAATCTGAGAAAAAATTCCGGCGCCGCTTCCCTCATCCGTTTTGGAACCATCGGTGTCTCTGGTCGGAATGCTGATCTTCAGCTCCCTTTTACTTGACGGGGCCATTCTCTCTATTTTTTTCAAAATGCATACGTGCACCGTTTGAGTGTGGTTAGATAACCCATATGTGGATTTTAATCTGATGCTTGCACGTGATGCCTCTCTGAAGATGAATTTGTCGAGTGGCATGAGATTAAGCATTATCTCCATTGCAGCAGTTGGCGTAGTCCTAAAGGCACCTGTGATGCCAAGGCAGGGCATTCGCTGGATCTTCTCTAGCTCTTTTGTAATGGTTTTCTTTTGTAATGCCTGCCACCAAACCAATGCCCCGTATGTGGTTATTGGCCTCACTACTGTTGTGTAGATCCAGTGGGCAATTTCGGGTTTTATGCCCCAGGGTTTTTCCCACTAGTCTTTTCATTGTGAAGGCGCCGCTGTAGCTCTCCGTCTGACTGCTCCTATGTGTGGAGTCCAAGTTAGCTTACTATCCAAGGTTACTCCTAAGTATTTCACGTTGTTTACTAAACTGATATGTTTTCCGTCAATGGTCGGGGGTGAAAATGTCTGCGGTTTACGGCGCATTGTGTAAAGCATAAGCTCCGTTTTGTCGGCATTGATGCGCAGTCCGTTTAGCTTCGCCCACACAAAAAGATGTGAGGGTGCGGTCTGCATCAATTCCGACATGGTCTCGGGGAACTTTCCACTTATCAGTATAACGATATCTTCAGCGTACGCTATCGTTTTGAAACCCTTCCCGTTGACGTTTTCCACTATTTGGTTAACTGTGAGTACCCAGGCAAGTGTTGATACTATGCCGCCTTCAGTTGTACCCCTGTTAGTCCATTTATTCAAGGTTACGCCGTTTTTTCGGCTGTAATCTTCCTTCCAGCTGGTAGTTCCGTCATCCATTTAGTAAGATATGGGTCTTTTGCATATCTTTGAATGGCTGCTACTATGCTCTCAGTTCTTACATTGTTGAAGGCACCCTCGATGTCAATGAAGGCCGGCAAAGTGTAATCTTTGATGGCAAGGTTCCTCTCTATTCTGCTTACGACTTCGTGTAGTGCCGTCTCTGTTGAGCGCCCTGGGAGGTATGCGTGTTGGTTGGGGCAAAGCTATATAATAAAAATATAAAAACTACTTTTTTTTTGGGTTGGGGGGTGAAGGCAATTCACGCCCGGAGTGTGGGACTCCTAGCAGCGAATGCTATCAGACTACCCACTAAACACCCCCCCTGTCAAGAGACTCTAGCCTGGAACCGTTTGACACATTACTTCGGGCTAGGGCTCTTTTTACTTCGCCCTAGGGCGCTGTCAGCCTAGAGAAATCTCCCCCCAGCGGGAGGGGGCAGGATGGAGGAGGATTACTGGAAAGGAGACCCCCTAGACCCCGCGCCCAAGGTTATCCATTGTACATTTTTTGGCAGTAAGTATTGCCCGAGAGTAATGTGCCACACAGGTCCATTTGTCGATACTTTTCAGCATTTCTCCGACCAGATTGTCTGGAGAAAGCCCTCCCATCACCTCCCACAAGTCCTGCCGCATCCTGTTCCACCTTCTACAGTTGAAGAAGGTGTGACATGCGTCGTCCCTTTCCCCGGGGCAGAAAATGCAGTCTGGGGACCGTAATTTACCAATCTTGTGCAAGTAAGACTGAAAATACCCATGCCCGCTAAGAAGCTGGGTAAGGTAATAATCAGTCTCACCGTGCCTTCGATTTAGCCACGATCCCACGTCCCCTACAAGACGGGCAGTCTAGCGGCCATTAGAGTCGCCTTTCCAGGACTGTTGCCACTCGAGTATTGTGCGCTGTCTCTCCTCTCGGTTGACAGCATATATTGAGCCTTCCACTTTTCGGTCTTAAATTCTCCATCTCTCCCTAGCAAGGAGGGCGATGGGTATCACTCCTGCGATCACCAGCACCGCCGACTCAGAGACAGTGCGGTATGCAGACGCAACCCGCAAAGCTCCTCGTCTCTGTACGTGGGCCAAGCGCTTTCGGTACAGCTCCTTACTGAGAGCTCCGGCCCAAACCTCAGAGCCATACAGTAGCACTGACTGTACAGCACTCATGAGAAGTCGGCGTTTGCTCGGTGTTGGCCCACCGATGTTGCACATTAGCCGACTTAAAGCTGAGACGCCTATCGCGGCCTTTTTTGCGATTGCCCTGATCTGTTCCGAAAATCTCATTTTGGAATCGATCAATAGTCCCCAATATATTTTATTGCAAGTTTAGACTCAACAGTCGCATCTCCGATCTACAAAGGAATTACCGTGGGAATTCTTTTCTTCGTGAGAATGACCACCTCGGTTTTCTCTAGTGCCAAACTGAACCCGCGGGTGGTCATCCATTCCCTCACTTGACGCATTAGCATTCCAAGTCTGCGCTGCGCATGTTTGACTGTGCGTTCGGCGACCAGTGCTGTTATATCATCTGCATAGCCGACTAAGCGCGACTCATCTGGCAGCTCAAGCCTCAATAGTCCGTCGTATGAGGCGTTCCACAAGTCTGGTCCCAGTATGGAGCCTTGCGCTGCACCAGACGTTATCTCCATAATGCGCCGCCCATCTTGCGTGTCATAGAGCAGACTGCGGTCCTTCGAGTAATCCCTCAAAATCCGCGTCAGATACCCTGGCAATCGGAAAAAATGTTCCAATGTGTCAAGAATATCCGACCATCTGGCGGAGTTGAAGGCATTTCTGACGTCAAGGGGCACTAGCAAGACAACTCGTTTTTCAGTTTTGTGCGCTTCGGCTCGACGGACTGCATTCACCACTTCCATGATGGCATCGAAAGTGGATCGCCCTGCTCTAAAGCCATACTGCCGGGGAGATAGGTCCCCTGCAGCACGAATTGCGTCAGTGAGTCTTCTCTTGATGAGCTTTTGGAACACACAAAGTAATAAAAACTACTTTGGCTTCTTTCCAGTCGAAAGGAATATAGCCTTTGGATATGGAGGCTCTATATATTTACACCAAAATCCGTATTATTGTGATATCCGCTTTCATAAGCATGATCGGATACACTTTGTCGGTTCCTGGTGATTTGTAAGGTTCGAAGGTATTAATGGCCCAAAGGACCTTTTCTTCGTTTACTATTTCTCTTAGGGGGGGGGGGGCACGGTAAGGAGTCACGTTGTTTAATTGTTCTGTCTCATCATCCGTTGAGCCCGGAAAGTGTTGGTTTTGTAGAAGCTTGAGACGTTCTATACTATTTGTTGTCCACGAACTATCCTCCTTTTGGAGCATCGTGTCCACATGTGGTTCTATTTTCAGAGCTTTAAAAGAGTTTTAAAAATTTTCAGATTTTGCCAATCCGTATCTCGGCTTGTGAGGCGAGCTATTCTGAAGAATCTTTGAGTATTTTTTCTGATCTCTTCCAGTTCTTTGCTCCACTAGCTTACCTTTTTTTGTTTGACGGTAGTGGTTGGACACATTTCACTGAAACTATCGACCAGTATACTTGTGATTTATCGCACTCATTGTCGATGTCCTTTCGACTTCTTAATGGATTCGCCTGGTGTGAACCTATATATCTTTTAGTAGTGTTGGTGTAGCCATCCCAATCCGTAATCCTAGGATTACAGAAGACCAATGGGGTCTTCTCGTCTCTTCTCATTTGAAAGGAGATCCATTGGTGGTCTGACAGGCTAGGTGCGTCACATACTCTCCAGCCGTGCAGGTCCACCAATGCCTCTGTTTTTATTAGAGTGACGTCAATCACTTCCGCTCAATTTTTCGTTATAAAGGTCGGTGTGTTCCCTTATTTGCTAAGTTGAGGTTAGAAGTTATTAAGTAATTGACTAACTGCTCACCTCTTTCGTTGCATTTGGTGCTTCCCCAGAGTTCGTGTTGCGCGTTGGCATCGCATCCGATGATGGCTCGCTTCCCCCGTATATGCTCCGAAAGGGTGCGGAATTCGGTGGTCGGCATCGGAGCGTCAAACGATAGGTATGCCGAGGCCAGCGTTACCTGCCCATCCCTTCCGTCGAATGCTGCTGATGAAAGGTCCATGTTGCTGAACTGCGGTAGAAAAATTAAATTAATTTTATTCCGACTTATCATGCAGCTACGGATTTTATTCACCCCGCTTGTGGCAAAGATTTTTAATTGTTTTGCACTGATTCCTAGTATCTTTCCATTAAGTTGGTAAGGCTCTTGTATCAGTGCAATGTCGGTGTTCCCATCTGCTAGATGTTTAAGCAGGTTGGCTGTTGGCGCCCTGCTGTGGTGCAGATTGGTGGGTCTGTGGTGGGTCACCCGCATTGATTTTTCGCTTTTGCTCCAAGGGTTCGTTTGCCTTTGCTTTGGCAGTCACCTGGGGGAAGCTAAAACTCATTCGTCCGTTTTTGTCCCTTACAGTGTTGACGTCTTCTTTTCGCATGCCCAGTACCAGGACCATGCCTTTGTTGGCGACTTCTTTCTCCGCGAAGAGATACCACTTTTCCGTTTCATACTCCGTGTTCTGTAGTTTAAACGCCTCGAAGGCTTCCTGTGGTGTCTGCTCCGTTTCGGGTATAAATACCTTGACGGTGCATAACCGCGGTACCTCCTTTATAGGGACGACTCTAATCTCTTCGTTCAGTGTGGTGTTTACCTTGGCAACTGCAGTCTTTAGATAGTCTAGAGACTGCTCGTCGCAGCAGCTTACAGTCAGATGGCCTGCTGTTGTTTTGATTCCTCTGAATGTTGGAATTTTTTCTGGTTTGCTGCGTAGGTGCACGAAGAGGTCCTTCTTCTGGGCGGTTTGCAGCTTCGCAAGTTGATCCTCTTGGATCTCGAGGTAGTCTATCACCGCTACCGTTAGTGCATCGGTTGCGGCGTCCCGATAGAACTTCCTCGCCAGAGTTTGGAGTTGGGGGCTTACCCTCCGTTCCTTTTTCCCAGTGCTTTGGTTGCTGTCATCCGATCTCACCCGCATAGGTCCGGTTTTACCCTTTTCTTTTGCGGTTGGTGGTACAGCTTCCTTGGCAGCAGCAGCCAGTTTCCTAGGTTTCTCTTGGTTGGCTGCCGCTTTTTGGCTGGTGCCAGGGTTCGGTGAGAAGCTCTTCTCCCCAATGGTATTTTGACGCTTCAGTTTCCTTTGCGCCTCCCGTCTTCCCAGTAGGTGCGGTAGCTGTCATTGCGCTTGTTTTGTTACTGGCACTCGTCAAATGCACGCCCTGCTCCCTCAGCTTACATTTTTGGCCCAATAGCTCTGGGCAACTGGTGCTTGGTGCCGTCACGCCAGTTGTCCGGTCCCCGGAGAATTCTCCCCCTCGTATGCCGGGTACTGAGAGTACTTCTTCTTTTCGTAGTTCCATATTTTTTAAAATTTGGTAACCTCTTTTTATTTATAAGCTATTTTCAAGGATATGTGGATACCAATTATTCAACCTGTGTTGTTTTACTATGCGCCTTTTATTTTGCATTTTTGAGACAGCTGCGGGTAATATACAAAAAAGTCACCGGGTTTGCCTTTCACCACGTGTGTTGCTTGTGGGATGCGTTCTCTTACTTACGTTGAATCTTACTGATGTTGCCAGAATTGATTTGGATTATATCAGGTGGAGTTTGAACTCTTGCTGCGGATATGGCAACACTTGTCCCATTTTATTCTCTTGCAAGACCAAGATTACATCGATTTGCGTTATTATTTTTTCGTTTATTATTTATGCGATTGTTCAGGTAGACTTGTTTGATTTAAGTTATGTCAGGATACCAAGTCAAGACGGAAGTGTGTCATGAAAGTCAAAGTAACAATACCTCCCCCAGACCTGTCTGTTTGATCAGAATATGTAATTTATAGTTAAGTCACTCCTAAGTATCGTATCGTAATTATAATTTATTTGGTGATGAATGATATAAAAGCGACAAGAAAAAACCTTTAACTTTCTCAAATACAGTCCATTCAAGTGATTAAAATTAATGATTTCCTCGGACACAAAAAAAAAAACACAACACAAGTTTATCTTCAACTTTATTTTTTTTTTCCACGATTAATTATTTACATGTTCCGTTTGGAATCTTTCTTAAGACTAATGTAGACTTGAGAACTAACTTCTTATATACCTATGCAGTCGCCTCAATATCCTATCTATTAGTTAATTATTTCGCACATGTGTTAAAGGATTAGGATAGGTTTTATGACGGTAAAAAGATCTAAGGATGTTTGCCGCGCTAAATACGAAAGGAAAAATGTGATGGTTTTATGACATTGAAAAGATCTAAGGATGTTTGCCGCGCTAAATACGATCGGAAAAATGTGATGGTTTTATAACATTGAAAAGTCTATTTAATGAGAGGTGTAATATGTAGCGGAAACATATGTGCGAAATTTACATGAAGGATATGTAACACCCCCACCGTTAGATTGAGGCTCCGACGAAAATAGCTCATTACGGTTTAGGTGTGCGACTGTTACAAAATTATTGCAATTACAATCATGAAATCTGACCCCAGACTTATAATATTGTCAGTTTTGTTCTAAATACAAAGTTATCAATAGTATTTGTATTATCAATTTGCTTCAAATACAAATCTACGATTTTGATATAAAAATTAATTTTGAAAAACTATTTCATTGTATACTTTGAAAAAGTAACTGTAATTTAAAGATTAAAATCCGTAATATGATTTATGATTTTTTTTTTTTTTTTTTTTTTTTTTTTTTTTTTTCAAACGTTTTTGTAGTGTAATTTATATTATTAGGCTCTATGGTATATTTTTTTTTTTTTTTTTTTTTTTTTTTTTTTTTTTTTATGCATACATCTTTTACTTCTTCTAAATTATTATATATATATTTTTTTTTTTTTTTTTTTTTCATTAGGGTTTACTTAAAAATGAGATCGTAGAGATCGTAATTCAATAACAAGGACCTATTCTGAGTGGTTGGAATTGGTTTGAATAATGTGTAGCACGTTATTGTGATATTCGATGGGTTTGTGGTACATTCCAGAAGGATACTATAGGTAGTAACAACATTTTCCTGGGAGAATGACATGCATAAGGGTTTTAGTTATTGGTGGTAGATTTAGAAGTCGAGGGTCGGTTTTTATTATGTTTCTTATTAGGTTTTGCTTTTATGGTTGGGTGTTCTATATTTTGGTATTTCTTTTTTGTCTTTATGTGAGTGCGAAAGTATTTGTTTTGGTTATTTGTGTCTACAATGTGGTCTTCGTCTATTTTTTCAGAGTTAATTTTCCTAAATTTAGTGTGATTTTTACCTCCTCTGGTTTCCTTAATAAAATTTGGACCGGTATCTATTTCCACATTTTCTCGGTTTCGATTGAGCTTATCAATTATTTTTTGTTTTCTTTGGTGGATTATCTCGTGGATTGCGGGATATTCATCTTGGTGGATATTACCGTTGATGAAGTCAATGGGTTTCCTGTTTGTAGAGGAGTGTATGGTGTTGTTGTAAAAGGTAATTATTTTCAGAATTTTTTCTTCTACTGTACTCTGGTTATTAATAGGGTCGTGTTTGAGAAGGCGAATGTGTTCGTTGATGGTATTGTGGAGTCTTTCTATATCAGCATTGGAAGTATGGTTGCTACTAGAGGTATAATGAACTTCAACCTTTTCATTTGATAGAAATTCTCTCAAAGGGATTGCTTTAAACCCTAACTCATTGTCAACTATTATTTCTTTTATTGTACCAAACTGACTGAAATAATAGGCAAGAGCTCTCTTAAATTCGGTCCAAGTTCTTCCAATAATTTTAATAGCACATGCATGCTTGGAGAATTTATCAATTATTGTTAAGAATAGAAATTTTTCTAATGTGTAAAACACATCTACATGAATTACTTCTCCAGGTTTTTGTGGAGTTTCTGTTAGTTTGAATAGGGGCTTAGGTGGATTTCGGACGTACTTTTCGCAATTGCATATTTCACAGTTATTTATGAAATTTGTGACTCTATCCTTCAGTTTCGGACAGTAGTATTTTAGTTTGAGTTCTTTAGTCACTTCTTCGATTCCTCTATGATTATTTCTAAGGTGTTCTTCTTCTATAATTTTGGCTAGGTTTTCTTCGTCTGTTACGTCTTCTAAGAGGACGTTACATCTAATGATTTTGAATTTTCCATCGGTAATAAAATTGTTGCTAAATGTGGAATATATGTTTTGGAAGAAATCTTCGTTTTCAATTAGAATAGCGTTTAATCCATTGGGATTAAAATGGTTCTTTAGCAATGTGATAGCGTCTTGCTCATCCAGCTGTTTGGCGTTGATAGTAGTCCTGTTTTTGTTGAAGATTTTTTTCTTTTTAATTCTAAGGGAGCCTGAGTCTGATTTATTTATGATTATTTGGTTTTTGAAAACGTTGATACAAGAAGAGCTCGTTGGGATTATAGTTTGATTTTCGACTAAGTTTATTTCTGGTTTAGGTATCCTGGACAGAGTGTCGGCATTTACGTTCTTTGCTCCTTCCTTGTATTTGATGGTGTAATCAAACTCTGAAAGTTTAAGTCTCCATCTTACGAGTTTAGAGTTGGGCTCTTTTATAGAAAAGAGCCAAGTGAGAGGTCGATGGTCAGTTTCAATTATAAACTTACGTCCAAAAAGATATGGGCGGTAGTATTTTGTGGCCCAAAGAATAGCGAGAAGTTCTTTCTCAATGGTGCTATAGTTAATTTCGTGGTCATTTAGTGTGCAGCTAGCGTAACTAATTGGTCGTCCTTCTTGAGATAGGACGGCACCAAGAGCATAGTTACTAGCATCAGTTGTAAGTGTGAAAATTTTATTGAAGTCTGGATATACTAAAATGGGTTCGTTTGTTAAAAGATTCTTGATCGTTTCGAAAGCATGGATATATTCTGGATTTTGTATGTCTAACTTAGCATCCTTTTTGAGGCATTTTGTCATGGGTTTTATAATACGGGAATAATCTTTTATGAATTTACGATAATACCCAGCCAGACCAAGGAATTGTTTGATCTGTTTCGGGGTTTTAGGTATAGGAAAATTTTGAACGCATTCAACTTTTTGCGGGTTGGGTTTAATTCCTTCTCTGGTGACTACATGGCCTAGGAAGTTGGTTTCGTGTTTGAAAAATTCAGATTTATCTAATTGTACCTTTAAATTAGTTTCTCTAAATCTAGTAAATATTTTGTTGAGTGAATCAACATGTTCTTGCAAAGAAGTAGAGAATATTATTACGTCGTCTAAATATACGAGACATATATTGTTTATGTAATCTGCAAGTATGCAATTCATAAGACGTTGGAATGTGGCAGGGGCTGTCTTCAACCCGAAAGGCATTCGTAGAAATTCATAGTGCCCACCCTCGACACTAAAGGCGGTTTTATGTATATCCTTTTCTTCGATTTCTATTTGATAGAAACCTTTTGCCAAATCTAGCGTGGTAAAATACTGGCTTCTTCCCAGTTTTTCCAAGATTTCTTCGATATTGGGAATGGGGTACTTGTCATCGATCGTAACTTCGTTGAGTTTTCGATAATCTATTACAAGTCTCCATTTAGGTTTCCCACTTGCATCCATTTTTTTTGGAACGATCCAAACTGGTGCTGAATAGGGTGATTTGCTAGGTCGTATGATACGTTTCTCTAACATTTCTTTGATTTGCTTCCGTACTTCCTCCTTGTGAATATACGGATACCTGTATGTTTTTGCGTATATTGGGATATTATTTGAGGTGCGAATTTCATGTTTAATTAAATTAGTGAAGGATAAATCAGACTCTTCGTTATAAAAGATGTCTGAAAATTTCTTTACTAATGGCAGTAATTTACCTTTTTCTTCATTATTCAGATGATCAATTCTAATCTGTTCAGAAATGGAGAAAGATCCCTTAACCTCGTTATCAATTACATTAAAGTTTTCGAAGGTTACAGGTGTGGTTTCTTGTGGGGTAAATTTAACTTTTGTGGGATGTTCGTTTAGTATCTTTACTAAACCTAATACTTTAGAATTTACTGCGTCGTAAATACCTTCCTCAAGTTGGACTTTTCCATCTTTGGAAGTCTTTCCAGGGAGGTGTATTAGACCGTGTTGTTGGTCTACAGGCACGGATACTTCGTAGAGTCCGGCCCTATTAAAGAGACAATATTGCTCATCTTCTTTGATTTCGAAGAAGATGGGGATAGTTTTTTCTCCGGCGCGTAATATTTGATTCTTATAATCTATAATTACATCGAGTTGTTTTAGTACATTATTGCCTAAGATTCCGTCATAAAATTCGTGGAATTGACAGACGAATAGTTCAATTTCTTGAGCCTTGTCTCCCAATTCTTCAAAGAGCGGAATTTTGACTTTTTCGTGAATATTAATAACATGTTGGAGGGTTTTTAAGTTTGTATCTGGTGTATTTATTTTCCACTTAGGATGACAGAGACCGGGGTTTATAATAGAGTGTGTAGCTCCGGTATCTATGATAAATTTTAAGGGTTTTGTCTTTGTCTTCACAACTATATAAGGTAATTTTCGTCCGAGGCTTGTGGAAGAAAATTTTGTGCCATTTCAGTAATATTTATGTCCATGGGTTCTGGCGATGGTTGCCGTTCGAAATACCGAGGATTTCCTGATGCGTTAGGATTATATGGATATTGGGTTTCGCTTTGATGAACTCTGTAGTTGTGTTCATGAGGTCGTCTTTGTTGTTCGCTTTGTTGATTATTATTATTAAATCGGTTGTTATTGTTGTTGAATCTATTGTGATAATTGTTATTATTGTTAGCGTTGTTGTTATTATTGTAGTTACTAGCATTATTATTAAACCTATGATAGTTGTTGTTGTTGTTATTATTATTATTCCTGTTTTGTCTATTATCATTTTGATTATTATTATTAGGCCTGTTATTGTTATTATTATTACGGGAACTGTTATTTGGAATATTTGGTTTATTATTATTATTGTTATTGATTTGGTTTTTGTCATTGTTTCCGTCTGTAGTCTGGTTTTTGTAAATTTGTCCATTTGAACCATAGTATGCGTACCCAGCCGTAAAGAGAATGTCCATGGCAGATTCAAGGGTTTCGGGATTTCTGCAAAATAATATTGTCTTCATGGGTTCGGGTAATTTGTTTTTGAAGACGTTGAGTGCTGTTTTCATATTATTTCTAGCACACTCGTTGGTTGCAGTGCTTGTTCCTAAGACTATACGGGTTTTATTATTAAGTCGCCTAAGTTTGCTTCTAATATCATTATAAAATTCGAGTGTATTAGTTTTAAAGATTGCGCCTCTAAGGTTGTCGAAGAGTTCGTCCATACTCAGACGATCTCCAAAGTTATTTTGGAGGATTTGTTTAATTTCCGACCAAAGGACAGCGTGACAGTTAATGTCGATTGTTTCCTTTGCTCTCCCTTTAAGCTTACTTTTAATGATGTCACTGAAAAGAAGTTGAGAAACTTCATTGTAAGCTTCTAGAATGGGTTTCACTCTGTCTACTAAATTTATGAATGTTTGTAAGTTCTCGTGTTTACCATCATATTCGGGGAGACTGTTTAGATATTTAAGGGGGTTGATTTGTATTGCAGGGGCTTCGTTGTTCGTCATTTTTTTTTTCTTTACACCAGATTCCAAACCACTCTTACAAAAATGATTATAAACTGAGATTTTGGGGCAGTTTTTGGTATAAAAAAAAAATACAAGATTTTTAGATAATGGTCTATACAATATATATATACATCGGATTTTAAGAATATAAAAATTTTATTTTTGAATATGTAAAATTCACAGTGTAAAATTTACTTGGTTTTGTGCTGGAGCTCCTGTGGACCGACTATAAGACTCCTTTCAGCGTGATTCCTTGTAATCTGCTAGTTGTTTATTTTTTTTTTTTTTTCAGCAGGTCGAGTTTTCCTTAAAACTTTTTATTCGCTTTCAAGAATTTTTCTTTTTTTTCGAAGAGCACGGGTTCCTTGTCTGTTAGCACTATCGTGAACGATTTTTGGTTTTTTTTTTTTCGAGATCACTTTTATTTTCGCGTCTGCGTTAATCGTGAATTTTCCTCCTCTTGGGGAATATCTTTAGACAGACGTGATACTATACGCGACTGATTTTTTAAAAAAAATCGAGTAATCTTTTTACTCCGCGTATCCTACCGACTGCGCCATTAATGATTTCCTCGGACACAAAAAAAAAAACACAACACAAGTTTATCTTCAACTTTATTTTTTTTTTCCACGATTAATTATTTACATGTTCCGTTTGGAATCTTTCTTAAGACTAATGTAGACTTGAGAACTAACTTCTTATATACCTATGCAGTCGCCTCAATATCCTATCTATTAGTTAATTATTTCGCACATGTGTTAAAGGATTAGGATAGGTTTTATGACGGTAAAAAGATCTAAGGATGTTTGCCGCGCTAAATACGAAAGGAAAAATGTGATGGTTTTATGACATTGAAAAGATCTAAGGATGTTTGCCGCGCTAAATACGATCGGAAAAATGTGATGGTTTTATAACATTGAAAAGTCTATTTAATGAGAGGTGTAATATGTAGCGGAAACATATGTGCGAAATTTACATGAAGGATATGTAACAATTAAACATCTTAAAAGCAGTTCTAACAATGTCCATCCGCCCAGTTTACACATTCCACCCCGACTTTATTCATTTATAGCTCAATTCCATCGACGCCTGTCGTCGTTCATGAATTGCAAAAAGGTTGAAAACGCCTTGAGGCCATTTCATTTCATCGTCATTCCCATCTAATTAAATTGTATAAACAGAATTTACCATCTGTTTAAATATTCACATTGAATCTATATGAATGTCTTGCTATCTTTAGAGTTATCTACACTACAGACTTATATACTGGAGCATACTTTTATATGGACGTACTTCACAATTCACATAATTTTCACTTAACTTTTTACCATACATATATATCTGCCAATCGGAATGGGAAAATACCCGACCATATCGGGAAACAAAACGGGTGAAGTACACGAGGAAACAGCGAAAAACAGATAAAAGAAAATGTATAATGGGTTTGACTTAATGAAAATTAAACAGTAAAATTTCAAGCACCACCATGACCAAAAGTCATAAAAATCGATCGAACATTTTCAAATCTACCACACTTCCCGTCTGATTCATTGGTGTACGGTAGAATGTTAGATGCCATGGAGAGGACCTGAAGGACTTTGTAAAATTTTCCCTGATCAACATAAGACCCGCTGGAGTAATGGGAAGAAGAGGATACGAGCGTTGAGTCAGAATGTTTCACAGGGAGCTTGAACTTCATTCCGATATCCTTTCCATTTCATGGAACAAGACAGCAAAAGTTAACGAAATCGTCCGACACTCTTCACCCTTTTAATTGCTTCAATGCAGTCGTTCACACTCGCCGATGCAGGATTCCACGTTGGGTTTTATGGTGCATAAATTAATAGGGAGGTCGGCTTTATGATGATTTTCATTTTGAAGTTAGTTTCCAATGGACCGATAAGGAATAGACAAAGGAATGTTGGATTTTCATTTTAGAACAAGGAATCGTTGTAGTTGTTACATACTTGGCAGCTTAAGGGAGAAATTTAATGGAACGATTTTTCTGAATCCACTATTTATAAAGTCAATGTTGGCAATTAAAAATACGTATAAAATACACTCCGGCCTCCCTGTAATGGCTGTTTGACAAAGTAAACCACGATTCCACTGCTCAAGAGGTTAAAAATATGATACTCGGAAATCTCATTTCATAAATATGTGAAGGGTCTACAGTTCCATTTCGAAGTAAATATTAATTGTACGAAGATAGGTAAGCCGCGGATGTGGTATATCCCAATTTAATTAACCCCGCGGCGTCGCTTCTTTTTAAGTTTAACATCTCAATATCATTAAAACGCGTCACAGGACGCAAAAAAACCCTTTTCAAAGCCCTTCAATGATAATTATGCAGATTAAAAATTTTTATATGTATGTCTATATATTATTCTCAACCAAATTTACCGTTCCGATTCACTTTCATTTTATTCATTCATTACAGGTTCACAAATTCCAAGGATTATCGAGCATCCTATAGATACCACCGTGCCTCGGCATGAGCCTGCTACACTCAATTGCAAGGCTGAAGGATTTCCGCCGCCAACAATACAATGGTATAAGGATGGTGTGCCATTGAAAATATTGCCAGGATCGCATCGTATAGTCCTGCCAGCCGGTGGTTTATTTTTCCTAAAGGTAATTCAAAATGCAAACGCATACGCTCGCACGTAAACCAAACAAAAAGATAAATTAAGGCGTATAAGAGAAGAAGAAAACAAAAATAAAAATATCCCAGACACAGACACAGAATAGAACAAAAGCAGATGTTGAAGCAACCTACTAACTACGTTTGACTGACTGACTAACTGTCTGACTCCTAGAGTAAACCAGAAGAAAAGGTTAGAAAGCTCATTCTTCGTATTTATCCTTTCGCTGGCATGGTAGAGCCGTCATTCTTTCGATTAGTCCTGATGGTCGGGTGCAATTATATTTCCTATCCTTTACAATATGTTGGGCATAGAGATGGGCGAATAGATGTTACTTCAATGGTAATAATGTACGAAAGCAAGAAATCGGGATAGTATGGTCTTGCCATACCTTAAGCCGCTTGAAACGGCTTGAAAAGGTGATTGGACAGCCAGACAGATAAATTTGCTACTCCCAAGAGCTACATATAACGTGAAGATAGTAAATCGATTCGACCCTTTATTATTAGACCGGAAAAATAAGTCAATATTTTCAATAGACTGGAAATAGATTGATTGGATAGAATTGTATGTGTTGGATATAAAGGATCTTGAGGGGATGTCAGCTATAAGTCACAAGTCAAGTGTATGAGATGAAAGATTGATTTTTATACTTTGATATCATGATATAATCTTAAATGATTATTTCACGGAATTGATATATTTTTTATTTTGAAAATATATGATTTCTTACGTGATTGCCGTTGATAATGGCATACAGAATGGGGCTCATAATTTCTTTGCTAGGAGATTGGTCTTAATATAGTTCCTTATAATATTGATGGGCACCAGTATAAATTGTTCCATTTTTATTTGTTTATTTTTTCTGTGAGTACTTATATAATAACTAAAAGATTTAAGTTGCGATTGATTTATGGAAATTACCAAGAAATCAAGTCTTTATTACATTGTCAGACGAAATAACATCACAAATTATGCAAAGAATAAACACACTAGGAAAGAACCCACAACATCGAAAATTGCACGAAATAGGATGAATAATAAATAAAAACTAATGAGAGTATTATAACAAATGATGTAAAAATTGATATTCGATTTCAATGTCTTCAATATTTGAAGTTTATTGTTTTGAGGGCGGCACATATCCTTGAATATTGCACCCTTAAGGAATTTTGAAATCGATCTAATTTTTACCATCTATTTTTTTGGTAGGAGGGTGAAGTCTTTTTACGCCCTGAGTGTTGGCCCAAACCTTGCTAGGACATTTTTAAAAGTTGATTTTTTTTATAGTTCCTCCCTTAGCGAAGGTGATCTGCAACGTGTGTAATAATGTGTATAATAATTTTTAAGCTTTACAGAGTTGAAACTCGGCCTAAGAGAGGACGGGATCACTTAGGCAGTATAACACAGGCCGGTCAACATAAGATTGCCTGATTTCCCGGACTATTGTCAGTCTCATTACTCTCTTTCCACACCTCTGACCTGCCCAGCTCAGTTTTCAGGCATGTAAATAGATATCGCACTTAGCTTCTAATAAGTCTCATGATTATCCTGTCGACACCTAGTTGTTAAGCTATGTCACGGAGCTTCTGATTGAATATGTATTGCAGGCAACGTTTTCACGCTTTACTGGAAGCAACGATACATGCTCGAAAGCAACATCTAGTGGCGACTTTTAACTTCGATACTATACTGAGGCCTCGACTAAATCGAGTCAGACAACCAAACGTTGAAACAAGTCCTACCAAATCCGTGTACTTCGGAAAATTAACGTCAGCATTAATATGCTGACTAGAGAGAAGCCTTCGTAGAAACACTAATGCACACTTTGCTTGCGTTAAAATGATTTTCATATGCCCAATCAAATTGAAATCAAGGAAGATGCGATACACATTCAATGATCAAAATGATGACTTCCTGGTGCGAACCATCGATCATCAATTATTCAAATAGAACTACAGAATGCTTTAAAAATTCTTCTGATACATAGAAGCCTGCTTGTTAGCCGTGCAGAGGAGGAGATTTTCAAGGAAAGCTCCGAGGAATCTCTTATGTGATTGATAAACGTTAAATAGACTACGGAAGTCATTGATGAAGTTAGAGAAGAGAGTTCTTGCGATGACCGTGCCTTCGCAAAAACCATTTAAAAACTTGTAGTCACGTCTCATTATCGGAATAGCATCTGTGACGATGATAGATTTGCCATACGTCATGTTGTCTAGAAAGAAAATGAGCCCTCATGAGGAGTTGGCCCGTAGAAATAATAAACTATGCGCCAATGCAACTTAAAAGACTAGAAAGGTTTAACTAGAAAGGTTTAGCTATTTTGAAAAGCATCTTTCTTTGGTCACAATTAACAATAATCATCAATAGCGCTACATCGTTTGTTTTGGCTTCGCACCAGGTTATCCCCAAGCGCTTTGTTCTTGTAACCTTGTTCTCCAGTTTGTGAAGGAGGATAAATTTTCCATCATATAAAATTTTCAATCTAAACTGTCTAGACATCTGAAGGTGTTATTCGTGACTCTCATACTCTCAGACTAACATTCCAGTAAAACTCCAAGCGTTTGGTTTCGGAGGACGTCCCACAGAGAAGGGTATTGACGCCTCCTTTGAAAGCCAGCTTCAGGCAGAGTTTCGATCGAGGATGATATGAAGATGAGTAGTATGTGCTCGAGGACTGGCTTCGGTTTAGCACCATATAAAAATTCTGAAAACTGTATTGATCTTCCCATTCATAGTACCTGAGAATGTGACGAAAATATCATGGAAAAAACTGAGAGTCTAGGCCCAGAACTATGAACGAAAGATAACTGAATAAGGAGCTTTACGCGTTAATACTCAATTACTATAGTATCAAGAGGACTGTGGTATTATTGTGATGTCTAAATAGAGAATAACCTGAACTTGGCTTCAAAAGCAATTTTCATTTTCCTCCGAAGCAATTTTTGACTTTGATCCAATTTGAAGCATTCAATACCATGCAGATCAACCATAAAAATGAGTTTAAAACGATATTCGTGAATATATTTACCTAAATTTTTGCTTCCTACGGGAACAACCCCCTCGCACAAAGCACAGATTTCTTCTTACACTACCGTAGCGTGTTAAACTTTAGCTATAATTACATAAATAATAAATACACTCTCAATTTCCTGCTAAATCTGGGTTGCTTATTGTTCTCCCCCCGTCCCGGCGCCCAGTGCTTGTTAACTATTAAATTTTCATTGCTAACATGACACTTAGAAGGCATGAGCTACTGATCCAGCCGACGAAGCACAAAAAACTAATTAAAAAACAGTACCATAATCCCCTTTTGTAAAAAAATATATACCTATGCCAAGTGTGTGCACGATTGTCCCAAAAATGCGTAAAAGGAGCGAAAGTAGCAGTCAAAAGACAGAAATATACTCGTAAAACGGGAAAAATCCCAGGTGTGAGTGAAAATGGAGAAAAGCTCTTGATGGCACTTTATTAATGCTTGGGATTGTCGGTCCGCTTTAGTTAAGCTCCATGTCGAGTAAGAATATGAGGGTGTTTTTCCGGTATAGAAGCGACAGGGTGCCGTTTGGGACCTCGTTCACCATGCCGCGTCTACTTTTTCAAGGATAAGTGAGTGGAAACGGTGGAAGCCGATACGTGATCTGAGCAATGGGAAAACATTATCCTGTAAAAATATTTGTTCAAGGTAGCAACATTCACAACCACACACATTCTCCACACCTATCGACTCGGATCTCTGGTTACTTTGGAATGCCAACTTGAAGCACACCTAGGTGGTATCATCTACCCGTACTACATCCTTGCTAGTATCTGCTTACTTCCCATCCATCCAAGGTAACATGCTTTAATGTACGAAAGCTTAACAATCTGACGTACGTCCTTTTTTCGACAAATACTCTCTTGGCACACATATAGGGCGACATACGACCATACATATGTAGCGACATGTGTGCATGTAACATTATATAAACGTTTTATAAGCTCTTCATCTTATCCATTATTGCAGGTTGTAAATTCTCGACGGGAAAGCGATGCTGGGGTGTATTGGTGTGAAGCGAAAAACGAATTGGGTGTATCGAGGAGCAGGAATGCTACATTGCAAGTAGCAGGTGAGTAAGTAAGGTGGTAGTGACAATAGGAGGCGGATGCACTGGAATGAGAATTAAATGAATGGATAAATGAACGAATGAATGAATGAGTGAACGAAGAAAGATTGGGTAAGAGAAAACGAATTGAACAGCTTTCATTTATATTACAATCAAGTGATGTCCGGAATGTTATTTGAACAGTGTGAACGACAAAATTGAAAATTGAATGATGTATATGTCCTGGATGGAAAGTAGTGCTGATAGCTGGGAAATATTGATGAGCAGATAAATCAATGCGACATTTTTATTTAACTGCAGGAAGTTGGTCGATTATTTGCAATGTTATCTTGCGAACATTATGCAGGACTCAATTAAAAAATTATTATTTCAGAGTATGCTTAATGTGTTTCTTGAATAAATATTTATATAATCAGTGATATCTCGTACGTGAAAAATTACGTATATATTATCATATGCTGCCTTTGTCTATGTGTAGTGTTGCTAAGGAGGAAATATTGTCATTGAGGAGATCTATTCAATGTTGTTGAGATACGTTTGTTCAGTTAATAGTTCAGTAGAATACCTGATAAATTGAGGACGACTTCTTTAGCTTTTTATGGTTAATCATCAAATTTAATAACAAGCGTGTTTTGAAGACGTTCTAACGTAATTTTCTGAATACAGGACACTTAAAAATCTACGTTGGTCACAAATTAGAATCCTTCTTGAATTCTCCATACATATATCAGGTAGATTTAGATAAGTAGATAATTTCCTTACAGTTTTTGGGTTATTTCGGGGAATTAAGAAGATTTTGAGATAGCAAAATGTATGTTGAATTTCGAAGAAAGATTCAATCATGCGAACCCTAGCGCGGAAATACGTAGAATGACTAGTTTAATTCTTTAACCAGACACTTATAAGTTGATTCAGCCAGTTCAATTTCTTCCATTTACAGCCAAAAGCTGAAAGCCAACTGTAGATGTCAAATTAAATGTTCCATATTCCCGCACAATCTTCAGTGACCATATCCTAGTGTCACTTAATATCAGATTACTTCCATTATATCTCCCATCACGTCACACCCAACAAATTTAGAGTCGCACGAAAATGGTAAAGACAATGCGACAGGTAAATCTTCCGATGACACTTTGACAATATAAACATCCTTCTGCTATCCAAGTCATTCGAATATATACTAGCCTTATATTTATATACCTAGTCAAAATGCCTTTAATGTCAGCCGTCTAAACTGTCTGTTGTCTAGTGAAGGATAGATATCAAGACAGCTATCCCGAAGGAATAAGAAACTCATAGAATCACGAATCAACGTAGAAAATAACATTACGAATCTCACAGCTCCCAACTCGTAACTAATTCTATAGATATTGTATCTATATCGTCTTGTCGAGTCAGTTTGTTTGTTGTCTACGTAATCATTCTCAGGACAATTTAAATGAAACGTGCATGTCTTATGTTGGAAAATGGCAATTTCTCATGTTAATGCGTGCAATTTACTAAAGAACACTTGACTGTGTTTGTCACGAAAGCATATAGCAGTTGTGTTCTAGATGTTCGAAAATGTTTAAGGACTTTTACTTTAAAATGTCGCATTTAAGTGGTAAATTACAGAAGCCACAATAGCTGTTCAGCTGCGTTCTTGTATTCGTTACGTTTCCGTTTTCACACATGTACACCGAGCTTTATCTTAATGCCTTGCGGAGTATATTCATCTAATCTGTTTGCTGTCTGTTCAGAGTATTAAATATAAAAGTAATCTTGCGATTTATCTACCTACGTATATTACCATGCTTAACACGTAAATATAATAGGACTTTTGTGAGGTAAATGTAGATGGTGCTTGATATAATGGTAATTCTTGCTTTTAATGTGGTATGAAATCTGGTTTGATGAACATATGTGGGTAATATGAAGGAGTGGCATAAGAGGAGTGCGGGGATCTTAGTCAAGAGATCTTACATGGTAACCATAGAGCTTGAAAGTTTCATACGTCTTCGTTGCAGCTCAATATGCTAAACACACTCATACTAAAATTTTACATTCAAAAATCGTCCTTGACTACTGCCGGTTCTGTGTGTTTGCAGGACATAATTTTTTTCTTATTAGACTAACTAGAATAATCAAATTCTGTAGAAGGTTTTGTGTGGATTATTGTGATTATTATTGTGATTATTATGATTATGGAAACAAGTGTGGATTATTCTTATTTCGGGGGTGAGTACAACATTTGTCAAAGCTTCTTCCAAAGCTCAAGCCATAACTAAGCTTTAACCCTTAACTACTTTAAATTATAAAATTAATTCAATTTATGGAGAGTATCTACAGCGTTTTGTAGAGTAACAGCTTGGATTCTTAAGAAGAATTTTAAGGTATACAAAATACTTGATATAATTCACAGAATACATAATAACACTCGATTTGAAAGATGCCTTCAATTCTGTTAGGCGCATAGATGTTCTCGGTGCTCTGGAATATTTCAAAAGTGTCGAAGTATCAGATGCTGTTAATGAGGGACCACCTGAAAGACCGCAAGCTCGTCTATGTCACTTTGGTCGGACGGTGAAGAAGACTAGATTTGACACCAACGAATTCGCGAATATTCAGTTCGCCTGTCGCAGTGCCAAGCCGAATACAACTAGATCAATCAGACCAGCTACGGACTATGCAATCTAGGCTTTCATGGGAATAAGGTGCATCCAATTGAACACATTTAAGGAATTCGCAAAAAAGTAGGTCCGCAAGTAAAAACCAACGCGCTTAGACAAAAAACCCATAAATTGAGACAAATTTTATACGAAAGTCATTCTTTGCATATATAGTTTTGTCTTTCGCTGGGATCCATCACTGTGCCCAAATTCACTGTAATATTTTCATTGAGATGAATCTTCATTGTAGTTCTAATTACCCTACAAACAAATGCTATTTTCTGTGGAAGGAACAGCTTAGTAATAATGCCTAATAATAACGAATACGTAACTTTAATTTTGAAGCAAAGTGGAGTGAGTTTGTTTTCGATAGAGTTTTTGCCGGTCCATTGTATTTAAAATATTTTTCCTTAACTAGTAAAATCCATTTTGCACTCAGCAAGAAACACACTGAAATGAATTTGTGCTGAATTTTGACAAAGATATATAACAGCATTAAATAATAACAAAGAA
Organism: Stratiomys singularior; assembly: GCA_954870665.1. NCBI lineage: Eukaryota > Metazoa > Arthropoda > Insecta > Diptera > Stratiomyidae > Stratiomys > Stratiomys singularior. Next base: position 107,728,554 of record OX940879.1, on the reverse strand, counting down.
AAAAAAATACAAAGCTCTAACAACTTTACCAAACTAAATTATGAGTCTCGGGGCAAGAACCAGGTACTTTTGTTAAGAACAAAAACTCCCCGGAGAAAGCTGCCATCGTAACAATGAAAAAGTGAAAAATCAACTGTTTGTATTCCAGCTTGATCTTTTTCATCTAAAATGAGGATACACCGCACTACACAAAACAATGGCATACCAACGTCAGAGCGGCGAAAAATATAAAAAATGAACATCAGAACATCTTCAAAAAGGACATACTCAAGTTTACTTGCAATCACAATAAAACTCAATATGCGAATGCATAAAATGAAAAGTAAACTCCAAGCGGAAAAGTTGTAGATAAAAGTTTTTCAACTGCGAGGCAGTAGAGTGTAATCTGTGTGTAGTTTATATTTTCTTCTTTTTCAACATTTCCTCGCAGTGCGATGCGAACGAAAGCCAAATAGAGAAGTTTGGTATCAAGGGAGCTGAGTGATACAGTAAGATTGGTATGAAGTTGTTTTTTTTTCAAGTCAAGAGATGGCAAGAAATAGACAAGGGCATGAAATTGTTTGTAAAGTGGACTTGTGCAGGATGGCTCCCGACACTCGCCAGCACTTTGCATTGCTTCAGCTGCATCCGGGATGCGTTTTTCTGTACCGCCATAGTGTACATGTTCAAAGGAACATCGTAGAAATATTGCATGATTTTTTTTTGTGGGAAAGTGACTAGCGGATAAGCACATTCTGGAGCTTTATAGCTTGGTATTGTTATTTGCGCCATGAAGTTATTTGTTGTGCCAGGAGCTAGAAGTTTGTTTTTATTTCTTTTAGGATTGGCAAACTTTTCAAATGTACAGTGCAATTCGAGGATTGAAGATTGGATAGCACGCGAAAAACTCAAGGTTCATGGTTAGGAAATGCACTTATGAACTTTGATATAATTTTCATTGACCTAAATCAGTTATAAGACATTTTTCTTTCTGGAGAATTTCGATTGCTCAAATAAAACGAATTTGAGATGGGAATGTCTCAGTTTATAACATTCTTATTTATGATTCGTCTATTGTTAGTCGTAGCACTATTTAAAAATGACGGTTATCCGATCGAAGTAAGAGTTCTGCTGTTGGAAGTCCATCTAATCTTGCTTAGTTTCAAATTCGAAAATATCAAAATTAATTTAAATTTTCTCCATTTTTATTGTGAATGCTATCATTTATTGATATTTTGATGTTTGTATGCAGAACAACTGAAATATAAATATTAAAATTAATATGATTATCTTTAATGATTGTTTATAAATAAAAAAAGTTATAAGATGCAAAGTACTGTGAAACGCCATGGTTCTTTTTTAAGCCTGTTGCAAGTGTTGGCTCCTTGTCACGACATGCTCTCCTTATAACCAGTAATACTTGATATCTGCCACATTTTCCAAACATCAATTAATACGAAGAAATGCGATAAGCGAAGAGAGTTCGTTTCGTTCCTTACTTTTCTTCGGTTTTGTGCTTGCCTACTCACAATAATTAGGAAAATGAGTCTCCAAAGTGAAACAGAAAAACCCCACTTTTGCCATCATTCCCTAATGAAAATAGTTGTGCGATGGAACATTTACCATCCAGACAAGTAACGAACCAACAAATTAACCACCCCGCCAGCAAGATATTCCCCGAGACAGCAGCCGACCCAGCTAACCAACACAAATGATGTAAACGGCAAAGCTGAAATTGCAAAAGGTTAGTCTCTCGCAGTCCAGGGTAGAATGCAAGATATTATGCACACAAGGACTTTGTCATTTATTCCTCTTTTTTTTGAGAGCTGTTTTCATTTTTCTCTCCTTTTTCGGTTTCTGCTCTGAAAAGAGGATGATCTGCAAGAAAATGTCTTAATGCGATAATTTCTCGAGTATAATTATGGAATTAGGGCAAGGATATTGCATTGTAGATTGTATAGGCATTGAAGATATTACGTCGTTAAAATAAAAGTCTTTGTGTTGATTTGAAAAATTGCTTGTCTGACATGGTAGTGACGGGTTTTAATTTGCTTTTATTAATCATTTAACATAAATATTTTTGAAGTCAGTCTGACGATTGCATGCAGTTGGCATTGTAATCAAATATGGGGGAAACATACTTTGCAATTTATAACATTGAAAGAAGAAAGTCAATCCAATGCAAGTCGAAGTTTTCACTGAATATTTTCACGAAGAAAAAAAAAACAATTTGCGAAATTCAATTAAGATTTGATAAATAACAAGTTTAATATAACTTAGGGTGATATCTACCCCAAAAACTTTCTTCAAATACGTTAAACTTTCTCAAGTTATAAATAACATTGTATAATTTATAGATCTTTCATTTGCATCCTGAAATACTCCACTCAAGCTTTAAACTTTCCATTCAGCAATTTCATTCTGCTCGTTCTCTGCCTCTTCGTCCCCATTAAAAAAAGGTTAAACCTGGTAATTCGACTGTCGTTTGGAAAGAAATATTATTTTGACCCATACGTACCTCGCTAACATTGCGCCACGTTTGGAGAGAAATGATAGCAGAGTGAAGTTTTACAATTTACATACGAGTTGTTTCTATATGGAAATTAGAATCCATAATTCTCTATGTTTTGTAGACAGTTGAAGCTTTTATTCCACTTGGAAGCTATTTCCAACGACGACAGTGTAGCTGTGGGCGGTTATGATCCTTGCGCTGCAAGTGTACAAGGTGTATGTCCAGTATGAACGCATTTATCATAGAGTAGAGTAGACCACCTATAGCTTATGCATATTTCAAGTGAATAAATTCACTTTGCTGTGTTGAACTCGATGTTTGTAGGTATCTTTTTCAGAGCTGATTTTCAGCAGTTTGCTTGATAAATTTTGTATTTCGGGCTGTACCCAGGATTGTATGCAAATGCAACAAAAAATTGTTAAAATTATGTCCTTATTTTCTTTGGGGAAAGAAATGCAAATTCATGGGTCTTTTATTATTTTTCATAATTAATTTCTCTAGGTTCAAGTTGGACAGCCTAAAGGATAGATCAATTTGAAAATATAAAAACGACTAGGAGCGAAAAAAAGATGTATAATTGCAACTTGAAATACTCTGAAATATCATTCAGCACAAAATAAGCAGAATATGTCAACAAAGTTTTAAGTTTTAACACGCAATTAACGAAAGTTGGGAATAATACTGTCAAATGAAAGTGACAAGGAAGCCTTGAAACAAGATTTTATGTTCCGATTATATTTTGCCCTAAGATGATATGCGATCCGTCTACTTTCTCAGCAAACACAGCTAATCCTTTAAAAATCTAAAAAAACACTTATTTTGTTATACACATGATTTTCTAGTTCTTCAGCAGCAGAAGTTTCTGTGAACTAGATAATTGCAACGCATAGACAACAATTGAATACAAAAAGAGGTATTTCAAGGATAGACCGAGAAACGAGAGCTACTATGCCAAACTCTAAACTACTTAGTTATGTTGCGCTGGAGACAAATAGGCAGTGACCATGCAATCTCCATCGCAGAGAAGTCACTACCGAAAAGTGTAACTTAAGCCACAACCAAGATTTGGACCCAATTTTGTGAAATTCCGGCGCTATTACCCCTATAACGAAGTACCCTAGTTCTTTACCAAGTCTTTTGATCCAAAAAACGGACACAATGATGGATTGTTTACTTAGGGAAAATATTGTCGTCTTAAAAGGAACATTACACTACAAATTAGGCCGAATCCTTGATCGTTTTGCTAAGCTCAATACCAAAACCCTATTTCAATCTTAGATGTCCTTAAAGCATACTCCGCTAAACTTTGACGAGACGACAAAGCCGTTACAGCAGCTAATGAAAAAATTCAAAACAAAAACATGGCTCAAAAAAATTAAAAAACCTTCGAGAAGACATATTGATTTGCTATCCCAGCATTCGGCTTATCGGTGTCCCTATTTCAACCCGGTCGGTTTTTTCCCGATCGGACTAAAAACTGCCTTCACTGCCAGGTTTTAAAAGAACAGCTTTAAAAGAACATTTTACCCGGGAAGTTGAATTTTCTGCGTTATCAGAGCCTCCCTCACGTCAGTTTGTAACTGATATTACGATAAATATATGTTGCGTAATAAACTGATATCAGTTTATTACGCAACAGAGGTGCAGTCACCCAGGTCAGCTCGATCGTGCCAATGAGTCACAGGATTAGCATCAGCTTCCAGGCATATATTCTAGAATCACAAACTTTATAAAGCTTGGAAAATAACACGAACAATATAGAAAAAACATTTGAAGTCTTTAAAGGTAAAAATTTCAAAGATTCCATGATTCTTTGATTATTTCTAGGAGCAAGATTTTGTTAAACATGCACACATTTATGAACTTTTCCAGATTTTCATCTTTCGCTTGTACTACAGTGTTTATATTTTGATGCTAACAACTTCGAAGTAATCGAAGAAGATTCAAAACACAGATAAACTTTGCAAGAAGTAGTTTTCATGGTATTGTTAGTGAACATTGTTAAATGCATTCCATTATAAACATAAAGCGTACGAGATTATTTGCATTTATGCATTTTGTTGAAAACTTTGTAAGCACGTTTTGAGAAGGTTCTAACTTGTTCTATAGAAACATCAGTACGTGAGAATTGCAACTTATTTATTTATTTATGACCTTTTCATGAATAAATTTATGCACGCGGAAATAGTTAGAAATACATTGCAGACAAAATACATTGCAGACTTTGAAATAAGATGCTTGATAAATATGGACTCAAATTAAATAGTGAAATTCCTGTCATAAGAATATCTATAATTTCAGTTCATCTGGAGCAATAATTTATTTATTACGATCATTTATATTTAAACAGTCATAATATAGGGTACTATAGGTTACTGAGGACTTTTTGGAATGATTGTGAGAAATTCGGTCCAAATTAAAGGGGGGCCCATTTTGGGGATGGTATAAGAACATTTCCGACCGTTGGAATCGGAAAAGAGGTACTCAGTATGTCCTAAGATAAAAGGCATACTTTTATCTATATAAGAATTCAATAAATCTCATCTATTTTGAGATAAACATATTGAAGCCTCTTGAATAACATTCTATTCTTGTCGAATAAAATGCGGCCTCCTGGGACTACTCCAGCAAATTCAGCAACAATGGACACATTTGCACTATAAAAATATAACAATTTATTTATGTCTGTCCTTGTATAACGGTTATAAAGTCAAAAAGGGAAAAAATTGAAAAAAAAATCCAATTGAAATTTGTTCAATTTTCCTTTCCATTGCAGTTCTCCGCGAAGATTTTCGTTTAGAGCCTCAGAATACCAGAGTTGCACAAGGTGAAACAGCTTTACTGGAATGCGCACCGCCCAAAGGTATTCCTGAGCCAGTAGTAAGTTGGCGTAAGAATGGACAGAAGTTAGAACTGGAAGCGTCAAAGCGTCTTCGCATTGTGGACGGTGGAAATTTAGCTATACAGGATGCTCGTCAAACGGACGAAGGACAATATCAATGCATAGCAAAGAATGTGGTTGGGACAAAAGAATCATCAATGGCTATATTAAAAATACATGGTAAGACAAACGCAAAGTGTTTTTGTTTTTGTTTTTGTTGCTTTGGAAGCATTATCTATTATTTTTCCGTATGCATGTATATTTCAGTGAAGCCATTCCTTATTCGTGGGCCCCATAATCAAGTAGTAGTTGAAGGTTCATCTGTAACATTTCAATGTCGCGTCGGAGGTGATCCGATGCCTGACGTTTTGTGGCGGAGGACAGCATCAGGCGGTAATATGCCTCTAGGTACGTAAATAATATGTGTAAATTGATTGTTTGCAAGGACACAAACAAAACAAAATTGAGAAGAATAATAGGATTAGTTGTGCGCGACTGTGGTATGTGCTAAGTACTCCGTTAAAGCCTATCAACATACTTCAAGGCGAGCTATACTAATTTTTCCTGGATGCTTGCAATCTAGATTTATAATTTTTAAAAAACATTGAAAGTATTCTGATAGGGATAAGCACAAACTTTATATCCATTTCAAGTTACGAATATCCGTAAAAGTGTATTTTCAGCAAAATTAATACCCATCTACATGCTAACCGAGACATAAATATTTCTTTTTAACATACAAAAACTCGCACGAGCCTTATAGGCTAAACAAATGACCTTTTTTTTACTTTTCTTCAGATAGGGTACACATCCTTGAGGACCGAAGTCTACGACTGGAAGGTGTCACTCTAAATGACGAGGGTGAATATAGCTGCGAGGCTGATAATGTGGTTGGCTCGATATCAGCAATGGGAACCCTAACCGTTTACTGTAAGTTATTTTTATTTTTATTATTACATCTATGGCTAAGGATATGCTTTTAAAACGCTCAGTTAAGTTTTGTTGAATCACGTGGGTGTAGTGAGATAGAGTATACTATTCACACACAGTTTCATTTTGTTGAGTTGTAGCTACCTAGCGTTCAAGACCACATTCGGGCTTTGTGTATTTTAGTCCTTGGGTCGAGAAAAACTGTTTCGCACCTACATAATCGCTTGATGAATAATAATTTTCATTTTTTTATGCTGTTGATTTAATCCACCCTCTAGGGTATATTTGAGTTTTATTTTGGGACTATGACGCTAAAGAAGGTAATTTGTTATAAATTCATATCATATGAGTGTGGTTATAGATTAAATGCTTGATTGATGTATGAGTCCTTTGAGGTTTAGACAAATGAAAGCAAATGTTATTTACAAATGGAAATTACTTCAACATACCTGAATAGAAATAAATTGATTCCTTAGAAGAAAAATTCAAAGTTGAAATGAAACCTAGGGCTACAGAATATCGAGGACACAATGTTTTATAGTGAATAATCGGAAGTATTCAATGCGGTTTTCAAAACTATTATATTTGGCGGAAACAAAGATTCGTGACTTGTATAGAAATTTGCTAAAGCTGGTTTTATTCTTATTTTCGTAACTACCGAATTTACTATTATTTTTATTACTTAATGTTCAAATGCATCGTGTGATTTGTTCATGCGGCCGTAAAAATACATATACAAATAAACATACAATGAAATTTAAAATAATTAAAGATTTTTATGAATAATTTATATTCTTACTAAACAAGTGAAAAAGTCAATTTGTTTCAATAAATTTGTTGACATCATTTCGTTCAAAGGCTAGCCGCAACTGCGGTTAACATTATCCCTTCTGGAATTTAAATTTTCAAAAACAACTTGAGTATTGTTGTCCTCCAATACCACAATTGTAGCCGGTTCCCGCATGCTGACTTTCAATTTTATATAACACTCAAATAAAAAGTGGATGATGCAGTGAAAATATGATTTCACAAGTTGCATGCCAGCTGACACTAGTTTTGCGAGATAAACGTCATCACAATTATCGCGTTATCATTAAAGAGCACTAAACCTTGAAATAAACTCCGAATCTAACGATAGTCGAAAGTTGATGGAGCCTAATGTCCTTGACATCGAAGCGTAACCACCAAAGCTACTACTTCAAAAGAGCTCCAAATGTAATGGTATTCGACACCAATTTTCAAGATACATTGCTATATGGCAACAGTTTTTGAAGCAAAACGTTGCGTAATAAGTAAAGAGTTCTCAAACTTACCAAAAAGGTCTAAAATCCCGATCTAACGGTTTTCGGTGCCAAAATAAAAAAAAACTTGTTGAGAATAGAGGAAAGAGACGTAGCAGCGGAGAGATGCGCATTAAAATTCTCTTGAATGATGTATTGATATACAATGAGTCACACAACCAATATATCCTTATTATCATATCATATCATATGGTTATCATATACGTTATTTAAATTTTAAGCTCTATATTCTGCAAAGCTCATTTTATTTGCAACATTGGGTACTTCCATCTGTTTCGTTGTAATGCACCTCCCGAAGTGTGAATTTTAATGAATGTGGTATGTTCAAAACCAATCACTTTAATTTTACGTACCAAAAAGCGTTTCATCACGAATGGTAATTAGGGTTACGTTTTGACCGATATCATTTTTAGGGAAAAATTTGACCAATTATATCACTGAACCATAAACCGCGCTGAATTTGTTGTTTCCTCTGGATATTTTGTAACATACTGAACGTCTTCGAGGTGTTCATCATCTCAAATATGGGTCTGTTGCTTATTCGTGTTGCCTTTAATCCAGAAACCTATCGATTATGGGCCTGTACATAAGCAATCCATTTTCTGCAAATTTTAAATGAGCACAACTACTGACACGGTAATGATTTACCAGATCAGTAGGCTTTAATTCTTGGACAAATTGAATCTGGAATAGTTTCCCCATTCTTCACGTAAAGTATGCCAAGTTGTGTTTAGAACGACAATGATTTGATTTTATGTTGTTTTTGCATACGCTCTGCTCTATCACCACAATATTCTTTTTTTCACTGCACGTTGTATTTGGTCGCAAACCATCCAATACTGAAAACTAAATCTCAAATAGCAAACTGAATCGTAAAGTGTTCTAAGTGAACGAAGCACATTCCTCATAGAACGCCGATTTTCATCAAACAGTTTTAAAACTTATGATTGCAATCCCGGTTAAAAGTTAGAAGCCAATCCAATTCATTGATCCTCCACTTTCAGTCGTTTTATGATAAAATTTTAAAAATATTTAACATAAGGGAAGCCGAACTGCATATCGACATAAACAAAAAGAAAATTCAATAGTGCAATTCTTAATTAATTCCAATTTTATTTGAAATTGAAACTTATTTTAGAGTTCAAATTCACTTGTCTCTGCAATGCAATAGCATAACTACATAGCAACATTTCATCATTTATCATCCAATTAATGAAGTCACCAAAGTATTCTCCGAATTCTCATAGAATCCATCATAAAACCACGGTGCATGCATTTTGAAAGATTACTTTCTAATGATGTTAATAATATATTAACCACACAAAAGAAAATTCTCATGAATTTTCCTACTATAGTCACGTTATCGTTAGCCCTAAATGGACATCAAATGTATATCGAGCTCCGAACGTATTCTCTTGCAACTGACCAAGTCCATTTCTCATATATATTCTGCAAAACCACAATGACCTAGTATCCACTATCATTCGTTCAACAGCAAGGATGCATCTCGACCTAAAAACCATATTCAAATAATCTCCAAGTATTCCCGTTTGCTCTTGATACGTTTGCTTCAGCGAGAGAAATGCTTCATTAAATTTTCTATCTCTATGCATACAAACCATCCCCATCTGACCAGTTCTAATTTTATCCCTTTTGCTATTATAGCTGCACCCAAATTCATCATTCATCCAACACCACAATCCCGAGAACCACCAGCGGACGTGTCATTTGAATGCAAGGCATCAGGCAACCCGAAACCAACAATGTTCTGGTCAATTGAAGGAAACCGCTCATTAATTTTTCCCGGCTCGAAGTTGGATCGCTTCGAGACAACATCAACGGACGAAGGCTTAACGATCCTCACTCTGCCACAAATACGACGAACGGATGAAGGACTCGTTGTTATTTGTAGCGCCATTAACCCGGTCGGATCAATAAGTGCTCGAGCCCGCTTAACTGTCACCTCGCAAGAGGACCGGCCACCACCTATTATTATTTATGGACCGACCAATCAAACGTTGCCCGTGAAATCGATAGCCGTCCTAAACTGTAAGGCGATTGGAACGCCCAAGCCCATCATATCCTGGTATCGAGACGGCATCCCAGTCGTCACACAATCGGGCAAGACCAACATTACCGAATCAGGCACTCTAATTATTTCTGACCTGGATCGAAATGAGGATCAAGGATTATACACATGTGTGGCGAGCAGCAAGAGTGGCAAATCAACGTGGAGCGGGTTCCTGCGTCTTGAGGTTCCAACTAATCCAAATATTAAATTCTACCGGGCGCCGGATATTTCGAAATTTCCCAGTGCACCGGGCAAACCTCAAGTGGTGAATGTGACTGACGACTCTATCACGATAATGTGGGCGCCGAGCAGCAAGTCCGGTGGTTCCGATATTCTCGGATATAGTGTGGAGATTTTTTCAAATAATATGACGAAAGGATGGGTCCCGACCGGCATGAAAATTATGGAGAATGTGTACATGGAAACTGGGTTGACGTATGGAGCAAGCTATATGTTTATTGTTCGAGCTGAAAACTTACATGGATTATCACCTCCGAGTCCAATGTCGGACGTTATTGTTGCTGGAAAGGTAAGTCTGAATTTTCGATGTGAAAGTTTTCAACGTATCATACAATATTTATGCATCAATACGGTCGAGTTAAACATTGGTTTAAGTGGAAAAGTTAAGAAAAGTTTTTAAAATTTGTCGTTGGATTAGGATTAATGATGACACTGTCAATCAGGTTTTCGGTGTACTTTTAATGAGGATTTTTCAGTTCTGTTTACGAATGCGATAAGTTTGTTTGATTAAAACATTTTTGCCGTTCCTTGGAAAAGTGTGAGCAGTATTTCTGTGACAGGTTAAGCTTGAACAAAGGCAAGAACCTCATTTAAAAAACAAAAGTAAAATAAAGGAAAATTAAAAATTAAATGCGAAAAGTCAACGGAGTGACTTGTATGGAGAAATTTGAGTGTATTTGAGGACTCCTCAGGAAATGATCATCAGGACATTCTGGTTGAGATTCATGATACTATCTCGCGATGAACATGCTCTCAACATTCTACAATCGGGTACAATATGCGGAGGAAGGATGTAGAGTTGTTCGTAGAGGTGCCCACATCAGGCGCACCGCTTTTGGAGGTCTCACAGGGGATCGAAGTGCTAGCAGCTCAAGACATGGAGAACTTGACTATATGACTGCTTTCGATGAAAAGCGAAGAGAGTGTCACAAGCTTCGATATGAAGCTCAACGAGCACAGAACCACAGCGAGATATACAATCGGGAAGGAGCATATAAGTCAGCCAATAAGTGCAAATCGATCAAGGAGCAAGGAACCATGGGGCCTTGACTAAAAGCTGGTTATGCGGAAGTTTGGTGTCCGTCGGACGCCTAACATTCCTCGTCCGTGTTGACGTTGTTCGCGATAAAATAGCAATTGATTGCCCAGTTTACACACTATCAGTACTAGGAAAGACAGTCCTTTAATTGAAAACAAGGACAACCTCAAGCCCAGATGGTATTCCACCTTAATTATTGCAGCTCATACAACCCCTGTCTACGGGAACGGTTTTTCCGGAATGATTGGAAGTGGCGGAGCTTATGCTAATGAGCAAGGGGAAGGGGACTCCGGATAGCCGATTGCATATTGTACGATATGCACTCTAGGCACTGCATGGAAAGTCTAGAGAAACTCATCAAGACTAACTGACGCAATTCGTGCTGTTTGGCACCTGTATTTTCGGTAGTTCTATTTTATACCAGATTATTCCACCATCAATGCGAGTGCTACTAATAGAATCTACACATTGTAAGACTTCTTGTTAAAAGTCTTAGAAATGCTGGTAGATCTAGAAAGACGTTTTTAGAAGGCCTTTTAAATATTTCATTCCATTGTCGTCAACACAATGTCTATAAATCTTAATATTGTGCTTACTGTCTTATAACATGCTAACATGCTAATATGATCCTACGTATAACCCTACGTATGATATTGCAATGAAATATTTTTGTTTCGGTGGTTCGTTGCTGCATGTATAAATCTTCTTTGGTTAGACAGTTCTGGGACTCCAAAACTTCAGGATATCTTCACTATCACATGTTGACACCTGTTTCAATAATAGTATATAATAAATAATATTGAATTCAATATTGAATAATAGTGAAATAGAGAGTACTAAATCTTCGAGGAGAAATAACACTTTAAGTGAGACTGGAATCTAATATTAATAAAAGCTGATACTGTGGCAAACCTTTCGGATGTGTGAATAATATGGTAAACGGAGCGACTTGTAATAGACCAAATCCATGGCTTTCTTGTAAATAAAGGTGATAGTTTGGCTTTCACTCACGAGGGTGAACAACATAAGCTTGTGGCACGGCAGTATTTCTGGGAGAATGAACTGGATCTAGTGCCTGCGACAAACGATGCCGTTTGAACTAGTTCTTGATGTTATAGTGACGTTTTTGTATTTTATAAATTATGACGTCAAGAACTAGTTCAAGCGGTGTCGTCTGTCCCACACATCAGGGTCTGATGCTACCCTAAATGAGGCCCGTCTGTGTCAAAGGTGACGGCAGGGCAAAAGTTTTTGCTTGATTCTTCCAATTGCTTACAATCGCTTACAACATTAAAAACTTCTCAAAAGGATCAAAAATATTATACGAGAAAAACACAGAAATTCGTATACATTGATGTAGGTACAACAGAACTAAATGCGAACCTGACTACAACGATTATTGTGAACAACTACTCATTAAAGCAATTCTTCGAGGACTTAACAAAAACAACCAAACAATTTTTTCGCTTGCTTTCTGCGAAGAAGGTCAACACAACACAGGAATTACGCATTATTTGATTCAGCACATATTTACCAACGACGTAGTAATTTTGAATTGACTTCCAGCACAGAAATTCATTTTAATTCTTAATGCTGTCCTTCAAAATACAATTACAGTCAAGTGGTTGTATAGCAATTTCGCATTTTTTATATTGTACTCTGCCTGCCGTTCTTCTCGTATTAATTTGATGTCAACAACTTTCACCAATGCCTTTTCCAGTTTCTCTAATCCTTATGTCTATCTTTTGTTAACACAGACGGTCGTCGAGGAGGACATCAGCTTGAATGAGGCTCAGGCGATTCTGTCGTCAGGTGATGTTGTAGAATTGCTTGAGGCAAATGCCACGGATTCGACAAGCGTACGCCTGGCGTGGGAGGTAAAGTACCATCACTTGAATGTACATCTTAAGCTTTAAAAGAAGTGAAAGCCATTAGAGGAATGAGAAAAGATTTTCTTTCGTTATTCGCTTTCTTTTTTGCTTTTCTTTATATTCCTGCCATAAGTTTCTATCCGAATGCCCGTTAGCAACCATCATGAGAGATCCCTAAAAACAAAAAAAAAACAAAACTCCCATAAAGACCATTCAAGTAATTTATTTCCTTCCAACTTTTTCCCATTCTCCGGCCAACTTCCAGTTGTAGCACCGTTTATATGTGTGCACATATATATAAATCCAGCTTGGTGTAATTTCATTTTTATAACCCTAGAAAAACTCATAGTGCAGAACTTACTAAATGATTCCTCCGGCCCTCCTCTGGCGGCCAGTTTGGAATGACCATGAATTTGAATTGGGGTTGTAGCGCCGAAAGAACGTTAACCCTTATTCGCAATCGTTTCAGATCGTAAATGGACAGTACGTTGAAGGATTTTATATTTATTCACGCGAGATGACGACTAATGGCAGCTATAAAATGTTGACGGTTCTGCATGGTGGCGGGGCGTCCGCGTGTACAATCACGGGTTTGATGAAAGCGACAGAATACGAATTTTTCCTGGTACCCTTCTATAAAGTGGTCGAAGGCAAGCCGTCCAATTCGAGACGTGCTAAAACATTCGAAGATGGTAAGTAACCGAAGCTCGTCATGTTACTCGAGGATTGTTATTGTCCAGATAAAGATTTTCTTTATCTATTCATTGTTCTTTTCCTGTTAAGGTAACGGACAAGGTGTGGAGCTTCAATTGTGATTTCGTTGGATTTTACTACGTATCCTTGCTTTTAGGATAAATAGCGTTTTTATTTCGCTTTTCATAGATGTCGTAAACGTTTTATTTGCTTTGAAAGTATTGTTCGTACATCTTCAAAATTAGTTTCTTCGCGAGGATTTGCAACGAACGTTATTGAAGCTTTGCAACGTGCTCCTTAAAATGGTTTATTAGAACGAGAGATGGATGTAATGATGTTTAAATATTAATAGGCTTATGCATTAGAACCCTTTTTTTATTAGAATAATATCTTTCAGTACCAAGTGTCGCTCCCTCGAACATGGAAGCGGTCCTTTTCAACTCAACGGCCGTGTACCTGAAATGGCAACCGCCCAGCAATAGTTCCTTAAACGGTAATTTACCTTCCATAGTATTAAGTTGACCCCCACTCAGTGAGATAATGCACACCCTTCCAACATTTTCATTGCAGGTATTCTCACAGCCTATCACGTTATCGTACGCGGCCTCGACACGTTGAACATATCTCGGATCCTGACAAATATGACAGTTGATGCGACAACACCGTCCCTGCTTCTGGCTAATCTGACATCAGGCGTGACGTATTACATTAGTGTGGCAGCTGCCACAAAAAAAGGTGCCGGTCCATTTAGTCAGCCGGCAACCCTTCGCTTGGATCCCAAAACTAAGAAATTGGATCAAGGATATACCCGGTAAATATCCTTCGGGACTATTTCTCACATATCTTATCACGTGTTCATACACTCCGCTCCGCTTGACGAATGATTCTCTTCGTTCGTGGAATCGATTGAATATTGTTTGATATTTTGTTTATGTATTCAATGATGAAACCAACTTTATTTCTATTAAAAATACATTTGAAGGGAAAAGGGAAGGAATACAACTTGCCAAACGTGGTAGAAATCATTATACAAATGGCATATCCTGTTACCCTATTCACCTTCTTAAGTGGTTGTATCGCTTTCATGATATTTATCCTTGAATTTTATTCTTCTCTTTTTCTTTCGTGTTTCCCTTCATAATAGATATCCAATAAGTCGCAACATATCTGATGACTTCTTAACCCAGACATGGTTCATCGTATTACTAGGATCTATTATAGCTGTGATAGTATTCTTTTTCGGTGCCATGGTACTATTCAAACGATATCAGTTCATCAAGCAGACGTCGTTGGGGAGTATACATGGTAAGTAGATGAATTTGTGTGATTTTATTGAAAATTTATTTGGAAAACGTGCAACGGAATCAGTCATGGTATCAATTAGATAGTGATAACAGTCTAGCAGGGGGAAAATTTTCAAACAAATGCGATATGTTAATGCATTAAATGGTAACGTACTCAAATGAAACTAAGAATTCTGAATTTAAGATACGATATGTCAATTAAGAAAACATCAAGATTTAAGTACTTCAAAATTTAAAATAATCATTTCTTTTATTTATTGCTTTTAATTCAACACACTGGTAACAGTTTTCTGTTCATTTAGGATTGTTAAGACAATCGAATCACTCGCACGCTAAATTTTGCGCTAAATCCTGCGGTCCTTCAATAAACGAAGAAAACGAAACGACAACTTTCAACCAATTCTCTCACTGTTTTTGAGATACCAAGCAAACTTTTCGGATATGCTCTAATAGATATTAACAATAAGAGCGAAACAGGGGAAAAGGAAACTCAAGAAGATAATGTCCTACCATAATAAGTATCTGATCAAAACATAAGCTTACTTTGAGACAAAAATTTAGTCCTGAAATGGAATAAAGTAGTTTAACCAGACGAACGCACATAATAGAGCCTTTAGATGCATTTTATATTGCTGAGTGACTATTCTTTAAGATATTGCTAGGTGAAAATTATTTGTAGCAAATCTATCTTTTTATATTCTAAGTTTGAGAAATGATCAAAATGTAACATCCATATTAACAATGTTTATGATTGAAGAGGAGTCTTTTTGCAAAATCTCAATGAAAGAAACATTTAACCAAGAGAATAAAGGAGAAAAAATGAATTATTAGGGTGTCGCATAAGTTCTCTCTCTTTTTAATGCGAAATTATTACTGTGCTCATATTTAGTATTATCATTTTAAGAAACAATGTAAATATGTCACATTTTTGTGGTAATTCTTACTAATCAATACTAATCTATATTCACATCAACTATCGACATGAATCAGACCAAATTACTTAACTATTTCCGTCTTGCGCCAGTTTAATATTCTCATTGGCCAGGAAAAACCCTATTTCCAACAAACATCATTGCACTGTGTATATGTAGCCGTTTATATTTCCATTAGCGACTTCTCCTTATGATCCTTCCTCCTTAGTCAAAGGAGAATAATGTTAATCTACGCATTGTGTATTATTGCAGGCAATCACGCAATCGGCACTGTACGAAAATTCCCAACGCTACCATTAAATTCCGCTGGGGTTTGGATTGATCCGACCGGAGGTGTTTGGAGGCAAGCATCAACTGTTACGAAAGATTCCATTCCTGATTACGCACAAATTTCGACGGCACCAACACTACCCTTACCGGATTACGAAAGGTAAGTTATCGCAAAAATGTGAAATATACACCGAACGTATTTTGGTCGCTCGATGGTATCCTTCCACCATAGTAACTATCGAGTTTGCCCTGAGATTACACAGTTAAAAGAAGGTTACACTAATTGGGTTGAATAGGTTCAGGTGACTGCGAAAAGAAAATGAATGGATGTTTGGTAAGATGCCGGGAACTAGGCTAATGCGAGTTTGTGGTGAAAGTAAAGCTTTTAGTTTGGAATTTAGTTAAGTGCATTTTGACCATAGCTTCAGATTAATTTTAACATTTTGATATAAGTCAAATTTTTGTATGGATTCGACACGGAAACGCGATTCTTGACCTTTCTAACAAACATATGGTGGTAACTATTAGGGTCGGTCAAGTCTACTCAAATCAAAATACTCATTCATGGAAATATTATAGACTGTTGCTGTAAGGGTAATAACATTATCGAAGTTCTAAAAATTCAGAAATTCCCTCATAATGGATTAATGCAGAATATTCAACTGCTCTCGCCATCTAATTCCTTTTTCCTTCACCACAAGGTCTTCTCTTTATGAATTACAAATAACACATGAGTGCTCATCCAAATATCGTTTAAAATTCATTTTATTTCCAAAGAGAATTTTCAAATGGATTTCCAGCAGGGTTTGTTCTTTCAGCACGTCCCCAAGGCCACACACCCTCATTAGCATCTTTCGTACATTTGTCAACCTTTTCCCACTACTGGACATGCAACCTCTGTAAAAGATAAAGCTAAGAGGCACTTGCTAAGAAGGAACATTTTAAAGGCATTTTCATTTTCCCTCGGACTTTGTCTCTCTAGCTAAATCCCTCTACAAAAAACATCCCGTTAATGTATCCAAAAAATTTTCAGGAGATCTGCATCTGCATGTCTGCATTCATCTTTAAATTAAATAATCTCTTTCGCAGCATAAGAACTCACAGCACTAAGCGCCACCACTCGCCACCAAGCGCCATCCAGGATATGAGTTGAAAGTATCTGTAAGCTGATTTTCATTTCTGAATTAATTTTTTTAACTTGTTTTTTTTTTATGTTTGAATTGATGTACATAGTCCGGTTGGACGGTGAATGATTTGTGAGTTTCCTGCAAGGTACAAAAGATACAGCAAGTCCGTTTTTTCAATGGAAATGTGAAGCGAAAAGAATATGGTTTTTAAGTGGTTAGTTGAAGGTGGCGTAGCTTGATGGTGGACGGACTCTATAGTTTATATAAGTCGTATAAGTCTATAAGTTCTACGAGTACATGTGGATTGAAATATCCTTTTGGGAAAAGTGGAAAATTAACGTTTGGTCTATTTTATTTTGATAATTCACGTGAATTCGCCACTGAATGTGGTGGTTACTGGCAGAGTGAGAGAGGTACCGACGCTCCAGACAGATATTGTGTTTAATTTTTGAAAATTGAATGATAACGAGTTTGCAACAATTCTGATGTTTCGAGTATTATGATTGCGTTAAGAATTTGAACGGGTTAATTTGGTGAAAAATATTTTAAGCAAACTCGCTATCTGGATTATCTTCCGCGAACTCAGGAAAGAATCATGGCAATAGTCTGAAACAAGACTGAAACAAAAAAAATGTATTTCAAAGCAACAAGAAGCAGTACTTTTTCGTCATGATAGTTTTTTGAATTCAAGGAGCATTCAAAACCCCCCAGAAAACAATTGAACTTTCTCGAAAATTGTGAGTAAAGAACACAACTTATATCAGCTTGACATTATTTTGTTTTAAGGCCCTTGCACTATAGTTCAAAAACTACCAGGTTTGCGATAGTTGTTCTTTTAAGGATGCTTCGTTCCAATGCGAATATAATATCATTTCGACGTTCCTATCTTGACTCAATGTCCTTTTTTCATCTCTTGCTGAATAAGAGGTTAAAATATTGGAACGTAAGTTCAAAGGGTATGTGTTTCCAGGTTAGTTATTGGATTGACAAATATTCGGTTATAATATTTGAACGATTAAAGGATTTCAAGCTTGATATTTTTGAATATCAACCTTGAAAGTTCCCTCCTATCGTTTGGCAACATTTATTTTTTCTACACCACACTCCTGCAGGTATTTTATTGCAGAAAAATAAAATAACCAACATCACCACAAAAAAACCGATGAGTAAACGAAGCCAGATAATAGCCAGCATACTCACCTAGAATATTTACAAATGTCTGTTCAGAGAATTCCAAACACGTTTTCCTATTGCTAGGCGAGAATTGTCATTAGGAAGAGCTCAAAAGGACCACGAAAATCCCTGTAAATTTATATGTTTGTCACTCATCGTAAATCCATGGTACAATTCCACGGGCCAACATTTTTTTATTCGTTAGCTAACAAAAGTACATTATTCACGGCATGTCTTAACAAAAAATAAAGTGACACTTTTATTGAGTCTCCTCGCGAGTCCATTTACACAATTTAAAAGCATGTCCTCCTACTCAAATTCATTCTTTTTGTCAATTGTCATCCAACCATTAATCAGAGTTTGTTGTTATTCTGTGTTATTTTTTTTCTTGTTTTATTTTTTGCTTCCATTTTTCAGACTGACACCATTGAATATGCCAGATTATGCTGAGGTGGCAGGATGTTCAACATTTAAAAATCACCCAAATTCACCACTTTACGATAGTTGTGGAGCCTATGCGACAACAAATCTTGTTACAAATGCTAAACTCTACCAGAATCGTTATGCAACGGGCACTCTAAAGGACAACACAACAATGAGCAGCTTAACTATGGGCCGCGTCGATCGAGGGGAGGGTGGCAGCAATGGCGGGGGGAAGCATCATCGTGGAAATGGCTTGTATTCAGCGCCGAGTAGTAACCATTACAACATGGATGCAAGTAATTTTATGTTCAGTGATACAAATTATCCAATAAACAAGACACCATCCCCGTCCGTGCCAGCAGTGGTTGGATTTAACAATGGTGGTCCGAAGGGGGCGAATAGTAACACCACAACAGCGTCCGCCGGTGTTAGTGGTGGCTCTGTAATGGGAAAAATGAACATCATCGAGAACAAAATGGATCTCATAAATAACTTAAATCGTACGTCATCATCATCATCATCAACGACGTCTGTTCCTAACCATATATCGTCTGCCCTGAGCAGTCGACCATTGTTGAGCGGATTTAGCGGCAGCAACAGTACCATCGTTGGGGGTAGTCATATAAGTGGCGCTGGGGGTGGTCATATTGGTTATGGCAATATAGGCAACGTCACTGGTGCACCAAATAGCCTGTCTTCGTCCACAACAATCAAACGTAATCGCCATCCGAAACTTTTCAGCAGTGATAATAAAATAAATTTCAGTAATGGTTCCAATATTAGCCACTCAAATTATGGAGCGAGCGTGGTTCGCGGTGGTGGTGCTGGGGATGGTGGTGGCGGTGGTTGCGGTGTGTATGGCAGTGCAAAAACTCCATCAAGTGACCGAGGCAATGGTGAAAGTTTCGAGACTCGTTCCAACTCCGGAAACAACAATCATTATGGTGAAGAATCATCATTGGCATCATCTCAGCGAGGAATTCTATCAATGGGTGGCGGTAGCAATGCAAGGAATAAAGACTCATCTTCAACTTGGTCGTCCTCCTTGCATAACGCTTCATATCAATATCCTGATGGTTCAGCCGGTGGAGCATCAGTTGCGTCGTATGGTAGCAATTGCAATATGACGGCGTCGAATGCAACAACTTCTTCAAATAATAGTGATAGCTGCAATCATAGAAACGGTAGTGGTTCCCAAATATATTTAAGTAGTTTCGGAAAAAGTGATAATGTGTAAAGTATATGTGAATGATAGTTAGGGACTAAGATATGATTGAATTCGTGCAGTTTGTAGATATCTAATGCCACGCGACTAAGATGCTGTTTCCGAGACAAGAATTTCGTTTTGTATATTGACTTGTCGGTAAAATTATGTTGTCCGGTTAGTCACCTCCTTGAATGGCTACGCTAGCAAACTAAAGTTGTCGTAAAGGACACGCTTTCATGGGCTTCCCTAAAAGAAATTCTACTCATCACAATTGAACTATAACTATGGCCTTCACACAGATACTACCGTCAGCATGTCGGTTGGCGAATAGTTTGAAATAACGCACATCATAAGGACTCTCTACAGGAAAACGAAAATGTGAGTACCAAATTAGATGGTCTGTTAAGAAAAATCGTGTTTTAAAACTATTTAAAGATTTCCAGAAGTATTTTTTAAGTAAACGGGAACTGCAGCTTTGATTGACAGCTGTCCTTTTTTTAAAATTTGAAAAAATTAAAAGGAGAATTTTGTACAAATTGGGGGAGGACCACAATTGTCATACAAAATTTTCTTTATGGCTGAATTTTAAAGAAAGGACAGCTATAAAACTGAATAACTTTATTGTATAAGATCGCGGTTGGTACGCAAAGTTAAAGATTTCCCCTGGTCAATTTCTTCTCGCACGCGTGATTATTGCTGGTGATATATGATCAATAATCTTGACAATAATCTGTCTATGTTCCAAGGTGAGCATTGAGTTGAATAGATCATATTCATTAGAAAATTGTTGTACTAATGGCATTTTTTGTAACTGGAAACTGAACTTAAAGTCACTTCAAGCAGTTCCACGATTTATTTCAGTATTTCGTCATTGATGTGTCACTAAAAATTTCACAAAAACCAAACGGAACCTTCTTTGGGTTCGACCTTATCTTCTTATCTTCGATCTTATTCTGTGGTACCTAAGTCTGCAAAGAATGCTTCCTAAAACTCACTCTACAGAATGAGTAAAAATGAGCCAACTAGTTAAAATGAGTGGCGCCAACAATCAAAATTTAGACTAGTAGAACTTTAAGACGAGATCGCATTGGTATAAAAGTCGGCATGTTGCTATTTCAGTTGCTTTGTGGACTATTTTCAAATCGATTAACCTTCATATACGTCATCATCCCATCACATATCGTCTGAACACAAAAGATATGTTAGTCCTCTCCATCACATTATCATTACAACGACATCCACACTTACTCCCAGCTAATAAACACTTTTGATATTCTTCACCTACACCCTCCCACCTCATAAAATAAAATCAACAAATTTCAAAAACTTCCCAAAAATGTAAAATGCCAAATCCTTAGATTTTTTCCGGTAATAAAACAATAATAAACCTCCAACCCATCCAAATTGCCCAACATAATTGTTTTTGATCTCATTATCCGACGGAAATTTCATTTTTAGACATAACAACATACGAATCACTTCAACTTCTACAACAAACACCAGCAATGACGTTGAGCAAAACATTGTCAAAAAACGGTCAGGAAATTCAACGTTCCGAGCTTATTTACAGCAAATAAAATCACAAATTTACATTAAACAGAAGACAATTTTTGGCAGCACTCTATTCAGTTACGATCCATATCCTCCGAAAATCCTTTTTGTTTGTCCCGAATCTAGTCAGTGTAGTCCCGTCACTCCCTATTATTATACTTTCTTCTATCTGTTCAGTGTATCATGGATGCCTGTCCAGAAAAAAAGTTATCAAATAATCTTTGGAAAATATTACTGCAGTCCCCAAAGAAAAGGAAAATTTACGAATCGGAAGTAATGCCCTGAAGCACAAACTGATTTTTTTGTCTCTACTTGAATCTTAGGCAGCGTAAAAATTTTCAATTTTCTTTTTTTGGTTCCTCAAAAAAGGAGTTTGACGTTTTGAATTTAATGTTAACAACTCAAATTTCATATTACTCGAAGTCCGTGGATAAGACTTGGAAAGCAAGGGACAGCGAATGCTCCTGGAAAAGGTGAACAATTTGCAGATTAGCGAATCCAGTGATTCTATTATTTGTATATAAGGGTTGGATTTTTCAAATTTAAAAGGCTTTAATTGGAAAGACTGAATGCACGACTCAACCCATCAATTGTTTCCTGGCGTGGAATCAAGTGAACATTCAGTTCTTCCTTTCGCTTAGCAAAAATATCTACTCCATTTATGTAAATGTGTAGATATATTTTCTTTTCTACTTATTATATGCTATGTGTCATCTTCTCAGGACCAGAAACCTTGCTCCGAAAACAAAGCGTAACGCCGTAACACAAAATCTTATTTCATGGTTGATTTAGATAGCCCAAGGATCGATTCATAACATTCCAAATACGTAAGCAAAAACAAAAACCAAACGGAAATGGGAAAGACAATACCAAGCGAGAAGAATGAACTTGAAGGAAACGAAAAAATGTAAGTAGGACAGAGCAAAAAAATGTCTACCTCCGAAGAATCGTAAACGAAGAAGGGGAAAACAACGTTGCAATGAATTGAGAAAATCAGAAACAACTGAATTTCCTCCGTTTCACGAAACCATTTTGAAATGAACATTTAGACGCAAAGATAGAAAAGCAGGAAACGGAAATTAAAAAGGAAAGCTACCATCAGGGAATCCTGTTTTGCATTTTCGGTTCCGCTCTAAAAACGCAAATATAAGCGTTGGTGCCTTGTTTATAAATTTAGTTGCCACATATTTCTATGTCATATGGCATGAATTCGTAGTCCTTTCACTCCTGTTGCATTATTTCATGCAAATGGTCAAAGCTAACCCGTTGTGGAGGCATACATTATTGAATTTATGTATGTATGAGGGGCTCGTTTGTAAAACAATGAACTTTGTTGAATGTGCTTTTCCGTTTCGTAGTCTCCAAACGAAACGCGTAATTAGACGTTGTTTCCCTGTTATTCCGGAAAATAATGAGCCTGACCACGCTACAAATAATGCTTGTGGGGTACATTCTGTAAACAACAGTTTATCAGCAGTAAAAGAACTTGCTGGAACAAAACAACAGCAAGAATGGCAAAAGCGACAAGAATACAGCAACAGTGAGTACGCTCGTATCGTTAAACTTTTGAAAGTATGCTGTAAACTAACCGCTATCGGGGTTTGCTCTATGTGTCCGTGCCTTATCATCGTTTTCGTTATTTGTTTTCAGATAGTAGAAAGGAAATTTTTCCATAATGTAGGTCCCGGCTAGGAAGTTTTGTTTAGTGTTAACGTGTTCTAAGCATGAACACGTTGGGGTTAACTTTGAAGAAGTAAAAGGATGTATTCAATGCTTAAGCGAGCTTCTACAACAATACTATACAGATAAGGATATGTGGCAACAACAACGCAGCTAAAAAAATTATTGGGTAAGATCGGACTAGGCAAAAAAGTTTAGTTTATGTAATTTCAGAGGCCAACGAGAAATACAGGAAATCAAAACTTCATGTTTTAAAATCCGGAACCCGCCTCCAAATTCAAACCTCAACTTAATTCAGCTCAAACTTTCTATATATATAGACCACGGTATTCCATTCTTCTTCGTTCGACCTTCAATTTTCAAAAAACTATTTGACAGCTAACTTAAGAGTCGGGGGCCTTTCGAAACAACAAGTTAATACCCGTCTTTATTACCGTGTGTAGTTCATCAATGCTCTGTTGCGAAATTGTTAGTTGCATTCATTTGGGATAATTTTTCGAAAAACACAGGGCTCGGGAGAGCTTTAGTTCCGAAAAGATAATGACATCACCTACTGGAACCTAGCCTATAACAACTGGTTAAATCCGTTATAATGGCTTGAAATAAAAGTTAAAAATTACAGTGCTGAAGATATCGACATTATGTTGAGGCATCCTTCTAATCCTTCTTATGTCGAAAGTAGGAGTGAACGAGGTCGGACAAGAAATCAACAAGCGGCCAAAAATTATAACGCAAATGAAGCGAAGGGCGCCTGCAAAAGAAATTTCCATATCTGCTTTGAAATGAATTTGAAGTTGCGATAAAACATTGAACCCAGCCTGTGGATATGGCGTTTTATTTGATTCAGTGATTTTGATATTCAGCTGCGCATACGGGAGAACGCATTACGCCTATCTAACCGCCTATGTAATACGGCCTTTGGTAAACTTCAACTTAAAGACCAAAGACGACAGAAGCTTCTGTTAAAAATATATTCAACAGAAAGACGGAATACAAACTTGCGGAATAATCTCATGGCGATAACCTCTGCGCCACGCTTTTATCCATAAGGCCCTTCCTTATAAAAAGAACTTTCGGCACGCAATTTCGATTGTCATTAAATGTCAAATTCTTTTCCGATATATGGTTCGGAATTATAGATATGGAGACCACACTTATTTTCTCGGCGAGATGCAAATGGAGTCTGGTGCATCTTCCGTATGCCAAGAAGGTATAGTAAGCATCATCTGTAGCCCCCAGGAAGAACAAGCAATAGGAAACTGTGACTTTCCCGTCTTATGCAGATAAGACTGAAAATGTCCGTGCCCACTGATTAGTTGTGACAGGTCTCAGCATGGCTTCTGCAAAACCACTGTCTCAGGTCACTGATGAGTCATGTGGTTCACTTGCCTCATATTTCCACCCACAAAGCTTTGGTGAAGTGAAGAAAAAATGTTAATTTCATTTTCATTATTTTCATCAACTAACCATAAAATACCATTTTTCTCTGGGGTTGGGGGGTGAAGGCAATTCACGCCCGGATTGTGGAACTCCTAGCATCGCATTCTACCAGACTACCCACTAAACACCCCCCCCCCCTGTCAAGAGACCCTAGCCTGGAACCGTTTGACACATTACTTCGGGCTAGGCCTCTTTTTACTTCGCACTAGGGTGCCGTCAGCCTAGAGAAATCTCCTTCAGGCGGGAGGGGGCAGGATGGAGGAGGACTGCTGGAAAGGAGACCCCCCTAGACCCCGCGCCCAAGGTTATCCATTGTACATTTTTTGCCAATAAGTATTGCCCGAGAGTAATGTGCCACACAGGTCCATTTGTCGAAACTTTTCAGCATTTCTCCTACAAGATTGTCTGGAGAAAGCTCTCCCATCACCTCCCACAAGTCCTGCCGCATCCTGTTCCACCTTCTACAGTTGAAGAAGGTGTGACATATGTCGTCCATTTCCCCGAGGCAGAAAATGCAGTCTGGGGACCGTAATTTACCAATCTTGTGCAAGTAAGACTGAAAATACCCATGTCCGCTAAGAAGCTGGGTAAGGTAATAATCAGTCTCACCGTGCCTTCGATTTAGCCACGATCCCACGTCCCCTATAAGACGGGCAGTCCGGCGGCCATTAGAGTCGCCTTCCCATGACTGTTGCCATTCGAGTATTGTGCGCTGCCTCTCCTCTCGGTTGACAGCGTATCTTGAGCCCTCCACTTTTCGGTCATAAATTCTCCGTCTCTCCCTAGCAAGGAGGGCGATGGGTATCACTCCTGCGATCACCAACACCGCCGACTCAGAGACAGTGCGGTATGCAGACGCAACCCGCAAAGCTCCTCGTCTCTGTACCTGGGCCAAGCGCTTACGGTACAGCTCCTTACTGAGAGCTCCGGCCCAAACCTCAGAGCCATACAGTAGCACTGACTGTACAGCACTCATGAGAAGTCGGCGTTTGCTCGGTGTGGGCCCACCGATGTTGCACATTAGTCGACTTAAAGCTGAGACGCCTATCGCGGCCTTTTTCGCCGTTGCCCTGATCTGTTCCGAAAAGCTCATTTTTGAATCGACCAATAGTCCCAAATATTTTATTACAAGCTTAGACTCAACTGTCGCATCTCCGATCTGCAAAGGAATTACCGTGGGAATTCTTTTCTTCGTGAGAATGACCACCTCGGTTTTCTCTAGTGCCAAACTGAACCCGCGAGTGGTCATCCATTCCCTCACTTGACGCATTAGCATTTCCAGTCTGCGCTGCGCATGTTTGACTGTGCGTCCGGCGACCAGTGCTGCTATATCTTCTGCATAGCCGACTAAGCGCGACTCATCTGGCAGCTCAAGCCTCAATAGTCTGTCGTATGAGGCGTTCCACAAGTCTGGTCCCAGTATGGAGCCTTGCGCTAAACCAGACGTTATCTCCATACTGCGTGCCCATCTTGCGTGTCATAGAGCAGACTGTGGTCCTTTAAGTTATCCCTTAAAATCCGCATCAGATACCCTGGCAATCTGGCAAAAGAAAAATACCGTTGACCGCTATATTATGTGAGTTAATGCAGAGGCGGTAAGTTTATACTGAAAAGATAACTAATAATACTATTATTACGCTACAACCCTCCATTAAACTTAGCACATACTACTGACTCGTACTCAAACATTTTGTCTCAAAAAACAATTTTATGTAAATAGCAACAATTCACAAATTTATTCTAATCCAAAGTGAATGCTCTTTTCCTTTAACTTTATTTTTCACAAATTCTAATTTCAGCTTTCCAAACATTTTAAAAGTATTTAAAAATTTAACAATTATCCATTCCAGTCCTCCTAGAGGACATTAATAAGTAGTAGAGAAGCAACCATTTTAATTCCATAGAATCTCTTAACAGTACCAGAACCAGTGGCGAAGTCAACCGAGAAATACACAGACACACACACCTACATACATTTATTTTAGTTCCCCCTTTCTTGCGTAAAATCCTTCTGAACGTTTTCAGAGACAAAATTACTTGAAACTTTTTTGTTTGCTAATTGTTTTCGTTTTAATAAATAATGAGCTAATTTTCGTCATCCTTTGATAAATGAAGGGGAGGGTCTTATTGCGAGATGAAACCAAAGTTAAAACTAAATAAAATTTAAGTTTTTTTTCTTCTGTGAGTCATCATTATTCAAGGAGCTGTGAAATTGTATACGTTCTATAAAAAGCATGTGTGGTAAGCAGTTTTTCATACAAAAGGATTATGTTTTCTTGTTAACCTAAATTATACAATTTTGTGTTGGATTGTCTCTTTATTTTTTCGAACCCAGCCCAGAATCTAGTGATCGAGCAGTATTGCAAAACAGCTTGGCAAAAAACTGAGTAGGGCTTAATGAACATTTTTTAGGCATTAAATACAACCACTGGTTTCTGGCGCATTATTTATATTTGGGATGATGATCCTAACGCTGCCAGTCGCTCTGTTAGTTCAATCTCTATGTTTCCTGAAAGCAACAGCACAATAGAATAGTACATAATTTACCTTCTTATCTGATGGTAGTTTATTATCATTTATGAAATTGTCATTTTAGCCCAGCTAAAAAAACAATTTTCATTCTTATTTGACTGTTTTTTAGATATAGGATACAATGTCATTCAAAAAGACCAGCAAAACATAGGCAAAATAACTTTATTCCTCTCACAGCCCCGACCAAATAAAATCAGTCATTGAAATTTTGAATGAGAGTATGGTTGCCCCATCTTGTCGTTTTCACTTTTGCTCTAAATGCCTCTTTTTATCTCTGAACGATATTCAAATTTCTTAATATACATCAATACTTTTGGCGACTTGATATGCTGACATATCAAGTCCCTTATATTATCAACCAGGGAAAACATGCATACCTGCGCCGGTTCTTAACAAGCAACTTTGAAAATTGCGAAAGAATAAAGTGAGCATATAAAAGCTAAATATTAGCCAGGGAATAAACGAATCTTGCTGACTATGTTAAAATTTAAATCCCCTAAAATCAAGTAAATCCCTAGGATTTTACCCAGTTATCTTATTATTTTACACATAAATGTATACATCGCGAGATTCCCTACAAGTCACCCGTACACGGCAAAGAGAGAAAGAGTGCCAGGAAGTGGGAGACCAAGTCAAAGATAACACAAGGATCTAAGGATAGATTATATCGTGCTCGTCTTCCACGACATCACTCAGGAAACACTGAGCACAAAATTCAAGCAGCCTTGGCGACTTAAAAAGTTTTCAGTAAAATCATCATCATCATCACCATCATCCTGTTTTTCTATATACCACACCCAACTTATTCGCGTCTCTTAGTATGCCAGAAGAAATGATCAGAGTGGGTGGTAATGCTGGTGCAGATTTGCCTCTTAAATTATTTAAAATTCAAAAAGACGAAATTTACTTTACACACAAATAAAATAAAAATTACTCTGCTTCGTTACATCATCATACTCAATGGAATTCACTCACGCAGTTGGTCTGTGTGGCATCGGGCAAATGAGGGCCTTTGCAGCAAAGACGACGTTTTGTGTACGCGAGGAGTTCTTAAGTAAAAGGATACACGGAAGGCACAAGGAATTCGAAAACAACATGTAGATAATACTCCTATGGGAATTTCTGCAATCCCTGTGCTATTTAGAGTTTTCCCACAGTGATAACGCTACGTTCGTTCAGTTGATGTGTATATGTGGATTCTTGTCGCGACTTTCGGAGAAACGTAGCCTTTAAAGGAGACATATGGGAACGTGTACGCATAACTTATTTAAAATTAATGTAGGTTATCTTACATGAATAACAATTGAATATCTAACAACGTTCCTTAAATCGCATATATTGTACATAACTCATAATAAATTGAATATTTCGTCCTTATTCATTATTCTACTTTGTTGAAAGTATTTGAACGTAGGAAGCATACATTTGCCAATCTTTGTAGCTAGCGTAGAAAATACTCAAAACATTACTGTAGACCGTACTTTTGGTGGTGAAATAGCGTGGAATTTTAATCTTGCCGCCGAATTCTTCCAAGTTGAAATGGTGTTTTCAAATGATTTAAATCATTCCTCAAATATTCTTCTTCATAGCTTGTATAGCACGAATCCTTTTTCTAAAAGCTTTCTCAGAAGCAAAATTGCCGCACTACATCTACATCATTAATTTCATCGTATAATTCGACAGTTATTATTATCATCTACAACATAATTTACATTCAACCCACTCATCTTTCACATCAACCCCCATCCCATTTCCACTGTTCACGCTCATCCCTCATCGTTTATCATCCAACTCAGTCTCTTGTTACCTGGAAATTAATAATTAAAAGGCTCAACTGAAATTCACCTGAGTAAATAAGAACAGTTAAAACACAAAGCAAGAGTGAGAGGGGAAAAAATGAGCAATAGGACCAAGAAGGCGGCAGGATAGCAAATGAACAATAGGATTGAATGCTCGGGTGGAATTAATAAATGAAGAAACAAATGAACGAAAGTATGGAAAAGTGTAATTCCCTTTTGACAATGACGGCATCGGCGAAGAATGAAAGGAGTTTTGATTGACAGCAAAGTAAAGTCCTGCCATAAACAGAATATCATAATTAATATTAATCTCCATGATTTATTTTGTTAAATTTGTGCGCTTGTGTGCTTGGCTCAACGGATAACGCATAGAATTTTCGTTAGAAATAGGGACTACACAATGACCCTGATCTACACAAAAAAGGAGTAATTGTCTAATCCATTCAAATATTAGAACTAGCGATTGGCTCAACATTTCAAAATTCATATGGTTCCTTATGATTAAATACTGTTCTAATGTAGCCGAAATTTCGCTCCGTAGAACTGGCAGGTGTCATAATAGGCGAGAGACGGGCAACCTGAAAACATTACCCGAAGGATCATGAGGCAGCCAATAGTAACGAAACTAAAGACCTAGGAAACTGAACCATTGAATAACAGCGTGACGACATGTAAGGTCGAATTCAAAGCTAGAACTTGGACATTTGGGTCATTTGGACGAGGTAGATCTGGTATATAGAAGTTATAGAGAATCGGGGACATAGGTGATCCTTCAGGGACTTTAGCTTGAATCGGTAGCATGCTGAAGGAATTTCTATTTTGACTCAAAATATTCTGCTTCGTACATTCATCATAATTTTGAGTACGTGGATTTTAGAAGTAAGTCCTACAGTCCAAACTTTGTCTAAAGCTTTAGCTATGCCTTACATAACGATATACCTGTTCACTTTTTACTTTTTTTCAAATTTATCCCGTTTTCAATTCTTTGGACCACAATTGTAAGCTGGAGTTCTTTAGAGTGTGCTCGAAAGCCATATTATGTACCAGGATCAACGTGATTTCTTTCAATTATTTCATTCAGCTGATTGAGCAACGCTCTTTCCACTGATTTTGATGCAACTCAGACTCAGGCTTCGAATTTTGTGAAAAAGGATAATATGTCTGGTCTAGGATGGCTATGAGAATTGCTGTTTTACGCCGTTTTGGTTTCGTCGTAACTGGAAAATGGCGTTAATGATGTTCGTAATGTTCTGTACCAGATTTCTTGGAAACTATCATAACATTATGTTTCACACATTTTTCGTTTAGCTCTTGTATCATTTCTGTGGCTTCTTTCAGGTCTGGTGGCCGACAAAGTTCCTCTCTTCGTGACATCCTCCGAACTATTCTTTCACCGGATCCTCGGGGTTGAACTTTCCCGTTTCAGCTTAATTTTCGGTAAATTACATTTCCAAACTGTCTGCAAAGTCTTCAGGTTCTGCATTCGATGTCAAATTGTAATCCATTGCGGCCGTGAATAACAGGTGCAACCGCTTTCATTTTCAGTTTTAAAGTGTTTGGGCAGTCCATAGAATGGCACGGCGCCTAGCTCAACACTTTGTAAGAAGCTGTTCGATTGATAGATAGTGAACTCAGATGTTTGGTCTTGTCCTTGTTTTATCAGCTGGTTTGCTTTCGTTTGTATTCTAGGTTCAATCAATTTGATAGCTCCTTTTCAACCTTGGATCTTCTTCCTTATCAGAAGTTTTAGTTGCTGAAGGAGTTCTTAGGGATTATATGCCCTTATCAGATTTGTGACTGGCGTGTCTTTTTCGCCTGCTCTCATCGAATTTAGATTTCTGACTGTATTTGAATCGTTACGTAAATTTTTGATAGCCAGATCATTTCGGAAAGCTTGCCAGGTTGTTTTCTTCCTCAATTTTAAAGGCTCATCTATAAAAATGCCTTCTACTATCAAGTTGGCCAGCTTATGATCTGACGAGAGCTTATCAAGGACATTTATCAACATGCTGTGATTGATATCGCGAGATATAGTAAAGTCTATTATGTTGCCATAAATTGAAGTAAAATGTGTCCGTACTTCGGTAAGGCCCAGGGTTATTTTTCCGTTTGTGATAAATCTATTTAGCTGAGTCCGAGTTTCATTGCTTCTCGCCTTATCCCAGCCACTTGAATATGCATTGAAGTCCTCTTTTCTTAATGAAGTATCGGTGTTTAATGACAAGCACACTTGCTTCAAGCTCTGAAAAATTAAATAAATGTAAATGAGTCTTTGGTTAGTTAGTTGGGTCAAGTCCTTAACTTAATCCACAGAGACGTTGCGATACTCGCTAAGGATTGAAGTAATCTCCTGTCAATCGCTTAGTAGTGAGGTTCTCTGTGACCGTTACGAAACGTTCAATATGTTTTCAAAGAAAACATCATGTAACGACCTCGGGAGCTGTTGCGCAACATATAGATGAAATGTCCGTTGTGACCGTCACGAAACTTTCTTGGTGTTTATCTTGCGATAAACACTATGTGACGATCACAGAAATTTGCTAAATGTGCTCTTTTGACCGCCATGAAACTTTCTGTTTGTTCACAAGAAACACATATGACGATCACAAGAAGTCGTTTAATGTGCTCCTATGACCACCACGGAACTTTCTATCTGTTTTCCAAAGAAAACATCATGTGACGACCACAAGAGCCTTTTGGTTGGAAAAATGTTATGTCCGTTGTGACCGTCACAAAACTTTCTCGGTGTTTATCTTGCGATAAACACTATGTGACGATCACTGGACCTCTATATTGTGCCGAACAGATCGCCCATTACCTTTTCGCTGTAATGCGCGATCCGCTCGAAACGAGAGTCTTAAGCAGACTCCCCCTGTCTCAGACACTTCTTGGGCTTCTTGTAAAGTTTAGAATAGATTATTCAATCTAGTTTGAACTTTGATTGAAGGATCTCGTTTGCAGTTTGATTGCTATGGTTTCTATGATTTGCAACTGTGGCGTGTTTATTTGAAAGCAACAATTGCTTCTGTCTCATTGAATTGAAATCCTGGAAAACTGACTACTGAAACTACTGACAAAAATTTAAATTAAAACAGGTGTATTTTTTGTAGTTTTGGGATTAAAAACACTAGTATAAGTTGAATCCCTTTATTTTGAATAAATTTATTGTTATTGCTTCTGGCAATGCCGGGATAAGAAGATGATGATATGGATAAAATATCCCCGGTATGAGCCTTCGTGAGAAGCGAGAAGAACGACTTAAGGAAATTTTAGTAAGTTTGCCGTGTTTTTGGTCGGCAAGTGAAGACTTGTCGCGGCATTAACTTTTGTTTCCGACGCGAAAAATGCGTCGGGATGTTTCGAGTTGCCACAGTCACTCCCTCCCCAATGACCTTCGCACGTGTTGAAGGGAGTGAAAATGTGACTCTCTTGTTGACGGTAGTAGGTGTTTGGTGCTGATGTTCCGGACTGATGCGCTCTGGTTGAACAACTTGAGAGGACGGCGAAGGTAGAGGTGCAATCGACTGTGGGGGCGATTGGCAAAACTGAAGCGATTGAGGCTGTTGTGGGGGCAACTGGATGTCGGATTGTTCTAGATGAGCCGGTTTGAGATGATCGGTGGAGAGAGTTTTGGCGACACCGTTGACGTCTACGACATAGGTACGGTCGCTAACCCTTTCGATGACTCGGTGTGGTCCGGAGTACGGCTGGTCGAGCGGCTTTTTGATGGAGTCGATGCGGCGGAAAACATACTCGCAGGTAGCCATGTCCTTGAAGACAAAAGGACGGTGTGTGATGTGTCTAGCAGCCGGGACGGGGCGGATGGCTTTAAACAGGCGGCGGAGGTCTGTCACGAAATCCTGAGGGCTGCTGGTTGCTGGAAATTGAGGAACGAAAAATTCGCCTGGGATCCGTAGTGACGTGCCGAAAACCATCTCGGCAGGGGAGGCTTGAAGGTCCTCCTTAAACGTTGTGCGCAAGCCTAACAAAATGGCCGGAAGTGCTTGCGGCCACGGTGTCTCGGGAACGCATTTTAAGGCAGCCTTGAGTGTGCGGTGCATACGTTCCACCATACCATTGGCCTGTGGGTGGTACGGTGTGGTGTGCACGTGGTTGGTCCCCAAGAGGTGGCAGAGTTGACTTAAAAGGGCAGCTTCAAATTGGCGCCCTTGGTCTGAGGTGATCACCTTAGGTGTACCGAATATGCTGATCCAATGGTCGAACAATGCTCTGGCAATGGTACTTGCCTTAATGTCGCGCACTGGTATGGCTTGAGGCCAGCGCGTGTAGCGGTCGATGATGGTGAGGCAGTTCTCGAACCCCTCACATTCGGGAAGCTTAATGAGGTCTACGTGGATGTGGTCGAAACGCCCATCCGGCGTCTTGAAACTGCCCAGCTCGGCGCGGTTGTGGCGATGCACCTTCGAGAGCTGGCACGGTACACATTGCTTGGCCCACCGCAATACGTCCTTCCGAAGGCTTGGCCAAAAGAACTTAAGCGCTACGCGCTTTGCGGTGGCACGGCCACTGGGGTGTGAAAGATGGTGGACTGTGTCGAAGGCTTGTCGGTGGAGCGTGACTGGCAAGTATGGCTTGAGAGTCCCGTTGAATTCAACACAGTGTACGGGATTGTCGTCCAATTCCAATTGATGCAGCTTGAGTCGAGGGCTCAATAAGAGGTGCGGTAGTTGGTCATCAACAGCTTGGGCTTCACTGATAGCTCGGGTGGTGATCGTCGCGGGTATTTCAACCGTTTCTACGCGTGAAAGTGCGTCAGCAACGATGTTGTTGTCACCTGGTGTAAACTTCAACTGAGTATCGAATTGGCTTATGAAGTCTAGCTGTCTGCTTTGGCGGGGCGAGGCTTTGTCCGATCGTTGCGCCAGGGCAAAAGTGAGCGGCCGATGGTCAGTATAGGTGACAGAGTGCCTTCCCTCCAGGATGCGTTGAAAGAATTTGATGGAAGCGAAAATTGCCAGGAGCTCGCGGTCGTACGTTGAGTAGCGCTGCTCGGTTTCGGAGAGCTTCCTCGAGAAAAACCCCAGCGGTATCCAAGTTCCGTCATTCTGCTGCTGGTCCAAAGCTGCGCCGATGGCGGCATTGGATGCGTCAGTGCGGAGAGCCAAAGGATGTGAAGTCGAGAGAAAAGCTGACGTAGCTGCTGCGGTGATGCCTTGTTTGCAGCGTTTGAAAGCGGCTTCGGAGGCGGGTGTCCAAGTAACTGGCGCTTTCTTGGTGTTGCAACCTTTCAGCATTTCTGAAAGCGGCGCTTGTAGTTCGGCCGCATGTGGTATGCAGCGGCGATAGAAATTAAGCATCCCAAGGAAGCGTCTCAGCTGCGAGGAGTCAGCCGGCTTGGGAAAATCTGTGATAGTCTGTGTTTTTGGAGCTGGTGGTCGGAATCCTGTTTTGCTTACTTGATAGCCGGCAAAAACAACCTCGGGCAGGCCGATTTGACATTTGTCCCAATTGGCTTGGAGCTTGGCGGCTTGCAAGATGGAGAGAAGCTGGTCAAGGTGATATTGGTGATGATCGTGACTGGCAGAGAACACCAAAATATCGTCCTGGTAGACACGTACGAAGTCAAGCTTTCTCAACAAGTGGTTAAGGGTCCGCTGCATCGTTTGGGCCGCATTCCGAAGCCCCAAAGGCATACCTAGGAATTCAAAAAGCCCGAACGGCGTAGTGACCGCCGTTTTTTCGATGTCTTCGGGGGCGACGGGGATTTGATAAAATGCACGTTGAAGGTCGATGACCGAAAATATCAAACCGTTGGCCTCTTGGATCAGATCCTCAATGATAGGTAATGGGTAGCGGTCGGGGCGAGTTTGGGCGTTGAGCTGGCGGTGGGCCTTGAGTGATGATCTGATGGTGAACTGGAAGGTCAGCAATCGAAGCTAATTCGCCGGGTTTCAGAGGCTTCTTTGAATATTTGGCGATGATCCTTTTGAATACGTCTTCAACGGTGTTTGCAACGCTGAATGTGTTGGCGATGGTGCTAACACTGTGTACTGGTGGAGCTGGGCCAATGTCGCAGGCTGTGGAGAGATTTGTAAGGTCATCTAGAAGACGTTGATTGCGGAGGTCAATAAGTAGACCATGATGTTTTAGAGCATCGGCTCCAAGGATAGCCGTCTGGACATCTGTAATCACAAATGTCCAGCGAAGTGGGCGGCGTAACCCAAAGTCCAACGTGAGTTGTTGGGTGCAGAAGGTGGCGATAGGCGTGCCATTGGCTGCTTGTAGCTCGAGGTTTTGCTTATGAAGAGGTCTTGCGATGTGGTGTCTCGGGATGATAGAGAGAGCGGATCCGGAGTCCACCAGAAAACGAGTTTTGCTGGTGCGGTCGGAGACGTAGAGGCGTTTTTCCGAGGTGTTGCCGGCGGTGTTCGCTGAGTACAGCGCCGGCGATCCTAGTTTTCCAAGCGCCTAGTGGTGGTATCTGGAGCTTGGAACGAGCAGGGTTGTTTGCATCGCATCGCAAGGGCGCCGTGCTTGCTGTGGTACCAGCAATGTCCCGTACGACGATCTGGTCCAGGAGTGGTGGAGCGTGCTCGTCGTTGGTTCGCGTTACTTGATGATGAGTGCTCCCGCAACGCGTTGGCATTGGCCTTTGGTTGATGGAGCGCTTCGCGAGTCAGGGTGGTCAGTTGTGTGATCGCTAGACGCAGGGCAGCTAATTCGACCGCAAAATGGTCCACGGAACTGCGTGGTGAGGAGATGCCGGATGATGGTGTTGTTGCGCGCGTTGATGATTGAACTGAAGTGGCCATCACTGTTGGGCCCATCTCGTGTGCTTCATCCGCACCAGCGGCAAGCTCCTCCAATGTTTGGTTTCTAATTAGCAATAGCATACGCCGCGTTTGCTGGGGCAGGAGATCGAGCCACCTGACCCGAAGAACATCGTCGCTAACGCGCGTGCCAGCCAGAGAACGCATATGGCGCAGCAGCTGTGAAGGTCGCCTGTCCCCAAGCTGAACGCCTGTGAGCAGCTTATGCAGCTGTGCATCAGGCGAATCAGTGAGGCGAGAGACGATGGCAGCTTTCAACGCCTCGTATCGGTTGCGCTCCGGTGGCGCACGGATGATGTCTGCTACCTCTGTGATGGTGTCGTGGTCCAAAGATGATACCGTGAGATGGTATTTAGCTGCGTCGCTCACCACCTTATGGACCTGAAACTGGGACTCCACCTGGAAAAACCACAGTTCAGGGCTGGCGCGCCAAAAGGACGGCAGCCTGCATTGGCTGATGGCGTTGATCTCCTGAGCCTGTGGTAGGCCTTCGATAGGTGGCACTGGAGGTGCCTGTTGAGGGAGAGGAAACTCGCTGCTCTCTTCTTTTTGCCCGTGCACCATGTTGCTGTTTGCTGCTTGTTGTCGGGGTCACCACTTTGGGATTGAAAACACTAGTATAAGTTGAATCCCTTTATTTTGAATAAATTTATTGTTATTGCTTCTGGCAATGCCGGGATAAGAAGATGATGATATGGATAAAATATCCCCGGTATGAGCCTTCGTGAGAAGAACGGCTTAAGGAAATTTTAGTAAGTTTGCCGTGTTTTTGGTCGGCAAGTGAAGACTTGTCGCGGCATTAACTTTTGTTTCCGACGCGAAAAATGCGTCGGGATGTTGCGAGTTGCCACATAGTAATGCTTAATGTCATAATCTGATCTAAAAATTTAATTTGTTTTCCAATACCTATGAGATAATTTATGAAAACCCTTTTTTACATTCATACACGCGTTTGAATACAATTATTTGAAAATTCATACGTTTACTTAGAAATTTATTCATTTACTATAATGTTTTAACACTTCATTTTCATGGTTACCCCTAAATAAATAAATGAAATATATTATAATATTAATGGTGTGTAAATAACGTGTGTTTGTGTGAATTTGGTTCTATGGAGATTATAAAATGTAGTCTCACAATATGATACGGTATAAATAAATTAATTTGAATTAAAAGTTGTTAAATATACCCTTATATTTAGCTCTTCAACAATTTTCTCCTGATATTTTGGCTACAGTAACAACGTTTCACCAAGTTTTCCTGCCCAGAACACTTAATTTAACCTAATAGGAATATAGAATTAGAGATGTTCTCTACATTATATTTGAAAGTTATGAGACTTTGTTTTTAATTTTCAGAGCGCAGCTACTTCCTCGATCTTCGTATGCATAAATGACCACAAACCATAAAGGAAACATCATGCTTAACATTTCCATCACTACGTCACGCTATTTTTCTAACAAAATAATTTAACTATCTCCCATACTAAACTACCTCTTGTTTCGTTGTGCTGTAAATTTTCCATTGAAAATAATACATTCGTTGTACTGTTCCTTTCGAATTTCTCAACTCTTAATCAAGCCTGCAGATAGAATAAATTGAGCACAAATTAACTTCTCCTTAAGGATCAACTGATAAAAGAAGCCTAATTGAATAGTTTATAGTAACGGGAATGAGAAGAAAATTTGACATTGATGCTATATTATGTTGAAACAATAAAACACTCAAAAATTAAATAAAAATTCCAAAGCCTCTATAGCAATTCAATCTTGTAAGGTAGCTTAAGAAATCAATCAACTATAAAATTGAATGGACGCTGTTCGATGAAATGCAAAAACAAAACCAAAAAAAATATCTAGATACATTGGTACTAAAGCATGTGCCAGACATGAATGTAAAATAGTAAAAATATATACATGCTACCAGCAATGCACAACACTATTTAAAAATAATTCAAAAAAAAACATTCAAAAAAATATACAAAGACGGAAAACCATAAGTTCTACCACATGTTAATTAATGAAACCTATTGTACATAAATATTTACATACATAAGTGGATATAAGAACATCTTTCTTTTATAGTAGATTAGGAATTGTATAAAGAACCTTAAAATGATTGTAGAAATTACTGTAATTAATGAAATAAACTAAATACTAAATTAATACTAACTAGATCTTCATAAAGGAAAATTTCAAAACTATCCAAAAACGGAAAGGTGAAAATAATAAATGGCGAAATCTTGTAAATTTGTTGACCGTCCAAAGCATATCGAACTGAAACTCTTTCAATGGAGTAAAAAGTGAACTGGAAATTCTATTGTGGAATGGAACTAAATAAAAATGATATTAAAAGAATAGAAAAATAGTAGTTTCAATTAGGGAAAAATCAGTTTTCTACAGTTACAAAAATCGGTTACAGGATCGCACACGCAGTGGTTTTAGAAAGAGGTGAGTTCAAAGAAAATTACATTTTTTTCTTAGTTTACGGCTTTTGGTGAGTCGAAGCTATCATGCTTAGTTTTTTTTTTTTAAATAAATGAACTCCTGAATTCCCAGAAGGGAATGCTAGATATTATTTTTGATTAGATTATATATTTCACCGACATTATAAAATATTTATTTCTAATTGTTCTATCATAAATATTAGCACTTTCATTTAAATCATTCAATTTGCTTAATTTCCATAAATGAAAGAAAAATGGTTCTGTTTTTGAGTGCAACTAAACACAAGTCCAAGTTTGCTATTTCCAATACCAATCTTCGCTTATGAGAGCAGTTAAGGACGTGCCATGAGTGACAGACAACCAGTGCCGAAAATTGTTATCGAGTCACCACCGAGATCATCCCTATCGTTAAAAAACGTGATAAATAGCCATGAAGCTCTAGAATGATTATAGGCTGAATAAGTGAAGAAATAAAAACGCTTCTAAAACAGGATACGTAGATATTACGTTATCGACTAAACAATAGAATGGTCATTACATGTGACATTGTACTATGAAGCGAAACGACACCAGATGAGAGGCTGGGGCACAAAATGGCATGAAACGTTGCAAGCGGGAGCACTAAAGGCAAAGGACTTAATCGAAACTCTCGCGGCTGTAGCCCGTGTAGATTCAGTGAGACTGTTACGGTTAGAGAAAATCGCCAAGTGTATGAACTGGGTGTACGGGAAGCGGCACGAGGAATTCTTCATGAAAACACCAGGATACAACAAGGAGACTGTAAGTAAAATAGTGAAAATTAGTATGAAATAAATTGCGAGAAGACGAAAAAGTGTGTCGATTTGACAAAGCGTTCTACGGCTTACGTTAAGCCAGTGGAAAAAAAAACCGGGGGCAGTGCTTAGAAAACTCAATCGTAAATCAGCAGTGAATGACATGTGTCTACATTATAATATGTCGATATTTTGTAAGTGGCAAACAGTGGGAAAAGAATGCAATTGACTCAGTAAAGTATTCCAAACCTAGGACTTATGTCCTGGGAGTTGTTGTTTCTGTATCGAAATTAAACACAAAGTCGGTGAAATAAAATAATTTCTTTCGGATTTTACATACGGATCCCCTTGTAACTGTTGATCATAAATGCTGGATCCGATGTTGGCATCAGGTAGCGTTTTGGACACATCATTCCCGCGGCTATAAAAAGAAATCACCGTTGCAATTGCATTTTAGTTTCCAAGCAAAAGCAGTACGATAAATACAGAAGCTATTAAAAATGCTCTGTTTACCATACGAGTTTCATCTTGGACACCGCGAAATCAGTAGAATTTATGGAGAAAAAGTGTTAACAAGACAAACATGTCAACTGGTGACAGGTGGTGACTAATAAGAGTTAAACAAGGACGTGACAAGATGTCCATCGCAGAATTATCGGGAAGATTATAGAGATAAGAATCCATGTGCTAGGATATATGGTAAAGTTTGATGCTTGGATAACACGTGATCTTTCAGAAAGAAACTAGGAAAACCAAACATCCTTCCATGTTTCTCGTCTTGCTCGTGGAACTAATGACCAATATCTTTTCCCAAGAATAGTTACAGGAGTTGCGTCTCACTCAGGTGAACCATTAGATGTTGACAGTGACAGGTTTAAGTCACTAGAAAATCAAGTGGCTTACGTTAGCAACCCTCACGTACCTCGTGAAGTGAATAGAGCATCACGGATAGTACTTGTTAGAGATTTTGTCCGCTGAAATTTGAAGATATTGAAAGATAAATTATTGTCAGGAAGTCGCAATGGATAGTTGAAACATTTCTATTCGGAAATGAAATTCCATGTAACGATGGTCTTGTATGGGGATTGGTCTAGTTCCAGCACTTTGTATATCCTTCATTATAGGCATTTCATGAAGTGTGGTTACTTAATTATAATTCATGAACATTTATGTAGTAAAATTGCTTACATTTGTGTTGTGTCCTTCCAATAAATCATTTGACATTATTTTGATTGCTTTACCACGGTCAGAAAAGACTCAATTTTCCGGCAATTCTAAGTTTATTAGTGCACGCAAAAAGTCAGGGAGATAACCAAGCCTTAAAATCTTAACTATTTGAACTCTTAAGAATAAAAGCATTCACATCGACATAACACACTTTAGAATAGAATTTCTGGTACTCTTTTTATATTCATTCCCAATTCAAGAGAATTGAATTCAATTGAATTTCATTTTCATGATCTAACCATTGTGAAAATTTAATCCAATAAATAATAGAACCCAATTGTTTGTGTAAATCTCAATAAATAAGCCCGGCAGGATGGTTGCTTCTATTTGTTGTAGTCTCTTTTTATCATCAGTAATAATGATATCCCTTAGAATTCAAACAAGAAAATTTACTAAAGCCAGCATTCAACAATAAATGACATTTTCCCGAAATTTTCCGCTCATTGAAATTTCCCAAGGCTACTTCAGAATCGTTTGTGGATTTCCTAATACTCGCACTTTACATTTTATAAAGAAGAAATGAAGAATATTCAAATCAATTTGGCGTGTGATTACATCACGAAGAGTCATCTACAGTGCCATCAATTTAAGATGTCATGGTGTCCGTGTCATCCGTGTAAATTTGTCAAAATACGAAAAGGCTATTCAATGCAAAATATACTGCCATTCCCATTTATTCAATGGAATTTTCGAATTATTGTAATTTTCTCTTTTCTTCAAAGGCATTTGCATGATTCGAAGGCGATTGCTTAGTAATAGAGCGAAAAGATTATGAATTAAGTTCTATTTGTTTGTTATCAGTATATCGTTATATTAATATACTTACTACTACCATTAGTATCGAAAAAAATCCTTTTGATAAGGACTCTATTTTTTAACCCTTTATTCATAGGCGAAAATGATGATTGCTGTAAGGAGTATTATTTTCCGCATCGTCGGTATCACTTATGTCTGGCAAATTCAAATTTAGATACATTACTTTGCTTGTAAAAAGTTGCAGCAGTAGGAGAAAAGAATCGAGTTTTAAACCATATTAAGTTACGTGGACCATAGAATTTACTAAATTACGAGCGCAGCTCTCCCGTGTACTGAGGGGTACATGTTCAATTAAACTTAACTCAAGAATAATGCAGAATCACTGGAATAAACCTGGTTTTTTGATACGCGTTACTTTTTAAAAGTGTTGACATAAGAAATCATTTAAATCGCGAAAAATATGATTTATATTTCATCAATCAAGCGGTCCTTCCCTAGAAATAGGATTGCAATTCTAATTCAGGTCACAATTAAATAACCAAAAAATGCCTTCGAATTTTCCCCGTTAAGTTTTCCTTTACGGTAAATTGCGGAAAAATAAAAATTCAAAAACTAAAAGCGAAAAGAAAGAAACTAGGAAGGATACAACCACTACAGGAATATATAAATCTTATTTACTGGGGTTCTCAACTATAAGAGCGACAACCCTCAACTGAAATATGGTTGTAATCTTTCTGTCCTGAATATTTACAGGACTCGAACGAGACACAGTAAATAGCAATAATAACCGAGCTTAGCAGACAGAAGTTGCTGGATATATGTTATTATTATTATGCCCGTGCAGTCCCAAAATAAACAAAAGGGAAGGATAAAAAGAATGGATAGAGGGACATAATTTCTCCAGAAAATTCAATTGAAATGGAAAAATTTGGAAAATTGAATTGAAATGGAAAATGGTATACTCAAAAATGAAAACAGTCGTTCCAGAGTTTCCCTTACTTATACTTACAGAAAATGTTTAAGTCTTTCATAAATTTTCCAATGCGGGATACTTTACTTAACAAACCGATATTATCAGTAGGCATTTTGATTCAGGAGATTCAGAAGATTCAGATGGAAACTATTAAGACTCTCTTACCTTTACTGGTTTCCTCGATCTCCTTTCTGAATTTGAATTTCTTTACGCACATAAGACTTCCAACAATATTTATTCGATCAGCTTTCCATATCGGCGCTTTCCATATTCGGTCTACATTCACTATAATTCTTTTCCTTTTTGGGCTAGGGTCAACAACATTTTTTGGCATACACGATCCACTGTTTCAAACATCCGAGTTACAACAGATCATGACGTTATAACCTTCAACTCGAATAACATTGTGATGAGTTGCATTGCTAACGCTAAATATATACGGAAAGAGGGTTTTTGGACTTGTATTCCAACAAGTATATCAATTAAAATCTTAAAATAAACAAAAAACATTTTCTTTCATATAAACCAAAAATTAAAGAAACAAAAGCTTCGTTTTGAAATCCGAACATAACATTCTAAAATCCTTGTCGCAATTTTATTTCTACATTCCCCACGATCCGGAAATATCCCTGAATATATATAACGAAATATAACAAGGAATCAGTTTTACGACCACTAAAACTATATCCGGGAAAAAAGGACATCCCATCAGCACCGATCCTTCAATTATTTCAGCTATCTATTTAACAATATCACCCACCCACCTCCCCCATTAATTTGCTTCTTGAATTAATTGACCGAAACCATTTTACTAAATTTTCCTTACAATTGTTTTACGTTCCAACCCAGCGCCACAGATCCATAGTTGAAAATTCAAATGTCGAGGGAAAAAAGCATTAAAACTAAAATTTGTACTGCTCAGTAAATTGTAAATGTATGCTCGTGCTTCCATCGTTTCCAAGCATAACAACCGTAGCGAATAAGCTAATGCTTCCGCATCCGTTGTCATCGTTGTTCGCCAGACGAAGGACCTTCAGAAAGACCGAATAAAATGAATAAAATTTGTGTATCCCAAAAGACAATGAAGCAATTAAGCATATGTGTGTGGATATGGTTAGAACGAGTCCAGGATTTTAGTCTCCTAGAGAAACCCACAATTTGAGTAAGCCTTTTTGCATGTCTCAAATAAAAGCGGTTAGGCAGATACGTTATCATGATAAGTTCGTATAAGTGAAAACGAGACAATATGCTGTCGTTTTCATGTTCGTTGGACATTGAGAATACTTAGGAACCATTTTAGGTGTTGCAGTGAACAACAATGGAGTCATAACGTTTTTACGTTCGAATTCCAGAAGTGTCGATGAGAACATAAAGGATACAGTAGTTGTGCAGAGTTAAAAGACTAAAAATAAGATAGTAGGTTGGGTCAAGTTAGGAAGAACACGTTGCCAATAAATTCTATAAAGAAACTAGAAATGTTCATTTGTTAGTATTAATATCTGCTGGAAGATTTTTTTTCGTGAATTATATTTGAAGTTGGCCAACGATCAAATCTGAATTTCTCAACACATTCCTTCCCTTCAAGTTTCTAAGCTTATACTGCCAAGAACCCAAACAACTTCTGCGTCTTCTCTCGACTCCTGGCAACGATTAACAGATTGTTAACAAGTCGACAAAAAACTAACCAAATTATTCCACCGAGGATGCATCTACCCACATGGTTCCAGTTCTTGTTCTTTTGCCAACTGTATACCTCATAATATCTCTTCTCTCTCTCACAATTTAACCACATAAATTTTATTTTTCCGTAAGAGAACATAAAACAATCATCGTAGACTTGCAGTAAGATTATCACCCCGCGGAAACGAACAAAACTTATGCTATTAACCTCCTGTTGTTTGCAGAATTAGGATGCTCAACGAACATGCACTGCAGATACTTAGTGTAAATTGAAATGAAAAATAAGAGCATTGTCTATAAGCTATCACTGAGTTCAGGATGTTGAGTAATGTGCAATACAAAATAATAATGAAAAGACAGGATGACTGCTTCCCATCGTTTTAATGAATTTTATAGATTTGTACCTTTTGTAACAGACAGAACAAAACATCCGGATGCTAAATAAACATCCCCAAATCGATTACACGCTTGAGGTGTTGGAAATCGTACGCTATCAATATACCATAAAGAACATTTAACCGGGTCCTTTTAAACTTGTCTCTCAAACCCATCACATTGTCGGTTTTTGTTTTAAACGTAAACTGTGTGACGAAGCATGAAAAGGATTTTTTTGTGTTGTTACACTTTGCGAACGGGGAAAAATGTCGCCCTAGTGATGGACAGGATGCCTATTTAATGTTGCTAGTAAATATCATTTTCTTCTAAGCTTGAAAAAAATAACGGAGGATTTGTAGGAAAATTATAGTCCTTTGCATGCACCATTAGATATGTACATTGATAGACGAAAAAAGGACGCTTTTCTAATTAGGTTTTTGTCAAATTAAGGTGAACGGAGGAGGAGGAGATAATTTGCGTTGTAATTTTTCCGGTAAATAAATTATTGTATTAAATATACGGAAAGGGTTTTTTTTCCTGCCGAACAAATAAACTCGAAACGCTTCAAATGAATGCCTATCGTAAAAATAAATGATTTTCATTTTAGGGGAAGTGAAACTTTCAGTTAAGTTGTGATAACGCAAGTTTCGTTGAGTTTTCTTTAATTTGCGAAATAATACTAAGCAAATTTCAGATTTTTCGTCAAAAAACTTCGCATACATGAATAAAGGTGATGTTCATGGAATAGACACAAGAAATTATTGCGTGGTTTTGATGAGGAAAGGAAGGATTCAACATTAACACAGAAATTATTACAAGAGGAGCTATTTAGCGCATT
Source organism: Stratiomys singularior (assembly GCA_954870665.1). Lineage (NCBI taxonomy): Eukaryota > Metazoa > Arthropoda > Insecta > Diptera > Stratiomyidae > Stratiomys > Stratiomys singularior. Next base: position 107,683,737 of record OX940879.1, on the reverse strand, counting down.
ATTAACACCAATAAAGACGCCGCCTCCATTAGACATAGCTGTGGCCACAGAATTACGGTCATACCAGTAAATAATGTGATCAGGACAACACATTGGCAAGTTCTATACAGTCAAGTGCCACATTCATACTACCAAAACTCTTGTTAATAAACTCTCTCACTTCTTCCACTGCAGTGGCATAGTCGAAGCGAAAAACTAAAATCTACAGTGGAGACAGAACGACGCGTAAATTTGGTAATTTCCTAATTTCATCTTTCATTACAATATCAACAACCTCGAGGTGTTGTCAGCACGGGGTTTCAGACCTTAGTATCTAGAGGATCAAAAGTCTATGACTCGTAACTAGCAGCTCATCTTGGTAATCCATTTTTGGGCATCTTGGTTGGTCAAAAAACTTGAAAAATTACCTATGAAAATTAGAAACATAGTTTGATAACTACACGTAACCTTAGAAAGGATCACGTGCTAGTTCAAAAATTATCGGCCATTTAGCTACCAAGTCTATCAAAAATTCTAACAAATTTTCGAGGATAACTAACCATTGTGGAGACTGGTCAACAATGTCAGAATACAGAGTACGCAATGAGTTTATATGTTTTCACGCAATAAACTCCTTTTTGGGACGACACAATAATAAACCAATTATATATTTATGTACTTTTATCGCGGCTTATAGCAATGAAATTCAAGTAAAAGCTCTAATCCTGACAGAAAAAATAAATAAAAATATCAAAACTAAGATACTCCATCATTCGGGATGTTTCGCTTCAGTGCAACCTTACAAGACCGTAAATTCTCTCCCTAGCCTTTGAGCGAAAATAGAGGAAAAAATTTAACATGAAATGCATCTTATTTCGAGGATTGTACTTCTTCTTTTCCTTCCTTCCGTCGACAAAGAAATTGGATTTCAGCTATTTGCTTCCAGGTCTCGCCCCTTTTCGTTTCTAGCTCCTTACTATAATGCACCATGCATACCCCACATGCAGCCACGAGAGAAATATGTTCAACGATCCGAAGAAAACATTGTGGCAGAAACTGACTCAACATTGTGATTTGTTGTTTTTTTCTCGTGGAAAATTCCTGTTTAGCTTTTTGGTTGGAAAGAAATTTTGTGCGAAATTCTTCACAATGTTGCAAACTGAAGCGATAGTGTGGCATCATATTCGTTCGTGGCATAGAAAGGATTGAACAAGAGACGTTGAAAATCACGGCGATACGTAACTGGTAAAAATATAACATATCTCTCTGTGGTATTGTGTCGGACCAATCGACAAGGATAAATGCGGCAAGATATGCAAGTGGTTGCAATAGGTGCTTTGTGGATAGACACCAGAAAAGGTAACGACGAAGAAGTTTGGATTCAAGTGGAAACAACAGAAAGCGGTGAGCAGCAATCGATCCTTGAAAGAGTCATATATCCCCAAAGGCAATTTATTGAAGCGTGTTAAAGTTCAAACAGCTCCAACTTACAATCTTCAATTGTTGCACTTTGATACGTTATAAAGTATTTCAAAACTAACAAATTTTTTGACACAATTTCGACACAAAATCGTATATTTATGAGTTCTACCTTAGTTTCTGGAATTCTAATTGAGGTAAATACTGTTGCAATTGATGAAATATTCTTGCAGGCTTTTGCAATTCATCCAAACAAGTGATGAATTTTTTACATAAGTCGAAAGTATGCACATTTCAATAAGAATCAAAGTATGAAAAAAAAATCCAAAAAGAAAGCAAAAGTGGGGCTCCTATTTGAAAAAGCAAACAAAAGGTGGCACAGCACCATACACACATTCATTTTTCATTGCACCTCAGAGACGACTTTTTGCCATCCTATTTTTTTTTTCTTCTAGGAAAAAATCCGTGTCCATGCACGCTGTGCAATATGTCATCGGGGAAAAATTGCTGTTCAGTTTAAAGTTTTCTTTATGTTTGGGCCACCATCCTAAGAAAGAATTATTACTCATAGTCCTTGGATACTCTCCCAAGTTTTTTCATCGTTTTCCAGGATCTCGTGTGCCAGCGTTGAAAATTATGACAAAAGATCTCTTGGGAAAAGTATTTTCATTTTTATTACAACGAGAGTGCACAATAGCGAACTTGCCTTACCTGACTGGCTACAGCTATCTAGGTTTCTGTTCAGAGCTAATATTTGGTATTTCACTGGGGATTTTGTGCAAGGGAGGATGTGGTCGTTGTAAGAAAAGGAAGTGTCAAACATAAAAATAAAAAGAAACGATTATACAAGTACGCGAAATTGAGGTGGTTATGAGTTTTCATTTGAGTTTTTATGTTTTCAGCAAAGTATTTTTCGGGTTTTCTTTTTTCGTTTATATTCACGGGTTCGTCGTATTCTTGTGTGAAAAGTTTAGGAATTTGAATAATTTGCAGATAACTGTTAGCTTGTAAAAGTTTTCGAAAGCAAAAAGTATTTTCTGAAAGTATCACTTTAGAGAATTGTTATTAGATCTCACTTGAAAGCATCTCGATAAAAAAGCGAGTATTATTTAGCTAATATGATAGTCCTACTGGGAAAAATGAAACGAATAAATGAGAAGCATAAATTAAATTATAAATTAAAATTGCTATAGTTAGCAAAGTTTTCTCAATTCCAAGCAGTGAAATCGACTGGAATGGTTAAAATATATCGTGTATGATAGTTTTTGGAATTTAAATCGGGCAATTTAGCTAGCATTTATTAAGTAATAATATTTGTTTTGTGCTTTCCGCTAATCCTTTTTTTTTTTAAATTAACGAAGCTTAGGATTTCGAAGCTCAACTCTGCACAGACTTTTCGAACTATACCCAACCAGTCAGTACTGGTTTAGCTGGAAATAGTACTTTCAAGATAAATTGTAATTGCAGAAGATAAAATATTTCAAAACATTTAAAGATTTATAGAGTTTTAAGTAATTTAAAGACATAACAGAATTTTTCGAGTATTACCCTCAAAAAATCGTAAGGGGTTAGTTAACTTTGCCAAAAAATCCCCACACATCTCAAACTGCTCCGATTTCCTTAAAGCTGGTGTCAAAATAAAGCTCTCGATCTGCACAATCCAGTGCAACTATAACGGTACAATTTTGCGCCCTCTCACGACCTTGATGGCAAGAGAAACGATGCATACCTAACTACCAGTAAATTGTGATTTGTGGATGAATGTGCGTCTTGTGGAAGCGTCCTATCGGTTATTCTTGGTATGCGAATAATGTACAAGCACCATCCGATGGAAAAATGCCAAAAGAAAATTTTTCTTGCCAAACAAATCATCAAAAATCTCAAACTCCTCCGATTTCCTCAATGCATGTGTCAAAATAAAGCTCTGAATATGTCTTGATAACAACTCAGTTCTAAACACCCAATTACTTCTGTCATACCTTTGGTCAACTTTTTAATGGTTGATTTAGAACGATTTACAACGCTATTTTGGCGAGAAGAAAAGGAGAAAAGCATATTTTAATCAATAGAAGCGATGTCACATTTCTTTTTCGTTTTACCACTTATAAATACTTGAGTCATATTAAACATTTTTATTCCTTACTGGCATATTCTCTGCTTCACCCTTTCCATTTAATGCGACTTAATTTATGCAACGAATTCAAATTAATGAATTTATATTATCCACCCCTAATGAAATTGGCTTAATAATTTCATTGTCTCTGCACTCTAAAGACGTCACTTCTCAAAAAAGGACATATGTATACAACCTAAACAAAGTTTACTTATTTTATTTGTGTCAGGCACAAGTAGATAAAGTGTAAACTTTCTCATTTTCTTCTCAATAAATTTCAAAGAAAAGGCGCAGAGAAAAAACTCGACCCAAGTAAAAATCAACACAATCTTGTCCTTTTTTATATTCATTTCAGATGATTTTAATCAGCTCCTAACACGATGCTCTCACCGTTCACGACTGTACGAAATAAGAAGGAAGAAAGAAAGGAAAAGAATACCAATTCAACGTCACAGAATCTACTTAGAAAACGTAAGAAATTTGTTTTCGATTCACGTACCATATTTCGTTCTTGAACGCAAGACGTAAAGGCAAAAATTATCAGCCTCAGGAATCTAGTTAAGAGCCAGTAGTATAGCACCAAAGACGCATAGAGTCAAAGCGACAAGCAGCAGCCAGTCATCCCTTAACTTTTTCGTTTCTTGCAAGTGAAATCAGATATGCCGGATAATTTACACTCCGCAAACTTATTCACTTGGCAAGCAGTTAGAGTGAGCGGCAAGGCACTGAATGCTGAACAGGATGCTAGAGGGACATCCTACCATGACCAAAGAGGACTTCAGTTCATGGGTGAGAGGAGACGGGAAATAAGTTAAGCTAAGTAGAAATCAAAAGAAAGCCTTCAAGCTATGTGTCGACTCCGACTCCATTTACCTGATAAAAATGAGCGACAAAAAAGAAATAATGCGGATAAGCAAAGCAATAGCAACAATACGCAGAAATAAACGAGTGTTGCAGAGAAAAAGGAGCGAAAAAATATTAACTGAACCAGCTGAAAAGGATGAAATCGTAAGGTAATTTGATTCAATTCATTGATATCATTCCGGGAATCAGCATTTGATTGGAAAAGGAGGCGGGATTTGGTGCGGCAAGGATGATCTTTCGCCAACTGACTCGGCCAATTTGGTAATGCTGTTGGCGCGCTTGGGTATATTTTATCTCGCTAAAAATAAATCTCTCACAGCTACCTTGACACAGGTTGATACTGCTATCCGTGGTTCCAATGCTTAATCTTCAGTTGCTTCTACCTAAGAACTTTCGAACTGTATAAAGATTGCATTATTGAAGATTAGAAATGAGTTCGCTAACAGCTCGGAAGTCATTCCAAACTGAATTGAAGGGGATGGGGTTGGCTGTAAGGTATTTTTCGAAGAGATATTTTTTTGATTTTTTTTAAGGGGAAGGAAGAGTTTGGAGGGTCGAAAACTTCTTTTCGCTTATTTTGTAAATAGAAATGTACATTAAATAACGAAGGCAGTTTATGTGTTTTAAAAGCATTATCTGCCTCATTTTGAAATGACAATGTCACCTTATCGAGGATAAACTCATTAATTATGTTTGTAATATGACTTCAAAATTATGAAGATGAATTTGATGTCGCCATCAGTTTCTTTGCATTCTACATTAGTTTAAAAGGCACAAGTATAAAACATCCTCACTAACGTTCTCAGCAGAAAATGGTTGAAATTGGGACACAACGTTCCTGTCAACGAGAGCACGCTTAGTTTCCAGATGATAAATCATAATTGATGGTTTTAAGGATAATTAAATTTAAGTTAAATGTTACTGCTCAGTGGGGCCAATAGAATCCGAAGCTTCCTCTTGAAACAGTAGAAAATACTCCCCTGAATCCTCAAGTAAAGATGTTCTTTGGTTCATTAGAGACTATGAATTGCTAAACACACTTTGTTCAAGTGGTTTTCGAGCTTTTATGCTTAGAATTTTTGTAAAAAAAGTTTCAATCTTACGTGGAAGTTAGCTATTTCAAGAAGATTATTCCTTATCATATATGTATATCATAGCAAGACTATTCATGAACAGTGGGTAATGATTATGTGAGAGGTGAAAGTTTTATCTTCAACACTCCTTTACTCAATCATGATAATAAAGATAAATAAAGTCTTCTTCTATCGAAATTACATAGTTGAATTTGAATTGAGTAGCATGGCATACCAAACAAAAACTGTGAAAAAATCAGCAAGGATTAATTAGGCCAACAACAGAATCATTTTGCAAGAAGGGCGTAGAGACAAACAATATTTCTAAATGAAATCCTATAGTGTGTTTTGATGCAATTGCAGCTTGCAATATTTTACAAGCACGTCTCAAAAATTTTGGACAGAGGGCATAATGAGGCTTGCTGTGAGACGGAGAAGAATCAAGAACAGAGCGGTTAGCTTATATAATATAATATAAACATAAGCTCAAACATTTAAAATCATCTCATTTCAATTCATTTCCTATCTTATGGAGATCCCATAAGACGATCTCATTAATAACAAACCCTAATAATATACAGCTCTTCGACATAGATTCTACCTTCTTTGTACTAAATCCATATTGAATCCATATAAAATTTTGCCTTCAAATAACAAAATAAGTCAAATTAAGTGATCTAGAAAACGAACACCACAATTATTCCAAAAAAATTCAACTCTTACCCTACTGTAACACAATCTCAACCATAATGGTATCTCCTTGAGTCATAAATCGGAAATCATATAAAGTCATAAAGGATATAAATGATTACCGAACTCGAATCTACTCTTTTTCTTTATAAATGCCTGCATTTATCCGGCGCCCTCTCAACATAACATATGGAAAAGTTTAATTATCTTCACCTTAGATTTCGGGTCAAACTCCAAACGTTCTATCTTCACGTGAAAACTATACAAAGCTTTCCTTCACTGTTCAAATGATAAATTACTTGCAATAATGCTACGGTTTTCATCTTGGCAAACCGTTTTACCCTCATATCTGTCTATGGTCGTTTGCTTCGGTCCCGAACTTGCTGACGGGATAGTCTATCACCTTAGATTTACCATTGCTAAGATGCTTTCTGCTGATGATGGTGATTTCCCACTCTCCTGCACTTTCAGAAAATTTCCTCTCATTATTATACACAATGAGTAGAAAGTGAGAGATATCTCTTCTAATATGTAATCGTATCTACTAGTGCTCCATCGATGAGCATCCTGACTTAGTTAGTCCTCGAAGTTAAGGCTTTCTTGGATTAAAAGTTTTGTGTTAGCATTGTTTCAGTTTGTGTGTGTAGAGTGGAGTTCTGATTAGGTTAAAAGATTTTTGTTGGTTTCCATTAAGATGAATAAGATATCATTTTCTGAAAATGTGAAATTAGAAAGAACTTTTAATTTTGCCCAATCAGAGCGGTGCTATCGTATTTTTATTTCTTCGTATTTATGTTCATGTATAAACTTGATATACGAAATTGCAATTCTGCAAAATATTTTGAATATATGCATCATAACTCCAAACTTCCTATTAAAACCGATTGAGGTCGTAAAAACTAAAACCTTTATTTTCTTACACTACTACGTATTGAAAACTGCCGAGGAATGAATCACAAACGGTTACACTTTTTGTTGGTTTCGCACAAAGTAAAAAAAATCTCCTCTCTGTTTCCACAATTATCGTATGCTACATCTAACCTTTGTTCTTTTCCAATCGATAATGATAATACCCTGAACTTGGAACGCAAAATTTCAGTAAGCAACGTGCGTTGAATATCAAATCAATTTCATTTTAGTACGTTCGGGCACTTCACAACACTTTTTAGTATTCTTTAGGGACATTGAAAATGTGAAAGTCAGATCAACAACCACAATAAAAAAAATAAGTACACGATAATCATACAAAACGGCAGCAAAGAAATTGTTCCTTTCGCGAAAAATTTTTCCAATAGTTCTACAAGAATTTTTAGAAAAATATGAAAAGATATCAAATTAACTTGAAATTAATGTAGCTTTCATTTGCAATCTGACTTTTTAATGAGCATGTCTTTTTCAGATAAAACAAGGCATAAAAACTTCCTTCAACGATTACAACATGCACAATTTTGATTTGTTTTTTAATACTAGGTTTGGATGTGTTTCTCGCTTGGTTGCTACATGAAACTCGAACTAAGAACTCTTCACTATGAAACACTTACAAGAGATGTTAATCTGAGGAAATTTATTTCGCAACAATCTCATTTAATCGTTTCCAGGGTCCACTGTTGTACAATCATATTGTCTTTGACAATATGATTAGACCATAGTCTTTGGTTTTCTACCTCTAATTGCCTCCTTTTCTTCACATTCTCAAGGAGTATCCGAATTCTGAGAGCACTTTTGCCACAGTTGGCCACCCTTTTGCCAATTTTGGTGCATCTGCTTTCATTCCCACTTCAGAAATTTTTTCATGAGCAGCTGGAAGGGCAATGAGCAATGTAACGGATAATCCACATACTCAGCACAACAGCTACTTGCATCTAACCACGTAACCTCACAGCTTCGTGCACTAACTACGAATGAATTAGCAAAGACAGGTTCAGCTGGTCGAAATTCAGCAATAGCAGATTTGATCAAGGTGCTATGACCAATATTCAACAGCAACATTGATGAACTTGGCGGGAAGAAAATATACTATGTATCATCCATGTCTTTCGGTTTCATCCTGAAATATAAGGACTGAAAAAAATAACATGGAGGAATAGAAAATCTGTACTGTACCCCATGCCTTATTTTTTCGGGCTTACATACCAAACGACTGGGAGCAAAACGGTTTACGCGTGAGTCAAAGTGTCAAACACTCTTTTTCAGTCATATGCGGGCGGTAAAAAGCCAACGCAAAACTATGCTATATCCAACACTGGATAACAAGAATAATGTTAATGCCCCCAATTTTCAGGAAACTGTCATTTGAATAATGTATACACCGTCTTTGAATACACCATTTCCATTGAATCAATTTCAAAGTAAACCAAGATTTTGTGACTTTTTATAAAAATAAATAACTGAACATCCCATTGATTCTCATTAGAATCCTGTTCAATTAGAGAAAGAAAATATTTCAATAAAGATGGAAAAACAATTGCACATTCCAATAAACTCAAATATTTATTCACAGAAAAACCTTGAAGCCATTTTCAAATGTAATATGCAAATGCCAATCCTTGCCGAAGTAATAATAATAAGGAATGAAGCATAGAAAATATCCTACAAAATACTACTACAGAATACCGAAAATCAAATATAATTCATAATAAATATTTCAACAATGCATACACGTTTTCAGCAAGACTGACGGAAAATCAAATCGAAGTTGAAAAGTATTTCCCGGAGCTAAGACATAACAGAAATATACATTCGTGGATACTGAAATGCAAGGAATGAAATGAGCTGAACTCGTGAACGCTGAACGAGCTGAAATCTTCCTCCTGATGACCCACACTCTGTCACTGCGAAAAAGACGACTTACACGTCCGCCGACTATGAAAACTTTCTATCTAACTATATGATTTTTCAAATAATATTCGTGAAAGTGGAAAATAGCATAATGCATACATTGAATTTCCGAGTAAAGCAGCAACAACAGCAGTATCAGGACCAAAGCATAGTCAGCGCAAGGCAAACGAAAGAGCTAAGAGGAGACGAAGAGACGAAACTGAGTACATCCAGTCAACATTTTAGTTTTTCAGCTGGCATAAATTATTCAAATAGCATCCGTTTGACCATCATAATTGAATCCTGACGAATAGTTGGCCGTATATAGTGCGAGAACCGGCAGTGAAGACGGGGTTAAATGCGGGAAAGGGAGTTGTCTGCGCGGTCAATATCTGTGGATTTTTAATGCTGTTGCAATATGCCTTGTACCGAATGCCAGAATAGTGTGGCATGGTGGGAATATTTCTCGCTCAGCAAAATTGAATTTCAAATATGATTAATTTTGGATTTCGTCACTCCTATAAGGAATAACTGCACGCTGAATGTAAATTGTGGAGTGGACTGGAATTAGATTGACATATAGCACTTTGGGTGGCGCTTTGACTCAATAATTCACGATAAAGCACTCTATTCGTTGATTATTTGAATGCACCTCAAATATTAATCGGTGGTTTGAAAATAGAAGCTTCTCTCAGTCAAGTGAGAAATTCAGCGCTCATTCCTATTCTTAAATAATCATAAGCTTGTTTGTTTCTATCCAACCCTTCTATGGTTCAAAACAGTTTCACACCTCACTGCAACAGCTAACTTCGTTACCGATCGAACCCCAACTAAATAGAACAGGATGATGAGCAACCACCGGTTTTTGAAATTTCCATTAGAGTGATCCAGCTGGAAAATAATTTTTTTTATTTTCTTGCAAATTCAATCAGAAAGGGACTCGCATATAACGGCATAACGAGAATCGCCTTCGAGCTCACCACAAAAATAGGGTCAGAAGCGAAAAACTACGAAACACAACGCCATTCTGTCTTTTTATTTTTCCATTCAAGAACAGTTACGAGTTGACCCTTAAATTACGATGCATTCAAGGATACTTTATAAGGACTTCCATTCAAAAACAAGTAGGAAAACGTTGAGTTTTGTTCCCTATTTCCGATTCTTTCAGATCGACAATCGACGCATGTATGGCCAAACATATTCCAAAGTGGAAGCCTTAACTATCGCATCTCAATTTTTCTGGTTGCTGTTGCCTGGCGCCTATTATCCTCAAGATTCTCGCAAATATTGTTCGTCATCACTTCACTTAAAATTCAAGTGGCACAGATTCTATCATTCCAGTTCGCTCTCTTGAATTGTCATGAGTTTCAAGGATTTGGTTTGTTTGATGCTGATGAGCAAGATGTGAATGCGGATGATGATGATGATGAGAAGGACGATGACCGAAGAAAATGCGAAGAAGTGGCATTATAATTGGATTCTTACAAATCAGATTGTTTCTGGTGGTAAGTTCAATAGATTTTCCTTTTTTGGTTGAGAGGTTTTGATGTTTCGTTTGAAGAGACAACCTTTTGTTAGGAATCGTTTGGTTATGATTCGACAGTGAATGGAAGTAGATGGGGATGAAATTTTGGGGAGAGTTCATTACTAGTTGGTTGAAAGAATGATTTATTCCCATTTTCGAATTATTTCCGGAATACATAATTTCGGTTGGAGTATGTTTAGAATTTCAATTAGGACACAATTTCTTTCAGATGCTTTTGCTTGAATTATTTTTCGGAAATTCGTAAAAAAAATAACGGGGACAATAAAATGCCGGGCTTAGTTTCAGGCTGATTGTACCTGGAATGGTTCTATTTTTCTTTCGATATTCCTTTAGTTTCATTCTTTTGATTTTCGAAAAACCATTTTGTAACTCTGATTCTGCTTGGCAACAATTAATAGCTGAAAACCCCGATAGAATAACGACCCTGAGGAAGAAACCCCATCATTGAAATTTGACCCTCTTTCCAATCACAAATCATAAAAAATCAAACAGAAAACAAAAATTAGAAAAGAGAAAGTTCAAACCCATTAATTTGTTCGGTGGTTTTACATCATACATAGTTTGATAAACGATGCTCTTTAACGACAGACAGCAACTTTCAAGTCACGTTCAAAATTTTGAAAAATTATTTCACGATTCTTGCATAGTTCCTGTTCGAATTCCGACAATGTCACTGTTAATATTATTCTTAAGCTCGTTCAATGTCTTTGGTCCGAGGAGCATAATCCTTTGGCTTTAAAGTTACCACAAAGGCAAATTGCATGCCTGCATAAAAAAAAATCCTTCGAGAAATATCCTTGTTCACTGTGGCAGTGACTATATTAGTGATAAAACTGGTACAGCTGACCACTCTCTGGACCCTGCATTACGGGTATGCTCAATAATTTCTTTTTTGAAAAAAAATAATGTAAAATTTTTGAGACGTGCTTGTAAAATATTGCAAGCTGCAATTGCATCAAAACACACTATAGGATTTCATTTAGAAATATTGTTTGTCTCTACGCCCTTCTTGCAAAATGATTCTGTTGTTGGCCTAATTAATCCTTGCTGATTTTTTCACAGTTTTTTTCAGATTTTTTCAGTTTTTCCTTCGAGAAATATCCTTGTTCACTGTGGCAGTGACTATATTAGTGATAAAACTGGTACAGCTGACCACTCTCTGGACCCTGCATTACGGGTATGCTCAATAATTTCTTTTTTGAAAAAAAAGAAATTATTGAGCATACCCGTTGAAGAAAAAACTGCTGGATAGGTTTATTTGGTCAGGATACCACTTGATTACAATTGCCAACATCTATGCCACTGGTAGAATGCGAGAACAATTCTAAGCAAAATATTACTATGTCTAATGGTTGATTTTCTCCTCAAATACAATTCATTCGCAATGTTGCGAATGAATTTGTCCACCCGAATAAAATCTCAATAATTTAAATTTAAAACAATTATAAAATGAAGTCTTCATCCTGGAAATGCATTCAATTGATGCAAACAACTTTAAAAATAATCAAATACCGCTAAAGTAAAACATTACTAATTGCAATCACAATGAAGATAAATAAGTTAACCACTAGCAACTCCCACAATATCAAATCACCCTTACCCTCTAAATAACCGAGTTCAGAACGTCATCTATAGCTAACATCCTTTAACTGCCTGCACCATTGCTGTGCTAGACCCAGTCGTTCGTCAAGTTTCTCCCTGACGTTCCTAGTTGTGCAATTATCGTCGTGACACCCAAAGCTTTTTACTGTAATCCAATTGTATGTATTATCCTTCCTGAAAGTTAAACGGTCCAGTTGCTTGGATGGACTATAAATCACTGCACCTTTTTCCACCCATTCATTTACCAAGTTCTTTGTCAAGAGGCGGTTGGTCTGGTCCCTTCTTGTGATTGTTAAAGGGAAATTCTTAGCTTTGGATATTGGTTGTCGTTATCAATGTAGGGTTATTCCAATTCAATGCATCATGCATTCTTTTGCAATGTAGTTATATCCCTTTTGTTTGTACATGAAAGCCAGAGAAACTGCAAGTTGAAATTGAATTATGCCGTAAATGAAGGATTCTCATAGAGGGAAAATCTTTAAAATTCCTTCACATTTCATGGTGGTTGTTATATGCTTCTGTTGATGGTAACCGCACGTGTACCCTCTTTTGCAAGTTATTTCCTACGCTTGTTTCGGACACCATCTATAATGGTTGCAAATCTTGGAAAAGCGTATCCCATATTGAAGCTAAAGCATGCATGCGCCTCCCTTGTTCCAAGTCAACCTATAACCTTCCCATCTGCACCTTCGTCAATTGGTTTTTGGAGAAAGTTTTCTTTCATTTTCTGCCTCTGATAAAATTCGGTCACTAGGGATATTAGAAACGTAATGGTATCTGCCTATCTGAAAACAGGACAGGGACCCTCGTCCTTTTTCGACGCTCTCTGTCTACCCAACAACCGGACTGGGTGTCGGTTATATCGTTAGAAAGAAGGTTCATCGTTGTTATTTTGATTTTTATCTTTTGTTTTCCATGTATAAAAATCAGAAATCCTTGAACGAATGAGACTGACACACATATACATACACCCCCCGGGTGTGCTTCGGCCTTCATCATCAGAGAAATTCCGTTACACGCTTGAAATGCTCAAGAGGACCATGTTGGCCGTGGTGTATGGCGGATGAAACACTTGAGCCCTCAAGAAGTTTTTCATTTCCGAAAAGCATAGCTTTTGTAGTTAATTTTTCTGAAGCTGAATGGCAGAGGGAGAGAGAGAGAGAGAGAACAATCTTAAGCAGCGTTTACATTAATACTAGTGATGTAAGCTGTGAATCCAAGTTTTGAGCAGTGTCAATTTATTTTACCTTCAACCTCGGTTTGATAAATGAATATTGTAAAAGGAACATTGAAGATGGAATGTTTTTCATTTCAGTAGAACAATGTCTTATGCCATTGCCAAAAATAATACGTTCGTGAGCGCTCAGCTTAAAACCGCTCCAATTCCCCCTAAGGCAAACACTACAATGCACACATCTTCAGCTTGAAGATACGCGATATTAGGAACGAATGTCCTTCTTCGTACTAAACGATGGAGGTGGATTTCAGTTTAACTCAAGACGCTCCTTGCAGTTACTGTAAGAATGTCATTACAATCTCCACCACCGCCACCAACGCTCACATCAAGGGCACTAAAGTTATTTATTACTCAGGGGGATGGAATTTATTGATATATCAGACAGATTGGTAGCAGCTGTTGTCCCTTGATAAGATACTCCTTCTGGCTAAAATTCGATTAGAAAATGGATTTGCATGAGTGCTTTCTTCTTTCGTCTTGTCCGTTTGCTTGTTGACGCGCTTACGTTTTCCCTCTCATTACAGACTTGAACTTTTTTGTACACGTTAATCCCTGAAGATTATGTGCGGGCAACAACGAATTCGACGCAGATGATGTGATGAGAATGCTATTGATAGGATCATTTAGTATTCCTTTATACTCATTCAATAAAGATTAAAGTGACACAAAAAACAAAGGACTGAATTTCCGAGATTGCTAAGTGGATTTGAAGACATTTAAATTTTTATTTGTCTGTCATATTTATAATTTAAATGAAAGGACAAATTGGAGTCATTCTACTCGATCAAGACATATCAATATTGACAGGATATATTTTGAGCTAAGTTTTGTTGGTATGATGACCCTCGAGCGGTGTCACTAGATTAAAAGTTTTTTCGTCATCAAAGTCTTGCCGCTGGTGGTTGAGCCATAGGAGAAAGGATCAATTGCTTGTTGAATAGGTTTGCGGCTTTTATTAAGGACACTGAAAAAATTCTTATGCAGCCAATTTTCAGTCTAAGCAGAGAGCTATATCTTCCCAGTCCCCTTAGATCATATTTAATCCTCTATAGTATAATAATATAACTACGATAGAGAGGATTAGGGATCGTATTTTATCTTTTATACAATAATCTAAAGGATTAAATATGATCCCTAGTTCTCTCTACCATATTTAATCCCTTAAAACTGCGTGAACAATAGGATTCAAAAGTAGAAAACGTGGTTTATACAATAACATCAAACTTAACTTGTCCTACATTACATAGGTATTTAGGCCATACGTAACTTATATACCTAAAAATCACCACCTGAGCCTATATATATATGTACGGTCAGATGTAGACTGTCAAGGGGCGGAAACTTTCATGTCATACATGGCGAAACATGGATCATGGATCATACATGGATCATAGATGGATACGTGGATCTTTTCTGAAAAGAATTAATAATATCGTCAGGTTATTGCTTCGTTTTCCTCCCGAATTATCGTATAGCGCACCTAAGAAAATTTACAGAGAAATTTCACAGTCCACATTGGAACTTAGGCATAAAACAACTCAATCGCTCTGAGACCGAGGAGCTCGTCTGAAACGCAAATTCGTCATGCAACTAAACACCCGTAAAGAAGTGAAAGAAACTACAACCTCGTTCATCTACTACAGGAGAAAAGCTAACCTAATAATTTCCAGTCAGTGGACCAATTACATTGGTTTGATGCTACCAGTTTTTCAAAAACTCAGTGATGTCATGATTTTTTCATATTCCCAGAAAATTCCACACATCGTTTGGATTTACAAAACTGCCTGTTGTAAGACAAGAAAAAAACACCTACAAACAAGAAAGAAAACCCTCTCAGGAAGGAAAATCCTCAACTAGTAATTTTGAAGAGAATCCATGCATTTACCTTTACTGCATTTATTGCGTGGCGAAACCTGACGTTATTCTTTTATCGTTGACGAAAGAAGAAAAAAGCTCCAAGAAACGATGAAATACTCATAAGCAGTGCTAAAATCATCATGCGAAAAATATTTGGAATGTCCTTTTTGCTGTCATGTTCAATCCTCAAATAAAGCGCATTGTAGGTGTATATCATACGGTGGTGGAGCATTTGATTAGTACCTATAGCAAATATGTGCGATAGCAGAAACATTTTTGATAGAACACATCAAATTTTCAACAACACAACAATTCTTCTTGTTGACGCTTTCTTTTTCGCTTTATTTCGTATTCTGTCTTCGTTTTAGACCGTTTCAATATGAATTTCTTCTGAACTTATTTCGATATTAGGATATAGTGTGCCCCAAAAAAGCTGTACAACTCAGAAAGAGTAGAGTGTAGAACTAATGAACTAAGCATGTTTCCAATATGACATTTTTTACAGCAGTAAGGTAGAGCTTCGCAATTAAATTTCGGAATAATTGAGTTTGACCAAACGATTAATATAAATGATGTATAAACGACGATATAAACAATTAATTTTATATTAAATGACGTTTTTTAGCTTCTGAACAGCACCTTGAAAGATGAAAACGTATAGGGTTTCGGTACCTTATTGTGACTTGCGATGAGGAATGGGTTCATCATCGTAGCTCTGAGCGCAGAAAATCATGATAATGGCCCGGCCATGCTTCAACGATGACGCATCAACAGAATATTCCCGGCTCGTGCTCTGTATTTTTTGGGATCAGTTTGGCGCAGTATACTATGAGCTGCCAAAAACCGTCTTGAGCAATCACAGGCATCGGTGATCTTGAACGCTGGACACGTATTGCACTCAATTAGATGCGTCCTAGTCTAGACTTAATGACAAATCTCCACTATGCTACGAGAGACAAGATTAAGAAATTTTCCAGCATGATAATATTCAAGCTTATGTCGCAAAAGTGATCAAAACATGCGTTAAAACATTATAACGAGAATTTGTAGTGTTAAGATGTAACTCCCTGCTACTACCATTTATTCCTATCAATGGTATATGGCCTTACTATCCAGCACTTCAAATTGAAAAGCGAAGGTCCAATGATTGCGAACATTGAACAGTTTTCAGCTGCTTTTTATTTTCAACAAAGTCTCTCTCCACAGTTAGCACTTATCAACCTTTTGCCGAACTTCCATTCGAAATGAGTACAATTCCTCTAAATCTAAGTTAGTAATAAATATTCTGGTAAGGATCTTTTACGTCAAAATTAATTCCTACTAACCTATTGATGACAAATAAAAAGCTTATTTATTAGCATAATCACAAGCGAGATACATTGATTTTTTCCTTCTCTTTTCCAAATTAAATTGTAGAGAATGCAATTGCTATTCAAGTGGTGAAACAAGTGATTATTAATTTGAAGAAAAATTTAATCGATTGACATCAATTAATTCAAAGTAAAATCCTAGATCATAATGTTTAAAAGCATTGCATTTAACCACTTTACACTTTCCTCTACTATTATAAATATGTCATATGAATAAGTAACATTTGTGGTACAAACAGATTTAATTATGTAGATGCAATGAATATCAAATTCAGAACTCTCACTGTGAGTATTAGCTTAGTCCTGTAAAATTTTTACAAACAATAAAGAACTTATTAAATAATAATAACCACTTTACACGATTAGAATGGTATAAGAGCCAATCTAATATACGACCAATACAAGCTTTAATTTTCTACTTATTTACAATACCAAAAAAACACCTCCTGGAAAAACTAAAACAAAAACTTCCTTACTCATACATCCAGAATGCTCGGACTACAAGCCCCTAAGCTACTCAGCAAAGAAAACCGTATGACAAAATTGATTGTCTTAAATGAAAGGACGCTTACTTTTTCATAGAACAAACTGTTTTGGTTTTTCTCTCTTCTCTTTTTTACCTTTCGTTTCAGACAACAAATTTTTTCATCGAAAAGATTTTTCCTTGATCTATAAAAACATGCCGAAATATGAAAAATCAGCACGAAATTTCATACAATATTTCATATCGTAAAACATAAGCAAGCACGATAAAGGACTAGAAGGAATGCTTTGCGAGTCAACAAAAAAAAAATAAGAATTGTGATTATCCTAGAGGATTTCACCAACAACATATGAACATCTTGTGAGTAGACTTGGGGCGCTGATGGTCTTATTGTCGCCTATTTGGAGTCAAGTCACGCAAAAATATATGATTTCGATAATCCATAAGCTGTCTCAATGGTTTTTTAGAAAAACCCATCGCTACTACTACACTGTACTATACGACCAGCAAATTCCAACATCTCTGCCTCTACTACGCCTACTCTCAACGAAAGGGAAACGATGCGGATGCTACTGGAGCAGGATGGAATGGAAACCCTCTAGTGTTTTTGCTTGCCAATGCGTTCCATTGCATTGTAGAAATGGAGAGCTTACCAATATCGTAGACAATAATGACTATCATATCAGTCATACGTTTTTGAAAGGAAGGAAGACGAAGAAAGGAGCGGAATAACAATTCACATCCGCAAAGGGTATTGGCTCTGAATTTGACGGGGGTTTATGTCAATGGGATACCATTTGCTGTATATATATAAGTACCCACTTGAGCAAAAGAGGAATCCCAGATTTATGGCCACTTAAAGTTTTCATCCAAAAGCTTTACATTCCAAATAAATCCAGTTTGAGTTATTGCGTCCCTTATATTATATTTGGGGTGATTTTCACCAGGGGAAACACCTTGAGCTTTGGATATTCTCGCAGGGTAAGCAACTGTTATAACATCCTTCAAAAAATGTGTTTATAACTTGCAACGAAATGCTTTTTTCATACCTTTAAGGGTGTTTAATTGCATGGTGCATTGACCTTTGTACGCCCATTGAATTCAACCTTAATTCATTAGTACAGCTGATTTGGGAACCTGAAATGACCTATTCTTATACTGGTCTCCCCCTTTTTGTTCAGGCTCGCAAGTAACGGAAGTACAATCGCTGGGGTTGTTTCATTTTTAACAGTAAAATACTTTTATAGGAAAATGAGTTATCGTGAAACATGAAAATTATGAGTCACCACGTAAGACGTGTAAGATGTCCCTTCGTACATAAAACTGCCCTGTCACGTTTCCAACTTGGTTAAACAATATTTTATCAGTTGATTGGATTTTTTATTTACCTTAATCAGCGCCTATCAATACTTTTTATCTATCATTAATTCTAAGCAGCAATCCATCCGCCCCTCATTGGTACCTCTCTAAACTCCTAAATTCTCTCTATTTACTCTACCAAGTCGCATCGAATCCCTCTTTACGTCTTTCGTTACTCTTTCGCTATTTTTTCGGCAAAATCCAATATGCTACCGATAACAAAGATTCGTTTTATTTAAACATTCTCATTAAAATTCACCCTTATGCTTTCTCATGCTCCTCGCGGAACACGGTCGATCTCATTCAGGTGTAACCTAGAGGGTGAAGTTGAAAGACTGAATCGGTAATACCTTGAATAGAGTGAATTTCCTCGAAGCGATAGCTTGAAGCAATACCGCGTCGGCGAACACTGGCAATGGGTTGTTAGGACGAATGTAAGTTGAAATGTAATGAAAAACGAGCACTTGATATGCAAACACCTGGAATAACAATGCATTTCCCTGGTACTACGAATCGAAATACATTTAAGACTCTCTCACATTTGCAGCGAAAGGGTTCAGAGTAGGAGCAACATTAGGCGCATTGCTATGCAAGTAGATGAACACCGGAAATCAGCATTCCATGAACGAAAGAAAGGGACGAGTGCACGAGAGATGTAATGGGATCAGGATGACATAGAAAGCGTTTATTTACTTTGAAGTCTTGCACTCTACGGAACCAGTATTGCGTGGTCGTTGTTGCAGAGTGGAGAGAGTTTATGCAGTTTATGTTGTCAGAATCGTCCCAAACAAAAACATTTCGAATGTGATAATAAATGGAATTGTTTAACGAAGCAAATGATCTTGCAACTAATTAGGCCAATAGAATGAAGGCGTTTTGAAAATAACCAAGTTAGAAACTGAATCTGTTTCTCTATTTTTAAAAGAAAACATCTCAGACAACTCTTGACTTGCGTAACCATCTCATCTTCATCATTGAAGGTTAAAGTTTACTATAAACCAACGCCACACCAATGCATACCAGAGCTGCTGCGTTACAGCACAAGGAAACCAATTTCACTAAAAAGCTCATATCCTGAGGATACCCTGCGCTACTAGCAACCACAATGGTCTGTAGTCTATCGAACTTACAGCAAAATAAATTGTGAAATTCACAAAGGCTTCCATTACGGCAAGAAATTCAAAATATCAGAAGACACGCAGATACTCTAACAATTAGCTTGACTTATAACCTTAAATGTGATTTCAATACCCCAAAACAATCATGAGAATGTCCATCGACAGAAAAAAAAGGTTAGATGGAAACCAAAACTGAATACAAATAAAAGCATCAGAGTATGAAGAAATCTTCAACTGTAACATGTAAATGTAGGCCATGCACGGTAGTGCTGGTTTAGAGAAGGAAACCTTCCCCAACGAAAAGGAATTTCACCGATTTCAAGTCATTATACTGCTGGTAAAATCTCTTAAAAGAATTTTTATGAGGAATGTGAATTAATAAAACCAGCTTTCCACTCGAAATCCAGTACCTTTCCAGTAAAGCTAAAGTTTACTACTAGACAAAATTTTTGAACTCGCATAAAGCTAAAACATTCCTCTCTCATCACCCTTTCAAATCACAAATATTAGATAGGAAACTATCCACTTTCAAACTTCCTGGGATAATAATATCCAGTCTCAATCTCAGCAAAAATTTATACGCCACTCAAAATACCATTCTGCTCTACCATTTCCTTTAAAATCCCTTTTCGTCCATCATTTTTCCATCAACAATGTCAGTCAGACAGTTTTCCCTATCGATATTCTGGGTAAAGGGATAAGCTGACATGGATAACCATACAATTTGGCTGAAAACCTGAAGGTTAAGTGGTAGCTAAATTTAGAGTCATGTTTATAAATGAATTTATGAATATTTCTACTATCGAAAATTGTCCGCCAGTATCCTTTTACTTTTCACCAGCAAAATTGATGACAACCAACCGAGAGTTTCACTGCAAAATAGGGATAGAAAATGTCAATGGAAACTTGTTGTCTGTTAGGATAAGCGTCAGTGAAAGGAAGCAACCTATTTTGGTTTCGCACTTGATCCCTTTCCTCAATTCGTAGTGGTATATCCATTGATATTTTGAATATCGATTCAAATAGAACCGACTGAGCTACAGCCAAAAGTTCAATCCATAGCTAAGGATAAAACTGTGAGGATTTGTGTATCTAATGGTGTAGTCAAAAACTCAGACGGAGGATTTTCAATGCTTTGCTTGGCAATAATGGAGGATTGAAATTCATTTTCAGTAATAAAATTAAATGGAAGTTAATTTTTCAGAATGTAACTAAGGAAAGATATCAAATGGGATAGGACATAAGGAAAAGGTTATGGTCGAATCGAGCTGTTCCATTTTTGTTGAGGATGGACGAAATTTTGGATAGCATAAGATGCTAAGAAGGCTGTATTCATCAATGTACAAGATTGTATCAATTTACAAGAAAAATGTCGTTCGCTAATCGCATATGTGGAACCATCCTATATAAGCATACATTCATGTTTTGTGAGAATCATGTCTACACTTTTTGACTTTTTTTAATTTTGAAACTAACTAGTCATTTTTAAAATCGAATTTGTGATTCGCGATACGATAATTGAGACGAATTCAAACTAAAAGAATAAATAAGTGTCATGGAGGCGGGAAACATGTTTCAAATGATTTTCTCCTAGTTGAGAGTTCGTTCAACTGATACTACGATAAAAAACAAAATCGAGACTTACCTCCATTCTAACCGCTTCCTCCAAGCGAATCCATCTAACCGTCTAAAATAAATTTTCTACCACCCGTCAAACATTCCACCAAAAAAGGGACATACATTTCATCAACTGAAGCTCAGCTCTGACGCTTTGACATACGAAATTTGTATTTGAAAGTGAAATTTATTACTCTTGTACTGGAAACGTACGTACTGGTTCGCGATGACGTTATGCTGTGCCTAGAAAGCAAGCAGCATACATTCATAACACCCCCAAACTGAAGATGGAACAAAAACAAGGTTGCAACGAGTGTATAGCACGGAAGCAGGAGATTCCTCATTCTCTGTTAAAAGCAAGTTGAGTGGTTCAATCATTGAAAGCCACTAACGCTGTTCTACTCGTATAAAATATTTTTCAAACCCTTTACCTTCGGCGAATTGTTGTCATTTGGCAAAGTATACCCAGACATTTCCAAGAGACAGACGAATTTATGTTTTGTTGTCATGCATTTAAATGTTCTGTTCACGAAAGAAATATTCCTTAATTGTGACGATTGTGTTGGGTATCTTTTAGAATTGAATATAAATAGGAAAGAGTAACTGTCGAGGAATGAATTTTCAACACATTCAGAGATGGAACAGAATAACAGAACCTTAGAACGAAGTATAGTTGAATCCTTCCTGCACAAGCTTTTTCCTATTTTGAAAGTTTAAAGGGTTTTTTTATTTGAGGGCAATTTTCGAGCGATTTTTAAGATTTCTAACTCGGTTTTCCTTTTGAAATAATAAATGCCGGAAGGGTTTCAAAATTACACAAAATCAATCATCAGACATAAGTCTGTAGGTAGTAAATATTTTTCTTATTTGACAGCTTTTGACCGGAAACACCACACAGCCTGCACGATAATAGATGTATTGGGTTCTTTAGTTATTCTCGTGGATTTTCCTATCCCCAAATGCAATTTTATAAGCTAAATCCACATCAATTCAAAGTGGGATATGTAAAGGAATTTAATTTTAAGCCACAAACCATATTTTCGGCCATCGCTTAATTATTTGTGGCTATATTTAGGGCCTCTTTTGCTGAAGTAGTAATATGCCTTGTCCTTTATTCTACCAAGTCTTCACAGCTGACAAAATAATCATGAAGGTTTTCTCCGGGTATCAAGAAAGAGGCCATTGATTCATCGAATTGAAGAATTCGCCTTTAAGACTTCACTCGAAGTCAGAAACTTTTACGGCCCTGATTTCGGAAAGTATTTGGGTCCCTCTTTCAGGGTTTCTAAAGGTTTCTTCCTATTTCTATTCGTATCCGACCTCGTCCACATTTCACCCACCACAGCTTAGCGTATCGTTTTTTTTTGTATTCAAAAGCCTTGAATGACATGGTAGTTCAATAAGAACCATGATGTATGACTTCTGTTTGACGACGAATTCCAGAGTATAGTCGAGTTAATGTCAACTCATGAAATGAGGCAGAGCCCATCCGTAAAAATGTGATAGAATGAAAAAATTAATGAAATATGAACACTACGAACTAGATTTCCCCTTAGATCGTAACAATTTCTAGACTCAGAAATCATTGTCAAAACGTTTCAGCCAATCAAGCTCTACAAATCGTTGGGGATAACAACAACCTGCTATGAGCGCCGTCACCCGCGGACAGATTAAACCTCTGTTAGGGTTTCCGTCACCCTAAGACAAAAGTCACTACCAATTTGGCGTGCAAAATATACTACTTTACTTGATACTTGATACTTGATTCTAGATACTCTATGTACTTGCTACCGTTTATGGTTGAGACTCATTATGCACTTGCCAGATCTTGAACGTGAGGACTTGAAGGATCTTGAAGCCGAACGAAAACACCCACTTCAATAATCACGACTAGGATTATTTCTGTTTTTCTAAGATTTTGGTTTTCATCGTTCCTCCAATATCCCACCCGAATTAAATTAAGTTTCACACAGAGACTCTAAAACATGTTCACAGCTTCAAATGACAAAGAAGCGTCCGTTCTGCCAGTCAATATTTTTTAATATGTTACCTTTTACCTGTTCTTAAGCCACATTTCACACCATTTAATATTTTATTAAATATTTCATACGACGTACGTCACATGAAATATTTGGGGATGGAAAATATTCTTTCCCTAGCCGTTCGCATTTTATTCGCATGATTACATTCAAATGCTTCGCCATTACCTTCATTTATACTCCCATATCGAATACGTAACACCGTATCCTTATAATTCTTCTTACGATTATATCTCATACATGGAGATGATACGTTACCGAATCAAATAAATTCACCCTTGACTTGCTCCCGAACTCATTTATTTAAGATTATCCATAGTAGACAGATTGTTGAGTAGTGTAGTAATATCAAGCCAAGAGAATAACAAAAAGAAAGAAAAAATGTATAATAATAAAATATCCTTGAGTATGATCCCCCGTAGGCTTACCACGATAAAATATTAATATGTTTGTGAAGGAGCGCATTAAATAATGCGATATGAGGCTGATGATAGTGGGGAGTCAGTCGACAATAATACAAAAAAAAACATT
Source organism: Stratiomys singularior (assembly GCA_954870665.1). Classification (NCBI taxonomy): domain Eukaryota; kingdom Metazoa; phylum Arthropoda; class Insecta; order Diptera; family Stratiomyidae; genus Stratiomys; species Stratiomys singularior. The sequence continues at coordinate 107,660,022 of OX940879.1, read as the reverse complement.
TGTGATAGAATAAATGAAACATTCGCCAATTTCTTTATAAATGGGGAAGTTTCAAGCTAGCCCCTACCCCCGAAATATACATGAAAAACTACTATTAGAAGCTTAAACAAAAGCTTTGCCTTCCAGTTAGACGGCTTTGTTTTCAGACTCAAATATGTATGATTGATGAATGTTTCCGATCGACGGGGAATCTTTAAGGGTGTTTTCTAATAGTATTGTTTGTGGGTAAGTAGAGCCATGTGAAATCCAAGAACGTTTACGAAGGATGTCACAAGCTAACTGCTCCATTTAATTAACAAAATGAAACTGGAAACGTTTTTGCAGCTTCAAAATCTGAGAATGTACGAAAAACCAATGCTTTAGCATCATATACGCCATTACAAAGTTATTTATGTTGTTTTTTAATGTGAATTTCAAAAATAATACACAGAGCAAGATCCTTTCCATCATAAGGTCAAAAAAATAATCGATTGACAGCTATGAGTTACACTTACATTCCAAAGAGTCTGTAAAATCAAATACCATGTTTCGACTCTTCAGATTAGCCTTGCCACACCTGTTATGTGGCTTGTCTTTCATAGTAATCTGCGCAAGATGGTTTGGTTCCTCCACACATGGTAGTGAATGACAGGCACCATCTAATTATAGGTATCAAAAAGCCAGCGGCGTAACTATACCATCTGGCGCCCGTGGCAAATTCTTTAGATGGGGCCCTATCAGTAAAAGTCGTCACGTTGTACTTAGTTTTATTTTAATAAACCACTTAAGTACTTATGCAACACTAATAACAATTTTATTTTCAAGAGCACGGGTTTATACATTTACATTCAATTTTCCACCGGAGTTGAGTCGAATTGTGAAACAAGTACACACTAAAGAATGTTATTCCTGGGCAACGGACCCACACGAAACCATCTTTTCGCCCATGGCCCCGAACTCTCAGTTGTGTGCTATTTCAAACCCATATGGCACAAGTACCGGATTCATCAGGGTACCATGCTGATGAATTTTTATCTCGGTGTTGTTCGCTAAGCAGCAATAGATCGGCTTCCATATACCTCGTGAATTGGTCAAGCAGGTCTTGGGCGTTTGAGCTCCGATGTAATTTTATCTGTAGGACACGGGTCATTGTAAAGCTGCTTGGCTTTGGTTAGGGCTTCAATACCCGGCATTTCCCTGTCCCTGGAATATGTCTCAGGTCATCAGGTCTGGGATCAGCGTCCCCTCAGAGGAAACAGTGCGCCTCTCCTGTGCATTCTATTCTTTTATGTCCTGCGTTGCCGCATTTATAGCACAAGGAGCTCCTATCAGGCCCTTTGCAGCCTTGTCCTGTATGACCGTAGCTTAGGCATTTGAAACAACGGAGAGGAACTGCTCTTCGCCGTTTTCTGCAACCTATTTTTATTTTGCCCATGCAGAGGAGTTTTTCGGCACCGAGTTTTTCGGCACCGAGTTTAAGTCGACTATGACCACGCGCTGCACTCTATTATTTTCGGGGGTGGTCGTAATTTGATCCCAGTTAATTCGGATGACACACTTTTGAGGCACTCTTCCACCTCCGTCCTGTCCGTAACGTGAAGCTACTGTTGCCTTTTCCCCTAGAACCTTTTTGACTGCATCCCGGAATGAGTCGTTATTTGTTGTCTCAGGTCCAAATTCTACAAGGAGGCCATCAGATTTGGTTGGCCGGACGGTTTTGATGGCAGTTTGAGTGTCATCGGGTCTTAAAGCTCCCTTGATTTCCCGCAAAACGTCTGCGTAAGTTCTCCGATCTGTCGGTTTGACCAGCAGTGCATGCCTTAGGGTTTTGCGGCGTGGCTTGCTTCGTGGTTCTTGTTTCTTGTTTGGGGTATCATTTCCTTTGTCCCCAGGAAGAAGCTTATCATTTGTGACTTTTTCAAGGGGGAGCCTTCTGGGCGCTTTTTTGGTGGTCTTGGTTGACAGCACCTGGAATCCATCATTTAACGTAACCTGTCTGTTCGCTGCTTCGTCTTTCCTCCTTTTGTCTCGGTCACCTTGGATTGGGCTACTGGCAACTCTTTTGGTAGCGCTATGCGAGGAAATAACTGGCGTTTCGCCCGAGGTACTGGTCTTTTGCTCTTCCTCCGCTTTAAGCCATTTGCGTCTGTAGTGCCCGATACGGTCTAAGAGCTCTTCAAGCTCTAAAATACCGTCCCTAATGTCCTTGCTTATGTTTTTCTGGGTATTGCAGGAAGCTTTGATCTTTTTAACTATGTTTCCTGCCTTACGCATGAGATGCTCTTCTTCGTGCTGATCCAATACAATGAGATTGTCCTGCGCCTAGTTTTGAGGCGGGCTTTCTTTGTTTGCATTAGGATCTAGAGCTCTGATGGCATCAGAAGCAGTGTCAGTGGCAGCATCACGCCGAATCATGATCTGAATGTCATCGGTGGTTTCTCCCTCCGTGTGTTTCCCAAGTATTAGTTGTTCATGCTTTTCCCCTTGTCTTATGGGACGTTCCAGCGTGCGCATTGTTTTTTTGCTGCGTCCGAATGCCGCCAGTATTTCTGGTTGGTAGAGGCTCTCTGCCTTTTTGTGTTCGTTCCTCCGTTTGTCGTCTGGGTTTGGTAGTTTGCGCGATGTTTTTGATTTTGTTTCAGTTGGTATTAATTTATAAGGCATCATGCTAAAAGGGTCAACCCTCAGAGCCGCTATCTCCACTCGTATGTGTAGTCGCCTTAATGGTCCCATGAGTGTCTGTGCAAAGCAGGGAAGCCATGCAAGGGTTGGCACCAGCCCTTATGGGGACAGGTGCTCAGAGCCAGACCAGCGCTAATCGCGAGTTCGTCTCAACCGAACCTACACCACTAACTTAATGGTGTGAACTTCGAACGTTTTCCGAGGCCTGCCAAGGTTTTACCGGGTTGGAGACGGTACGATACTTATATTCGAGCCGTTCGCGCCCGAGTTTCACCTCAGTGGTACTTGGTCCAAAATATCGTGTCCGCCAGCCAAAGTGCGCCTATTGGAATTCGTTGGTTCGTTGGTTCGTTTTTCCAGAGTCGTTGCAGGGTTGTTTTCCGCTGGAGAGGGCTTGTAGTGACCTCCAAGTCCTCAGATACGTGGGGGCGACACTCACCAAAGAATACTGGCTTCTAGGAGTACTCCTGTTGACCAGCATTCCCCCTGCGGGTAACAAATAACATTAATGCAGTGCATACTTCAGGAAAGCTGTAGGACATAAAATGATTCTTTATCATTAATAAATCAGCAAGGTCTCTAATACACGAAGACTTTTCTATTTCGTCGCTGAAAGTGGATCGAAAACTGAGAATTTCCCTGGCAAATGATTCAGATATGACTTTTTTATATATAGCAACAAATTCTAGAGTTTTTTTAATAGATCAATGTCATTTAAAACTTGTAAAGTTGAAGGCTGCAAAACACTGAAATTTGAAACAATTTTGTTCATCGGAAGGAAACGCGATTTCAGTTGATTAACAATGATGTCCAATACTCGATAAAATATGTTCACTCCGAACAAACTTTCCGAATCTTGGAGACGCTCATCTTCGCAAAGCTCGTCAAAATGGCGTTTTCCCTTCCTCTGACGAGTTTTAGAAAATTCAGGGACGATAGACCATTTTTCTGCTACACTATTTGCTTCCATTTTTAAATTTACAAATCGATGTCGATATTTTTCCAATTCTTTTAGAACAATTTTCAAACGTTTTAAGGCATTTGAAAGATCGGTTTTAGACTGAAGTGCTTTAGAGGCTGCATCGGTAGTTTGTAGAATTTTGCAATGGAAAACCAATGACATAATAAAATTGTAGTTTTTGATCTTCTTCTTGAGTGAAACAGCTTCATTTCTTTCATCTAATTTGCAATTTAACAGAATTGTTTTCGTTAGCACTTTTTGGACTTCAACAAACCGAACTTTTAAATCAAAAACAGCATCATAACGTCCTGCCCATCTAGTAGGGTTTAATGTTTTTAATGTTATTGAAGTTGAAGACTCACTTTCTTTATTTGATATAAAACTTGATAAAATATTCCATCTTTTGATGCTATGCCCAAAAAAATTATAAATTTGTTGAATTGTATCAAAAAAATTTTGCATATCAATATCCTCTCTCACTGCATCATTGAGTACTAGATTTAAGTTATGAGAAGCACAGTGAATATATACGGCATTTGGCTCAACATCTTGTATGAGCTTTTGAACTCTACCATAAGTCCCTTTCATTGTGTTAGCATCATCATATCCTTGTCCTCGACACTTATTTAGAGGAATATTTTTGTCATTTATAGATTTAATAATTTGCTTGGACATTGCTAAGGCAGTTTGATCCTTAACTTCATGAAATCCTAAAAATGGCTCTTTAATCTTAAAATGCCTCTTTAATGACAACTAAATTTAGGATCCCATTACCATCTTTTTCGATCATACAATAAAGGTAAAGTTCACACAGTTGATCAATTTTTGAAATATCTTGAGTTGTATCGAATATGATATAGTAGAATGGTGCGGCATTTATTTCATTTATGAGTGCATTTTCTACTTTTAAAACCAGGACAGAAATAATCTCATTTTCTATTTTTGGACTTAAGTATTTTATCTAGCCCTTTGGTTTACTTAACAATTCTTGTAAAATCCGGTCGTATTTTCCTTATAACTCAACAATACTCAAAAAGTTCCCTTTGGAGCTTGGATCACTGCTATCTGCATTTTCTCTGTGGCCACGAAAGGCTAAATTACACGTAGAAAGTGTCAGATTAACATCGAGGAGTCTAGAAAGTAGTTGGCGCCAAAAAGATTTTTGTTTTTGGATGATGGATTCTTGCTCTTCATCGAGTGTTCCATGTAGCCGCCACTGTTGATACGTAAAACAAGAATCCAGATGAATTTTCGATGTCTGGTGTCTTTCTATGGCATTTTCAACATGTTTCCATTCGTCATAGCCCTCAATCCAAACATTTTGTATTTTTTTTAGATGCCCGATTTGCGAATAACCAACACGGTTCACAATACGCCTTCTAAAGTATTAAAGAATAGGATAGCCATGTACGTTCAAGTTTCACGCCAGACTTGGAAACAATATAGTAATGTTTTTCTAGAAAAGATCCATTGTCACGATCTTTTAAGAAAGGGGCCTTAGGTTTACAATGTCCGTTTTCAATCACGAACCTTTTCACTTGATCAGTTAGCTCTTTAAAATTACCCTTATCAGTAACTTATGGCGAAGATACAATATTGTCCACGCTAAAATATAATTTTTTTGATTTTTGCTAGTACCTTGTTGTGGTTGTTCTGGATCTGAATAGACACTGGTGTTGGGTGCTGCATCTGGTAATTCTGGTATACTTTTCATAAGGTCCAATTCTTAACTTTTAGAGCACTGTTCACTTGAGTTTTCATTATTAAAGTCATCATTCTTTAAGTGCTGACTAATTTTAGGTAGCTTTTTATTTTTTCTTCAGTCTCCCTCTTTCTCTTTCGTTTTTCGCTCCCACTGAAATGTTTTCTGGAACTAGACATTTTAATATCTAACTTTCACAATCAACTTTACTTTGTCACCATTTGCTGATTCAATAAAACAACAAATACGAAAAATCAAAGATACAAATGACCAATTGTTAAAACAATCCCATAAAGAATACGCAGTCAGTAGTAGAGCCCTCATAAAAAAATAGCAAATTCGGGATTCCCCTAACATCGTGTTGCTAGCTCACCCCAGCGGCACCGCCACGAAAAAAGTGCTTTCTTGGTTAACAAAATGAGGGAATTCCCCGATCGTCAATGCTCACCCACGCTGCCAACGTACTTCGACATAAAATATAGAAACGAATGAATGCGTTGTAAAATTGATCAACATCTTTTTGTTTAGGATGTGTTGAAATGCTTAACGATTAACTTGAAATTGTATTATGGTCTTCAGTTGTCTCACTTTAATGGATTTTAAGCAGAACTTAAAAAAAAATACTTTTCAAGTACTCAGGTACAAATGGTACAATGTTAAAAAATTATTTCTGAGCTTGCGGTCTCTTGGGTCGGGGGCCCGTGGCATTTGGGCAGCCCTGCCACCCTATAGTTACGCCACTGCAAAAAGCAGCTTCGCTATGATGTCAAAACGAAACTGTTTCGTGACAAAATGGAAAAACCAAAGACTCAAAAAAATTATTTTCGCAACACAACCTTATTCTGTGTCCTCCGAACTTGTAAAAATGTTGTGATAGTGCGTAAAATAATCCGCTATTTATTCGTGGTCCGAATAATTTCCAAATTAAGAAGAATTTCAATCCTCATGTGCTTTGGATACCAATGACAAGAACAGGTCGTTAGAAACATCAAACTGGAGGCTTCGGCCATCTGTATTATGACAAAGAACACCAAAGGTGGTTGCGCACTTTTCTCATACGTAGGTAATGCTCGTCATTGTTGAGTGTGTAGTTAAAAACAAATTTAACATATTTCCTAAATACCTATAAGTAAACACGTGACATGACGTCAACTTACAATGGTTAATCGCGTGATGAAGTAAATGCTGTTTATGGCATCTACATTATCATGCTGACCGTAAATGACGTCCCTACTATTTTCCTTTCTAAACCATTGCAAATTCTCCATTTCCTACCATCATAAACTTTTTCCGCCAAACACTCAATTACCCTACAAACTCCCAACACTTATCCTATTCAACTATCTTTCGAACCACCAAATTCTCGCTTTTTTCCCCACCAAGATGCTTTTCAATCGACACCGCAGGAAACTCCCACAATTCTATCAACAAAAAAAAAATATCTTAAACAACAACACCAACACATACGTACAAGGCCATGCTAAAACTCAATATGTGCCTTTTATGTCTACCGCTGCTAGCATTCCATCCTGTCGTCATCGTCGTCTTGTTGGACCGAATGAAATATGTCCGCTAACTTCTTCAAAATGGATTTCGGAAATTATATTCGAAATGTATAACGACCTCCGGATATTGAAACCCATTGAATTCATAATCGAAATGAAGTTATACGATCACAGGATCCTTTGTCGATAATCGTTTCTGAGTTTAACAGTTGAGACATAAGACGATGCTAGTCAATATGAAATTCTCAAAAGATTTTAAACGTATAAGGAAATATGAAACGGAATCGAATTGAGATGATTTGAATATGTTCATGGTATTTCAATGGTACTTTACGAAAGGATATGAAATAAATGATGAAAAGGGTTTTATTTTTCTGAATGTTTGTTAGGAACTTTTGCAGAAACACTTACGTTCATTTATCTGTGAAAGCGTTTTTTTAAATACTTACTTCATTTTTGAAAAAGGATCTTAGTTCTTCGAAATTTTTAAATTTGTTATTAGCATTATTTTTTTTTTTTTTTTCTATTACTTTTAGTCCTTGTTTCAAAGTAAAATGATCTGCTTGTATTGAATTTTGACTCTTTTCTGATGCAAATATTTTTTTGCTTTATTAGTGACTCCGGCAGAGAGTCCTGTTTAAATTATTCATGTCTTATTCCCTAGGGTTCAATCCGCGATTATTGGTAGGAGGATCGAAAAGTAATGTCATTGACGCTCATTTCGATATGCGATCGCCATTCTTCAGCTCTTTGTCTATCACGAAGACATGCTAAAGTCATTTTACAGTTACTGTGACCTGTTTAATTCACAATAATTCAATTTTTTTTGTGGTAGGGAGGTGAAGGCTGTTTACGTTTAAAAAATGCTTTTGGGCTACCCACTAAACACCTCCCCTGTCAACCTGAGAACGTAGCCTGGAACCGTTTGACAAATTATATCGGGCTAGGCCTCGTATTCCTACGCCTAGAGGCGCCTTCGGATTATGGAAATCTCTTCTCTAACGGGAAGGACAGGAGAGGAAGGAAGTGCTAGAAAAGAGATCCATCCATCCCCGATGCCTCCCATCGCTCCAATAAAGCTTTTTTCAATATCAGCACTGCCCGAGCATATTGCGCCACGCGACTCCAATTGTCAACTGTTTTCAGCATTACTCCGACGATAGTTTCCGGACAGAGCTCTCCAATTTCGCTGAGTAGGACCCCTCACTGCTGGCTCCACATTCTGCAGTAGAAGAATGTGTGACAGGCGTCATCCAGTTCCCCTGCACAAAACACACAGTTAGGAGACCGTGCTCTGTAAATTTTGTACAGACTGGACCGAAAACAACCGTGCCCGCTTAAGAGCTGGGTCAAGTAGAAATCGGTCTCACCATGCACTCGACTGAACTACGGCCTCGGGTCAGGGATCAGATGTGCAGTCCACGTTCCCCTTGTTTCTTGCTCCCAGGACTGTTGCCAATCGCTGAGAGAGCGACGTCTCTCTTCCTTGGTGATCTCTTCTCTTCGATCTTCGCCTCTGCGCAGGTAAATACTTCTGTGCTCTCTCACAAGGATGGTGATAGGTATCACCCCTGCGATTACCAGCACTGCCGCCCCGGAGACCGTTCGGTATGCGCATACGATTCACAATGCTCCTTGTCTCTGCACCTATGCCAACCGCTTCCGGTGTAACTCCTTGCTGAGAGCGTCGCCCCACAGTTTTGATCCCTAGAGTAGAAATGGCCGCACAACGCTCATTAAGAGTCGTCTCCTTGATGTGGTGGGCCCTCCTATGTTGGCCATTAATCGGGTGAGTGCCGTCACACGCGCTGCAGCTTTGTCAGCTATGGCCCTGATTTGTTAGGAAAAACTCATCTTTGAGTCTATCAGGACGCCCAGGTACCTTACTGCTGATTTGGATTCGACCAGCTCGTCCCCTATACTGATAGGCCGTACTCTGTAATCCGTAATCTATTCTTCGTTAGGATGACCACTTCGGTTTTTTCCAGTGGCAGGTTGAATCCGTGAGCGGTCATCCATTCCATTACCCTCCGCATTAACGTATTGAGTCTGAATTGCGCATGGTCTACTGTGCGTCCAGCGACCAGCGCCACAACATCGTCCGCATAGCCGATCAAACGTGACTCATCCGGCAATTCAAGCTGCAGGACTCCATCGTAGGAGATATTCCACAGGCCCGAGCCAAGGATAGAGCCCTGAGCGACACCTGAAGTAAGATTTGTACTTCGCCTACCCTCCTTTGAGTCGTAGAGTAGGCTGCGGTCCTTCAAATAGTTCCTGAGAATCCGCATCAGGTACACTTGAAAACGATTTTCTAGCGCTTCCAGAATATCTACCCATCTTAGACGACCCGTCGTATGGAAATACTGTGAGACTCCACACGTTGGACCGCGCTCACTACTTCTCCAATTGCATCGATGGTGGAGCGGCCTGCTCTGAAGCCATACTGCTGTGGAGATAGATCCCCGGCAATACGAATCACGTCAGCGAGTCTTCCCCTGATAAATTTTTCAAAAACTTTTCCGGCCGTGTCAAGCATACACAGTGGGCGGTATGCAGCTGGCGACTCGGGATCCCCTTTTCCCTTCGTAATGAGTATAAGTCTCGCCACCTTCCACCACTCTGGAAACAGCCCTTCGCGCAGGCATGCGTTGAACATGCGGAGGAGCAGGTCAGGGGAAAAGTGGAAGACCATTTGTAGCACCTCAGCTGGAATCCCATCTGGTCCTGGAGCCTTTCTGGCCTTCATAGACAAGACTGCTTTCTCCAATTCCATCTTCGTGAAAAATGGAATTTCCGTTGTTTCATAGTCAACGACTTCAACGATGGCGGGATGGATGGGGAAGAGACCCCGTACGATTTCGTCCATCTTTTCTGCCTCGTATGAGAGTTTTGACACCGAGCTTCCGCATTCCTATTTTGTAGCCCAGGTCCCATGGGTCTCTGTTCACGTCGTCCACCAGGTTTTGCCAGCGGCTGGCCTTACTGCTGTTGATAAGATAAGAGCTCCCTGTGTCCTGCGTCGTAGTTTGTGACACTCCCTTCATTTTTCGGCAATTTAAGGTGACCACCAGTATACTGGAGGCTTGCTGTGCCAGGGTCTTCGTAGGGACATTGAAGACCTGCGGGCGGATGTAATGATTCTCATAGTTGAGTTAACGACATCTCTTGCCGCAGGTTCTCCGTCCTCTAGCGTTGCTTCCGACAGCGGTGATCGTGCCATAAGCACTTCAACAAACAGCTCAATATCCGCTTTCTCAGTATTCCACCGGAGTGCAGAATAACAATCGCGTGGTCTTCGGGATGCACCGTGATGGGTCTCCAGAGCTATGTACTGGTGATCACTGACCGAGTAATCCTCTACCACTCTCCAATTTTTAACTGATTGTGCTAGGCACTCCGAGACGAATGTCACATCAGGTATGGTGCCGACGCAACCCCATCGACAGAAAGTAAGGGTGTGGCCTGTGTTCAGTACGGCGAGCCCAGTTCGTGCTGCCATGTCCACGATCCGTTTGCCCCGAGCGTCTGACTGGGGCATGCCCCACTCGATTCCCTTTGCATTGAAGTCACCTCCGACGAGCACATGGCCCTGAATACTCGAAACAGCGTCCCCCAAAGCATTGAGCCTAAGTAAAAAGGATGACAACGATTCGTTCGGAGTTAGGTATAAATTGAAGAGTGTAGTTCCCGAACACCGAACCCAAACGAAACCATCTCCTCGCTCCCGATCCTGCACTTGTAGGTGAGCACTGTTAGACTTTGTTTTTGCAATTCGGTGTGTAATAGTTAACTAAATATCAAAAGAACATATCCTTCATTGTCGTTTTTTGAATTTTTTGAAAGAGTAGTACCGAAACAGATGCGACCCTAATCATTTGGAGGTCAATTCATGTCAAACAATCGAGGGCCGGCAAATACTTACAACTCAACTTGGTCAAACGCCCAGGACCATTTACAGTAGATTACAAAAATAAGGAGAGGTGCTTGCATACCCCATAATCTGTTTGAAGAGAATAAAGCCAACTGATCCATCACATGCAACGAATTGCTTCAACGGCACCTTACTGAAACGTTTATTACTCGATTTGATTACTGGAGGCGAAAAATGGATCCTACACACTAGCCCAAATGCAAAGGATAGCGACTTTCGGCAAATGAATCAACACGAAGCAGAACGCTTATGAATCAGGCTCAAACAGTGTAGAAGTTTCAAGATATTGTTCCAAGTTTATTCTTCTTCACTAGAAGCGAAGATGACCGTAGCAATCCGGGGTATACCCAATCATTCTACATATTGACCTAGAAGCATGTGCGAACTTTTTTAAGCCCTTGCTGCTCCTTTCTCAAAGTTGTTTGGTCCTCCTTTGGAGACATCGTTTGAAGACAGACCAAATTCCAAAATACTTGCTACATAATTCATTAAAACCGCGACCAATGAAAACTGTGAGTAAATTTGAATCTGGATAAAAATGTCAAACAAATTTGTGTGTGACTGTGTGTGTGTGTGTGTTTACACTTGCACTTTTTTTGTCAAGATACGTGTGAACGATCGAACCACCAATTTAGAAGGTGATCAATCCTAGCGAAGATCGATTTCAATACTTTTTTGATATTTTTCAATCTTAGTCCACCAACTTTATACTCAACTATGATTCACATTTAAAGAAAAAGGGATTCAGTATTTTGAACGTTTCGTAAGGACTTAAAAATATTGTAAGAGCACTGGGAGATGTAATAAATGGAAAATATACTTCGCAAAACAAAAGTGCAGCCATTATTTGTCTAGTTATTTGTTTGTGAACCGAAAAACTCTGCGCTGGCTATTTTAATTGAATAATTCAATCTGTATCTCAATAAATTAAATGGAATTTTAAACACTATTCAATCGTTGATATTAGAATAAATTGTAGACATTCCACGCAAGCGGTATGTATATTGAGGGTATATTTAATATATGTATTTATAAATATTTAATATAAACGAATAAGACATCACTTGAGTGTGTTTTCTGCTTATACATACGTATAAGTATGTATACAAAACATATGTATACATACTTATATGTATGTATGTATACATATGTTATGTAAGTATAATTTCAAAATTCTTTTATGTAAGCGATTTGAGAAAGAATAAGAGGCAAACATCCTAACCAAGTTGTTCAATTTTATTTAGTTCAAATCAAAGTGCATCAACGCAATCGCAAACTTACTAAAACTGATAGAAGAAAGCAAACCTGAACACTAATTTATTTTAAGAATAAAAACAAGAAACACTACTTCCCTTTTACGTTTAAAACAAAGAAAAACACAACAAAATTCAAAATAACAAATAAAAACCACAACGTATCACATGAATATTTAAAATTCCCAAAAAAAATTAATAATTTACTCCTATCTAGCTGCAATACAATGCAAATTAGTTGAAGCTTTTTCGTAGCTTATTGATCTAGAATTATGAGCTTTTGCACGACTTTATTGACATAAAAATTTGCGTATCGTAAGGCGTTTGATCAAATTAGCATATACACAAACCAACAATTTAGTTATACTAATGGTTTTTGTCTTCGATGAATGCGATTAATCTCTTATGCGTTTTGGGCGACATCTTACGGCCAATAGATCGCATCAAAAATTTTCGAAAAAATTTTCTTGCTTTCATATTATGGGTGCCTGGTATTTTCGTCAGATTTTAACAAGATAATTTTCCAAATTTAAATTTAAATTTTTTCAGATTTACAGCAGAGTTGAAATCTAGTAAATAGAGTTATGAAAAAGGAAATTTCAAATAACTTTATACGAAATTTATTCAAGTTCATGGGAAAATACAGAGGCGGTGTTGTTAGACAAAAATTAATGTATTTCATATAGCTACGAAAAATTTTATAAACATTCAGGAATGATATGAAGTTAAATTTGTTAAATTTGTTAACTTTTTTGTTACACATGCTTTATTTAATTATTTATTCAATATTAAATAATTAATATATTAATATATTTTCGACGTACTGTATCGCATTTACTCCGTTGTCGAAGGCTCATGAATAATGAGAATTAAATGCAAAAAACCCAATTCATTCGATTATTGTCAAATTTAGCCCACTTTTCACTTATTCTATCCACCGCCATTGGCCAGAAGTCAAATTGGCGAATGTTTTTTAACGGACTTCACACGATTTTTCTTAAATACTTCAATGTTTATAGGAATATGTATAATTCGAAATTGAAATTGCCGCATTGCGACGCGACCACACTTGCAATCTATATTTGCTTTTACATACTATCAGGCATACTGATCTTTTAGCAAATACACTCACCTCTAATTGGAATATTCCATTGAGTCGTACGCCTAGTAATCCAATAGCGCTTTTCGAAATAATGCCATGAATATTAGCCAAATATTGTCCAAAAGTCCTTAATCTTGCGCCAAATACACAAAGCTCAAAATAATTTATATGTTACTGCGCCTAGTACTTTAGCAAAACATTTTATTAATTCTTTATTCACCTCAACTTAACAACACAGTTTTACTGACATATGGCGATTAATTATTTTAAGTTAGCGTTGTTTAACGATAAATACCTGACGGAAATGATTTGCAACCGTCGTCGGCGGATCTTCAATGACTTTATGACGATTTCACTGACATTATTCAAGCGGACTTGCATATTGTATACAGAAGCGGATCTTCTTTCTAACATTAACTGATTTATTTTTTCAAGGTTTTATGAGCAAAATGAGGATTGAAACGCAATGCGAGACAAGGGCTACGTCCTCCCGGAAGAATATGTTCTCGAGCCATAAATCCGAAACCGAAACAAGATAATCTCGGATAAAATCATTTTTTCTCATTGGCTCCACACGTTATACATTTGATTGATTACATAGGTTACACGTTATTGCGAAAAATATTCACTGCTTGCGTCTAATTCAATTTATAAACATAATAGCTCCGCAGCAACATCACTGGTGAAAATCGTTTTGAAGTTGTTTTCTTATTTAAAAAGGACACTCAAATAACACACAATCCTCGTCAAGATGTTGTGCTAAGATGCACATGCTCAAAGCTTAACTTTCTAATGCAATTATTAACAATAATCAGTTAAGAAAATTACTGACAAATTTACCAATCTCTAGCTCTTATTCCATCGGATAAAACATTCCAAAAGGATACCAAAGAAATTGATGCTCTCATTATAGAACTTCTATATAGTAAGACCTTCTTTGCCGCTCAACTTTGCAAAAGACAAACTTATCAGACAATCAACCTTTTCAACATTATTATTAATAGACTTTCATTAAATTTCTTGATCCTCATCAATTAGGTTAATTGCTCCTTTTCTACGTTTTATTATCGTGCTGCTTCTGTGTATATATATATATGTATATATATATATATATATATATATATATATATCTATATATATATATATATATATATTTTTCCTATTTTGAATTACCATTGAATGCCACCTTCAGATTTCATTGCATTTGAAAAGAATACACGCCAACCTTCAAAGAATTGATCCATCAACACAACTACAGCTTCCACTTGCTCCCACTCTTCGGCTAGGTCATGTAGAATGGAAGTGGAAAGATGAATTGTGAAGAATTTTTCCCTATTGTCCTGAGAGCAATATTGTTAAGAATTTCTTGGTTTAAATTACCCACGTACAAATGAATACCAAGAACGAACACAAGAAATTACTGTGAAAAGGATGATGATGTTCTATTCTACAATTCATTTAAGTCACTTTTATCATCATCATCATCATCATCGTCATAATCGCCAGCTGTAGTCCAAGCAATCTTTATAAATAGGTAACAGGTAGCTGTTCGGTGACTTTGAACATCCTTGTACCTGTTCAAACTGTGACTTTCTTGTGTAAATACCACTTGGTGTTTTTCCATTGTACATTTGTCCGGTTTCCATTTACATAATGAGCTTGGTTCGAATCGATTTCAATCAAAAGTGAACACAAAAACGTCTTAGAAAATTTTTGCGGTACAAATTGAAATGAGATTATTTATCATAAGGTAAGACGACTTGTTGGTTTTATTGACAAAAGCAGTTTTACGATGACTATTGTTCGAGTTCTTAGAATTCTGAATTATTAATTCAACTGAACAGTAACCTGCAAAATGTCTTGCCAAATGAATAGCTCTACCATCGAGTCCACTGGATCAATATGCATAACTGACAGCACTTTTTGCTTATACAAGCTGTCAAAACGAATGTTTGATGGTATCATCCTTGAAAACTTCGGATTATCAAGTGAAAACTTCTAGCATATTCGCCTGGCAAAATCTTGCTTAAAGAGCTTTTTAAGAGAAGGCGAAGGGTAAAACACAAAAAAATGTATCCTTTGTTTGTTGATTTTCCATTAAAAATGATATATTTTATTGTTTTTTTTTTCGAAAAGTATATATTTCTGGAGTGACTTCCGCTCTTCTCTTGTGTCAAAAATTTTCAAAATCATCAAGTACAACTTTGAGACACAGATTAAATTTTAATTTTGCTTACTAAGCAGACTTGACCAAACCATTATACTTGATTGGTTCTCTAACGACGGGTCCTTACCGCGAGTCTGCCTCGCACCAACATGAAATCGTGAAGTCCTGTGAATATGCGGAAACTAAATTCGACATTCTTTGATAGCTTCTGACTTCGGCGGGGTGTGTGGACGTAGGTTAGAACACCAGTAGAGTTCTTCTCCGGCTCCATTCCAACCAGCTTCCGTAATATCCGATTCACTACGTCAATTCGTATCAATTTTAATTTACTTGAACTGTTCTCAACGTCGAACGAATCAAACAGATCAGATATCGGCCGCGCTTCCATTACCAAATAAGTAGCGTCGTACCCGCATACATGTTACGTTACAAGCTACCTGTATAATCACTGTACAGCGACAATGAAAAAAGGAGCCTGAGCAACATAACCACAAAACTATGGCACTTAAAATCCGTGCTGATAGAACCCTTGATGGCTTCACATCACATTGTACTCAACTGTGCGCCGCCACGTTCCTTCTGCAAAAAGACCGACCGGTGGACGGAAAGGATCTGGTCGTTTCTTGAAATAGATACAATTCACCCCTTTGCTTACTCAGTAGCTCCTGCACCGAATCGTTAACGTTGGCCGTTTCATAATACTGGTGGAATGAATAATCGTTGACAAATCCGTCGGTGGAGTCATGTCAAACCGCTCAAAATCTTGGACATAGCCCCGTCGACGATAGTCGTTCTTGGAAATGGTTTAATCTTTGACAGAGGAGTCGATATTTTTCCAACGAACGCTACTATGAGACCTTATTGATTCTTTCGAAAAAGGTCACAACACCCTACACCGAAATCGCAGGAAAAATCGGCAGTCTGCATCCAGCATCGAAAATGAACAGACCTCAGAAGAAGCTCGCCACTCGTGCTAGCGAAACGTCAGGAAGAAATTCCAAACGACGACGGCCTGTAGACCCGAATCAAGACAACACCAGTTCATCAACTGGCCGCGAAGGCCTCAACGAATTCATCGGACACCTCTACGGGGAGGAGACTTGTAAACGGTATCAGCGACTGGACAAGTTGAGGAAGCGGAAGGCGTATTTTCTCGCCAATTTGACGTTCCTGTGCTGATGCCGAGACATCAACATCGTACCAGCATTCCTTAGACAGTAACGATTTTTTCAATCCGCGCAAGCAATCAGGATCTACGCCAGGTCGGAAAAAGCCTTCCTTCGGGAACGAATCCATCACACTCGTCGGAGCCTTGCAAAGACGGACGAAGAACTTCTTGATCTACACTTGGCACTGAGCAACAAAATCGAACAATTACATTGGGATCGATTGGATGCAATCTCACATTCCAACATGAAGAACGAACTGAGTCGTACAAAGGAGCAACGAACCAGGTAGTACGAAAAGTTCCAGAAGAAGCAAGCACAAAAGACATCAAGCATCGATCAGGGACGACTCGTGGTCAACCTGACGGACAGGGTGCTCTCAGAGGATGAGAGAGCAGTACTTGCCAAAGGAGGAAACTTCGCAGTCACGCCCCGCCACATTCCGATTGAAGATATCATCTCCGGCACAGAAGCAGCCATCAAGCACCTGCCGCACGAAGACGCAGAAATGATACGCATTGAGACAGCTAACATCCTCAAAAGGACGAAACCGCCAGAAAGCAACCTGACGAGAAATGAAAGACTGGCACTGCGGAACCTTAACTCAGATGAAGATATCATCATACTCCCTGCTGACAAAGGAAACGCAACCGTTCTCCTGAAGACCGAGGATTACAACAGGAAGATTGAGGAGCTCTTGGACCCAGGAAGCTATAGACCATTGAAGAAGGATCCTACACAAACAAGACTACGCCCCAAAAACCGGCAGGTCAAATCTTCGTCACTACCAGAAGATATCAAGAAACGTATCACGAGAACGGATGCTGTTTCACCAAGGCTGTATGAATTACCCAAGATCCACAAGACGAATGTTCCGTTGAGACCAATAGTCAGTTCTACAGGATAACCTACGTACTACTTAGCGAAACACTTGGCGTCGCTACTCCAACCAAACGTGGGAAAAAGTAATATCTACGTCAAAGATTCCGCTGACTTCGTGCACAAGATTCGAGAGACCAACATTGGATCCAGTGACATTCTTGTGAGCTTCGACATAGTCTCACTCTTCACTAAAGTACCATTGAAAGAGTGTATGGAACTGATGACCAGTATCTTCCCAGCTGACATATACAAGCTCTTTGAGATCTGTCTTATTGGAATCTACTTTGTCTGGAGAGGGAATTTTTAAGAGCAAGTAGACGGAGTGGCAATGGGAAGTCCACTAAGCCCAGTTATAGCCAACCTCTTCATGGAACACTTCGAAGAAGCAGCAATCAGGACATCCGAGTACAAGCTAGCAACTTGGTTCCGGTACGTGGATGATACCTTCGTGATTTGGGGACATGGTTTGAACAAGCTCGCCGACTTCTGCAACACCTCAACAATCGGCATCCCAACATCCAGTTCACCATGGAAACTGAGAAAGACCAGCAGCTGTCATTTTTAGATGTGCTAGTGAAGAAGCGAGATGAAAAGCTCGGGCAGACAGATACCTGCATGCTCTATCCAACCATCACCCGAGTCAGAAGTATGGAGTCATCAGAACCCTTACGAAACGAGCTCGAAGAATTTGCGAACCAGAGGACTTTCAAAATGAACTTGAACACCTAAAAACTGCATTCGAGGCAAATGGCTACAGCAAGTAGATGGAGAAATCAATGGGGTCAAGATCATCGAGGCCAAGGGAAACCGAACAGCTAACTACCACCTCCCAAGCGTACCTGCCGTATGTTCCGAGAGTCACAGCTAGGATTGGCAGAGTGCTGAAAAAACAAAACATCGAAATAATCTTTAGGCCTACAAAGAAAATCCAACAGACTCTCAAATCAGCAAAGGACAAGAGGGATCCACTTACAGCTGCAGGAGTCTACCGCATACCTTGTTCCTGCGGGAAGGTCTACATTGGAACTTCCAAAAGATCAATGGGAAGGAGACTCAAAGAATAGAAAGCATGCTGCCGGCTAGGCCAAATTGATAAGTCTGCAGTAGCTGAACACGCACTGAACAACGAGGATCACAAGATACACTTTGAAAACTATAGGATGATAGCTCCAGCAAACGGTTACCACAACAGGCTGGTAAGGGAAGCCATTGAAATCTATAAGCATCCCAATAATTTTAACAAAAAGGAGGAGACCCTCAGGCTCAACCAGATCTGGAACCCAATCCTCAGACACGCTCGAGTAATGCCATTAAATATGCCGAGATCAACCGAAGGGGAACAAACCATAGCAGAACAATCCGAAGAGGAACAAGCTCCCCCCCCCCCAGCGGTATAAATACAACCTGCGCAGGAGAAATCGGCAGTCTGCATCCAGCATCGAACATGAACAGACCTTAGAAGAAGCTCGCCACTCCTGCTAGCGAAACGTCAGGAAGAAATTCCAAACGACGACGGCCTGTAGACCCGAACCAAGACAACACCAGTTCATCCGCTGGCCGCGAAAGCCTCAACGAATTCATGAAACAAAGAATTTTCAAATCAAAAGAGATAAATTTCTCAACCGTTCCTCTGTACATAAGGACAAGCCCGCTGCAAACTTGTCTACAAATCATCCTTAAAAATTTCATAGTTTTTCAGCATCTCAATATTAATTTACCCGAATCAGCGCAATTTTAATTTCATCCTAGAATCATCTGGATAGCCATCACTTCTTCAATCTTCTTAGGAATATTCATTTCTAATATGTACCTCCGAAGTTCTTCCTCCTGAACAGATAGGAGGAGGAGCTCAGAGATCAAGGATATATTGCTGAGGAATTTTTCTGGGCTTAAACTCTTCCGCGAACATGAAATCAATCACAAAATAATTAAACTAGCTTTAAAAAAAAAGGCTGCATCCAGCAATACAACAACATCCTTTTCTGTGCTGGTACATTCCGCCTCTGTGATTTTGCAAAATATTGCGAGAATTTCGTAAGCAATATTTTTCGTTTAACAGATTCCACTTATTTCTCTTCTCAGAAGTGATTCCGTTGTCCTTTTCACCTCTTACAGCATACAACTACTGTTAAAAAATTTTCCAGTGGAATTCCCTAAATATTGAAAATTCCTTAGTTGCTGCTGACTGTACAATAACTCAAAATTCTTCTTGGTCAGAAACATTGAAATGCAAGAGGATGCCCATAGTAGATGCAACCTATCCATCTTCTCTCTCCCCTCCTTCGTCGACACGTTAAAATTTAAAAATAAAACTGAAAAAATCTCGGGGTAAATTGAATTTCTTCTGACTTTTATCTTAACAGCTTTTATCCTTTTTACTATACCTTTTCTTGTTCGGTGCGTCTTTCGGTATAAATTGTTATTGCATTCTTGTCTGTTGAACCTTTTCAAAAAATTTAATCCCCTTTTTCATACTTGTTACAATTTTCAATGTATTTTTTTACTTCGTCTTGCAAGACAATCGTTTATGATTCAAGATGATAGTAATTACGAGGACGAACAACTGAACTGAAGAAAAATAGTGAAAGTTTGCCCTTGCCAATAAAAGAAAATAAAGTACATATATAGCTGTCCAATGAATCTTATCCCGAGGAAAGCGATACAAGCAATTGAGACGCATCACGTCTGCATCTTAGCGTGGCTTCCTCTTTTTACGGCTGCTCTAGAGAAAAGCTACTTAACAAAAGATATCTACCGTGAAATCACATTGCCAATTGACCATACGTGCTCTTATTTTCGTTTATGTTAAGAACCTTTCCATTTATCATTGATCATTTGTTAGTATTGAGTAGAAAAAAGCAAAAGAGGGTAGAGCAGAGCTTGCTGCGCAAAACGGACCCATCTCTCGGAACTCTTATTTAGCTTTCCACTAACGCTTAGTGGTCATCACACTACAAAATCCTCTTTTCATTCCTTTTTTTTCTGTTATCCTTATCGTTTTTTTATTACCTTTTGCGGAACTTGAACCTTTGAACGCATGCACACATCGAAAAATAAGCTTCGATTTTTATTATATAGCCGGGCAATAAGCAGCCAAAGTCGGAGCAAGCAATGGCCGATACGGGTCCTAGGTATGGGGCTTCGATTGCCTATTATTGGATTTTTTACCAGGGATTAATTCAGCATCATTAGGCATTGAAAAGATAGATTTTAGGATGTGTATTTATGTCAACTAAATGCTTACCGTATCGTGTGGGGATTTCAGCTAATGGTTATTTACGCAAAAATTGAAAGTTGTTGGAGAATGGACAAGAGATAAGATTGGCAACAATTGAATGGAAGATTAATGAGTGCATCACATTGGCTTTGTGTAATCTAGATTTATGGATAATCAGCATTAGTTGAGAGAAAACAATATAGGCTACAGTATAGGCTTGACAAAGAGTTGGTCAAATCGCTGTAAAAATATCTTGTATATCTACAGTATGAATTCTGTACATACTACTTAGGCACAAAGTTGAGCGATAAGCACGTTTGAGTTTTTGAATTTGAATAAGATCTGAAATTGATGTGGTTTTTTCTTTATTTTTCCTTATTCCCAGGAACAACCGACGAGATTGAATTTCGGAAGAAAAACATCCTTTAAAGACTCTTCCCTTCATTGGAATACCCTGGATTCCCTTCATTCCGCCATAATACCCTGTTTTCAACTACTTTCAAATATATATCGTATGGTAAATCATAACGTATTTTTTAAATATTTCAACTAAGATCATGCGAAAGCGAATTCTTCAATCTTCTTCACTCTCGAATCCTTCACGAGAAATTCTCTTGCAACAAATCAATTGTCTGTTGGAATTTGCGGTTAGTTGCCCAGTTTTGTTTAAAATTAAATGTTTTTGAGCATCACATGAAACGAGCCAATTAACTCTCGAAACACGCTGGGCCAAGTAAGTCCAAATCAACCAGGATGCTCATATGCAGCAGCTTTAAAAACAAGCCTGTTCAATAACATCCTCATCTCATAATGAATCATCCCCTCTGTTTGTCATAAAAATGTCACGTCTTGAACGAAACTGCAGCAATTTCTTCCCGTCTACAACGCCACCGCTAATCCCTTGCTCTTTTATCATGCCCTTAAAACCTCAACCTCATCAACCTCATCAACCCCATAGAGTTCTCCTATATGAGACAAAAAAAAATGTCACCATGTCACAAATGTCACCAAACTTTTCCGTGCTTCTAGCACTGCTATTTTTATTCGCTCGAAATATAAATCCCCCAACTCTACCCCTGCTTCCGGGAAGAATTGAATATCGAATTCATCATCATTGTCATGAAAACCCGAAGCACGGTGCTCATCTGCGCAACCATTTACTATCTCAATTATCTCAACGAATCAGACCAAAATCTTTCAACCCCAGCTACCCACGAAGACCATCATACCTAAGCTTAATTATAATAAGCGATGACCACTCCATCAAGCCCCATACGACTATACATCCTTTCCTCCCCACTATCTCTGGTCTCAGCGACAAGGACACCGCAGTCCTTCAAATATAACTCAACCAACGCCCAAACTTGACTCACCAATTTCCCGTAACTTCCATCTCGTTGTGGCAAACGAAAGCTTGAAGATCGGTCATGATAAGGACAGGTGAAAGAAGGTGGCAGATGGTGATATATTGGTTCCAGGTCCACAGATCCATTATAGAGAGAAGAACTCATGCGCTACGATATTTAGTAAAGTTTCATGATTGGTAACCCAACAAAACTCTACAAAGAACAAGGAAGGCAGAATGGCCTGCTGTGCTATCCATCTTGCTCGTCAAAGTAATAAAGGATTTCTTTAAAGAGTAGTTACTGGATATGAAAATTGGGTCCAGTACAAATCCGTGAAACGACGTCGGACAGTTTGCAAAAAAGGTTTATCACCAGCATCACCTCCAAAACCATGCTCGCATCCACGGAAGGTCTTATAGTCTATTTCATGCGATTCTAAAGAAGTCATTTTCAAGTCAGCTTCTGGGATGATATCAATTGTTAAATGCGGACTTCCCTAACAGCAATTGGGGTGGCGTCGACAATCTATGCGTGATAAGTATCCTGCACTTTCCATTCGTTGCTATTAAGTTTATACACGGATCTATTGAGCCAGAAATATGCTTCCTTCCAAACAGATCTGATTCCGAAATCTGAATCCGAATCCCTCCGTCATCTGAAGAGGCCCATTCTTGGGAATGGTACCGAACACATGATACTTTGCGCTGAATGAGTGGTTCCACAAAGGTTTTGGCTCATCTGCAACTGAAACATTCAGTCGAAATTCGCCGATAGAGAGATAAAAAGAGCAATCGGTTGGTCAATTACTTTGGCAACATATTTCCCTCAAGATATAAAAAAAATATGGCGAATTCCGTTGATTTTGTGGAATCCACATTTCTTCTGCGTAATGAGTGACAACAATCATGGACGCAGTTTACGGAATTTTAGAGGCAAAATACTCAAAATAAAGTTTTGAATAGAGGAATTATTATCAGAATCATTCCTTCGGCTATGATAATCCTTGCAAGAACGTCCAACCAACGCTTATCAATGAAATTCGACAATTGTTTATCAATATTGGATTCGAAAAAAATATTTGATTGAATGTATTAAATCTTTGTATGGAAAATTTTTCTGCAGCAATTCAATGCGGACCCAAATGTCTGCATCGACTCTTACTATCGTTTTATTTTCATGATGAGTTCTATTCTTAGCATTCCTTGAATATATTTTCTTTGCTATCTTTATTATATTAAAAGGTCTTAACATCTTCTCGGACTGAAATTTCAACTAATTTATCTTTTTTTGTTGCCAAGTTCATTCAGAACTTAGCAACGGAACGTACAATAATTAATCATTAAAAGAAATGATTTCGCTTTGAAAGAAATTAGTAGCATCAATCATTTGAAGATGTTGAATCTACAATAATCTCCATGAAAAGAATAGGATTTTTTCCTGCTCTCTTCACCCACGCTCAAAAATTTCAAAACTTCCCATTCGCCATTGAAAATTTCTTAAAAAATAAATGACGTCTGTTGATCATCACATTTACTCAGCGGAAGTTGCTTTCTGTTGTAGTCCCATTCAGTTATTCAACGCTTCTGTACACATTATTGTCCTTTTAATCCAACACGTCTCAATGCGCCGGGAGCATTAAGCCAAACAAGCTGATATTAGCAGACAACACCAGCCAAACGACAATCAATAGGATACTGCCAAGGGGTCGAAAATAGACAGAACAGATCAAGCATTTTGGTTAAAGCCCATCATAAATTGTCTCATCTTGCAATGAGGATGCCGAGAAGGAGTATGTACGTGGTCCCCATTTTGAACTTGTTCCAAGTTCTTCCCAGCCAATTTAACCTCCCACCCTTTAACTCCCCAACAGGCATAAAATGAGCGTGTCTTCATCCACCCCATCGCAATCATCGACAACTCTCAATACAACGCATCACGGCCTTATGGCCCAGCTCGATGTTGGGTAGCTGTAGTAGCAATAGAAGCTACGAAAGGAGCAGCATATTACAGCTAACATCTGCTCCCCGAAATGCGGCGATATAATGTTTTTCGTGTCCTGTGTGTAAATGCGTCTTAAATATCCTATTTAGGGGTTTATTTTCGGAATCTCCACACAAAAGCTCTCGTTTTATATGATTTCGCTTTTCAGGCTAACTTCCTTCGACACAACAAATACATACTTGTTATCTCCTTTTTGGAAAAATCTTTCACTAACTCGCCTTTTTTATCGTTTTTATATCGTTCGATCCGCAACGTTCAGATGAAATATGCTTCAATAAAGCATACGGACGAACGCGGATGGATTGGAAGGAATCAGCTTGAAAAGCCAGCATCCAAGATGTGGAGATGTTGACGAAGAAAAGAAATAATGGTCCAAAAGTTTACGAAAAAATATGTCTTTGCTTTCACGATTTCCAATACAATCTGCTCCATTCTGTTCCACTTGTCTTTGTCGTTTTTATTGTGGCAAACAGAAAAAAAAAACACGAAATGAAGTAAGATGTCAAAGCAATAAAAGTACGATGTGTTCTTCTTCCTTGGCTACGTCAAGCTATAATGTATTCGCAGGAAGGAAACTTTTTATATTACAATAAATTTATGGAACAATCAAAATTCCACTTTGTATTGGATTTAATGTTCCAATACGAATTGGAATATAAATTATTTAAAAGGATGTTAAATGAAACATTCTCATACCATAATCGGTTACTTCTAGAGTGGGGTAGCAAATATTGGAGCCCGTATCCTTAATGGTTCTCCGCTGGGATATATGTAACATAAATTTGGATTGCATCAAAATATATGTTGTTTGAATTGTTACATTATGAAGCAATAATAATACTATTCCTGCAAAAAAGGTCAACATAGTTCAACCATAGAAAAACGATTTGACTGCTAAAGTAAAAGGTAACATAGTTAGGCATGGCATGGTTAGGAGTGGTTGTCACAAGCTCTGATTGCTGCTACATATGGAGTTATGTGGGCAACGCATGATAATAATAATCCATCCATAGTTACTAAAAACCTACTTACCATCCTTGCAATGAGAAAATATATATTGCCTGAGTTGTTCAATAAATCTTTAGAAACTCTCTTTCAATGTGCAGAAGACATACAAGGTGGGTTGGGATAGTTATGAAACTGGGAACACTGCAACATTGTCTATACCAGCTTTTGATAGGCCAGGTCGTTTGTCTCTTCAACTTTCTTAGTTCAAGTTTCAAGTTTGTACAGCCAACATTTTATTTTTGACAGATGATTTGACAGTAGCATCATTTAAATTTTGTTTTTATTGTATGTTACAAAAGTGGAGCTTCAGAAATGTAAGGAACGTTGTTCATGTCAAACTTGGTGAACCCGCGAGTATGACGTTTATGAAAGGTTGAAACAGGCCTATGATTAACATTGTTGCTGGTGATGATTGATTTTTGGGCATTTTTTCCAGTTGCTGAGCAAAAAATTTGTTAAATATGGCGAGAAGACTACTGGGTTTTTTCTCAGGAGTGAATGTAGATGCAATTACTCATAGTATCATCACCAACCTTATGGGAAGAACAAGCTTCAATTCTTCACTCCAGAAAAAAAAACAGGCTCCTGGAATATATTTCCCCAGCAGAATTGCTTCTGAGAGAGGACCACCCTCTAAGCATCTTCTCCGCCGCTTAAATTATAAAAAATGGCCAGAGGAGCAGTTACCAGAGGACTGGCGAAGGTGGTATTATTTGTCCTGTGCATTAATAGGGAGACAGGTTAATATGTGAAAATGATAGCGGATCCTAGAAACAAAATGGAAGCCGTAAATTAAAGTATTGGAGGAGGGTGTTAGCGAGGCTTTTGAAGTGAAATGCTTTTGATGTCCACAAAAGATCAAATATGCTCTGTAAGTAGGTGCTCGAAAAGTGCTGGTTTTATAACATCAATGTACACTATCTCTTGTAGACTACAAGCAAGCATAAAACAGTATCAACAGGAATGTGCTCTACAAATAAATACTTAACAACTAGAGAACGTGGTCGATGACTCTGACGATTGGAAGCTGTTAATCATGGAGGCTAATACCCGGTTTGTGCTGTCGTACCACGGATGATGATAATAAGCAATTAACCTAACACGTCTTTTAAAGTAAGATAAATAATTATTGAGGAGTATTAAGCGTCGTTATTGTGCTCTTTCATCGAGCTATGTAAAAATCATTTACTTACTAAAAAACAAAGTTTGCTACATGTTTCATAAAAATGTTTTCAGGCCACTCAGCTGGACGAGTCAGACGCGATGGTAAGTTAATGTTAAGAAGAGACAGCGCATTATAATGAATAAAACAAAATCTATAACACATATAAAAGTCCGATAACGTGCGTTAATGCGGTAACAAAATTTAAGTAACCCTTCATTTTGGCCGACATCAAAAAGGTTTAAACAATCCCTTACACTAAATAATATATCTTTCTGTATTATTTTAAGAACTAAATGAACGTCACCTCATCAAACCGTAGATAATATTTCTAATTTAGGATGTCTTGCTTCTGGCGCTCCAGCTCCCTCTGCATGTATAAAGGACGATTTCAGTTGCCATCATCTAATCTGAATACTAAATTCAACTAAATTATACACAATTCATGCGCTTAAAATGTCCCTCCACTTAGCTCGCCTGCCACACATCCAGCGTTCGCTTCAAATCCGACGAATAATTTTTCATCATATTCCCTATCCGCTTATAAATCTGACAAATATATTTTTTTCTCCATCCAAACACACATAAGAGTCCCTTCACTGAAGGTATGTAAAATTTAGCTGTCAGGATACTTCAATAAAATAAAGATGAGAGAGCTCAGATTTTTTGAGCTGGTTCCCATCTAAGAGCAGCAAACCGGCATTTCAGAAGATGAATAGTATTGACACGATTGACAGGAACATGTCTTTGTACTTTACTCCAAATATGCAAAGATATGATTTTAAATGGTGATTGCCGGTAATATAAAATTTCAGGAGAGAGAGTATGTGAGTCATTGTAGAGGGTGAGCAGCTAGGTAAATCGACCGATGTATGTTATATGTTAACTAACATTGAAGTTATGAAAAAATTATGTTTAGCTGATGGAAGCTATTGAATCGGAGTATCTAAATCCAAGGGAATACGATGCAGTACAAATAAAATTGAAAAAAATACTGTTTTCTGCAATCAGCTTAAAAGATATTTATCACACAAATTTTCTGACAGTGAATTTTTCCAAAGAACTTCATTATGCGGCTTTGAATGTTTTAACTTTTTTCTAAATGAGTTAGTACACAAGTTTTTGCCAAGGATGTTCATGTCCATTCTTCATATCTTATTTTGAGAACTGAAGACTTAGGTCATACATCTCCAGATAATGCTAACTACGAGGAGGATGCAAAGGACGTCAGTAACATCAGCGAGAGGAAAACCTTTTCTAAACATCTCCCCTGGAACATTTTTGGCTCTAAGTGTATTGTTTAGGGCTTTCATTTCCCTTGAAAACGTTGTTACGAGATTTGATTTTGAGGTCAGATCCACCTTTCAGTGTCTAATAAATAACAATGATTCAAAAGAGATACGTTTCGCCTTAATTTTAAGAATAAGGCAGCATTTCTTCCACGAATTCCTAATGTGTTTTTCTTTTGTTCGGTTGGTTACATGTTCGGTATAGACCGATATACCCCTTTTTGGTGTCCTACCATCTATGTTTGAATACAATGTGGGGTCATTTTTTCAGATTCCTGGTTTCATCTGAATTTCTTTAGCTGTGATTCTCTAGTCATTAGCTAAGCTCCATTATTTGATATGCTTCTGTTGCTAGCCGTAGGTAAGCTTACTTTTGGCGTAAATCTTTCTTAACTCGATGCTTCAGCAGTAATTATAATTCGAACTATTTTCCACTAAGCAATATTTTCAAGTGTGCAATCTTAGTTGGAGCACTATCAACTGAATATGGTTCAGTTGATAATATGGTTCAAATTAAAGTAGAACATGTCAAAAAAATACATCACACTCTCTTAACTTTGTATAAAAGAGACCTTATCCTTGCCTTGAATCGTTGCCCCTTTTTATTAGCAAAATCCTGATAACTAAGCGAGAAACATTCTGCCAAGATTTTGGAAAACAGTACATAAACGACATAATTGCCATATTAAAAAAAAAGAAGAGAATTAGGAACAAACTCTGGTTTGAATTTCACAGGGCCATGAATGAAGGCCCCAGGGATATAAGCTTCACTTCACTGAATTGAACTTCTGAACAACAGATCTTTAGGAGACAAACAGACACCGAACGTGTTAGTCCAGGCACCTTAAAACATTGCTCTCATCACAAACTTGCATCCCTTATCACATGATTCGCCGAGTGCTAACACAGACCACCAGGCTAAATGGATACCCTTGTTAAAACATCTCAAATGTGATAACCAAAGGAAGGAGGTCACTACAAAGGGCTACACTGACCAAGGAATCAGACAGTTGGGGACCACCACTCAGCTTCAACCATATTCCCCAATCTTTTAAAAATAAATTAAAATATCATGGTTCGTAAAAAGTTCCCAGAAGCAGAAAAAATGAAATAATCAATTGCAGAGATGGCAATTAACTTATTAAGATCAAACAAGGACCCTATTGCAGCGATGCCCACATTGCCCAATTGCCCAATAACTTGCCCACATTGTAGCAAGATATCTTTCGGAGAACCAAAGAGAAACATGGATACACTCCATTAAGAACATCTCAGGGAGGCGGAATAGCTAAACGGAGAAACACAAAGGAGTTTAGGTCAAAAGTAGTGGAGCAAATAACGTTAGTAAATCAAGCCATTCCCGAAATGACTGCAGAGACTAATCAGAGAGTCGAGAGAATAAGAAGCGGCCGAAAGTATACAGATTTACGAATCTTCGCGAGACCAACTACTATATAAGGATAAATTGCAAGGGTTTTTTTAGGTTTGTTTGGAAGCATCCGCCATTGGTTTCAGAATACCCAATGATACCAATATTTCCAATACCTTTAACCTACCAGCTTCCAGAAATTGTGGAACGACTGCATTTCCTAAAACATGGAAGACCGGCTTTGAATCAGCAGGATGCAAACATCGAAGAGCATGAATAGGACTATACTTGGCTTCTTTCACCGAAGAAGCCTTCAAGTAACAAGCGAAATTTAAATTTGCGTCAAAACAAACGAAAAAGTGGAACTTAAGGGAAACAGATTAGCTTAACAAGATTAACAAATAGGTATAACAAGAGAAGGTTAAAAACTCTTCTTTTATTTCAGCTTTAATGAAGAAGTGGAAAATAATATTTAGGATTTATTGAATTTGGATTTTCACTTTTCAAACAAAACCATTTATAGCCGTGCAGCTAGAGCATGGTTCCAAATGCTTCAAAATGCCTGCCTGCAAATACTTAGGACGGAGATCCCAAAATTGAATCACCAATTAAATAGTTGTACTTATTTTTAAATCATGTAATCACATGATAATAGTTTGATTTGTGATTCGAGCTTGTAACAAAGTCTCATGTTGCCGCCATTAGAGCATGTCCTTTCAGCGCTTATGTAAAACATTGTCCAAAACAAAAACTGAAAACCTCATTCAGATTAATATTACAATGATACTACTAAGGTTTATGTTGTATTACTGATATTAGTCATAAAATCAAGCTAAATACTTCATTGCGATTGTAATTCATTAGGAAGCTAGCCACTTAATCATCGAAAAATCCACTCTCAAACGAGTTCAATTTATTAACAAGGTACAGAAGCCCCAAACCAAATGGGAGTCAGTATAATAAAAAAATATTAACACAAGCTAACTGTTAGGATCCTCAAACATTCAAATACATTTCACTGGTAAGATTTCAATCCTCAAAGGTACCAGGAAGAGCGAATCACCATCGATCACATGATTGAATACGCCGTACATTCATTACGTACGTATCCTTGTACATCATGAAAAGCCCAACAAACTCAAAACAAGCACATTTATCATGCAAATAGGTGGAGATAATCTAAACATTTAATAGTATTCAAATGACAACACACAGCGTTCAGCATAATCGCTAATGATTAGGATTATACGCGCAATTTGTGGTTGACTTACTATTGCGCTATCTGTTTTATCCTCTCGGTTGGTATTTATTCGTTCTTCGTAGATTGATTAAAGCGAATCAATTACGAAAGGATTAAAACATGGGATTCAACCATAATTGTGTGAAAGAGAGAGGAACAATGAGAATTGATGGTTCAGAGAAAGTTACGATGAACATAGTGACGAATTACTTAGAACCGCGAAGCTTCAATCATGTCACAGATACTTTACTTTCCTTGACTTTTAATTGATTTAGATTTATCCAGCTTACGCGAATGCTGAGCAAGTTTTTCGCGTGCTGGGAACAGGAAGCGTATGGAAGGGGCTATTGTATTGTTAATTTGTCAAAAGGATAACATTTACTTTTCTTTGTTCCCTCCTTTCCATGAATTCGCATAAAATCTCCAACATTGAGGGGCTTAAAACATTTACAAAACATGCTTTGATTAATGTTAGTTATCTCGTTAAAAGAATAAGTTTGAGCATGAATAATTTCTGTACATTGAAAATAGTGACAAATTCAACGGATTCGTATATCAAAATATCCGAATAAGTTTACTACATCACTCCCACAGCCAGCGGCATAACACATTAGACAAATGCCAAAAACAGATGAGCTAACCCAAGCTCGCAAGAAAATGTGTAGATCCTGTCTCGCCTCCGGTGAAAACGTTCCTTTATCAAAAAGAAAAACTGACGTCAATTGAACATTTCCACTATATCGATTTTAGGATTCGCCTGGCTTGAAAACGTATCGACTCCAGCACGGTTGCACCACACATACAAAACAGCGCTCAGCATGTGATTGAGTAACCGCAAGACATCAACCATGTACAAATGTAAACTCCTTAAATGAACCATGTAAGAAATGCTTCCCTCACTTAACTAACATCAACCATGTGTGTGGGTGCAATTTGGTTGCTATAATGCCATCGCAAACTTTTATTTGTGTTATTTTAAGGAATTCATACACGGTTGGTAGTGATGGGTCCGTCAAAGTTGTTGCATTGGAAAAGTTTTAACGTTACTTCGCTCTCGTAAGGCTGTTTTTTCTTCTTTCTTTTGTCCTGAAATGGAAATCAACAAATGGGTCCCTATTTCCTGTCAATTTACAAACGTGCCCTGCTTGATTTGCTGCTGATAGTCGGATAAAGGACGTATCGTATACCGCGTTCCGTCACCATAGAACACAGACTTGGTTAGCTTTTTTGCTGATGTCGCTGTGCTGTCGTCGTTAGCGTCTTAAAATTTAATATTTCAAGGGTGGTTTGAAATGTGTCAGAACTGTTTTGGAAATTGATAAAAGATTTCAATGGTATGTCGCTGCACGGATAGGACTGGGGATTATGCCGAAAATTTTAAGTGAAAAGTTTTGCATATGAGGTGCAAAGAAATAGTTTGAAGGGTGGCATATTGAAGGATTTAAATGAAACGATTACCAAAAATTCCATTAATGAAAGCCGAGACATTTTAGCATCCTTTGAGAACATCTATTCAAAAAGGAAAATAGGCTTAGTTTCATATTAGGCAAAAGCCTTAAGTGTTATGTTAAGGTAGCTTAAAGTTTTGTTTAAAAGGATCAAACGTTTCTTTGTTTATTTTCAAGAAATTTTCGTCACACAAACAAAGAATGAATTTACTGAAAGATTTTACCGAATCCTACATAAGCTTATCCTACATTAGATGATTCCTGCAGAACGCATCCAATGATGCATAAGCCCATGAACACCCACAGACGGCAATCCATTCAATTGACAAAACGAAATCGCCCTCTAGCATTCTTCCTACAAGATCCGATCAAGGAATGAACTATGATTCTGATAATTACCCGGGAAAGTATGTTTGCAGATGTCGAATGTAAAGAAAATGTAGAAAAACGTAAACAAATCCGTATGTTCGAGATCTAAAACTCAGTGGCCACTCTAGGCAGAAGCATGCAGAGGCATTAACCCTTACTCAGTACTTTTCATAATACTATACTATTGTTAAAGCTTCAGTTAGACTTTTTGATCAGTACAAATCTTTTTTGATCAATGCTAGCATTGCGGCAGGTGAAAATTTTTATAAGATTGATGGTAAACCTAATACCTTCCAAAGAATATTTTGGCCTGAAATTTACACGAACTCATAAAAGTTCATAGCAGTATTTAATTTCGTTCATTTACTGTCTGTATTGATATAAAAGTAAGTGTAGTGTATTAAAAAAGATACAAAGTAGTGTATCCAAAAATTTAAAAAACAAAAATATAAACAAAATGAGTAAAAAAGACCGCGTTGTTTCGGAAAATTTTTTCGCATTTCTTATGCTGTCCTCTCTATTCTTTTTGTCAATTTTCGTACATAGAAAGTAAACTTTCTGGGGGTATGTACATTAGTTCAACACCATCAAATATAAGAATATTCCATAAGTAATTTGGAGATATTACTCTTGCAACGCGCATTCCCTGAACTTCGTCCTCTCTTTTCTCTAATAATAATAATAAAACTTTGGTAAAAGTTTAAGTCATCGAACAAATTTGCATTCACTTCTGTATTTTCAACCATCCTAGATACCCTACAGAAAAAAAATCATCAAACCCTTACCAATCTTAACCAGCAATAATAACCAGAAACAACACTAACCAAAATCAAACTTCCTCTTCATGCTTTCGAGATCTCTAGTCGTTTCAGTTATTCCATTTACCAATTTGTTTAGTTCATCCTATCAAGCATATGTTCCAGGACTCATAGGAACTATGCTAACAATTCTGTATAATAAACGACGACAGCATGCTGCCACTTATATCTCTGAGACTTCTCTACAAACCATTCAAATGTTCCTCGTCCTCATCTACGCCTCTGCTCTCCCATCTGGCTCATCTGTCTACGCTCAAATGCCCTTAGGCCGAACATCACTTGTAGTACCAGCCAGCCAACACTTCTTCTCAGCCGTTTTAGTTCGATTTACTCAATGCTATGAGTATCCTATTCCCTCCTTATTCTACGAATATTCAATTTTAGTTGAAAACCTTGTGAAATAATTTATTCTATTAGACATAAACGTGATCTCGGGCAAAATAATTTATGGAACTTAATAAAATCCTTTCGAGGGATGCGAGGTGGAGAGATTGTGTAGGAATATTAAAGAATTTTGGGAATTGAGAGAGATGACTACGCTTAAAGGAAATTTTGTGTATGCATGCTTTATTATGGCTCCATGAAATATAGCTGAATTGGCCAGGACTACACAAGATCTTTGCTGAAAATATGAAATAATATCCAAAAACCAGTATTAGAGGGCGCGATTCTCGGTTCGGAAATCCCCAAGCACCAGAAACACTTAAAACTTCTCCCTTCGTTTGCTTATCACCAAATATCAACAAAATTACAAATAACACAAAATAATGTATTCCTTAAAACTTTTTCTCAATGTGCAAAGTTTTATCAATACGATTTTATAGACAGCCATTTCATTTGAATATTTTCATAATTTCATCAAAACAAGAAAAACAACTCTTCAAATGGTGGTAAAAGTTACTGAGCGTGTGGTATATTGAAATCAGGAAGTTAAATGCATTCATCAGGAAAACCGTAAGACAACGAATGAGCTCTTTGCTCACTTTATCCACTCACAAAGTCATTCATCCCACATTGGGGGCTAATTCATTAGATCCTTGGGAAATGACGTCGCCGAGCAAATTATACGGGCGAGAGATGGAGAAAGTTTAGAGTTTTTATATCTCATCAAGACTATTAAAAGATTCACGTCCCGTTTGGGATGAGCGATCGTAGAGGATGCTTGGTGGCGAGTTATTTTGGATTGGGTCGTTAAAATGGAATATCGAGGTATTATTTCGTCAACACATTAATATTTAAAGGAATACGTTTTATAGTTGAGTTTCTAGAGAGTTTTCTAGAGACTTAAAATAATTTCTGTACGTCGGTAAGGGGGAATAAAAAATTTTGTCTGACATTTAATTAACTACGCTTTTAATTTGTTGATAGAACATTCCTCAATATTGAACTGAAACAGGACAATTTTATCCGCTTTCTATACGAAGATGCATCCGATCATTTCTTGATGATCATATACTATAAACCCTCAAATCTGAGCTAATGGGTGTGTAAATATGAACCAAAACAGACCAAATGAACCAAAACAGACCAAATGAACCAAAACAAAGCATATTGAGGATTTCTCAATTTAGATGATATGAATATATATTTGAATAAAACGTTGATATGCTTCCCACATAAGCGCATGTAA
This sequence comes from Stratiomys singularior, assembly GCA_954870665.1. Classification (NCBI taxonomy): domain Eukaryota; kingdom Metazoa; phylum Arthropoda; class Insecta; order Diptera; family Stratiomyidae; genus Stratiomys; species Stratiomys singularior. The sequence goes on along the minus strand of OX940879.1, from coordinate 107,625,792 downwards.
AGACGCAATAGGATATAAAAGAAAGATTTCGCTTGCCATTATGCCCCTAGTACATCATTGACATAATGGAATACAATAATAATATATTCCACTGTCCCAACCACGTTATAACTTCGGTGAAATCGTTCTCCAGCATCCTTGCTAAAAGATTCGCCAGCAAAGTGAACTGTAATTTGGAGAATTATCTGATAATGTCTGAATATCCAACCCAATCTATTACATATTACGGCAAACCGAAGAAAATTTCATTGGATCGAGTCTTCCACGCGCTTGATTGTTGACTCGTTTCAGCGTCGTAACTATAGCACCATGATTTTTAACATATGATGACACTGGGGAAAAAATTGAATCATTCCAAACTCTTTTTAGAACCATTGTATGGTTCTTCGCAACCTCTTTTTGTTCATCAGCCAGCACTCAATGCAAGAATTTAGCAGACACCCTTTTCATGCTAAAACCTTCTGATGAAATTCGCTGAACTGACTCCTAGTCATCCTAAGTAGCTCCATAATTTCTTCAATAGTTCATCATTAATTTTTCAGGATGAAGTTGGCAATTTTTTCAACATTTTCGTCAATTCGAGCCTAGAACGGACGACTAGACGGACGATGTGTATCGTCAATTGATATTTAATCATTTATTGAAACGGAAAACCCAATCAAATACTTGAGTTTTCCCAAAAGTGCCATCCATGTGGGTCATTTTTAACATTCTCCTAACATAACAACTTTGTGTGTCAGTTTTTCCGAGCAAGAAATAAAACTTTACGGACGTGCGCATTGTTCGCGAGAATCAGAAATTGCACAAACCATAAGAACAAAAAACAACTGTCGCTAAAAATATCAGCACAAACCGAACAGAACCTTCTTTAGTGACTTATACTGGCTCGAAAATGGTGGCTCCATACAGAATTAGTGGCAGAACGCAGTACTTCCGAAACTCCGTCTACCATAACACCAACTTGTTTTCGTTCGCTGATGATCTTCATCAGCGATGAAGACCGAACGATCACGGTCGAAAATCGATTCCGCAAGGTAAATAAAAAAAAATTAAGGTAATGGCTGAAATCGCGACAGCAGAATGTTGCCATGGTTGACTTCTTGCCAATGAAGCCCGACCGAGTCCACTAACAACGTATGTCTTGACGCGTGTTGCGTAGTCTGCGTAGGATTGAGAAGCAGAGACATGGAACGAAATTTTCAACAAGGATCTGTACTAAAACCACCATCTGACTAAGATGTATTGATTATCGTAAGACATTTACGCCCATCCAAAGACATGAGAGTAAAAGACAAGCAGACACTAGCGATGTAGGGTGATGCGTTCTCATCTGGCGTCAAAAATCATTTGAGGTGGACCTCAAATGAGGATCAATCAAATGAATAATTGACGATTTGAGATCAAAGATTTCTATAAATCATAGTGATACTGATTCCTACCTGACCTCACTATTGAGCAACCACGGTTGTGTTCAAAGTTATGAGTTCTCGATTGAATGGTACGTACTTGAGAGAAGGATGACGCATGTCGTGCTTTCGTTTCATGCAAAAACAGAGACAAACTGCTAAATGATGCTACAGAAAAACTTAAAAACTTCATCTGGATACCCAATTGAAGAGAAGTTGAAATCGGATGAAAAATGAAACCAGATGGTACATTACGTTTGATTTGTTCTAACAACAACATACTTGTTCGGATAGTGCCTTCAAGGACTCGCAATTCTAGGGCGAAAAATCAAGAAGAAATCCCTGTGACTGCTATAAGACATGGAATAGGGAGACCTAGTCAGAAGGATAGTCTCAAAGGACTCCATACTTTCTCCTTTCATTCTCCTTTCATTGATTGGAGGGAGGATTCTCATTTCATTTAAATGGGTCTCGTTCCACTTCCACAGAAGCATATTATCATGTTTCGAACTTCAATTTAATATATTAAGTTTATTTATCTTTAAAGCCTTCGTCAATAAATTTCAACTATTTTCTAAGACATATTCAGTGTCTGCCGAGAGTTCATGCTTTAATAGGCAGCTGAATAAATTATCAAATATAAATTTCGCACTTTATAGTAATCGAACTATATTTGTCTCGAATATCAAAACGTCATTTGTCTCAAAATTTTAATTCCTGTGAAGGACTCGCTCAGGAGCTTCAGTGCCTCCGAAAATCTCTCGATCTATCGGTACTCAACCAATATTGTTAGAATTTATTGTATTGGTAAATATTTCCTCGTTACTTTGTTCAGCAATAGGAATGTTCTCGTAACGCTTAATTAGAGATGCAATGCAGCTATGAATTCAATATCTTGCTCCATCTCTGTCTGCTGAAAGTCGCCACCTGAGGGTATTCTTGCTATTTTATGCCTACGCTTTGCCTCCGTAAACATGAAATCCACTTTCTAAAACAACAAATTAACACATATCGGGCATTTTGGAATTTAAAAGTTTGAGTTTTAGAAACGACGATTGGGTCGCAAATAATTACTTCTCGAGACTATTAAAAGGACCAAATACCAATCCCGCTTAGTATTGTTGTAAATTTTATCATTTGGTTACACATTTTTGTATTGCCTGTGTCGTTTTCTTCCTGTTCTTTTACCGGTAAATCTCCAAAAATGCCATCACAATCCTTAAAATGTTAATAACTAAGGCCAAACCGAAAATACGTAAGTGGAATGGCTTTTGCGTTACTTGCGTCTGTTAAGGAATAAAATCCTTGTTGTTTTTCATTAATCACATTGAATTCCAGCTGTGTTGATTCTTCGGCTCACTCCTTAAGCCCCATAAATGTTCGGTTGTGTATATTTCTTACTGCCAGGATATTATTGCTCCTGCTACTACAACCCAACTCTAAAGGTTTTATAAGATCCGTGTCGGGGTTTCGAGGAGCTAGAACCGAGTAAGGAATATCATCGAATCTTAACAGCAACTGAGAGCTTTAGCATTACGTGAAAATCCACATGGACCGTTAATCACTTCACCATAAGAATTTATGGTTTTTTCCTTCGTCTTTATCGTTACAGAAGTTGGTTTCGTCTAGCTCTCGGTTAGTCGTTCTTTCATTTGTCGTTTTCGGCCGACATCAAGATGTTTGTATGTCTCTTAAGATGATTTTGGCAAAGGTTCCTACTCGTTACGTAACTGCCAAACATGCATAATGTCTTTAGAGCCCAATCCTTCTGAACGTTATTGTGTTGGTTGTTGCTTACTTGCCAGACCTCCTTCATCCGCGTGTTTCGGTGACTCGCCATTTACAATGGATGTATGGTAAAGTAGTAATAGACGAGGAAATACGAATTCGGCACGAGTTGGGAGACATTTTATTAGAAGTTATTGAGTTTCAGGGTGCCCGCATTCCTTGGAGACAGTTGTTTTCCATCCTCTCTCCCTCTCTCTGACTCTTTCTTAAACTGCCAACCTGATACTCATTGGTTCGATATAATAAATGTAAGAACTACGAAGGTATGCTGTTGAGTCCTTGCGAGGCATCTGAACTCTCGTAATTTCGCTCTACTAAGATTGTGCAAAGGACCCTTCTGGAATTTACAAGAGTTTAGGGATTGTTGAATCTCAATGAATGGGATTTTGTATTTGGATATTTGGCAAAAAGGTGGATCAGGTGAATGTTGTTTGGGTGGAGAAGAACAATCATGGATACAATAGCATTAAGATGAGTGGAGCTTGTTTGACCGGGAGGAATTAACTGGTAATTGAAGTTGAATTTTAGTAATCATATAATTACGAATGTTCCTCGTATCCTTTTAAAATTTGTTGCAAGTTAGAAATATTGATATAAGAACTTTTAATGTGATTGTAAAATCAAAATACTTATCCTTATAGTAGAACTGAAATTTTCCTGCTATGTGCATCATTTTACACACCTTCCGTTTGTTATTAGCTATATTCACGCATGGACAGTCAATATCCGGGGGCTGAAATATATATACTTAATACTAATACAATATTACTACACGTGCTTACAAATGTATCTAGAGTAAGATCTACTTGCATCAAAGCTAGGAATATCCCATTTAGCTTCCATCATAGCTATATCTTATCTTCACACTCTCTCCCTTACGAACTTTTCGCAATCCCTAGGTAACCTGCACATGCAAAATGTTTAGCACAGTCAAGATATATTCCAAGGATACTATACCATGAATACGGAGTATGATGAGCTTCTATTATGCAAAGTGATTTAAATTAATTGAATGGAGCCTGAGTAATTATCTAATTTCTGTAATTGAAATTTATGCTATTGTGAGGAACGCCAGAAGAGGCAACGATGAAAATCAGGTTGATATTGTCAACATTTTCGTCCTCGTTGACACCGATAGTTTCTATGGTAATATGCAGTCGAGAAAGTGATTAATGAAAACTACTAGGACAACGCCACACCAACCAGAACAGGAAATGTACAAGACTTGGATACATACACAAGTTGTACATGTTGAGGATGATTCAATGCTACTGCATTGAGTTAATAACCTTGATATCAATTAAAGCTATACATCTGAATAGCGTGCCTGTACACCTGAGATTAAGGAATTTCTATGCATTGCTTTGAAGGAACGACTAAGAAGCTTATAATGATAATGGATGTTAAACCAAATAGATTGTATGGAAGGATTTTGATTGAACTCCATTTATCGTGAAGATTTAGTGAAAGTTTGAATGTATGGCTACAAATCGTTTTCTAATTGATGCACATGTTATGGAATTTAAGGAGATTTTGTTTTGTCATGTTGTTATCAGACTAGCAGAGCACAATTAAAATTAGCACAAATGTATTTTCTCAAACCGGCACATTTATGTTACACGAGCTCATTGCAAAGATTTATTTTTGGAAAAACATTTGTTAAATGACATGTCAATAATGAATCAAGAAACCTCTTGAGCCCTGTTGCCCACAACCGGGAAGCCAGTACGCCAAACGGATATTCATCCATCATTTCGAAGTACATCAGAACGATCCTGAGGACATATTATTAGATCCAAATAAAGGGAAAGAACATTTTCGATTTGTTCCGCCGTGCCGGACTATATTCCGGACGCGACTTGACACACTGTTGGTCAAACGCAATTTACACTAGGAATAGTAATGAATACTGGTTCATGAAAGATGACTAGTGAGATAACGGGTCGCCACTTGTAGACACATCCTGGTAGTCTTGAAAACTGCGCTGGAATCGAGACTCTTTGTGTCGATTCTATATGTAGAATCCTTAATGTCAGAGTTGAAGAACATTGAAAACGAGTAATAACAGAGACACCATTATAAAAACAATATCTGGGATGCGGGTTTGGATCTCTTAGGTTATTATCCATAACATTGTTCGCTAAACGGTACAAACATTTGCTCAAAAATTAGGATGACAAGGAGGGCTATCACGCAAGAGGAGGCGTACGAGAAGAAAAGGCCTACAAGCCTGCATGAGCACAAAGTAAGGATAGTCATACTGTTACCAAGAAATAGTTTTTAACTGTCATTTGTGATTTAACTGATTCTCTGCAAATCACTGAGCCATGGATGGGAAAAGGAGAAAAGGAGGCTTATATTTTTTGGATTTTTTTGTAAATCCTCTCCATTCTCTCTGAAAATCTCCCTAAAAAATCCACCTTCTTTTGAATGCAAAATTAAATGCATTGTGCCATTTGCATCGTACAATTTGACTGGTACTTTCTATGCACTTTTTCTGCTGAAAATATTGTTTTACAATTTCTTATTCTCTTATTATTAGTTTCGTTAATAGTGTCTACCAACAGAAAGCCTTACTTCCTTACAGAAGTGTCAGTCGTACCATCTATATATTGTACGGTATACCTTTCTCTAGTTCCGGTTCCAAGAAAAGAAATCCAACTCAAACCATTTCAACGTTTTCCAACTCAAACGTTTATCATTATCTGATTTCATGCATTTGTCCATTTTTTAACACTGAAAATAGATTGGTTCATAGGTTATGTTGGAGACAATGGACGTCACCCCTTAAGGATTAATCGAGTCCCATTTTCAGTTCACCTAGAGGGCCTCATTATCCTGCCACAGCTCCCATATTTACCACAGCACCCATCTATCCAGGAAGATTAGAACAATCACTCCATAAATGCTCATCTGTGAATATCATTCAAAAGTCAAGTAGACGTTCCAATCTCAAAAACCATGTCTATTACAAAGGTAAGTTGATTTTGATGAACAAAAATAATTAGAGGAGTTGAAAGCCTGCAGATTTGAAGGATTGCACTAAAATCCTGTATAAGCTGTCGGATGGATACTAGGGAAGGTGAGTTTTTCCAGTTTCCAAGATCCTTTTTTTCAACGGTATAACTCAAAGTTCACTGAATTACACATGGCATTACACGATTCGTCCATCCACATTTTATTTGGTCGATAAAGCAAGCTCTTTTTTGACTTTGTTTACCATAAATGTGTTTTATTTTTCTTGTTTGTTTGATTTCGTTTAGGAAGGATGGCGTTCAAACGTTGTCCATTACGGTGTACATGTAGGAATTTCACTGATTTTCGTACTGATTTTCATTTGTTGTTAAGTATGTGGCTTACACAGTAGGAATTGGTTATTGCGTCCGGCTTTTTGCCGTACCCCCTTTTGTGATCACGCAATCTTGCTCTTCTTTTACGTCCTGATTGACCGATATAGCTGCTTTGCAAAAGTTAATTTATGTACATCCTGTTTGAAAAGTTGGTCCTCTTCGATTGCGTTCCATCGTCATATTCATCCTAAATTTTGAAGGCTGCATGGATGTTTTTTTTTTGATAATTCCGCAGGTTTGAGTGCTGATTTCCTGGGACACGTTGTGTTTTTTGCGAGAGCCTTCTTATTTTGTCCATCAGGTCTCCTATATACACATTGCATATTGCTATTGTGTTCATTATGTTTAACTCCTTGTGAACTTTATCTGTGAGAGTGTCCACTCCAGACCTTTTTTGTACTGAACGATTTGTGTTATACCGTGCTTGTGACTGTTGGTTTCCTATATATCTCATACTGGAAATGATGTTTTGCTGTTCATAATTGCTATATCGAAGTAACATATTCTTCCTCCCTTTTCAGTCATCACTGTGAAATAAAAAATTTTTCATAGTTTGTTGAGGTATTCTAGATTATGTTCTATTCCGCCTCGGCTATTCATTCCAAAGATCGTGGAACAAAGGTTCCAGGGTCAATATTTCAAGGAGTGAAAAGGAGGAAATTTATTCTCTGCAAAGTGCAGAATTCCAAACTACACAGACGGTCCTAAAACGTGGATCACACTAGAGCCATCTTATAAATTCCTTCATAACGAATTGACTTACCCATGGTCCAAGCGAATCTGAAATGTTAGGGTACCACACCTCAATAATCTTGTTGGAAATTTACGCGATAAGAGCTTCCTCTAAAGAGGATCCTATGACATTCCGACGGGATTGACCCACGTTTTTCTGTGGCATTCTTGCCCGTTTTTAAGTAGATTTTTTAAAAACTCGAATCTATTTTGAAGGAACCTTCACATTATCCATACTTCACATATGGTTCCCTGACTGACATTGTTCGAGGATTTGTAGTGAACTTGCTACTGTATGCTTCTTGTACCCCACGACGCCATAATCTAATTTGCAGTATATCAGTGAACTGTGGATTTCCATATATACTCGGTAGAACTTTTATCGCATTTCAGGCATGAAGTCATGAGATAATATTTTATACCTCTTTGGTTATAGGATATTTTCTATTGTGCTGAAACAAATTTTGACTACCAACTTCCCATTGAAGATTTTTGTCGACATAAGAACAATATTCTGATTAAACACTTATCAAAATATGGAAATATTCGTATCGGAAATAGTAATATGACCATTTGGGAAACAATTTGATGGTTCCAAAAAAATTTTTAATTTCAAAACAAAACGAATGATCACCCATAATATTTTCTCAATTGCTGGCCGCCAAAAGGGAGAAACAGGCTAAATTACCAGAGTTCAATGCATGACTTTGCTATCATTACAATTTTTCTTGTTGAAAATCTAAAGTTCAATGAACTCATTTGAACCAGAAAAGTTAAAGATATTATGGATACATTTTCATTCGACATCGTTTGGTCTAATCCAAAACTTTCTACTCAAATGTAACCGATATATTCCCACTCACTAATAAAAACATCGTAGAAACTAAACTAATCTCATCAGAAACTTCCTTCTTTTCCCTAAATAATCCACAAAATCCCAATACTTCATCACAACTTTCCAACAACAGGATCAACTGTATATGAACGATATGCTATCCACCACCATGAGCTGTCTTTAATTTCTTCATCGAATTTGTTTTCTCATCTTCTATTAAATCTCCACTACCTTTTCGGGTAGATTCCCTAATTATCGTAAATTACCACATACATTGGTATACGTGTTTGTTTCAAACCATCACCACTCCGTCTGCCCCATCGTCCTTTTTGCTATGCACAAAATCTGGTTGACCAAGAATTATGTATGAGGGTGGGAGCAAATAGTAATGGTCAGAGCGGAAAGAGACTTATAGGGATGGAAAAATAGCATCACACAAAATTTTATTTTATCCTGGCCAAAAAAATCGAATTAGTACTGAAGTTGAGCATGTTGTTACTTTTACTAGTTACCAATAACAATGCTCAATATGGACTAATGTAGATAGTAGTGGTTGTAATCTAAGGTACGAGCAAACATGAATTAACAGATAGACAGACAACGGATAGGTAGACAGATATATTTATAGAAATGGACGGAAAATAACAGAGGGAAGTTGATGGTTAAAAGTTTTTGGAGCTTCACCAAATCGCATAAATCATTGCTATTTAATGTGTCCGGTCGGTTGTCCTTTTAACTGATGCTGCTTTTGCTAGTAGAACTGAAGCTGCAACTACTCCTCTACATGTCTGGGCTGCATGCTGCATTTTGTTAGTGCGTAGACCGAAGGACATTCAACGCGCTAGTGGATGCAAGAATGGCAAACATTACTTGCTCGTACCAGACAGACATACAATTCACAGAACATGTTGTACGGTGTCATTTTGGTTTTCCCGATTTACGCCCATTCGTAGTCATTCCAAATTAGTTACGCCCTTCGATTTATTCGGTTATTTACGATATATGGTGACAGTTGTGGGAAGAGAAATTCAATGATAAAAATGAAAAATAAACAGGTGGCACGCGTGGTAATAGAATCAAATTGGTTAAGTGCAATGGAAAGTCAAACATCAAGCGGCTAGCAATCATTGCGTATTGAAACCATCGTTCAAGCCAGGATTTGCTGAAATTAAAGTTTAGGAAAAACGAAAAATGCAAGAGATTCAACTAAAGATACTGATACTGAAACATCTATCAACCCCGCCAATCCCTTACCGCTATACTCCCTCTTTCATCGACTTTGTCCTTTACCCTTTCACTGCGATTCGTGTTTTCAATGAAACCTATGCAAAGACCCATTCCATTCCAGGAAAAAAAATGTTAGAATCTGCTTTTATTTCATGCTTCATTAAAATTCACCCTTATCCACGTTTGTCTTATTACACATATTAAATGAAAAGAAAGATTTCTTCCGCTTTTGTCTTTCTATTTCCTACCATCGTTTTGCCCCTTCTGCTCCAGCTCCTTGTTCGTTGTTTTGCGGTTCTTATTATTTCTCTATGGCTGTTCGTATGTATCCCTCGATCGAGCTCACGTATTCTGCTGCCAAAAATATTTCTAACCCCTTGATTTTTTCCGGATGCATCTTGAACATAGACAATGTATGCTTACAATTTGGAAGGATGCCTTGTCATCGGAGTTGTCGTCGTCTTAAAAATTCGATATTGGGGTGACAGAGCGGTTAAGTTGCTTTTTTCCTTCCGCCGATAATCTTTTGAGTTGAGGCAATAGAGTTTACCGAGGTGGTGGAATAAGGATACAAAAATTGGCATTAGCGAAAGGAATGAAACAGGGGATGGATGGCAAAGTTTGTAACGGGAGATTTGGTGTATGGAACCTATGTAGAAAATTTCTTTGAATCTTAAACAAAAGTTTTTTTTCAAACAAGCATAAAGGAGCAATCGTGCTTACGCATGATATTGAGTAAGTAACAAACAGTGTGTTGTGAAAGGAATGTCGTTCCTTAAAAAATTCGTGATGTTATTCGTGGTTGCAACTTTGACTATAGACTATATTTAGCGGTTCAAAGCTTCAAGACTTCCGTAAATTGAATATTAAACGCAACCAGATCAGCTGCCTTTCAGCGAAACTCAATCAAATCAAGTGATTTCCAAACAATATTCAATCTTTTTTCTTCTCACACAAATCATACCAAATATATTATCGTAACACCACATACATCAGCATCAATACAGTATTGTTTTTCTATGCTGCAATCCTTATTGAAATATTTCTTTCACCCTGATGGAAATCACTCTTTTGATACTATCTAGCGAAGTCATATAAACGCCATTCAATCCCGCACCGTGAGATCAGAAAAAAAATACTCCTCGGGGGCGGATAAAAAGCTTTCGTTTCACAGGCTACGGAATTAAAAAACGTCAAAAAAGGCTGCAGGAAAAGCAAAAGCATCAATTGAAACAAGAAAAATGTTAACGAAAATAAAATGCTTTGAAGAGATCCACTTTTTTTGTTTCATCTGGTAGTTGCATGAAACAGATGAAAATGTTGCCTAATAAGTTATTCACAGAATTCAATTAAATAAATCGGAAGCTGGCGGAACAGTTGAAGGGGTTGATATTAAAAAGACTGTAGTACGTTCACTGTTGGATGCTTTTTCAAGAGGGATAAGAAATAGAATTATTTGCTTCCTTTTGAATTGAAATCAATGGATTATTATATATTGAAAATTTCTATTACGTCTTAATTTAATTGTGTTGAATTTTTATACAGTGGTGAAAAGAAGGATTCACGAATAGCGGATAGTGAGGAATGGCGTAGAAATATTTGAGAAATTGAAATTGCCAACATTAAAGTGGCGACCAGGCATCAACTTGTATTTAAGTTTGTTAAATATAAGAAAACGTTAGCAAGGGTAAGAGTTGACATCAACTTCCTCAAAACATATCTTGAGCGAAGTGTTATCCGTACAAGTCCCTCTTTAAATTATGTTGGGGCCCGAAACAAGCGACGGGACAAGCGAAAATTGCCGAAAGGAAACTTATCAAAAAGAGCATCTAGCTACTGTATAGGAAGCTGGATGAAGCGACTTTTAGCGCTCACGAAAGTCATTGCGGTAAAGATCACGTGAGAGATATATTGCAGAGGGCTGAACAAATTAGAAGTACCTCGAAGCTCTCTAAAATATTTGAAACGCAAGAGACCACTGGAACAGTGGTAAGCAGATCTACGGTGACATTAAAGGAAGATAAAATTCGCTTACTGAACATGGGTCTCAATAATGTGTTACAGCCAGCAAGAGTTCCGAAGGATGACATAGTCGTGGAAATAGAAGAATCCATTAGCGAATTGCCGCAACCACATCAAACATCAGCATGTAAGCAGATAGAAACGACGGAAACATTGAATTGATGAAAAAACCCAAATATTTCATCAAAGCAAACAATGGGAACACAATTGTCAGTATGGGCAAAAAAAATACCAGGAAGCAGTTACCCAAAAACCTAACGATGCCAACTTTTAATATCCTTGAAAGAACTTGACGAAACGACTTGATCGACAGTTGCGAGTCAGTAACCGGGGAACCATCGAAAGTGAGTGGAACGAACCTCACACTACCAAGGTTCAAATGTTAACCGAAAATTCACAAGGAGGAAAATAAAAAGCGAGAAGTCATATGAGTTGTGCACGTCCAAACACAAAAACTAGCAAGATGGCTTGTTGAGCAATTCACATAGGTGCAACTGGTATAAAATACCAGAGAATTCATGAAAAAACTGTCAACAATCGGCTTGCATGCAATAGACCTAATCATGGTAGAGTTTGGCGTGATATCTCTCCTTCCCAGTATAGCATTGATGGAAACAGTTTTGCACTTTGAGGAGTCATTACTCATGCAGGACAAATCTATGACATGGCACGCGAAAACGAGACAGAATCTGCAGTTATCTAAGCAGTGAATGACAGAGAGCTATTTTGACGTTCAAGGGACAATTCTTTGAAACTAAAGTAGGTACGCCTATGGGAAATCTTCTATTACCATTAAAGCAAAGATCCAATTAACCGAGATGCTGGATCATGTATGCGGATGATATTTTCGCTTAGGTTAAGAAAGGAGACCAGCATCAAATCCTAATGGAACTGAACGATCCGCACAAGAACATCAACTTCACGGTGGAGGAGGAAAACGATGGAAATTGCCTTTCTTGGATACATTTGTATCGAAAATGAGTATTGATGCCAGTTTTAAAATCTACAGAAACGCAAAACACACACAACGGACGATTCCGAATACACTGAAACACACGCAACAAGTGAAAGATTCCCACTACCAAGCCATAATTCATAGGACGTACGATCTACATCTAACTACAGCACCCAGGAAGAAGATAACGCAGTTTATTCTCGAAACTTCAAAATTGAATAGATTCGAGCCCTTAAAGATCAAGAAAATTACGGATATAATCAGAAGAATGCGGCAAATCATTATCGAAGCTTGGGAAACTTGTGTTTATCAGCGGCATCATGTACAAGAATCTTTCTTTAAATATCCTGAAAATTATCTGAAAAATCAATCAATAAATTGGATCTCCAAAGCAGTTAGTAATTTTAATAGAATAACTATCCCATGCACACCTCTGAGAAAATCTGGAAAAGAGGATGCAACAGCATACCATCACAAACAGGACACAACTTAAAGAAATTTTACGGTTTGAATAAGAAAAAACGTACATTAATTACACAAAGAAGTAAATTAATTCGATGCGTCATCGCCTGAATGCAATCTGCAGAATGCAGAATGCATCTGTACACTAAATACAAAATGAATATATAATGAATATATATTAGGTGTATAAATATGAAATGCGGATTTTACTAACAGATGGCATAATCATTACATATGGTTTGTGTCGGGGATAACTAATATGGCATTTTTGAGGACAGACATCTGTCAACAAATTCCAGTATGTCATAGGTTTCGATTGCACAAACGACATATTTTTTTCTCGCTTCAAAAATGTCGAATTACGTGCTAGAAAAAGAGGTTTTCCGGGGAAGTCTAATAACCTTCTTTCATTTGAAGAAAACGGCAGCAGAAACTTATCGATTGTTAGTGGAAGCATATGGTGAACATGCCCCAAGCCAAGACATTTGTGAACAATGGTTTAAAAGATTTAAAAGTGGCGATTGGAAACCACCAAAAATATTCGAAGATACAGATTTGCAAGCATTATTGGATAAAGACAACACACAAACTGAAAACAGTTGGCAGCAGCGTTGGAAGTTACTCAGGCAACCATTTCAAAACGTTTAAAAGCCATGGGAAAGATCAAAAAGCTGGAAAGTGGGTGCCGTATCAATTGAAAGAAAGAGACATCGAAAGGCGAAATCCATTTGTGAAATTTTGCTTGCCAGACAGAAAAGAAAATGTTTCTTGCATCGAATTGTTACTGGCGATGAAAAGTGGATTTATTTCGAAAATCCTGGGTAGACCCAGGCCAGCCATCTACATCACAAACAGTCCGAAATATTCATGGAAAGAAGACTCTGCTGTGTATTTGGTGGGATAGTAAGGGACCTTTGTATTACGAACTGCTGAATCCTGGTGAGACTATTACTGGCGAACGTTACCGACAACAACTGATCAAATTGAACCGCGCACTTAAGGAAAAACGACCAGAATTTCACCAAAGACATGATAAAGTCAAAGAAAAGTGGAAAGAGCTCAAGCTGGTTTCGAACACGCGTCCCTGCCGCTTCTCGTCAGGTGCCAACTCACAGGCCGGGACGCATCGATTGGCACTACCAGCTGGGTGAATGTCGTCTGGTTATAATTACGTTTTATCATTTTCGCTCTCAGCTTGAACTTGTCCTATGTTCCAATTTGCCTTTGGTAAGCTTTATCAATTTTTGAAGTTTTTGGTGGATCAATTTATCCATTTTCACTTAGAACTTATAAGTGATTTATACCCCTGCTAGCTAACTAAGCGAAGACTTTTGGGTGCGGAAGTTCTGATCAATTTGTCGAATACCTCAAAAGTGAATTCACCCAGCTGGTAGTGCCAATCGATGCGTCCCGGCCTGTGAGTTGGCACCTGACGAGAAGCGGCAGGGACGCGTGTTCGAAACCAGCTTGAGCTCTTTCCACCTTTCTTTGTAAATTCACTTTCGAGGTATTCGACAAATTGATCAGAACTTCCGCACCCAAGAGTCTTCGCTTAGTTAGCTAGCAGGGGTATAAATCACTTATAAGTTCTAAGTGAAAATGGATAAATTGATCCACCAAAAACTTCAAAAAATGATAAAATCATTTTTCAACATGACAATGCTTGGCCGCATGTTGCAATACCTGTCCAGAACTACTTGGGAAACATTAATTGGGATGTTCTGCTCCATCCGCCGTATTCGCCAGAGTTGGCTCCTTCTGACTACTACTTGTTTCAATCTATGCAGCACGGACTTTCGGAAGAGGACTTCCATTCTTAAGAAGAAGTTAAAAAATTGGCTTGATGAGTGGTTAGCCTGAAAAAATGAGTAGTGGTACTGGGACGAAATCCATCAATTGATAGAAAGATGGGACAAAGTCGTAGCTAACGATGGCCAATACTTTGATTATTGAATTCATTCGTTCTGTTATTCAAATAAATGCATATTCCAAGCAGAAATAATCCGCATTTCATATTTATACACCTATTATATATAATATATATAATGAAAAATTGGATTGTATCCTTGAACTTTCGGTGATTATCAACTTTCGAACTTTCCATCAATTGTTTCAAGAATTTCATGACAATATCTTTTGGCTTCTGATATAAACGTTGTTTGGTTTTGGTTTAATTGTTTATTTAATTTCTGCGTCGGCTTAAGTTTAGTGTAACATGCTGTTCTGGAAAACGACAAAAATGTTATTTTTCAGATTTATATCTGAACTGCGTGTACTATTCTTCTTGTTAATTGTTGTGTATTAAATAATAATATATTACCATAATGGTCTTTGAAATACAATAAAATGAGAAACACATGTTCTGAATATTTAACTTCAACTTTTCAATTCAATTTATTTCAACCCTTTCGTCTCCGATGATGCCACCGTCAATACCGCACAACAATTGTCCAGCTTTACATATCCTCTTTGCATGTCCATCTGTACAAAACAATTTTTTTAATGTGATTGGTCTATTGTAAATGATCAGTCAGACTGAATCCCTTCACAGTTTAATACATTATCTCAACTTCCCTAACCACATCACCACTTTCATGAAACAAACTTAATTTTGTATATTATATAAAATTGTATGGTAAGTACTTATAAGATAGTTTCAGTTCATACCAACAAATTATGCTATTCAAGTGCGCTCCTCTTATTTCAAATTCAACTTAAATTTACCCAAAAAATATGCTCATCCCTAAAATTTAGCACGACAGATGTATTCAATTGTACAAATTACCAGTCCAGAACCCCAACTCATTCTATCAGACAAACCGAACCAAAGCCTAACGAAAAATTATCCTTTTAGAAAATTTACTCATAAAACGCTTCCGAAATCTGGAAAATGGTCTCCGTTACTACTTTCCAGATGGCCCCTATCCTATCGTTCTGGCTTTACAATATAATTACATAGCGTCGTCATATCTCCCCCCTAATGATTCTTCTAGGATTCTTGCAAGGATAATGCCACAGTACAATCACAATGGAAGCAAAGTGGCGACATAAGGCCAAAAACATATCAAAGAAGAAACAGCAAGAAACTGGGAAATTATTATCACTCTTGGTGCCCATCCTCTTGTTTTTGAATCTAGTTCTGAATTGATTTCTATAGAAAAGGACAAACTGAAGGAATTCAGCAGACGTTGTAACAATTAATTATTCATTTATAACAGCATTTCTGGCTATAATGAGAGTTTAATTTAAAAAGATTATACACACAGATACACGCTATGCCTTGGTATGTATGGAAGTGAATGCTGATGTTCTACAAGGATATACAATGAACAAAACAAGTTTATATTGCCAGTGGAAAAAGGAAGATCGTAGCCACGAATGTCATGTGGTAAATATTAATTTCACTTTAAGTGTGCACGAAAAGTATGTTACTACCCACCAGGATATCATTTAATTATTATTGAATTACCAAGATTAAGATTGAAGTGTAGAACGTGTCGATTTGGTATAAATGGTTGTTACGTTTTATGTTTGTTTTGAAAGTTACAAAGCCAAACGTGACCACATGTTCATTTTATATAGACACAGTTATGAGTTTACTTGGTGTTACCCAAGACGACTTGATATTTAATTTGTATTGTATTTCGTCGTGGCTTTTATCGAAAAATGTTCCTATCGAAAAAAAACATGTGAAGTTGATTCTATGGAAATAATCTCATATCACTGAGATAATTACATATGAAAGCATTCATAAGTTGTTTTTTTTTTTCAAGTTTCCTACCCGCATTTCCGTCCCATCGACGAATTTAAAGTACGAGTTTAGACGTCCCACAAACGGAATCACCTATTATCCGGGACTGGGTCAACCTGGATCAACCTTCTTTGCTCCCATTCTCCTCAAATCTTTGCAGAATGATTGGAATTATACCTACTACCACAAACACTGTAGTTTCAAAGAATATGCGCTTCCTGCATACAATTCGCATTGGTCTCTGTTGGTGCATGCCTCCATTTCATACTCTGCACCTACTGAATTTCATAGCATCAACCCAGATTTTAGCATAAAGCCGAGTAATACCAACTTTATCGTTGGAACTATTTTGCTTTATGCTGAGACTACCGGGTGATATAGCCTCATGCATGAAGGATATGATACGAATAGAACAGCTTGGTGTTTAAGGTACGCTATCCGGTATCTGGTAGACACGACCTTTCAAATTTTCGAACTTCATCTTGGGATAGCACTTCGGCCGAACAATCGGGAAAAGGTAAAATGAATGTTCGAAGATGATGATTCCTCAAATATCCTTCACATTTAAAAAACATTAAATTCAGAAAAAATCTGAAAAATGATCCTCAACTTTGATGTCACGAACAATTAAAACTCCGCGGAATAAAATCTAGGTTCGAACATAGCCCAAACACTCAAAAACAAATTCATGGTTGCAACGTTGAACGGAACACGGTGTTGAAGTTGAGTTTCTAAAGCACCTTTTCCTGTACATTTTACATCAGATGTGGAGCCGGTATGTGTTCAGTTCACTCCAGAAGACAGAAGCCCTCTGCTGAATGAATCAGTTTTTGAAAAAATCCAGTAGACTAGAGATTAACAAAGACACTGACAAGTTACCGAAATGAACCACACATGAAATTTGCAGCATAGAACTTTAAGCAACAAAGAAGTCCTTATCGCTGAACATGACCAATTAGTTTCTGTACAATGGTTGCTCGAAAAATTGAGCTAAGTTAACAAACCAATAACGAAAAATCTTCCTTTCAACATCAACAACCTAACCCTTAATAGGAGCAAATGAAAGCCCAAACAATTTACTGATCAGTCTCAATCAAAGAAAATTTTCCCCGTAATAATGATCCATTGTATTGAAAAGAATGTTAAATTATCAATAATTGAACTTTTCTGAACTCCAACATTACCATCATAAATCGTTTGTATTTAACCCTTCATCGAATCACTTCAGAAGCCTCATCACCCTACTCCAACCGAAATAGAATACATTATACATCTGCCCCACTCTTATCATTTATCATGAAAAATATCCTGTGCCCGTGATGCATAGTAACAGTCATCGAGAAAATATCTTTCGGGCCTTACTGCCCTTGACAAATTACATGGTCATAAGCTAATTCAATCAGGTTATCAATAACAATTTAGATTGCATCCGACAGCCTACAGATCCTGTGGATGTTTAGACCCACCTTTAAAGTCAGAACCATATCTTCAATACCACCATCTTCACCGCCGCATCACGCCATAGAATCTTTTCGTCAGGCGATCCAATAATCGCACCCGAAAAAAAGGAGTAGGAAGGACTTTTTTATACTGTTGATGACGGTGGCGTAGAAAAACAACAACAAACGAACGAATTCCGAACGAAAGCGATTGATTGCCAACCATCAAATACATGTGGCCTGGAATTTTAAAAAAAAAGTGCGAAAAGCCGTCCGGGTTGACAAATGAAGGTCCCTGCCTAAAATATTTCAATTTCATTCTGGTCTGGCATTTAGTTGATGTACGTGTTCTTTTTATCGGGAAAGAGGGGCTTATTTGGTACATGCATAGATCTACCTATTAGGGTATGTCCATGCCACGACGCGACAGTTTGAAGGTGGATGGATACAAGTTACGATTTCACTTAGATTATTGGAAAATGGAGGTTCGTTACCTACTCGTCTGACGGGCACGTTTTCAGTCAATCAGTCTTTGTCCTGATACATGTGCTTAACAAAAATATTGCGTTCCAGGAGACTACAGTGGATTTGAAAATAATGGTCTCCAATGAAAGAATAGATTCCTTATCAAATCTACGTAATTTACCTATTTTCTCTAATTTACTTTGGATGTCTTTTTTCTCTGTAAGTCCAACGATAAGAACAAGACACTCATAACGAAGAACAAACCTCACCTTGGGTATTATTATTGGTCAGACAAAATATGTCCTAAGAGTTTAAACTGTTATTGTAACAGTGATTTTTTTTCCATCTAGCTTCCTCAATGTCAGCATGCTATTCATCAAAGTTTTTTATCGAAGTCCTGGAGTATATTCTCGCAACAGTGAAATAATCTCCGTGATATGTTTCAATTTGTCACAGAAAAGAATTTTGAAAAATTTAAGGCTATAGGCAGAACCTCTCTCATTTGCATTTCTTACTAGTTTAATTTATTTCTAAATAAAAAAGAAAGAAGCTTAGGAAGACCTAAAAACTATAATCCATTCAAACTTCTTGACGCTAAAGGGCCTGGAAATTAGAAGAAACAGTAACAGGATTATGTTGGAAAAGTAGATGAGGTAAATTTTCAAAGCATCGGGATTAATTAACTATGAGAAAGAATTAAATTAAGACTGAGGAAACACTTATAATACCTTGTGTGTCAGCCGAGCCATTTTGCATCCCGTCAGGACACGTTCTGGCTGCCTGGAACCGTCTTCAAATTGCCGAAATGCGCCCTCATGAAAAACGAACCATGGCCAACCAGACAAAAATGGCAGTATAATTTTTCCTTCCGACAACAATCAAAACCAAATTTACTAACCAAATTTTTGCGGATCCAATCTATCTCAGATTTTTTTCGCGAATCATGGACTAAGGTTATCAGTCTACACAACAAACTCACCTCATCTTTATCTTTCCCTATCCTTGTTTGATTTCACTTTTTGTTTTCATTAGATTTTGTCCAATTCCATCATAGCATGGATATTAAGTTTTGCTTTATTCTTCGAAGTTAGTTGTATCACGTCGAGGATATAAATTGTTTTACATGCGCCTAAATTAGATTTCATAATGAAATCTTTTCCATGATATTGAACGCAAAATTACCGATGGGACCAGAATCTTTATTCCTCATGTCGCTCCCTTCGTTCCCACGATCTGTAACACCATCAACGAATTTTGACTTAGTATTACAAGCTGAGACGCTTTCAGATTTGTCTCCTTTGATTCAAGTGAGTCAAGTTATATGTATATAAGTGTGATAAATAGACTTACGATAAAGTGCTCTCATTTAAAATAAATTGCCATCTTTACCGCCAATCCCTATCAAATCGCTCGTCTCAACTTAACCCCAAAGGACTTGACATCCTTTAACATCTATATTCCATCGTTCAATGTTCATCTTACCCGGTCCTTGGTGCGCTATCGAGTACCGTCACGGCCAAGAAAACGAGCATACAAATGATTCAACCAAATAAGGATATACGTATATAGTACATCAACGACACAAAAATATTTATCACAATTAAATTTAACCCCTTAATAAGTACCAAACATTAATAATCGAGGAAAATACTTCTTACAACTCAAGGATTCTAATAGTACTGATGTTAAATATTTCCGCTATTCTTCTTCTGTACTCCTTTTCTTGTGTGGTCCTCCATTTCCATTTGGCAGGGGGAAGAACCCTGAAGCAATATTAAAGGTAAGCTTTGTATGATGTTACATGGATGATGACGATGATGAGGGTAATAATAATGATAGAAGTCCTTGCTGAGAAGATCAGGAATTCCACGAAATAAAGATGAAGAAGCAGCAATAAGGAGTGTCACGAAAAACTCCGGTAGGTTGACTTGGTTGGAACCATTGGTATAGGAGGGTGGTGGACTGCGTCATTTTTGTATATGTCACGAGCTACAGATTACTTTTCGGGTAATTAGCTTATGTTCTTTCAAGGGTTTTCTCTTGTGCTCCTCCCAACATTTTTTGCGTTAGACGTCATAAAGTGTTTCTCTCGCATTCTCAACTCATTTTTCTGTTTGTTCGTTTGTTTGCCAGTATGGTATGGTATTTGTTCAATGTTATGTATAAGTATGTGCACTGTATGTTCATGGGTAAAAGTTTGTTTTCGGCTTAATTTTCGTTGTTTACTTATGTTAAGTAGGACAATTAATTCATTGCACGCGCCCAACGTGGGTAGCATAAGCTTAATTGTATATAGAGAATTATAACAGAGAGTTTAAGATTGGAATAGGAAGAGGGTGTAAGAAATGACAAAATGTAACACTTATTCATTGGATTTTATCCTTCGGAACATTTTATCAGATGAAATGGTTTGCTATGGAAAAAATCCCGGGAAACTGTGACCCATTTGAATATATTCTGATGAGGTATTCAGCTTGGTTTTCATCAAGGACACACATGCGGATGAATTATAAATACGTAAATTACAAATTAACTCACGCCACGACAAAAAAGTTTTATTATGTCTTCTAATCAGTCCAACATGAATAATTTGACTTTATTGAGTGAGAGAATGCTGCTCAAATCACAGAACTAGACATAATGCTAGCGTGGAAGTTGTTCTTGCTTTTAATGTTCCTCTTTCGGTATGCACTGCTTAATCAATTGCCATAATGGCACTTTTGGATTAAACCTTTGATTTTTCGTTAAGTTTTGTTAATGATATTAATAATTTCTAGGTATTAAAACAAATAAACGATGAAATAACTATTAAAGATTTTCAATATATATCACAATATTTGCACCTTCCCATACTGTTTTGTCAAACTTAAAAAATTTATTTTTTGTCATAAATGGCGGAACAATTGCTGAATGCCTTCAGCAGGAGTAACGCATAACCGATTATGATATGTATTTGACTGAAAACACGATCCGCATCTCTTTAACATATTTTTCCATGACATCACAAAACAAGCGCAATTGATATACAACACACAGTTTTCGAATCAGTTTCACTATCCCTATCCTTCACACAATCCTATGTATGGATGACATAATTGTTCTTGCTACTCACACGGATCATCTACATTCCAGTAGTCCATGATCTGCTATGAAGATTCTTAGAAAGAACCTCTCAAAATGGGCCCCTTTCAATGAAGGCCGAACAATTCAAACTAGTATCCTTCCGAAATGCCAGTTCTCACTATAGATCGATAAGAAACCTGTGCTCCTGCGGACCTCTACCAAATACTTTGGTGTACTGTTCAGTCGTAGCCTAAAATTGGATCCCTTCAACCGTAGAACAATCAGAAAAGCCACTTTAGCTTACGCAGCCATTATCCCCTAGTTCTCTATCAAGTCAGGTCTATGAAGTACTAAATTTCTAATGTTCAAAACCCTTTTCTAAGAATATGTTAGGTGTAATCATATTGACAAGATTTATTCCTCCATTTGATTTATATTTATTTTAATTGGATTTAACTGATATGATTCCACAGATATTAAGTCAGTTTCACCATCTTAACCTCATTTTTTATCGATAAATAAATGAAATTAAACCAAATAAAATTTATTAAGTTTTCATTTATCAAAAAACAAGAATAAGTACATGCACTCGCTGGATTTTACCTCCATCTTGAATTTTTGATGATTTTATTACATTTTCTCGGTCCAGAACTATTCACTCATGTTTTGCATTTCGGATTCAATGCCCTTAATTGTGTTTTGAAGTTCTGCCATTTTTTGCAGAGCTTTCGCTTTTTCATCACTCGTGCCACTTCCTTCTTCGCTTAAATGCGCCAATCTTTTTTGAATATTCTGCCAAAGAAAAATCCAAATTTAAGCTCCGAACATCACAACTATCCGAAATATGAATCAGATGTGTGCATTTATCTAAAATTAGCCAAGAACTAAATTTATCTCTATCATTTAAGTATTGGTGAAAAAAGTATTTACGTGCTTTATTTATTTCGTCTCTTCTTTTTTTTTGGAAAATTTCCAACTAGTGATAATTGGTACTACCCCAAAGAATGATGATAAAATTACCTGCAACTGCTGTTGAAGATCACCTTTCTGAGAATCCAATCGATTAGCTTTCTCTTGAAATTCTTGCAATGCTTGTCTTTCTTTTGTTATCTCCTGTTTCAAGCTTTTACTTTCCATTAATAGTTGCAATGATGAATCCTCACTTTGTTTACGTAATTGTTCCTCTCGAGCTGCAGCTTCCTCAACTTTTCGGATACGCTCACGCAAAGCATGAAGTCTAGCAATAGAATCACTTAAATCTTTGTTATCACCCATTGGAAAGGATAAGTTTTATTGTTTCCGCGATCGTTATGGGACTTTTATTTGTTTTGAGAAGAAAAACTAATCAAACAATAAATTTACGCAAACTTTTTGAATGGAAGACTTGAAACAAAAAAATAATGTTCGACCGAAACTTCAGGGTTTGACCGTTTCGTTAGAAGATTATGATCGAAATGTTCAAATATTTAAATTTCTGATGGCACCGAAATTTCGTCTAAGCCGATTTATCCATCTACAAAACGTAAAAAATAGATGATCTATATGAAAATTGGAACAACATTTTTAGCAAATCTTTTGCGAAGGCGAAAAGGAAAATTACATGTATAACATTTCGATACACACTACATCGTTGCAAACATCTCATACTTAGGAGTACTTAATTGCCTGCAAGACTGCAATTTTGTGGGAGTAAATTCCTCATCTATCAAAATGGAACTGACCGTGAAAGAAAATTGATGGCGATAGTTTGTACACCAACTAGTTGATGACACATTTGAGAATTAATTCATTGATCATGTAAACATAAGTTTAACCAGTTCACAAATTTTTCATAAGATCCGCCTCTTGCCATAATATTATTGATGCATTCCTTTATCTTTTAACATCGAACTGCCAATATCGAATATGTGTCAACTGTGCACAACCTCGAGTTATTTCATTAATTATGTTGCGTACTACATCAACAAATTAGTTTACGATGGACACCAATATTGTTCCATTCCAATATTTTTCTGTATAACTCATAATTTTGTAGGAACCTTAGTATTATTTTGGCAGTATTTTCCAGATCCATATTTTCTTACCCGCAGAAACAAAGCCGAAATCCCGAATTTTTGACACAATAAAAACAATAGTGTTTCGATTAAAACGAGAATTGTTTAAATTATGTTCAACTTGTTTCCATGTTGAGGTTGTCTATGAAAAAAAAAATTGGTTTCCAAATTTGTCAACTCAGATTCTCAGACTCATTTGCTTGATTTTTTGAATATTAAATTTCCAAAATTTTGAACTTAAATTGTCAGAGTATTTAATCTCCAAATTTGCCAACTAAGATTCCTAGTTCAGCCATTTCCCTTCAAAGATTAAAATACTGGCAACCAGTCAGCAAAAGGCTTGGAAGCATAAAAAGAGTTAGTTAGTATGAGACAGAGTAGAAGCTACGGGAATTATAAATAGTCCTTAAGTAAGGAGTACCCCACTTAACCGAGCAAAGGGTACCGCTGGGTCCTGAAACTACTAGTGTTCAGGTCAAAGGATACTGACCTACACAAATAAAGTTAAGAGAACACACAAAATGCAGTCTGTAACTCGGGTGAATCAATCGTGCGTCTTGACAGCTCTTATGTTCTTGATATCTTCATCTTGTACAGAACGCAGACACACTTGGGTTAGTGATTGCGCCAATTAGCCATAACATATCGAATGGGGCTCGCACTCTCACGTACGAATTGAACAAGATGAACTTACGTCGATTGGCGGCGTCCAACGTGGGGCAAATCGCTGCAAGACAAGGGAAGAAAAGATGGAGTGGTGTTGGGATAGTTGAAAGAAGAAAAAAGAGAAGAATTGCAACAAGGGCGCTGGTGATGCGAACACTGCAAACACCGACTTAAAATTCTGCCATAATTCTCGCTGAGAAGATGACCGGTGGTGAATTATTAGCAGATGGACTCGAAAATCGTCGATGCCCAAAAAAAACGTCAAAAATTCACAGCCGCACGGCAGTTGACAAGACTTAAGTCAGTCACCGAAAAGAAAAAAAGAGCACGTTCGAAAAGGGACGCGATCGAACAGGACGCGACTTAACAGTTAGCATGTGCCGCAATTAAAATGATCTACGATCATAAAACCACACGCAATCATCTTCATTCAATGGAGTTCTCGAAAAAATCATCACGTACCCGCCAAGGAAAATCGCCTTCAAGTTGCTTAAATAAATCTCACCTACTAGTGAGGAAGACGAAGACACAAGTATCGCTTTTCATACTGAATTGTCAAGGGAGATTTTTTTTTGTGGTAGGGAGGTTAAGGCTGTTTACGCCCTGAGTGTGGGACTCCCAGACGCAAAATGCATTGGGACTACCCACTAAACACCTCTCCTGTCAACCTGAGAACCTAGCCTTGAACCCTTTGACACATTACTTCGGGCTAGGCCTCGTGTTCCTACGCCTAGAGGCGCCTTCGCATTATGGGTATCTCTTCTCTAACGGGAAGAACAGGAGAGGAAGGAAGTGCTACAAAAGAGATCCATCCATCCCCGATGCCTCCCAGCGCTGCAATAAAGCTTTTTTTAATGTAAGCACTGCCCGAGCATATTGCGCCACGCGATTGTCAACTGTTTCCAGCATTACTCCGACGATAGTTTCCGGACAGAGCTCTCCGATTTCGCTGAGTAGGACCCCTCGCTGCTGGCTCCACCTTTTGCAGTAGAAGAATGTGTGACAGATGTCATCCAACTCTCCTGCACAAAACACACAGTTAGGAGACCGTGCTCTGTCAATTTTGTGCAGGTAGGACCGAAAACAACCGTGCCCGATTAAGAGTTGGGTCAAGTAGAAATCGGTCTCACCATGCACTCGACTGTACCACGGCCTCAGGTCAGTGAGCAGACGTGCAGTCCACCTTCCTCTTGTTTCTTGCTCCCAGGACTGTTGCCAATCGCTGAGAGAGCGACGTCTCTTTTCCTTGGTATTCTCTTCTCTTCGATCTTCGCCTCTGGGCAGGTAAATATTTCTGCGCTCTCTCGCAAGGAGGGTGATGGGTATCACCCCTGCGATTACCAGCACTGCCGCCCCGGAGACCGTTCGGTATGCGCATGCGATTCGCAATGCTCCTTGTCTCTGCACCTGTGCCAACCGCTTCCGGTGTAACTCCTTGCTGAGAACGTCGCCCCACAGTTCTGATCTGTAGAGTAGAAGCGACTGCACAACGCTCATTAAGAGCCATCTCCTTGATGTGGTGGGCCCCCCTATGTTGGCCATTAATCGGGTGAGTGCCGTCACACGCGCTGCAGCCTTGTCAGCTACTGCCTTGATTTGTTGGGAAAAACTCATCTTCGAATCTATCAAGACGCCCAGGTACTTTACTGCTGATTTCGATTCGACCAGCTCGTCCCCTATACTGATAGGCCGTATTCTGGGGATTCTCTTCTTCGTTAGGATGACCACTTCGGTTTTTTCCAGTGCCAGCTTTACTCCGTGAGCGGTCATCCAGTCCATTACCCTCCGCATAAACGTGTTGAGTCTGAGTTGCGCATGGTCTACTGTGCGTCCAGCGACCAGCGCCGTGACATCGTCCGCATAGCCGATCAAACGTGACTCGTCCGGCAGTTCAAGCTGCAGGAGTCCATTGTAGGAGATGTTCCACAGGTCCGGGCCAAGAATAGAGCCCTGAGCGACACCTGAAGTAAGATTTATACTTCGCCTACCCTCCTTCGAGTCGTAAAGTAGGCTGCGGTCCTTCAAGTAGTTCCTGACAATCCGCATCAGGTACACTGGTACTTGAAAACGATTTTCTAGCGCTTCCAGAATATCCACCCATCTAGCGCTGTTAAATGCATTTCGGACATCCAGAGTCACCAGCAGGACGACCCGTCGTGTGGAAATACTGTGAGACTCCGCACGTTGGACCGCGCTCACTACTTCTCCAATTGCATCGATGGTGGAGCGGCCTGCTCTGAAGTCATACTGCCGTGGAGATAGATCCCCGGCAATACGAATCACGTCAGCGAGTCTTCCCCTGATAAGTTTTTCTAAAACTTTTCCGACCGTGTCAAGCATACACAGTGGGCGGTATGCAGCTGGCGACTCGGGATCCACTTTTCCCTTCGTAATGAGCACAAGTCTCGCCACCTTCCAGCACACCGGGAACAGCCACGGGAGATAAGAAACGGCGAGGATGCGCAGATATCTAGCAAAAAAGGATACGTGAATATCTAACAAACAGGATAATGCAATAACCAGCCAAAGAAGTCTATGATCTGTGTTTGATGAGTTTGGCAATGTATTGTTTAACTACACTGAACGGAAAAGGCTTTCAAACCAAAAGACTCGATCATGATAAGCCTTGGAATATTGGGGTTCTTGGAGTTGGTGCGATTTAGCACCTTGACTCCCTCTTATCTGTGAGCACCTCTAGTACTCACCTATCTTATCGGACCAATGCTGGATTTTGTAATGGTACAATTATTGAAATTTAAAATTTTACTGTGTTATTTGCCGTAGGGTGGGGTACGTAACGTTATCACTGTTCTGCAAGGTTTGCAGGAACTCCAATGTAGTGTTAGTATGGTTGTCGATTGTGTCGAAGAGTTTCAGTGCTTCGTCGCGTACGTACTTTTCTACAGTCTCTATTCGTAAGTCCTTCCGTATGTCAGTATTCCTAACATACCATGGTGCTCCTGTGATACTAATTCTATTTTGGAACGACTGGAGTGCTTTTTTGTTCGTCTTTGTCGTCTGGTAGAAAGTAGAGTAGAGTAGAGTAGAAGTAGTAGAGTAGTAGTAGGTAGAGTAACGTCGGTCGTATGATTTGTTTGTATATGAGCACTCTGTTCTTTAGGCCAAGTCTTCTGGATTTGAGAAGGGGGTAAAGGGAGGAGAGGAGTCCTATGCAGTGTCCTCGTTTGTTTTGTATGTGTTGTTTCCATGAGAGTCGGTTGTCGAGCATTTTGCCGTTGGGGTCCAGTCTATAGTATTGGCGTTTACTGTAAGAGTCTGTAGGATTTGGCACTTTTTCTTAGTAATAAAAATTGCCTGAATTTTGTCGGGATTAATCTTAATTTTCCATTTGCGGAAGTATTCCATTAGTATGTTTATTGATCTTTGCAACCTTGAAGTGATGACTGTTGCTTGTCGTGATGTAGTGAATATACAAGTATCATCAGCATATAAAGATAATTTAAATTTAAAATTTATAATTTAAAGAGATCTGCAGTGAATATATTATAGAGGACCGGTGACAGAGGCGATCCCTGGGATACTCCTGCTTTGATGCGTCTCTGACTTGAGAGTTGTTTGTTAATTCTCACGCGAAAAGTTCTGTCTTCCAGGAAAGAGCCGATAATTTGAGTGAGCTGCAGTGGCATGTTGAATTGCTGGATTTTGAAAATGAGTCCTGCATACCAGACTTTGTCGAAGGCCTTGACTATGTCGAACATAACTAGACCAGTCGAGTTTTTGCGGTTAAGTCCTGATCTTACGTGTTGGACTACTCTGATTAACTGGAGTTCGGTAGAGTGCATAGCCCTAAAGCCAAATTGTTCTTCCGCAATTATATCTTTTCTGGATATTACCTCATTGAGTCGGTGTAGGATCACTCTTTCCGCTATTTTCGACAGGGAGGACAGGAGACTAATAGGCCTCCAATTTTGGGGGAATGTATGGTCCTTATAGGGTTTCGGAAAGACAAGAATTACTGCTAATTTCCATGCTTTGGGATACTTTCATAGCCGGATTATTGTATTAATAACGTCCGTAATTAAATTTAAGATGTTGTCTGGGAGCCATGAGATCATGGTGTTTGTAATTGTGTCATGTCCTGGTGATTTTCGTTTATTCAGTGTTCTTATGATGTTCCGTATTTCGTCTAAGTTCGTTGGTTGTATACTGTCTTCAGTTCGAGGGCTGTCTCTCAGGAGCCTACCTACCGAGAAATCGATTCGGTCTACCAAAAGTCTTCTTCATTCGAAGAGTTTTCTCGGAACTGAATTTCCAGCGAGTCAGCAAATGCCTCCGTCTTGCCTGCATCGTAGTATTGTTTGCCGTTTGGCCCATGTATTGGTGGTATCTTAATTCTGTTATTGATTTCGAAGTATTTGGATACTCTCCAAAAACTGTTACTCCAAGGCTCGAGGCTCTGCAGGAAACTCTCCCATTGCTCGTTACGGACTGTTTTTACTTTGGTAAAACATTCCGTAACAAACAAAACATTCCGTTTTTATTTGGTAGCGTTTGTCCGTAGCGTAGGGTCACCTGTGTACCTAGCTTTCCTCCGAACTTGATTCCTTCTCCTAATCAGTGGCTTAATATTCTGAGAGAGTTCGTAGGGATTCGTTTCCCTTCTCGGGGTTGTAATCGTATTATCTTCTTTTGCCTGCATGATCTTTTCGGTTAAGCTTCCGATAATGTTATCGAAGTTATGTTTCAGGTGTTTTATAGTTGATTTCTTTGGCCAATGCGATTTGAAACGCTTTCCAGTTGGTTTTTTTCTTCTCATGTAACGGAACATCAATAAAGATATTTTCAATGAGGAAAAGTACTGGCTTATGATCTGATGACAATTCGTCGAGTACATTGATTTGAATATTTTGAGTGATGTTTCGTGATATGCCAATGTCCAGTGCAAAGCCATTGCGTATGCCGTAGTGTGTCAGTTCACTGGGGATGTGCAGGTTAAAGTGATTGGCTGTGGCGAATGTATTGAGCTCGATTCCCAGCTTTATTGCTTCTCACAGCTCCCCATTGGCGGTGAACCGCATTCATATCTCCTGCTATGAACATTGGCCCTTCAAATGCAGCAAGTGTATTTAGGACACTTATGAAAGTTCTGTTTCCCGGGGGATTGTATACCGAAACCACCATGAATTCAAGAAAGTCAGTCCGTACTTTAATTGCAGTGGCCTCCAAACGTTGGAGGATCATGGTAAGGAAACGATTTTCCTTTATAATAACGCCTTGCCTCCTATTATATGTAGCGTCGTCAAAGTCACCCACAATAAAATGAAGGGAAAGTCCTTCAATATCTGCTCTATTTATCCAACCGGACCGCCAATCGATTTCCGTATTTTTCGCGTGGAAAAACATCCTTACGATGGAACCTTAAGAACCTATAGGAAGTGACGACTTTTGCAGTGAGTCAACAGTTAGATCCTTAGAAACGGACTTGACTTTAAATAAAATCTGTAATAAAAAATGGTCAGTCAAATTGAATTTGTATTCAAAAAATACTAAAAGCCAGAACAATTACATTTCTAACCTTCTCCTGAATCGTCTTGTCATTTAACCACCCCCCCCCCCCTTATTTTCAATCTTAACAACAGGTTTAGAACTTCACCACGTACGCAGCTCCCATTTCTTCCTTTTCATCTTCCCGAATACGTTACACTAATTTTTTGTAAGAAAATAATTTAATTAAAAGCATAGACAGTGTCCTTTTAGAATCTCAAATTTTACTGCCAGCATTCAACTATAAAAGCGACGCGACAAATATCGTTAAATGCAATGCATTCACTTCAGTTGTCATTTAACTATTGGTAAATGAAAATTTGTTGGACGTGATGGCGTCGTCCATAGAATAAAATTTTAATTTTCGTTGTTTTTCATGACAAAATGACAAGTTTTCGAAAAATACCCGAATGGTAAATAGCAGACGAAAGGCGTATAATTTTATATTCTACTAAATGAATGTAATGAAAAGACAATGAAAAAAATACTAAAAAATAAAATGTAAGCTTTATGAGAATATTTTCGGAATAGAAATTGCTTTGTGTTCTTGCAAATTAATGTCCGAAAATAATCATAAAAGAATTAGTTATATTAGCAGGTTAAAAATATTTACGAGTAAATGTGATTCACGATTGAATTCTTACTGGCCGGTTACGATTTCATAAGAAACCATGTCTTTATTAAGTATTCGGTGTTTAATTTATATCCGATATTAACAATCTCTTGGCATGAGTTTCCTTTTCGTCTTCGAGTGTTAAATCAAAGAGGATAAAATATATTATAGCAACAAAAAGGACGCTCACTAGGCATCTTCACTTGGATATCAAGTTAACAAAACACGACACACATAAACACTGTAACCCCTGCGTATTAATACGGCTTAACATTCTTACACCTTGAAGTGAGAAAAGAAAATTAATAACCAACGAGGTACGTAATTAAAATTTCCCATTGCAAAGGCACTGTCTATACAATTCAATGTTACACTTAATTTACAATCTTTTACATCTAGTGAAAACTTCTAATAACCTTTCTTACATTCTCCTTCCATTAACGTAAATACCTGACACATAATATCTTTAATACTTCCATTCTCCTGCCACGTTATCTTTGTATCAAAAATTCATTACTGGAAACTTTTCTCTCCGGAACAAACTCGCTAAGATGTCCTATAGATCAAGTCATATAATATTTCTTAGGCCAAAGTTTCGTTTAAACGGGAGGCAAACTAAGAAACTGAGAAAAGGACGAAAGTGGTCGTCGGGGACGTCGGGAGCCACTTATGCAAATGGCTGACAACTTTTCGAAAAAGATATAAATGCCAAAAAGTAAGATGGAAAGACCAAATGTAAAACATAAAAGAGAATAGAAAATGTAATTAACCTTTGCTCACATTAAATACTTGCCGTCTACTTGCCACTACTACTAATTACTCGTTGCGAAAGAATTATTACTACAGATGGAAAATTTCTCGTTTAGTCGAAGGAATATATACATATTCATTGTTCATACTATAAATCGGGCGTTGGCAAAAAGTAACGGTATATGTCTTAATCATCTTGATCAGGAAAATTCCACTTCGAATTTCTGCAGAAAATAAAAGAGGAAAATTTGAAAACAGACAAATTGCTTTAAAATTCTCCTGAAAACGTCCTGTCTTCTACATAAACCTAGAAACATTTTGATATCGTAGTAGGTTCCTGTGGAATTTCATCAAGGTGTTCGCCAATTTCGATTTACCTTTATATACAACTTAGAATCGTTAAAAAATGTATTTTTCTTTGGTCACTGGATTTAATAGAATTGGCAGTTTCAATAACTAATAAAACTAACCTTAAGAGAAAGTAGTGAAAAATACTAACAATGCGCACAAAATACGAACGTAATCTATAACAAAATTGATTCAAGTCTATTTTGACTTATTATTTGTCTGTGTAAGCTTAGTTTTTTATATTCTAAATAGCACCTGAGAACTGTTTCGATACTGATATGATCCCTTATTCAATGTTCAGTGTACAGTCCTGCCTTGGGTGTTCTGCCTACAGTCTTGTCTCATAAACAAAACACAAAATTTCGGAACAACTGTCTGTTCCTTTTTTAAATAAAAACTCAATCTTATATCGGAAAGTATTACCAAAGTTAAGTATAGACCCTTGCGAGCAACCCGCAGCACTGCTAAAAACAAACTCAAAATCGGAGCTGGAGAAATGTCAGACAATCGATGCAGTTCAGCGGAATGAAATAAGATGGCTACTTACTTGAAATAAATTTTCCTTACCTCGACTAACCTCCAACTTATGTGTTCAATATCAATATCCATTTTGTAAGTAAGACTTGTGAGAAAAAGTGGGCCACTTTCTATGACGAATGCCAATCCTACACTGACAGAGTTCGGTATAAATCAAGTTCAGTAATAAATTGACAAAGGAGTAGTATTTGTCTGGTTTATCGCTGAAGATAAGTCATTTTTCTGAAAGACTAAATGAACTGACCCCAGAAAAGTGTAGATAATTTCATAAAATCTTATTGCTTGGGAATTTCAGTAGATTTATCTTTATTGTCGAGTTATTGTTTCAATTCCAAAGATGTTGGAGAATCCTTCCTTAGGAGTGGAGGCCTTTAACAATCTTTTCTAAATAGTGACAATGACTTTAGCATAATTGCCGCATAAGAACAATCCATCATTTTAAATTCTTATTAACTCACAATTAACATTGGAAATTTTCTTTAAAATTTATTCAACAAGACTTAACAAATCTTTAGAGCTCCTAGAAAATCATGAACGTTCTTTTGTACATGGCTTTTAGTTATTGTGCTAAACTTTTGACTTTGAACCAATTATTCTTGCATCGTGTGTGAATTTCCGGGAGTTCATATAATTGAGCATCTTAATTCCAAGCCTGTGCCAATTGTTATATAATAAATATTCGAAGGAATAACCAGTTATGAATATAAAATTGAACATTTCCTACATTTTTACTTAATTTTGAAAGTTGAACATCCTAGGCTTACCTCTTTCATTTATCCTCGTTCGCCTTTATCACGGCACAAATTTCACTCTAGACCCTTCTTTTCAATATTTTATTGTCGATAAAACTCCATAAAGTTATGTTACACAATCAACATATCCCAAAAAGCCACTTGAGGACTCGGTCACCCAAAAAAAAGCATGGGCATATATTTTCGAGTGCCACTTCCCCTCAGCAAAGCAATAAAATGTTAAGTCGAATAAGTTTAATTTATATGATCCCAACCGTACTCCAACCCCATCCATCCCAACAAAAAGATATATGGTGACAATAACAGTACATCATTCAATATCCAACATGTCCTTTTTACCCCATTCATTCCGAAAGACAATATCGAGAAATAGAATTGTTATCAGCCTGATAGTCGCCTTAGATCCAAAATCATATGTTTAACATGAAATCATCTTAGCTGAATGAAGACAAAACAATCCATAGAAGATTTTCCATCTCCTTCGTTCCGTAGGAAGTTACAAGCAGTATCTTTACTATATCATACCTAACCCTTTTCAAGTACCTAAATGATAGGATAACTTCAAACGTAAATAGTCCGAATTCACGCTTAAAGAAATCTCATTATTTATGGATCCCTATATCACCGCTACAAAGATTCCGAGAAATTTCAACTTCCGTTTCATACAAACATTTAAATGGCGGCAGCTTTTTCCATCGGTGCGGGCGAAACGGATAATTTATACCGTTCATGTGCCATATTCTGTCCGATGATGAGGACGATGATTGCGTACATATATGTCTAGTGGATAAGGAATCAACTTAAAATGATATTCCACTGAAACGCGAAAAATCCTGTCCTCATTTATATTGTTTATTGTTTGCACGCTCCAAATTTCACTCGTAAAGAGGGAAACAAACAGCTGGGAAGATAGGAACTCAATCCAAGAAAGTTTGCAAAGGGTCCTCCAGATCAACACAACAACAAGAACATAAATGAACATTTATGGGACCAATTTTAAATTTATGTGAGATTTACGCAACTGGTCGTATAAATGCTCAGCAGCCATTTGTAGAGACAAAAACGATGTAGGCTGTTAACCGATGAAATAAATTCAGCTTGACAAGGATTCAGTTGATATACAATTCAAAGGATATTCTGTTAGTCATCGAACCGGTTACGTAAACTCTGGAATATACTTTATCAGTCACCTAAGTCAACAAAACAATATATTCTACGTATGTCACAGTGATTATTTTGTATAATTTTATAATATATGCCTGGCTGAGTAAAGCAATATTTGTGCAAAGCAAAGCAAACAAACAAACATTTTCAAGACGTTATAAATTGGACAAGCAATAGCAATAAATAAAGACTTTATATGAATTAAATTAGAATTTTCCATTTTATATTGAATAAAATTTGATGAATATGAAATATATGGTTTTCAGCAAGGACACTAAAAAACTCTTGTGTCTATACGTTGTCTTCATTAGAAGCAGCATTCCCCTTTGGCCGGACTACCAAGAAAGTTCTTTATAGTGAATTTTTAGTAACCTAAGATTATCTCATCCCAATACAATTCGAGCATACATAAATGACTGAAGCATAATGAACATATTCAGTCATCGACTTAATCGACCAACAAGAAAAGGCATTCATTTACCCTCACATACTAACACAATAGTATAAATAAGAAAATATTTTTCCTAAGGCTCCCTAAGACTGGAGCTTATTTGTAGCCAAAGCATGTTGAGTATACACCGACATATCGGACGTTGACTTATCATCAATAAACGGCTGCCACATCTGTCGAATTATTGATTGCAAACGAGTGACTATCATCCAGGATAACTACGTAGGAAAATGAACGGCAAGAGAAAAGATGATGATGATGATCCCATGACCCTCATATTTTGCAAAAAAAAAATGCAAGAACGAGCATCCGTGCCAGGGGAAAAGATCTTCTTGGAGCTCTTATTACTTTCACTTGAGAGTCAAGTAAAAAGTGGACATACACATTCTCTCTCTCTCTCTCTCTCTCTTCCTCTCCTTTCTTCGTCAACGTCTTAGTGCGTTGATAGACTTTTTGTCATCGTCACGCTGTGCTGTGGGAACATCTGGGAGTTAAGCCATTAATCATTTTCCAAAACGAAAATCTTTTCTTGGCTCCACATCACGTTTCTTTTCCATGCTGCAGAGCACTATCGTTTCGCCTTGCCGCAATCTTTTTCCTTTTCTCGCTTCTACTAGTTTTCGTTTCTTGTCCGTTGAACGATTAAACTTCCTTCACGTCGAGCCCTTTTTGGCAACCATCTATTCAAGCTATCCAGTCACACATTTTATCATTTCTTCTAAGTTAGTTCCAACAGGCATCTTGCAGAATTATATCCTATCAGCAAAAAGAAACTTCTCTCTTTAAAGATTCCCCAAATATGAACATCCTTAGCGTAGTTATTCACTGATTCTATTTCATACTTTATTGCCCTATTGCTAGCTCAGTTCGTCTCATTTTCAAAGTATCTCTCTTACGTAGTGACGTTCAATCTATCTAAATCGTGACTTACCACGAGAAACTTCTCTCCTTTGGCTTGTATCCGCTGCCCTAGAATTTCTGCAATAATTTGGCGAAAATATGAAAATAAATCTTTTTCTTTTGGGAGTACGAACAAAAAAAAAGTAATAATTACACACAAGATTGAGTTTTAATTTAATTTCTTGTAGTTTAGGGGGTTGCTAAAGTTAATTGCAGCTGTTATAACTTATTTGAACAATGTTCTGAAGTAGATGAGCAAGCAGTGATGAGATTTGTGGAGAAACGAAGAAGTAATCGAAATTTCAGGATGACATTTGTCATTCTCAGTTGTGGTCGAACGTAATTTGGAACTTTATTAAACTATTTTGTATTTGTTCGACCCAAGAGAAATTTCAGTACAAAATATACTTTAGCGCCTGGTTTGCAAACTTTTGTTTTGTCATCATGCAGCCCAATATTGTCTCAAGTATGCCAAAATTTCAGGTGTAGTCTGAAGATGATCCCACATTCTAATCAGTGATGCTCAAAAAAAACCGTATGACAAAAACTAAACATTAAATTCGTGAATTAAGGACAGTCTCGTCATCTCTTAAACTCAGGAGCGCAAAAGAAAGGTATTTTTTGGAAGATCAAACCATACACAATAACCTTCATTAGCTAACTTCTGGCGTACGAGTTGAGACTGAACTAGCCCATCTCGTTGCGTTTATGGTCCTTCGAAATATCCTATGAATTCCTATCATCTCCGTCCATAAACTTATTCTACAATCAAATGATAATAAACCTGGCCGGCCTTGGAAAGAAAGACACTCCTCTGGAACAGGAATGCCTGTAGATTGGAAATTTATGAAGTAAGATGTCTATATCAATAGAATAAAACATTTTCAAACAAAAATTTTTTTTTAAACCATTATATAAATTTATTTTGTTGATTATGGTTTTGCATTATGTCGATTGAAGCTACGATCTTTACAACCAAATGCTATTGCAAGTTGCTATTGTTACCAATACATCCTTTATCGTCAACCACAAGCCAGAATTCTTTTAGGATATGCGACATTAAACTGAACCAACTAACATCTATTGGCCTGAGTGTGTGTATAGATATAAGTAAAGATGTTCAAGTTCAAGTTCAATAATTTATTGGGCGAATTGTTTTGTTATATACAATTATTTACAATCAGTCTTAACCTATCACTTAACCTACGGGTTTTGCCTAGTGGCTGTACCCAGAGTTCAATACTAACTAGAATTTATTCGTTCCTTAAATTAAGTTGATATATGGAAATTCCTTCTTAATTACTACACTTACACCCTAAGTGTGGTTTTTAATATTCCATCTTTTTGCTTACATTAACATAATATTATTTTTATTATAATTCCTTATACTCTAAGAAAAAAATTTTTTGACTACAATGTTCCTTATGTACTACTTATTGCTAACTGTTGGCTGCCTCCATCGCTCGATTGTCTGCCGCATTGCTGATCGTGGTGGTCTCATGCTCTACCATACGTTTCGCCGCTCGCTCGATCAACCTCTTCGCGTAGAGGTTGATTTGTTCCAAGGCTGCATCCCGGTACAGTTGTCCGTTGGGGTAGGGCCGTCCGTCCTCCCGTTTATAAATCCCAATGCAAGCTCGAAGGATTCTGCGTTCCAGTAATCCTATCTTACTCCATTTGTATGTCGCTGTAGCCTGCCAGATCAGCACCGCATATAATAGCATAGGCCTGATAAGTGATTTGTACGCGATTAGCTTCACCCGCTTGTTAGCTGATGACTGTTTCCTGAAAAGAGGTAAAAGGAGATGGTATGTGTATCTATTTTTCTTCAATACAGCGTCAAAATGGGCACCAAAGTTGTTGTTCCTATCAAAAATTACCCCCAGATACTTAGTTTGCTTCGAGCAGTGCACCACCTGCTTTATTCTGGTGTCACAGATACTCCTCGTGCGACGTTCAAATTTTTGATGTGGGTCATCGTGGTCTCGCTTTTCTTAGCGTTAACCCTCATCCCCTACTTTTCATAGTATGAAGTTAACGAGTCCAGGTACCTTTGGAGTCTCAGTCTTGAGAAGCGGAGATTGTACTCAGAAGACCACACCAGTAAGTCGTCAGCGAAGAGATTCACCTCGATTTCAGGTTGAAATTCATCCCTGATCGCTGGGATGTCGGACGTAAATATATTGAAGAGAATGGGTGTAAGGATGGACCCCTGTGGGACCCCCGGATTAATGATAAAGGGTTCAGAGCTAGCTCCTCCAGACACCGCAAAGGCAGTTCGTCCCCTCATGAAGCCACCTACAATTTTTATAACATTCACCGGAAAGCCCAGTTGGGTAAGTTTGTAGATTAGTCCATCGATCCAAACCGAATCAAAGACTTTTTCTACGTCGATGAGACACGCTGCAACAACCTTTTTTTCCTGCCAGTTCCGTTGTATACTGGCTTGGAAAACCGCTAATGCGTCTATCGTTGAGTGACCTCTTTTGAAGTCAAATTGTCTTTCCGGTACAGTTCCTGCCCCTTCAGAGAACTGTGTGATGCTTTGGAGGATAACTCTTTCAAGTAATTTTCCCACATTAGACAAGAGAGATATTGGGCGAGTGTCGACTACGTCTACGTAGATTGGATTGCTTCGGGATGGCAAATATTTTTGCGCATTTCCATTGCTGTGGGAAGTAGCAAATGTTAATGCAGTTATTTAGAAGGATTGCGAGGAGAACAAAATACGTGTGGGGAAGTTTTTTTAAGAAAAAATTTGAAATTCCATCAGCCCCAGCCGATTTTTTGGAATTTCGCTCAAATGCAAGCATGCTGAGACTTTCAGGGCTCACAAACAGGGTACTGCCAATAGTTGCGTCGGAGGGATTCGAATCTGAAAATCTAGTCAAGCACAGATTCTTGTGGTCTTTGTCGAACGTTGATATTGTTCTCTTTACTAATGAATTGAAAGCAGAGTCCTCACTTGCTTTCTCCCCTTGAAGAACTGTCGCAAAGTGATTTGCGATGGAGTCAGCAACGGCCTTTTCATCTATGAGCATGGATCCGTTATAAGTGAGGACTACTGGCAGGCGCTTCCGACCAGTTATTTTATTCATTTGGGGGAACATACAAGCAACTGGTTGAATGTTTGCTAGGGTCTGTTCGAATCTCTCATTGGCAAATTCAGATGTTCTTCTCGAAATCATTCTATTAAGGGACATTATTAAAAGGTGTGCCCGCTGATACTCCCTGTTAACTATATTCAGGTTGCGATGGTATATCCTTGAAAGCAGTTTCCTGAGGGTGCTACGTCTACGATATAGCTTCAGAATGTCTTCCGGTAAGTCTCTATAAAGATAATTTCTGGAGGAATTTTTTATGGATATCTTTGAAATGACCGTAGCAAGGGTCGAGTTCAAACAAGCAATGCCTTCTTCAATCTCTGTGGGTGATAGGTTTCTCGATCTGTTGATCGAGATTTCTTCAATCCTTCTACTCAGGTCAGCATTAACAGTTTCCCAGTCTATACGCTTGTGTGGGATAAAGAACTGTGGGTCTGCTACTTCCAGCTTTACACCATTTTTCACTCTTAAAGCGAGTTCTACCAAACGATGGTCAGATTCAGCGTCAAGAACTCTACATTCAAAATTCCTCCAGCTGTGAGAGATATTCACCAGATTAGCAGACACAATGAAGAAATCAATCGTTGACGAGCTTCTTCGGAAGGTGGGCTTGTTCGGTGCAATCAATATGAGATCCATATTTGCTTGCACCCAGTTGAACAGAGCCGTTCCATATCCATTAGATACGGTATTGTCCCAGGAAGGATATCGTACGTTCAAATCACCCCATATCGCAAAGAAATCGAACTTTTCACACAAAGTAAGGACTGTTTCCAAGTCTTCAATGAGATCCCTACCCGAATACCCGTGTTTCACGTATATTCCAACAAATGCAAATGTATACCCCCCCCCCCCCAGGAATGAGCTCAATATCATGACGTCTGCTCATTTTAGACTTGGAAGACAGTGTCTTTGAATTTTGAGATGTTCCTTGAAAGCCAAGCTACTCCAAGGACTCCATCTGGGTCGTCATCCCTTATGACTTTATATTTCCTCAAGTGAACTTTGTGCTTACTTTTCAGTCTTGTTTCTGAGATGAACAAGAAATCTGGTCTATGCATGTCCAAGTATTCTTGGACAGAGTTTCTTTTGAAATGTGGAGCTAGCAAACAAATGTTGACGATGGAGAGCTTAATGGAGCTCATCGTGACAACAGATTTTGAAGGCGAAGTCCAAGTACGCCGCCTTTTTCTCACTCAGATTAGTGAGTTTTTGTATTTTGGAATGAATGAATCCACTTTGCAGATGAGAATGAACAAGTCACACCTGAATAATTGCTTGCAGTCATTGGGCATGACAGTATTTCTGTCTTTTTGCTGCTGTAAATCAGTATTTACTTTGGTTTGCCGTACAGGCTGAGCTGCAGCTGGCTTCGCTGAACCCCTTGCTACAGTAGCGAATGAAACACAATTTTGAATGGTGTTTTTTAAGGAAGCAGTGACGAAGTCCCTCCTTTCTTCCTTCTTCTTTTCGAGATTCCGTCTCCTCTCCTCAGCCTCTTCAGCCTTGTGACATGCCCTGAAACTCGCGGGGTGACCCTTACTATTGCAATTCACACAGAAAATTGCGTCTTTTCCCTCTAGCTTTTCAATGGGGCAGTCTTTTGATTGGTGGTGTTTGTCGCACTTGACGCACCGGGATTCCATTCCACAGTTCGAGGCAACATGTATAAATCTTTGGCAGTTAGAACACTACAATGTGTTTGATTTCGTCAAACGCTCCCAATGCACCTTTTGGTGTAGGAGCGTTTTAACATTCATTGCCTTTTTGATGTCGAAGTCAGGCTTAAATTGAATAAGGAAGGCCGAAATAGTCTTCTTTTCCTTCCTTGACGTCACTATTGAGAACCTTTTGGCTCCCAAAACATCCTCCCCTAGGATGGCTTGGAGTTCTTCCTTGACATCATTGTCTTCGTGGGAAGTGTGCACACCCTTTAGCAACAGGGTTAGTTTTTTCTCAGTTGGGAGTATATAAGTGTAGCATGCCACCTTGTCCCATTTTAAGCAGTCAAAGAGACTTTTATGGTCGTCTATGGTCTTAGGGTGTAACGATGTTCGTGTAGAACTGTTGCGGTTACATCAAATTTTGGGGAATCAAGCTGTTTCTTCTCACATGCTCGATGAATTCTCTCCCTAAAAGGCTTAAGATTAAGCCTATAGCACACTATGTGTGGAGCACACTATGTGTGGAGCACACTATTAGCTCCGATAGCTATTCTACGGACTGGGGGTGCGACTTCAGATTTGGTGATACT
The DNA here is from genome assembly GCA_954870665.1 of Stratiomys singularior. Lineage (NCBI taxonomy): Eukaryota > Metazoa > Arthropoda > Insecta > Diptera > Stratiomyidae > Stratiomys > Stratiomys singularior. The sequence continues at coordinate 107,585,199 of OX940879.1, read as the reverse complement.
TGCTGAAGATTTTGAGACCGCAGCCTGTAGCTGCGGAAAACTCCTCTCACTCACGTTTACTGAGCGTTTTGAGGTTGGCTCCGGAGTTGGAGACACAATTGACCTTTTCCGACCACCCTCATCCCGGACCACTCCCATTGACTCTTCCTGATCGGACTCACTGTCACAATCCATCAGAGCGTCTCCTTCTGTAGTGGTACACCCATCTACAGGTAGGTACTCTGCAGGGACTTGTAATTGGAGTTTGCAACTTGCTATAAGGTCTAGCAAGAACTCCTCCTTGATATTTCCCCCAAATTTCTGGCAAAATCTCTTCAGGTTTTTCTTAGCTTTCCGCGTGAAAGCAGCCTCTGCCGCGGAGAGCTCCCCCTCCGCTTCTGAGTCACCCATTCCCGCTATTTCCAAGACAGAGCTTGGATGCGGGGTTAAATTAAAGGGACCCTTCCAGACAATTTGATTAATATTTAATAATAATCTAATTAATAGTTAATGATTAATGTTCAGCAACTTGCCGGCCTTAGCAAGAAATTAAGGGCTTAGGCCTCGGTTTGACCACTGATAATAATTTCCTAGCTAAACCTATAACACTTTCTCAGCTAACACAACCTGTCGCTCCGACGGTTGTGACCTCGCAACACAGCCTATAAGTAAAGATGGGCTGTGCTTTTCATATTTATAAAAGTGTGCATATTCAACTCACCAAATATCCTTACACCGGCATATCCTTGGATAAAATTTAAGAAGTTACCGAATTTTCCATTTGTACTTCTAAATCAAACGGATTGAGTACTTAATCAAAATCAATTGAAAGAGTCAATCAACCTTCATTTTGGTCATTAGTTAAAATAAGCATTTCACTTCAGATATTTTCAGGTTATACAGAAGACTAGAATCCACTGGACTTTAAATTCCATATCTAAAGTTTCCTCTTCGTCCTTAACTAAACCATAAGAACTTCATTGTTGAACTTGTTGTTTTCCTTCTACGAACCATAACGAAGGTATTTCATGTGTAATCGTCTGAAAATTCAGATAAGAAAAATAATATTTTTGTTTGAGGTCATTTGTTTTCAGGATTATATTTACTTCTGCAGCATCTGCACTTTTTCACAGATTCTCACAGCTAATACAATCCACACGTCCAGGCAAGTGTGCTGCAGAAACCGTGATAGTCGCCCTAAGCACAAACAAATAGAATGTAGGAATAAAAGTTTGAACCGTCTGACTTGTCAGAGAAAACGGAACTTGAATCTCCTACCAACGGACGTTACATATCCTTATAGTATCATCTTAGAATACAATCTGATGAAACATTATTACACAAAATACAGAATGTTTAGGGATGAATGTATGACAAATACATATGTGGCAATGATGAAATGCTGAGCGTTGTAAATACTCGTATATGCACAAATAAGCTATGCAAAAAGAAAATCAGGAGTTGAAAAATTCAGCATGATGTTCTACCGTTGGCTTCACCAGCCATGAAATATGATAGTAAAATCTTACAAAGAACGGGACCATGGAATCATATTATTTTAGATCCTGCTAGCTCACTTCATTTGGTTGTATACTTCAAACATATTATGCAACATGTGAGCAGTGTAGCTGGTTTTCAATTTCATCCTTTATAAAATTTTACTTTGTTACACTTTTGTTCCTTATTGTAAATCGAATGCTGTCTCTGTTATTTGATGCTAGTACTTGATGCGAGTACTCAGAAATGAAAGGGTAGCTTAGGAAGAAAAAATACAGCTTCAAAAATAATGTTTATGAAAGGATATCAATATACAAAGTAAAGTATGCGCAATGCAATCAATACATTAGAATTCGCGTAGATTACAAAAAGAGGATTTTTTTATACCAACAACTCATCCATATTAGAATTACAAGTTCTCAGTAAAATCAAAATTAAGTTCTACTGTAGTCCTTGATTTCGACATTTTCGCATCACGTTTCACATTGATTAACTTTGTATGAAATACCATTTATGGTTGCGCTATACACCAAAATGGTCTAAAGCGAGGATAGGTTAAAATTGATATTTCACTTGAAGTTGGGTATCCAATTTGGTGGAATTCGATTTTCTCGCGTTTAAGAAAAAAACTGCTTCGCTTGTATCATGTATTGCAAAAAAAAATTTCCAATCTTAATACCATAACAAATCATCACCCCATTTCCGTAATATCATAATTTCTGTTATCCGTTTTTCCTCTTCGTAACTCCGAAGAATCTTGCTACCGTTTCTAAACTTCTGTACCAACATTCCGAAAGCCATTCTCTCAGTTAAAACTGTCATCATAAAGTAGAACCGAACTTAATCCCATACAGAATGCGTTCTTGAAAATAACTTAAAATCGCCAACAAACTTCCTTACCCATCCCACCCCCAATCAAGTCTTCAAACATGTGAATCTGCTCGATGGGTGAAGGTGGAAAT